>OX276337.1:119118889-121904773 GCA_946251815.1 Dasysyrphus albostriatus | reverse complement strand
TACCTACATACTTCTTGCTAACGAGAACTTGCCAAGATTGCGGAGCTACGCAGGAGTTCCGACCCCGTTGATTATGTCTTGAAAGTGCAAGCAGTCAAGGAACCATTGGAGTTTTGACTTGTTAAGCGGGCGAAGCTTTCTTTAATAGGAACGGGTTTATATAGGGATGGAATATTGCTGCTCTAATGTTGCAGCATGTGAAACTTTTCACATTTAATTACTTCTTTGTCGTTAGCTCCTAGGGATGGATTTACTTCTGGCTGACTTTGGTTGGCAAATTGTAAAAGGAACAAGGATGGAGGTTCTTATATATGTATATTCCCAAACCCTATCCCACATCCCACACATGCGAATATATGTTGGTTCACTTGGATGCAGTCTAATTGATTAAGCACTGCTGGAAGTCAGGACTTACTCTCTGAAATATGTCTTCATATATAGGGGGTAAGCTGTGTTGTGTGAGCATTTATATCACATGTCATCGATGTGCTTTTATACTTCTTGCAAGAAGTAAAGAACGAGAAAGTACGTGAGATTGTTAGATTGTTTAATCCGACAAAATGTAATTGATTTCTTGTGGAACGAATAATGAAACGAAAACTTAACACATTTCAAGCTTATTTCTGCTGTTTATGAAACGTAATTTAAGAACCTTAGAAATTGTGTGTCATAAAGTTGTTGTTTCAGATTTTGTTCATCTGTAGATACTACTTGTAATTGTTACTTTTTGTTTGATTTGGATTAAAAAGTTTTAGGAAAATTGAAAGCATTGTAAGATATGAACATTTAAAGAAGGGAACTATTGATTTGTTTAACTAAAATCCAGTGATATTACTAAAGGGTCATCCAATAGGAACGAGTCGATGTTAAATCTCTGGTGGCCTTGTTTTTGGTGGGAACATTTACTATTCAGGTACTGAAAGAAGCCAAGAAAGAACTGGCTAATGGTTTTAAATCCGGATCGCAAGCTCTTCGAAACAGCAAAGGTACTTAGTCATCGAAGCCCAAAGAAATGAAAATGTATTCAAGCAGCATTTCCAACAGTTGCTAAACGGGCATTATATAGAACAAGCAATGGGGCAAGGAGCGAACGTTCCCTTAGTCAATGAAGACTTAGTTCCAACCCCTCTTATGGAAGAGGTAGACTTGGCTATAAAGAAGCTTAAGAACAACAAGGCCCTCTGGATCTGAAGGTTTACCATTTGGGCTTATCAAATACAGAAGAGATTTGTTGAAAGGATGCATGCTTTTAATTGTCAACCAACACTGGGAACTGGTTGGAAGGAACTATGCTGGAAGACTGGTCATCAATCAGCTTCTATCATCTATCCTATATGTCCTTCAATACTTATCAAGGCATATCTCTGTTAGAAGTTGCATACAAGATCCTATCGAAAGTACTGTGTGAGCGTCTCAAACCATTCTGCAACACTTCATTCTGGCCAGGAATATTTTCTATGCACTTAATTCATCATTCTTGATCAAATCCTGAAAAAATACTATTTTGAAGTCTATACTCACCAACTACTCATAAGTCATAAACTTTAAAGCCAGTTATGACAGCAATCATCGTCAGGAGGTCTTCATGGCGATTTTGGTGAAACCCATTTTATTATTGGAATTTATTCTTTACGCACAGAGGTTTGGGAAACATTGCTGTATTCCTGTCACGTTGGACGCCATTTTCAAAACTGCATGGCGCCCAATCTGTTATTTATATTACTAAATACAAAAAATCGTACATTTCTTGGAAAATTTTCATGATCAAAATAACGATTAATGTTTTTAAAGATAGGTGTTAATTAGACTTTTGGGTAAAATTTTAGTGTTGCCACTTTTTGGAAACATACTTTTTTTAAATCAACGTTAGAAACTTCACTCTTTTAAACAATTTTTAAGAAAAAAGTTGCGGAAACACCTCCATATTCCAAACGCGTGATGGGAAAATAAAGGTTGAAACGTTAATAGATAAGTTTTTAGTAGAAACACTTTCGGTTGAAATGTCAGTATTGTCACTTTTCGGTAACATCTGTGTTAGGAAGTGATTGTTGCAGTTTTTGGAAATATTAAATATAACAGAAAAAAATTGCAGAAACGTCGCAAGATGCGAAATGTTCAAAATATTAAAAATTACGAAAAACGTGAAAGTCCCACATTACATTAAAAAAATATGTTCTCAAAAATTGGCAACATTGAAATTTCACCCGAAAGTGCGCATATTTAAACCTTTATTTTTAAGACATCCACCATTATTTTTCCAACACATATTTGGCGTCAGGAGGCGTTTTCGTAACTTTTTGAATGTTTAGAATTACTGGAAAAAGGGAGGAGTCTCACCTTTTGATATATTAAAGTATGTTCCCGAAAAGTGGAAATGCGTCTACTCAAGAATATTTTTTAAGACATTAATTGTTATTTTCCAGCATGCGTTTAACATCTGGTGGCATTCCCACAGCTTTTTTCACATTCAAAGTATTAAAAATTATCAAAGATTGGATTTTCCATCCTTGACATGAGAAAAAAATATATTCCCGAAAGCTGGCAGCACTGAAATTTTACTCAAAGGTGCCAATAGATGATCTATAGTTTTTTGTATCATGAAATTTTTCAAGTAATTGAGTTTTTTTTTATTTTACCATTTCCAATAGAATAAGTGTCATTTTTTACAACGGTGTCCAAGTGATAAAGGTTTAAGAAAATGATTCCTAAACTTAATTATAATAATTTGTCCAAAATAAATTACAAATATAGAAATAAAGTTCCCACAAAAAGGAAGGGATTTCGGTTTCCTGACTGGACTACTTGGTCACCAGTTTCAATATGGCTTCCAGGTGACAGGTTTGCAAAAATGACTCCCAATATAAATTAATTCGTAAGAAATAAATTTCAATTGCAAAAACAAGTCCCAGCCAAAAAGCTCTCCTGATTTGATTTCCTGACCAGACTATTAGGGGATATCCGACGAAGAATAATTGTAGCAAACTGTTGTTTCTTTGATTTGGTACAACAAATGGGTTTAAAGCTTCAAACACATGTAAGACAAAGAATATGTTTTACAAAATCCTCATACTTCCAGCCTTGCCTTATGGCTCCAAATGTTAAGCAGTAAGCAGAAAGGGAGAGCTGCCACTGGGCTCTTTCGTAAGAAAAATTTTTCGAAGACTATTCAATCCTGGGCGTGAGGTGGGCAAATGGAGAGAAGATACAACTTGAATTCTATGAACTGTATCAAGATATGGATGAAGTCCTGAAAATCAAATTACACCGATTACATTGGCTTGGCCAAGTCGAGTGAATTAATAAAGTAATACTCCAGCTAAGAGAGTTTTCGCCCCCAGATTTGAAAAAAAAACAAAGAAGATTGAACCTCCGGCTTTGACTTTTCAGTATTCATAAGTCCGATTCAAGTGGATCAAATCAATTAACAATCACTTTATACCTGAACTGAAAGAACCCAAGGCAGTCAGTTTTGCAGTCAACAAAGACCTCTACCAGTCGATGATAAACAATTTCTTTAAGCTCAAATTGGAGGATACGGATGTTGAAAACATGGAACAGGGCATTACAGTGAACACTACAAAGAATATTTAAAGCTATGGCTGTCTTTAGTGCAGGATCTTATTATTTGATCCTGTTAGGCTTTTTCTTTCTGAGTCTATGAAGTCGCAGCTCTATGCCAATAAACCGAAATTGACCGATTCCTGTGACGTTAATATAGCCCAGATCATCGCTCAAATTAAGCCGCAGAGTCACGGTTTCCACAAATCCGTGCCACTGTGCAAAGCAGCAACTGAATTTTGAACGATGTCATATCTCGGTAACAACTTAATTTAAAAAAAAGTTTTCAACTTACAAAAATTTTAATTTTAAAATGAATTGCTATGCTTATTTACAGGGAAAATATCTTCAGAATGAAATTATTTCCCTAATAACCGTTTGCATATCATATTTTAGCAACACTCTCATTAAGACATCAAATACCAAAAGTTTGTAAACATAATCAATTCCTATATTACGAAATAATTAATCACAAAATGGAAAATCTCTCCTTAATTCAAGCAACAAATATATGTGTATGTTCAAATATCCTTTTAACATGATAACCTACCACCAAAAATAAAGACCCAACTAATGCCGTGTCATAGATACACCACAAATACAGCAAAGTGACAACTTACCAAGTTCCTATAAACCTATATGCTCCACATTATCTGCCAATGAATTATTCACATACTCTCCTAATTCCCATTCATGTATCTATAGTCTTAACCCCAAATATGGGCTTTAGAAATCCCAATTTCACCACCAACCCCCCCCCCACCCTTTGAAAGTGAACCTATACCTATATCCTCTGTATCAGGCTAAGGTAAGGTTAACGGAAAGAAGAGTTGAGTATCAAGTTGCCAGTATATGCGCCTTCATAACTAATTTGTTCTCCTATCAGTACCACCTGTGTTATATTCTACACATTCCATTATTCGCCATCATACATACTATCAAGGGGGGGTTTGTTGCTGGCGAGGATTATATGTATGTTAAAACAGATTTAATTCATACATCAGCCACCTGAATAACTTCATTCGTGATATTTGTGTCCAATAATTAAATCTATCAATAACCCATCAATCAGATGACTATGTGTGTGGTGATGTCCGGTCGGCTGGTTGTGAACCTCGGACCTCGAATTTGGCATCAGCCATCTCTATATGTGTCTTGCATGATTGCATTTAGTGAACATATTCATGTGTCGTCTGCGGCCAGCCGACATTGGAAATTTGAAGCTACACAGTGAGAGTGACACATCTTTCGATCTTAACTGATGAACACCAAAACAGAAACAGTATTACCAAGTATGGTATGAAAAATGCAATAAGAAACGTAGTATGCTTTAAAACTATAAGAAAAACCCCCATCTTTGAAGAATTGAAGCGACAACTAAAATTTATTTTTTAAGGAAGTAGGTGTGGTAGTGGGTGGAAACAAGTTCATTCTAGATTTACGAAAACTTTCTTAAAATATTTAAATTTTGTCAGAAGTTTAAGAATAATTAAAATAAACTGAAAGAAAAGTGGGCGTGGCAGTAGGCGGGTTTTAATCAAATTACTTTCTTAAGTTTTCTGCTATACAAAAAAATTAATTGTGAACATTTCATTGATATATTTTCAATTGGTTTTGAATGAGCAAAATTTTAAAATAAATGAGATAAAAACTGGTTTTTCTTTAATAAGTTGAAAAATATCGATCCCTTACAATAAATTGTGAATAGGTAACTACTTAGAATTGAAGAAATCTAAATTTTCTATAACTTTAACCAAGAGAATTTTTAGTCTAAAGTTAAAAATGTGTGAGTTATTTAATAAAACCAATTTTCCTTAAATGGCGCCCAACGCAAATGAGGGAAACTTAATATTTAAATTCTCCCAAGTGAGTAGACAAAAAGAAATAATTTTTGTTACTTCACATATGTTAGATATAAGATTCCAACTGGACTATGACTAACAACATTTTTCAATTTGTAACTCCAGTTTGATGAGTTAACCTATTGAATAGGTAATCGTACCAAAGTTGGCAATCATATCCTCCAAATGAATCTCTTTAACACCTCAGACCACTACGATAGCAAATTAATGTGCAACATTAATCATCTGGCAATATTGTTAATGTGGATGTCTGAGATGGGTGGATTGGTGGATGGTCAGATGGGGTCGAAAATTATAATGGAGTGGTATAGCTGGTAGACCTATTTGGCGGATAATGGTCAACTAGCACCATCAGTATTTGTTTTGTGTTGAAAAACAAAGCATATACACTCTAGAGTAGCATCATTATATCGATTGGTGAATTATGTAGACGAATGTATTGATGTATGTACTGTACTCACATTATATTTAATGACATTACGTACATAATAAGAAGCTATAGAATAATGTACGAGTAAACAACATTATAAGCAGGAACACATCTTAGGCTTAATATCGAATGTATACGATGCTGTTCTCATCTTCGTTATCATTAATTTATGAACCTACCACAAAGAAGGACTTAAAATGAGACAACCAATATTGATGTTCGTCATTATTAGCATTTTATCTGGTGAACATAATTATTGTAGCATAATTCCAAAAATTATTTATTTAACAAAAATTTGTGAATTATACACAAAATTATCAAATATCCAAAAGAATCAGTTGTAGGACATGAATGTTTTCAAAGAATAAACAAAACCCAATTGTCATAAATTTTTACTTGACTTTGGAAAATTATTGTATGGAAAATTTAGGAGAGGGTAAAATTAAGTTTTTTTCTTCTTTCAATTTTTTTTTTGACAAAAGTGTGGAGGTAAAAATGTTTTCTATGTTTTTTTTTTAGTGCTTTGTTTGAATTAGCAAAGCAACTCTCAGGGATCGAAAAATGGATAGGTGCATGATTTTTTTTTATTTTTTTATTAGTTGTGACAGTAACGAATTTGTCGTTCTATGTTTTCTATGTTTTTTTTTTTAAGTAGTAAAACCTTCTAAATTTTAATATTTTAGTAATTTATAATTTGCAGTTAATTAGTCATTAGTTTTCTATGTATTTTCGAGTTATTTGTTTTTCTATGAGCGTCAAGTAAGCATAGTGACTTTGACGAATCGGAAAATGGGTAGGTGGATAGTTTGCCGTTAATTGGTCGTTAATTAGTTGTGACAGTTATGAATCTGTCGTTCAATGTTTTCTATGTTTTTGTAATAAACTTGACAGATCTCGTAAAGCGGGAATAGCTTCTCATACTTAATAAATGTTTTATGGCTTAATTAATTTATCATTAGTAAGTCTAAACATAATTGTGAAAAATTTAATCTAATCTCGCTATGTTCTTTATTTTTTGTTACGTCCTTTTTTAGCTTGATATCAAGGGGTAAGACTATTAATACTGAATAGCTTATGGCTTGAATTATTTGCCACAATTTCTTTGTTTACTTGATATCAAGTTGCCATAGCACCACTTTAAAAAGTGGTAAGAACTGTTTCAGCCGAAAAAATCCATGGTTAACTAGTCGTTAATAAATTATGACAATTTCGAATTTGTCGTTCCACGTTTTCGATATTTTTTTTGAAAAGTGGTAAAAACTTCGAGCCACAACTTTTTAATATTAATTAATTTGCCTTTAGTTAGTTCTTTATCAGTTGTAACAATATAATTTGTTCATGCGATGTTTTCTTTATTTTTTTATGTATTTCTTCATTCATAGAAAATTTGGCAAAGAGCTGTGAAAAAATTTCGAAGAACCTATTATATTGAAATATTTTAACTAAGTAATAACTTGTCTCTAATTAGACAGTTTTGTCGTTGCCATGCATGCTATTTTTTTTTTGTTTTAAATTATTAATTCTTATGAAGAAACTTTGGAAAAGGTTTTTAAATTTGATTATATTGAATTATTTGTTGCTTTATTACGCTTTCACTGGGTGAAATGAGGTTTTGTTGAAAAAAAAAATAGAAAACATCGCACGAGATTTTGTCACAGGGTATTAACGGCAAATTAATGGCAAATTATTAAGTATTTAGTAATGTGTTATGTCAAGAAATTTTTACCACTTTAAAAAAAAAAACATAGAAAACATAGAAAGACAAATTCGAAAAGGTAAAAATTATTATTATTATAAAAGAAAATTCAATCAAATGTTGAATACAAACTGAATCGCCCTCTTTTTAAAGATAGCCACACATATCTAAAAATGTTTGTTTTTTTTTATAGATGTAGCCAAATTCAAATCGTATTAAAAACCTTTTACACCAACATCCATTGATTGCATACAAAAGTATGTCAATATTTGCTGTGTAGAACTACTTATAAACTACAATGTGAACCTTAAATTTTGTCAAAAAAAAAAAACTTATATTTCTCGAAAATTAAGAAAAACCTTAATTTAACCCCTTCTTCCCCACTTAAAAATTTTTCTCTTGTCAAAATTTAGGCAACTCTTTCGGAAATGCTCAAAAAAAGCTATTCACAAAAAGTCAGCTCTGTCGGAACTTTTTCGAAGTTTGCCATTTTGTGTCTAATTTTCCTGGGCTCCTGATCTAAATGTCAACTTTCAAAATATTGACTTCAAAAATATAAACTGTTGGAAATATTGATTCATAAAATCTCGAACATTTTAAATAATCTGATATTTATACTTGTGATAAATGTATAGGTTGGTACTATATGGCAAGTTATGCATTCAACACCATTAGATTAAAGACACACAAAAATAATTCAGTTACAAATCAAGTTTTGAAAATAAATTCAAATCATATCCTTTCTTGCATCACTTACTTTATAATAGTTTGAAAATTGACGCCACAATTCTGTTAAAAGAAAAAACAATGGCTCCAATATGCCACCGGGGAAATTTAACGGTCCAAGGAATTTGTATTTTATTTGGATTTTTGTCTATATTCTCTGAATAGTAAAGCAGCATGCTGTTGAAAAGGATATTTTTCTTCGCTTATTCTGTCACGACCGATGCTTACCAATCCTCCAAGTAACACCCTCCCAAATCTCATGGTTTGGTTTCATACATATGTATATGGAACTCAAACACCTAGGAGGAGTCACACAGCACTTAATTTGTATTTTTCCGTTTCCTCCTTTTCTGATGATGCTTGTGTGAAAAAGATTCAGGACGAAGATAGAAATCCCAATTCGAATCATAGCCAGTTAATTTCTAATCATTTGCATTAAATTACACGCATTAGCCTTCGAGTTCCAACAACGTCGGCTATTTGTTCGTGATTTTTCTGTGAAATCTTTTTCCTTTTTGTGTTGTCAAACCAACGAACAAAAAAAAAAACTTCACCACCCTCCTGAGAGAGATGAGTGGTGGGCTTGGTCCAGATCCAAAGTACCAGTATAGTAGCGGGCGGGGGTCACAATACAAAAGAAGATGAACGTGAATAGAAAGTTGGCCAGCATTTTCTGAAGCAGTGTGGTGGAGGAGGAAATTGGTATTGAAACTGTTGCCATTGAAAAGGATAATTACTTAAATTAATTGGAGGGGCAACATGAAATTAGACAACGATTTATGTGTCCCTTCTCTTTTGTTTGTCTCTTTTGTGGTGACCGCTAGCTCTAGAGTATATTCTGTACCTTCCCTTTGAAGGATGTGGTGTCTCGTTGCGGGAGTTCCAGGATACTGAATACTGGAGATTTTTTGTTTATAAACACCACAAAGAGAGAAAGAGAAAAAAAAAACTTGAGAAATTTGTATTCAGGACACTCGGTGAAATTAGCTTTTGTTTATGGCAACAATGGGTACAAATCATTGCAAAAAGGGACAACTAATTATAATTACTATACTATCACAAGCTCAGAGATGTGATGGTGTGGGTGGTATGATGGTGGATCGTTCGAATGACCAATTCAGCAAACGAAATCACATTAAATGAGCTCGACGTGGGATAAGTTAAGTTCTGGAAAACCAGATCAAAAGAAGAATTATATAAAAGTTTTGTTTTTGATGTTACTTTATGGATGCGCGTGATTCAAATGCAGGACGAAAAAGGACAGTATTTTTTTTTTTTTTTGTAGGTAGATACGTGATGCATACAAAATTACTTTTATGTTTAATTTTGTTTATTTTTAATTAAACTAGCTAAAGGTTGTTAGACTGAACCTGGATCCGCAGTCGCACATATCGTTATGCTTTTGGTTTTAGCGCATAAAAACTTGTGTCCTTTCAATGTCCGAAAAAAATAAAAAAATTAAGGGCCAGTACGCTGTTAATATGTAAAGCAAAGAATTCACTACAAAAATGAAGCCAGCGATATCATTAATAAAATATTTTGTTTTGCTTTTCGTTCCCCAGTTGGCTGTTCGACGAACAAAATTGATAATTGGAGCAGATTTTTCGCACGAAACTTATTTATTAGTTTTGGCCCTTCCTCAAATTTGTCTGAGGCTATTTCTACTTTAGCAATCAGTAAAACACTCCGTGAATTTTTTCCACTGTGTTCTGGATGAGCACAAGTAAGCACATAGCAAAGCAAATTTGACGAATCGAGAAATGAATAGGTGGGAGTTTACCGTTAATTAGTTTTGTGATGATTTTGAATTTATCGCTCAATGTTTTCTATGTTTTTTGTTTTATTTTTCGCAATTCATTTGAAACCAGCAATGAACTCCACAAAAATTCTTTGAACCTGTTAGCAATATTGAAATTTTAATTGATTTATAATTTTTACTTAACTCCCACTGATTTTATGTGACAAATTAAACATTTTTGGGCAATGTTTGCTATGTTTTTTGTTTAACTTCCTGATTTTAATGAACTATTTATTGCTTTATTACGTTTTCAAGTTCACACGAAAAAATGATTTCATCACTACAAATTAATGGGAAATTATTAAGTAATAAATGTTAAGTGTTCGAAAAAAAACATAGAAAACATATAAATATATGAAGAAAAATTTTTAATAAAATAAAATTAAATATGTATATTTACGATTAATTCACCAAGAAATATTTAGCCATCAACCATTCGGTTTAAGAAGTTGTTGCCCCCAAAAAATTAAGAAAACATTGCACGACTAGTTTTGACAACTTTTTAAAACTAGCTAACGACAAACTATTAAGTCATAAACCATTTAGTATTATCAGCTTGTACCCCATTTTTATGTGGTTTTTGTTAAATTGATATAAATCTAGTAAAGGACCCTGAAAAAAACATAGAAAACATTGCACAATTAAATTCAATTTTTCACAACTAATTGAGGACTTATTAAAAATTACTACGCCATAAATATAAAGAATGAGAAGAATTAACGCTTTTCGAGGTATGTTAAGTTGGAAAAATAACAAAACAAAATAACATAGAAAATATTGAATAACAAATTCAAAATGGTCAAAACTAGTTTACGCTTAGTTAACGGCAATCATCCACCTACCCATCTTCAGATTTGTCAAAAGTCACTTTGCTAACTTGACATTCATAGAAAACAAATTACCCAAAAGCACATAGAAAACATCGTATGACTAGTTAACAACAAATTATTAAGCACTAAAATATTAAATTTCAAAAGTTTTAACGACTTTTCAGAAAAACATAGAAAACATAGAATTACGATTTCGAAAATTTCACATTTAATGAACGAAACAGATACAGTTTACCTAGTTTTTCTCCATTTGACACCATTATAATTTCTTGAGTAAAAAGAAGAACTGTATCAATTTTTGCTAACCCTACTGTCGTACAAGATTACTAACTTCCTTACTATGCACTATCACAGTTAACTACAGTTATCCCTTTTATAAAACAAACCAATAAAAATGCTAACTCGAGGTAGTCACTTATTGCATGTATGCAAGAGTACGAACTATACCCAAAAAAGAAAGAAGCTAATTCTATTATATATGTATGTATAGCCCAGTGCCAGCAAGAAAACTACCAGCTATGATGATGATTTTGAGCTTATATAAATCTGGAGGACCATCAGGCTAGCTATGGGCAGTAAGGGATTTTTAAAATTCATCCGACAAACACTATCGTAATCTACGTGAGAGTTTTAACAATTTATTGTAGACTTTGTGCGGCATGGCATGGAGATGGCTGGGCCTGCTGGCGCTGTTCAACGTCATCGTCATGGAGGGTGAAGCGCGTTGTCCTTTTTCGCATACTGTTTTTTTTTTTGGCAACCAAAAAAAAAAAACAACCGACACTATGCGATATTTATACGAAGAGCGAGGACTCTTGCCAAAGGAAAAACCAAAGATTCGGTTAAGGAAAAACATACGACCAAAAAATCCCAAATAGAAAAAAATAACCCAGAAAAACTCACCATATCATATCTGTGAGTAGAAGAAGAGTCCTCCAAAAAGCAAGGAAAACGAACACGACAAGGAAGTGAAAAATCAAATAACACGGGAAAGCTTGGATCAAGTTTCTTTGATTTTGTTTTCCCTGCGGTCTTTGTACTTTTTTCTTTTTTTTTTTTGTTATCCGACTTGTTTTTGGGAGGATATGTGTGCTCTTCCGAGGTTCTGTATCTTTGTAGCGTTGGTGGTGGTGGTGGTGGTTCTGGTGGCGGTATAGTGGTGATGGCAGTGGTGAAGCTTGAGACTTTGAATGAATTTTGGTCTGGCACAATGATGCTTCAGCCGTCTGTGATATTTTTAGTTTTGAGAATATACATCCTGGGGGATTAAATATCCTTCTTTCTGCTACATATATCCCAGAGATTCTGGAAATATTTCTTTCCTCAGCTGATGTGATATTGGGTAATGGTATCATGAAGGAAACAGATATTCTTTTACTCAGTCAGAGTGAAGGATATCACGAATCTCGTTGAGACAAACAAGGTAAATATATGAGAGAGAGTGGATGGAATCCATGCACGATATGTGAAGTAAATTACTAAATTTAAATTTAATAATATTGAGGCATTTTGTTGAGAATTTAAGTATACCTACATATAGGACGACATATAACCGACTTTATTCACTGAAGCCTCCTCTGCGTGAAGGGGATATGTGTGTTGTTTGCCTGCTCCGATTACATTACCTTACAGTCTCATTTTCCCTTTTTTGGTGAGGGAACCTTTTGACTGTGGAAAGTGTTATTTTTACCGTTCAAATGGCTGTTTCATGTGTGAATAATAACAAGTGGATTCTAGGGAGCAATATTTATACCTACAGAGGAAACGAAAAATGAAGGATAACTTGAAGTTGTTTCATCAACTTTGGTTAATGAATTGAGCTGCGATTGTCAAGATGTGTGAGTAATTTAATTTTTCATTTTTCCTGGAATGTGAAATGTGAATTGAGATTGGGTTCCTTAAATGGATGAAGGTTTTCAGTTTAAGTAAGAATTTTCTTTTTTTTAACTTAATGAATGTTTTTTTTTTTTTAGTTCAGTTTGTTTGTTATTTTTTTTTTGCGGAAATACGTTCATACATTACACACACGCAATAATGGCTCGTGTTTCAAAAGTAACATTTTAGTTCTTAACTAGTCGTTCGCAAAATAGATCAGTTGTTCAATTCTTCTTTAGAAATAACAATTCTGTGTGTGTGTTCAGTGGATTATGCTACGTTTTATCATTTGACTGTGCAAACAATTTGAGCGGTTCAAAAAAGTTTGAAGACACTGTAGGCCAAGAGTTGAGTATTTTTGTATGCAATGTAAATTCAAGTTGTCAAGACTGGGGATGCGAGCCACCATCTTGAAAACTAGTTTAATCGCTTGTCTCGTGAACCGTGTACATCCCACGAAAAAAATGATAAATTTATTTGAATATTCCATTTTTTTTAATATTCCATTCTTTAAATTCCATTTTTAGATAAAGTTGTTTTCGTTAAAAGTTTTTGAGAAATTAGGTTTAAGAACCAATATATTAAAAAAAAAAAATTTACTTAAAAAAATTCATAATATTTCCGACTTTTTGTGAAATGTATTCCTTGGCTTAAATATATGTATAATGCAGTGTTGTTAGTTTAATCACAATGTTCCAGTCGTTTTTTGAAAATTCATTCCAAATTTCCAGAAATTTTAAACTTTTCAACTATCTGATTTACTGAAGGGTATTTTTTTAGACGTGTGGTTTTCAATCTGGCAATCCTTCTTTCGAAGTTGGTTTTTTTGGCAGCAGCTGTCACTTGATTTATGCTTAGTTTGATTTGCCACTAATAATGAATAGATTTATTTACTCCTGAAAAAAAGTTTGCAAATCGTGCAAGTTTTTTTACCAAAATAATAGTTTGGTTCGCGTGACGCAACGGAAAATAATCAATTTATTGAAGGAAACTTTTGGTGAGCGCATTATCTCACGTCGTGGGGCTAATTTTTGTGGGGTTATGTGCGCGACCAGGCTAGCTATACCTGCAAGCAGTGCAAATGCGTAGGGCACTGAACCCAATGGGCGCCTTGAGCAAGCATTAAAAATGCCACTTAATCAATGAGTTCATTACTTATTTTTATATTATTATGTTTTTTAATTACATAGTTCTTAAATATTTTTTACTTAAACAAATTAAAGTTCCTATTTATGATACGTTTTTTGACTTTAGTTAACAATTTTTATTCTTAAGTTAGTGCCCTATTTCACTACGACTTTTGGGTCATGACCTTTTTTAAATTAAATGTGTGCGAAGGTGAGATTAGATATTTTTCTCGTTCACACTCATTGAATCTCGAAAAAAATTAACGACTCAAAGTCATCGTGTAATAGGTTTTGTGATATAATATTCAATTTCCTAGGTTTTAGTAAAAATCCATCTTTATTTTTTATTTATCGTTGAAAAAAAAAGCATTGCAAAGATACCCCTTGGGTGATGGGAAAGTGACTTCTTGCACCGATAGCCAAAATTGAGAGTCGCTAATGATGAAGCTTGCGCAGGGTGCTAATTTATCTTGGGCTGGCCCTGGTTATGTGTAGTCTCTTATCTACACAGATAAACACAAGACAATTGACGTCTTGGAAGAGAATATTTGGCGCCTCACCAAAAGTTTGATTGTTTCTCGATGCGTCTGCCAAACCGAACCATTATTTTGGTAGTAAATTTACACGATTTGCAAACGTTATTCAGGAGTAAATTTATTCATTATGAAATAACAAACCAAACTGAGTCTAAATTAAGTGACAGTTGTCAAAAAGACCAACTCCGAAAAAATCATTTCAAAATTAAAAACCACACATTTAAGAAAAACACCGTTAATATGAAACAAAAAAATTTTCCACATACGCCACCATACACCTTCAGTTGAACCGCACTTACAGAACTACATTTCTTACATCCCGTAACTACCGTTATTTTTTGCAAGTGGAAATAGTTTTTCTTAAGTTTATCCTGTTGATTACACATAAGAATAGCTTATTTTTTCTCGAAAACCAGATCTTACGATCTTGATAAATTTTTTCCAGCAGCGCGTTGACTTAAAAAAGTATGTTCCCGAAAATGGGCAATACTGAAATTTTACTTAAAGATGCGTCTACACAAACCTTTTCTTTAAAGAAACAAATCTTCATTTTAACTAAGGAAATTCCCAAACCAATTTACGTTTTTTTTTAAATTTACTATTTTCCACAGATTGGGCGCCATTTTTGAAAAAAAGCGTCTAAGCGATAGGATTACAAGAACGACTCCCTAGGTAAACAACATCCATAGCATATCAAAAATGTTTTACAAACCTACAAATAATATTTTACTCTACAAAAAGTACAGGGATTTAGGTTTCCTTACCGGACTACAGATTGGGCGCCATTTTTCAAAATGGGGTTTAAGTGACTGGAATGACTTCTGGGCTAAATTTCATCCCTAGTGTGTAACGGAAAAGTTACAGTCATACAAAAAATTCCCCGCCAAAAAACGCACGGGATTCGGTTACCTGACCGGACTCAAAACACAGTTTTTACATTTAAGTCCCGAATGTTTCTGAGCTAAGCTTAGCTCGGCATTAAAATCAATTGGGCTTAAGGATGAAAGGAGAAATTTTTCATTCAATGTAATTTTTAGGACAAAAGTTGTCGGCAAGAAGTTAAAACAGAAATTTTATTACAATATACCCTAAGATGCGATTTAAGACATTAAATAGAGAGTCTTTCGTAGCATTCAACAGATAATGTACTTCCTTGAATAAATTTGTTTGGTTATTGTAAAAGGGACATACCATGTATTATTAACAACTTTGTGAACTATGTATTTACGAAAATAATAGTATTTGAACTAAGTTTGTATGTATATGATTTATGTTGTACTCCTCTCAACACAAGAATAAACAAAATAATTTACCGAAATGCATCAGTACTCTAATAAAATTTTGTGTTTCTGCCAAACACAAAGCTCACATATTCAAAGATGCTTTATACAACAACATAATCCCCCCAAGGTAATGCATTTCCCTCTTAATGTATACATATAGCTCTCAAAAAATCTCAACAAGGAACCAGGAAACGCGAACGACACAACAATGTTATCATTTCAAAAAGGAACTACACACCACACCAACTTTCCGGCTACATATTATAAATATGAATGGATACTTTAGTTGCCAAGAGTACTCATTCCAAGGATCCGCAGCCAAAAAAGCATTCGAGTTCTCCATGCCAAGTATTTTTTTTTTTTGTTTTGTTTTTGTTGCTTTACCTTTCTTGTCAATGTTAGCTAATATTTTCGTTATTTTCTGCAAAATGTTATTACCTTTCTGCCAAAATATCAGCTGGGTATGGTTCTATTAGAGCTCCCCGCATCCAAAACTGTAACTAGTTACATACATACCTAGACACTTTCATACATATATGAAAATCCTGAAGAAATGATATAAGCCATTGCGAACAACATATTTTTACCATTAATTTTGCAAAAGACACAAAAGGCAGCTACGCAACGTTACGTCCTCGCATTTCCCTCGATTTACATTTCCCACCACTCCACTCCCACTGTCATGCAGCAGTAGCAACAGCAGAATGGGAGCCCCTCGTCCATCCTATCAAAATTTCTTTAACAAATACCCACCCATTCCAATCCTGTCAGCGGATGAATTTCTGGAAATCTCCGAGATGCAGGAAATACATAACACGGCAGCCAGCAACATCAGCCATCTACCTGGTGAGTATAACGGGGGAATCAGAATGGTTTTGGTTTGCAATGTCGGAACCGTATCGAAGTGCATGCTGGGCCAAAGAGGGTGAGACTCTGGAACAGAGCACTTTTTAAGGACAATCATAATTCTCCATCTCCAAGGACGACACGGTTGCACAGCATCGAAGCAGCGCCGGAGCGCCTGGGGAGAAGAGAATCCGTAGCGTAAAACAAAACAGCAGCGGGAAACAACAGCCAGCGTCGTCGTTGCAGATGGGAAAGGAAGCACGCGAAGGAAGGAAGTCGTCTTCCTGTTGTATCCTTCCATTATGTATGAGTAACAGCAAAGGTACTTTAATAAGCTTATCATTGAGAACATAACACACAAAAAAAAAACGGTACAATCCTTATATAGGTATACGGATGTAAGTACCCACTTTGTGTAGGTAAGTGCAGGGATCAAGTCCTGGGCCTTCATCATCAGCAAGCATCACACCCACCCGGACTCGGCGGGCTGGCTGCAGAAGAGTTTTCATGAATTTTTCAAGCTTTCCTTATGCTCGTTCATTCTCGCAATCTAATTTGCCATTTATGCGCCAAGTAAATGGCTTGAAAAATGAGAACAGTCGGTGTCGTTGGTGTTCGTTGACGTCGGCAGTCGATCGATATTTTGATTAGGTGTCCGCATTTAAATCAGGTTAGTAGGCTGAATGACAATCCAAGGGAGACACAGAAATGATAATTTGGAAGTGACAGTTGAAGCTGCTGAATGTGTGGAGTTGTTGGAGCAATTAACTTTTCTGAGTGAAATAAATAAAATATTAGAGCCATGGCCTAGTGACTCATAATTTAAAAATTCCTGTGGTGTATGTTGTTAGTCGGGAAGAATAAAGAAGGAATCGATAATTTGCTGCCAAATTCAGAGTTCGTCACTTCTTTGCAAGAGAGAGTGTCCCTGAATACAAAATTGGCCAGTTTATATTTCTTGAGCGCTCAGTATTTTTCCTCAATTTTTTGACGGAGCAGGAGGATAAAATATAAACAGTATTCCTCACATAGAAGTCAAAACAACTCTCTTTTTCTTTTCTTCGTAATTAATTTACTGAGACAAAAAATAATTGAGCAAGCGAATCCAAAAAATTTCAGTCTCAGTTTTTAAGGGGAAAAGTGAGGAATTTTTGAGAGGAATCCTGTTTATATTTCTGAGCGCTCTGAGTCCTCTGAGATCTCAGAAATATAAACTGGCTAAATATATTTTTAGTAATAAACTGGACTTATGCCTCCATTATGGTGGTCTAATGCACTTAGCATTATGCCATTGAATGGTGACAATTCTTTTAATTTTTAATTGGATTATTACCGGCTTCTGATTCGTGAAACACCCTTCATACCCTATCAATTCAAAATACTCTACTTTCCGCCATGATGGCTTTATTTGTTTCTAAACGGGAGGTTTGATCTTCGTTGTCGCTTCAATTCCGGAGGCTAGGGAGGACTTAAACAATCTCGAAGCTGGAGCATTGTTGTTCATTCGTACAGTGTGTAGTAGTTACCGTGTTTTCACTTTCCGAACTACTCACATCCATAACTAGGTATACAGATTCACCTTCGTTCACCCTCCTCCTACGCATAATGATGCCAATAACGTCAGCAAATCCTGATGATGAATGCTATCGTATACGACTGTGAAATCGATGACAAGATCGTAAGTCTCAACCCGAAATGTTTTGTTCTTTTTCAGAAATTGCATCAATGTGAAATTTCCATTCGTTAAAATTTCATTTTCAGACACAAGTATCTATGGTTTGTGGCTTAACTATCAACCAAGTAAACAGTTCAAAGTTTTTATTTCACAATTTTGCTTTCCAAAACTTTTTTTATACAAAATTTTGCTTTTAAAATTTACTTTTTTTAAATTGTGTATGTTTGTCAAAAATTTTTCCCTGCTAATATTCTGCCATTTTTTAAAATACTGCGATTCTTATCACCTCTTCAAGGAAAAGAAAAAATCGAATTTTCGCAATCTCACAATTAAAAAATCTCGTTTTTCATAATCTCGCAATTTTAAAATCCTACTTTAAGTAATCTCGAAATTACAAAATACTATAAACTAAAAATTCGCAAAGTGAAACTTAGAAAAATTTATTTGGATTGCAACAAAAAAGAATTTTAATCAAAATATTGCGAGATTTTTATTTTTCAATGCGAAACTGAGAGCGTTATGTTATAGTGAAATTTTAATATGCAAAATTTATTTAAATTTTCTTTTTCAAAACTCTCGAAAAAGCGTAATTTCGTTATTTCAGATTTTTTGCTGAAAGATTGTTGAAAGCAAGATTCTGTAATTGTAATAGTATAAAAGGCAGGATTCTTGCGATATTAAGTTTCCGAGAGTTAAACAAAAATGCGAGATTTCGTTATTTGAGACTTTGATTTGCGCATTTCATAGCTCTCCCGGAAAATATGTATATCAAAATCGTAAAAGCAAGATTTTGATATGTGCGAGTTTAAGATGCACAATTTAAGTGATTTTCGAGTACGAGGTTGTTGAAAGCTTAATAATTTGCGGAATTCTTTTTTTAAGATTTTTGCAATATGCGATATATAAATAATTTGTGTGATTTTTTCAGATTTTTAAAAATACGAGATTTTGTAATTTGAGAATGAAAAGGAATGAGTTTGTGTGATTTCATACCGCATCCAAAATATGCATCAAAATCGTAATTGTTAGATTTTTATATGCGAGATTTCAAGTTGCGTGATTTCTGTTGATATTTGCGAGATATTTCGTGGCGAAATTGTTGAAGGCAAGATTTTGTTATTGCGAAATTATGAAAATAAGGATTGATAAGTTGCGATACCTTATTTTTAAGATTTTTGAAATAAGCAAAATTTCATTATTCGAGATTTTCATACCGCTAACGGGTGGAACCCCACTTTTGTAATTATTTTTAATATTTTGAACATGAAAAAAGTTGCTGAAACTGCCAAAAGCGATTTGAGAATAAAAATTAATAACTTCAAAATAGGTGTTGAGTAGAAGCACTCTGGGTTGAAAGTCAATTTTGCCACTTTTCAGTTACATACTTTTTTCTTATTTCAAAATACGGAACTTCGACCTTTTTTAACAAGAAAATAGTAGTGAAAACGCCCTGAGATGCCAAACGTGGTGCTATAAAAAATAACACCCGATGTCTTTAAAAAAAGGTTTTCAGTGAGGCACACCTTTAGGTAGAATGTGTGTGTTGCCATTTTTTGAGAACATACTTTTTCATATCAAAGGCTATGTGTATAACTTCTACTTTTTATGTGCTGCGAGAATACTTCCAGATGCCAAAAGAATATTGGAAAAAAATTGACAGCTTAAAAGATAGAAGCACATTCGGTTACAATTTCAGAGTTGCCACTTTTAGGGAACATACTTTTCTTGATGTCAAATGATGGGATTTCCAATTTCTTTTTTTTAATTTGGGTTATTTCTGCAACTTTCTTCACGATTTAAATACTAATAATTGCCAACAACGTAGAAATCCCAAACTGTGACATAAAAATATTTATGTTCCTAATAAGTTACAGTACTCAAATTTTAACTTTTTAAAATTTTTATTTTAGGTTAAAAATATTTAAAACTACCAAAAAAGTGGAGGTTCCAAACGTTGAACCTTATCTTTTATGTCATAAATCGTTTTTTTGATCATGGATTTTGTTTCAAGTAATTTACCATTTTTTTATTATATTATTTTTCAGACTGGGTTCCACTTTTGAAAACGGCGCCCAAGCAACAGGATAACAATTATAAGGGTATTCATGCAACGTCGTACGTTTACAAATTGTGTAAAATGATAAGTTTACGCAAAGTTTGTATGAACGACCTTTTTTAAACATTTGATAAAATGCTACGTAATTCAATCAGAGTAGGAGTCACAATGACGTTTTGATAAGTTTAACCAAATTGTGTAAATCATTTCCCATACAAAATTTGACAGTTCATTTACCAAAAGATAAACTTATCCAATTTGTAAACTTATCTATGGTTTTACGAAGTTGCATGAATACCCTTAATAGCAATGTTTTATTATGACTTACTTCGTAAAAGTAAAGCGATGCAGAGGATAGTGCGAAAACAGTGCGTTATACCCCCATCTCTTTTTTTCCTCATGTTAAGTTATTTTCTACGTAACGACTGTCTCTTTTTCCTAACACTACTGACAAACCGCTGACATGATTTACAATGGTAAATCTGACCCCATGTTGGTCAGAGTGAAAACGTCTGCCTGGGTTCAACCTCGATAGAAACCTGGATCCTATGTTGTTTTTTGTAATACGTGTTACAACGTAACCTCAACCCAGACCCGGAGATAATAAAACGCCAAATATACAGCAACAAACTATTTTTGGTCATTTTCTAACGAGAATTTCTTAAAAACCCGAGCTGATAGCCAAAAACGGATAGTGAATTTGAATTTAGATCCCAAAATAATGCTAAGAAAAGATCCTCACTGCCCATACTAAAAAGTTTACCCACTTGCAAACCTTTTAATTTTTATCAAAATACTTTTTTACTCTAAAATTTTTTAAATACAATTTTTTGTCTCAATACTATAATATGGAATCAAAGTTTGGTATATTTTTTTTTTTTATAATTATTTTTTTTCAGATTTGTTCTATCGATAAAAATAAAGATTGCTCAAAACTCCGATTTTTTTTTGTAAAAATATTTTTTTGGCTATTGTAGATAAAAAAAACGCTAAGTCTTTTCAACTAATCTTCTTCTTGAAAATTCATCCAGTCTATTCATTCAGTCATGAAGTTGTTGAAGTTGAAATTCATAATATTAGCATGTTCAAAAATTAACTACGGTTAATTGAAGACTATTGACTATCCAATGATTTTCCTGAATGCCTTTGACATTGTATAATTAAAAATTTAAGAAATCCTTTATTTAATACATTACGTTTTAAAGAGCTTATTATTAGTATGTTTAATTTGGGTCTTTGGTAGGCAATCTTTCTAAATTCAGAGTTGAATCTGATTTAAATAAAAAAAAATGTATTTCATGTTGTTGATGCACAATTAAAAGCGGGTAATTTGAAGTAAAATCAAACCAAAACAAATTGCAACTATAGAAACAAATATCTTAGTTTCTCACTGTACACCTTAAGATCGAGAAATCTTTGTGATCATGTATGTCTACCTTGACTTCGGTACTCTAAATTCAAACGAAACCATTGGCAAAGTTGCAAGACAAAAACAAATTATTGTGCAGCCATCATCAGCTTGACTGAAATAACTTACAGATACAAATTATAAATCAATTAAAATTGAATAAAAGTGGTTGACATATGACATCAACTGATGGTCTTCAGTTAAAATTCAATTCTTTTTTCAAAGCTCATTGTATTTTTATTTTTTATACTCGTATTATAGGTGCAAAGTATTAGTGCAAGAAATGATAATATACCTACCCATACGATGTTGCTAATGTCATTAGGCTTTTTTACTAAGCTTACACTAGGATAGGCTTATAGCTATTTACTTAAAAAAATCAAAACAAGTCTTCCAGTAAAGTGCTAAGTTACTTGATAGCTTTATGTTAATAATGGGTGGATTATTAAAACAAAAAAGAATTTTTCTTAAATATACTGATAAAATTTAGAATGAAAATTTAAAAAACTGAGTTGGGATAATATTGGTGAAAAAAAGTTCAATTACAATTACTTGTATATTCGAAATCTCCAAAATGTGTTCAATTACTTTTAAAGTTTGAAAAAAATCAATTAGTAATTACTTACATGCAATATAAAAGCGTCAATTGAAGACAAAATAAAGTAATCATCAAAAGAGCAATAGTGATTACTTTTTTTTTAGTATAAACACAACACAACACACGAATGTAATTAATTTATTGATTTCGTTGATAAAATTTTAAATATTTTTTAATTAGTAAACACATTTATTTAATTACAATCCAAGTATTTAATTACCTTGCATATGTAATTAACACAATTTTTTTCCTTCAATCATTTACAGAAAACCCATTACTATTTTCAATTATATATAATTTGGAAGTGAATTTTTTCAGTTACCGTCATGTAATTTGTGAGTTTTTTCAATTACAAACAAGTAATGGAACTGAATGTTTTTCAGTTGCAATTATGCATGTGTAATTTTAATGGAAAAGGTTCAATTACTAATTGAAATAAAAGTTGAAATAAATAACAAAATATTTTATGAAGAGAATAGATTCAAAACAACGCGAAGGCGAGTTTTTTTTCTGTTCAGAGCAGAGCCTGAACTATCAAATTTTTTTTCCCTTTTTTAGCACTGACCGTTCGGAGCTAAAAATTTGTGATTTTTTTCATTCTGAGCGTGTTCTGAGCTTGTCCAGAGCGCACTTTAAGCTTAAAATAAACCAACTGAGGACTGAACAGTCAGAGTTAAATACTAAATTCAAGCATTTGACAGCTCGTGCTCAGGTGTGTTTTAAAATTTTATATACTCAAACTTTTCTATCCAAAATGACTCTTGTTTTATTTTAGTCCAAATAATTACTCGTCAACTGAGAATTAAAAATGTGGTATGTGATAAATATATGAATTTGAGAAATGGCTAAAACAAAAAAAATAGCCATATTTAGTATATTTACAGTAAGTTTTGTTTAGTTTTTTGATACTCAAAGTCCAATGTCTAACTTAAGCTGAACAAAATATAACTATTAACATTTTTTTAAATCCACATACGAATTTGTAACAAATTTTCTTATAGTTCATGGTTGTATGTTGGACAAAATGTCCTTGCAACTAAATGATCCAAGGGAAAAAAATTTAAAAAAGTACTGAAATTGTTTATATGTACATGTATCCGAAAATCTAATGGTAAAAGAAAAAAAAATTGATATAAGACAAAAAAATAAGATTACTTTTTGCATTTATTTTCAACTTTTTTGTCGATAATATAAAATAAATAATTATTATGACTTTAAATAATAAGCTCATTGAATAACTAGCTAAAATTGAATTAAAACACACAACAAAATAGTCGGATAGAAATTAAACAACAAAATTTTTCATTCACATACGACCTTTAAACATAAAAATTTTTACATACGACCTGGCTGTTTCTGCTCTAATTTTAATGCTCACGTATTATGGTGCAAAACGATTTTTACTCGATATTTGAGTCGTTTTGCATCGAAACCTCAAAAATTTGAATTTTTTCGAGATACGACCTTAGATATTACATATTCTCGGGTGACGAACTGTACATATGTATACCGTCCTGAATGCTTTCAATTTATTCAAAGGAGGCCATCTTAGAAAGTTTAAAGATTACTTATAGAATTTAAATATGTATATTCAGTCTCTCCACCTAACTAGACAAACTTATTTTTTTTTATTCAATGTTGGAATACCCTTCATTTATTTTTGGTCATTCACAATTTAAGAGTTTTTTAGATAAGGATTTTGTTAGGATAACCCTTGCAAAAAAATCAACGAGAAATTAAAATTTTCTATTTAAAATAGCTAAAGAGAAACGTATTAATAATTAATAAATTTAGACATTCTACCTTGATAAGATAAAAGAAGATAAATACGAGTAGCTACTTATGAACAAAAAACAAATTGGCAAAATAATAAAACCAAATGAAATAAAATCTTAAAATCTCGCACCTGATAAAGTCATATATCTCTTTTATTTGTTTTCTATTTTCATATGTTATGTCACCTGAAAAGAAAACATGTTTTTTTGGTAAGGTACTACCTCTTCTGTGGGAATGACAAATCCCCAAATAGTATCGCTTAATCTTGTAATTAAAAAGTATGTACCTCTCATCTTAGCCATTTAAAGTTGGCTAAAAATTGTCGCGGTTCACTACATTTCTGCCAGAAATGAGAAGAACCCGTTTCACTACGAACTGTTTTTACGTCATAAAATGTATTTATTTTTATCATACCTAGATAACGTTTCGTTACGTTTTTTTTACAAGAAAACAATAGTTACATAGATACGAGTATAGTTACTTCAAATTTAGATACATAAATACCTACCTACTTAAAGCTGAGCAGTCGTATATAGTTCTAGTTGGTAAAACTAATAACAACAAAATATTGCGTCTATTATTTTTGTTGCTACACCTATTATTTTGTTGTAATGGTTTTCAATTAATAATTTGTATCACAACAAATTAACTTAGCTATCTTTGCCTCTGCATTCTGTTAATTGAGTGAGTCAGTTCTATATTTGCATGCACTTCAGAAGTGCAAGGTGCAACGCGTAAGATAAAATATTCACCTATTATAGGCACCTTTATCGTTTCGTCGACTGCAAAACTGTCAACTTATTTTGCAAAAACAGTTCAATTCGAGACTTCATCCGAAGTAAAATTATTATTTTGCAAAATGGCCATAAGAATGTAAGTGTTTCTTGTTCGTTAAAAAAAGAAAACTTTCAAATTTAACTAAACCCTATTTTAGTGAGATATGTGTTATTCTTCTTCTGCTGGTAGATGTACCATTTATTTTTGGCCAAATTCCAGGCATTGGACGATGTCCATCCAATGTCCAAGTCCAGAATAATTTCCAACTTCCTGATGTAAGTTAACATAATTGATCAAGTTATGCATCTTCAAATCGATAGATACCTAAACTATAAACCTTACACCCTTATAATATAAGTTCCTTGGACAATGGTATGAATACGAACGTTATCCGTTTGTCTTCGAGGCGGGAGGAAAATGCACTTACGCAAGATATGCATCCTTGCCAAATGGAACTGTGTCTGTGTATAATTTTAACATTAATTCCATGTGAGTTTGAATATACAACTATCTCATTCAGGGATTCTATACAATCTCATGCAAACATACCTCGAATCTCGGATTCATGGATTTCATCTTATTTTTTTTTTCTCTCACTCAAGAACCAACAGAAAATCAGACATCTCAGGGACGGCTAAGGTGGTGGCTCCAGCAAAGCTACTTGTACGGTTCCCTGGAATGCCAGGTGAGTAATTTTGTCATTAATTACTCGAATTGAATCTATGCACAGACCGAATTGAGAGGGCAAATTTGTGGGGGGGAATTCATTAAATTTTAGATTTTGTGAGTGGATCCAATTACTGGGTTCTCGGGACTGATTACTCCAGCTACGCAGTTATCTACTCCTGTACGGACTTCTACAATATCTTCAATACAAGTGAGTTTTGTCTTTATGTATGAATGTATCTGTTTGTGTATAATATCTTGTTTAGCAATTAAATTTTAGAGTAAATCTTATTGTGCATTGTATAATTAAGTAATTATTTTATATTTGACTCTATTCTTCTTTTCTATAATTTTATTTTCTCATTTGAATGGAAGAAGTCAAAAAGGGGTGCTTTGAAACGTGTTAATTTGTTTACATTTCTGGCATGAATCAGGTTATTCTTGAACACGGATTGGATAATATTTTAGTTTTGCTATAATGACATCATTTTAAGTGTTTCATTTATTTAAAAAGCACGTACCTAGATGTATTTTGCAACTATCTTTTAATTTTTTATCTTTCAGTCTTATAGAATTCTAGGTAGGTAATTAGTGAATCTTTTGCTATGAAAGATAAAACAAAAAGAAAACTACGGTGAATATTCTAATTCTACTGATACCATTTATTTTTGAAGGTAATGTGTTGCAGTTAATTATAAGCTCATAAAGTACCTTTGTAATGTAATGTATGCATAACAAATAACAAATAACAAAAAGAATACTGACGAAAGAAGTTGCAAATATCGTAAAAATACTCGAAAAGCTATTGTTTTTTTTAGCAGACTCTTGTGTTTGAGTTGCTGCGCTTAGTTTTCAAATAAAGTCGGTTCAATTTAAGCCATACCTTACCTACATTAAATGCAATTTTGAAGAAGAAGTGATGGATTTGTATCCATGTTTAAAGCAAGTTGGTAATCTGATGAAGTTACTAATGGAATGAAATCTGCTGAATATCCGCCTTTTGCTCTGCCTACAAATGCTGATTTTTTCGATGAAATTTTGTATCAAGTTATCAAGTATGGATTTCTTAATAACAGCTCTGATGTTAGTTGAGCATTATTTGCGTAAATTTGAATGGCATTAAATTGTATGATCAATGGGGCCCCATTCCATTTCATTTTCAAGAAATCAGTCCTCTTAACGGGTTTTCAGCCACACCTTCAGCTGCAACGGCGATATTTTCACCTGCCCCTGCCCGACAAACACTATAGTTGAGCAATTCACAAACCTTTCTAAAACATTGAAAATTATCGATTCAGTCCACCAGAGCCGGACAAGCTATAACGTGCAAGCGGCGCAAATGCACAGGGCGCAGAGCCCAATGGGAGCCTTGAATGAGCTTTAAAAAATTAACATTACTTCGTAATTAGAACTTAACTACATTTTAATTTTCATTTATTTGTATTACCCCAAATATTGATATCCATTTTATAACTACAAGCATATTGTTAATTTAAAGATAGATATTATTCCCTCAGAATCAAAGTAGCTTAGCTGAAAATTTGATACACCATTAATTTTGTATAAATTAACTATATCATTTGATAGAGGAAAAAAGCTTTTTTTTTAGAAGAAAATTCATTTTTTAAGAGTCAAAATATCTCAAATCCTTTTTCTGAAAACTCAGATTTTAAGATACCCAAGCCACTTTGCTTCTAAGGGGACAATATAAATATATAAAACTACTATCCCAAACATAAGTCGATGCCCACGTTCCTATTAACACCCCCATAACAAAAATTGGCAATTTACAAAATCTTTGAAAAGTACACGAATTTTTTCGATATCTCATTAAAAAAAAGGCATAACAAAGTCAACCCCTTGGTAACTGAGAAATGAAACATGCTCAGGCCGCCAATTTAGCTCCGGCCGGCTCTGTATTCCACTATATCAAGGCCAAACATCGCTTGGTGAATATTTAAAGCAGTACATACGAATTTAACGAAGTGTATCTGCGATAATTTGCACCAATTTCAATAGAATTTTCAATCTTATTTGCCTGTTAAATTTGAAAATTGAGCTAAAAATGAATTATCTTATAATCAAGGATAAGATTTTGCTAACTTTGGCTTTTTGAATTTATCGGATTTACACAAAGACGTTTGTTTGAGGAGTATAGTTTCAAAACTCTTCTGTTCCATTCTTTTTCAAAAAAGAGTTAAGTATGAGGAAGTGTTTTTTAGAAACTTCTACATCTATCGTAATTAGATAATATTTAAAAAAAACTCATTGTTTCCTATACTCTTAGGTACTAAAAGAAGTGTTTTTTTTTTTCAAAACTACACTATATTCCACTCAGTTGTTCAACTAAAAACTCTTCTAAATATTCCAATACAAATCAAATTCCTCACCATAACTTTTCTCGTCACTTTAAAAGCTCGTGTATTCCGAAAAGATGGACATACATTTTGTGTTAGTTTCAGTATTAATTTGTTCTTTAATAATACAAGTTTTTTCTTTAAGTGTTTATCACTTTTGTAGCTTTTAACAGTTTTTTTCTGTTTTACTTAGGTGTGTTTGGTAACTTGAAATCTTAAGCTGTCAAAACCCATACAAAAAATCTAAGCCTTAGAAATTTGGTAAAAATTTCAAGTAACTAAGCAGGCCTCGTAGGGTAAACGTCACTTAACTATTTAACGAACATGTAATTGTTTTGAGTGAGGACTTTTAACCCATGACTAAGCTTTTATTCCGTAGTTAGGTAAAATCGTGGACTCAAGAAGGAATAAGCCTTTTTTTTATTGATAGCGCTGTAATTGAACAAAAAAAAAATCTCTAATTTTTTCAGATTTATATTTTCTTCCTCTATAGTCACTGTAGGGGTTAATTAAATTTTTCCTTTTTTTTTGCATAAGTACTAGGTAGGTGATTCACGTAAGATCTGCAAAAAAACTCAGAGCTCGTTGATTTGAAGTAGACAAGAAAAAAAGGGGTAGTATTTCCCCCGCTTGGGAAGGGGAAATAAGATTTCTTGTGATTTCTGATACTTCTATGATTTCTTTTCCGATTATTTTTTTTAATAAATAGGTTATCAACAAAAATTGTTATCAAATAAAAAAATTAAAAATTGAATTGTTCATTAAATTGTTAAAAACATTTCTTGCAAAAACTGTTCTTCAAAAAAACTAAATTTGAAAATAAACCATAAGAAGGGATCCAAAAAGCTGCTTGCCGTTGTTTTTCAATTAATTTGTTTCTATTTAATGTATTGTTTTTTTTATAAAATTGCCCCTACTCTTGTCCAAGCGGGGGGAAATATTATCCCTCTCCCTACATGCATTACATTTTTTGACAGATTTTACGCGAATCACCAAGAATGCAAATCAAAAAAAGGAAATTAAATTAACCCTTACAGCGACTTTATAAATAAATAAATTAAATTAAAAAAAAAGAAAATAGTAGTCGCAAACATTTAGGAAATTTCGTTTTTTTTGTATTGGGAGCTGATTTAGGCCCATATTAATATGTTAACTCAAAAAAAAAAATGTTTAACGACCCGCCCCTAATGTACATATGTATATCATTTCATTTTTTGTTTCCCTTTTAGGCCCGCCCATAGCTATCATTAAAACTCATCTTTTAAAGTCATACCTATTTATCAATTTTTAGGCACTTTGGAAAGAAAATCGTTTATTAATCCATCAAAATAGGAATAGGATTAATAAAGCTCAAGACCAATTAATCACCCCTATTAGAGAATTCAGCGAATGACTTCCCAAACCAACACGAAACATTTGCCGACGACAGTTTTTTGACGTTGTTAAGGCTCTCTCAAACCAACGCGAATCCGCGGCGACGACGAATTTTTGTTGTTGTTTAGCGTTGTGTATTTGTCATATTTTTTTCTATTGTGAATGATTCGCTGCGAATCGCTCCGCATTCGCGTTGGTTTGGGACAGACTTTAAGCGTTGTGTATTTGTCATATTTTGTGTATTGTGAATGAATCGCTATGAATTCACGTTGGTTTGGGAGAGTCTTAAAATTAATTTGCTGAATTCACTAATAAAGGCAAATAATGGCCACATTCCGCCGGCTATTGGATAGGTTATCCAAGATAACTGAGTAGCCGATACTTTAGTGAACGACCAGTACCAGATAGATTCGCTAAAATAAGCTGACAAAGAATTTGCCTTATAAAAAAAAATTTTTTTACTTTTTCGACAAAGTTTTATTCTATTTATGTATAACGTATTGCGTAGAGTCTAAGGTGATGCAAATAACCAATTTTCGATTTCAATGATTTTCCTTTCAAAAAACCCGACACTGCAAAACTCAACATGAACAACTCAAATTTTTGGTCACATTATCAGCTGTTTTTAAATTTCTCCTCGGATTGTTGAGAATTCTAGAATTTTTGGGATAGCTTCAGATTTGTTTGTTGGCCACAGATGATTTGTCATCAGCTGTCAAAATGTATTTTATTATTTCAAGGATTGAACTACCCTACCAGAGATCATTAAAATATTTAAAGCCATTTTATGTGGTAGGTTTTAAAATTAAAATTTTGTTTGGCTAGAAATATTAATTAAGTTCTAAACTTGTTTTGTCCATCAAAAAAAAAATAAATAATTTTGCTCTCTAGACGTCAAAAAAAAAATTTTCAAATAGGCCCAACTTTCCACATAAAATGGCATTTAAGATTTCAATGATCAATATGATAAGGAATGATAAGAAAGTTCAATCACTTGACCAGTTTATATTTCTTGAGCGCTCAGTATTTTTCTTCAATTTTTTGACAGAGTAGAAGAATTAAATAAAAACAGTATTCCTCACATAGAAGTCAAAACAACTCTCTTTTTCTTTTTATCTTATGTAATTTACTGCGACAAAAAATAATTGAGCAAACGAAAAGTGAGGAATTTTTGAGAGAAATCCTGATTATATTTCTGAGCACTCTGAATCCTCTGAAGTCTCAGATATAAGAAATAAGAAAAGTCCATGTGAATAGTAAGGGCCTATTTGATTTTTTTTACTATGCCCTTAGCTTTATTTGCCCATTAAATAATAAATAATTGCTTTCTAAATGTCTCAAAATCAATCATTAAAATTTTCAATGATGAGTTTCAATGATAACTGGCACCTGTTATTTTTTTTTCTTCTAAAAATAATTAAATTTTTGTTCTAATTTCAGAAGTTATTTGGATCTTAACTCGACAATCTAAGCCGAGCGATTCGGTTATATCACAAGCAAGGCAAATTATAGATGACAACAAATTATCGAAGCGATTCCTTTTAAAAACAAATCAAGATAATTGTCCTGCAAGTTAATCAACATTTATAATTGAATTAAAAATATAATGAGGATTGAAAAACTTTGACAAACCAAAACAAGAGATAAAACGTTTTTTCATTTATAAATTGTTATAAAATTGAACAATTCTGTTTGTGTTTGCCATCAGGTTCTCTAATAATACATTCAAACTTTATTTATTTGCTTAAAACAATTTCATAGACCTCAATTATTTGCTTTGAATATCTTTCTATTTCAAAGATATGTTTTTTTGTTTGTAACATTATTTTCTAGACTTAATTATAACTTTATATGGTAAACGTGGTGGTAAAATGAAAATGCAAATAATTTTCTAACGTCTTTCTTTTAAATAAGAACGATTGATTACAGTGCCATCTGTGAGCAAGCACAAAGTTTCGTCGGTAGCACAGTGTATATGAGTATGAAGAGGGTAAGGCAGATTGAAATGTCAAAGTCAGCTGGTAAATAAACTATCATGCGTGCTGTGTGTTGTGCATTTAATTATTTTCTATTCTTTTTTTATTTGTTGTGAAAAATTAGTAAACAAAATAGATTCAACATGAGCTCGACTCCCTTAAAATGTGACACAAGCTATTCAACTCTAACACCTGTAAGATGTATGGAAATTTACTTTGCATTTAAAAACAAATACAAATCGAAAACAATTTTCTTTTAAGTTCTGGATAGTCCCAAACAAAAGTTCCAAAGTGACCAACTGTTGACTTGCAAGAACCGTTTGGATACAATCACAAAAGCCTTGCTAGATAATTTCACCAAATGGCAAACTGCCCAAAAACGTGGTCAATCTCTGTGCAATACAATTGAAGCAATTAAAACAAAATGCTTGGAAACAAAGACCCCCGGCGATTCGATGTTCACCGAAGAACTGCAGCCTCTATGCGATAAATTGGCAATAATTTTCAGTGTGTTCGAAGATATTGTCAAGAATACCAAAGAAGCTTTGAGGCAAATTACTGCCTTAGCTAAATTACAAGGAACCAATACCGAGGTATTCTATAGGACGTGGTATATAGAGGACTTCATTGATTTTACAAAAAACCTCTTCGAACGATATCAAGCCGAATGTGCAGTGAAGAAATTCGTAACAGGTACGCATTCAATATGATTGCATAGTGAATATTTTCATTTATTGATTTTTTCAGAGGAAATTGCTCATTGTCGGGAGAGATGTGACTTGATTCGTGTATCCAGTTTGTGGGAGTATCCCTGTCATGTGGATGAAAGTGTTAAAATGTTGTTTTTGTTCTTTGCTGAGGAATTAAAATTGAAATAAAATATTAATTTAAATATTCTTAAATAATCTTAGATGTCTATTTATGAACATTATATGTTTTTGATATATGAAACCCTAAAACAAAACGGTACTTACCTTCTGTGGAAAATTTATAACTTCAACTGGCCGCGAGTTCAATGGACATCAATTTTTTTCCTTTATTACTATACTCCGAGTGATTTTCATACCTATACATATTTCTACGGATTGGGCATAATTTGCAATTCAAAAAAACTCCATTGTACGAAGGAACAGATATTTTCCAGACATTTGGTTGACATTTTATTTTGGCATACAAACCAATTGTGAGTAATTGGCTGCTACACTGCTGGGAAAAGCTTATCATCCTCATAAACGGCTGTTAAAAATATTTACTATTAAATTGTGTATTGTAGGGCATCTATCTTTGGGGCAAACAATTTAATGAAACAAACAAATAATTTTAATGTTAAAAATTGGTTTGGTTACAGTGATAGCCATAAAGTTCGTATGCCAGAAAGTACAGTGGCAGAATTACCAAAAAAGATCAGAAGTAAACAAAATTGAAGAATAATGCTTCAGCTCTCCGAGAGAATACCAACATCCAGGTTCGAGAGATCAAAGAAGACCGAATTTCCGGTATAGAGACCAAGTTATCTTGGATTCCAGAAAGCTTTTATGACTGGGTGCTCGGGATCGTTGGGGATGGAAGGCTGCCGTATCTTAGGCTGCGACCCTTCATGGATTGTGGGACGGACAAGTTAATAAGTTATGACAAATCTGAAAACAGAAATAGTGATGTTAACAACTTCATAATTCAAGTTAAAAGTTCAGAAGAGCTCAACTCCATTGCTTTTCGCCCAGGTATGATTGTTGGGCTCATCAGTTAAGCTACGAGCAGACGATTTGCGATAGTCGCAAATCTTTGCGAGCACTGACGTCACGAAAAAACACGCAAATACACTTCAAATGCCTTACGTTTGACAGTGCTCGCAAACCTGCAAATACACATGTTCAGACGATTTGCGAAGGTTGTCCCAAAGTTTTCAAATACATTTGCGATCAAGGTGCTCGCAAATGATGTGCTCGCAAATAAGATCGCAAATTTTGCAGCATATTTGCGAGGTGTTCACACGATTTGCGGCAACATTTGTAGATATAATATTCTTACTCATTTGAAGATTTGCGAGCCTGACATTTCTCTATTGACAAATTTGTTTATTTGTTGAGTTCTGTCATAGCTATAGTCTCAAAATACTATATAGGTAAACATATGTGCATACAAACACACATGGGTATGTAACTTATATGTATATATTTTGGTGATGTTTAATGGGCTGTAGGTCAGTTTAATTGTTTTTTTTTAACTACGTAAGGCTTTTTTTCATAAAAAAAACGAAAAAAAATAAATAAATTTAAATCATTAAAAATAATAATAAAAATAATGAAGGTACCTACATACACACATACTTAAAACCACAGCCAATTACATAAAGTACAACAACAAAATTCATCGCAAATGTCCGCATTTGCAGTGTTCCATTTTCGTGTTTTCGCAAATGGTTGTGACGGTCGCAAATACTCGCAAATTGTCACAAATTATTTTTGTGAGTGTTCACATGATTTGCCAAAATGTCTCAAATGCGTTTGCTACTTGGGCCTCGCAAATCATACGCAAATGATTTGCGAGCATTTGCAGGCTGTCCCAAAGTTGTGTTCAGACGATTTGCGATCAAAGACCGCAAATTGTGACGTAAAAATGACGTCATCCTCGCAAATATTTGCGACTTTTGCCAATCGTCTGCTCGTAGCTTTAGATGACTATCATCGATACAAATTTGCGTCTTAGGAGGGTGTGATAGTCATCTAACTGATGAGCCCAACTATCATACCTGCGCAAAACGCAATGGAATTGAGCTCATTTGAAATTTTAACTTGAATTATAAATTCAGTCGCTCCACTTAAACAGAAGAATTTTATTTTCAAATTTGCTTCGTATTCAATTGTTAACAACTTCAAATAGCAGCACATTCCTTTTGGATAACCCCAAAAACAAAGCACTGTCGATTTTAAGAATTCAGGTGAATTTACCAAAAGAAACATTTGTTTAAATGTTAAGTAGGTATGTTTGGTTCTAGTATATATACACTTTGTTCATGACCAAACAGTTTCAAATTTTGTGACAAACAGTTTGTGTCTCCTCATTTTGGAAAACTGTAAAGTTATTATTTTATGAAATATTAAATTAGAGCAGTAAGAAACAACATTTTTCTAAAACAGATCGTAAATTATCAAAACTATAAATTTTTTTACTTTTACAAGCTTTTTTAGATTTAAACATATTACGAAAAAACCGGTAAACCAAACCCAAAAAAAAAAAAAAAAACGGTTCGGTTTGAACAAATACAAAAACAAGATATCCAAAGCTCGGTTAACTTTCGTCTTCTGTTCATTATGATAGGAATCTCGTCAAAGAGTGTTAAGTACATACATTAAATTAATTAAAAACTAACATCAAACCGTATATAGCCCTGCATAGTTTGTTTTAATTAAGGAATCGTGTACTTCTGGGTATAGCTAGGGTACTTCTATTTATTTCAAATTATTGTAAACCCTTCGTTCTATTTTAATTATGTGACCAGGTAACGACAGAGCAGAACAACACCCTTTGTAAACCAAACAAATAAACTTTGAATTTCGAAATACAAAGGTGCTAAACATACACCACATCGCAGGCATTAAAGGACCTTCCAATATGTTGAAATTTTGCATAAATTCATTTTAATCAGCCCAAGGGTTTTGTTTAATGATATATTATTTTGCGCAGAACCACTAATTCATCAGCCAATTAGTTCTAACCCTGACAAAGAGAGAGTGATGCTGCTAAGCCTTCGTAGGTCGTGTAGGTATAATGCGCTATGCTTATCCGTAATATCCACCCCCCACATTGAGTTTAATTTTCAATTGATGTCCCAGTGACCAGAGCCAGTCACAAACATCGCTCATTTATTTTGTCATAGAAATTTTCAATTACAGGACTCGATCTAAAACCAAAGAGGATAATGAAAAGCAATTGCCATTGAAGTTGACCGAAAATGAATGACATTAAGAGCATTACTGTAATATCGGTTCCCGTAGGGTTTTAACGGCAGATTTGTGTGTTTGCGAAGTGTGAGTGTAAACTTGAGGCATTAATTTGGTGAATGGTGAAGTGAGAGTTTACGTACAAATATAGTAAATCCTGTTATCTATTTGATATGTATGTATATGAAAATGTTGCATGCTAAGTACAGTTTGTTCATCGAAGTTTGAATTGATTGCTTTTAAGCCAATATAACCTGGAAAATCATTAATTGGGAACATAAGGACCTAACGTAATATCGAACGTCCGTTTGTGCGTCTATATCCGTCGGTTGGTACGTTCTATGATTTTCAAATTGAAGCTTCAATGCGGTTGGTTATCTGTTCAAGCAATTAGCTATATACACAGTGAATCAGTGCGGAAATGTGTATAGGTATTTTTAGAGGGGAAAAAGTATTCGGTAGCTTAAGGTACCAATAAGTACCGACCCAACCTATATACCTACATCAATCCTAACCAAACCATCATTGCAGAAGTTTAATTGAAAAATAACACTGGAGACGGAGCAAAAGAACAAAGACTCATGATGTTATTAATGATTTAATGGAGGATTGGTGGCTTGTGGCAATGTAAATAGATATACAGAACATTGGAAGTAGGTATTACTGAAAATAAATATTTCGATAAAATTAATTGATTCTGGGTAATTTGAAGGTACCTGTAGGTTATAATAAGGCTTGGAGGTTTACATAAGGAATTTTGATTTTACAAAAATATAGATTACCGAGTAAGTAAACAATATGATATTTAACATAAATTGCTCGCAACAAATAATTTTGTAGGTATTGAAAAGTTTAAATATTTGTGAAGGTAGAGGTGGGTAGGTAAATACGTATATATTTATAAGTTCTTAATGGTAAATAAGGTATTAATGTGTTAAGTTAATTAAGTTTACACCAAGTATTATAATAATTTTCAAATGCTGACTCTAACCGTTTATTTGAAAGCAACTGTTTTTCAGGAGGATTATCTGGCTTAAGAAGCGAAGCTGATACCAATCTTCTTTTTCTTAACAAAAAATAAAATAAAACTACAAAGGCATACTTGCGCGTTGCACGTCATGAAATCAATTATTTTAGCAGACTGAATTTGTAGTTTATTATAAATGATGATTAGGTACCTCGATTGTTTTTGTTAATATTCTATCTTTATGCCTAACTAAAGCTCAGGCTAAAAGCTAAATAATTTTTTATTTTCAATAAATTAATTTTTTTATAATTTCTTGGGGGAAATTTTGGAATAATTAATTTTTGTTGTTGTTTTTTTGCATTATGATAACTTTTACTCTCGTATGAAAGAAATCAGCGCATTTTATGATAATTTATTGTAAACAATATATGGCCGCACTGATCAGGGTTCAGTCTGAAGATATCCGTCGAAGTGGACGGACGTGTTTCAGTCAGTCTTATAGTATCCCTCGTGCTGAATGGACGTGTCAGTCCGTCGTAGGACAACCTTGGATTTGGAATTGGACTTGGACTTGGAATTGGACTTGGACTTGGACTTGGACTTGGACTTGGACTTGGACTTGGACTTGGACTTGGACTTGGACTTGGACTTGGACTTGGACTTGGACTTGGACTTGGACTTGGACTTGGACTTGGACTTGGACTTGGACTTGGACTTGGACTTGGACTTGGACTTGGACTTGGACTTGGACTTGGACTTGGACTTGGACTTGGACTTGGACTTGGACTTGGACTTGGACTTGGACTTGGACTTGGACTTGGACTTGGACTTGGACTTGGACTTGGACTTGGACTTGGACTTGGACTTGGACTTGGACTTGGACTTGGACTTGGACTTGGACTTGGACTTGGACTTGGACTTGGACTTGGACTTGGACTTGGACTTGGACTTGGACTTGGACTTGGACTTGGACTTGGACTTGGACTTGGACTTGGACTTGGACTTGGACTTGGACTTGGACTTGGACTTGGACTTGGAGTTGGACTTGGACTTGGACTTGGACTTGGACTTGGACTTGGACTTGGACTTGGACTTGGACTTGGACTTGGACTTGGACTTGGACTTGGACTTGGACTTGGACTTGGACTTGGACTTGGACTTGGACTTGGACTTGGACTTGGACGTGGACTTGGACTTGGACTTGGACTTGGACTTGAACTTGGACTTGGACTTGGACTTGGACTTGGACTTGAACTTGGACTTGAACTTGGACTTGGACTTGGACTTGGGCTTGGACTTGGACTTGGACTTGGACTTGGACTTGGAGTTGGAGTTGGACTTGGACTTGCACCTGGACTTGCACTTGGACTTGCACTTGGAGTTGGGCTTGGAGTTGGAATTGGAATTGGACGTGGAGTTGGACTTGGAGTTGGATTTGGAGTTGGATTTGGAGTTGGACTTGGAGTTGGACTTGGAGTTGGACTTGGAGTTGGACTTGGACTTGGAGTGGGACTTGGACTTGGACTTCGACTTGGACTTCGACTTGGACTTGGACTTGGACTTGGACTTGGACTTGGACTTGGACTTGGACTTGGACTTGGACTTGGACTTGGACTTGGACTTGGACTTGGACTTGGACTTGGACTTGGACTTTGACTTGGACTTGGACTTGGACTTTGACTTGGACTTGGACTTGTACTTGGACTTGGACTTGGACTTGGACTTGGACTTGGACTTGGACTTGGACTTGGACTTGGACTTGGACTTGGACTTGGACTTGGACTTGGACTTGGACTTGGACTTGGACTTGGACTTGGACTTGGACTTGGACTTGGACTTGGACTTGGACTTGTATATGGACTTGGATATGGACTTGGACATGGACTTGGACTCGGACCTAGACTTTGACTACGTTTTTTCCAAAATAATCAAATGAAACATGACGCACATCACTGAAAAGGTCTATTCAAGCCCTATGCAGGTATCGAAACGAATTTAATTTAGATTGATTTTTTCGGGAGATATTTCAAATTTTGCATAGAAAAATGAGGTGTTTTCAAAGTTAATCAAATAAATTATGACGCACATCACTGGAAAGGTCTATTCAAGCCCTATGCAGGTATATAATTTAATTTTATTTTGATTGATTTTTTCGGGAGATATTTCAAATTTTGCATAGAAAAATGAGGTGTTTTCAAAGTTAATCAAGTACATCATGAGACACATCACTGGAAAGGTCTTTTCAAGCCCTATGCAGGTATTAATACGAATTTTATTTTGATTGATTTTTTCGGGAGATATTTTAAATTTTGCATAGAAAAATGAGGTGTTTTCAAAGTTAATCAAATAAATCATGACGCACATCCATTGAAAGGTCTATTCAAGCCCTATGCAGGTATTGAAACGAATTTTATTTTGATTGATTTTTTCGGGAGATATTTCAAATTTTGCATAGAAAATGAGGTGTTTTCAAAGTTATTCAAATAAATAACGACGCACATCCATTGAAAGGTCTATTCAAGCCCTATGCAGCTATCGAAATGAATTATATTTGGATTGATTTTTTCAGGAGATATTTCAAATTTTGCATTGAAAAATGAGGTGTTTTAAAAGTTAATCAAATACATCATGACACACATCACTGGAAAGGTCTATTCAAGCCCTATGCAGGTATAAAATTTAATTTTATTTTGATTGATTTTTTCGGGAGATATTTAAAATTTTGCATAGAAAAATGAAGTGTTTTCAAAGTTAATCAAATAAATCATTACGCACATTACTGGAAAGGTCTATTCAAGCCCTATGCAGATATATAATTTAATTGTATTTTGATTGATTTTTTCGGGAGATATTTAAAATTTTGCATAGAAAAATGAGGTGTTTTCAGAGTTAATCAAATACATTATGACACACATCACTGGAAAGGTCTATTCAAGGCCTATGCAGGTATCGAAACGAATTTTATTTTGATTGATTTTTTCGGGAGATATTTAAAATTTTGCATAGAAAAATGAGGTGTTTTCAAAGTTAATCAAATAAATCATGACGCACTTCACTGGAAAGGTCTATTCAAGCCCTATGCAGGTATCTTAACGAATTTTATTTTGATTGATTTTTTCGGGAGATATTTCAAATTTTGCATAGAAAAATGAGGTGTTTTCAAAGTTAATCAAATAAATCATGACGCACATCACTGAAAAGGTCTATTTAAGCCCTATGCAGGTATCGAAACGAATTTTATTTTGATTGATTTTTTCGGGAGATATTTCAAATTTTGCATAGAAAAATGAGGTGTTTTCAAAGTTAATCAAATAAATCATGACACATATCACTGGAAAGGTCTATTCAAGCCCTATGCAGGTTTCGAAACGAATTTTATTTTGATTGATTTTTTCGTGAGATATTTCAAATTTTGCATAGAAAAATGTGGTGTTTTCAAAGTTAATCAAATAAATCATGACGCACATCACTGGAAAGGTCTATTCAAGCCCTATGCAGGTATTAATACGAATTTTATTTTGATTGATTTTTTCGGGAGATATTTTAAATTTTGCATAGAAAAATGAGGTGTTTTCAAAGTTAATCAAATAAATCATGACGCACATCCATTGAAAGGTCTATTCAAGCCCTATGCAGGTATTGAAACGAATTTTATTTTGATTGATTTTTTCGGGAGATATTTCAAATTTTGCATAGAAAAATGAGGTGTTTTCAAAGTTAATCAAATAAATCATGACACATATCACTGGAAAGGTCTATTCAAGCCCTATGCAGGTTTCGAAACGAATTTTATTTTGATTGATTTTTTCGGGAGATATTTCAAATTTTGCATAGAAAAATGAGGTGTTTTCAAAGTTAATCAAATAAATCATGACGCACATCACTGGAAAGGCCTTTCCAAGCCCTATGCAGGTATCGAAACGAATTTTATTTTGATTGATTTTTTCGGGAGATATTTCAAATTTTGCATAGAAAAATGAGGTGTTTTCAAAGTTAATCAAATAAATCATGACGCACATCACTGGAAAGGTCTATTCAAGCCCTATGCAGGTATATAATTTAATTTTATTTTGATTGGTTTTTTCGGGAGATATTTCAAATTTTGCATAGAAAAATGAGGTGTTTTCAAAGTTAATCAAATAAATCATGACGCACATCACTGGAAAGGTCTATTCCAGCCCTATTTAGGTATCGAAACGAATTTTATTTTGATTGATTTTTTCGGGAGATATTTCAAATTTTGCATAGAAAAATGAGGTGTTTTCAAAGTTAATCAAATAAATCATGACGTACATCATTGGAAAGGTCTATTCAAGCACTATGCAGGTATCGAAACGAATTTTATTTTGATTGATTTTTTCGGGAGATATTTCAAATTTTGCATAGAAAAATGAGGTGTTTTCAAAGTTAATCAAATAAATGATGACGCACATCACTGGAAGAGTCTATTCAAGCCCTATGCAGGTATTGAAACGAATTTTATTTTGATTGATTTTTTCGGGAGATATTTCAAATTTTGCATAGAAAAATGAGGTGTTTTCAAAGTTAATCAAATAAATCATGACGCACATCACTGGAAAGGTCTATTCCAGCCCCATTTAGGTATCGAAACGAATTTTATTTTAGTTGATTTTTTCGGGAGATATTTCAAATTTTGCATAGAAAAATGCGGTGTTTTCAAAGTTAATCAAATAAATCATGACGTACATCATTGGAAAGGTCTATTCAAGCACTATGCAGGTATCGAAACGAATTTTATTTTGATTGATTTTTTCGGGAGATATTTCAAAATTTGCATAGAAAAAAGTGGTGTTTTCAAAGTTAATCAAATAAATCATGACACACACCACTGGAAAGGTCTTTTCAAGCCCTATGCAGGTATATAATTAAATTTTATTTTGATTGATTTTTTCGGGAGATATTTCAAATTTTGCATAGAAAAATGAGGTGTTTTCAAAGTTAATCAAATACATCATGACACACATCACTGGAAAGGTCTATTCAAGCCCTATGCAGGTATCGAAACGAATTTTATTTTGATTGATTTTTTCGGGAGATATTTCAAATTTTGCATAGAAAAATGAGGTGTTTTCAAAGTTAATCAAAAACATCTTGACACACATCACTGGAAAGGTCTTTCCAAGCACTATGCAGGTATCGAAACGAATTTTATTTTGATTGAGTTTTTCGGGAGATATTTCAAATTTTGCATAGAAAAATGAGGTGTTTTCAAAGTTAATCAAATAAATCATGACACACATCACTGGAAACGTCTTTCCAAGCCCTATACAGGTATCGAAACGAATTTTATTTTGATTGATTTTTTCGGGAGATATTTCAAATTTTGCATAGAAAAATGAGGTGTTTTCAAAGTTAATCAAATACATCATGACACACATCACTGGAAAGGTCTTTCCAAGCACTATGCAGGTATGGAAACGAATTTTATTTTGATTGATTTTTTCGGGAGATATTTCAAATTTTGCATAGAAAAATGCGGTGTTTTCAAAGTTAATCAAATAAATCATGACGTACATCATTGGAAAGGTCTATTCAAGCACTATGCAGGTATCGAAACGAATTTTATTTTGATTGATTTTTTCGGGAGATATTTCAAATTTTGCATAGAAAAATGAGGTGTTTTCAAAGTTAATCAAATAAATGATGACGCACATCACTGGAAGAGTCTATTCAAGCACTATGCAGGTATCGAAACGAATTTTATTTTGATTGATTTTTTCGGGAGATATTTCAAATTTTGCATAGAAAAATGAGGTGTTTTCAAAGTTAATCAAATAAATGATGACGCACATCACTGGAAGAGTCTATTCAAGCACTATGCAGGTATCGAAACGAATTTTATTTTGATTGATTTTTTCGGGAGATATTTCAAATTTTGCATAGAAAAATGAGGTGTTTTCAAAGTTAATCAAATAAATGATGACGCACATCACTGGAAGAGTCTATTCAAGCCCTATGCAGGTATTGAAACGAATTTTATTTTGATTGATTTTTTCGGGAGATATTTCAAATTTTGCATAGAAAAATGAGGTGTTTTCAAAGTTAATCAAATAAATCATGACGTACATCATTGGAAAGGTCTATTCAAGCACTATGCAGGTATCGAAACGAATTTTATTTTGATTGATTTTTTCGGGAGATATTTCAAATTTTGCATAGAAAAATGAGGTGTTTTCAAAGTTAATCAAATAAATGATGACGCACATCACTGGAAGAGTCTATTCAAGCCCTATGCAGGTATTGAAACGAATTTTATTTTGATTGATTTTTTCGGGAGATATTTCAAATTTTGCATAGAAAAATGAGGTGTTTTCAAAGTTAATCAAATAAATCATGACACACATCACTGGAAACGTCTTTCCAAGCCCTATACAGGTATCGAAACGAATTTTATTTTGATTGATTTTTTCGGGAGATATTTCAAATTTTGCATAGAAAAATGAGGTGTTTTCAAAGTTAATCAAATACATCATGACACACATCACTGGAAAGGTCTTTCCAAGCACTATGCAGGTATGGAAACGAATTTTATTTTGATTGATTTTTTCGGGAGATATTTCAAATTTTGCATAGAAAAATGCGGTGTTTTCAAAGTTAATCAAATAAATCATGACGTACATCATTGGAAAGGTCTATTCAAGCACTATGCAGGTATCGAAACGAATTTTATTTTGATTGATTTTTTCGGGAGATATTTCAAATTTTGCATAGAAAAATGAGGTGTTTTCAAAGTTAATCAAATAAATGATGACGCACATCACTGGAAGAGTCTATTCAAGCCCTATGCAGGTATTGAAACGAATTTTATTTTGATTGATTTTTTCGGGAGATATTTCAAATTTTGCATAGAAAAATGAGGTGTTTTCAAAGTTAATCAAATAAATCATGACACACATCACTGGAAACGTCTTTCCAAGCCCTATACAGGTATCGAAACGAATTTTATTTTGATTGATTTTTTCGGGATATATTTCAAATTTTGCATAGAAAAATGAGGTGTTTTCGAAGTTAATCAAATACGTCATGACGCACATCACTGGAAAGGTCTTTCCAAGCACTATGCAGGTATGGAAACGAATTTTATTTTGATTGATTTTTTCGGGATATATTTCAAATTTTGCATAGAAAAATGAGGTGTTTTCGAAGTTAATCAAATACATCATGACGCACATCACTGGAAAGGTCTTTCCAAGTTCTATGCAGGTATCGAAACGAATTTTATTTTAATTGATTTTTTCGGGAGATATTTCAAATTTTGCATAGAAAAATGAGGTGTTTTCAAAGTGAATCAAATAAATCATGACGCACATCACTGGAAAGGTCTTTCCAAGCCCTATACAGGTATGGAAACGAATTTTATTTTGATTGATTTTTTCGGGAGATATTTCAAATTTTGCATAGAAAAATGAGGTGTTTTCAAAGTTAATCAAATACATCATGACACACATCACTGGAAAGGTCTTTCCAAGCCCTATACAGGTATGGAAACGAATTTTATTTTGATTGATTTTTTCGGGATATATTTCAAATTTTGCATAGAAAAATGAGGTGTTTTCGAAGTTAATCAAATACGTCATGACGCACATCACTGGAAAGGTCTTTCCAAGCACTATGCAGGTATGGAAACGAATTTTATTTTGATTGATTTTTTCGGGATATATTTCAAATTTTGCATAGAAATGATCATCATGACACACATCACTGTTTAAAGGTAGCTGTGCAAAATCTTAGGCAAATACAAAACTCAATTTTGTGATTGTGATTGAAGTTTCTACATGGAGCTTAACACATGGGCTCGAATTTTGCAGCTTGTACATATTTTTAAATTCAATTCGACCGAATATCAGTACAGCCGGGTATACCTGCAATAATCCACTGATTTTTTAAGCCCTTGTTTGAGATAAATCAGTTTTTCCTTTAATATATGACAAGTTCCGTTATATTTGGAGCTAAAACAAAAAATTCAATTTTCCCCCCTGGGGAATTTCCAAAAAACCACTTAATTCATTGAAAGAAATTGCATCATTTGTTTAGTCTCTAAATTGAGGCACATACGATTAGACAGACAGAATTTTCATCTTAATGTCATGTTTGATTGTTATCTCGATATTTTTATTGCACGAATTCAAAAACTTTGCCCTATAGCACCTCAAGTAAAAATAAATTAAAGACTCCAAGTAGTTAAGTATCAAAAATCAGCTGAAGCTTGAGTTTATTACTTTGACCACATTTACCAAACCCATCAAACCGATTCGGATCAGTTTTTGGTATTTCGTTAAGTAATAATCTAGAATATTACTTAAGTCTACTTGTATTGTGGAATTGGACAGTTTTTATCATGTCAGTTGGGAGTTTCAAAAATACTCAGTTTTTATAATTTTGTATGTATGAGAAAATATAAAAAGGGTTGATCTTAGCGTTTTCTTTCACTAACCGATTTTCCCTGCATTTAGGACACTTCTTACAGAGCTAAAACAAAATTTTAATTTTATGTAGGTATATGTTATTTGTGTTTAATTTGCACCAAAATCATATGTTACATCCACACCAATATTTATGTATTCTCCTGAACTATTAGGTCCAGGAATTTGTCAGTCTACTCGTAGGTAGAAGAAAGAATCATGTATCTAATTTCCAACTTCTTGTGTGCTTCTTCTTATATAAATCATTTATTAAGAGATTATGTTCCAACACACTCATATACAAAAAAAAAAATAAAGAAAAGGTTCCTACCCATTCTTTTTACAAATTACACGACATTGGCACCAGTTGTTTCTATTTGATTTCTGACATATATCACATATTTCGGATTGGATTGTGTGATAACCCATACCCATCGTCCTTCAGCTTTCGATTACAAGAACATTGCTTTATGTTAAGGTTTCTTTTTTTTGAACTCCTTTCACACTTCTTAGAATTTTGTAGACAAACTGGTAAAGTACCTTCTATACATTTTTCTACAAGACGAAGTTAGGAAAAAAATATGAAAAAAAAACAGCAAGTAAAAAAACAAACAAGTTGGTTGGTTGGTATGTGACTTGAGAAGAAGAAATAAATTTCACGAAATTTTAACGATTGGCAACCCTCCCAATTTTTCTATTATTTATTACAGTTTGCAACATTTAAACGTGTTTGGATTTTCAGTGAAACAAAATTAAATTGTAAAATGCTAGAAATATTTTATTATATGAAAGATATGCACTTTTTTTAACTCACATGTATGTATTTTTTAGCGGGACATGTTTTCTACCGATATGACGTTTACACGAAGTTTTTGAATTATAGTCTAGTGACTTTATAATTATGATACAATTAAAATTTTTCCATATTGTGATTCTAGCCTAGAAACGAATACCTATTAAAAGCTGGGAAAAACAGCTGAAAGGACTTCCTAAATGTTTAAGAAGAGAGATCACTCATAAATACAAAAAATGTTTCTGCCAAAAGAGAAAACTGAGTTTTGCTTTTATGTATCTTGCAAAAGTACTGAAAACTATCTACAACAAACCTTAATCAATCGGTCTGAGAGTTTATTTTATCTTTAATAAATCTTTTTTTTTTCTTTCCCAACATAAATAAATTCAATATCATAAAAACGGAACACAAAATAACAAAACGATCATTAGGAAATGAAAATCTGTTTGAAAAAATTCCGCAGCAGATGACCCCTTTTTGGATATCTCTCCTTTACTACAATTTAGGTACAGAATTGATTTTTGTTTGTTTGTTGTTTTATGATTATCCACTACTACTTTTTACCTACATCATTAACAACTTTTCATAAAGATACATTCATCCAAGCCATCAGCACTATATTCACTTGCAGAAGTAATTATTTTTCACATCATCCAATGTAATCACAACGAGAGGCTACCATTAAAGTTCATTACAGCTCCCACAACACACACGACTGACATTAATCCTTGCAAAATGTAATTTAAGAAACAATAATGTTTTATACTCTTCGATACAATGAGTTACATATTCTTTTTGTTTTTACTTGTACTACTAATATGTTCGTTGCCGTTCATATCCTTGTCCTGTCCATGTATGTCTGTCTATTCAGGACTTCCTTATGCCCCATTATATATTGATATGATAGGATGGTGAGCGGAGGAGAAAAAAAAAAACTATATCTCTCCAGCTAAATGATATTTTACCTTTTTCATCATCATAGGATAGCAGAACCCAGGTTAACCTCTTTATGATGGCACTTCACGAAACTATCAGGATAGAAAAAACATAAACATATACGCAACACATTAAAGAGGACAATAATTATAACTAGAAGTGGTTTTAAGGATATGTTGCGCTTAGATCCCAGCTGAGACATAAAACTTTTCTCGTTACAAGAGCTAATTACAAGCGACTAACACACATCAGTAACCGCACATTGACCGGGTGAATTAGTGTGGGTACAGTGTGTGTTTTCTCATCACTTGTAGCTATTACTGGGCCCAATCTTATCGCTTATAGATTAAAAGGGTGTAAATTGTGTTAGGCTCAGTTCTTGGAATGGTAATTTATATTGGTACATATATTTATTTGCAATATTGGTTTTAGCTTTTTTTTTTAATTTTTTTATTAATATTTTTCATTCTGTTAATTGAGTAATTGAGTATTAAAATATTTACGTGGTATACAGGGTGATTCACCTAAGGTGTGACAAAAAGATAGAGCAGGAGGTCTCCCCCCCCTCTTCCGTTTCGATATTGGCAATTTTTTAAAAATATTCACTTTAAACTAAAAATAAATTATTTAAGACAACGGTAACACTTACAAAGACATTTTATATTTTTTGTTAAACAAAAAATTTCTTTATTTATTTGTTAGTTTTTTAAGTAGTTACGGGTCAGTTTTCACTGCGGGATCATCTACAGAAAGTTTGACCTTTGACAACAATTGCTCAAAATTGCAGTCTTAATAATTCTTCCATGCACACTTTTTCCCTTCAACCAATTGGTATTGAAATAAATCGATGTTAAAATTTTACTTCAAATTTTACACTTCATTTTCATATTTTCTCTAAATAATGTTATATTTCTTTCAAAACCCATTATCAAACTTTTCAAATGCTTACCACTCTTGGTAAGCATTAGTCATAATTTGTTCGTTCCAATTTTTTTTTTGAAAAAATATACTTTGAAGTCAACAAGAAGGTGAGAAACATATTAAGTTAAACTGAATGGAACAGTCTTAGAAATTGGATTTCTGAAGACTTAAAAAAGATCCCAACTTTTATTTAAAGACAGTTTCAAAGACTGTTATTTGTTCTGAAATTAAAGATCTAAACGAATTTTCTATCATTAGATATAATAAAGTAAATTTTGTTAGCATGGGTCAGGGTACACCGTAGTAAGCTTTTTCTCAAATCCCTGATAATTTGTCAACATTGGAGATATCACCTTGTCTTATCTGTGATTAATTAAGGGACACCCTGTTTACAGGAGTGTTTTGACGTACACTCGGTAGTATAAGTACTTTTTTACTTTAATTGAATTGTAAACATTTTTTACCCATTTACGCACCCTGTAGGTTTTGAAAAAGGTTAGTAACTGGATTTCGAGTTACAAAATAGAAGTTAACCAAAGCGAAACTATGTTCATATGCTTTTTATCATCTAAACTGAAATACTCCTTTCACTCAGCTGCGACTTAACGGTCAAACACTTTTATTCTCCTCCTTTGAAGATTGTGTCATAAAGGTCTGTATGAAGCTTTTACTCCTGTAGCAAAATATTAGTACAAAAATGCCATTGAAGTTTAATTGTTAGTTAGCCAAACCACAGCAATATATCACAAATTTGATTCTTACTGAAATGTTTTTGACTTCTACTGACAATGGCACTTCTTCAATGGGCCTCAGCTAAGATTTAAGGGCTATATTCCCATAAAAAGAGTTTATAATGATGATGCCGTGGTGCAAAAGACTTCAACAAAGGGTTTTTCAACAGGAACGCTACAAAAGTAGAGCGACAGGAACAGTAAACGACGCCATATTTCTTGCCGCTCTTTTAACATTTCTCTTCAGTAAGGTTTGCCATTTCATGATGGAAAGATGAACGAGTCAACAACGAGTCGAAATTATTAAAATGCACTACCCAAATTTGGAGTCAGTGGCCTCAACGTTAAGAGCACTACGTCCAATTTATGGTCGTCATAATCATCCTAGCAGATCAACAATTGAGCGTCTAGTGGACAATTTGAATCCACATGCACAATACAAAATGTTCCCGTGACAGTGAGACAAAGAAGTGCCCGTAGTGTCGAGAATATTGCTGCCGCTGAGGCTTCAGTTGCAAAAAGCCCAAATGTGTCTCTTACACGTCGTTCTCAACCGTTGGGCATCTCTGTGACGTCGTTGTGGCAAATTTTGCAAAAAGATCTTGGCCTAACTCCTAACAAGATTGAATTGACGCAAGAACTGAAGCCGCTTGACCACCAGAAGCGTCGTATGTTCGTGAATTGGGCTGAGCAACAACTTGAAAATGATTCGGATTTTCATCGAAAAATCATTTTCAGCGATGAGGCTTATTTCTGGCTGAATGGCTTCGTCAATAAACAAAATATGCGGTATTGGTCAGGCAACAATCCACACGTACTCCATGAGTCATCATTGCATCCCGAAAAAAGTTACGGTTTGGTGTGGTTTATGGGCCGGCGGCGGCGTCATTGGGCCGTTCTTCTTCCGTGATGATCAAGACCGGCACGTTACTGTGAATGGAGATCGCTACCGTTCAATGATAACAGAATATTTTTGGCCCCAATTGGATGATATGGACTTGGAGGACATGTGATTCCAACAGGACGGTGCCAAAAGCCACACAGCGAATGTAACAATCAATTTATTGAAAACCAAGTTTGGAGAACGTGTTATCTCACGAAATGGTCAAGTCGCTTGGCCGCCTCGGTCGTGCGATTTGACGCCGTTAGACTATTTCCCGTGGGGCTACGTCAAGTCTATGGTCTATGCCAACAAGCCAGCGACGATTGATGAACTTCGTGTGAATATCGAACGTGAAATTGCAGCAATATCGGTGGCCATGCAAAAGAAACCGAGTTCCATACATAATGGCATCGAACAGGAATAAAGAATTACATTGATATTCAAAACCGTTTTTGTTTTATTTAAAAAAAACTCTTGTAGCGCTCTTATTGAAAAACCCGATATATTAGGGGCCTGTTATTTTCCAAATTCATTTAATAATATTAAATTCACCCAAAATCAAAAAACGAAAAAAATGTGTTCAAATATTAAAAATCGGTGCCTCTTAGGTCATTTGCTCTACGATACAAGAGGAATTGTAGTAGATTTAAGAATAACAATAGTTATGTATCATGTTCCTGTTCATGTTATTTACAACGCAAAAAATAAACTTTTGCGTCGAAAGTATTTCGACAAACTGAATTTTGGTAGTGAGCTTATCTTGAGTATTTCCTAAAAAGGATCACCTTTTACCCTCCCTCAAAATATTCCCCCTTAGCCTAAATTAAGCGTACTTTTTTGGGAATGCTTGACCTCCGAAAAAACTCTCCCCTGAAATTTAGTATTGTCGGTATTTTTTCTTAGTGTAAAAATTTTTGTCTTATTTTCCTTGACAAACCTATAACTGAAAATGGAATAAAGTTCACACTTGGGTGTCTCAAAGAATCATCATCCTGGTCTTTTTTTTTTAAATATATTTGGTATAGCTCGAAAATTAAGCCGAATTAGACAATTTAATGTTTTATTTGGGTGGCTTAGAAAAAATATAAAAATTTAATCAGTTGAAATATTATAATATTTTTATTAAAAATGATTCTTCAACAACAATGGGAAAATTAAAAAAAAATAAAAAAGTTTCACAATATTTTTATTTTATTTCTTTTATTTGATACAGGATTGATAATATAATAAATAATAATGATTAAATAGTTAGAACAAAAGAGCCATCATCCTTAGTCATTAAATTTAAATTTCACAATTGTAAGGAATCTTATTGCAATTGCAAGACTTTTTATCAATGCAGATATTTCAACATAATTGTAAATACCAAACATTCGTCCAGACAAATAAAACGGTAATAAATCCACAGCTACATAGTAAATGCAACAATTTGAAATGAGAGAAAGAAATAATCCAGATAAAAACAAAAAATAAAAAATCCTTCTTTTATCTGACCAGCTTTCAATAAGAAGGCTAGGTATGTGGTTTGTCAGAATCATGGTTCGGACCTTACTCCAATTGGAGTAGATATAATAATTCTTTATTCTATTTGAAGGTATCAAAATCTAGTGAGCTAATTTATTCAAACTTAAACAGCCCAAGATTATAATCAAAACTAACACAACTTTTGTCTATTATATTTATAAGAACTAAATATAATGGAGATGTTGTTAAGAAAAATTTTCTAAAATAGCCGATTTTGCTAAATTTTATAATATAGTTTTTTTTAAGTTTTGTGAATATTTTTTTAAGTACAATTGAAACTTAATTTTAAGAATTTAAAATTAAGGATATCAGGTATCGAATATTTATTTTTCAATTGTAAATGATTGATCGTTAAAAAAGTAGGTATCTAATATGTACTCGTACATATGTACTTCATGCTTCATCCGAAGGGAATAAACTTAACAGCGGACAAAAACTGTTTTAAAAGATGCCATAAAATCCAGTCGTTCCTATCCATAAGACATCTCTCATAAAAATCTTGAATGTATAAATATGCATTCCTTCCTCATATTTCAGTTCTTTATTAGCTTTGGTTAAAAATAATACGAAATATAATTTCTATAGGATCCGAACCCTATTCAGAGTGTGGATTATGAAAAGTAAATTCACAAATAAAAAAAAGCGAACTTTAATAAATTATTGCTTGCATCTCTTTGGGTGTACTACTTGGCACACAAAATTTTATAAAAAAAAATAAAAATATAAAAAAATATTAATAACAATATTTATGCCCTAAGTAATTAAATTTATTTCCATTTTGACTGCTGCACTCTTGTGTTGGAGTTGGTAAAAGCTTCTAACAGTAGGTAGGTAGTACTCAAGTCCAACATACAAGTCCAAACAGGACGAGTCAACAGATCATTAAATTATGAAATATTTTAAGGTTTGCTGGTCAGCAGCGTGGCGGGCATTGTTATATTGTTGGGCGACGTTCAAAGCCAGATAAGTGACCACTGTCGGCGGCGGCGAGCAGTTGAAATATGCATGCAGTAATTCTTGCACTACCATGACGGAAAATCCTTGAAAACAGAAATGGATATGGATACACCTGCATATACAAAAAAAGGCTTTCATTGCAGAGAAAATACTGGATGCATGGTGGCACTTTACAGCTCTGATAACTCAAATCCTGAGCGACATCAGAGCAGCTGGAATAAAATAATGCAATTAGTTTGTGATTTAACGCAGTTTTTGGTGAAATAAAGTTATTGTCTGTTGTAAAGAGGTATAAACAAATTGTGGGTAGCTTTTAATTGAAGAGAAATTTAATTCATTTTTAAACGTATGTATTCACATTTTAATTGCTGGGCTTAATCTAATGAAAAAAGTCAACCCTTCTTGTTTTCGATGTTTTGCACGGATATGTAATTTTTGAAAGAGGCTTTTCATGCACCGAACTTTAATTTCCCTTTTTTAAATTGAGGATTAATGATCCTTGTAAAATATATGTTTTTTATAACGAATCTGTAATATTTTATTTTTATTTCAAAATAAACTGTTTAAGCTTTTCTTGCTTTTTCGATATCATTAAAGTTAATCTTTGAGAAACTGTTGATGGTAGAAGGCCTAACGGTAGTTAAAATTTCTCTCGACCACCCCCGAACTAAGATTAGGCATAAGTTATCTTAAATAATTAATTTATGTTAAACACGCTTATGTTCTACTTTTTCTGTAATGTAAATTGGCATATTATTACTCTTAGACGGTGGTCATACCAGATTTATGTGAGGTGAATCATTTTGACGTCTCTCTTTTTCATCTCATTTTTACTTCATGAAAAGAAGGAGATGGCGAGATGAGGCAGACATTTTTAAGAAATTAAAAACATCTGCCTGAGTGTGGTACAAATAAGAGACATCAAAATGAGTTGCCTCACGAGAAGCTCGTATATAAGCACCGTCTTACGAGTATGTTGATTGTAAATACTTAAAGTAGTGTTTTTTAAAAGAGTATGTACCTAGGCAGCTCAGAAAATTTTTAAACACAAACAGCAACGTAATTGAGAGTGAATATAATTTTGGTCAGTAATCGGAGTGAACATGGAGTGAATATAAATTGTTGTGATGGTAAAACGAATGATGACGCAGTTTGCAAAACAGTCATTTTCTCTGTACCGGAGGTGTAAAGAAATATGCAGTTTTGTTTGTATTTCCAGAAAAAAACTCAGTCTAAATTTTGAAGTTCAAATTTGACTTCATAGTGAACTTAACAGCACAAAATGACTTTTTGGATTTTTTTGTTAAATTTGGACTTCAAATTTTAAACTGAGTTCATTTTTGAAGTACAAACAAAATTGCAAATTTGGAGACTCACTGAAAATTTCTATCTAGCTCCGTTAAAGAGAAAAAGACTGTTGTGTGCAGAACAGTGAAAAATTAATTTATTCGATTTTTTTTTTTAATTAAGGACTTCAAAATTTGGATCTTAATTTTTCTTGAAATGCAACTGAAACTGCAACTTTCTAGCAAGCTCTGTAATTGAGAAAAGGACTGTTTTGCTAACTTCACAGTGAAGCTAGCAGTGCAGTCGATTACACTCACTATTTGGTGAACTGCAAAATCCGGAATAGAAATGCATAAAAATGCAAAAAAAATGGTTATTTCTGCCATGGTCCCATTGGTTAGGCTTAAGATTGTTCTGCTAACTTCACAGACGTGTTAATATAAGCGTTTTGTTTAGATTTAAATGCTGCGCTGGTAATAATTTTCACTTAAACATGGCTTAAGTATCTTTTCAACAAATGGGCCCAATTGCATTTTTTTGGAAAATGGGTGGAAAGTGCATTGAAAATATCTCAAAACTTTGGCAAAGTTCTTTTTTAATCTTCCAAAAATGAGGTGTCAAATGGATATTGATTTCGTATATGTATGTATGGTAGTTTGCATAATATAGTGTTGAAAAAAGCAAGAGCGGCTAAATATGGGCCCAGACAAGGTTGGGTGGATCTATTTCTCGCTGCTTAGGCGGGAATTGCAAGATGGCGAACATGTTATTAGACGAGTAAATATAAATCTCAGAGTGACATTTAGTGGGACAAATTCCAACAAAAGCTTTTTTGATTGTTTTTGACTCTAATGGGTGTTGTCTCGATGAATAAAAGTTTACCAAAACTTTTTTCAAAATGACCACCGATTACCCTGAAAATCACAAAAAAGTCTGTAATTTTGGTAATTATTGTCGTAAAGAACAATGATTTTATATCTAATTTAGGGTTTCTACGGTCGAGAAACTCATTTCAAAACACAAATTTTGTCTAGTGGCAGAAAAGTGACATATTTTTGAAAATTTTGTGAGATGTTTTTGTAAAAAAAAAAACTGTCAAAATAGCAAACATTTTATAAGAAGGTTTTTTTATAATACAAATTCTATATAATACTGAAATAAATCAGCAAAGTAGAAAACTTAGCATTAAGGATTGGACTTGTTGAATTATTAATTCAAAATTGCTTTTTATGGGTACAAAATTTCCAGCTTAATGATTAGGAATTCTAATCTTGTTGAATATAGTTTACAGTGGATTTTTGTAAAAGAATTCATATAAGTTGAACTGAACTTAATACAAATTGCATATGACAAGGCCCTCACTACATCACTGATGAGTCCAAGTCAGCAAGCCGCAATTTGTAGGACGCAAGGCCATAAAAAGCTATTTTGAAGTAAACATTTTATTTTTTTCATTTTATTATCTAATTTAGGGTTTCTAGGGTCGAGGAACTCATTTCAAAATATAAATTTTGTCTATGTGGCTGAATAGGGACATATTTTTGATAATACATTTTTTTAGAGGTTTTTGTAAAAAATGATGCAAGCTAAAAAATTGAAAAAAAAAACTGTTAACTAAATATTATAAGAAATACATAGCTTCTTTCTTATATCAAACATAAATTGTAAATAAAAACAAAACATTTACAAGTATTTATTTAATTGCCCACCTCTTTTTTGATTTTCTCAGTTACTTGGTATTTAAAAATGAAAAAAAAAAATACTATTGATGCATGTAATTTTTTAATTTGGTAGATCAAATACTCTGTTTATTTTATGTCCATTTTGTATTCCATTTGATCTGCATTCATAGAACCATGGGCGTACTCAGGATCTAAGCATGACTCAGTATAAGACTCAGTATAAGACATATGTTTGGTTTGCCCACGTCAAGGGTCAACAATCGCGCAAAGTAAGTCGCTTTGTTCAACTATTTCTTTGGCCTCTCTTCTTTTTATATTTATTTCTTTTGATTGAATATTAATTAAGATATATTGTGAAAAAGGCAAGTAACTGGTTTGAGTAGTTTATTTAGAAAAACTAATCGAAAACAGCTGGAAAATCGATCGTTTTTTTGCGTGTTTTTAGCAATATTTTGGTAAACAAATATTTCATTACATTTTAAGAAGAAATTTTGTATGCCATTTTCTTAGCAAAAGGTTACAAAAGCCAAAAAAAATCAGAATAAGCATTTTGACCACATATTGACTCAGATTTAAATTGTTTTCAGGGCCATTTTTTCAAATAGTTGTTTTTTTTTTACTTAAAACGGTGAAGATTCACCATTGGTATGAAGTAATCAGGATATTATGTGGTGCAGTGGCGTAGCTAGGATTTTGTTCCGGGGCTAGCAATCCATTTTTTTTTTTAGTGAACAAACTTGATGTTTTCAGATGTTCTGAATCCAAATCTGACTAAATGACCAATGCGACTAAAATTTCGTGTGACAAAAAAAAAGAAAGTGCAAAAACTGCATTATTGAAAAAAGTGACTTCCGATGGTCCAATTTTTGTTAAACTCCTTCATTCATACGGACAACAACAATTAGAGGCAAAAACCATTAAGAATCCTTTTGTTGGCATTTATCCCACTAAAAATCTTAGGTATATTGACTCGTCTATATTTTTTGTGCACTCCCATATATGATATGGGTATCAAATAAAAGGGTTTGTCGAGAAAAATAGGAAAATAAAATAACTTCACTATTTATCCAATATCCAATATGGTGGACTGACCAAGATGGCAGACCAGATAATTTTAGTTTACTCCCATATTATGAGTATCAAATGAAACATTTTGCTGAGAAGAATACGGAAATAAAAGGAATTCACTCTAAAACCAGTATGGCGGACGACCCAAGATGTCGGAAAAGTAATTTTTTTGTGGACTCCCATGATATGGGTATCAATTGAGAAGGTTTGCTAAGAACATTACGAAAGAAAAATGACTTAATTTTAAATTCAATATGGCGGTTGGCCATTTTAACATTTATTGTGTAGTATAAGCATCCCATAAATATTCTTATTTATTCTAAATCAAAACTGAAAGCTGTATGTTTAATATGTCTTATAGTTTCTGAGAAACGATTCTGCTTGTGTTGAGGATAAAATAGCATTTCATTCCTTAACCCTGGTCACCAAATCTTAAACTCCAAGTTTCCAAGTGAGGGCCTTGTTTTTAAAATCATTTCATAGAAGTGTTGGTTAATAACAAAAGGATTCTTGCGTTGGCTAATACGAGTATTCTTAGAAAACTGAATGAAAACTTTCATGTATGCAGTAAAGGCTATTTAAGAGGAATCCAATAATATTAATTAATTTGCTAGGTGGTCTACACAGAACAAAATCAAATTTGTAATATTTCAATTCTTTTTTTTTTCTTACTTTTCAGAATTCTTTGTTGTAGTGAGCTTAAAGCAAGCTGCATTCTACAATCAGAGGCTCATCATGAGTGCATGTGTTAGTGGTTAGTAGATTAAGTAAGCTAACACAAGCACATAAATATATAAATAAACATTAACAGAATTAAACAATTACAAAACATACAATATTAGAAACATAATATAAAACATTTAAGAAAACAAAGTTAAAAATTCACTTTGTTTAATCGAACTTTACTTAAGTTAAAATCAACAGAGGAAGCATTTAAATTAAAAAGTCTGCACATACGATTAAGAGGTTCGTGTAAACCATAGTTAGTTCTATGAAAAGGAACGTGAAAAAGTTCAAATCTTCGTAGATGGTAAGCTCCTCCGCGAAAGTTAATGCCTACACAGGCTAACAAGTCAGGTGCATCAATTTCACCACTGATAAGTTGGTGGAAAAATATTAAATCATTATTAACACGCCTTTCATATAAAGTTTGAAGTTGCAGAAGCTTAATTCTGTGTTCATAAGGAGGCAAGTTGTACGGATCAGCCCAAGGGAGTCCTTTCAAGGCGAAACGAATGAAGTTATGTTGTATTGATTCAATACGGCTTTTATGAATTTCGTAAAAAGGGGTCCATACTTGGGAGGCGTACTCAAGATGGGGTCTCACATAACAGTTGTATAAGGAAAGAGTAACATACGGATCGTTAAACTCCTTTGCCCAGCGTTTTATGAATCCAAGCATGGAATTCGCTTTATTTACAATAAAGTTAATATGTACCGTAAAATCTAAATCAGAACTAAAGTGAACACCCTGGTCTTTCATCCAAAAGATAACCTTACATTGGAGAGTTTTTTTTGAACGCATTTTGAATCTAAACTGGAAACGAATTTTTTTTGTTATAATATCAAATAATGCGTCTCGAAACAAAACAAAAACAAAACAATAAAAACATCCACAAAATACCCCAAATATATTGTTTGATCCTATTTTCAAAGTTTTTTTTTTTTTTTTGTTTCTTTATTCGCTTTTGAAACCTTTCATTTGTGGCTTTCATAGAGAAATAAAGTTATTAAGTTTCCTAATTGCCACCTTCTTTGTTTGTGTTTTGTATAGGTATATGCCTTTATGCACGAAAGCTTTCAGTTTACTTAACAAAATACCCAAAATTTCAACTTTTCCCACAACTATCCAACACAGAGCTCTATGGAAATAAAATAGCATTCATTTAGAGAGTTTCATATATAATATAGCTCTTCATTGCATTCGTTTGTAAAGGTACTTCGGTTTCAAGCACGAACGAATGCCAATTAAATGATCTACCTCTTGTACGTACCTCGTATCCTTTTTAAAAGGACACATGAAAATACAGAGAAAGTATTGTACCAACCTAAAATATATAGCAAAAGTGATGTCCATGTATTTCAGTTCAATTCTATAACATCACATCATTCTACAACTTTTGGGTCAACAACTGGGAGTATACATGATGCTGAGTCCTATATACCTATCCTTTGGTTTATTCATATACGAAACACGAACAATGAACCAACGAGTTTTTGATTGGAAAAGATTTTGTTCTCGTGAAAACGGATGTGCAATGTAGTAGGTAGGGGGGTGTTGCATTTATGTAGGCCAAAGCAGATGTCGTGTAGTACATGAGGCATATGAGGAAGTAACTAAGAACTTAAAAAAAAAATAGCTGCTATCTTTAAAAGTTCTAGTTTAAAAATTGATTTAATAGTTTGCAAAATTACGACTTCACGCATGGTTGCCATTTTAGAGATACCATAAGCGCCCAAGAGGGAGGATTTATTAAAATGTATCATTAAATGGTATGAGTCCTTAAAATTTTAACATTCAAACAAAACTTGGCGTGATTCTTTCCAGTGGCAATACTTCCGATAAAACCTTTATTTTTGAATGCGATTTGTTTCAATTTCTATATCAGTTCGAGACACAACGTGTTTAGAATATAGGCTAAAATTATTCATCAGCTTTGTTTTTAGTTAGTAAAATACAGTGAAATATTTATCCTTTGCCATTTATCCTTCTAAATTTACAGCCTTCTTTCCAAAAACTCAAGACAACTGCTTTTGAACAACTTGCTATATAAATACTCCTGAGTACCTACAACTATAACTTGCACCAGATGACCCCGTTTCCGGTTTTTCGGTGATGAATCTTTATTATACGAGTATTATTTTCGTTTTCCTTCCTAATTTTGTGACACACATAAACACATTTAGCAGACAAATTAAGCTATAACAATGTTCTATGACCTTATAATATGTGTGTAGCGCCTAAATTCCTTAGGGATAAAATGTATATTATTGCTCCTTTATGCTTGCTTGATGGGAACACACAGCCTATGTATTGTTTCCCTTTTTTGAGGAGTACCACTATATTATAGTTAAAACGTGTATATAAGACTATTACAAGGATGTTGCTGTTTATTGGATGTAGATAATAATTTATCAATGAGAAAATAAATAGCATAACCTAAGGGGTCAAGAACTAACGTTTAATTCAATATTGTTTCAAGGATAACAATAATAGGATTTTGATGGCCGAATATTGAAGCTTTTCTTGGGAAGTATACCTACAAATTGTATATGTATGTATAAGTAAGGTAATAAAGCCCATTGGACCAATAGTAATATATATTCTTGGCCTGATCCGATTAGGTTGAAAATAATGAAGAAAAGCAACGGAATTGGGTATATTTATTATGGTATCAATCAGTGTTAGTAAGCAGTAGTCGTCGTTATTATCGCTTTTGAATTGATAGGGAAGTATATTTTAAATGGGAATTTTATCACGTGTTAGGGAAAATTCATAGACTTTCTTTGCGGGATACATTCAAGGTTTTGAATTTATTATATTTTCAGCTTGTATTATTATTATTTAGTACTTGTCAATGTGTTTAATTTATTGAAATAACATTTTCGAAACTGTTTGAATAAAAGAATCATAAATATTTTTTTTTAGCCTTATGAGTGAAATTTCTTAAGAACATCATCACTTAGTGGAAAATGGTATTTTATGTTGAACTTAAAATATGAATGGTTAGTTTGGAGCTCACACTTATAGATATTTTCTTGTGCCCAGTATGATCAAAGGAAAATAACAGACCTATTTTATTCCTAGAGTTTTGTATGCTTTATATTTAAATTCAAATCAGGATAAGCTACGATGATACCGAGAGCTATAATATGGGATTGTGAAACTCGTTTCTGCAAAAGAACTATTTGAATTATTACTGGTTTTTTCCCAAATGGTCAACAGGACGAAATGAAAAAGAATAAAACCACTTTACTCGCATGGAATGAGTGGTCTCACGATAGCATTCTTGAAAAATCGTTCGTGACCTTGAACAAAATTTTTAAGAAATCGTAAAAATAACACATAGCTGGCGGATTACTGAAACTATAGCTGACCCTTTATACTCGTAGATCTTTAAATCATTATGAATTTTCCACAAATGAGGTGCCAAAAATCACCCATCACCATGAGAACTTTAAGCCTTGATTACAAGTTATATAGTGCTGACCAATTTCTAGAACTAGTTGACGTTTTCTCACCAATTATTGGCCAATTTGGTGGCATTTTCTTTCTTTTTTTTTTAATTTCCAATATATTAAGTGCCAAAGGACCAGAGACCCAAAACCAGTGACTTATGGTCAAATACTAGAAATATATTGTGGTTTTGATGATATTTGATGTTATCCACAGGGCCGTTCCTAGCCCTTTGAGCACCTGATGTGGCAAGCTCAGAGATGCTGCCTTTTTTACTTCAAAAAATTTTGTACAGAGTTAATAGTAAAATCAAATAATAAATCGTGTCACTTCCACGGTATTAAGGCACCAGTTGTAACTATCATTGAAAATTTTGTTCTTCAATTTAGAAATTCTGATTATGTTTTGAGCTTTATTTGTCCATCAAAATACTAAATATTTTGTCTTTCTTAATGTTTAAAAAATTGAAGAACAAAACTGTCAGTGATGAGTTTCAATGATAATTACAACTGGCTTATAATAGTGGACTCCACCTAGTACCAACAATTATTTCAGTAGGTTACATATGAATAACCGGCAAAAAAAAACTGTGGAAATATCGCTATATATCGATTTTCTTTCAAGTTAAAATACCTAGTTTTCTTGCTTGTTTACTAAATATTGACTTTTTGAAATCTCGACTTGTCGAAATTTTTTCCCAACACTTTATGGTTTTCATATGTGAGGAATCTGACGTCTTTAACGTCTCCCTTTTGTATCTTATTGCAATTTCTTAAAAAGTAAAAGATGTAGAGGTGGGGCAGAAATTTTCAAAAAATTTTAATAACTTCTGCTTCACTTCACTTGATCATCCCATTTTTTTACGAGAAGCACTCAAAAATCAAACTTTAAATTTGGATCTGAACCTAAGACCCAATCTCTTTAAAACCTAAAAAAATTGGTAACATATGTGGGACAACAATTAATTTAGAAAAAAAACAACAACAACAACAGCACATCTGGCAATACTTAGCATGCAATGACTTTGACATATTATTACTGTCACGGTGGCGAAGTACTTACAAGTATTGTGCGCCAATATTTTTTTTTTACAAGTAAAAACTACAGAGTTATATCCCTGCTTAATGTTGCATACAAGATGCTATCTGGCAGCATTATCTGAATTTTCGCAAACAAATGATGTTTGTTTAGAGATGTGGAAGTAAAACGTTATAGATTTCCCTTTTTTGTTTTCGCAAATCCTACCACGCAAACGATTTGCCCCTGAAAAATGTTAAATTGACAACGGGGAAAGAATCCAACTACTCATTTTGGAAAGCTAAGCCAAAATGAGTGGGCTAAAAGTGACAAAGAAAAAGCGATGGTAGTCACCTGTCACCTGTCGAGTGTGGTAAAAGTAAGTGGGTTCAAAATGACTCACCTTACATGAAGCTGGTATGAGCACCGTCCTAAGTAACGGGTGATTTTTTAGCTGGTTTGGTTTTGGCAACACTGGTTTTGACAGCTGACGTGTGTTTAGTACCTTGTGTCACTGTCAAACAGCTTCAGTTTGGTTTGCAATTTAACCATGGATCGTCTTACAAATGAACAACGCTTGCAAATTATTGAATTTTACTATCAAAATTCGTGCTCGGTTCGAAATCGAAAAATCGAAAAATTGTGTTCAGCGATGAGGCTCATTTTTGGTTGAATGGGTACGTAAATAAGCATAATTGCCGCATTTGGAGTGAAGATCAGCCAGAAGCATTGCAACAGCTACCAATGCATCCCGAAAAAGCCACTGTTTGGTGCGGTTTATGGGCCGGCGGCATTATTGGGCCATATTTCTTCAAAGATGATGCGAATCGCAGCGTTACTGTCAATGGTGAACGCTACCGAGCGATGATAACAAACTTTTTTTTGCCCGAAATGGAAGTTCTTGACTTGCATGATATGTGGTTTCAACAAGACGGTGCCACATGCCACACAGCACGCGAAACAATGGCGCAATTGCGAGGCGAGTTTGGTGAACCGTTAATTTCACGTTTCGGGCCGGTCAATTGGCCGCCTAGATCGTGCGATTTAACACCATTAGATTATTTTTTGTGGGGGTATGTCAAGGCTAATGTCTATAGGGACAAGCTCGTTTCGATTGACGCACTGGAAGCCAACATCCATGCATTCATTCGTGAGATACCGGCCGATATGTGTGAAAGAGTATGCAAAAATTGGACTCAGCGGATGGGCTACCTGAGACGCAGCCGCGGTCAACATTTGCATGAAATTATCTTTAAACATTAAATTGCAAGGTTCAAACTATCGATTCAAATAAATATTTCATTCATTTTTTCGAATTTTTTGTGTTTTTTTTTTTTTTAAGTTCTTAGCCTCTTATAAAATCACCCGTTAGATACAAAAAGTTGATATAAATTAATATTTTAGCTTGTCGATATTTTTACAATTCTACATTTTTTCTATCGTTGATTTTTAACGAGACTTAAAATACAACGCTCTGCTTGGAATTTTTGCACGAAATCAGCACAAGCTTGAATAATATATTCTTGTTCAACCATGCTATGGAAAATGAAAGTCAATTTTATTCTTAAAAGACCTCTGTTTTTTGATGCAAATTTTGCTTTTGTCAAGTTTGAAATTGTCCTGTTTGCAGAAAATTGGTTTGGTCAAACTCAGTCAATTTACTTGCAAACGAATTTTACGTTTACAATCACGCCCTCTGGCTTTTCAATATTTTACTGTTTAGCTGTACCGCAAATGATGCTTTCGAACATAATATCGCACCCAATTCATTTCAGTTCGGTCAATATATGAAATAGCAATGATAATTGTACAATTTTTCCTACAGATGTCAGTTCACCTTCACGACATGGTGGCGCCTTTCACGGAACATGTATCTCATGTGCGTTACGGTGATTCTCATGGCAAGGCACTTAAGGCAGTTGCCCCACCCCTAGGCACGGCCCTGGTTATCCAGACTGCACCACAACGAAAGGAGAGGAGCAAAAGAAAAGAGCAATTGCAAAAATGGCATCTCATATAGAAAAGAAAGTAATATGCATGCAAGCCCTCAAAAAAATTGGATTCAATAAACATACTTCCAGAAATTTAGGTAGGAGGAACCTCAAAAAAATATTTCAAAACAGGCAATATTAAATATAGACACCAAAATATCGGTGTTGTCAAGTGCCGCTAACTATAAACTTCCTAAAAGCTTTTTATGGTCCTTAACCCTTCGAATCGGAGTTTCGTCCAGCTTACTCACTTGACTAATCACTGAAATAGAAAGGGCCTTTGTTATACGCAATTTGTATTAAGTTCAATTAAACTTACATTAATTTCTTTTGGAAAAATCCACTATTAACTATATCCAACAAGATTAGAATTCCTAATCATTAAGCTGCAGAGTTTTTTGCTCGGGGCCAGGCATAGTTTCTATAAGAAAAAAGAAAACTATTTTGAATCAATAATTCAACAAGTCTAATCCTTTACGCTAAGTCTTCTACTTGCCTGATTTATTTCTGTAGTAGTTATATAGAATTTGTATTATTAAAAAACCTTCCTCTAGCGAAATATTAAATTAATATTATAAGAATTAAAATTTCTGAAATGTTTCAAATGATTCTTAATAAGATTAATTAATCAATATAGCAAATAGGTAAATAAAGTATCGTTAAGATCACCATTTTAACAAAAAAAAAACGTTTTTCTAAATTATAAAAATATTTCTTTTAATTGATATAAAAATTTGACTAACTTATCCGTACGCTATATAAACAAAATTGTTATGCAATCTTAAAAGTTGAAAGTTTTAAAAATACACCGTTGTATTTTTTCCCATAAGCATTGTTTTTCATTTTATATCCCAAGTAATGCATTTATAAAAAAATTTTAACTCGAAATTTTGATTAGACTTGTCAATACTATAATATACAACTAACAATTTAACTTGTATAAGGTTCTATACAAGCTATTTTCAGACTGCCTTAGAAATAGTAAAAGGCCTTATGCAAGTAATTTTGGCGCATTTACCCAATTTAATTAACTGGCATAAGACTTTTGTTGACAGGTCTTATAGCAACAAATAACTTTTCATGAACTGCTATTAGATTGGCTGAACAAGCTATAGCTTGCCTTGGATGCTTATATAATGCCTTACGAAAGCCATTTTGACAGCTATTGCCAATAGCTTGCCTTGGATGTTTATGTAAGGTCTTACCAAAGCCATTTAATGACAGTTATTGCCAATAGCTTGCCTTGGATGTTTAAATAAGGCCTTACCCAAATTTATTTTGCATAAGCAATTCTTCGAGAGAAAAGAAAATTAGTTTAGCAAAGCTGATTCTGAAATAAAAAATATATATTTTTTTATCGGTTTTCTATTTTATTTTTCCGATGTTGTATTTTTTATTGCATTTTATTTTATTGTATTTTTTTTCTCCTCAGTCAGCTTCCGAAACCTTTTTTCTGTATGCTGTACTGAGTCAAAGTTAAATTCTAAAAATGAAAAGTTTTTTTTACCTGGGATTTGAACTCGATTTCTTCCTCGTACCAGTCTAGCACTCTACCACTATGCCAATTTGCTGTGGAGGAAAACATAATAAAAGGTGAATAAGTTGATACCATATACTTCACGTTCACGCAGAGGGAACAGTCAATAATTGTGTGCATCTAGTATCTATTCTTTGTTCTTCCAAACTTCTTGAATGTTCTCTGGCTTGAGAATTGCTTCTCTGTTTTTTCTCACTTGTCTTTTTTTGAATTTTTACCATGAGTTATTAATTTTTAAGTTTTGCTAAAAAGTTCAATGTTACTGTAAGCACTTCTTTTCTGTTTTACAATGTTCAATGGGTACTTACCGTTCTTATTTATTTTAATCTGATTTTTTATAAGCACAATATTTTATAAGACACACTTGTTGATCTTCGCTGATTATTTTAATTTATATAAGGCTTTTACAAACAAGCCTTATACAAGTTGTTTGCAACGATTTGTCGTGGAGAGCCTTATAGCAGCTTTTATTTTAAACATTTTCAGTAAACAACTTTGGAAGGCCTTATGAAAGCCATTTATAACTTATATTTACAAGCCTTGTATAGAGCTTGTGTAACTCATATTTTAAGGCCTTATAGCAGATAATTGATTAAATTTCAGCTGGACAATTCTTGCCCTGCTCAAGATTGCCTTATACAAGCTATTACTTGCCAAATTTGAAAAATTTTACCTTATACAAGCTTAATTGTTAGTTGGGTAGGGAAGACTAAAAAGGTGGGTCACACAATTTTGTCTGCTTGTCTGTCCGTTTGGCTACAGCCTAAATAGCTGGATCAATTTTCTTAAAACTTGCTACAGAGTGATTTTCGGTGATTCTGCCCACACTTTTTTGATTTTTTTTAAATTAAAAATAATGGCACCTGCCATACAAGTTTTTTTTTTTAGCAATTTCACAAAATTTCATTTTTTTCTAAATCGGCTCCACAACTTAAAAAAAATTCAATACATTTCTTGTAGTAGAGAATAACTTTTGGATGTGAAACCATTTTTCAAAAAATAGTTATTAATGGTTAGGTACCTCCGAATGGTAATTCTGACTTCAATAATTTTTTTATATAAAAGCTTCTAAGCAATACAAATAATTTTCTTACCTACATTTTCAAAACTATATATTTTCTTTTCTCAAAAATAGTCAAAAACGTTTTTTAAAAAAACACAGTACTTTAGGGTTTTTTTTCCACTCAAGAAAAAAATTATTTTATGAAAAAAAACGGTGCCTTCTATACAAAACACAAATGTGAAAAAAATTTTTAGTTTCTTCAAAGTTTACTAAAATTTTTACCAGATTTAATGAACTGTTTTAAAAAAAGTAGTCTTTTGTCATAATATGTTTAATAAAAATTTGCGTTATTTGACGTATTTCGCAATTTTTTTTTTAACTGTTGTTATTTTTGTTGTTTGTATAAATTGCAAAAATTTAGTTTGAAATTTGTGCTTTTGAAAAATTTGCATTATTTTAGATATTATTTAACTCTATGAAATGTGCCGTTATTTTTTTATTTTCTTTATTTTTAAACCCTTAATAATATTTTTGTATGGTTCTTTATATAAAAATTAAATTATTCCAGAAATGTCTGTAGAAAAAAAAATCAAGAATATTTAAAACCAACATAAAAAACAAAAAAAAAAATACTCCACAGATTTTGGTAGCGATGTGAACGCAAAAGGTATATAAATAAGAAGAAACAACAAAAAACGCTTTGAGCTCAAAACAAGATATGGCTATAATTGATAATTATTAATCCTTAACTCTAATGTTAATGCATATCATAATTCACTCAATTAGTGTGGTCTTCTTTTTGCCTATTTTCTAATACCTCTGACTCTAAAGTTCCCCGATTATTCCTGGCGCTTGGTCGTATTTAATCAACAAAACTCATCATCCCAGCTCTGTGCATGGATAAATGTAAAATGATCTGATCATCATTTATGCTCATTAATGTTTTGTAGGCAGATTAACATGTTTTAGTTCACCATAGAGATACAGACACACACACATACAAATATGGCAATATTTCGACTGGAGTCTGTGAATATTTTTACTCAATGATGTAGCCCCATGTAGATGTATGTATCACCTCCAACCCTTCCATGAATTGAATTTGTTGGACCGTTTCTATTTTGAAGATTATATTCATGCACATGCCATTTCGAACGTTACTCGAAATATAGTAAAACATTCGTATTATGATACAAAATGTTTGTGTACACATAACTACATACCTACTAAATGTATATTCAACAGGAAGATATTACAACGTCAAATTGACAGCCAACATTTGCGTATGTTGGGCAAAATGGACTGAAAGGACGAAAGGAATGGTACTCGTATAATTGTCTGTAAGCTGTGGCTTTTGGATTGAACGATGTACAAATGTTCCATTGCTGACAGGAGCAAGTTTGTGGCGGAGGTGGCGGAATGGGACTTGCATAAAGGGTTAGGTTGAAGTTGTGTTATATCTCTTGTCGTACCTCATATGGTTGTGTCACCACACGTATAGATGCGGACAAACAAATTCCAGACATCCTAATGTTATGGATTGGATTTAGTGAATTTACACTTTGATATTTTACATTTATAGTACGAACATTTACATTATTTGTGTACATCGTGATGATATTGAAGTTCATGTAGACCAAAAACATACACATAAAATTTTCAAAGTGAAATAATTCTTTTGGAAAAAACTTATATTAATTCCTTGATATTTCTCCTAGATATTTCTCTTTAGCATTTGAAAAGAAAAAAAAAAAATAACACACACTAAATTGGTGTGGCAATATTGCTAAGATTTGGTGGTCAAAAATTAGGACTTGAACTTTCACTTACGAACACAAAAAAATGTCTCTCCCATTTCCATTATATTCACAAATACCACTTTTTTTCCATCAAACTTGTCTGGCATTATCTTAACAATATTTAAAAAGATATATTTACATACGCTAACATATTGATTGGACAGTAATTTGAAATTTTGGAAACAAAAATAAAAAAGTCTGGCAAGCACTTTTAACTAAAAAACTCATCTGGCACCGGTGTTGCCAGAAAATATTTTCTAAAATCGGGAGATTACCGCATTAGAAATCAGAGTGAATAGGGGAAACACCAAACACTTTTTTAAAAATTTAACTTTTTGTTGATTCTATATCCGAATATATTTTTTAAATCAATTTCTTCACTTACTTAAATTTAGTCGTCACATTTCTTATGAACAACAAACTATTTGTTTGGAGGTAAAAAAATGACAGTCAGCCAGATTATATTTCTGAAATCTCAGAGGACTCACAAATATAAACATGGTTCCTCACTTATCCCCTTAAAAACTAAGACTGATTTTTTTGGATTCGCTTGCTCACTTGTTTTTTGTCAATGTCAAGCCCATGTACCTTAACAAAATTTGAATGTTTATCATTTAAACCACATTTAATAAAACAATTAAAAATTTATTTTCTTAAAAAATAATTTTTGTATACTGATTTTTGTGCAACATCTCAAACCTCGTATACATACTTCCTCGTGAAGTGAACAATCGGCAGTGGAGAAAATGATTTTTCGACATTTCTCAGTGACACAGACTTACAAATGTGTTGTGAAAGTTTGACGTTTAAGACTACCATGCCTCAAATGACTAGTAATTGAACTGTCAACTGTTCACGAAGAGTTCCCGAACATTTTGCACGGAAATTGCTCGTGAACGAAAACTCTCCACACAGCTAGCACGTTCACGGGTGAATTTTGTATGGGAACACGAAATAATTCACAAGTATGTACTATGCTTTAATCTGGGTTTATTTTACGCTCGATAATTTCTCAAATCGGGCTTTCTTTCCTCTTAAAAAATATGGAAAGATTGCTGGTACTTAAGTTCTATACCTAAGGTGTCTGTGTGTTGTTTTTGTTAAGCGTTGCCTATTGCCTTATATAACATAGTTGCAAGTTGTTGAATAGGTTATATAAAGCGCCAAAATAGAAATTTTGCCTCGCTTCAGAAAAATGGCAAATCATGATACTGGCGATGGGAATTTTCAAATGGGATATTTTTAATCAGACACTAACAGGTTAAAAATGTACAAAATTATAATAAAATTGTATGTTCGTGTACTTCGCAAAACTACAAATTTCTACGAATTTATCCCAAAAATTTGTCCAAGCTCTTAAAAAAAAAATACATACTAAAATTCGTAGTTTTAGGAAGTACACGAACAGACATTATAGATATGAAATATTGAAAATTGAGGAAGAGTATCGTATTTAGATCAAAAATCAGGGTATCGGAAATAGGTATACAAATCGGGAGATATACGATAAATCGGTGTCTCTGGCAACACTGTCTGGCACTATTTTTGTTCATGTTCAAGAGGGTACACATAAGCTAACATTATATGTAATATTCAAAAACCTGCTTTTTAAGAGCAAGTGTGTTGATTTAAGAAACTATTTTAAATGTTGGAGAACAAAATGATATGGCAACCCTTAAACTGAAATTTGACGATTATCTTTAATTAAACTGGTCATGTATGAATACTTCATTTAGTTTAAGCGTATCATCTAACAAAGTTTCTCTAAATAGCCAAAAATGCCATTTTATTAAACTTAAAAAGAAAACTTAAAATCAGCTTAGTTCGAGCGACTGTTTCTCGATCAAATTTTATTCAAACTTTTTTTGAATAAAGGTTATTTTTAAGGAAATTAAATTATCTTTGTTATATATTTGGTAATGCCTAAACTTTTGTCTGCTAGCAAAAAAGACTAAACTCAACTCGAGCTGACTTAAACCGGTTTGTCTCAACCTTATTTGACTCAACCTGGTGTTGACTCAACCTTAGTTGACTTAACCCGGTTTGAATCAACGCAGTTCAGGTCAATCTAGGTTGACTTAACCGGGTTATTCGTGTCGAGTAGAACCGGATCAACTCAACTTTAGTCAACGCGGATTGAGGTGACCCAGGTTGACTCAAAGCAGACTGAGTAAACGAAGGTTGAGTCAACTTAAGTTGAGTCATCCCAGGTTAAATCAATTCAGGTGGAGTCAACCCAGGTTGAGTAAACCCAGGTTGAGTCAACCCAGGTTGAGCCAACACAGCTTGAGTCAACCCACGTTGAATCAAGCCAGGTTGAGTCAACCCAGGTTGAATCAACCCAAGTTGAGTCAACCCAGGTTGAATCAACCCAAGCTGAGTCAACCCAGGTTGAGTCAACCTAGGTTGAATCAACGGAGTTTGAGTCAACTTAGGTTGAGTCAACCCAGGTTGAGTGAACCCAGGTTGAGTCATTCGAGGTTAAGTCAACCCGGGTTAAATAAAACCGGAAGTGTTGCTTGTATCCTGTTTTAAACGTTAAGGCTGCAAAAAACAAATTGCCTAGGATTGCAAAAACTACAGTTTCAGTACAGTAAATACCTGTTTGGTGTGAATTTGGTAAATAACAGATCTTTTTGGTGTTAAAAAGGTCAAAAAAAATTGTTGAGATAAAAATGTTTTTTCTAATTCACTTTGACTTATGTACGTCTAATTCTTATTATTTCTTTGAACTTAATAAAACGAAAGTAAAGTATTATCTTTCCTTATGATTGTTTTCCTCTCTCATATTTTTTATTTTCTATATTAAGCCTTGCAATTTAATTTACTACCTTAGGCTAGGCTATGAAGAGGGTCCAAATATCTAGTTTCATTTACACCCTACAGAATATTAACAAAAAAAAAAAAACTTGAATCTTAAGGAAAAATTCTTGTTCCAGTTACATGTTGTGTTAGATGTTGATGATATTTGGGATTGGGACTTCGGGAGTATGGATCATAAATTATGCTCCTCATGGGTGAAGTGTCTATTAGCACCCTTATAATGCCAAGAATTTCGGTATTAGACAATGGTTAGATGAAATTCTCATATATCAAGTGTAACGAACCGCACTAAATACTTCGTCATTCGTCGTCGTCATTGTCGTAGTTGTTGTTGTTGCCATTAAACTCATCTTTATAGTCATATGTATACACATATACTCGACGTTATTCTATCCTTATACAAGTCCTTCTTCATCATGACTGCGGTGCGTGTATGCGCCTTTAGGGGATGTTAATGACAGAATAGTAGTTGGGGGTTTATTATGGTGTGATGGTGGTTACATTGTTTCGCTTCACTATAAATATGTGCTCACATGTGGAATCCTTGAGATGGTTATGGAGTCTACCGAATAGGCAATACAAATACGAATGTTAACTTGAAAAATATTTGCAAGCATTTGGCATTTTTGGGTAAAGGGTATAATGCGAATACAGAAATTACTTAATTTTTGCACACATTAAATTGTATGTGTGTATGTAGGTATATAATCCACATACAAACAAATAAAATCAACATAAGATCTTAAAATAGTTTTGGAGCCGCAAGAAGAATTCATCAAATAGAAAAAGCCCACCACCACACACAGCAGTGTGTTTTTGGTTGATAATAATAGATTACATTTTACGTCATCCAAACTTTTCATCTTACTCTATTGGGGTGCTTTTTGGGTGCTTTATTAGGACCAAACTATAAACGACAAGGATCTTCGCTAATGCAATCTTCTTTTTTATATAAATGAGAGCTCTTAAGCTAGAAGAACACTGATGCCACACTGCATCGAGGCAGAATGGGGATTTATTTACCAAATTGAAACATTTCTTCTTATAAAGGGTGTTTTTTTGTTGAATGAAAATGTTTGTCGAAATATTGGTTATATAAAGTGACTTTCATGTGACTAGTAGCTAAGAGACGCATTATTCTTTCATTCAGATTTCTGAGTTTGAGCATTCAACAGTATTTTCCATTTTCCACTCAATGAAAAAAAAAAAAAAAAGAGCATGTAGTAAATTTGTTTATTCCAGAGACTTCTTCAAACATTAAAAAACTTTATCAAAAATCATTTGCCTAAGGCTGCTATGCATAGAACTTACCATCAATTGCCTCAAGAGTTATAAAATGATTTTTGACTTTTTAACTTTCAATTTGAAAATAAAAACACCCTTTATCCATGCATACCTATAGATATGCCGCTAAGAAGAAAAGGAAGGAGAGTCCAAAGAAAAATGTTCTACTCGATGCACTACCTACCTATTCTCTTGGTAAATATAAAAATCCTGTTTTAACCCGGAACAAAATATGGAGACATTTTTCCTTCTCTAAAAAAAAGGATTAGATGTTTTTGAAGTTGAAAAAGATCATCCTTATCTTTAAGTCTCCTATATGAAGGATACAAAGAGGGGAGGCAAAGCATTTTCGTTTTAAAATTTAAATGCATAATGCTACACATTATAGTTTGCAAAGGATATGGGATTTCATTTAACAAACTCTGACAGGAGAGAAAAGCTAGACTTTAGAGATGTTAGATCTTCTTGACATGCTGATGTACACAAATAAATTGCTGCGGGAAATAAAAGTGGCTATAGTTGTTTCTTTTTGGCTTATTAATGTAACTTATAACTTATTAATGTAAAAATAACTAACATCAAACAAAACAATGTTAGTTTCAACATTATTTGAAATTTGAAGTTCTTTAACATTACTTTGGAGACATCATTAGCATAATCAAAAAGTTACACTGCAAGCTGAGTAAGAAAGGCACCAAACAATTACCGAAATATTTTTCCAGCTATGAAAATGTTTTTAACAATACCAAAACTTGCTAACTTGATATCTGCTGTTCATTTGTCATGTTGATTTCTCTTAATCACTGGAAATTTTTGCTGCCGTGATAATAAAAATTGACCTTATGGTAATATCGTACCCAAATCCATTTCAGTTGTTGGTCAAATTAATAGCAATAGTAATTTTTTAATTTTGTCTACGTATACGTATAAGCTCGCTTCGTGTCAACCTTCACGTCATGATGGCGCCTTTCATGAAACGTGGCAAGCCATTAGCGATACGGTGCGGTGCTCTTCAAAAAGCCCTATTTGCCCTATTGCCCCTCCCGTAGGCACGGTCCTGATCATAGAGCAAGTTTGGATCAAACATGACATTACGATGATAGAGAACACGAAATAAGTGGGTGGCACAATTCTGTCTGTGTGTATGTTTGTACCTGGATCAGTCTACCACTGGTAGCGATTTTCTTCAAAATTTAAACTTAAGGTTTTTTTGTGATTTCTTAGAGGAGAAATTGATTTTTTTTTAGCTTCAAAATAAGGCTTAAGGATAAGGTTATTTATCTCATAAACGGCTCTAACGATTTTGATAAAAATCGGTGTATGATTGTTGGTATAGTGAACTTTTTGTTAGAAAAAGTTAGCCGAAAACCATTTATAACGAAACCTTCCATAAAACCCTTTTTTTGGTTTTCAATTTTCTCATTAACTATTCAACCCATTTAAACCAATATTTGTATGCAAAAGTTCATTTTAAATGTCGATAAAATTACATATCAAAATTTTGAAGAATTTTGGATTTAAAATAATTTTTTTTTTGAAAATTAAATAATTCAAAAACTGATTGATGAATTTTCTTGAAACAAATTTAATAAATTTATAATAATAAATACTAAAAATTGGCGTACCAAAATTTTCTTTAAAAAATTTTACTAAATTTTTATGTAAACAAAATTTATTTTAAAGAAAACCGCTCAAACGATTTAAATTTGTTTTACATATATATTCATATTTTTGCAAGTAATCAAAATGCATACTTACTTATTTTTGAGCTCTTAGTCATTCAACGGGTTATAAAAAAACGACTAATATTATTTTTGTATACTTTTTAGAACGCCACCAGCCCATTGTTTTCAATTGGTTTTCGGTAAGTTTTGTGTGATTAGATTTTATTCTGAAAATATAGTCACCTTTACATACAAAATTACAGTTACTTATTTTACGGCCTAAATCTTGATGTCATTGGCATTTAAAATTACCCAAAAAACATGTGTTATATGCTTATATTTTATTAAGGTTAATTTTATCGTTTGATGCACTACTCCATGTGAAATATTTATGAAAACTCTTTTGATTCTTCATTGTCATGGTACATGAAGTGTTTCCACCAAATTTAATAATGGAATAATTTTTTTTAAGGATTTTCTGTCCTTCTTTACCGGTACTAAATCTTTAGATTAAAAAGCTGCATTTTAGTATGATTTTCACATTATGTTTTTATTAGGCTGTAAAAATATCCATTTATTATTAATAAATTAACTACTAATTCTTACTTCATTATTTTGAAAGTAAGTTTTGTTGCAAAAAATAAGCATTGAAATAATGTCGATAAAAAACACGCTAAAAACCGAAAAATTGGCCTACTTTGAGCGACTATACTTCGATCGGTTTTTGATTAATTTTTTCTTGAATAAATTATTGTTAAAGAAAATTTAATTATCTTTCATTTATATGGGGCATTACCTATCTCTACTCCAAAAAGAGTTACAGGCAAAAACAAAAAATCGTAATCTTCACATTTTTTTTTAATAATTGGCAAATTTTATTTTCCAAAAAAAAAAAGATTTGCAGCATTGTCTCAAAATGTTGCTTTGTTTCCGAGATATATGCAAAAACCAAAAAAAGGTGCTTTTGTCCACTCCGCGGTTTTTTATCTTCAATGACCCATTTTATGATTTTTTGCAATAAGAACCATGAACGTAGTTCCTTTCTGTATAGTTGCTATATCCAATTGCCAAAACAAGAATTTCCTTATTATAAAACGGACGAGGAAAAATACGATAAAAAAGTGTCAAAGAGAAATTGGATAAAACTTAGCATGGTTTTCCAAAGCGTGAAGTCAATAATTATCATATTTTGACATGAATATTGCATCATCAAATATCCCTTTGATCAGCCTCAGTAAATTTTCTTGCAATCGCATTTGTTGTTTACAATTTACGAAGCACGATCTTTGGCATCTCAACATTTTTGCCGTCAATTCGATTTTTACACCGCAGATGATGTTTTTGAACATGTGAATATTGCAAACTAAGTTATCAAACACAATTTTTATTTTCTATAAAAAGACTTTTGCAGTTTTCGTTTGTGAACACTCTGCAAATGCATTTTCTGCGAAGATGATGTTTTAAAAAAACAGCCGTTAATATGAAAATGCATTGGCCAAATTATCGTGTTCCAGCTAAAGGCCCCTCTACACGATAATAGAAGTCATGACCTGTCATTATATTTTCAGTATGATTTCTCATATGAGCTGTCATTTCAAGTCAAGTCATACTGTTATTACTTGCTTATGCAATGTTTACACGTCCTTACGTCATATTTAATTTTTTCTATATGGTTATCTGTCAAAACCAAAAGCTCTCCGAAATCTCACTTTTCCTGAACACGCGAAATAAATCATCTGGGTAATTAATTGTGTGCAAAAAAGAGTGTAGACATCTCCAAATATCTGCCAAACAGCGTACTGCACAATGAAAAGTAGCAACAAAATTTTAGATTATGATTTCATGGTGTCATTTTTGTTTGTATGGGATTTTTAGTTTGGAATCAGCAGCGTACTCGGATTTATGCTTTCCACAGTTTGAAATGGTGCTTTGAAAATCCACAGGGAAATCAAAAATTAATCCGAACTCAGGAAACAATTTCGCAGTGGCATGAACTCAGCACAGTTGGAAAGGCTACACGAAAATTGCCCATCTCCCTGAAAAAAATCCGGGATATACTGCTTAATTCCTTTGTGCGTGTTCTTGGCAGGAATGGAGGGAACTAAAATAATTTTCAATTCAAAATTCAGAAAAACTGCATTAAAATTAGTTATAATACTTTCGGAACATTATTCAACATTTTGGACTAGCTTTTCTAAATCTTGTACAAATATGTTTATAAATCACTTTTATTTGAAATTATACACTCTAACACAAGACGTTTCTAATATAAATTTGACTGAGTTTCTGACTTGGACAATGTTTTATTTCAAAATTTTGAACAATTTTCTGGCTTAAGTTATGGTGAAGCCTCAGTTTGAAATAGAACTCAAAATAAGGAGTACCACTGAGTTCAAAGTTCACAAATCATTTGGTGTACCAAATTTCATTAGAATTTATCAAGAATTGAAGTGGAAAATGATTTCTGTCGTCAAAAATTCAATTCAAAAATTTCGTTCTTCTGATTGCTAATAACTGGCCCTATGGTGGCACTATACAGTACGGGGTAGACCAGGGCCTCAACAAGCTTCTTCAAATCGGCTTGGTTTCTAGCTTACTGTCCCCAGGTTCACACACCAAGTTTGTTGAGGTCCTTTTAAACTTGCATCCATGATTTGTTATGTTTTGATTCACAGAATTTCCGGGCCGAAACATTGATGTCCAAAGGCTCTAGGTGACGCAGCCACCTCTATCATTGGCTTTCCACTTTTGTAGCTAGGTCGTTGTCGTTGTACAGCTCCAGATTGAATGGTGCAATCCGCATTGTAGCGGAATTCTGTTCATCATCTACGTTATACAATTTGCAGATATGATTTTTCCATATTCTCAGCACAAACTACTATTCTACGACGATGTTCCCTTGCAGGCTTTGGTTGGGCCTTGTTACCCTGGGAAGTTCCTTTTGCTTTTTAGTAAAGCTCCCAAACTTCATTCTGGCAAAGTCATCCCTCTATTTCCTTCATCACACGCTTCTCATGCTCTTTCTTTTTCATTCTAAAAAGCCTCTTTCCTTCTCTGCTGGTAAGCAACTCTGTTCCTTTTGTGAGATATCGGAGTGAAATAATTAATATTTATTCCTTCTATTTAACGAAACTTATCCAAATCCTTAAAATTTTATGCATAGGTACCTATACATTTAATAAGTATGTAAAAGTCAACGTTCTCACTCTTCAGTACCACAAAGAGAAAAAAAAGTTAACCCAAAAATCTCAATATGCCAAGTATTTCAATGCTTCTATAGCTAATTTACCATTTAAAAGGAATTTAAAGCAAAACGAGAAATTACATGTTGAGTTTTCTACCATAATGCAGACAGCAGACCAACTCACCAAGCAACATGTCTACTGATTCTTAACACCCCACAAAAATGTAAATATATTCCATTATTTTTCAATCTTCCTTCTACCATGAGATAAGGTAGGCATGTAAATGTATATTCTTATGGTGCTAATGTGAATAGACCACAATTTGAAACTTTTCTTGCAAAAGCACCCTCAAGTATGGTACTCGTATATGTATTTGTAAAATCTTATGTGGGAGAAGAGAATAAAATCAAATTTTCAAAATATTGAAATTTTTGCACGTTCGCACTTTACTATGATAACCTTTCTCACCTGGGACACTAGACTAATGCTGTTATAATATCAATATCATTCCAAATGTGTGTATAGTAGTAGATACCAACCTTTGTATCTACTTCAGACTTAACACGTAAAAAGGACATAACTTTGTCCGGAAAGAATTTTGCGGTTTTTGAAATCACTGAAAATAGAAATATGTATTGGTTTTGGTTTATTTGGTTGTTTCTGATTCAATATAAGGTTGAGAAAGCAAAAATGGTGTCAGAGCTTGGACCACTATCTTATAAGACTCTATATAGATAGATAGACACAAAGTTGATATAATTCGTGTGCACAATAAAGATAAAAATACAATTTTGTCTTCTTCGCAAAACACACCAGGTGCATTCTGAACATGAATTCTAACATCCAACAACAACATACATGCGATATTATTTTTGAGCAATAAAATATTTATGAAAAGGTCACATAAATATTCATAAAAATTCAGTGCAGGAAATTGTTAAGTTTATTTATATTAAACTATTCAACCAGAGCAAATGAGAGAATAAAGTTTCCGAAGATACAAAGCCAACCCCACTGAGGAAAACCGGAATAAGTTCAAACAAGCTCGAAAGACCTGTAACGTTCATATTTGGAGAACCAAATTTTTTCATGATCAGAAATTAAGGCAAAAAATACTACAATGTCCCAAAGGTAGTAAATATTTCTGGTCATTTGTAAAAAGCTTACGAAATTCCACCTCGTCATTGGTTCCAACGATCGTCTTCAATGATACTCCCTATGTCAGCTCACTAGACAAAGCCAATTTGCTTTCAGCACAGTATGCTGTTAATTCGACGCTGCCAGAGAGTATCATGACTCCTCCTGTGCTTGAGTGCGCTAATGATTTTATGGGACAAATCTTAAAAAGATCTTAACGTACACAAATCCGCTGGGCCGGATAGTATCCCTCCCATTGTTCTGAAGAGGTTTTCTTCAACACTGGCAAAGCCACTGCGTAGGCTTTTCCATCTGTCGCACTCTACTGGTCTCTTTCCGAGTGGATGGAAAACATCATTTGTCCAGCCTGTCCCTAAAAAAGGCGAATCTTCTTCTCCTTCTAACTATCGTTCAATTGCACTTACGTCCCATCTTTCCAAGGTCATGGAAACGCTGATTAATTATCAGCTCAAGAAATATCTTGGAGAACGGAAGCTTCTTAATGACCGGCAATATGGTTTTCGTAGCAATACGTCCACTGGTGATCTGATGGTATATCTCACCGAGCAGTGGAACAAATCTTTACATCGTTTTGGAGAAAGTAAGATTATTGCACTTGATATTTCAAAAGCGTTTGATAGAGTTTGGCATCAAGCTCTCTTATCGAAAATGCGTGCATTTGGTATCGATGAATCTCTTCTTCGTTGGATTAGAAATTACCTTTCGGACCGATCAATACAAGTTGTATTGGACGGTTTCAAGTCTGATATTTATAAAATAAATCCTGGTGTGCCCCAGGGCTCCGTTTTGTCTCCTACCCTCTTTCTCATTTTTATTAATGATCTCTTATCTGAAACTTCTAATCCATTAAATTGCTTTGCTGATGATAGCACCCTCAGCTTTTCATATTGGTTTCTAGATTCACATCCCAGCACTTCGGATGTGGAACTTGAACGGCAGCGTATGATAAACTCATTGAATTCTGATCTTGACAGCATTGTCCAGTGGGGAACTAAAAACTGTGTAGAATTTAATGCTTCAAAAACCCAATGCTGTCTGTTGTCATTAAAGCGAAACCCATCCCCTTTACCGCTATCCATGAGCGATACTTACATCGAGGAAACTAAACAGCTTTCAGTTCTGGGTATGTGCATCACAGATCACCTTCTGTGGAACGATCATATATTCAACGTCACCAAAAACGCTGCAAAGTGTTAAGGTTTTCTTCGAAGATTCCCCGTCTGATCTGACTGCAATCTACATTTGCCCAAAACTTAAATATAATTCTCATATTTGGGCTGGTGCTCCCATAACCCATCTAAGTCTCTTTGATCGTATCCAAAAAAGAGCTTTAAAAATGATAGGTGATAGTACTCTTTAACGGTAACATTCGAATCTCTTAAACATCGACGTAATGTTTCATGTCTCTCCTTATTTTATCGCTATTTTTATAAACAGTGTTCTAGCGAAATAGCCAGTTGCATTCCTCCCCTTAAACAATTCCACCGTAATACTCGCACTGCCAGGAATGCCCATCAGTTTACCCTTGAGCCCAATTTCAGACGTACTGTTAAGTACAGAGATTATTTTTTTAGCCGAACCACAGGAATGAGAAATGCCTAACCCAGCTCTATTTTTCCCTCCCATTTTGATATTCAGAATTTCAAAACCAATGTATATCGGTATCTCCTTTAAAATCCTTCCCTTTTTTCCTAACGCTCGCACTGTGTTCAATCATCTTAAGGGTAGTCACAACCCCTTTAGTGCACGCATAATATAAAAAAAAAAATTAAATGCCTTTTTTAGTAAGAAAATAATTTTAGAAAGAGAGATTTAAAACCTTAGATTCTGGTCGTGATACTTTCTCCCACCATCATTCAAGGTTTGTTAGGCACTTGCATCATTTTTACAGTGAAACTTGCTTACAATCACATTTCTTAAAAGCACACTATTTTTAACTGAATTGTACAAAATTGCTGCTTTGGTTGACATGGATAGATAAGCCTTGAAAATATAGGATATATCACTATCACAACCTTAATCACAACTCGATACAATCACAATCACCACCGCAATAAAAATCACAATCATATTCATTTTCACGATAAAAATCAAAATCACAATCAAGAGCACTAATCACAATCAAAATAATAATATAAATTACAAAAACAATCTTTCACAGTTACAATCAATATCAGTATCGCTATCCAATCACAATCACATTCAGAATCAGAACCATAATCAGAGTCTTAATATATGTATCACAAAAATTATTATTTTAATCATAGTAACAATCACTATCACCATCGTAATCACAGTCACAATCAGTTTTATAATCTTAATTTACTGTACACTGGACATTAGTATCACAATCACAATCACAATCACAATTAAACTTCAAATTGTTATCATTATCACAAACATTATGCTCTTACGATATTAATCTTGCTTCGACTATCACTACCTTCAACTTCATCTACATAACTAAGCCTTATTTTATTTACTCTCCAATAAATTAAAAGCTGCCGTTAAAAAAGGAAAATTAACAAATTTTCCAATAAAACCGTATAAATTTCTTAATGGCGCCTTTAAATTAATGGAGACGGAGAGTGATTTAACTACGGCGTGAGGAAGTGCAAATATTTAAATTCAGTTCGTCCCTGTAGCTTTTAACGCTCTATAGACTAGGAAACGGAAAGATTGTAAATATTATCATATGATTCTTAATTAAAGGTTGGTACATAAAAACGATGGCTTCAGATTGGAATTATTTCCCTATATATGTTGTTTGTCGTTCCCAGGGGGCGTCAATTAGGCTCTGAACCTTTGGCACCTCATATATGGGAAATTTGATATTTTAGAATGTCATCTAATTGGTCAGTAATTGGTCAAGAAAGGTCAACTAGTCCTAGAAATTGGTCAGCCCTTGATAACTAGTTATAAAGACTTAAAGTTTCTCAAGGTCACTCAAGGTCACGCGTGATTTTTGGCACCTCATTTATGGGAAATTTACAAAAAAAAGATGCCATCTGAAAGACTTGTGGATAGTGATAAAAGGTCAACTATTTTCAGTAATTGGTCAGCTATTGTTTTTTTTCTATGAATTTTCAAAAATCGTTTCAAGGTCACAAAAAAAACTTTTGGCACCTCATTTGGGTCATTTCAAATAAACAAGTATGCCATTTGAAAGGCCATTTCACGGTCATAAAAGGTCAGCTATTTTCAGAAATTGGTCAGGCATAGTTTTTTTTTAATGAATTTTTAATTTATTTAAAAAAAAATTTCAAGGTCATAGCGATTTTTGGCACCTCATTTATGGGAAATTTGCAAAAAATATATACCATCTGAAAGATCTCTAGATCTATATAAAAGGTCAGCTATTTTCAATAATTGGTCAGCGATAGATTTTTTTTAATAATTTTTTTTTTAATTTCAAGGTCATAGCGATTTTTGGCACCTCATTTATGGGAAATTTGGGAAAGTTGCATACATTCTGAAGGATCTCTTGATCTATATAAAAGGTCAGCTAGTTTTAGTAATTGGTCAGCCATAGATTTTTTTTAATGAATTTTTGAATTTTTGTTCAAGGTCATAGCGATTTTTGGCACCTCATTTATGGGAAATTTGGGAAAATTGCATGCCATCTGAAACATCTCTAGATCTATATAAAAGGTCAGCTAGTTTCAGTAATTGGTCAGCGATAGATTATTTTTTACGATTTAAACAAAAAAAAAAAAATTCAAGGTCACGAACGATTTTTGGCACCTCATTTGGGTAATTTTCCAAAAAAAAATATACTATGTGATAGGTTACTCGGTCATCATAAAAGGTCAGTTAGATTCAGTAATTGGTCAGTCATATTTTTTTTTAATTAATTCTTAAACTATTTGTATGTAGGTCACAGTATAGATAGATTCGGGTAATTTAAAAATTTTTTAAATAGATATAGATCCAATAGATTCTGAGAAAATCATGGTGGATTAAACCAAACACTTTCTTTTTCAAGATGGCGGTCATTCCCTTACCCCGGCACCTCAAAAACTTGGTTTCTTAAAGAAGAGATGCAGCCAAACTCAAATCGTACCCATCGATTATGGAAATTTTAATAAATTTTTTGACAAAATTTAATCCACCATGATTTTCTCAGAATCTATTGGATCTATATCTATTTAAAAAATTTTTAAATTACCCGAATCTATCTATACTGTGACCTACATACAAATACTTTAAGAATTAATTAAAAAAAAAATATGACTGACCAATTACTGAATCTAACTGACCTTTTATGATGACCGAGTAACCTATCACATCGTATATTTTTTTTTGGAAAATTACCCAAATGAGGTGCCAAAAATCGTTCGTGACCTTGAATTTTTTTTTTTTTGTTTAAATCGTAAAAAATAATCTATCGCTGACCAATTACTGAAACTAGCTGACCTTTTATATAGATCTAGAGATGTTTCAGATGGCATGCAATTTTCCCAAATTTCCCATAAATGAGGTGCCAAAAATCGCTATGACCTTGAACAAAAATTCAAAAATTCATTAAAAAAAATCTATGGCTGACCAATTACTAAAACTAGCTGACCTTTTATATAGATCAAGAGATCCTTCAGAATGTATGCAACTTTCCCAAATTTCCCATAAATGAGGTGCCAAAAATCGCTATGACCTTGAAATTAAAAAAAAAATTATTAAAAAAAATCTATCGCTGACCAATTATTGAAAATAGCTGACCTTTTATATAGATCTAGAGATCTTTCAGATGGTATATATTTTTTGCAAATTTCCCATAAATGAGGTGCCAAAAATCGCTATGACCTTGAAATTTTTTTTTAAATAAATTAAAAATTCATTAAAAAAAAACTATGCCTGACCAATTTCTGAAAATAGCTGACCTTTTATGACCGTGAAATGGCCTTTCAAATGGCATACTTGTTTATTTGAAATGACCCAAATGAGGTGCCAAAAGTTTTTTTTGTGACCTTGAAACGATTTTTGAAAATTCATAGAAAAAAAACAATAGCTGACCAATTACTGAAAATAGTTGACCTTTTATCACTATCCACAAGTCTTTCAGATGGCATCTTTTTTTTGTAAATTTCCCATAAATGAGGTGCCAAAAATCACGCGTGACCTTGAGTGACCTTGAGAAACTTTAAGTCTTTATAACTAGTTATCAAGGGCTGACCAATTTCTAGGACTAGTTGACCTTTCTTGACCAATTACTGACCAATTAGATGACATTCTAAAATATCAAATTTCCCATATATGAGGTGCCAAAGGTTCAGAGCCCGTCAATTAATTGTATAAATTTTAATTTGCAATCGAATTGACCACCAAATAATCTTGACAAAGCCTCTTTCATGTATAGACCGACGACAAGCAAGAAAAACCTACAGAAATAATAAATTGATAAACCATCAGTTCTACAAAAAATAATAATAATAAAAAATAAACAAATAAAATTATCGAAAAATACTCACAACTAAGTAGGGCCATGAGCTTTATACGAGTACGAGGACAGAGGATAGAGGACACACAGCATCCTGCAGTGCGACTATCCTTTCGAGGCCGTCCGTCGACGACATGGTAGCCGTCTGCCTTCCGACACCCTCCATTCATTCCATCATAATTGAATGAATGATGGAAGCCTCGAAAAAGCTTTCCTGCGCTCAGGTATGCAAAGTTAATCCTTTTGTTCGATTAATGGACGTGTAAACAACGAAAAATGGTTAGCCATCAGACTTCGTCCTTGTCCGTTGGCTTTTGTTGCTTTTACTATATGTGTTTTGTATAATATGACTATGCATGTATGTATGTATGGATGTGTATGTGACTTTGTGAATTATTCTGAGTGCCGTGTATTTTATCCTTGCGGCTTTTAACTTTTACTTTACATATTTTTTTTTTTTGTTATCCGACAGAGTCCTTTTTCATATATAAAACGTTGATGGGGTTGAACCATAATTGTCTATTGAATTCCCATTTATACCATTTATATCATCCTCATCGTTGTCGTTGTCCTGATAAAAGATGTCAAGAGTAATGGATTAAAGCAACACACATAAATGAATAAAAAGAAACACACCAAAACCACACACACGAACAGCAGCAAGATTTATCTATTTCTAAACGACAAAAGGTTTTAAATCGATTTTCCCTCCAAATTCGAGAAAAAAACTTTTCTTTTTTTTGAATCTTAATTAAAGGATTTACATTCGTTTGATTGGATTGCATTTCGAAGTTTTATTGCATATTTATGTATAGTTATGTGTGTTCGTATAAAGATAGCCGAGGAAAAGGAGTGAAAATCGGTTAAAAGCAAAAAAGGATTTGAAACTGTCTGCGACCTATAGAAGTGGATTAGACTGCGGTACTAAAATGCAGTACATATTCCTATTTTGTTGAAAAGAGATTCAAGGCGGAAGAATGAGGTCATGTGGATATCCGCAATCGGGGATGAATCTGTTTTATTTTTTCGATTGTGGTAAAAATTTATCGATTAAATGAGAGACGTTTAGATTTTATTTAAACAAAAACAGTCTGACAGTTGGTTCTAGGATTTTGTTTTAACAGTAGTTTACAGAACTTTTCTATGGTTAGATTGCGTATGGGTTGGCAGTTATTAACAAAATCAAACAAACCTTGTGAATATCAAACCATGTATAAGTATTCTTTATACTACTGAGCTACAGTTTAAGCCTATTATTTCGACCGATCGCATAAAAGCTGTCAGAGTGAAAATGACACATGTTTCAAAAAGAAACCGATAGATGGTCCCTAATACTTGTTAGAAGCATTTTTTGAAAACAAACACGCTATTTTAAAATCCGGAAATCTGCGAACATGAGCGGTTGATTTCATCTCGTAACGTTTTAATATGAAAATTCGTTTTTGCAACAAAACAAAATAAAGTTTGATGTGAAGGTTTAACGTTAAAATTGTATTGCCGGAAAAATGTAACTTGAAATTCATTTCTAGAATTTGGGCCAAGGTAATTTGAAAAAAATGTAGATATGACGAGTGCTAACTTCTAAACCTTTCACTAAGAGATACAATGTTTAGCCATAACGTAGAATGCTATATATCAAGAAAAGTTGCAAGTGGCCAAAATCGTAAAACATTTTAGCTACGTTTTTGTGGCACTAGGGCCATGAATACTAGAACATCTTGTAAGGGCTAAAGTTACTTTTTTCTTCTGCAACGACTCGTGAGCCATTGATAATTTTGTAATTCGTCAGCTTTTCAAGATGATCAGTGATCAGATGATCAAGAATCGAAAAAATTAGTCCACAATTATTGACCAGTGTTGCCGAAAGTACTCCCATAGGAGTATTGTACTATTTAACACCTCGGCACTCCTCTTTTCATATTCGTACTCCTATTTTTTTTAAGACCTACAATTTCTTTCATTTGCAGAAAAGTGTTATTAACCATAATAAATTTAGTTCACTTCAAATTTATTGCAAACTTGGTAGCACTTTTATCTTCCATACTAGCGCTGTTTTTTAGTGCATTTTTATCTTCGCTTAGAAAAAAGTAGCATGTTAATTACAACAACAAACTAGTATAATTCCGTATTGTTTTTGTATTAAACATGCTAGTTTTACTTGCGATATATGTATGTGGGTACTATAAGACAAGTTTTGGATTCATGGAAACAAAAAATTTGAGACAACAATCAAACATGACATAACGATGATAGAGAACAACAAAAAAGTGCGTAGCACAATTCTGTCTGACGAACAGACAGACGTTCTTCTTCAGCCTAAATGGCCCGATTGATTTTCTTGAAATTTGGTACAAAGTGGTTTTTGGTAATTATGCCCACACATTTTTTTAAACCAAACATAACGGTACCTGCCATACAATTCTTTTCAGCAATTTTACATAATCGCATTTTTCTCAAAGACTACTTTTCTTTAAAAAAAATCAAAATAAATTACTTTAAGTAAAGGATTCCCTTGGGTTGAAAGCCATTTTTCAAAAAATGGTATCTCTCAAAGAACAATTTTCTTATTTTTCGATTTTCTTTAAAACTGAATGACTAATTTCAATATTTTTTTCCATAAGCTTCCAAAAACTATAAGTACTTAAGTGAACTTAAATTTAAAAACAGAAAAGTTTTTTGGATTTATAGAAAATGTTTCAAAATTCTTTTTGAAAGTCAAACATTTCAAAAACGATATAATCCAGTTTATTGAGACTCGATACTCAAGGGTTTTTGAGTTGTTTCTAAAATGTTTTTAGAAAATTCTTTACATATCGTCCCCTGATTGCAAGAACTAGGTGACTCAATTTTTAAAATTTTGGAGATAGTAACGTTCATAGAAAGCTAGCTTCAAGAGATGGAGGGAAAGTTTAATTCGTATGTTTCTTACACTTCAGAAATATCTTATATTTGACTATAATAGAAACAAAATAGACGAAAAATCATGAAACTGTACTAAATAATACCGTATTTGCCGAAATATTTAAAAAATTGAAAATTGAGTTACCTACAGGGTGGCGCACCAATTGTGCTACAATAAGAAATTCAAAGAACTTTTTTTTTAATCGATGTATTTCATTTATTTTTTTTTATTGGCTAGAAAATTAAATTTTATTTTAAATAGTTAGTTGTTTTTAAAGATTATAGACCGCAAATGACCTCCACGCTCTCCCACGCATATGCGGCACCTGATCAAAAAATTATTCATTGCGGCCTGAAGAGTTGAAGTTGGGATCGCCTCAATTATTGTCGTTATGGACTGCTTTAATTCAGTTAAATTCCTGGGCTTCGTTTTATACACCTCTTGCTTGACATAACCCCATAAAATGAAGTCTGGTGCAGTCAGGTCAGGTGACCTTGGGGGCGAGCGAAGAGTGGAGTTCCTAAAAATTAATTTGTTTGTGAATTTTTTGTTTAGCTCCGCCATAACTGGTCTGGCTATATGTGCAGTTGCTCCATCTTGCTGAAACCAAACGCTGTTGAATGGTATACGTCTTCGGCGCAGTTCTGGGTAAAAAAACTCCTTCAACATCTTTAAATAACGGTCCCCATTGACAGCAACGGTTACACCGTTTTCTTCAAAGAAGTACGGCCCGACAATACACCTTGAAGAAACTGCGCACCACACAGTGACTCGTTCTGGGTGCAGTTCCGTCTCATGGAGCATTTCTGGATTAGACTCATTCCATATACGGCAATTTTGCTTGTTTACATTGCCGTTAAGATCAAAATGGGCCTCATCAGACATGAACAAACAATTGATTAATGTGTTGTCTTCTTCGGCCATTGATATCATTTTTTGGCAAAATTCCAGGCGAACAGGCAAATCCTGAGGGTTTAACTTGCTAGTAATTTGGACTTTGTACGGAAACAAGTTTAAATCGTCATGAAGTATCCGTTGTAATGACCGTCTACTAACTCCAATTTGCCCCGATAAGTTTCGGGTCGAAACGCTCGGATTGGCCTGTATTGCAGATGCTACTGCTGCGATTGTATCCTGAACCCGAACATTGGCATCTCGATGGTACGGCCTTCGTGCGATGCTTCCAGATTCGGCAAACATGTTTACAAACCTCATAATGGTCCATCTACTCGGGGGATTACCGCCAAACTCCCGCCTAAATTCCCTTTGGACGGAAATGACGGACTGCAAAGCATGGTACCGTTGCACTATCTAAATTCTTTTCTCCGTATCCCAAGCATCCATTTTTATAAATCTAAGTATAAATCTAAATAATAACCTACAAAAAAAAAAAAAAATAAGCCGATTACTCACACAGAAAAAAAGTTATTACGTTTTATTTTTGTAGCACGATTCGTGCGCCACCCTGTAGTAATAGTACATGTCATAGAACGTGTCTTTTACTTTGAGTTTTCTTATATCAACTGAATGGATTTAGATAAGTTTCTTTAAATAATAAGGTTTAATAATACTGCATACCAAAATTTTCAAAAAAAATGTTTTTGAATTTTTTTTTGAAAATTCGATATCTAATAACGGGTTATTTTTTTTAAAATAAGTTTTAAAAAATGTTTTAAGAATTTTATATACAAAAAATTATTTTTTTTTAAAACCACTCCAACGATTTTCAAAAAAAAAAAAATGTGCTTACAATGAAATTAAATCAAGAACAAAGATGGCGTTCTTTATTCAATTAAGACTCTCAAAGAAGTTATTTTAATTTCCATGTCTCTACATTATATATTGTTTTTTAACCCTCAGCGTCTTGAACATAAGAGCAAGTACGTGCGACCCAAGAAAAGAAAGCTTTCAAGAAAAGAAAGCTTTTCATTAACTGGTCCTAAAATTCAATATGGATTATATGTTAACAGTTATTTTCGGTCCTTAACGAACAAGTGAAAAAATTCAGTGGGAGATTTAAAAATAACTCTTACTGTCAGCTCTTAAGAAAATCAATCAATCCAGCACGGTCTTACAAATATTATTCAAAACTTTTAATATAATGAAATTTCAATAAATTTTCTGCCAAAATCTACTCCACCGACCGTGAAGTTCTTGCATGATTTTCTCAGAATCATACAAGGATTGCTTGTATAAAAAGAAGTATGTTAATCTTTTTTGTGTAGAATGACATAAGCTATAATTTGTACCTTAACATTTTTTTTCAAAAAAACTTATGGGTAGTTTTTGAGAAATTAATAAAAAACTGAATTTTAACCCCCTAAAAAAGTAGGCCTCAGCCCAAATTTATGGAACTTTGCAGGAAATGCGAAAGTCGTCAAAAAAAAAAAAAAAAATTCAGCTTTGTCGGAATTTTTTCGAAGTAAAAGTCTAATTTTACTGTTCTAAAAATGCTTATAACTTTTAGCATACACCTGGGGCCTATCTCATAAAACTACAAGACAAATAATTATTTGTGAATTATAGTTCGAGAGGCGAACCTAAGATTTATTTTCTCATTACGAAAAGCAGGATACCAGCTGAGAGCTTTATCCCAAACATTTACAAAACCGCTAATCGGTTAAGATTTTTTGGTTGCCAGGGTAGGAAAATGCTCTTTTCGGGTTGCATTTTCGACTAAGTAAAGTACACCTTTCAAAAAAGGAACTTCTATCATTTGGAAATCAAATGAATGTAAGGTTGTCCTCTGTACTGGTAAGACAGACTTTTGGAGGTTTTTGCTACGAATTCGGTCGCCTCCCAGACTATAGTTCACAAATTATTATTAAATAGGCCCCTGATCACCAGAGCCTTAATTCAATCCCATTTCTTTTTATTCATTCATGTTGTAAAGCTTAAAATACATTCTTTCATACATAGTTAATTTGTCCCTTTCATTTGAGTTCCTAAATGGAAAAAAAATTTAATTAAAATGCGGAAAATTAGTTGAAAAAGATCCAATAGTCGAAGTGATGATAAATGAACCTTCTTTCATTATTCTTTTTCTCTTAAAATGCGTGTACAAAACTTATTACTTAAAAAAATAAAGTTTTTGAAATGAGGGTAAAAACTTAAAACGAAAAGCAACACAGAATTCAAATAAGAAAAAAGTTAAATAAAAAATAGAAAAAATAAACTCCACAACAGAAGAAGAACCAAAAAAAAAATGAAAAAGTCATTCAATAGAAATGGAATCAGGATTCAGGAATCACTGCAATGAATGTGCTCCTTGGCCGAACATCACTCACTGATGGCTCTTCAGTTCTTCACAAAGCTCTTTCAATGCTTATTTAGCGAATCACTAAAGTCAGTGGATGATGGCATGAGGACGCAAAGCAAACGGTAGTAATGGTGGAGGTGGAAACAGTAGCGGCGAGGAACCATGAACATGGGCGTCCATTCTTACGTCCATCGTCCGTCGTCGTCGTCGTCATCATCGTCGAACTTTTCGTTGATGGTTGGGCAAAACTTGACTTTTTCATTGATTTTGGGAGATTTTCAAGTGATTTTTCACTGACGTCGATAATGATGATGATTTTCCTCTTTTGTAAAAGCCAAACGAGTTTAAGGGAGATACCCTGTTACTCTGGACTTTATATATATTTTCGAAAGATGTTATAGTCTGATTGTGTGCGGGATGACGACGACCGACGACGACGATAGAAGAGTTCCCCCAAAAAGAAGTGGGACGGTAATCTATACAACTTTCAGTTTGAACTGATTTCAATCAAATAAAGAAAAAAAAAAAAAAAGAAAACTCTCTGGCGGCAACCTTCTATACAACCAACTATATGAATGCCCGAAATTCAGAGTAAGGGATGGAAGTACCTTTGGACTTTTCTATGCGGTAACACTTCTTCAATAAAAGTTAAAAAAAAAAACAAGAAATTGAATAACGCTCTTTTCCAAATTGGAATGTGTTTTCTATTTTTTTTTTTTTTCTGATTTTCGCACATTGCTGCGAGGGGAAAATGAATTACTTTACAATAATACAATATACATTCTCACAGTAGTCGATGGTACACAACAGAATTGCACAGCTAGCAGCGAGAGCCAAATAATTTTCACTTCAATATCTCAAGGGGGAGTTACTGTCGTTGCGACGTAGAAAAATAGTGTATATCGTTGAGGTGAATTTCACTAGAAGATATGCTTGGATAAAAGACCATTGACAATTTTAAATTTTAGTTAATTTGTTAATACTAAGCTTTAGGGTGTATTTCACTGCGAAAAAAGCGTGCCAATGTTAAATTCTCCAGTATGCGAACTATAAGGAGGTGAACATCTTACAGAGAAAAGTGTGACAGCTGAAAAGTGTGAAAGGTTGACCGTTTAAACGAGCAACAGTCAGTCTTTCACACTGATTCAATTACACTTTCACACTGCTACAATTTCACTTTGTCTGACCTCAACACAGTCACAAAGTGAAACATTTACTGCTACTTTTTCACCATGTAACTCTTTTAATATTTGGCTAGATTAATCAAACATATACAAATTTGGGCCTGTGTGTATAGTTCTGTAGTGAAAAACTTTATTCATTGTGAAATTCATACATACCACAGCCGTTCTATAGAATATTGGAACATATAGCCATATATCCCAATAGCAATGTATAAAGCAAAAGATATTCTTCAATGACATTTTGTCAGATCATGGACCTTTTGTATACACCTACTTTTTATATAACTAGAAAATAAATTAATTATACTTGAGACTTTGTTCCGCCTTTGTGCGATACCTAATGAAAAATAAATTTTCATTACCATTATTTGTTTGGGCTTCATCATCTTTGCAGTCTTACTACTTAATAGTCCTTTTGTTATTTTCTTTTGGCATTTCACATTGACTTATAACAACTATTTCATCAGTTGAATTTCGCTTTTTGTCATGCAAATTGAGCAATCAAAATATATTTCGTATAACACTTTTTAAAAAATGTTTGTTTATGTACGTTTTTGTGTTGTTTATGGATGGTACATGTCAGCTTTAAACGAAAACACCATGCATTTTTCCTAAGCGCTTCAGAATTTCTTTCACTTCTTGTTTGGCCTTTTGACCATCTATCTTTTTTTGTTGATTGATAGTAAAAATGTAGAAAGAACTTAATTCAAATGTCGTCAAAATTTTGATAACCTTTCATATTTTTTGATAAAAAAAAATAGTTTAAATCCTAACACGTGCTCATCAGAAGTGAAAGTTTCTTGTTGTTTTTCTATTATGAACTTTGGAATTTTCCTTAACTGTGCCCCACACGTTGTTGGCCATTAGATTGACATCCGTTTTGCATGAATATCGCCCGTCCTTTGCAGTGAAACCTCTTACTAATGCCGGAATTACACGAATGATGTTTTGTCATATTTTTCGTCCCACTTATAATTTCATAGAATAAATAACCTTTAGTCTGACAGAGTTTTTTGACATAAAACTGATAACTTTAATTCCTCCTCAGCGGGGGGAAATAGACCCCCCGACAATAAGATTATTTTTTTTTTATCTGAGCCTAATCCATATGAAATTTTTTTCCGAGGTACTGCCTCTTGCAAAGAACTGACAAGAGTATACTTGTCATGAATAAGTGCTTCTCATGTAGACGTTCGAACTCGGCAAAAAATTGTAGATCCCCTTCATTCCTGCGAACAACACGCACGCAGGACCGTTTGAGAGGCTCTGGTTCTCCACAAGCTGTTGTGCCACCAATTTTTTTTTGATTTTTAACACTATTTTGAAAATTTTGACAAAACAAAAGACAAATAACACTGTGAAACAAAATTTCAAAAATGTTTGTTATGTTCTTCTTAAGTTTTAGCTTTAGCTTCAAAATTTCACTAACAAGTGAAATGTTCTTAAGCTTTTGTGTTCTTTTATTATTAAAATTAAAAATGAAGAAAGAATTTTACTAAAATTTCGGTTCAAATTTTGATAATAATGGTACTCCTACATGTGCTCAGAAGTGGGATTATATCGTTGTTTTTTCTATTGTGACTTCAGAATTATTTTTTACTGTGCTCTACTCATTGTTAGTAACTAGATTGATATTCTATTTGCACGGTTACCGACAAATTTTAAAGAGAAACCTCTCACTATATTAATTACTAGTGTCGGAATGACGCGAGTGACATTTTGCCTTAATTGTTTCCATTTTGGTACCACTTATTACCTAATTGAGTAAATAGTCTTTAGTCTGGCAGCATTTTTGTGATAAGGTTCACAAGTCCAACGAATATATAACTTTGCCCCCTTGTACATAGGTATTTGTATCATGTAAATATTATGTCGACATAAAGAAAAACACAAGACAAATAATCAACTTCCTCATTCTTTTCTGGAAAATTGCCACCATATTCAGAGCACTATTATAAAATTTCGTAGAAACTAATGGCATTTTTAAATGATGTAACCAGGTTTTTGGAAAAAAATTGACAAATTTGACAGTCATGTTGTGAAATTTAGCTTAAGGGTGACAACACACAAAATCAGTTAAAACGTTTTTGATTCGTAAAGCAAGAAAACGTTGGAAATCACGCAATCATGTAATTCAAGCAATATCCTTTACATTTCGTGATGCCATTACTGTAAAGTTAACAGTTAGAACGAATGAGTATTTAATCTGTGTTCAACTAATTATAAGAAAGAAGAAACTTACAAAAAATTCTGTATAAACAAATTCTTGTTACCCAGTGTTATTAAATTTTTTTTAATTCTTCTCTGGAACTGCTTAGAGTTTCAAAATGACCTTATGATGATAGAAGAACATCAAACAATTGGGTGGTACAATTCTGTCTGTCTGTCTGTTTGTCTAAACATAAACGGCTTCATCGATTTTCGTCAAACTTGGTACGTAGTGGTTTTTGGTGATTATGCCCACACGTTTTTTTTAATTTTTCTTAGAACCAAAAATAACGGTTCTGCCATTCAATTTTTTTTAGCAATTATCACTATCGTATTTTTCTCAAAAACGGCTCCACAACTTTTCTTAAAAAAACATTCAATAAACTACTTTTAGTAAAGGCTTCCTATGGATGGAAAACCATTTTTCAAAAAATCGTTATTAATGGTATCTCCCAAAGAACCATTTTTTAAATTTTCTATTTCTTCAAAACAGTATGAATTATTTCAATTATTTTTCATACAGAGGTTTCCAATAACTATTAATATTTTTGTTTACTTAAATTTAAGAGAAAATTATTTTTTGGATTTTTAAAAAAATGTTTGAAATTTTTTTGAAGCCTAGTACGTAGATCGAGCAAAGAAAAGTTTTATCTCTACATTTTTTTTTTCTCAAGACAAATTTTGAAGGAGTAGAGATAACACAAAAGTCAAATGAGAACAGTAGCGTAGCTGGAAATAAGACAAATTATAAGATTTCCTTCAATTCACAAATTTAAAAATTTTATGTACAGAAATCAGATTCTTTCAAAGCATTTGCAGAGCAAGAGCCTGTCATTGTTGGGGAACAATATAATTTGGATGGATGAAAATACCTTTAAAAATTTGAATTTTTCATGTTTTTGTTTCAGTTGGCAGTTGGTTGACATTTGAACCAACATAAACTTTTTTTTGTTTTTAGTTTGTCCTCCATGCTTCAAGCTATCAACTGTCAGATTAAATTGATAGATGGCTACGATGTCGATTGATAAAAAAATAAAAACCTCTTAAAACTTACGAAATACAAAATTCAGAGCAATTTGTTGACATTTGGATTAAAATGAACTTTTTCCGTCAAAACATTGTTTGTCCCCCATCTGTCAAGCCATTAACTGTCAAATTCCATTAAAGAAGTCGTTCGTTTAAAAAACCTCTTTAAAATTCCTTAATTAATTTTCTACTTCTACGGAAAAAATTGAATTTCGGGCAATTGGTAGGCATTTCAATCTAAATAAACTTTTCCTATCTGTGAAGCTATCAATTAAAAAATTCTATGGAAGGATGGATGTGATGTCGATGGATGATAAAAAAAACCCTGTCAAAATCTAAATGTTCAGAGTTTTCTACTGATCCGGAAATCCAGTTGATTTTTGCCAGATCAGTTTGCTGATTCCAAATCGGATTAACTCGGTTTGGAAATAAATTTAAATTTTGAATAGACAAAAATATTTTCCGAATGTGTATGTGGCCCTTTTGTACCCTTTCCCATTAGCTACACCACTGACTAATTTAAAACAGCTGTTCTATATATTCTGTTCTCAATTCTGATGTCATCATTTTCTTTACGCATTTTATATTTTATTTCAGTCATACGCTTTCAAAATGTCTTAATAATGGAAAGTATGAAACAGGAAGATGATTAAAAAGTGAAATAAACATAAAACATTACAATTTGTCCAGAAAAATAATGCTTCGAGCATTCTTTTTCCAAGCAAAATATAGTTGAGACTTATTTTTGCCTCTTTATGTACAGCGGCTACGAACGTCAAATTTTGCGCTAAAGCTAAAAATTTGACCTGGGAAAAATTTTATATGGGAGATAAATTTTGTCTCGATTTGCGTACTAGGCTTGAAGATCAAATATTTAGAAAACGGTATGATCGATTTTTTTTAAAACTCGATATTTAAGAGTTTTTTAGTTTTTTTTTTAGAAAAAAGTTTTACATGTATAAAAAAATTACGGTGCCTTCCATACAAAAGTTAAAAAACGGGAAGAAAAATATTTTTTTTTTCAAAAACGACTGCTACGATTTTGATAAAACCTTTTCATTGTACTGAAAATAATACGATCTTCTACAGAAAATTATAAAATTTTGCACTTAGAACATAATTTCAAAACCCTGAATATTTAATTTGATTTGAGTACATCATTTTGTTATAAAGCTGTAAAGCCCTTAGCCATGGGGCTTACAAGATATTCGGCAGATATTGAGTAGGAAGACAATGTCCATATATGGAGTTGCATTATTGTTCTTTTAAGTGCTTTGAAACCGAATATCTCGTGAACCCCATGGCTTAGAGCTTAACGGCCATATAATGTAATAATGTACTCACAATAACCTTTTCAACGATGTTTGATATATTCGTGTGGAGAAATAGACCAGCTCCCACAAATTTTTGCATATTCTCCCTTACATTGTATTTATATCATAAATGAAAGGCTTTTAGCTAACTGAGGATTACTCAGAGATGAAAAGAGATATCGGGAAGATTTAAGCAGATTTTAAAAAAAAGTTCTTTTAGAAACTATTGTAAATTTTCTTAAAATAATTTACCTCGCGTTAAAATACAACTTTAAAAATAACAAAACAAAAACGTGTTTTTTGATTTTATAATGGGAATATCTCAAAAACGTAGCCCTTTGGAGTTTTTCTGACTTCAGATTCAGCTGAGCACACTAAAAACCTGCAGAAAAGTATTATTTCTTAATCTTATTTTTCTCAAAAACGGATCCAGTGATTTTGATTTGAATTTTTACGATTTCAATTGACTTCGCGTGGCTTTTAGATTAAAAAAAAAATTGAGTTCACAACTTGAAAACAAGTTTTTCCTCGTATTGAAAATTGAACTTTTTCATCAGATACCTACTCCCTCAATTTGTTTCCAAAAATTATTAAAGTTTCATAACGTTTTGTTTAGTAAGAAGCAAAACTTTTGACTTATCTTTGTTCAACCCTCTTTTTAAATGCAAATTATAATCATCATCCATTTAAGTCTAAAAATAATTCTGTAACCATTTCAAATGTTAAATATCATCCTGATGCTTGTGATATGCAAACTATAAATATAACAAATACACAGCAAAACATTGAACACACAGCAGTATCATCCGGCTACAAACTGAAAATCATTCGAACGCAATGCCTTTCTATTGTCAAATCTAGGGAATTCAGCTTCAATCATTTATCAACCAAGACAGCGTCATTTGCGGAAACTATAGAACTCGATATTCGTTATGCTGGTTCTGTGTGATGATGTTAAAGACAAGGACCAATCTTATTCCAAGCAGGCGCCTTTTGTTCCGTCTCGGCTTGGGTTTTCATCTCTGCACCCAGTGAGACAACAAAAGTCATCCTTATCCTTGCACCGCTTGAGTACTTCTCTCTGCCACAGTAATACCTCTACCATCCTAAAAATTGATTAATAATTGCGTCTGGTCTAGGGTGCTATTCTGAATTATTTTGTGAAGATAAATCACAATAACAAAGATTATACGGAAATTAAAATCGACCAAATGGCAAGACTTTTCGTTCGATTGTCAAAAGATAGAGAGAGAGAGAAAGAAAGGAAGAGAGAAAAGGCATCATATCATCATCGATCCTAGCCCCCAAATGATTTACACTCCATTTAAAGAAGAACAAAAATACACACAAAATTAATCGCTAATAATTAAAATGATAACTAAGCCACGGTCTGTCACCGTCATGCTGATGACGGGGAGTGCAAGGATGATGTCCTTGTGAAACAAAACGTGAGCTATGAATAGTTGGGTTTGGGGTTGAATAGGAGTGGGGTCGAGAAGAGGGGGTGATGAAACATGATTGTTACAGCAAAAAGTTGAACAGATCATTAAAAATCCAATTACCGCTAATAACCGGGGTAATCATCTAGCATCACAAGGACAAAAAAGGACACGTAACGTATATAACGAGTAATACCTACACCAAAAAGGCGATTAACTTCTTGGTGTCTTCATCGCAGCCATCGAATGTATCATCGTTATTATTGCCATCATTCGAAAGACCAGACCATCACAGTACGAAACGGCAGCATCAAGGACCAGTTGAAGAAAAAGAAGACTTACTTTTCTTACCTTATCCTTTATAGGCGAATCCGCAGACGGACACATATTTTCCCCCTTTTTTTGTGGAGTTTTTTGTTCGGTCGGTCTTGTTTGTGTAATCCGCTTTTAGTTAATCATGTCATGTTATTAGTCAGTCAGCAGGCAGAGAGAGAGAGAGTCACCCCTTGACTTTGATTCTTTTAATTACATTGAATCCATCATATATAGCGTTTTTGTGTGCGGGTGGAAAAAGGACAAACAAAACATCATGGAACCCTCTTCTTACTGTTCATAGCTCATTGTACACTTGCTGTAATAACTTGTTCATGCTCTGAATTAATTTTGGGCAGCATTTTTGGTGTTTCCAGGCAATAAAGGATGAAAGGAGGACTTAAAGCAATGATCATATAGAAGCTACATATAAGAGGTCTTTGTGAGTATAGATGGTTCCTTTTTTTTTTGTTAACTAAATTGTGGGGCATTCCTATGGTTCATCTATTCATCGTAATATCTGAAACTCAATTTATTTGGAATGTACTTAATATAAAAATGCCTTTGTCCTTACATCAGTAGGTAAGTAAACTATATTTACTTAAAGATGATTAATTTTTATTTTAACTTCGTAAATCGTACTTTTTCATAAAGTGAACGCAACTTTGATAGGTTAACTATTTTATTCTCTAAAAATTAAAGCCCTTACTTTCTTAATTTACATTCAGTCAAAAAACAATGTATCTGATCTGTCTCCGATCACACTTAACTAAGTCAACAGTAAAGTTTGCATGGGGTTATGACAAATGTTCTATGTACTGAGTACAATTAAAATGTACTCGCAACAATTTAATTTATGTGTATGTTATAGCACCAAATGAAGCGCAGTAATACGTTTACTCAAAACATAAATTAATAACTGAGTACAAAGATTCACTGTTTAAACGTGTAATGAAAATAAGTGATATGTAATCAATACAAAACTACAAACAAGCCGAAGTAAAATATGTAATGGTTGCAAACCTTAAAGGCATTTTTTATATGTTTTTACAAATCAGTAGAGCAGGATGTAGGTTTGGCTAAGAAAAGAAACAAATGGAAGGGAAGGGGGGATCTATTTCCCTTGTTTAGGGGGATAGGAAAAGTTTGAATTAAAATAGAAAACAAAATTTAAAACACATAAAATGTCACGCTGTAGCTATTCAAAAGTAAGAAATCAATTACTGTCTTATATATTTCAAATAGTACGAAGTTTTGGCAGAATGCCGATGATATATAAAATTGTTCTTGGCATGGTACAAAAAAAATCTTAAATTCAAAAAAAAAAATTAAATACATTATTACTTAAATTTTTTTTCTATCAAACTAAAATTTTCGAAATTTTACGTTTTAGGTATAATTTTTATTTTTGAATTTTTTTTTTTTTGTTAATTTTTATTATTTTCACTTTGTTATTAATAAAGTTTTGGTATTTTTGATTTCTTAAACTTTTTAAATATTAATAAGAAAAAAGAATACTCACAAAAAAATCTATACTTAATAATGTGAAGCTTAGAACAAAAACTTGTTGGAAAAAATCAATTTGATTTTTTGTTTTCAAAATTTAAATTTTTAATGAAAACTTTTTTAAGATAGAAAATAAGTAAATGAAGTGTTGGCCTTTAAAAGAAATATAACATGATATTGTTAGTGTTGCCTTTGTGTTTTATTTTTTTTCTATTTTAATTTTTTTTTTTAATAAAATTTCTCCTCTTGTTTATCCTTCTATCCGATTTTTGTATTTTTTCGGTGTAATTTTCATATGTACATATATGTTTAAGTATCCTATTAAACACTGTCTTTTTTAAGGGATGTGGTTTTCAATCTGGCAATACTTTTTTTGTAGTGGCTCTTTTTGACAGCTGTCAAATGATTTGATTTATTGATTTATGCTCAGTTTTGCCATTTCATAATGAATGGACTTACACCTGAACCACGTTTGCGCAAATTGTGCAAATTTATTACCAAAATAATGGTTCGGTTCGCGCGACACAACTTGAAACAATCCATTTATTGAAGGAAACTTTTGTTGGATGTATTATCTCGCGTCGTGGGGTTATTTTTGTGGGATTAAGTGAAGTGTCGCTCATCTACGAAGATAAGCCCGAGACGATTGACATTGATATTTGGCGCCTCACCAAAAGTTTCCTTTAATAAATTGATTCTTGGAGATGCGTCACGCGAACCAAACCATTATTTTGGTAATGAATTTTGGACGATTTTCAAACGTTGTTCAGGAGTAAGTCTATTCATTATGAAATGGCAAACCAAACTGAGCATAAATCCAGTGACAGCTGACAGCTGTTAAAAAGACCAACTCCAAAAAAGGTATTGCCAGACGTCTAGAAAAAACCCTTTATAAATTCTGCGAAATACCTTGTTCATTCATGAAAGAGAGCCATGTAATGTATACAAGCAACGTTTATTGAGTTAATCAAATATGTGATGGGAACATTCAACGCTTTAACAAAAAAAAAAAAACTTTTTAAATCATACAGTATTCAGTATTGCTAATTCAAAAATATGTGGTGATCAAAAGAAGGTTTACCAATAAAATACATTACTGTAAACAACACAATGTAATGACTACAGTGCTTATGTACTCCATACATGTTTCTGAAATGTGCAAATAATTTACTTATTTTTGTGTTATAGGTGCATACAAATGTGCACATAAATTGTATTTATTACATATTCTTGTAAAAAACTCAGATGAACTTTCTTTGAGATGCATCACTGATTATTATGTTATGTAGTCCGTACAGATTTCGGCATGTAAAAAGTACATAATTAATGTGTACAGAAATCTAAGCCATAAGCATAAGCAAAAACTATCAGTGACTAGAGAGGCTCTTCTCATAAATCATTTTTGATAAGTTTAGTTTATCCTACATGGACTTTTGAACATAAATACCAAATATTATTAACATTGAACAAGATAAGAATTCAATTTCATTTTAAAGATGGGAGATTTTACCCATCAGGACACGGCATTTTGTCTATTACAATCGAACTGCGCTTAACATAAATTGCTTATATGACAAGGATCTCACTATTCAGTGTATTGCATATTTATATTAATTTTTGTTTAGGGTTGCTGTAAACCGTTTGGATTCAGCACTAAACTGTAGAGTCTTTTTATTTCTGCCCATTTACAACACGTAAAATAACATCAAAAATGATTTATAGTAAATTTCAAATAGCTCTGAAGGTTTTGCTTCGCATGAGCTTTCGCGCAAACAAATTATTAATTTTTTTAAGAAAATGTACCGTTTTTCATTTTGTATAAACATTCAAATATATTTCCATTTATTTTCTTTTGTTTAATATCTCATTTGAACAAAAAAGAAATCAATAACGTTTTTAATCCTGAAACATAATTCATAAACCGAAAACTAAATCCTTAGTTAAAAATTAGTAAAATCAAAACTCCAGTCACAAATCTAAGGGTTCTATTACTTTCACAACAGATTTAATTAATTATTTATCCCCACTTTCAAAACTTCATGAGATTAACTTTTGAATAGGAAAATAGAAACCGATGGCATAGAACATTATAACTTCCTAAAAGGATAAACAGATACATTGGCACGAACTACGAGGTTGAAATAACTTACATTATACAAGAGTACAAGTGACCCATCATTTTTGCTGGATTTAATCACAAACATTCATGCTAATAAGCTGGTTTCTCCAAAGGGATGAATATAATTTGAAAAATTACATCACAACCAGCACACGTCCTCACCATACCAATGTGTTATCCGAGATCTGATGGGAGTTGAGGCTCCTTAAAGGGTGCCCAAGCCCTAGTCGTAGCCATAGCAAATGCGGATGATACAGACTTATAGGTACATAAGTACAACATTCAATTGGAAATCTTTTCATAGCTCAAAGGATATGTGTAATATAATACTGATGGGTTACTCCGCTCAACTTTGGGCAATTCAAAATTTATATCACCAAAATAATTTACAATAGAATCAAAGGTCAGCATGTGTTGGTTTGTTTTTTTTTGTATAAAAGGAAAAGCATCACGAGAGGCGAGAACTTCAAAAAGGAGATCCTTTTGAAATGCTTTTTTAAACTTCCTCGTATATATGTACATAACCGCTCTCGAGGACGAAACACACACAACAACACACCATCAGCCAAGGCCATCATACAAAAGGACTCAAAATAAAACGAAAACTTTTTTGATGAAGGGAAAGTTGGGTGTATAAATAAATGCAAAAAAGGATTCAATTGTCCTCGACTCATTTGCTTCTCTCAATCACATTCAATGGACCTGGATGGGCCAGCAGATGGTGCAAAGATAACAACTCTTGGTTCTTTTCTGGATATGTATATATAGTTTTTCATTCTCGACAGTCAACATACACTCCACATAGCTGGACGAAGGACAACGAACGACATTCCTTTCCTTCCTTTTGGTCACGCTTATACAAAAATAAAACTTCATAGCTTCATGGAGCTCTTTATAAATGTTTACATTTGGCCGAGGAGGCGAGTTGGCTGACGCTGACTGGACTTTTAGTATAAAAACGTCCAATGTCGCCTCGGGAATGAATGAAAGGACGTTTTGCATTAAGGGATTACAGCGAATTTAATAAAGAACTGCAAAGGCAAATTATCTTCATTATTCGTTGAGTTTTTTTTTTTTGTATTTTTGTTCTTTTCTAGGATCACCAGGATGAGAAAAAGTATATGTGTATGGGAAATATGTTTTACTGACAAAGTTGCATAATGAAGATATGCGTTCTGTCAGTTATTATGATGTTTATGAATTCATCACACACAACTCATTATGACAAATAAGGGGACAAAATTCTGTTTTTCAATTTAGAGCTCTATTTATAAAATTTAATCCTCTTATAGATGATGCTTTCAAATTGAAATATTAGTTTTGTCTTTTGTAATTTTGTTTTATAAATTGATGTGGTATTATAGGTTGTTATCATACTATTGGTATGTACTGTATGTATATGTATTTTTATAGTCGTGGACATAATAGTGGGAGGGTGACCCTTTTTAGATAACAGGAGGCCAGTAGTTCACCATGTGTTTTAAGTTAGAAAAGTTAGTTGTGATTTGCCAACTTGATATCAAGTTATCATGAAGCTCATGAGTCATGAAGACTTCAACTCACGTAAAAAGTTGGTTTGATAATTCTGTCTGACTGTTTGGCTACAGCTTAAACGGCTGGATAAATTTTCTTATAACTTTATTTTTCATTTTCTTAAAAAAAATAAATAAATACATTTTTTGGCGCAACAGCTCATGCAGAACCAGGGCCTAGTGACTAACAACTCTCAACCATTCCTGTGTGCGTGTTGTTGGCAGGAATGGAGGAGACTTACAATTTTTTGCCGAGTCCGAACGGCTAGGTGAGAAGCACCTATTCATGACAAGTAATACTCTTGGAGGGTTTGTCACTTCCTCGCAAGAGGCAGTACCTCGGAAAAAAACATTTATATTTTTAGGTGGCAGTGGCCGGGAAACGAACCCAGACCTTTCTTAGAACTTGAAAATTATGGAAGATACCTGTCACATGAAATTTTGTTTACCAATTTTACAAATTCTTATGTTTCCCAAAAACGGCCTCACAACTTTTCTTAAAAAAAAACATCAATAAATGTCTTTCAGTAAACGCTACTTTTCGAAAAGAAACCATTTTCCTACAAAGTGGTTATTTATGGTACGTAAGTACCTTCCAAAGAACTTCTTCCGATTTTTTCAATACTTCTGATTTCAATTATTTTTTTTATACAGAAACTTTTACAAAATATAGAAAGTTTTTTTTCTTTACTAAAATTTTCAAAAAATACTTTTTTGGAGTTTTTACAAATGTTATTTTGTTTTTTTTTTAAATAAAATAAAACTATACGGTTGATTTTGTGAAACTGGGTTTTTAACACTTTAAATTATTTTAAAAACAAATTTCACTTTTATGAAAAAACAACGGTACCACCTTCTATACAATTATTTAACAAAAGGTAAGGAAAATACTGCTTCTACGATTTTTATAAAACATTTTCTACACGCTGAAATAAGTGCAATATACTTCCAAAAATAATACAAATTTACACTTAGAAACTATTAATAATACAGGGTGTCCGCCGGGAAGGTATACTTCTCGCAGTAAATCCATTGTAATCCTCGCTGTATGCAATGTGACACCGTCTTGTTGATACCACATGTTAATCAAGTCCAAATCATGCATTTGTGGTGTTGAAAAGTTTTCAATCATATCACGATATCGCTCCCTGTTCACAGTTACCGTTACCCCGTTTTCATTTGAGGTTGATGGATTGTTTTGAACACTCCCTTAAGCAGCAGTAATGTTATCAGCCGATATTGCAGTACGTTGTGGTCCATGCTTAGGGCTATCACCTACAGACCCTCTTTCTTCGAAATCATTTACTACACGATAAATAGTGCGTTTTGTTGGCACGTTGTTTCTCCCAATAATTTCACGTAACTTTCTCATCATCACAGTAATCGATGATTGATTTAAATAAAATGTTTTAACGATTAAGAGATTTTTCATAATAAATTTGTCAAGAGTCTACTTCACGTCTGCCAAAAATGAACAGTCAAGACTAATTTTTACCAAAATGGCGGCAGAACAAAATAGTATACTCGTACCTTCCGGGGGGACACCCTGTACCTCTCACCCCAACTAACATTTCAGTTTCTATAAGCTTAGAAATATTTATATTTAAAATTGTTTGAAACCTAGATATAGAAAATTAAACGCGGCTAGCATCTATTTCTGATAGACCTCCCCAAATTAATTTAAGGAAGGAACATGAAGCTATGACTCCATAAAGATTCTATAAAGTTATTTCATTGCAGTTGCTGTCAGTCAGTATTCAAAAGGTTTCTGTTACAATTTCCAAGAAGTTTTATCAAATACTTCACTTTGACATGTGAAATCTAAGACACGAACCCCATTGTCATGTGAAATCTAAGAAACGAACATTACGTTACATTACCGCATTAACACTAATCCTATTTCTATACCAAATGAAAAAAAACAACAGTTTCCATTATTTAAAATAAAATCAAATATAAAAATATTGATCTCATAATAAGACAAACATTTTTGATGAGAAACAAAAATGGGTAAAAAGTATGTTATAGCTCTGAGAAACTTGAACTAAATTGCTTTGGTCGAATTCATCTCGTATGTGGTATTTATGTTTGTGTGAGCATTCAACGAAGCCACTTTTAAAGGAAATTAAAAAACATTATCCTACATTATTTCTTGAATGAAAGGAGCCCAACAGCGAGCTAAGAAGTCATCAACATATCTACAGCCGAATGGAGAGAGTGCTGGACTGTCACATAGGAGTTCTAGGTTCTATCCCAAGAATTGTAAGAAAAACATTTGTGTTTTATAGTAATTTCCATTAAATTTAACAAATGATCGTATCTGAAACACAGTTTCAAGTTACAAATGGTTTAAATAGTAAAAACCACTTCAAAGAAATTATAATAAATTCCCCTTTTTTTTTCCTTTTATCTTTCAACCTCTTTAAGAGTTGTTCCACTTCTAGTAGATACGAGGGTGGGTCAATAAGTCCTTGACTTTTTGAATTTCTGACCTCTTTACTGAAACAGCAACACTGCTCCTGTCAACAGGCATCTGTCAGTTGACTCCTGTCAAAATTTAAACTTGCTGCGTCAGTTAGTTTGTGTTTGACAGCTATTTTTATCAGACTACTCACTAATTTGAGGAGAAAATGGAAAAAAGTGCATTTCGTGTGCTTATTAAGCATTATTTCTTACGAAAAAAAACCATTACCGAGACCAAGGCTAGGCTTGATAAACACTATGGGGACTCTGCACCATCGATTTCAATGGTAAAAAAGCGGTTTACTTAATTTCGTTGTGGCCGTACAAGCACTGAAGATGCCGACCGTCCTGGACGCCCAGTTGAGGTCTCTACACCCGAAACAATCGAAAAAATTCACGATATGGTGTTGGCCGACCGAAGATTGAAAGTGCGAGAGATTGTGGAAGCCGTAGGGATCTCGCATGGCTCAGTGGTTTCAATTTTGAATGATCACTTGGGCATGAGAAAGCTTTCCGCAAGATGGGTGCCGCGTTTGCTCACAGTCGACCACAAACGCAATCGTGTAACAACTTCACAGGAAGGTTTGGCGTTGCTTAATCGCAATATGGAGGAGTTTTTGCGCCATTTTGTAACCGTGGACGAAACATGGATCCATCACAACACAACAGAGACCAAACAACAGTCAAAACAGTGGGTTTCTAAGGGTGAATCGGGTCCAAAGAAGGCCAAGGTGGGTTTGTCAGCCAATAAAGTTATGACGACTGTTTTTTGGGATGCACGCGGGATAATCCACATTGACTACCTTCAAAAGGGAAGAACAATCAATAGAGAATATTATGCCAACTTATTGGACCGATTCAATGACGATTTGAAAAAAACCGACCTCATTTGGCCAAGAAAAAAGTTCTTTTCCACCAAGACAATGCAAGGGTGCACACATGTGCAGTTGCCATGGCAAAAATCCATGAATTGCTCCCTCATCCACCCTATTCTTCAGATTTGGCTCCGAGCGACTACTTCTTGTTCCCAAACCTGAAGAAATGGCTTGGTGGAAAAAGATTTGACTCCAATGATGAAGTCATCTCGCAAACAAAGGCCTATTTTGAGGACCTCGACAAATCATTTTTTTTGGAAGGGATAAAAAATTGGAGAAGCGTTGGACAAAGTGTATAGAGCTCAAGGGAGACTACGTTGAAAAATAAAATTATTTTTTATCAAAAAATCTGTGTTTTATTCCAAAAGTCACGGACTTATTGACCCGCCCTCGTATTATACAACCTATCCATAAAAACTTATAACTCTATTAAACTTGGGCTATTTTCATTATAGAGACCTTTCTGAAGCTATCTGTCAAAACCGAATATTCATTAATATTTCGAATAGCGCTCGTTTAAGCTTCCTTAAGACCGTCAAGAACATACTTTAGAACTTCGATAATGTTCTCCTTTTTATGTTTAAAGAAATTTGACAGATGTTTTACAGAAATTTCAGTTAGGCCAAAACAAAGCTGAAATTGTTTTGTTGGGGATAGAACGTTTTTTACTTGCAATATATTATAGGTACTATATTTTAAGTTATGCATTCGTAAATACAAATTAAACTCGATATTTTGATGAGACTTGTCAAGAAAGACGAAAAAAGTGTATCTCACAATCTGAACACACGTTTTTTTTTTCATTTATCCTTTTTTTTTTAGAAATTTTACCAAATCTTATTTTTCTCAAAAACGACTCCACAACTTTTCTCTAAAAATTAATTAATTTCTTTAAGTAAAGGCTACCTTTGGAAGGAAAACAATTTTTTAAACAATGGCTATTGATAGTATATCCAAATGAAATTTTTTTATTTTTGATTTTCTTCAAAACGTTAATTCTGATTTCAATAATATTTTTTTTTAATAGAAGTTACTAAGCAATTCAAATAGTTTTTCTTACCAAGATTTTCAAAAAAATATTTTTGGATTTTTCAAATAAATTTCAAAAATTTTTATTTGAAAATTAAATATTTTGAAAACTTCGCAGCTGATTTTTATAAAACTAGTTTTTTTTTTTTAAAGATTTCTTACACTTTTTAAAGTAGGTATTTTACGAAAAACTTTTACTTCTATGAAAAATTAACGGTACCTTCCACATAAATGCTTAAACCGTTAAGGTTTTTTTGAAAATTTGATACATCAAAAACGGGTACATTTTTTTTTTGAAATTTTAGTTTTGTGTGTACATGCATAAATAAATATTTTAGATTTGCATGCCAAAAGTTTTTCTTAAAAATGTTTTAAAATTTAGTTTACTTTTTTTTTTTGTTGTAAAAAACCGCTCCAACTATAAAATTTTTTTCCATACAATATTTAATGAAGAATTAAGATTCTCTGATAATTTGCATGCCTTTATAAATATAAAATTTTTTGAAACCCTCAGTGTCAGCAAGTACGTGTGACCCAGCCGAGGATTATATTTCTGTCAGAATCTACCCAACTAGAAGACCCCTTCCCTCCCATCCCATCCCAAAGCAAAATTCACCATTTCCAGACAGAGTTGAAGCGGTCTTTTGGTAGATATTCACCCCGATTACAAAATCCGACGTATGAAATGTGGAGGGAGTCAGACTCCATTTTTACATTTGGCTCATATTAAAAAAAAGTCAAAACTTAGTCCAATTCTCTCCGCAGCTCATTCGCCAGATTCTGTGATCGGGTGATTGAATTCCACTATTAACAACAGCGTTTTAACTTAAGATTCAAATGAAAATTTCACCACTTCTCAAAAAACTTTCTTTTTTAATTTGACTGGTTTTAAATGAAACTTCTCATTGGACGAGTATGTATATTTAATGCTGTTCATGCACTACTGTTCCTGCCTTCAAGGACCAGTTATTTTGTGCGAGATCATCCTACTCGTAGATAAACCTGAGTTAACTCAGGAAATGTGTTTTTCAGTCTATTGAAGTCCTAAGTTCTTACTACGAGCTAACTCACCTAATTTGTTCTGTTAGCTCAGGAACCAAATTGAGAGCCTTTTCCGTTGTGGTGTGATCTCGATTTCGATAGAGAAAGTTTTTGACAAGTACAATTCCTGATGTCACGCGAGTCAAAAGATTTTTGACAACTGAATGATAATGGTTTATCCTCAACTGAAAAACTGTTTCTGAGTCAACTCGGGGGGGTTAATTTATTAACTCTTATTTAACATAAGTAAACTCTTAACTAAAAAACTGGCTTCAAGTTGTGCATTTCATTTGTTTTAACAGAGTAATAGGCATGTATTATATTCAGTGGCGTAGCTACCATAGGTGGCAGTGGCATCCGAGGTGGCATTGACGAAGAGTTCTATCCCCGCGAGGCTGCATCGTTGATTACCTTCTAATACACTATTAAAAATATATTTGGAAATTTTTCAAAATATAATCACTACAACTGTGATGGTTTAATTTCACTTGGAACTTCTGCCCAATTGCGATACAAAAATTGAAACTAACATACCCACGTGCATGATGGTAAGTGTGTGGACTGTTTGGGTTTGATTGCAGGCCGCTGCTACCTAAAAAAACTGAAATGTGGGTTTCCCGAAGTACTGCCATGAATAAGTGCTTCTAATCTAGCCGTTGACTCGACAAAAACTTATGGGCCTGCCAACAACATGCACACAGGAATGTTTGAGAGTTGTAAGTCACTAGGCCCCGGTTCTCCACGCGCTGTTGTGCTACCAAATTTTATAACAAATATTTGTATAACATACCTACGTATGAGTGTCCCGATGTGTGTCTACATTTGAAATTTGTATTTATATCCATTTCATATAACTTTAATTGAAAGTCATTTCAATCTTGGCTACAATTTATTATTTTGACATCACCTATTTATGTATATCCATTAATACATGAGTACACGGAAAATGTCAGCTGTCAAGCACACGGAAGTTACTCCCGCACTCAGCCTGATGATAAAAACTTTAGCAGGTATGCACATAGTGTCGTTATTCTTCAGCTTCACTTATATATTTAAAGCTCTTAACCTCTCTTAAACTCTCACTCGAAAATAAATCACCACACATACATCTGCCTTAATCTGAGCCGAAAAACACAGCAATATCAATGATTTATATTTTTCATATTTCCGCACACACACGTGTGTTTTTATTTTTTGTCACTTCCGCCAATGAAACATTCATTTCCTTTTTGAAATACAATTCCCTGTCAAAGGAGTTCCATAAATTATTGTCACCAAACTCATCCCAAAACACAAAGCTGTTGTAAACTAGGCCATGTGATGTTTTTTTTTTTTCAAAAATGAAAAGTAAAACAACTTTCCACTTCACACCATGTTAACCGCACCATGTGGTCTTGTAATATTATATTTTTCTCAAAAACGAAGAAGAAACAAAAATTACTGCAATGTCAAAACATTCAAAGCCAAAATGAAAGAATACCTTTAGCTAGGTTTATGTTCACATATACATTTAGAAGAAAAAAAGAATTGAAGTCCTTAAAGACAGTTTGTAACAAATTTACATCCATCAGATCCAGACCAAAAGAAATGGTCGCTATTATTAATATTATTACTCGCATTATGAACTTGAACGCAGAAATGCCGAACAACATAAATCTTGTCAAAACTTACAATATTCAGGATTCTGCTCGCACAACACCAAAAACGTAATCATATAACTTGAACGAAAATAATAAAATTGGGAAACATACCTTCACATAATAATATTTTGGGAGCAGTGTTTGAATGTGAAAGGGACTTTTTCCACACCTCCACCTTACCAAACCATTAAGCATTTTGAGTAAGAACAAGCATGGTGGTGTTCTCAAGGACTTCTTCGAGTAAATTTCTTCTTCTAAATCCCAAATCGGTATACGTTATATGAGAGTATACGCACCTCCAACTGTGTTTGTTGCAACATCATTCTTCCCACCAGAGGCCATTACCTTTAACAAAGACCAAACCATCTATATATAAAACATCAGAAGCCACCCCACCCCCTGTACACACATTATTTGAGTCATGCTGTGTCGGAGTTTCACCAAAGAGAGGAAATCCTTCAAGGAGATGAGGAGAACTTTTTGAAGATGATTTTCATTATGGCAATAAAGTATCATAACCGAAAGTGGATATGAATTTATCTTGAAGATTGTTCACTGAACCAGTTATGGAGTGCCATATCTAGTACCTATATAGATAGTTGTGAAGAGAAATCCTTTTTGGAATTTTATATCAGTACAGAGCTTATCTACCACATCAAGACGAAGGACGAGCCAAAATAAAGTAAGAACCACTAAGCTTGGCATAGTGTATATATCCTTAACTTTTTGTTATTGCTTTTGTACAAACGGTTTACAATCTTTACGTGTTTAATTTGTGGAAAATGGACGGAGGTCGATCTAAAGAGGATATCCATGTTGTAAAAATGTTGTTTGTGGCTGACACATTCTAATGTTTGTAAAGGTAACAAAGTTAAGAAGTATTTTTTTGTAGGCGTGCTTTTTATGTCGTTTTCGATTGGATATTTTCTGACTACTTTTTGAGTCATTATATCATTTTTGACGATTATTTTTGGCAATTATTTTTGACAAGTAGTCCAGAAAATTTTGTATATGTATGCGAGTGTTCTAAATCTACTCATTCTAGAAATCGGGAACAGAAAAAAAATCCGAAAATATAACACAGCCAATCGAAAACTTCTGGAGCAAAGTAGGAGTTAAAATATAGTGCAAAAAACCAGGCGTGAATCTAGGATATCGTTCAGGGGGAGGGGCAATTTTCGAAAGTTTCCACAGTGGGTGAATTTACCACTCTACACTGAAGAAAGCAATTACCTCTCTTATAACCGCCACAGTGTCTCGTACAGCGGGTATTTTGGAACTTCGAAAAATGAAGTTATGCAGTTTGTGGCTATAGCATGGTGTCCTTACAATGTTTTTGAATTTCTTAGCACCACCTTAAATTTTAAAAATCATAACAACACATCGGTATGTTTCTATTCCCCCGCATGTTGTTTGTGTTCGAGTGAAAGTTTCAGCCTCTTTAGCTGGGACAAGATAATTTAGCAAATATCATCAAAAATGCAGAATTTTCTAAAACGGAAACTTCAAAAGTCATTTGTGCATTGTGTCCGATTATGCAGCTGACCAAAGTCAAGTGTTCGAAAACATAATCGCTGCAATGTAATTCAGCACTAAAAAAGCTAGTTGACGACAAAAAATACTGAAAAGCGTAAGAACATGTTTGTAAACGTCAAAATGCATTCACAAGAAAATGGAATGACGTTGATAAAAAAATTTTGTGAAAATAATACGATTGCACTTAGATATTTGACACTAGCAAAAAACATTTGATAATCGAATTGACGATAATTTTAACGTATTCAAAAATTGCCAAACACAACTATCCTTAGATGTTAAAGTTTCATTCAATTTTCTTTCGGCAGTGACTGCTGTAGTTGTTTCCTGTTTTTTCTTCAATCTTCTGTATCGGGTTCATAGTTTTTGATAGTTTATTAATGCGGAAGACGAAGTTCCTAAAACGCATCCACGAAAGTGACAAAATCCTCTCGAACACTACCATCAGAAACGTGTCATACAGGTATCAGTGTTGCCGCTGAAGAATTTGAAAAAGTAGCAGAAAAAAGGGTCACGAGAAAAAAAAAAGAATAAGAATACGCTTATGTAAATTGCCAAAAAAAGAAGTAACCTGTTTGAAGATTTTTGATTAAACTCGTTTTCAAATTAAATCATGTTTTAATTTTTTAAAAACGGTTTCTTTCTTACTTTTAAGTCTTTTAAGCTTCGATAGCATAGGCACATAAGCAACTTACTTGAATCCTGAAATGAAATTTTCGTTCGTGATTTTTGCAGTTGGGAATATTTACACAAAAATATTAAGTTCGATATTTAACGGTTCCAGTTATGGTACTAACCCAATTTTTGAATTTTAACAGTTAAAACCTTTTTTTTTATGACGGCATGCTGTTAATAGTTTCTTTATGTAGTTTTTTTTATTATTTTATTATTATATATTATATTTAAGACCGAATTTATTTATGGACACAAACAAAATTTATTTAAATCGTCTGAGTTGTTAACACATCTGTTTGCAAGGTACCGTTATTTTTGTGTGAAAGTAATTTTTTTTTTAATTATACCTAAGTGTTGAAAAACCGTCCAGTACCAAGTTTAATAAAATTTGACAGGGTCGCTTTAGAAATATTCATAGTCCAAAAAATACTTTATGCAAAAACCCATTTTTCAAAAAATTGATATTAAAGGTACTTTTAAAAAACAATTTTTTTGAAAAATGGGTTTTCGCCTTCGAACAAAAAGTATTTTTTTGATTTTTTTAAGGAAAGTTGTCAATAAGTCTAATGAGAAAAATAAATTTTGTTGAATTGAGAAAAAATGTATGGCAACTACCTTTATTTTTGGTTTAAAAAAATCAAAGAATGAGTGGGGGAAAGCTCAGCAATCATCACTATGTACCTATGCCAAGTTTGCAATAGGGTCAGAAAAGTCGCACAGTTTTTAAAAAAGTCGTCTCATGGTCGCATGGGGTAAAACAAAGGGTCAAAATGCGACTAAAGTCGCACAGTGACAACCGTGACTGGTATGCCTAAAACAGAAATGTATCTCATCTGCAGGGATTGAAGCATACAGCACTGTGCTCGAAACAAATGTGCATACTCTTAAGGTGCGTGTTAATTTCAGAGTTCTTTCACTACAAAATTCTCGAGACTGGCTCTCAGATGGCTGTTTTTTTTTAGTTAATCTCATGATTGTGTCTACTTATGAATTTGACTCTCGAGAATAGCTTGCAGTGTTTTTACTCTCAAACTTTAAAGGTAAAAAGATGACGAGGAACTCTGAGGAAACTCTCATGGGTAAAAATCGCAAGTGGACTATGGATACATTCATGAAATTATCTCACCAAAGGGGAAGACAGATATCCGAGAATCACACTCGACTGTATCAAATAAATTACTCAATCACTTTATACACTTCTAAGCATGAAATTTTTTGTATTTTGTCAACAATTTTTGTACACAATTATTTACAATTTTAACTTAATTTAAATATCCTAATCTTGGGATCTAGAACATTTGAAAGAAAGTTAGAATTTTTTAAAGTTTGTCTGCAGTTTTATTCACTTACGTGTGTTTTAGCAATTAAGGTAAAACGCCGCTGGGAGTGGTGAGATACATCAGTTGTTCCATGAAAAAGCATTTAATAATTTCGTGAAATGGAAAATAGAAAAATGGAAACAGGAAGTCCTCTATTGAATGTCAAGAATAAATTTTATAAACGTAAAACGAAAAAACAGAAACAAAATTTTTTGATTAAATTTTATTTATTTCATATTTATGCTTCGGTTAGTTCCTGCAATTGTACCCACTGCCCTATGTGTATCCTCAGTCGAAAATTAAAATGTAACAATCGCAGCACAAAAAATGGAACCAGATCTATATTTTGAGTGTTTTTTTATCAGCATAGCCTAGGACTGCAATTGCGATATTCTGGTTTTGAGATTGAAAAATTGACATAGCAAGAAATTTTGGCCATGAACTCACTTGCGATTATCTATCGTGCGACTCCTTAATCACTTAAGAAACAACATACAGTTTTTAATTTTGTGACTGAAAAAACGCTCAAAACAATAGATCTGCTTCCATATTTTTAATCGCTGTGATTTAAAAGTCGCATATGTGCGCATTCACATTTTAAACTATTCGTCCCATTTCTTGCGGCTAAATAACAATCGAACGAATGAAAATAACATGTGTGTGCATAATTTTTTCTAGTTGTGACTAAGATTTTTGGTCGCACTATTTTAAATCGCAATAAAATGTGAGCACAAACGTTGAACTGTGTATGTTTCATTTCAAGTTGCGAGTTTCAAAAATCGCATTACCCGAAAAATGGAACATATTTTTGACTAATAGGCTAGGACCGCACTTGCGATTTTCTGTCGTTGTGACTAAAAAACCAACCATCCCATATGTTCTATTTTTTGCGACTGAATAATCGTGCGACAAAAAATTGCAAGTTCGTTCCTAGCCTTTACCATCGCAATTTCTCGGTTGCATGTGCATTCTCATGTGTTCCATTTCTGGTTACTGAACAGTCGGTTCTAGCCTTACGTGCAAAAGTTTTTATTATTGAATAGTTTTTTTTTTGGCCCATAACCATGCTTAAAACCGAAAATGCAACTAAATTTACCCATGCATTTCTGAGAGAATGGTAACACTGAACACTTTTCAATATTTTTGGTACTACTCGTAAACTAAAAACAAACCTAAAAAAAATTAAAAAAATTAAAAAGATTTTAAAAATTTCTTCTAAACTATGCATACATTTTTCGGAGTAAAGATATTTTTTTTAATGTTAAAAAACCCAGTTTAGTTGAAAACTGTCAGCCATTCACACTACCATTTCTAATAATTTTTCACAGTTTTTTCTCGAAATCCATGGTACCACATGACAAATTTAACATTCATTCCACATAGTACCAAATCTTATATTAATCGGATCAGCCTTAAAAAAATCGGAAAGGAAAAATTTACGAAATTAACTACTTTGGGAATATCCTCTATAATCGTTATGTCATATTTGAGATTGAATATTTTTACGCATGTAAAATTTGGGGTGGTGTCAGAATCGCAAGAACCAAAAACCCTAAAACCCAAAATCCGGAAAATACAGTATCTCGAAAACCCAGTATCCCGAATACTCTAAATCCCGAAAACCTTAAATCCCGAAAACCCACAATCCCAAAAACCCACAGTCCCGAAAACCCAGAATCCCGTAAACTCAAAATCCTGAAAACCCTGAATCCCAAAAACCCAAAATTTCAAAATCCCGGAATCGAAATCGGAAAAAAAATATATAAAATGAAAAATTTTATGCAAAGTTTTGGTATAAACAGTTAGTGATTATACTTTTATCCCAACCCATGCTTTCACGCTTTGTTTCTAATCGAAATGAAGATGGAATACTCTTACGTCGAAATCAAGAGCTTTCTTACATTGTTATTAATTAATTAATACTATTTGATTTCAATCCAATAAAATATTGTTACATAAGAAAAACTGAAAAGAATGAAAGCAAATCAGGTATCGATGATGTGAATGTACTCATTGTTTCCTGTCTTAAAATACTTTATTTTATTGAGACCTTACCGATAAAAAACTTTAATGTGAATTTGGCCTTAAAGTTCGTCAGAGAAGTCACAGAAAATTTTTTCTTCAAATTTTGTATATTTTTATAGTTTACTCATTTTTTTTTTCAAATATTGTTTTGGGATTTTGGACTTCCTGGATTTTAGGTTTTCCGAACTTCGGGCTTTCATTTTCATTTCATTCTGCGTCTGTGGGATTCTGGGCTTTTGGGATTCTGGGTTTTAGAGATTCTGGGTTTTCGAGATTTTGGATTTTCAGGATTTTGGGCTTTCAGGATTCTGGGTCTTTGGGATTCTGGGCTTTCGGGATTCTGGGTTTTCGGGATTTTGGATTTTTGAGATTCTGGTTTTTCGGGATTTTGGATTTTTGGGATTTTAGGTTCTTGGGATTAGGAAATTTGAGATTGTGTCCGTCTCCCTTGAAATTCGTCATATTGTACTGAAATTGTAAGAAATGGTAAAGTTTTAATGGATGTATCTCTCCAAATTTTGAATAGTCACATTAAAGCCTTAAGTCTCTTCTTTATTTTATTGATGCATGCCTTGGCCTTATCTTAGCTTGAAAAAAGTTATGCGCACTCTTTTAAAAAATTAGATTTAGATTTTTTTTATGTTGGTTTTTATTAAATTTCCAGCTTATATTTTCTTATAAAATTTTCAAAACCATCTTGGTATGTCTTAAAGGAAAATGCTGTACCCTGATCAAAAATACTGAAAGAAAGAAGCATTCCCCAAGCACTTTTAAAATCAAATTACATATTTCTACAACTTTGCTTGCTTATTGAAAATACCCGTTTCTATATTAATTAGCTAACCCAACCAATTTTACAAGAATTTAACAAATTTAGCAAAAAACTTGTAACGCATTGTTTCGTGTGTATTCGAACTAATTAGTATGTAAACTGGAATTTTCAAAATTACGTGCTATGATCCAACTAAAACAATTTTCCTTCTTCATTACCAAAGAAAACCGCCCTTGTGTTTTCTTCCTTCTCGTCATTGTCTGACCATAAACTCTCCAAACTATCCATCCATCCCATAACTACTACATATACACTGAAACTCTGTTGTTTAATTTCCATACGCCTAAATCGATTATTATCTGACCCTCTCGGGTTAACTTTAATTAAATAAGTTATGTGCGGTTAAAGGACCAAATGCTTTATATACCTCTATTGCAATGTAACGGAAGTTATTTTGATCCTTCATCTGTCACGTTTGAATACTAATGGATTGATTACAAGGAGAAAGGTCAAACTTAAGCTTTTCTTTGATGGCAAGGATTTGCTTATAAACAATATCCCCTCTCGCAAAACATAACAACATATAGAGACCATCAATTTTAAGGCATACTGCGGTTGGTTTTCCTTTGCATATAAATTCTTATCGTTTTGCTAAGTTTTACAAGAAAAATAAATCTGTCTATTCGACCCTTTTCTCTTTTGTATTTTGTATGATACGAGCTTTCACGCAAACAAAACACCCAGAAGTTTATGATTTATAGGGATTCTGATATTTTGTTCCTTTCCGTTTGAAGGCATTTATCCCTCTCCCCGAGTAGTTAAAAATATTGTTCTATTTTTTTTTTTTTTTTTTTTTTTTGGTGGAGAGGGTGGTAGGTGAGTGAAAATGCATAGCATGGCTTATCTCACTTACAATTGCTCGTCCCATTCTGTGATGATGAAAATGGGAAAAAAATATTTCTTTTCTTATTTTTGAATGGATTTCGCATGAAAAAGGGCTTAAAATTGGTCCGCTCTCAGTGCTGGTGAGTCAGTGTCGTATATATTCCCTGGGACAACGTATAAGGATCATCTGACCTGGACTCTAAGGCAAAAATCGTGTTAACTATCCATTAGGCAATATTTCCAGATGATTTAACACCTTCCACATGGATGGACTTTTTCGGGGAATCCTCCACTCTCTTCTTTTTTGTCATCTATATCACGTATTTTTCAGGATGTCCACAGAAAGGATGTTTGTTAGTCTACACATATGCTAAGCTCGTGGCGGTATATGTATGCGATGGCGATGGGAAAAGGGTCCTACAATTATTTGTTGTACCTATACCAATTTCTCTGTACGAACAATTTGTGTATCGACGGAGAAGAAAATCGAAGTCGGGTTATCTATAAATTATGGCATCGACGACCAACGACGACGAACAACGTAATGACGCCCGAATCCGATGATAGCTCTTCTGAAGGGGGTTGCGTGGCACTTCAACCTATTAGGTCTAGCCTCGTTTCAACGATGATTAAAATGTACAACCAATGAGAGAGTGGTGCTGTGTTAGCATTATGTCAAACTCAACGAAACTAATTGAGGTGCTCAAGTGAAATGAAAGTGTCCAAGGGGAATCGTTTTTTTTTTTTTTTTTTGATATTATGTCGTAAGTCGTTGTCAAAAACACTCTTCTAAGAATCCTTGTTGGTGACTTAATTTATAGATTTGTTGAGAGAGACATTTTGGAAAGTAATTATCCAACTAATGATGTGGAATGATGGTATATATGCGGATTATGATGATGACAAAAAAAATCGTTTGTGAATTATTTAGAAATCGAGAATGTGTGGATTTTCTATTGAATAGATTTCAAGCCGAGTTTCATTTTCAGGGACAAAGTATAATGGACGATATTTTATGATAAAGAAATAAAATAAGCTATTTTATAAGAGAATGGTAATAACGTTTTGTAAAGTTCGTATGGCCTTTGGTCACCCTCAAATGCTATTTTACCTTTTATAGAATTGTTTCTCCACATGTATTTTGGGCAGCACTCCAAACAATGTCTTTGTTTTCCCTATTCGGCTGATTTTATTTTGATTGGTCCTGTCACCAGTAAAGACAGAAATACTTACTTGGGTAGATGAGAAATTTTCAAGTCTGATTCTTTTAAATCTAGTGAAAAAAGAGAGACATTGGCGTTAACAGGGGGAGGGAGTCATGACACCCCTTGGCAATTTTCCCTGGTTTAAATATGTACATGAATTCAGTCACATAAAAATGGTTTCAATACTACAAATTGATTACATTTCTACTGCCGCAAAAATGTTTTTAAAATTGATTTGACAATTGGGTCAAAATTGTACACGTACAATCAAATAAAAAAATGTACCTCATTACAAATTTTTTTCAACCAATAAAATATGAAAGAAATTCGACAAAAGTTTAAGTTATCAATTTACGTATTAGAATGAAAACGTAAATAATAGAGAATTTATTATTTTTGTTTTCGTTTTTGTCGACTGTTGAATCAAATTCAATTTAAAAATTTTAGTGACCTTCAGTCCAAATGCGTTTGGCCCAAATATAACACGTACTTACTCTTATGTTCAAGAGGTCGAGGGTTATAAAGACAAGGAAATTATAAAAAAATGTTAAAAGATTGAAAAAGTTTGAGGTCAAAAAGAGAATGCCATCTGAATTCTGTATACAATATATAATTTTTTTACGGGAAAAAATTTAAATCATTGAAACAGGTTAAAATAAATATTTTCAAGGTGTTCTTAAAAAAAAATTTAAGAAAAAATTTTGCCACACAAATTTTAAGATTTTATTTATGTGGATATAAAAATAAAATTTCAAAAAAATTGTGAACTCAATTTAGAGGCATCCATTTTTTTAGATTGAGTTTTTTTTAAATATATTTTTTTTTAATTTTGATAAGCAATATTATTTAATCTATATTTAAATGTGTTTATATAAACAAATTAAACTAAATCTGTTCAACCAGTAAATAGAAAATTCAAATAAAAAAGTTTTATGAGAGGTATTTTTAAAAGTTGGTAAGTGTAACTTTTTTTAATATTTGATAGTAGATTGCACTAATATTAGCATAAGTACAGAAAAAAATGTATAATTACCTAGATGGTTTTTGGACATTTGTATGGACGGTAATATTATTTTTTCATAAAAGAAATATTTTTTTTGTTATATTCTAGAAATTCTGAAAAATCTTTTTAATACAAAGTTTCAAAAACATTGACCATGTAGTTGTAAAACTGCAGTAGGCGATCTATATATTGAAGAAATAAAAACAAGGCCTGGTAACTCTTTAGAGAGGGTTCACTTTTGTCAAGCGCGAGTTTTAAAGGACTATCTAAAGATGAGTTTGATCTAATTCAATATCAATATTTAAAAATCTATTTAAGCATATAATAAAGCTTTCAATTAGGTTTAAAACAAAAAGCAGAAACGATTCCCCAGTGCCCTGAAGTTATTTAAAATGCTTACATGTTACAGGACATTTTTATAAAAAGGAATTAAATTTTTTTGTTTTTAATTTTTATGTGATCGCTATTGTGGATAGCTCACGACTTCGAGATTCACTATATCGAGCGAATATTTTGATTAAAAAACAATTTATATTTATAAAAAAATTAGGTACACTAAATAAATTTTTTTTGAAAATGGTTTTATTTTCAAAATTAATTTGTACTAAAATATATGCATTGAATTTTTCCGAAGAAAAGTTATAGAGCCATTTTTTAGAAAAATAAGATTTTGTTAAATTGCTAAAAAACTGTTTGGCAGGCACTGTTACTTTTGGTTTAAAAAAAAATTAAAATAACGTGTAGGCACCAAAAATAACTAAGTATGCATGTTAAAAAAACCGATCCAACCGTTTAGGCTGTTGCCGAATGGGCAGACAGATAATTGTAAGGCCCACTTTCTTCGTCTTCTTCTGATCATTTTTTTAAAGCGAAGTTGATACTGAGCCCCCCCTCCCCGCAATACCAGAAATTTTACTCGGAAATGAATTCAAAATTGTGTCATACAAAGTTCCATACCACGCTTATTCTTTTTTTATATAGGTTTGGTATATTTGTACTGTCTCAACTCATAGTGACCATTTTTGTATAAGCACTGCTATGCTTTTCAGTTAAAAAACTTATTTTTGTGCCAAAATTTGTTACGAATGTAGTCTCTTATGACTATGGAATATTTCCTTAATTTAAGACCCACAAAGGAAAATTTAAAAAAAACGTTGAATTTTCCTCAAGTCTATAACTTAGAGAATAACTGCGCTTAAATTTGTTCAAATACAATATTTTTTATTACCAAAGTTATAAAAACTTAACGTTTTACTGAAAATTGTACATGTGTTTTCCCATATAAAACTGTTTTCGTCTTGGGGGCCAGGTAACCGGTAAAATAATGAGATAAAATTTTATAAGAATATTTTTTTAATTTATTTGGAAGAGATTAGAGGCCGCACCCACTTAAATTAAACAATGACCTTTATAAGGTCAACCCTAATGCACATTCATTACATACTCTAACTCTAATATGAGATTTATGTTCAGTCTCAGGATATCCATTGAACTGAACAGACTTGTCTCAGCCAGTCTTATGGTATCCGTCGTGCTGAACGGACGTGTCAGTGTCAGTCAGTCAGTCATAGGACAGCGGTTGGACTAGACGGACGCAGTTGAAGAACCCCAGGCCACTACAGCCATAATTATTAACTTTACAAAAAACACTAAAATTGCTTGTATATAAAGTTCTTCTAAATTTTATCAGACATTTAAAATTTTTCTGTTTCACCAATGTAGAAAAGGGAAATTTAAGGGGCATTTTAATTAAACTGAATTTGTCTCACATCCCTGGATACAAAAAAAAAGAGATTACTTCCTTCGCACATGCTAAGTGTGTGTGAAAAAGGGAAAAAGCATTATGGATGACTGAAAAATTATTCTGACAACAAAATATCAGCTGTTGTTGACTGAAATGGCTTAGAAAAAAGACTTTTAAAATTTAATGAAACAAAAATAAGCTTTTAGCTTCATCATCATCATCATCGGCTCGACAACCGGGGTCCGGTCCTGGCCTCTTTCAACAAGTCTCTCCACCTATCCCGGTCTCGAGCCGACGCCATCCAGTTGCGCACCCCAAGGCTTCGGGCGTCCTGGTCTACGCCATCTCTCCAGCGCAAGCATGGTCTACCACGCTGCCGTCTACCATAGAATGTACCACAAAAGACTTTCCGAGCAGGTTCCTCTTCGCTCATTCGAGCTAGGTGCCCTGCCCACCGGAGTCTACCGAGCTTAATTTTTGTCACTATGTCTGCTTCAAGGTAGATTGCGTACAACTCATGGTTGTACCGTCTCCGGAATCGTCCTTCCTCACATATGGGGCCAACAATTCTCCGTAAGACTTTTCTCTCGAACGCGGCTAAGAGGTCACAGTGCCTTTTGCTAAGCACCCAAGTCTCGGATCCATACATGAGTACTGGCAGGACCATGGTCCTGTACAGCAGCAGTTTTGAAGTTATGGTTAGATTTCTAGATTTGAATAGCTTTGACAGACTGTAGTAGGCTCTGTTGGATTTGAGAAGCCGCCCGCGTATTTCTTCTTCTATATTGTTATCGGCTGCTACTGTTGACCCAAGGTATTTAAAGGATTGCACCACTTCAAATTCGTGCTCCGCTACCTTGATTGTTTGACCAACTGTTCTTCTCGCATTCGACGCCACCATGTACTTTGTTTTACCTTCACTAATGTGCAGCCCCAGATTTTGTGCCGCCTGCTCGATCTGGATGAAGGAATCGTGTACAGCTTGTTCGGTTCTTCCGATGATGTCGATGTCGTCTGCGTAAGCCAGTATCTGGCTGGACCTGTTGACGATGGTCCCTCTTGTTGCCGTGCCAGAGTCACGGATTGCTTTCTCCAACGCCAGGTTGAAGAGGAGGCAGGCCAAACCATCCCCTTGTCGGAGTCCATTAAAGATGTTGATTGGTCTGGATAGCAATCCGGCTATTTTTACTTGGCTTGTTACGTTGGTCATGGTCAACCTACATAGTCGTGTCAATTTATTTGGGATGCCGAATTCTCTCATGGCTTTGTAAAGTTCTACCCTGGCTATGCTATCATAGGCGGCCTTAAAGTCTATAAACAGATGGTATGTTGGAATGTTGAATTCAAGACATTTTTCCATCGCCTGCCTAAGGGTAAAGATCTGATCAGTTGTTGATTTGCCTGGAATGAAACCACACTGATATTGGCCTATGATTGTTTTAGCGTATGGGGTTATCCGGTCTTGTAGGATAGAGGAGAGTATCTTATAGGCGGTACTCAACAACGTGATACCTCTATAATTGCTGCACGTTGTGACATCTCCCTTCTTATGTATGGGGCATATGATACCTTTTCGCCAGTCTTCTGGCATTTCTTCATGCTCCCATACGTGCACTATGATATCATGAATTGCTTGACGTAAGGCTGGCCCGCCGTGGTGGAATAATTCGGCTGGTATGCCATCGGCTCCCGGGGCTTTGTTTTGTTTGAGCCGTTTTATAGCCTTCTCAACCTCTTCTATGCTTGGTGGCGGTAGCACAGGGTGTTCATCTTGAAGTAGTGGAGCCTCCACTTCTGCTGTGAGCTGACCATTTAGCAATTCATTAAAGTACACTTCCCATCGCTCCAGTATGCTTTGTGGATCGGTGATCAGATTTCCCTCTCCGTCCTTGCAGTATGTGCAGCGTGGTGTGTACTGCGTCATGTTTCGGACGGATTGGTAGAACTTCCGCGCCTGGTGCGGACCTCGCTCTCGGCTGTTCTCTATTTCACAGATTAGGTTCTTCTCCCAGGCTGATTTTTTCTGTCTGTGAAGCCGTTTTTCTGTTCTTCTGAGCTCTTTATATTCCTCTTCGCGTGCCCGCGTTCTATGAGATTGTTGCATTGCTCGGTACGCAACATTCTTACGTTCAGTCGCTAGCTTGCATTCATCATCAAACCAGTCGTTCCGATTTCTACGACTGCTGCCTAAGATGGAGTTGGCAGTACTAATGACAGTATTCTTAAGGCGTGTCCACTTCTCATCTACGCCCAGCATACTGGCTCCAGGACTTACTCTCCCTAAATCGAGTGATTCTAGGGCGAGTCCTAACGCATTACCAAAGATGTTACTGGTGTTTTCATTGCGTAGGGCAGCCGTGTTGATTCGAACCTGATCGGCGGATGCAATGCGTCTCCGTAAGGCAATCCGCCCTCGGAAAACCATACCAACAAGATAGTGATCCGAGTCGATATTGGCACCTCGGTACGTACGTACCGTCATCAGGTTCGAGTAGTGGCGACGGTCTATCAACACGTGGTCTATTTGGTTACGAGTGACTCCATCAGGTGATACCCAGGTGGCTTTGTGGATATCTTTACGCGGGAACCTGGTACTCGCAACGACCATGTTTTTCGATGCTGCCAATTCTAAGACTCGAAGTCCATTGTCATTAGTGTTCTCATGCAAACTATGGGTGCCTGCGTAATGCCTGAATACCGGCTCCCGACCTATTTTTGCGTTCAAATCCCCAAGGATGATTTTGACGTCATACCTTGGGCAGGCATTGAGGGCCCTCTCGACTTGTTCGTAGTAAGTCTCTTTTTCTTCGTCTGAGGACTCCTCCGTAGGTCCGTGAACGTTAATGAGGCTGATGTTTGTAAATTTGCCTCGCACGCGGAGAGTGCATAGCCTTTCACTTATAGCGTTAAAGCCGATGATGGTAGACTTCATTTTTTCGCTGACTAGGAAGCCTACCCCGAGCACATGGTGTTTTGTATGACAGCTGTAATATACGTCATATTCCTTCTTCTGTAGAACACCATTCCCTGTCCATCTGATTTCTTGTAATGCTGTTATGTCAGCTTTATATTCTGACAGGGCATCGGCTAGCTGCTGAACAGCTCGAGCTCTATAGAGCGAGCGAACGTTCCATAAGAAAATTCGTAAATCGTGTGTCCGTTTTCGTGGCAAAGGTTGTCGTCGTGAGATCTGTCCGTTTCCGAGGCTTGTTGTCAGTCTCATAATTCTTAGTTTTACGGGACAGGGAATTAACCTGTCGCCAACCTGAGGAACCAGCCTGATCATATTAGCCAAGTCTTTTTAAAAGGCTTGTTTCTAGCGGCCGCCGCGAAGAGGCTATGATCACACTTCCACCAGTCCCGAATAGTTACGGCACGTGCATGTTTTCGTATGCTACATGTTATTCCCCCTATTCGTCTGATGGCTGACCGCAGCTTACCCTGTAAGCTTTTAGCTTACAAGGGTATTTAAAATCTTCTTGAATCTAGAATCATTTGTTGAAACCAAAAATCATCATTTTAAGGCTAAATAGCTTTTAAAATAACTAATTAATTTTGAGAAATTGGCCATTAGACACAAAAACGAAAACAAATCTTCAAAAAATCCATATGCAGCACGAACCTTACGCTCTAGATTCTAGAAAATATCAAATTTGCTACGAAATATTTCATTGAACTTCACATTTTGAATGTACATGTACAAACCATTTATGCACGCTCTTTTTAGCCCAAAAGTGTCCCACATCCTTTCCTTAATTTAAATACTAAAAAAAACTCTATCGGTTTTATATTTATATTTTTATATTTATTTTTTTAAGTCTATTCCGAAATATTTAACATTGTAAACAGTTTTATACAATACAATATTTTAACCAGCTTTGGTTTTTTTTTCTTCTAAGCAACTTGTAAGTAGGTAGGTAATCTATTTTTTTTTTGTATTAATTTGTTTTTATTAAATTTTAAATTAATAAAGTTACACAGTCGATCAGAAGTTTTTTTTTTAATTAAATACATATTTTGTTTAGATTTAAAATTATTATTATTTTATACAATATGTATTCGTATTACATTTTTATTTTTATTTATATTTATTTTCTCAGCAATGGCCCACACATTCATAATTCTATAATTTTATTTATTAATAATAATTTAACGAATATCCCACGTTAAAAACATACTATATTCACAAGTTATAAACTTACAACTATTTAGTAGATATTTTAAATTTTAATTTGGTTTTTATTTACAATAATAATTATATTCATTTCAATGGATAACTATATTTAATTAAATTTGTTTGCTTTTTTTTTAATTTATTATTAAATATCAGCCTAACTAGAATCTTAATTTATTTGTAAAATTAGAGAGACTCACATTAGGGATTTTTTTTAGGATCATTTTATTGCAGCTCTACCAGAGATTATATTTATATTTTTTTAGGCAGAACCACTGCATAGGTAAAAATCAAGCAGCAAGTAATTTTCACACCCCCTACCACTTGTGTCTGCGAATTGGCATCTCTCATCATCAGTCTTAGTAAATGAACAAAAAAAAAAAAACATAAAAATACAACAGTAATAGAATTCCTTTATGGATTTCCCTGCAAAGAGGAAAAGTCCTTTATCGCACAGCAACAACCCTCTTTAATAAATCATATCTCCCCTTAGCTCTCCATCCTTCTATATCTCTTACACCCTATTCATACAATCTTTAATTTCAAAGAGTTTGCTTTTACGATATTCGCAAAGGACTGATGACAGGTCACACATTATCCACCTGAGCATTATAACTAATAAGACTCCGATCACTAGATGGTGCATAAATCACATCGTTATCGTTTGCCGTGGAAACTGTCGTCGTCGCTGCCACCGCTGCCGCCGACACCTGTCGTCGTCTATTGTCAGCCACCGCCGCCACCACCGACGACTGTGCCATTAGATTATCACCTCCATTGTCATTCTGTTCCAAGCTTAGAGTGCTACTGCCTCCGATGCTGCTGCTAGCTCCGATGCTGCGACTGTACGAGCCCCGCGTTTGCTGGCCTCGCCAATTGAGGTAAGTATTATCCGGTGGATTGGTTTCGCCAACTTTTATATAAAGTTGTTCGTCCTGGGCATGCAACAGCGAAGGTGATCCGCAACCACTATCGCAACCTGTTCCGATTCCACTGCTGCCACCACCGCCACCGAATCCCGAATCGACCATTACCGTCGAGTCAAAGTCGAGGAGACTTTTGCTGGCAGAAGAAGCCGTCGACACGATGGTTGCGTTGTTTGCAACGCTATTCCCCGAAGAACCACCATTGTACTTCATCTGTGATTGTGGCGGCAGGGTTGGTGGTGGTATCGCCTCAATACGTTTCCCATTGTCACCCAAATGGTGGTTGAGGAAGTTCTGATTCTGGGGGTGTGATCCTTTGAAGCGATTGTTGTTCCGTCTTATTGTTCCCATGGGACTGCCCTGCTGCAGCACCCCCAAAGCTGTCCCCGGAACTGGCTGCATTCCAACATGAGTTCGTGGGTTAAACGTAAGGCAATTTGTCATATTGTTCAGCTTATTCTCGGTTATGTGAATCTTTTCCTTTGGATAGTAGTATTGTTCGGAATAGGTGGACCTGTTAGAATTACCTCCACCTGGATACATATCGTTGGCGGTTTGGTAGACGTTTGACGAATTCGAATGCTGATGATGGTGATTACCGCCATGATGGTAGCCAGTACCACCGCCGCCATTGAATCGCTGATGTTGCATAGAATTTGGATAACTCTGTTGTTGTTGTTGTTGTTGGTGATGGTTGTAAAGTTGGGGATGAGTTGATTGGCTGTGATATCCGGTCGAGCCACTGCTGTATTCATTTGGATAACGACCCGTTCCAACTATTGAGGAAGTGGCATAGGGGGCCGGGGAATGTTTTCCAGTTGCACTGCCACCGTATTCACTTGGGGCCTTACCAAAGCTCGACACCTCAGCATAATCCGTCGGAATATTGGAATACTCGCCCACGTATCTGCAAAAAAAAAAAAATGTAAACGACCCTTGATTAATAAATTGCCAGATTATCGGAGTGCGAAAATAATTTTCTATGGATTAAAAACGATTTACGGAGTGTGGTGGTATTTTATGTGTAGCTAGATAGGTATATCAGCAGACACATAAGGGGTGGACACTGGATTCTGGACATTGGAAGGGACATGTTTTTGTGTCCGGGTGAGATAGCATTGAATTTTATGCGATCAGACGCGACGTGTGTTGGCCAACGACCAGTTTTATATAGCGAATGAATATTTAATTGTAAAATCCTTTGGGGGGACAAGAAGGATTTTTCCAGAATCCAAACTACATCTACGTATACATACATACATACATGTAGAGACAGTAGAAGAATAATATAGACCAATGTTTCTGTCTCTCCTTTAGGGTATATAAGCTTTTTATCAGCCAGCAGGTAAAGGTAGAAACAATACGACAGGTAAGCCGCTTAAAATGAATTTCATTAATATGCTCGTGGGTTTTAATGAATGCCATAAATAAATACGTAAATTAAGGAGCGTCCAGCCGGTAAGAGTTGACTAGTTTTGTATGCGCTTTAAAATTAAATCGAATTTAATTTTATTATAATATGGAGAGGGAAGGAACACTTTGTGGTTTGCCAACGGACGGGTTTAAGTAAGTAAAATCAACTTATGTATGCGCAATCTCATGTTCTCAAGTATTCAATATGATTATTTTCAAAGTGACATAAAATTAAGTAAGAGAAAAAGAAATCATGCACCATGTTTTATGGCCGTAAAGGGTCTGAAACTGATCTTTTTTGGGGCCTTTTTTGTGACTATAACGTAGCTTGTGAGATTTAAGGTGAACATTATTACTAAAAACACTGGATACTTGGAAATCTTCTACAATGACTTGCTCTTACTTTCTTACAAACTTGGGGCCTTCCACCATCTACATCCTCTAAATAATGAGAAAAAGAACTGGACTTAGTCAACAAACGAAAAATCTGATGTACAAGCAGTTCCTGCGGCTAGTCATATGCTATTTTGTAAAAAGTCTAGTTCCAGATCTCCAAGACAGCCATGAAAGAGCTTGAACTGTTCGAAAGAAAAATGCTGAGAGTTTGTGCCAGACTACATTTTGACATGACGGACAAAATACAGAAACGAACAACTTTGCCAAGAAGCGAATGTTGTGTCTCTACCTTCTGCTTTCTTCAAAGAAGCTTGTCAATTAAGTATTGTCAAGAAGTGTTGTCACTAAACAACGACAATGTTTTTTCTCTCTCTCTCTCTCTCTGTAAAAAAAAAAACTCAAGTCAGGGATACATACTATTTCCGCCTACTTTTGCCATCTCAAAATTCAAGCAAAAAGATAGCATCTTTTGTCTTTCGGAATTTTGTTTCTTTATAGGTTTATTTTGCGAAACACTGTCCTTCGAAGCTTTGTCCTTAAATTATTTTTTTTTTTTGCTTAAACATATTGAATATATTTTCAATGAGTTTTAATCTTTGAATTAGGTGCTCCAAATTAAGACAGAAATTTTATATTTAATGATTACTGATTAAAATTTTTTGAATCAACTTGGTACATTTTCTCTTAATTACTTAGATACTCACAATTAAAAATGTATGAAAACCTGACCATCAAACCCACCAAATTTCAATCAGTAACAATTTAATACCAAATTTCTGTCATTATTTGGAGTTGTTTCGATATTACTCTACTTAAGATATTTAACATTAAAACTTCATAAGCTTGGAACTTTACTATTTTAAATCTGAATTTTAACGCACAAGTTTTTGTACAAATAAGAACTTTTGAACATTTATTTTTTTGTGGAGATTTCATTCCTTGTTTTGCAAAGTTTTTATTTTTTCAGTATAAAATCCCTACCACTCTACCGAATTTCATCTCTTTACAACAGCTAAAATTGCTCTATATAAATAAGAGCAATTGAGAGAAAGTGGGTGGATACCACGCCCCAGAAAATGGAAAATATATTTTGTGTTTATTTTTCTCTTTATATACTCTTCAAACTCTATCATTTTCTACCAATTTTTAAAAATAAAAAGTTTTCTGTATAAAAATAACAATTTAAAAAAGTGGGTGGATGCCACACCCCTGAAGAGAGAATCCCAAATTTGATACTCTTTTTGGATGCACGATAAAAGTGCACCATTAATTGAATTTGGGTGAATGCCACGCCCGCCAATCAAAACACTTTTATCTTTGTATTTACTTCAAACTTAACCCCGATCGACCAATTTTTATCGTTTTGCAACATTCGAAAGTGCTCCATATGGAAAATATTACAAACTATCAATGATTTTGTGCCAAAAACTTCAGCAACAATTCCTTTTCACTTTTGCATTAAATGAACTGTCAACATAAAATACCCCATTTCAATAAAAAGAAAATGATCAAATGTCACATGGCAGCCCCATTTGAACAAAACAAGCAAAAAACACATTCTTTGCAAAACATCATATATTCCTCAAGTTTAGCGTTAGGTATATTTTCAAATCAAAAAAAGGCTTAACCCATTCGAAGAAAAATAATACAAAATTTAAAAGTATTGCAAATAATAATAAAAACAGTTTATGGCAACCCTTTTAGTTACCAAATAGAATTTTTTCAATGAAAACAACTGTCACTATAAGTCAAACGAAAACGTATACAAAAAATTAAAGTACAAAATTATTGCACTTTAAAAAAATTGATTGCAACCATACTCGTAATATAGATTTTCATGATTTTTTTCATTGGGTTAAGTTAAGTTGAATTAAAGTTAAGTTGAGTTAAAGTTAACTTGAGTTAAAAAGAAACTTAACTTAAAAATACTTCAAATGGATGCATAAAATTTCGTGAGGTGGTTTAATTACGTGTAAGCATGGCAACCCTGACTTAATGCAAAAATACACACATAGCTCTTTTCTGAGCTGAAATGTATGTAATTTTTACAAGGTTCATGCTTAAAAGTTGGACCTTTTCTCTGCTTCGAGCTCTTCTATCTAAACATGTACATGACAACCCCTAAATCAGGAAAAACAATGTGCTTTTAATTAGAATTTGGACAACTTTATGAACTTCAAAATAATAAAAGTTTTTACTTTAGTTTTGCTCAGAATTTCTTCTTTTGAAAACAATTAGTTTCCAAACAGGTTGCAAAGCATTGGCATTGGCATAAGAATAATATTTAAGACCTACACTACTTGCTAGTTGCTTAGAATTTTTAGAGAACTGATAGCTTGTTCTCAACGTTTATTTTTAACATTTTCTAAAAAAAATTCTTTATTTAAAAAAATTTTAAAACTGAATTTGAAATTCAGAACTTTGTATCAATTAAATTTCATACCAACGAATTGCCAACACGAAGTAAAGGAAGAAAAACTAAAAATGTTTTAAATAAACATCCAGTCTGGTCTCACTGGTCATATCTCTTAGATCGAATTGCGTACTCATTAAAAATAGCACTGAATAAATTAATAAAAAGAAATAACTTTGAAATATTTTACAAATGAAATTTGTGTAAAAAAAAAACAAAATTGTGGACAAAAAAAAATACTCTTTAACCAACCAAATACCGTTTCAATCGATGGCCACACTAATTAAATTCTAAATAACAAAACTAACACAAATAATTCCTTTCAACAAACTCGCACAAAATGTGCCTATCTATTTTTAACAGCACACAAACTACATATATGCGAAAATATTCATGTTATTGTACTAGTATACGCTCAACAGAGCCTAACAAGCCTTTTCAAATAAATTATTTATGTTTCTAAGCAAATAATTACCGTTGTATGTATCTACCTATGTTTGTTGTAAACGCCCTGAAAACCCTAAGTCAACATATTGGTTTATCATTTTAGAGAGTGTATACATATATATGTGGGCAAAAAGAGAGTATGTGATGATAGCGGGAGACTTCCTGTTATAGAAAAACAAAGGCCAAAAACTTTACAACCAGATGCAACCGTAATTATAGCAAAACTCAAACACAGAGGTTCATTCCTCTACCTAACTCGTTCTTTCCAAAAAAACCTAGTAACCCAGAGCAAAACAATATGCCTTCGAGTTAAATACGAAAATTTTATCCAGTTACAAATAATTTTGTCAATAATCTCGCTCGAAGGACCTTTCTACAAAATTGCACACAGAATAGAATCGATGTGGAGCTGAATTTGCGAGTTTTGTGTTACATGAATTTCTGTCTATATGTGTATTTATATGTACACATGGCACTCTGTCTCTTTCTATCTACATACCTTTGATTTCGATGTTGTTCAGTTGGCAATGTTGTTGTTGTTAGACAAACGGGTGCATAGTCGGCAATTTGATCCTTTTGCATGTCCATTGCATCACTAGCTGAAGGACGCCAAACCATACCACCAGTTGAGGCATCCAACCAAAAACCATTTCCATTACGCGATAGACTCGGCATTTTGAGGACATCGTTTGGATGATGTGTGCCTGCAGGACGAAATAAACAAAAAAAAAAATTGCATGGATTGAACAAAACTGTCATAATTAATATATATACACAAGGAAACAGGACAACAACAACAACAAAAAATCAAGTGAAATAGTATAGAAAAATATATGTTTGTGTACAGAAATGTCCTGGAATTATTATTATTATTAAAAAATAAAAAACGATGCATGTATGTAGGTTGACATAGATGATGTCCTGGAATGATTCTTCTGCCAAGAAAAGAATGAATACCACTCTACATACAACAATGTGTTGGTGTATATATATATAATTGTATGAATGTGGTATTGTGACAGTTTTCTTTCGAAATTTATGGCATGCTAAGTTTTATTTTTATTTTTTGTTGTTTTTGTTTTATGTTTTGCTTAATTTCTTCTTTTTTTTTTTGCATAAATTTTGGTTGCCTATATTTTTTTAATTAAAAATTTGTCCGACTGTCAACTGGGTGAAAATGGATAAACAACATAAAATGTCCTGTCTATTTGAATTCAGATACAAACACACAGCAAAAGATACAAAATACATGAATATACCCTGCTAGCTGCTGAGTGGGTGGATAAATGGTTGGTTTTGGGTAGATGGGAAGCAGTATGGAAATGAATCATCATCATTCATTTGGTACTCTAAAGGCACACACATATGATACGGGGGTGAATTTTTCCATTTGCCATATTCAAAGGATATTAAGGGCGCCTTAGAGAAATATTGCCAAATTTACTTTAAGTCAAAAGTGAATGGATGGAAACCCGCATATATTAAAGAATTTTTGTGCAATTGATCCTCTGAATCAGGACTGTAACATGGCTAGCCATTGAAGGTATCGTCGACGCTCCTAAACTAATGATCTAAATAGACTGGAGATTTGGAGATTTTTTGGAGATTTTTACGATCGCAGAGCAAGCGTTTAATGGTTTCAATTTTTCCTACATTCTGACAGCTCCTACAGAAATCAGAAGCGAATACACCCAGTGTGGTGGCCATTGTGCCAATGGCGCAATGACCTGTTAGTACACCAATCAAAATTCTAATATTCTTTTTATTCAGCAATAGAATTTACTTAGTCTATAAACGCAGTCGTTCCTGGTCATCCAGGAGTTATTGATTTGCTCTTTCATTATTTGTTCTATTTTTGTTTTAATCAAGCTGTTCGGGATGTCTAATCCCATATCTAATTGACTACTAGTGTTCCTATTTGATACAGACCCCTTCCTTGGCAGTTCATCTGCTAAATTATTCCCTTATATATTGATGTGTCCAGGAACCCAGCAGAGTTTGACTTGGTTAGTCTTACAAATATTATGCAGTATGCCTCGGCATTTTGCCACTTTTTTGGATCTTATAGTCTCACTGGCCATTGCTTTGATAGCGGCTTGGCTGTCCACGAAAAATGTGAGCTCAGTTTTTTCTAGTGTACCATTTTTGCCGCTTTTTCAATAGCGTAAATCTCAGCCACAACACTACACTCATATGAGAGTTTATATGATTCTCTTATAGATATTAAGAGCTGCAAAGAAAACTCCATCAGCTCCTGTTCCTTCTTCCATTTTTGACCCGTAAGTATAGAAGGAGATACCATGTTCACTAATTAGTGAGTTGGGTTCCCATCCATGTCTTTCGGATATTGAAATAGAGAAGTGTTTGTTAAAGTCTATAATAGGTGGTATGTAGTCAGCCGTCACATCCAGTCCAACCACTGGTGTCATACCTTCGCAAGATAGACCCATGACAATAGGTGCTGTGCTTTCAAGAGCCCAGTTTTTTTGAGTCGAAGTGCGATTTTGGCTGCTGTGCAAAAGCAACTTAAAAATGTTCTGTATCAAACCGTTTAGACTCAATACAACAATGTACATTGGATTGATATAAATTTGCATTAATACTGGCGGACGTCATTAAGAAATCTTGAAATTTGTATTTGACATGAAACCAATAGGTATAGGCGTCCGGAGAAAGGGGTCAAAAAGGGTAAATTTCTCCTTCAGGAAAGTACCATGCCACCAATATATTTTTAATGTTTTACTGATGTCGAAGTCCATGATTTGATACCTCCTCCCTCCCACAGAAAAAATCATGTAGGTGCATATGCCTACTGGCCCTGTAGAATAGGGCTTCCGTTGATGTTGTAATGGCTACACCGATTGTGATCCAATTTATCAAATATTTAAAAAATAGGTCTTTCAAGCTGCGCCCACCACAATGGAAATTTAAAATTGTAACAATGTTATTATTTTATGCTGCTAGACTGTGAACATAAATAAGAATTCCCATTATTCATTCCATTATCCATACTTTTTTATTTTTAAAGGTATTAAAGGTATTTAAAGTCTACACAGATTGAACGTCTTGAAAAATCAAACGAAGTTAAAGTAATAAGCAAAACTGAACACAAAATCATAAACGAAAAATTTACTTCTACTTTTCGCTGTCCAGTACCCTGATCGAAAGGCGAAATAAGTGATTGTAGCAGAATAATTGGAAAAGTCTTCACTCTTTTTTCGTACACAGTTACCCAGATAATTAACTGTGTGCGGAAAAGTGGCATTTATGTATTTTTGTATGTATTTTTGTTGTTTCATTCATTACAACATGGCTGCCGGTAATATTTTGTATTTGTATTTGATATATATATATTTTTTTTTTGTTAACAACTACTTTCAATACCTATTTTACAGTTTCGCTTTCATAAGCATATCATTATCTTGTTGGAGACTTTTTTAAATATATCGTTTTTCATCTACAACGTTCTAGGACTAATAAAAGGTTTGAGGCATTTGGAGTTCTGCCATTTTTTTATAGATACTCAAATAAGCATGATTGACGTCAAGCTGGTTCCCCATAGAAAGGAATTTAGTACTTGCGCCGGATTGTGGCACTAAATTAGCATCAAATAAGCATCTAATCATTGCATCATTATATTTTTTTAATTTCATTTCCTTGACGGACTTTATTTAAAATCATAATTTTCTGGAATTTAATTTTGTTTTGCATTTATGTACCTACAATCAAGAATCTAATACTAACGAGTGATTTTTTAGCTGGTTTGGTTTTGGCAACACTGGTTTTGACAGCTGACGTGTGTTTAGTACCTTGTGTCACTGTCAAACAGCTTCAGTTTGGTTTGCAATTTAACCATGGATCGTCTTACAAATGAACAACGCTTGCAAATTATTGAATTTTACTATCAAAATTCGTGCTCGGTTCGAAATGTTCATCGCGCGCTGTTCCATTTTATGGTCGGCATTCTCGACCTTCTGAGCAGTCTATTCGGAAGATTGTGACCAAATTTCGCACCAAATTTACTTTGTTGGACATTAAACCACCAACACGTTTACGTACTGTGCGTAGTGAAGAAAATATTGCGGCCGTATCAGCTATCAGCTAGACCGCGAAATGTCGATTCGGCGCCGTTCCCAGCAGTTAGGCCTTTGTTACAGCACTACGTGGAAAATTTTGCGGAAGGCTCATTTTTGGGTGAATGGGTACGTAAATAAGCATAATTGCCGCATTTGGAGTGAAGATCAGCCAGAAGCATTGCAATAGCTACCAATGCATCCCGAAAAAGCCACTGTTTGGTGCGGTTTATGGGCCGGCGGCATTATTGGGCCATATTTCTTCAAAGATGATGTGAATCGCAGCGTTACTGTCAATGGTGAACGCTACCGAGCGATGATAACAAACTTATTTTTGCCCGAAATGGAAGTTCTTGACTTGCATGATATGTGGTTTCAACAAGACGGTACCACATGCCACACAGCACGCGAAACAATGGCGCAATTGCGAGGCGAGTTTGGTGAACAGTTAATTTCACGTTTCGGGCCGGTCAATTGGCCGCCTAGATCGTGCGATTTGACACCATTAGATTATTTTTTGTGGGGGTATGTCAAAGCTAATGTCTATAGGGACAAGCCCGCTTCGATTGACGCACTGGAAGCCAACATCCATGCATTCATTCGTGAGATACCGGCCGATATGTGTGAAAGAGTATGCCAAAATTGGACTCAGCGGGTGGGCTACCTGAGACGCAGCCGCGGTCAACATTTGCATGAAATTATCTTTAAACATTAAATTGCAAGGTTCAAACTATCGATTCAAATAAATATTTCGTTCATTTTTTCGAATTTTTTGTGTTTTTTTTTTTTTTAAGTTCTAAACCTCTTAAGAAATCACCCTTATTTTCACTAGGCCAAATGAGGTAATTTTGTCCAAAATTTCCAAATTTAATATAAAATCATCTCATTTCCCCTACAAATTCACATTTCCGAATGAGATAATTTCAACCAAATTTGGACGAAATTAGGTTGGAAATTAATTCAAAACCTATTGAACGCACCCAATTGGCCACAGTTTGAAGAGCTCTTAAAATGTTTTGAGTGAAAATTTCAAAGCCCAATAAATGTAACAAACAAAAAGTGTAACAAACAAAAAGTGTTTATAACAGCAGCTAGTTGAGTTTCAAAAATGATATAAGCTGTCAAACGAAATTACCAAATTCCAAATGAAAATACTTTTTCTGTGATTTGTGAAATTACCACATTTCGGCTCTAATGAAAACGTATAATATAAAAAGGTTATACAAATCGATATTTTGACTCAGATCAACCACTTAATAGCTTTGAACTACAAGAGCAAATTCCTTCGATGTAGCCATGCATTTCATTTATTTCTGATCTTCTTGCCTAAGGGACAGGGCCCATAATTCATAGAGAACAGCCTTGATGACATTCTTAAAGGTATTTCCCGCTTCAGCAGTACAATGATGAGGAACAGTGCAGACTGGGTTTCAAGTAAAAACCACCTTTCAGTACACCAGATATGAGAGAGGTGCAATCAAACAGAGAAAAGTGCAATTAAACAACGACTCTCCACCTTCCCTTTTTTACCCCATCAACTCACCATGACGGAATGAAAGTTAAAAGAAAAACAAAATCAAAAAACTGTATCCCCGTCAAATAAAAAACAAAAAAAAAGAACAGGAGAGCATTCAGCGAACGAGCTTTATTTAATTTAACACTGTGCTAACGTTATCCTTGGCGTATTCGTGTTTCCAGTTATTAAAGGCAATGCGTAGGTGATGCATATATGAATTGCTATTTCAACTTGAGCTCCCTATGGCTATACCTACCTACATTACACAAGGGGATCATGGGAATTCCACGCGTTGTGCTAGACTTCTTTTTTTTTTTTAAATTTTATTTTGCCAGTTTATGCAATCCTTATTCATATTCTACCTAGAGAGAGAGAGAGTGTGTGAACAATTTTTGAAACTGCCATGCTAGACTCTAGCAGCGGGCTATCCTCTTTTGCAACTTCTCACGTTACACCTGAATGCTGCTGGTTGGCACATCATATACATATGAACGCAGTAAAATAATCAAAAAAAAATAAAATAAAACACACACACAATATAGCAACGAATGTATGAAATGAATGAATGCAAAAAAAAAGGAGAAATTAAAGTAGAAAACTGCATAAAACGGAAACAGTTAGTACAAATATTACAAGGATCAAAATTGAGCTTGATGGTGGGATGAGTGGTTAAAAAGTTGGTTCGTTTATAGTAGGTTTACCTACTGGTATTTTTTTTTTTAACTTTTTTTCTGGTGAATTTTTTTTATTTTTGAGTGTTGAATATTTATACAGACAAAATGTATACACGTCTGTATGGAATATTGGAATGTGCATTGAAGGTATCTCTTCTTTGCACCAAGCGTAATTAATTTAATAAAACGAATTGAATTGAAATATGAAAGCTATATACAGGTACTTAGATAAATAAAATTAACTAAGTTGTGGTATTTTACTATTCATAATAAGAGATTTTGTTGGAAAATCAAGTAGGTACCTAACGTATGAAATAGTAATGAACAGGTACTTAAATTCCATATATTTGAGAATTTTAAGTCAAATCTTTTGGAATGAAGTGACTCTCTACCAAAGATTAGAAGAATTGAAATGCTGCATTAACAAACGAGATTATTAAAACAGTTGAGAATTTGATGAGGTGATATCGTATAAGGAAATCTTTGTAAAGAAATTCCAAAAATTAAATTAATTAGTTACTACGATAAAAGGTGGGCACATGAAAAAGCTTTAACTGTTTTGAATCAGCATAAGTAAAAGCACTGCAAATCTGTTCATGTTTCATTTTACTTTTTAGTGTAAAATACAAATTTTAAAGATGCTTATCTTTGCTTAATTATTTCATATGAAAAAACTTTTAAGAAAAAAAAAATATCAAACATTTAGGTACCTGCACTCATCTTACTATGAGCTGAGGAAGTGCACTTAAGTCTTAAGCTGGCGAATTTTACAAAACTATTTAAACATACTCGATACTCATCGTATTGGAATTTTTATAATTTCTCGTAAATCACATGTTTTAAATAAATACATATATCAGAAAGGAAACATACATCAAATAAAGTTTATTTTTTTTTTTTTTTTTGATAAGATTTTTCTGTGGTATTGCTTTTTCAAAAAGATGCCAACTGCTTGATTTTGAAAAGTAGTGCCGTTTGTGATGAGTGATGAGCTGTACTAAAGCTAAATTAAAGCATATAAAGCATAAATAACTGAATAAAATTCTCCATTAAATTCGACACGTGTCGGGTCTTGAGGAATCTATGGCCAAATATTTTGAGGAAAAAACTGGAAACTCACTAAAGTTAATGCCTCACAGTTGCGTCCTAACGGGCCACAACTCAATGGAACCCACATAAGCAAAATGGACATAAAGCTCATCGAGCTGGTATAGAAGATGTTATGATGAAGAGATGGAGAAGGGCTCTCCTCACTTCCTGTGTGAAAGCCGCAGCCTAGCTAGAACCAGAAAAACAGTGCTAAGAGAATACTTTTTTGACGAACTTAGCCATCGCTGTCTGGCCACTATAAAGAATTCTAAAATTCATTCAATACTCAGGATAGTTCTGTGAGGCTCCCATATCTAAAACTTCTCTTTAACTCCCTCCCTACCCCTCCTCACTACTTTTCTATACCTTACGGAGCGCAATATGGATTCACTGCCATCATCAGCCCTTCTTACAACCTAACCTCCGTTTTTGTGTGATAGCTATACAGAAGATACAGTAAAGCAGCGATTATTTATTAACATTTAACAATTTTGAAACAGCCTAGGTGCTGCCACTGATCTTAAAATGTATAGTTAAAACTATTGACCAGGGGTTAACCCGAATCGAATCTAAAACCTTAGGTGTGCACTACGGGAGTTACGTGGTGGTCAGCTCTCTTCCAACGCAGGTTTTATCGTGAGTTGCATTGAACTGCCTAAAATTTTTAAACTTTTTATTAGGTCTTTTTGGGCTAGTCTGAAACGCATTTTTATCAATTTTAATATATAACTGATGCATCCCTGTACTATTTTCCAAGTGCCGTTAGAATTTTCTTAAGAACTTTTTAGCTTCGAGCAAAACGCGCGAAAAAGAAAAGGGAAAGTGGTGCAACTACTCAATACAGATGTGTCATTCATCTTTGAAAAGTTTATTCCGAATAAATTATTTTAGTAAACATTGGCTACTTGAATTATTTATCATCAAAATATCAAAAAGAGGAGCTCAATATATCTGGAACAGTTTAACGGCTTTTTAACAAAACGAAGTACATGTAATAACCTTTTCAACGATGTACGACACATTGTATTGCGTAAGAAGACATTTTCGGTGTATTAAACCTGAATATCTCTCGAATCCCATGGTTAAGAGCTTAGCGGCTATTTAAACTTATAAAAGACGTATGATAGGTAAGGACCAGGACCAGCTCCCATATTGCCACTCTCATTTTAGGTTCCGAGCTCTATTGGCTGATTTGAAATCAACTACTACATAGTTTTTTTTGGTAGTGTAATATGCGAAATCTATATGAGCTGGGTCGCACGTACTTGCTGCTAAGTTAAAGAGGCTGAGGGTTTAAATAAATTGAATATAAAGACACACAAATTATAAGAGAAAAATGTTTAAAAAGATGAAATACGATATTTAACTGAACTAAATCAACTCCCTTGATAGTTTCAGGTGAAAAAATACTTTCGTACTTGAACATGGTAGTATTGAAACAAGTTTTCAAATCGTTGCAAAGGTTTTAAAAAAAAAAATTGTTTTTTTTTATTATAAAATTCTTAAAACAATTTTATGGACAAATTTTGGTATGTAAAACTTAAGACTTTAAAAAATTTAATTTCAAAAATTTTTGAGTTATAGAATTTTCAAAAAAATTAATTTGAAACTTTTCATTAAAATTCAAAAATATTTTCTTAATCCGCCCAGCCGATAATGAGAAAATTTAAAACAGAAAAGACATTCTATGAGAGTTTTGCACTCTTAGTATAGCTTTGAGTAAATTTTTATAATTTTTTTTAATAGATCGCACTATAATTTTAACATATACGGAAAAAAGTTTAATAAAATTCGTAGGAGCCGTTTTTGAGAATAATTAAAATATTTGAATACAAAAATATTTTATTTAAAAATCCAAAAAAAAAAAATTTCAAAATAAAAGTTTAAATATTTTTAGAAGATTCTGTAGAAATTATTGAAATCTGAAAAACCATTTGAAGGAAATCGAAAATATAAAAATGATTCTTTGGGAGGTATAAATAGTAGCTCTTTTTTGAAAAATAATTTCTTATTCAAAGGCAGACTTTACTAAAAGAACTTTATTGATTTCTTCTAAGAAAATTTGTGCAGTCCGTTTTTTGGGAAAAAAAAGGATTTTGCAAAATTGCTAAAAAAAAATGTCCGTTATTTTTCTTTAAATAAAAATTTTAAAAATCTGGGAGGAAAGTCACAAAAACAATTATGAACCAAATTTGAAGAAAGTCCTTGTGGTCCCTTAGACAGATTGACAGAATTGTGAGACTCATAGGAATCTGAAAAAAAAGATTCAAATAACATTTTGGGTTCCTAGCTGCAGTGTTTGATACCAACTTGGTTAGCATCCTGTCACATTTTGTTAGTTGTCAATGGTTTTCCACCTTCCTTCTTTCCATCCTAATTCTTTTTTAAACTCGCTCAACCTCTGCCGAACGTTATTTTACACTTTGAACCAATTTTGATTTAGGGTAAAAATGGAGGAAGCACTGGGGAAGGCGATATGACTATATTGAGTTTTGTATATGCTTAGGTCTTTTTGAAATAACAAATTCTTTAATTTATTGAGGTATATTCAAATATGTTGTTTAAGCTGTTTTCTAGCCAAATATGAAACATCCAGAAGGTTAACTCCAGATTTGTCTAGCAAACAGCTTAAACAAAATCTGTGAATATGCCCCCATGAGTTTTTTGGTAACAAAAAATACGAATTCATGGTACTAAATACTCAAAAAAAAATTTTCCTAAGTGAAAAGTAAAAAAATAAAACTAGAATACTAACAGAGATTAAAAATTGATAAGGGTATTGAAGAAAAAGAAATTTGAAAAAAAAATGTTCACAATTAACAATTTTTTAGAAAAATGTGGATTTTGAAATTTAATTCCATAAAGATATTCACTTAGATATCTTTATTTAAAAATAAAAGGAAAGAATATAGCCTGTCATCATTAAAACATTATTGTGCTTACTCATCGATTTTTCTATCCACTTTAAATCATTTTTTCAGGGGGGGGGGGGGTGCTCTAGAGTTTTCCTTCTATACGAATTTATCCTTAGAATAGTTCCAGAAATCATTTTATAAAATATTGACCAAGAATTAGGCTACCCCCTGTATTTTTATTAATTAATATTTTCTTAGCTGCGTATACGCGTGAACAAAATCTAGAAAAAATTCTGTATTTGGGTAGTTTGATTTTTAGTTTTTAAATTGTTTTAAAAAAACAATCTATTTGGATCAATAGCTCAACATGCATCATTGAAATAGAGCTGAAGTCTTTTAACTGTCTGATTTTTGTTGGTAGTTTTAGTACAACCTTTTCTCGACTTCGTTAAAATCGGAAAATTTCAGTTTCGTCATGATATCGGTCTCAGTGTCATAAAACTGAAACAATGATGGTAAAGCCCGTGGTATTAGTTAGAATAAAAACGTAAATAATAGAAAATTATGCGTCTTAGAAGGGTACAATAATATCTAACTGATGAGCCCAATTGTTGTTCCTGAGCGAAACGCATTTGGACTGAAGGTCACTTTACCTATAAATTGTAAAACTGAACCTTATTTCCGTCTCGTTTGGGTTGAGTTTCAATCATTCCTTGTTCAATTTTTGTTTGTTCCTTATTAAAAATCAAAACGAATGACTTGGTGAAACGTACTTGCTCTAAAAATCTAAAAGTTCATGTTTTCTTCGACTTGAGGATTTAAGATTTACTTACAAAGTTCATTTGTCAGATAATAATGAGTCAGAACTTTATTCACACATTATATTAAAACAGGCCTAAGGCTTAAAAAAAAGTTTGATAAATATCAGTTACGAACATAGTTAGTGGAGAAAATTAAAATAAAGCTTATGTTGGCGGTACTGGATATTAAAACAATGGGCTTAGTTAAATTCTTTACTACCCCAAAAGGAGGAGCATATGCCCGATTTATTTTAGAAGAACAAAAATTCAAAACACCGAACAACCAAAAAAAAAAGGAATACAAAAATAAATTCTTAAGCCTTTTCTCTGCTATAAAGAACAAAATTTAAAAATTACCTTAAATCATGAGAGTCGTTTCTAAAAAGCCAATTATAACGAATTATTTGCCTTTAATATTAATACAAATAATAGACCGAGACTTTTTACCCTTTTTATGTATTTTTCAGAACTGGATGAGTGTCGATTGATTAATAAAAATTATCCCCTAAGTTGTGTCAAAATATTTCCAATAACTAAGAAATAGTTTTTTTTCAATTCATATTAATTTGTATCCCGAAAAGAATTCAAAATAATTTCATCAGCATTTTTATTTAATAACAACTATGAATTTCTATCGTGAAATTCATATTTATAAATATTTATTGCAGCTATAAAGCAAAAAACCATTTTTTCAGATCACATTTAAGAGCATTATCACAGGCTAATTATGCATTCAGTTTTCTATAAAATTAAATACTTTTCTATTTTTTTTTTTATTTGCTGATTCAACAAATAAAAATCACAACAAAAAAAAGCTAATAACTTCAGTTTAGATAATAACCATGTTATCCAAAATAAACAATACAGAATCTCATTAAAACAAAAAAATTTAAATTTCAATTCCATTAATATCTGCATCGCATACTCTGTACTCATTTGCATATACTCGCTTTCTCCTATACTCTTTGCTATCCCTTTTTTTTTAGTCAACTAGCCGCAATGATTTAATTTTCATCTGATTAAAATTGATAAATGTCCATTAATAGCATTTTATATATAAAAAAAAAATTACTGTGCGTAAAAATCAAAGTTAAAACAAACAGAAAACAACCAACAACCAAAAAAAAAAAAAAAAAAACAACAGATTTTACCATATTCACATTTCGCAGTCAATTTAACACACCAACCAAAAAATAATATATTCAGTGTTCAAAAAAAAAAAAAAACAAAAAACAACAGGAAAGCAAATTCCACCATGTTCATAGAATATTTTGTTACAGTTCAGCAATTAACCCTTTACAAGCAAAAAAAAAGAATAAGGACGATCCACCCACACTACACACATGATGTGGATATCTGATAAAAAGTCTTCTACATAAATGTGAATTTATATTATATAACTAACCTCGGATTGAATTTAACGCCGATTGCTTCATCAGCATATGTTTCCTCTTCACAAATACCATTGCACCAAAGGACAACATCATCACAGCCAAAATAGTTCCCAGTAAAATGATAAACCATGGTTGAGTAAGTACATCATCTACATGTTCTTGATTGATGGGATACCTACATATATATAAATACAAAAATTAAATTAAATACAATTTTTGAAAAATAATAAAAAAGAAAACAAAATACACAGAAACAAAAGAAAATATCGATCGAATGTTTATTTTTTTTATATTTTTATTTCACTAAAAACTCACCTTTGATTAATAAACGGATCTAATCTCTTTGTTATTGGATCCAAGCGCAATGTTGCCGGCGAGCAATATGGCCCAATGCCAGCTCTATTACCACCAGCCACACTAACCGTATACATAACCCCTTCGGTTAAATTTGCCAACACAAGGGTTGGTGATCCAGCATCGATTGTAACGTTCGTGAGGATACGAGATAAATTCATTTTCATGTCGACTCCACGAACTACGACATGATAGTGAAGGAGCACTCCTGGAAAAAATAAATTTAAAAAAAGTAGAATAGATGAAAAATAAGTAGATATGTACATAAAAACTTAAAATGCTATTATCCTTAGGGAAAAGGGGAATTTCAACAAACATATTTTAAGATCTAGACATTTGAAAATCCCTAAGAGCATTATGTTCTTGGATTTTTGTCCTAAGGACTAATGTATGTGACTTTGTACAAAAATTAAAGCTTCTTCCAATTTTTCATGACTCCGTCCTTTCGGAACTTTGTCATTCATAACTGTCAACAAGAGCTTTGATTTTTTTCAGAACAAAGTCATTCAGCACTTTTGTATTTAGAACATAAATGGATTCCCGTATGCAACGCTCAACTTGATGTAAAAATCAAGTTCATAATTTTTATTGATATTTTTAAATTTTAAACTATTTCCTGTGTGAAATTCACCTTTTCTACATTGGGGGCAAAGGACATAATACAATACACTTCTAACCCCAAGCAGATTATTGAATGAACATTTATAGTACTCACCGTGATATGGTTTGAGGATTGGGGCTTTCCATTTTAAGAACACAGCCGATGAATTTAATAGAACAGCTTCCATTCCATATGGGGGTTCAACAGGAGCTGAAAAAAAAACAAGTGAAATATTTATTACTTTTTTTTCTATCAATTTGCTAGACATTTACGCGCATTTAAAACACAGCTCTAAATATATTCATCCATCAAGTCCTTCACCGAACAGAAAAAAAAATAAACTACCTACACAAAAACGCTCCTGATTGCTATCACCCGCACTCAATTCAACCCAACACAAAAATCATCAGGATAAGGATATTTTTTTTTTTGTATTGCTGCTGCTCTTGTTGTTTTTGTTTGTTCAGTTCGGCGGCAACCCAAAAAGGATGTCAATCAAAGGGATACTATCGGGTAATGTATGGATTTGTTTTTTTTTTTTAACTCTGTATATGGGGTTGTTTGTTCATATACATATTTATTTGATCATCAGAGATCATGTCGACGACGACGACGGGCAGGAAGCAAAAATTGGAAAATTGATTAATTTTTTGGCTTTTGTGTGAGAGAGAAGTGCAAAATGCATGTATCGGATGTCAGCACTTTATGAGATTCAAAAAAAAAAATACAGGGAGGGTTTTAACATTTTTATTTCTAAGGGATGCATGCATACTAGTGCAAAATTTCATTAAAGGTTGTTATTTTTTTTTTTTGGATAGAAATAGAAGTAGGTAATCGGTAATTTTGAATGGGTAATGTAATATTTTTGAAATTTTAGATTTTATTTAATTTTTTTATAGAATTGAGATGTTGACCAGATGAGGGAGTCCTATTGTTATTTGGTTAATTTTTATCGAAGAGAAATTAAATTACATTTTGAATATTATAATGACGGGGGAGAATAATTTTCTTTTATTTCAACCCATCTGTTCATATTAAGGAATTTTGATTGACTAACTGATAAAAAGGACGACTGGATCGCACGTGTTTGTATGTTTATGTTTCTTGGAACCAAAGAACTTTTAAAATATTGGAACTAAACCATGCAAGTAATTATATAAAAACTAGAAAAATATAAATCGTTCTTTTAATATCATAAACAACTCGTTAAACAGCTAAGAACTCAAATCCAAGCATTCAATTTGACTACTTGAAAAAATATAAAAAATAATATTTTTTTCCAAGTTTTGGAGCTGTTTTCTTAGCAACTAATTTTTATATTTATCATTTTGATACCAAATCATGAACCCATTTTTGAAATATTGAATTTTTAAAAACAAAAAGTGTATAATATGTCTTTTTTTCTTATTTAAAATTGTTTGTTTTCGAAATTTTGATATGCAATTTTAGTGACATTTTATTAAAGAAAAATTGTAAATTTATTTTTCCTAAATAATACACCATACCTACAATAACACACCCCCTGTTCTTATCATAATCGCTTTAGCCGTTTGGTGGAATGTGGAAAAAATTAAAAATCTTTAGAGAGATTAAAAAAAAAATACTACATAAAATTGTTTAAACATTTTGAAGAAATAACTTTGGCATGTAAATCTATAGTATTTATTAATATGCACATAAAAATCAAATTTCCAAAAAAATTGCTACCAGTTTTTGAAATACAGAATTTTTCAAAAAAGTTTTGAAACTTTTTTAAAAGTTTTTTGAAAATTGTAATATGCGATACAACACTATTTCAACCTAAGTATTTGAAATTGGCACATGAGAAACAAAATACTTTTAATCCACTCAACCGTTATTGAAAAAATTGAAAATAATAAAAAAGTGTTTTTTTTTTAATATCTGGTTGCGGAACGCACTAATTTTAGCATACTGAACAAATTTGATCAAAATCGTTGAAGTCATTTTTTAGAAAAAAATAGATTTTCTAAACAGTTTTCTAACATATTTTTTAATAAAAGTATACCTAAAATTTTTTCAAAATATTCTTTGATGTATTAAAAACCAAAAATCGATACATTTCAAGTTTAAAAAAATCGAAAAATGTGGTTTCTTAAATGAAAAATTTTCAACACAAAATTTTGTAAATACAAAATATTTTAACTTGCGATCATAAAGGTTAAATAAGTCAAGTTTTGGATTTGTGCAAAAAAAATTCGGATAACAACCAAATATGACATTACGAGGACAGAGAACACCAAAAAGTGGATTGCAAAATTTTGTATGTCTGTTCGGCTACAGCCTAAACGACTGGATAGATTTTTTTAAGACTTAGTGGTTTTTGGTGATTTTTTCCACACGTATTTTTTGTTTTTTTTTTTAACAAAAATAATGGTACCTTCCACGCAATTTCATGTAGCAATTTAAAAAAAAAATTATTTTTCAAAAAAACTGCTCCACAAATTTTCTTTAAAAAAAATTCAATAAATTTCTTTTGGTGAAAGCTATCTTTGAATGGAAAATCATTTTAAAGAAATCGTTATTAATGGTACCTCCCCTAAATAACAATTTTTGTATCTTCCATTTTCTTCAGAAAGGTTATTTCGATTTCAATATTTTGCTTACAGTTTCTAAGCAATTATGTAATGTAAATAGATTTTCTTATTAAAATTTGCAAACATTTTTTTTTGGATTTTCAAAAAATCTTCAAATTTTTTTTTAATCAAATACATACGAGTATCATGAAAACTAAACAGGTAATCAATTTTTATAAGACTCGGTATTTGAGAGTTTTTTTAAACTTGGTAAAGTATTTTAGGAAACAATTTAACTTTTTTTTTTAAATAATTTTTCCATACAATCATAGTCAATCAAGTCAAGGATCTGAAGTTCCCAATATAAAATTGGGAGGGAAATACAGAGTCAGGTAAAGCATAACACATTTGGGTAGAGCGGCTTAGAAACGAATCTCTATAGGAACTTGACCGTTCGTCAGAATTTGTGGAATTATTATAAAGGAGAAATGAAACTGGCTAGAATATTTTTGTGTAAAAATAGTAATAACTGAGAAGCAAATGTTTGTTTCTATTTTGAATTCTATTGAAGAGACTTAAATGGGTTAAGGGAGCATTTTAATCTATGTCAAATATATGATCATTCGGCAAAAGGTGTTCTGTGTTGCACATACCCAGAACTGAAAGCACTATAGTGGATGGATTTCGCTTTAACGACTTAAGACAGCATTGAGTTTTCGAAGCATTTAATTCAACACAATCTTTAATTTCCCATTGGACATTGGACAATGCTTTTGAGACTAGAATTTAATGAACTTATAATACATTGCCCTTCAAGTTCCAAATCAGAAGAAAAAGGAAGTGAATTTTGAAATGAATATGAAAATCATCAGCAAAGCAATTTGATAGATTAAAAGTTCCACACAGAAGATCATTTATACAAGTAAGGAAATGAGTCAGAGATGTAACAGAGCCCTGGGCACACCAGCATTTATTTCATGAATATAAGTTATCATTGAAACTCATTATAGAATTTTTTTTTTCAATTTTAAGGCATTTTGAAAGAGAGCTTGATGCCAAACTTTATCAAGTGCATTTGAAATATTAAGTGCAATAATCTTACTTTTTCCAAAACTATATGCAAAGAACTATTCCACTGCATCAGATAGTGGACTTATTGCTATGGAAGCCAAAACATCGGTCCTTAAGAAGCTTTCTTTCTTCAAAATGTTTCTTGAGCTGATAATCAATCAGCGTTTTCATGACTTTAGAAAGAAGGATATATGATTCACCTTTTTTAAGGGACAAACTGGACAAATGCTGTTTTCCATCTCCTCGGGAAGAGATCAGTATAGTAGGACAGATGGAAAAGCTTATGCAAAGGTTTTGCTAGCATTGAAGAATACCTCTTCAGAGCATACCATCCACACCAGCAGAATTTGTTTAAATCAAGATTTCTAAGTACAGAAGGAGTCATGACATTCTCAAACAGCGTTGAGTAAGGAGGAAAATTGGCTTTCTCTTTTGAGCTAACATAGGGATAGAGATTGTCATTTAAAACAATTGTTGGAACAAAAACAAAATGGTATTTTTAATGTTTTTCTACAAAAATATATTAAGTAAGTATATGTTGTTTTAATTTTTGATTATACCAACGTTTTGTACTTTAAATGTGGCTTTTATAAGTCTGTCTATCTTGTTTAAAATTGATCCGATGTTCTTAAGAAGTTACGCAGGGTTACTTCTTTAACCCAGATAACCTTAAACCTCTTTACTACTCAAATCAAAAAATGAAATTTCTTCAGATTTGATAGATTTTATCCTATACGGGATAATAATTTTCATTCCGAAAAAATAAAGTTGTCACTGGAATCTACAACATATTGAAAAAGCAAAGTGATCAATTAATATCCCTGAAGAAACTGAAACCAGAAACCCTGAAGAAACTGAAACCAGACGTTCCCAGTTGGATATTTCGTATTGCCAAACGGTTCTTCTATTGGGGTTTTTCCTGCAAATGCGTTTTGTTGTCACGAGAAATTGGAGATATGATACAATGGTCTTTTGTGCCTAGAGGAGACATATCGTGTATATATTAGGGTCAAAGAAAGGTAAGAAACAAGTCTAGTATGTTAGCGTTTGGATCTTTAACGTCAGGGATTGAAGTTGGCACGTCCACAAGCTGAGTTAGATGGTTTAACTGAGCAAAGATCTCAATGTACTAACTTATCGAACTCTGATGCTTGGTCATTTAGAGATGTATATCGTCACCATTTTTTCAAAAACTCGTAGGTAAAATAAAAATTGTCCATGACACCCCAAAACTGTAAAACAAACAAAACGTTCCCTAATTCTAAAGGGTTTATTTAGGTAAAGGTATCGTGATGCAGTTACAAGCCATTGAGATTGGAATTCAGTAATTTTGTGATCTGAAATACACTAAACTGCATTTAAAAAATTCTACAATCTGAACACTCTTACCAACAGATTCAATGCGTACTCTTTCCCTAGACGTTTTATTTACTGTATGTGCATCAGTACCATTTTAAGCCTAAAAATATTTTTTTGTGGGTCCTTCTCCATAAGTAAGGTGAGCAAAAAACTACTATTAGCCTTGGAAACCAGATAATACTGCTATAAACACGAGGTTTTTAATGTCATTAATTCAAATAAAATATCAAAAGTAAATCTCTATCCTTAATATTTAAATATTACAGATTAAGCCCACTGTGCAAAAACTGCCCGGAAAGCATATTAACATTCAATTTCACATTTTCATATAAATTTCGGCCCAATTTAAAACCGTAAAGAGTGCACTTAATCTGTGAATACATAAGTATTGCCTCAAAGGCATTTTTCCAGACGCTAAAAACCACTGTTCGAGAATAATTAAGCCCAATAATGTATGCATTTCAAAAAACAAAACAAAAATAAAGAACGAAAGTACAGGAAGTCAAAATAGGAAAGCAATTCATTTCTCCCACAAAATAAACTTCGTCTTTTCCAATTGTCAACATAAACAACTCCATACTCGCAACAAATGAACACACACACATACATATATCACCTGCAGAATACATACACATATAAATATCTACAATATCTACTCAAGTGAAGAAGAAATTAAACAAATATAAAACACCATTGGGGAGACTATATCTCTGTTATTTAAAGAAAACAACTCAATTGTCTGTTGGTAGGTATTTATGTATGGTATGAGGAGAGAATCCTTTTCTGTCTTTTTTTTTTGTGTCAAAACAAAACACCGCTTGTTTCTTTCTCTGAAACAAAACAAAAAAATATTAAAGGATTCAGGATTCCAGCAGACGTGTGCTATATATGCGTGTTATTCGAAGGAAAAGCATCAGACAATGTTAACCAAAGCATCGCAGGTATTTAAATAGGAAGTCCCACCGATGATGTTGATGATGCTGCAAGCTTTTTTCTTTGAAAAGCAAGCAAGGACTTTTGTATCTTTTTGTACAAACTCATACATACATACATATGTATATGAAGAGGAAACCAAAAATAAACACTAAATCGACAAATAAACCGCTGAACAAAGAGACAGACAGACATACTGGAGGATTTTCTATACCTATGAAAAGCTATGCAGGAAAGAGTTTTCGGGGACTATTCGTCTAGATAGGTGATTCAGCAAAAGGATGTGAAAATCCTAAGGGATTTCCTTCCTCCATATAAACCTACCAAAACTGAAATAAACTCAAAACAAAGCCGGTCGAATAGAATGGAAGAAATGAGGAAAAATCAAAATCCTAAAAAATGAATTCGAAGCAATGAAGATTCTTCAAAACAGGGACGAACTTGAGAAAGATATCAGCATCCCTGAATTTATCATGGCTTCTTTATAAAGGGTCTTATATCCCGGCTTCAATTCAACTATTGAATTTGAAGGACGAAGAAGTGAAACCAAGAAAGTGTTAATTGGAAAAAAACTTGAGCTGATTTAAAAATTAATTATGATCTGCTAAAAGATTCAAAGGGCACCGATAAGAAACTTGATTCCAACAATCTAATTCCATTGCAAGGACATACTAGCAAATCAAATTTTCATTGTTATTTCAGGTTATCAAGAATTTCCACCCTGAAACCAGGACCCAAAAGTCATGAGGGCTCAATTTGAAGTAGCTATATCTGTTTAAACTGCACTCCACTACAGTTCGTACAGGGCCTTGAAAGTCCTTAAATGCAGCCCTTTCTTCATATGAACGATTGTCTGCTAAATGAACTTCATTTAAGGATAAGAACACCAAAAACAGTCTTCTTGCTTTGAATTAGTTTTTTTTTTTTTTTTTGTGTAAAGGACCAAGACTGTGGAGAAAATCGACTTCAATTTAAATAAAAGAATGCAATGAATGAAAACGAATGAAATGAATCAACAGAGAAGAGCAGTTAAAAACAAAAACAACAACAAAACACACACGAAAAAGACATATAAACATATTAAACCTACCTACATATAGCACAATCACACACATTTAAGCTTTGAAAACACACACAAGACACAAAACAACAACAACGAAAAAGGATAACTTACCATCCTCTAGAGTACGTGCGATCCTTGAATTGGATGGTTTCCCTTCGACAGACTTATAGAAGGGTACGATAAAAAATTCATACCGTGTGTACTTCATCAGACCGGTAACTGTACATGTTGATGCTCCGCCACCGTTCAGTATCGTTAGCATTTTGTAAACCGTACCATGGATGCTGTTCCTGATATTCCCAACACCAGTACTGCTACTGCTGCCGCCATTATTTCTGTTGGAGTGTTCAAGAGTTGGTGGGTCTGTTGAGTCTGGTGCTGCCACCAATGCATTCGAGCGTGTATTGACGACGACCGTTGAATCGGGTAATTGTCGTGCATAGATGTAGAATCCTTCGACGTATTTGCCATTGATTATCTGCAACGGGAGATAAAAAAGAAAAAACGAAAGAGATACATGAATAGAGTTTTGTACATTTTTTGTTTTTGTTGTTGTTTGCTTTTGGTGAAAATAGAGAGTCTCTTTAGACGAGTCTCTGCTATACTAACCTGCCACGTTAATTTCATGCTTGTCGATTCTGGAGATGTCGCATTGATCAGTTCCACAACGTCACCCGAAAGAAGGCTTGCCCGAGCCTCACTTAAATCCAAACCGCTGTTAAAGCTCTTCTGCAAGAGGAAAAAAAAAGAGAGGTGAACCATCAGCTCGTCTGTATATGTATATAAAATTCTTTGTTATTTACCATTCCAACAGCTATAGGTTCCGACAAGGCACTTGGCAGTGATAGGCCATGCGAGTTTTCGGCACGTATGACGAAAAAATAATTGACTCCCGCATTGAGGCCAACTTGGGTAAAGGAGGTATTTTGAATACGAGCCCCCACCGCTATCCAGCCTTCTGTTTCGTTCTTCCCGAACATCTCCACCACGTAGCCCTTCAAAGCAGACGCTCCGATTTTATTGCTTCGAGTCCATGAAATCGTGACTGTATCTTCTGTCTTCTCGACCACCTGGGGTTTTCCAGGTGGCCCAGCATAAGTCGACAGCTCTGGAGCTCTGAAGAACTTAATATTCGGATTGGTTGGGGCTTCCAACTTAAGATATCCACTCCACGAGGACTTTCCATTTCGATTGCTTGCAACACAAGTGTACAATCCCTCGTCTTCGGTCTTTTGCAAGTCGCTAATGGTGAGTGCTCCTGACTCCGAGATATTTCTTCGGTCGTCATCGGGATTCTCATCGATGGGTATTCCATCCCGATACCATGACACCATAGGAGCTGGTGTTCCAACCGTTCGACAGGGTAGGGTTACAATTGACTTAACTGGCAACGTTTGATTCACTGGTCCCTGAGCAATTATCGGTGGTGGGAGTTCAAATTGAGTATCCACTGTCACAACTGTTCGACTGCTCACACTGCCGACAGCGTTAAGTGCATTACAAACAACCACTTTGCCTGAATCCTCTCGAGCGAATCGAATAATTGACAAAACACTTCGTCCTTCAGGTGTGAGGGTGGCTTCCATGCGGCCATCCCGATAGCCGGGAAACATCAGTGAGCTATTTCCTTCGACGGACCAATAAAGTGTTGGCTTTGGATATCCGGTTGCCTGGCACTCAAATAGTACTTCATCTCCAATTTCTACAAGTTCATTTTTCGGACGAGTAATGAACTTTGGAGGAGCTTAATGGAAAACGGATGTCAGTTAGTTAAATATTTTATATATACCTTCTCAATATTATATTTATTTAGCTTTGATGGTGGACGGATAGAACTTACCATGTACAGTTAGGGTTCCAGTGGCGGTAATTGAACCAACAGCATTGTCTGCTTCGCAACTATACTCGCCGATATCTTCAAGTGTAACATTGTCTAATTTAAGGCTACGATCTTCAAGAATGTGTACACGTCCTAAATAAATAAAACTTTTAGTTAAAGAGCGAATAGATGAAACTATGTAGAGTATCTATGTATGTATATACAGGTATAAAGTATTAAAACGACTGAGACTACAAAACTAGAAGGAGAGAAACAAAATTGTTTGTATCTGTTGGCGATGCGATGATTGTGTTGTGGAAAGGATAATATAAATGCGCGCTCAGGACTATAGATACTAAACAATGAAATACGAAATAAAAAGTATCCGAACGATGGGAAAAGTTTTGTGTGTAATTGCACACTTTGACACTGAGTGTTATAGGTGAAGTTTTAATTAGGAATCTGAAAGCTGATGGTATAACGCGCATAACGTGATGGTAACGGTGGTGGCCCTAAAATCTAAATCAAGCCAAAATGGGGATTTGTTTTGTGGTGATGATGAACTACCTAAAGCTGAAGTGATATTATTGGGATTTTTGTAATTGGGTAATGCTTCATTGAATTTCAAAGTTTTTGAAAATTTCTTAATTTGGCTTTAAAGAAAGTGTTAATTCTGGGTTCAAATACACAATTGGATTGACCTATTGTTTGGAATCAAAGCCAATTTTGACAATTTTAGCTCTAAGACTTTTTGTTCAAATTTGAATTTTATATCAAAGTGGATAGTATGAAAAATTTAAACAAAAATTTTAGCAAGAAAAGTTGCTTAAACCAACCAAAAAAAAATCGAAATGTATTTCAGAATTTTTTACTGAATTCGTAAGAAATTTTTTTCGGAGCAGAGATTGACTCGAGACAAACTCAAACAAAATCAATAAGAGACTTAAGTCATTAATATAACATGTCCAAAAGCCATAATAATTCAAAACGAACAAAAGTATATGAATTCCAACTTTATCATCTTTTGTAATTTTTTTTTCAGCTTTTGTCCGAAAGCCAATTTTTTGAAAAATTTTAGAAATCATAGATTTTTTGTTAGCCAAAAATCAAATCATAGAAATTTAGTAGCAAAAGTCACCACTTGGATGTTCGAAAAAGAATTATACCATTTTGAAGGTCAATGAATGGGAAAAAAAAGGTCATTTTCCTACAGTTATAAGTCCTACAGTAAATAGTTTGTTCCTCTAAAGCTTAGGAAAATAAGACTTTCATTTCAAAAAAAAATTCCGACGAAGCTGAATTTTGGTAGAGAGCTTTGGTTTTACGTCCAAGACATTTCCTAAAATTAAGACGGATGCTAAAAATTTTAGGGGAAGTAAAAGAGGGTTAAATTCATTCCTCTCCTAATTTCTCGAAAACCTTCAGTTTTTTGAAAAAATTGTAGCTTATGTCTTTCTACACAAAAAATATTTTCATCCTTTTTCGATACAATCAAAAGATTTGGATTCAGGGTATTCCAATTAATAACCCCGTGACCTCCTCTCCGTGTATATGCGAGATAAATTTTTTGGTTTTCTATCTTCATGTCCAATTTTGTGCAAGAAATTACTCTTCAAAGATTACCAAATTAGCTCAAGGATTTTGTTAAAATTTTGTATATTGATCGGTAGACAACGTTTTCTGTATGATTTGTGTTTGGCTACATTTCTTTCAAGAATTCAAGAGCTCTCAAGAATTGAAGAAAAAACAGAATTTCACCCCCTTTTACCCTCTTTCACCCCCTTTCATTTTAGCCGTGGGCCAAATTTAAGGCAGGTACTTTTTTAAAAATTTAACAGCTTTTTACTACAGGTACAGCTTTGTCGAACTTTGTACGCAATATTTACATTTTTTCTTTTAATTTTCCTGAGCTATTAAGAACTTTAAAGGTTTTTTTTCAGGGTGGTAAAATGGGAGATGTAAACGCTTCGTTTGTGGTATTATCATAAAATAATTATGGTGTTTGAAATTCCTGCAAAAATCTAGGGCTGATCAAAATTACTCAAACTAGCTGTTTTTTTATGACCAATTACAATACGAGTACTAAGCGAGTCCAATTTTAAAGAAAGTATAGCTTTCTCGAAAAATATTTTTAAAAAATTTAGTTTTGGCACAGTGTCAATCATTTGTCTAAATCAAGTAGAAATATGGAATACTTTAGTTTTAATTTTTAATTTGTTTCTGCAACATAAACCAAAATATACTTTGCTAGTTGCTTTTGGTACGATAAACTTAAATCTGGTCTCAGTCAGAATTGCTCCAGCACGTCTTACCCATTCTTAAATATATATCTCTTAAAGTTAGGAAAAAACTTTCTTTTTATTTAAATTGAAAATTGTGGTAATGATGTTATATACCACAAGATCATCTTTTTTTTCAAAAATTGCAACTAAATCTGAAAATTAAAACTGCTTTCATAAACTGTAGTTGGATTTTATCAATATTTTATATTATTCTCTTCAAAATTCTCAATTTAAATTAAGGAACTTAGCATATTTTTAAGTAACATAGTTTAAGGCAAAGCCTGACAACAAATTAATGATTTCTCCAAGGTGAATAATGAAGGTATTTGAAAAATTCAAAAAGAATTTCAAAGATAAATGTTTATTCTTCCAATTGACGATACAAAATAGTTTGAAAGCAAATTATTTCGACAAATAATAAACTTAAAAGTGGCATAAAACGAATATTTTCAAATTCTGGATTTAAATATCTCCAAAAACCTAACGTAGTAGAGTAATTTTGAGACCAGCTTTGAATTCAGTGCATCAAAAACTATCAGAAAAGTATATCACGGTTCATAAGAGACAAAAATTAAAATTGGCCTTTCAAATGCCATGTCTACCTTAATATTTTAAAAATCATAAAAATAAGATCTTAAAAATATTCACTGTGACCTTAAAATATCGTAAAAAAAAATCTAAAAGTAACTGAAAAGACTAATTTAATAATTAACTAATAAGTTGATTTTGATGACTAGTGGCTTTGGAATACTATTTTTTCAAATATTTCACAAAAGAAATTCTAATTTTTGTAGCATATTATACGAGTTACCTGAAATTTTTAGTTTTCTGTGTTCATAAAAAGCAATAATTTATTATGTGCATAAGAAAGCATTGCCATTTTTTGATTTTCTAACTGCTGTATTGTGAGCATTTTTTTTTTCTGCATTTTTAAGAAAATGTGTTTGCAAGTTTTACGGATGAAGCTTTTAAAAATTTTGAACTTTCAACTTTGTTGGAAGAAAATGTGTTATTTTGTGCTCAGCTTGTGCTTTCTTGCATCGAAGAAATTTGAGCACAATACAGCACAACCTTTTTTAAATCCAAAATAGAGCTCCGCAAAATTTGGCCCAAGGAAATTAAGCCAAAAAAAAGATGAAACAAAGCCAAAGCTAATCGAGGACCCAGAGCTAAAAAAATATCGCTTTATGCAGATCCATCTCTAACTTGCTAAGGGTTTTCATTTTCAAAATGAAAATTTAGTGTATTGAAAAGCATCTACAGATAACTAACAGAACAGCTGAAAAATCGTGCGTCAGAAAACCATCGGCGAATAACAGAATACAATTTGTTGGTTTACCTGTAACTTATTGAAAACCATCACCAAGAAACAGAATAAAAAAAAATAAATTTAGTGGCGCAACAGCTCATGGAGAGCCAGGGCCTAGTGACTAACAACTCTCAACCATTCCTGTGTGCGTGTTGTTGGCAGGAACGGAGGGGACCTACAATTTTTTGCCGAGTCCAAACGGCTAGATGAGAAGCACTTATTCATGACAAGTATACTCTTGGAGGATTTGTCAGTCCCTCGCAAGAGGCAGTACCTCCGAAAAAAACATTTCTGTTTTTAGATGGCAGTGGCCGGGAATCGAACCCAAACCTTTGGCATGACAGTCCTACGCACTAACCATTATGCCACGAGAAACAAAATAGGTGACGAAAATTTTGAGATTCTTGTGCATTTGTACTAGAGTAATTGTATTCGATACAAGCAAAGTTTCGGGTATTTTTTTCAGGCAGTTACAGGTGCTTTGTTAGATAGTTTGAGTAATTTCATTTTCGACAGTAAGCTTTTACATAAAAAAAAATTGGGGTATTAACATTTTTTTCCGGGCTTTTTCACTTTGGGGAATTATTTTATTGGGCATTATTTCACTATATGAAAAATTATCCCAATTTGGGGCCTCATTCCATTTTTTTCTTTCGGCGCATTTGTTAATTAAATTTTGTAAAATGCAAACTTAATGCTAAAAATAAATAAAAATGGCTACTCACTAAAAACTATACCCTTAGTAGATTCCATTGCACATATTGCAAAACTTTTTCCTAAAAATCAAAAAATGGGGGTCCTATTCTCACTCACATGAATATAGTGCTTATACTTAAGGAGTAATTTTAGTTTTATCGTTTTCGCTATGTTTAGAACGAACGAACGCTTGCTATGGTTTGAGTGCCCATTTCGTTTAATAGGCTCTATCTTTGCTAAATTCCAACCGATTCTTAAAATAATTTTTCATTTAACCAAGAATTTGTAACCGTTTTAAAAATTCTTTTCAATTTTTCTTGTGCGGATAACCCTTACCCTGCAATTAATTACTAAACTCGGGTTTTCTCTTTTTTAACTTTGAAAACAAATTATAACAGATCCTGCCGAAACTTGGAAGATGGAAGACGTCAAGATAGAAATTTACACCAAAATTCATCTGTCATTTTTTTTTTTTTTCATAATTTTGACATTTTTTCATTTAATATTTAATTATTTTTTTTTTATTAAAACTAAAACAAATTAATTATTTTTTTTTTATTAAAACTAAAACAAAGCCATATGTGCCTATATTGTTTTAAGAAAAAAAAACTATCAAGTTTGGAACTAATACATAATAAATGTCCATTGTTTTAAGACCTACGCTGCCTCCATATTTTAATGATTTCACTAACCCATCCATTCGTTTTTTGACTAAACCTTGAACTGACTAAAAAAAATGCTTACAAAAAAATATTCTATCACCAAATTCAGGTAAATAATATTCCCTAATGAATTCCAAAAGAAAACTCAAAAGCTTTTTGAGTTCTCAAAATGAAAAAAAAAATCCTATGTAGAATGATAGTTGGCTGTCAATTAGCAAAGGATTAAATACAAAATGCAACGTTAAAATAAAACAAAGATACAAATACAAAAAAAGAAACCACCATATAAGAAGACTACAAATTATAAAAAAAGTATATAAAAGACAGCTAACCCAAGACAAGAAGTGACGACGAAAATAAAACCTCACACCATCCAACTTTTTACTAATTGACAATCTGATGAGGGTTTGTTGCTTTTTCTCTTTGTCTGAGTTCGGGGGCCGTTTTTCTTGTTTTCGCCCACTTTTACGCTTTAAAATTCAGACAGTTTTGTTGTCCTTCCATTTGGATATACCTACCTATACACACACAAACACACACTTATATGTGTATTTGTTTGTATATTTTTGTTATTCATCATCTATATATGTAGATAGATACTTACTTAATGGCATATTGCCACCAGATGCAGTACGCCGCCACAGGACATCAGGCAAAGGATCACCACCAATACGACATTGAAATATCACAGAGTTGCCAACCACTGCGGTTTGATTTTGTGGTCCTCGGATGAGGAATGGTTTAACTGCAATTTATTAAACAAAAAAAAATTAAAACAGGATAAAATATAAATGCAGAAAAGGGCTATGGAAAATGCGTATCAAAAAGGACACTTAAATAGCAAAATCCCGAACAACTATAACATCACAACTTTATACTCCCAATCATGACAACTCACCATGAACTTTTAGAAATGCAACCGCAGATTCTCGCGTCCCAACAATATTCTTCACCACACACTGATATCGTCCATCGTCCGATTGTCGCGCATCCTGAATTGCCAGATTACCACCATCCACAATGCGTATCCTCTTTGATGCACTCAAATTTAGTGTTTGTCCATTTTTACGCCATGTGATTGTGGGCTCGGGTGAGCCACGCGGTGCACCGCATTCCATGAGTGCTACATCACCCTGTGCAACACGGGTGTTTTGTGGTTCCAAACGGAATTCCTCACGAAGGACTATAATATAGAAAATTTAATAGAGGAAAATATACTATAGGTACATGATGGTAAATTAAAATCAAGGATTTATCAATGTGTATATATCTGTGTATTATATGACATTATGTGTATGTATGGGTCATAAAATTAGCTTGAAGGGATATTTATTGCAGTTACATAGAGTGACCAGACTCAGAGAATGTTGATTTGTAAAACCGTACAACCTTATCCATAAACGCATTTTAGAGACTGCGAAAAATAGCAGTGTCACAAGGTCTAAATGCAAAAATACTACAAAAAAAAAGTCATTTTAAGCTAAATGCGTTAAGATGATGAAAAGTGATTTTTAAATTTTTGACAAACAGGGTCTTATTGTAATAGATTTTTCCTGTTGGTACTTTAAAATAAAATTGATTGAAAATGCGTTATTAACACGGATTTACCCACTGTTAAATAGAGCCTTTATAAGGACTTATACAACGCTTATTCAATGCTTTTACAATGCTTATACAAATTGATAACCCAGTTTATAATGAAAAGAAAAACTGTTTCTTTCTTCATTTTTTTAATAGTTAAATGGTCACCAGAATGACGTTCCGGGTTGCTTGTAGATTAAAGACCCCCTTTATAGCATTTTATAGATTTGTCATAGTATTATAGAGATAAAGCTCTTGCGTGGATGGCCTCTCCATATAAAGAGGCATAGATAAAATGCAACATAATAAGGACTTTGATATAATTTCTAATCGATTTCAAAAGTGTGGTGAACCAATAATTGCAAAAAGGGGAGACAAGAATCCTTCAGTTTAACAGAGCAATTACTGGGTATTGTAATTTATATCTTCATCCTTATTGGCGAGTAATCCTATATACAAGACAGATGAGCTCTCTTCTCCCTTCTTCTGAGATGTCATATCTTTTATTGAAGTAAATCCTTAGTAATTGGCCAAGTGATTATTTCGGAGACATAAAAGTATTCCCAATACCTAAGTGTTCACAAAGGAAACGTGGTTTTTTGAAGAAACTCACATTTGTGTCCTGCAAGGATATTTCTCATATTCAACGTTAAAGTTTTACATATATTCACAAATTATTATTAACGGTTAAATTGATTTAGTTATTTTTTTGCTTCATTGCGAAAACTTGCAAGAAAAAAGAACCAAAGATTGCCTAAGGATTTTGAATTACTAGATTCCACAGGTATATCCCTTTTCTGGTACGTTTTTACGGTGATGGCATGGTGGTGGTGCGACGGGATGCAATATTCAATTGAGATCGCTTCCTATTATCTTCCCTTTTTTCTTTGCAAACTTTTTTTTTCTTTATTTTTTATTTTGTTTGCTTTATACAAGGAGTCAGATAAATTAAATTCAATTACTTGTTGGCATCGACTTTTATATTTTTATTTGTAAGAAAAAAAAAAATCAGGCAAAATCGTTTGAAATAAGAAGACGACGACGACGACTTACGAAAAAAAAAAAGTTGTAACGAAGAAGACAGGCAGAAATTTCCAGATGATGATGTAGTGTAGTGTATGTAGGAGTAGGTGGATAAGGTCTGTTGCTTGTTCATCTGTAGACGAAGGATATGAGATATCCTTATACATACATGTGTAGGAGTATGAGTAATTTTATTTTTACTTTTTTTATGACTATGTTTGTATGAATGTTTTTGATGATGGGAATGGATTTTCTTCAGACATTTTCTTTGTATACAATGCATATCTATATACTGTTCAGATAGAAATGGAAAGTCTTTTCTTAAAGAAGGTTTGTGCACTTAAGAAAGGATGGGTAATTAGTTAACCAGAGATGATGATATATCGATGAAAGAAAATATCTCGATATCAGATGTTCAACAGACAGAAAATATTTACTACCTAATGGTTGGGCCGGAATATACTGTTTTTTTTTTTTATGATTCATTGTTAGTAGTTGGTTATTTAATTTAATTTGAGACTTTTTTCCAGAGCCTATTTTGGCCAAAATGTGTTTGAATTTTTTTCTCGAAAATTATATTTTGGATTCGTATTAAAAAAATTCAAGGTATTTATACGAGACTGAGACTGAGACTGAGACTGAGACTGAGACTGAGACTGAGACTGAGACTGAGACTGAGACTGAAACTGAAACTGAGACTAAGACTGAGGCTGAGGCTGAGACTGAGACTGAGACTGAGACAGAGACTGAGACTGAGACTGAGACTGAGACTGAGACTGAGACTGAGACTGAGACTGAGACTGAGACTGAGACTGAGACTGAGACTGAGACTGAGACTGAGACTGAGACTGAGACTAAAACTGAGACTGAGACTGAGACTGAGACTGAGACTGAGACTGAGACTGAGACAGAGACAGACTGAGACTGAGACTGAGACTGAGACTGAAACTGAGACTGATAACAACACTGATACCGATTTCGAAACCGATACTTATACCCATACCAATACCGATTCAGATTTGAGACAGAAAGTTTCTTAAGCACCAAGCGAGAACCGTGATGAGACTTTGTAATACGAGACGAAGACCAAAACAAAAACGATGCCGACACAAAACTGTAATTCTTCAATTTTTATGATACCGAAACGATACTCACAAGAATATCACTTAGTTTGGTATCGTAGTCAGCCTTGACTAAGATAACAATCATTTCTTAGCCGTGAGTACCTACTCTTTGAGCGACAACCGTCAGTTGTGACCATTTGTGGCAATGTTGAGAACACGACTGTCAAAACAAACTACGAACAGCCCTAAAGAAGAAATTCGACGTTATTCGTCTTAACATATCTGGCTGGAGTCACCAGCCAGAACCTAAAGCAACTGACTGCTGGATAAGAAACCAGAATGTAAGCCTTTTGAATCAGGGAAGGTTACCTTTTCACCGTTGTACAGGGAACAACATTTTCAGCAGCTGCTAAATGGTCATCAGCTAGATTAAGAATAAGGTTCTGAAGGGAACTAAACTCTAGTCAATGAAGACCCATTTCAACCACCTAGTATAGAAAAGGTGGGCTCAGCTTTAAAGAAGCTTAACAAGCCTTATAAGCATTCTACAATGAAAAGTTGGTCCTATGTGCGAGGAGAGCAAATGGAATAAAAAATACATTCGGAAATATAGTCCAGAAAATAAAACACGTCGGCTACATTTGCTCGGCTACATCCATCGAATGAACAATAATTCTCCAGCCAAGAAAGTCTTTAAATCACAGCCTCCAGGTTCGAGAGAATGTCAGGTTTAAGGATTAAGCCATAGCGGATGCCAGAAAGATTGATCTAGATGACAGCGTGCTCGAGATCGTAGCGGATGTAAGTTTTACATGTCTCAGGCTGCGACCTTTCATGGATTGGAAGTCAGAAAACTTTTTATTTAGATATATTGTTCCTCAAACAGGAGAGAGATGACACTAGTTTTAGTTTAAGACACTATGGCAGCTACTTTTCATACCAGACGTCTTCCTTTGCAGGTGGCAAAGTACTGGTGAGTAGGTGAAAATCCTAATCTAATACTATCAGCTATACATGCTCTCATGTGCGAGTAGATACATTTTACATGGAAAAGCAGTTCGATGTGTTCCATTTTAAAAACTTCCAAAGGAAAACTCCTATTCTGTCTTAAATCCACTTTTAAAAATCTGCCTTTAAAAAGTTTTTAATTTATTTTCTCCTGTTTTTCTTGTCAAATTTATTTGCTGAAACCCATCAGACCATACCAACTATTCACAACAACAAAAAAAATGGCTTCTCATCCGTTTTTACTAATGTCGCACTCTATATCCCTTCAACTTTAATAAGAAAACAGACTTCTATTGTTACAATCAATAACCCAGAAATTAGACAAACCACAATAGAGCTGACATCTTTTTGTTGATGTCTTACTTTCTCTATAATTTTGAACAATTTGGGATTCCTATACCTAATAAATGTGTGCTAGCAATTTCCAAAAAAAAAAAAGTATCCATTACAACAACAACTGTTACCTAAATACAAACCCGCTTCATACTCATGTCGTCGCCTTTTATTTTCTCATTAACAATATACAAAATACCAAAAATAAACCCCTTTTATATAACTTATACCTCCCATTAACCCTTTTTGACTTTTAAAAACTCATTAAAATTACAAAGAACAATTATTGTTAAATTAATAATAACTCAATTCGATACTCTCTCTCCTATATTCCTTTCTTATAGCTTATAGTTACATACGATACATTATCCTTAACGAACAAAATCTCCAAAAATCTGTTACTCACAAAACAGAAGGTTATGTGGTTATGGTGTGAGGGTCTGAAACTTTTGGCGTACCCTCAACTTGTGTTTCGTATAAGATTCTTTATTAATTACAGAAAAAATTCCTCCCGTCTCTCTAGGCAAATTGCATCGTATGTAAGTTACCCTATAAATGTATATCTACAACATTGTAACATCTGTGGGCTTTTCTGTCGAATTTAATACAAAAAATTAAATCTAAGACAATATTCATAAAAAAAACATCACATCATCTATGTACTGCTTATATACGGACACTATGGCAATGGCAATCCCCTTTTAATAATATAAAATTAATCATAAAATATTTAAGCCAAAAGGGCATTGTAGAAGACTTAACGTTAACACTTAGAAAAAATTAAATATATAATAATCGATCATGCACTACAACTTATACTTACAAGCAACTTGAAGGGTTGCATTTCGACTTTTAGCAACACCAAACTCATTCTTCCCTTGACACCAATAGACGCCAGCATCACTCTCCCTCCGGGAATGGATTACCTAGAAGGATACGAAAAAGGATACAAATTATATTAAAGCCATAAGTCCTGGTTGTGCAGACGAACTAAACAAAAAAAAAATAAATAAAAATAGTAAAATATAGCGAGGGAGGAGGAATCCTCTAAAATTATATAAAGATGGAGGCAGAGAAGAAAAAAAAAATTCAGAACATGACACAGAAAACTGCTCGGAGCAACCTTCCTTTTCATATCGTATACTGATGTCGATGTCGGTTGGGTGGAAGGCTATAAGTGAGTGAATGAGCATCAGTGAGCAGCGGCAGCGTCCTCGTCCTCGGCGTCATCATATTTTTGTGCAGACGCGACGGCTGCGATGACGAGGACGACGACAACGCTGACAACGATGTCGACACAGATGACTATGATGACGGAAAAAGTCCCTTGACTCCAATTAGATGACATACTGGCGACTTTCGTTTCAAGTGCAACCAGACAAACGCACTTCAAAGTATCTTAACCAGCTGCTGCCATAACTGCTGCTTATAGCAGCTCACGTTTGAAATTACAATTCACAGTAGTTAGGACTTAGGAGAATGAAGATCTACCTACTTTTTTTATTTTATTGTTTTATTTTTTTTTTCTCCTTCAGCTTCTTCGTTTTTACCACTTTATGCGATGCTGTGTTTGCTCTTTGAAGTGGGTCACAGTCGCGAAGTGCATAAATATTCATTCGAATGAAGAAAAGATGAAATAAGATTCTCCTCGTGCGCTCCTCATCTTTGGAAGATGACATTGCGCGAAGACAATTGCGGCTTCAGCTACACATATATTATAAACTTAAAAAATATAAGACGCATTGGATGCTGTGATGAGAGGCAGATACATATATGCGTGAGCAATAATTGAAGAATGTTGACAAAAGTAGGTACTTATAGTGAGGTTGACTGATTATGAAATTAATTCCTTTTATTTACAAACGACAGGTTTGCACATATAGTTCTATAGAGAACAAGCTCATTTCTATTCATAGAGAAAAGAATTTTTAAGAAACCGTGAGAAAAATTTAAATACCACTCGGGGAAATTCAACAGGCATTACCAGTTATCACACTTCTGAGACTTTGTAGTTGACTAAGTAGTTTCTTGTTGTAGAAATATTAACTTTCTTTTGCATGAATTATTTTAATTAAATCTAAGGGTGGAATTCACAATTTTAAAATACAGAAGATTAAAATTGTTATTATTTTTGAAATTACTTTTTTCTTTGTAGCTAAAACACATGACTAAAGACTGAAAATATTGACTGCTTAAAATAGCTTTTCAATTTCAAGGGAGATAAATATAAGGCTTTGGAAATAAAATATAAAACTAGAGATAAAACATTGAAAACTTAAGATTCTGTTTACAGGCAGCTTCTAAAGTAAAAAAAAGATGAAGACGATTTAAAAAAAAAAATTACATTTACAGAATTTTCTTTTTATTACTAAAGGAAACTCGTATTTTATTAACTAAAATTATTAAATTTATTTTTCTGTATTATTTTTTCTCTGTGAACTCAGTTTGTACTTAATACCTTCTAAGAAAAACCGTGTAGTCAGTTCATCGTTTGGATTTCAGATTCTCAGAATAAATACAAAGATTAATACAAAAATGGAAAGCTTTTCCAGAAATTAAAATTACTATTGCCTTCACAGAAAAAGTTCAGTGGAAGGAGATGTTCATATGTCTCACAATTTTCACTTGTCCAAGAGAGGCTAGGGGTTTTAAAAATTGTACGCCTTATTTATTAGTTGCGAAGAAAAAGGAGAATTCCATCAGAATTCCAACAGAATTCCTTTTCAATTTCATTCATAAGGAAAACTTTTGGTATTCAAATTAGTATTAAGTATTTGTTTATATGCGTATGAAAATTTAGAAATAGATATCAAATTAAAAAAAAAAAAGAAATTAAAACTTTTTTTTAAAAATTCAAAAACTTTTTTTTTGAAAATTTTGTTATGCAATATTTTTTAATCTTATTTAAAATTTGTATGTAAAAAAAGTGTATGAGACTAATAAATAATTTTTATTATTAATAATTGAAATAACTTAAGAGAGTGGTAAGAAAACTCTTAAATACCGAGTCTTATAAAAATCGACCATGTAGTTTTCGAAACAAAAAAAAAATAATTTTTTGGAAAATTTTGGGAGTAAAAAGTATCTATATTATTTAGAAGCTTCTATTTAAAAAAAAGTTATTGAAATCAGAAGTACCAATTTGAAGAAATTTGAAAATAAAAGATGGTTCATTGCGAGATACCATTAATAACCAATTTTTGAAAAATGATTTTCGGTCCAAAAGTAGCCTTATTCAAAAGAACTTTACAAATTTTTTTTAAGAAAAGTTGTGGAATTATATGGCAGGAACCGTTATTTTTAATTTAAAAAAAAATATTTTAAGACGTGTGAGTAGAATCACCAAAAACCTATCTATGTACCAAGATTTAGAAAAATCGATCCAGCCGCTGAGGCTGTAGCTGAACTGACAGTGAGACAAGGAGACAGAATAATATTTTAAGATCCACTTTTTTGTCTTCCCTATCATCGTAATAACAAGTTTTTTTCTTAAATTTATTTTCCCGTGGGTAGGTGCAAGACCTGCATAAGGTTCTATGCGGACCGAAAAACGCGTGTTCATAGGTGTGTGAGATTCTTACAACACTAAAACCACCTCCACTTCCCGATTGCAACTAAGTTAATTAATTAATTAATTTTTAACGAAGTTAAGTAATGTGTTGAAGGTTACTTTCGGGTGAAAGTTCCCGCTTATTTCGCGATTTTAAAGCGGCGTTCTGTTCACCGTACCAAGTTGGAAGGTGTTGTTCTTCACAGACGCCGTACTCGTCAAAAATTCTCAATAATCATTGAATTTGCATGTTCAGATAGCCGATTTCTGTATTTTAGCGTGAAACTTTTTATTTAACCCCGAACCGTAGGAATCCCGAGATCCCTGTGAAGATTTTCGTTTCTTATATTCCACCGAGCATTTACAAACGACCTAAACAATTTATTTTCAAATGCTTGTAAGTTATTTAAGTTTGTATCGCAGATACAACTCCAGAGCTATATACCACAAGTCCAAACAGGTTTAAGTACCTGCCTGTTTAAAATCAATTTATTTCCTATTCTAGGCTTTGAATATTTACCGAGTAGGAAGGTTATGCATATCTCTTAATTTACTTTTTAGTTCTTCGTATTTTTTTTTTACGTGTGGCTTTCATTTTAATTTTGCGTCTAGACTCATTCCCAGATACTTTGCCTCATTGGCATATGGAACACGAGCGGTATTAAAGTTCACGTGGACTGACGACTTTTGTTCATTGAGCGCTATTCACCATGTTTTTGTCCACTCATTAACATTATTCAGAGCATTTTATAATTTAATTGTCGCTTCGCTAGTCGCTTTGCCTCCTGCTAATATTGCAGTATCATCAACATACGTGGCTACGATAGTGGCTTCTATTTGAGGTATATCACGTGTAAATAAAAGGTACAGAACTGGACCTAATATACATCCTTGTGGTACCCTATTCAGAATTTCTTTGAAATTTGAATACTCATTTCCGTGTCTTACACGAAAAAGTCTGTTTTCTAAATATTTGTTTAGAATTTTATAAAGTCCTTCAAGCAGAACTTGTCTTAATTTTAATTTGAGGCTTTCGTGACACACTGTGTCAAACGCTTGCAACACATCCAAAAAGGCCATCGAAACAATTTTCTTATCCTGAAGAGCTTTCTCGATGCTATCTACTTGATCAATTGTCGAATGTTTGCTCCTAAATCCGAAATGATGTTAAGGAATAAGCCGTTCTTGCTCTATTATTTGCTGTAGGCGCAGAAGTAATATTCTCTCAAAAACTTTTGGGATTATAAGAAGGAGCGAAATGAGTCTGTAAGTCGAATTGAGGTTGATGGATTGTTTTGAACGTTGTTTCTCCCAAAAATTTCACGTAACTTTCTCAGCGTCACAGTAATCAATGATTGATTTTGATTAAATTATCGGATTATCGAATATTTTCTCACAATAAATTTGCCACGAGTTTACTTCACCACTACGAAATATGAAGTATCGAGACTAATGTTTACCAAAATGGCGGCAAAACAAAGTAGTATACCTTCACGGCGGACTCCCTGTAAAAGGAAGTCTATAAGGAAACATTTTTAATATTTCTAATATTTCTGCCGTTATTAAGTCATAACACGGAGGCTTATTAGACTTTAGTTTCTATATTTTTCTGTTCAATTTGGCGAGCGTAGCATTTCTAGTTGTGTAGCTTTCACTTCAGCTAAGACTCATATTAATATTTCCAATGACAAGTCTGATCAAAATCTCGAGTACAGTTTTTTTTTTACAAATGCATTACTTTTCATATAGTACCTTTATATCGCAAGTAAAAAGAGAAATGAACACTTAAATCATGAAACCCGTTTTAACTACTAAACGAAACGAAAACAACAAAATAACCTTATAAGTTTTTCAGATTTATATAACCGCAGGAACCTATAGTGGTGTAAGAAATAGTATCGGAGACAATACGGAGCCTTGGGGCATATGTTACAACATTTGTGTTGTGAACCTCAGACTTGAAATCGTCCAAATAAAATAAAATTTATTGAAATTTCGTTCTCTAGTAACTGTACAGATTCGAAAATATATTATATTATTTTTTTGTACCTTAGTTCTAAGGAAAAATTGACATTATCAAGTTCATATTAATGAAGGTGCAAGCCATTTATTTATTTTTATACGCTAACTAATTGAAATACAATTTAAAAAAAAAAAATCAGTTGAAATACACGCCCCGTAAATACAAAACCACAGTATTTACCAGTAAATTAACTAACTGCAATCCTAAGACCTTACCGCACACATCATTGGATTTTAATATAAGAAACAAAAAAAAAAAAAACAATCATAATGTACCTACCTTCGTACCTCTTATCTTCATCAAACAAACAATGCATATTATTTTTCAAGTTGATATCGAAAAAATAAAAAATAACAAAAAAAAACACAATTTAACCTACCTTTAGAAAAAATAATCCACCAGCTGGTAATAAAAGCCGATGTGATCCCGTATCGACTTTTAATTCCTGTCCATCCTTATACCATTGTATCGATGGCATCGGATCACCCTCTGCTTTGCAATTTAACGTAAGGGGATCATTTTTTGGCACAGTCACGTCCATAGGATGTTCTACGATGCGAGGATTTTCTCCTGAAAAAAAAAAAAACAATAAAAATAAGAAGAGAATATAGGTAAAAAATTATTTTCAATAAAAAAAAAAATCGAAAAAACAATAAACTCGTTTATGTAGGTAGGCACATATCTAGATTTGAATCTCTATGAAAGGACGAACAAAAAAAAAAAAAATAGGAGCAGATGCACATTCCTGAACAAAAAAAAAGAAAAGAAAAACCTTATCGAGAAAAATCCATTAACTCATCAATTAGTTGGATGAATGGACAAGAAATATTTAAAATGTTCATATCGTATCCTGTCGGTCTGTGTGTTGAACGTTATTGTTGTTTATTTGACAAAATTCTGTTTAGTAAAATCAGGAACAATTTCTATAAGTTCTTAGACTTCCTTTGGGTACCTAACCTACAGACTTAAAATTCAAAAATAATTTAACTATCAATTTCGATTTTCTGACTTTAAAAATAAGATTCCAATGGTGTGACCATTAAAAATGTAGAGTGAGAACAATAATTCCAAGCCACTTTTATGAGTATATACTCACAAAGGACATCAACATTTAAAAAATTAATTTAATTCCTAACAGGAACTTAAAAATAATAATAAACCAAAAACCCTTAAAATGAAAATAAATCAAATATAACAGTGAATGACAGTTAGCAACCCAGGAACTGACACATAAATCTTAAATATTTTATTGAAAGCTTAGTCAAAGCAACCTCTGTCATTAATTTCATATAAATTTACTTAAAACCGTCCCTACCTATATTAATCTTTTATTCCTTTTTACAAGATAATGGTTTTCATTTCCAATAATCGTAATCCCTTTTATACCTAGTAGCTACCTTCCTATATCCTGCAAAAGAAAAAAAATATTTATACTCATAAATATTCACTGAAGGTATTTTTAGTTCTTAAATAATGCCTTGTTTATACCTTCCGGCGTCGCATCGTCGACGTCGTCGAGTCGTCGTCCTCGATACGATACGCGGCAGCAAACGTGTCTCAAGGACATCCTCCTTAAAATCAACAACAACAAAAAACAGTAATCAACAACAAAAAAAATAATAATAATAAAAAGGACGAGAAACGTATTTTTGCCACATAATTGAATCCGAAGCGAATTTAATGGCAGATTTATGGAATAATGGAGTGGGAGTAAAGTCAAATTAAGTCCTGGCATATTTATACACAGTTTTTTTTTTCTTCTTGTTTTTTTTTTTGTTAAAGAACACACAAAAGGGAACAAAAGATCCATAGGACAAAAAATCAAATATACACAATAATGTAGTTCCCGGTTATGAAAAAAATGGAAGAAGTGGCTTGTGGGGGGGGGGGGGTGAAGCCTCTACTGGTAGAAGTAGAGGTAAAATATAAATCCGCCCAAGAGAATTCATGATAATTGCTGTTGTCAATTTGCAATTTTGTTCGATAAATTCAATCTGACCTTAGTTTCGTGTTCAATTAGATGTCGTTTGGCGAGTTGCTATGTGTACCAACCTAGTAGGTAGGTACTCTAAGGACGACTCCTTATGGTAGGTATTTAAAATATTTAAAATTCCAAAAGGTATTTCTCTCTTTAATTTCACCTGGAAATTCGAATATCCTTTTGGTTGCTTGCTTTTTTGCAAGCCTTATTTAAGTTCAAGTTTATATTCTATCTCTATATATATAGGATGTATGGGTAAATCTACTTCTCTCCCTACCTATCGTCCTGCTTGGCTTGGTATGCAAATTTTCTTTCTCTATTTCTTCATGCCATAGTTATTTTATGGATATAAGAATATAGAGGAACGGGAAGATATAGGTAGGTATTTTTTGAGCTTTTTCCTATGGTTCATTTATTTCGAAATTGCACAGGAAGCTGATATAGAGACAATCGGGATTTTTTTTTCTTGTTGGTTGCTTGCTTTTGTAATAGTGAACCAAAAATCCTTGAAGCAAAAAGGAATTTCTAGTAACTGTGTAACTGGGTGCTGTGATGGCAAAGGAATGCTCTGCAAATCTCTGCAAATTGCAATTATAAAATAAATACATTCCTCCTTATTCCTTAACTAAATTTTCTAACTATCTATCTATGAGTATGTATGTAGGTAGGTACATTATGTATGTAAATATGTGAATATGTTTGCATGAAGATTATAGAACTAGGTATTGTAAGTTTTTTTTGTTAACAGTGGTGGTGGAGTAAAATTTATAAAATCTCATTCTCCCTAAACGCTGGGCTTAACATTTTCTGAATAGTAAAGCTAATTTAGTTGAAAAAGGACATATAGGTGGAGTAGGTAGATATTCAGGTAGGTAAAGTAGAAAGGAATCGACCCATAATGGGTGCGAACAAGTTTGCATAAAATTCAAATAATCGTGGTAATTTGTAAAAAAAAAAATTTCTACAGACAGAGTGAACCAAACTATACAAAAGGTATTCAATGTCACTTTTATCGCTCCCTAAGCAAACAAGTTTAGGTCAGTAATTTTAAGGTTATAGAATTTGTCGAAGGATTTTTCTTCCAACACGTTATAGGTATCTTACCTTTAGAAAAGGATTAGTCACATATTTTTAAGGGGATGCTTGTAGCTATTAAATAAAGGTGACATTTTTTGGTAACATTAGAAAATAATTGAGGTAATTTTTGTGTATAAAGATTCTTTTAAGTGTGAATTTTGTGTTAAAGCTAAACATTTCAAAGGGAGGGTGATAAAACATCGTTATTGATATTAATATAACCCTTTTAATAATGAATATAATGATTTTTAGGACTAATTGTCTATTATATATAAACGTTTATAGGATTTTTGATTAAAAGAACTTGTAGTGGTTTTTAAAATTAACATTTTAAGATAAGCAAAATGGCATGGCTATATACAAGGAAAATTTAGGTAAGGCTCCTAATAAGAGCCTATTAAGTACTGAAACTTGGATAAACTGATCCCAGATTTACTCCTCGAACTCGTAAAGGTTTGATGCTTATTTTTGACGTCCAAACAGCCACAAAAAAACAAATTTAAAACTTCCTAAAAAAATAAATACAACAACTTCATAATTTGGGGATAATTAAGTACTAATTAAAAACTCTGATCCTTAATCAAGTGTTTTATAATTTTTTAAAAGAGTGCGACTTAAAATTTTTGTTTATTTAAACACAATTTGAAAACAACAAAACGCCAAATTGTGACTTTATTTATAACTCAATTTTTACCTTAATTTTCTATGTGGACCAAGTACTAATTTCACGTCAAGAATAATCATAGTTTTAATCAAATATAATATTAAATATTAAGGAAAAGTCTAGAAAAATGACTTTCATTATGATATCCGTAAGTTTGTGCATTCATGCGTCTGTGCGGTTACGCGTCTGTACATCAATGCGTCCCATCTGTCTGTCTTCTTTCATTGAGCAAGAAACAAATTGGGCGAATCAATTCGTTTCAAATTTAGCCATAGCACTTTTAAGTGTTAAAGATTAATTTAAATATTTGGTTTAGCTTTATCGCTAGAAAACGGGTTGATGGCACTTTAAAAAAATTTAGGGGTAGATATTTATATTCAAATATTTTTTAAAAATTGGCTCAAATAATTTCGATAAAATTTCGTAGCTATGGTCTTAATAATTATATTTTTGACTTTTGATGAATATTTCACATGAGTGAGAGTTCTTTTTTTTTAAACTATCAAGAATTATTACTCTCAGGTAGCTGTCTATTTGAGAGTCATATTTTTGAGTTTTTGATATCGAGTTTTTTTTTCAGAATTTTGAGAGTTAAATTCTTAAGGGTGCTTTTATAACCGTGTCCACTTAAGAGCTATATTTAAGTAAAAATGAAATATATTCTTAGAAAAGAAATATTGCAGCTGCTTTGCTTTAGTCATTGGATTCATAAAAAAAACGTGAGTTAAATGTGGGGTTTGCTCTTTTACTCTTACATTAAGAAAACAAAAAAATTGAAAATTCTCAACAATTATTAAAATGTTGACGTTAAAAATCTAGTAAATTTGAAAAATCTGATTTACCTACTATTTTAAAAAAATGAAATGATGCCATCATACCAGTATCTAAGCGTTAGTATAGATACACTTAGATTTTTGGGTCCTGGTAAGTGACTTTTGAGTACCTTCATTTATTTCCTAATTGAAGGCAAACTAAAAAATCTTAGTTAAAAATAATCGTTTTCTCTATAAAATGACTATCAGTTGTTTTCTAAATAGTTTCAAATTGCTCATCATTCTTTAGAAATTGATTTGATTCCTCCAATTCATTGTTTTGCCATATTTACTCTCGATAGAATCACTATAGAGAGTAAACATTGCCAAACAGTGGCATAGCCACTTGCAATACAAACTGTGTGGGAATAATTATCAAATCATATCGTGTCCACACGCAAGAAAGTTTCAAAAGGTTCACATGTCGAGGGTAAAAAGTCAATTCTCCACGTACTACTCTGAAGTCAGAGCCCACTTGCGAACTCGCTCTCGATAGAGCTGCTTTAGAAGTTTGCTCACAGCACATGTGCATTAGCTTTTTGAATAGAATGATTGTAGCTGTAGCTTGTAGCAAGAGTTGAATTTTGTTTAGCTTCTTGAGCCAAAGCACAGCCACACAATTACTACAAAACTCTCGCAAGATCGACTCCCGGATAGCTGTCTACACCTTTGTGAGCTGATTGATTTTTGTTGTGCCTATCTGTATCTACTTGCTTGTTACTCTCAAGAGCTGTTTGAGAGTCACTCGTGGTCTTTTTACTCTCTAATAGATACACATCTTTTAAAATAAATTCAAATGCTTTTTTGAGTTCAATTAGAAGCGCTAGCTGCCAAACAACAGTTTTGGCGTGGGTATTTAATTTGTTTCCAAAATGGCTGGACCAATTTTGATTAAAAATCATACCTGTCACAAAATTTCCCATGTGTATCAAAACTGTATACCTATTTGGTTTTTAAAAAAAACTGCACATAACGGATATAGAAAATTGACGTTTTTTTTGGGCTATTTTCACATTTCATTGATTAATGACTCACCAATTTTCTTAACATTTTACGCAAAAGTTCTCCTAAAAATAGGAAAAAAATTATTTTGCATTCAAAATTTCTATATTAATAAAAAAAAATAATTAGTTTAAGTTCATTTTTCTAGGAAATGCTTACTTATGAGCACCTTCTCATTTTGTATCTCTGTTTATAATTTTGCAGAGTCATAAACAGTTTCAAAATAGTCAGGAGCAAAAGTAAAATAAGGAAATGCTCACTCAAATAGCATGAGTAGCTCTGAGCAGCTCATGAGCAGTTATGTACAAAAAACGAAATATGAAAATATAGAAACAATACTGTTTGGTCAAAAATATGTTTCCCAAATTAAAACCTGGTAGAGATAAGACCTCGAGACTAAAGCAACTTTATCGAGATGACGACAAAACACATGCTCAGTGCCAAAAACTGTAAGTAAGTGTCACTCGGCAAGACCAAAACGAGACCATGACAAGAAAACTACGACATAATTCTGCAAAAATAGAAATTTCAAACTTTTCCCGTAAAAATGTTAAATATATTAAATACCTTATACCAAGCAACGTTTATAACTTTGATCAAAAAGAGCAAGTTCACCCGATAAAAACGGGCATATTTTGAATAAATTTTAAATGCTAGTCCAGATAGTTGAGTGAATGAATGAATAGCTTGTCAACTCTGTGCTTTAATAAGATGCCCTTAGGCAACCCAAGCACAAAATTAGATTCTCATTGAGATACTCGATGATTACCGATCGACCTTTTATGGGTACCTAAAATAGGTTAAGCTTATATGGAGCATAATTTTAAGGAATTTCAAATTTTAACACGTTATTCTTCTCCAAAATATTCATATATTCTCAAAGAAAAGTTGTTCCCGAATGTCAATATTCGATATAAAATCTTTTTCCTAGACCAGATTCCATGCAACTGTTTCGAAAAAAAAACTTTATTAAAATCTCATTATGGTGAATGAGGGTTTAAAGTGATGACTGAAAGTTTTTGAAGAAATAAATTTAAATCAAGCTCGATTTATGTTCCAGCTCGTATTAACTGAACACACCTACTGGAGATATAAGATCTTACATATAACTCGCATTTAACCGACACTTTGGCAAAAGTAATAAAGAACACTAAGAAGCTAACAGGTGGGTGCTGCTGGTAATAAATACCTACACACGAGCTTAAGTCTCATTTTTTTTTTAAATTTTAACTTAATATCTCATCAAATCTAAACGATCATATTTACATAAAATATTAGTTCTTACACTGCTTATTCACACCCATGGAATAAATTTACCATCACCTAAGTTAATTTTAATTATATTTTTATTTCCACACAACCGAGAATTTTATGTGGCAATCTTCTTATACTTATTCCTACCTAATACTAAATTATTTGATGCTACTGTATCGTCATAGGAAGGTCATAATATGTTGGTGTTACATTAAGAAATTTTTTAATGGATTTGGGTACAATGTCACCAAATTCAAATACCACTATCAAAATATAATCTTAAAGAAGATACAGAAAACACTAGTAGCTTCCTGATCAATATCAAGAATTTCATGCTTTCTTCAGCTTATCTACTTAATGGATTTTAGACCTCGTTCTTTGTATATAGAAGACATAAAATCACATTCTTTCATTTTTTGTTTGATAAAATCTTACTTTTATTAAATGATCCACTATTAAAAAAAAAAATCATCTTTAAATATGTATAAACTTTATGTTGTAGGTTGGTATCAAGAAAAGGTTTTTCTTCAAAAATCCGATTACACTTTAGTTTGCTTAAGGCTCTTTTAGACCTAATCGCCCACCATCATAAGAATATGACTTCTTTAGAGACTAAAAAAAAAAAAATATCATAAAATTAACTTCTGTCAACAACTTTGTCAGCTTATTTAATATTTTTAAACACCAAAACCAAACCAAACGCACAACACCTTTTCATCTCTTCAAAAGCATATTTTACAATCTCTCTTATCTCTAAAGGCCATCATCCCCGCCATCACTATATTATATCTTTCAGGAAGTATTAAAAGCCACTTAACCTCCACCTCCGCATCCGTACTTTCCATCGTTGTTGTTGTTGTTGATGCCATCGTCATCGTCATCGTCATCGTAGTCATTATTCTCAGTTAAATGATAATTTTCAAATTGACAGCCCAACGCTACTTAAGGGCTTTTTCCTTTCTCCAGACCAACAACAAACAACAAAGACAACATCTAACTACTATAAGGGAAAAAGCAAAGGCAAAGGCGCGCAAGCAAAACTTTTCAAAAACTCACCATGTCATATTATGTTTATGCTCTGCGCTTCACTTCTTCATCATCGTGTGCATATATACTCGCACATAATATCTTCTACTAAAAATGTATATCTTTGTGTCAAAAAAAATTTCCATCTTTTAGCTTTTACGATGCGAATGCATCATCTTGAAACTTAAATACTTTATTATGCACAAACAAACCTAAAAAAAAAAAATAATAATAATAATATAATGCAAGTGAAAAGTTTTTACCCATACTTATACCCTTTAGTGCTTTTTAGACAGAATTCTGATCGGTAGTGGGTTGTGGGTGGTAGGTTATATGGATAAAGCAAAAGCCCAAGGACAAGGATGGAGGAGTTATATTCCTACCTAACTTTATGGAAACTCAACTCTTCTACATCTTTTGCACCGAATCTAGAATAAAATTAACTCAGCTGAATAAACAGCTTTAAAGGGCTACTTTTCCGGGACACTTCTTCTTCTTCCACAGGACGAACGTGCATACAGAGGTACTCACATACAATTTAACTTTGTTGTGTCAAGTGGCAACAAGCGTACAATTTCATATGCACACGACTAGAATAACATGTGTTATCGTCATCATCGTCGTCGTCGTACTTGCACAGCGCAGCACATCTCTAACTTTTTAGTGTCCTTACATTTGCATTATAAAACCTAGAGATAGAAGAGATAATATTCCTGTTGGTTAGTTACTTCTTCTACTGTGGGGCTTTGGACTTTGAACATGGTTGCCAATATAGGTTTTGGCAAAAAAATACTTTTTTATACTTTCTTGCAGTGCAGATTGTTGTTACCTTTCATACCTTCGACGCAAGAGCTAGTACATTCGACTGCATCACCAGAAGTGTTGATTCAAAAACTAGCGTACTTAAACTCTCATTTTTTCACGCTTCAGCCTTTTGCAAGGAAGACAAAAATCCTTCAATAGTAGCTGTGTTTGTTAACGTGGAAATTCTGGCAAATTTTTACAAATTCTCACAAATTGTCACAAATTCCTGTTTGTTAACTCAAAAAAGTCGCATCAAAAGAGCGAAAAGAGAGCAAATAATTTTCCCTTTGCACAAATTTCTGTGTACACGAAATGTTACATGTACTGTCAAAAATCGTATTGGTAAGTTTTTGTCACAGCGTTGCCACTAATCGGAAAATTTTTTGAAGTAGGTTTTCCAAACAGAAGCATAATATTAAATTTTCCTACAGAAGGTCTACATATTCCCATTTTTACTTTTATTTTGAAAATAGAATGAAATAGAATAACAAAAGAAATTAAAAATAGCGTATTATAATTAATTATGCTGTCACGATTGTTATTAAAGCAAGCCAATAGCCGGAAGCCGTAAGAACAGAATTGAAATATTAGTGGACCTGGACTGCATTTTGATGAAAGATAATTTTCATTTTTCGAACAACAAAAGTGCAGGAAACTCGAGTTAAGGCAGTAGACTTATTTTACGAAAAAAGTACATCAAGTTTATTGAAATCATGGCAGTGTGGCAACGCCGTTTATACAAAAAAATTACGTTTCTTACAAAAAGTGGTGCAGTTCATGGTTCAATGCGTTTGTTAATTTTTCTTAAATTTCCCCCAACTCTCATAGAATTTTCCCCTCTATTCAAAATTTGACATGTTTTATACATTTTTGGAAAAAATCTAGTATCTCTTCTCATCATTTAGGACCTTAGCCATTTGGATTTGGCAAACAAAGTAAGGGACCATTGCGTTTCTGCCATAGGCGCCCACGGGAAGGGAAAGGGACGAAGCTGTCCCTCCCTTTTCATTGGACAATACCACGCTACCAACATACTTTTCAATTTTTATTTGACTTTTGACAAATAAATACGAGTCTTTGTTTCTCTGTTGTTCATGATTGGGCCCCTTCTCCATGTTAAATAAATCCCTGGATTAAAAAAAAATTAATTGAATAATAATAAATAGAAACGAAAAATGTAAAACATTGGAAGTTGAGCTTTGTTCTTACCGATTTTTAAACTAATTTGTAAGTTTTACTATCAGAAGACTGCGCTTTTGATTGTGAATTTGTAGTTTATGTATTCGATACAAAAAAAAAACAATGGCAACGAAAAACTTTTAGAGAATATTATTGTTCGTGTCGAATTGTAGATTGTTCGTGTAAACGCGTTCAGTAACACTTTCCGAACACTTCATTTTGAATGCTATAAATTTCTGAACGCATCCACAGATCGCTACTAACTTCGGGTGTATTCTATTTTATTCTACATACTGGCATTCCATTTTTTGATCTCGTCTGAGCTGTCACTTTAAAAAATTCATATCGTAGAAATTAAATTAAAATTAAAATTAAAATCTAAAATTAGACACCAGAATATAGGCCTCAGAAGAAAATATCTGTGAAATGAGCAGATTTTTCAAAATAAAATGAAACTAAGCCTCAAAATGAAGGATGGGGCTGGATCTTATATGAAATAAGGCCCCAAAAAATGAAATAAAACCTCTTGATTTGAGAATTTTCGTTATTCTTGCCTTTTGTGAATTTGGGGCCTTATTTTATTTTCTTTGGTCTAATTTCACGGAGCCTATGCATATAATTAGGCATAAGTAGAAGTTCGATGCGAATACGAATTTTGGTCGAAGATCTTATATAAAATAAAAACCGTTCAATAATTTCTACCTACTCATTTTCAAAATTTGGTTTACTTATGTCGTTTTCGATTGGAATATGGAATTGTTCCATTCCTATTGAATATGGAAAATTTGGTGTAGAAAAAATTCCATATTCGATAGGAATGGCAAAATTCCAAAATTCAAACGAAAACAACATTACTCTCATGATCAGTTAAACCTATGCCTATGTTCTGTAATATCGTTTTCGATTGGACGTTTGGAGTTCTCCTTTTCCACTCTTTTTTCCCTCATTCTACTCCGAAATTTCCATATTCCATAGAAACGGAACAGAACACAAAACCAAACGAAAACGGCATAAGTATCGCTTTAATAAAGTCGGTCGTCGGTCGGGAAAAATTGGAAAATGGAACGAAACTCATGTATTTTATCTCGGTTATCATCTATTTTCGTACAATTTTATCGATGCAAGAGTTACCTCCAGCCTTCAATGTGTCTCTATTTGGGGTAACATTTGCTGTGAAAAAGTGATGGGTCCTTGTTTTTTCTGATAACTTCGGTGGCACAACCGTAGTTATTGATGAGCGGTGAGTTGCTGAATTGGACCTTTTTTTCCTTTGGGCCTTTTAAAATCTCGCGATAACCTCAATAAACCACCATATTTTGCGGGACTTGAAAGCTATGAACTGTCAAAAATAAAACTGTGATTCATTTTTAGCTCAAAGCACTCGCAGAGCACTAAAATTGTGTTTCTTTTTCAATCATATCAGAGCTAGCTAGAAGTACATGCTCGATGAGCTTAGAACTCCTCATTCTCTCTTTTGGTTTCCTTTTTCAAATTGTCGCGTTCCTTATATTAAATTTTAGTCAATATTTTGTTAATTTTGTATCTTTTTAATTGGTCACCTCAGCTATTAAATGAAAATTAAAATTCAGTACTAAGTTTTAAGTTCGTGGAACGCACCGAATTATGGAATCGTATCTGAATGTTCAGTTCAGTGCTTAGCTTAGATGTGTTTCAAAATATTATTGGAGAGCTCTGATTAAAATCTACTCAGACTCAGAACTAATTCTTATCAACTGAGCACCATTTCATGCTCTGCTCAGAGTTTAAAAGAAAAACGTCTATTGAAGAAAAAATCACCAGTATAATGATTGACAGCTATTTCGTGAACAATAATAATTGAAAATGCCATAAAACGAGCACAAAAATACGTATGAACTCGATAGTTGTCAAAGTTAACCGATATCTTTTTGTCAACTATGTGCATGTAGATGTATGTCATCAATTTAATACCGTCAAAAAAACTTTCCATGATTTTTATTTCTAACAAAATGACAGCTAATTCACATTACAACATTTGGTACTTTTCCCCACCTTGGACGGTCGGTGGTCAGGAAAGCTTGACGTGAGATGACTCATTTTGACGTTTCTCATTTTTATCACAATCTGATCTCGGGAAAAGAAAGAGATGGTCAAGGGAGGCAGTGACGCTTTAACTAGCATCTCTTTCTTACCAAGAAAAAGGATTTTCATGAAAAAGAGAAACGTCAAAATGAGTCGACTCACTTATGAAGCTTGTCTGAACACCGTCTTGAATTCAGAAAACCTCACGACTTTTGAATTAGATAAATGAATCTTGGCAACCATTAAGCTTGAGGTAAAACTTATCTAGCATGCTCTCCCACACATTTTGTCTAGGTAAAGTGTATGATTTGAGTGTTTGTGTGCGATGGGAAAAAACAACACAGACGACACACTTAATAAAAACGAATTCAAAAAGGACCTCTTTGATTTTTGCGCTTATGAATAATTGTAGCCTAAGGGAAAGGTAAAGGACTAAACTAAATTATGCTAATATGTGTGCTTACTGTTAGGGGAAAATAATATAAGATCACATATGTATGTACCTATATACACAGAGAAAAAGAAAAGAGGACTCCTTGGGAATTATTGTTTGATGCGAAAGTGGTTTTTGGAGTTTTGTCGTATATCCTTTATTTTTCAAATATTTTAGCTAGACTCTCTCTCTATCTCGTTAGATAAGGTACACTCGCATTTTGAATGGTGTTTTGTTCTATATGTCATCTCATATTTATGTGCCATATCACAAGAAACCGCAGTACAAATATTTGAATGGCCCTCAGGGCAAATCAAATGAAATTTCCCCAAAATACAAAATTCGCACAAACGAACCTCGTGTTTGTGTTCTGTTTTCCAACCAAGAAGCATAAGGAAGTAGGAAGCTGCTCCCTTTGTTTTTTGGTCGACCTGGAGGCAGTTTTTCTTTGTCTTTCTGCAGTGTGTGAATGTGAATGTTGATTCTGGTGATGAGCCTGATGGGGATGATGACAAAGCCAGGGGGGGGGGGGTGGTGGAGTTTGGAAATATCTTGTAATTAAGTCAAAGTCACATATGATATAGACTGACTGAGTCTCTAATGAAGTTTCATTTTGTTGGAAGGCTTTGGTGCGATATAGAGGGAGACTGACGCGTGTATGTCCTTTTAATAATATTATTTGCTCCTGTTTTTGGTCTTGATGCCACAAGGACATACTTTTATATCCACTGTTAAGTAAGGTAGGTATACGCTTTCAGAAGATTATTTACACCTTTTTTTATTGGAATAACAACCTCAGGCAAAAGTTAATGAATATATGCGAGAAAATCAAGTGGTGATAAAACGTGACATTCATACCGAAAAAATACTGGTTTGGATCCTTAAAAAAAAAACTGCTAAAAAAAACAACCAAAAACTCAATGTCATAAAGTATTCTCATTATCTGCGGGAAGACCACCAGCTGCGCGGTGTTTCTTTTACTGGTTATAACTTAAAAAGAGACACACACAAATAAAGAACATTCCTATATAATGTTCGGTATAGAGATATATGAATGTGGCCAGGACACTAGGTGAGGTTGGTAGAATAATAAAAGAACCTATTTGCTAGCCATTGCCTTTTGGTTTTCTTTCTCATTCATCACAAGTCTCTTTATTCAACCTTAATCAACCAAACATCCTGGGTAATGAGAAAACGTAAAACAACATACAAAACAAAAAAAACACAAACTTAAATAAAAGGACGAAATTCCACTTGACTTCTATCTATTTCTCGTGTATGGTGGTCGAAAGGTAAATAGCACAGAGTGCATGGATGATGGGATGATAAACTCTTAGTCTTGTGGGGTCGTAAAGTAAAGTTGTGTTTTTCCTTCTTTTCTTTTTTTTTTGTTGCACCTGAGCTAACTACGTAAACTCTCACTCTAACATGCTAGATAAATACAAGTCCTTCGTTTGTTTTTTTTTTTTTTTTTTCCTTGTCGTTTCTTTTTGTGTTCTTCTTTATCTTTAAGGATATTTGCCAAAGGACCACCCTGATGACTTAGAATTCTAGTTCCGGTAGTAGAAAACGTCAACTAATTCTATAGATCATCGTTAGGTGGGAGCCAAGAAGGACCTCCTTATTCCAGGTTATTACCATCATCAGCAGCTTCATCGTCATCACATAGGTACCTAGTTTTGCGCCGCTCATATAACGGTGCATGACAGTGCTTCATCTTTAGTGCATTAGAAGATATACCTATAAGGAAGTTGATGCTCTTAGGGTACACCTATTCCATATTTATCCATGAAGTGAAGGAAAATGTGCAAACAATCCTGGTTCTACCTACCTATCTTTGCATTTGTATATTCGCTTGCCTTCAATCTCACTTCGGAAAAGGAGTGAACTAAAGAGGAACTTTTGTCTCTGACATAAACAGAGAGAGAATTGTTGTTGTTGCAAAACCCCCAAGCAAACGTTGTCATCTTCATCTAGCCGTGTCAGGATCCTGATATTCATTTTTTTTTTTTTTTTATTTGCATGGATTTGTTTTTTTTTCTGTTTTTTTGTTCTTCAGAGATATGTTGGTTCTTCGCTTATTTATTTATGCAGAGCAATATATGCAAAAGAGTGCTAGAATAGGACACCTTCTTCAGACACGTAGTAGGCATATACACAACATCAGCGAGTTTTTGTTGTTGTTGATGTTGTTGGTAGGTATGAAGTTTTGGAGTGTGATATATAAATCACACACGACAATCGTTGTGTTTTGTTTTCACACATTCCGATTGTTTGAGTGCTTTCCATTGTTGACTCTTGGACGTGCATTTTGTTAGCATATATCTACTCATATATTTCGATCCTGGGATGATGAGATGCAGCGGCTGATATACTCTGGTATACCTATATGCGCGCTCTGTATACTTTAACTCTGCTGGAATATGAATGGATATAAAGGGTGCAAAGACTTCGTTTTCATTTCATATAGGTATAAGAAAGACTATATAGGTATCCACTCAAATCAAGTGCCAACCTTTTGTTTGGCTTTTGGCAAAAGAATGGAAATTGTTTTGCATCAAAACTAATAACATGGTTACGTTAGGTTGTTTGAAATACATAAGAATTGAAAGGTAGTTTAGATTTTGAATCAAATATTACCTACTCATAGTTCTTTGGAAAGGAAGGTGTTTTGCAGTGTTTGTCATTGGTAAATTTTAAGTTTAAAACAATTCTGGGAAAATTCTAAGAAAATGTATTTAAGTCGGTGGTTTAAGAAAAGAATAAACTTTTGTTAGGCTTTGTTTCAGACTTGGATTGATGAATAAGATCTTGAGTTCTGTTCATACATTCGAGTTAAATGCAAACAGTGGGTCAAAACTTAAATCATTTATTGACCCTTACACTCGATCATGAGCCTTTTATTTCAATTTTGATAAAAGGGTCCTATTTCTACTTGCATCTATGTACCTATTGTAACTAAGGGCTTTTTTTTCTGTCTTCTAAGCCTTCCAAGTAGCAGAACAGAGAAGGTGCCACAATGGAATTGTACTGACAGTAACTTTCGTTATCGAGTTCGAGATAGTGTCACGTGTCACAACGGAAAAAGCACTCAATTTGATCCCTGAGTTAATTCACTAAAGTAGATGAGCTAAATCGGAGCAAATTTAGGTATTCAGTTGACTGAAAAACACATTTCTGAAGTAATTCATGTTTAACCCCGAGCCTAGGATGATCTCACACTGAAAAACTGGCCCTTAATGAATAAACGCTGAGTTAACTTAGAATTAGTTTTTAAGTGTGAGATCAAGCTACTCTTGGGGATGAGCTGGAGTTAACTCCCGAAATGTGTTTTTCAGTCAATTTGCGTTAACTACGAGCAAACTCACTTTATTTTGTTTAACTCACCAGGGAATAAACTGAAGTCAATTTAGCGCTTGTGCCATTTTGGTTTCGTTAGTTAAAGAAGTAAAAGTGTGATATCCATAAAAAAAGCAATCGATTTCAATAGATTTTTGGCAACTGAAAGAATAAATTAATCCACATCTGAAACACTGATGGTGCCATATTTTGTACATGGGCCTTACTACACCAATAATTTATTATTCATCACTTTATAAGCTGAGTGTGAGTGGAGTTTGAGTTTAGATTGAGTCGAGATTGAATTGAAATTGAATTGAGGTTTAGTTGAGGTTGAGTTGGGGTTGAGTTGAGGTTGTGTTGAGATTGAGTTGAGGTTGAGTTGAGGTTGAGTTGAGGTAGAGTTGAGGTTGAGTTGAGGTTGAGTTGAGGTTGAGTTGAGGTTGTGTTGAGATTGAGTTGAGGTTGAGTTGAGGTTGAGTTGAGGTTGAGTTGAGGTTGAGTTGAGGTTAATAAGTTGAGGCTAAGTTGAAATTGAGTTCAGAAAAAGTTAAGGTTATGTTGTGAATGAGTTGAGATTGAGCTGAGATTGATTTGAGGTTGAGTTGAGGGCGAGTTAAAGTAGAGTTCAGTTGGAGTTACGGTTAAGTTGAGGTTAAATTGAGGTTGAGTTGAGGTCGATTTATGGATAAGTTGAGGTTGAGTTGAGGTTGAGTTGAGGTTGAGTTGAGGTTGAGTTGAGGTTGAGTTGAGGTTGAGTTGAGGTTGAGTTGAGGTTGAGTTGAGGTTGAGTTGAGGTTGAGTTGAGGTTGAGTTGAGGTTGAGTTGAGGTTGAGTTGAGGTTGAGTTGAGGTTGAGTTGAGGTTGAGTTGAGGTTGAGAAGAGTTCAGTTTGAGACGAGTAGAGTCGAGTTCGAGTCAAGTTCAGTTCGGTTTGAGTTTGCTTTGAATTCGATTCGGTTTGAGTCCTTTTGAGTTTGGTTTGAATTCGGTTGGAGTTTCATTTGAGCTTAGTTTGAGCTTGGTTTGAGTTCGGATTGGATTTAGTCTGAGTCCGATTTGAGTATTTTTGCAATTTCTTTCGTAAAAAAAATTATAAATATTTTATCTTTCGAATTTTGCTGTTGATTTTTTTACTTTTCTAAAAAAAGAATATTAAAAAGTTCAAAACACCCACTTCGATAAGAAATTTAATTTTGAACTAAAAGTTTCAAGTGTAAAATTGTCAAATTCAGCTTTGTTTACGAATAAAAGCAATTGTATTGAAAAACAGCTAACTATTCTCTCAGAAACGCTTTGAAAAGCGTAAATGCAACTTTCATGGTTTCCATTGGTCTTAGAATATATTTTTTTTTTTGAAGCTTAAAATATATTTTAAAATTTGTAATTGAAAACATTTCTGACAAGTGTTTCTAATATTATAAGCTACGAGCAACTTAACAATGTGTTATAGCTCATTTAAAAGCTAGAAATCTGTTCTCATAAAAAAAAAGAAAAAAAGTGAAAATCTTCAAAAACTACTATTTAATTTAAAAAATTTTTTCTTAAGCAAATATCGTTTCTCTTCCTTCTTTTCTTCTTTGCTTCTTTGATATTTGGAATCTCTTTGAAAAAAATGTATTAAAATGGAATAAATGTGTTGAAAAAACGTCTTAAACCTAGAGTAGAGGCAAGATTGGTAAAGTCTTCTTCCTCATTAAGCCTAGTACATACTACTTGTGAATCATCGTAAATACATTGAAATTTTGCAATTTTATTCACCTGTGAACGTGCTGATGAAGCTGTGTGGAGAGTTTTTGTTCACGAGCAATTCCCTTGCAAAATATACGGGAACTCTTGGTGAACAGTTGACAGTCCGATTACTAGTCATTTGAGGCATTGTGGTCTTAAACGTCAAACGTTCACAAAACATTCAAAAGTCGGTACCTGTGAGCAATGTCAAAAAATCACTTTCGCAACGGGTGATTAGTCACTTCACGATGAAGTATGTACTAGGCTTAAAGTGAACAATCGGTATGGTGGAGAAAGTGATTTTTTAATATTTTTTTTGTGAATTGTGATCGTTTGATGTTTAAAACCACTGTGACAACTAAAAAAGTAGGAATCCAAAACTTTTTTTTTTAACTTTTTAAGTTTTTTTATTCAAAAGCGCAAGCGAAAAACTTTGAAATGACACCATTTTTTTTATCAAACTCTGTTAATTCCGCCCTTTGTGCACGGAAAATGTTGACTGCACGTCAACGAAAATTCTCCACTTTTGTCTCCAAACATCTTCACAAGCACGTTCACGGGTGAAGAAAAATGCAATTTTTTTGTGGATTCACATCATAACTCACAAATCACAAGTATGATCTAGGCTTAAATTGATTGCCCAAGGTGTTGGTTGTGCAAGTGAGTACAGTTTCTTACGTATTGAAATTTATTTTTTCTTTTAAATCTGCAGTTTTCAGTTCATTGCTTTAAACTTATAAACATTTTCATCTCTATACCTACGTGAAAGTAATTAATTGTATTAAAAATCTATCTTAACTTTTAAGATAGCTACATTATTCTTCCATTCTAACAATTTATTCATCGCTTTTTAAATGTTTCTTTTTAAACTTAATTTTCTATCTCCATTTAAGTAAATATGTATACACAAATTTTCTAAAAGGAAAAGTTTCCTTTCTCTTGCATAAGTTTCTTCATCAAAGTGCAGTATTTGATGCACTTTCCTTAATCTATCTTGACGCGCATTTCTTTAGCAATTTCAACACACAATCCTAATTAACAAAGTAAAAGTATACAATATTGCTGTATATACTGTTCGTTTTTTTTTTTCCTTTCTTCATTTACCTCGCTTAACGTTTTTCTATAAAAAATTTACTTTTTTTACATAAAAAAGTAAAATTAAAAACAAGAAAAATAAAAGCTTACTTAGAAAACTTCATAGCAAAGCAAAAAAAATTAAATAAAAGTCAATTTTTTTTTACAGTTAAATCCTAATTTTTTGTTCATTTAAAATCCTTAAAACGATGCAAAAAGCTATAGGATTTAGCAAAAGATTACTCCCCATTTTTTGTGTGTGTTCCCCACCAAATGTTGGTGGTGTTGGTTGGCTACGATGGTGGGTTCGTATTGGTTGGTGGTAAAGTTGAGTATTGTTGTTGTTTTGCGTTTATTTGAATGGAATAAAACCTAACTCAGTGAATTTTTTTGTTGCATCCGCAGTCACGCAGTTATTCAAATATATTCGTTCCTTTGAGTTGAACTCTATCTCGTTGGTTAAATGATGGGAGGATGGAATGAACAAATAGGATATTTTCTACACACAGCCCATATTCTCTTCGTATCCGCTGATGGCCTACATTTACCTAATTGGGTAAATCTTCTTCATCATCATCATCCTCGTCATCGTTAGCATCATTCATTCCATGAAATAAAACATGCAAGCTTCACACAGTTGGGGGCGAATCCAAACTCACAGATCTCTTCAAAAAAAACTGATTTTCAATTTAATCCTAGCACGTATTGCATCCTTTTTGCTGTTCAGTTTGGAATTCCATAGAATAGAGTGCTGGGGATGGAACATCCATCAGCAGCGAATGAGTTGGCCTGTTTGAAAACCCGAATTAACTTAGAAAAACAGCGGCATTTAGATTGACGCAATATATGTACGTTCTTGTATGTGTATGGGGGAATACTGTAGATATGCAACATCTATAAACTCTAAATCTAGCTTCACCACTCAAACCATTTGATCGTATCTCTTATGATAAAATCCCATAAAAAGCTATCTTGTTATCAAAGCGAGATATTTCTTCTCGTCCTTGTTGCGGCAATTTTATTTTTCTGCTGGTGTTCTCTTTTTTTATTTTATTTTTATGAAGAGCCTCTCGAAAAAGTGGGCCACAAAAACAAATCGGAACAGATTTAATATGAGGAGTAGCGCAAAACATCTCACAAGAATTTAATGAAATATTTAACATTTTAACTCACCAGTCACCACATCATCTCATCATTTTTGGTTTCGTTTGTGTTCGCCAATGCGGTGGTATCGTGCGGTAGATATAAAGATAGATATAAAGGAGGACTTTGGTATAAGGATAATGGAATAAACAAACAGCTTGAACATACTATCTACTTTATATTCATACATAGCCATAAATATGCTTGAAAATGATTTTGAATGAATAGGCTTGCGTTTGAAGTAGTTGAATTTTTAAGGAGTAGAGATAGACTTTTGCTAGGTTTTAAGGATTCTGCATCATAGATAAATTCTTGTTTTCGTGTTGTTTATTCAAATTTCATCAGTAATTGTTTTTTTTTTGTTATTTTTCTTAATTGAACCTATTTTGTTTACGAAAACAGGTATATGAACCAATAAAGTTTAAATTCATGTGACCCGTGATCTTACACTTTCCAATTTGATTATTATGACTACCAGTGACAGAAGTGGCATTTTTTCTTAAATTAAAAACAATAAACGACATAAAAACATATAGTTTCAAGCCAAATTTGAAACAGAACACTCGTTCGGTGATAAGCCATCAATTTCACAGCATTTTTGAACTTTACAAACGCATGTAAAGTTTACTATCATGGTTAAACTGAAGCAAGAACATCCACATATCATCAAATAATTATCATATATCTGTAGAACTACATCAAAACCTGAATTACAAATGCATGAAAATTTACTAATAGTATTGAATAGCAGCACAAACCTGCACATATTCCCAAGTCATTGTCATATTTCTGTGAAATAAAGGTTAAAAAATATATTTTTGACGTTCAATTGACAGTTAGGAATTAATAATCTTGCTAAATTCCTTCTTTTGACATTCATTGACCATTTTTATGTATATGGTGCTCCTTTTTATAAAAATCTTGGTAATGAAAATTCGGATTTAAAGCAAACCCGTTGTAAAAATCGAACCGGGGTATCATTGGTTTCTCTTTCCTGCTTCACCATTTCAATGACCAATAGCTATTCTTTATATAAAAAAACTTTTGTAAGAAGTTAAACTTGTTTAAAAATAAAGTCCACATAAATGTAACAAGGATTCCTCCCCTAGGTTTTCCCAAAATATTAAGCTTCCAATCATTTTATTAAAAGCGTTTGTGCTTTCTTTAATTAAATTTTTTAATTTCAAAAAATCATATACTAACAGACTCCAACACAAAACCCATTACTTCACGCTATATCTAAGCACCCCTTTCTGCATTTGGAAAATATATTTAGTTATCATTAAGCTTAAAAAAAATCTATTTTAATTTGTTTTAAAGTTTTCCCCATAATTCCACCTTCCTCTTTTCTTCCCCCCACTTTTCCTTAATTTTTCGAAAATATTTAGTTTTCAATCAATTTGAAAAAAGCTTTTATGGTTTAACTTCACTGATTTCTGCTCTCTTCTTCATTTTACCAAAATATGAAGTTTTCTGTCATATTGAAAAAAAAATCAAACTTTTGTTTTGTTTTTTATTTCATGAAAGTTTTTCCACCTGATTCCCATTATATATTCGCTGGCAAATCTTTCTGAATTTTTTAAAAATTAAGTTTCCACTCATTTTGAAAAAAAAAGTTTTTACGCTTTAAAGTTTCAGATTTTATGTGATTAATAATGACCTATAATATTAAAATTTCCTAAATAAGCCCAAATAATTAAAATTAAATTAAATCCCTTCCAATTGCATTTTAGTTAGTAAAAATATTTTGTGTTTAATAATTTTGAAGGAAAAGCTTTTGTGCTTTTTCACTAAGCCCTTATATTTCCTTCATCACTTGCCCTGACCTTCAGTTTTTTGCTTAAACATTTGGTTCCCAATTATCTTGAAAAAAAATTGGCTGCCTTTTTAACGAAAATATTGAGTCTTGAGTTATTTTGAAAAATAAGCTTTTGAGCTTTTCTGATTTAAAATTTTTGCTTAAATTCTACGAAAATATTAAGTTTTTGGTCGTTTTGAATAAAATTTTTTGTGCTTTTTTTATTTTAAGCTTTGTGACTTAGTTTCTATATTTTCACCTTCCCTCACCATACTTTCAGCATTTTGTGAAAATTTTTGACTTTCAATCATTTAAAATAAAAAATTTGTTCTTTTTGAACGTGGGGTCTTACTCAATCCTTAGACATTTTGGTCTTCTTCTTCTCCATTTTACGAAAGTATTGAGTTTTCAGTCATTTTGAAAAAAATATGCTTTTGAGGTTTTTATATAAGTCCCATAATTCAATCCGCTGCTCACATCTCCTGCATTTTTCAAAGATATCTAGATTCCGGTCATTTTGAAAAAAAGCTTTAGTTTTTCTTAATTAAATAATTATTTTTTAACATTTCCTACATTAGCCCCTTCATTCCATCTTCCTCTTAACTTTTTAAATTTGTGAAAAATTTTGTTTTTAATCTAAAAAGCTTTTGTGCTTTTTTTGGTTTTAAGCTTTTAAAATCAAAGCGTTAGGGGATATATATGCGAGCATATGTAATTTAAACCTTGTGGTGCCTATCTGTTAATGGTAAATACATTTTTATCTCCTATAATATATTTTAAAAAACTTTAGTTCTTTTTTAAGAATTTTTTGTTGTAAAACCTTAAGCAATCAACTTTTTAGGAGTTTCGATAAAAATCTTCACCTTTACTTTGTTCTTGAAAATATTTCCCTTAGTTTTGGGATGTTGCATATTTTTCCTGATTTTATTTTCATTACTTGTAAAAGGACCACCACAACTCTTTTTTTTTTTCTTCTACAGAAATGATTGATTTTAATCATTCAAATTGCGTTGAAAAAAAAATTTCAAAAAAATACAGCACCTGAACGACAAAAAGGAACTTCAACTACACGCACATTCATCACTTTTCAACGAACCAAAACAAATACAAAACAAAAAACTACAGGGATGGATGAGGATGTTGATGTTGAATCACTTTTCATCGGGAGTAAAAATTTTTGGATTCATTTTTATTTATTTTTCACAGGAAGCTCCGATGATGTTTTTTTTTTTTTTTGAAGAGAGAGAAGGACCTTTTTTCGAATTTTCAATTTTTGATGGAGTGTTGTTTTGAGTAGGTACCAGGTTGACTTTTTTTTATTTGGCGTGGGATTGTTAAACACTGCATCAGCATCGCCAGAAGACCAAACATCAGTTGTATTGTAAGGTATTAGGTTTATTTGTATTTTTTTTTGTGTTGGTCTGTTGCCTGTTCGTTTGCTGCAGAGAAAGTAGTTGTTGGGAACAAAAAAATATCTTTGGTAGTTATATGTATGTTCCGTACCTTCTATCTAAAAGTCCTAAGTGGGTTTTGAAATATCCTTTTTATCGTTCTTGGGATTTTTGTAGTGAGTTGATGCTTCGCTGATGGGTATGTATGCAAACAGGTGCACTCTGAATTGATGGTAGATGGTTCGTTGATGTAGGTATAAGGCTTAGGGTTTAGTTATTTTTGTTGAGTCTGGTAGTTTTGTGCTAATGGAAGTATGATTCTAAATCAATATTGGTACTTTTTCATCTTTATAGACTTTTCAACGCGAATGACAATCGAAATTCCTAGCTATTTGATTCAGAAAAGTGGTATTACTTTTTGCTGTTGTTATCTCATGGTAAAAATAAAATTTTTTAAAAACTTTTTTACTACGGAACCATCACCATAAGGTTCTACTATAAGTCAACTTTGTTTTGAACAAAAAATTGAGGCTAGTTTTAGAATAACACACAGAAAAATGTTCATCGGAAAACTTTACTTTCAGAAACACACCATCTATTTTCGAAATAACTCTGCAAGTTTTTCAAAACTCTTTAAGCTTTTGTTGACTTTTTTTTTGTATTGCAGAAATATTTAACAGAGTTTCTGTCAACTTATAAGTCCCAAAAACTTAACACAAATTAAAATCCCCACCAGATACCTACCCTCTGCCCGTATAAGAAAAAGTACAATCGACCTTAGTCTATATAGGTATACTACTCTACTCACATGTGTGTAAATCTCCACCAACAGACAATATAAAAGGATTTAAGTTGAAAAATATCACCTTCATTAATATTTATTATTTCAATTCCATAACCTTAACCAACTTCAATTGTCTGCAAACAATTTACTTTAACAATCTTAAACGATGCAATATCCCATTCAGACTTTGCACCAACAAAAATAAGAAAAAGAAAAAAATAACTAAGAACTATATTTACCCACTTAATCTACGTCCTTTTCATGGAACGAGCACTTGAGAAGAATGTGCAGCAATTCCATTATTGCATTATCAAATTATGACAATTGTTGGCGCTTGCATGCCAATTTCTGCCATCGCATAAGAAAGACAGCTTTGCCCTTTTTATGTTTTGGGTTCTGCTCTGGTTGCTGTGATGGCTGATGGGTTGTGTGTTTGTATGTGTGTATATGTTATTTTTCTACGACTGAGGCTAATCCGACAGAGATTTAGCCAAGTCCTGTCAAGGACGATTAATGGGTGCTGGGCAAATATCCACATTTCCACACACACAAGGAGACTTGATTTTTCGTTTTGTTGTCATTTCATTTTTATGCTATATACAGAGAGCTCCAGAAAAGAAACCTTCTCTTTATATAGGGATATACACAATATTTATCTAATATGAGCCTTGAGTATGTTTCGTCCCGCTTTCAAGACATCATAAGAGGAAAAAAAATTAAAAAAAAAAATGCGCACTCATAAATTTATGACAGATCACTGTGTCGTTTGTTGTTCCAATGAAGGCGATGGAAACTACGACGACGACGACGACGACAACAACTAAGGAGAACAATAGTGAAGTAGAAGATGCTTAAGCTACAAATGTTGTATATTATGGAGAGGCGACTTGTCATCATAGTCGCAAAAACATATTACTCAATCCGGTTTATCCGGCAGACTATTTTGTATGCCAAGATTTTTTTGTTTTCTTTCAAAAAGCACCATCAGAGTTGAACAGACAGAGACACCGCCTAGCCCAGACCAGCCCATCAGCAGCCCGACAATTGCGCGCCATACAAAACAGGAAACTCTCTCAGTGCCCAACTTGTGTGTGGACGACTAAATTGGAGACGAAATTGGGTATCTTTGCAAATTATCTAATCCTACGACTATCCAATCAACCAGAAAATGACAAACACAAATTTAGGCTATTCAAACTGAGTGAGTTGCTGCTGGTGGCTTTTCAATGCGCGTCTGACATCCCACATCCCAACCCAATCCAATCCAACTCAACCAGCTAGCCAGCCAGCGAATGCTTTCGGCAATATAGAGGCTAATGGTTTCTCTGGAAATGTGTGTATGTCTTTTATATAATAATTTTGTCATTTGCCAGCATTTCGCCACACCGACTGTGACTGATAAGGGACATAGCAGGGAAGGATCGAATTCATTTATTTAATTGGGGCCGGAATAATAAAGGTAAGGTAAAACTTAAACGATGGAAGGATGGTTTCATAAGTTTCTTTGATTTGTGTGTACTTATTTCACTTACCAATAAAAGGCTGGAATTGTTGGGCGCCATTTTTTTAAATTTTTTCTGTTCCAGTTCAGCTAGCTTAAAAGGGAGAAAATGCATACACTACATTTTCAGCTTGAAACTCTGAACATTTTCTTGTTCAAGATCCAACATTCTGTAACTTAAGTTTCTTAAAAGATACAAGCTCCTCAAATTCTCAGAAACACACTTCTTCACGAGCTAAAAAACTGAAGTCTCTACTAGCCTCTATCTTATTTGATACTGACAACTGAACCAAATTCAGACTACGAAAAATGTCACTAGTTTGATTTTTTAATTAAAATCCTGCTGATGGTCGACTTCGTTAGGGATATGAATAATCGATCATGTATTAAAGAACTTATTCATTATAAAAACGAATTTTTTGTCAAGCCAATTAAATTATTTAATAAACCAACGTCAAATCTATCAAAGATATTTCTAACTTAATCAATGGATTTATTTCATTGATTTAAAGAAAACGTATTTGTTGATTAATAATTTATTTGTGGAGTTAATAAATTCATTCTTTATTTTTAATATTATAGATTTCTCAAATTTGAACTAAGACCAACAAGATTAAAACTCGGGTTTCGCTTATAAATGATATTTTTTCGATAATTGAGTTATTTTATATTAATTAACGAAAAATTTTCGCAATTCAATGAAATTTTTCATTAAGTCAACAAAAAATTTGTGAATGTTTTTAATTTTTAAAAAGTTTATGAATAAACAGTTTACTTCAGAATAATGGGAGAAATGGTATGAATGTGACAGTGAAATCTTCAACAAAACTTATAGTTTTTTGTAAAGTATTTCACTGGCCCAATGATTCTTCTGAGTCAATAAAAACGAAGAAATTTATTTTTCATTTGATAACATAGCTTTTGTATTTTTTTTTTTAGTAATTTATAAATTAACAAGTTGCTTCTTAATAAATGGGAAGAGTGTATGAATGCGACGGTGAAATATCTCAATCAAAAACTTGTATTTTCAACAAAGTGTTTCATTGGCCAAATGATTTTTTTATTGAGTGAACAAAAACTCAGTTACTCTAGCGAATTTTTCTTAACGAAGAATTTTATTTTCTGCTAGCGAAGTCAATAACATATTTTTTGTATTAATTTTTTCTTAAGTTTATGAATATAAAAGTTGTTTAACTTATGTTTTTAATAAAGCGTTTCATTGGGCCAACGAATTTTTCTTTGAGTCAATGAAAACTCATTTAATGTTTTAATTACATATTTTAACGAAGAATTTTATTAACTGTTTGCCATAATTGTTAAATATATACCTTTTTTATTGTTCTCCACCTGTCATGATGCAGGTGAGGTATTATGAAGCAACGATACTACGTTGAAGAGATGCTTTTAAACAATAACCCTAATTTGGTATCATCATATCCGTTCTTTAAAAAAGTTCTTATAACTCTTCCCGTCTTAAGAACTTTCGTTAAATTTCCCAAAGCATTATTAAGGCTATGAGATTTCTTGGCCCTAGATAGCGCCTCCAAACAAAATACGACCGTTAGAATTCAGCTGGAGACTAAGTGCCCTCGGTCTCTTTATTATGGGGTATCTCGTCACAATCAACCCCAATCTGCCAAATCAATTGAATTTTTGCCTTGAAGAACATCCTAAGTGAGCAGAAAACCTTATTCGGTTGACAGATTTCTTTAGGATTGTCGTTAAATTTTTTTTTTTCTTCCTCCTGTGTGCGAGTTGCTGCCTCATTGTGAATTACCCTCCAATTCATTGATAACCGAAATGATTTCCTTTTTCATGGAGAGTGATTTAAAGGAAATTAGTTGTTTTTTTTTTTGGTTTGCTTCTTCTTCTTGTGTAGACGACCGACGAGGAGTTTGAATATTAGGTTAGGTTTGTATACATCCTTCAGGATGATGCTTATTCTGCGAGTTTGTTTTGTTTCCTTATATTTGTGCTGAAGTAGACAGCAGCTATAGAAGAAAATTTATATACCCTCTGGAACCAAAAAATGGCCAATATTGTGCGGTAATTATGGCTCCTTGAGTATGCTCTCCTCTATCTTATTCTTATTATATTGTGGGATATAAAAGTTGTTTTGGATCTATAGATATTATTTGGCTAAGATTGCCATTAAGATGTCTGCATAGGATTTTCGACTCCCCCTTTTAATATATTTTTTCCACTGTTTGTTTAGAAAGAATAATTTTCTCAGTATATTAATCAATTTGAATTGTGTTATTTTGTGGTTTTACAACATAAACAAAAACATTATATATCGATTTTTTAAAAGAAAACAACAACGAAAAAAAAAATTACTTGAAATCTACAAAGTTAAAAGTGTTTTATCTTTTACGTAATGGGCAATCTTTATTTTTTTTTTTTGTAAGTAGTTGTTGGTATCATTAACAGATATTTTTATATTTATTTTCTATTTGGTTTAATGTTTTATCTTAAGTAGGTACTTGATAGCATAGAGTAAAATATTTTTGTGTGAGAAAAAAAATCACGTTATTTTACTGCAATTTATTGAAAAGTATATTTGGATATTATTTGGAAGAAATACTTATTTTAAGTGTGAGAATTGTGTAAGCAAAAATTTTTAGTTTGTGGTTGAAAAAATATTTTTAGAAGTTATATAATAGATAAGTGAGAAAAAGTTTCTTTCGAAGGACAAAAATCTACAAATTATTAAAAAAAAATAAAATTGTACTTAACATCGACATTGCGATGATGCCAAAGTAGACATTGCAATTCCATATTGATTTTATTTAAACTTGGTAAATAACTTTTTTTTGGTCATTTCCCGCACTGTTTTATTTTTTTTTTCCAATAACAATAACGGAATTTACCTTCCATTTTTTTTTTTTTTTGCAATTTCAAGAAATCTTATTTTCTCAAAAACAGAGCTAAGCAACTTTTTAGAATTAACCTAGGTAAATGCTTTCTTAAGATGAAAACTTATTTTTTCAAAAATGTTAATTAATGATACCTTTGAAAATACCACTTTATTTTTATATTTGATTTTCATAAAAATCGTATATGAGTGATTAAGTAAATTTTTGTGTGGAGAAGTTCAAAAAATATAAGGAGTTTTGTGTTAGAAAACTTGATGCCTAATGATTTTTTAACACTTCTTAGGATATCATAAAAATTTTTGTTTTTTATGGAAAAATAGGTTTCTCAAAAATGACTCCTTAGATTTTATAAATTTTTGTAATAATACTAAAAGTTGTGTGACCCACTCCTCAGTACTTAACAACCTTTTCAAAAACTTTTAATAGTATGACATTTTTTCTTAATTTGAATGCTTAAATCTTTATTGGCTTACCGGATGAAATAAATTTGAATCGCTAAGTTACACATTTTTGTATGACCAAATTTTTTAATCAGTTGAAATGAAAATTGCATATCAAAATTTCAAAAAAAATTTTTTTTTTGAATTTTAAAGTTTGAATTTTTGTTGAAAATTTAATATCTTAAAAACGGTTTGACAAATTTGTCCTTAAAAATATTTTGAAAAATGTATACAACGACTATATTTCTTAGAGGTATAGATTTTTAAGTTGGCAACACTATTTTAAATGACGTCCATTTTGTCAGGTGTCAAGAGATTTTATTTTAGTTTGGTTTGGCATTTCAAAATGAGTAATGTGAACAATGCTTCCAAATTAAAGAAATTTATTTTGAAAATCACAGTTCTGTTTGAAATACGTTTCGCCCGAATTTTAGAGATGAAGCTAACTTTTGGTTGAGTGGATATACGTCATCAAACAAGACCTCCGTATTTGGAGTTATGATAATCTTCAAGTGTATGTTGAGACACCACAAAAATTTACTATTTGGTGTGTTTTATGGTTGTTGGAATAATTGGTCCGTACTTCTTAAAAAACGATGCTGGCCAGAACGGTACAGTCATTGATGACCCATAGAGCCATGATTACTGTCGTTTTTGTTTAACAATTGACAAACCACCAAACGATGTGCAGAAGCTGTGGTTTCAACAAGTTGGCATTACATGTCACATAGCTCGTTGATTTATTGAAGGAAACGATTTATTACCGCATAGTTTGACATTACGGACCCGTGAAATGCCCTCCAAGATCGTGTGATTTAACGCCGCTTCATTATTCTCTGTGGAGATATGTGAAGTCTACGCTGATAAGCTTGAAACGATTGACCACTAGGAGGACACCATTTGCTGCGTCGCTGCCGATAGACGACCACAAATGTTGGAAAAAGTCATAGAAAATTGAACTTCCAGATAAGATTATGTCCGAGCCAGCCGTGGTGGTCATAAGCCAGAAATCATATTTAAATTTTAATACCACATGATTATCTTTCCAAAAAGGTAGATTTCATGTCAATTTAAAAAAAAAAAAAACATCTTTGTTTTATTCCATTTACAAGTACTATACCTCTAAAAAAAACTCCCTTTCTTTAATTCTCTTTTTCATCCATACAAAAAAAATTGATATTGCATTTTTGCTAGCGATATAGGTACTGTACCTAGGATAAGTTTTGGATTCGTTCCAAAAAAAGTTTTTAGAACTTGAAGCCTCTAAAACATAAGAGCAATGGCTTTGATTTTGTAACAGCAAGCCGACTTTACATTTCCTGGATTGGGAATGAAATTTCGCAAGGGAAAGTCTTGCATTAAAATATCTCGCAATCACAATATCTTACTTTTCACTATTTCGCAAGTAAAATATCCCGCAAACTTAAAATTTATAAATTAAAATCTTGCCAAATTGAATTGCATTGCAACTTTGCAATACATAAATTTCTTAAATCAAAATCTCGCTAATTCAAATCTCGCTAAAAATTTGCCAATTTATTGCTTAAATACTTCTGTCAGAAAATATTGCTACTGTTAATTTTTATATATTTCAATTGTTGTTAAAAATTAGGGAAAAACATGAAAATTGTACAGCCAAGTAGAGGTTTAAGGAAGTTTTTGTTTATTAAAAATACGTACGTTTTGAAAAACAATAAAAGCCAAAGAAAAAGAATGCATAACATGCAATGGTTATTTTATTAACTAAGAAACTGGAAGATTTAAATTAACAAAATTTTGATTTACAAGATTTTGATATGTGAGATAGAATAATTCCGTTTAATTTCTTTCGAAATTTTTGGTTGTGAGATGTAAAAGCGAGATTGTTAAGAACCAGGGGCTGAATTACCGCAACAGTTATCGAGCAATACGTGGATGAATTTTGCGAGTTTGGCATAATTCGAGCAGTCTATAGTATACCAAAATTTTGATGTGGTTACTCGTTCATTCGATCACTGATGGCTATCACTTACTCCGTAACTGATGCTGTAATTCGGCCTCAGATCTTATAATTCCGAGATTATGAAAAGCTGGTTTGTGAATTTGTGAGAAAGAGTTTTTCGATATTTTTTTAACACGAGATTTCGTTATTTGAAATTTTTGTTCGTATGGAATTTCATACCGCACCTATATTTTCTAAGGTTTTTCATTATGACTGAATTCCATTCATGTCATAATGAAAAGGTTATGTACTTCCTATTTGAAAATGAAGAAAATAGTTTGTTTTTGCTATTTTTGAGGTCATGATGTTAAAATATCAAATGCTAACTTCACTCAAAAAATAGTATTTACAAAATCGGTATAGGTACAAAATCGCACTCAATCTTCCTTGTGCTTTAAATACATAAAATATGTTATACCCGCCTAACCATAGATATATGTATAAAGGACTTTCTCCACAAAAGTCAATCTCCAAATTAATGAAAATTTAATATTCTACAGCATAAGTTGTGTAGGTTGATAAATTCTTCAGTACTTCTATACTTCTGTAAGCTCTTAAGTCTTAATTCTGATCTAAGAATGTCTATAAAATTTGACTCCTACATTTATTTAACCGCAACTGCTATATCTACAAATACACATCCATTTCGAACTTTGGGTGCATTTAAAAAACAAAAAAACTTCTTCACTAAGAAAATTGTCATAAAATATTAACTTCCCAACATCTTATAAAATGAATTCCATATAAAATAACAATCATAGACATAGGTCCTGTCCAGATATGCTATGGCATCCCCAAAAATCACATAAATTACTCTCAAAGATATATTCAAAAATATAAATATAGGGTGACATTTATATTAAACATGCTATGTTACAGACACTTTCAAGTGTCATCTAATATTTTATATCTGCAAATGATTTATTCTTAGTTTATGGCATTTATTAAAAAAAAAAAAAAAAAATCCATACCAAATGCAAAGGGAGAGAAGAAAATCTTGCAAAAAGAAAAGGCATCAAAAGACACAAGACATTCATACATACGAGTATATACACTCCATTGAAGTTTGCATCCACCCCGCCCTTATAGAGTTAGTCATAAGTGAATTTGTTCAGGAAATTACAAAACTGATGACAGAGGGTAAATATATCAGTATACACTCTATATCGAATGAGTAGAGTAACACTATTGAATCCTTATAGTGAAGGACGAATAAAATACAAAAATGATAATAATTGAATCCATTTAAGCGTGAAATCAATCATTTTCACTAAGAAAAATATAAATAAAAAAAAAAGAAATCTTCAAGAGGGTGAATTTCTAAGAAATTTCATAAGGCAGATACCCTTCGGCTTAGCACGTAAATAAACAGAAAGAAATGTAAGATGCAATTCGTTGAAAACCCCTCTGGGCTATACAATAGTAATCATCATTCTCCCGAATGCAACTACTAAGCTTCACAAAATAATCACTAACTGAGAAGGCACAACACCCAAAAGCACAAATTCAGAAAATAATAACAAAATAAGGGAAAAAGAATCAAGTTTCTTTAGTTCTTGGTATTTTTACTGCCGCATCAGGGCGCCAGCGTGCTGAAATTTTTATCCTCCGAATTCAGAAAAAGAAAAGAAAATAACGCGAGCAATTATTTAACCGTAATGAGATTTAAGATTAGAAGTTTTTTTATAATAAAAACTCATTACTGAAATAAATCATATATAAAAAATCTCCACCTTAATGATTAGGAATTCTAATCTTGTTGGGTATGTAGTTAACAGTGGATTTTTGTCAAGAAATTCATGTAAGTTAAACTTAACTTAATAAAAATTGCGTCTACCAATCAACCAGAAGTTGGATTTATCAACTATTTGAGGCTAGATGCAGTCAGGCTTTAAAGTCAGTCATCCTTCCTCCAGAAAATAGAAATCTACAAAATTCGAGATTGATACAGCAAAAGAAGCCCTGGAAGACGTAGTTAGCAGCTCACTTGAGAATCAAAAACAACTAATAATTTTTCGGATCAGGTAACGTAATTTGCCGATTTATATTCAAAACCTTTATCTCCACAGAATTCATCTGAGGGAACTGAATACCAACAACTCCTACTTCCAGGCTGTTTCAATTGAGCTACAATGTGTGAACATCATGTTTAGGAACTCAAGTGAAGCACCACAATGACAACCTCCTCCAGAAGAGACTTCAAACAATTAAACTGGGACCTGACATATTGAAAATGATTAACAGGATAATTTATAAGAGGCCATCAATGCCGGACGTCATCATAACTACCCTAGGGGATGTTATTACCAGCGAAGACAAGGTCAAGGTACTTGCTGACTACTTTGAAGACCACTTCAAACCAAATCCACCATCAGATCCTCAGTTTCTGGATGAAGTCAACACATCAGTGCAAACTGCTCAGACATTTCAGGAAACTTTACAGTTCAGCAATACTCGTAGCAACCCCGCCAGTGACCCCACGGTACACCACTAGTTTACTACTCCGGAAGAAATAAAGGAAACCATTCACAGAAGTCATCCAAGGTAGTCAACAGGACTGGACAACTTTGTCCTGAAAAGACTGCCGCATTTGGTGATAATCTTTTCGGCAATTATCCTCAACAATTGCGTCAACAACTGTTATTTGCCCACCAAATAGAAAAGGGAAAACATTCTGGCTATACCTAAAAAGAACAACAAGAAAGATATCTCTGGATACAGGCCCATCTCACTTCTGTGCAACATGAGCGCAAGATACTCGAGGAGCTAATACTCAGACGACTAAAATCTTTCTGCAGCGACAACTGAATAGTTCCAGATATGCAGTTTGGATTCTGGGAATATCACTCAACACTTCATCCACTTCTAAGGCTCCAGCACGATGTTGCCCTCTCCCTAAATTGTTATCAAGTCACTGTTGGATGCTCTCTCGATATTGAAAAAGCATTTGACAGCGTATGGATACAAGGACTTGTTCACAAAAGTTTTTCCAACTCAGATTTTCACATATTCACTAATTAAAATTATTTACAATTTTCTTCATTCCAGACCGATCTTCTTTTAAATATGAAGGAAGCTGCCAATCATCAACGAGAACAATCAGAGCCGGAGCTGCACAAGGATCTTAACTAGGACCATTCCTTTTCAACACATATACTTCAGACTAGATACAGCCATAATAGGCACAGACTCTCCTATTTGCCAATGACTCCCTCACATACGCCAAGTCCATGTCACCGATATTTGTAGCTAGAAGAGTTGAAGCCCAATTCAGAATATTATATGAGTACTACTGTCGCTGGGGCATCAAAATCAATTCAGCCATATCTGAACTGATCTGTTTCAGACGATCAAGTGGCTCAGGAAATAGAAGAAGTCAAATACCTGGAAATACAGTTCAACGAGTTATACTGATTCAATCCTTACACAGCAACTGTACTAAGAAAAGCCAACTTCGCCTTCCATCGCATCTATCTGCTAATGCGGAAACAGAACTGGCTAATCCAAAAGACATAGCTTATAGCTTCTCATATACAAGCAGCTCATCAGACCAGTTATCACCTACTGCTTTCCCGTCTGGTACACGACGACCAAGTCACAAATGAAGAAACTTGCAATATTCAAAAGGAAGATACATGTCAGCAACAAGAGACTCTATGAAGAGGCCAATATTCTTCAACTATATATAGCAGAAGATGTCTACAAAATCTGATGAACCAACCGAACCCTTTGATAGAACGTATTGTAAACTAGACTAGCCAAGACATCCCAACCAGCAGTGGTACCTCGAAGCGATGGAACTACAAGATGGGGATATTATTTCAACCACTGACGAAGAGAACATTCCCTTCTACGCTGACCCAAGGTCAGCTAACTACCGTAACTGAAAGCTTCAATCCCCCCAACCACCCACATTAATCACAACCGGACCTGAACACTTCGAGAAATGAAGCAACCATTAAATTAAGATAAAAAATAAACAAAATGACAATTAAATGACAATTTAATGTAAATTTAGCAAAATTTCTCAGTCTTAAAGTTAGGCCCCCTTACGTGAAGCAAATTTTAAATATTAATCGTTCAATCAAAAATCTTGTAAGTCTTGTAATAACATTTGCATATGACAAAGTCCCTCACACCTCACTATATCACTGATAAGTCCAAGTGAGTAATCCGGACGAAAGTCGGAAAAAAGTAGGACCCTAAAAGCTATAAAAAGCTAATTTGAATCAATAATGACAGTTTTTTTCGAAGAATATTAAGTTAAGAAATGTACTAAAACACCGTTTTCTTGCATTTGAAGATTTGAAAAAAAAAATTAAACTAGATTTCATGAGGCAAATCTTACGTAAATCCAAACAAAACTTCCGGAAATTAACTGCCTCATTTCTGAGTTCTAGAATCAGTTCTGACATGTGGTAAGATGTTGTTCATAATTTAGGTACTGACAAAATTTTAAACTATTCTGGTACAAAATGTTTCAGGAAACGTGCCATCCTTCAAATTTTAAGATTTTTTTTTTTTTTTTAATAAAAAAAAAAAACAGTGTTAACAAACAGCTGAACACTTTATGGCAATTCTCAAGTGTTTTTCCCTTTTTTTTTTAATATCCTACTATTCCCTTTTGAAATAAAAAAAAATCTTCTCATTTTAAATGAATCTTCCCCTCAGGAGCCCGCATTTAATAATAATCAATATTCACAGCATGAATCAAACTGTTCACAAATCCCCTGTAAAATAATAAATACGTGTCTGATGCAACTGATGTCTACAAACACATATAGGTATTATACACATAAATGCCTTAGGGATTATATCGTGAACTTACACTATATATTACCCACATTTAATTGTTTTTTAATCTTTCCCAACCAACAGCTTAGTCAAATATACATTAATTTCCGTTTTTAAATTTTTAAATGTTCCCTCATTAAAAGTGCACAACAAAAAAAAACAAAAATGTCTCTCTCTCTTCTGAAAAGTAATGAACATATTTTTTAATCCGTCAACAATGTCATTAATACAAAAAAAAAATATACAAAAAAAATATTCTGTTCCCGTCAAAGTCAAAGCTTATCAATGAAAACAATTTATAAGTATTTCCCAATCACAAAAAAAAAAGATTGTAACCGAAATATTATACCAAATATCGGAAAAAAACCAGAGGGAAGTAGGTATACGGAGGGCACTATGTACTTTTATAACGGAAGAAATACTTAAAAAAAATTTAAACAAAAAATTCCATAATCAAAATCTCATAAAATGGAAATTATGAATTTTACCCGGAAAATTTTGTCCACCATATCATTATGTCGTTGTCGTATAAAAGATACAGGACAAAAAATTTATGGATACTTTCCAATAAACAAAATCTATGCTTGAAAAACCTCTACACTTCTATGAACCAGCTTCCATACCAAAAAAAAAAATAAAATCAAGGATAGTGGAAGTTGAAAAAGTTGATGTTGAGTGCACTGTGATGTAGCCTCTGTAACATTGTTGTAGAAATATTCAACGTCACTTTGTAACAACATACCGATACCGATACCGAATGCCATGCCAAAGGTCAGATAAAATGTTAAAGTGCAGCACAAAATATAGACTCACAAGACAGAGGAGAAGGAGCAGATGAAAAAAAAAAATTTAAACAAAATCTTTATCTCTATTCTACACTGTCATGCGATCAAATTTCAACCTTAATGTTTTTGTTGTTCTCGGTTGTAATGTACAAGTGTTGTGTTTTGGTAGCACTATCATCCTTGAAATGGAAAATTGACTTTATATAAAGGAGTAGGTTACTTGTATACCATCTCTTAAGAGAAAACTTTTTTGTTGCACTATCTTACAAGAAGTCCTTTTTTTAAGTTGCACTCATGAAATTTAACAAAAAAACAACCAAACAACCCAAAAGGAATATCCATCAGGACATGTGTGTGTGTTAAAATCTATATGGGAAATTAACCATCCGCTAGAAAATTTACCGCTGACAACTAAATGTGCAGCAAAAGACTTATACATATATACGAAATGTATCTTCTGCTGGATATGGCATCACGCAAGTGGAAATAGAATTAATGAAATTTTCATCCTTGTCAGTGAATTCGCAGATGAATCTCGTATAATATACTCCTTCGCACATCAGGGCGCAGCACATTTTAGGTGAGATTCTATTATACCACCATATCTACAACTAACGAAGCACAGTGCAACGATGTGAGATCTCTATAGTATGTATAGTGTGGTGGCAAATGGGGTGTTTTTATATAAAATAATATACGTATAGCCACGGGGGTCGGTTAGATTTTCTAAGTTAAACTAACTGAGAAGAAAATACTCGTAATATTACAAAAAAAAAATGCAGAAACAACACAAAATCAACTGTAGGGTTGGGTTTCTTGGGGGTGATATGTGCTTTTTCCGTGTTTTTTTTTTAAAGGAAAATGATGCGATTTTTGATCCAACGAAGCGTGCATACATGTGTAATGACGTTATCATTTAGATTGTCCAAATTCCCCATAGGTAAGATAGAAATACATATACCAACAAACATTCTGAAAAATCGAATGAAGGAAGAAATTCCCAGTTTGCGAAAATGTTGATTATATACTTTGTTCGCTAAGGGGAGTTTTCTGGAAAGATTGAAGTTTTTGTCATACAGAATAGAAAATAGATCATAGTGTTTAGGTATGTAGGTTGACATAAATAAATTATTTGTAGTTTTGAGGTTAGGTTTGACAAAGTGTGCTTTTAAATATTCATTCGTTAAATTCTAGGAATATTTGAACTAAAATTCTTAGGCTGATGATAAACTGATCACAAATTTTTCAAAAATTTCGTAATGGGTTAACTTTTACCTCTTATTAGTTTTCAGATTTTTGTTATTTTAACTTTGAAGCATCAAAGCGATGTGGTTGAAGTTATGTTTTGTTTAGAACCATAAAAATGGTACTTGTCAGATTAAGTGATTTAACAATTTTATGTTTTTAATTCCACAAATAAGTTTAAATAATAAATTGCATTAACATCAGAACCATTGTTTGGAATAATGTTTACGTAAATGGTACGGGAGACGGACAGAATCCCAAAATTTTGAATCCGGAAAACCCAAAGTCCCGAAAATACAGAATCCAGAAAAACCCAGAATCCTGAAAACCCAAAATCCCAAAACCCCAAAATCCAGAAAATCCACAATCCTGAAAACCCAGAATCCCGAAAACCCAGAATCCTGAAAACACAAAATCCAGAAAACCCAAAAACCATAAGGACCAAAATCCCGAAAACAATTACATAAAATGAAAATTTACGGGATTTCGATTTCGGGATTCTGGGTTTTCGGGATTTTGGATTTTCGGAATTTTGGGTTTTCGGTATTCTGGGTTTTTGGGATTTTGGATTTTCGCGATTTTGGGTTTTCGGGATTTTGGTTTCCGGGATTTTGACCCCAACTCAAATGGTACTTACTTAACTCCCATAGAACTTTTTTTATTTTGAATTTTCTCATTATTGGCATAACGGATGTACATATATTAAAATTTAAACACAAAATTTTCAAAAAGTATTAAAATTTTCAAAAATGTGTTTTTTGATTAAAAAAAAATAATAAAAAGAAGTTTATTAAAAAATCGATTTCTTAAAAAATAAGTTAGCAATTTGTTTCGACAATTATTTTTTTCTTTACATTACTAAATATGTATAAATCTGCAAAGCGACATTTTTTCTTCAAAATATTTTTCGAAATTTATCACCAATTCAATTTTTTAATATTTGTTCGAGAATTCAGATGGCATTCTTGTTTTTTTCCTAAAATAGGTTAAGTATTTTTGACACGTAAGAAAAATTATTTTACTCGAGATTGTCATTACAACAATAAGGAAGACGAACAAAGTTGGTCTCACAATTCTTTCTGTTTAAATGTTCGTCTGCCTGTCTGTCAATTCGTCTTTCTGTTTGACAGCCAGTAGCGGATTTAGGATTTAGCTGAATGTGGGGGGGGGGGGTGTAGGGCTTGAATTGTAGCTCCCAAATTTCAGTCCAATTACCAGCTGGTATGCTATATATATTTAAACATGCATTTTTTGAGGAGAAAAAATCATATAAAACAGCTGTTTTCTGAATATGTATACTTGCCAATTTTACGCAACCAATTTTTCCAAATTTTTTTTAATTTTAAGTGAATCTAATGAAATAGAATCGATTTTTCACTTTGGATTTAATAAATCATTTCTATCGAATATTAATTCACGATTTCGATTTTCATTTCAACAAAATTTTAAAATCTCATGATAAAACCACCATTAAGCTCGAGAATAATGTGGCGAACAATTATTTCATGTCCTATATTTTTAGAAATGTGTAAATAATGTAGAGTTGGAAACCAAAAACCAAAAATGTAAGTTTTTTGAACTAACCTCGTTTAGTTTGACCAATGCTCTAAGTGCCTTGATAGATATATTGGATTTTTTCGTCTACCTTGGGGTTTGAAAAAACACAGTTTAGGAGCTTAGAAACATGTATAAATTGTAACCCAACATAGTTTTTTTGTACAATATTCCTTGAAGCTTGAGAAATCAAGAACTTTTAAGTTTTGTAAATTGTTAAGTCTCAGGTTCGTTTTTTTTCGTAAAATTTAGAAAGGGCTTGAGAAAAAACCTAGTGAACATGGAAATACGCCATTCTCATTTTGATATCCGATTCCCTTAAGGCTTGAAAAATGCATTCAAGGCGTAAATTTTGTACTCTCAACTTCGATATCTTGTCTTTCTTTTAAAGCTCGAAACAAAAAAGATCCTTCGACCATTCAAATTGCTAAGTCTCATCATTGTTTTTTTCATTCAGTTCCCTTGGGGCTTAGAAAAAACAGACCCAAAAACCAAATTCATCTGTCCCAACTTTGCATTATTTGTGCAATTTCCTAAGAAACAACTAATTTGTACATTTTTTTTTAGCTGCAATCTTTTTCATCCCACTCTCTTCCAACTTGTTAAAACACATATTATATCTGGAAATTGTAGTTGAAAGAATAATTTCATGTTTCATCAAGTGTTTTAAAAAATTAAGGGCTAGAAAATGGATACAAAATTGAAACATCCGGTAATGTATTGTATTTATAGCTATTAAATTAATTTAAGGAATCGTCTTGGCTGTGGGTGGGGCTTCAGCCGCTATAGCCCCCTCCCCCTGCATCCACCATTGACTTCAGCCTAAACGTCTGCATTGATTTTCTTCATACTTCAAATACCTATATGTTGTGATTTTTGGACATTCCCTCTACAAACAGGTTTTTTTTTAAATTTTGTTTTAAGAACCAAAAAGAAGGGGTATCTGCCATACAATTTTTGTTAGAAATTATTTTTAATTCTCGTTTATCTCAAAAATAACTAAACTATCATTTTAGAAAAATTCAAGAAATTACTTGATATTCAATCATTTTTCAAAAAATGTTTTTTAATGGTACCCCTAAAGGAACCATTTTTTTTTTTTAAATGGTATGTCTGATTTTATTTTTTTTCGCAATAGAAAATTATTGGGTATGTACCAATTTTCTCCAAAATATTTTTTTTTGAATTTTTAAAAAACTATTCCAAATTTTTGTTTGAAAACTTAATTTAAACGACTTGATCGATTTTTGGAAATTCGGAATGTAAGGGTTTTTTCACACTTTTTAGAATATTTTGAGAAAATATTTTTCTTTTATCAAAAAAAAAAAAAAAATGGTCCGTCCTAACAACCGTTAAAGAAAATTTTTTTTCTCAAAAACTGCTTCTACTATCTTGATAAAATTTATAGGAACCATTTACTTCCAAAAAATATAAAAATTTACGCTGAACAACTTTAAATAGACATAGGACAGGTTTTTTTTTACTAAAAATTTTTTTCAGGCCGAATATATGTAGCAGATTCTCAAGGTTTTGAAATGACACATGTTAAAAAGCTTTTTGAATTAAAGACTAATAGAGATAGGTATGAATATTCAGACTTAACCATTTGTTATCACTATCCGCACTAATTTCCCCAAATCCTATTATGTTTTGGTGTGGCAAATTTAATATTCCTTAAATCAAGAATTTCCTTAGTCGCATTTCATAAATAGTCCACCCAGTTATTCAGCCTATAGGTCTTGAAGCTTTTAAATTATTCTCTTTAATCGTTATGTCATATTTGATCAAAACCTTGAATTTTTGCGAATGTGAAATTTGCCATATTGTACTGAAAAATTATAAGAAATGGTAAATGGTGGTTTTTGAAAACAGTCTACCTCTGAAATCAAAACTTCATCTAGAACGTGGTTTTCCAAAAAAAGTATTAGACCATTTTTGTCAATATCAAATCAATGTCAAGTCATCATTCAATCGCCAAATGATCATCATTTCTTGACGCAAATAATGATTTAAAAACATTCTGCATATGTATTTTTGACTAAGACAACATTTTTGAAAACTGCCATAGTTTTCATAATAAAAATCGTAGCTTACTTTTCGTTTGCTCCTTGTTCCTATAATGAGAAAAAAGCTCCGGTGTTCGTAGGTGGGTACAATCAATTAGTTACCTAACGCTTAAGCTGAAAGCTTAAAAGGGCTTCATGACTTCAAAATACTGAATGCAATATTTAGAAATGTACTCATTGTACCAACTAGTGGTATATCTGAAACTGGGGTTCTGAAGTATTTTGAATCATTGACTTGAAAGTGAATTCAAAAATCGTATCACTCCCTTATGTCTGACATGCAGGTCACTCACTCAGGCTATGGTGAGGAGTGACAAACAACTCATGATAGTATTTTAAGTGAATACATCTAATACTAATCCCATATATCCTCTCTTCCAGAAAATCCATTCAACACTCATCATGTTGAATTCAGCACCGCAAATAACTGCAATTAATCTTGTCTTTATTTTTTTTGTACATTTAAAAATATAAAATAAATTAATAGGTACACTTTACCGAAGCAAATGAAGTGCATCCATATAATAAATCTCGAAAAGATTAAAATAATATTCAAACTCGCGCTTGCTGGTCCATGGTAAATTGATTAAGTTGTTTAATATTTCCTTTTTGCCAACAGATTCAACTCATCCGCCTCCTCCTGGAATCTGAGTCTTTCATCATAAAATAAATACAAAAATAAAGACAGCGAAAGAGAATTGCGAGGAAGGATGTAGAATATATTGTGTTTGGCTTTTATTACTTTTGTGCGATATATTCCTCTTGGATGAGCTGGCGTGGAGCTCACTTTTTTTGAATTTTTTTTTTTTTTTTAGTTCCCTCTATATCATGTGTGTATCCGATGGCGTATTTCTATTCTTTGGTGTAATTCAATTTAAAATATTTCCATTCCATTGTAAATAATTACTTAGTACCGAGAGAGGTTGAGATACTCTTATACTGACACCACACATCGTTTTTATCACATTTTGTATAATCATATAAATATATGTAGGTATAGGTACTCGTATCTCTTAGTTCTTTAGTATTTTTTTTTAAATTTAACATAATGTGTCTATATAAAAATGTATCTGCTCATCTTCTTGTGTGAGATACATTGCCCTGGTGCTCCTTTTTTTGTGTTCATCTCTTTTGTTACCACCTCTCTCCCATTTGAGGAATGTTGGATCTCTTGAATGTGCGGTGTACGCGGCTTGGCTGTATCTCGATGATAAATTATATTTTGGCTCGCATCCTTCTAACATCCTTCTTGTGATGTTTTTTTCTTTTTGGTTTGTTGTTTTTGTTTTTTGTATCTTTTTACTTAATGTTATTGTAGACGGCCATGAGGAGAGAAATTGTTTTTATTTTATTTATTTTTTTTTATATCTTCTTTTGTTTATAAGAAAAGAAGAAAACAGAAATATATTATATTTGAGGTCTGGTACTGCGAACTGCGATGATGGTTAAGAGTTCTTAGGAGTGCAAATGAAAATAGGAATTTCAAAGATGGAAGAAAAGTGTTTGTCCAAACAATTTCTCTCTGGGTGGTCGTCGAAGATATGCCAAGACGAGACTTTTTAAGAAAACAAAAAAGATGTCGTCGTAAAAAAAATGTAAGAAAATAATTTTATTTTTTTAAATAACTGTAATGAGAGTAATGATAATAACAACAAATAATACACACACATACCTACCTAACCTTCACAGAAACCTAACACGAAAAAAGGTACTTAGTGTATTTGTTTTGTCCTGTTCAAGTTTTTTCTATGGTTGTTAGTTTTGTCCTCTTTTTTTTTTGTCTTTTCATTTTTCTTTGAAATATCCTTGTGCAAAAGTAACAACTATTTTTTTGAATTGTTTTCACTATGAGATAAGTTTTATAACATCTCCAACTGTATATGTGTGTGTGTATGTAACCCGCATCAGCTGGAACTGTAATTTTATTTTTGCACATCACAAAAAGCAGAAGGAAAAAGGCAATTTCCAGAACTCACAAACAACAAAAAAAAAATCCCGAAAAGGTAGTCAAGCGGCAACCAATCTAGGGATAATCGCGTAATGAAACATTGTATCTGTAACTATTCCATCCGCCTACCTTCTTTCTAGGTATAGGTTAGGTATACAATAGGTACTGGTACATGAACCTACCTATTGTAAAAATTGTAGGAAATCTAGGTATATAGAGGTGTACGAAATAGGTATACCTACCCTGTTTCTACATTTATTTATGTGGAAAATCCTGTTGCAAAAATGTTTAAGGATTGCTAAAGGATACCTATTGTACAAATAAAATAAAGAAAAATAAACTATATTATTCCTACAACACATAAAGTAGTAGGTATAAAGTGCAGAAGGATTTTTTAAACTAGGGTGCAATTTTTGTGTTCCTTCTGTTAACATAAATCGTCCTTTTTGCCCATTGTTATATTTGATGCAAGAATAGTTTAGGTAGGTACCTCTACGTATTCAGTACAGACAGACACAGACAATTATTCTCTATCCTTTTCAATTTTTTTTTTAAATATCTACATCTACCTATCTTCTACATATATATGTTTAAATTTTTTTCATTTAAGGATATCCTTTTGTTTTGGTGTTTTACTTGTGTCACTACCGCCACTAACTGAAGGTGATGGTGATGATCTGAAAAGAACAATAGAAACTTAACTAAGTCAAAAAATAAAAAATGTTGATGTTGATGACAATGTTGACAGAAGATATCACATCCTGGTGCTAGTGGGAAAAGATTAAGGATAAAATATAATATACGAGTACAGCAACTGGTTTATGGTGTTTTAATCTCTGTTTCTACTTTTTTGCTTCTTACTATAATTATGTACACCTGAAAGCGCCACAACATTTGTAATTAATTAAAATTGAAAAAAAAGTTTCTTTTTTACAAGATTAGTTGGGATTTAGATTCGGATTGCAAGTTTTGGTAACTTTAAAAAAAAAAATAATTGACTCGTTGAATGTGATTTCTCCATAAATACTTAAAAAAATTAACCCCGATTTGCATAGGTAGGTACTCGTAATAGAAATTTTTCAGAATTTTAGAATAACATGCCCCAGTTGAAAAATCAAATTTGTAAAAAGTGTCAAATCTAAGATTTTATAAAAATAGATATTAAAAATATTCGAAATATTTATTCAATCTCTTAACATATTTTAGAAAAAATGTATTTTAGATTTAATTTAAAGTGAAAAAAAGGTCTTCAGGAATTGTTGTTATTATTTTTATTTTGATATAATATTCAGGAATACCAAAATTATTTGTTCCTTCCATTGGATTGTAAGACTTTGAAAATTTTGCGAACAAAAACAGTTTGTTAAATCAATTTAAAAATTTACAAGAACATCATATGTTATAAAATTCTACAAATCTGCATACCAATAAGAGTCATGCAATTAAAATTAGCAAAGACACAAAAAATTTACGAAAAAACTAAAAAAAATGTTTTAGTACCTTTCCCAAACTAATGGTGAAGGGTAAAAAAAGAATATCTCTGCACAATCTTAAAATATTCCTGTTGGAAGCTTATTTGAATTTCCAAAACTGTACTTGAATTATTTACTACTTGATTATTTACTGAGATATTGGTAAACAAAAAATCCAAAAGTATCATTTTTTATTGAAAGTTTGAAAAACCATGCAAAACAAAACTGTACAACAACAACAAAAAGTTGAATTAAAATAGCTATCGACAAAAATGAAGATCTAAAAAAATATTCAATTTTCTTGCACCCAGCAAATCAGCACTTCAAAACAAAATTATTTGCAAATAAAGCTCAAAACAAGATACATAAAACTAAAGAATGCTTTTTGTTTCAACTAAAACTAGACACCACCACTTATCACCAAGATAAAGCTTCAACAATTAACAAAAAAAAACTTACAAAAATTTAAAACCAATCATGTTCCTTAAATTTTTTTGACTAGTGTAGTTTTTTTTTGTCAAGATTGTGTTCTTCTTCCTACCGCAGTCACCCCAAAAACTTGGTCTTTTAATGAGAAAAAAAAATTTTGACTATGTGTAAATAGATTTTTTATAATTTTTTCTGACAAAGCTTGCTGCATCTTAATTTTTTCTTTCCACATTTTTTTTTTTGTAAGCAAATGAGAGTTTCAAGATACAGCCAAGTAACAATTTTAGCTGTTTAATTGCTCTAAAAGCGTTTGTAGAGCTTATCTTAGAGCTCGTTGATTTCAAAAGAAGCTCTAGATGCACTTCTAAAGCAAGTGCAGAGCTTGCCTACAGCGAATTCATTGAGTTTGAGAGCTAATATTTGCTCGAAACCAGCTCTTATCAGTGGCTTGTAAGGCCTTGCAGCTCTTAGGTATATTATTTAGAAATCTTTAAAGCAACATTTTTGACAGCACTTTGTTTGTATTAGTTTGAGTTTGTATAATACAAATTACAAAGTAAAATAATATTGGAACGATGTATTATATGTGTGATAGTAACATTTGAGAACTTTATGTGTTGTGATGTCGCAAATTAGTAAAATATTCCTATAGAAAATATAAGTGAGAAATGAAATTAATTATTTCACTGTTCCATCTTAGTGAATTTTTAGTGCGCGCCTAGATTTATCAAACATGTACTGAATGTACTTCGCAAAATTACAACGCGCCTTCGAAATTCTTTATATTACGCAGTGAAATGTTTAAAAAATTAACTTAAGCAACACAGAAATCTGTTACAAAAATTAATTTAAATATCTGAAATAAAATATTTTTGTTTTCATTGCAATATTTGCAATATTTAGTGTGTTTTATATTGAAAATAAAGGTTTTTTATTTGTTTCAAATAAAATAAGGAAAATTGTTTCAATGTTTTTTTTCTGTCACCATATTTTTTATCGTGAAAATAGTTTGTCTTCAATAGAACTGCAATATGGATATTGTAGAGCTAGTTCCCACAAAATGAGAGTTTTGTGTTCAAGGCTAAAAAAGAAGGGTGTTTCGAAAATTGAAAGATTTGAATAATTTTAAATCGTGGAAAAAATTTCTTATTTATTTATTAACAATTGAAGTAAATTATGGTTTCTCAGCAAGCAAACACTTGTGCGAATCAACCGTTGATTTAATTTTATTTTAAAACATTTTATTAAACTGTTCAATTGATTTTAATAAAATTTTTTTTAGAAATTTCGGATCTCTAATTCGACAATTACGGTGCATACTTGGTATTGCTTAGAAATATAAAGGAACTTATTTATTTTCTAGTTTTGGTTTGACTTTTCTCGGTGAAATTATCTTTATTGTATTTTATTGTGAAATACCCTACTAATATGAGAAAGGTTTAGTATTAAGCTCTATAGTCGTTTTGTTGTAGCTTTGTTCAGCCTGTTCAGCCTTCAAATTTCACAATTCTCAGAGAAATTTAATAATGCTCAGAGAGATATCCAATGCGCATGCGTGTGTGTGAATGTATTAGTAATTTAACTCTATAGCCGCATTCTGTGCAGCTATTTTTTGACATTTCTATAGAATCATGCAATAGTATTTTAAATATGAGTTTTAAGAAGCTCTATAACGCTTCTTTATATGCTCATATTAATAATTTGCTCGTTTAAAGAACGTTGAACGTTATTAAAGAGCATATTTTTAAATCTTGGGACGTTATAAAAATAATGGAGCTTAATGTGTATTGGAAACTCGATTATGGAACAAAATTTTAAAATAAATGTTGGGAGCTGTGAAATAATCTGTCTTAGAACTATGGTATCAGATTTCACTGCTTACAAGCTGCTAAAGACCAGGTTTGCTTCTATTAGCTCCAACGATGTTACTTGGGAGTAGATGCTCGATTTAGTGAATCTGAAAATAATGAACTATCCACAACAGTAAACACACAAATTTTATACAAACATAGTTTTTTTTTAATGTCTCCCAATCAATTAACATTTCTTGTTTTTTTTTAAACCGGATTGAAAGCTTTTCTGACGCTTAAATAAATAGAAAAACATTTAAATCAAACAAAATGTGCGTTTTGAATCAAATTCATCTTAAGAAAGCCTTTTAAAACTCGCGCTCAAAAAAGTGAACAATATCCAAAGAATAAACAGGCCGGGTTTTTAACGTCATTATTTCAAGCGTCTACTGTATAATCATAAAACTGATTTTTAACTTTTTTCGCCCCTTTTAAAAAATGTAGCCCTTGTCCAAATGTATGATACGTTTTAAAAGATGTTAAATACATCAATACAAAGCTCTCTACCAACATTAAGGTTTATTGGATTTTTGCTTGAGCGGGTTCTTTGAAATGTACAGGACTATCTCTGTACTTTGAATTTCTATGATTTTTAGTCCAAATTTCTGTTAATAAATTTTTTCTTATGAATTTTGACAGCTCTGTTGGACTTAAATTCAAAGTAAGAAATAGTTAAAATGTTGAGTATAGTTCTTCCACCACTAAGTTAGTAAAACAAATTATGAAAAAATGTTGTTTGTCTCGAATATATATTGAGAACAAACACTACAATGGTCTCCGGGCTAATTTTTAACTACACACAATAATGTAGTCAACAATATAGTACTATTTTTTAAGCACAAAAGAAGTTGTAAGTTAGATTCTTAACCTTGAACTGAACCAATGTACTTCACTCCAAAATACTCTACCATAATAAAAATACAACTTCTAATTGAGTGATAAATGAAACAGTAGGTACCATTTGATTCAGCAGGTTTTTTTTTCTTTCAAAATTGCAGTTTTGTCCCCACTGTACTGCGGATCTCCTTTATTCAATTCAATTTTCTCCCGTGTACAATCCTGTTTAAGACCTAATGCTAAGATGCAGGAGATCATACGTCACTAACATTTTTCTCCAGATGTGTAACCTCAACTCATTTTTGTCAAAAGCAAATCTTAGGATAAAAGTCAAAGTGATTTTTTTGTTGTCTTACTGTAACTCCAAAATTCAACTTTAACCAACCCTTTTTTAAGATTATACTGAATTCATAATAATTAATGATGATAGCCAAATACCAAATTATACATTCTTGCAATACAATTCAGTTTTTTTAAATAGTTGTTCCACTGTGACGTATACTTAATATTATTAGAAATATTGAAATCCCTCCAAATAGAAGATAAAAAAAATCAATTTTTTAATGATTTTGTTTGGTTTTAAATATATCAAAAATATAAAAATATTTTTTCAAAAACATGAAGGTAGAAAGTGTTGGATAGAAGTAATATACTCACAAAAAAGATTAAAAAAAAAATAATTCATCGTCGACTCCACATTTTTTTTACCATTAAGCCACTTCAAAACTGCTAAAAAAAATACAAAAATCCACGAAATATTTTTAGTTTCTCTGAATTTAGTAATAACTAAATAGTAAATTTAATTTTGGTCTTATTCAAGTAATGCAAACAATTCTTTTTAAATATTTTTATGTAAAAAATTCAAAATAGGAGCTAGCTGCTTTACACTCTAAGCCGATGTCACGTTTTTTTTTTCGAAAGTTAAAAACTGCAATTTTACGCATAGTATACAATATCTCTCGCTGTAAAATATTCTAAATAAGCGGGTTTTTTATATTTAAAGTTTGTTTTGACACAAACAGAATACAAGGCATCTTATGATTTGAGATATCTTGTGATCTGTTTGTGCTGCACACATACCGAAAATATAAAAGTTATGACTTTTTACAAAATATAAAATTCTTCTAATTTTGTGATATTCTTCTATTTATGGCACTTGACACCACAAGTTGAATTGGAAAATTGCTAAGAAAAACGCAAGATACTCTCTAAAAACACTAACCGTTTGTTTTTTTTTTTTTAAATTTTGGGCACATTCAACAACAATTTCTTTTTTTTAAGTCAAAAATGGTGGTGTGCTAATTTCCTATTTATAAAAATATCATCGTTGAACAAGGCCTTAAGAGTATAGTAAATTTAACTATTTAAAACATACTTTTTTGATTTGTTTCCTTTTTTGAAAACATGACCTTCACTTTGATTTGTTTTAGTAACTCCTAAGAATTTTATAAGAATCCAAATATTTAGTTTAATCGAAATATCTTCAATTAAGACAAAAACAGTATTGATGGCATTTGCGTCAGAAAACTTGTATTTGAATTTATTATGTATCAAGTGTTTTGATAAATCATAATTATATTAAATAAATATTAATGGTCCCAGACTAGAACCCTGACGAACTCTTTGTTAATTTATTTTTTAGTTATTTGACTTGGTTACAATTTGTCAGAAAAACTTGTGGCGGTCCGTAATCCTACAATTTTGCTTGAAGACTCATGTCGCTGTTGGTGATTTTTGCAAATATGTAAGAAGATAATTTACGTAAACTTGCAAAAATATTGATGTTGCTCTTACAAGATGGCTTTCATAAGGCCTACAAAATTTCTAGCGTTCCAAAAAAATACCCTTTTCTTGACACTTAATTCAATGATATTATTTTTTTTTACTTATAAACTTCTCACTGTCAAAGCAGAAAGTCTATGGAAAATCAAATCCAACCTAAGATTCAATATTCCTTCCTTAAGGTCATCAGCCTTCAAATTCATCGTGTACCTATGTATACCTTTATTCAAAAAAAAAATATCTTAAAGAGCTTGAAATAAATTACACAATCATCTCATTATTAGTTAATTTACAATATACCCATATATACATAGTTAAATCCATAAGAATATAGTACTTCACTTGATAATGTTTAACAATTAATTTTACATCACAGACCAATCCCCTAAAAGTGCCATAGATACAAAAAAAAAAAAAATCAAAAAATCCATCCATTTATGATATTTACAGAAGAAAAGGAAGAAAAATGTTAGACTTAATCAAATATTGACATCTCAATAGTCTCCGATTCATTAAAAATATAAAAAAAAAATGGAAAAAAAATTGTTAAAGAAGAATAAATTGAAAGAAATATGACCATCAAACCGCCACATTATTTATTTATTCATAAGACCTTCTCTCATCGTTGTCGGTCGGCACGGCAGCGGCGGCGGCGGTGGTTGGTTGGTGTTGTTCTTGGTGGCTGCTGGCTAGTGGCTGGAATCTTCTCATATACTTCCTACACACCTCTCTCCACCTACTCTCTAGTCAATCATCGAATTTATATATAAAAAGTTTTTTTTTTTTTGGTAGGTTTATTTAAGAACAAACGAGAACAATCATCGGCGCAGAGGTGGTCTCTTTGGTAGAGCCAGCCAGCGTCATCTTCATCTTCATCGTCGTCGCCGCTACCATCACGACCGTCTATAGGTACAACCTTCCTTCTATATACTACGTACAAAGCGAGGGCACTTAAGAAAGATGAATCTTTTTTTCTAATGTTTCCATCATCGCCACATCGGTTCCGGAACCACCGCGCACTATACCTTTAATAGTAAACAAAAAATCTAATATTCAAACTAATCTTGTGTTGTTGTCTGTCAGTTGGAATTCTGTCGATCGGGACCATTAAAAATTCCATTCTATAGATTTATATTTGTATAAAAAGAAAAGCACGAAAATTCCAAATGAAAAAAAAAAACTGCATTTCCATAAAGATAACCACCGACCGCACCAGACCTGGACATGGACAACCAACAACAGGAGAATTGATAAAGTTTAAAGTTGCCAACGGTAAATTATCTCAATTATATTCAAGTCAAAAAGGCTTGAATAGTAGAAGACAGAAAAGCTTTTAAATTAAATATTTCTTATGTAATTTATGAAAAAGCATTTCTTCAGCGTATTGTCGTACTTAGTCCAGTTCCAGTCCCGTCATTTAAGAAATTGTTAACTCTGGGAAAAAATTAACTTTCCAAGAGCAGAATTTTCCTGATAGACTCCTGTTATCTGTTCCTTATAAACTGTAAGATGTCCTCTTCATATTAACACCAATTAAAATTTTGAGGGGGGTCAAGGCACCCTTTTTCTTAAACATTTCTCTTACCACTGTCTTAAATGAACTGTTAGAACTCTTCATAAGTGTATTTGCTGCTAGAAATTTGACGAGAGATTAGAAAGCATCCTAAGGAGTTTTTAATATTTTTTTCGGAATTTTCGTGAAATGGCTGCTGTTACCCAGTCTTACCCTAATTCCTTTGGACATACTTTAGTTTAAGTTTTCTCAGTTCAGGGAATATTTTAGTTTGTTGCTGCAACAAGAGTAGAAATGAAAGAATAAATCATGAGTTCTATTTACTGATATTTTTGAAGATACTTTACCACTCAAAAATGTTTTCTTTTTTTATAAATTTTGATTGGCAACCCTCACCTAAAAGATGGTAGGAAAATAAAGACCTTGCATTTTTTTGGAAACGGCAGCATCGATCTGATGATGCTGCTGGACTAAGATCATAATCATGTTCAAATAAATCACCTACAAGTAGTTTTTTTTTATCGAAAAACTAAGTGCGGTGCTTGGAAGTTGCATGTTAATATCCTTGACTTAACGTGTGTGTGGATGCAGCAGATCCTGCATGCATAGAATTGGTATTCAATTAAGGTAAAATGATTTCGCCCAATTGGTGGTTTGGCTATAAGGCTTTGGTCAAGACACACAGAATTTTATCCAATCTTTAGGATAAAGAAAGGGAGTAAGTAAGTTATAGGAAGTAGTTGTTGTAGTTTAAAAACAAGTTGTACATAGCATGAACAGAAGATGAACACCAGAACGGAGGACGCCTAGATCCAAAAAAAAAAAAACAAAAGAATAGTGATGGGAGATGCACTGTGCATTCAATAAATAACCGCATCATTTGTTGCCTTTTGGTAAGAGAATCTATAAAGGTTTCTGTGGTTTGTCATTTTTTGTTGTTGTTGTAATTGTTGTTCATGAAGCAATAATCTTGTTCGGTTAACTTTTTAATCAACTTGTTTATGAGCAATGGGTGGCTGTGTAAAGTGAACTTTTGCTTATTGCTTATATTCAGTAATTAATATGTAAACTCGAAATGATGTATGGCAGTAGGATGGGGGTTTGTCGCAGTAATTAATATTATTTTCTTCTTTTCGTTTTGAAGTCAGAGATGCTTCGTGAATCGACGCCAAGTCAATTTTCATCATCCCACAGGTATATTAAACTTCAAGCAAATAAATGCAGGTATAGGTCCCTAACCCATAGGTAAAGTAAATTCTTCATCATTTTGCCCAAGGACATAAACTCCTTGTGAGTTCTTTCTTATAATAATAAATAAACATATGAATAACTTTTAGTAATTAAAACATTTTGACGAAGGACGACGAGTATGTAAATGAATTTAAATGTATTTGTAATTGAGTTTGAGTTCATAATGAATAAGAGAGTCTGAGATCTTTTGTTTCTTCAAGTTTATTGCCTTAGAGCTGTTCGGTGTAGTTACTTCTTCAATTTACAATTTTTCTGAATAACGTAAATCTCATGTTATTTTTGGTGATGTTAATAAAATATTATGAATTTCAATTGAAAATTTTCATTTTTAATTTAATTGTTGGGTTCTTGTAAATATATGTTTTTGTTTTAACCATAAAAATTAGGATAATTCAATTAATGGTTCATTTGAGTTAGTTCTTCTTCAAATTGATATTCGACCAGGTATAATAGTTGGATTCATCAATTAGATAGTACTGTAGCCTTTTAAGCTGCAAGTTTTGACGGATAAACCTCTAGCGACTTTTATAAAAAGTAAGTACAGTAAGTACATCATATTTAGTTAGTTACTGTGTTGATTTTATTTCTAACGGTGTTCATTTAAAGAAAAAAGAATTTCTAAAGTTAAACAAAAAAAGAATAAAATAATTTCTCTAAGCTCCATACACTTAAAAAAAAGATTAAAGCTCTTGGCACATACATAATAGAAATGACATCTTTAAAAAAAGCCATGAAACATAAAAAAACTTCGCATTCTGTTCTGAGCTAATAACAATATTTACGAGTAATACAGCAAAACAAATATTTACATAAAACTATGTTGGAAACCCTATTGGTACATATATTAATATATTTGCAAGAAAGTTTTTTGGTGTAGATTTGATGACTTTAAGCAATTTTCTACTGCATACGCTTAGAGCACGTATTGGTTTTATTTGGTTGTTGAATACCTAGCAAATACAAATTGAGTTATTGACGGTTGATGCATTAAATAGTATAAGTGTCACACCAGTAACACAAATATATCTATGTTTTATTACAAAAACAAAACAAAATCATTTAAATGATAAACTTATCGAAGTAAAAAAGAAATTGTCATTTACTTTATCAAACAAAACCCTTTTATTATACTGAGATACAAATTTAATTTTTAATGGTTGTAACAACTGTGACAGCATAGCATTTAAAAATGTTACCATTCTGATTTTGTTTTTTGACTTTTGATTCGAAAAATTATGTGCACGTCATTTTGACGTCAAAATTCTATATTTTAGTCGTATATCTTTAAATAGACAATAAGTCGTTAATTCGATGTTATTTGGTTGTTTCAATGTTTTCTATGTATTTGTTGGATGTTTTGCTAACATAATATCAAGTTAGTAGTTCAGAGAGTTTATTTGGCTAAAATTATTTGTGACAGTTTAGAATTTGTTTGTTCTATGTTAACTATGTTTTTGTGGAAATATTTTGTTTTACTTCTTGTACCTAATGGTATATGGGTTAGTAATTTGCCATTAACTAGTCGTTAGTTAATTGTGATAAATTGAAATCAACCATGCAATGTTTGAGATTTTGTTTGTTCTATGTTTTCTATGTTTTTTTTCGATTTTTTTGTTAAACTTCTTATACCAAAAGGTTTATGATTTAATAATTTGTCCATAATTATTCATTAGTTAATTATTAAGTAGAAGTGTTCTTACGAAAATAAGTAGAAACAAATTTTTAATCAAGGACTAATTAACTGTGATAAATTGAAATTTTCCATTGTGACAAATTCAATTTATTATGTTTTCTATGTATTGTCAGGTTATTTGTTTTTAATAAGTGCCAAGTTAGCAAGGCAATTTTATTGAATCAAAATATGGGTGAGTGGATTATTTATTATTTTCCATTAAATCTCACATGGTTAAATGCTTTTTATAAGGCCCTAAAACCATTCGGTTTAAGTAGTTTTTTATCGTTTTTGGAGGTCTTAGTTAAATTGATATCAATGCAGTCAATCAATAACACTCGCGGATCGAAAAATGGGTAGTAATCGACCTTATTTGACGTTAATTTGTTGTGAAAGTTTCGAATTTGTCGTTCTATGCTTTCTATGTATTTTTATGTGGTAAGAACTTCTAAAATTTAATATTTTATTGCTTGATAATAATTTGCAGTTAAATAGTTGTGACAAATTCAATTTATCATGCGATGTTTCTATGTATTTCTGAGTGATTCATTTTCAATGAGTATTACTTGACACAACAAGATAATTTTTTTCAATCGAAAAATGGGTTTTTGGATTATTTGCCATTGATTGTCACAGCTAATTAAAAGCTAGTTAATAGCTAGTTATAAAGTCATAAAAACCATTTGATTTTAGGAGTTTTTATCGTTTTTGGAGGTAGTTCTTTGGTAACTTGATATAAAGCTAGCAATATGGACAACAAAAAAACATACAGAAAACATTGCACGGTTAAGTTTTTCACAGTTATCAAATAAATAAATAAATTTAGTGGCGCAACAGCTCATGGAGAACCAGGGCCTAGTGACTAACAACTCTCAACCATTCATGTGTGCGTGTTGTTGGCAGGAAGGGAGGGGACCTACAATTTTTTGCCGAGTCCGAACGGCTAGATGAGAAGCACTTATTCATGACAAATATACTCTTGAAGGATTTGTCATTCTCTCGCAAGAGGCAGTACCTCGGGAAAAAAAATTATGTTTTTAGGTGGCAGTGGCCGGGAATCGAACCCAGACCTTTGGCATGACAGTCCTACGCACCAACCATTATGCTACGAGGTACTACTTTTCACAGTTAACTTATGTTTTTTAACCACAAACTATCCATCTTCTCATTCTTCGATCCGTCAAAGTTGCTTTGATAGCTTTGATTCTTAAATGGAATTGGTTTTGAGACTTCAAGTATTAATAGAGCTTCAAAAACAAAATAGTGTTTTTTGGAAAATAAAAATTTTGTGGTTATCGAATATCGTTACAGTTTTTAGCAGACTTACCCTCAATTGTAAAAACATATTAACTATCCTTCAAGGTTTAAAACTGACTTCACACCAAATCGCTTACGCAAATGGGACAGGGAGGTACTCTCACCACTGGCAATTTATCTTCTGTTGAATGCACCTCAAAACAAGTTTTCTATACCAAAACTATTTTTGAATGAGTTTGCTGTCCCCCTTTTAATGCACATTCTGCGAACAACCGTCTTTTGGCCATTGATAGAAAGCATCTTAAATACCTGTACATTCTGAAGAGCAGTCAACTTTGAGTAGAGGATCTCTACCTGGTCGGTGGCACAAACTACATTTATATACAGAATGCTTACGAGTAGTACCACGTTGTTTTAAAATTGGTGCACTCTGAATTGCCACGACGAAGGGCTGGTGATCAATTCGCAGCCCCCACCACTTGGAATCAAATACATTTCTTTCAGTGATATCAGATAGCAACAAATCCTGCAAGAGTTTATCTTGTCTTGAAATGTAAATCTTATAGAAAATTATAGAACATGCGTCTATTTGAGCTGAAAAAAACCCACACGCAAGTCACAAGACCCTGGTTCTCCACGAGGTGTTGAGTCGCCAAATGCTTTTTGTTGTTAAGAAACTAAAAGAGGCTCAACAACTACACATAGAAAACTCTTTGTTTCAACAGCAGAAAAGCTTTGCAAAACGGTTAAAGAAAAATTGAAAACCCTTCATCAGGACTTAAATACATTGTCCAAAGGCTTAGGAGGCTTCAAGTAAAGTGATGGAAGGAAATCCTAAAATAGACATTCAAAATATCTAGAAAGAGTTCTACAAACAGTTGGAGTACGTTCGTGATAGTTAAAACCCCGCCCATAAGCGTCCAATGACAATCTTCAAGCCATCTCTTGCCTAAAAATTTATAATTTTCTGGTGAATGCAAGTGCTGACCATCCAAACGATCAATACAAATGCGACCTTTACCTATAAGGCCTGGAAAGTCTTCCATAAACCAAATTTGACATTTCACCACGTCTTGAAGACAGTCGAAGTATTGAATACCAACACCATCAACCTGTTCATGGATTTCAAAGCTTCTTATGACAGTGAGAACTGTGAATAGAAAAGACCCATGCCGTAAGGATTTTGGCGTTTCATAACGATTCCACGCCGGAGGTCCATCGATTGATTCCCAGCCCATTCCACCCAAAAATCTAAATGTATTTGCGAGGGTACTTTACCTACTGCCTTTTGCAAGGAAGTGAAAAATTATTCAAGACCATCTATTGCCATTAAAAGTGCCTCTCATCGAAAATATTCAGACTCGAGAGGAAGAGAAAACTGTAAGAGATGTCAGTCACTAGGTCGCTCTTCTCAACGAGCTACTGTGACACCAAATTTATTTTCCATCTTGTCATGTCCAGTTTTAATATTCCTGTAACCAATTAAGCCAAATTTAGGAGAGGGTAAAAAAGTTTTTCATATTCATCTCCAAATCTAAAAATCCTCGATTATTTTTTTTTTAAACCAACCTCTAAGAATATTTGGTTTCAAACGAATAACCTCCAAAAAAAAAACTTTATATTTATTTTTAACGAATTATGTTTATATTAAATTTATTTATGTTAATCAATTTAAAATTCAGTAGACAGTATTTCAGTCAATAAATTTCACTTCCCCAATAAAATGGCTCCTTTCACAACTACATTGTCCGTATGGCAATATTAAAAATTATAAAAAGAAAAAAAAGTCTTATACCAAACGACCTTTCCACTTAACCGCTGATTGACATGCTCAAATGTTCACTGAAATGACAACAAATAATTAAGTCATCATTAAAGATTCTCCTCTTTTTTTTTTTTTTTTTTTGTATTATTTTGTCTCTTTTCTTGAATCCCATCAACATCGCAACCCATTCTCGTTTATAAGATTGAAATGAAAATGCATTTTTATTTTTAGTTTTTTTTTTTTTTATTCTTTCTTTTCCGAAATGCATTGAAATAAATTTCCAAACTCAACCCACGTATATCACACTTTTAAGAGTTTTTTTTTTTTGTGTTCATTTCCAAGAATCTTCATCGCTTCAGAATCTCAATCTGTCTAATGCCATGCTATGCCATAAAGTTAAATGCAACGTGCTACATTTTTTATTAAATGTATCTAAAATTCAAAAAAACACCTCCATCACCTATGCATCAGTCACAAATCATTAATGTCAGAGCAATTAGTACGAATACATAGATAGAATGTTACCAACACTCTTATATATAGAATAGAGTGAGAGATTGATTTGGTATTCCAAGGGCCTACGCTCGGGCTGGTTTCGGGCTAGAGAGGTCGCACCTTTTTGGTTGGTTCTTGTATAGAAAAGTAGAAGAACAGAAAATAGGTAAAGGAATAGGTAAGGTATAGGTTTTCGAATGCAGCTAGCAGATAAATCACCTCAAAAAAGGGTCTTCCTCTTTACGACAACGACAACGACAATGCACAATCACATACACATAAGTATTTTCAAAAATATGCTGCTGCTATACCTGTGCGTCTGATGCCTGTGTGTCATCTCAAATAACCACCTTTCTGAACTGTCTCTACTTTAACGTCTTTGGAAAGAGGAAAACGAGCAAAAGATAAGCCCCAGTTTTGTGTACCAACCCTTATATCTATGCTTTGTTATAATAGGAAGGTCTTCGGCTTCGACTCATATGGCATGGCACATTCTGTGGCCAGAAATTCAATACTACTTGTTGGTTCTGAATGATTTCCTGCCGTTTTCCATCGAATTCAAATAACTTCCTCGATAAGAAAATATCTCGTATTAGGTGGGTACTGTTTATTTTTTTCTTTTTCTTTGGTCTTAAGTGTCACTTGAACCCCACACACATGCTTCTTATAAGAGTCGAATAAACACCATCACTGAGACTGAGACTGAGACTATGAGACCGAGACCGACGACATGAACTGACACAGCACAAAACTCCAGAAGTACTTACTTTCTTGTTGCATGTTGTAACGATTGGAGCTAGTGTGTATGCTGGTTTGTTGCCTACACTTAACTAATTTGCTGCCATCTCTTGAGACAGTTTATGGCCTGGTTTTGGTCGTTCTGCGTTACTTTATATTTTGCCTACATCATCATGGTCTCAAATGAGAATTTTTGCAGGAAAGTAATTTGGTTATGGGGCTGCTTTTATTTTTTTTTATTTTTCAGAAAATGGTGAGCCATGGCATGGCAGTAAGCCATATCCTGCCAACCTAATTTTTCAATCCTTCTTCGATGTTTTTGGCCTGTATTTAACCAATAACTTGACCAATATTATTCAAAAATGCCTGAATCTCCTCCGGGTTGTTCCCACAACATTGTTCCAAGAACACAAAAGTGCTCCTCCAATCCAAGAAAGCAATATCACAAAAACAATCGATCACACGATTCTTTATTCAACCTAGTGTGCAGTAAATCGATTGGTGGATGCTTGAATGGCATGGTCCCAATGTTACTTGCTCAGCTACAAACATTGGCTTCCTTGTGAATTGGTGTGGATTTTATCTAGGCTCTAATGACAGCTATTATCTATTTTTTTTTTGTTTAATGATGGGCCCTAATTTGGAATCGTTTTAACAAGGCTATACTAAATACATTATTTAATATTTTTCAACAATTAATGCTTTATTGGAAGGAAAAAATGTTTGAATTTATTAGTCAATATTATTTTATCCAAGTTTCCACCTAAGCTGGCACGGCAATAGGCCATACCCTGTCAAACAGGCTATTTATACATTCTCGATGGTTTTGGGCCCTTATTTCACGGATAGCTATACCAACATTATTTTAAAGTGATTGAATCATCTGCAGATTGTTCGCACAACCTCGGTTCAAGAGCGCTCAAGTGCTCCTCTATGCCAGTCAAGCAATATCACAAAAGCGATCGATCACACGATTACTCATTTATTCCAGTGTGCAGTAAATCGATTGGTGAGATGGCTTAAATGACATGATTCCATTCATATTCAAGTTTAAGATCGCTCAGGTCCCAACATTGACGTCTTTGTGACTGCTTGTGGATTTTATAGAAATTTTGCTACCGGAAATACGCCTTATCTACTACACTTCTGTTTGAACTATATCTTTATTTTTTCGCAACAAAATCAATTATTATTCTTGGTGAAATTCCCCTTGAACCCAGCCCAAGTGCATTTATTAAGACCGGCTTTGCCATATCGAATTACACAACATCGACTGCGCGTAAATGGGCGACAGGAACGCATTCTTTTAACCCCAAACGCTTGAGATTTCTTATCTTCTCCGATACTTGTTGCAATCGCGTAGGTTGACATTCATTTGGATTTATTAGCCTTGCAAAACAAAATCGACGACCCTCCTTCGTATTATATGTATGGACCAGCCACACAGCCTCAGATCAGAGGGAAAACACTGGTGTCGTGTGTGATGATGCTGATATACTGTGCACTAGCGTGTGATTCTGATGACGCCGCACCGTGAGCCGCTTTGCGATTATTTGTCCCGTTCATCATGCCTCCTATCATCATTGGCATCATGGTCGTCAACATCATCGCGTTCCATTTTTGTACAAGATATTGTGTGCGTATGAACATACATACATTTGCAAGTACTCATGTTTCTGAAATAGTAGAACCTGTGCCTGCCTCTTTTGCATCTTTGTATATATACGTATTTTTGTATGTTTTAGACCGAAGTCCATCGTCCGTCATGTCGTCCGGCGAGAAAATAAAAATAAACTAATTTTTTATGGGAAAACTGGTCGTGCGTCATATCACAAACCGTCTCGACTAAAGACTTCGAGCAGACTTGTCTTCCTTGTTGAGATTAAGAAATGTACGTAATTTTCTTCTTTACCAATGAAAAGTTAGACTAAGTCAAATAAAAAAAAAATTAGAATAATAAAACAGACTAATTTAAGATCACTATAAGCTACGTTCCAAAGGCAAAGGGAAATGCACATTCGTTCCGGTTGCTATATCGTTTTCAAACATCCATTTTCACAGCCCTAATAAAATATTTAAGCATCCATTTTTTTTTTGTTTTCTGGTGACCCGCATTCCCCGATGCAAATCTAAATCCCAAAAAAAAAAACTAATAATCAATTAATCCCCCAGGCAGTATGATCGTGCCAAGGCACGATCTTTCTAAAAGATCACAATTCTTGTTTTTCTTTATGTATAAACCAGCACCACATATGGTTTCAAGAACTCATATATCAATCTTTTAAGAAAAGTAATCCGCTGGAGATCGGTTATTGTTTAAAAACGAAAACGAAAAAAAAAATAATATAGAATTTTTGGAACTGACTCTCACTGGAAGCGCGATATGTCCTGCTGTTTTTATTGACAGAAAATAAAAAAGATGATCAATGTGATCGGCTGGCATGGCATGGCGTGGCATAGCAGCATCGAACGGAACGAACGATCATGGATGGAGTGTGATTGTGATGGGCTTGGGTGAAGAAAATTAATTTTTTATAAAGTGATGCCATATGTTATGTGAAAAAATAACAATAATTTGGTTTTTGGTGTTGTATGGAAATTTTCATTTGTATCTATACCCAGGGAACTCTTGTTAAGATATAAGAGGTGTGCCATCATAACTGACATTTATAATTGTCAGTTCATTGACCGTTGTACTGGGTGGTGTGGTGGCGGACATTATAGAGTGTTATAATGAGTAACAATGTGTGAAGAAATTATAATAAAGGCAGGACAATAAATAAGGATTAGATGCAGTCAATTTTAAAGGATGTTAATAAATCAACGAGTCAATGGAATTAACGGTTTCAGTTGATGAGTGGCTTAAGCTTCTGAAAATGAGGCATTATAAAAGAAATGTATGTATGCCTTCAATGCCACAAAAAATTGTTTTTGTTTTATTTATGATATAAGTTCATGATAGATAGTATCACAAAAATTCTAAGTAAAAGAACAGACCTTGGTTGTTGAATGTGATTTTACTTTCAAAATATTATCAGTCTTTTACCTAAAATTTTCAACTAAAACCGAGTGAATTTTTGGTTGGTTACATTTTCCATTTTATTAAAATTAAACAAATTGATTATGAAGGAGAACCATTTACTGTTCATGTACAACAGGCTGCAGAAGAAAGTAATCCAACTATTTCTAAGGAAGCTGAAAGCTGGTATTGGAAATAAGAAGAGCTCGAAAAAAATAGCAAGCTACGAGATTTCCAGGTGATCAGGCAGTGTCTTAAAACGAACTAAAGAAAAGAATCTTTGAGATAAGAAATGATTTACTAAGTAGACTCCTAAAAAGGAAATTCTTTTTGTCACGCCTGAAGAAGTAAAAAACATGTGTCAACATAAGTTGTCTAACAAAAAATCACCAGGGTACACTGCTCAGATTTTGAAAGAAATTCCTTCAATAGCCTTCAAAAAATTTCAATTTATAATAAATGCATGCTTTAAACTAAGATATATTCAACACCATTGACAAATTGCAGAAGTCATTGTTATACCTAAACAAGGTAAGCCACTAACAGAAGCAACATCTTCCAGACCTATATCGCTTATACCAATCATGGCAAAAGTTTTCTAAAAACTACTCCTGAAAAGGCTTAGCAAAATAATAGAATACAGAAAACTTATTCCGAGCCATCATTTTGGACTTAAAGTAAACATTCCACGATCGACCAAGTGATTTGGATTACGGATGTTGTAGAAAAGGCTCTTAAAGAAAAACAAGCAAAGCTGAGCCTATATTCTTAGATTTTGCTCAAGCATTTGACAAGGTTTAGCACTTGGGACTTGATTATACAAACTGCATAGGGATCTTCCCAGGCAGTACTACGAAATACTGAAATCTTACGTGACGGACCGACTCTTTACAGTACGTTTCCAAAAAAATTTCTCAGAACTAAAGAAAATTGAAGCCGGTGTACCACAACGAAGTATCCTAGGACCAACCCTGTATCTGTTATATGCAAGGGATAAGTTATATTTTAGTGGACATCAACGCTATCATGGCCACGTTTGCTGATGATACTGCAATATTGGTGCCAGATAAATCTGTTACGAAGGCTACACAAAAACTTAAAAATGTAGTCGATAAGGCCAGTAATTAGATGCAAAATTGTCGCATTAAATTAAACGAAACAAATTCAATGCATATAAACTTTAGAAACAAAAACATAAACAACGTTCCAATTCTTATAAGCAGTACAGCTATACCTTACTCTAATACTGCCAAAAATATTGTAATGATTTTGGATGCCAAGCTTAAATGGAAAGAGCACATCAAAAAAAAAGAGAAGAACTAAACTTGAAGTACAAACAAATGTACTGGTTACTAGGAAAGAACTCTAACCAATCTATCCTGAACAAACTTATATAACATAAGCAAGTATTGATACCCATTTAGACGTATGGCATACAACTATAGGGCCGTATAAAGAAAATAAATGTTGAACCCATCCAAAAATTTCAAAAGCCATTTGTGGAATAATAAATGTCCATTGGTATATAAGAAATAGCGATCTACATCGTGACCTGTAAATGAAATAATTGCAGAAGTGGTTAAAAAACACACTGTATCACACAATCAGTGACTGCCAAGTCACACTAACTCAGAAATGGAGACCGTCTTAAATTTATGAGAAAATGTTCGGAGATTAAGAAGAGCCAAGCCTCATAAGTTGTGTAAAGAAAGTGGGAAAGTGTAATAACTTAAAATTTCCCCCAATGTGATTTATAAACTAAGCAAGAAATCTCATTTGTCGACCGTTTATAGATTGGTCCTGATTCAACGTTGGTTTAAATGCGGTAAGAGTCCCACACTACTAAGAATCGATTATTACCAAAATTCCAGAGGATTCAAAGAACATCGATATCAACACCATCTTTAAAAAACTCACTACAAATCGCACTATCGTGATCATGTTCGTGCATTTTCTACGAACATTGAGGGTTGGTATGACATGTCAGCCAATTCTTACTATCGACCGGGATCAAAATCTTTTTTTTCATGATTTTTTTTTTGACGTTTGGATGCAAAACATTTTTTTCAATTGGTTATATTACATACATCGATAAGAAATTATTGTAAAAGTTTAAGCATGCTGTTGATGTTCGTGGATCAAACGGCCAACTTTAATGTCAAACAAAGAAAAAGAAAGGTCAAACAAAATTTCAAACAAATTGAATACATCATCAGGTGTTTGGTAGATTATCTTAACAACAGCAAATGTTGGAGAACTTGTCGTTGAATGTGAACACCCTTAATAAGGAGATCTTATTAAATTTCTGACTAGGAGTGGCCACGATACCAAACCAAATGATAATTTTGTAAGTATCGTCTCTTGACATTGTCAAAATCGAAAATTTTCAGTTTCGGTCTCGTATAACTGAGTCTCGTTTGGTCTTGTAAATATAACAAAGTCTCGTCTGGGTATCGGCATCGGTCTCATTTCTGGCTTCGGTCTGGTCTCAATCGTAAACCAAAATAAAATGCAAGTCTTGGTTACATGTTCTTGATGTAGAAGTTGAACTCGCTTGATATTTTTAAGATTTAATACAAAAATCATTAAATAAAAATTGTTTTTAAATGAAGTTCTTTTCGTTGACTTAACAAAATGGATGAGGAATTCCACACAAAAATTTTGACGTGGAGTCATAAGTGCACAGGAAAACAATGCACAAAATTATTTTGTATATTCCACTAAACTCACTTCCTTACTAAAGAGAACCAAGTCATGCATAAGTAAAATAGGTGAGGCAGTGGGCACTTGTAGTTAAAATTACTGCCTTAACCGTATCCCTGCAAAAGAGAAACCTCTGAAATCTTTATTTTTTGCCAATACCAAACGATATGATCCGAGAGTATCCATAAATTTCGGTCCAATAGTGCGGTATCGTTTTGGATGCTTTGGAGCTGGTATTGTCTCGGTATTATCGGTTTCCAATACTGATACCACCCGAGACTTTTCTGGTATCGTGAACGACCCTTTTGCTGACCAAATTTCTTCCAGTAATTTTTTTGTATTTTTTACGCAATTAATCAATAAAAGCATTTGGCAAAATGTAGGTGCAAAAGTTTAAGGAACAAAAAAAAAAAAAAATTAATATTCAAAATAAATTCATCAGAGGATGAAAAAGGTATCATAAATCCCGAATTCCTCAATTTTAAAACTTTCTTAGAAGAACTGCTGTTTTGTATTATGAAGGAAATAATTGTAAAAAGACACAGACTCGACAAGTGTAGTAAAGAATATTCCTAAGCATCCTTTCAGGCGCTGATATCAAATCCCTGAACCATTTACCGCTATCAGCTGGGGTTTTAGAAATATTTTCATAAGAAAACTCAAAAATATCCATTTTTGGAATTTATAAAATAGAAAGAGATATTTTTTTTGTAACTAAAATTAGTAACAAATACTCAAAAAATTAACTAAATTTGTAAAGATGCTTCAAAATATTATTTCTCTTCTCCAAAGTTCAATTTATTTTATATTCTCGGAAAAATTTCCTGTAAAAATGTATGCTTTCGAGGGAGGCGAGATTTTAGTTTGTAATGCAATTAAATTTTACAAGATTTTGATTTGCATTATTTTACATAGCGTGATTTCATCATAGGGTTATTATGAAAAGTGGAATTTTTAATTGCGAGATTTTGTTATAAGAGATTTCGAGTGCGAGATAATAATTTGCGAGTTTTCGTACCCAACCCGGGCTTAAGAGACTAAACAGTGCATTGAAAAAAAATATGAATGCACCTTCGAGAGTGACTGATTCAACTGAAATTGGGTTTAACCCCTTCCTGGTTAATATGTTCCTCTGATAACATATTAAAATATCCGAGATCATTTGAGTGTATATTTCGACCGTTCAAAAATCCGGTTTTCACTTCGAACACTCAAATGGTTTTATGCTAGATATAAAAGATAAATAATATCCGGCCAAACACTGTCATATCAAAAAATAACAATTATTTTTCATACATTATATGATCAAACAAAAAAGACAATTAGATATAACTTTTTCTGTCAAATTCAAACAAAAAACCGCTTTAAAATTGCAGAATAAGCAGGAACTTTCAGTAACCAGCAGTACATTGATTTACTTCGTTAGAAATAAATTACTAGAAAAGTTTCAACTTATAGTTGCAATCGGGAAATGGAGGTGGTTTTAGTGTAGTAAGAATCTCACATACCTATGAGCACACGTTTTTCAGTTCTCATAAAATAAAAAATCTAAACTTTACCAAATTATATAATTTCATCACAACTAATTGTTAAACAATAATAATTAATTTAAATATTTCTCTTAATTTGATAGAACTACAATAATTGTTAGATACTGTAGTTACTCAAAATATGTTCCATGTAGGTATACAAAAAGTCTCACATTGGGCGCCATAATATGAAAATTACCTTAAAAACCATATTTTCTACCGTTTATTCGAATATATGAAGAAATTAAGTATGAATAATACATCTTCCATTAAATATAACCCTTAATTGATCTTGAAAAAAAAGGTAAAGTTTTTCAAATGAGTGTTTTAAAATTTAAACTCGGATAAGTTTTCTTTTCTTAAAACTTTTTAAGTTCATTACAAAACAGACGCATATACCTAAATACCCTTTAACCTCTCCATAGGGAATTTGCAAAAACTTGAAGCTAACTTATTATATACTTTCTACATACATACATACAAACATATATCTAACAAAAACTTTGCAAAAACTTTCCTTAAATTTGCATGCTAAGGATAAAATAAATTCAAAAGAAAAAGATAAAATACTACCATAAAGTCCCATATGGGCTTTTATTCAAGTTTTAATCAAAATCGTCCAATTCAATCAAAAGAGGGTAGATTATGGAACATAAACTTATAATGTTACGACAAATAAAACACCAATAGAAACAATTAAGTTCTATATATGGTTCGTTGTGTGTTGTCTATATGCCACACAGTCTTTCCCCCTACTTGCACTTGATGCCTTGGAGGAAAACACAAAACGTGTGTGTGAGCTCATCCTACATCACAGCACAAAGCTACACGAATATTTTATGTTAAATCAACGCCTTAGTGACTTAACTAAAGTTGTCCCATGAGTAAAATAAACTCCCAAAATCTAACACATTCAACCCTGTTTTAATAGAAAAGCGACTGTATGCGATGTTCTTGGTAACCTAACGCACTATAAAAACAGATTTTGTATCTAAACCACCACCATATTCACACGTTTCCTTGTAAATTTTATTTTTCAAGGATAAAAATGACGTGCATCGAGGAAGGAACAACAACAAAAAAAATATGATGAAGTGGCCATTTTAATAAACCAGCAGGATGTGCAACTAAAAACGCACCCCAATATAAATTTCAACTCATTAGTCATATGACTTCTATTGTTTTTTTTTTTTTGTTTTATCTTGAAAGTGACACGTTTCGGTGGTTAAGGGGGATTTCAAATCGAATAGATACAAATGACAATTAGTATCTCGTAGTTATTTTTATAATAATTCTCCCCAAACCTCAGACTATGGTTGCTGCATCTGCCAGCACACCATCACTCTTCTCGGGACAAAAACAAAATCACGTTACACCATTGAAAGTGAGATGTCATCGTACCAGAGTGCAGCTATTAATGTTTCCCCCGAGATATGGGGCTTTGATGGGCAGAATCCGAGGGAGTGTGTTCTTAAAACACACACGCGACCATTCAATTCTCAAGCAGGGGAAGACGTCTAATCTCCTAAATTGCCCTTCAGCAGGCGCACCTAATTTTAAACGCATTTCGTTGATGTTCGGTGCATGTTCGGAAAAGCATATCTTCAAAATTTATGCGAAGGATGATGTTGCTATATGTTTATAATAGGTACAACACATCAGGCCCACTCCACGCACATGTCATCAGATAACAAGGTTTCTCCAAATTAGATGTTCCAACAATAACATAATGTACCTACCTAGAGTTTACAAGGAAGCTACAACATACAGTATCTAATAACTTACCGTGTGCAGCTAAAGTCCGCTGCTGGCTAAGAAGGCTGCAGATTAATATCACCACAAATGTAAGACATCCTCCTCTGGATGCTGTTGTCAGCATGATGTTTGACGAGCAAGGACGAAGAGGTGCAACAACGAAGATCGTTCGTACACACAATTACAATTATTGTGTTGTTTCTTTGATAGATACGAGTATATGTTAGATTAATCCAAAAATTATTTATGAGATGTATCCGTTCGTTAGATTGTCGATAGGTAACTCTTAAGTCTCACTAGTCACTATGGGATTATTTCCTTTTGTAACTTATGCACTTGCACTTACATATTTTTTTTAATTTCCTTCCATTTAATTTTCTAAATATATTTTAATTCCAAAAAATATAAATTTAATGGAAATAACAAAATTAAAATTGAAACAAAAAAAAACTATTCCCAAACTTCCATTGCGTAGAATCTGGGATGCACCGCAACGCACACGAGCTCTCCGATATCCCTTGGATAAGCCGCAGAAAAGCAAACAAAAATACAGAATCCAACAAAAAATTCGTAAATCCCGCAGATTAAATTTTTAGCGACGAGAACAACTCTGACTACTCCGTTAAGTGTTGAACCGAACCGAACAAACCGGCAAACAATTTCCAACTGAATACCAGAACCAGCCAAATGCACCAAGTATCTCCATCTGCTATTCCGCTACACGTCGGATTGTGTAGTGTTGTAGAAGAAAAGATACAAAGATACGACAAGAATCGGATTTGTTGAAATTCATTGCCAGAGATTTGGGATTGTTTTGTATTTCTTTGCTATTTGGTTCCTTCGGGAATGTTGGCAAAGGGGATGCAGGAATGACGGGAGGATTCAAAGTGAATCAGAACATAGGCTGACAAAGAGAATGGATGAAAACAGTAAGAAACCATTTGGAATTGAAGAACTCGAACGAACTGGAACATTTGGAAAACTAGATTTTTGACGTTGTTTTTGTTCAACAACAATTTCCATGCGCGGTTAAGTGGAAACCCCTGGAAATGGAACACAACCCCATTCATGGAATGATTATGAAATAAAGTTAGTTTTATAGATGGCCTCGTGTTGATTGTGGGGGCTGTGTATTGTACAGATACAAATATAAGAAGAAAAAAAAAATCTCAAGGTCTTCTCTGTTTAAGGACATTCATCTCTCAAGCACATTGACGTCAGGTCTGATGTGCTTAAGGAAGAAAATGCATTTTGAATTAAAACCAAAAACTCAGTTCTAAACCGAATGTTTGCATTGGTAAATTAAAAGTTTTTCATTTTTCGGGTTGCATTGTTCATCTTTATCTCTGACCTGACCTAAGATATAAACCAAAAAAAAAAAATGGAATGGAAGGGTGTATAATTTGAATAGTTTAAGCAATAGATACGATGTGGATGCCGGAAAAGTTCATTTTTTTATTCTTTTTAGATTTGAATCGGAAATTCGGAACAAAAGATTATGAATTTCAATCTAGGCGCATTGTTAATGTGGGTTGAGGTTCAGAAATATTTTTTTTTTATATTTCAATAAGAAAAAGATGTTTTTTTTTTCTTTATTCATATACAGCCAGCTTAGTATATCAATGTCAGTTTGTTGAGATGAAACAAAAAAAAAATAAAATAAATCTAGGGCGCCCTTTTGTTGATATTCTCTAGACTGAATGTGATGGTTCTATGTTAATGAGTTCGTTATTATTAGGCTTTGCTTTTGCTTAGGTATATTGTAAAGATTTGGCGTGCGCTGTTGTTTTGATAAGGGTTACTTTTGAATATGTAATTGATTTTTGTTTTATTTTGAAAACACCCTGTAATTAGTTTGGGATTGAATAGTGCACTTTGACAGGAATCTTGAAATTTGAGATTTTCATTTAAATCAGGGTGGAACTCATATATACTCACTATAACGGCATTTACGTAGTAAATGATTTACGTAATAAATGAGGTTTTTTTCAAATAGACATTGTAGGAATTATAATAACACAGTTCTAACAAGTATATATTTTCTTGATCCTGAAACGAGATTGTGCGTTTGTGTACTTTCTCAAAGGAAGGTTGAACAGCTTAGCACATGGAGGCATTTGTGTGTGATTTCCTACATGAGAAATTCTAACTTTCATTTCCTTTTACCATTTTGATTCGTTTCAAAACCTCTCAGAAACAGCTATAGGGATTTAGATTAAACTGCATATCTGTGATGATTTTAATGTGAATGAAATTTATTTTTTTTGGTTTTTGGCAAAAATGCACAAAATGGAAATAGTAGGTATTTTGCAATTCTGTGTGCAACAAAGTGATGCATGTTTTTTTCTTTTCAAGAAAAGAAATCATAAAATTATTTTTTGTCTACAATGCAAAGCTCATATGAATTTCGAATAAAAATTTAATATTGAAAAAGTCAATCAATTTTGGAAAAACACATAAGTGCAGTGCTTCTTGATCGATAATTATTAGATTTTAGGTAATTTTTGAATTTCTTTAATACTTTCGACAAAAAGCGAAAAATAAGATAAGAAAATAGGAATAATCAAGGCTCAAGAGCTAGAATGAAATAAATAATAAAGAGGCTGGTTACGACACACGCTAGTAACTTATTCACATTGGTGCCCTCGGATCTCGGAAGCAAGAGGTTTGTCTTCGAGTTATTAGAGAGAAAAACAGAATTAAATAACCTTGAATCGAATATCATTGCTTGTTCTCTAGACATTTGAGCCTAAAAACTTTTTTCAACAATTTTTAAAGTTTTTTATTTGAAAAAAAAAAACTTCTAGTTGATTTGTTTTAATGTGGTGAATAATATTAACTGCAAATCGATAGCATCATTTGTTCTCGGGATATTCAAGAATTTCGAAACTAATACAATTTAACAACTTTTTTCTAAATTTTTATACCTAATCGCTCATTTTTAATATTTAAAAAAAAGTCCTTTCTGCACTTGACGACATTATTTTCTATAAAGTAGAATTAATCCTAAGTTGATATCATTATTAGTTCTTGAGATATGGCGAACGACAAAAACTGAACACACGAACTTACGAACGTAGATTTTTTTTACCCAAAATTAAAAAAAAAAAACAAAAGTTTTTGGATTTTAAGAAAATTTTCAAAAATATTTTAATCTACTATCTACTATCTCTTGAAAACTACATAGTCGATTTTTTTAAAACTTATTTATGAGGGTTTTTTTAACATTTTATTATTTATTTTAAAATTTAATATTTTAAGAAAAAAAATTACTTTTATGGAAAATAACGGTTTCCATACAAATGTTAAAAATCCGTTGGCCATACACGACCGAGCCAGCTGATTGGCTGAAAACCCAAATGGATCGGCAGCCGATCCACTGCACACACGACCAATTTTTGATCGGTGCGCGGCCATTTGGATCTTTGGCTCTGTCGTGCATGACCAGCCTTAAGGAAAATATTTTTGTTTCTTTCTTACACTTATAATTCTTAAATTAATTAGCTAAAGAAAAGAACTCTTATTTCTTGACAACTGTAATTTTCACACTTTTTATTTTACTATGTATCTTTGTTTTGTGACCTTTTATAACGGGTGATTTTTTAGCTGGTTTGGTTTTGGCAACACTGGTTTTGACAGCTGACGTGTGTTTAGTACCTTGTGTCACTGTCAAACAGCTTCAATTTGGTTTGCAATTTAACCATGGATCGTCTTACAAATGAACAACGCTTGCAAATTATTGAATTTTACTATCAAAATTCGTGCTCGGTTCGAAATGTTCATCGCGCGCTGCTTCCATTTTATGGTCGGCATTCTCGACCTTCTGAGCAGTCTATTCGGAAGATTGTGACCAAATTTCGCACCAAATTTACTTTGTTGGACATTAAACCACCAACACGTTTACGTACTGTGCGTAGTGAAGAAAATATTGCGGCCGTATCAGCTAGTGTGACAGAAGACCGCGAAATGTCGATTCGGCGCCGTTCCCAGCAGTTAGGCCTTTGTTACAGCACTACGTGGAAAATTTTGCGGAAGGATTTGGGCGTAAAGCCTTTTAAGATACAGCTGGTGCAAGAACTAAAGCCAGCCGACCTACCACAACGCCGAATTTTTGGTGAATGGGCTCTTGGAAAGCTGGCCGATGATCCGCTTTTTTATCGAAAAATTGTGTTCAGCGATGAGGCTCATTTTTGGTTGAATGGGTACGTAAATAAGCATAATTGCCGCATTTGGAGTGAAGATCAGCCAGAAGCATTGCAACAGCTACCAATGCATCCCGAAAAAGCCACTGTTTGGTGCGGTTTATGGGCCGGCGGCATTATTGGGCCATATTTCTTCAAAGATGATGCGAATCGCAGCGTTACTGTCAATGGTGAACGCTACCGAGCGATGATAACAAACTTTGTTTTGCCCGAAATGGAAGTTCTTGATTTGCATGATATGTAGTTTCAACAAGACGGTGCCACATGCCACACAGCACGCGAAACAATGGCGCAATTGCGAGGCGAGTTTGGTGAACAGTTAATTTCACGTTTCGGGCCGGTCAATTGGCCGCCTAGATCGTGCGATTTGACACCATTAGATTATTTTTTGTGGTCGTATGTCAAGGTTAATGTCTATAGGGACAAGCCCGCTTCAATTGACGCACTGGAAGCCAACATCCATGCATTCATTCGTGAGATACCGGCCGATATGTGTGAAAGAGTATGCCAAAATTGGACTCAGCGGATGGGCTACCTGAGACGCAGCCGCGGTCAACATTTGCATGAATTTATCTTTAAACATTAAATTGCAAGGTTCAAACTATCGATTCAAATAAATATTTCATGCATTTTTTTGAATTTTTTGTGTTTTTTTTTTTTTTTAAGTTCTAAACCTCTTAAAAAATCACCCGTTATAAAGAGATGATTGTCATCTACTGAGCTTTAAGTCAATTATTTATACATATATGATCAGTAATTGACCTAAAGTCCACAAAAGGACAATCATCTTTTTATTGGTTGGATTTTGGAAGAGATCTCTCTTGATCACTTACTTAGATTCGTTAGTTACAGCATTTGAACGTAGCAAATTCACTATTTTCACTCCTGCGAGTATGCTGAAAATGAATTTATACGATTTCAAAGAAAAATCAAAAAGTTTTTCCGAGTTTTACGCATTACAAAGTTTTAATGAAGAAGCTGAATTATGGTATAATCTTTGAAAAAAAAAAAAACATTATCCGTTGAAGATCTTCAAAAACTGGACATATACGATGTTCTACAGGAAGCAGACATTTTTTTCCCAAACACAAAACTTGCTCTTCATATTGCCTAAGCATTACATTGTACCACAAGTTCGATTGAAAGGACTTTTAGTACGTTGAGAAGAGTCCAAACTTGGCTTCGTTCAACCATGATCGAAGATCGTTTAAATGGTAATTGATTAAACACCATGGGTCTTGGTAGATAAATATATAAATGTGATTGAATATTAAAATTTTCAGGATTATGTATGCTGGGTGTACACAAGAAAAAACGTTATGGAAAATGAGAAGGAAATTTAAAAAGAAGTGTTAGAAATATTTGCTGAAGACTTACGCCATTTGGCTTTAACGTAGATGGATATAGAACCATGTGAAATTTTTTTTTTATTTTTAGCATACAAAATTCACTAGGCTTGAAACCAGGGGCCAAATTACCGCATCAGTTACCGAGCAATACGTGACTAAGTTATATGAGTTTAGCATTACCACGTTTCGAACAATCTATTATACCAAAATTTTAAGTGGTTACTCGTTCATTCGATCACTGATGGCACTCTCTGACTCGGTCACGGACGCCGTAATTTGGCCCCAGTATTCAGATACCATTGTTTTCAATTACATATGTTTAAACTTAAATTAGTTTGAGATTTTTTAGGTCAAATATGGCAGAACTTTACAGGAAATACCTAATTACTTTACCTAATACCTTTTATTTATTATTATTTATAGTTATTTAAAATAATATACTCAACAAATAAGATATTAGAAATGTATAGGTAAGTTTATGTATTAAATGAAGTAATGTTTTTATGTTGTTAACAAAATAAAATTAAATAGAAAATATTGAGGTAAAAAATCGTTTCTTAAAGAAGTTTGCCACCGCACACCCCCCCCCCCCCCCCCTGATCAAAAACTTGCGTACGCCCTTGACGAGATCCCTTATATACCTACAAATTTCTAATAAGATTAAATAAAAAAAATTCTTTTCTGAATTTTTAAAAGAAGGATTTTATAGTATTTTCTTATGAAAATTTTATGTTCACATACCTTAGTAAATATTTAGGTTTTGCATAACAAAATTTCTGCTTAAAAATGTTCGTTTATCTTAACCCCTGTAGTTAATATACTTTAATGAACATTTTTGGAAAGAAAAATAATTTCCAAGCTCAAAAAAAAAAATATGTACTTTTTATTTTTATTTAAAAATACGTTTTCCAGAAGAAGTTTGGCTTTTAGCATTCAATACCCTTATCGATATGAAGTCGAGCACATTGACTTAGTTTTTTAGCAAATTCAAAATTACCAAAACGACTGTTTTCTTTTTCCATTTTGAGTACATTTGATGAACAAAATTTGCAACAAGCTAGAATTAGTTTTTTTTTGTTCTTAGACGAATTGGAATGAGGGAGCATTTTAATTTTGTTTTCTTACTAGTGAGTGAGAGTTTACTCTTTACAGTTATTTTGCTATACAGGGGGTCCCTTAATTCGTACTTGATATTTTGTGGGATGATTGCTGGGCATAATTTTAAGAAAACAATTGTATAGGGGACATCCTTAACCCCCTCCCGCCTGAGGCAGGGAAGGGCAAACAAGAATTTTAAAAATCAACGAAAGATCATTCAATGATGTACTATAATTTCTTAAAAGCTAATAAAGTTTGGCGTGATTGACTGTTTTTAATGTTCTTTTAGTGCATTTCTTTCTTAGTTTTGAAACAAGAAAAACCAACTTTAAAAAAAAAAAGTGGAAAAGGAGTAAAAATACTTAACACCCTTACAAAAAACAAAACAATACTAATTCAAAGCAAACATCTTCTTTGAGAGTTTGAGATGAAAAAAGAACATTAACTTAATTCTTAATAGCATATGATTATATAGAACAAACAATTTTAAAATCGTTAGAGCGGTTTTATTTTTTATTTATTTATAAAATTTTTAAAACAAATGCAACAACTTTTGCCTTGAAAATGTAGGTAAGGAAAACTTTTTTTAATGTTTAGAAACTTCTGTATAGAAATATGATTCCTTGGGTGGTACAATTTATTACAATTTTTTGAAGAATGATTTCCCATCCCAAGTTATTTACGGTATTTCAGTACGATTCATATTAAGTGGAACCATTGTTTTTTTTTTAATAAAATAGAGTATACAAACTAACATATCAGAGAGGCAAACATACTGCTTCAGTTTAAACCATTTTTTTTTTTGTTTTTGAAATACAGGGGAATTTGTATGGAGTTTTTCTAAACTTTTTTTTAATTCAGTTAGAAATTTGGGTACTGCACTAAGTATCTGAACATTATTTTTTTAATATAATAAACTATAATAATTATTAAATCAAAGAAACAAACATATTTCTCTAGTAAAAACTGAGTTTTTTTTTTTTTAAATTTTAAAACAGCAGAATTTATATTGAGATTTTTAAGGTCTTTTTTTTCAAGATTCCGTTAAAAAAAATTATCTTTTCCATTTGTCTGTCAATATATATTTTTTTTTTAATAAAAGCTATACTACTTATTCTACTTATTATGTCAAAGAGGCAGACGAATTGCTCAATAGGAAGCCTATTTATTTTTAATTGGAAAAAACAATAAAAATATATGGAGATTTTTTATTAATTTTTGTATTTCAAAATTCCGTTACAAATCCAGGTACTACAACAGGTGCCTGAAAACAATTTTTTTTTGTTAATTTCAATGGACTGTTAATATTAATATAAAAAATCAGAACATATTCCTTCAAGAAAAAGTGCTTTTTTGTACTTAGGACAAAAAGCTTAATTTTGTTGCGAATTTTTTTAACCTTTTTATAAAAATTCCGTTACTCCTAGAGGTACTACACCCCATGTCTGTATGCCTTTGCAAGTTTTGAATAGCAAAAACTATGTAGTCTTACATATCAAAGAGGCAGACGTACTGCTATCACGTTTTCGAGATCGATTTTTCGAATTTTGAGACCCCCTTGCTCCAAGAAGTACTATGACTTTGGAATAAGAATGCCCATTCCATTCTCAGGAGGTCAAAGACAATGGCTCCACTTAGTATGAATCGTACTGAAATACCGTAAATCTGCCGACCACTGGCTCTTAGACTATTATCTAAACAAAATTTATTAATAATTTTTTTTTTTTTAAATTTGTGGAACCCTTTTTGAGAAAAATGAGATTTTGTGAAAAATATGTTGCCGTTATTTTTAGTTTTAAGAAAAAAATTCTAAAAATGTGAGCAACTTCACCAAAAACCACTATGCCAAGTTTTAAGAACATCGATAAGGCCGTTTGGGCTGCATCAGAACGGAGAGACAGACAATTGTGAGACCCACGTTTTTAATCTTGGGAGTTCTAAGAATTTTGAAATCTCTTAACAATTGATTCCTTGAAAATTTGCTGCAAAATTCATACTTGAAATATGGTTAAAATATGTAATAGTAGTCACATAATAATTCTCACTGCTAAACTTCAAGTTTTGGTATTGATTTATTCCTTATGGCAGATTACATTAAACAAAACTAATTAATTTTGTCTCTAAAGAATGCCCTTTATTTGATGTTCATATGCTGAATGACATCAACAAGTTTCTCTCTAGGTATCAGAAATAGAATTGATCAACAAAATTTTTAAATATATTTAAATATTTTAGATTGTTGAGTGAAAAAGGATGTTGTACCTTTGAATCTTAAAATTAAAATATTTAATCTTTTAATGTTTTAATCCTTATACCTTTGCCTTTATCTTTAAAATTTACTAAATATGTCTTATATGTCTTTAGTTTACCTAATTCTTGAGTATATACAGTTCTGTTGTATGGTGATGTCCTTTTTCCTTCAACTCTTATTGCAATTTACAAGACCTTTAAAGTCTTCCACGAAATTTGTAGCCAGGTAACTTAAGATGGATATAGAAACTCCTTCATATGCATCACTCAATGAATTTTTACTTTTTTTTCAGACTTTCTCCGTAATTGTATGGCTTTGTTAAAAACCTAGTCTAAATCGTAATATTAAGTTAACTAAAAGATGAAATTTTTGTAACAAAGGGATTAATTTTTTTTAAGGACAAATAGGTAAGGGAATTAATAAAGTTAGCAACAGGACCATGCACACCTTGTATAGTCTAAATTCAAGACTTTAGAGTTTTGGAACTAGATTTATCACACATCAAGATTTATATAGAAATTTTTTGGCTTTGAAACTATAAAATTCCTGAGATAAATTTTTCAGTTGTCATGATTCTGACTGAAGCTGAAGCTACCCTAATTTTGACATTAAAAATATTGGTTGCTCTTTTTTTAAAAATGTTCATATACGAGGGCGGGTCAATAAGTCCGTGACTTGGAATAAAACACAGATTTTTTGATAAAAAAATAATTTTATTTTTCAACGTAGTCTCCCTTGAGCTCTATACACTTTGTCCAACGCTCCTCCAATTTTTTTATCCCTTCCAACAAAAATGATTTGTCGAGGTCCTCAAAATAAGCACTTGTTTGCGAGATGACTTCATCATTGGAGTCAAATCTTTTTCCACCAAGCCATTTCTTCAGGTTTGGGAACAAGAAGTAGTCGCTCGGAGCCAAATCTGGAGAATAGGGTGGATGAGGGAGCAATTCATAGCCCAATTCATGGATTTTTGCCATGACAACTGCACATGTGTGCACCCTTGCATTGTCTTGGTGGAAAAGAACTTTTTTCTTGGCCAAATGAGGTCGGTTTTTTTTCAAATCGTCATTGAATCGGTCCAATAAGTTGGCATAATATTCCCCATTGATTGTTCTTCCCTTTTGAAGGTAGTCAATGTGGATTATCCCGCGTGCATCCCAAAAAACAGTCGCCATAACTTTATTGGCTGACAAACCCACCTTGGCCTTCTTTGGACCCGATTCGCCCTTAGAAACCCACTGTTTTGACTGTTGTTTGGTCTCTGGTGTGTTGTGATGGATCCATGTTTCGTCCCCGGTTACAAAACGGCGCAAAAACTCCTCCATATTGCGATTTAGCAACGCCAAACCTTCCTGTGAAGTTGTTACACGATTGCGTTTGTGGTCGACTGTGAGCAAACGCGGCACCCATCTTGCGGAAAGCTTTCTCATGCCCAAGTGATCATTCAAAATTGAAACCACTGAGCCATGCGAGATCCCTACGGCTTCCACAATCTCTCGCACTGTCAATCTTCGGTCGGCCAACACCATATCGTGAATTTTTTCGATTGTTTCGGGTGTAGAGACCTCAACTGGGCGTCCAGGACGTTCCGCATCTTCAGTGCTTGTACGGCCACAACGAAATTCAGTAAACCACTTTTTTACCATTGAAATCGATGGTGCAGAGTCCCCATAGGATTTATCAAGCCTAGCCTTGGTCTCGGTAATGGTTTTTTTTCGCAAGAAATAATGCTTAATAAGCACACGAAATTCACTTTTTTCCATTTTCTCCTCAAATTAGTGAGTAGTCTGATAAAAATAGCTGTCAAACACAAACTAACTGACGCAGCAAGTTTAAATTTTGACAGGAGTCAACTGACAGATGCCTGTTGACAGGAGCAGTGTTGCTGTTTCAGTAAAGAGGTCAGAAATTCAAAAAGTCACGGACTTATTGACCTGCCCTCGTATTTTTAAATTTAAAGACAAATTTTTCAATACACGTTACTCTCCTAAAACGAATCTTCAATTTACCGATACCAATAAAGGAATTCCTGCAGCAAATTGTTTTTATTTTAAATACTGGTCAATAATTGAAGCGTAAATTTTATTATTATCTATCTTTTTTTCTATTTTTCATTGAGCTAGCCAATTAGATAAAATGTAAAGATGCGCAACCGGTTATTCAATGCACCATGCACAGGTATATAGGTTGAGGTCATAAAGTAGATAAGCACAAAAAACATATTCTCCCGACTAGACAACAAAAAAAAAAACTCAGGTTAGCTATAAATTAAATTAACAAAAACACTTAAAACGTCCTTCGCCGAAAGGAAGTCGATTCGTTTCCTTAACAATGTGTTGATAGAATTTGGTTCCCTCTTTTTTTTTTGTCCTGTGAAATTCATCCCAAAAAAAAAAAGAAGAACAAGAAGAAGGGAAAAAAAGACCTACCAAAGCAAATATTTATCGACAGGTGTTGGGTAAGAAAAGATTTCGATAAGAAATCATCGGTCGTCACAGGTAAACCAACACAAAATAAAGACCCAAACTGAAACATGTACGAATCAACAATTTTCGTACCTATACAAAATTGAGAAAATAACACAAATACATACATTTTCAGGTAAGTTGAAATTGACGCCTTTTACTGGAACAATATGACCAAAAATTTACATCTACTATACACAAAGGTATGTCCTTTGTGAAAGGACCATGAACGTCTGTTTGAATGGAATATTTAAGAATGCACCTAACCAAACCTAATCATTGGCAATGGTATAGAGAGAGAGAGAGAGAGAGATATCGAGAAGGTAAGGCAAAGGCATATTAAATGCGAGAGATAAAATTTTCATATGCGGTTTCAACAATTGGGAGCCTTGTATTTGAAAGTAAACATTTTCTGCCTTTGGAAGCTGTGCGATGGTCGGCTTCAGGAACATCCCTGATGCAAATTCTTGGAAACCAAACAATTGAATATTGCACCTTGGTTGTATGTTTACACTAAATAAGAGATTCCTCAATTTCATTGAATTTATAGTTTGTGTTCATGAATTCCAGCGGTGTATACAAACTATTTGCTTAAAAATTTACGGCAGCTATTGTGTTTCAAATTATTTGCTTTTTGCGAAAAGGAAGAACTTTCCGAAAAACTATTTCGATTTAAATCTCCTATTTTGTATAGCGATTTCAATTTGCAAATCGTAATTGATTTCAAGGTCACAGCATGAGTTGCTATCATTCTTTGACCTTGAAACAAACTTTGAAAGCTACCAAACAAAAAATCTATGGTTAAACAAGTTCAAAAACTATGCATTCAGTTAACCTTTTTGGAGCCATTACTGACCTATTAGATGATATCCTTTTTTCAAATATCGGGTTTTTCAATAAGAGCGCTATAAAATTTTTTTTTTAAATAAAACAAAAACGGTTTAATTAGAAGGTTTTTTTATAATATAAATTCTATATACTACTGAAATAAATCAGCCAAGTAGAAGACTTAGCATTAAAGTTGGACTTGTTGAATTATTGATTCAAAATAGCTTTTTATGGCCTTTAGTCCTACAAATCGGCGTTCTAATAGAAACTATGCCTGGCCCCGGGCAAACAAATTTCCAGCTTAATGATTAGGAATTCTAATCTTGTTGGATATAGTTTACAGTGGATTTTTGTAAAAGAATTCATGTAAGTTGAACTGAACTTAATACAAATTTCGTATGACAAGGCCCTCACTACGTCACTGATGAGTCCAAGTGAGTAAGCCGGACGAAACGCCGATTTGTAGGACTAAAGGCCATAAAAAGCTATTTTAAAAACGGTTTTGTATTTTTGTATTTTGTATTATGTATGGAACTCGATTTCTTTTTCATGGCCACCACGGGCACGCTTGCAGAAGTCCAGACGCTGAACCCAATTTTCGACGGTTTTCAAGCATAAATCTGCCGAAACTGCTGCAGCAATTTCACGTTTGATATTCGTAAAAAATTCATCAATCGTCGCTGGCTTGTTGGCATGGGCCATAGACCTGATGGAGCCCCACAGGAAATGGTCTAACGGCGTCAAATCGCACGACCGAGGCGGCCAAGCGACTGGACCATTTCGTGAGATAACACGATCTCCAAACTTGGTTTCCAATAAATTAATTGTGACATTCGCTCTGTGGCCTGTGGCGCTGTCCTGTTGGAACCATATGTCCTCCAAGTCCATATCATCCAATTGGGGCCAAAAATATTGCCATTCACAGTTACATGCCGGTCTTGATCATCACGAAAGAAGTACGGCCCAATGACGCCGCCGGCCCATAAACCACACCAAACCGTAATTTTTTCGGGATGCAATGATGACTCATGGAGTACGTGTGGATTGCTGCCTGACCAATACCACATATTTTGTTTATTGACGAAGCCATTCAGCCAGAAATGAGCCTCATCGCTGAAGATAATTTTTCGGTGAAAATCCGAATCATTTTCAAGTTGTTGCTCAGCCCAACTCACGAACATACGACGCTTCTGGTGGTCAAGTGGCTTCAGTTCTTGCGTTAATTTAATCGTGTAAGGATGTAGGCCAAGATCTTTTTGCAAAATTCGCCACAACGACACGACGTCACAGAGATGCCCAACGCTTGAGAACAACGTGTGAGATACACATTTGGGCTTTCTGCAACTGAAGCCTCAGCGGCAGCAATATTCTCGACACTACGGGCACTTCTTTGTCTCACTGGCACCGGAACATTTTGTACTATGCCTGTGGATTCAAATTTTTCCACTAGGCGCTCAATTGTTGATCTGCTAGGACGATTATGACGACCATAAATTGCACGTAGCGCTCTTAACGTTGAGGCCACTGACTCCGAATTTCGGTAGTAAATTTTAATAATTTCGACTCGTTGTTGGCTCGTATATCTATCCATCATCAAATGGCAAACCTTACTGAAGAGAAATGTCAAAAGAGCGGCAAGAAATATGGCGTCGTTTGTTGTCCCTGTCGCTCTACTTTTGTAGCGTCCCTGTTGAAAAACCCTTTATTTATTGCTAATATCCCGAAGCTAGAAATGAAACAAAATCGCAGATTGAAATGCACTTAATTTTACAATCCATACGCAGTAAACGAAAATTTGTACGAAAAACTGCATGTTCTTAATTTTTTAACAAATTATCACTCAATTAATTTTATTATTTGTACCAACTTCTTTATAAATTCTTGCAGTCCTACGTATATACAAAGTAGGATTAAAAGTGCAATTCAAAATTTTAAATTAAATTTCGAAGGATAAGAATATTTGCTAAACAAAAAGCCGCATCGCATTAAAACCCCATTAAAATATTTAAGACATTTTTACTACAATTTAAGTCATTTACAGTCTCTTGGCGAAATAAATTCAAGTCATAAAGAGTCGATAGTAATAAAGGTGAATATACCAATCCCAATACATAGTTCTAGAGCTTCTCCGAAATGACATTAAAAAAATACCATATCAAAAGGTAAACCAAAGTGACCGACAAGACATTATTTGCGAACCGAACTTAACTCACATCGCACTTTATTCCCAGAATGCCTCCGGTGATAAAACCTTGACGAAGACGAAACGCTCCCATTGCCTTGGTTCAAATTTCCAATAAAAATTTTACGCAGTCGCGCACATCGCACATCGCACATCATGCACAAACGTCGTCGTGTCGTCATCGTCATCGTCGATCGGTCGTATTAAATTTCATATATGCGCAGGCTGCGCCAACTGATTCCAAATTCGACGAACAGTAGAAGGCGTTAAAATTCCAATTAACGCCCCTAGATTCAAGTTTTGTTCCTTTTTCTTTGTTTCTGAATTTAAATGTCGTATTCATATCCTTCGTGATATGGGAAGATGCGGCATCTCTGGCGGAACAAAATTCTTCCTTGAAGGCTGCTGCACGAAATCAGAAAAACCAAATAAGCAGATGCAGTAATTGATTTAATGTCAGAGTGTGGAAGACTTCGTGAAATATAGGCGGACAAAAAAGGGATAATTTCCATTTTGACCAACTGCTACAACTTTAGATTTTTTCTCCTTTTTTTTCTCTTCTCTACAAGAATAAAATCTAGGAATTTCGTGATTTTTTTTTTTGTTCATTAGATTCAGGTGAGAAAATTGTTCGATTTAGCTGCTGAATCAATACGCCTACAATTTCCACACACTACATATAAGCCGCATTATATTCGTTGCTTTAATTTATGGGAATTTTCTTCCAAGGAATCCTGGGAAATAATATTTATCCATTGTATGGTTCCTTCTTAAGTTCGTATTAAATTTATTACTTATTATCATTTTATTGGACATCGTTTACGGACGAACCTTTGGTATGGATAAGTTTTATTTTATGGCATTTTCGAATGCCCACTCATTTGTCAGGTTATACTACTTGCTCTGAGGGGTAATAGCGGCGTGGAGGCAGTATAGAGGCGGCTTGGTAGCAGAAACTTGTTTCAACTGTTTTATGACTTAAATTTCCTGGGACACCTGATTGTGCAATGTTGTTTTGGTTTATTATCGCTGATGGAGTTTTAAGGGATTATTATTGAATGGTTGTTGGTTTATATGATGTCGAAAATCAATTTGCAGTTAATGTCACTTTGAAATGAATTATTCGATTTATTATTTTTTTTTAGCTTTCAAGTTTTTTTTTTTTTTTGAGTTGATTCTTTTTTTGTTGAACGAGAATTCTTTGATGTGGTAGAATTTTAAATTATTAAAAATTCTTAAGAGACGTCCCTGCATGACTAATTCGCAATTTCTGGTATTTTTCCACAAGAATATATTTTTATTTGTGGAAACTATATAAATAAGAAGATAAGGATTTTATAAGGCAGTAAACCACGTTAATTAAAATAATGGAAATATTAGGGGTGACATGAATATTATGAGAGAAAAAATATGGAAATTCGTTCTTTAAATTGCTAAATCAATAAGTTAGAGCAGTTTTTTTTTTAATATTTTGTATATATATAATTCTTAAATTAGTAAATCGCACTAATTTAAGCATACACAAAAGTATAAAAATCGTAGAAGCCGTTTTAAAGAAAAAAATATTTTATTTAACGGGCTTTTAAAATTTGTATGGAAGGTACCGTTATTTTTTCATAAAAGTAAATTTTGTCCTTAAAAAAGGTACAAGTTTTATAAAAATCAATTATTTTGTTTTAAAATTATTTGATTTCAAAAGAAAATTTGACCATTTTCTTAAAAATCAAAAATAAATATATTTTTTTCTAAAAACTTTGGTAGTAAAATTTATTTTTAATGCTTAGAAGCTTCCCCATAAGAAAAATTATTGAAATCTAAATAACCCCTTGGAAGAAAATCAAAAATAAAAATGGTTCTTTGGAGGGGTATCAAGGTAGCCTTTACCAAGAAAAATTTATTGCTGTTTTTGAAAAAAATTAGATTTTTTAAAATTGCCAAAATTGATTGTAGGGCAGGTACTGTTGTTTTTAGTTATACAAAAATGAGAAAAATGTCTAAGTAGAATTACAAATAACCACTATGTACTAAGTTTTAAGAAAATTGGTCCAGTCGTTAAGACTGCAGCCGTACGGACAGAAAGATAGACAGACGGACATAATTATAGGGCTCACTTTTTTCATCTTCCAAAGTCTGATCAAAATCTCGAGTTGAAGTTTTTTACGAAGTATTATATCGCAACTAAAAAGGTATATACAGTGCAGATACAAACAAATTAGTATACAAATTTTAAGTATAAATTATTGTGCTGTAAAAAATGTCATCAAATGAAAATATCAACCCGTTTTTGAAATATCAAATTTTGTTGATTGTATTTTCAATTTTCTTCTGAAAAGTGTTTCTGAAAGTGTTCTATTAACATTCAGAGTAACAGTTCTCCTCCTGAAAAAGAACAATAAACGATTCTGGATTTCCGTTCAGAATCATAACCATAATTCTGGTTTTGATTCTGAACAACACACATTACAAACACATAGGTAGCTAGTGATCAAAGTGTTGGCAAATGCTGCATAAACTGAATCTCCAGATAAAATTAAACAATTTTATGAATTTCCTTTACCTTAACATATTTTTCCTATTATGCAATTTACTCGTCCATTTTTTTGATAACCAAAATCAAAGTCTTGAAGCCCATCTGTAGAAATTGTACATATTTTTAGCTCATTCAAACGACATAAACTATTCATTTTGTACACAGGGTGTCCTCAAATTCATAGAAAATCACTCTAAATAAAATTTTGACTCCCTATTTCAGAAAATACGAATGAAAATAAGTTGATATTTTTCAAAATTTTGCTAAGTACTATTTATGTGTTCAATATTCAATGCCCTTAATTATTTTTATTCAAATACTGAAAACCGAATATAAATATCTTCCTTATATTTTGAGAAATAAAAAAAATAAATGGTACTTTTCCAAAAAAAAAAATCAAACAAAAAATATTAAAAACAAATGAGTTAGTAAGTAAGCCTTTTTTTTTTTTTGGAAAAAGTACATTTTTTCAGAATTCATATTTTAAACCAAGGTTCAGAGAACCTTGTCTCCGTCACAAACAAAAATAAAATAAATTCTGCATCAAAATATCATAGCAAAGAAAATTGGGCGTGGAAGTGGATGGTTCTAGTTTAAATCATTGCTTACGCCTTCTCCTAAGTAAAGAGAAAAACTTTAAAAATGTCATTCAAACCGTAAGAGCCGTTTCCGAGAAAGCAATTAGAAGAATTTTTATTTAAAATAAATTAATCAGGTATGGTATTCAAAAATCTATTTTATCTGCGGATACCAAATGATACTACCGAATATACCGGTAAATTTTGGTCCCAAAAGTATGGTTTGGTCTAAGTATCGTTTCTGATGATTTGGAGCTAGTATAGTATCGTCTCGGTATCACTTCGGTTTCAGATACCGATACCAAACGAAACCGAGACTTTTCTGGTATAGTGGGTGGCCCTAATTTTGTGCTTGAATTTCCGAACCCTACTTCCAAGTCTAATATTTTGAATTGAGGTTACAAAATTACACTGGTCAACGGGGTTTTCTTTCTGAAACTAGAGCATACTTTACTATAAGTTTTTGAGGTGCTGAACTCGAATCTGAAGTCAGAAATATTCCATCATACCACATTTTTGAGATATTTGCGTTTGAAAATCAGAATACCCACGACTTTAATTAACTTTACCTCTGTATTTTGACCCTAGCCGTTATTTTTCTTTTCCAAATCATTCCATGTTTCAATTTGTTTCTTAAAGATCTAGAAGATGGCTTCATATAATCTGATATTGGACAGAATTTAATTTTGATCGTTAGTCCTTGCGGCCCTTCATTTGGTTTTCGGTATAGTTGAATAAAAATTTATAAGAACATTGAATAACTATTAAATAGCAGAAAAATAGGACTTATTTACGAATAATTTTAAAAAATAATCTTCACATTTTTTTTCTTCAAAAATTTGAGTTTGAAATTTAATTTCAAAAACTTTTCACCTAACCCTGAGGCCACACGAGTCTGTACTGGCTAGCCAATACAATAATACCAAGTCGCAATATACTCACATTTTTTTACTAACTGGCTTGCTTTTTTCGCAGCCAGTTGGGAAGCCAGTAGAGCAGCCAGTAACAGGGCTCGGCAGTACTTTTTCGGAGCAGATTTGGAAAAATAGGTCTAAAACTAAAAACTAAACTAAAAACTCACACTTTATTTCACAAAATTCTAATAAAATAATAATTTTGGAGTCCATTATGTCCAGTCCAAAAGAGCTCAAAGATTTATAAATTCGCTAACGCTTATATTATTCACTCGTTTAATCTGATTAATCCAAATGAATTTACGATGCAATCTGGAGGTCATTTTAAGTTGTTGAATGCAGATTGAGACTGAATTTATACTATTCACTTTTTCTTAACACTTCAATTTTAAGTAGTGATATCAAACCAAAAGTTTTTCAACCGATTCAATCAAAAAATTGTTATAATTTTCATGCGTTGTTTTTGGAAATCGAGTTAAAGCGAAAATGACGACGACGACTCATGCCTCTCGCCATGGTCGTCCAAACGTAATTTCCAGTATCGTGGTCACTAAGCTCGTCTCGCTGTGGTCTTGCCATGCCCATTTACACGGGAATCTTTGTCGTGGTAGTCTCGCTATAATCTTGCTTTGGTCTCGCCATGACATTTTCACGTGGTTTTTTGGCATTGAGCATATTTTGCCATCATCTCTCTTTGGTCTCGCCGCAGCCTCACCAAAGTTATTTTTTCAAAATTGAATTTTTCAAAGTGGTTAAAATAAGCTATAGGTTAAAAAGTTTAGTTTCGAGCATGACAAAAAGAGACAAATTTTACCTCATTGTCACTCTCATTATGTTTGATATTCTGCTTTACATCACCAATAATGGACGCGAAAAGAAATAACAAACACAACAATATAAACATTATGGAATCTTTATAATGGAGTATTTTTGATTTCAGTGATTTTGTGTGTCGTAATTAAAGTTTAATGTGAGTTTTCATCCTCGAGAAAATTAATGTTAATAGTGACAAAGTGAATAGAATATAATTTTTTTTTTTCATATATGATTATAAAAATAAAAAGTATCAATAAAAGGTAATAAAAGGACGGTTGTTTTTATCTACATATGTTTTTTTTTTATTTCCTATACATGAATAATCATGCATAGGTGTGATAAAAGTTCTTGAGAAAAAGCACAAATGCTTATTCAAAAGGGAAAATTTACCAACATATAAACCATGTCACTGGTGGAATATCCGACGACCAATCTGACATTTTATTTCACTAGTCCATTTACTCATTTTTACTCTCTAAATCCATTTTCGCAAAAAGTGACTCATCTCACTCACTACTTGCGGTTTCGAATAGCTAAATGTCGGCACAGAAACAACGCGAAACATTCGTAACGCTCTATTCTTTTGCTAGTTTTGTCGCATAGGCATAGGCATTAGTGTGTTTTTAGTTTATTTAATTTTGAAAAAGCGCAATATCGTAGTAGTTTTATTTTTTTTTTCCGAAAATCGGAGTCGATTTATTCCATTTGGATCAACATCCGAACCCTGGCCAGTACAGCATGCTGCCTACGTCACAGCAAATACACGAATAGGAATTTGACAGTCAATGTATGCAGCCTATTGGCTAGCCAGTACTGGCTCGTGTGGCCGCAGGGTAAGCAATTTGATTTAAAAAAACAAATAAGAGAATGAAGTATTTTTTTTTTTAAGTGACTAATAAAATCTCAGTCAGCAAATCATCTTAAATATTTTTTTTTTGCACTTAAATTCAATTTAGCAGAGATGGCCTTCCTTGTCTCAGGGGGAGGGGGGTAGATAGAGTGTTTTCCTGTCGAATTGGTTTAAAAAAATATTTTAAAAAAAATATAAAAACCCAAAAAAAATGGAAAATCAAAAATTTCTAAGCTTCTACTAGTTAATACTTCAGAGCGAAGTGAAATAAAATTAGAAATGAAACGTCAATAATTTATGCATCAAAAGGTGTTACAAAAATTGATTCGTCATAAAATTTGGTTTGGAAAAGGCCATTTAGTTGCATTTGTGTCGAGTCAAATTTGTAGCTCCTTGTCGCCAAAATAGAAAGAAGAGGCCCAGGGCTTTAATGTGTTCAAAAAACAATTTTAACTCAAAACTGACAGATATAAAGCCATTCAGTCTGTACTATTTCTTATCATTTTTGGTAGTCCCTATTTGAAGTCATGGTTAAGCTGACCAGACATGCTCTTTAAGGAGTACAGGCCCTTATTGGACCTAATAAACTCTTATCCGGTATATTTTTTGATAAAATAAGCGATTTGTAGTCTTGTTTTGGATTTCAAAAATTAACAATTTGTGTCTGTGTAAAATTTCCTTAATATTTTTTTTTCACTCCTCATTTCATTGAGGATAGATTTGATCACCCTTGTTAAGAGCCATAACTGCTATTTGTACCTACATGTACTAAAATTTTCAAAAAAGAGAATGGCTTAAATTCAGACATTCTGTACGATTGGAAAAAACCCCTTAATATATTTTTAGCAAAAGTAATTTCAATATAATTTCTTCCTTGAACTAAAAGTCCGTATCGATTTAGGATCACTATCTACCGATACCAACACCAACTCCCGTTACATAAAAATAAATAATGTATTGACATTCCCAGTCCTTTTACTTTGTTTATTTACTTTTGTTTTGCATATAAATTATTCATTCCAAATTCTCCCACAAAAAATAATTACACTCAAACTTCATTCCCAAAAAAAAAAAAATCCCATGCTGTTGCAAATGCTTTATTCCTTTCTAACTCATTTTATTACACCAATTAAACGCATTTTGCTGATTTCGTATTCATAAATAAAAATTCCAAATCACAAACAAACAAGAGGAAAAAAAAAAATAAATCATAAATCCTTCTAAGCTAAGCACTAGGGCAAACAATTTGCCGCCGCATTTGTTTGCTCAGAGTCAGAGTCGTCCTGCAATGTTTTCTATGTAAATTGGATATGTGAATGCAGTAAGCCTTTTTTCAGTATGAAGGCGCTAGAGCAGGCGAGGCGAAAAAACCCACGCTATTGTGCTTAGCCATTTCAGTTCATTTGTTCTCAATATTTGGATTAGGTACTCGCGTTCTGTCGGATGCAATATATTTTGTTTTATATAAACATTGAAAAAAAAGTGAAAATAATAAAAGGCACTCTTTAGTCTTCCGACAATATCTATCAAATATTTACATCTGTTGTGAGTGTGTTTTTTTTTTTAAATTTTTATTATTTCCCAACGAGAGAGTGGTATGAATGAATGACTGAATATGAATAAAGAAATCAAGGATTAACTTTTAAATTAAACAAACAAAGAATAAAATACACATACACATACTCATCAGCGATGAGTTGGTTGCTTGCGGTATAGGCAATAAAAATAACCCACCATATTACCTACTTGTCGTTCTATTCGATCAGTGATGATGGTGCTGGGAAAGCGGCGTTTTTACAAGAGGAACCGCCTGTCAGCCATTGGAATCTGAAATCTCTATCCCACCCACATGCACATAGCCATATTGACTTCGAATACGAAGACTGAATTTAAACACGAAATGTAAATAAAATAAAAAAAAGTAAGCATCTTTAAGATAAGCATTTTCGAACTTATGATCCGCTGGCAGATAAATAAGGTGGATTTTAAAATTAATTTTTTGTTTCTTTCCTCGTTTCGGCAGCTCATTGGTCACATACCACATACGATTTTGTCACGAACTGGCATTAAAAAAAAAAATGTGCATGTTCTCATTTTTTTAAAATCTAAAGTTAATGCGTTCTAGATTTTAACAAAACAAAAAAAAATAATAATAATAAAAATCAATAAAGCAAAAAATCCACTTAAAAAAAGAAAACTGAATTTAATGTGAGCCAATAAATAAATTTAAAGCTAATATTTATGATTAATTTTGAGTTCTAACTAAATTCAATTCTGCTAGAAAAATAAATAAAATGCAATCTAGCTGTGCGAACAGGTATAGCGTAGAGGTAATGTGTTGAGTTAAATTGAATTTTATGAACGAAATAAACTTCCGATGGAATACCAATAGCAGGTAATTATGTGTACATTATGCACATAAGAATATAAGTTAAAAAAAAAACTTTACCATATGGAATGAGAGTGTTTTTATTTTATTTACCTGTATTCTATAGGAGATGATACAATTTGTAATGAATTTTATTAAAAACTCCATCAACGGTTGCTGGATTAGTTTATTAAAAAAAAAATATTAAACAAATATTTGTTTTCACTATAGAAATTGCATAAATTAAAAAGTTTGTAGATTTATTTTTTTTTTGGTTTTGGTTTTGTTTATTTTTTTTTTAGATATTTGTATTGGTAGATAAGGGATTTTTTGTTTCATAGAATTTAAAAATGTTTGAAATATGAATGGAGTTGTGAATTCTAAAATAGAAAAACACAAAACTTAGGCTTAAGAGAGATTTTACAACAGTTAGGTTCTTAAACTTAAATAATAGGAGATTAGGTATACGTACAGTTCAATTACTACAACTTTTTTAGTTTCAAGGAAAATTGACTGAGACAGTTACCTACCAGTATTCAATAGTAACCCAGTCGGAGTGTACGAAAAAAAACTGCTGAAATGCCAAAGAATTAGGTAGGAATATATTTTGATTTGATTTGTTAGGGGGGGTTCATTAATGAGTTTAAAAAAGTTGTTCGACCTAATATCCCTATTGAATTGGCTGCCATCTTGGATTTTAGAAAACTGAGGTTTTGTTAAATAACTCACCAATTTTCAACGTGAAATACGATGTTTAAATTAACTAAAACAACTTCTTGGAGAGTTTGAAATGAACAAAAAAAAAAAATGCCATCTTTATTCTTGACTGAATATGATTGTTTGGAAAAAAAATTAAAACCGTGTCGGAGTGGTTTTCTTAAAAAATAATTTTAAATTTCTAAAATTTTTAAATTCTAAAATATATTTTTTGTGAAAAACGTTAGAATGCAAACTGTAAGTGTTTATTTATGTGCATATAAAAATTGAATTAAAAAAAATTGTCAACTCGTTTTTGAGATATCGAATTTTCAAAAAAAAAAAATTAAGACTTTTTTAAAATAATTTCAGCACTTTTGTTTGCAAATGTTTATATGCAATATTTTTAAATCTTATTTCAAGTTTGTGAAAAAATTCATCTAAATCTGTTTATCTTATAATAAAAAAAAATTAAACAAAAAAAACATTCTATGAAAAATACTATTAAAAGTTTCTTATTCAAAATGCACTAATTTTAGCCTACAGAAAAAGTTTTATGAAAATCCTTTTGTAGAAATAAATTATTTTCTTTAAGGGGTTTGAAAGGAAGGTAATGTTTTTTTTTTATTAAAGTAAACTTTTTCTTAAAATAATTTTAAAAGTGTAAAAAAGCCCTTAGATATTGAGTTCTATTTAAATCGACTAAAAAGTTTTTTAAATATTTGATTTAAGAAAAATTGTTTTGAACATTTTTTAAAAATATTTTTTTTTTTTTAATTTTGGGAAGAAAAGCTATTTATATCGCCTTAAATATTCTGCATGAAAAAATTATTGAAATCAAAATTAAAATTTTGAAGAAAATCGAAAATTAAAAAAAAATGTTTTGGGAGATGTTATATTAGTAAAACTTCCATTTAAAAAAAAATGATTTTCCATCCCAAAGTTGCCGTTACTTAAAGAAACTTATTGAGTTTTTTTAAGAAAAATTGCGAAGCCGTTTTTGATAATAATAAGATTTTGTTAAGTTGCTAAAAAGAAATTGTTTTTTTTTTTTTATAATTCATTTTTATTTTTCAATTTTCTTAAAACTATCTTAAAGCTAGACAAAAATTCATAAAAACTAGCCTACTTATCAATATCTTAAAACTAACTTACTGGCCCCAGTCGGGCGCTCTAAGTTAAATTATAATAATTTAATGCTAATGCCTTTCGGCCTAAGAACTATCTTAATACTAAATCCAGGTCGGTTTTATTTTTTACCGAGAAGAATTTACAAAAAAACTCGGTATCATTGTAAAAAGAAATTGTATTGCAGGTGCCATTATTTTTAGTTCTAAGAAAAAATTATAAAAAACGTCTAGCCAGGATCACCCAAAATCACTTAGTACCAAGTTTTAAGAAAATCGACCAAGCCGTTTAGGCAAAGCCGAACAAAAAGTCAGAATTATGAGACCCAGTGATGCCAGATCGGGGTATTTATTCCCCGATAAAGGAAATTTTCCAACCTCATTGTAGAAAAAAAAGGGATTTTACTCTTTGGTGAATTTATTTGCCAGTTTCATTTAGAATTAAAAAATTAATCAACCTTCGATCTTGAAAGTGTAAAACTTAAAAACATTCCACAATGTGATCTATAAATTAAGAAAGAAAAATCATTTGTCGATCTTCCATAGATTGGGCCTGATTCACTGGTGGTTTTAGTGCGGTAATCGTCCCACACTACTCGGTACTGATTCTTACCGAGTGCCTTTTGAAGATTTCAATCGGATTAAAATAAAAAAAAAACCTTTGATCATATAAAATATTTTCATGTTTAGAAAAAAGTCATTACGTGTGTTCCTTTACTTTGAAGTTCTATGATTTTTAGCCCAAACTTGTGTCAACAAAAATTTGTATATGAATTTTGACAGAACTTTGGACTTAAATGCGCAGAAAGTAACAGAAATTCAAAGTTAAGAATCAGACTTATTATAAATATCCGAAAGCGACAATTTTCTTTTTTTTATTTGTTTTATTAACGCATTTTCGTTTACTTGAATAGTTTAAAATCAAAACTTGTATTCTTTCTCAATAAAAAGACTGAATGACTAATGAAATAAACCTATTTTTTAATTTAATATTTTGAGGAATAAATGTCGTATTTTTTAAATTTTGGCGAGGGATAATAGTGATTTTTAGGGTATAACCGTGGAATAACCTGCATCCAAAGTCTGACATCACTGGTAAGACCTTTTTTTCGTTCTCCGTATCATTATAATGACAAAGTGTGATCAAAATCTCGAGTTCAATATTTTTTTACGAATGCATATAGGTAGTAGCTTTATATCGCAAGTAAAAATCATATTGGAGGGACGTCTATTCGCTCTGTTCAGGTGGGAGGGGCAATTCATTCAAAAATTGAATTCAAATAGAATACAAATTATCAGAAAATAACAGCAATACTTGCAAAGTTATGTTATAGCGTGTCTGAAAACCAAGAATACGTTGCCAAAATTTCGTTTAAAAATGAGTTCTGTAAATAAGTTTTAAGAAAAAATTTTTTTAAAGTTTTAAAAAAAAAATAATTTTTGTTCTAAATTTTACAATTTTAGTTTAAAGTATTCAATGCTCTTATCAATTCATTTACTTATAACGGGTGATTTCTTAAGAGGTTTAGAACTTTAAAAAAAAACACAAAAAATTCGAAAAAATGAATGAAATATTTATTTGAATCGATAGTTTGAACCTTGCAATTTAATGTTTAAAGATAATTTCATGCAAATGTTGACCGCGGCTGCGTCTCGGGTAGCCCATCCGCTGAGTCCAATTTTGGCATACTCTTTCACACATATCGACCGGTATCTCACGAATGAATGCATGGATGTTGGCTTCCAGTGCGTCAATCGAAGCGGGCTTGTCCCTATAAACATTAGCCTTGACATACCCCCACAAAAAATTATCTAATGGTGTCAAATCGCACGATCTAGGCGGCCAATTGACCGGCTCGAAACGTGAAATTAACTGTTCACCAAACTCGCCTCGCAATTGCGCCATTGTTTCGCGTGCTGTGTGGCATGTGGCACCGTCTTGTTGAAACCACATATCATGCAAGTCAAGAACTTCCATTTCGGGCAAAAAAAAGTTTGTTATCATCGCTCGGTAGCGTTCACCATTGACAGTAACGCTGCGATTCGCATCATCTTTGAAGAAATATGGCCCAATAATGCCGCCGGCCCATAAACCGCACCAAACAGTGGCTTTTTCGGGATGCATTGGTAGCTGTTGCAATGCTTCTGGCTGATCTTCACTCCAAATGCGGCAATTATGCTTATTTACGTACCCATTCAACCAAAAATGAGCCTCATCGCTGAACACAATTTTTCGATAAAAAAGCGGATCCTCGGCCAGCTTTCCAAGAGCCCATTTACCAAAAATTCGGCGTTGTGGTAGGTCGGCTGGCTTTAGTTCTTGCACCAGCTGTATCTTAAAAGGCTTTACGCCCAAATCCTTCCACAAAATTTTCCACGTAGTGCTGTAACAAAGGTCTAACTGCTGGGAACGGCGCCGAATCGACATTTCGCGGTCTTCTGTCACACTAGCTGATACGGCCGCAATATTTTCTTCACTACGCACAGTACGTAAACGTGTTGGTGGTTTAATGTCCAACAAAGTAAATTTGGTGCGAAATTTGGTCACAATCTTCCGAATAGACTGCTCAGAAGGTCGAGAATGCCGACCATAAAATGGAAGCAGCGCGCGATGAACATTTTGAACCGAGCACGAATTTTGATAGTAAAATTCAATAATTTGCAAGCGTTGTTCATTTGTAAGACGATCCATGGTTAAATTGCAAACCAAACTGAAGCTGTTTGACAGTGACACAAGGTACTAAACACACGTCAGCTGTCAAAACCAGTGTTGCCAAAACCAAACCAGCTAAAAAGTCACCCGTTACAACGACTTTACGCTATTGATCTTACTTCAAGGGAAAACGGCAGTCAGGCGAGTCTTCAAATCCCAGTCCGTGGTTCGAGATAACATGATAGTCTAGATCTCTGGTCAAGGACTAAGCCACATCGGAAATCGGATGCCAGGGTGCTTTGTAAATATTGCTCGATGCTGTGTGTTTATCAGGACCGAAGAAAATTGAAATGTGGTTTGGCGAAGGCTAAGTCCATATTCGGGTGGGAATTTAATAAAAAAATATCACTTATGGGTAGTATGAAAAAAAACAATGATTAATATTCTCTAAAAATGCCATGTCGCTTTGAATTTTTTCCTATTGGGACGAAAATGTCGAAATAGCTAAAAAATTATGGACCACTTACCCAATTTCTGCAATTCAATCAGAACTTATCAACTTGTTATGACTTCAACAATTAACTAATATTGCTGGCTTAGGCAGAAATATGAAGAACGTATTATTTATAATAAATAACCTTACCTACCATTAAATTAATTTTGGTATATATAATTCCTTTAGAAAACAGAAATTCTCTGTATTATATCAAATCAAATGAATTCGAATGAATACTTTGCATTTATTAAATACTTTAATCTTAAAAAAAAAAATAATACAAAAAAATTTTCATATTGATTATTTATTCCATTATTAAAGCTTCTTTTGTCCCGCTACCGAGAACCTGAAATAACTCTAAAACCTTCACTTTCATTTAAGCAAAAATCTTTTATACCTCAATACACATCGAAGGCATCATCAGCAAAAAAAGGACATGTTTTCTAGCCAATTACCCAAATGTCACAAAATATTTATGTATCATTTCCAAAAAAAAAAACCAAACACGACATAAGGATGGTTTAAGCTCTTTTAACTATACCAACAGAGAGACTATAACCTTCCTTTAAAAAAAAAAATAATTTCACATGAAACTGTTTTGCTTTCGTTTATAAATTATTAAAAATAAAATAAAAAACTTCGTCTACTTCGAGATATAGTTGCCGAAAGACCAAAACCCATACACGAGGAGCATCTTTTTCTCGTCGCTCATAATCGGATCAAGCATAGATCATTGAACAATTTCTACTACTGTCGAATGAACGTGTATGAACGAAGAAGTACGAACCAGAAGGGACACTCTCATAACTGGATAGTTATATCGTGTATGTCATAGTCGAAGAATTCTTTGCGGTCAAACTTTATTTAAGACTCATGGGAAGCGTAAATGGTGATATCTGGAGTGTTACACATCGATTTGAATAGGGTCTTGACTCTAATTTAACTCAGAGTTAACTTTAAACTGAAAAACTGGCCCACTGAAGCACCATTGGCATTAAATTTTGAATCAGTAAAAATGTCGTTAAGGTAGGCCTCGCTCATATTGCCAACAGTAATACCAATGCTTAGATGAAACCAAAACACCCCTACTGATCGGTGCTTCTTGAAGGAGAGAAGGCAATTGATTATAGCAAAGCCTTCTTTCAAGCAAATTAACATCATCAGTTCTATCCTTATGTATAGAGAAGGGTCACGAAACTTCAAGAAAAAAGTGCTAAACTCAAGCCAACTGTTGGAAGAGACTAAGATAGCTGAGATCTTGTTTGTTGAGGCTCAGATCTATATCGGACTTAACCACAACCTTAAATAATTAAGTCTGGATTGGATCGCTTCCATAAGCAGCCGTAAAAGATGATCCCAAATTTAATTTCGCTCTTGCTTGGAGTCTCCTCTTTTGGAGGATTGAACTATACTGCTCATCCGCCTTTGAATGTTACATATGTGAGTTTGAGAAAGGATACTAATCCGCCGCTACCACTGCCAACCAACAATACAATTCTGTATAGAGGCAGTATAGGTTCCTTCTACCAGGCTAATTAATAATTAATGTTTGATTTTGTGTGTGCTCCAGACCGCAGGAAGAACAACAGACCAACAAAAAAAAGAGAAAAAATCCGACGAGAAGAATCAAAACAGGCATAAACCATGAAAAGTCGAAGCCGATTCAGTGCAATTCGACTTCTGGGAACCAAACAATAGGATGCGAAATATTGTGTGCATAAAATTTTGTATTTATGGGCGAAGGATATGAATTATTGTAGTACATCACCAAATCCGTCGAAATCGTACCTATAGTTCTTTCTTTTCTTTGTTTGCTATATTTTTTTAAAAAATCCGTGCAATAAGATTCTGCCAGAAGCCACTCAAGTTCCCGTGGATAATCTGAGGTCCCTCTTTATACACACCGCTTATAACTACTACTTTGATCACATCACATCACATCAATATAAAAAGTAGCAACAACATCCTTCATTTGACCTTTGATCAGAAATTTTAAGATATCTTCCTTTTTTTTTGGGTAGGTAGGTAGGTATAGGTACCAATCTATAGAAATTGTTTGACATTCGAGTCAGCTTAGCACGTCGAAATTACCCAAACATATATTTTATTATCTAAAAAGGGATCCATTTTCCCGTAATAATATACTTTTACCTAAAATTTAATGAAAAATGTGTCAAAAGTGAACAAAAGGGAATTATCTTTGTAAACACACAAAGCAAAGCAAGAAGCATAGAAGCAAAAACTGGATCAAAAGAATTTAAAAACATCTGGTCTGAGAGTATACCTAACCTATAGCAATTTCAATTTGCTATTATTGTCAATGTTTTCAAAATAACATAAAAAAAGGCAATACAAAAAAAAGGGATTTGCAATTTTGTTTTGTCTATTTTCAAAAATTTTATATGGATTCCAGTTGTTGTTTTTGTTTTTTATTATAATGAGGCGTTTCTGGTTATCTACTTTTCTAAGACAAATTTCAAGTTTTACCTTATAGGTTATTCATTGACATTAATCATGTCTTAGCAGGGCACCCCATAGTATGTGGGATCATGAAATCTAGTTGTTTTCAATTTATTGGTCAACCATATGTGCTTTTTCATATCTGTTATACAAATCTGATCAATATGAAGCTGTCAAATCAATCTCCATTCTAAAGTCAACAATTCAAAAACTCGAAGGTAGTAATCTAAAATTGTAGTTTCAAAAATGAAAAAATGCGCTTGACAAACATGTTTGTCAAGAATGTTTGTCAAGCAGAAATGTAAGAATTTCAATGCAAAAAAAAATTATCCAAACTCGAAAATTTTCTGCATAAAAAGACGTCAATGCAGAATACAAATTTGTTATAATAAAAAAAATGTAAATGTGAGTCAAATATTTTGTGTATTAAAAAAAATAATTGATGCAATATTCAATTTTTTGCATTTAAAAAAAAGTTAATGCAAAACCAATGACATTTTTTTATAAAAAATAATAATACGCTGAAAAATTATACAAATTTAATGTAAAGACATAGAAATTATGAGAGAAAAATTTTTTAATTAAAAAAATGCTTTGAAAGTTTGAGTATTGTGTGGAAACAAATTTTAATCGTCCGAGCGGTTTTCTTTAAAAATAATTTTGTATGTATAAAATTCTTAATACATTTTTAAGCTTTTTGTATGCAAATCGTCAGTAAATATTTATGTGCAAACAAAAATTAAATTAAAAAAAATTATCAACCATCAACAAAATTATCGAATACAAAAATGGAATTTCTTTTAAGAATTCAAAAATTCTTTTGAAAATTTATATATTCAATATTTTTGAAAATTAAAAAACTAAGCTAAATTTGTTCAGTCGATAATGTGAAAATTTAAAATTAAAAAAAATCTTCAACGAAAAGTTCAATTAAAAGTTGCTGTTTGTAAATTTTTAAAATTTTTGATAGTATTTCGTATTAATTTGAGCATACCGAAAAATTTTAATAAAACTCGTAGGTTCCATTTTTAGGAAAAAAAATATTTTTCTTTACGGTGTCTTAACATTTGTATGGAAGGTATTGTTATTTTTACATAAAAGTTAAGTTTTTTTAAATGCATTAAAGAGTGTAAAAAAAACCCTCAAGCACTGAGTCTTATAAAAATTGACCATGTTGTTTTCAAAAAATTGGTACATTTTTTAAAAGACCAAAAAATATTTTCAGAAAATGTTGGTAAAAAAACTATTCATTGTTAAGATCTTCTTAATACAAAAATATTGAAATCAAAATTACCCCTTTGAAAAAAATTGAAAATATAAATGGTTCTTTGGGGAGGCACCATTAATAACCATTTTTAAATATGGTTCCCGTCCAAAGATAGCCTTTACTGAACGAAATTTATTGAATTTATTTAAAGAAAAGTTGTGAAGCCGTTTTTAAGAAAATTTTCTTTTGTAAAGTTGCAAAAAGCATTTTATGGTAGGTACCGTTTTTATAGTCCTAAAAAAATGCACTGCCGCATGTATTTGATCTTATGTTCAAGTCGCTTAGAGTTTAGAACTTTTAAAATATAAAAGTGATTATATAAAAAAGCATTAAAATCTATCTTTTGAATTGTATAAAAAACTAGTTAAATCACTTAGAGCCCAAAAACAATTATATAATTTGATTACTTCAAAAAATTAAATGCACGACTGTGTCTCACGTACTTGCACTTGGGTTCAAGGTGCTGAGAGTTTAAGAAAATTATATGTAAAGACATGTAAATTATGATAGCTGAAAAAAACTTCCTCGAGAGTTTGAGATGAAAAAATAGAACACTATCTTAATTCTTTTTTGAATATAATTGTATGGAAAGAAAAAATTTTTAATCGGTGAAGCGGTTTTTTTCAAAAAAATAATTTTTTATATATAAAATTCTTAAAAAATTATTAAGGAATTTTTTAAAATTCTTATTTATTTATCTAAATTATTTATTTATTTACTTATAAAAGTAAAATTTGAAAAATATTTGTCAACCCAAATATCGAGTTTTGAAAAAAAGAAATATGATACTTTTTTTAAAAATTTAAAAACTTTATTTTTGAACATTTTTGATATGCAATATTATTTTATTTTATATGAAATTTGTAAATAAAATAATTTATCAAAATCCGTTCAGCTGATAATGGGAAAATAAGTTCAAAACAAATTAACACCTTCTAACACAGGTACTATTAATAGTTGTCATTTTTTGTTGTAGATCGTAATAATTTCAGTATTTGGAAAAAATTTAATCAAAATCATAGGAGTCGTTTTTGAGAAAAAAAAATATTTTCCTTTCCGGTTTTTTAACTTTTGTGGAAAGTACTGTTTTTTTTCTGTCCTAAAAAGCTCTTAAATATCGAGTTTCAAAAAACACGATCATATCATTTTCGAAATATAAACAAATAAATTAAGTGGCGCAACAGCTCATGGAGAACCAGGACCTAGTGACTAACAACTCTCAACCATTCCTGTGTGCGTGTTGTTGGCAGGAATGGAGGGGACCTACAATTTTTTGCCGAGTCCGAACGGCTAGATGAGAAGCAATTATTCATGTCTAGTATACTCTTGGAGAATTTGTCAGTCCCTCGCAAGAGGCAGTACCTCGAAAAATATTTCTGTTTTTAGGTGGCAGTGGCCGGGAATCGAACTCAGACATTTGGCGTGACAGTCCTACGCACTAACCATTATGCCACGAGATATCGAAATATATGATTTCCAAAAAAAAATTCTAAACATTTTTTTAAAAACCCAAAAAATATTTTGTTTTTAATTTAAGTACACAAAAATATTTATAGTTTTCGGAATCCTGTGCATAAGAAAAATTATTGAAATAAGTCATTCCTGTTTGAAGAAAATCGAAAATTTAAAAAATATTTCTTTGGGAAGTACCGTTTCAAACCATTTTTTGAAAAATGGTTAACCTCTCAAGGAAACCCTTTACTAAAAATTATTTATTGGAGTTTAAAGAGAACCGATTGGACCATTTAGGCTGTAGACGAACAGACAGACAGAATTGTGCCACCCACTTTTTTGGTGTTCTCTATCATCGTAATGTCATGTTTGATTGTTATCTCAAAATTTTTTTTGCACGAACCCAAAACTTGCCTTATAGTACCTAATTGCAAGTAAATAAAAAAAAATAGATATGTAGATAGATTTTTATTTAATAAATCTTCATTAAGGAATATACATTCTTGTTTCTTATAAATAAAATATAGGCATGACATAAAATTTGTCATCTGCCAGATTGGTCAATTTTCATTTTCTAATGTGTTTTTAATTTTACTCTTCCAATTGTTTGAATATTAATTGTATTTTAAAAAAGTTACATATATAAATCTTGATTTTGAGACAAATTACAATTTTGTATTTCTTTTTTTAATTTTAAAATGATTCTGAACGAAACGATTAAAACAATATGAATTCCTTCAAAAAAAAATTGAAATCGTTGAAGCGGTTTTGTTAAAAACTAATTTTTAATTTAAAATGTTGGTAACAATGCTGAGTATATATTAAAACACATTTATCAACCTAGTTTCAAAAATATTATTAATCTGTTTTTAAATATTGAATTTTCAAAAAAATTAAATATTTTTTCAAAAATCCAAAAAAAAAAATTTATTTGATATATTTTTATATATATACATATATAGATTTTGTTGACATTTGAAACTAGCTGTTATACACCAGTTTTGACTGATAGCACATTATTGTATGTACTTTTGTTGATTTTTAATATTTAAAATTTATTGTATCTAGGCGCCAGGTATGTGGAAAATTGGGCCTGTTTAATTTTTTTTTTTTTTTGACTAGAAATATTAACTAAGTCTTTAACTTTATTTGTTCATCAAAATAGTAAATGATTTTGCTTTCTTAATGTCTCAAAATTGACCATTCAATTTTTCAAAAATGAGTTTCAATGATAGTTATAACTGGCACCTTAAGGTCAATTTTTCAGAAATAGCTCCCCCTGATTCAGGTGACATTTCTTTTTAATGCAGCAAATTTTTGAATTGGACTAACATTTTTTTTTAATGGAAAAAATGTTTGGTCTGCATTTACATTTTTTTGTTTTAATGCAAAATATTTTCATAGTGTACTAAATTTTTTTTAATAACTAATGCAAACAAAAATGCAAAAAATTAAAAATAAAATGCATTCTTACAACTCTGTTATAAAGCATGTTTGTCAAAGATGTCAGTCAAGCATATTTGGTGAAGCATGTTTGTCAAGCATATGTGTGAGGCATATTTTTAAAAAATGTTTTTCTAGCATATTGTATTTTATATAAAAACAACATTTTGCATGCGTAATCCATTAAAAAATATCTCTTGAATATATTAACAACCTCACATCCTGTAAATAACAGAGGTATGGGTAGGTTTATCGATTAGCGACGGTCTATATTTAGGTTTCCTGTTTTTTAAATTTTAAATCGCCCCTGTTTGCTTTTTTAGATTTTCTTCTAACTTGTGTGATATTTTATAAACGTCATTGATGTCCTTTATTTTTCGTTCTTTCTGTTTTTCACCTGCACAGAATAAAATACGTCAATTGTCCCTGATGCAGTTGCTTAGCAGTAGGTAACGTGCACGATATATAGTAATAGGTATCCTTCCAAGAATTTCATCATATACGTCTCTGCAGGATGCATTACTTGACTGACATTTGTCTTTTAAAATTCCCCTTCGAGTACAATGATACTTGGAATTTAATAATTAGTACACAATGACGTGCAAAAATATTAATGTCAAACATGGTTTTGAAGGAATACACATAAATTGCAAAATCCACTGAGTGGAACTTAAATTTAGTTGAATTTAAATAAGTATAGTAAATGGAATTTCAAATTAGGCATAAAGTATCCTGTACCATTTATTAATGAAATTTATTTTTGTCTTAGTTGTTTTTAATTAAATTTGGCAAATATAGAAAATATATAATTTGACGTTTTTTTTTTAAATAATTTTCCTGCACGAAAAACCTCAAACCAATTCTTCATCGATTTTGTAACATTTCTATCTTTCCTAAAAATTTGCTTCGGATTTATTCTGCACAAGTATCTTTGAGGTTACCAAAAGTCTCATCTGCATAACACTTCAAAAAATAAACACAAGCAAAGAGAGGAATATACCTACCTAGTTTTTGTTCGCATTCAAAACGATTGCATCAATTTGTGAAGATGCACTGCAAAGATTGGATGAATTCATGTTCAATTCTATGACTATGAGCTTCTATTTCTATAAAATTTAAGTATACAAAAGTGCATTATAGTTAGATGTATGTTCGTACAAGTGAACGGTGTCTCATCTCACTTTTCACACTGCATTGCCTGCATATGTGTGTTTCACGTTTACCTACATAGATACGAATCAGAATCACATAAAGTAAAGATAAAGATCTCATCATCTCATAGATTCCAAGGAACCTGAGCAAATAGGATATCCGTGCACAATTTCTGCTGGATATATAGTGCACATGAGCACTCGCACATAAAACTGCATTGTTGAAGGTTGAAAAGTTGAAGCAAGTATACTTATAGAGGTAGGGAGAGGGGGGGGGGGTGCAGAGGACGAAGGGCGCTATACTGTGTGTCTTTTTGAAATCCAATGAAACAGTGAATTGGAAAATCGATGTGAGTGGCGCTTCTGACGTAAGTGCAATTATTTTAAAGTGTGTTTACAGATACTGGAGATAGTTTCAAGTAGGTGCTGCAATGAGATGAGGGATTGAAATCAATCAAAAGGTTCTAGCTTATTAATTAAAAAAAGAAATGATTTTCTTACAACGATGATACTGGTAGTTCAAAATTTGACCCAGTTCTTGAGTTATTTCTTGCATATACATATAGTGTAGACTCTCACTCAAAAATACCTATGTGATGATTATTTTACTTCAAGACTGAACGTTTGATTAATACGGATATCAATAATACACTTAAAAGACTATAGTGTGTTCTAGTTTTCGAAACTTCACTTTCCCTAGGGATAATAATGATCTGAATTCGAAGCAGCTAAAAGAGATTTCATTAACAGATTCACGTTAATTGAATCCAACGAATTGACTTTGATCTGAATACAGAAGAATTACATTGAATTACGAGCTTACTCGAAAGTACATATCAGTAAATTTTTTGGTAAAAGTTTAGTTTACTTACTTATTTTAGATGGAGCTACGAAGCGTGGTTGGAGTACCTCGTGATAAGATGGTAAGTGCGTTAGACTGTCATGCCAAAGGTCAGGGTACTGGCTTCAATTCCCAGACGTTGCCAACAATAAAAAACTGAAATATTTTTCCGAGGTCATGAAAAAGTGCTTCTTATCTAGCTATTGGGACTCGGCAAAAAATTGTAGCTTCCCTCTATTTCTACCAAAAACACGTGCACAAGAATGGTTGAGAGTTTTAAGTCACGAAGCTCTGGTTCTCTACGAGCATACATAGCGTGGTGCTCCTTATCTTACTTAATATACCCTTCTAGGTGTTTCGATCTCTAGCCTGCCATTTCCAATTTTGAACTCCAAGCAGTCGGAGGTCTCCCCCTACCTAGTTGATCCAACGAAAATATCAAAGATGATGTCTATCTTGGTTTCAGACTCCTTCAGGAATGGCGTTGAAGACCTTATAAGCTTAAACGTTGATTTCAATTTTCTCAAATTGTCCCAGCCATCTTAACCATTGAATACGAAATTTTTTGATTAGGCTTATGTTGTGGTACAGCACGTATTAAAGGTCATTGCTAGTTCTTCTTGGCTTTATATTACCTTCTCTGTTGACACACACAGCCGAAAGCTATTTTCCATCTGAATGGGTAAAGGTCTATTGTCCATGCTTCTGCATCATATAATTGGATCTCAGTGATGAGCATTTTAAAGTGGGTCTCCTTGGTTTTTTTCGATAGGCCTTTATTCCTTAATTGCTTACTTAGCCCAAAAAAACAACAATTTGCAAGAGTTATTCTAAATTGGATTTCCAAGCTGATGTTGTTTTCTACGTTTACAACAGTCAGCCTGAGTATATCCAAGGTTTAACTATCAGCTTTCACGTTCTGACCAAGTTAATGGTGAAACTGGTCGTTTGTAGATGAAAGTATATACTTTGTCTTGTCCTCGTTTAATCAGTTCCATTTTGCTTTCTGATGATTTCAAGAAGTTGTGCATGATGTACTGGCATTGGTGTTACAAATACTTTCAAGCACTTTGTTAAAGCAGCTGTATGACGTTTCATCACCTTGTCTTAACCCTTTGGTGGTGTCGAAGGTTCAGGTAGAGTCCCTAACAATTTGAATGGAACAATTAGCATTCTCCAACGTCATCCTGATAAGATGCTGGACATAGCAATATAAAGTTCCTCTATTTACACTGTCGTAGGCTGCTTTTTTATCGACGATCAGGTCTCGCTGTTGAATTTTTGGTATTTTTCCAGGATTTGGCGTAGTTTGAAATTTGGTCGTTGGTTGATTTTTCAATCCTGATATGAATCGGGCAGATAGTACTGATATTGAAATCGTCTTTCCTCCGACCATGTTTTGCAAATAAGTTGGAATGTGCTCCTGGCCAGTTCATCCCCAGCGTCTTTAAAAAGCTCTGCTTGTAGCCCATATACTCCAGCTGCTTTATTCGCTTTTAATCTGGTGATTGCTAGTGGCTACTTTGATCTCATTTTGGTCAGGATGAAGTTAGTCTTATTCTCCTCTTGATTGACTAATACAGATCCGTTGGTTGTCATCACTTTAAAATAACTGGTTAAGGTATTCTCCCCAGATGGCTAACGTTTACCGTAGTTCTACTACAGTATTCCTTTTCCTATCTTTACAAGGCTCAGGGCGGCTTGTGAATCCTGATGGTGATTGTTTCACTCTTCTATTGGAGCTCTGAACCTCTTTCCTGCTATAGCATTTCTCTATCTCTTCGATTTGGTGCTCTATTTTCTTTCTCATCACTTCTTTGTTGAACGTAAAGATTTTTGGATTCCCTAGTTATGTTCTGAAGCACACCCGCTGTATGCCTCCGTTTTGGCATTGTTTGTTTGAGCTAATTCAGAGTCAAACCAGGTACCAAAGGTTTTTTGGGGGTGGTTGTGAGAAACCCAACGCTTCTGACACTGCGTTTTTTATGGCTTGTCATTGATAGTCTTTCGGGTTCAACTAAACAGCCGTGGGATTTCTCTCAAATTCAAAGTATACGGAGTGAACGTAGATTTTGGTTGAAGTCGTCCAACAATGAATTTTCTCTGTGATGTGGTTGTTAATTGCCTAAGAACTTTTCTGAGATCAGATTTGATGTGTGCTTGGAGTGTACGGACATTCATAGCACTAGAAGAATGTCTTCCCTCAATCGTTGCTGGTTTGACCATCTGGTGACAGTGGATTTCAAGGCTAGGGCTGGCCACAATACCAAACCAAACGACACTTTGGTAAGTATCGTCTCGGTATCTTGAAAATTGAAAGATTTCAGTGTAGTCTTGGTATAGGTATCGGTCTCTTATTTCTCAGTCTCATTTGGTTCTCGTATAATAAAATTTCGTCTCGGTATCGGTATCGGTCTCATCGGGTTCTGGTCTGGTCTCAGCTACAAACAAAAATAAAATGCACGACTTGGTTACATTATTCAAAAATCTTTTTTTTTTTTGTCGATACCAAACGATACTATCGAAAGTATTGTTCCCAAAAGTACGGTCTCGTGCAACTCGAACTCGTATAACTCAGTCTCGTTTCGTCTCGTATAACAAAGTTCAGGTTTGGTATCGTCTCGGTATTGCTTAGGATGCTTTGGAGCTGGTATCGTCTCGGTTTCCGATACCAATACCAAACGATACCATGACTTTTCTGGCATCTTGACCAGTCCTATTCAAGGCTTGAAAATTGTGTGCTGCTCACTTTTCGCTACAAAATCAATGAGCTGGAAGTAGTTCCGTGAAGGCTATGCTTTCTGCGATTGTCCCTCCTAATTTTGACTTTAAAATCACCCAAGTGGATTTTAATCGTGTTTGGGGAATTTCTCATACGTTATGGCAAAGAGCTTATGGAAACTTTCTAAATCCACGAACATGAGGTAAAGCGCTGATTGAAATTCAGCAGACTGCTCAAGAAAGACATGCACAGTGTTGATATGGTTGACGCATACAATGAGCCAGCCTCATGTCTCTTGAGTTTAGACTCGATTCTTAACTTTCGAGAATGATGGTTACCATTAGTTTTGGAAAAATGGACAAAAATGTAATATTTTGCCAACTGCGTGACATTTTTAAGGTCACCTTCCTTTGGCAACTTTCACAATCACCATCCCTCCTGTTTCTGGAATAGTTTTCATTTTACCAAACAGCTTGTATCAAGGGATGTATAGAATATCGGCCGTCGTGTTTGGATAAGCTTTCAAGAATTGAGCTGGTATTCCATACCGTCCTGCTGCTTTTTAGTTCTTGAGAATAGTTCTCGAAATTTGGTTTTCCCCAAAGTTCAGCTTTAGTAAAAATTTAATGCGTACAGCTATAAAATGCTTAAATTTTTAAAGGAAAACATTTATTAATAATGGGAAGATGGGAGGGCAAATAATCAAAAAGAAGAACTGTTCTTCCAAAAAGAGGGCGTTTGGGAACCTTAGTTCATCAGGGGAGACCTGAAATTAAATCTTGAGACAACATTCATCCTTGATTATTTTTTTCAGGAATAAGTTTCTTGATTTGATTTTTTTCAAAAATTTGTCAAACAAGTATTGCAGTTTAACTTTTATAATAAGAAAAAATTTGATTCAATTATGTTATTTATTAGAAAATAGAAGATTAAATTTGAAAAATAAGGAATGGAAATGCAGTGGTGGATAGTACCTAGTGAAATTTTAAATACACACTTATCCAAAGCCGTGTGGAAAAAGTGTACATAATCTCATTTGACAATTAGGTGTACTTAGACATTTACCTACCGGACTCTAGACTTGAAATTCATAAAAAAATTTTTGCATTAAATAAAAAAAAACAAAAATACAGACACAAAGAATCACTCATAGTTTTTAATTGATCTCATTGATCCAATAAAATTCGAAATATTTCTAATATTTTAACGTTATAAACTCATTCGTAATAATTATTATACTCGTACCTATGTTTCAACAAATGGAGGACTATATTAACTCAAATGTTTCTATTGTTACTTACCATCCATGCATAATATTTAAGTGTGTCGTTACAGTTTACCCATTTATAGGTTATGTCATTACTTTAAATCGAATCGAACATAAATTTGTACTTAATATGACGACCAACGACCAATAATATTGACCACAACCCGCAATGGCGGAAAGCATCTCTATAGCAGCTTCCTCTTCTCCAGCATCGAATTTGATTCATTATACCTTCCTCTTATACGTTATAAGAGTTTGCGAGTATACTTATATTATGATCACGTGGTGGAGCATATATACAGACCGACCAACCCATGTAATCTTTCAACTTCACTTTTCAACTTAAATATAACAACAACGACTAACAACAACAACAGCAACAACATTTCGTATTCATTTAATACTTGAGGGTCAAACACAATAGGTACCCATACCTTCAGTAGAAAATCTTAGATTTATTCATGAAGGACCATTATACGATTCGAGTATTTTCTTCTGTTCCTATAGGTATGCTGTGCACATACAGTTTGTGTGCTGAATTGGATGCTATAGCTATTGAAGGATACTCCTCGTCCTCAGCTATAACGTACCTGCTGTTACTCTGTTCGTATATTATACCAAATACAAACATAACTACTTACTTTTGTTGTTTGAACTGCAAATAAATTATGAGCACATGTGAGTACCTGCAAAGAGTTTGCACTACTCTCTTATAGCAACAGTGGTGCCTAAAGAAATATTTCTTCCATGGGATATGGACAAATCTTTGTAATACTAGGGTCAAGTTGTTCAGAATTTTTAACTAAGAAGATTTTTTCAAATATTGGTTTTGAGTAAATATATCGGGTTTCCAGACGCTGAACCCAAAATTCGACGGGTTTCAAGCATAAATCGGCCGATACTGCTGTAATTTTACGTTCGATATTCGTACGAAGTTCATCAATCGTAGCTGGCTTGTTGGCAAAGACCATAGACTTGACGTAGCCCCACAGGAAATAGTCTAACGGCGTCAAATCGCACGACCTAGGCGGCCAAACGACTGGACCATTTCGTCAGATAACACGATCTCCAAACTTGGTTTCCAATAAATTGATTGTGACATTCGCTGTGTGGCTTGTGGCGCCATCCTGTTGGAACCACATGTCCTCCAAGTCCATATCATCCAATTAGGGCCAAAAACATTCGATTATCACTGAACGGTAGCGATCCCCATTCACAGTAACGTGCCGGTCTTGATCATTACGGAAAAAGTACGGCCCAATGACGCCGTCGGCCCATAAACCACACCAAACCGTAATTTTTTTGGGATGCTATGAAGACTCATGGAGTACGTGTGGATTGCTGCCTGACCAATACCGCATATTTTGTTTATTGACGAAGCCATTCAGCCAGAAATGAGCCTCATCACTGAAGATGATTTTCTGATGAAAATCCGAACCATTTTCAAGTTGTTGCTCAGCCCAATTCACGAACATACGACGCTTCTGGTGGTCAAGCAGCTTCAGTTCTTGCGTCAATTTTATCTTGTAAGGATGTAGGCCATGATCGCAAAATTCGCCACAGCGACGTCACAGAGATGCCCAACGCTTAAGAACAACGTGTGAGAGACACATTTGGGCTTTCTGCAACTGAAGCCTCAGCGGCAGCAATATTCTCGACACTATGGGCACTTCTTTGTCTTACTGGCACGGGAACATTTTGTGCTGTGCCTGTGGACTCAAATTTTTCCACTAGACGTTCAATTGTTGATCTGCTGGGACGATTATGACGACCATAAATTGGACGTAGCGCTCTTAACGTTGAGGCCAATGATTCCGAATTTTGGTAGTAAATTTTAATAATTTCGACTTTGTTGTTGACTCGTATATCTTTCCATCATGAAATGGCAAACCTTACTGAAGAGAAATATCAAAAGAGCAGCAAGAAATATGGCATCGTTTGCTGTCCCTGTCGCTCTACTTTTGTAGCATCCCTGTTGAAAAACCCTGTACATATAGACTGACCTTATAATGAAAACAGGCATATAGCATTAATGTCCATCAATTGGCTGTCAAATCTGTCTATCACGGAGTAAAACAGGGCCTCAATCAACAATCTTCTTCCAGCCGGGTCGGATCCTAGAGGAATGTCTTCGGTTTCACTCATCAAGCTAAGTGCCTTTCAATTGAGTTGCAACCTGTGATTTGTCTAGGCAATTCCAAGCGCAAATATCAACAAATTCTTGCTTTAATTTTTTGACAAAGCCACGAAACAAACAAAGAAATGGCATTAAATAAGCTAAAACTAGAAAATTTTGCATTTTTATAATTTCAACTTGAAAAACAAGAAATTTTCTGCAAACTGTCAAACACTTATTCGCAATCCACAACATCAAAACGCATTCCACAAATCTGCCAATAAAAAATCCGGTCGAATCTAGCTCCCATTTTACCGGTTTATTTGTATGACAATTCGCATCTGTCATGCAAAAGAAATGTCAAAATTCGTGACCATTCGCAGTCTGATGCTTTTCGTAGCTCATATGGAAGGTACTAAAGTTGACTTCCACATGTGTGTGCCAATATTATATTATTACCATTCCCTTTAGGTCCCACTGTTCAAATATGTCCATAATCATTACCCAGCAAATGTAAGCAAGCACAACCAAATAGAATTCCGTATAAATACTTCCATTTTCGGTGGCGTAAACCCTCTTGGTATTTTATGTAAGTATATGGAGGAATGTTGAAAATCATTTTGCTTTGCAAAATTTCCATTATTGCCGTCATAACTTACAAGATTTCCTCTTTCTTTCTCTGTAAGTTTAGTTTTCAAAATACTTACTCGCTTCTTTGAACATTGAAATGTAGTTTATTCGAAACGATCAGAGACAGATACCCCGCCACCACCACCACTTCAAGATATGCGCTTGCATTCACCTTAATAGCTCCTTAAGATTCTTGCATTTATTCGTTAGAAAAAGAGTTTTGTATAATATCTGTACGTAGTTAAGGTACATAAATAAAAATTGAGTAAATCCTACCTACACATCTTTCGATCTAAAAATTCTAAGGATAATTTTAATCGTTTTCTGTCAAATTGAAAACGAGAGTAGTTTTTCACCCACAAAGGTCCTTGTATAAGGGTTTTAATTCTTTTCAATTGCCATCTCCTACATCCTGAAGTACAAATACTTTTATGAATCAATATCCTGCTGGTTCTATTATTATATGTGCGATTTGCTTTGAACCATAACTTTTTGATCCTGGATTCTATAATCTATACCTGGAAAGATGTCCTTTCAATTTTTTGACACTCTTCTATTGTCACCCGACTAAAGCAATACCCTACCTAAAGAGCTCCTTATTTTTGGATTTGGGCAATGAAATCTCAACTAATCTGCTGTGAAAGAAAATAAGGAATATAACCTTTGATATCACAAGGCACTTTATAAGTGATGGCATACGAAGACAGAGAAAAATGTCATTATTCATTCCTTCGATTTGTGTGGAGACAAAAAATTTAAGAACAAAAAATTTGGTAACAATCTCATATATTATCTTGGAACCTTTTGTCTGACCGTCCGTATATATGTCAGGCAGGGTTGACTGGACTGGATCGACCCATCCTTTGGCATGAATGAGGGAAGGGACTCTCCTTGATTTTCCAAAAGAAGAATTAAAAGATGCGTTTATCGGGTGATGGCTTTTCACCAAAAAGAAGAAAAATGAAAATATTCGGGTATCCTCTCTTGGAAAGGCATCCGTCGCGTCGGCGATAAGAACATAGTGGTAATAAATTTTCAGCTTTACGGTTGTTGTCACAGAGTTATCTAACTTCTTTTCTTAATGAGATCGGGATGGTATATAGTCTTTATAGCCAAAAGACAGGTCGCATCAATTATAACATGATATTGTTCCATTTGGTAATGATGTTCTTCTTTTTATGTAATTTTCTTGACTGATTATTATTTTCTTAAAGCACTTTGGAGATTGAAAAAAAAAACACTGCGCTATACAGTTTTGTGTTATGTCATATAAATGTTAAATGAAAAATTACCCACTCTATAATCACAAATAAGTAGTAGCTACTCAATGAGTTGTGGTTAAAGTAAATTGAAAATGTTGTAGGATGTTTCTATGTATCAGAATTCTCGTGATGAAAAAGATATCTTAAAATATGTTTTTGTTTTTGACGAAAAATGGTATCCCCCTGAGTATCATTCTGCTTGAGTTTTAATGTACTTACGGACACTTTCCTTTTTAAATAAACTAACACGATTAAAAAATGTTTTATGGAACCACAAACCTAAGTGAATTATAATGAAGTATTTATGCGGTGGAGTTATAGCAATTTTAAGCGTGCACCTTGTAGTAGTGCTAGGTTTATGTTGTGATAAGATTCTTAAAATACAAATATTGAGCTGGTATAAAAAATGTTAATATGGTACATTGTCTCACGATGATTTTTATAATGGTTGCGACATCCAAACTTGCAAAAATGTCCCAATGGCGGAAGTACTCAATTTTGGTCATTGAAGAAAGCATAAGCAATTTCATAGAAAGTTAGAAGATTTATAAAAGTTCTCGACTCTGATCCACTTGCGAGAATATAATCTCTCTCATTGTTCTGAAAACGTATTCTTCATAGCTAGTAAAGTCACTGCGCAGGCTTGTGATATGTGGGAAGTTCGCAGTGCTATTTTCGATTTTCGAAAAAAAGGTTGATCTGTCCAACTTGCCAATCTGCCAAATTTTCGTATTTTAAAAATATCGTACTTAAGGTATGGTTTTTCAAGGGTAGATATTCATTTATTGCGAATTTACACCACAATTTTTAATTTTTACAAAAAATGTGGTGTATTTTGTCAACTTGGGCTGCCGTGAAAATATGAAAAAAATTCGCAAATTTATTAATTTTTCGAATACATTTTTTAAAAAGTTTTGATGAGTATAGGTATACCTATCTTAAAAATTATAGTTGTGCTAAAATTGTGTTTAATTTATGCTGCCATGCGCAATGAAAATATAAGCAGAAAAAAATTGCATATTTTCACGTTTTATTGCCAAAAAAATAGCTTTTCCAAACGTTATAGCGTGAAATTAACACCGCCAATTTCTATCATCCAAAAAAAATATATCAACGGATGATTCCATCCATTTTTGGAATGAAATTTATTTTTAAAGAGGGATGTGCTGTTTTTTGCTCAGTTTTTGCTGCAATATGCTGCAATATGCAATGCAATGCAGAAAACATGACAAAAAGCGTGAAGATAGCACCACCACTTTCGATAAAAAAAAAATGTGCCGTGTTGTGCTAATTTTAAGCTGCCTTGTGCCGTAAATATTTAAAAAAAAAAATATTTCAATTTAACTAATTTTACGAAAGAATTTTTTTTTAAAATTGAGCAATGTCGGACAAATAAAATTTGTGCTGTTTTGTGCTCAGTTTGTGCTGCTATGCCGAAGTGAAAAAAATCGTATTTTTTACGGCTTAAACTTATTTTGCAAATCGTGAAGTAAGCTAGCACCACCATTTTTGATTAAAAAATGGAATTAAATTGTAGATATGCGATTTTTTTATCTCTTTGGTATTATGGCAACACAAACTGGACACAACTTTAATTTTTTAAAAACTGCTAAATTTCAAATGCTTCCTTTGGGTAGAAAAAAATGGTTATTAATGGTACCTCCCAAGGAATACTTTTTTTTTTAACCATCGATTTTCTTCAAATATTCTGATATCTAATTTCAAAAATCTTCTTTGTACAGATACTTTCAGAACTATAAATATTTTTATTTATTTGAAATACAAAAAAAAACCTTTTTGTATTTTTAAAAAATGTTTAAAAATTTTTTTGGAAAATCAAATATTTTGAAAGCGATATGATCGATTTTTTGAAACTCGATACTTAAGAGTTTTTAGTACTTTCTAAAACATTTAAAGAAAAGTTTTTACATATGTATATGAGAAAATAACGGTACCTTCCATACAAAAGTTAAAAAACCGGAAAGGAAAGTATTTTTTTCTCAAAACGACTCCTACGATTTCGATTAAACTTTTTCCACTTACTAAAATTAATACGATCTTCTACAAAAAAATATACAATTTTGGACTTAGCAACTATTAGTAATACCAGTAATAAAACGTGTTTTTTATATTTTGAATTTTCTCATTGTTGGATGAACGGATTTAGAAAAAACTTTTATATACAAAATTCAGATAAGATTAAAGAACATTGCATAGCAAAATTAAAAATTTTTTTTTGAAAATTCGATGTTTCAAAAACAGGTTGACAAATTTTATTTTTATATACACATAAATAAATACTAAAGATTTGCATACCAAAAGTTTTCCTGAAAAATGTTTTAAGTATTCGATATATAAAAAATATTTTTTTAAGAAAACTACAGGGTGGCGCACCAATTGTGCTACAATAAGAAATTCAAATAACTTTTTTTTTAATCGATGTATTTCATTTATTTTTTTTTTTATTGGTTAGAAAATTAAATTTTATTTTTAATAGTTAGTTGTTTTTAAAGATTATAGACCGCAAATGACCTCCACGCTCTCCCACGCATATGCGGCACCTGATCAAAAAATTATTCATTGCGGCCTGAAGAGTTGAAGTTGGGATTGCCTCAATTATTGTCGTTATGGACTGATTTAATTCAGTTAAATTCCTGGGCTTCGTTTTATACACCTCTTGCTTGACATAACCCTATAAAAAGAAGTCTGTTGCAGTCAGGTCAGGTGACCTTGGGGGCCAGCGAAGAGTGGAGTTCCTAGAAATTAATTTGTTTGCGAATTGTTTGTTTAGCTCCGCCATAACTGGTCTGGCTATATGTGCAGTTGCTCCATCTTGCTGAAACCAAACGCTGTTGAATGGTATACGTCTTCGGCGCAGTTCTGAGTAAAAAAACTCCTTCAACATCTTTAAATAACGGTCCCCATTGACAGTAACGGTTACACCGTTTTCTTCAAAGAAGTACGGCCCGACAATACACCTTGATGAAACTGCGCACCACACAGTGACTCGTTCTGGGTGCATTTCCGTCTCATGGAGCATTTCTGGATTAGACTCATTCCATATACGGCAATTTTGCTTGTTTACATTGCCGTTAAGATCAAAATGGGCCTCATCAGACATGAACAAACAATTGATCAATGCGTTGTCTTCTTCGGCCATTGATATCATTTTTTGGCAAAATTCCAGGCGAACAGGCAAATCCTGAGGGTTTAACTTGCTAGTAATTTGGATTTTGTACGGAAACAAGTTTAAATCGTCATGAAGTATCCGTTGTAATGACCGTCTACTAACTCCAATTTGCCCCGATAAGTTTCGGGTCGAAACGCTCGGATTGGCCTGTATTGCAGATGCTACTGCTGCGATTGTATCCTGAACCCGAACATTGGCATCTCGATGGTACGGCCTTCGTGCGATGCTTCCAGATTCGGCAAACATGTTTACAAACCTCATAATGGTCCATCTACTCGGGGGATTACCGCCAAACTCCCGCCTAAATTCCCTTTGGACGGAAATGACGGACTGCAAAGCATTCTTTTCTCCGTATCCCAAGCATCCATTTTTATAAATCTAAATAGTAACCTACAAAATAAAAAAAAAATCAGCCGATTACTCACACAGAAAAAAAGTTATTACGTTTTATTTTTGTAGCACGATTCGTGCGCCACCCTGTAGTTGACCTTTTATCACGATTTAGAATTCTTTCGGTTGTTATACATTTTTTTTGGAAATTTCCCACAAATGAGGTGCCAAAAATTGCGAGTGACCTTGCGTTAAGCCTGATTACAAATTATCTAGGGCCAATCAATTTCTATTAGACAGCATTTACTTTTTTTTAATTTCCCAAGCATGAGGTGCCAAAGGTCCAGAGCCACATGGCTGGTAGATAGATCGGGAATACTTCCTTCCGTTCATACTCGGTTGATGATTTGTATGAATTTGGTAGGAAAGTTGGAAAGATAAGTATAACTTTCACACACATCCTTTAAATCACCGGGAGTCTATTAGCATGTTTCAATCTAATATTTTATCTTGCGGACTTACGCTAAGGACTTTGTATTTACTTGTAGGTTATATGTTAACAGACCTGTTTCTATAGTTGGCTCAATCAACAAGTTTTTTTTCTTGGGGATCGGTCAAACATACCGCATTTTTTCTAACGCTTCCCTCGGACTTTATTATAGAAAAGGGTAAGTGCATACTCATAAGGAAAACAACGCAATACCTGTCACTTTTAACCAATTTCAATCTCATGGTCCTATATTGGATATAATTCAAGATATTCATTTGATTACTTCATTGAAGTTTAGTGAATGGAATTGTTGATACAATCTGCCTGAACGTCAGTTCGATTTATCATCGTTGTAATTCAATTTGTAGAACTGGTTTCCCATATTCTTAGAATCGACTGAAATTTTACAAAAATTTTGCTTTCCAAGTTCTGCGGCGCTTCGTTTTTCGAATCTTTCTTTTACATTTTGTTAAACTTCGAAAACTCATTCCTTGTTTTGCATCTTTCTCTTCTTTATCTTGTGCTTTTCATTATCCTTCTATTTCCTTCTGAGAAGCTGGTAGTAATCTCTTCGGTTTTCAATGTTTACCTCACGAGAAGAAGAACGCTGTTTTGTTCGCCTTTTTTTTGCAGCCTTTTTTTCAGATTGATCAGGAGATTTCCAAGTCCCCCTATGTAAATGTTGAGATCCATTCATTGCTTTGTCGAAGACAAACAAAATCTTAGTCCGTTTAGGGAAGTAAATTGACTGTACTTTTCTCTTCTTAGCTTGCCGTTAAAATCGCTTAGAATAATATGTTGCTATCATTTTTCATCTTTGTGAGTCACTCTTGCATAAGAAGCTTTTGTAAGTAAATGCAAACATTTCTATTTAAAAATTTCCTGCATTGGTCTTGCATTATGTTCTTTCACTCACCGATTTAATTGATTATTCAAAAACAAAGATAACTCTCCTAAAATAGTTTAAATATTTTAAAAGCCACCACTGCGTCCATCATTTATGTTTAAACCAATTCTCCTCCCGCAAGTCCGAAAGTGAGTTATTTCAAATCAGAAAATTTACATGTGGTCCGCCAATAATTTAACACTTCTCCCCAAATCAATGTTACACAAAAAAAAAAGAAACTAAAATATATCACGAACTAAATAGAAACAGCTCGTAAATCTTGAAATCTTTTAAGTGTATTTTTTTTTTTCGAAAAGACATCATCATGCCAACAAATATGTTAAAAGCAAAATGAATCCATAAATCACCACAACCAGCAACAAGCAAAGTATTTAGAGAGGGCCTCGCATGGACCAACCAAATCGAGACCGACTCAACAATTCCAAAAGCCAGTTGCGAAATATTTCTTTCCACTTAATTTCAGATGCGTGAACTCTGCTCCTCTTTGCTATAAAGAATTAAAAAAAAAAGGAACAAAAAACAAGTCGTTCACACACAGCTCAGCACAAATATTTTAAAAATAAAATTAAAAAAAGAAGAAAAAAACGAAAGAACCTAATGGGTATCTTGAAATTCCAAACCACTTGACACATAATGTGTCGCCCCTAAACAAAAAAAATGAATCCCATCTTATATATGGTGGAGCTTTAATGAGTGCTTCCTCGGTAAGCAAATCTGCTGCTGCTGCTCCTTATCCCCCCAAATTAAATGGAAGCCAAATGGTCTTCAAAAATGCTGCAACACTAATTAAGATCCAAGTTTTATGACTCAGTCAACATAATGTTATTGTTTTGTCAAGTTAATAGAATTGGGAATAATGTTTGTGATGTCTGAAGGGAGCACTTAAGGGCAGTAATTTGGGGTGAGTTAGTGTATTTCTAGAATTTTTATTTGAAAGGAAAGCCTCACCAATTCACATTTTATTGTCAAGATGCACCTTTGTAGTTATAGAAATTTGTCTTTTGGATATTGAAGACGCTTACATACCTACTGGACGAGTGAGTGGATGAGCGGTGCTTTGTGGGAGACATCATCAACTAAGTAGATATGTGTGGCGGACTTGAAACATTCCTAATATAATAGCTTTGCTCATTCCCCATTCCAGGGAATCTGAATACACACTCCAGAGCCAAAGGAGTCAATAAAATCTGTCGTTGGGTCGAATAAGACGAGGGTGTTTTCTTCAGTTCATTATACTACCTTTTCGTCGTCGCACAGCACCGGCCAGCGAAAAGTACAGCCACACCGCGAACTATCAATACACATACAGAAAGCTTGCTGATGTTAATCATAGGGTGATAGGAAGTTCAGCTGATCATGGAGCATAACAGAAATTTGTATAAACGAAGGACTTTTTGAAGAAATGGGGTAAAAAAATTTCCCTTTAAACCACTGATTTCTGATAAATCTTTAATGGCACTAAGAATTTTTTTACCAAAATGTGCAAGATAATCTTTCAACCTTTAATTTGATATGTAGCATTGTAGTATTCAGCCAACTATTAAGCATACTAAGCACATCAAAGCCAGTGAGTCAATTTTATATTATTCGAAGTAAATTATAGAAAAACTCTTGGTTTACTTCAGTACTGAATAATTGGCTCTTAAATTGCCTTTTGTTTTGAAATGCGGATATTTTGTAAATCTTTCCTTCTTACTCCAAGAAAGATCTTACCCCATCTTCCCCTTAAGCCAATACAGTAGTTCATTTTCAATTTAATCTAAAGATCCAAAGACAGACACAGTCACAATCCTAACCATTGTTGGCTGGAGATTGGATTTTGTGTACCTTGTTACCAGAACCTAAGTAGTGCGTTACGCACGAAGTATTTCTCAAAACCTGGACAGACAGGCGTCCAATTTTAAGATGAACGATATACCAATGGCATGCATGTAATGTACATATAAGCAAAGATACAGTAAAGAACGAAAGTATGTGATGTTAGGCGCAAGAAATTAAAGTAAATCCAAAAGCACGTACGTTTTTATTTGACATCGAGAGAAAGAAGACAAATAATTTTATGGTGCTGCTGTTACAGGCTATTCCAAAAGTTTTTATCGGTCACACCAAAAATAGAATCACTTAAGATTCCTGATTCAATCCGGACGATATGTTGTCGTCTGTCGTGAGGCTTGGTGTTTCTTTCCAATTCATTGCCCCGTTTGGTTGGCGGTTCGGCGGTGCGGTACATACAACATATCAACTTATTAAAGAGGGTATCAAAGAGCCATTGAATGAGTTAAGATTAATTACTGTGGTGTGGTGGCCTTTTGTTACATTATCTCATTGCATCTCGGCAACGAACATAATTCTTTGAATTCATATACAAACAAAAATGATTTTTTTTTTTGTTTCTTTGGTTGACTTTCAAACAAAAAAAAAACCAGACATATTTTTCGCCTCGAGTTGTATGATATTTTTATTTTTCATGAGTATTAACCTGCTTGTATAGCGATTCGATAAGGCCAATATTGGCCGTTTATGGAGTGTAATTGATGCTTGAACGGAATTATCCATGTCAGACTCGGTGGTGGTCCGTTGGTGTGGGAATACAAAAGTCCATGATCTAGCAATTTTTTTTTTCTAAAGTACCCACTTTTGTTTGAATATCTAACAAAGTACCTTTCTATGTTTATAATATTGATTAATGATCTATTGAATCATGTAAATAAATGAAGTGGATTGAACACTATCACTCATAAAAATGGTGTAATGATTGGATTAGCATTTACACAAAAAAAAAATAAGATATTTTCGGACAAAATTTTTAAGATTGGTGTCGTTAAGAATTTTGTATTAGATATTTATTTAATAGTGTTGGATAAAAAATCTTTTTTCCTTATTTTAAAAAAGGCTATTTAAACATTAAAAAAAATCAGGTCGTTCCAAACATTAGAATTTTCTGGTGAAGTGAAATAGGGCCCAACGAAAAAAGACCAACTCTCAAATTTGGCCTAATTTCACTTTGCAAACAGGAATAAGGCCTAAAAGACTAAGTAAATTTGGTCGTGCCAAAGCTTGTGGAGAACCAAAGCCTAGTGACTAAAAACTCTCAACCATTCTTGTGGGCGTATTATTGGCAGGAAACGAGGGGACCTACAATTGTTTGCCGAGTCCGAACGGCTAGATGCGAAGCACTTTTTCATGACAAGTATACTTTTGGAGGATTTGTCAATTACTTGCAAGACGCAGTACCTCGGGAAAAACATTTCTGTTTTTAGGTGGCAGCGCCTGGGAATGGAACCAAGTCCTTCAGTATGACAGTTCTACGCACTAACCATCATACCATGAGTTACTACTGAACTAAAGAAAATTTTGTTTTGAAAATAAAGCAAAATTTTTCGTACCAAAATATTCAAAGCGTTTTTGCATTTAAAAATGATTGTTTTCCTTATTACGGCCTAAAGTTTATTAATTAAGCGTTAATTAATGACTCAATGCGGGCAGCTTAGGCTAAGGCAAACAAATCAAAGCAATATCACACGATTTCTCTTCTTCATATTTCAGAATGTGTCTAAATTCCCAAAAAAAAATGAACTTCACTCCCACCTTGAACCGAAACTAAATCCACTTTGCTAAAGTGGTCTTATACTATTTTCCCACGGGACTTAGTTTCCAGCATATCCAGACTGGGGGTTCCCAGTAATTTCACTTGTTCAGTTGGCAGACATGTGCCAGGGATTTTTATTAGTCACCAGTCAGCAGTACCAGTCTGCAAAAAAAAAAAACATGAAAACGAAATAAAACCAAATTGTTCCTATTTCATTTTCTAAAGCGAAATAATGCCAAATTGATAATTCGGCGTTATTTCTACTTTGAATACGAAATAACCACAAATTTTGTATTTGTGGCTAAATTTCGTTAGGACTTTCTGCTCATCTTCTGATTTTTTTGTTAAATTTACAAGGTTTACTGTCCCATTTAAATTAGCGGTAAGCTCGGAAATCTGAGACTTGCAAAGAATTGCGTTAACTTGCAAGAATTTGCATATACTTGCAAAGATTTACGTAGGTGACGTGAAATAAGGCCCAACGAAATAGGACCAAATCTCAAATTTGGCTTAATTTCAGTTTGAAAATGGAAATAAGCCCAAATTGGCTTTATTTCCATTTCAAAACCGAAATACGGTCAAATTTGGTTTGGAAATAAAACCAAATGGTTTCCTTTAAATATTTTGAAGGCTTTGCATACACCCAGCCTCACACATACCCCAAATCCTTTAGTGAGCCCAAGCAGGGGGGTTGCAGGGGAGCAGCATGGCCCCCCAAACACCTCACTGTTTATGCGCCATTATTGTTAAGCAAGGCAAGTGTAAATAAGATCTAGAAAAACCAGTTTCTTTTGAGGTTATGGTAACATTGTTTTTACTCAAAAGTACCACCAGCCTGCAAATAAAACATGAAAACAAAATAAAGCCAAATTGGTCTTATTTCGTTTTCAAAAACGAAGTAAGGCTTTCGATTCAGCCTTATTGCGTTTTTGGAGTTATTTCCATGTTGAAAACGAAATAGGGCCAATTTTTTTTATTTTTGACTTTATTTCGTTGGGCTTTATTTCACGTCACTGATTTACGTATACTTGGCTAGACTTGTGCTGACTAGCGTAAGCACTTACTTATATTACAGTGGCACAGCAGTCCGGAACGCGGCAAGGCCAAGACCAAACCAACCATCAACAAGCTTCTTCCTGTCGAGTCACTCTCTAGCTATCTAGGTCCTCTTCCACTTGCATGCGCTACCTGTAATACTGTCATATCTACCGCACCTTCCCACGTGGTTGGATTCAAAGCCTTTCGGGGCCGGAGAATTGATGTCCATTCACTAAATGGGTTACCATCCACCTTAGTCATTGGCTTTTTACTATTGTGGCTATGGCTACGTCAGTACCACTGCACAGTCCATACAGTTTGTTGTTGAACTTTCTCCTCAATTTTCCATCAGTGTATAGACGCGACCAATAATCAACCGAAAATAGTCCTCTCAAATATCCTCTATTGGGACGGGGTGATAAAGCGTCTTATACAGGTACACTTAAGTTGCTCCAGCAATTGAACGGACTTTTGAAAGATTGTGCCTCTGATGGGAGTTTTGCCAAAATCTTTCAAGAACCATGTAAAAGAATTTGCATGGCAGTACAAATCCCTGCTCTTACCCTTTTTCGACATCAAGGTTTCAGTGAGGTCTTTCGTCTTTGCCGACCTTGATGGAGTAGAAAGCATTTTTCATCGTCATCCTGCATAAACGGGTCAGTTTGGGAGGAAGTCTTGGACTAAACATTAGTCTATAGAGCTCTATTCTGCATCAGAAGCTGTCATTTACGGCCCTGAAATGTATGAAAAGGCGGAGGGTATCGATTTGAAACTCATGGAATTTTTTCAAGATCAGCCGTAGTACGAACATTTAGTCAATGGTGGACATACCTGGCCTAAGGCCATACTGCTATGGACTTATCAGGTTGTTCACGAATGACTTCAGGCAGAGAAGATCTTGTATGCTTTATTAGAGAGACTGATGGCTCTGCACTTTCTGTACTTTTAGGATCACCTATTTTGAGGACCGGGCAAATAATACAGAAGTTTCATTCATTGGGTATTCTTTCCTCCTATCATATTTTGCAGATGAGCTGGTGCATACTCCAGACTCCTAACGAATTCATCATCAGCTGGATTGAACCACATTGCTGCAAGACCATCAGCTCTAACTTATTAGATTTTAGTTTAGATTTATCTACCTTCACTTCGTTTAGATTAGGTGGATGAAAATGCTGGCCTATGTAGTTAAATTTCAATTTTAAATTTCCTCTGATCGTCCTTGCAAACTTCAGTTTGGGCCTTGTAAACTTGGGAAATTCTTTTTACCTTTTGGTAAGACTTCCGAACTTTATACCTGAAATAGAATCCTTCTATTTCCTTAATTGCGCGTTTCTCATGCTCTTTCTTTTTCTTTCTGAGAACCTGGTGTTAATATTCTGCTCCTAGAGCTCGCGAGCAGCTCTTTTTCTTTTATGCAGCGGCGCTTTGTATGCCTGTTATTTGTCTGCATCTACTTGCTGGGCATTCTTCGTCGTAGTTGTGCAAGGTACAGCACGTCAGCGGTGGCATCTCTGATGGCTTCCCGACAACTTTTCCACTAGTTCTCGATGCTTGTAGTTTGGTGGCATAGGACTATTAAGGAGGGCGTGAGAGACTCGATCGGAAAAGGACCTAATGATTATTTGCGACTGTAGTGGTCCGGCGTCGATCTTCCTCACAATATTTCTCTGTTTTGATTTCGTCTGGATATCTGTAGCATTGCCTTAGCTACAAAGAGGAAGTGGTCCGATTCAACGTTGGCTCCTTGAGACGTCAGGCCATCCTTGATACTGGAGGAGTGCCTTGTGGTCAATTTCGTTTGCAGTTGATTGATCAGGATATTGCCATGTCCCTTTGTGTATATCGATATGTGGGAGTTGTGTCCTAGCTACCACAACGTTTTGCCCCGCAGCGAAAGCCGATTAACCTAAGTCCCTTACCTATAGGAGATGATGTCGTGTTGATTATTTTATTTTCAACAAAAAATTTGTCACTTCCGTAAAAGAAAAGGAAAAGTGTTTATTATTGTGTTTTAATTTTCTTACGTGAAATTTATGGTCTGATCCTTTCAGTTTCAATGCACATAAGTCAACTAGTGTTTAATTTATTCTTTTCTCTACTATTTCTGTTGTGTATTCATAATTTACATGAACTGGCAATGGCGTGCTAAACTCACGTTTTAGGTTCTGGATGTTCAATCCATAGATACACTCATTTGTTTGCATAACTACACATTTGCCCGTTTGCAGCAGTCCTTTGATCATTTTGGTTACCCTTCTTGCTTTAAAAACTATACAAGTTCCTGATTCATCTTGAAAAATGTTCACATGTATACAACATATTGCACTAGACGAAAACCAATATGTTTATTTAGTTAGTGATAATTTTGTTAAAAGCCGCCATATATCCAGTTGACGTTGGGTGTTGGAATACAAATAAGTTCAGTCAACAATGATGAATACACTCATTAGCAACAACTCTATAACCAGAAGTGTAAATATAAGAATTCCAATGGCATTTACGATCCCTAAAGGAACTTCTCTAACTCCTTAAACCAATATACACATCTTCAACAAAACTAAAATCTTCATAAAAGTATATCTCGTCCGTGCACAATATGCATAAAAATACAACATCACTTTATTGTTGCAGTTGCAGCAAAAACGGCATCATAACTTCACAATTTCTGAGTTTGGCGCATATACCTCTTAGAAGAAGTTTTCTGAACTAGAATACATCGTCCGACTGCATGATCTGTAATAGCAATTAACGCGCCGTCGAGATTCTACCATTCCTCTCTGAAGATTGGAGAATATTTGTGAGTTTTTTTTTGTTGTATTTTGTTATTGTTGCGGCTGTGATGCCTTTTTTTTTGTGTTCAAAAATAGCCACGCACAAACTTCTTAATGTTGCACTGCTGAGTCGGTTGATGTTTATTAGACTTTTTACACACGTTTTGCATTGGGCATGGGCATTTTGGTCTTAAATTAGAGCATCACTTAAGTGTTTAGGCTGATTAATTAGTGCAGTGCACCGCACATCCATAGTCTAAGTTAAACAAACGAAAATCATCTTCATCGTCTGCGTCTGAGAAAAACAATATCGGATGGAGATCATGATGACGATGATGATTCACTTTTTTTTTTGTTTCTTGTATTTTTATTTGTTTTCCGCAATTCTGTGCTACAAAATTTTTAGTCACCGCTATTTTCAGGATTAGGTGGCATTTAAAATGTGTATATAGATGTCGAACAAGTATAGTTTGTTATTTATAGTCTTAAAGGTAAAAGGTGATAGCGGCTGATGAAAGTTTCGGAAGGGAATTTCATGCGTCTGTGCATGTCCTTGTCATTGCGTGTGGTGGCGTTTTGTTTGCACTTTTTGTGGTGAGTACGTCTCGAGTTATTCAATTGGAAATTATTACGTCACAAACTAAAATAAAAAACTTTATTTTAGGAGAATCTAAATTAGAAATTCAGAATTATTACGTGTTGAATTTGTATCTATTGAGAAAACGGTACAAAAACTAAATTTTGTACTTCAACGATTTCACCAAGCACACCCCTCCGTGGTAGAGACCGGGTAACGTTAAAGTGCATGTGGATCGAATGGATGCAGGAATAAATTCACAAATTTGTTCTTGTGCTGGTTTAAGGCCTCCAGAAGATGAAAGATTTGCAGGTAGTTGTCAACGGCTTGAAGGTCTGTAGGTGGAGGAGCCTATTTTGAAAGGCCAACGGCAGCAACAAGTAGCGCCTGTAACTCATATTGGATGGCTACGGAAGGCATCTCGTTTCTCAAATTGGGTGGCCTTAATCAGTCAGCTATATGTTTTTGATCATACAAAGGACGGGTGTGTCTGTTAGACTAATGGGCCCATGGCAGAAATTTGCAATTTTTTTGCATTTTTTATGCATTTCTATTCCGGATTTTTCATTTCAACAAAAAGTGGGTGTAACCCAGAGCACATGTCCTTTTTTAGCAAATGAGTTAGCTAGGAAATCGCAGTTGTGTTCCTAATTTGAAATTCAAGAAAAAAAATTAAGTTTGAAGTAAAAATTAGACAAAAAAAATCAAAAAATTAATTTTGCACTGTTAACTTCACTGTAAAATTAGCAGAACAATCCTTTTCTCAGTAACGGAGCTAGCTGGAAAACTGCGATTTCATACCAAATTTACAGTTTTTTGTGCACTTCAAAATTTGACATTAGTTTTTTCTTGATGTAGGTACATAAAAACTGTTATTTCCAGACTAGCTCATTTACTAAAAAAGGACTGCTAACTTCACAGTGAAGTTAACAATTCAAAATTGATTTTTTGATTTTTTTAAGTCACATTTGAACTTTAACTTTGAAATGAGTTTTTCTTGAAATGCATAAAAAAACTGCAAATTTGAAGCCCCATTGCAAATTTCTATCCAGCTCCGTTACTGAGAAAATGACTCTTCTGCTAACTTCACATTGAAGTTAACATAGTGAAAAATTAATTTATTGGTTTTTTTTTCAAGTTTAAACTTCAAAATTTCAATCTTAAATTTCTTGAAATGCAAATAAAACCACAAATCGGTTTCTGAAAAAAGGATATGCCCTTCTTACTTCACAGTAAAGCTAGCAGTGCCCCATTGGTCTAGCCTAGCTTAAAATTTTTCTGCTAACTTCACAGACGTTAATAAGCCTGCACTATTAAGTTGGTAGTCTACTTTGCCTAAGGTTCAGAGCCATCGAAAATACAAAAGAAAATTGTACTCTGGGAAGTACCATTATTAACAATTTTTCAAAAGAAATGTGGTTTTCCACTAAAATTAGACTTTACTAAAAATTATTTAGGTATATATTTATTTTTAAGAAAAGTTAAGAATGTATGGCAAGTAGCGTTTTTTTTAGATTTTTTTAAATAGAAAAAAATTAACGCTATGTATCAAGAAAAATAACGTACAATCAACTGACCTTAGGAAAACCATTTTTTTATAAATCCAAAAAGGTAACGAAGAAATATTAAGGTATTTGCCATGTGTATTAAATTTTAAAGTAAAAATTAGATTGAAAACAAAATTTTTTTTCAAGATTTTAAACTGAATATTTTAATTTTTTCCAGGCCATATTTTTGTAGAAAATTCTCGTCCCATCGTAATTTACTTTATATGCAACTAGAAGTCCAGAATAGTTCACTGCAGCTCGTGTGACATCCACAAAGTTTTGTACAGACGCATAAATCAAAGTAGTCCAGTCGGGATAGCATTTTAATTGCAAAAAATTATATAGTTTTTTTTTTATTTTAATCGATAGAGGAGATCATTAAGAGTCTAAAAAAAGTTTTCGACTTCCTATCTCCATTGCGTTAGCCGCCATCTTGAATTTAATGAAAATCGGATTTTGTGAAATAACTCGCCTATTTTCAACTTTTGAGCAAAAATGAACTCAACAAAAGTTGTTCAAAATTCAATTAACTACAACTTTGGTTGGTTTTTGGAAAATACGAGTAACTCGCCTATTTTCAACTTTTGAGCAAAAATGAACTCAACAAAAGTTGTTCAAAATTCAATTAACTACAACTTTGGTTGGTTTTTGGAAAATACGAGTAACTCGCCTATTTTCAACTTTTGAGCAAAAATGAACTCAACAAAAGTTGTTCAAAATTCAATTAACTACAACTTTGGTTGTAGTTAATTGGTTAACTACAACTTTGGTTGCAGTTAATTGGTTAATTGAACTTTGAACAACTTTTGTTGAGTTCAAACTTTGGTTGTAGTTAATTGGTTAACTACAACTTTGGTTGCAGTTAATTGGTTAATTGAATTTTGAACAACTTTTGTTGAGTTCATTTTTGCTCAAAAGTTGAAAATAGGCGAGTTATTTTCCAAAAACCGATTTTCGTTAAATTTTAAATGGCGGCTAACGCAATGGAGCTAGGAAGTCGAAAACTTTTGTTTAGACTCTTAATGAACCCCTCTAACCATTAAGATCACAAAAAACTAAACCCCTATCTAATTTTTTGGATTTCAGCTCATTTTTTTGTCTAATCCGACTGGCCTAAAGGGCACAGTATTGGACGGCCAAGTTCTTGCTCTACATCCTTTTCACAGAATCAAACTGAGGGTGTTATTGACCTCCCTCTTATTCCAGTACCAATGCAGTCAGATACTTTAAATAAGCAATATTATTTTAACTAATCAATTTCAGACACCTCACTAAATTTTAACTTCTAAAAATTAATGGTTCCTGAGATAAAAATATCTTCAAAAATCACTAAAACCATTATACTGACTGACTCATCAGATCGAAAAGAAGATTTTACATTCAGGAGGCGTGACATCCACCCACTTTCTCAGGTTTGTTTAGAATATGTAGAGTGATAAAAGTTGATATAGTGGTAGAACTTGTAAAGCATTTAAAGCCAACAATTGAAAACTTGAAATTTTCCATTTAGTAGACCTGATATCCATCCACTTTTTAAAATTATATGGCGATTTTGTAGTACAATGATGAAATTTGGTAGAGTATTAGGTGTTTTGCTTTGAAAAATTCAAAATTTGATATTTTTACTTAAGGGGCGTGACATCCACCTATTTTTTTCGAATAAAAATCCCTGCAAAAAACACAAAAATTTGATCAGTAAAATAAAATAGAAACAAAAGACAGACTTTGAAAGTTCTTATTCACCCATTTTTTAGCATTTCTTTCTGCACTTTATTTTACAAATTTTAATCTTTTTTAACGCACTTAAATGACTGCTACCAATATTTTGTCCACAAGCATTAAGGAAACATATGAAATTAAGAAAAGCTAAAACTAAGGAACATCGCCTCTAGAGAAAAGTTTGTTCTACATAGGGTAATTTTAATTTTTGTTTAAATAAATATTTGTAGTCTTTATCCTCTCCTTAAATTTTAAACTTAAAAGTTTTATTCCCTGTTTCAAAAGGACTTTTATTAATTTTAAATGCCATTTAGCCATTAAATGATGTTTTTTTGATTTCACAAAATGCTTTAAATTTAAGAAGATTTTAAAATCCCTTGTAAGCTAAAAGCTCGTTTTTGTCTACTAATTGGGCAAAAAATAGGTTAAACCTCTTTTGCACTCGCGGCCTCATTTAAGTTATTAACATGTTACAATAGCAATAATTTTTTTTGAGGTTTTTTCATTTAAATATCGTCATTTCGATTTAAAATATTTAAAATAAATAAAGTTCCTGTAAAGTGATATTTTTCTTGTAACGGGTGATTTTTTAGCTGGTTTGGTTTTGGCAACACTGGTTTTGACAGCTGACGTGTGTTTAGTACCTTGTGTCACTGTCAAACAGCTTCAGTTTGGTTAGCAATTTAACCATGAATCGTCTTACAAATGAACAACGCTTGCAAATTATTGAATTTTACTATCAAAATTCGTGCTCGGTTCGAAATGTTTTTTATCGAAAAATTGTGTTCAGCGATGAGGCTCATTTTTGGTTGAATGGGTACGTAAATAAGCATAATTGCCGCATTTGGAGTGAAGATCAGCCAGAAGCATTGCAACAGCTACCAATGCATCCCGAAAAAGCCACTGTTTGTTATTTTTTGTGGGGGTATGTCAAGGCTAATGTCTATAGGGACAAGCTCGGTTCGATTGACGCACTGGAAGCCAACATCCATGCATTCATTCGTGAGATACCGGCCGATATGTGTGAAAGAGTATGCCAAAATTGGACTCAGCGGATGGGCTACCTGAGACGCAGCCGCGGTCAACATTTGCATGAAATTATCTTTAAACATTAAATTGCAAGGTTCAAACTATCGATTCAAATAAGTATTTCATTCATTTTTTCGAGTTTTTTGTGTTTTTTTTTTTTTAAGTTCTAAGCCTCTTAAAAAATCACCCTTTATAAACTTCTGGAGATCTACACAGTTTTTCCAATTATTAATGAAAATGGCACATAAATTGGGCTTAAAAAATTCAATTTCACTAATTTTTAACTTTATTGCGTGCACTTTATTTAAATAATTTATTTTATATTTTTGAACACTTTAAACTGCTTGGTTATAACTATCTTGGACACACACCAACTGAGGAAACATACAAATCTTAAAATAATGGCCGCCTTCAATATCAATAAAAAAAAGATGGCCGCGTGCAGCTGGTTGGCGCGAAGTTTCAAATACTTTTAGACACACTTTATGAACTCATAAGATTATTAATGAAAGCTGACTTTTTTGTTTTTTTTTCACGATCTTATTTCAGTTTTAAGATTGATTTAAAGCCGTTTTAAACTAATGGAACAATAATTTCCACGAAAAAATAAAACAAAAAGACTCTACAGCACTCTTATCGTTCTAGATCAAAGAAAAGCAATTAAAAGCATGAAGATTTTTTGTATTTTCAAGTTTAGGAACCAAGGAATTAATTTCAATACATATCTAAGCAGCAAAAGTTTGCGGAAGTATTTAAAAGTCCATTTGACTTAAAAAAATTTAAATAAACGTGTTTTAAAAACTTTTAAAAATTTTATTTATTTTAAACGAATAGTCATAAAAACAAGCTTAAAATTTATACACAACACTTGTGATTTTAGATCAATAAAAGTTTAAAATATATCAAAAGTAAGCTTCAGAAAGATACTTGCACAATGAGTTATAAAGTTGATACTTTGGATGCGGTTAAATGGGAGGAGGGGTCACTTTAAAAATTAAATTTGTATGGAAACGTAAAATTTGACTTTTCATGTTTTCATTTTCATACAGAAATCACCCTCATAACCAATTTTGAAAAATGCATTTTTGATACGCAAATCGTCATTTGAGCCAATAGTAAGACGTGCTGGCAAAAATTTGTGTATCTGATTTACATATTTTTGTATACTTATACTCATTATCGTTAACCTTATTAAGTATGTCTTCTTAGCCTATAGGTACTCTTCCCTACAAAATCATTTTTGATTACATTAAATAGTTATCTACTTGAAAAACTGAATGTTAAACATTGTTGGGTTTAATAATTCAAACAAAAATATCATTAAGAGCATGTCACTCGTGTTCTTTTCCTTATTAGTCTTATGTCATTTCCATTAATCAAAAATGTAAAGTTTTTCTCGTTTACATAAATCCAATACCCTTTTATTTTTCTAAAAACACTATTCGTGTGATGATACAATATAAGCCTATAAAAAAACAATACAGCATCTCATCAAACTACATCACATCCATATATCACTACAAATCCTAGATTAGATACACATTTAGCCTCGCGTGCATTGCATCCTTTTCCTCTCTATACATCAAAACACACCCGTCACATCCCATCACCATCATCATCATAGAGAAATGAAAGAAAGGGGTCAACAATTGCGCCACTTAAAATTTCTACTTAATGGAGTGTCAAGAAATTCATATATACTCAACTCGTATATAACCTCGAGCACTGCTGTGTTTTCAAACACACATTTTTGAAAATTAAAAAAAAGGTCCTTATTTCTATTGAATTCAATGTGTACCTATCGTTAGAAACTGTATCTAATTATAAAATATGGAACGCGGCGCAATGATGCAACACGAAAGGGGACGGACTGATGTATTATAAGAAGTTGTAAGGGAAATAAGGCTCATCGAGGTTGAGTAATGCAGTCCATTACAATACTTTACACAACCCCCAGAGCGGTTTGCTTCTGCGCCTAATTTACACGCAAAACGAATAATAGAACATCCTGTGCAAACATATTATCCTTGGTGTAAAGCTGGGCTATTGAACAATGCCAAATGAATCACACGCTATAAGGATATTTCAAAATATAAAAACACGACGACGACGCGGCGTATATATCCTTCCTCTATCTCTTGTATGTGCGTATAGGGGCTGATTGTAATTATAATCAAGAGAATTCAAGAAAAACCTCCACCATCATCCCGAGCAAGCAGATCCGAAGTAATGATACATTTTTTGACATTTGTGCACCGACACCCAGGGATTAGTTCAACAACTGCCACTATTGTGTGTGCACCCTATAAATTTTCAACTAAAAAAAAACACTATGAAAAACGTTTTGTGCAATCAATAGTATCAGCATCAGCATCACAATAACAATTGAAGGAACCCCTCGCCAACAAAACCAACACAGGCCTTGATTAGTTTTTTCAGTGTAATTTGCAAATGTAGAACGATGTTTTTCATTTCGTCGTCACCGTGCAGTTGGAAACTAAAAAAAGGACCTTCGGAACTTTCCCTTAGTTGGGCCTTCTTCGATTACTTTTTGTCATCCTGGGTTCATGCTGGAGATGTACCATACCGTAGTGACTAGTGAGGTACTACTTTGTTTTTCTTTTTCCTTTGGGATCAAAGGGCTGGCGTTATTTATGTTGTCACAGGAGATTAGCATGTTGTTGCTTTTGTTTGACAAAGAAATGAAAAGAAAACTCAACAGAAAACCAAAAGCCTTCATTTTTGTTGTTTACGTCGGATACATCATGCCCTAGGCAAAAGAGTTTCATATAGATAGATACCTTAAATCCGCTTAAACAAACGATTAAAAGGCTTCAAATGTATACCTAGGCATGCGTCTTCTTGTATACCATCCGATGAATAATCCATGTTTGTTTTTGGTCTCACTTCATCACAGAGACTTTAAAGATTCTATTCTTCCATCACGGGGACCCTGATGTAAAGTGGAGAAAAAACAATTAAGGAAAATATGATAAGAAAGATTTAGGTGCGGGACGTTTTTGATAGAATTTATGAGATGGATACCTGACGGTCTTCAAAAGACACTTGGAAAAAGGCGCCTTTTTTGGATACGATATATCTGCTACGTTTAAGGAAAAAAAGGAGAAGAATCCACTTAACAAGTTGGCAGTTTTATCAGTGTTCTAAATCTTCGTCTAAATGATCTTTGACACCCAGGTTTGATGGAGTTTTATGGCGGTTGTGAGTTCTTTTTCTTTTTTTTTACCAACTTATCACTGATCATCTGGTCGAGTTAGAAAGCCAATTATTATTATTTTTTTGTTTGTTGGCCATTAAGTGTGTATCATGTTGGGAAAAAAGTGAGAAAATGATAAGAGATCTACAAAAACCTATGTAGAGTGCTGAATCATGTTTGATTGTAACGTTGATAGATGTTTTATTGCCGTTGAAGGTGGCATTAATTTAAACTTCTCATAATAGGAGAACGAAAATAAGAGCAAATAAAATAAGGAATCGTGATTTCTTAGCAGCTAATAAATTCATGGACCGTAAAGGTAGGGACATACATTTTTAAATTTAAATTAATTTATGAAAATTTCAAGAAAAATATTAGAGAGTAAAATAATCTCAACAGCTGGTAACTTATGGCATTTTAAAATTTCAACAAATTTACAAATTATTCCCAGAGTGCTTTGTTTTTGTGTTGTACCTATAAATTTTCAGGTAACAATATAATAACCATCAACAGCATAATAAGAATCTGTGAATAACTACACATTTACATAGAAGCAGATAAAAATAATATAATCAACAGAATTTTTTTTAAGGTTGACCTCTGCTTTATTTTTCCCTTTCTTACTACTTTTTCAAAAACGATGACATGTTTATTGGTTTGAAAAATTCAAATTGTAGCTCAAGCAGAAATATTTTAAAATATTTGATATTTGTATGATTTAAGGTTAACAAATTTTTTTTTGTCAATGACAAATCAAATTTATGGCAAATTCAAACTTATGTTAGTTTTTGGTGCAAAACTTACTCCAAAACTTATTTTAAAAATAAAATTAAAAAAAAAAACGTTACCTCTATGGACAAAATCTTCTCTAGACTGTTTCTTTCGGCATCGGTTACAGCCTAACAGCTGGATCGATTATCTTAAAAATTGGTACATAGTGGTTTTTGGTGATTATCTGCCCACATGTTTTTTTTTCATTTTCTTTGAACTAAAAGTAAGTACAAACTCTTATTTTTCTCAAAAACGGCTCCACAACTTTTCTTAAAAAAAATCAATAATTTTTTTTGGTAAAAGCTACACTTAGGATGGGTAACCATTTTTTTAAATGCTTATTAATGGTACCTCCCAAAGAACCATTTTTTTTTTCAATTTTCTTCAAAACGATAATTTTGATTTGAACTATTTTTTTAAAACCGAAGCTTCTAAATAATAATGTTAATAGTTTTTTTTTTTATATAATTTTCAAGCAAATATTTTGTGGATTTAAAAAAAAATCTTCGAAAATTTTTTTTTTTTAAATCAAATTTTAAGAAAACTAAATCGTTGATTTTTATAAGACTCAGGTTTCAAGGAGTTGTTTTTTAACTTTGCTAATGAAAAAAATGGTACCTTCAGTACAATTTCTGAAAAACCGATTTTTTTTTTAAATAACTCCTACGATTTCTATTGAGCTTTAAATAAATTCTTACGATTTGCAAAAATTTGGGAGCGGGTTCGGAATTTTGGTTTTCAAAATTCTGTTTAGCCAAAATTCAGCTTTTTTTTTTGAAGATTCTGTCAGGTCAAAATTCTGTTTGACCAAAATTCTGTTTTTCAAAAATTCTGTATGTACAAAAATCTGTTTTTCAAAATTCTGTTTTCCCACATTTTGCTTATGAAAACTAAAATTCTGCCTACAAAATTCTCACAGCATAAAACATTTTTTTTGTGATTCTATTATGACCCAGAGCCCACAGCAAATTTTGGATATCAGTGATAGCAAAAAAATAAGTTTAGAGGCGTCAAAAACATGAGTAAGGGCTATTCCAAAAATCAAAGTCTTGGATTTCATTGCCGGTTATGCACTGCAAGACTTTGATTTTGGGATTAATCGTGACTGGAACTTTCAACACCTACCTATACTTTATTTCCTGCTATCACTCACACAAAAAATGTTGACATATTTATGAAGTTTAAAGTTTTCCTACGTTTACGACGGTTTAACGCTGTTGTAATGGGTGATTTTTTAAGAGGTTTAGAACTTAAAAAAAAAAAAACACAAAAAATTCGAAAAAATTAATGAAATATTTATTTGAATCGATAGTTTGAACTTTGCAATTTAATGTTTAAAGATAATTTCATGCAAATGTTGACCGCGGCTGCGTCTCAGGTAGCCCATCCGCTGAGTCCAATTTTGGCATACTCTTTCACACATATCGGCCGGTATCTCACGAATGAATGCATGGATGTTGGCTTCCAGTGCGTCAATCGAAGCGGGCTTGTCCCTATAGACATTAGCCTTGACATACCCCCACAAAAAATAATCTAATGGTGTCGAATCGCACGATCTAGGCGGCCAATTGACCGGCCCGAAACGTGAAATTAACTGTTCACCAAACTCGCCTCGCAATTGCGCCATTGTTTCGCGTGCTGTGTGGCATGTGGCACCGTCTTGTTGAAACCACATATCATGCAAGTCAAGAACTTCCATTTCGGGCAAAAAAAGTTTGTTATCATCGCTCGGTAGCGTTCACCATTGACAGTAACGCTGCGATTCGCATCATCTTTGAAGAAATATGGCCCAATAATGCCGCCAGCCCATAAACCTCACCAAACAGTGGCTTTTTCGGGATGCATTGGTAGCTGTTGCAATGCTTCTGGCTGATCTTCACTCCAAATGCGGCAATTATGCTTATTTACGTACCCATTCAACCAAAAATGAGCCTCATCGCTGAACACAAGCAGCGCGCGATGAACATTTCGAACCGAGCACGAATTTTGATAGTAAAATTCAATAATTTGCAAGCGTTGTTCATTTGTAAGACGATCCATGGTTAAATTGCAAACCAAACTGAAGCTGTTTGACAGTGACCCAAGGTACTAAACACACGTCAGCTGTCAAAACCAGTGTTGCCAAAACCAAACCAGCTAAAAAATCACCCGTTATAAATACTCTTAATATAGCTTCGAAGTCGTTTTTTTATGACTCACACTATTTGCTTATTGTTCAGAAAACTTTTCATTTTTTATTTCCCCCTATTTTTTACTGTATTTCCCCGGTCTTTTGGGAAAATGCTCACTTTTTTACGTTATGAAAACGATTTTTCTTTTACAACATATTTACAGGATTTTTATATATAGAATTTTGAAAAACAGAATTTTGTACAACCAGAATTTAAAAAAAAAACTGTATTTTAACATGCAGAATTTTGAAAGCAGAATAATGTCCCAACAGAATTTCGACCCCAACCCCAAAAATTTTCTTTAAAAATGTTTTAAAAATTTGATATATTAAAAAATATTTTTTTAAGAAAAGCGTTCGAATGATTTAAAATTTTTTTTTTTCATAGAATTGTAGTCAATCAAGAATTAAGATGGCGTTCATTTCTTTTCATTTTAAACTCTAAAAGATGTTATTTTATCTAATTTAAACATCGAATTTCATGCTTTTAAATATTTTCCCTCATAATTTTCATGTCATTAATGTTTTAAAGAACTGTGATAAATGGTCGAAGGGAAATGGATAACATTCTTAACCATTTTTGAGATACTTTTGAATTTGTTTTTTTTTTTTTTTATATAGTAAATCTTTGTGTTGTTTTAAAAATGTTTGTATTGTTATATAAATATTTTATGAGTTATTTGACTTTTAAGCATTAGTCCAGTCAATGTGTGTTCAAAAGGCCTCTTAGCGCGCGAATTGTGGGGTAGTTTTGATTTTTCCCTGCTTTAAGTTTTGGGAGGCTGCTCAGTCCAAATCTGAGGCTTATGACTAAAATTTCATGACGCAACATGAGAAAAAAAATGTAAAAAATCATGCAAAATGTCTTTTTTTGGGTTTTTCACTTATGACTCAAAAAATATCTTATTTGAAAATTACATCAAAGAACTATTTTGAAAGTACCTATACATAATTTCCAACAAATCCCGGCTTAAGGTTTTTTTTATAACAATCATTTTGGACTCGAGCGCCATACTTGATATTTCACTTTTTTTGTACTGTTTCCGAAAATACACTCTAAATCACCTTTGTAATCTGAATTTTTGACTTTAACATGAACCAAGATATATTTTTCAAATGGATTTGATTTGATTTGCTGAACTCGAATCTGGTCTGAGAGTTGCTTCATTACCTTTTTCGATATATTTGAATCTAAGGCTTTGAAGAAAAATGCGTTTTTGATGCAAATTTTGGGTTATATTATGTTTTCGAGTGGTTTTTCGGAAAAAAACAACATTATTCAATTATGTGTAGAATAAAATTAAACAGAAGCCAATAACATCAAGATATTTGAGACGAAAAAAACAATACAAATTTTTTGGTAAAATTTTTTGCATTTTTTTTTTTTCGCTTAGAAAAAAAACTATTTATTAAATATTTGTAAAAAATGTATCAATTTTAATGTACAAGATAAAATTACTTCGAAGCCAATATCATTGTTTGATCTTGAGAAAATCAAATCTATAAACTTTTTCCGACAATTTCCAGCAACTTTTTTTTTTTTGTATTTAAGAAAAAAGTGCGAGTTGCTTACTCAATTCTTTTGAAAGTCTTGTCTGCACTTAATGACATTATAAAAAATATAATAAAATCCATCTGAAGTCGATATCTTTATTAATAAAATGCATGACTGCGCTGAAGATCTAAGCAAATTGTGTATAAAGACATGCAAATTATGAGAGAAGAATGCTTAAACGAATGAAATACGATTTTTAAATTATGTATAGCTACAACAACTGCTTTGATAGATTGAGGTGAAAAAAGGATAAAAAAGGTTAATTCTTTATTGAATATGATTGTATGCCAAAAATTTAAATCGCTGGAGCGGTTTTATTTTAAGTAATTTTTTTTAGTTCTTACAACATTTTTGTGAAAAAATTTTAGTATGCAAATTTTATGTATTTATTTATGTGCACACAAAAATATACTTTTCTAAAAAAATTGTCATTCCTTTTTTCTTACTATACAAACTCTATCGATATATCCAAGCCAAATTTTGTTTATAGTCTGATTAAGGAAGCATTCCATCCAGAATGATGTGACTGATTAATTCCACCAACTACCTACCTTAATGTCTAAGAATAGTAATATCTCGGAAACCAAGGCTTGTTGGAGATAGAAAATGAAAAATTTGTAGAAATTTTTTTAAAGATTTCCAAAACTGAAAACTAAAACTATCTACGATGCCGGATTCTGGAAATGTACACATCGAAAGAATTTTCAGAAAACAAATTGCAACTTTTTTTGAATATTCAAAAACTTAATTGGGGCCAGGTACTATTAATAGTCACACTAATTTTAGTAATTAGAAATAGTTCTATAAAATCGTAGGAGCCGTCTTTAACAAAAAAAATATTTTCCTTAACGGTTTTAAGCATTTTTTCGGAAGAGGTACCTTTATTAATTTTATAAATGTTAAAATGTTTCTTAAAATATTCTAGAAAATGTCAAAAGACTCTTAAATACCGACTTTCAAAAAAAACGGCTTTTGTAACTTTCAATAAAAAATGTAAGTTGTGCCTATTTTTGAAAATCCAAAAAATATTTGTGTGACAATTTTGGTAAGAAAAATTGTTTATGTTTTTAGAAAACTTCTGTAGGGATGAAAAAAAAATATTCAAATCAGAAAAAATATTTTGGAGAAAATCGAAAATAAAAATCATTTATAGATTTTTATAAGTCTCTTCCTTACTGACCGCATCAGTCGCTTAGGAAGTGCAACAATTTCAATATAATCTAGACCACAAATTTATTCATTTAACTGATTAACTTTTTGAAAAAGTGTTTTATTTGAAAAAAAAGGTTAAAGAAGCCTTAATAAAAATAATAAGATTTAAAAAAATAGAAAATTGTATGACAGGTATCGACATTAACAATATACAATGTATACTCGTAAATGTAAATTTTCTAGCATTTTTTTTTAAATAATGGAATTTATGAACAGTCTTACTATTGCCACTTCAAGTTTCATTTAAATTTTTTATCATTGCAAGAAAATTGAATTTACCATAAATATAAAAAAAGTAAAAATTAATTAATCGATGAACGAGGCAAACTCTAAAGATAAATTAATCATAGTGTCAAGCCTTTTGAATTTGCTGACATCAAAAATGACAAAATGAATGCAACCTGATGGCACTGCATTATCAAAAAAAAAAATATTTAAAAACCAAGAAGTGTTCATTTAAGATTTTCAACAAACGTCCATTCTTCGTTGTATTTTAGAAGAAAAGAAATACCTATCCTCTGATCATCCACACTTCAGACAGCCACAACGCATCACATATACTTGTTAATTTGCAAGTCTGAAGATCTTTGACAACACAATGACATCCATTAAGATAAATCTCATTCATCTCATATTTCATAAAAAGAGACATTCTGTCCCCTACTTGCAGCATGACATGAGACCAGTTGGCGTGCACATCCTTAAAAAAAAAAAAACATTTAAAAAAAGGATGTTAAACTTTGTCAATCTCAAAAAAAAAAAAACTCAACCAACACGGAATAGCAAATTCATATACAAATTCATGAAAAGTTAATCTTTTAAACCATTCAACTTCTACAATCTTTACATACAGCCCTCTGCTGACAACCTCATTCCACACTGAATTAATATTAATTAACCAAAAGTAAACAAAAACATCTTCTTCTACTCCGGAAACACCAAAAAACATTTACACAAAATCTCATTCCTCTGTATATCTGCATTTCCAAAAATAATACAAAAATTTAAAAAAAAATGAATATTAAATTTTCTCCGAAAATGATGTGTGTTCCGGCGCGGTGTGGCGGCAGCAGCGGCGGCGTTCCGTGTGGGTAGGGTGGGAAGAAGCTCATTAACATCTCCATTTCCATAGAACAAACACAACAAGTTAAAGCAGCACCTTTGATGTTCCAGATCCAGCCAGTCAGACATCAACATCATCGCTCGCATCGGTCGTGCGGATGTCACTCGGGTACAAATTAAATTCGACAGAACTCTGACGCATCTTAGGGAAAACGAAGAATATATGATTTGTGGTTCCAATCCAAGTGGCCAGGTTGCTTTCACAGATCTGGGATATAAAAATACTCCATTAGACCTTTACAAAAACGATAACAGAGGTAGAAAGTTATAAGAGTAATGCTGTCTTATAGATAACCCAGTGTAATATATAGGCGAGGTACGACAATTGAGATCGGCATGTCACATCGAAGCACGAAGACCGACCCAGCATCAGAAGCACCAGCAGCAGCTGTCCGCCCAGACTAATAGTCGAGATGTCGAGAAATTAGCACTTAATGCCATAATTAATTATTTCAAGTGTTCCGAAAGTTATTTCGCATTTATCTTGCCAAGCGGTGTGCTTAGACTCTGTTGGATTCTGGGAGCATCTACATTTTTCCTTGTTGTTGGAAACACCACCACCATCATCATCCTTACAGATGATTTGGGGGAATTCGTTTTTGTTTTATTTGTGTACGTACCTTCTTTATGCTTTGGGCTCACTGAATGGATTTGTCGGTTGATCGCCAAAGTCTTCATGAACCAGCGCCATGTGGGGACGAACGGCAAGCTACTCGTAAAACCACAAAAGTTATTTTTGGACTCGCTTATATTCTTGGGTCTGGGTCCGAGGTATAGAGCACAGCAGCATCAGGCTAATGTAAAATATTTAATTGGATACTTTGTCTGGTAATATATTTTTCCTGGCAGAGCGCGCATCTTCTCTTTTAAGGTCTTCATCGACTTTCAGAATGGTTATTCGAGTGATTGTACAGTGATACCAATATTAATTCGTCAGGTTGTTTTTGGATTATAATTTCGTTGATTGTATGCAGGAACTGGGACTGACTTTGTGCCTTTGGGTTTAACAAGTTACAGGGATATCTAAACGATTTATATTAATTTTGGATTTTTGCGGCTTGTTTTTATCAATGGGCTTATACCTGGTTCTTTTGCTCCTTCTTGCTTTAAGGGTCCAAAGAAACTCATTCACAATGACCAGAATTCACCAAGGAAACATCCGCAGGAGCCTAAGAGCCAACCAACTCCTGGCCTAACTAATTGGCTAACTTCACTTAGAAAAAAACTAGACGAAATAAAAGACTATAAGAGGCACTGAAGGTGAGATTCTGGTCGCTGGAGATTTTTACGGGAGAAAGGCAAATACTTAAGATAACAGCGTGACGCGGCTTTAGCGTACTGATAGTAGAAAATACCCCCACTTCCTGGACATATCCTTGAGAATGATTCAAGAGGTCCATCAATTCAAGCAAAAGATAAAAGTGAGAAAATCGCCACCTAGATGTCAAGAGCGACCCCTAGAGACTAATCTACAAGATTGTCGTGTGGAAACTTGGAGTTCTGTCCACCAGCAGTGCTCTTAACAAAGAAAAGATGACGCACATAGTAAATATGATCATTCCAACTCATCCAGTGAAACCACCACCCAACACCTTGGAATACCAGCGGAAGTGCCGAAAGTGACCGCTTGAGTATGCCCGCAACTTTTTCTCAACATGTTCAACAGCTGCTTAGAGGAAGGGGTCCCTCTCAAGTACAAGAAAATGCAACGTTTCAGTAAAGGAAAGGAGACCCTATTTGACACTGCAGGGAATATCTTGAAGAAGATTCTGAAACCACGACTCAGCATTGCAGTTCAGACAGCTGGAAACTTGGTTGAAAGGCAGCACGACTTAAGAAAAAGCCACTCTACGATCGGAGCTATAGAAGAAGTAGTTAAGGCCACTCAAATTACTTAACAGAGAACCACTACTCGAAGCACATCTTATTGTTGACAACTCTGGATGTCAAAAACGCCATCAATTTGGAAAGGTGGAGTGACATGCTGAGAACGCTTGAGGATACTTACAACATCCCTGTCTATTTCTTACGGATGGTTAATGACTATCTCCGGGACCAGGAGCTGATCTTTGCAAACACGGATGGTATATGAAACAATCAGATCACGTTCAGAGCAGCAAATGGATCAATCTTGAGGATTGATCTGTCAAACATCTTTTAAGATGGCATTCTTCGTTTTAACATGCTGGAAGATACCTTTCTCGTAGGGTATGCTGATGAAATTACTGCGGTAATAACAGCCAACAAAATTGAAAGTGTGCAATTCTGGATCGGTGAACACTGTCTATAGTTGGCAACAGGAGAACTGAGATAGTCCTTTTGACGAAGAAGATAATTCCTATGCTAATCTGATTGACTTTCCAATTTGCTCTGAAATCATAAGAAGCAAATATGCTTTGAAGTTCCTAGGACTTAAATTCAACAAAAGGCTATCTTTTTGGTAACAAATAAAAATTGCAGCTGAACGGTCATCAAAAGTCACAACAATGCTGAGCAGACTTATGGCACATAGGTGACCAAACGGTAAACAAGCGGAAGTTCGTGATGTCAACAACGCATGTTATTCTTCTTTAAAGATCAGAAGGGATACGTTACGACAAAAAAGATACTGGAAACAGGTGGTGGCAGTTCAAAGACTTTAACTGTGGCTTGGTCTTACCAAATAGTTTTGGAACCAACCGCCCTTATAGAAGCAGGAATGAGTCCCATTGATCTTAGCAGCCTAAAGAAAGTACATCCACGACAAAAAGGCAGAAATTGGATTGGAAGCAGCAACCGATGACGTAATACATCTTCCGAAACAGAGCGCTGGAGCCCGAAAAGAAGGGACGACTGTTAATGGACGGCAATGCTGATCGTGAATGTGGCTGAGTGAGTGGAATGATCGGCAACACAATGAAGTAAACTACTATGTCACCCAATATTTCACCAAACACGGGTATTTCCACGACTTCTTTCATTAGATCGGGAAATCGAACAATCCAGCCTACCAGCATGCATGGAGGCTCTATAAGAGACAAAGCCAAACAAAAGTTCTTCGCTTCTAGCAGATGGATCTAGAAAAAGTGAGCTGGATTGCTGACATCACGTCAGGAAACATAGTGCAGAAGGTGTTAAACGGCACCCAAAATTGGTATAAAACTTATCCATTTAAACAAAATTTTGTCAGAAGGAAAAAAGAAGAAAACAATATCAGAAAACAGTGAAGCCCCGAAGTTGATACCGCAAGGGAAACAAGATAACCCCCTTGAAGTAACGCAAGGAGTGGTCCCAATATTATGGAAGAGCTTTAGTTGGTATGTTGGCACAAATATTGAACAAGTGCGACCCATGGGGCTGTCAATGAGTCAACAATTATTTAATTATTTATTATTTAACAAACTAAAGATTTATTTATTTATTTAATTCGAAATTTATAAAATATCTGAGACTTAATTAGAACAAATACCATAATTGCAGACTCACTGTACATTAAAAAAAAAAAGTCACCTCATATTCATATAAAATGGTCTCGGTCCAATCTACTCCAATCCTCGAGCAAGTAAACCCTTTTGCACATTTTCCATGAATTTGTTGCGCAAGAAATTTGAGATTATTATTCTTTGGCACATCGTTTACTCTGCGCACATAATTAGTGAGGTGAACGCCTGTCCTTTGACAGCCCTACATGTGTTTATTGTCTGCAAATGAACATTTTGTCGCGCATAGGGTAATTTTGTTCCTGCCACTGCTTTCATCACTACGATCAAATGTCTTGTGTTTTATTTTTATAAAATTTTTAAATATCAGATTTATTCCTACACAGGTTAATTCGACTTTATAATTTTGAAATTAGTCACTCCATTTAGCCCATAATGTACGTTTAGCTCTTCCTTTCGAATAAAAACTTAACCCCATTAGTTGTAAACCAGTTCCGAAGAAATTTGATCTCCACAAAAATGCATGCATAAACAAAGGTTCGGTGGCAAATAAATTTGCAAGTTTTTTGTTCCTTTTTTTTAAAACCTCTGATGTGACTGGTCCATTAGACATTGAACATCAATTCGTTAAGGATTATATTGCCGATACGGTGTGGTGTATTTGGAAGATTAGTGACACATGACTCAGTGTGAAACTGTGTATATACATAGTAGATGATGTGAAGATTGGGAGAAGCGATGGATTTTTAATTTGAAATCCAGAATGAGTATGAATTTGAAAATGGAAACAGTTAATCATTGTGTCAATGAGTAAACAAATCAACAATGAAAGAGCTGATAAGCCTTTTCGGGGAAATAATTCAACTCTGAGTCTGAGTGTGCAGTCAAATGAGGATGTTTGTGGAATAAAATTCCTCGAAATATACAGACAAGTCGATGATATCAAATAATGGCTTCTTAATTCTGAGGAAATACATACCTGATGAATGTTTAAATTACGAGGTGTGGATGCTTGTGAATTATTGGTAGAGCTAAAAGTATAGTATTGAGTGAACAAAAGGAATCTTTTAAAGGGGAATTCATCAGCGATACATTTTTTCCAAGTTATATCCTTTTAAATATTGATAAGTTAAATTTAAACATGTCAACTGAATACCCTACTCACTCAATCAAAATTAATTTTCTTAATAAACTAAAACACCTCTTTAAATTACAATAACAACTCGACTACAAATCTTGAAAGAATGTTACATTGTTAGGTGAAGAGCTTGGAAAAGCCAAGATAGATTTCATGTGAACACAATAAAGCAAGCACAAAATAGTTTTGTAATAAATTTCTAAATAAAGCTGCAGAAATTTGAAGGTAAAACTTGCTTTCTCATCACTTAAAATTGAACAAAAACGTTGACACTTAGTGTTTTTTGTAAAAGAATAATTTTACTGTGTACCGAAAATAAATTTTTGTAGTTGCATTAACAAGAAAGATTATATCAAAAATCTAAGCTGCTGAAAGAGAAGAGTCCTGGTTCTTGTGACTGAGTTAAAGCTAAATTTTGAAATTTTGTTTGAAGCAATAAAAATTCTTCTACAGTAATTGATTTGGCTTAACAGCAACAAAGACTTTTTATAGTAGTACATTTTTACTTACAGTTGTACTACAGTACTGTTACTCATATTTTTTTGCTTATAGGCACGATCTTGAAAAAATCATTCCTTAATCTATGATCTGATCAAAATGTTGACATTAGTAATGTCAATTTAGAAAATGTTGACTGTTGAAATCCTAATTCATAAAATGTTGGTCACTGTCAACATTTTAAAAATCGAGATTTTTAAAAATTCGAGATTAAGGAAGTCGACATTTCCCAGTGCCCAATCCTTACTTCTCACTTTTTAGATGGGATGTAGATTTTTTTTTTAAATAACTACTCAATAAAGAAAAAAATGTACACAATAGTAAGGAACTACAATAGAATATTTTAATAGTTTCTTATAAAACTATAAAATATAGTTGCTTCAGTAAATATATTTTGAAATGCTTATTTTCCAATTCAAAATTTGAAGAAAATAAATGTACGAATGGATGACTCGTACATTTCCTTATGTTAAAGAACAGGGTGGCGCACCAATTGTGCTACAATAAGAAATTCAAATAACTTTTTTTTTAATCGATGTATTTCATTTATTTTTTTTTTATTGCATATAAGCATATGCGGCACCTGATCAAAAAATTATTCATTGCGGCCTAAAGAGTTGAAGTTGGGATCGCCTCAATTATTGTCGTTATGGACTGCTTTAATTCAGTTAAATTCCTGGGCTTCGTTTTATACACCTCTTGCTTGACATAACCCCATAAAACAGAAGTCTGGTGCAGTCAGGTCAGGTGACCTTGGGGGCCAGCGAAGAGTGGAGTTCCTAGAAATTAATTTGTTTGCGAATTTTTTGTTTAGCTCCGCCATAACTGGTCTGGCTATATGTGCAGTTGCTCCATCTTGCTGAAACCAAACGCTGTTGAATGGTATACGTCTTGGGCGCAGTTCTGGGTAAAAAAACTCCTTCAACATCTTTAAATAACGGTCCCCATTGACAGTAACGGTTACACCGTTTTCTTCAAAGAAGTACGGCCCGACAATACACCTTGATGAAACTGCGCACCACATAGTGACTCGTTCTGGGTGCAGTTCCGTCTCATGGAGCATTTCTGGATTAGACTCATTCCATATACGCCAATTTTGCTTGTTTACATTGCCGTTAAGATCAAAATGGGCCTCATCAGACATGAACAAACAATTGATCAATGTGTTGTCTTCTTCGGCCATTGATATCATTTTTTGGCAAAATTCCAGGCGAACAGGCAAATCCTGAGGGTTTAACTTGCTAGTAATTTGGACTTTGTACGGAAACAAGTTCGTCATGAAGTATCCGTTGTAATGAGCGTCTACTAACTCCAATTTGCCCCGATAAGTTTCGGGTCGAAACGCTCAGATTGGCCTGTATTGCAGATGCTACTGCTGCGATTGTATCCTGAACCCGAACATTGGCATCTCGATGGTACGGCCTTCGTGCGATGCTTCCAGATTCGGCAAACATGTTTACAAACCTCATAATGGTCCATCTACTCGGGGGATTACCGCCAAACTCCCGCCTAAATTCCCTTTGGACGGAAATGACGGACTGCAAAGCATGGTACCGTTGTACTATCCAAATTCTTTTCTCCGTATCCCAAGTATCCATTTTTATAAATCTAAATAGTAACCTACAAAATAAAAAAAAAATAAGCCGATTACTCACACAGAAAAAAAGTTATTACGTTTTATTTTTGTAGCACGATTCGTGCGCCACCCTGTATGTAAAAATTTAAAAAAAAATTCATGGATCATTCACATTATGAGAGAAAAAATGTTTAAAAGCCTGGAGATTTTTTAAAAATGCTTTAAACACTTTTAATAGTTTGAACTTAATAAACAAAAAAGTAAAGCTAGAAAGTAAAATTTGAAAATCGCATAATTAATTTAAAATTTAACATTAATTTTTCAAAACAAAAGAAAAAAGTTAATATTCAAATTTTAAGTTTTTATTGATAGGCAAATAAAATGAATTTTCAAAAAAATGGTAAATATCGAATTTTCCAAAAAATTAAAATATTGTTTATACTTTTTGGAAGTTTTTGTATAAAATAAATGTTTTGCAGCAAATAATGAATCAAAATTACCGTTCTATGGGAGGCTTACAGGTTTTGTTTTTTTATTTTATAGTAGACCGTTTTGATTTTAGCTCACAAAAAAGTCTTATCATAATAAAAGGGATCGTTTTTGAGAAAAATAAGATTTCCGTAACGTTTTTTTAACATTTGTATGAAAGTTATTATTATTTTTTGTATAAAAATAAAATATTTTTTCTAAAGTGTTAAAAATCTGTTAAGTTACAAGTTAAAAAAAAACGGATAGGGGCTCAATCCGAAATATTGAGCATTGAAAAAAAAAATATTTATTTTTTCTATTATAATCCTAGAAAAATATTTTGAAAATTTTGATACACAATACTTTTTGGACTTTTAAAGAGCTTCTGCAAAATTTTTTTTTATTAAAATCTGTTCTACCGTTTTCAAAAAAAAAATCTAAGATCAAGGAAATGATTTTTTGAAGGTATCAAAATTTTTTTTTTTTTTTTTTGATAAATGGGTTTCCACTTAATTTTTGAATTTAAAAGAAAAGTTGTAGAGATGTTTTTGTCGTTATTTATAAAGTTAAAGAAAGGTGTGGGGATCATCAAAAAAACAAATATGTAAATATGAACCAAGTTCGAAAAATATCGATCCAGCCATTTAGGAGAGTTTTTTGAGTCCTAGACCTACTTTTTTCGTCTATACAAAAAAATTCTCTATTAAAAAAAATATGTTTTTGTTAAATATATTTAGAACCGATTTCCTTAAATTTAAAAACACACTGAATTTTGCCTTAAGTGAACTTTTTTTTAAGGAAAATCGTTACGGCACAGTGCAATACGACTTTAGGGGACTATGTAGTCGAAAACAGCATTGAAAATAAAATTAATAAAAAAAAATGTAATTTATATAATTCTTTTTTTATGTAATGAAATTATTTTTTTATTCAATATCACCTTTGGTTATGCTTAGTAAAAGTTCAATAAAACGCATTTTTGTTTTTATATTTCTTGTCTGTATGTACATTTTGAGGTCATAAAATATATAATATTAAATAATTTAACCAAATGAAGTCTGTTATTTATCGGTAAGAACAGACATTTTTTTGTCTTGTTTTTATCCGAAGATTTGTTATCAATAATTGTTAGTAAAATATTTTTTTTTTTCATTTTCATTTTTTTTAAGCGGTATACCATAATTTTTAAAACATAAATTGTTGTCATAGATGTATAATCTTTTATCACAAGATGTGACAAACACTATTTCTAGAAAAACACAAACAACTTTATGAATCAACTGCTGAAAAACTCAGTTTGTATTTACAATTGAATAACTAAATGACACAAAAACGTGCTTAGACTTAGATAAGGGAAAATAACCACTGGTTTTCAAATTTAAAAAAAAAAAAGGTTAATTATTGAACATATGGTATCTTATAACAAATAATGATTTTTGGAGACCTATTCTGCTAAGTGGTCCCAAATGCGAAATAAGCGGCCATAAAAAAAATTATTGATAGCTAATTTCACTTTTAAAATGGAACAACATACAATCTTTTTAAAATCGTCAAACGGTTTTTTTTTTTCAATTAGAAGTCGTATTTTGAGATTTTTCGTAAAAGGTCGTTTTCAGTGGGATCACCCATATGTACAAATTTACGAAAAAAGTCAAAAAACATTGTCTACCAATATTTTAAAACAAAATATCTTTCTTTGGTTTTCGAAAAATATTTTTTTTGTGAAAAATTAACAACTTGTTACCAAACGGACATTAAAACGTTTACTTCTATGTAAAAATAACGGTGACGTGACGAAATAAAGCAAAAAATACAAAATTTGGCCTTATTTCGTTTTCTATATGGAAATAACGCCAAATTTTCGATTCGGCATTATTTCGCTTTTGAAAACGAAATAAGACCAATTTGGCTTTATTTCGTTTTTATGTTTTATTTGCAGGCTGATGGTACTGTTGATTAAAAAAATGTTACCATAGCCTCAAAAGAAACTGATTTTTCGAGATCTTATTCACTTACACCTGCCTTGCCTTACAACAATGCGCATAAACAGTGAGGTGTGTATGGAGGGGCATGCTGCCCCCTGCAACCCCCCTGCTTGGGCTCACTATAGGATTTGTGGTATGTGCGAGGCTGGGTGTATGCAAAGCCTTGAAAATATTGAAAGGGAACCATTTGGCTTTATTTCCTAACGAAATTTGGCCTTATTTCAGATTTGCAATGGAAATAAAAACAATTTGGCCTTACTTCCATTTTTAAACTGAAACTAGGCCGAATTTGAGATTTGGTCTTATTTCGTTGGGCCTTATTGCACGGCACCAAAAATAACTGTACCTATCATTTGTTAAAAAAAACCTGTTTACCAAAATCAAATTTTCTCAAAAACGTCTCTTATAATAATACTCTAAAAAAATTTTTAACAACATTTTTGTTTGTGCTATTAAATAAGTGTGGTCGATTATACTTAATACAAAACAATTTTAAATAAATAAAATAAATTTGGTGGCACAACAGCTCGTGGAGAACCAAGGCCTAGTGACTTACAACTCTCAACCATTCCTGTGTGCGTGTTATAGGCAGAAATGAAGGGGACCTACAATTTTTTGCCGAGTCCGAAAGACTAGATGAGAAGCACTTATTCGTGACAAGTATACTCTTGGAGGATTTGTCAGTTCCTCGCAAGAGGCAGTACCTCGCGAAAAACTTTTCTGTTTTTAGGTGGCAGTGGCTGGGAATCGAACCCAGACCTTCGGCATGACAGTTCTACGCACTTACCATCATGCCACGAGGTACTTAACAATTTTACGCTTTGAAAACTATTAACAATAACTCTCAGAGAAGAGTGTTTTTCGATTTTGATTTGCCTCTTGATTGTTTGGACTGCAAATGCAACTTGCACCTTCCTCTTTCAGTTCATATCATACTTATTATTATTAATGAATAATGCCAACTTCAATTGACATTTGAATCTAGTATCGTCTTTTTTGAAATGAAAAAGGTACGTATTCGTCTTGCACCAAAATTGTTCACTGTGGTGTATGCGTACTATTTTTCAAAACCATAAAACAGGCCAATCGCTGCAAATAACGGGTGATTTTTTAAGAGGTTTAGAACTTAAAAAAAAAAAAAACACAAAAAATTCGAAAAAATGAATGAAATATTTATTTGAATCGATAGTTTGAACCTTGCAATTCAATGTTTAAAGATAATTTCATGCAAATGTTGACCGCGGCTGCGTCTCAGGTAGCCCATCCGCTGAGCCCAATTTTGGCATACTCTTTCACACATATCGGCCGGTATCTCACGAATGAATGCATGGATGTTGGCTTCCAGTGCGTCAATCGAAGCGGGCTTGTCCCTATAGACATTAGCCTTGACATACCCCCACAAAAAATAATCTAATGGTGTCAAATCGCACGATCTAGGCGGCCAATTGACCGGCCCGAAGCGTGAAATTAACTGTTCACCAAACTCGCCTCGCAATTGCGCCATTGTTTCGCGTGCTGTGTGGCATGTGGCACCGTCTTGTTGAAACCACATATCATGCAAGTCAAGAACTTCCATTTCGGGCAAAAAAAAGTTTGTTATCATCGCTCGGTAGCGTTCACCATTGACAGTAACGCTGCGATTCGCATCATCTTTGAAGAAATATGGCCCAATAATGCCGCCGGCCCATAAACCGCACCAAACAGTGGCTTTTTCGGGATGCATTGGTAGCTGTTGCAATGCTTCTGGCTGATCTTCACTCCAAATGCGGCAGTTATGCTTATTTACGTACCCATTCAACCAAAAATGAGCCTCATCGCTGAACACAATTTTTCGATAAAAAAGCGGATCCTCGGCCAGCTTTCCAAGAGCCCATTCACCAAAAATTCGGCGTTGTGGTAGGTCGGCTGGCTTTAGTTCTTGCACCAGCTGTATCTTAAAAGGCTTTACGCTCAAATCCTTCCGCAAAATTTTCCACGTAGTGCTGTAACAAAGGCCTAACTGCTGGGAACGGCGCCGAATCGACATTTCGCGGTCTTCTGTCACACTAGCTGATACGGCCGCAATATTTTCTTCACTACGCACAGTACGTAAACGTGTTGGTGGTTTAATGTCCAACAAAGTAAATTTGGTGCGGAATTTGGTCACAATCTTCCGAATAGACTGCTCAGAAGGTCGAGAATGCCGACCATAAAATGGAAGCAGCGCGCGATGAACATTTCGAACCGAGCACGAATTTTGATAGTAAAATTCAATAATTTGCAAGCGTTGTTCATTTGTAAGACGATCCATGGTTAAATTGCAAACCAAACTGAAGCTGTTTGACAGTGACACAAGGTACTAAACACACGTCAGCTGTCAAAACCAGTGTTGCCAAAACCAAACCAGCTAAAAAATCACCCTTTAGAAGACCAATTCTATAAAGCTTTTTTTTGTTTTTAAATCGATCAAAAACAAACATTTATGTTTTTAAAATGGTGATGGAATGTATATAATTGTTCAAAAGGATAGATACTTAAAAATCTAAAGTTATTGCAAAAATCATCCATTTTCATTATGTCATTAAGGAGAAAAAAAGACAAAATTTGTGAGTTTTTGAAAAAATATCAAAGCATCTTTAGAAAATAATCTAGATTATAGAGATTCCGTTTTCTTTTGACTTTAAATAAAATTTGGTAGAAGGAAAAACTAAGAATTTTTTATATAAAACCCTCATTAGTATCGTTTTATAATGATTTTTTTTTTTAATTTAATTCTTAATTTCATTTATTAATTTTTCAATAGTTTTTAACTAACTTTGTTTCTTCTTATCTTCACAGTGATTATTCTTGTTTTATCTTTCTGCAAAATGGTCCCCACTTATTACCTGTTTTGGGCCTTGTGTTAGTCTTTACCATGCTAGATGCAATGGCTTAAGAAAAGTGATAACTGAAAGATAAAATCCTAAATATTTCATATTAAATTGCATTGCAAAAAAAAGGAAACTATATATTCCAGTACCATCGGGGAAAAAGTGAAAGCTTTTAAATAACAAACAAAAAATTATCGCGCCCAATAAAAAAATAAATACCTATTACTATCTGTCACACAACTTATCAGATTCTCTTATACATATACCAGACGTATCGTTTTTATATGGTACATATGTACCATAAATGATAACCATGTAAAATTATCAAATAAATCTTTCATTTTAAATATAAAACGTTGCTCGTTTAAGAAAGAACCCATAGCCTAGCCGTCTGGGTCTGCATGATGTGGTGTCCTCGTTCGTGTTCATTGCTACCAAATGTGAAATTTATCTGCGACGTCAGTTTTATGCGTCGCGCATAGTTAAACGCCAAAAGATGGGACATCTCCCCTAAGATTAAGATTTTCCTCTCTCCTCTCGCTGTACAATATCTATCTGTCTGTCTGTCTACTAGAAGGAATCTTCCATTATATGATTGCGAACATATTTTCGCAAAAGCAACTTTTGTGGTCGCGCGAAAATATTATATATTGTTTGATATATGAGTTGAGCCGTAATTTATCCAACGGATTAGCGCATTTGGAAAATTCGCGTGTTAAACTCTCCGCTTGTATTACAAAGGGAAAGAAATATTATACGACCGGGTATAACTATGGAAGGGTACGAAAGTCTACGAACAATGGACGATATAAATGTTTTTTTGTTGTATTTTTTGAAGAATTCAAAGGGAAGATGACTTTGTTGCGATAGTCGGGTGCCAAACATAAAAATGAAAATGAAATGAATGCGTCTTATCGTAAACCAAATCTGGGCACAAAGACTTTCTTTGTAGGATGTCACGTACAAGAACTATTTTAGGTAGTCCTGTCATGTGTGGAAATAATAATAATCGAATCCGGGTCAATGAGGTAAAAGTACGCTCCTTTGTGTATTTCTACTGGCAGTGTATGCTATTGAAATTGAAATGCACAGGGGAATGCTGCGTTACTTGTATATAGTACGCATAATATATAAATTGTATGTCCTTTGCGAATACGAACAAACAAAATTCGAGAATTGTTTTTTTTACGATTCATATCAGTGCAAGGTGCAACCCTTGTTAAGGGAAATCATTGTGTGTTTTTTTGGAAAAATAATATATAGCTTTGTATCAAATGCCGTTATTATTGAATCTGGAGAATTTCTAATGAACAGAATGGGATCAATCTGTTTCATGGTTCTAAATTACGACTGTACCTTTTCAAAAAAAATCATAGCCTTAAAAGTATTGAAGGGTTTTCAAAATAAGGTAATTACCAAGAAAAAAACAAAATACGTTGGTTTTTTGCTTTTCTTTTCTTCTATTTAAAGCTTTTATTTATTGTTTTAAAGCATTGAAAACATTTAAGACAGTTAATATAAGAATGAAGAACGAATAAATTTTATTTAGAGACATCCATCCAGAAAAAATGGGGCTTTTAAATAATTTTTATATTCGCAGATATAAGATTCATAATATTTTTTTTTGCTTTTCGCTCCCAAAAATTAAATAGTTTCAAAAATATAGAAGAATGATTTGCTTATAAAAGAATTATTTTATTTTTTTACCTTTGACATATTGAGCACCTATAAGCAAATTACTTGGAAATTGTAATACAAATTAGAATTTCTGATTTTGAGCCATTTGGAGTTTTGACTGTTAAGCCTTTTACAAAAATGGGGAAATTTCATAAGCAATAGCCACTTAAGACCAGTTTCAATACAAGCTGCTAGAGCCTTTGATAGACTGTCATGCGGTTTAAGTGGTTGAAAGATTCAGTTTTTCAGGATTTTTTTCACTGACGACCGATGAGCGTCAAGTTAGCAAAGCAACTTTTACGAATCGAACAATTAATAGGTGAATAATTTACCGTTAATTAGTTGTGAATTTGTTTCGAATTTGTGGTTCAATATTTTCTATGTTTTTTTTGTTGTTGGGTGCTTTGCTTATTTACAAAGTTTGAAAAGCTGTAATAACTTCTTATGCCTCTTAAATGTCTTATGGCTTACTAATTAGCCGTTAGTAAGCTTTTAATTAGTTGTCAAAAATTTTATCTTATCGCGAAATGTTTTCTATGTTTTTTTATTCATCTTCTTCTAGCTTGATATCAAGTTAGCAAAGCATCACCTTAAAAAGAGGTAAAAAATGCTAATACCAAATGGTTTATGGCTTAATAATTCGTCTTTAATTAGTTGTAATAATTTAAAAATTTTAATGCAATGATTTCTATGTTTTTTGGATTTTTTATTAGCTTGACATCAAGTAAGCATAGCACCACCCCAAAAAGTGGTTAAAACGGCTTAAACCGAATGATTTATGGCAAAATAATTCATGGTTAACTAATCGTTAAAAAGGTTTAACAATTTCGAATTTGTCGTTCTATGTTTTCTATTTTTAATTTTATTTTTCGAAAATTGGTAAAAACTAAAAGACATGACTTTATAATTTGGCTTAAATTAGTCGTTAATGATCTGTCACAAAATCAATTTTTTGAGCTACGTACTTTAAAAAAAAAACCTTTTTTGACTCAGGGAAAGTGTAATAAAGCAATATAATCAATTTTAAATCCTTTTCGAATGCTACTTCGGAAAAAACTGGAAGACAATGAATTTTCATACCACTTTCTGCGAATTTTTGCATGTTGCGTAACAAAATTTTAGTCGCAAACCTCAGATTTGGCTTATGCACCCTCGAAAACATAAATCAGGAAAAAAATCAAAACAAGATTACTGAATTATTAACATATTTTTGAATAAGGCAGTTTTAGACGAAAGTTGACATTTAAATAAATAATAATTTCTTGATGATGAATGAAGGTATTTCAAAGATTCAAAAAGAATTTAGAAGAAAAATGTTCATACTTCAGAATGACATAGAAATTTATTTGAAAAAAAAAAAAAACACTTCGACAAATAATATAACTCCAAATTTGCATTAAGAACACATTTTTTTAAATCTTTTGATTCTATTATTTCAAAAACGTGACTTGTCGCAGCCATTATAAGTCCAGAATTGAGTTCAATGAATCAAAAATCATCAGAAAATACATATTTTGGTTTATTATAGAGACTAAAATTCAGATTTCACCAAGAATGTAATTTATTAGTGTTTTCGAATGGATTTTTGGAAGCAGTAAAAATAGCACAATTTTTAACTAGGGCTTGACTGCAAATGGGTAGTCACAAAAAAACCCTTGATAAGATATTTGTATTGTATTGTATTTGGTATTTTCAGTTGTAAGGTTGTTTTGTTTTAGACGTGTGGTTTTCAATCTGGTAATACTTTTTTCGGAGTTGGTCTTTTTGACAGCTGTCACTTGATTTATGCTCAATTTGGTTTGCCATTTCATAATGAATAGACTTACTCATGAATAACGTTTGCAAATCGTGCAAATTTATTACCAACATAATGGTTCGATTCGAGCGACCCATCTTGAAACAATCAATTTATTGAAGGAAACTTTTGGTGAGGCACTGAATATTCCCTACCAAAGCGTCAATCGTCTCGGGCTCATCTGCGTAGACAAGCGACTTCACATAACACAAAAATTTACTTCAATAAATTGGTTGTTTTGCGGTGCGTTGCGTGAATCGAATCATTATTTTGCTAATAAATTTGAACGATTTTCAAATTTTGTTCAGTTCTTTATGGAATGGCAAACCAAATGAGCATAAATCTTGTGACAGCTGTCAAAAAGACCAACTCCAAAAAAAAAGTATTGCCAGATTGAAAACCACACTTCCAAAATAAACCCCCTTTAGTTCGATGAAATTTACAAATAATTTATTATTTTCGATCTATAAGTGAAAAATTCACAAAAAAATGCATTTTTGCATCATTTTTTGAATATGTTTCATGTTGCGTCACGAAATTTTAGTCGCAAACTTTAGATTCGAATTCAGTTCTCCCGAAAGCATAAATCAGAAGTGAAATCAAAATTACTCCACAATTTGCTTGTTAAGGACTCTTTTGAGCATAAATTGACCGGACTAATCGCTAGTTGAAATGCGTGTAGTTTATGTTAAAAAGACTGAAAGGATAGGTCTTGCAAAAATAAATCCTCAAAAAGCTTTCAATGGCTCTCTACATGATGTACATATTTTGTTTTTGAGCTTAATTTATAATATTCCTGTCATTCCAACGTAAGGCACACAATTTTTAGTTAAATATGAATAACCAGTTATTTACATTTTGGTAAATACAAAATAACAGGTATTTGATATTGATTCAAACATTTCCAATTATCCATAATCAACGTTTTAGTTTGATAAATTTCATTGAATATAATAATATGCCTGGTGAACTTAATACCTACTTACATCCAATGGATTATAACAATATTTATGAATATTTAAAATTAAAATTGTATAAATAAAATATTTTGCATTCATATTTGTTTAAAAACTATGCTCACACAAATATCAAATAAATACCTAAGGCTTAAAATTTTTTGTTGTTATGATTAATGATATGCCCGCGTACTCTACTGTATTCTACCAATTATGTTATATCTTCAATAAAAACCAATTAAACACATTCTGAGTGATATAAATTGATTTTAGTTTATGAACACTCATGATTGCGTAAATTGCCCGTAGTAAACTAACTGGGTGTCCTTGTCCTATTTCATACATAGAAAATCTGTTTTCCTAAAATCGAATAATATTGCAGAGAATGCGAACAATTTTGTGGCTTAACAAAATCTCTGCTTGGATTTTTCCCATGAGGGTGTTTCAGATTGCGGTCGCATCCCTTATACCTTCATCCACACTGGACGCAGTCATAATAGTGCGGTCACACAGTGTATCTCTCAATCAATATGTGTTCGTTCCTACACTCCATCCAGCTTGGGCAATTTAAAATCATATTCTCACAGCTATTTCCCAAAAAAAAAAAACGCAGAAGAATCGCCACTATTTGAGGCTCACTTGATTCCTATTTTGTGCGTAGAGAGCGCGTTTCGTTTAACGAGTACAACTACTGTGGGTATCTTAATTCGAATCCTTTTGAGAGGACTGAAACTCCCAGATACACACAATGACCATTCGGAGACAGATTATTATTATTGTTATCCTTTTGATGTTGGAATGGAAGGAGAGTTTGCTTGTGTCCTTATGTGGATGGGAACAATGATGACGATGATGATGTTCAAGAGGTAGAATGGTATTGGAACGGATATCACATCGAGGAAGTGGGTATAATAAATCTTTTTTGCGAGGTATCGGTTCGGTTCATTGCGGACTGTATTCGCTCAAAATGTGTCACTCTTGAGGGTTATTGATGTTTTACATCTGCTGTTCTATACCCTACCTCCAACCATATATACGAGTATGAGGGTCAGTTCTAAATCGAAATCCGATTCGCTTTCGTGCACAGGATCCACATATCAAAATCTCTTGATTTCCTCGATTATCCCTTTTGATGCCAAAATAATTGATGTTTTCCAATCTGTGCCAGCAGTTTGTGCTTCTGTATAAAGCCCTCTCTGGAGACTATAAACTACTGTCGTATAATGTAGGTAATCTTTTTGGAAAAGCACAGAGACGTTTAACGTTTCTTTTTTTTTAAGAAAGCTGATTAACTGTATTATTTCCTATACGTACATATTTATAAATGTCTTAAGTACGTACGTCTTCGTTTTAATGATGAAGAAATAAGAAATTCTGTGAAAAGTTAATCTTCGACAGGATGTCCGTTGGTCATGTTAGACAAACATTTTTCAAATCTTTTTATTCTAAGAAACATACAAGGAAAATAAATTAAATATGGTTTCATTTCGATACTTAGTTCTTAGCTTGGACACGTGTTGGATATAGCTTTATCTCAGCAAAATAATTGTATCTCTTCGTGTTTAAACAGGGTTTTAGTTGCAATATTGAAAAAGTACATTTAGATTTTTATATAAAAAAAGGATAGTTTTATGTGATACCTAAAATTCTGTTTTAAAGGGTTTCAAGTGATAAAACTTGGAAGATTTTAAAATATTTTTGTAACTGATTCATTCGCTATTGGAAATACTGCTTTATAGATAGTGTGACGAACATAAAAACTATTGACTCACCGATTTCGAGTATCAATATCATACAGTTTTCAAAATTATAAAGAAAAAGTTGTGAATTAGAAAAAAAAAAATCTAAGCTAAAATATATTTAAAACTGCATAGATTTTTGGTGATTATCAAATCATTTTAAATAATTTGATTTGAGAATTCTAGAGACACTTTTGTTTTTCAATGCAAGGAATTTAAAATTTACTTGAAGAATAACACGTATCTGCATCATTCATAAAAAAGAAGCCAGCCAACTTATTCATATGGGTACCTTATTTAAGGCTATAGCCATTTTCGAAGTAATGCGAATACTATTTTCAAATATTTTTTTCTTGTAAAAAATGTAATATTAAAGTTAGCTGCTTTTCACTTTAAGCCATGTGTATGTCACATGGCTTACATATTGCTCGAAGTCGCAATACAAATATTTTTGCATTAGCATTGTAGTCTATAATGCAATGCAATCAAACCGATTTTGTGTAAGCAAGAAGATCGGTCTGGTCCTAGTCACACAATCTAAAATAAAATGCTGGACTTCGAAACATGTTCTTGATCTTATAGTTGAAATCTCTTGGTATTTTTAAGATTTATAAAAAAAAAAAACATTTTAAAAAAGACAATTTTTTAACTAATTGTTTTTTTTTTTTTGTTGGCTAAACAATTTAAAGGTAAGTTTCGCAATATCTAAGTAAAGCTCCGATGGAAAAAAAAACATAAACAAAAAGATTTCGGAAAATATGGAAAGTTTTAAATTTCTGTTTGTTCTGTTCACGTTCCTCCAAAATCTAGTTACTTTAACAGATTTTTAGGGACAGCTAATAGAAATCAGTTGTTTTATTGCATTGGTAAATACCTACACAAATAGACATAAAGAAAAAACAAAGACATAAAAATGGTTGACATTAAAAAAAATATTGACATTTAAAAATGTTACATCAGCTTCCCTAACTGACCTTAACAGCTTCTTTGGTATAAAAGTGAACACTACAATCGTTGCCTCCACTAGAAATACCAAAAATTTGATTAAAAGAATGTAATATTAGCTTTCAAAAATAATTTACTATTTTTTTCTTACTATGAAAGGTATTTGATATATCTAACATGTTTTCCAAGAAAGTGGTTTACGCTCAAGTTCCCCCTCTCGACAGCTTGGATTTAAGCATTTATTCTTTTTGCCGTACGATGCATGTCACAGGAGCAGTACTACAACTTTACTTCAATTGACGAAGATCTACTTCCTTTTTTTTTATAACAAATTAAAATCTACCTTCTTCTTCCCTCTTTCATTAAATTATTGAAGTCTACTTCATTTTAAAAATTTCTGTTTTGACTTACTTCAATTTTACAAAAAAAAAAGGTCAAATCTACTTCTTTTTCTCTATTTCACTGAAGTAACGTGTATTTTCTTAGACGTGTGGTCTTCAAGAGGAGATAAAACGCATATTATTTAATGTTATGGCCAAGAATTAAGCCTTATTATAAAGATAAGGGTTTGCTATTATGTTTTAAAAATGATTTCGAGCAATTGGCCGTCACGACTGGCTCGAATAAATTCCATCCGAGAGACCAAATTTTTGACCACTATTTGCAGCAATTGGGACCGTATGTCAGCTTTAACGCGCCGAATATTCTATTCCAAGGCATCAATCATCTCGGACTTATCTACGTAGAAAAGTGACTTCACATAAACCCACAAAAAATTGTCCAGCGGTGTTAAATCGCACGATCTTGGAGGTCACGCCACAGGCCCACGACGCGAGATGATTTGCTCACCAAAAATGTCCTTCAATAAATTGATTGTTTTTTGTTGCGTCTCGCGAACTGAACCATTAAGTTGGTAATAAATTTGCACGAATTGCACACGTTGTTCAAGAGCAAGTCTATTCATTAAATCAAGTGACAGCTGTCAAAAAGACCAACTTCGAAAAAAGTATTGCCAGATTGAAAACCACACGTCTTTAAAAAAACACCCTTTATATGTAGCCCCAGATTTTTAATGAAAAGGAACAATATAATAATCATTGTATTGTTCTTTTTTTAAAAAAAGAATAACTTAAGTACCCTAACTGAATAAAGCTTAGAGTTGTTATAGAACTATGTAAGCAAAATATACATGCAGAAATTAAGTATGTTTTTTTATTGAAATAAATTCGTACATACATACATATGTAGGTACTTTTATGTAATTAACGGGTGATTTTTTAAGAGGCTTAGAACTTTTAAAAAAAAAAACACAAAAAATTCGAAAAAATGAATGAAATATTTATTTGAATCGATAGTTTGAACCTTGCAATTCAATGTTTAAAGATAATTTCATGCAAATGTTGACCGCGGCTGCGTCTCAGGTAGCCCATCCGCTGAGTCCAATTTTGGCATACTCTTTCACACATATCGGCCGGTATCTCACGAATGAATGCATGGATGTTGGCTTCCAGTGAGTCAATCGAAGCGGGCTTGTCCCTATAGACATTAGCCTTGACATACCCCCACAAAAAATAATCTAATGGTGTCAAATCGCACGATCTAGGCGGCCAATTGACCGGCCCGAAACGTGAAATTAACTGTTCACCAAACTCGCCTCGCAATTGCGCTATTCTTTCGCATGCTGTGTGGCATGTGGCACCGTCTTGTTGAAACCACATATCATGCAAGTCAAGAACTTCCATTTCGGGCAAAAAAAAGTTTGTTATCATCGCTCGGTAGCGTTCACCATTGACAGTAACGCTGCGATTCGCATCATCTTTGAAGAAATATGGCCCAATAATGCCGCCGGCCCATAAACCGCACCAAACAGTGGCTTTTTCGGGATGCATTGGTAGCTGTTGCAATGCTTCTGGCTGATCTTCACTCCAAATGCGGCAGTTATGCTTATTTACGTACCCATTCAACCAAAAATGAGCCTCATCGCTGAACACAATTTTTCGATAAAAAAGCGGATCCTCGGCCAGCTTTCCAAGAGCCCATTCACCAAAAATTCGGCGTTGTGGTAGGTCGGCTGGCTTTAGTTCTTGCACCAGCTGTATCTTAAAAGGCTTTACGCTCAAATCCTTCCGCAAAATTTTCCACGTAGTGCTGTAACAAAGGCCTAACTGCTGGGAACGGCGCCGAATCGACATTTCGCGGTCTTCTGTCACACTAGCTGATACGGCCGCAATATTTTCTTCACTACGCACAGTACGTAAACGTGTTGGTGGTTTAATGTCCAACAAAGTAAATTTCGTGCGAAATTTGGTCACAATCTTCCGAATAGACTGCTCAAAAGGTCGAGAATGCCGACCATAAAATGGAAGCAGCGAGCGATGAACATTTCGAACCGAGCACGAATTTTGATAGTAAAATTCAATAATTTGCAAGCGTTGTTCATTTGTAAGAAGATCCATGGTTAAATTGCAAACCAAACTGAAGCTGTTTGACAGTGACACAAGGTACTAAACACACGTCAGCTGTCAAAACTAGTGTTGCCAAAACCAAACCAGCTAAAAAATCACCCGTTATAAAGTCTCAGAGAATTTCACTTTTGTTTTTCAGTTTTTTTTTCGTTTAATTTATTAAAATTCTTTAAAAATACTTGTAGATACATATATAGATTTATATAAGAAAAAGTTAATTTTAAAATCTACTTTGATTTTTCCCGATATTCTTCCTTGTTTTCTTCAAATCTACTTTTTTTTCTGGAAGTGAAAACGCTGCTCACGAGATATTTGATAAAACTCGGCTTCCAAGATGGTGGCTGACGCTCATTCCCCTCATCCCGCCAACTTAGATTTACATTCGAGGGATTCCCCTGAACATATTCCATCAAGAAAATTAGTTTAGTACACGGAAAGAATGGAAAAATCACCAATTGAAAAATTTGCAGTCGCAATTAACGAATAAGGTTTTATTCGTAAATCAAGGCATTTTGATTCCAAAATAATACAAGAACTGTAATTTAACATTCAAAAAGTAGCAAATTACAAAATTTATTTTTTCATGATTTACAATTAAAATTCACGATTGAAGCTTGTACTTTTCATAGCAAAATACTACTTTTCTGGCGTAATTTACTCTCCAAAAGAATAATTTCACAAATAGCAATTAAAAATATTGATTTGCGATAAATATCTAGTAATTTACATTGCTCAATCACAGATTTACGTTTTTCTTGTCGCAATTTGCAACTCCATTAGAATAACCTCAAATCACAAACAAAAAATTCTTAAATCACGACTTTCTTTTTGCAATTTATTTCTCGAAGAGATAAAGCACCACAACATGGCATGTATCTAATCATTAATGTGTGACACAAACGATCTTTGATGCAAATTGGCCTAGCAGTAGCATGCTCGCTCCGAAACTCGAGCTAGGGTTGTGAGTTCAAATCCAAGTAGAGTCAAGCGTAAAGTATTTATTTCAAATGAATTAAATTGTTTTCCTGTAGAATGGAAGGGTAGAAAGATTGATCCTTTCAAAGTCGCAATATCATGAAATAAAAATGGTGATCACATAGCTTTTTAGCAAATTTACAAATTGTGCGATTGAAGAATATTTGGATCAAATTGCGATTTGTTGTTCGCAATTTTTGATACTTAAGAGTGTTGATTTACGATTTTTTGGTATCAATATCTTCATTTTGCTCAGTTTTGCAAATTGCAAGCAAATAGTCATAAATTACGAAACTCCGAGACAAGGTATACATCGGGATTAATTTTTCGTAATTTGCAGCTCATTTTTCGTGATCTGATCCAAGAATTTTTTCCGTGTAATAAATTTTACTATGAACTTTCTTGTTTTGCTCTAACCCTTGAATAAAGTTGTTTCTTAAAAAATTACTTTTCATTTCAAAAAATATTTTCGGGGAACACTGTTTTAAAAATTTGACCATATGTTACCTTATTCTCTAATTTGTATCTTCAGATTCCTATTTCACCCCCCTGGTAATTTTCACATTAATGGAATGGAACCGTGGCTTTAAAAAAAGCTAAGGCGTGGCCATGTAAGTGTTCACGATTTTAGAAAATTACCCTTACCACCTCCAACACGATTTTTCCTCGTCTAAATCTCATCTATACCCTCAGATTGTTTTATAAGAACCACCCTAGTCCCATAATTAGTACCTTAAATAGAAAAAAAGAAGAACACGGGGGTGAAATAAAAATTTGAAAAAATAGGAAAATTTTGTTCATATTGAGCCTATCTATCTCGGAATTAAAAAAAAATATATATAAGGACCACCCTAATATACACTTTCTTAGATAGTTTTGACAGTCTTAGGTTTAAGCTTCAAGTTAATGGTCTTAATATCGAAGATCGAAAGGGGATTTATATGGATCGACATTGTTGATGGAATCGGAACAAGTTTTCAAAGTATTTTGAAAACCATGCAACAAAGCTTAACAACATTGTTTTTTTTTTTTGCGTTTATAAGATCTAACATCGGTGGTTGTCAACAAGGTCGAACAAGATGTGTTGATCCAGTAAATGACAGATTCCATTTTTGAACAAAAAAAACATTGATTGAATTATTATCAATCACTTAATGTTACAGAAAAATGCTGCAATGAAATTGGTATGGAGATTTACCAAAACAGAGATTTTTAAATGAAAAAAAAAAAACAAAAAATGTTTTGAAATCTGCGAAAAAATCAATACTTTCATATTTTTCCAGCTTACAGATTAAAAGTTGAATTCTAAAAGTCCCAATCTGTATGAAACAATCTAAATATTGGTGTACAAATTATTAGGGTTACTAGATACAAATATGTGTTGAATCCTCTATTCTTTTTACTACATTATGAGGCCATAAGAAGTAACCAATTTGAATTTATTCTTTTTGGATTCATAGTAATTGTTTCGAATTCCTTCTCATTCACTCTAACCACAGCTACGTAACCTAACAGTTCCATAGACCTTCTTCTTAGATACTACAACTATAACAATTTTATGCAAATAACGTTCAAAAATTTAACCCCCTGAAGCCTGAATGCTTCAAAAATACACTTTTAAAAATATTGAAATTAATTGCCTACATCAAGGAATACCGAGAGTGCAGTCAAAAGACACGCTAATGCCAAGTTAAAAGGTTTTAAATGTTATTTAAAAGTGCAGGTTCCGCAAGAATGTCAACCCAATCGGTTTACACTCGGTTGAGGTAGGCAAGGCATGTAAACCTATCTATCTCATGTGTGGATGTGGTTCTTCACCATCTGGATTCTAGATGGATCCCACTCATTCACTCTGTCACTGAACCGAGTGATGCGTGGAAAATGCTATCACTTCACTGATGTCTGCCTTTATGGATAGCAATACACATTCATATATATGTAATATTTATATGAAAGGCTCGTAAATCTTTACTTCAAGCGCATCTTTGAAGATGGAAGCTAAAAGTATGATAAAATATATAGCCTCGCTCATCATGATGTGCTGTTAAACGGCATTTATTTGGTTGACTAATAAAGTGATGACATTAAGCGTTTAGGCACCTCCAATGGAACCATATTGCTGATGGATAAATTGTATATGTGTATAGATCTCTGGTACAATAATTTTCATCTTGCTAATGGATGCATGATTTACTGATGGTGATCATTGGAATTTTTTTATATTAATAACTGAATTAGAGAGAAGGAAGGGAATGTATCTCATATTGGAGTAAATCATATCAAGCCAAGAGACCTCACTGATACAAGAAGCAAGAGTGGCATCAACATGTGTCAAACTCATCATCAGCACAGCTCGCACACGAAGTTGGAACCCAATTGTGTTATGATTTAAGTAAATTAAGTGCAATATGAAATCGATGTTTGCCATACAAAAAAGTGTTGCCAGACTTTAGTTTTATTTCTTTGTAATTTCAATTGATTTTTGAATCTTGGACATTGACAAAATTCTGATTTTAAGAAACATATAATGGTTTTCTTACTTTGAATTTAAAATAAGTGCAAAGCTGATGTTTATAGGATTTAAGCTACTTGTATGTGTGTATCAGTGACTCCAGATGGTTGGACAAAATATTTGGACTGATTGAAAGAGGCACATTTGCTTATTTACTTTTTTTATAGGTGGATATTACATATCCTTTCTGCCATTTGCCGTTTAACATCTTTTTATTGGAAAATATTATACCAAAATAACAACGAATCTCGAGATGTTTCCACAAATGTCCCAGCTATAAATTAACTTTGTTGTTGTTTAATGGGGTAAATTTCTCCCACTCTGTTGGGAGATGTTTGAGACGGGAGGATATTTGTATAATCCGTGGGGAAATTTTAAAATCTTGTCTGGCATCACTATCATGACAAAAAGATTGCAAGAAATCCTCCATTATTAACTCATTTATTTTTATAATATAAAATAAAAACTTAATCTTAGTTTAAGTTTTTGAAAATCGTGCTTGTAGCTTAGGAAAGACTCGTACTATCAAGCTTATAAGCACCTGACCACACTACCAACAAGTAGGCCTTTCATAAAGTATCAATACATTGTCATGTCACCGAAACACTTAATCAGACTTGAAAACAAACCAGGAACGAGGTCAGCGTCACTATGAAGGACATACTGACTAGCTCCGATATAGGCAATCAGCGTTTTGCTGATCGTCAGCGTCACTGCAAAAATAAAAAATAATTTAAAAATAAAACTTTTAGAAAACCACGTGAACAGTTGTGCAGTGTAAAATTTATTTTGATTGATGACCGCCTGAGTGCTGTCAGGGTGTAAATTTATGCAGATACTAATTAAGAAAGTCAGCCAAGCGCTATATGGGTTTTAAGTAAGAACTATTTGTGTTGGCGGGCGGGCGTTGCTGTCTTTCTGTGCGTTTTCGAATGTTGTCATGTCGACTCATCGCAACGTCTTGGTTGTGTCTTGTCTTGTCTCTTGCCAATGGATAAAGGAACATTTCTTATGTATTTAATTTTTTTTTCAGTTCCTTTGAAAAGATTTCATTTCACATCTCTTGGTGTTTTTGTCCAAGGAAGTGAGACGGGAAAAAAAGATGAAGTGACAACAGCAAACAGCTAGTTCCATCAATCAATAAAAATCACACACTTAATTCGGTGTCGTCGGCGACAAGTTCTTAAATTGCTCGATGTCTGTCGAGTTGGCAATAATTTCCTAGTATTTATGTATTTTTAATAACACAACACATATACCCAGGAATAACCTGACTTTTTGCCAAAATAACTTTTATTAGCTGAAGTGCTTTTAATGGCGCCAAAGATCGAAAGTTAAAGGCAGGGTCGGTCGGTTGGTAGTTGTTGGTGTGTCATGATGGAAGCAAATGACTTAAGAACATAAAGTGTTAATTGCTGCCAGTAAAATTTCTGATTTATAGTTGAAGCTATAAAAACAACTGGTTGTATGGATTTTCCGTGACAAATGAATTACAATTTATTAGATAAATGAAATAAATAAAGTATATTGGATTGGACTTGTGAATTTGAATCAGGCATTTTTCCAGGAATATAACAAATTTAAAAATTCTAAATTTGTTGTTATAGAAGTAGTGAATTTCAAAAATATTAATTCAAGTTCGTAATATACCATACCAAAGTATTTAACCTCAACTCTATTTCATTATGACATGCCTTGAGTCCATTTTAGTTGAAAAAAAGTTATAAAAAAATTATCGTGCTTATATTCGACAGGAAATTTAATTTGAACCAAATGCCTTAAGTGTGAAATTGTCAAGTTTGGCATTGTTCCGATTTAAAACATTCAAAATGGAAAAAGGGCAGTGAATTTATTCTCTCAGAAACACAAAAGTGAATTTATTAGCTTGCTTGTTTCATATTAAAAGGAATATTCTCTAGCCTATTGAGTATTATGATTTGATAGAAAATTATTTACAAGCATGAATCCATTTCTAAAATTGTTAAAACACCTCTTGGAGCTTGAAAAAGAATACCATCTGAATTTTTGAAAAAATGATAGTGTAAAAATTTAAAACATTTAAGTATTAATTAATAAGCGAATAAAAATTTAATATATTTATATTTATATGTTTATTTATTTAAATTAATAAAAAAGAGTTGAAAATTTGTACATGCAATATTTTTTTATAAAAATTCGATTTAACTCTTCCTGTTGATAATGAGAAAATAAAAAAATAAAATTATATCTGATAATCGCTGTTAAAAGCGTAAAATTTTTGTTAGGTATATCAAATAATTAAAAGACTTTACCGACTAGTCTTAGCATACAGAAAATTTGTATAAAAATGTGTAGAAGCCGTTTTTCGAGAAAAATGAGATTTAGCTCAATGGCATTTACACCTTCGAATGTTAATATAGTAATCGTTATTTTAACATAAAAGTAAAATATTTTGTTTAATACCTTTTCAAGTTAAAACATTTTTAAGGAAAATGTTCGATCTTTTGTATTAATTTATTTTCATATTTAAATAGATTTTTAAAAAAATTATCAGCTACCTTTTGAGATATCGAGTTTTCAAAAATATAATTAGATTTTTCCTTAAATTCAAGAATTTCTTTTTTTTTAGTTTTCATAAGCAATATTATTATCTGCGTGAAATTAAAACCGCCATTTTCAATTTTCAAAACAAAAAAGGTTGTGCTGTGATGTGAAGATCTTGTAAGGCAAAAATTTAAAAAAAAATCTCAAATTTGTACATTTTATGAAAGATTTTTTTTGAAATTTTGACATTTCTTAAAAAAGGAAATTTTGCTATTTTGTACTCAGATTATGCAACAAAAATATTTTTAAAAATCACATAAGTTGCAACTTTTATGGCCAACAGTAAACTTTGGAAAGACGATAAGTTAGCCACACCACTTTCAATTTTCAAGAAAAAAGTTGTCTTGTTTTGTGCACAATATGTGCTGCTTTGGGACTTTGCTTAAATCGAAAAAATCGCTTTGTTGAAAATAAAAGTTTTGTTCTTGTGTGCTCAGTTTGTGTTGCCATATTCCAAAGAGATAAAACAAATCGAATTCTAACAACTATAACTTTCAAAAAATAGTTTTGTGAAAAAAGAAAAATGTAAAACTTAAAAAAAAATCATAATAAACTAGTTTTTGGCCTGAAATTTGCAAATTTGTGATTTTTGTATCTCTTCGGTGCATGTTGAGCCCAGCACAGCACAGGTTTAATTTTTATGAAATTGTGAAATTTAAAAATTAAATCGTTCGTAGAATTAGCTTATTTTCAATTTTTTTATTACAAACTCAAATTTTTTTATTTTTACATTAGGGTGATCCTTGAATTGAACATAGTCTTGGGTAGCACTTATCCGATTCAAAATATTTAAAAACAATTTAAAACATTCTTTTCAGATTTTTATTTCACTCCCTTGGTTTTCATCTTTAATTTTTAGTAACTATAGTAATGGGCTTAGGGTGGTTTTTATAACACGCGAAAAAACATCAGAGGATAAGGAGTATACTCAGATGAGAAAAACAATATCGGAGAGGGGTCTATTTCCCCCCGTTCAGGCGGAAAGGGTCATTTTCTAAAGATTTGACTCAAAACAGAAAAAAAATTTATAAAAAAACGAGAATATGATAAACTTTTTATGAGCCACACATCCATTCTCTTTAATGCTTTTTTAATAAAGTTTTCAATGTTTATACCTACATAGTGTTTGAAAAAAAAATCATTTTCAAACTTATAAAATATTTACAATAATTTAAAACTATTTACAATAAAAACTTTATTTAGATAATAGAAAATGGATTTCTGGCTCCTAAAAAACTTTAGCATGCCATTATCAGTGTTCCCGTTTATTTTTTAATTTTTTTTTCTCTTTAAGTCAAATTTTTAGAAAATAACCCCTCCTAAACGGGGAGAAATAGACCCCCTCGATACGATTTTTTCTTAAATATAAAATCTCTTTTTTTATCTTCTCTTTGCTTTGCTGGGCAAACTGTTATACGCGAGAGAAAAAATAAGTACCTAAGTATGATTGTGAATAGGCCAATTTCGAGAAGATTTGGTGGAAATCTTAAAATGTATGGGAAATCTCTTTGATTTTGATGAGATTTTGGGCTTTTGGCTTAAAAACTAGATTTTCATTCAGTGTGAAAATGCTATTATTGACAAGTTTGATCAGAATTTCGAATTCAATTTTTGTACGAGTGCTAAATTGCCAAGGAAAAATAATATACGGTGCTTTTCATCCTGTTTGATAAAAATCATCGACTTGGTATCACCAAAATCAATTAATACTTAATTGCTTGGCGGACTCTAATGATATTAAAACAAAAAGACCTTTCTTCGTTACTTTTAACACTTGTAAATCAATGAACAATGAAAAATTAAAGTAATTTACGGAAGAATCGGACTTGACAAAAATCGTTTCATTGTTTTCTGCCATTTTTGACAATATTTTTTTTTCACAAAAACAATTTGTTTTTATACACCCATCCTAAAGTAGAGGTTTCAATAAAAGAAAGCCGTTGTAAAATTTTCAAAAACCAACAATTTTTTGTCAACTTTTATGATTGAAAATTAGGTAATTTTTAAATCCAATTCACAAAAAAATCCAAATCTGCTTCAGGAAAAAATGAACTTGAATTGAATTTGGAATCTATGCTTGAAAATACAAAATTTATATTGAGCAACGTCCACACTATGTCGATCAACATTGTTGGTTAACATTGTCGATCAACATGCTGGTGTGTAAGTCATGTTGACTGTCATTTGTGTTAAACTTTTTTATTTTAATAATTTGCTTACGTTGTTTTGCGTAAAGTGTCATTATAAATACCGTGACCGATAAAATGAAATGGACAGCTGGCAAATTTGTTTATAACACAAGGAAAAGATAAATTATGAAAGAAAAAACAAAGTTTCAAAATGTCAAAGTTTCGCAAGAGAAACTTTCGAAGGACAAGGTTTCGAAAAAAAGTTCGATTCCGATTTCAATGGATTTGACACAAGTAATACCTGGCACAGAATTAAAAATTAAAAAAACTTTTTCCAATAGGGTGTTCAAAAAAAATTAATTTTTAATACCCTGTTTTGAAAATATTTTTTTCGTTTTTAATTCTGTAATAATATCTGTGTCATTTTCATTGAAATCGCTCGAGGAACAATGAAGTTAAAACAACGAAGTTCCGAGGGTTTTGGAACTTTTTTTTCGAAAAATTGTCCTTCGAAACATTTTGAAACTTTCTTCTTTCGAAACTTCATTTTTTGAAACTTTGTCTTTCGAAATTTTTTCTTTTCGAAGCTTTGTCATTTCGAGACTTTGGTTTTTCGAAAATTTATCCTTCGAAACTTTGCCTTTCGAAACTTCGTTTTTCGAAACTCTCTTACTATTACATCCATTTGAATCGGTTTGCGTTCAGGTCAACAAATGTTGATTAGCACTGTCGATCAACAAGTCTACACTTATTCAACACTGTCGATCAACGATGTTGATGTACACAATTCAACATGATGTGGATGCGGCTCTATATTTTCACCAAAAATCAAAATCGAATTATTTTTGTCGAAGATAAAATTGAAAAACTAAAAATTGTTGGTATTTTTCCAAATATTTTTGAGCTTATGTGAGAAACTGATTTAAGTAAAAGTTGTAATTCTCTTGATTATCCCCAACTTTTTCCGATAAGAGGTCTACTTTCACCAGAAATCTTACAAATCCTTGTTTTCACACAGCCACCTTTTCGACCACCCACCCCCCTTTCGGCCATCTGCTGTAGGCAATTTATTTTCCCTATTTTATGTATGTACCTACCAATAATCTTTAATTTGCCCATAAGCTCCTCAAATTAATTTTACCAACTTTTGGACTTTGAAAACTGGTTTGCCATCGGTCTAAAGAGAATGTCCGTGTTTCTTAAAAAGAGAACATGCTATCTTTTTTATTCCGATCTTTTTTATACTCTCTTCTTCTTTAGGATCTCTTAATTGCTTTTTTTCGATGATCCATTTTATGTCGATAGTACCTCGTGGCATAATAATCAGTACGTTGGACTGTCATGCCGAAAGTCTGAGTTCGATTCCCACCCACTTCCACCTAAAACCAAGGTACTGCCTCATGCGAACAACTGAAAAATCCTCCAAGAGTATATTCGTCATGAAAGAACTTCTCATCTAGCCGCTGGGACTCGGGAAAAAATTGTGGGTCCCCCTATTTCTTTCAAGAACACGCACACAGCAATGGTTGAGAGTTGTAAGTCACTAGGCCCTGGTTCTCTATGAGCTGTTGCGCCACCAAATTTATTTATTTTTATGTCAGTAAAGTTTAATTTAATTTTTCTTTTCAAGTATTTACTTGATTATCAATGCGATTTCTTCTGTTAATATCAAAAATCGTTGCGAATTTTAAAATAAAATAAAATGGTTTGAGTGCGAAAATCAAAGATAAAGGTTTTTCAAAATTTCAAATATACTAAGCAATTTACAGAGCTGCCTTAAATTGTTGAACTTTGATTGTATTCAAGCAAAATTTACACTGAAAAAAAGTTCACTTTAACCATTTTAAATTTACCTTTTTTCAGTTTAAAATAAAATTGATAAATTAAAGGACATCGATGTACTTACTGGAAAAACCTATAGTTGTAATCCCGAACTTTAACCTCTTATGCCCTTTTAAGGTCTTGTTTTTCCTAGAATGAATTAAAACAGTAAATTCAATTGAATCTCCTACAAAATGAATACACACAATAAGTTATATTTATAAAAATACTTTGTTGAAAAGTGGCATAATAACAGATAATTCAATTTTATAATTTGGCCAGAAGAAGAAAATTGAATATCATACTTATAAGGTCAACTGCATTTGACTTTATTAAATCCACAAACAAATAACTGTCGAAAACAACAAAACAGATAATAACCAAGATGCACTTCAATAATGTTGTTGCTTTGGGCTAAATTAATGTTTTATAACCCACAGAGTTGGCTTTGCTTAAATACGCCACAAGCTATTTAGTTGACTTCTTCATGTGGCATTATATGAAGTTTTAAGAAATTTATACGCCTTTCTGTAAATATTTCTTGGTAATATCTCTCCAACGTATATAGTTCTGGTATTTAATTCAAATGTTAGATATACTCAAACTCCCAAGCAAATAATATATACCATCACGCCTACCCATGCTGATGCCGACAAATAGGATATTCCAAAAACCAGCAGGAGCATAATTCATTAAGCAATATTATCATATGTTGCCCTTGTTGTCTCAATAGATTCAAAGTCCCCATCACATCCTCAGAAGAAGAAGAAATCCTTTTGCCAATGCAAATGCCCACTCTCCTTTGCATTGTTGTTATTGTTGTTTTGGATGTTGGATCAGAAACATATTTGTCCAAGTCGTCATCGTCGTCGTAGTATAGTCGTCGCAATAATATTCTATTCATAAATGGCAATCATGACGTCCTTCAGATTCCTGATCGTCTGTGAACTCCATATTTTCAAAGGGTTTCGGTTGCATGCAAACAAAACACACATAAATGCGGAAGCAAAAAAAAAAAACAAGAGAAAAATTAATAAATATGTACATAACTATGGTATATAGGTATAGATAGCTACAAAAACGACTAGCTATATGGAAATGGATGGATATATCCATGAAGAAGAGAAGCCATCGACTTTGTTTTAGTCGGTTCTGGTCTAGATCTAGATATTTATGAGCATATTCTCAGTCTCAGTGTGGGTCCTGTTTTTGAAATACATTTTTTGTTTACATTTTAATATGACTCCCATATTACCCATTATAGTGTCTCGGCTCTCTATGGCAGTCTCAGCAAAAGCGGCAATAGCAGCAACAGCAGCGTCATATTGTCGTCGGACTGCATCAAATAATTTCATTCTGTAAACACACTTCAGAGTTCCATCGGCAGCCGAAAAGAGGCGGACAGCCTATAAAATGAGACGACAACGATTCAAATTACAACAATGTTTTGAGGAAAATTATTGCCAGCAAGCGAAAATATTCAAGCAGAGTACTTATTATTTTAAATCAGGGGCGGATTTATATTATTTTATAAGAAACTATATAGTAGAGACTTATAACAATATGAATATTAATATGAATGTGAATATGAATATGAATATGAATATGAATATGAATATGAATATGAATATGAATATGAATATGAATATGAATATGAATATGAATATGAATATGAATATGAATATGAATATGAATATGAATATGAATATGAATATGAATATGAATATGAATATGAATATGAATATGAATATGAATATGAATATGAATATGAATATGAATATGAATATGAATATGAATATGAATATGAATATGAATATGAATATGAATATGAATATGAATATGAATATGAATATGAATATGAATATGAATATGAATATGAATATGAATATGAATATGAATATGAATATGAATATGAATATGAATATGAATATGAATATGAATATGAATATGAATATGAATATGAATATGAATATGAATATGAATATGAATATGAATATGAATATGAATATGAATATGAATATGAATATGAATATGAATATGAATATGAATATGAATATGAATATGAATATGAATATGAATATAAATAATTCATCTGCAGACGATGAAGCATCGGAACATCCAAAACGTTCCTTAAAATGGGCTATTAGTGGTCAAAATCGATGCAACTTGTCGTATCCAGGCAGGCCTTTCGGGATCATTATTATCATTACTGTTATTAAAATGCAAAAACTGGCACTGAGTATGATTTTTAATCGTATTCAGGGCACCAATATATTGTTCCGTTCTTGATGAATCTGGGCCACCCTTCTCTTCATGTATTCATCGTCATTCCAGCCACGTTAACGTATTTTTTAACGAAAAGGGGAAGGGCTTAGATGTGATAGTCAAATTTGTTGCAGCATTTGCTCCCGAGTTTGATTACAAAGCAGCAAAGGAAGCATTAGACGTTGAAGGCAATGATGATAAAGCTTATCTTATGGCTCCTGATAATTTATGTATTTCAAAAGCGCTGATGACTAGGCTTGCATTTAATCAGCATCAATCAAGATTTGACTTGAATTCATCAAACATTGATCTATCAAGAGTTTATCTAGGGAGCAAATTAAATCTGGATCGTCAACATTGTCGCCACCTATTGCCGAAAGCATCTTCCACGTCAGTTTCTTTAAAGCTTGAAAATTCATTCATCAATTTCCGCCATTTGGTCATCTCTCATCTTCGACAGATTCCCCAAAGATCTTTTTGATATTTCTACTTAAAAAAAAGCACTGAATCATTAATGATGAACTAAGAAGAACAAAATTATTCTCAACTGCCTGAATACGGTTTCAAGGAAACTCTGAAAGTTTAAATAAAAAAAACTTTAAACACGCAAAACTTTGATGTAAACAAACTGGCCCCATCAAACTCACTATTACTATGAACTATGAACCAATGTATTTAAAAAAAAAATTCGGTCCTGTATTAAAATATGGTCCTCCTTTATCATCAAGGGGGTTGTAAGTTTCTTAAGTGGAAATGAAGTGGCCCTTTGAAATGTTCTTAAACCCCCATCTTACACAAAGATACACTTTAAAATTCGATTTAGATGAGATTTTTTTTAATCATTCATTTTCGTTGGTTGTGTATATTATTGTCGATTTGAAAGTGTGATTAACGACATTTGCTTTGCCCATATGGCGTATCCTTTCGAGTGCGCACATACACCGTGCAATACGCACTTATATATCCCTCTGTCAAGAGTCATGCAATTTCTATTAAAATATTTCTATTCAATGACGTATCATCGCGGTAATTCTGAAGTAATATCGGAAATTGCCCACTGCTCAGCCACATCTAAGAGTGCGTACATAATGCAAATATATAATTTGTATGACTTTTCAAGCTTATACATTTAGATTTGCAATAGCTAAAAGGCCGTTTATTAAAAATATTGTTGGTTGAGCAACCCTTATTAGAGGTTGAATAATATCAGGGTTGCCCTGATGTCATATGCGGTCCACACTTTGCATATGAATTGGCAACTTTTTTATTTCAAATTAATTTCAATTTTGTAAGACCAATGTTTACATTGTGAAGGGCTGTTCGAGTATGAGAAATTTATTTGATGTATCCCAGACTTACATATAGAGATGAGACGAACGTTTATGCTAATATTTGAATTTTAAACGCAACGAAAAAGCACACAATCACGATGATGATGAGACGATGACAATTTACATAGAAGAGCTACAGCTCTACACCCTTTATATAAATTTGCCGTGCATCAACATTATTTCCCTTTATATGTGCAAAGTTCACCCCAATGTATACCAAACGAGGAGCAGCGAGGTACCATTTGGTTCTTTTTTTTTTTTTGCTGCTTAAGGAAGGGTTGACTTTTCAAATGAGTGCATTTGACAAAAAGTCAATTGTGATGAAGAATACCTTGTGATATTGTTTGAAGAGCTATCATAGCTATGAAGACAAAGAAAAAGCCAAGTTTATTTTGGTTTGTTTTAAGCCTCGAGAATTAATGTAATGGAACAAAGTGCACCTGATACTTGTACCAATATGCCAAAAGGATACAATGGCTGTAAGAATTTCATCTGCACGGAAAGAATTGAAAAATCACCAATTGAAAAATTTGCAGTCGCACTTTACGAATTAAGTTTTATCCGTAAATCAAGGCACTTTGATCCCAAATTGATACAAAAACTGGTAATTTAACATTCAAAACGTAGCAATTTGCAAAATTTGTGTTTTCATGATTTGCAATTAAAATTCATGATTCAAGCTTGTACTTTTCATAGCAAAATACAACTTTTTTGGCGTAATTTACTCTCCAAAAGAATAATTTCACAAACAGCATTTTAAAATTTTGAATTGCGATAAATATCTAGTAATTTACATTGCTCAATCACAGATTTACGTTTTTCTTGTCGCAATTTGCAACTCCAAGAAAATAACTGCAAATCACCAACAAAAAATTCTTAAATCACGACTTTCTTATCGCAATTTACTCCTCGAAAAGGTAAAGCACCAGGTAAAGCACCACAACATGGTATGTATCTAATGGTTAGTGTTTGACACCAACGATCTGTAATGCAAATTAGCCTAGTGGTTGCATGCTCGCTCTGCAACTCGAGGGATGTGAGATCAAATCCAAGTAGAGAGTCAAGCGTAAAGTATTTATTTCAAATGAATTAAATTAAATGTGTGTACCTACCTACCTGCAATGGAAGGGTAGAAGTTTAGATTAATCTTTCAGTCTCATTATCATTAAATAAAAGTGGGATCACAAACCTTTTTTGCAAATTTACAAATTGGGGATTGATGAATATTTGGATCAAATTGCGAATTGTTGTTCGCAATTTTTGATACTTAAGAGTGTTGATTTAAGATTTTTGAGTATCAATATCTTCATTTTGCTCAGTTTTGCAAATTGCAAACAAATAGTCGTAAATTACGAAACTCCGAGCCAAGGTATACATCGGGATTAATTTTTCGTAATTTGCAGCTCATTTTTCGTGATCTGATCCAAGAATTCTTTCCGTGTGGAAATTGAAAAATTTTATAAACAAAATTGAAACACAATACTTAAGTCTTCAACACCAAACAAAAAATAAATTAAAAAACACAACTTGTTTCTTTGACCTAAGGACCTCAACTCTTATCTTTATTATATTCTTGAACTCTGATCGGAACGAAATATCCTAAAAAATTTTACACGAATAGAACTTCTTATATACAACTCAGTTTACGACTACACGACTGTTTCCAGAAAAAAGAAACTGAATTTAGTGCTCATTTTGTCATTTAAAAATCTAAACAATCAGCGATTCTGTGAAACTATAAAAACATTTTGAACATATGCAACACATCATGGTCATTTTGAAGATCCTTTTTTTTATAGCTTTTAAACGTTTATGCTATTTCGGGTGGGTATAGCTGGTAGCACATGTCAATGTCATAAAACAATAAAAAAAAAGAATATAGGTTTGCCTACATGTTACAATTAATTTTGTTTGTTTGATAAAAAAAATGTCTTGCCTTCGAGAGCAGAGTGAAGCAAATTAAAAATAAATTTAACATTTTTACAGCTTACTTAGGTTTAGGAGTCAAACAAAATAAATTAAATTTTATTCTGACTTGTTTTTTTTTACCTCTGTGTAGTACTGGCTTAGATTTTTGAATGGTCTTCGGTCCTTTCCTTGTTCAATATTTCTAAGTAATACAAAAAACTACTTTTAAATACAAGACACGTATACTCCAGTCAAAATAGACATTTGACCTAGCCAAAGTTCAAATAAGACTGAAGGTTAGTATAGACTTTCCATTTGATATGAAAAAACCAACCGTGAAAAGTCTTTTTCAATACCACACGAGCATACAAAGTTATGCAAGGTCAAATGTCGAAACTATGTCGACTATAATCTTCCAACCATTAATACTACCAAAATGGATTTAAGTAAATTTTTTGGGTCAGAAACTTTTGCACAGAAAAGATTAAGTTTTTTCTTAAGACTGATGGATTCGGAAATATAATTTTTCCAAAAAAAGGCTATTTGACAAAAATAATTTTTTTTTGGGAACCTATAACTTTTACCGGTAAATGTTGTCAGAAAGTGTTTCAACTATTGTTTGCAGACTATTTGGCTTTTTATAAGAAAATATTAAAACTGTTATTCTTAAGCTTGCCGCTAAAAAATATAATTATTTTAAGAATTTGGTCAAAAGCAAAAAATATTGTTTTTCTAATTTTTACTCTTAAATGACGAAGTCGTTCAAACTAAATTTATACTCACTTTGTAGAAGTTAAAATATTCTACTTAGAGGCCTTAACAGTTTTTCCTATGCAAGTGGTCGATTGCAAGATATTGCTATTTAAACATTGCCAAATGTCAAAAATATAGAATTTTCTCGTAAAAAAAAACTTTTCAACGGTTATTGTTATCATACCGTTATTATACAGTTGTTTATGCATAGTTTGTACATTATGTGGTACTCTATAAAACTATTTTTTGGAATGTACTTTTAAAATAATTTACTCAAAAGTCAAAAATAATCGTTTTTTTAATTTTTACTTTTAAATGGGTGAGTTGTTCAAAACAAAATGTATACTCATTTTCAAGTAAACGGAATGAACAAATAAGAGGAAATATTTTGTTCCATTAGAGTAGTTGGTCCAAAAATATTGCGATTTAAAAAGAGCTAAATGTTCAAAATAAAAGCTTTTTACGTACAACTCTCTAACAGTGTATGTTATCGAAGATTTATTTATGTCATATTTGTAGATTATGTGATACCTACTCAAAAAGATAAGATAATTTCTTTTTAATTTACAATTCATAGAAGAATTTAAATAAAAAGTTAATAACGATCATTTCTTTCTAAGTGACGAAGATGTCTGCATCAGTCCAGTCAAGAAGCAAACATTCTTATACTTTTTGTCATCTGGAGACGTTGCCTCTACTTTTTTTAATTTCAAAATATATAAAAAATAACAAAAAAAGGTACACCGTAAAAAGTATATTTCCGAAAAGTGGCAACACTGACATTTTTCCAAAAGGTGCGCCTCAAAACCTATCTTTTAAGATATAATCCACCATTTCAACCATGAAAAATTATTTCATTATGAGCTTTTTTTGTATTTTACCATTGGACCCAGGTAGGGTGACATTATTGAAAATGGGGTCCAAGCAACAGGAATATAATGATGACCCAAAACCAAATTTCATCCTTAACATGTCATAAATAAATTACCATCACGAATAAAAATAAAAATAAGGTCACCCCCCACAAAAACCTCAGGGATTTTAATTTCCTGACCCAACTAAAGATTTGATGTCATTTTTCAAAATGACTTCCAAGCGACAGGATTACAAAACGACTCCCAAGCTAGATCTCATCCTAAGGGCGATTTTTTCAGTTTAGGGTTAACTCTGAGTTAAATCAGAGTTAGCTAATCCTGAAATTAGATTAACCCTGAGTTAACTGAGAAACTGTTTTTCAGTTGAGGATTAACTTTATCTCTCAGTTGTCAAATATCTAAGGCCATAAATGTGCGACACTATGGATACCATCCTTCTTCGTCTTTCACGCATCAGAATAGAGATGGCGCCACAATGGAATTGCACTGACAATAATTTCACTACTGAAAAGGTACTAAATTTGACCCCGGAGTTAGCTCATCAAAGTAGGTGAGTTAACTTCAAATTAACTTAAGATTTCAATGGCATGATAATTCGTTTTTGGAGTTAACCCTAGAGTACATGCGCCCCTTGGACTACTACGGTAGTCTATTTCGAAATGTTAAACATTTTTTGGTTGATAACTTTTACATCAAACCAATAATTACGCTTAACATTTATATGTTTTAACTCTTTCATGTTGAGAAGAAAATATAAATTAAAAATCATTTAGTTATTAAAAACAAAAATGATAATCTGACTGTGGTCTACTATAGTAGTCCACGCGTGTACTCCAGTGTTAACTCAGGTTTAACCAAGAGACTATGATGATCTTACACTGAAAAACTGGCCCTTAGTGTAGAGGAAATGAATTCCAATCATATAGAAATGTCCTCCCAAAAGGCTATTCGGGATTCGGTTTCCTGACCGGACTTATAACTATCATCATTCCACTTTTTAAAATAGATCATCTGATCGTCAAAATTGTAGATAATGCAGATTTTTAATAAAATTTGACCACACAAAACTGTTTTTCGCTTCTGTTTTTGGGTGTATCACTTATTTATATGAAAAAAAAAACTGAATTGCTCTAATAACAGGTTAAAAACAAAATAATGATGCAAACTGTTTACTATGACCGCTTTTGAAGGTGTTTTTAACATAATTTCTTTTTTGTTTATATTTTTCTTGCATAAAATGTGTCGGAACTTGGAAATTCTAAATATTAAGTAAGACATAGAATGTTATTTACCACGTTTACGAAAAAAAAATAAGTGGTGCTGTACTGCAGAGTGCCCAACTTTTACTACCATAATCCATAAAAGGGTATTATTTAAATGGTACCTAACAATTTTTTTACTAGAATTGAGCACTGCATTTTCGACTTTCAAAAAAATAATGGGCCATATTCTGCTCAACTTTTGCCGCCTTGTGCATTAAGTATTTAAAAAAAATTGCAAATTTGCTAATTTTACGGATGAATTTTTGTTAGTTAGTTTTGTAAAAATGAAAGTTGTGCTGTTTTGTGCAGCCATAAGCCAAAGATGAAAAGAAATTTGCATATTCACAACTTTAATGACTAAATTTAAGTGCTGTACTGTCAACTTATTTAACTTTTTTACGGAATTGTGGAATTTAATTCATAAATAAGTTTTCGAATATTTAAAATCGAATATGAGGGTACTAATTTTAACCTAAGAGAATAGGTAACCTCTAAAAAACACATCCGTCTTTTAGTACGATTTTTTAATACGACACATGGTACGAGAAGCACAAGTTGCTCACATTACACCAGCATACTTTTTTTCTTACTAATATAGGCAATGGTGGTGTTTACTTCACGAACATACCATGTAACTGGGCGATTCTAAGCAAAGCAAACTGATATTTTTGTGAGCGCCAAATTTACGAAAAAAAAATTAAAAGTTTCTTAAACTTGTTTGATGCCAAAATAATTGTTTTCATACCAAAAGTTAGCTAAAAGTGGTTGCAGTGCAAAATAAATTTTTTTACATCAAAATTTACATGTAAAAATAATGAAATAGTGACACGGTTTCCGCAAAAAAATTTTAACAGTCAAAATAATTTCTGAACGTATGCTTGATTTAGCAAACACTATTTAAAAATGGTTCGATCTATGAAAATAAGTACATATGTTCGAAATAACGTGACAATTTTTTTTTTTGAGAAAATCTCCTAGTTTTTGAGAAATTAAAAAACAAACAAGTTGTTTGGTTGGTAATATTTATAACATCAAAAAATTATTATTATAATTAAATAATTGTTCGTTTTTTATTTTGTGAAAAAGAATCTTTATACTTCCAAAAAAGTTTTCTTGGAGGTATTTATTATGAAAACAAACTACCATTCATAATTAAAGTCTATTTTCGGCTTCTTCGGGGAAAAGTACCTGCCGTTTTTTTTTTGAATGCTTAAAACTAGGAGAGATTGTTACATTTAGTTTTCAATATTTCACTAAAAATCAATAAAAGTGCATTGAAATTAAAAAAAAAAAAAAAACAGTAGATTAAGCACTACGAAATTTTGAAAAAATCATTTTTGAAACAAAAAATCACTATCTTTTTCAAACATTTTTTTTTTTTTTTTTTTGTAAATTCATTTTTATTTTTAATTATCTTAGAACTATCTTAAAGCTAGACAAAAATTCATAAAAACTAGCCTACTTATCAATATCTTAAAACTAACTTACTGGCCCCAGTCGGGCGCTCTAAGTTAAACTATAATAACTTAATGCTAATGCCTTTCGGCCTTATAACTATCTTAATACTAAATCCAGGTCGGTTTTATTTTTTACCGAGAAGAATTTCACAAAAAACTCGGTATCTATGTCTTTATTTTTTGGTTTTATATAAAACTTACAAACTACATAAAACTAAATTAAAGCTAATTAAAACTACTTAAAACTACTTACAACTAATTTTAAACTAATTACAACCTACTTATAAGCTACTTACAAACTAGAACAGCCACAGCAAGCATTTTCCGGTTTTTATAATTTTTTTGTATTTTTGTTGATTTTATATATTTTTTTTTTTTTTTTTTTTTTTTTTTTTTTTGGTGCCACCCTGACTGTCCCTACTTAAAACTAACTACCGAAACCTATGTAAGTCGGCCATACAAGAGAAAATAGCAAGGTCAACTATTAAATGTCTGAAGGAACTTCATCTTCGTTTTTCAACCACCAGAACTGGTTCTCCTGCTTTACCCTATCTCTTCGGTCCCGTTCGGACACAGTCCTACTGAACCGAAGGTGCTCAGCTCCGTCTTGTGCGAGGACGTCTCGACTGTAAAGGAGCCGCCGATCTACAGTTCTACGGCCGACGTGGTAGATTAGCGGAACCGCCGCTCTATCCTGGATCAGCCCTCGACTGTCTAGGTGGAGGAATGCATCGGGCGGAATAAAGCCGCTTAGACGCACACTCTCGTAGTATTCGTTGTTGGGGTAATAAGCCCCGAAAATTAAGCTGTTAGACGAGGACATCGCTCTCGCAATGTGACCTCGAATAAGCTTCAGCAAGAAATTATCTATCCTGTTTATGTTGGCCCCGTTGTATAGAGCCAGGTTGGAATAGTAGTGTTTGTAATCCGACTCTGGTGTTCTGTGCAATCCAAGGCAGCTTCGAAGACACTGCCTCTCAAACACCCGAATTTCTTCCATTTGAGATGGGGCAACGTTGAACCAAACCGGGCACCCATAGGCAATCATCGGCCGGATAAGGGCCATGTAGCAAATCACCTTCACCCTGCTGTCAAGCCGGCTGCTATAAAACAACCGTTTCGTCAGGGCAAAAGCTCCCCTAGCCCTGGCCAGAGCAGCATTTATATGTCTGTCGAAATACAAATACTGATCCATCCAGATGCCAAGGTACTTTACTACACTTTTACTCGCCAGTGGATGTCCATTTGGCCCTACGATCACCAGCTTGCGCCAGTTCTTTCTCGTATCCCTTGTGGCTCCACGCAACGGAGTCCTAAACAAGATAGTTTCTGATTTCTGAAAGTTGATTTTCAACTTCCAGTCATCACAATATCGTTGAATCTCATCGAAGTCACTCTGCAAAAGAATTCTGATGTCCTCGACTTTTGCAGCTGTTCTGTACGCAATTAGATCGTCGGCATATGCAATTGCCTGAGTTAGACTACTTATCAGATCGCTGGTGTAAATGCTGAATAGAATCGGCGAATGGACCGCTCCCTGCTGAAGACCATTTTTAATATTAAAGGTTGTGGCAGAAGTTACATTGCCACTTTTGACAACAAACTTTCTACCATTGAGCATATCATAAAGCATATATAACAGTGGTTTACTAATGCCAAGTCTGGTCAGCTTTAGATAAAGACCCTCTAACCATACGGTGTCGAAGGCCTTCTCCAAATCAACCAGACAGGCACCCGTACACTGCTTCTTAGATTTGTTCCATTGGACATCAGAAACGAGTTTCGACGCGGCATGAATGGTGTCATGTCCCGCCTTAAAACCGAACTGATTGTCCGGTATGATATTATTGTCCTCTGCCCACTTAGACAGAGCTCTATTGATAACTTTTTCGAATACCTTGCTTATGCTCGGAAGAAGACTTATCGACCGGAGATTCGCCGGATTGGAGTTGTCCTTTCCCTTTTTCGGGAGAGGATGCACCACAGCTGTCTTCCACCGCACTGGATAATATGCATTATTCAGAGCGTTGTTAAACAGAGTGGTATAAATGTCTACTGCTTCTTGAGGTAAATGTCGAAGTACAACGTTGGATATGCCATCGACTCCTGCTGACTTCTTCTTCTTTAATAAATCGAAGATGAGCTGGAGCTCCACCTTCGTAATTAACAGGGAACTGGGCCCATTTCGCTCGGCGATTATGGCGTTTGCCAAATGATCTTCATTGAACCCGGTGAAACCAAGGTTCTCTGATCGCCATTGCGTGATGTCATTCCGAAGGTAGAAGTGATGGAGCAAGGCTCTGTTTTCCAGGTCGTGATTCGGGCGAATGCACGCATTCACCTTGTACACTTGCTGGAAAGCAGCCCCCACAGCCTCCACTTTCTCCTGCGGATCTTCGACAATAAAGAGGTCATCGTCCAAGACGGCGTCCTCTGGATTAATTCCTGCTGTCAGAAGTACGTCTCTGTTGTCCGTCGTTCTCTGAAGCTTAAGACAAGGAAGGTCGTTCTGATCATTCCTTCTAAATATCTTGTTAATTTGCGGAAACATTAAGGGTATTCATGCAGCCTCGTAAAACAATAGATAGTTTTACAATTTGGTTTATAAAGTGTCAAATTTTGTATGAAAAATTATTTACACAATTTGGTGTAACTTATCCAAGGATTTTGGTGCGGAAAATTAACCAAACTGGTTAAACTTATCAAAACGTCACTGTGACTCTTAAGGTAGAACTAAAATTATCGGAAAGGCAGTGAAGCTAATGTCAAAAACCAATGAAAAGTAGCTTTCTGTATCTTAAAAAGAGGTACGCAACGCACCCATACTGTGCTTATAGTCTATCACTTTTTGGCATTTCACCAAATGTCAGTTTTTTCCGTAAGCCATTATAGCCACGCAATATGCTTTCCGTGTGTTCGCTTGTTTTCTTCCGACCACTGAAGTGCCCCTCGGAGCTTTATAGTTCTAGCTTTACTAATGAATTACCTAGCATTTAATCAAATGTATAAAAAAAGTCGTTCATGCAAACGTTTGCGTAAAGTTATCATTTTACACAATTTGTAAACTTACGACGACGTATCATGAATATCCTTAGGGGCAGTTTTTCAGTTTCAGGGTTAACTCTGAGTTAAACCAGAGTTAGCTAACCTTAAAAATAAATTAACCCCAAGATAACTCAGAAACAGTTTTTCAGTTGAGGATTAACTTTATCTTTCAGCTGTCAAAAATATAGAAAAATATAAAATATGTGCAACACTATGGATATTTATCCTTCTACGTCATTTACGCTAACAGTATTGCACTGATAATAACTTGTACTATCAGAATCCAGATGGCGCAACAGCTGAAAAGGCCCTCCATATGGTCCTTATTTGGTGGGTTCACTAAGAGTGAACTTAAGCTGAAAAACTCGTTTCTGGAGTAAACTCAGTTTTAACCCCGAGACTTGGATGGTCTCGCACTGAAAAAATTTGCCCTTATTAATTTAAAATTTTATTTCTGATGACCAATTCTTTAAATCAACTTGATTTGACAAACAAATAAAAGATAGGGAAAAAAAGCTACATATCACACATTATTGTATTTGCTTTCGTTGATTTTTTTTTCAACAACTGTCCTCGTTGCCTCAATTCAAATTATGTTGGCACAAATTTTTGAAAAATTAATTTTCCACAGTAAATTTTTTGGTAAAACTAGCGGTTCTCATGATATCGTAAAAACTCTTTTCCACTGCCTATTTCAGAATGATAGCCAAATGGGGGATTTTAACCCCGAAAATCGAGGTTATACTCAAACTGAGCAACTGCAAGATTCGGCCAAAATTTTGTAACATTGCAAGGGACTATTTTTGATGTGTGTTGGATGAACTGATGATGATGATAAAAAAATAAAATAAAATGCACTGTATTCGCATTTAAAAGGAATTTTACCATTGCAATCGATTGAGCCGAAAATCTAAAATATGAAACCGTTATATGACAGGTACGTTAGAAACGGTTTTTGATATTTTTTTGTCTACCAATACAATAATACACTGATTTTCTTATCAAAATCGTTGGAGCCGTTAGCGTTGCTGAAAAAGTTTCCGTAGGTAATGGCAATAAAAAAAATGGTTTTTGTACAAAATCGTTAATGATGGGTTCAAAATCGATGGACGAGTCACAATAAAAAAAAAACGGAGTGGGTGAAGAGGAAAGTATTGGATATCAGGAAGCCTTCTCGTGGCACTAGGAGTACAGCTCATATCATAAATTTATTTTGAGTAGATTTTTTTTTTGTTGCATGTGGTGTCCTTTTGGAACAAAAATTAGTTGTTCACATCCATATCGGTGAGCATCATTCCCCAAAGGCCTAAGAGAACAGCCATTTTGGAGATAAAGTTTTATCATCTGCACGTGTAACTTGCCATGGATATATGGCATGAATGACTCATTTGACAAACGCCACCAAAAACAACATGGCCCCAAAGGACTGACAACATCAAACCCATCCCTGGAAAAGACTGTAGTTGTAGTTTCATAACTCAATAATGGACTTTAAAATATTAATATAATTTGGTTTGTATCGAAGTTTTTGGTTAACTCACAAATAAGCTGTTTTTCAAAAATTTTATCTAAAAAACTTTTAAAAATACATTAATTTTACCAAACAATTCTTGTTCCTACATGAATGACTTCATCAATTTTACTAAACGTAAAATAATCTTCTCAAATTGAATTGCTTTTTCCAGAAATTGAAAGTTTGTCCATATGGTGACTCAAGGGACACATAAATAACTTTAATATATAAAGTCTCTAGTCCCAATATATACAACATATAGGTACATAGGTAGGTACTTAAAAAGATTGAAACTCAACAAGAAAATCTTACCCGCATGTTTAGCTATGTAGATTATATCACGATTCACCTCCCACGAATTGTTCACTTTATTCAAGTGTTCAATCGTTTCTCTCTCGGAATCACGTCAACGCCATTACTTCAATCGTTATCCTGATGTGACATTATACACAAAATAAAAAAAGAATTCAAATCACAAAAACGAAATTAAGTCGTGAAAAACTCCCATTTTTCCATGGACATAAGACGTTTTGTATAAAATGCTTCAGTAGAAGCATTTCCCTTAGGGGCACTCTAATGGCATATCGCCTTGAAAAACAATTAGCCATGAAATTGAAAATATAACTTAATACAATATAGTCAACCATACTGTTCTATTTCACGGTGGAAACAATGAACTTTTCGATTTTAAAATACAAAACATTGTGTGGAGTGGTGTATACCTTACCTATACACTCGTTCGCAGTTTCCGTTTCATTAATATTCAAAAGTAGCTAAATTAAAGCGTCTTTAAAGCATGTTTACCACAAATTTATTCTCAATTTATGCATCCTGCTTATTGCCTTTTTGTAAGACTGTGTAAGACACGGTGGAAAAGTGCCCATTGAATGCTGATTAGCATTTGATGATGGCAGTTATGCGGTGCGGGTGGAGTTGGAAATTATTCTACTAGCTCCTGCTATATGTAGGTATTTATATGCCTGGGCTCGCTGTTAGAAACTCATCTAACAAGAAATGACCCACAGATGTATGACTGTGGGAGCTGGAAAGGTGTTATGATCCCACTGAATAAAGTTTGAATTGCCTTTTAATATGCACAGTGTGTTTGGAAGGCAATGATCATTCGAATTAAAATAGATAGTTATGAAACAAATTTAAAGAGCAATGGTCATGTTTGACTGGTGTTACAGTCTGTCATATTAAGGTCTTGGGGCACTACTTTTTTCAGTTCAATAAATTTTACGCATAAATTTGCTAAATATTGTTACTAAAAATATCGGGTTTTTCAATAAGAGTGCTACAAAAGTTTTTTTAAATAGAACAAAAATGGTTTTGGATATCAATGAAATTCGTTATTCCTGTTAAAGTACGTTTGATACCATTATGTATGGAACTCGATGTTTTTTTGCATGGCCACCACAGCCACGCTTGCAGAAGTCCAGACGCTGAACCCAATTTTCGACGGTTTTCAAGCATAAATCGGCCGATACTGCTGCAATTTCACGTTCGATATTCGCACGAAGTTCATCAACCGTCGCTGGCTTGTTGGCATAGACCATAGACTTGACGTAGTCCCACAGGAAATAGTCTAACGGCGTCAAATCGCTCGACCGTGGCGACCAAGCGACTGGACCATTTCGTGAGATAACACGTTCTCCAAACTTGGTTTTGAATAAATTGATTGTGACATTCGCTGTGTGGCTTGTGGCGCCGTCCTATTGGAACCACATGTCCTCCAAGTTCATATCATCCAATTGGGGCCAAGAACATTCGGTTGCCATTGAACGGTAGCGATCCCCATTCACAGTAACGTGCCGGTCTTGATCATTACGGAAGAAGTATGGCCCAATGACGCCGCCGGCCCATAAACCACACCAAACCGGAATTTTTTCGGGATGCAATGATGACTCATGGAGTTTGTGTGGATTGCTGCCTGACCAATACCGCATATTTTGTTTATTGACGAAGCCATTCAGCCAGAAATGAGCCTCATCGCTGAAGATGATTTTTCGATGAAAATCCGAATCATTTTCAAGTTTTTGCTCAGCCAAATTCACGAACATACGACGCTTCTGTTGGTCAAGCGGCTTCAGTTCTTGCGTCAATTTAATCTTGTAAGGATGTAGGCCAAGATCTTTTTGCAAAATTCGCCACAACGACGTCACAGAGATGCCCAACGCTTGAGAACGACGTGTGACACATTTGGGCTTTCTGCAACTGATGCCTCAGCGGGAGCAATATTCTAACACTACGGGCACTTCTTTGTCTCACCGGCACGGGAACATTTTGTACTTTGCCTGTGGACTCAAATTTTTCCACTAAACGCTAGACAAAAATAAAATTTTTATAAAATGAATGTAGTTTTTCTTTCACAACACCAGTGTTAGTCATTACTCCACGATTTTTCCCTTATCTATTCCTTAAAACGCTGAGAAAATTTGGTGACAAAATTCGGCTTAGCCGAGAACGTGCCTAGACTATGAAACGACCATGGCAAACCGAATGTTGATGGTGAAACATCTGCAATCATCATAGGTCTCTATTGCACTTGATCACATGAAATTATACATTTTGGTGGCTGGTGATGGTTATGACGCGTTTAGCCTTTATAATATCAACGATCTACCGCCATATCGCCACCGTAGTCGTTTTATTTGGCTCTTATACGGAAATACGTATAAATTTTGACTTGTTTTCTCTTCTTCTCATAGCCTTCCATTTTTGTTTTCCTTTTGCCTGCCATCAAAGTTACAAATGCGGGGGTAAAATAAACCCAACTAAATATAAAAACAGGAAATGGTATTGTATTCAGGCTATGTTATGACTTCAATTCAAACGGAAGGAAGTCCTTTTGAATGGATACAATATGCCGACAAGGAGTTTAGTACACGAGTCGAGTATTGCTTTAACATTTATTTGTAATGTTTCTCGTTCGTTTATGTATGGAGAGGAAACAACCCTTCTATTGTTTTGCATTTAATTTTATTATAAATGCCACTTTAAATGCAAAAAAAATTTGTGGATCTCAATTCAAGCGATATTATAAATGTACCTACATAGAAGAATCTTAATCAAAATGTGAAGTTATGAATGAGTATTATTGCTTTTAGAATTTGTTGTAAAAGAATAAAAGCCTAAAAGTTTACATCTAGCTACTTGCTACCCCTAAATTTTATGAGTTTTAAAGTTCAACGAAGTCATTTTGTAATGTAGGTAAGTCGTTGGTTTTAAATAATGCTGATGCTGAGGTGAATTTCGCGAGATTGTTTTGATAAATGATTGCAATTAAATTTCAAAATATCATTTATTATTTTTGTAAAAAGTGAGAAATTTATGTTGGAAGTTCTTACACGTTTTGAAAATGTTTGGTTAAAAGATGCTACCAGATTTTACCCAAGGTAATGAGTATTTAAATTTTGTAATTTAGAAGCATGGACAGATAATATCAATACAAAGTTTATTCGTACTGTTTAACTATGCACAGGGTCTTCCAACAAGAGTTTTCATTTAAAATTTGTCTTCAAAAAATTGTCTTCGTTAAACTCTCAGTTTTGAAAGGCTCCGTGAAATATCTTCCCAATGAAATAACTCCTCAAACTGAAAATAAAATAGCTGCCCACATTGGGAAGTTTTTGCATTTTGAAACAAGTTTCCAACTTCGAACGTGAAATAAAACCCCAAAAAGGCATGAAATAAGTCCCTAAACTGATAATGAAATAAGTCCCCAAAGATTTCTTATGAATTTTCTTATTAAGCGTAACAAAAAATTAAATTATTACTGCTTCTACAATATGGACAGCTAACATAGAATAGACAGCTAATATAGCTAGAATAGAAAAAACAATAGAAAAACCTAAAATTAGGAATGCAGGAAAATGAAATTCAAAACAACTGCGTGGGAGGTGACTGGTACTGGTCTGGTACTGCTCAAATAACAGAACAACAATTAGGTACTTTTTCAACTATGTTTGTTCAACAGGTGAAAATCATTTCTGTTACTCAATAAAAAGCGTAAAAATTGTCAACTGAAAAAATTCCTTCGACTTGTTGAACCAGTTCAACAAATATTTCTTACACGATGAGTCGCAAAGTCTACGAAAAAAAATATTTTATCTAAAACGAGCGCTTTTTTTATTAGTGGACGAACAGGAAGAAATTTGCGTAACATAATAAACATTTTGTACACGGAACACGGACAGCACATTTGGCCCTATTTCCAAGTATTTTTCGTACTTAAAATATATGTGTCTATTTTTGATTCTCACAACCACTGTTCGATTCAGAATGAAAACTTAAACACTTTATATACCAAATTCCTTACCACTTCAAAAATTATAAACAATCTTCTTGATTCCATCACTTTATAAACACTACTGTAAGCTTTTATTTCCAACTTGTTGACTTTGATCAACCGCTCAGTTGAAATTTATAAACTATTCAACAAGTCAATTCTCTATTTTTGAACTCTTGTTGTTTTGAACTACAAAAACCGTAGATTTATGAAATTTCCTACTTGTTGAAAGAAGACAAAATAATTTTTTAAGGTCTCCTAGACTTGTTCCGTGTCACATACAAAATTTTAAAAGTTATTGAATTTCACTTGTTCAACAAGCACTTTTTGTATTGTGTTATTAGGCCCCTGATCGACTTTGAAAATAATTTTAAAAATGTATTAAAACAAATCAATGATTAAACTGAGACTACAAGCCTTTTTAACGACCTAGTAGCATGTCGAGTTGGGTACGGAATCCTGCAATTTAAAATTACATATTCAAAAGCTCGCGTAACGAATTCTCGTAATTACAAAATAATCGCCTTTTATAATTATCGCAATTCAAAATCCGGCTAATAATAAATGTGTTTTTTTTTACTAACCCAGATGAATCGGACAAAAAAACGACATCGGGGTCTAGCGACGTCATCACAGAAAAAAAATGGATTTTCCATACAAACCATCGATAACAACACAGTTTTTATCTGGGCTAAGACTAGGCCCCGAAAATTATTATTGTTTTTGTTGCAAACTTTTTAATCTATAATTCATCAACCACAAAACACAAACTAAAATCTCGCAAAACTGAGTTGTATTGCCATTTGCCACAAATACTAACATACATCGTCGGCCTTATGTCAAAGCCTCGTAAGTCTTAAAATGCAATTTTAATGTATTTCGGATCAAAACAATTCACTGAATTCAAATAGCAAAGTCTCTTTACTGTGATGTCATGGTTTATTTTGGTTCTATCAACTAGTTTCAATCAACTAGTTTTACGATCTAAGAATTCCGTTTTATTTTTAAGAACAGACTAACGAGGTTTTGACAAAAAAAAAAACGACGACATGGTTGCTATTCATATTTTTATTCAAAATCTTGAAAATAAAAATCCTGAGTAAGATTTTCATTTCTAAGATTCGAATAAAAAATATAAGTTTGTTGCGTTGCAATTTTTGCGAAATATCTGAAAAAAAAAAATTCGCAGCAACATTATCATTCATTAATTTTTATTTTTGCTGATTATTTTTGGAGAGAACAACATGTAACTATGCAGTTATTCATTTATTTTTACTAAAGTAAGAAATCCTATTTTGTGAAAATAGAATTTGAATTAAATTTTTTTTTATTTAGTGAATGGTACTGAATTTTCAAGATTTTGATATTCGGAATTTTAGTATTTGTAATTTTATTGATATTAAGAGATGTAAATATGAGATTGTCAAAAGCGTGATTTTGTAATTGCTATATTATGAAAAGCAAGACTACATTTCGTTTTCCGAGATCTAAAAAATATTGCCAGTTTTGATTATTTAAGATTTAGGTTTACGAAATTTCATAACGCTCCCGGTCTTCTGATATACTTTTTATGCGAATATCCAACGAATAAAATAAACTTTACCCATTTAGTCAAATCTTTTTATCACCAAAAATGATGTTTTTAGACTAATTAGTGTCCGATTAGTTGGCTAATATTTTTACAAGTATCCCACATATGGGGTGCTAAGATCCCAAATCCATGGCCTAGAATCTATACCTACTAGGCAACAAAATGGCGATTTTTAGTTGCTCTCGATTGCTAGCATTATGAAGCGACTTTGAGCCGCAGAGCAAACCGAACCGATTTATGGTAGCGAGTCTATTTTTTGATCGCAGTACTACACATTTCGCTTCGATTTGCCCGAGGCTGTAATTGCTTGCATTTTCCTACCGACTAGGCTGCAACTTTTTGGAATCCAATGTTTTTTTTTATATATATTGAGATCGTTTCAGTTTTTTATTTGTTATTGCTATTAAAGAAATCGGTAATGGTAAAAAACTCAAGTTGCTTCGTGTCAAAGCCTATAGTACGTTGCTGATGCGAACGAAAAATCCCATACAAAAATGACAACGAAATCATAAATGAAAAATTGTGTTCTAGTTTTCGTTCTATAGTACGCTGTTCGATGTGCGAAATTAATTAATGTCCCAGACAATTTTAAGAAGTCTACACTTTTTTTCGCACACAGATAATTGCCCAGACCATTTTTATTGTGTGCGAAAAAATGACATTTGTGTTCTTTCATGTTTATTTTTATTGTTTCTTTTAGTACAACATGGCTGCCCTTGATATTTTTGGCTTTGAAATTGTTTTAATTTTTTGAATCTGTGCAACTATCAACGAATATTTTTCCGCTTCGGTTTCGTTAGCATTTTGTTGTCTTGTTGGAGACCAACTAAATATTTCATTTAACATTTCATTTTTCATTTTTTTTCATTTTTCATTTATTTATTTAGTTTGTCTATAAACATTAAGATAACATCAGCAGCATACTTCGCTTAAGAGGCAAAAGAATAAAATAGATTTTGTTTTTTGTAAAGGGTTAAGGCCTAAAAGTTAGCTTTCTTAAATAACTTTTGCAACACAAACAAAAACTGTTTTTTAGTGCAATTCCTTTTTATCGAATTTTGAAAAAACGTGGCCCTCTTCTATAGGCAAATATCTTGATCCGCTCTTGAAACCCAAGCGTTTCCACTTCGAAACGATTTTTTAAATGGAGTGGATCCAACACCACTTTCAACCTGATTTTTTTGGCTTGAAATAATTGCTATAGACGTCGCGTCAGTAGCGTTTACTTACAACCTTAAGAGGGAACCACAGCTCTTGAAAAAATTATTCTATTTTGTGACTACTTTCCCAGGCAAGTGATTTCTCGAAATAAATTCCTAACTTGACTTCCTGAATTCTCCGATCTTAAAGATAAAGTCAAAGCTACTATTGCACCAAAAATGTATGCATTTAAGGAAAACAACAGATTTGTTCTGCGTGAAATACAGGCCTAGTTATGGAAAAAACATACCATGCAGAAGTGAGATGGTAATTCGTTAGAAATTGTATCTCATTAAAAAGAGTAAAGAGTCTTTACTTGTGATACGTATATAAATAAAAAAAACCATCAATTTTCAAAAAAAAAAACTGCTCATGTCTTTACCAAAGATGTTAAACAAAATTGCTTCACTTTCAGTTTTTTTATAATAAAAAATTAATATCTTTGAAACACCACGCCGCCAGCCGTTCAAAAACCAATGCAAATTTTAGTTAAGTTTATAAAAACTCATGTTGAAATTCATATTCATTTTCTTCAAGTTTCCATACCTCTTCTATACCTATACTACTTGTACATACATAGTTGAACTGATTTCAAATAAAAATCATGCGTTCTGCTTGACAAAAAAACAATGTCCTTATTTCCCTTCACAAATCAAAAGGGTTCAAAGTTCCAATAGCAATATCAATATTAAATTATAAAAAAAAAAAAAAAAATAATAACTCAAAAACTGTCCGAAAATATTCCAGCTAATTAGATTTTTCATCCAAGGGGCTTCGTAGAGTACCACTTAAATGTTTGAAGTATGTATTTGCTTTCGCCGCTGTACTTGACTTCTATTATACTTGTGATTTTTTTTACAGCCATTTCCACCACAAAATATAGCTCAGAGAATTTTTGCCCTTGCAAAATGCAAATCAATTAAAGCAATTTTCCAATTAGTTTCTCTTCGATTGCACCTTCAATTAGTATAGAACTGATGGACAGACGGACCCCGGTCGGTGGTATGCTCTTCAAAAATTGATGACCATATATTGAGTGCAGTATATATGCATGTATGTACGAGTACCTATAGTTGTCGAAATATAACCACACTAAAATGAACGGTTAAAAGTGTTGTTGGGGATGTGTTAAAAGATGGAGGTGGGTATGAGCTTGGTATATGTATGATCCTGAGAAGAGAATACAAAATGACCATTGACTTGAACAAAGTGTGGTGCTAACACTAATTGGAAAACTCAATGGCAGCTAAACTAAACTTTTGTTTGGCACATTGGTGGTTTTGTTCTGGAAAGGAAGTGATGGTTGATATACTTGCGAAGGGCTTGATAAAATAATTAGAGATGTGAATTTAGACGACTGGTTAATAACAATTCAAACGTTTTAAAAGAAATTAAATTTATTTTAAATGCCTTTATTTAAAAAAAACTGACTTTATCAGAAAAAATTTCCATAAATTAACACAATTAAGAATGCAACACACAATACCCAGAAGATCTTTTACGATTTTTACTCTTTTGAGGTTACTATGAATTCTTTAAAAAAACATACAAAAAAATATCCTAGTCGCTTACCCGCATCTCTGTATAACTTGGTTAATGAATGTATATTTGCAGACAACCGAATGGCGGGAGATGTAATTTTGTGCTGTAAAGGTGTTCATTCAAGTGTTCTGTTTTATAAGCATTCACAAGGAGTCATACCTACACGTCAAGGATTATCAATCTAAATTAAAACATCTGAATTGTGAACATTTAAAACATACAAAAAATACTTTATCAACGTTGTTTCGAGGTAGGTACTTGGTGCACTACAATTTTCTGCGAATAACGATGACTTTGCAACCAGAAAAAAAGTTAACTTTGAACGCCTTCAGCGTGGTTGCGATATCCTCCAGCATGAGCACCCTCAACATAAAAAAGATTCTTTCTTTTTACAAAAAAAAAAAAAAAAATAGAAGCAGAAATGAAACAATTGCTCCTAGAGGTATGCAAGGAAAGTCGTTTTCGCCATTTTGTGGGTACCACCCCATGGCAGGCAAGCACATCACTACCACTAGCACTACCATGACACCACACCACACCAAACCACCCACCGTATCCACCCACTAATGCATTATTCAGTTAACTTGCACAATAATTTGAACACGAACCTTGTACCTAGAGTTTTTGAAGTCGAAACATTGTATAGCTTGGGGGAGGACAAATTGTTATCCCGGAACGTATAGTTGTACCGCTTCTATGCAAGATATGATTTCTTAAAATGAAAAATGAGTAGGGCATTCTGCATGACACGTGCCCTTGCACTGAATAATCGCTGTGGACAAAATTACGTTGCCGGATTAACACTACGGTCGTTTATCCAACTTACGAGTATATTTGGGTGGAGTAAAATCCTCTATAGTAAAGCTATAGTAAGTAGAACAGCATCATTCCGAGTGTGCATGTTCTTCTTATCAGAATTAGCAGCTCGGAGAATCATTAAATTTCACCGTTATACGAGCAATAATTCGGGATTTTCCAGTTTTACCCCGTTTGCATTTTCGTGCTTGCATGTAGGCTATCATTCGCACACTCCTTCTGTATGTTTTTATCCCAAACGCATTCGAGTTTCTATACGATACGTTCAACATCAGCAGAAGAACAGCAAGGAAGTGAAAAATTACATCACAAGAGTTTCGAGGATGTGATAAAATTTTTACCATTTAATGTTAAATCCATTCGCCCTCTGGGCTTTGGCTGTAGAAATACATCTGAACTGCACCAGAGGGATTCATGATTATGGCCAATGGTTGCCAGGGAAGATATATTTTTTTAGTCAGCAGGAAACATTGACTTAACTAATTTCATCATATGTACGAGTATATTGTAAAAAAAAAACAGGAAATTTTAAGAAAATCACAAATTTTAAGAAAATCACGATATCATATACAATTTGAAAATGAGTGACGATGGTCATTTTTATCTAAATGGCTTCGTCAAAAAGCAAAATAACGTCATGTGGTCCATGGAATGCGAGAAAAAAATATCATAATAAAAAACTATAATGATAAAAAAAACTGTAATGATAGAAAACTATTATCATAGAATTTTATCATGATAGAAAACTATTGTGATAAAAAACTATCATGATAGAAAAGTATCATGATAGAAAGCCATCACGATATGAAACTATCATGATAGAAATCTATCACTGCAGAAAATTATCATGATAGAAAACTATTATACAAGAAAATTATCACGATACAAATCTATTTTTATAAAAACTTACATGATAGAAAACTATCAGGATAGAAAACTATCAGGATAGACAACTTTCACAATAGAAATCTATCATGATAGAAAACAATCATGGTAGAATAGTATCATGCGAGAAAACAATCATAATTGAAGACTATCATGATAAAAACTATCATGATAGGAAATTTTCATAATAGAAATCTATCATGAAAGAATATTATCACGATACTGTGATGATAGAAAACTATGGCTATGGAAAACTTTCATGATAGTTTTCTAACTATCTAAACTATCATGCTAGAAATTTATAATGATAGATCGTTTTCAAGCATGACAGTTTTCTATCATGATTATTTTCTATCATAATAGTTTTCTACCGTGACAGTTTTCTATCATGACAGTTTTCTATTATGATAGTTTGATAGATTTCTTTAATGAAAGTTTCTCTCATGATAGTTTTCTATCAATGATATCATGATAGTTTTCTATCGTGATCGTTTGCAATCATGATAGAATAATAACATAATGGTTATCTTTATAGTTTTCTATCATGAAAGCTTTCTATCATGATTGTTTTCTTCAATGATAATTTGATATATTTCTTTCATAACAGTTTTCTATCATGATATTTTTCTTTCGTGATAGTTTGCTATCAGTAAACTTTATAACATGATAATTCCTTATCATAACAGTTTTCTATCATGACAGTTGCTTATCATAATAGTTTTCTATTATGGTGGTTTTCTATTACGATAGTTTTCTACCATGATTTTCATATTTCATCTGTTTTCAAACATTCAAGACCGTAAAAATGGAGTCTTATACTTTTTCCTTTCTATTGTTCACTGCTATCCTAACAGTAAACTCATGCGGCAACCATATTTTCAAAACAGAAAGTATCCGATTCTAGAAGCAATCACGTTGGCAAACAAAATGACGGACTCACGAAGAAGTGTCGACTTCTGAATTCCGGCTACAGTAAGTAAGTCCTGAATGAATTTATAATTCCGTGTTATTTGAGAGATAGCGCATTAGAAATGCAGAGTGCATCTCTGAGTTGGATTGATACCCCAGGGGAATATATAACGATAGACTTGGAGCGAATGCATTAAATTCTAACCGGAACTTAAAATAATGTTTAAATGCTTGAATAATATTGTAATTCCAACGAAAAACGGACAAAATGAGTGCGAGGGTGTGTGTCACAATTTTATAATATTGTGCTTTTCCATCAGCGAATTAAAGTAAAATCTCAACCAGAAAATCGACTTGACTCTATTCAAGTTTTTTTTTTTTGTATTATTACTTTGTACCTATCTTTATTTTGGATGACCCTTTTTTTGTTTGGGCTTGTCTTAATACTCCCAATTCCCATGACTTAAAAGGCATTTCTTATCAGTTTTCTTCACGCCTTTTTCCGTTTAGACTGATAGGTAAGTATGGGTACAGAGAGTGCCAACGCCCGTTAAATTTTAAATTTGTATCTTAATGGGACCTGAGATTGATATAACTCTTATGGAAGACTGTATGTGCCAGCTGAGTGATTTAAAAAAAAAAACGTATAATTTATTAAATTGACTGAAGGTGGATTGAAGATAACCTCATTGCCATATACGATATGCAGTGATTTTAAACCAAAAGCTTTATGGGTGGTACCATGATTCCGACTTATTGGATAAGGGCGTGTGGCTGCGTGGTTAATGTAATTTGATGTGGTTTAAATTAGTTGACATTATAAAGGGTGATTTTTTACCTGGTTTGGTTTTGGCAACACTGGTTTTGACCGCTGACGTGTGTTTAGTACCTTGTGTCACTGTCAAACAGCTTCAGTTTGGTTTGCAATTTAACCACGGATCGTCTTACAAATGAACAACGCTTGCAAATTATTGAATTTTACTATCAAAATTCGTGCTCGGTTCGAAATGCTTTTTTATCGAAAAATTGTGTTCAGCGATGAGGCTCATTTTTGGTTGAATGGGTACGTAAATAAGCATAATTGCCGCATTTGGAGTGAAGATCAGCCAGAAGCATTGCAACAGCTACCAATGCATCCCGAAAAAGCCACTGTTTGGTGCGGTTTATGGGCCGGCGGCATTATTGGGCCATATTTCTTCAAAGATGATGCGAATCGCAGCGTTACTGTCAATGGTGAACGCTACCGAGCGATGATAACAAACTTTTTTTTGCCCGAAATGGAAGTTCTTGACTTGCATGATATGTGGTTTCAACAAGACGGTGCCAAATGCCACACAGCACGCGAAACAATGGCGCAATTGCGAGGCGAGTTTGGTGAACAGTTAATTTCACGTTTCGGGCCGGTCAATTGGCCGCCTAGATCGTGCGATTTGACACCATTAGATTATTTTTTGTGGGGGTATGTCAAGGCTAATGTCTATAGGGACAAGCCGGCTTCGATTGACGCACTGGAAGCCAACATCCATGCATTCATTCGTGAGATACCGGCCGATATGTGTGAAAGAGTATGCCAAAATTGGACTCAGCGGATGGGCTACCTGAGACGCAGCCGCGGTCAACATTTGCATGAAATTATCTTTAAACATTAAATTGCAAGGTTCAAACTATCGATTCAAATAAATATTTCATTCATTTTATCGAATTTTTTGTGTTTTTTTTTTTTTAAGTTCTAAACCTCTTAAAAAATCACCCGTTATAAAACCATTTTTTTTTTATTATTTTGTGTATACATTTAAGAATACAATTTAAATTAAAACAAAAAGCAATGTGGGTTTGGTTCCTTTTTAAATAAATTTTTTCTAGATTTAACACATTTGTCTGTGCTGGAATTCATCCGAAATATCCATTTTCTTAAGCGAAGCGATATCAATTTATATATATTTATATTTATCCCGCTGGCCTGTTCCTCTGCTGAGGATTGCAATCTTTTGTGGATGCATAACATTTAAGGATTTCAATTAAAAGATTGCATTCATTTAACTTCACTTTGAACCTTCAACTTTAAATTCTGCAATCATTATTCATTACACATTTAAAAGATAGCAATAAATTTGCTTCCCATTCAATCAATTGAATACAATCACTAAGGAATCAATTGAATGCAATCTATTCTGAATCAATTGAATGCAATCTTTTGTGAATTAATTGAATTCAATCATAAAAGAAACAATTGAGTGCAATCTTTTGAGAGTTTTTGTTTACATTCCATTTTTTACATGCTTTACATTCCTTTTCCGAAGATCTTAAAGATCTTAAAAGTATTTTAATTAATTTTTTTTATTAACAATACCCTCATTGAACTAAGTGAACTAAGTAGCACTCAAGTCACACGAACACTTTTTTAATAATCAATCCTACTGTTTTTTTGTATTCGTTTTTTTTATTTTGCCAAATATCCACTTAAGACTTCTTCTGCACTTTGACAAAGTCGCCTTAAGCGAAATCTAAAATAACGAAAACCATATGCGACTTTTGAAAGTTATCCAATAATTCCTGGTCCCGCCTCCGTTTAGTAAGGTATACATTATATACGGATACCTATAGAGTAGATTTCTCCTTCGCAAAAAAGACTTTTAAGCCAAATAAGACGGTCAGCATATGCGAAACACAAAACTTATAGCTTACAACCCACATGGAAAACTTTACTCCTAACATAATATAATATGGAGGGACTATGAAGATTAAAATCAGCAAAAAAAAAAAGTATAACAATAACAGCAAAAGCGACCTTTTGCCAAGTATAAACTCTCATAAAGCCACCCCAAATCTTAGCCAAGCGTATAAGAAGAAGAAGAAGAAGGAATAAAGTTTTTTTTTCTATTCTATTTTTATTTTTGTTTTCTAATAAAACGAAAAGTTTACCGTTTCTTTTCAAAGAATTAATGCCACAACTCGCTGCCGTCCGTCGCGTTGTATAGTAACAATAAACAGGATCCTTATCCCCCTAATGTTCTGCTACTTACACACAAGCTATACAAACAAAGCTTTTAACATGACCATCGGGGCCAGGGCTGTCCTACTCCTAATCCAACGGGATAAAGTCTCACTTAGGCCAAATGGAGAGTTTGCTTTCACCACTAAAACCAAAACCGACTAGGAATTCAGTGGATTTAACCATCACACGTGATATTTATACCAATTTGGAAGCACGTAGGTATAGGTTCCATGCATAAGTAGGTCCCGTTTCTTGTATTTTATCAACCTACCTGTGTTGTGAAAGTTTTCTTGCCATTATTTGTTGTCCCTTTGGTTTTTCATGTTTGAGTTTAAGTTTTGGTCAGGCATCTTTTACATAGAACACAATCACACAACATGTCCTTGAATAAAAGTTTATCACAACGAAATATTTATTGTGGGCTTGTTGCTTGTGACTGAGCAAAAGTTTAATCAATCTGTCATGTGTCACGTTTACTGTTTCAGTTACTGGAGGAAAAAAAACATGCGAGACACTGAAATAGTTATTCATCGAAGAAATATATTGCTTCCATACTTAACTGATTTGTGATACGAGAACTTTGTTTTTCTTTTATCGTATAGAATTTGATTGAAAGCATTAGAAATGGTCAATTAAAGTATTAGGTCTACAAAGTAGTAAAATGTTGGATACTAAAAGAAATTTTCTTATAAGCAAGACAATAAGATAGTCTCCAAAATGAAAAAAAGCGAAACACAATTTTTGATTTAGAATAAACTCAGGATCCTATTGGATTGATTTATACTGAAAAAAAAACTTTTCGGGTCATTATTTATCGGGAAAAGGTTTTTCAATTAAGAAAATGACTTCATTGGTGCAAATCTTGATTTAAATGAAGAGCCTTATATTTAAGGGGTATTCCTTATACAGAACCATCAAATATTAAGGCCTCTGTTCCCAAACTGTGTTCCGCGGGACCTTGACAGTCTTTAGGGTTCCAAGAATTTCCACGTGACGTCTTCAGGGTTCCACGAATTTCTGCGTGATAGTCTTCAGGGTTCCACGAATGTCTTAGAGTAGAAAGAAATAATTTTTGTAAGTTATTTCGAAATAAAAGCTTTGAAATAACGACTGGTGGAAATTTCTATTTTTTTTTTATACAGCCAGTCACTGCAATTTGCATCATTATGCACTTGTTGAAAGAAAACTGATTGGATAAAAGTTTTGGATGAGAATGTAAAGATTGTAAATTTTGTGAAAAGGCGTCCTCTCCCAGGATTGGCCAAGAAAGTCTGCAAAGGCTTAGCAAGTCAGTATGAATCCTTTTCTACTTTACATGCTTAAATCAGATGGCCTTCTTAAGGAAGAGCTGGATACAGGTTATTTGAAACTCACAATGAGGTGAAACTTTTTTAATTGAATCAAAATATAATCTTCGCTGTATCGCAGGATGAGCAATGAATTGCAAGATTTGCTTATCTTGCAAACATTTTTTGAAAATGCAATAAAAACGGCTAAAACTTTGCTGGGAACATTAACAAAAACAACTGGCAGCTTTAAAAAAAAAAACTAATTTCTTATTAACTTATTTCTAGAAAGGTCTTTTTTGAAGAACAACGTTGGGTATTTTTTAGTTTTAGGTATATGAATTTAGCAAAGACAAATTGTTGAAGATCAGAGCTGATATTCAATTTTTCGATCGCTATAACTGCTCCCTCATGTTGTTGTAAAAAAAATAATCTTTTTACTAAGTCATTATTTTTTTTTTTGAAAATTTGTAATTTTTTATTTTGAAATACTGTAAATGATAAAAAAATTGTTTGCACACTTTTTTCATTATCAAAACAATTTTTCTATTATCTTTTATAAAACTTGGATTACAAAAATTGCTTTGATAATGAAAAAAGTATACTTTTTTTCCTAATTTTTAAACAAGTTGCTAAAACAAACTAAAAAAAAAAAATACTTAATTTCTTTACCACCATAAAAATGATCAGCTTTGACTAGCTCTACAAAGCAAACCATTCATCCGAATGAAATAATTTCCTCGATTTCCTCCAAATATTTGTGGATTCACTTTTGCGTAAACGGGCCACTGGTCGGAGGAAATGGCCATCGATTTCCCCAATCTATGCCATCTTAACAAAAATATTTTTTTTTTAAGGAACTTTTTTTCGAGAAATTGAGAGATTCTTCAAGAGCCATGAAAAAAAGCATCATCCTGGTTTTTAGGGCTCAGCACAAAATTGTAATTCACCTCGATTCCTGCCCAATAAAACTTAAACTTAAAAAAATTAAAATAAATTTGGTGGCGCAACAGCTCTAGTGACTTACAACTCTCAACCGTTCCTGTGTTTGTGTTGTTGGCAGAAATGGAGGGGAGCTACAATTTTTTGCCGAGTCCGAACGGCTAGATGAGAAGCACTTATTTATGACAAGTAAACTCTTGGAGAGTTTGTCAGTTCCTCACAAGAGGCAGTACCTGGGGAAAAACATTTCTTTTTTCTAGTCGGCATTTGGCTAGGAATCGAACCTGCGGCATGACAGTCCGTAGGGCCGGCCCAAGCTAAATTAGCGCCCTGCCCAAGCTTCATCATTTAGTGCCCCTCAGTTGTGGTTATTGGTAGAAGAAGTAATTTCTTAATTGCCCAAATGGAAGACTTTATTATGCGTTCTTTTTAACGAGGTATCCCAAAGAGGAGAACAATATCGTTGCAGCGAGCAGTTTTTTGAAAAACTAATTTTTAATATACATACTTGTACTAAAATTTGGTAACATTAAAAAAATATCTTTGCTAATTTTGAGTATTAGTTAATTCGAAAACCAAATTTGACAGTAAAATCATCAATCGTTTTTGAAATATTGCAATTTTAAAAACATTTTAAAGAAGCAAAGAAGCTTTTTCAGAGAAATTGATTAAGCATTCAATGAGAAAACCAAAAATCAAAGCAACCGTTATATGGGTGGTACCGTTAATAATAGTTTTCGGTAACAAAAATTATTAGTATATGCAACAAACATATGTACCTACAATAATGCACTAATTTTTTTTAACAAAATCGTTGCAGCAATTCTTGACATGAATACATTTTTCCTTATGGGTGGTATGGCAAGTACCGTTATTTTCGGAGCTAAGCAAATTTAAGTTTTCACATAATCACAAAAAAGCCTTAAGTTCAAAATTTCACGATACCAGAAAAGTCTCGGTATCGTTTGGTATCGGTTTCAGAAACCAAAACCGAAACGATACCAAGACGAAACCGTATTTTTTGGACCGAAACTTACCGATACTCTCGGTAATATTGTTTTGTATTGGCAGAAAATTAAGATTTTTGAATATTATATTATACATACATAGGTAAATTTGTTACAAAAAAACAATTTTTGAAATTTGTTTCTCGGCTCTAACGATTAAGATGACATATTCAGATTTTTTTTCTTATGCAGGGAGAAGGTTTAGCTAATAATTTTAATTATAACTGCCCAATGACACGCCCATTTAACATATGCTGGCTTTCTCAGAAAACAACGATCTGGGATGAAATTCTCAGACATGGTTCTCTTAAGTGAGAAAGTGACTTAAGTGAAATTCATAAAAGATTTGGGTGCATTGTTTTCCTGTGAATTTATGATCCCATGTCAAAATTTTTGTGTTGAATTTGTAATCGGAACATTACTTTAGACATTATGAAACAAGCCTTAATAAAATTGATGAGTCAACAAAAAAAGACTTCAGTAAAAAATTTATCTTTTATAATAAAGATTTTTGTCTTAAATCTTAAAAATGCTAAGCGAGTTCAACTACTAGATTCAGAACATGTCACCAAGTTGTGCATTTTCTTCTGGTTTGCGCCTCAGACCAGACCAGACCCAGACGAGACCGATACCGATACTGAGACGAGACCATGCTATACGATACCAAATGAACTGAGTTATACGGACCAAGGCCGATACCGGGACAGTACTGAAATTTTTCGATTTTATCGATTCAAAGACAATACTAACAAAATTACCCACAGTGAGCTTGCAACGGACCAGTTGCTGTACAAATATTTTATCTGTGGTTCAGCGATTTCAACTCACCGACTTTGGCGAATTTACTGAGGTTTCAATGATTGTTGATTGTTGGTTCGAAGTTTGAACCATTGAATTGGTTACTAAATATTACTTGAATCTAGAACCATCATTGAATCCCAGTTAATCCTCTGAAATCAGTCAGTCAAAATTGCTGAACCACAGATCAAAATTAGAACCACGTTTGTACAAATGGAACTAAAAATTTTTTCCGGGGAGGGAAGTCTAAATTTACATTGAAAAAATTTTAGAATTTAAGAAAACTGAATTTAAGATTTACAGAAGAATATAAAGTTTTGGCACTTTCAGAATTTTGGATTTACAGAATTTTGAAATATGTATAAAATTCTTGTCTTACAGAATTTTAGATTACAGAATAATTTAAAAGCAGAATACTGGAATACTACAGAGTTATGTTCATACAGAATTTTTGATCCATACCTAACCTATACAGAATTTTGGTCGCATAGAATATTGGTATACAGAATAACGTAACGACCCGTTCCCAGTTTATAACAAAATGCTGCTATTTTTAGTATGTTTTTATTTTTTCCAATACGTTTCGCCATCGAAAATAAATGTACTGTGCATACTTCAACCCAAATTTATTTTTAAAGATGTCTAAAAATTAAAGCAAGATTTGAATTTCCCATCATTTGTGTGTTGGCAACCTTTAAAAAATGACAGCTCGTTGTTCTCTGGTGTAATGCCCCATTTTAATTAACCCTAAGCCTGTAAACTGTCAAATTGTCTTTTTTATTTGTTAGGGTTGGCAAAACTTCATCTTACAAATGGTGGAAAGTTCAAATCTTGCATACATTTTGGAACATCCTTATAAGGTGGCTTAAACTAACTTTTCGTATACAAAATCTTTAAAACAATCTCTTAATCCCTTTAGTAGGTATACATGGGTACACTTTTCCTATTATAAACTTCGAATGCCCACTTCGCTATCTACAGAATATTTCACACACGAAAACAATATGCAAATAATTTTGAGATTACTCTTCTGTCATAAGAGCAAATTTTAAAACTTTAACCAAGATTACATAGAATACTCTTGTGACATTTCCACATGTATCTGCGCTAAGGAAAAGCATAAGCAATAAAAACAGGTGTCAAGAGAGACGGAAAAGTTTCATATGGCAAAATATTATTGAAATAAAAAGTTTCAAGAATGTTTTTTTTTTGTAAAAAAAAAAAACAAAAACCACTGGAATAGAGATTTAAGTGTTAGAGGTGTTGTAAAAGTTATTCTCTTGCTTGTGTATGAATTCAATTTGTTACAAACATGACGAATAAAACCACAGATTCATCCATACAAATAAACTCATTTTTTTAATAGCATTTCGATAGAAAGTCTAGAACCGCGAGAAAAACTCAAGTTTTAAATGGCATTTCGGTAGAAAGTCTAGAACCGCGAGATTTCTTTAAAACAACACGTTAGGCAAGTTGATAATATTATTATTGCTTGTTATTCTAAGATTTTTTAAAAATTTATTTTTACTCACCAAAAAACCAATGTACATGAAAAACATACGAATTTTCATTTCAAATTAAGAAACATCTGAATGTTCCCAAAGCAATCATCATGGAACTCTCCGAGTTTTCATCGTATACTTACATCTTCTGAATTTATATTTACGAGTACATCCAAATAAACACAAAGTCTCTAAAAAAAAAAGGAAAACATCCAGTAAAACTGTTCTTCCTGGCCACAATCAAAAGGACCGACCCGACCGACCCAAAACGTGCTTCATCGACATAGATTAAAAAAAAAAAACAAATACGAATAAATAAGTAAATCCCGTCTGGTTAGACCGCCAGCATTTTGTATCCAAAACATTTCAAGTAGATCAATCATTTCTGGTGATTATATGACTTTATGAGTCCGTGTTTTTGTTTACACTCCCCCATTCATTTAGGAGATTTCGGAACAACCTTGTGGGATATTCAAATTTTTGGAATCGACGCTCTGTTATACTCTTTGAAAACGATGCGATTGCGATGATGATGTTAAAGACGACGACGACGACGACATAGACGGAACAAATTAAAGGAACAAGTGTAAATAAATTGGCTTGCCACTGAGACTCATTATTTAACATCATCTCATTTAGTAGAGTGACTTTTTGTTTACATAAAAAAAAAAAGAGAAAAAAAAAACAACAAAATCTTAGACCTTCAATATAAGATTCTTATATATTTCCCCTTTCGTTTTGTTGAAATCTCAATATTTGTGTGCAATTAATGGTATATTATGTTTTCGTTAAATAGAAGAAGATACATTAGATATGTTGGAATACGCACATCGATACGCAACCAGCTTGAAATACACGAAAGTTTCACTTTGATGTTTCCTTCTAAGGAATTCGGATTGACATTGATTGAAATGTACGACATTTTAGAAGACCTTTGCTTTTGCCACAAGGAACTTAACACTGTTTCAACTCACTCGAAAAGGGTCTTTTAATGCAGATCAAATAGAAACAACTCTTTTTTATAGACATTACCTTATTTTTGATTGTGGTATTCTAAGGCTCTCAACGGAAAATATTGCTTAAACAAATTGATACTGTATTTTTCTAAAACTGATCAACTGCTTTGTTTAGTTTTTTGTGAATCATCTCACCCAAAAAAAAAGTCTAGTTTTTAACGAGGCCCTTAAAAAGTATTATATTGCTAACAAGGGCCCAGGAAGGGATTCTCTAGGGCCTTGCCAGTTATGTTATGTAACTTAAAAAAAGCTTTCTTCTTTTGGATTATATCATGGAATCTATTGTTTACCAGTCCACCCTTACTACTTACCAAATTCATAATACAGTTGCACAATGTGTAAAAATGAGTGAATATTTCTAAATAAATTAAATAAATTTAGTGGCCCCACAGCTCGTGACCAGGGCCTTGTGACTTACAACTCCCAAACATTCCAATGTGCGTGCTGTTTGCAGGAATGGAGGGGATTTACAATTTTTTGGCGAGTCCAAACGGCTGGATGAGAAGCAATTGTGTGAATGAGTTTTTTTTTGTTTCCCCCGTGGGTAGGTGCAAAGCCTGCATAAGGCTCTATGAGGACCGAAAAACGCGTGCTCATAAAAGTGTGAGATTCTTACTACACTAAAACCGCCTCCACTTCCCGATTGCAACTAAGTTGAAACTTATCTAGAAATTTATTTTTAACGAAGTTAAGTAACGTGTTACAGGTTACTTTTCGGTGAAAGTTCCTGCTTAATCCGCACCAAGTCAGAAGGTTTTGTTCTTCGCAGACGGCGTACTAAATTCGACTCGTCAAGAATGACAATAATCGATGAACTAGCGTGTTCTAATAGTCCACTTCTATGTTTTCGCGCGATACTTTTTATTTCGTCCCGGACCGTAGGGATCCCGAGAACCCTGTGAAGATATTCGTTGCTTATATACCAAGGAGCATTTACAAATGACCTAAGCAATTTATTTTCAAACGTTTGTAAGTTATTTAAGTTTGTATCGCAGGTACAACCTCAAAGTTGTATACCATAAGTCCAAACAGGTTTAAGAACCAGTCGATATAAAATCAATTTATTTTCAATACCGTTACCGAGAAACCAGTTCATATCTCTTAATTTACTTTTTTAGTTCTTCGAATTTCTTTTTCACGTGCGGCTTCCATTTTAATTTCACGTCTTGAGTCATTTCCAGATACTTTGCCTCATTTGCAAATGGAACACGAGCGGTATTAAGAAAGACGGGTAATCTATTTATTTGTTTATACGTAAAGTCCACGTGGACTGACTTTTGTTCATTGAGCGCTATTCGCCATGTTTTCGTCCACTCATTAACATTATTAAGAGCATTTTGTACTTTAATTGTAGCTTCGCTAGTCGTTTTGCCTACTGCTAGTGTTGAAGTATCATCAGCAAACGTGGCTGCAATAGTGTCATCTGTTTGAGGTATATCGCGTGTAAATAAAGGTACAGAACTGGACCTAATACACTTCCTTGTGATACCCCAGCCACTATTTCTTTGAAATCAGAATAGTCATTTCCGTGTCTTACATGAAAAAGTTTTTCATATAGATATCCGTTTAGAATGTTGTAAAGTCTTTCACGCAGAACTTGTCTTAATTTGAATTTGAGGCCTTCGTGCCACACCTTGTTAAACGCCTGCGACACGTCCTAAAAGACAGTCGAACAGATTTTCTTTTCTTCAAGAATGTATGAATGTGAATGAATGACTATTTCTATACGGGCAAAATTTGTGTTATTGTTTTAACGGAGTATTTCTAGCATGTTTTAACAAACAATGAGGGCCTCAAGAGTATTTGACAAGCTCTCTTCAACTAGATTTCTCAACGAAAAACTTTTCATAGCCTTAAATTTTTTAATTTTTCTTTCCGGGATGTTAACCTGGCACTTTTACTCTTAATAATCTAAATAACTAATTTTGTTCTTAGTATGAATTTTCAAAGCGATATTGACAGAGAGCCTAAGAAAATATATACCATCTACCCACTCATGAAATTTACATAATAGTTAAAAATCTTTTATTAAATTTTCAAAATGGTTGAGCAAGGAAATATATATTATTCCTTTGAATACCATCTGTACATTATGCAAAATGATAACAATCATCAGTACTTTTATTATTTTTGAAAGAAATTCTATGGGTTCTTCGAAAACAGGAAGAACTATAATTACGATACTTGAGATGTGTAGCCAAATGTCACCGTGTGCACGCAGTGTGTCACCCCAAAATCGGAAAAAGAGAGTGCAAAAGAATTATGACAAAAATCAGAACACAACACAAGGGGTGCATAGCATTTTGAAGGATCGATAGCCGAATTCGACCCATTACTGAATTACCAGCTTCAGTCAGTAAGGGGGAGTGCTCAGCGCAGAAAAAAAAAAAAAACTATGATTAGTGTTGCATTCGGGTGACACGTGCCCTAGCAATGTAGCCGTGTCATTGCGATTATGCACCCGGCTCTGGTTCTGGAGTATGTGCGGGAGAGCAACGCGCCATGGACGTTTTATGGGACGACACAGTTTAAAATCACAAATTAATCCTCGATTTTATCCCGTGCGTAAATATTTACAAACGATAAGGGATAAGGTATTCTGTTCAGGCACAGGACCTCTATATTCTCTCCCATATTCGGACGAGGACAGCCATAACAATGCATGCGCTTCCCTGTAAAACTGTTCTCAATGGCCGGTTCGAATTTCTAGCGAATTGTCAAAATGTAATGATTCCATTCGATACCGCCAATGATGCAGCGCTAATAGTGAATATATAGTTTCGTCACTTTTGAGAGGAATTGTCTAGAATAATGGTGGTGGCATTTTGTACGTCGTCATCAGCACACAGAGAATTACGACAATTTTACGTGTGTAAGCCGATTCGAGTTTACATGCTCGAGAATTTTTTTGGATTTTACAAGGGGTGGCTATGGAGGACTTATGTATATTATTGCCTTGGATAGAATGGTAATACAAATACAACAGCCGCAACTGCTCGGATATCCGAAAGCGTGCTATCCAATAGATGAGGTCGAGCGCAAAATATCTAAAAAGGAACATTTTTTTTCATACCTACTATTCCATTTGCACACAATTCAAATGGCGATTCGAGGAATTTGCCATAATCGGGATGTAAGGATCATGAGATTTTCAAGTACGATACACAACTGAATTTTATGTGAAAATGAGAATTGGCTTTAAGTGTGTGTTGATGACAGTAAAAATATTTGAAATTATACACGTTTTTGTACAAAAAACCAAATGAAAATAAATCGACAGCTGGCAATTTTATAGATAAACACGCCAATACTTAAAAATTATTACTCTGTTGAACTACTTTGTTGATTGCTATCCATTTGAAAAGGGGTTGCGTTCGTTGTTGATTTGCATTGTCGATCAACACGTCTACTCTTAATCGACACCATTGACCAACGATGTTTTGTATACATCTACACAGTTCAACATAATGTGGACGTGGTTTAATACTAACAATTTTTGTTTAAGAAATAAAAATCCTAGCCATTGTTTGAGAATAGTTTTGGATTCGAATATCTTTAGAACAATCAATGATAAAGGCTTCAGGCTAGTTTTTTTCTACGATAAAAAGAAATTCGAAGAATTTGTAAAAAAAATTAATTTAACAAATTTTTCATTAATTTAACAAATGTTTTTCGTCTCAAATATCTTGAAAACAAAAAATCATGATGTTGGGGCAAAATTGGACTTTTCCTGATGAATTTTCAAAATGATAATCTCCAGTTTTGCACAGCAACAGGTAAAACTATCTACCATCTATGAATGTGCCCTATTGACTTCGGGCTAATTTTGTTTCTCACATAATGCCTTAAATACTAAATTTATTGATTGGGTTTTCAAAAGAATTGCATAAAAGTTAAATGTTTTATAGAATATTCTGAAAAGTTGAGTGAAATTTTTCAAAAAAAATTTTCCATGTTATTTTGGGGCTCACAAAAAAGAAAAATCTGCAATATTTTTCAAAAATCCAAAAAATATTTTTTAATGGTACTGCAATCAGTTTTACTAGGTTCATCACCAGTAAATCCGTCCTTTTCCGAGGCTTGTTGTTGCTTCGCAACTAAATATCTTTACGTGGCCAGGAAGTCATCCCGACAGTACGATCCCCAAAACTAGAGGACCAGACCCTTAGTATGACTCCAAGAGAGGGGAGCCGGATTAACTGATCCTTAATACCCTGAGCTCCAAATATGTCGTAGAAGGGTGTATAAGGTGTTCTCTAAGTAGTTCAACCTGATTGGAACTGAACACGTCACCGTTGATTCCATCTGCGTAATTCACCTTGATGAAAGGAGAGTTGCCTTAGTGGGAACACTCCTTTCCCTTCTCTCTCGTGTGCTGCCTGATACCAGTGCTCAGAATAAACGAAGAATTACTCTAGCCCATCACTGTTTTTTTGGGCTAAGAAGGCAATTGAGAAGCAAAGCACTCTCTCGAGCATCTAAAGTGTCCCTGTATAAGACGCTTATCATCCCGTTCCTGATGTATGGTGCAGAGACATGGACACTTTAAGAGAAAAATTCTCCGGGTTATTTTTGGTTCCATCTGCATAGATGGGGAATGGAGAAGAAGGTACAATTAAGAACTCTACGGGCTGTACAGCGACACCGACATAGCCAGTAAAGTAAATAGCCAGCGACTGATATGGCTGGGTCAAGAGCGAATGGGCAATGTTCCGGCCTGGAAAGTCTTTGAATCTAACCTCGTGGGACGGCGCAGTAGAAAAAAACAGCGCAACAGGTTGCACACGCAGGCGAAAGAGGACCTCAACCAACTTGGCATAAGAAACTGGAGACAGCTAGCTAGAAACCGAGTCTGCTGAAGAAGCTTGTTGGTTGAGGCCCTGGTCCACCCGGTAGCGCCACCTTAAGGATGTAAATAGGTAGAAATCAGTTTTACCGGTTTAAAAAAAAAGGAAAATTAAAAAATGTTTCTTTGACTTTGGTAAATAGTTTTCAACTTTTACAAAAAATTAATTTTTTGATTTTTTTAAGAAAAAATGTGGAGCCGTTTTCTAGAAAATTAAAATACACGTATGCGTAAATTTTGGTATTTTAAAAATTTTATTATATTTTTATATTACGAGTATTATAAAATTTAATTTCCAAAACCAAGTTATCAATTTAATTTTGAAATATTTTTTAGAAATTCGCAAAAATACTTTTTTTTTTAAATTTATATTTGAATACAAAACTATTAACATAGCTTGTTCCATTATTAAAGTCATTTTAACTGACAAACTAGACGCAAACCTCAGAATTTGTTCGTCTGTCACTTCCGAAGGTAGCATGATTTTTGCATCCATTCATATTTAAATCGCCTTTTTGTGTATTTCTAAGATATTTTTTTTGATATTTTTGTATCAAATCAAAAAATCCATGAAATAAAACCCAAAAATAGCTTACAAAGGTCTGACCTTCAATTAGTTGATAGCAAAAGTGATGATAAATGTGGGGTACCTATTCCAATGAACGAAAAAAAGGGCTACGATTTCAACACGAATTTAAAGAAATGAGAATGAAACTTGGAATGACGGCAGGTTTAAGATTGTGTGTTCTCTAATTCTCTCCTAAAATGGATGCTTTATCTAATGCATTTATAAAAATGTTTTTAGTCATGCTCAGAACCGGAGTGTATGAAATGAAGTTTTAAAAAATCGCTGGAGTAACTCTCAAAAACCACTAACACATTCACTTATAATTAGCTACAACAAAGAATCTGAAGTGTAAAAAAAATACATAGGTATTGAGTTTTCAAAAAAAGATTTTTGAAATAGTTTTTTCTTTTTTTTCCGAAAAATATAATAATACTTTAAGAACATTTGGGAATATTTTGAAAAAAAAAATCACTAAAATCAAAATGGCTTCCGCCAAAAGCTTTGTGTTTGCAAAAAGTAATTTACTGAATTGTTTTAAAGTTTTCAAAATGTTTTTTAAAAAATAAGATTTTATTACTTTGCAAAAAATCGTAGGTAAAGGCAGTTACCCTTATTTTTGGTTTTAAAATTAAACTGATAAAAATGTGTGGAGGGAATAACCAAAAACCATTTTGTAGCAATTTAAAAAAAAAAACATACAGCTACTTGGACTGTAGCCGAACGGACAGACAGAATTGTAAGACACAAATTTTTCATCTTCCCTGTTCTCTTAATCACAAGTTTGATCAAAACGTCATGTTCAAATTTTTTTATACTTTATTGAAATTAGGTCAGAAAAAAACAGTTTCTTAAGGTACTTTTTGGGCGTGGTTCCCAAACTCAAATGGGAAATAAGGACATAAAAAGCTGTTTTTCTGGTCTTATTTCCAAATGAATTTTAAAATTAAACCAAAATTGTAAGTTTTTGGGCGCTTTCTCCAGTTTTGACTCTGCGTATTTTCCAGCTTTTTTCACAATTTGTATTTTTAAAACATTTGTTGTCAAAATTTCCTCTGTTTTATTTTTTTCATTTTGATTTCCACCGATTTTCGATGGTTGAAAATTAAAGTTAATCCTTTTCTGGATAAAACTGCTTTTTAGTAAGCTGACATTCAGCCCTATCACAGAATCCATCGTAACGAATCTCCGAAAGGATTGTTACGCTACGAGCCAGCCACGAATAAAAGCCTTTACAGAATCCGAATAGATTCGAAAAATGAATTGCCGCTCTCTATATTGAATGAACGCACTTGGTCTCCATTTTAAAATCAGTTTTCTTGATTCTGTGATAGATTTTTCGGGAATTGTAGCATATTTTAGCTTACCATGGAATCTATGAGAGGGCTGATACGTTTTTTGCGGGATTAAGAGCCATTTTTTGAGTAGGAGATCATCCTAGTCTTGGATTTAACTGTTAAAACATGATTTTAAGTTTGAGTTAACTCCGAGCTAACTCAGGGACAAAATTAAGTGCCTTTTCAGCTATGATGTCATCTTAATTTCGATAGTTTCTGGGTTTACTCGGGGTTAACTTATGTTCAGGACTAGCTAACTCTGGGTTAACACAGAGTTAACCCTGAATTAAGAAACTGGCCCTAATTAGCTTCTATTAAACTGAGAGTTAAATTCATCACTGGAAAACTGGCACATGAGCAAACATCATCGTCTTCGCCAAGCGGCTATGTACTTGCTGATTTATTTTGGGGGGATTTTTGATGAGTCTTAAGTGAAAGTGTTCTTGAATACTTCACAATGTTTATTTTTTTATTCGATTTGTTCAAAGTCATACAGTAAATTTACTTCAATAGGTGCCCTTGACTGTTAAAAAAATTTTTAATATTTCTATAGAAGTAAAATCAATAGCTTTGAAACATTTACACAAAAGGACTTAAAAATGTATGAACTGAGAAATAACAATATTTAAAAATGTAAAATTTGTTTCAATAGAAAATAAAACAATCATTTCTTATACATCGTCCTTAAAATATCCAAGCATCTGAAATTGTATGAGAATAGTTAAGTAAGTCGCTGTAGCCGAAAATCCATGCAGCAGTAGTTCATTGTTCAAATGAAATAAGCCATAAACATTGAAGTTTAAATCTTGGAATCTTAATTGATTTAAAAACTTATCCACCTAATAAAAAATAAATATACATAAAAAAATCTTCGTAAATAGCAAAATCCTTAAATCTTACACTTTTATCCCAGCTAGATTCAACATCAGAAACAATAAGATCCAAATTCAGACTCTTGGGAATTCTCGAGTTTCTTACTGCCATATCAATCAGAATTATTAAGAAAACAATTTGTGTAACATGAATCCCACTTACGGCGAGTAAGCTCCATATGATATACCCCTTCTCCATGTAAATTAAAAATGTATGATGAATATTTCCAATTAATATAATAAATTCAGTGGAGAGCATGAAAAATATATACAACTGTAGTAACTGATGAAAGTCTTTGGTGAGCTTAAAAATGTCTGAATATATTTTGGCATATTTTTCCAGTTCGTCAGAAAAGTTAGAAAGCATTTGTGTTTGACGGCTTTTCGTGATCGATTGATTTTCCAAAGACTCAACGCTTTTTGTCAGCAACTTCAATTGTTCTCCAATATTCTTATACATACCAGCTGCTGCCACATATCCCAAGCATAAAAAATCCAACACAGTTAGTGTTCCAAACCAAAGATAATGCCTTAAAAAACGTTGAAAAGCGTACAAATAATCGATTTTTATTGGAACATTACTTATTCGTGACGACTCCGCAGTTATTAAAGTAAGATTACTACAAACTCGTAATACAATTATGAAGTAGAACTGCCCTCCTATAATTTTGGAATCCTTTTTAATTGATAATATCTGATTGGAAATGTCTATGGCCCGATTAAGGATTTCTATGAACTGCTTATGTTTAAAAGTTTGCAAAACAAGAGACACAAAAATTGTAGTTATAATCGAAGAAACTTGAAGCATTGTCATAATACGGATAGGAATTCGATGTTTGCTAATAACTTCATCGACACCTCGCAAAAGAAAATATGAAACGTAATTTACCATGCAGCATATTCTGACTATTAAGGAAACACTTTCCACTATTTTTGAAGCTCTAAGTTGGCCATTTTTGGAAACTTCGAAGAATACCAATCCAAAGAACTTAGCGTAATAGTAGAAAAACTTGAGGAATAAATTTCCTGAATTATTTCCTTTGCCAAACTTAGTTAGCATTGTAACGAGGAAAGACTAAACTAAATGTGTCATAATAAGACTAACACAAACATCACTCAGGCTTTACGTTAAGTGAAAGTTTTAATTAAATGAATACGATGGATGGCGGTCTAGTTATTAAAAGGGATGGAATTGTGAGCAATCAATCAACAAAATGCTATCTCATTGAAAGGCCAGGAATAATATTAAAGTTCCTGGTCGATGACAGTGCGTGGTATAAACAGAGGGTTATAAGAACAACTATAAGAGCTTCTTGATTCTAAAAAGTGATTGTGAATAACTTTTACGCGTGTCTTATGCTTGACAGGTTGGTATCCAAATTAAGGAAAACCAATTAAGAAGAAGTGATAAACAAATGAAAATCCATTGAAAACGTCACTACACCAAAATTCAAAATCTTGACTTTCGGTTTGGCTTATTGATCGAAAGATGACTCGTTTTTAGCCAACTCATCTATTTCATTTCTATTCCTGTGAATACGTTGTTAGAGCCGAAAGAAACTGCAAAGTTGAATCGTCTATTCAACAAATTTTTTTTAACAAGATTACCACTTTAACCATTTAAATTAAAAATAAAAAAATTTTTACCTATTTCTGCTTCCTTCTATGTTATTAATTATTCTCATACACGGAATGATCCAATTTCATCTAAGTTGTTTTCTAAAGATGACTCAAAAAGAGAGTTTTTGTAATCATAATCTTTTTACTAAAAAAAACAATAAACGAATACAAAATATAATAAATTATTAATTTCTGTTATTTAAATTAATTCATAAACTATGCATCAGAATAACCAAACACATTACTCTTAATTTGTATTTTGTTTTATTAATTTTTGTCTCAGAGAAGTAATAATTTTTGTGTTTCTTGTCAATACAACCCTTTCTACTATAAACCATCAAATCCATTAAGAAAAGCAAACCTCCATGAAATTTTTCTCTCAATTTCCTTATAAGGAAACCCGAAGAAATTTATTAAAGACATAACTTTGAAAAATGAAAAGTGCAATTATGACTTCAAAAATATCAACACAAAGTCTTCGAATGTTGTACATAACTCAATAATTTTGACAAAAAATTAATATTCCAAAAATGTTCTTACATCGAATTTCAATTTTCACTTTATCATTGACACGTATGAATTAAATTTATAGTTTTTATTTAAATGTGCATTATTATGTTTATAGTTTATGACTTTTACTTCCTTAGAGCTTGTACATGTATTATTATATTTCTATTCAGTTGGTAATAATTAATATTTACAATGACTAAGAAATTAACTATTCACAAGCTGTTTCACTACTCATGTTATTTTCCGATAAAGAATAATTTGGTATGCATATATGTACAGGTATATCTTTAAGAAGCAAGTTCTTCATTCATAAAAAATCTTACTCTTTTTTTTGTTAAACCCGACATTAAGACTTAAGACAAACAAACATTTCAAAGATTGCAGAATTTATTGAAAAAGATTATCATTTATGAATGCAATCTGTAAAAATCATTTTTATTTATTTTAACTCCAAATTTGAGCGATCACCATTCACAGTAATTTTGTCCCCCATTAGTTAAATAGCAATAAATAAATGCAATCTCTTTAGAAATTATGCCATTCATTTGGAATGCATTCCCTGCACAAAATAGCTAAACAATGCAAGGAATTTGATGAGAAATCGAATGAAAAATTATTGCAACTTTTATGTGTCAAATGAATGGTAATTGCAAAAATTGAAGCCGAACCTTTAAAGCGAAGTCATGCTTTATCACAATCATTTAAGATTGCATTCACAAAAGATTGCATTCTTTTACTAAAATGCTAGTTTATATTGAAAGCGATAATGTTAAAACTGTCAGGGTTTTAACGAGGAGTATATTTGAAACATTTTACGTGTTTGAAACAGAGGCCGGAAAACGATTAATAATTATTTATTCTCTTGTGAGAAGTTCGATAGAGAATTATAATTTTGAACCTGACCATTTCTTATAATCAGGGAAAGGATTTTGTTGACCTAAAAATATTTTAAAAAATGGGTAAATTAATTCCTTTTAAAGGTAAAAAAAGCATTTATTTAATAACGAAAATATTGACACAACTTAACGCTCAATTCTAGCAATATAACACTGTGGAATGGAAGTCGCCATTCAATACAGCATTTATGTATATTGCAAACTTATCCATTTGATTTTCCTTGATTGATAAATAAGGCCAGATCCACACTATTGTGCCAATACCGATAAACTCTCGCTACGATAAAATATTTTTACATAAGAATCAATGAGAAGATCAAAATCGTAGAAGGTTTGTTTTTTTCACTGTTTTTTGTGTAAGAATATTTTATCGTATCAAGACTATAATGTGAATCTGACTTAATTGTTTTGCTTCAGAGATTTTTGGAAAAAAGTCTGTCAAAATTTGATGAAATAAGTGAAGCATATTTCTGAAATAGTGTGAAACAGTTTTTTGTTTTAATTTTTGGCAAAAGAACTGTTTTTGTATGTTTCTGTCATCTGACCTACATTTGTTATCCTGGCATCAGAAATGTCTTACTTTCTGATTAGCACTAGCTGCGTTTTATTGTATCTGCATCCGGGTCTAGGTTATCTTTTTATACGTATTACAAAACAACATATGGGATCCAGGTTTCTATCGAGGTTAATTTCAATAACCCAGATACAAGTTTTCACTCGGCAGACGGCTATTTGCCATTGTGAATGATGTCAGCTTTTTGTGAGCAGTAGTCATCAGTGTTAGGAAAAGAGACAGGCCTAATATGTTTCATGACGTGGCCCATAAGGAAAAAAGAGATGAGTATATAGCACTGTGTTCTCTCATGAGGTAACCCATATGGATTATGAGCGATAATAGAACGCGGCTACTGTCTTCTTCCCCAAAACAACCTAATTTTTGAAGTTTAGAATTGGAACAAGCCAAAAATTGGACATTTTGATCCATTCTTGGAATAAAACTAATGTAACCTAGCACCTAGCTAAAAAAAATATTCACTAAAAATACCTTTTTTTTTATTTTTAGACGTTTGTTAAAAAACTATTAATTTTGAAAAATAAACGGAAAAAAAGGCAAAAAGAACACCAGTGGGTGAAAAGGCAAAATAAAATATGTATTTTTGGAATCAGAAGGATAGGAAATTTATTTGTAACGGGTGATTTTTTAGCTGGTTTGGTTTTGGCAACACTGGTTTTGACTGCTGACGTGTGTTTAGTACCTTGTGTCACTGTCAAACAGCTTCAGTTTGGTTTGCAATTTAACCATGGATCGTCTTACAAATGAACAACGCTTGCAAATTATTGAATTTTACTATCAAAATTCGTGCTCGGTTCGAAATGTTCATCGCGCGCTGCTTCCATTTTATGGTCGGCATTCTCGACCTTCTGAACAGTCTATTCGGAAGATTGTGACCAAATTTCGCACCAAATTTACTTTGTTGGACATTAAACCACCAACACGTTTACGTACTGTGCGTAGTGAAGAAAATATTGCGGCCGTATCAGCTAGTGTGACAGAAGACCGCGAAATGTCGATTCGGCGCCGTTCCCAGCAGTTAGGCCTTTGTTACAGCACTACGTGGAAAATTTTGCGGAAGGATTTGGGCGTAAAGCCTTTTAAGATACAGCTGGTGCAAGAACTAAAGCCAGCCGACCTACCACAACGCCGAATTTTTGGTGAATGGGCTCTTGGAAAGCTGGCCGAGGATCCGCTTTTTTATCGAAAAATTGTGTTCAGCGATGAGGCTCATTTTTGGTTTAATGGGTACGTAAATAAGCATAATTGCCGCATTTGGAGTGAAGATCAGCCAGAAGTATTGCAACAGCTACCAATGCATCCCGAAAAAGCCACTGTTTGGTGCGGTTTATGGGCCGGCGGCATTATTGGGCCATATTTTTTCAAAGATGATGCAAATCGTCAATGGTGAACGCTACCGAGCGATGATAACAAACTTTTTTTTGCCCGAAATGGAAGTTCTTGACTTGCATGATATGTGGTTTCAACAAGACGGTGCCACATGCCACACAGCACGCGAAACAATGGCGCAATTGCGAGGCGAGTTTGGTGAACAGTTAATTTCACGTTTCGGGCCGGTCAATTGGCCGCCTAGATCGTGCGATTTGACACCATTAGATTATTTTTTGTGGGCATATGTCAAGGCTAATGTCTATAGGGACAAGCCCGCTTCGATTGACGCACTGGAAGCCAACATCCATGCATTCATTCGTGAGATACCGGCCGATATGTGTGAAAGAGTATGCCAAAATTGGACTCAGCGGATGGGCTACCTGAGACGCAGCCGCGGTCAACATTTGCATGAAATTATCTTTAAACATTAAATTGCAAGGTTCAAACTATCGATTCAAATAAATATTTCATTCATTTTTTCGAATTTTTTGTGTTTTTTTTTTTTTTAAGTTCTAAACCTCTTAAAAAATCACCCGTTATTATACCTACCGCACAAAAATAATGCAAAGTTAGCAAAATTCTATCCCTGCTTATAATTCTCGCAGTTTAAGATCAAAAGGCAGAATTTGAATAATTTGCTTAATATAGGTTTATAAGAACTTAGTAAATTTTTGGTTCTTATATTATAGAATAGAAAACCGTTTTAATTTTAGTGTACAGAAATTTTCATCAAAATCATAAGAGTCATTTTCGATGAAAATAATATTTTTTATTATTATTTTTACGGTTTTTAGCCATTAGTGTGGAAGTAACCACTAGTTTTGCACAGAAGTAAAGACGTTTTCTAAGTTACTGCACAATGTTTTAAAAAGCCTTTAAGTACCAATTTAAAAAAAATGGATTTGGTCCTTTTTAAAATATTGTGATAAAAGAAAATGATTTTAATACAAGACTTTTTTGATAATTTTTGTACACAATGCTATTCAAGATTTTTGGAAGCTTGAACACGAAAAAATTATTTAAATCAGTTACACCGTTTTCAAGAATATTATTTTTTTTAAATGGTTCTTTAAAAGAAACCACTTATAAACATTTTAAAAAAATGGTTTTCTACCCAAGGTATACCAACTTTCCATTCTTTTTCGTTTATTCTTTTTATTTTGGTTTTCTTATTATTTATTTATTTTTTCCAATAATTATAATTCTCAATATGTTTTAATTAACTAATATCAATTATTATATTCTTGTATTATATTTTAAACATATTTTTTTGTAATAATTTGATGTACTATAAAAGACCAATTCTTATTGTAAGTATACTTTATTTAACCAATAAACTAAACCAAACTAAAAAAAAAAAATAACCTCCACTAACAGTAATTCATTAAGTTTTTTAATGAAAAGTTTTGGAGTATTCTTTGAGAAAAATAAGATGTTAAATTGCTACAATAAAGTTTGTGTTTCGCTGATGATCAAATTCTATAATTAATTATTTTTTTCGAATGCTTTACTTTTCATATAGGTACAAACTATTATAACCGCAAATATAAATCCCTCGTCTTCATTTTAATCAAAATCAATTTACTTTTTTTCTTTTCTGTGAATTGTGAACATTTCTGATGTACGGGCCTTAAGTCTGTCGACATCACAGCCATCTTTTAAGATAATGTGACAGCTCATGACTTGACAGTTCGTCCCCTGATTGCAAAAATCTAGGTAACTCAATTTTAAAATTTTTGGATATACCAAGGTTCATAGATGCGTAACTACTAGACAACGATAGAAATTTTAATTTTTTATGTTTCTCCCAGCTTCATAAATATTTTATATTTTCTTATGGTAGAAAAAAATTGGGCGAAAAGGCTTGAAAATTGCACAAAATAAGATATATATGTAAGAGATAAGAGATATTGTAAGAATTGAAAATTGAGTTACCTAGTTCTTGCAATCAGAGGATGAGTTAGAGGCTCACAGAAATAGTGTATTTCGATTCAAACGTCATCCAACTGCCCTGCAGAGCAATAAAAACTTCCATCGATATCTTAGCTAACTTTCAAAAGAATTTGACAGTTGATGGCTGATGGAGCATGGAGGACAAACTCTAATTTGACGTAAAAAGTGTATTTTGATCTAAATATCACCCAATTCTCCGGAGCAGTCTGAAAATTTCGATACCAATTTAACAAACTCAAGTATCTTTATTTTCTTTGTTTCCAAAAATAATCTTTCAAATAATAAATCACTTCACAATCGTAGTTAATGGACACTTCATGAAAAATGATATTTTTAATGAACTTTTCTTGAAAAAAAAAAAACTTTGCTTAAAAGTATTGAGATCTAATATACATATATGTCAAGTTCTAAGTTCATAAGGTTTTTAGTATCAAATATCTTAAGTACTCATACGCCAAGTAATTTTGTAACAACTCAAAATTATGACAGAAAATTGTGATCAAAATTTGATGGGTTAACTGGTCAAATTTTCATACATTTTAAATTGCGAGTAAAGTCTATTTTATACATCTATGCAAGGTGTAGGTTTCATATAAAAAAAATGATATTTTTCCTAGGTGTAAAGAACTGTCAAAAACTAAATGCAATTATTTCGGTGGCAAGGAAGAATAAATTCATGTAACAACTACCAAAAATGCTCCACATAAGTAGTTGCAGTTCGCAGAAAGAAGGTGGATTCCACCCCATGGCTGTAGTCAGACCAACTCTTGGGTGAGCACAGCTTACTTAAACAATTTCAAGATTTTGCACATTTTTAACTTAAGAAAAAAAAATATTTTGATTAATTACTTCATTGGTTGCATCGAGCTCTGTTATGCGTTAAATCTCAGAGAACATGTTTCTTTAGCTGGGACTTTTTACCAATCCATTTGTCCGTTGATAAATTTGAATAGATCGAACATTTTTTCGTTCGCATCGCATCGAACAATATATTTCTTGTTATTTGTGAGAAGATCGAAGAAGAATGATAAATTTAAATATTTTATGATTTGGGAATGATATAACGAATTCTGATTTGAAAATTTCTCAAAGATTCAAGTTCAAAGTTCAAATGAGCTCATTTGAACTTTTAGCTTGACTTATATTCACTCGCTCCACTAAGACAGAAGAATTTTCAAAGATATTCAGTTGAGAATTAAGGTACTACCTATAAGCAATTATTTGTTGTAGGACTTAAAATGATTTTTTTATTCATCGCAGCATTTCTTTCATTTCCGGTGGTACCTATACCTTTTTTTTATTAAAATTCCTTCGCAATATGCCTATTCTCTGAAATTATCAAAATAAATTTTGTTGTTCATTGGCTATAAAATAAGATTTATAACTATTGATGTATTGGCTTTAATAATTCACTTTAAAAAGGTAATCCTTAAAATCATTCAAGTGAATTTTGTAAATAATTCCAATCCCTTAAGACTCTTTTCAATTTGCTTATATAGCACTTAAAAAAAGTATACGCATAACACCCATCAAAAAATATACCATTGGTGACCAAAATCATTAACATCTTCAGCAACCCCCAACAAAAATGTTTTTACTTTTTCTTGTATGCCTTAAGCCTTACCTTCGCTAAGATGTAAAGCTCCATCAATATGTCACAGAATTCTGAATTTCAACAAAAGTAAAATCCAAAAACCCTTTTCAAATAACATTTCACATTCTTCCATGAAATAAAAATTTGCCAAAGTCAATTAAGCGATATATCACACTTTACATTAAAAATAAAATCCTGACTATAATTGATCGATTTTGCATAGCTCTATACCTATTCCTTCTTCAGAGTTTTCGTCCGGACAAAAAAAAAAAAAAAAAAAAAAAATTAAGTGCAAAATTGTAACTTTGACAGTTTAAAAAAAAAATTTTTTTTGTTATTCCTATATGAAAATCAATTCCCATTCCAATAATTTTTTCTCATCTCCTATTCAAAAATGTCTGAAAACTTTTTCTGACATTTATTCAAAAGATTCAGATTCAAAAGCATTGCAATTATTCTCAATGTTTTATTTTTTTTATTTTTTTTATTTTTTTTTTGTTTGCGTCGTTGAACCTTTCTTCCCGCTGTGAAATTTTGATTCGATTGAAAAGGTAAAACTTAACAACTTTATTCAATCAAAAGTCTTCCCGTGGGGATATTTTTGTCGCCCTCCATGACAGTCCACACCTTGGCTTCTCACTTCCGCAAACAAAACAAAGTTATAAGAGAGGAAAAGAAAAAACAACACTTTATCCCGACAATTTATCAAATGAGCAACGAAATTCAAACAAAAAGATATTCAGGCGGTACCCGAAATAAATAGCATATCGTGTGCCACCACCACACCACACCGTCACAATAGACCGGGGTTTTTATTTTTTACTTTTTACTTTTTGTATAATTTTTTAAAAATGGTTTCGAAATGGAAATTGAACGCTCAACACAAAAACTTCTAAATAGCAACCGCATCACAACCAATGTGAATGGAATGGGACAGTGCCAAACGAAACTGTTATAAGAAATCGAAACTTTTTTGACATCGGTCACAACAGGCAAGAGGGCCTGAATAATTTTTTTTTTTTTACCTTCGAAAGAAATGCTGAATTTTGCCATGGAATCTTGTGTAAAGTGGTTCATTTTTAAAGCCGCTTGAAATAGGACAAATATCATTCGCGAATCTTATCTTTCCTTATGGAAACAATACAAATATAGTTCGCGAACGATACAATTTTCGATCTAAACAAATTTATAATTTTCTCGCGAAAAACTAAATACTTTTTTCTGTATCTCTCGTTCGTGAGAGTGAGAGATAGAACAAATATAATTCTGGTAGAATATGGTTCTCTCAAGATACAGATCTGAAAAGATCCTTGAAACAAATAATTCTTCTTCAAGTATCCATTCATTTCGGTTGTTGAACAATTAATTTGTTGAAATGGGGAAAATAAACATATTTGAGTTTGTTAAATATTTTTCTTATAATGATGAAGCTATCGAATGTTAAGAATTCAGTTCATCCCCGCCTGTTTATTTTTGAACAATTTGTTGACATTTGATTCAGAATTTTGACTCGAATACTTTTTCTTCCAAAATGTGCTTCACTTCCAATCTATAAGATTATCAAATGGTGAATTCTATGAAGTTATGGCTTAGAAACCCTCTAAAAAAACAGAAATTTTCAGTTCTTTAATTGCTCCGGAAAAAGGTGACTTTGTTGCAATTCATTGACATTTGCATCGAATTCCTCTTTTTTCCACAAAATGAAGTAGATCGTCTGCCATCTGCCAAGCTACTCGTATCAACTGTCAAATTATATGAAAGGATACCCTAGATGTCGATGGATTTAAAAAGCTCTAAAAATCAGACATTTTCACAATTTTTTTACTGCTCCGAAAAAATGTGGTTGTACGACAATTGGGTGACATTTGGATCGAAATACACTATTTAAACTTTGTTAAACAATCTTGAAGCTGTAATAATAATATATTTGCCATAATATTCTGTTTGAATAGATCTTCAATAGTTCCCACTTCCCACTTGATAAATTCGGAGCCGAACCAAATTTTACAAATTTCAGCAGATGAAAAAAATGCGAACGTGAAAATAGTGTGCCTTAAACATGGATAGTCTATCGATAGTAAATAACTATCGAAAACATCGATGGTTCTTATAACAATCGCATGTGTCATAATATTTTTAAATTCTTAATTTCCCCTTTCATTTATTACTTAATACTTCCACCCCCTTAAGGAAAAACAGTGAACACTGAATGTACTGTCTATGAAATAAGGGAATAAGTATGGGAAACCCAAACAACATGGCTTAAGGAAATACCAGACCTCCTCATCATACTGGCAATGTCAGTTCCCTTTAGAGAGAATATTTCGAAAGCTGGTCAAAAAATATTGACTGAACTCCGCAACTGACTGAAGCCCAAAAGATCACGAACTGCTTTTTTTTTTAAATAACTATGAGAATTTTTTTTTAAATATTTCTGTCTCTTAATAAATAGATTTTGCAAATAAAAATTCTTGATTCATAGAATTTAGAAAATGTTACTTTTATTTCTTTCTATGAAAACTATCGATAGACTATCGATACTAATGGGTATTTTTAAAAAAATTATCGTGACTATCGCAAGTGCCAACTTTTGATGTTTAAGGAATACTACGTGAAAACGAACTCTATTTAAAACGAAATGATTGTATCGTTCTTTAATGAAAACAGTGGTAATCTTCTTCTTATTTATTAAATATTACCTTTTTTACTAATTGAATTATTTAGTTTTGAAAGGCCTTATATCCACTGGTTTGTCAAATTAGGATGAATGTCAAATTATCAAAGGCACATTTACCATTCGATTTGAAAAGTGACAAGGTGAAAGTTGTCAAAAATAATTAATGATTATAATTTTTTCCCACGTCTAGCGAACAACTACAACTTCAAGACAATGGTATTTCAAAAAGGTGAATTGTTGAAAATCTGTATATGGGCATTCCATACCAAATCACCGTATTTTTGACCCAACCCTTTTTGCTCATTTTTAGATATTTTGTGGTTTATATTAAAAACAGCTTGAACACCAACGAGCCTTATGCAACAGCCAATATTGAGTAACCGATTTGTTAAAAATGTCTTTCGCATAGTAATAGACAGGTAATTAATATCGATATCTTAAAAAGTAGGGTATCATTTTTTCGTCTTTAAATGGAGTTTTATAAACAAAATTTTTTAAATCGAAGTTATCATAACGTAGTTATTAAAGTTTCAAATTTTATATCGTACGACCCCTTCGATTTAAACAAAATTCTGATTTTTATTACACAACTTTTAAGCCAAAAATCAATTTGTGATCACAATATTTTCAATTTTTTTTACTACGAAAAAAAAACATTTGAGATAATAATCAAACACGACAAACAAACTTTAATAGAGAACACCAAAAAAAGCACAGTTCTTTCTGTCTGTATGTTCGTCTACAACCTAAACGGCCCGATCGATTTTTTTCAAACTTGGTATACATAGTGGTTTTTGGTGATTATGCCCACACCTTTTTTTTCATTTTTTCTTAGAACCAAAATTAACGGAACCTGCCATACATTTTTTTAGCAATTTTACATAACCGTATTTTTCTCATAAACGGCTTAACAACTTTTCTTAAAAAAAAAACAATAAATTAATTTTAGAAAAAATGCTTATTAGTGCTACCTCCCAAAGAACCATTTTTTAATTTTCAATTTTCTTCAAGACCAAAAACTTCAAATATTTTTGTGTACTTAGATATAAAAAATAAAAAAAAAAAATGACTTCTAAGGTTTTCATTAAACTTTTTCTGTGGGCTAAAATTAATTTAATTTACTACCATGAAATTCAAAATTTACAAAAAGCAAATAATAATAGTACGTCTCATAGAACGTTTTCTTTAATTTTGAATTTTCTGAATATCGGCTAAGCAGTTTTTGATTATGTTTTTATACACAAATTTTTTTAAGATTAAAAAATACTACATATCAAAATTTTCAAAAAAGAAAGTTTGTGAATTAAAAAAAAATTAAATTTTATTTTTTGAAAATTCAATATTTCTAAAACGGGTAAAGCAATTTTTTTCAAATTTTAATTTTTCGTGCAAATAAATAAATACTTAAGATTTGCATACCGAAAATTCCCTAATAATTTTTTTTTAAAACTGTCCCAACGATTTAAATCTTTTCTGTCCGTACAAATATATTCAATAAAGGAATAAAATAGACGCCAATTATATCTATCATTGAAACTCAAACTAATTGAAAATTTTAATGAATGATTTTGAGACACTCAGAAAGCAAAATAGTTCTAGTCAAAACAAATTTTCAAATAGGCCCAATTTTCGAAATAATAATAATGATCATTGAAAAAAGAAAAGTCTTATTATGTGGATAGTTAGGCCTATTTGAAATTTGTTTTGACTAAAAATATCAATTAAATCTTGGGCTTTGTTTGTTGATCAAAATAATTAATAATTTTCAATGATGAGTTTCAATGATAGCTATAACTGGCGCCTTAAGAAGGTCTTCTTTTTTTTCATCTCAAGAAAATTTGTTTAGCTAATTTAAATGTCGTATTTTAAGTTTTTAAAATTTTACCTCTCATAATATCCATGTCGTTTCATACAATTTTCTTAAACCCTTAGCGCCTTGAACATATGAGCAAGTACGTGCGACCCAGTCATGCATTTTATTTTATGTATCTATAATTTTTATAACTTAAATGTAGCGTAATATAGAGTAGAATTTTTTAATATTTTGTTAAAATCAAAGGGATCGCACTTTTTGAAAATGACGATTTAAATTTTCAAACATTAATAACTGGGTTATAATTACTTCGATTTTTTTTTGATTTTTTCCTGAAACTTAATTTAGAGACGAAGAAACTGATACCCTACTTTTTAAGATACTTTGCAATATAGTTAATCAAAAAAAATGTTCTCATTAATTTAAAAAAATAGGTTGCTCAATACCAGTTTGGAATATAAGCTGAAAGTTAGTGCTCAAGTTGTTTTAAATACATACCACCACATATCAAAAATGGGCAAAATCGAAAAGGCTCGGTTCAAAAACTCGGTGATTTGGAATGCAATGCCTCATATGTATGTAAGTTTTCAAGTGTTTTTATATACAACTTATAAAATATGTGAATCCCTAAAAGCGTTCAAATATTTTTACTTCTGATATAGTGACTATAGGGCAAGTTTTGGATTAGTGAACAAAAAATTGAGATAACAACCAACATATGTCTTGTCATGTCACGATGATAGAAAACACGAAAAAAAGTGGGTGGCACAACTCTGTCTGTCTGTCGGTCTGCCCTCGTAATATAGCCAACACAACTGAAGCAATTTTCTTCAAATTTTTAACTTAAGGGTATTTTGCAACTCTCCAGAAGGGAAATAGAAATTTTTTAGGACTAAAAATAACGGTACTTGCCCTACAAGCGTAAATGAAAAGCTTATTTTTTTCAAAAATGGCTGTAACGATTTTAATACAAAAAAAAAATCAGTATATAATTGTAGGTATGGTGTACTTTTTGATAAGAAAAATATTTACCGAAAGCTATTAGTAACGGTTTTTAATTTTCGATTTTCTCATTAACGGCTTAACCGATTTCAGTCAAAACTCTTATGCAAAATCTCTTTTAAATATTGCATATCAAAATTTTGAAAAAAAAAATAAATTTTGGACTTTTAAAAAAGTATTTTTTTTTAAATTTTATATACAAAAACTTATTTCTTAAGAAAACCGCTCCAACGTTTCTTTTTGCACGTATCCATGAATATTTAAGTAATCAAATGACATACTTGCTTTAGGGCTTTTAGCTTTTCAACTAGTTGTTTATACAATTAGAAGAACGATTTGAATACTCTTTTTATTTTTTTTTTATAAATACTTTCATGTTCTAAAAGTTCCTAAATTCAAGCAACTTGAACATAAGAGCTAGAACGTGCGATCCAGTCATGCATTTTATTTCTTAAAGTGATGATGATGGCATCATTTTTCTTAAGCTTTTTATAATAATTTCTTGAAATTTAACTAAATTTTGGCCGAGCCTTACATTTTCTTTTGGTGATGTATTAATACTTTATAGGGTATGAATCATGATTTTCGAGGTTGAAAGACCTTTCATTAGGCTGCCATCTTGAATAATTGGTTAACTTGTAAGCCGTTAGCTTGACTTTAATTTTTAAACCTCTTTTGCAGAATATTTAAGTCTTTACTATCAACGTTTATTTACTTTTTCTCGTAAGTAAAAAACAGACAAACGTTTTCCAGAAAAATATTACAAAAGGGTTGTACATTTTTTAACTAATTTTATTGAGAAAACACTTAAGATGATTTTCAACTGTTACTTCTCTTTTTTTCAATTTTACAGTAAAAAGTACCTATATTAATTTAAATTACAGAGAATTTAATTTTCTACAAAAAAAAATATTTTTTTGTTAGACTAATGGTTTTTAAGATAAGGTGACATTTCAATGGATTATAAGGAATTGTGAAATTCTCCTTGTTAAAGAATTTTTTTTTCTTTAAAAAAAACTCTCAGCAAGTTGTTTTATTTTTGGTATTTCTCAAAATCGATTTCAAGATAGAAATCTATTTTTCATGCTAATGGATTTTTTTATTCAGTTTGTTCTATCGCCTTACCAGCTTTACCCTATACAGCACTCTCCCCCAACCAACTCCATCAATTCAAGTCTCATGTATAGCCAAATTTTTCTCTGACAGTTTTGAGTAGACCCCCAGTCTTTGTCCTCCCAAGGGGATGAGTGACTTAAGCCTGTGACGACAAAAGGTGAGGTTAAAGCAAATGGGCAGATTTACGATTGTAAGGACATCGTGACTTCGGGGATAATAGGAGATTGTTTCTTGTTTCTCTTGTCGTTACCTTGGTTGTTAAGAAGGGGGCTTGGAATGACTCTTTACAATAAATAAGTGGTTTTAGGCGTGACGTATTCATTGGCGGTAGATCTTTCTCTCAAGAAAACTTTTGATTTTATTTGTAGGTAGGTATATTATTTGGGAGCATTGTAGAACGTTCCACCTAGAACTCTAGAATTGGCCAAATTTAAATATCAATGATTGTACATACCTAGTTCCGTTCCCACTGGAGCTGGAAAGGACTATTATGGGACATTGTCGTCTCCTAACAATACTCCTTGTGAATTTAAAATCCGGGTATATACACTATTCAACATATACATATGTATATGTAGGTTTGTTTATTTTGTACCTACAATAAGTTTGATCCTAAAACGTTCTAATCTAATGTTTTGCCAGAATAGAAATCGACCAAATGTCAAGCTGTATAATATAGAATCGTTATGGGTTTCGCATAATTCTTAAATAAAAATCCCAACGTACCATATGGAATTTATGGAGTTTTGAAAACATCAGGAAGCTCTTTATAGCGAATTTATCGCTGGATAAATGGGGATGAAAATGGTTGGCTGGGTGGTTAAATATGTTTATATACATAGCTGGGGGGATGGAGAGAAAAAGTTTTTTTTTTATTTTTCAAGTGGTTGATGTTTATATTCCTCAAATATGCACTCAAATTCAATGAGTGTAATACCCCAGTGTGATGGCTCTGGTTGGAATAATATTGTTGTTTTCGGATGGTCGGACCTAGCAATACCCATCAGTGCGAGGGAATCATTTCAGATCTCCATAAACGTAAACGAAGTGGACACACATTTTTTTTTTTGTGAAATTCTTTATTATTATTTTCCTTTCGGATATATTTAAGCAGTGATAATAATATTAACAAAAGATTGGGGAGAGGCGTTTTTATAGGCTCTTTAGAAAAAATAACAGGAAAGAATTTGCCATTGAGGATGATATACAGGAGAAATGATTAAAATTTGTAAACCAAATTATTTAAGTTTAATTGAAAGTTAAAAACAAAAAAATTTAAGGTACGAAATACATTATTTAGAAAGTGAAATAACATAAAAGCCATTAATTGATAAGGGTTCATACATAAATTTAAATATTCATGGGTAAAAGTAAAATATGGATATGAATGCGTCAAGAATGAATGTGGATAATATGAGCAAATAACAAAACTTTGTAAATAAGTCAATAATTGGTTGTGATAGTTTTAATTTTGCCACTCGGTTTTCTTTTTCTATATTTTTCTAATTTAAAGATTTAGAAGTTTTTTTATGAAAAAGCTATTCTTTTATTCAGAAAATAATGGTTTTTAAGTAGGTCTAAGGGTTTTTATTTTAAAATTAATTCAAATAATTTCTAGAAACTGAATGGTGTTACGAGTATTTTGTCTAATATCGAACCATGCAACTGGGTGCATAGGGCTCTAATTTCTGTTTCAAACTTACAGTGGTTCCAGCTGTTTGTAGAGTCAGTCATAGATTCATAAAATCTGAACCATTATATTTTTTAATGAATTATTCAGGGACGGTAAATAGTGCTATAATAAATTATTAAACAAATTGTGTACATCTGTCTGTCTGTCAGTTGAGCTACAACCTAAACAGAGGCATCGATTTTCGTACAAATTGGTAAAGATTTTTGTTATTTTAGCTTAGAACCAAAAATAACAGTATCTGCCATACAATTTTTACCTACGATATGACAAGCTATTCATTCTTTAATAAAATTGATCTAGAAATTTTGTTCAAAGTTGCCATTACGATGATAGGGAATCGAAAAAAAGGGGTCTCACAATACTGTCGTCTGTTCAATTACACTGGGCCCCATTAAATTTACAAGGTTCATAATCCCATGTAAAGTTACAGACATTTCGGAAATGTACCTGATTTTAGTAACCTTATCGTCGGCTTAGAACGTAAAGCAGCTAACTTCTATTTTGCATTTTTTGCATACAAGTATTTAAAAAAAAAGTGTTTGCATTACTTAAAAAAAAAACAAAATTACATTTAGTGTTTTTCAACATTCGTTATTACTTAATTCAGTGAAATTGAAATGATTTGATATATTTTTGTATTTCCAAGCAATTTTTGAAGTGGTTTAGAATGGTCAAACAAAATGTGGAGTAAGCCGCTTTACACTCTAAGCCGACGTTATATTAAGTGTTAAATTAGCCTGGTGGCCTATATTACCACATTCAAGTCGATGTAAGGAGATGAACTGTTATTTTAACACTGAATTCTGGCAAACATATAGCGCTTATTTTAACTGAGATCGTGTTTTTTTAACACAACTTGCTATGAATTTCTATTTTACCACAAATCAGGTTGAATTAACATTTTTTATGGTTATTTTAGCAATACTTACCTGTTGAATTTAACCTGGCCCCATATTAAAGAAACACTTTGCCAGTTAATTTCAACGTGACACCAGTGTTAAAGCACATACACACACATGCCATCCACATAAAAACAGTTTTAACTAATTGATATTTAGCACAAATTTTTATGCAGAGAAGAGGCCCAGGAGATGCGTGATAACTCCATGTGTGAGAGGTTCCCAGTTCAAAACTAAGTAAGTTTCACAAAGTATTTTTAAAATAAAATAATACACATTGTAATAAATTTCTATACTTTCAGAATAATGCGAAATGAATTGAACTGTAAGCAACGTTAGAGATCTGACCTAGACGCATGGATCCAAGACATAAAAATAACCGGATACAGGGTAGATTCAACATTGAATCATGTAAAATTTACAGGATGTTGAACATTTTATTCATGTTTTTAAACTAAATTTTTATGTAAAGTCAACTAGATTTACAGGTAAAATTAGCAAGATTTTCAGGTAAAATTTACAATTTCACTATTTTAAGGCAGTGTTAAATTTACATGATGTCATGCAGATATAACTTGAAACCTACGTTGGTTTAACGCAACATTAAAATCAGGTATCTGGTTAAGTAGTTTACCTGATCTACCGAGTTGAAAAGTAAAAACTTTTTTTTTTTTAAATGTTCAAATTTTTTTGGAAAATCAAATATTTTGAAAATATACATGGTTGATTTTTATAAAACTCGGTATTTAAGAGTTTTTTACCCTCTCTAATGTATTTTGAGAAAAACTTTTGATTTTATAAAAAAATATTACGTTATCTTCCATACAAATGTCAAAAACCGTTAACAAAATGTTGTCTTTTTCATAAAAACGGCTTTTACTATTTTTTTTTTTAAACCTCTTCTGTATGCTAAAATTAGTGCAATACACTTACTACCAAAAATTATAAAAATTCAGATATAGCAACTATCTTTTGATAGTACCTCTTATCTTTTTTTAATTTTTAACTATCTCACTGTCGGCAATTAATCTATCTTTTGTATAGAAATTTCAAATAAGCATACAAAAATTACAGTTCAAAAAAAAAGTATTGTTTGGATTTTAAAGAAATAAGTTTTTAACCAAACTGTACACATTTCGGAAATCACCTAGTTGATTTCTTCTAAAACTAAGTACTTACCTGTTTCATAGCACTTTTTAGAATTGTAAATCAAAAATATTTTACTTTTGTTCAAAAATAACGGTCCCATCAAAAAATATTGAAAAACCATTGGAAAAATTTCATTTTTCTCGGAAACACCTACTATGATTTTGATAAAAAAAAATGTCTGTTTACTTAAACTAGAACCATCTGCTATAAAATATTAAAGAAACTAACATTTATTATCACACTTTTAAAAGTTCCTTCCCTAGAATATTGTTTTTGATTTTGAAGCTTTTCTTTATTGACTGATTGTTCAGAGTCTAGAAAAATGGACTCTTAACATAGGTACTATGGTTAGTAGTTAGATATCGCATCCAAAACAAATAAAAACAACTATTTTTACAATATTTTGTGTTTGCATTGCAAGCTCTTGTACGAGCCAAAAACTTTTTTATTCGATTTCAAAACAATGAACCTATATTTTTTAATTTTGGAAAATTCATAATTCTGGAAAAGTTTTCAAAGGAAAATTCACACAAACAATATTAACAAAAATTACAATAGCGAAGAACCTTTACCTAGGTATCTATTCATTTTATGAAGCATGTTAAATATTAAGTTAAATCATAAACAAAAGGTTCTTTTCAAAAAATATTCAGTATTTTCAGGAGCAAAATTAAGTTCTTGGGATGTCTCGTTGGTATATCCTTTGAAATGTGTACAATAGTTTCATTCATAACTAAAGAGAAATGTTTAAGGCCCAACTTATTTTCGCATAATTGTAATACTATTCATTAGTTAGTAAAATATCCTAAGGACTTATAAGTTTATTATTCTGTTCATAACGAAAGTATTTCATTGACTTCTATCCTCAACAATATAGATACCCAAATTAAACCAAAAAACCCGTCAAAATATGTTGGTTTTACATTTACATTTTAAATAAACCATAGCATCATCCTTGAGCTTAGATAATGCTTTTGGGATTAAATATAATTCAAAAGCTATTATCTTCTCATCGAAGCAAATAATTTGCCATGATATAAACAGGGTGTATCTAAATGATACTTCAAAACTTTGGAAAATAGTTCTCCAGGATGATGTTCTAAAAAAAAACTTTTGCAGTTTTCAAATACGATTTTATAATTTTCTCAAATAACAGAAGTTTTTTTTTAAATTTTGGCTACCAAGGTTTCATTTAAATATTACCAGAACACCAGAGTTTCGAAAGGTAAATAAGAACCTAAGAACCGCACAGTTTTTAAAAATCTGTAGGTATACAAATTTCGACAACCTTTTCCTAAAAAAAATTTATTGGATAAAATTTATTTAGAAAATGATATCAAAGAATTTATTTTAATATATGTTCAAGAACAGCAACAGATATTGAAAGTATTTCAGTTGTTTTTTAGAATTTTTTGTATCCATTGTTTTAGAAAATTACCCCCAGTCTAGGGCCGAATTAGAACATCTTTCTTATACAATTTTGTTTACGTTCCAAAAATCATTCCTAAAAAATCAACTTCATTGGAAACACCCTGTATATACAAATATTTTCGGAATAGGATATACCTTCTAAAATTACTTTCAAAAGAGTTAAAACATTTCAAAACATAACTTTTCGCTCAATCTCGCATTCTCTGTTGTCTTATAAAGTTTTGAAAATTCATACAGCTTTAACATTGTATATACCTAGGTATACTCTAAACAAGGCATAGATATAGAAATAAATATTATGGATGGAGGAAGAGGAAGACTGATTTCGGTGATATAGGGTATAAACCGGGACAAGGCAACCTAATGCTGGGATCTTCTAAACATAAACATATTCATGCATAATGTATAAGGATGGAAAGGAAATCTTGGAATATTGGAGTTTCTCCCCAACTGTTTGCCCGCGAGGACTATAAAACTTGATTGATTACCAACCTCTCTCATTTCTAAACGGAATTGTTAATGTGTCGTTTAACTGCTTTGCGAGTCCAATTGTAATTGAGTTGATCTTCATTGATAATGAAATTAGATAAGGTTAATTCATATGTTTTAATGAATATCCATTATTTTTGTTTGTGTAGCTGCAGAAACACAAAGAAGAAACCACTTTGATAAATCTAATTAAATAATAGTTTCTGAATAACCCTTAGCGTTTGAAGCTTTAAATATCCAGAACTTACTATGTTCGAAGAGCTCTGAAAAGACTTTGTATGGTGACGCAACAGTTCGTGGAGAACCAGGGCCTAGTGGCTTAGAACTCTCAACCATTTCTGTGTGCGTGTTATTGGCAAGAAGAGAGGGGACCTACAATTTTTGGCCGAGTCCAAACGGGATAAGAAGAGGATTTGTCAATTCTTCGCAAGAGGAAGTACCTCGGGAAAAGACTCTTAGGGAGGTAAAACACGATTTTTTCTTTTTTTTTGCATTTTAATTGGTCAAGGGCCGATGCTACAGGTTGCAAAGGGCACCAGGGCAATCTGTTTTTTTTTTCTTCCGCAAAAAATAAGTGAAAATTTAAGCTCTTAATTGCCAAAATTAGTTTTCACAAAAAGAGTGTTTTCGTTTTTTGAAATAAAAATAGGTGAAAAGTTAAATGTCATATTTTTCCACGTGGAATGTTGTTCAAGTTAAACTCACAATAAGGCTGATTATATTTTTCAAATAGCTTTTAAGTACTTTTTACCTAAATACATTTTTTGGAGCTTAGTATATTTTTGTGATATGCTTTTTTGAATTTTGTTTACAATTATTTTTATATTCCTTAATAACTATTAGTTTTGTGATATAATAATCCATTTCCTATGTTTTGATAAAATCCTATTCTTTGGCGTTGATCGTTAATAAAACGCATTACAAAGTCTACACCTTGGGTTATGGGGAAATGAATTCCTCCACCAATAACCGCAATTGGGGGCGCTAATGATAAAACTTGCACAGGGCGCTAATTTATATCGGACTGGCTGGCCCTTGTTTGCACACATGTATAAAAATTATATGCTCACAAAATTTGAAGCGGTATTAAACACTTTTACTTCGCAAATTTGTTTTGCATTTTAAAAGTGCATTGTGATGGTCAAAGAACAGCGGAATCACTGCCAGATTTTTAATTTTTTGTAAGTAATATCTGCATTTTTTTTAAATATTAAAATTTTATCAATTAAAATTTAACATATGGACGACGTGGCTCTACGTCCCGCGACAAAAAAGCTGTAACTATAGTATTTGTGATTTTACACTATGAGTTTTTCTTTTGTTCGTTTCGTTTTTCGTCTTTTTGACAGGTACGTATCTTCGTGATTACACACAACGAAAGAAGTCCATTCGTTTTTTTGTTGACGTTCAAAAAATTTGAAAATCATTTATTGGAAAATAGACAGTAATAATAATTAATAATGTTTTTAAATCACTTCTTGTTCAAATTTATATCGATTTAATCATGAAAAACAATCTTAAAGCACATTAGTTAAACATTTAAAGTGTATAAGCACCCTCCGCCTCTGCTTGTTTTGTCAAATCATAAACGTCAAAGTTTAACCGGAAAAAATCTTAAAATTTAATACGTGCTTTCTTTTCTTTATTCCCCCTACATTTCTACACACCTCACCCAATGTATCAAAAAGGACGTAACACGAAACGAACGAAAAAACGAATCTGGAAATTAGGCTCCATATTTACGCAAGTAACAAAAATCATTTGGTCAGTTTATATTTCTTGAGCACTCAGTATCTCTCCTTATGTAATTTACTGCGGCAAAAAATAATTGAGCAAGCGAATTAAAAAAATTTCATCCTCAGTTTTCAAGAGGAAAAGTGAGGAATTTTTTAGAGGAATCCTGTTTGTATGTATTTCTGAGTGCTCTGAGTCTTCTGAGATCTCAGAAATATAAACTGGCTAATTCAGTTGCACCAATTCATATTTTAAATTTGAGCAGTTTAGACGTCTACATTTTGGCGCTCTTCACAAATGCTTTGTAGGGCCTGAAAGCATGCAACAAAAAAGTTCTACCATCTAGATGGGTTAGGTATTTATGTATCTACACATAAGGACATTATCAAAACCTGTTCGAGTTAGAGAGAGTTTTATAAAAATAATTGAGGAAATTCGACTCAGAGGGAGTTCGATTTGGAGGGAGTCAACTGTATTTAAAATCAACAAGATGATCCACTCGTGAATACATGCTTTTGTTCTTGAATAAGAACCAAATAAGCTGACTTTTTCTTCAAAGCTTAACTTTTAAAATGGTGGGGCACCTTCTGTTCACACTCATTTTCTTAAAGAAAATAAAACGATCCAGTCAATGGACAAATTGCTACAATTGGGATTTTCATCAGGGACGCTACAAAAGTAGAGCGACAGGGACAGCAAACGTAAGGTTTGTCATTTCATGATGAAAACATATACGAGCCAACAACGAGTCGAAATTATTAAAATTTACTACCGAAATTCGGAGTCAGTGGCCTCAACGTTAAGAGCGCTACGTCCAAATTATGGTCGTCATAATCGTCCTAGCAGATCAACAATTGAGCGTCTAGTAGAAAAATTTGAGTCCACAGGTACGGTACAAAATGTTCCCGTGCCAGTGAGACAAAGAAGTGCCCGTAGTGTCGAGAATATTGCTGCCGCTGAGACTTCAGTTGCAGAAATCCCAAATGTGTCTCTCACACGTCGTTTCCAAGCATTGGGCATCTCTGTGACGTCGTACATCCTCACAAGATTAAATTGACGCAAGAACTGAAGCCGCTTGACCACCAAGAAGCGTCGTATGTTCGTGAATTGGGCTGAGCAACAACTTGAAAATGATTCGGATTTTCATCGAAAAATCATCTTCAGCGATGAGGCTCATTTCTGGCTGAATGGCTTCGTCAATAAAAAAAATATGCGGTATTGGTCAGGCAGCAATCCACACGTACTCCATAAGTCATCATTGCAACCCGAAAAAATTACGGTTTGGTGAGGTTTATGGGCCGGCCGACGGCGTCATTGGGCCATACTTCTTCCGTGATGATCAAGAGCGGCACGTTACTGTGAATGGGGATCGCTACCGTCCAATGAACACAGAATATTTTTGGCCCCATTTGGATGATATGGACTTGGAGGACATGTGGTTCCAACAGGATGGCGGCGCCACAAGCCACACAGCGAATGTCACAATCAATTTAGCGATTTGACGCCGTTAGACTATTTCCCGTGGGGATACGTCAAGTCTTTGGTCTGTGCCAACAAGCCAGCCGCGATTGATGAACTTCGTACGAATATCGAACGTGAAATTGCAGCAGTATCGGCCGATTTTTGCTTGAAAACCGTCGAAAATTGGGTTCAGCGTCTGGACTTCTGCAAGCGTGCCTGTGGTGGCCATGCAAAAGACATCGAGTTCCATACATAATGGCATCAAACGTTCTTTCACAGGAATAAATAATTTCATTGATATCCAAAAGCGTTTTTGTTTTATTTAAAAAAAAAAACTTTTGTAGCGCTCTTATTGAAAAACCCGATACTTAAATTTGTTACAAATGCGGCCATACAGAATAGCCCCTAAGTACTCGCTCACTAATAAAAAAGGGTTTTTTTCGATTAGCACAACACTGATTCCATATAAAATATGAATAATTCACAAAAAAAAACTATTATGGTGGTTTTTTCTGTGTAGGAAAAGGGTGTTTTTTTAGACGTGTGGTTTTCAATCTGACAACACTTTTTTCGCAATTGGTCTTTTTGACAGCTATCACTTGATTTATGCTCAGTTTGGTTTGCCATTTCATAATGAATAGACTTACTCCTGCACAATGTTTGCAAATCGTCCAAATTGATTACCAAAATAATGGCTCGGTCCGCACGATGCATCGCGAAACAAATAATTTATTGAAGGAAACTTTTGGTGAGGTGCCGAATATTCTGTTCCAGAGCGTCAATCATCTCGAGCTTGTCGGCGTAGGCAAGCGACTTCAAATAACCCCACAAAAAATAACCTCACGACGCGAGATAATGCGCTCACCAAAAGTTTCCTTAGAAAAATTGATTGTTTCCCTATGTGTCGAGCTAACCGAACTCTTATTTTGGTAGTAAATTTGAACGATTTGCAAACGTTGTTCAAGAGTAAGTCTATTCATTATGAAATGGCAGACCAAACTGAGCATAAATCAAGTGACATCTGTCAAAAAGACCAATTTAAAAAAAAAGGCATTGCCAGATTGAAAACCACATGTCTAAAAAAAGCACCCTTTATAAGTACCAATATACACCAAACAACTGCAACGAAAAATCAATTTATCTCTATGTTTTATGCTCAGTAAATTCTAAATCAAATCAAATATTGCTGAAATTTCATAACACCTACTCAGTTTTTGCCAACAGCAACTGCCAATCCAATAAACTATTATTTATTTGATTAACATTTTTTTTGTCTGTTCCTTTTAAGGTAAATCCAAATCAGAAAAATGTGTCTTCAAAAGTTTCTTTGTCTGACATCGGAATGACTGTCTGAATTCAGTAAAAATATTTATTTTTTTTTTTTTTCATTTCCTTCGCAGAGGGTGGTAGATCATATTAGTAAAAGCATATAGGAAGAAGAATGTCTTTCTGAATTTGTCCTTATACAAAAAATAAAAAGAAAAAAAAAATAACATCCTAAAATAAATTAATTAGATTTGAGTATATAGAGGTTGATTCCACCAATTTTTGTGTACCATATAGCATGATGAAAATCACATTTTCTTTATCATCATTCATTTAATATTTGACGTTTCCTTTTTCTAACGCCTTAAGGGAATGTGCCATGCTTTCACAATATCCTTAATATACATATGTTGGAATGTACTCGTATGTTATTTCCTATTTATATTATTTTTTGTGTCATAATAAGGTCTGTTCTATCTTTTATCTAAACCTAAATGAATAAAGAAATCCAAAGAAACAAAAATATAAGGTTAAGATTATTTTACCTGTTATCCTGATGTTAGAAATAGCCAAAGGTCCTTTTGGAAGATAAATAATATGATTAGTCTAGCATATAGGATTGATAGGCAACCTAAGATGTTCTGTGCGATATAGTAGGTGATGGATGTGTTGGATATATAGAAATGATTTCAACTTGTATGCATTAATTATTTTCTGCAGAAAGGCGTGAAGACTTTACATGTTTTTGTGATGGAAGACATACCCACGATTAGTTCTTCATTTGTCTCCGTTTTTATGTTTCTATATCAAGTCATGTGGAAATCATTATCAAAAAATGTTGAGGGATCGTCTTGCTTGGGGGAATTGCAAGATGTGGATTTATTATATTTAAAATATTTTAGTAAGAAACATATTCCCAATTTAAATATAATTAAAGATGTTCAAATCTGTCTTTTTACTCCATATCTCATCTCTCTGCGATGGACTTTGGGTGCCCAGTAGCTTTAATAAGGACTGTAACTCGGGAAAGTTGTTAAATTTCTTTTAAAAAGACGAGTCAGAACCATAGCTGAAAAAGAGTGCTCTGCAAAATAAAAAAAAAACAACTTTCACCCTTAACTTCATAACATTCGATCAGCGCAATTATACTATCTCAATCAAAAAATATAAACGAACAAACTAATCTGCAATAAAAACAATTTTTCAATAACCAACACCCAATAACACCCACATTGATCAAAATGACTAGGGTACACGGATATAAAAGAAAAATATCTAAAATTGCTTCCAATTAACACGTCTGTCACGGACCTTCAGTAAAAGTAATGAATCGGATAGAAAGTTCACCTGGTCCCCAATTAAAAAAGCAATTTGTCAATTTAATATCATTACTTTGTCCTGTCATAATACATACACACATACCTATACATATTTCGAGTATAAGATACAAAAAAAAAACCGTAGAAGAATTCAATCCCAATAAACGTTCTCTCTAACACATGAGTCCCAAAAAATATGATTTTTCCTGAATTATGCGTAGGAATTTTTTTTTGCGACATTTTTTGACCTAGTGTTTGTATGTTGGAATAAAACATGGCGTATTGGCGTGGAAACATATTGCTTCCTTCGTTTATAAGCAATTTCCGCTTCTCGGCACGACACCCATAAAGATTCAGCAAGAGGGTTGGGTGAAGCAAAGTTTTACACATATGAGAGTAGAATAAAAGAAAGAGTGAGACGTGGCAGGACCCCTTCTGGTTAAATGTCCTTTGCCAGCTACAACGACGAAAGCGACTTTTCAATACTTTCCTCCTATCGTATGGACCAATAAATCGATGGTGATGATGATGATGATGATGGGTGGGGATTCAGTTCGGAGGTGGAATTTGAGTGTACACGGGATTATTTATTTTTAGTTTTTAATTTCCGCTACTCGAAAAGTTATAAATATGTATATAGTATGAGAGGAATAAGATTTTTCCTGTACGATGCAGGATTTATGATTGTAAGATGAAAAACTTGTGCAACACTGAAACTTTTCTTCACATCAAGTTTAAAAAACAGGTGGATATTGAAATTTTTTCTTCCTTTTGGTATTTATATTTACTTTGATTAGATACTTAACATAAATATTGAAGTATTCTAAGAGGACTGGTGCTGGAGTTATGGACTTGCAAAGTTTCGACAAGCAATGGTTTAAGGTTTTCAAGAAAAATGTTGATTAATTCAATGAAGGAACAGAAATTATTTGTATATTGAGATATAATTCTAAAATGTTTTTTTGAGCCATGAAATCTTTACCGGAATTATATATTTTTTCGGATAGAAATCTTATTTTAAGAAAGTTCGTCCATTTTTATGTTTTGTTTTGAAAAGATTTAAAATCAAGCTTATATTATTTGATACAATCTAAAAATTACATGCCACGTTTTAGAATGGTGAGATCCCATTCGTTCAGTTCAAAAGGTACATAATTTTTAGCGGGCGGCTCCCATATGTAAAAAAAGAAAGCCGTAAATAAGCAATTAAATCTAAATTTTAGTAATTTTGACCATTTTGATATTTTTTTGTCTTTCTTTTAAATATTGATTGTACAGTAAAGAAATATAATACCAACTTTGAAGATAGGATTTCAATTCGCTTAGAATTTACATACTTTCTTAAGTTGAGTGCCAACTAAGTGGCTTGCGAAAAGCTGCAATTGGTCTGAATTTCCTATTAATAATCGATTTTGTTATAAAGAACCTTGAAGAAAGTAAAATTTAGTATGTCCGTCAAGTGAGCATTAACACTTCAAAATTTTTAGAATCAAATAATTGGATAAACTGTCGTAAATTTGTCGTAAATTCGTCGTGAAAGAAGAAAATTTTCGTGCTGGTTTTTAAAAATTAACCCCTGGTAATCCTAACTTGACAATCAAGTTAGCACTACCACACCTTAAAATAGGTAAAGATAAAAAATTTACGACAAACTCACACATACTCCTTTTTCCTTTATGAGTTCATTTTACCCTATTTTGGTTCTAACTTGACGGTCAAACTAGCATTACCAGGGGCAAATTTTAAAAAAGCAAGCACGACTATTTTTTTTTCTTTCATGACAAATTTACGACAGTTTATTCAATTATTGGATTTTATAAATTTTGAAGTTTAAATGCTAACTTGAAGGATATATGTATGTATATAAATTTAGTTCAACTTTTCGTTCTGTCTGCAGTACGCTGTTCGATAAGCAAAATTTATTATTGAACATGATCATTTGGAGAAGAAGTCTACACTCTTTTTTCGCACACACAAAAAATAACCCAGACCATTTATTGTGTGTGCGAGAAAATGACATTTGTGTTTTCGGGTTTATTCTAATTGCTTTCATTACAGCATGACTGCCTGCGATTTTTTGTATTTGTAATTGATTTAATTGTTTGAATTTGTGCAACTGTCAACGAATATTTTTCCGCTTCGGTTTCGTAAGCATTTCGTTGTCCTGTTGGAGACCAACTAAAAATTTCGTTTCGTATCAGCTGCGTATTAGTTAAAAAATTCTAAAAAAAGAAAACACAACGCAACGGCAATAAAAACTAGATGTTTTAATTTTCAATTTTTAAGGTTGGAAAAATTATAGTTTTTATTCTTTTTTAATTTTAAGTTTAAAAATAAATTTTTTTCAAAAAACATTTTTAACAAACTTTTAACAAAAAAATGATTAAATAATACGTGGAAGAAGATATAGTATAATATTAAAGGAATTGTCGTTGTTTTATTTAATTAATTTTTTGCTAAACGGTGCGAAATAGATCCTCGCTCTAAAATATTTTTCTTTTTAGCAATTTAACATAATCTTATTTTTCTCAAAAGCCGCTTCACAATTAGTTTTATAACTAAAAAATGCTAAACTGGGTCGCACGTACTTGCTCATATGTGCAAGGCACTGAGGGTTTACGAAAATTATATGTAAGGACATGAAAATTATGAGAGAAAATGTTTAAAAGCATGAAATACAATATTTTAAACTAGCTAAAAAATCTTCGCTGAGAGTTTGATATGAAAAAAAGAACTCCATCTTAATTCTTTATTAAATATGATTGTGTGACAGAAAAAAAAATAAATCGGTGGAGGGGTCTTCTTAAATAAAATAATTTTTTATACATAAAATTCTTAAAACATTTTTAAGAAAACTTGGGGCTTGGGGTTGAAATTCTGGCAACGTCAAAATTCTTTTTGCAAAATTGTGCTTTCGAAATTCTGCTTTTCAAAATTCTGCTTTCAAAATTCTGTAAATCAATTTTCTTATAGGAAAAATTTCTTTTACTTGGTGAAAAAGTGGTGTAGCTAATTTTTTTTTTTTGATTCTCCTGTGTTTTACTTACATTATCCGTCTAAGATACCATTGTAAATTCTTAATATCAAAATTTTTCGAAAATATGACCTACTTCAATTTTAAATTATGTAATATACTATATGTTCCCACCAAAACAAAATTTCATTTTTGATATTTTTAATTGAGGGAAAAGATTTCATAAAAATATGATTCACAAATTTAAAATTTCAAAAGAAATTTGCGGGAAAATCAGATTTTGCTAAACACATCGATCTGGTTAAAAATTTTGTAAAAAAGTGGGTCACACTATTTATGCACTTAAAGTTACAGCCTCAATCACCTGAAAAAGTCTAAAAATAAATGAAACAATAAGTTGTGCATGACTGGTCATTTGTTTTATTTTGAAAAAAAAAAATAAGTCAATGCTAATAATATAATTGGATATGGTCCAAACCAGAAAAAAGACAAATGGCTTACGAAAAGTAGTACTTTTTTTTGTTTATTTTCGTTAATAATACCTACAACTTTTTTGAAAAAAGTAGAATGGGCAGAATTTTACTTTTAAAAATGTTATATGAATTTAGAAAAGCAGAATTTTGACAAACAGAACTGGAAAAAACAGTATTTTGAAAAACTGAATTTTTTGAAAAAAGCAGAATTTTGAAACCAGAATTTCGACCCGCTCCCGAAAACTTTTGGCATGCAAATCTTAAGTATTTATATGTGTGCTAATAAAAGTAAAATTTAAATACAAAATTTTATCAACCTGTTTTTGAAATATCGGATTTTCAAAAAAAAAATTTGAAACTTTTTTTAAAAATTCAAAAATCTTTTTTTTTAAATTTTGATACGCAATATTATTTAATCTGAAATTTGTATATAAAAAAATTTATTTTAATCCGTTCATCGGAAGGTGAGAAATTTCAAAATAAGAAAACACGTTCTAGACAGGTATACTAATAATAGTTGCTAAGTGCAAAATTGTGTAATTTTATATCGTATTAATTTTGGTATACGGAAAAAAATTTATCAAAATCGTAGGAGTCGATTTTGAGGAAAAAATATTTTCCTCCGGTTTTTTTACTTTTGTATGGAAGGTACCGTTATTTTTTCATATGTTAAACATTTTTTTTTTAATATTTTAAAAAGTTCAAAAAAAAAACTTAAGTATCAAGTTTCAAAAAAATCGATCATATCGTTTTCGAAATATTAGGTATTAAAAAAAAAAAAAAATTTGAAACATTTTTTAAAAATCCAAAAATTATTTATTTTTTTTTAATTTAAGTACAAAAAAATATTTATAGTTTTTGGAAGCCTCTGTATAAAAAAAAAATTATTGAAATAAGACATACCGTTTTGAAGAAAATCGAAAGTTAAAAATATGGTTCTCTGCGAGGCACCATTAATAACCGTTTTTTGAAAAATGGTTTTTCACCCAAAGGAAACCTTTACTAAAAGTAATTTACTGAATATTTTAAAGAAAAGTTGGTGAGCCGTTTTTGAGAAAAACATGATTATGTAAAATTGCTCAGAAAAATTGTATGGCAGGTACCGTTATTTTTGGATCTAAGAAAAAATTTAAAAAAAGTGTTTGCATAATTACCAAAAACCAAAAACCACCACCACCACCTGAAGAAAATCGATCGGGTCGCTTAGGTTGTAGACGAATAGGTAGAAAAACAGAATTGTGCCACCAACTTTTTTCGTGTTCTTTATCATCGTAGCGTCATGTTTGATTGTTATCTTAAATTTTTGTTTGCAGAATTCAAAACTTGCCTTATAGTATTTATGTGTAAAGCAGGTAAAAATTATAAAACAATACTGTTAGTGTTACTTCAAACCAACATGCTCTGAATTTTTTGTCAGATTTTACGCGCATGTAAAAATAATAGGCAAATTTATTTACCTCTACAACGACTGTAGGGGATGAAAATAAGAATTTGAAAAAATAGGGATTTTTTTTCTCCGCTTAGAGCTGGTTTAGGCCCATTCAAGATTCTATGATGACCTCTTTTTTAACGACGTACATACATGCATAGCACTCAAAAAATCACTTCAATTGATAAAATAACGTACATTTGGTTCTGAGTTCTGGGGCTTTCGTTCTTAAAAAAATCTCCAGTACTACTTATTTATTTATTTATTTTTTAATCTCAACTAACGCAGTACTACGAAATACTGAAATCCTACGTTACGAACTGACTTTTGAAGCCGGTGTACCACAAGGAAGTGCCCTAGAACCAACCCTGTATCTGTTATATACTTACAAGAGATATTCCAGTTGACATCAACGCGCTATCATGGGCATGGCCACCTTTGCTGATGATACTGCAATATTGGTTCCAGATAAATCCGTTTCAAAGGCTACACAAAAACTGCAAAATGCAGTTGGTAAAGTTAGTGATTGGACGCAAAACTGGCGAATCAAACTAAATGAAACAAAATCGACGCATATAAACTTTACAAACAAAAAAATAAACAATATTCCAAATCTTATAAACAGTACAGCAGTACCTTAGTCCAATACTGCCAAAACCCTTGGAATAACTTTGTATGCAAAGCTCAAATGGAAAGAGCACATCAAAAAGAAAAGAGAAGAACTAAACTTGAAGTACAGAAAACTGGACTGGCTACTAGGAAAGAACTCTGACTTATCTATCCAGAACAAACTAATGTTATGAAAGCAAGTATTTGAACCCGTCTGGACATATGGTATCCAACTATGGGGCTGTAGAAAGAAAACAAATGCTGAAACCCATCCAAAAATTCCAAAGCAAGCTCCTTCGCGGAATAATAAATGCCCCTTGGTATATAAGAAATAGCGATCTACGTCGTGACCTTCAAATTGAAATGGTTACAGAAGTAGTTAAAAAAACACGCTGTATCACACAATCAGCAACTGCAAAGTCATACCAACCCCAAAGTGGAGACTGTCTTAAATGTACGAGACAATGTTTGGAGATTAAGAAGAACCAAGCCTCATGAGCTGACAATCTAAAAGCTATGGGAAAGTGGTATAATTTTTTCCACAATGTGATTTATAAACTAAGAAAGAACAATCATTTGTCGATCTTTCATGGATTGGTCCTGATTCACCGGTGGTTTTAGTGCGGTAAGAGTCCCACACTACTCGGTTCCGATTCTAACCGAGTGTCTTTTTAAAAATTTCCATCGGATAGAAACAAAAACAAAAAAAACTTACACAGCAAGTAATAAATTTGAAAACAAAATTACATGGTGGCTTGGCATTTACATTTCAACGTAAAACAATAATTACTTTTGATTAAAATTTTGTATTTGGTCTTTGGGGATGGTTCAACAAATATTAACTAGCCCCAGTAACCATTGACACCACTTAGCCCCGCCAAATAAATTATATCCATACTCATATGTTGAGGGCTGTCTTCAGATAGCTTATGTCCTTATGCCAACACCCATCCAACATTGCTTGGCGTGATTTTCCGCAGACGACAGCCAACTATAACCGATTCAACTTATACCATCATTGTTACCACCGTTAAAACTAATAGGGTGATAAATTCGTTGCAAAATTTATGACCGGTGAAATTGCACTTTAATTCCACCAGTCAACGTTATTTCCAGCCAATGTCGTCCGTCGTCGTTGTTCCGTTCATATAGTCCTTGCGAGAAAATCCACGTGTGTTGACATATACACAGCAAAGTCCTGTTTAAATAGAAATTCCCATTTCGTCTAGACATAAAGACCGTTAGAGTTTTGTTTTAGCCAATTTGTTTGGTGGCATATATTTTTGTTTTCTATATATTATAGGCTTTTTTTAGATGGCACACAAAATGACGAAACACAAATGGTTAGCTTCAGTGTCGATGGCGTATTTTAAATAGCCTCATATACTTTTCTGTCAATTTGTTGGCTTCAGGCTTGTGGGACAGTTTCCGTATGGCGATGGTGGTTATTAAAAGAAAATACTATTCCACAAGAAATGACATTAAGCAGAGGTCCTTAAAATAAGACATTTAACTTGTTTGCAAAGTCTATTAGTGCAGGGAATTAATGAGAAATCTGCATTTTGTATGTTTGGAAAGTTATGAAATTGTTAAAATGGCTGAAAGAGGTGTGGACGTTTACGCGACAGCATTTTGTTTGGTTTAATTTAGTCATGAATTTTAATACGAAGTATAAATTTTGATCACACAATGGAGGAGGGAGGAATAGTGTTGCAGATATTATTCAGACATTTGGCAATATATTCGACAACCTTACATAAATATAACAGGTAAAAGAATAGGTAGGGAAGATTTTTACATAAAATTTAAGAGAGAAATTTAGGTTTATTGTTCTCGTTTCTTTGTTCAGAACGGCTTTTACTTCTTTCTTTATGGTAATAGTCGCTATCGATTACCTGGTCAGTTATTTTTGTAGGATCTCAGTTTTCTTTTGTTTGAGAACTGAGGAACCTTAGGAAGGTGTTGAAATGAAGAAAACTCAAGTAAGGCTTGCATTTACTGCCAACGTTTTTACGCTTTATTCTGAACCACAATTGATTATGTAGATTAGGTGTTAAATCATCAAACATTCATTTTGACATTACAAGTTTTTGTATTTACCAGCCCACTACTTTGCACCCATCATTGCCCTTTGGCTTAAAAGCATTCTAAGCCAAATTTAATTTCCAATAAAATATATTAAAAATAAATTATTGCCACGCGACCTTATGGTAATAATAACTTCCCACAAGGTCATCAGCTTTATATTTAATTTTTGCACAAAAGTCCATGACAAACCTTTAGCATGAAATTGATTTTAAATCTTTTGTAAAAATCTTGAATTGGTCCCTGTTTTTTTTTTTCTTACGAAAATCTAATCCTTTTGTCAAAATATTCCATGAATTTGAGAGAAAAAAAATAATAAAAATATTAAAATTGACCTCATTTATTATTCTAAGGTGATAAAATCGTTCCATCATTTTCAAATTACTAAAAGAACACCTTTTCAAGATCCAAATCCATTTTTTCATAACACCCGAGAAAAAAAAGGGATTTAGGTACGCAAAAGGTAAAGCATCGGAGCACAGCACGACGACATCGACGAAAACGAAGACGACGCGACGCGACGAACGTTTATCATTATTATTTCTTACCAATAAAAATCCCTTAAGCTTACCATGTCCTATCCCCATCTGAAAATCCCCATCAATCGACACCGAGGAACCCCAGCGCCGTAGCCAGCATCTCAGAGCAGCAGTAAGCGCCAGCATTTTTTCTCACATTATGCAAATAAAATTATCGCCTGTTCAAGCTCCAAAAATCCACGAATGAAGGCAAAGTATTCTTCAACTAACAAAAAAAAAAAAAAAAAAAAAACAAAAAGAGGAAAAGTGGATTTCGGGTGAGGGTTTAAATATCCATTTTCGAGTTCTAACATATTATTTGACACTCCTTATCTCCTCATAAATCTACCCCAACGGCAGATTTCTTCTCGATGCTTTTTTCCTCGGTTCTTCTCTCTATATATACTGTTTCTGTAAAGGTATTAAAAAGAAATGGGTTCCAGATGGTTCAGGAATATTTCACAGGTTCTTTTTTTCAACATTTAGACCATTTGGTGAATATGTTGCTTTTATCATCATTTTACTGGGTTTGTTTTTTTTTATGTATAATCTTTTTCTGGAAGAGTTTATCCCTTCTGCATGAACAATTACATTAAATTGTTCTTACCTTCGTTTAATACTTTCATAAATTGTCTATGGTTTAAAGTTATGACTGCTTATATGAGAATTTACAAAAATACCTACTACATAGGTACTTCATTTATATGCTGCTTTTACTGCAAACACAGTTGCCTAGGTTCTTGGGCTGCGTTTGGCTTGTAATCTAGTTTCGTCTAGTGGTGCTTGGGTGATGCTTTCCTGTAGCTTCCAGCAGAAAGACCGCGTCTAAATCTTTTCTTCTAAAGCAGAGAAGCTCCGATTTGGATAAGGTAATTTGTATACCCCATTTCGTGTAAAAAAACGGATGTGGGCCTTGACTTCTCACAGCTGTCAATGTGATAATTATAAGCTATAATGTGAGCGGATCATCAGTGAAGAGAAGGTTCTCGCATTCACTTGAAACTGGTTGATCGTAAAACATGATGCTATAGAGAAGTGGCCCAAGTTTCGAACCTTGGGCAACTCCAGTTCTGATGCTCTTAATTGTAGATTTGCAGTTCTCCAGTTGCACGAACAAGTTTATTGAAGCAGGAAAAGAGAATATAATTTTTATTAGTGCTGAAGGTAGTCTTGAGTGATTGCAGTTCGGATAAGGGGTTTAGTCCTAACACTGTCGAATTTTTTCTCGACATCCAGAGCTCAATTGCTCTGGTGGCGATGTCCGGATGAAACTGCAGGAGCGGATACTGCATGGAATGCTTTTCCCGAAAAACAAACTGCATGTCTGGGATGATGTCGTTTGTGCCACAGAACTTCTTGAGCTTGCTGAGTATCAGCACTTCCTAGAGCTTAATTCAGTTCTAAGAAGGGATATCAGCCTGTAGTTTGTGGAAGCCTTTTAAGGAAAAAGTTAAGATAGGAAATTTCAAAAAAAATTGATCCGTTAAATTTTTTTTTATGAAGTGGCCTTTCAAATGGCATACTTCTTTTTCTGCAATGACCCAAACGAGGTGCCAAATGTATTTTTTGTGACCTTGAAACGAATTTTGAAAATTCATAGAATAAAAATTATGGCTGACCAATTACTAAAACTAGTTTACCTTTTATCACGATCAGAGATCTTTCGGATGGTATATTTTTTTTTTTGTAAATTTCCCATAAATGAGGTAACAAAAATCACGCATGACCTTGGGTGACCTTAAAAAACTTTAAGGCTTGATTACAATTTATCTAGGTCTGACCAATTTCTAGGACTTGTTGACCTTTTCTGATCAACTAAATGGCATTTTCTTCTTTCAAATTTCACATATATGAGGTACCAAATGTGCAGAGTCACTTTTCACTACAAGTATTTTTAGACATGTCTTGTTGCCATTTGAGGTCTTCTTTTGTCTAGCAAGCTGACTTTTTCTTTAAGTCTGTAAGCTTATTGCTGAAGACTTTCAATCCTTTCATAGGTTTTCCATTTTCGTTAATGCAATGACTAATGTCATTTGATTTATGCATAAGGGTTTACGATGGAATAACCCTTGAGAATATTTTTGGTTGAGTCCTTAGTGTTTTAAAACTCCGTCTATTTCCTAAGCAATAAAAGGTCTTTCCTAGAATCCGTAGGGCCGATCTCCGAAGTGAGTGGATTTACCAGCTGGTCGCCTGAGGAATGATATCTATTTGTTTTACTCATTGCCATATTTTGTTGTTGTTATAATTTTTGTTTTTTTCCCATCAATAGCTATGTTGGATGTATTGGATCCAAAAGCTGAGACACACCTTACGTTCTCAGAAACTAATAGTAAAATATTAGATATCGCTCTGAAGAACCAGCTCTTCGCGAAACTCATGAACATCTGACGCATAATGTGTGGCTTATTAATCAGCGTCTGATCCTATAGGGGTGACTGGATTTAAAAACATAAATTGAAGAGGTAACTGAACTATTTATGTTATTATTATTTATTTATCCCGCTCCCAATCGATGGAAGGTCAGATGCCTCAGATATTGCGGTCTTCCATCGGTTGCGATCCCTCGCATGCTCCTTCCAGTCATCGATACCAAGCGTTCATGCGTCTTCTTAACCCGCCTGGTCCCTGTAGCGGAGGTTCAGTCTCCCTGGTCATCTCGAACCTGGGACTTGGGTTCGAAAAAGATTTCTCGAAAATGAATAAGGGTATTTGAACAATTCAAAAAGAATTTTGAAGTAAAATGTTCATACCTTGGAATGACTGTAAACAGTTTTTTCAACAAAAAAAATACCTCGACAAAAAAATGTACTCCAAATTTGCATAAAAACGTATTTTTGTATATTTTTAGACTCGAATATCTCAAAAACGTGACATACTAGATCGATTTCAAAAACAGATTCAAGCTCAGCGCATCAAAGACCATCAGAAAAACATATCTTGGTTCATGTTACAGAAAAAAATTCACATTTTTCACATAAAGTAGTTATTTAGTGCCTTCGAGTGGATTTTCAAAACACTAAAAATACGTCAAATTTCAATTAGCGCTTGAATACGAATGAACTGTCGTAGGAAAAAACCTAAGATAAAGATTTATTTGAAATTCTGTTTACTTTAAATGGTACCTACATTGATGTAATTTTCGAATCATTGGTAGTTTCCGAGCCATTAGTGAAAAATGTTCAAAAAATTAATTTTTGCATAATTTTTTGCAATTTTTCACATGTTGCGTCACGAAATTTTAGTTTCAAACCTCAGATTCGGATTCCAAAAACATAGAAGAGAGGCAAAATCAAAACTACTCCATAATTTGTTTAGTATAAATACAACATGACTGGATAATAAGTAGTTATTATTATTTTTGAGGAAAAATTAAAATACATTTAAGAATTCAGTTTTTAATTCTTTGATTAAAAAGTTGTTTTTAGTAACACTGTGTATTAAGTTTGAAAAAAACAGTTTGATTTTTTTTTAAGTTTTAAATTTGAAAATAATGTTTTTCAAAAATATACCTATTTTCAAAAAGAACTCAGTTTAATAAAAATATAGTCTTTAATTCTTGACTTTGAAAAAAGGTAAAGCATGACATTGTTGACAGAGTTGCCGTTGGTTTTAAATAATTTGCTCTCTATTGGCTCCCCATGCTATAACGGAGGAAACTCTGAAATCAGCCTGTACGCTCTAGCTTTTTGTCATACCTCATGCAAAACACCCTGTAGACTTCCTTATTAGTATTTCATTTGGTTTAATCCCATTAATATTTTTGTCCACTTACTTTTTGTCTACACTGTTGCTAATGAAATATATTACTGAAGCAGCAAATAAAAAAAAATTGTCCTGTTTTCATACAAAATATTTCAAAAACTAGTTTGTTAACTTTATACTCCCACTGTTGTGATGATTTTTAGCACAAAAATTTAAATATGTAATTTTTGAGTGTTTTAAGCTTTAACTTCAATTCGTTTTTTGATAGTGTCATTTTTTAAACAAATCTTACTTCGGTCAAGAACTCAGAAACACCTTGTACACCAATTTTCTAAAAATGTACCATTTACCTTTGAAACAAAAAATTGTTGTGATATCTTCAAGCAATATGATTTTTGCAACAAAAAAGTAATTTTGGACCACAGTACGGTGAATAGTATTTTTTTTTTTTTTTTTTCAAAACTACCTAAAAATATTTAAGTAAAGTTTGTAAACGGCCCTGCTTTGGTGATAAAGTTCTGCTTTTCAATTGTATTTCAGGAACCAAGCACGCTAGGAACTTGTGGTACGGTTCCAAATGTCTTGCATTTTAAGTATTAGCTACATTCCAATTTTAAATTCCTTAAATTGTAAAAGAATGTATACTGTCCTACTAACTTCATATTCATATAATAAAAAATGTGTTAAACAATTTTTGATAACATTTTTCCATTTATTGGTCCGTTAAAAATCACATTCCAACATTGTGATAAATCATGAAAAGTGAGCTATTTTCTTTAACATTTTTTTTATTTTTGTCTTAGATAGGGACCAAAATTGTAACAAAGTTATTTACCTAAACGAGTTGGCATAACTCACTAACCATTCATTTCTTATTCCCACTCCATTCACATTTACAGAAAAGAAAAAAAAACTTGAGGTTCAAGTATAGAAAAAAGCAGTCTGTTAAGTTTTACGTGCACTATAAGAATAAATCATTTATAAAGGGATTCTCTACCATTCCTGCCCAAAGTATGCGATTATCCTGGCAGCACGTTATTGGCACCAGTTGTTGTCGATTTTTCTTCTGGCAGCTTCGTTGACTACAATGTCAGAGGTTTTTACTTTGTTTTTTTTTTTTTTTTTCCTTACCATCAGCTTAGGAACTAACTGTAAGAAACGTTCCTACCCCATCAGCCCAGCATCACAAACAGATGATTCTCAAATCACAAAAAAAAAAGAAAAGGAAAGAAAAACAGGACTCAGGACACAAACTGAAATAAAATAAATGTAAGAAAAAGTTAAGACAAAAAACAGAAAGAAACAAGTGTGAAATGAGAGTTAAATGTGCGACTGGCGTTTTTCTATACCTACCCCATTCCAGGACTTTTTCTCCTATTCCTTTAGATTTCAGCATACATACCTACTTACCTACCTAGAATGTGTTCATTTTATTCTCATGTTCCTACTTAAATAAACGTTAGATTTGCTGAAAGATGGTACTTATATGGCAGGAAGTTGTTAAAGCTTACTGCGTAAGTGGGTCGGCAATAGGTGTGGGCTTGTTTTAACAATATGTTAGTATCATTAAGGTTATGTTATTCTGCGAAATGCGGAAATGCGAAAATAATTGTTAGTGTAGATTGATGAACAATACGAAGAGTGTGAGCATATTTTTTCGAGATCAGTTGGAGAAAAAAAAGAAACATTTCTTGAGGCAAAATGCTGGTGCAATTAATTGAACAATAGAAAAGTACTAAAGCAGTCATTGGAGAGATTTAGATTCTGAAATGTATAAAATATGTACATTCCCTGATAAAACATGACGTAAGTAATTGTTTGAATATTTTGAGGTTGTTGTTTTATTTCATAATTTCATTGAGGTTTCTTGAAACCTTGTTCTTTCCAAACCATCTCTTTGTCCTCCTTAATAATAAAGTAATACAAACAAAGATTTATTTATCGGAAAACAATTATAATATAATCAGCAAATAATCAAATGCCCTTCACAGTTGCACAAATGAATATAATAATCCTTTATGAGATTATTATTGGTAGGTACATAATTATGATTTTAAGCATTTAACAATTTCGTAGAACTTTCATCAGAATTCTCTCATTTTTTTAAATTTCATCATAATTTGTAGGCTCATTTGCACTCTATAACAAGCAGATTAATGCTTCAACATAATCCTTTATTACCAATAGATTAATATTATTAATATATTGGAAACGTTCATATATTCTCGTTCTTCTCAATTGAAGAACCAAATTAATAAGTATTTTTAAAAACAATCATTATTTATTTTGTGTAATCTCATGATAAGCCTTTTAAATTAACTTTATGCTTTTGTCGAGAGATCATCAAAGTAAAATTTTAAACAATACAAAAAAAAATACAATTTTAATTCCACTGAAAAGCATTCCAATTTAAAACGAGTATGGTTTATATTTAAATGAATAAAATATTCAATTTTCGTAGAAAAGTGCAGAATGCTTATTTTAAAAATTCGTAACTTCGTACATAAATGTATTTAGACTTAATACTGATGTTTGGACTCTGAATTTATATTAATTCTCATACATTGCTCAATAAGTTTAAGATATCCACGACTGGATTGCATGAATTTAATTCTTAAGATTTAATGTGTGGCTAGGTATTGAAAAAAGTATGGATTAACAGTTTTAAACATTAACACTGAATGTGTGTAAAGTGTGAACAAAAGTAATAAACAAAAATAGTTTTGTTTTATTTATACAAAATTTTTTTGTAAGCTTTTGGGCTGCATTATTATTAGTACCTACTGATAGGAAGTACCCATGTGCAGAATCAAATAAAATATGTTGAAAAATTAACTAAACTAGTACTTCAAGTCCTCGAAAGTCGAAAGCCAATAACATTATTTTTCAAAAAAAAGCTGTCTTTAGCGTAGAGAAAAAATGATACCACGTTTATGTGAAGAATTGAATCAGGATTAAGGTCCATGTAGACTTGTTACTTGGCGAGCTGGATCGAATCTAAAATAGAATGAATATACCTAGAAGGATTAACGAATCAAAATTTCAGGTGCGTAATTGTGTATTTTGTTTCCAGACTGTTGTATGTATGTTGTATTATTTTGGTTGTATGTTATTTGTGGTCGAAATTTATTTTTATTAACAACGTCGCACCCACACAATGAAATCAAAACTTTCACTTCAATTCCATTTGAATTCAATCTTTCGATCTGGAACTGTCATAAACCTGGGTCGAAATCACGATCCGGATTGAATCCGATCCTTGGATCCACTCATGAAAACGTGGTAGTAGCTACTTACTTTTATTTTCTGCAGACTGAACGCTGCCATCAGACATTCCAGCAATCTTTCCAGTTAGTGTTGGAAAATTGTTTGGTTGTTGGGTGGAAAAAATCGAAACGTCACATTTAGGTTACGACAAATAAAAACAAATAATTACTTGGTCTCGCTCTCGATCTTGCTCGCACTTATTACGGAATTTTATTTTACTGTTTTGTTAGATTTTGTGGTACAGTTATAAAATATTTGCATTCAAAACCGTTCCGTAGACCGCGTAAATTGTACCACAAAATTCGTGCTTGCCATTTTACTATATGATATATGAAAATAACAAAATTGCAAAAAAAAACACAAAATGGTCCTTCCGTTACGAACGTTTTTCGACAAATAAAAAAAACTTTTGTTGCAATTACAAAAAAAAGCTAAAACCTATTTCCTACAAACAAAATTTGACAGTTTTTCGACAATAACTTTCTATTGGAAGGAGATATCAAAAATTATCCCAGTCATTTTCACCCATTTAAAAAAGAAAAAAAGGTAGTTTTTCGAAAAAAATTGTTGGCCAGGATACAAGAACCAGAGGTCAAGTTAACAAAATTAAAAAAAAACTAACAAAGCTTACAGATCAAAATGAAAAGAAGCAATAAAAAAAATTCAACAAATAACCCACTAAAAATAATAAATAAATCGTCGGCTTAGAGTGTAAAGCAGCTAACTCACATTTTGCATTTTTTACAAACAAATATTTTAAACAAAGTGTTCGCATTATTTGAATAAAACCAAAATTACATTAAATATTTTTCAATACTCGTAATTGCCAAATTCAGTGAAATTGAAAAGATTGGATAGATTTTTGTATTTTTTAGCAATTTTGGAAGTGATCTAAAATGGTAAAAAAAAATGTGGAGTTAGGCGCTTTACACACTAATCCGACGAAATAACTTTCTAGGACTATAATTAGCTATAGCTTGAAATCGCATTTTATTATTTAATTTTATTTTATTATTATATTATTGCTTACTCTATGTTATTTTTTAAGTTTTATGTATTATTTAACAATAAATACCAACAATACTTCCCCATTATCTCTCACAAAATATTTATAAAATACTGTTTACAATAGATTATTCATTGATTTAAATTGGAACTTTTAATCTCTAAATATAAATCAGGATGGTTTTTCGATCTAACGATTACATATTTTCAATGTACATATTCAGCCTTCACAAACTGCATATGAGTTTTTTTTTTTTGTCGACTCTGGGTTTGTTTTTTGCCTTCTTCTTGGTAATGACCAACCTCTCTATTCATTTAAATAAAAAACATAGGTATTGCTCTCCAATTTGCAACTATTTGCCTGCTTTAAGGTTTCTGCGTAAAATAGTGCGTATACACCACAGGGTACAAATTTAATAAAAGTCAAATAATGTATTTATTCAAAAAAAACGTAGTTTGGATTTTATTGCTCAGCTTATTGAAATGAATTTTAAGTTTTTATGTTCAGCGCTATTTGTTAGATATTTTGAAACGTGTTAATTTATTCGTAGACCTTCACGTCTAAATGTCTAAAAATTTCACGCACATTTTTTACATCGATTTATTTCAATGCCTATTAGTCCGAGGGAAAAAGAAATATTTAACTTGCAGTTTGACTAATTGTTGTCATAGAATTTCATTTACAAATATTGTCTCCAAAAGTTGATAAAAATTTTCGTAAAATTTCCCAAGAATATAATGGAAAAATAGTCATGCATAATTTTGTCAGGTCATGGAGGCCATTCGTTCGGTATGCCAAAGCTTACTCATATATGTACATACACTTATCCTACCTACTTTATTATTCAATAAAAAAAAAATAACAACCTAAAAAAACTATATTTTCTGCTTTATTCGAATCATGCAAACATTTTCCGAGCTCTGCTAGCCAAAATTTCTTGCGTAATGATCCAGCTCCATTTTTATTAATCCTTAGCTGTCAGATGTCAAATTGCTTTTTTTTAGAATTACCAAAACACTTTATTACACAAAAAAGTGGCAAATTCCAATCTTGTATTAATTTTGGAACACCCTTTATAAGACAGTATTATCTAGTAAAATCGGATTAAATTAAAAAAATATTTTTGTGTTTGTTGAGAATAAAAAGAAATAAATCTCTTTCAATAATATACCAACTAACACTTATTAGCTTTTAGAAAAAAAAAATCAGTTCAAAGTTAAGCAATATCTAACTGTATTTTTTTTACTATGAGTTTCTGAATAATACAAAATCTATGTGTAAATGTCTGCTTTACATGAACATCCACTGATTGTCCTTTTTTTTGTGATTCTAAAAAATAACGCAAAAATTCCGTCTACTGACAATATAAATTTGGATTAAAAGTGCTTACTCCGGAACATTTTACATTTGATGGTTGTAAAGTTACAAAGTGGCTTCAAATATTTGAAAATAAAACAAAAGTAACCAATGGAAACATAGGTATTTGAAGCACTTGTAAGCTCCAATGTAGGTAGTTCTTTTTGTTGTATTATTATTTTCCTCTGATGGGGTCTGCTATTTAAAAAAAAAAAAAAATTTAGTATCCGAACATATCGTTCTAGTTTTTCTCCCAGCTGGAATTAAAATAGACCTTTGTCAGTATAACCATCAGGTTTAGTTAGAATACGAGACACAAAAAAAAAAACATTCATACGAATTTTTCTAAAAGGCTTAGCTGTGTTTATTATGAGAAACAGATGGGGATGAAAAACGAATTGACGGCTTTTCAGACAGACAGAGAAGTTTCAAGCATTTAAGGCAGCAAACGAAAAATGTAACAACTGCATGGAAAAAAGAGATTAGCGTGTTGTAGCGTAAATCAATCACAGGAATGATTAATATATCACAGTGAAACAAATGTGGAAGCATCCACAGATTAACAGCAATAACATTTTTTCTATATAATCTAAAGAAATGTGACTTATGTACAACTTTCAAAGTTTAAGGATAATGAAGTAACTTTGACTGTAGTAAATTGTGGCATAATAGTCAGTGCGTTAGACTATCATGCCAAAGGTCTGGGTTCGATTTCCAGCCACTGTCACCTAACAACAGAAATTTTTTTCCCGAAGTACTGCCTCTGGCGAGGGACTGATTCTCCAAGAGTATACTTGTCATAAATAAGTGCTTCTCATCTAGCCGTTTGGACTCGGCAAAAAATTGTAGGTTCCCTCCATTCCTGCCAATAACACGCACACAGGAATGGTTGAGAGTTTTAAGTCACTAGGCCCTGGTTCTCCACGAGCTGTTTCGCCACCAAATTTAGTTTAATTTTAGGTAACTTCAATTACCTTATTGAAACCTTGTTTAATGTCTCAATTTGTAGTGGCAGTAATAAATAAATTATTCACCTTCATATCCGTCATCATTATTAACTTCGAATCATATTTTGTTTCCAACCAGAAACCACAGGAAACAAAATATATTGTAAGCCGATTTAACATCTATTTCCAACTCAAAGTGACCGCCACCAACACGAAATTCGATTTCAATTAGGTTCCATTTCTATAGGTTGCCATCATATAATAACACACCGTTGTTGTTGACGATCGATCAAACATTTTCTCTCCTGCTGGATGAAATTCTTTTAACAAGGATACAATAACTGACACTATATGACTCTGACTTTGTATGTAAATGTAGATATTCGCCTCCATTACCTTTATTTTGGTTCCTGGCCTGGTTGATTAAAAGGAAAAAAAAGAATACCAAAAAGGGAATACGAAACTCATTCGACATCGACAGACGTAGGTAGGTACGGTCTGTGTAATCACATTTATTCACCGCATTTTGGCTTCCCTCACTGTATTTGCACAGCCCGAAAATTTGTTTATGCACAAGAGTATTTAATTTCCGGCCATAATTTCATTACAAAATTATCTCATTGTTTGAAAACGTTGCAAGAGTAATGCAACAACCAAAAAAAAAAAAATTAGTATCCGGCAATCATTACCTCCGAAGTATCAATTAAACAATGGTCACTCGCTCATATTAAATGAGTGTGGTATTTTAAAATAAATCTAAATTTACACTGTTATTTGAATATATTTGATAAAGAGCATTTCATAATTAAATCATAAGTATACCGACATTTTATCATTTTTGTATATCTATTTGGTAAATATATGTTAACGAGTATGTAATAGGATAATTTAAATAAATGAGATTGAATTATTAATTGAATAGTTTTGTTTGGTTTTAGGAGTAGTTATTATTATTATTTCTAAATAGATGTTCATACTACATATTTAATTATTTATCAGACATAAACACACTTTCATCAAATACATTTTAAGCTCAAAAAACGAAGAATTAAAAATGGAAACGGAATGAATACTAGATTTTTGCCTTAACTCAGGAAGTGTTTAGGACAGTGTTTCCCAACGTGAGGCCCACGCCCCACAAGACCTGACTCAATCTTGGCTTGTTCAAACTTATACTGTTTTAAAATATTTGTGGAACCTTAGAATTCTCTCAACTAATAAACTGTAAGGGAAAATTTCGCAAACGGTCGATTATAGGGCATTTATGAGTCTTAGTCGATATATTCGAAAAACTAGACTAATTTAGACTTGTTTCACTCACATTCAGTTTCATTCGATTCGGTCTGTACTCGTTTTCGATTTCAGTTTTGAATTTTCACAAATATACATACGGTTTCTATAATGTTTTTATTCAAATATAAATTTTTAATTCAAAAAATTACAAAAAACTTCAGCACTAGTTGTCAATTCAATATAAAAAAACCGAATGAAACCTATTCGTGTCAAGGAGACGACGTGCTATTCGGTTTCTGTTAGGTTTTATTCTTACATGTTGCCGTTTTCATCGGTTCACACTTATCAGGTCCGACCAAAAATAAACCGACTACAAACCGAACTGAATGGAACTGAATTTTTGTGAAACAAGCCTTAATAAGCAACTTCTAGGAAAAAATATATGTAACTCTTCTGGAAGCAAAAACGAAGATTTTTGGATTCGCTATCTATATTATAATATTAAAGACAATCATTTACAGTTCAAATTTTGACATGCTTCAATGTTTTTGAAAATGTGAAGGGACTTATACCGCTATAGATGTGATTGTTTACCACCTGGAAAGTTAATCGCTGGATTTAAAAACTAAATTTTTTGGTTCTTGTAATTTCTTCCTAATTTTAAATAATTCAAGTTTTTCAGGGAACATTTAAAAATTAAACCTAATATGTTAGGGGGACAAAAACATTTTGGAAATGTCTTGGTGGGACATAGCACAGTTTAAAGTTCCCATGTTAAGAAAAAATCAAAATTTTCAAAACAATTTTCCACGTATTCTTTCCACCAAATACACTAAAAAAAAGGTTGCTTTTTTCACATGCAAACAATTGCCGGTCCATTTTTTTGAAATATATTTTAATACAGCAATGGTTTTGTTTTGCATGAAACTGTAAACCAATCATGCAAACAATTAATTTTGCATTTCAACTCAATTATTTTTGACTTGCTAGAATATTTGCATTGATTTTTTTGAACACGGGAACTGGCACTTGTACGGGAGCTTGAAAAAAAATTTGAATTTTCTTCTATATTTTTTCCAGGGTGGTGCCAAAATTAGGGGTAAGAAGGTGAAAAAATGAAAATGTCACCAGCGTTCGATAAAAGGGTTTCACCTACATTGTTCGGGATTATTTGAGAAATAATTCTTGGGTATATTCCGGAAAAAAATATCATGAGACGGGGGTCTGTGTTCCCTCGTTTTGGTGGAAGGGGCTATTTTCCAAAAAATAGCTTAAAATAGAAAAAAAAACAAAGCAACAATTTAAATGATATGAAAGCTGTTTTTAAAGTAAAAAATCTTTTCTTTGTTTCTTTTTAAATTAAGTTGTTTTTGTGAGTCAAGAAAATTAGAGGAACAAAATTTTTTCAATTTGCTTAGTGCTTTTTAAGAAGCTAAATCTTGCTAAAGCTTGTGATGGTAGGTGGTCGTATTGAGTTAAAACAATAAAAAATTATTCAGCTTGATGTTTTTTGTTTCAATATATGCTTGTATATATTTTTTTTTTGCAGTACGGTTATTGCGTTATTCCAAGAAATGACACCAGACAAAGCAAACATAACACCACCATGATAGAGAACAAAAAAAAGAATGTCACAATTCTGACTGTCTGTCTGTATACTTTGACCTACAGCGACAGCTTAAGCCACTAAAGCGATTTTCTTCAAATTTTGAGTTTAATGGTTTTTTGTATTTCTCTATAAGGAAAAATTTGAAATTTGTATAAGCCAAAAAAATAACGGTTCATGCCATACAACCGTTAAGGAAAATCTTTTTTATCTCAAAAACGGCTCACCGATTTTGATACAAAAAATCAGTGTATTTTTGTAGGTATGGTGTACTTTCTAGTATTTTTTTTTTATCAAATTGGACTGTTTGTCAATTAAAATAACCCAAAAAATCAAAAAACGCTCGGCTTAACGAATTATAACGGACTACATTCTCGACCTTGAGTCACCCGGGAGAGTAGTTTGACTTTCGGGGCTAGCGTAATCTCTCATTAAAAGTTAAATAAAAATGATGGTTGGTAGTAGTTGGTAACGATTTTTATAGGAGTGTTAATATACCTATTGGATTAGCTAATAAAAGTATAGGCAAGAGGTTCCATGAGGTTGCGGATTTTTGGCGGACTTTAGAAAGAAAAAAAAACAAATAAAATTGTTAAGATAAAATTATTTAAAATAACAAACAACCAGTGAAATAATCTTACTGGAACTGATCGTTTTTAATGATGACACTATTGGTTAAAGTAAAAAAAAAATTCTACGGAATATTCATCCTTTAATATGAGAAATATCGACATTTTAAAAAAGCAGCAATTTGCCTTCATAATAAAGATTATTCAAAACCTTCTAAAAAACGGGGAACTACAAAAATATGCATGCAGTTTTAAAAAAAAACTGGTACTCGAATCTTTCAGGCCCAGGTATTGACAATATTCTCTGAAAAAAATTCATATTTCAAAGAACATTTTTTAAACCACTTTTGTGTGACTGCATTTAGAAATTGAAAAAAGAACTGCAAGAGTCGAGAATTCGGATATTAAGAATATAATTAGAACTATTTGACAAAAAATTGAAGAAATTTGCCAAAAAGTATTGAAGCTGTCACTGCACCTAAGAAGTGTGTATGTACGCCCAAAAATTTAAAATTTTATCACCCACCCGGGCTGAATATGATCTGCCGGGTTTGGGAGTGTTAAGTGAGATGTGAACCTGAATACAGAAAATTTAAAAAATCCAGGTTTTCCGTGAAATGTGAACACCTTCAAAGGTGACTATGATGTCAATAATATAAAAACATCTAAGAAATCAGAGAGATTTGTAAATATTACTGTTCCAAAAGAAATGATTTTAGCTCGATTGTGTGACATTTGGATCGAAATACATTTTTCTTTTCAAAAATTATGTAAGGTAGGGGATACTTTGAAGCATTTTTAGTTCTTGGGCACAACATACCCCACGTGGCGGCTCTGAAGTGATCGATGATCTCGCGAGCAAAAGCAAATGAATATAAACATAACGTCCCTTGTATTCTCTTGTTTTCATCCGACCCCATCAGTGCCCCTACGAGATTTATAGTTCTAACTTATCCCCAACGGGAAGCAGTAATATTTTAGGCAGATCATGCAGTTTTTTCATGTACAGGTGCTCTGATTGTTTGCTGAACCAGTTGACGTAAACATGGTCACCAAACGTAGAATAGGGAACTTTATGAATCTGTCAATTTTAAGAACTGACATCTTTCATTGTAGCGGAAGTGTCAGATTTCCAGGTGCAAGCGAATTTCCACACAAATTTTGATGATAATTCCCCACAGTGCTGAATTTAACGTTTGTAAATGAATGACAGGCAGGGTGATATATTGCTATTTTTTTAAAGAGCTCTATAGACGATCATCATGTAGAGTTCATGAAATGAATATGCGAATCTTTGCAACATTGAGTACTCCCATTTTGATAATAAAGTTATATCAATTGCGCTAATTGCTCAATGGTGTAACTTACCATGATGATTTGGAATCAGTGACTTTATAATCAAAAAACAAATTTGACAGATGCCATCAAATCAACATTGACTGCCATAGAATTACAACATATATACCCGTTCCTGAAATCCATTTATTTTCACAAATAAACAGTTAGACTTTTCACTTATAATTGAAAGTAACGGGTGATTTTTTAGCTGGTTTGGTTTTGGCAACGCTGGTTTTGACAGCTGACGTGTGTTTAGTACCTTGTGTCACTGTCAAACAGCTTCAGTTTGGTTTGCAATTTAACCATGGATCGTCTTACAAATGAACAACGCTTGCAAATTATTGAATTTTACTATCAAAATTCGTGCTCGGTTCGAAATGTTCATCGCGCGCTGCTTCCATTTTATGGTCGGCATTCTCGACCTTCTGAGCAGTCTATTCGGAAGATTGTGACCAAATTTCGCACCAAATTTACTTTGTTGGACATTAAACCACCAACACGTTTACGTACTGTGCGTAGTGAAGAAAATATTGCGGCCGTATCAGCTAGTGTGACAGAAGACCGCGAAATGTCGATTCGGCGCCGTTCCCAGCAGTTAGGCCTGTGTTACAGCACTACGTGGAAAATTTTGCGGAAGGATTTGGGCGTAAAGCCTTTTAAGATACAGCTGGTGCAAGAACTAAAGCCAGCAGACCTACCACAACGCCGAATTTTTGGTGAATGGGCTCTTGGAAAGCTGGCCGAGGATCCGCTTTTTTATCGAAAAATTGTGTTCAGCGATGAGGCTCATTTTTGGTTGAATGGGTACGTAAATAAGCATAATTGCCACATTTGGAGTGAAGATCAGCCAGAAGCATTGCAACAGCTACCAATGCATCCCGAAAAAGCCACTGTTTGGTGCGGTTTATGGGCGGCATTATTGGGCCATATTTCTTCAAAGATGATGCGAATCGCAGCGTTACTGTCAATGGTGAACGCTACCGAGCGATGATAACAAACTTTTTTTTGCCCGAAATGGAAGTTCTTGACTTGCATGATATGTGGTTTCAACAAGACGGTGCCACATGCCACACAGCACGAGAAACAATGGCGCAATTGCGAGGCGAGTTTGGTGAACAGTTAATTTCACGTTTCGGGCCGGTCAATTGGCCGCCTAGATCGTGCGATTTGACACCATTAGATTATTTTTTGTGGGGGTATGTCAAGGCTAATGTCTATAGGGACAAGCCCGCTTCGATTGACGCACTGGAAGCCAACATCCATGCATTCATTCGTGAGATACCGGCCGATATGTGTGAAAGAGTATGCCAAAATTGGACTCAGTGGATGGGCTACCTGAGACGCAGCCGCGGTCATCATTTGCATGAAATTATCTTTAAACATTAAATTGCAGGTTCAAACTATCGATTCAAATAAATATTTCATTCATTTTTTCGAATTTTTTGTGTTTTTTTTTTTAAAGTTCTAAACCTCTTAAAAAATCACCCGTTATAAATGCTTCCAGTAGTACATTTTTATATTTTTTTTTTCATCACATACGAATGTGAATGTCATGTCCTATACAAAAAATAATAAATATTTCTCAAGTTATCATCTGGTACATGGTGTCATAAGTGCATATCAAGAATGAAACACTCCATTTTTCATAGACTCCCTCTTTCTCTCAAGTTGGGCATATAATGTATCACTTTTTGAAAAGGACAACGACATCAAATGGACAGATTGGGAACACTATGGATCTGACAAAACTGCAATTAAAGCCAAGCTAAATATGAAAAATGAAATATGGAACTTCAGAAAAATGATTTATTTTCATATATCCTTGTATGAGTAGGCATCATAGCTGATGTTTATCTATATAGAGCTAGCTTCTGTGCTGCCTACACTTTAGCCTATATTTTATGTGGTTTTACTTCAGTGCATTACTTTTCACAACACATATGGATGATGTGAGCATACTGCTTGCTTGGTCATGGATTCAAATGCAAATGTCCTGTTTAGATATTTTCATTAACTCAGTTCTTCAGTGGCATAAGTAGAACAGGAAGAATGGCAATATAAAATGTGTAGAAATTTGAAAAAAAAGCATTTTCTGAATATATGTAGTTATCTTTATTTGAACATCAACTGAATGACGGAAAACTTTCACTATCTACTTCATAATAAACAAGGACATAAACACAGTTTTACGAACAAAACCAATGACTCATCGGATATATGTAACTTCAATCTAACCAAAAACAATAAACATTCCATCTATAAAATCTTGGCTTATAACCAAATAAACACTAAATTATATAAACCACACACAAACTTACATACACAGAAATGATTCTCCCTTAGCTAAAACATGTAAATACAATTTTCTTTTTTCCAAATGCAATAAATCACAAATGTTTGTATTAAAATTTTTAACACAAAATAATCACTTTCGTTTGGATTGTGAAATAAAACCTAAAAATACACATAACATAAATTGAAATGCCGTTCTTAAATGCTTCGAAGTTTATTGCTGTTCGTCGATTAAAAAGTCCACCCTAACTATAAAGCTGATGCCCAAGCGTATTGGTATATATTGGTAAGATAATTGAATTTGCAGGAGACTTAATCGTTGATTTGTGAAGTGTTGCAGAGTTTATAGAATCAATTGGAGTAGAGACGTCCATATAGAGTTAGGATACTACAAAAAAAAATATTGCAAGTATTAAAATGGAAACGACTAAACCAACGCCACCAACCATCACCCAGCAACCTGCGTTGTCGGACGTCTGGGATCAGGAATTAACGGATATGTATTTCGAATAGACGTATAAAAAATAAACTGAAACAATTTACGATAATTGGCTGCATTTGAATTCGATTTATTTTTGTTTTTTGCTTAATTTAATCAGTACTTAATCTTCGTAATTAGATTTTCTCTTTTCCGGGTAGATTTTATGGATTTGTACGGGTATATTAGGCATCTAAGATATATGTATTTACTTGCAGGATTGTTTTTTTGTAGTGAAACTAAGGGTGTTCTTGGGAAAATGATTTTGCTTTATAAAAAAAATTATAATTATTTTTGAAATTGATTGAAATACCTACACATTAAAATATGTCTCCAAGCTTTCTTTTCTATTCATTCTTATGTAGAGAGAATGAAAACAAAAATAAAATACACGACTGGATCGCACGTACTTGCTCTTATGTTGCTTGAAATTAAGAACTTTTAAAATATGAAAGTTTTTATAAAAAAATACAGGTACATAAAAAAAGCATTTAAATTGTTCTTTTAATTGTATAAACAACTTTAAAAAAAAAAAACTTGAGGCTTAAAACCATGTTTGCCATTTGATTACTCGAAAAAAATATATTTTCTTAAAAAATATTGGTTTATATATAAAATGTAAATAACATTTTAAAAAGGAAGTTTTGGCATGTCAATTTTGCGTATATATTAAAGTATATTTTTGACCCCGTTTCATCGACTCGTTTTTTAAGTATTTAAATTTCAAAAAAAAAATTTTTTTTTAAATCTAACATTTATTTTTTTTTCAAAATTTTTATATGTAATATTATTAACATTTAAAAAAAGAACTTTTGTAAAAAATGTTTGATTAAAATCTTCTGGAGTTGGAAAACGATTCTTTACTAACAGAGCGATGGGTAATGAAGATTACTATGATATTTTATGAGCCAATTTGTTGTGTAGTGCTTTGAAATTTAATGAATTTTATTTTATTTTTCTCAATATATTCTCCCATCTTCGCTTATTTAAAGTATAAAAATGCAAAAATGTTTATTTTTATCACGGATTTGGGGATAAAAATGGGTTGTTTTGGAAAATACTACTAAATAAAATATAAAAAATAATAGGTTCTTCTTTGTTGATAAAACGTGTTCAATATAACGAAATTTTGAAAAATGGACCTTAGACATTATATCATTCGTTATACTGGACCACTGTATATTATTCAATTTTTTTATATTTTTTTTAATTAAAAATTAACGGTTAATATTTTTCGAAAAAAATTGGACCCGTAAAAGTCAATTCTTAATCAAATATTGAAACAAAATGCAAAACTCTTGTGAAGTATTTGAGAAATAAAATTTTTTTCTTGAAATTAAATGAGAAATCATTCCCAAATTATTAAGCACGTATTTGGTAACACCCAGGATACACGAACATTTATTCAGGGGATTTTCTAGCAAAACTTGTATAATGTTTTGATTTGAGCATCGCCTTAAATTATATATTTATCTATTCCATCTATCGAGTAAGATATCTTGTAGACTAATATATAAAAGGTGTATTTAAAACGCCAGAATAATGTACAGTAACTTGTCCTAGAAATCGGTCAGCCCTTGATAGCTAGTAATCAAGGCTTAAAGTTTCTCAAGGCCATGCATGCCTCATTTGTGATAGATTTACAAAAAAAAAACATCTTAAAAATCTCTTCATCATGATAAAAGGTCAACTTTTTTCAGCAATTGGTCAGCCATAGATTTTTTTTCTAAATTTTTCATAAATGAGTTGCCAAAAATCGCTATTAAAAATTCATTAAAAAATATGTATTTGTGACCATTTACTGAAAATAGCTGACCATTAATGACCATTGATTAGCCTTTTAAATGGCATACTACTTATGTTAATATGACCCAAATGAGGTGGCTTTTGTTTGTGATCTTGGAATGAATTATAAAAATTCATTTAAAAAATTCTTTGGCTGACCAATAACTCAAAATAGTTGACTTTTAATCACGATTGTATGGAGATGGTGGACAGAAATCAATTTTTGAAAACTAAGTTGACTTTGCAAAAAAAAACTTGTTTTAGCCGAATACAATTTTTTTTTATAAAATCTGAGGAAATTTTCGCGTCCCCTGCCACGCCCATTTTGTATATGATTTATATCCTAAAAACAGCTTCCACGGTTTGAATAAAATGTAAGGCTTTGATTTTCTAGGTGAGTTCAAAGACACAAAAATTGTAGACTCTGGACTCTATCCGCCCACTTCCGTGCTTACTTTTTTACATTGCTTACTTCTTATTAATCCCTTGTAAGATTTGAATAACATTTCAGAATCTTGAAGTAGTTAGTGAGCTGAAAAGCACAAAATATTGTTAAAGCTATTCGCCCCTGCCACATTTCGTTAAAATAGCTTTATATGCGTGAATAATACTTCGTAAACTCATGATTTTAGAAAAAACTGCAAATCTTTATTGGTTCGTCTTTATAACACTAAGAATGGTTTTTGGGGGTTTCTCCTGGTTCATTAAGAGATGATGAATTTTGCAGATATGTTGAAATACTACCAGAAAGTCTAAAACAATTTGTAAGCCAAGCTTCATCTTTCTTCGATCGTCGTTCAAGTTTTGAGTGAAAAATCTTTATTTTGGAATTTAAATCCAAATTAAATTCTGGAACTTTTATTAATTTTCAATTTATTCAAAATAAATGTTAAAATAACTTCATTTCGTGATTTTGTATCCAAAGAAATCAATTTTTCTTAGTTTTTTTGGGTTTTCAAGATTTGACCTTGCCCTTCAAAAATTTGGATATTTTGAAGGTTAGCAAAAAGAAGAATGAAAACTTTGTAGTTCCGTAAAGCAAAATAATAAGTCAGTGGAATTCACTAAAGGTCCGCTACGTTTTGGTAAACTTTTCTTAAAAGTAATAAAAATACCTTAAAACGTGGCTTTTTTCAATAATTCACTTAAGAAATTATTTCAAAAAACAAATAAAACTAGTCATACCTGCTCCAAATGAATTTATTATTTATCACGGAATAAAACCAATTTGCTTCAATAACTTTTCTTTCACAGCTACTTTGGTGATCTAGAAAAATAATTCCATTATTCACAGCATTGTTAAATAGTGCGGTATTAGGGTCTACTGTCTTTTGAGGTAAATGTGGAAGTACAAAGTTGCATATCGTTGGCTTAGAGTGTAAGGCAGCTAACTCCTATTTTGCATTTTTTACATAAAAATATTTAAAAAAAAAGTGCTTGCACTACTAGAGTAACATCAAAACTACATTTATTACTTTTCAACATTCATCATTATTAAATTCAGAGAAATTGAAAGGATTTGATAGATTTTTGTATTTCTTAGCAATTTTTGAAGTGGTCTATAATGGTGAAAAAATGAGGAGTTAGCCGCTTTACACTCTAAGCCGACGATATGCCATTGGTTCCTGCTGACTTCTTTTTCTTTAATGAATTTGTATTTAACAGGTAACTAGGCCCATTTTACTTCTCTATTTGTATCTATAACTTCTTTATTTTCACTATTTAACAACAGTAGAAATTTTAACATAAATTGTAGGGAATTTAATTTTCTTAAAGAAAAAAACAATTTTTTTTTTAAACTAACAGTTTTCTTGATATCAAGGAAACCCTTTTCCATCCCCTTTTTCAAGATGGTGGCCAAAGGGGGCTTCTAACCTCTAAAATCAATGTTCATACTCCTTCTGAACCCCCTAATATAAAATTTCACTGGACTATAAGTCTTCTCAATTCATTATCCATGTTAGTTGAATATTTTACACGATAAGCCGTGTTGAAAACTAACCTGGTAGTTCGTAAGTTTTACTTAATTTTCTCTGAGTGACGTGTACTAATTTTGCTTCTAAATAATTGAATTGCCAATATCGAACAAAGCACATCTCTGACAGTTTAAAATTTAAAAAAAAAATAAAAAACCAAAATATTTTTAAAAGCCAAGTTTAAAATTTATAAAATTTACTTTACATGAAGACCACATTAATATGAAAAAAGTATTTGTCAAAAAATTCGAGATATGAATTTGGTAATTATTGGAATGACGTCCTCAACGTATGAACAAAAGGAATACCTAAAATACCTTATTGCTTGAAATGACCTTGCATATTTTTGTATTTATAAAAAATAAAATATGTGGTATTCAATTTAAAAAAAATAAATATTTTATTTTCTTTAATTTTTTAACAACTAGCAACTGCCTTAAACTATATAATTCTTAAAATATTTTGTATTTGTCGATATATGTATGTGTAAATAATATGTAAATACCGTAACTAGTGAACTTAAACTTTATTCTATTTCATTTAGATTTTTCAGAGTCTTCAATCAAAAGCAATGAAAGATTTTCTGTGATTTGACCATTATCCGTTTTCACTGTCGGCTCTTTTACGCATTCACTTAATTTACTTTCTTTTGCACTCTCAATAACGCATTCGGCTTGTTCTTTGATTTCTTTCCATGCAAATTCAACATCTTTCTCCTCAGTTGTTAAGCCGCAAATTACAAAACGCAAGAAGTGTGTATCTTTGTATTTAGCTTGAATTAAATAAATTTTCTTGCGATCCATCAAACGATCTAGTAGACTCGTTGTTAAATGATTATCTCCTCGTATTCGAAAACATACCAACCCAAGAGAACGTTTTGCAACAATTTCAAAACGATTATCATTTAACACATAGTCTTCGAATTGCTTGGCTAATTCAATATGCTTACGAACGTGAGCTCTTAATCCTTCAGCTCCGAGTGAACGCAAAGTAATCCAAACTTTAAGTGATCTAAAACGTCTTCCAAGCGAAATCTGCCAATGTCTGTAGTCTGGAATTTGTGATTTTCCCTCATATTTGTGCTTTAAGTAAATACGATCCACATTAAAGCTGTCACTAACATGGTTTGCATCACGAAGCCACATTGCACAACAATCGAAGTTAACCAAGAGCATTTTATGAAGATTGAAGTTTAAAGAATCTACAAATTCAAAGCCTCGAAGCAGATTATTGTATTCGGGAAGAGCAAATGCAGCTCCAGCATAAGCAGCATCCACATGAAGCCAGATATTTTCGACCTCGCAAACTTTACCTAAGCCCTCAATATCATCGTAGGCACATGTTCCAGTAGTTCCTAATGTTGCAATGCAAACTATTGGAAATAGGCCCTTGGCTTTGTCCTCTTCGACAGCTTGACGTAGGGCGTCTCCATGGAGGATTAAATCTTCACCGGCTGGCAAAAGACGATAGGGGACTGCTGCTAGAACAAAAGCTTTCTCAATGCAGCTATTGCTTTGATCACCGGAATAAGCCATCAGACGACCACGTATTTCGCTTTCGGATAGCTCTGGGTTTTTTGTTTGAATTCGCTTAACAGCTTGTTCCCGAGCAGCTAATACTGCAACCAAAACGGATTCACTAGCAGAACCTTGTATCACTCCACCACCGGGTCCTTCAGATGAGTGCAAGAATTCTCTTGGAAGATTAAGGAATTTTGCAAGCCAATCCATTACAACAACTTCTAATTCCGTACATGCTGGACTACAAATCTGAAATCAAAAGGTAACGTTTATTTTTGTTTTAATCAAAAAGTCTTAGAAAAAAAAAATAAATTTGATGGCGCAAAAGCTCATAGAGAACCAGGGCCTAGTGACTTATAACTCTCAACCATTCCTGTGTGCGTGTTATTGGCAGGAATGGAGGGGACCTACAATTTTTTTCCGAGTCCGAACGGCTAGATGAGAAGCACTTATTCATGACAAGTATACTCTTGGAGGATTTGTCAGTTCCTCGCAAGAGGCAGTACCTCGCGAAAAACTTTTCTGTTTTTAGGTGGCAGTGGCTGGGAATCGAACCCAGACCTTCGGCATGACAGTTCAATGCACTAACCATCATGCCACGAGGTTCTACAAAAAGTCTTAATGTTTAAAATTTAAATAAAAGCTTAAAGAATTTACGTACAAGCACAGGAAGCTTTGGTTTGGAAGAAACAACTTTTTTAAAATGGCTACCGGATTTTGAAGGTTTTAATTTTAATTGAAAAGCTTCTCCTCTACAAAGAAACCTCTAATTCTGTAACTACAATTGATTGCTTGCTCCAGCTTTATTTTTATTTTGTGAAGTGTTCATCTTATTTCAAACATTGCATATTAATTTGCCTCCATGACTCGTTGTTTCTTTTTCTTAACTTAAAAGGCATGTGGGAGTTAAGGAAGCTTAGAGGCATCTTTCAAGATAAGATGAAACATTAAGTACTCCAAAAATTTAAATAAAGCTGAAGGGGGCCATCAAAGTACTATAGCTGACACCTCAGTACCGTTAAGATGAAAAAAACAACAAAACCGGCTTTTGAATTTGTACGTTATCATGAATTTTTAAATAGAAAATAACTTATAGTAATATATTCATATTATAAATTCAAACAAAATATTTTTAAAACCAACACTGTGTAAACAAAACATTTGGCTATAGATAAAATACATTTTCAAAAGTTACATAACAACCATTAATACTATTCCCTTTCATTAAACAATTCCAACATATCGTTAACCAGTTTATATTTTTGAGAGAAAGTTTAAAGAAAAAAAAAAACAAAACTTTGTTGATTTGATTAAAAATAAGTGCAAAAAAAATACTACCAAAAATAACACAGCATGGTAACTGAATGGTGGAGATTTATAATTTATGAAGATCTTGACATACCCAACTAAATCCAATTACTCCAAATCCACTGGAAATCATTTCTCCCACAATTGATGGGAATGATGTTGCTGTTGGGTAGTAAGCATGCATATTGGGTGATTGCCAGTGTGTAAGCCCAGGCAGTATAGTTTGACTGATATCGGATAATATGTCTTCCCATTTTTCAGGTGTCTCTGGAATTTGTTTTGGCAGTAAGTCAAACAAATATCCCGGGGTAACTGATGGCAAAACATCGCTTTAAAAAAAAAATAAGAAAAAATTGTAAGGATTAAATTTAAAAAAAAGATTTACTTGGCAATACCGTTCACGAATGTTGTCTATGTAATCGGCAATAAAATCAACGGCTGCCTTCCCAAACTCACGAAAATCCTTTGAATCCATGCTTGGTATAGTTGTTCTGGAAAAAGAAAAATACAAACAAAATAGTTTCGTTTAGATTTTTTTTATTTTCATTGTTTCATTTCAAATACTGAAATTATAGAAAATTGAACGAACAAGTAATAGGGGCATACATAAATGTATTCTTATATATATATATGCATTTTTGATATTTTGGAATTTCTTTCGTCCCCCTCCCCCTAAAAGTGATCAAGGTAATAAGAAGAATCAGTGTTAGTTTTTTTTGGAATCCGGTCAACGTTAAACGTTTCGGCAAACACTTGACATTTACCATACAAAATACATAGGGATTGCTCAGTCTTTTACTCAAAATTTAGGTACCTAAATGTGTAAAAGTGGATGGAGTGTATAAAAATGAGGCCCTATGTAATTTGTTTAATAAAAAATTGGCAATACAAGATCTTCGAAAACGTTTTTAGGTGGGTCAGTGAAGAACCAAAGACAAAGCCCAAGACATTGTTTAATCAATAAGTACAATAAAGATATTTGGGAAAAAAAAATATTGTTGAACAATTTTTGGTCAAGTTCTTGTAGTTTTTTTCAGTTTAGAAAAAATGCATTTTGAATTTTTTACAAATTCTATTAATTGTTAATTATAAATAAGTGTATAGAATAAGATCGACCAAAAGCCAATATTATTGTTTCTTCTCAAAAAAGGCGAAAAAATATTTCGACAATTTTCAGCAAAATTTCTTGTGGATTATTTCGCTTTAAAAAACTGTTTGAATATTTTTATAAATTTTATCATTTTTTGATTATAGTGTATAGAATAAAATAACCCCAAAGCCACTACCATTGTTGATTCTTAAGACATTGGAGCAGAAAATTTTTTTTTCAAAAATGTTCAGCAGTTTTTTGTTATTTAAAAAAAAACTTAAAGTGGATAAGTGTTCATATTTTTACCAACTATTTATAACGTCAAAATGCGTAGCATAAATTCAAAATGCATCATTCGGTTTTCTTAAATAGCTATAGTAAAAAACATTAATTTTTTTAAAGTAATTCCAAAAATTTCAAAGGTAAGTGCCAACGTAGTATGAATACATTTTTTTTTAAGCCACACAACCATTAAAGAAAAGCTAATTTATCTCAAAAATGGCTACAAGGATTAAAAAAAAATAGTGAATTACTGTAGGTATAAGTCCTTTCTGATAAAAATTTCTTTACCAATTATTACTAACATTATTTTTTATTTTCGATTTTTTCATTACAAGCTCAAACATTTTCAGTGAAAATTTTTATGCAAAAGCTCCGTTAAAAATATTGCATATCAAAATTTTGAAAAAAATATTGTATAAAAATATAATTGGATTAAAAAAAAAATTAACATTGTTTTTTTCTTAAACTCAATATTTCAAAAACGGGTCAGTGAATTTTTTTGAAACTGGGTTTATAAATTGTGTTTTAATATATTATCAAAATTGGCATACAACTTGGTTTTAATAATGTTACCAACATTTTAAACATAAAAATAAGTTTTAAGGAAAACCGCTGCAACGATTTTTAATTTTTTTTTCATATGTATGTGCAATCAGAAATATTATTATAATTTACACTATGCATATAATAAAAGTATCTCCCATATAAAGTTTTTTTTTTTAATTTGAATTTTTTCATTATCATCAGATTTAATTTAATGAGTTAAAATAATATTGTGTATCAAAATTTACATAAATTTTTTTTTTAAATCGATATCGTAAAATGGGTTGACATTAGAAAAAATGTATATTCATATAAATAAATACTTAAGACATTTTTTTTAACTTTGTGAAAATTTTTTCTTGTGTAAAAATTGTGAAACTAAAACAAAAAATCAACGATTTTAAAATTTGTATTTCCATAAGAATTATTTTATTTACAATTAAATAATTGCCAAAACTTGATAACAAGAGATTCACAATTATTTTTATAATATAATTCTACTTTATTTTTATAAAATACCTACTACTTTGTTGCATTTCATCCTGCAATTCCCCTTCCCCTTTTTTCCCCTTTAGGGAAATAAAAACACCCGGTAGGTATACTAGAAAATAGAAATATTATGGTGGCGCGCTTATTTTTGAAATCTTTGAATATTCTTTTTCCCTTTTCATTAAAGTGATCAAAGTAATTAAAAATAAAGTGCACGACTGGGTCGCACGTACTTGCTATTATGTTGAAGACACTGAATGTTTAAGAACATTATATGTAAAGTCCTGGAAATCATGTTCAAAAAATGTTTAAAAGCATGAAATACTATTTTTAAATTAGCTAACTTTTGTAAGAGTTTTAAATTAAAAAAAAAGAACGCCAAACAAAGATATTTAAAATTGTGGGAGCGTTTATCTTAAAAATAATATTTTAATATATCTAATTCTTAAAAATTGTCGACCTGTTTTTGAAATATGGAGTTTTCAAAAACAAAATTGAAACTTTTTTTAAAAATTCAAAAGTAAAATTTGAAATGTAATATTTGATAAGTAATATTTTTTAATCTTGTTTGAAATTTGTACATAAAAATAATAATAAATTTGTTCAGCCCATAATGAGAAAATTCAAAATTGAAAAAAGACTTTCTATGAGGAGTACTTTTAGTAGTTGTATTTGTTAATTTTAGTATATAGAAAAAGTTTAATAAAAACTTTGGAGCCGTTTTTAAGAAAACAATAATGCCTTAGCAGTTTTTCTAAAATTTGTATGGAAGGTACCGTTAGTTTTTTTATAAAAGTAAACTTGTTTCTTAAAATTCTTTACCGAGTATAAAATAAGCGTTGAATACCGAGTTTTATATAAATCGACTATTTTATTTTCATAATATTTAATAATAAAAAATTAAATTAATTTAAAAAAAAAGTTAAATCCAAAAATATTTCTTTTGATAATTTTAGTAAAAAAAAACTATTTACATTATTACATTATAAAAATCAAAATAACCGTTTTGTAGCAAATCGAAAATAAGAAAATGGTTCTTTGAAGGGTAACATTACTAACCATTTTTTGAAAAATGGTTTCCCATCCAATGGTAGCTTTTACCAAACGAAATTAATTGATTTTTTTTAAGAGAAGTCTTAGATCCATTTTTGAAAAAAAATAAGATTTTGTATTTTTGCTTAAAAAAAAATTGTATGGCAAATACCGTGATTTTTAGTTCTAAAAAAATAATTAAAAGTGTGTGGGCTGAATCACAAAAACCACAACCTACCTAATTTTAAGAAAATTGATCCAGCCGTTTAGGCTGTAGCCGAACAGACGGACGGACAGACAGAAATAATTTTACCACCCACTTTTTTGGAGTTCTCTATCATCATATTATTAAAGTATGGCCAGATTGAAAACCACACATCTTAAAAAAAAAACTCCCTTTACTTCTCGAAGGTTCCCGATGTTCTGCATTTAAAATCACTGTTCTCTCTCAGTTTTATTAGACATTTTAATTCTGAAGTGCAAAAAAAGAAAAGAAGAAATGTATTAAGCGATATTTCAAAAATCTTAGAAGTTTCGTGATACACCTTTGGACTAGTTTTTTATGTGTACACCTAAGGAAGTAAAAAATAAATAGGAAAGTAATTTTCAACTCAAAAGCCCTTTAAAAAACTATTTTTTTCCACAAAATACACAAATAAATAATTAAAAAGAGGCGTTAAAAAAATTTGTATGTAAGTTTTATAAAATGTCGCTTAATACGTTCTTACGGGAAGGTATCGATTATAATTTCTTCTCGTAACTGAATCTAAAAATACTTATCTAAATATTTTAAATCATAGTTAATGTTAAAATGGTAAATTATGTAAAACATTTTATTGGTATAGTGATCTTCTAGTGGAAAATTGTTTGTCAAACAAGTGAATAAAATGTTTTTTTTATTTGAAAAACTCAAATTTCTCAGTATGAAAAAAAAAACAATGAGTCTTAAGTTATGCATGTAAGTGTTTCATTGGAGACAAACTATTTAGTTATGTATCATAATGTATGTTTTTACATAGAAAAAACAACGGTTGTTTAGCGCTTTTAAGTAGAAATATTTATTTTTGTTTAGTTTTAGTAGTAGTAGTGTTTTAGTTTTAGTAGTCCAAGTAACACATTCTAAGCAAATAAGTTCCGGTGAAGCCGAATTTGAAATGCTTTATAATCACTGTTATTTTAGAAACACACACTATGTTTCGATACATAAAATGCTGATTATGTCATAGGTATTACTATTACAATGCTTAATTAGAGAAATTTGGTTTTAAGTCATTTATGTTAATTATGTACACAGACAGGTGGACCTTAAAAGTGGATAGTAATTTACAAAATATTATTATTCAAATTTATTGATTTTAAACTTACACTTTTGACTTTGTGAAAAATATTTTTAAATCACAATACAAAAAAATGTTTTTTTTATAATTCTTATAAAAAAAAACACTTAAATCAAATAGGTATATCTTCAACCTCTATTTTTATCAGTTTATTAGATATTTGGTAAATAATTAGATATTATGTAATTTAGATTTGTTATCGATTTTATTATCAATTGATCACATTTTATTAATTCCAGTTTAAAAAAATCACTTTCATTTTCACTTGTGTTGCTGTCACTGACACTGCCTCTAACCAAATGGTCTGCAGCATTCCATGTGGTAAGGTTTTATAAAGTTGAAAGTGAATATAGCCACAACATAACGACCGTTGTGTTGTTGTTTGCCAACGATGCTGCCGCGCGCCACCGACGGATGTATCTTAAGTCGAAAGTTATACATTCTGTAGCTTTTCTTTTTTTTTTTAGGTAGGTACATTTGGGTGTTCTGGAGGGGCATCACATCAGACAACAACTTGCACGAATACTTAATTAAAGGTTTTCGAATTTGATGAAGGTGAAGCGCAGCGCATCACAACATATAATGGGGTCACAAATAAACGTTGGATACAAAAAAAAAAACTATATACAATTTAGTTAGTTTAGGTACTTAGAACTCAGAGGTGATATGATAATTTGATTCTTTATCTGCCATCATGTACCAAAGACGCATAAGCTATAATGCAATATTATTTGTAGTTAGATAAAAAAAATAAAAGGCACGGTTCACGGTGATACGTTTACATACATTAAAAGATCTTCAATTTGAATAGAAATACAATAATTAAATTGAACAATAGCATCGCGACCTGGGTGTCTTAAAGTATTTATTTTCTTCGTCATTAAAAAAGTTTCAAATTATATTTTTCAATTAATTAAAATTGCATTTAAATTCATTGGACTTGTGGGAACATCACAACCTTATTAAAAATTGCACTGAAAATTTTATTTATTCTTAATTAAATATTATTATGCTATAAATTTGCTGGATTTATGGAAAACCCACTGTAAATTTAATTTTTTCAAGCTTTAATGATTTACAAAAAAATTTCTTTCAAATTTTGAAACTTAACTTTCTTCTAAAATATCATAATTTATCATAACAAGCGGTCGGCAGTAAGTTTACTTTCAACAAATTTCCATACATATTTCCAAAAATATTGAATATCTTATTCGACTAAATTTACCTTGTTTACACTTTACACTGAAAAAATAATGTGAAGCACTATTTGAACTTCTAACTTGTTTCCACTTAATCACTTGAATATCAACTAAAACAATCAGTTTTTGTAGACACAAAGAGGGACCTAATTTAGAACTGGTTACCTACCTTATCAAATAAAATTTCATCACCTTTTTGTACAAATAAAAAATGTTTCGATATCACAAACTAAAAAAAAATGCCTCGCATTACAATTTAAAAAAATATGTAGTCATGTGGAGCACGTTGGAATAGGTCAGTTCAACTAAATTTGATGACAGAGTTTTTTTTAACTCCAAGAAACGTATGTAGATTATGTCACAATGTAATGAAAATATCAACAAAAATACGTCAGAGAATCGATAAGTGAGTTCAGAACACTTTGCTTTATTCTTAAGTGTTTGGTTCTCTAAATTATAGGTTTTGTGGAAGTTATAGTTGAACATAACAAAAAAGGCATCGGTTTGAATTACAATTGTTTTTAGTCTTTAAAATAAAAAATATCAACTAAGTCGATATTCTCTGTCATTTTGTTAAAGAAGCAAATAATGCATCACCCAAAAGAATACCATCTATTCTGTGATTGATGATACTAATAATACCTGCCTGAGGAAGGGAAACTAATTAGAAAAGTCTAAGAAGTTCTTTCTCGTGCATGTTTTGTTAAACCATTTGTGCTGTCACAAAACATTTTCTTGTTCAACAAAATTCTTAACATTTAGTTCTTCCTTGTTTTTTTTTTTTTTTTTTCTTTCGGTTGTCATGTCTGTCGAATTTTTAAACTTTTTTTTTTCATCCTAATCCAACCAGACAGAGTCATCCATAGGAAAAGATATTTGGTTTAGAAAAACAGCAACCCAACCAAACATCATCAATCAATAAAAATCTTATACTTTTTTGTGTCTACGACAAGTTCCTTAAGTTTTCTCAATTAGTTTCGGATGATTTAACATGTTTTTTTTTCTGAAGAAGAGGAACAAAATTAAAAACTTTTGAGGTTAGCAAAGTTATTGGAGCTCTAAAGAAGATAAATGGATTTATTTTGAAAATTTTTATGTATAAGGATTCTTTTTTTATGTAGGTAGAAATCAAGTAAAATTACGTGTTTGTTATAAAATACAAGTTTTTTCTACATAATATAATATCGTGAATAATTTTAAAAGATCCTTTAATGTTCTTATGAGGTCTTATTTATCATTTTGAAAAAAAAAGTAGGTAGATTGTAGACATTAGATAAAACGAAACTTAAAACAGATGTTTTTGATTCAAAATTATTTTCTCTAAATTTGTGCTTCATTTTTTTTTTTTTGTGTAAATTTATTTATTTCTGTCCCCAATCAATGTAGTTTTACTGTTATCTTACTGTGGAGTGCTGTAGTAGCAAAATTGTTGTTCGATTAGCAGTAAATTATCAAAGAAATCCCCTTAAATGTTTTATGAAAAACTTGAATTCAACTTGGTACAAAAATGTCGTGTTTTTGTCAGCTCTGGTGTTGCCTTGAATTTACTCTAAATTAGACCTAGGATTTTTTTTTTGGATTTTGAGCTGGGTTATTTGACCAATACTATTTTTTCAACTTACTGCCAGCAATTTTCACCTTCAAATAACCTTTGCGTGAAAATAGAGCCCAATTTCTGCATTTCTAACAAAAACATCCAGTCCACATTGAGTGATTTTTTGCTAATTGTGTACAATATTTTCTAAGAAAAAAAAACTATGTTAGTACCATAATTGGAACAATAAAATAGTTTATTAGTTTTGTTGAAGGTTGAAACCTAAATCTTTAATTGCAAATTGCTAAGAACTACGAACAATAATTTTATTGCATTGCAAAAATACACAAGTTCATTTTTGTAAGTCATCACCAAAGCTACTACGAATTATGCTCATTGTACGTAAAATAATTTTTAATTAATTAATCAATGTTAATTTTTTTTTTTATAAAAATCGTTTCTCAAAACTTTCAAAAGTATTTAATTTCCAGAAAAGAAAAATCCATGAAATGCATTTATCTCAAAACTATTTTTGGCGAAAAAAAATCAATTTTCCAAAACCAAGTTGACTTAGCATAAACATCTGTTGTAAATTTAATATAATAGAAATTTTACAAAGTAAGCCAAAATTTTTACGGCTCTGCCACGCCCACTTTTTATATGATTTACATCTTAAAAACGGCTTACAAATTTAAGGAATTTGAGTTTCTAGGTGAGTTCAAAAACCCAGATCCTATCCGCCCACTGCCACGCCCAATTTTCATATTGTTTAGTTCTTTATAAACTACTTGGAAGTTTGAATAATATTCGAGAAACTTGAATTAGTAAGTGATTTGAAAGACACAAATTTTTGTTTAATCTATTTGTTCCCTGCCACGCCTTTCTTTAATCACTTTATATGCGTGAAAAATACTTCGCAAATACATGATTTTAGAAAAGATTCCCAAATCATCGTTTTTTCGTGAATTTGATGGTATAAAAATTGGAGTTTGGGGTCTTCCCCGACGAATTCCTGGTTCATCCTCGTTTGAGGTCTGAGTCAAAAAACTTAATTTTGGACTTTTAATCATTTTTAATTGTCAAGAGACATTTATTTGTCTTCAATTTATTCAAAATATATGTTAAAATGCGTAATTTTTTATTAAAAGAAATACATTTTTCATAAATTGGTTGGTTTTTAATGATTTGGCCTTATCCCACAAAAAGATGAATTTTTTGAAGGTTAGCAAAATTTAGCATGAAAACTTTGCATTTTCGCAAAGTAAAATTATATGAAAATGTAATGACATTAAAAATTCTACTTCCCTTTGCTAAACTTTTTTTGAATGCTTAAGCAAAGCGAAAAAAGTGCCTTAAGAATAAGCTATTTTTCAATAACGCACTTAATTCACAAATAATTTCAAAAACTATATAAAACTAGTCATACCAGCTTCAAATGATTTCATTATTAATAAAAAATCACTGCCCAGAAAAAATTTGCTTCAATTACTTTTCTTTCACCCTCTAAATCATTTCGCACAAAATCGCGTTTCACAACAAGAATCTGGCTATGATATTTTTTTAAGCGAATTTTTAACATATGTACCTTTTTTTAGATCAAATTTATAATTCAACTAAAAAAAGGTTAATGCTCTCTGGTCTTCCCCAGTCAGACTTATACCACATATCTTACACTTGACTAAACCATCATGTATTAAATACAAAAGAAAATTGCTGCTGAAAAAAATTTTTCTAAAGGGATTATTAAACAAATAACAGTAATTAAACTTTTCTGAGTAACACACCCCTCATTACGTCAGCTTTTGATGATTTGATGACCTATGTTAAAAATTGGGCGGAAATTTTCTCTGATGATGCCTTATGATATCTTTTATCATACCTTAAAATTTCATATAAATTGATAAGCTGTTTCAGATGTTATAGATCTAAGACCACCTCTCCATACAACTTGAGCCACTGTGCACCGTTTTTCAAAAAAAGCAAGCACCACTATAAATATTGCCAGGGAGCAGCAACGCTTTTGTTTTCAGAAAGACTACATAACCTGGAGTGTACAACATAGAGTAGGCTGAGATGAACCCCCAAAAATCCTGGAAAAAGCTTACAAAATTAGCTAGGAACAAAGTTCTCGAAGATCATCTATCGTTTTAAACCAAACTCATAGATTTTTCAACAAAGCAATGTCCCCACAACTCAGGTCGTGAAATCATTCATTACAAGTCAAAGTGTTCACTTCCTTTTAACAATGCGGTTGCCTCAAAAGGAACTTTGACGAAGAAGCAAAGTAATACGATGAAAAGAAAGAGCTGATTCACGCCAGTAAGTTGATCGAAAATGAGATTTCTCTGAATCACTTGAAAGCACTAAGTTAATTTTAGTTACGAGTATTTAGAAAGCTGGTGGCTGTACACATTTTAATTAATGTCTCTTTATATGCAAAATCGTTCTTAGTATTAGATAGAAATTTGCCTTTAAAATTTGTCAAGCGTTTTTTTCAGAGGAAATCAAATTTAAGAGATCTAATTTCTATTTCAATATAGGATTGGCCAAACCAACACAATTATTAAAATTAATAGTAAATGTGCAGAAAAACTCTAAAGGCATCCTTAAGACACATAAACTAACTACTATCCATGGATTTCCTTAAGAATAGTGCAAGGACACCTTGTGTATTTTTAAATAAAACTACGAACGTCATCTTGAAGTAATTTTTTTAAATTTAGTATCTAATACTCATTCCCTCAAAAACGCCATTTAAATTAAAAAATACTTGGTTGAAGTTTTTTTTACAAAATTTTTTTTTTTTTGTTTATCTTATACTCACAAAGATAAACAACCTGCAAATAAAAACAAAATAAAAAACTAGTTATTCTAAGTTGTGTTTTCACTTTGGAAAAACTTCTTTCGATCCCACTCTTGGTCTTTGCTGTTTTTTAGTATTTTCTATATTTTTTCTTGCTCTTTGGGGCAGGTATTGGTTTCATGAGGAAAAAAAAATTATAGTTCTTTCAATCAAATCAAACATACATAGTGCCTGTGTTATGTGTCCATGCGACTAATTGAACATCAAGCGAGAGCCTAAGCAAATTAACAAATTTGATCTAAATCTAGTGCAGAGTATTTTGATATGCATACAAAATTCCCTGTTAAATTTCATTCATCTGGAATAGTTTGCTGGCACACATGGATTTTGATTTTTTCATATATTTTTGCAAACAGCTCTAATGATTTTGACAAAACTTTTACATTAAGGGCCAGTTTGTTCACATCTAATTATCTTCAATCAAAAAAGAATTTTTTTTTGAAAATTGCCTGGTTTTTAATTTAAGTTATTCCTGTAGGAAAGTATATCTTTTTAAAAACTTAATTGATTTTATTATAATATTTCAATATAGAGCTTTCAAGTATCCTTCAACCAATATTACATATGTATTTATAAGATTTTGACAAATATTGTTTTAAATTTAATGAAAACCCGATTTTCGTATGACCATCTGGTTAATGATATTTTTACATTATTTCAAAGTATGTACTTTAAATACTAAGTTTGAACCCAAAGAGCAAAAGCAAATACATGCAATCCAGTTGCGCGTCATATTTTATTTTCCACTTAAGAAAAAAAAAACTCAAGTAATTCAGTGCGATAACAGGAAAACTTCAAAAGAAAAAGTATCACTATGCCATATTGCCCTACATTCTAAATAAATCCTTTTGTTCCCTCAACAAAAATAAAGTACAAAACTTCTCTCTTGCAAAAACATTCTTGCTCACTTTCTGCAGTCTTTTGTTCTGTGGAGTGTTTCGATATCAGGCAAATATGCAAATGGCAATAGGATAACTTGTTTTGTGAATAATAATAAAACAAAAAAAAAGGAAGTAATATTTGAAAAAAGTTCATCTCAATTTAGAGCAGATTATCTTGGACTTGGTCTTTTCACGCGCGGGTAAAAATATGTAAAGTCTTCAGAGTGCAACGGAAAAGTTTTATGTCACGTTATCTAAATTTTTGACAAAGCTAAATTCTTGAAGAAGTTGTATAATATACCTGATACTGATACCTTTAGTTTGTAATGAATTGAGAAAAACAACAAGGATAACATCAGTTTTGTCAGGAACTACAAAGTCGAATTTTATAATAATAATGCTTATAGTAACTGTATTTGATAAAAGTGAATTTGAACCCTCAACCTTCCCCCCACAGAACCGTTCACCAATTTTTCAATTATATTTAATGTTTACTTATGCATTATCATATCTATTCCAAGGGCATTCAACTTACTTTTTCAATTTAATTCATATTTTTTTTCCTTTACTATGACCACCAGTATAATTTAAACTGTGAAAAACTTCGTATGGCTACTAAATAAATGAATGCCCTTTAAAAGGTATTCAAGCTGTAATTAAGTACCTGCTCTTTAAGAAGAAAAATGTTGAAAAAAACAGTCATTAATTAATGTGATGCAATTATAAAATATACTATAGGAGCAATGTGTAAAAACAGTTGCAAATACACCAAATAATCTTGTTTAATTGTTTGTAATGAAAATCTTTTCAAACTTAAATCTTTTTAAACATTTTTCACTATTTAAAACATCATTATTTAGACGACTCTTCCATCCTCACGTAATCCATATAACTATCACTGAGAAGGTTTTGTTTGTACCTATTATTTTTCAAATGTAGAATGAGGATTAAATGGTTTAAGTAGCATCAATTCATCTAAAGTATATACATATACTCCAATAAGGGACAGCTAAAAAGACAAACCTATAAAGGTTACTTTGCATATTGTGGAAAAAGCCTTTATGGGCTAGACAAATGAGAAGGCATTTTTCAACTTAATTTCGCACGAGGTTGGTGCAAAAGTGTTATATTTTAATGAGAGTAATTTAGTCTTGTTTTTAATCTTATGAACATACACATATATTATACATATATAAAGATATCCTTGAAATATTTAGTAAACTGTATCTGACTTAAAGTTTTTGCGTTTAATAAATTTTGTGAAAAAAAGTCTAAGAGCCAAGGACATAAAAAGTCAAGTTATTTGCGTAACTCTTTAAGTCATATCAAAAATAGCCTTTGAGGTGTTGAACCAATAACCGTTTGTCTGCTTACCTAAACACGCCTCGAACAGGTATAAAATTTGACTTAAATTTTTTAAAAAGGGAAAAAGTGTGCGTACAAAAAATAATAAGCTTGAAATTTTGAACAACCCTCTTAGACATTATCCGCCTTATTTATTAGATTTTGTATAAGGTTGACTAGTTAGCTAGTTTTTTAGAAGTCCTTAATATTATATAGACAAATCTTAGACAACCGAAACCTTTGTCCAAGTAAGATAACTTTAGGACAACAGTAAACAAAGTTTATTAGTAACTTTTTGGAGTTGGACGCCAGTCTAAAGTTAGACAAAGTTTATAAATACTTCTGTATATGTTTACTTGAGCAGTTTTTCGAAAATTTGGTGCCTTGTATCTTCTTAGGGACTAACTATAGAGTTTGAACTATGACAGCAATTGTTAACAAATGCAAGCTTAATATTTCTTGTATACACACTTTTTCCCTCCATAGCCGTCGTCGGAAAAATAGACATTGAAATAAATCGATGTAAAAATGTACGTTAAATTGTACACCTGTTCAACATCTAATAACTTTGGTTTAAACAATTTTGAAAAAAAAACTTTACAAATAGCCATTTTAAGTTCTTGAAAATTCTAAATTTTAAATCATTATAAAAAATCGAAAAAAAAATTTTCTTTTACTTCTAATACATATGTGAGTAACTGATACTTTAATGCCCTTCGGCAATTTCAGGGACTTACTTAATACAACTGTATCAGCTAGAAGATCATAGGTTCGATATATGGCAACTTCAATTTCAAAAAATTATTAAAAAACTATTTTATACCCCAAATGTCACTACAGTGACATGTCCCAACCCTAAGGTTACTGACTATTTCGTTAGAACTCAACTTTTAGCAAAAGGCCTTGAAATAAAAAGCATTACTGGGTCGCACGTAATTGCACGTATATGTAAAGACATGGAAATTACGAGTATGAGAACAAATGTTTAAAATCACGAAATACGATTTAAATTAGCTAAAATAACTTTTTTGAGAGTCAAAATGAAAAAAAAAATCTTAATTCTTGAATGAATATAATTAAATCACCAAATTCGAAAAGATCACATCTCGAATTTGTTCACAATTAGTAATTAAGTAATTAAGTAATAAAAACAAGTAATCATAATACTTCCCTGCACCGAAAAATGCTCAAAAAATGACATCTTTTGTATATTTACTGTCATTGTCATGTTACTCAAAAATAATTTTTTTTATAATTTTATACTAGGCTTTTGAAAATAATTAGTTCTTTGCATTGCCTGAACATTAAAATTTTTCAGAAATGTGACCTTTTCGAAATTGGCCATTCAATTGTATAGAAAAAAAATTTAAACCGTTTGAGTGGTTTTCTTAAAAAATAATTTCTTATATATCACATTCTTAAAACATTTTTAAGGAAAATAAAGGAAAATATTTATTTATGTGCATATTGAAATTAATTTAAAAAAAAAAATTGTCAATCCGTTTTTGAGTTATCAAATTTTCAAAAAAACAAACGTGAAACTTTTTTAAAAAAATCAAAAACTTTTTTTTTAATTTTAATATGCAATATTTTTTAATCTTATTTAAAATTTGTATATATAAAAAATAATCTAAAACTGTTCACCCGATAATGAGAAAATTCAATTTAATAGTTCTTCTATGAGAAGTACTATTAATAGTTGCTATTTGTAATTTTTTATAATTTTTGTTAATATATCGCACTGATCTAAGCGTACAGAAAAAGTCTAAAAAAATTGTAGGAGCCGTTTTTAAAAAATAAAATATTTTCCTTAACGGTTTTTATCATTTGTAGGGAAGGTACCGTTATTTTTATATAAAAGTAAACTTTTTTCTTAAAATAAGTCAGAGTGTAAAAAACCCTAAAATATCGAGTTTTATAAAAATCGACCAATTAGTATTCTCAATATTAAAAAAAATTATCATTTTATAAAAATCAAAACAGAAATTTTGGGAAAATTTTAGTAAGAAAAACTATTTACATCGCTTAGAAGCTTCTGCATCAAAAATATATATGAAATAAAAATAACCGTTTGTTTGTAGGAGCCGTTTTTAAAAAAGAAAATATTTTCCTTAATGGTTTTTTATCATTTGTAGGGAAGGTATCGTTATTTTTACATAAAAGTAAACTTTTTTCTTAAAATAAGTCAGAGTGTAAAAAACCCTATAATATCGAGTTTTATAAAAATCAACCAACTAGTTTTCGTAATATTAAAAAAAAATGACCATTTTATAAAAATCAAAAAAAAATGTTTGGAAAATTTTAGTAAAAAAAACTATTTACATCGTTTAGAAGCGTCTGCATGAAAAAATTCTTTAAAAAAAATAACCGTTTTGAAAAAAGTTTTTTGGGAAGTACTATTAACAACCATTTTTTGGAAAATCGTGTCACATCCAAAGGTAGCTTTTGCCACAAGAAATGTATTGAAATTAAAAAAAAAATTATGGAGCTGTTTTTGAAAAAAATAGATTTTGTAAGATTGCTAAAAAAAAATTATATGGCAGGAACCGTTATTTTCAGTTCAAAAAAAAAAATTTTAAAAAAACCTGTGAGCAGAATCATCAAAAACCACTGTGTACCAAGTTTTCGAATTTTTTTTTTGCACGTGCCATCATGTTACTTAAATGACATAAGAACCAAATCGATGCGGTCTCCGCGATAAAGTTGCTACCATTTTTATGTAGCCATGACTATATTTTCAGAATAAAAGTTAAATATTTCTGAATATCAATAGGAAATAACGGTCCATTGATGAAACTTGGCATCAATGGTTAATTTGTCATAAAAAACAATAATCAGAAGAATTCATAAAAATATCTGTGGTGAAAAAGGGGTGTTTTTTGGGGATAAGGTTACAGTGGGATTATTACCATAAGATCAATAATAAAAATAGTACCACAATGAAACTTGGTAAAAATGCTTTATGAACTAACAAAACGAAGTATCAAAAGAGTTTAAAAAAAAAATTCGAGTGAAAGGGTGCTTTTTTGAAAAAATGAGGAAGTGTTGTGTTATTTTTCAAAATTCTTTGAAAAGGATGGTACCCTCAAGAAACATGTAAAAATGTTTTATTGACTACAAGAGTGAAATATAAAAGGAATATAAGAAAATATCGAGGGTGAAAAGGTGTTTTTGTGGGTTTGGGTAGTTACCTATTAAACATTAACATTAAAAAGGCTTATATTCAGCTAACGCTCTTTATTTTTGCAGCTGTCATATTTTGCTTTTCCAGTGATATTGTAAAAGTTGAAGAATTTTTTATAATGTGTTATGTGATTGATTAAAAATTCAAATTTATTTTCATAGAAATATTTTCAAACAAAAATTTAACTCGGTAGTTTTTCAAGTAGCATCGGTCACTAAAAGTTGACTTAGTTAAGAATATTAAAAAGAACTTAATAGAAGAGATATCGCTTCAATTAATTTTGTATTGTTTTCCATTGATTGTAGTTGACTTGTAGATATGGATACAGAATACTCACACAATTTTCTAAAAATAAATGTAGCAATAGCTTAAGTTTTAACTCCTTTCCCATAAAACAAAGAACTTTTCAATAACTACTCATTAGGTAGTTCAAAAATTAGTTTTTACTGACGTTTTTCATAAAAATAAACGTTAAAGAAAACGCAGCTACCAAAAACATGCAAGGAAAGGTGAAATCTTTTATATACCTTTACAATCTCAACAAGTTATCTACCTTTAATTGACAAAAGCCTTATTGTCGCATAAAAGGCTGGAAAGGGAGACATTCTAAATAGCATTTTAGAAAAACTAATTTTAGTTCCTTGCCTTTTACAAAACGCCATCGCTTTATTGACTTAAACAAAAACAAACACCGGCAGGAAAGTTTGATCAATAACAAAAAAAAATTAAACAAGGAAATTACAAATAATTCTAAATACTCGTTGGTTGTCAATTTTTAGAATAGTTGTATAAGAACAATGGTCCGAGTCACCCAAACGGAGGACGAAATTAAAATCGTAATCGAATTAAATCGTTTGCTTAGCAGAAAACCGGACATTGTCCTGCTGCCGAAATATTTGAAATTTAATAATCCTCCAATATTCTTTGAGCGGCATTTAACAAATGAAATCGATGAAGCTGAAAGTTTTTGTAAAATATTCAAAAGTGAAGCTCGTATTGTGTTGATTAAAAAAACAAAAGGACTATGGCCGGAAGTTTTTCAGTCATTTAGCAAAGAAGAACTCTCCCGCAAACGCATTGAAATCTCAGAAATTATCATCGAAAGGAATAAAGAAAAGGACAAACAAGCTATTGAGAGATATGAGCTTAAAAAGCGAGCTGAAATCGACCGAGAAATACGAAGGGATGCAGAAATAAGGGAACGAGTTAAATCTTTTGAAGGTCAAGCATGCAGGGAGGCAATGATGTTAGGTGTGAAAAAGGAAACATTTGTTAAGGCACACGATGAGAAAAAAATTGAAAGGCAAAGAGTGCTTAGTGCAAACATTGTAAATTCCATACCGAAAATAAGGCAACCGGTGAAAGTACGTGCTACGGGGAAGATAAGTTTTAATTTTACGCAATTTCCCTCGAAGACGCCGAAGAGGGAATCACAGGATGAGCAGAATGAGCAGAATCATCCTCAAACAAGTAGTTTGGATTGAACGACTTATCTAATTATCATCAAATTTCATAATCATTCAATTACATATTTTTAAATAAATTTTAAAATATTTTGTAAGTCCAGTGTTTCCTTTTATTCAATATTCAATATTCAAATTTGCGACGTTTTTCTTTGGTCTTTCCTTTGGCACTCAAAAAGCCTTCCATTGGCTCCTTAGAGTGTGTTTTTATTCTTTTTTTGGAATACTAGTCAAAAGCTTAAGTAATAAAAAGGTAGAAGTCTAACTAAATGGATCGCACTAAGACGTCCACTGGTCTGTGTGTCCGTGCGTCATTGCGTCTATGCGTTTGGGCATTTGTATGACAATTGGTAAGACTGTGCCATGTGCATCAACTGTTCAACGAGTAAGAGCTTAAATGAGGCCAGCAATTTCATTCAAATTTGGTGCAGAGCATTTTTATGTGATTCCTTGCCAGGACATAATAAACAAGAGAACGATTTCCATTCAAACATAATTTGTCATAAAAAGGTTTTTTATAATACAAACTCTATATATACTGAAATAAATCAGCCAAGTAGAAGACTTAGCATTAAGGATTGGGCTTTGGATTTGAATTATTGATTCAAAATAGCTTTTTATGGTCCTACAAATTGGCGTTTCGCCCCGGGCAAAAAAATTTCCAGTTTAATGATTAGGAACTCTAATCCTATTGGATATAGCTTACAGTGGATTTTTGTAAAAGAATTCATGTAAATTGAACTGAACTGAATGTCACTGATGAGTCCAAGTGAGTTAGCTGGACGAAACGCCAATTTGTAGGACTAAAGGCCATAAAAAGCAATTTTGAATCAATAATTTATCATAATTTAAAAAGTCCAAATAAATAGGTATGAACATATACTCGACACCAATATTATTTTTATTTGCGATTTCACAGTAGAACTACGAATTTTTACGAATTCAGCCAAAAGTTCTGTCAAAGTTCATTTACATTACTAAAATTGTACTAAAATTTGCAGAAATTCTTAGTTTTTGGAATTAAGTAGGTACGCGAACAGACATATTAGGTGTGTTCCACACCGATTTTCGAACAGTTTCAGACCACCAGAGCAAAATTTTCCTGAACATGCCTACTTAAATTGACATATGTAACTATTTGAGTTTTACGTACGGGCTGGCACCATGAACAGAAAGAAAAGAACTAGGTGACAGTTTATATAGGTCGGTTCTTTGTCTGGATTTAATTTGCAGAATCAAAGCAAGATGCTTTTACACATTCACGTCTTAACTGCCTAGATAAATTGTTTTTGTGATGTCTATGAATCAGTCCGGACTCGTGAGTCGTGAGTCTTATCATGTATTCGAAACAACAACAACTTCAATGCTTTGCACATTGAAACCACAACAAATAAGTCTCATGAGGTCAGTGTTTATATTTTGTTCATGCCTCAAGACATCTCTGACTCGCCACTTCTCTTGTCCAGAAACTACCTTGAGACCGGTCTCAATCTTCCCAATCTTTACAGGGTCTATAACACACTCATGACAGCGATTTGCTACTTTTCTTCAAGTCTTCGTTAACTTTTGATTAACAGCTTGCTTCGAAAATCAAAATGGTGGAATGTTTGATGCAAATTTTGAACTTTTGGCTGTTTATTTTGTTATTAATAAATTAATTAACTTACATTATTTTAGTGGTTTTACAAATTAAATACATAATAAGAAAACTATAACTCTTTGAATGAGTAAGTAAAAGAAAATAAATATCAAACGAACAATTGCTTCCCTTTAGTTCACTTTCATATTAAGTGCATTATGTGTGACTTGTGAAACTGACGTTTCCGTAAGCTACTTTTCAGTTGATTTAATATGCAAAAGCCTTATACAATTTCCGCTTATTTAAGTTCTACCTTAACTTTAAAGTGTACCTTTTGTACTTTGTACTTTTAAGGAAAATCCTTCTAAATCTATGCAAGCCCTCGAAAAATCAATTGGCTCTTTGCTTTCGCTACAAAATTCAACATTTCCCCTATTGATTGGTGGGTATTCTTCTAGCAACAATATTTTGCAGTTTATCAGCTTCGAAGGATGCTTATTTATTTATTCAATAAAGTATGTATTTTGTTTCCTTTAACTTTTTCGATACAAAAGAAAAGTACAACAATGGCTTTTTTAAATGTTATTAGCAACTAAAATTATTTCAAACAATCACAATCAACAACAAAAAACCAATTTCATAGATTAACTTTTTATTCTTTTTATTTAACAATCAACAGTTAGGTATATATTAAAGATTTATTATTCAATAGCCGACAATTTTTCAACTCTCTTCAGCAGTGGTGAATCTGCGTGATATTCAAGTTTATTAACTGCAAAATCTCCCGGATAACTGCACAAGCACTTGACAGTCGAGATGCTAAAATTTCTAAATGGAAAATTAAAATATGTAAAATATTTGCCATTCACAGCAACAATAAAAGCCTTATCGCCTTGTCCGAAGGCTATTTTAAATGAATTTCCACGAACGAATGGAAAATCACCATCAGTTTCCTCATCTGCAGAATTGAAACTTAAAGCGGAATTTCTATTAGAATACATATTTCACGATACATCACGTTGTTATCGATTTCACTTACCTATTATCCTCTCTTTGGAAGGACCTAACCACCGTCCTTGTTTCGAAATTTACATGAAATTTAAAAACTACTCGACTGGTTTCGTTACATTGGAAACAAATGGAAAATTCGGTGGAGCGAGGGCCGCGAGCTATGCACTCCATAGCAACTACAGTACCTAAAAATGAGAAAGAATACAAAAAAAATCAACGCAAAATACATTTTTTATCCTTCGAGATAGACGAGCAGTCGTCGTCGTCGTCGGTAGTCGGTCTTCGATACGATACCACCTACCTGTTTCATATTTCTTTGGAACATCGCTCTGGAAGGCAAGTTTCTCACAGGATAACAAATTTCTTGGAAACACCAGAGGGAAAAGCATACGATGATGGAATTGTGTAATTTTTTCAAAGTCACCATACACCATCACATAGTTTATCTTCTTTGGACATTGTAGATATTCGAAGGTTCCATAGAGGTTGTCGTTGACATAGATTTCGAAACATTTTTGCAAAACCGCCACACGAAAGTTGAAGGTTTGTCCTGTGTAAAATTTTACAAAATATGTAATATAGATGTAGTATAAGTCATGATATAAAAAAGTTTATTTGAAACGTGTTAATTAATGGTTTTTGGTGATTCAATTTTAATTTTTTTAAGAACTAAAAATAGTGGTACCTGTCATACAATTTTGTATCTTATTTTTCTCAAAAACGGCTGCATATTTTTATTAAACAAATCAAAAAATTACTTTTTCTGAAGACTACCTTTGGGTGCGAAACCATTTAAAAAAAAAAGGATATTAAAGCCAGATTCACATTAAAAATAGTTCTAATATCGATAAAGTCTCGATACGATAAAATATTCTTACTCAAAAAACAATGAGTATATTCACATCATCGATACGTGATACATTTTCGATCTTCTCATTGATTCTTACGTACAAATATTTTATAGTAGCAAGAGTTTATTCACATTGGCACAATAGTGTGGATCTGGCCTAATGCTACCTCCCTATTTTTAAACTCAATAATTTTTTTTCATACCGATGCTTCTGAGAAACATAACATTATTTTTTACCACAACTTTCGAAAAATATTTTTTGTATTTAAGAAAAATGCTTAACCGGTTTAAGTTGGATTTCATCTGCCAAAGGAGAACCACATAGCAATTTGTGTTTTTTTGGGTAAAAAAGTAAAAAAAAAAAAGCCTGGATGCAATCCACACTTGTAACTTCCCATTGGTGCCCCCAGAAGCTAGAGGCCCAACGTTATTTTATTAATCGACAGTCTAAGATCTTCGAAAACGTTTAAAGGAATCAGTTTTTTTGTGAATAGAATAAAATTAACCCATAGCCCATATCATTGGTTGTTTTCAAGATATTTGAGAAGAAAAAATTTGCTTAAAAATTTTCTTGTAGTTTTTCACTTAAAAAAAAATGTTTGTTGAATTATTTTACAAAACCAATTAAATATTAATCATAAACAAGTGCATAGAATTAAATTAACCTGAAGCCAATACCTTTTGGTGTGATCTCAGGATATTTGAGACAAAAAACATTTCAACAAGTTTTGGTAAAGTTTCTTGTAGTTTTTTAATATTGAATTTTTTTCCAAGTCCTTTCAAATATTAACTATTTATAAGCTCTTCTCAAGATATTTGAGAACACAAAAAATTTCAATAATTTTAAACAAAAAGAAAGTACGAACGTACAAACCAACGAACAGATAAAGATATCTCTCTAAAAATTATGGATTTCGAATCTAGGGAGCTCGAAACGTGAAGATCTAATTACTATAACTTCCAATGGGAAGTTAAAAAACGAGTTTGTTGTTGTTGTTGTTGTTTTTTGTGTTATTGTGTTCAAAACGTGCGAATTTTTCAACAAGGTACAGTAACTTTTTGAGTTTTGCCATCCAATTATTATATTTCATTTCTGAAATTTTTAAATTCTAAGTGTTTTTTCCAATGTGACGGAAGGTGTGAAGTTTGTTAGACCAGGTGCACCAACTTCCACTGCTGAATTCAAAATTAATAATTTAAATTGGAAAATCATATGAAAAATTTTGGATAGATAAACTTCCGAAGAGGAATATGAATTTGATTGCTGAATGCTGTTATCGATGTGAATGAGACGTTAAACAGTGAGGAGTGGATATTCAAGGTTCTTAAAATTTTCTATTGCTGGCCGTGGAGTCATTTACGTTATCTATAGTTTTAGTTTGAATTAAGTTGTAGTTTGGGATCAAAGTAAGTTCAAACTAAACAAGTTCACGTCCTCAATACAGCTTCAACTTACTCCTTCTACTGGATCAACTTTCCCCGGCTATAAGGGCAAGTAGGACCACATGATCAGGTCCATGTATTTGAAGTAATCTTATTCTTCTGCTATAAAATATTTTTGTTTTTTTCCAAATGTATTTAAGAAGCTGAAGTTAACTTCTTTCTATGGAGTCCAGTTTCATTATGTTATGTAATGAATACGTAAAAAGTTATGAGACTTCAAATATAAAGTGGCCCTGCTCTACCCTACCTTCCATACAAAATCTTTAAGAAAATACGATTTTCATAATACTTTTTCCATGTACTAAATCAAATGTAACCTACCGCCAAAAGTTATGAAAATTTACACTAAGCATTAATATTACCTCTCATAGAATGATTATTTTATTTAAATTAATTTTTACTTGCGATAAAACGGCTTTTCTTAATTACATTTAGTAAAGACTTCCTTTGGGTAGAAAACCATTTTTCAAAAAATGGTTATTAATGGTAAATTTTTTAATTTTCGATTTTCTTTAAAACGGTAAGATTGATTTCAATTATTTTTTTTATACAGAGGCATCTAAAAACTATAATTATTTAAAAAAATATTTGTTGGATTTTTAAAAAATGTTTCAAATCTTTTTTTTGAAAATCAAATATTTCGAAACAATGTAATCGTTTTTTCCTGAAACTCGATACTTAAGAGTTTTTTAGTACTTTCTAAAATATTTTAAGAAAAATTTTTATATACATATGTATATGATAAAATAACAGTACCTTCCACATAAAATTTAAAAACCGGAAAGCAAATTATTTTTTTTTACTCATTTTACTCAAAAACGACTTTTACGATTTTGATTAAACTTTTTCCATATTCTAAAATTAATACGATCTACTACAAGAAATTATACAATTTTGCACTTAGGAACTATTAATAGTACCTGTCATAGAAAGTGTTTTTTAATTTTGAATTCTCTCATTTTCGGCTGAACGGATTTAGATATATATTCTTATATACAAATTTTAGATACCATTAAATAATTTAGTATATCAAAATTCTCAAAAAAAAATTTCGAATTTTTAAAAAAAGTTTCAACATTTTTTTTTAAAATCGATATTTCAAAAACGGATTGACAAATATTTTTCAAGTGTTGTTTTTATATGCACATAAATAAATACTTAAGATCTGCATACCAAAATGTTTCAAGAATCTTATATACATATAAGAAATTGTTTTTTAAGAAAACCGCTCCAACGATTTAAATTTTTTTGTGTCCATAAAATTATATTCAATTTTGAATTAAGATGGTGTTCTTTTTTTCATCTCAAACTCTCAACAAAGAACAAGTACGTGCGACCCAGTCGTTTATTTTACTTAAATACAAATTTCAAAAAAATTAAATAATACTGCACACCAATATTTTTCAATTTTTGTTTTAATTAAAAAAAATTTGTTGTTTTTTTAAATGCGATATCTGAAAAACGGGTTCACCTTTCTTATTTTTTTTATATGCACATAAATAAGTACTTAAAATTGACATACCAAATTCTTTCCATATAAAGATTTTTAAGATAAAAAATTAAAAAAACCACTCCAAGGATTTAAATTGTTTTCCATACAATTATGTTTATTTCATCACGAATTCGATGGCATTTTTTCACCTCAAATTATTAAAGGTGTTGTTTTAGCTTATTTAAATATGTATGTAATATGTAGATTTTTAAGGTAAAAAAACTTAGCTTTTTAACAATTTTTTTCGCAAGGGGCCCCTCAAATTGATCTCACACACGCCTAGTTTTAGTAGTTATATAGTTATAAATTGCTTGGAGTAGTGTCCTTGATGCAAACAACATTGTTCAAGATGTATGTTATCCAAAGACTTGGTTTACGGTTTCATTTTTGAAAATTAATTTCGATTAAAGATATATATATACATACAACAAATCGAGAGATTGTTATATTTAAAAAAAAAACACTGAGTCTCATTCCCTTTATTACGAGTATCAGCACTTTTTTTCATATCGTAGTTCATAGTTTCATTATGACAAAAATTACCCTGATTTGGGACCTTATTAACTTTCTTCTTTAAGGACCTACTTTTAAACATTTTAAATAAATAATTTGGTTGTTATTTGAAATATGTTCCTTCGGAAAAAAAATACTAATTAAAATATAATTTTCATTAATCTAAGTGCTTGAAATAAAGACAAAACAATAAAGCGGTTATTTTTAAAGTAGTGTGCCTAGACTTTTTAATTTATGGTATCACAAGTTTGACGAACACAGAATCATTCTATTCCATTCTCTTACAGGTTTTTATCTCTCAAAGTCTAAAATGACCGATTGAAAAATGATCTGACTTTAAGTAATCTTAATCTGAATGTTCCTTCTAGCAGCCACAGGGTTGAATAGAAAATACAACCTAATAAATCAATTCAAACGCAGTTCCTTTACCCGGAAATCATCTGAGAATTAATTTTATACTTGCCTGGAACTAAAGGATTTTTAGGAACATCGCTTTTCCAATTCTTAGAAATCTCCTCTTGTTGCCATCCTTCGCCTGGTTGGTACATGCTACGAATTATTTGATTCTCCTTGAAGTTTGCTTCAATTTTTAAGAAAATCGTTTCACTCTCATTAGAATCTTTAATATTATCCGTTAGGTCCAGACAAATCCTTTTTTTTTGTATTTTGACGAAATATAAAACAGAAACAAAACAAAAGTATCGAGTTTGAAAAACTTTCCCCACACATTTTCAAACAAAATAAAAAACACACAAAAAACACTCATACTTATTAGGATTTGGTTTGATTTTACCAGCAATGACCAAAACATGTCCGAATGGCACTTCCGAGAGAACTTTACCCTTCCAGATGTTCATTTTGTGATTTTCTTAATGCAACTGAAACTGAGCATTGATTTCACAAGCCATTTTGACTTGAGTTGCTGCCTGGCTCCCACCATCATCTACTTCTTCAATTCGTATATCAAAACTAGAGCATGTGGTGGTTCCACCTTCCGTCATGATTGGCATGGAGCTGAGAAACTTATATTTTATGTACTACTCGTATTACCTGCATTTTGTATAAAATATAGGAAGAATTTGATTGTTGTTGCATATTTAACTCCTACATAAACGACATTTCTTATGTGTATACATAGCTTTGCGTGTCTTTTAAGGACACAAAACAAAAATTGATGTGATGCCTGGAGGTTTTTCATTATTTGATGTTGCATGTTTTCGAATGAAAAGTCCGGATCTGATGGTGCCAGAGTTAGAGTTGAACAACTACAGTGACGACAACGAAAAGGGTTAAGCAAGTAGCTTTCTTAGTTATATAAATAGAAATGGAAATCACAAACTAAGTTCGAAGGAATTTCTTCTCTGGATTAACTGCTTGTTTTTATATACAATTTTCTATAGTTGAGTTAGTTTTATTGAAGTGGGGGAGTAATAAGTTTACTGATCCAACATTCCAATACAAAACTGAATATCCGTTTCAAGAGCTTAACGCAAAATGAATAAATTAAGGAACTATTCAAGTATAATGGCAGTGAATTTTATATTTCTAGGGGCAAAGAAGTAATGTTTTGTGAATAAATAAGTTTTTGCTTAGATAATAGGTCATAGGTATAAGGTATAACAAAAAATAACTCTTTTTTGATTATAAGCATTAATGACCTTGAAGAAACTTATCTATAAAAAGGCAACAGAGACCAATTTTACAAATAACTGTCAGAAACTAAGCTGTACACACATTTTTAGCCTTGCAGGGTGTCCCGGAAAGAACTTCACATGAATAGCCAAATGGCACCAACTAAATTTCAAGACCTTATTCCTCCTGGTATTGTTGTACTTTCTGTATACAGCAGAGTCATGGACCTCATAAAACTGGGATCATGACCAACCCACCAGCCTAATTAGTCTTCAAATCTACCCCTTAGGGGGATCCCATCAGTATAGATGAAAGACTTCGCAATCAAGTCAAGAGCGCCCTAAATCATGTAAATTGTGTGCAACTGGAGTCAGTCAGCTAAATACCACGCTAATTTTAGGCAGTTGTTGGTTAAGGATTGTTAGCACAAAATTAAAATTTCTTGATTTTCGAAAATATCTAATAGACTGAGTACCAACGACATAAAAAGTCAAGTCTTACTTTCGTAGTACACATCATTAATAGCCTTCGAGGGGTTGAACCAATAACCGTTTGTCTCCCTACCTTAACACGTATCGAACGGCTCTGAACCTTTGGCACCTCATATATGGGAAATTTGATATTTTAGAATGTCATCTAATTGGTCAGTAATTGGTCAAGAAAGGTCAACTAGTCCTAGAAATTGGTCAGCCCTTGATAACTAGTTATAAAGACTTAAAGTTTCTCAAGGTCACTCAAGGTCACGTGTGATTTTTGGCACCTCATTTATGGGAAATTTACAAAAAAAAGATGCCATCTGAAAGATTTGTGGATAGTGATAAAAGGTCAACTATTTTCAGTAATTGGTCAGCTATAGTTTTTTTTCTATGAATTTTCAAAAATCGTTTCAAGGTCACAAAAAAAACTTTTGGCACCTCATTTGGGTCATTTGAAATAAATAAGTATGCCATTTGAAAGGCCATTTCACCGTCATAAAAGGTCAGCTATTTTCAGAAATTGGTCAGGCATAGTTTTTTTTTAATGAATTTTTAATTTATTTAAAAAAAAATTTCAAGGTCATAGCGATTTTTGGCACCTCATTTATGGGAAATTTGCAAAAAATATATACCATCTGAAAGATCTCTAGATCTATATAAAAGGTCAGCTATTTTCAATAATTGGTCAGCGATAGATTTTTTTTTAATAATTTTTTCTTAAATTTCAAGGCCATAGCGATTTTTGGCACCTCATTTATGGGAAATTTGGGAAAATTGCATACATTCTGAAGGATCTCTTGATCTATATAAAAGGTCAGCTAGTTTTAGTAATTGGTCAGCCATAGATTTTTTTTAATGAATTTTTGAATTTTTGTTCAAGGTCATAGCGATTTTTGGCACCTCATTTATGGGAAATTTGGGAAAATTGCATGCCATCTGAAACATCTCTAGATCTATATAAAAGGTCAGCTAGTTTCAGTAATTGGTCAGCGATAGATTATTTTTTACGATTTAAACAAAAAAAAAATTCAAGGTCACGAACGATTTTTGGCACCTCATTTGGGTAATTTTCCAAAAAAAAATATACTATGTGATAGGTTACTCGGTCATCATAAAAGGTCAGTTAGATTCAGTAATTGGTCAGTCATATTTTTTTTTTAATTAATTCTTAAAGTATTTGTATGTAGGTCACAGTATAGATAGATTCGGGTAATTTAAAAATTTTTTAAATAGATATAGATCCAATAGATTCTGAGAAAATCATGGTGGATTAAACCAAACACTTTCTTTTTCAAGATGGCGGTCATTCCCTTACCCCGGCACCTCAAAAACTTGGTTTCTTAAAGAAGAGATGCAGCCAAACTCAAATCGTTCCCATCGATTATGGAAATTTTAATAAATTTTTTGACAAAATTTAATCCACCATGATTTTCTCAGAATCTATTGGATCTATATCTATTTAAAAAATTTTTAAATTACCCGAATCTATCTATACTGTGACCTACATACAAATACTTTAAGAATTAATTAAAAAAAAAATATGACCGACCAATTACTGAATCTAACTGACCTTTTATGATGACCGAGTAACCTATCACATAGTATATTTTTTTTTGGAAAATTACCCAAATGAGGTGCCAAAAATCGTTCGTGACCTTGAATTTTTTTTTTTTGTTTAAATCGTAAAAAATAATCTATCGCTGACCAATTACTGAAACTAGCTGACCTTTTATATAGATCTAGAGATGTTTCAGATGGCATGCAATTTTCCCAAATTTCCCATAAATGAGGTGCCAAAAATCGCTATGACCTTGAACAAAAATTCAAAAATTCATTAAAAAAAATCTATGGCTGACCAATTACTAAAACTAGCTGACCTTTTATATAGATCAAGAGATCCTTCAGAATGTATGCAATTTTCCCAAATTTCCCATAAATGAGGTGCCAAAAATCGCTATGACCTTGAAATTTAAAAAAAAATTATTAAAAAAAATCTATCGCTGACCAATTATTGAAAATAGCTGACCTTTTATATAGATCTAGAGATCTTTCAGATGGTATATATTTTTTGCAAATTTCCCATAAATGAGGTGCCAAAAATCGCTATGACCTTGAAATTTTTTTTAAATAAATTAAAAATTCATTAAAAAAAAACTATGCCTGACCAATTTCTGAAAATAGCTGACCTTTTATGACGGTGAAATGGCCTTTCAAATGGCATACTTGTTTATTTCAAATGACCCAAATGAGGTGCCAAAAGTTTTTTTTGTGACCTTGAAACGATTTTTGAAAATTCATAGAAAAAAAACTATAGCTGACCAATTACTGAAAATAGTTGACCTTTTGTCACTATCCACAAATCTTTCAGATGGCATCTTTTTTTTGTAAATTTCCCATAAATGAGGTGCCAAAAATCACGCGTGACCTTGAGTGACCTTGAGAAACTTTAAGTCTTTATAACTAGTTATCAAGGGCTGACCAATTTCTAGGACTAGTTGACCTTTCTTGACCAATTACTGACCAATTAGATGACATTCTAAAATATCAAATTTCCCATATATGAGCTGCCAAAGGTTCAGAGCCGTATCGAACAGGTGTAAAATTTGACTTACATTTTTTGCATCAATTTATTTCAATACCTATTAATGCCTAGCTTTTGCCTTCGACCAACAGGCATTGAATTAAACTGATGTAAAAATTTTACGTCAAATTGTATAAATAGATGTATGCATATTTTGAAAATAATCAACATCGCTTCAGTTTTTGATTTGGACCCCTTAACTAGATATGATTCTATGTTTTCGATAACTGATGCCTTTTATCTTTAATGCTTAACTAATTAAAATTCTTTAACTTTAAAGCAAGGACGTGCGACCTGGCAAAATCCAAGAAAATATAGGACTGTTCTAGATAAAGGTCATATGTATCATCAAAACCAAAGCTGGGATGCAAGTTGCTGATAAAAGCTCTTGGTAGATGTTGTTTACATGTACATATATATATGGCAATTAGGCAATGCTTGAATGTTAAAATTGAATTTATATTGAATAATCTTTTGTCAATGATGTGGGACGACAAAAAGCCATATAAAATAATGATACCTTACCTCAACGTACAAAATATGGTTTGTATATGATTCTTTGGTGAATTTCATAAGTGTGATTCATTTGAAATGAGAGTGAAGACAAAATAATTGTTAACACGTGAACATATCAAGCATTTGTAATTTACTTGTAATTCCCCAGCGGGTTTCACCTCAAATAAGAATAACGAAATCTCGCAATTAATAATCCTGTCCTTCATAATCTAGCAATTACAAAAAATCCCGCGTATTAAATTCTCGCACATAAAAATTTCGCAAATTCAAATCAGTTACATCGTTCTTTGCAGTTTTGCAATGAAAAATAAAAAACCTGCCAACGAAATAAAGAAACTGGAAAATGAAAAACTTAAGCTTTGACTTTTATTATTTTCCATAGTGTATTTTTAGAACAATTAAAAATCTACCCGACATTATTTATTATTTATAAGATTTTTTACACGGTTTACTAGTAAGACATTTTTTTTAAAATTCCTTAATAACTGAAAATAAGCCTTATTTAGTCCGAGATCATCCTAGTCTCGGAGTTAAGCCTGCGTTTACTCCAGAAACGAGTTCTACAGTCATTTGAAATCCTAAGCTAACTCAGAGTCAAATCAGCTACTTTGGTGAGTTAACTCAGGGACCAAATTGATTCAGGGACCTTTACAAGTGTATGGCATCCATAATGTCGCACATCGATGGCCTTTGGTTTTTGACAACTGAAAAATAAAAATAATCCTCAACTGAAAAACTCTTTCTGAGTTAACTCAGGGTTAATTTATATTAAGAATTAGCTAACTCTAATTTATCTCAGAGTTAACACTGCACTGAAAAACTGGCCCTTAATTAAATGTCAAGTTAGACAAATCTTAGATGCCTTTGTCCGAGTTAGACAACTTTATGACAAGCAGTAAACAAAGTTTATTGATAACTTTTTGAAGTTGGACGTCTTTCTAAAGTTAGACAGAGTTTATAAATAGGACTGGTAATTTTTATATTATCCGTCTTGTTCTTCAAAATTTGTAACATAAACAATAACAGGTAGGTATAGAAATAAGGAAGACACTCTATTTATTTTGTTGAAGTTAGGAAATATCACAAAATCAAGTTTAATTTAACTATTTTTTGCAAATTAAATATGGCTAGATATTAGTGTGCTATTTTTATTGTAATTGTTTGATTGTTAAAAATGGGATTATTTAATTGAGAGATTGTGAAAATCGAGATTTTATAATTGCGAAATTTGTAATGCGAGATTATATAAATGCGAGAATTTAGCTTGCTAGTACCCAAATCATTGCACCTATTCAATGATTACCCTTTTTTTTTGATGATCTAGAAACGACTGAAACGATTTTAAAACCAAACTTTGAAAGTATTTTTTTTTTCTTTTTAAAATAAAATAAAACAACCGGGTTTAAAAACAGAACTTTTTTGTACTTACTGCCGTTGTTTTTACAGTGTATTGTTTTTTTTTTATATATTTCCTACAAGTTTTATTTTTAGTTGATTAAATCCATCAAAAATGCATCATAATTTGATCTTTTAAAGCTGACTTCAAATATTTAATTCTATTACTTCAAATTTGTATTAATTTATAAAATTCACCTTATCAACCTGTCTAAACCTACTACTAGTATATGCCAAAATTAAATTCCAACATCCATAACACCGGGGCTTCTTTATACCACCACTGCTTCATCAAAAGCTAGACGGATTTTCAATGATGTCTACCTTCCTCTGTGTCATTGCCGCAATCCATCGGCATCGTCCGCTGTGTTTATTATCTCCATAGGACACTAACCATACTCATCAAACTTAAACCCTCTAGAGTCTGGACTATTTAGTAACTGGTCATGCTGATATGGCCTTATAGGTTTTATCCAAAATATAGACTGAGAATGAGAAAGGATTATTATTTTTCGATTCCATACAAATAGAGGTACTATGTGTGTTGTGTATGTAACCCTTTTGCAAAAGTTAAATTAACTCTCTGTCGCCTAGACTGTTTTCCATTTTGTTAATAAAGGACATATTCTTCATAAAAGGTTTATGTTCGAAAATATAATATTAATTATGTTATAGTTATAGATGTAAAAGGTATGCAAAAAGGATTAGTGGCTTACAGGAACCATTTAGTGAAACTGAAATGGCTTCTTTACTCTCTTTCTATGTATTTATAACGACTATGAGTATGTGTAATCTTAAATGAATTAGTTTTTAAAAGATTTCAAAACCAGATGATTGTTTTATTCTATCGATGAAGAAAGGTCTGTTTTATTTAATTCAATAACCAATTTATAGTTTTATTTTATTAAAACAATAGCCCCATTTAAAATACTCTATATTAAAATATAAATTATTGATCAATTTAAATTATAGTGAAAACATAGGTTTGTTTATATGTACGTAAAATAAATTGTTAAAATTTGGATATTGCCGATTACTTAGGTTAACTTCTTATTTTGTTTTAAAGTGTACATATAGGTTAATTTGACATATAATTTTAGAAACAACATATTTTTAGTTTTATAAAATTTAAAAAAATGGTGAAAATCTTTTGATGCCTTAAGAAGATTTAAATGATTTTATGAATAAAGGTATTCCGAAATTGTTTATTTGCAAAATAAAAAAATAAATTATTTTTCTGTGAGTGGGTGTAATTTTTGTCATCAATTACACGAGCTTAAATGGTTTTGGACATGGGGAAGTTAAAATCACCCTTTAGTGCTTAATTCAAATCTATCAACTGTTTTCCACTATCAGCTGTGGTTTTTGAAATAATCTTATTTAAAAAATGATAAAAATACGTTTTTCCGCAATTGGTTAGGTTAAGTAACATCACAAGATTATTTTCAACAAAACTAGCAATGCTTACTAAACATACTAGTTTTCTTCTTCAGAAATTTAGTTTTAATCTTTTGAATATTTCTTTTACCCTCTGAGAAATTCTTAGTTCCTTGCTTTCACTTGACTGTATATAGTCGGCTGTCTGTCAAAATCTCGTTAGTCTGTGTTGAAAAATTGCTTAGAAGACACAAAAACCTGATTTAAAACTTAATAAAATGTAATTCTTAAACCGTAAAAAGTTATAAAACTGATGCTTGATAGAACCAAAAGGAACCATGACGCAGTGCCGAGACATTAATTGAAATCTGTCATTTGTTTTGACCTGAAATACATAAAATTGGTATTACTTATAAGGTTTTAACAGAAAGCCGACGATATATACTTAAAAAATAAATGCTTAGTATTTTATAATATGTTAAATACAAATACATTCTTTTAAAGAAGAGGTTTCTCCGAGAGCAAAATAGTAATTGGAAAGATTCCGATTGAGTTTTGAAGAAAAAGAAAAAGATGGGGAAAACGATTTTAAATTCAGTATCCACAACTATGCTTTTTGTTTAAAAGTTAACCGATATTTTTGTTAACCTGTATATAATTATTGTTTCAATGACTTTTTTTCGAAAACCTCATCATAAGCATAGTCGACCTAAGTACATATTGTAATATTTTCTCAGGTTCGTTAGATAAACTTATTCACTTTATTTGAACTCCCTTCACAAAATAAAATTTTTCTTACTTCAAATCAATTTATTATTCACCACTAAAATTAATTCACTAATTTTACTTTAATTACAACCAACAAGTGTGCTTAATCGTGAATGAGTAAAATTCATGATTAAAAATACTTGTGTGTGCGTTGCATCCTGCCAACTTAAAAATATTTTAAGCAAAAACAGCAGTATTAATAAAAAAAACTGGTATCCACTCCCAAACACACGTGTTAACGTTAACACACGTCACAGACTATTACACATTTGTTAATAAGAATTATAAGTTAACAATAAGTTATAAACACTAATTGTTATCCTCCGTTTATTAATATGGGGGAAAATAATTTCTATATTTATTGAAAGCAAGCTACAAGTGCAAGTTGCGAAGTGGGCCCAAAAATTTGAAATTTCTTTCAAAAATCTTTTTAAACCTGTTTTCGGCAAATGAATTTTTTATCAAAAACCACAACGTTTAACCAAATTTGTTTGTTCTGTATTTGAGATAACTGTAAAACTGATGGATATTTTTCTTAAGGAAATAACATTATATTGCTCTGTACTAAATTTTTATCACATCTGTCCACCTATTAAGATTTTCCTGGACGCCCAAACGCACAGACGCATATCTATACGAAAAACCAATAAGATTTTTTCACATGTACCTAATATCAGCACTATTGAATAGGTAAGTAAAATAAATAACAGAATCCAGGGACCGATTCTGCAAATGTGAGTTGTTTTTGTGAACACATCGATTTTTGGAATTACGCAAAAGTGAGTTTAAAATGTTGGACAGATTTTTAACAACAACATAATTTGTTCCTTTAATTGTTTTTTAAAACTTGGAAAATTTGGTGAAGAAAAACGGTTGGGTAAATCAATTTGAAAATTTAAAGGCATATTGATGCTATAAAAGTCTACAAATCTGCAAACCAATGCAAGTAATGCAATCAAAATTTTGCAAAGAAGCAAAAGATTCACCGGAAAAGCACAAAAAGTCGTTTCTAAGTACTTTTTTAACTAGCGGTGAATAGTTAAAAAAAAATAATTTCTACAAAATCTTAACAAAAAAATTCATTGAATGAAATTTCCAAAACTGTTCTTGAATTTTTTGTATGACGTCATTATTTGCTGAGATATTGGTAATTAAAGCTTAGAGTATTTTTTGTCCATTAAAAGTCAGTAAAAGCATGCGTTTTACAAAAATTGTACCACAAAATTAAACGACAAAAAAAATTTTATGTAATATGAGATCGTTAAATAAATTGTCTCGTGTCATTTTTTACATTAACGATACTATAGAAAAAAATATAGAAATAGAAAACATAAAGCTGTTTAATGCTTTTTGTACTAACTCAATATGACCACTCATATTCAACACTAACGAAAATTGTAAAAGTCGTGTTCCTTTATTTTTTTTTACTAGTGTATATATGAAAAAACAACTGTATTGCAACAATAAATTCGCTCTTATTTGAAATTGAGAAGAGATTTCGATGTATGATGTACTTAAAAAAGAAAGAAAAAAACTTCATAATTATCAATTTTTGATTTATGCCGGGCATGTAGCAAGGGAATAAAATTCTAGAATACAAACAAAAATTTCCTGAGTACTGTTTTAATTTAAAATTTTGTTGGTTTTTAATCAAAGCTTTGCGCATAAGAATTAAAAAAAAAATGAAGTAGACGCATCTAGAAAGATGTTATGTTTTTTTTTCAAAACTAAATAGTACTTCCCACAATGCTACATTTTACTTGTCGATTTAACAACGTGGTACAAAGATATACGTTGTCTCTTTATTTCACCCTTAGGTAAGTATGTATTTTATCTCCACAAACATCAAACAAGTCAATTTTCGTATCTATTATTGTTAGAATCAATATCATTCCGCACACTTATCATCACTTATTGACATTAAAAACATAAATGGCTTCAATGCAAACTGGTACCTTGAAAACCATACCACGTTAGTGTTAGATCAGCCACTAGTTCCAACACTCATGAAACTCTAAATTGCTTGCCACATCATAGTTATTGACGTTGACAATAAAACATTTTTCTTAATTCAAAGCTATTCAAAATGTATTCAAAGCTTCATAGTCATACAGCATTATCTAAAGATATTCTATTTTATTTCTTCAAACAAATAGATACTTGGTTAATTGTCAACACGTCATAATTATGCCGTTATTTTGTAATTTGTTGACACATTGACACAAGTTATAAAAAAATATAGTTATTTTTTCTCGAGTGATCGCACATCCGTCATTTTGATGTTAAAATAATTGAATAGACTTTTGTTTAATCCTTTGACTAAGCACTTTGACAACTGATGAGAACTTATATCTACGAGTACAGTAATAAATAACTTCAGAATAAAACTTCCAAATCATTTGAATTCAAAAATACCTTTTTATAACGTTTTCACATTATTAAAATACAGATAACCCAACTCTGGTTATTTTGGACGCGTTTTTGTAATCACTCAATCACTCAAATGACAAATTTTCCTTCACATATCCATCGTTGACAATTAAGTACGAAAATAACTTAAGCCAAACGAACAAACTCTTATCAATACAACTCCCAACGGATAGTTTATATTCACTTGGCTTAAGTAATTTGCTACTTAATGATAAGAATATAATGTTAGTGATATTTTCTTTGAAACACGTTAATTTGAAAAAATGCCTTGTATAGGCTGAAAACTTAATTACGAGACAGCCTCCGCATTCACCTGACGCGTATTGAAATAGAACTGAATTGAAAATTCGGTAAAATTAAAAAGTTATGAAAACAAAATTCATTAAAAACCACAGAAAAAAAAAAGAATTTGGAGACATTTAAATGTTTGTTATCGGAGCCTCTCTATCAAGAGACAGGTAGGTACATATTTTTGATGATAAATAAATAGCTCAGAAGTGTAGTGAAGGTGGAGAAGGTAAAGGTAGACCACATATCGGTACGACAGCGACGACAACGCGATGGAACTATACCTACTTTTAAGATGACGTATTGCGTGTGTCTTGAAACAGCAAGTGCACACGTCGACGACAGTGACATGCTTCAATTGATTTCTTTTTGTTCCTAATTTTTTTCCAAGTTCCATCTATCAATATTTTCTCACCTGGTTTGATTGTTCCGCCATCATTGATAACAAACATGTGGTTGTGGGTTTAAAAAGATATTTTTTGATATTTCTTTGTTTCCCTTTCATAGGCAGGTTTAAGAAAAAAAGGTTTTTGATTGGAATATATGAGAAATTGGTCTTTCCTGTTAAAAATAAATACATGACTTTTTTATATTCAATTTGCACTAACTGCCCAACTTGAATTTTAAAGATAACTGACAATTTATAATGAGCATAAAAATCAGTACAATCGGATTTAATTTGTTATCAGACAATAAACGTTCTAAGAAGTTCTTGTTTGTAAACTTGATAATGTGATATTAATGTGTAGGTCTGGTTCTTTATTATAAAGATAAGAGCTTTTGAAGAGTTCTTACAATCATTTGGATACAAAAAAAAAAAACAACAACAAAAAATTGTACTGTACACGTATATTCATAGACATCTGGGTCACATAAGGAAGATAAACACATTTATCATTGACAGCAGAAAAGATATCACATATAGGTAAGAGTATCTAGATAGATACTACTCGCACTTAGTGATGCACGACAAGGTTTTTCAATCAAAAAGATTGTCGGGACCAGTACATAGTATAAGAACTCAAGCACTTGATTCATTTTACTATCTTCATGACTTTATTTGAAGTCACAATCTTAGCGAAAACAATAGAATAGATATCCAGATAGTATAGTCTTTCGTCTTTCCTGTTCTAACACTAAAGTTAAAAAAAAAATACTTTATTTATTTGGGCGGGATAGATTCATAAGAAAAATACATACATATGTATTTTTTTATAAATATAATTGAACATCATTTGGAAATTTCAATTGCAGATGATACTATGTATTTGTACTACAGTACAGTATGAAGGTTCCAACAGGATGGATTTTATTAGAATTGAATTAAAGAATAGAATAAGATTTATTCGTATATTATTAAATTATAAAAACAAATATAAAATAGAAACAAAATACACTATGTATGCATTTGTATAAGTTTGGAATACACAATTTTTTTAAACAATAAAACTCGTACATAGGTAGATGAATTGAATTTGAACACAATTAGTTGAACCACGTGAAAATTATGAGATATATAGTCGAATTTTATAAAAATAAGACCTAAAAATTTACTTTCTTATCCGGCTCCAAATCCATATATGGTCGCATCCTCAGACACACCAGTCATCAACCCTCTACGATTCCGAGCACGCTGCTCAAGTCATCTAACACCCAGCTTTCGAGCATCCGAAATGGCTTGGTCTTAAACTGGAGGCTGGGGCCCGGGATCCATTGGCGGATACAGGGGGTGTCATGGGGGGCATGACCCCCACATGGGGATTTTCCCACATATAAAATATTATATACCTATACGTGATTCCATATAAAACGACTCTTTATGAAAAATCACAAAATATGACATGCAATACAAATACCGTTAGACGATTTTATATGTTTCATTTTAAAATTGGAACTATGGGTGTTTTCATAAACGTCAGCCTAAGAACTGCGTTATCTGCATTCATAAAGTCAGATTTTCGATCGAACTAACCTAGTCGAACTGCAGTACGTACCGTTCATAAACGTCAGACTGTCGTCAGCGTCGGGCAGATTGTGCAGCTGAATTTGTTTGGCTGCAGAAAGAGCGGGAATTATTAAAATAATTTTTAAGACAACAAGAAGGACAAAGCGGCACTGACTCGTAAAGAATGTAAGTAATTGCAAATATTTTATATTTTTTTATATTTTATTTCATATTTTTTTTTTCTTTTTGGGTAAGCAAATCAAAAATCAAATTCAACAAAATTTGGTTGGCAGCCATTTTTCTCTGACGTTTATGAACTCTGTTTACATACAAATCAGACTAAGGCGCCAGTTATAGCTATCATCGAAACTCATCATTGAAAATTTTAATGACTGATTTTGAGACATATAGAGAGCAAAATCATTTATTATTTTGAAGAATATATAAAGTTCGAGACTTAATCAATATTTCTAGTAAAAAAAAAATACGAATAGGTCAATATTTTTCCCATAAAATGACTTTTAAGATTCCAATGATCATTGGTAAGGTAGTTCAATCATTGAGAAAATAAAGGTCAATTTATGTGAAAAGTTGGGTCTATTTGAAATTTTTTTTTTTACTAAAAATATTAATTCAGTCAAGAGCTTTATTTCTTTATCAAAAAAATAAATGACTTTGCTTTCTAAATGTCTCAAAATCAATCATTAAAATTTTCAATGATTAGTTTCAATGATAGCTATAACTGGCACCTATTTTTGAGACACTTAGAAAACAAAATCATTTATTATTTTAATAGATAAATAAAGCTCAAGACTTAATTAATATTTTGAGTCAAACAAAATTTTCAAATAGGCCCCACTTTCCACATAAAAAGACTTTTCTTTTTTCAATGATTGAACTACCTTACCAATGATCATTGGAATCTTAAAAGTCATTTTATGTGGAAAGTTAAGCCTATTTGAAATTTTTTTTTGACTAGAAATATTAATTAAGTCTTAAGCTTTATTTTTTCATCAAAATAATAAATAATTTTGCTTTATAAATATCTCAAAATCAATCATTAAAGTTTTCAATGATGAGTTTCAATGATAGCTATAACTGGCACCTAAGTCAGACCTTTTTGTATACTGCAGACATTCTGCATTGGGAGTGCGTTCACAAATGCATCAGAAAAGAAATGCGATTGTACTAGCGCAGATTTTCTGCGTTTATGAATACACCTTATCAATAATATTTGTATCGCCGCTTATTTTGCAGTTGGAACCACTTAGCAGAATAGGTTTCGAAAAGTAATTTTTTGTTATGATTTTTTGTTTCTCAATTTGAGAACTGGTGGTTATTTTCTCCTAACAGAATTCTAAGTAGATACGTTTTTGTGTCATATATGTAGTAGTTTAAAAGTATATACAAGCTGAGTTTTTGAGAAGTTGATTCATAAAGTGCTTATAGTGTCACTACCGTAGCAAAAATACTACTGTTACTGTCTACTGTCAGACGAAGTTTCAAAAATTTGAAATTAATACTGAGCCCGTATTAAAAATTTAAAGTTTTCCCTACTCTGGATAAAATCTCATTGAAGTGAGAAATATATTCAATTTTCAGTGAGAATAATTTCATTTTTCTAGAGAAAGTGTTTCTTACATCATGTGAGAAATGACTTTACATTTATGACAACAATGTTCCGATAAAATATTGTTTCTTAAATTGTTTTCATGCATTAAAATCATACTCAGTCACACCCGTAACGTTTTCAAATAAGAAATTTCTATTATTTTTCACAACTTTGCTTCTCATTTCTTGACTGAAAATAAAGATCAACTATCAAGGTTAATATTTGCAAGAGAATGATACCTACAGACTTTTTATGCATTATTTTACACCACATGAAAATTAGATATCTTAATCATAAATCACCAGTTTTTTAAGGTCACACCCGTAATGCAACTAAATTGGATCCTATAACTGAAACACTAATTTTTAATACTTCAGTATACTTATTAATTTATAGGCCTTCAATGGTCCTGTAGATTGGTTAAGTTTTAATTCAATAATTGGGGATAATACTAGTAAGTATGTAAATAATTAATATACAAAAATACGGAGTCTCACTGTCAGATCTCAGAGGACTCAGAGCGCTCAGAAATATAAACAGGATTCCTCTCAAAAATTCCTCACTTTTCCCCTTAAAAACTGAGACTGAAATTTTTTGGATTCGCTTGCTCAATTATTTTGTGTCGCAGTAAATTACATAAGAAGAAAAGAAAAAGAGAGTTGTTTTGACTTATATGTGAGGAATACTGTTTATATTCTATACTTCCTGCTCTGTCAAAATATTGAGGAAAAATACTGAGTACTCAAGAAATATAAACTCGCCAGTTAAAAAGTTTTCACTAGGCAAAGGATAGAATCCGCTTACAAATTGATTTCGATTTCATTTTTATTTTGGGTGTCAATAAAACTGCGCGTATTCAAAGAGTCAAATGTGGAACGTGTATATAGAGAAGTCATAAAAATAATTCTTCCTTCAGAGAAATAAAACCTATTTTCATTTGGGGAATGAGTATAATAAGGGTATTCATGCAACGGCCGGCGCGCGTAAGGTCGTCGTAAACATAGTAAAGTTGTAAACTGCGTAAATCTGTCTAATTTTCCATACAAATTTTGACAGATTTACGAAGTTTAAAACTTTACGCCGGTGTATGTTGTTGCAGTAAATGCTGTTATCAATTAGTTTATATTTGTTAATAATAAATATATAATTTTTATTTAAGAATAATACATACTTATCTACAGAATTAAATTTTTGTTTAAGTTCTTTACTTTAGCCTCAAAAATACAGTGACTCACAAAATTGATCGAGTATCAGCGATAAATTTAGAAATATTTGACAAAATTTTTCTGCAAGGTATTCTAGAAATTTTGTTAACACTTTTTCTTTTGTCTATTCAAGCTTAAAGCGTTATCGAAGAAAAATTCGACTTATTGGAAATGCCGTTTTAAAAAAACCTATTTATTGAGTTGTTAACCGTCAGTAAATGCATTTAATTTTTTTCTTTTCCTTTCATTACGGCTCCTTAAAAGAAATCTCCTTGGCTAACATCGATTCCTTGAATCGGTGATCGGTCTTGTTTTATTTGTGCACTCTGCCAAAGGTTTCAGTGATAACAAATCGAACGATATTCCGTTTTATAATCGGATTCAGCTTGGACTTTCTTTCAGAGGGTCGGCTTTTCGCTATGATATTTAACATTTTTTAACATTTCAACTTTATGGAAATTTCTGGGTGTGCATTATGTCCCTGCAATAGTTTTTATGGGTTTCCCTTTGAAATCAGGCTGATTTCTTTAATTTCAAAGTATTTAAGGAATAATTGAATATGAAGAAAATTTAAAAGAAAATTCTTCTGTTTGAGTGGAGTGGCCGAATTTATAATTCAAGTTGAGCTCATTTGAACTTTTAGCTTGAATTATTTTAAGGAATTGTAATAAAATCTCAAAATTTAGGCAAGGGCGAAAAATGAAGAGTCACGGAATGAAAACTTTCACACTCTACTTGCTACCCTCACTACTTTCTCATCTGTTTCATGTCACATTTATAAGAATTGTGAGCTTGCAAACGTACTACTTCAATAATACAAAGAACTCACAAAATTAATCTAGAGCACTCACAACTCATAAAATAGGTTTTTTGAAACGGCATTTCCAATAAGTCGAATTTTTCTTCGATAACGCACTAAGCTAGAATAGACTTAATATACATGGTGTTAACAAAATTTCTAGAATGCCTTGCAGGTCACGCGCCCATTATGTATATCATTTGAAAGTCACTAAATGACAGTTAGTTACAGTTATTTCGCAGGCACTGATTTCATTCAGGATAATTTATACCTACATTTTTTTTAAAGGTCAGAGTATGAATTTCAACAAAAATAAAAAAAACTTTTAAAATTCATTTAAAAAAAATCTATTTCTACCAAAATTTATGACATGACACTAGGTGACCTTCAATGAATACTTAGTGACTTCTGAAATGGAATGATTTTTTCTTCAGATTACCTTAATGAGGTACCTAATTTTTTTAGTGAACTGGAATGACCTTACAAAAAGTTTTAGAACTCACTAAATAAACTCTAGAACCAATTATTGAAACAAGTTAACCTTTTATAAAGATCTAGAGGCCTTTTGAATTGGGTACGAATAACGAAACTTTTCAAATGAAAAGGGGTACCATGTACCTGGGCCTTAATTATGAATTACGAAACGAACGGAAGACAAAATGAAACTCGAAGAAACGAAAGTCATGCCGAAGAGCGATTATAAGATACGAAATTAGAAAGCAAAAAAAGTTGCAAACAAAAACGAAAAATGATGATTTTTTTAAAAGCGCAACTTACTTCCCTCCTATTAACAAATGTCAATTTTTATGTTTTTCACAATTATATTTATTATTTACTTACTTTTTTTCGCTCACTTAACAAAACAAAAACCAGCCAAATCAAAATAACAAATAAATGACATTTGACAACTACCCCCAAAACGAAAGCTGAACGAGAGCTGAAGGCACTCGTAAATAAAAATACGAGTATCGTCACTTTTACGATTCTCGTTTCTCTTAATCGCAATTTGACGATTAAGTACTACTACAATCGTTTTTCCTAATCGCAATTTAACGAATACGCCTTATTTTGAACGAGTATCGTTTTTCATAATAACCCCCCTGCTTATTCCACACAGAGATTTAATCTGTTTCAGACCGCCAGATTAAGTGTAAGCCGGTTCCATAAGTGAAATATTGTACTGGCCCGCACTAAATCTGGTGGTCTGGAACATTTTTTATTGCTGACAATTTCAATTTCAATTTCTTGTTTTTTTTTAACGGCTCCTACGATTTTTATAAAACTTTTTATTTATGCTCAAATTAAAGCGATTTACTACCAACAATTTATAAAAATTTACACTTAGCGAATTTTTAATAGTGCCTCTCATAAAGTATTTTTTTTATCTTAAATTTTTTCAAGGAATTTAGATATTGCAAATCAAAACTTTCACAAAAAAAGTTTTTTTTTTATTTAAAAAAAAAAAATCCAAATTTTTTGTTTTGAAAATTCGATATCTCAAAAATAGGTTGATAATTTTATTAGATATTTTGTTTTTAAATGCATATAAATAAATAGTTAAAATTTAATTACAAAATTTTTCCATAAAAATGTTTTAAGAATTAAAATAATTCATTTAATCATATTCAATCAATAATAAAGAGAAAGACGGCGTTGTTTTTTCACCTCAAACTTTCAAATGATCTGTTTTAGCTAGTTTAAAAATAGTATTTCATGCTTTTAACCTATTTTTTCTCATAAAATCGAATAAATTAGGCTGCAAGTCTGTAGTCCTTTTTATTTCTTTTATAAACTAAACCCTTTGATCTCAGGACAGTTGGATAGCCTATAACCATTGGAACAGGTACCTACAAATACGTGTTACCAAATCGTGCATTTTATTTAATACTTCAAGCAATACTTTTTTTCGAAATCTTATTTGTTTTACCATTTGCTTTTAGCTTCCCATATTCTGTTACCAAGGGAAAACCGATTATTTAACAATATGTATAGATATCACTTTTCAAATAATTAATAGTATATACCAGCAAGTGTAAGTACCTATAGCGTTTCGACCTAAATTCAAATGAGTGAACAAATAACATTTACTCGACTAAAGTTTTAGTTGTGTCAATCTTATGGTAAAACATTTGTTTCAATATTTTGTTACTTTTCATTTGTCATGTTTAATAGGAATAAGAAAAAAAAATATTTATCAAAATGTTAAACACATGACAATAATGTATGTATCTAGTATCTATGCTTTCAACCAATTTCGTCTAATAGGAAATCATATATTTCGACAAAAAAAAATTAACAATCGATTTTATCAAGTGCGTCTACTCGTTTCTTGTTATGCAAGTGTGATCTTAAAATGTTTTCAGTTTGAAGATAAAAAAAGCACATATAGGAAATATTACCTAACACAAAGCACATTCGTTCAGCAGTATAAGATCACCTTAATGTTTGAAGAAGGAACTTATTTTAACTTCTGCAATGTGTCGTACATCATAATATCGATCTTATTGATGGACAATTTCCTATCAATTAAGTTTTCAAAAAAAAGTTAGAACATTGTTTTTACGTAATCCACCAAAAACTTCATACACAACTTTTGTTTTTTTTTTTAAAGCTTTGATTTTTATTTAAATAATATCGGTAGGAATTGAGATGCGTTTCAGTTTGGAAGTAAGACTTCCGAATATAAGGTTATTATGTTTTTTTCAAACGTGATTTAAAACTTAAGCAATTCTGTAGAGGTAAATCTTACACGATTTCTTACTTTCTACGGAACTTGAATTTCGGAAGCCAAAACATGTATTACATTTCATTTGTCTCTATAAGTAGTAAGATAAATTCTGTTTGATACAGCCTTGATTTTTTGACAGCATAACTTTCACGACAGTAAGAATAAATATAAACTGTTATACACACAAGATCATCGTATCAATAATTTTAAATTACTTTAAACTGTGAAAACACTCTCCTTAATTACTGTTATGTTCAAATTCTTTGAAACAATTCTTAAAATCGATTCAGTGTTGTTAATTTCAAGCTTATTTCTTATCGATGCGTTATCCGAATTCCATTCAAAATAAAATTAAAAGCATTTTCTATTATTTTTAGAACAAAAGCTGTCATTCTGGTGCTATTCGAAAAGGCCATTAGTATTTTTTTTCATTTAAATAAAATTTCTCTGTGTTTCCAATTATATTTGAAACTCTTGTTGTACCCTATAACAAGAAAACCAAAAAAAAGCTAGTAGCAGTAGGTAACAGCATTGACTTAAAAACTGGGACAAAGCAATCTTTTCGCATGTGGTAATTTATTTTCATTTAGCAAACATAAATCATTATTTAATCAAGAGGTTAAATTCCATATCGATCGAAAGACACAGAAATATTTATTAAGGAAATAAGGAATAACTTGCTAAACGCAGCAAAAAATTGAAGTTTGCTCAGCTTTTTAGGAGGTACTCCGTACATATCTTGCTACAGTCTCAGCTAAAGCTACATACATTATTGTGTTCAGCCAGTAAATAAACAAATTTTAAAAATATCTACACTTTTTTACGACGGTTCTAGAGGTTTTACAAGCTTGGAGTTTGGGGGAGTGCAGGCTTCTTCCGATAATTTTCGATTGCTTGTTGTAGAATTTGTTCAACTGGTGAGAATGTCGATCTGGATCTTAAACGTGCCTTTGAAATTTCCAGTGACTACACAAAACAAGAGAACTTAAAACAAATGAACTTAATAGGTATATACTTTATCAATTACCTTAATAAGATTTGAATTTCTTAATTTGGCTTCTTCCAAACTAAATAGTTTACAGGGTTGTTGTGAAGATTTATCATTGACTTCGTCGTATATTTTTGATTTCAGTTCTTCCTGCTTGCTGAAAATATAAATTTACGGAGAGCTAGTTGTACAAACCTGATTCAAATTTTTTTTCCGTGGGTCAGCAATTTTAACGCGCCGATTTTGACGGGTTAAATGAGGTTTAAGCATATTATTGTCTGTTATCACATATTTGAACATTTAACCATCTTTGTATCTCATTTAACTCGTCGAAATCGGTGAGATAAAATTCCTGACCATGATACATGCTTTTCCTTTTAAAATTTCTCATAGAATATACACTCAATTGCAGCTTTGTCATATTATCCAATCAAAAATTACTTGTGATTTGATCAATTAAAAATATAGAAAAGTTTATTTAATTTCAGCAATTTAGAATTTGTTTTGATTTTTTCTTTGTAAAAAGAACAGATTGAGCACGACAGAAAATATCAAAAAATTTAAACAAAGGAATATGTTCCTATCATATTTTTTGGTTATATTAATTTTGGCTCTTGAAACTGAAATGTTTCCGACTATGAAAAGCCAATTACATACAAACATACGTTTATAGTACTTGTTTTTTACTTCCACAAAATAAAATTACCACGTAAGTATTTGCTTGAACGCGTTTCGTTTGTGTGCATTGGTGGGCAGACTACATTAGATGTCTTATAGGTTCATGAGTATATAAATATGTAAATTTAATTTTATTCGAAAATTGGTTGAAACAAATCGAAAGGAATTTTTCCTATTGAAAAATATTCAAATAAATAATACGCAAATTATTTTAATGATTATTTTTTCCACCGCACTTTTATGTCTAACTGCAAATGTTCCCCCAAGTTTTGTTTTAATGAACGTACATAATAATACATACTTTTATATATATTTGTATATTTTCATGTTCGTAATACGTACATATGTATATAAAGCAGTAAATGAAAAACGTAATTGATTTTCCACTTTCCGATAAATTGATGTTGTAATTTGATTATACAGTACTCACATTTCTTGTAACTTTTTATCCAATTGTTCTTCAACTGTTGAATATTTGATTAGAATCTCTTTAATTTCGTCAGTTTGCTCCATTATTGTTTGTTTCAACCCAGCAGTGACAATTAAAAGAAAAACTAATTCCGAACAAACAAAATTGTTGCTAGGAAACCATCAAATGACAAACACTATACCATTTGGTTTGTTCTGTTTCTTTTTATTATTATTTTGTTTCGTTTTATCACCAAATATTTACAATCTTCTTAATGTAATTCAACCAATCAAATCCCAATTATTAACCACCAAGACACATACTATCTTCCATAGTAGGAATAGATTCTTAATTTTTTATAATTTCAAAAAATCATTTATTTCACCAGAAACCGCCTGCGGTGTTACTAGGTGAACATGATGAGTTCCAGGTACTTTCCGATAGACAACCAATTGCGCACTTTCACGCATAGCTTCTATCACTCGTTCATACATCTCGGGATTCTCAAAGTCCATCCCTGGATCGGCACGAAGATTTAACACTTTGCATTTGATACGCGAAGCATACGCCAGAACTTGATCAGCATTGAACATAGCTAAAGAACTAACTTTAAGTCGAACATCCCTAGCAAAGTGAAAACCCATCGAATTCAAATGTTTCGGAGCTGGGCGCATTCCTCGCTTCATGAGAATTTTAACACCATCTTCATCTACTGAGCCACCATATGCATCCAATACTAGTTTCACCATATCGTTGTAATTGTAGCAGGGAACTTTATACTCGGGCAGGGTCTCGTATTCGAGGAACTTATCAATACCTTTGCCGGTTATGTCAGCCTGTTTCTTTAGATCACGAACAGTTGGCCCAGCAATATCAATATTTATCAGTTTGCTCACATCATCGGGAAAGGCTGAAGCATACATAAAGGTCAGAGCACCACCCAGCGAATGTCCCATCAGGATCATTTTGCTCCAACCAAATTTCTTAACAATTCTTCGAATTAAAGTGATTCCGTCCCAAAAAAGATAATACTGCATTCCTGGGGGGTAAGGTGTTGACTTTCCATGACCAGGCAAATCAATGCAAAACACTGGATAAGATGGATCAAGTAAAGGGCAGAGCCTGTCAAAGGTTCCGGCATTATCTTGCCATCCATGAAGCGCCAAAATGGGTTGTTTTTCTCTGCTACCCCACCATTTTCCTAAAGGAAAAATAAGATTAATTTATTATTATATGAATATATATAAAAGTTACGATGAAGGTGAAAAGTTTTTGGTAAATGCTTCATGTGAATAATATGCAGTTCATGCGTCCAGAATATTATATCCTAAAGGCATATTCAGAAACAACTAATGCAGTAATTTTTAATGCATACATTAATACTTTTGATGGATTTCAAGGTTCGAGAAATCAGATTAAAATTATTTATTTTTTTTAAAATTTAAATCAAATGATAAGGGTATTCATGCAACTCCGTAAAACCCTAGATAAGTTTACAAATTGGTTAAGTTTTTTTAAACGTATCATTTTACACAATTTGTAAACTTACGACGTTGCATAAATACCCTTGATATGTATTTACAAAATTTACATAAATCATTTGTGCATAGTTGTGCCGTCTGCCTAGTTCAAGAAATCATCATGTATCACAAAAATTAACAATATTACTTTAGCCGCCATTGTACAAAAATACCTAATCAAAGAGCCAGTACCATCTTGGCTCTCCACAAAAGAATCTGGTTCGTGGTTCTTTCTCAACGGAATGGAGCTGACCCTCCGCCTCTCAATCCTGAAACCCTGTGCATGAGTCAGATATTCTTATGGTGATTATGCTCATGAGGATTAAGGGTTACATTAAGTTATGGCAGGATTCCAGCCAGGAGATATAGTTGGGTCCTCTGGTGATTTCTACTCCTTTCATGCTCAAGGGATGGAACGTTTTTGAGCTGCTAACTTACCATTTCGTTTTAGTTAGTCATGGTGCATCCAATGACTAAAATTGTTTCTCCGAGCAATCTCAATGCGCTGGAGATGGCTTTGAAAGCCAACCGGTTGTCTATGAAAATATCAATATTTCTATTTGACAATTTAAAGGGAAAAAATCTGTTATGCGACCGAAGTCTGTCGGAACGTCCGTCCCTATGACCGGCTAAGCGTAAATATTTTTTAAGTATTAAACTACGTCAAAACATACACTTACAAACAATTTAATTAACACTTAGCAATAATTACTGTGTCGCATCGATGTGGCACATGAAATAGGTACCTATACCTTGTACGATACCATATACATTCTACAAACATACTTATTAGTGTGTTTAGGAATTAGGTTCTCATTAAACTTCCTGTACGATTAAGGTATTTCTAATAAAATTGATTTTATCTTTGCTTTGTCATTCTATGAAGCCTCAAACAGTAAACAGATAAGATTTGGGTGATGTAAATTTGCTATTACTCATCAGTCATCACTATTACAAAACTGAGAACTTAACTTTTTTTCTTATTTATATAAGCGTTGACATCTGACTCTGACCTACACTATTCATGACAATGGGTTGCGCATAAATTATAAAAGAACTTTCTCTTAACTTACCTTGTACAGTTCCCCATGGCACTTCAATGCTTACTTCTTCCCAAGAATATTCTGTCCGTTGAACGTGGCCATCTAAAGAAAAACTCTTATCTCAATTTAGACTTTAAAATCAATTTGTATTCCATAAGCTTTAACAACTTCCGAATGTTAATGTACTGGAATCTTATAAATTTACTTACTTTGTTCGCAATTTTCATTTAGGATACACTCGTTGGACATTTTTATTGGAGTTTCCTGACAAAAAAGGCAAACAATAAGAACAAACGCAGAAATGGACAGCTATGTACTTGTTGTTTTGGAGGGATAAGCTTTGGCTAACCGAACACCATACCCAAGAAAAAATGCCTTTACAATAGTGAAAATTGAATTACAACGATACGCAAATCACAATTCGCAAATAGGTTCAGAATTTAGAAAACCCAAAACATTTTTTTTTAAACTACGAATACGTTTTTTGACGTTTTGTTTTGATGATATTTTTAGTACAAACAAATAAGGAATGACAGCTGCAAGGGTATTTATTAAGGACGTGTTCGTTGAGTAATGAAATTATGTTCGAAAAGATTACTTCTGTCGTTTTCGATCGGATTTTCGGAATTTCTACTCCTTTTTGAATCCAATCGAATATGAAAACATCATGCTGTCAAATTTACACACAAACTAATGAATGACGCCATTTAACAAAATTGCTGGCTCAACTTTCCATTACGACATCCCGAATTTTGACAAGCGGATGGTCTCATTTTATAGATCTTCACTAAAAAACACCAAATATCATATATCACAATTTTAGAATGAGGAAATATTTATAAGTACTTTCACTTTTTCCGTACAAAAAGCATGGAAAATAAATAAGGAAGACCAAGACAGTAATGATATGTCAAATGTCATTGCATGCTTATTACTGCCAGATATACATTTTGGTTTTTTAATGCAAAAGAAACTGCATACACCAAACCTTGCCCCACCCCAAATCCTATAATGAGCCCTTGCAGGGGGGGAATATGCCCCCCCATACATACCTCACTGTTTATTCGCAGTAAATCTGGGTGCTAGCACTGTATTTACATAAGCAAGTTTTAAATTTCCCGCAAATGTTCCCAAAATAAAAACACAAGGGATAAAATACGTGTCTGGCAGTACTAAAAAGACCATTTGACATATCTTTGAGTTGTAATTGAAATGGAGTATTATTTCACATCCATTTTTATTTTTTGCAAAAAAAAAAAGTTCTAAAATTAATTAAAAACACTTATAAATGTTGCCTCTCCTTTAAATTGTGATATTTAGTGTTTTCTAGTGATAATCTATCCAATGATAATATCCGCATTTCCAAATTCCTGGTGTAAAAAGTGCAATTCGGTAAAAAAAATACCCGATTTTCAAAATTTTAAACATTTTTTAATTGCATTTGCGGGTGTTTCCTCACCTTAAGATTTCGAAAATTTTCTATTGAGGTACCTACCTACCCCTAAATTAGAAAAACGTAAATTAAAGTCACCCCAAATAGCTTCTTCAAGCATCTATTATATTTGACTAGTACTATGTGTATTCGTTTGTTCCAATTCTTGAAACTGGGAACAAAAAGACTCCAAAAACATTACTCGGAACAGCCAATTTGCTTTTGGAGTAGTGGGAGTGAAAATGGAATAAGAAAGGTGTACTCCAAACGTCCAATCGAAAACAACAAAAAATATTTTTTTAGTACCTCTTAGTGCAACGTGACACTTAAACCATGTCAGTGGAAGCGTGACAGAAAATTCTTCTGATTGGCACCACTTATCGCGAGACTTGATGTATTTGACAAATTGTTTTTCGTATTCTTTCCAGCATATTCGGGGAAACTTCAGTGAAAAATTCTTATTTCCGAAATTTTTATTTAAAAACGCAAATCTATTTCATTAATTTAAATATTTTCCTTCAAAAAACACAGGTTAGTAAAAATTAAACTAACTAGCTATTGTTATTGTTAAATTTTAAAAATAAACGTTAAACAGAAATAAATTGTTTCGACTACGCAATGATTATTTCATCAGATTACCTACATAATATTTTTCACTTTTTTAATTTGTTCATTTTATATATAGAAGAGAAAAATAAAATAAAATACTATGCTGAGATTGGCATTAACTGTGCCTTTGAGGCCATCACTTCAAATTAAATCTGCGCTTCAGAATAATGCTGGCTTTGTTAAAAAACAGTTTGTTCGCGAATACTCTCGGGATGCACGTCCCGGGGTCAGTCGAAGTCGTCTGCAGACACCAACATTGAAAGAGAAGTTAATGGGACCTGCTGGACCAAATGGTAAAAATCTTACAGCATAGTACTCATTTGGAAATTAAAAAATCTTTCTGGTTGTAGCTTATTCTATTGGTAAAGGGGCTGCTGCAGGCGCTGCAGCTGTTGGCATGGGTGCTCTTTGCTATTATGGGGTTGGTCTGGGAAGTCCCTCAAACATTCATCACAATTCAATGTAATTTTTTTGACGAATCATTGCTAAAAATAACGATTTTCTAATTGGAATATTTGATTTCAAAGGTTATGGCCACAGTACGTAAAAGAGAGGATTCACACTACTTACGGATACTTTGGGGCATCAGTTGCATTGACAGCTGCAAGCGCAGTTGCTGTATTTAGAACTCCACGGCTCTTGAATTTGGTAACGCGCAACGGATGGATGGTAAGCTATTGCTGACTTGAAAGTTTTCTTTTTGTTTAATTAATCTACTTATTTCCATTAAAGTCCATGCTTGGCACCTTTGCTGTAATGATTGGTTCCGGTGTGGCAACACAGGCCATCCCATATTCACCAGGCTTAGGTACAAAGCAACTTGCCTGGGCAGCACATTGTGCCATTATTGGTGGTGTAGTTGCTCCACTCTGCTTTTTGGGGGGTCCAATTCTAATTAGGGCCGCACTTTACACTGCTGGGATTGTAGGTGGACTCTCAACTGTGGCAGTTTGTGCTCCAAGCGATAAATTCTTATACATGGGAGGTCCATTGGCTATTGGACTGGGATTCGTTTTTGCCTCATCGCTAGCTTCGATGTGGCTACCACCAACAACCATGCTTGGAGCTGGTTTGGCTTCAATCTCTCTCTATGGAGGATTAGTATTATTCAGCGGATTTTTACTCTACGACACACAACGCATTGTTCGCAAAGCCGAGACCTATCCAGCATTATTTACTCAAAGACCATTTGACCCAGTTAATGCGTGAGTTTCATTGCGTTAAGCGTTTGTACCTCTATTAAAAACGGGCCTCATTCTCTTTTTTTTCAGGTCTCTATCAATTTATATGGACACACTTAACATATTTATTAGAATTGCCTCCATTTTGGCTGGAGGTGGTACACGAAGGAAGTAAATTCAAATTTACCAAAGAATGTGATATTTTATAATCGAAATGAATAAAATTGCTAAATGATAAACAAGTTACGATAAAAATAATAAATATTTGTTAATTGTTTGCTGCTTAACGTTTGTGGTCTTATGTATTGCTATAGCACAGATACCATATAATGGCTGAATGTTGAGAATAAGGGGGTCTTTATTTAATATTAATAGCATACGTAGTAAATGCTTCATATATTTCACACCAATAATAAATGTTAATTTGCATGAAGTAACAATTAATAACATGAGGAAGCCAATAAAAAGGCAAACCTATTAAATGCAAACTAAAATCGTTGTTGTTTATTCAAATGAAAACTGGGAGTCGTTCTCAAAATATTGAAAATATCGGATGAGACACTAGTTTAATGTAAAACAAGGCCAAACAGGTACACCAAGGAAATGGTTTGCTAATGGTCATAATTCAAAGTGAAGTTCAAAAGTAGATAATGCAACCCTACAAAGCCTAGTCCGGACACCGGTTTTTATTTCAATTTGTGCGAAGGGCACTGATACACACATAACTTAGGTGGCCAAGTGTTATAAATTGGAATGTCTTGAGTCTTGTTCTTTACATAAATGATAAAGGCTTCTTATAAAATAAATTTCATTTTTTTATTTAAATTTACAACTACGTGAACAGGATATTTCCAATGTTTTCACAAATTTTGGCGATTTCTTCGTTCGAAGAATTCTCTGCTGCCAAAATTGCATTTCCCAATGCAATCGTCTCCTTCGTCGTTTTTGCTTTAATCCAAATACGTCCATTGAGACCTACAGCAATTTCAAATGGCATTTCTTTCGTCAGTGCTCGCAGTAATGGGCAGTCTTCTCTCAAAATTGTTCGGGCTAAGTTGAGGCTACAATTGAATACGAATCCCTCTGATAACACACCCAGTTTGCCTTTCTTTCCTACAGAATTAACACACACCAATTCGGGTTCTAAATCTCGGCTGGCCACAATAAGACGAGCGTACAGCAGATCTCCAGGATTAACATCGGGTCGGTTCTTTTTGGTTGCCGATTCAAATGCTAAATAGGAAAGTGCTGCATTTTCGTGAGCACCAATATCAATTCTGAATATATCACCAGCTTTAGCAGTTACAACACCTATCACAGCCTCACCACGAACTGGAACATATCGCTTTTGGTAACTATCAACCCAAAACATATTTGCGTCTTTTTTGACTAGAGTGCCTGCCTTGCATGCTACAACTTTGTCATCTAAACGACGTAGACCCGGCCCAAGCACAACTTTCTTTGTTTTCGCTAATTCCTCAGCTTCTGTTATCCGCTCACCAGGCATTACAATGAGTGTCATTATGCAACGATTAATAATTTATTCTTATTTAATGGAACTATTTGATTTATTTATCAAAATAAACTGAATATTCGTGCAGCACACGTGAAAAAATAAATAAAAACAAACTGGAATTTGAGGAATGAGGTTTGATACTTATGTTCCACAAGAAGTGTGTTCAAAGATTGACCAATAAATAATTTAACTGTAAGGCCCCTTTAACACGAGTAAACAAATCGCTGGAACTTTGTTGACGTGTAAATTCCCGGCTCCACTATACATCAATGATGCCCAACATCCAAACCACCATCCAATCAGCAGAATGATTTGTATATGTAACTGCTAGGACATGGATTTGTGTGGCTTCATTTTTTTTTCATGACATGTTCTTAGTCTGAGCATGGCTCATGTCCAGTGCAGCTGGCATGTAATGGTTCTCCCAAGCCAACGCGAGTTCTCAGTGAATCTTTCACAGGCCAAAGTGAAACATTCGCTTACGGTATTTTTTGTTGTTCTTTAGCGTTGTATATTTGTTATATTTTGTACTATTGTGAAAGATTCACTATGAATTCACGTTGGCTTGGGAGAGTGAGAACCTTAAGGGCCCTCCAAAACTAACACGAATCATTCGGTACGAAATCGAAAAATCGATTGTTGTTTGTTTTCGTAGCAACATAGCATTGCGTCAGTGTGCTTGCTCTCATTTATTGCCGGATCTCATGAATAAGGTACATTTATCGTAAAGCTTCGTTGGTGTCCCGAATGTTTTTCCGATGATTTGGGAGATATTTTGTTTTGTTTTGTTTTTACACTAAAGTGCCCTTGAAATTAACTGCGAACTGCATATGTGAATACATTTTTTTAAGGCAATTCCAAACGCAAATATCAGCAAATTCTTGTTTTAACTTTTTAATAAAGGCTCTCCCAAACCAACGCAAATGCGGAGCGATGACGAATTTTTGTTGCTTTTTAGCGTTGTGTATTTGTCATATTTCTTACTATTGTGAATAATTTGCTGCGAATCGCTCCACTTTTGCGTTGATTTGGGTAAAGCCTTATAGTGAATAAGTTATCCTATCAACAATTTTACCACCATATTTTTCACTCTGAGTTTTAATTGGATTAAAGATTTTTAAATCCAACTTTTTCAATCGGATTTATCAAATGCAAACACTTAAATTTAAACCATTCGAATAAAATATTTATTCGAATGGATCAAAAATATTGAATTTATTTGTGAATTTAACGAATAAATAATATGTAATCGGATATAGTTTTGGGCTTCAAATTACTTTTAATCTGGATTTAAGTTTAAATCTGGATTTAACGAGTGAATAATATGGGCCTTACTGTTAAATTATTAATAATCATAATGTAAATTTTCTGTGCTACCATTGAGATATTTTCTGCGAACTGTCAAACACTTGCAGTCGTATTTATAAACTTTGCCTAACTTAAGACAGCCGCCCAACTCCAAAAAGTTATTAAAAAACTCTTTTTACTGTTGTCATAAAGTTGTCTAACTTGGACAATGACATCGGCTGTCTAAGATTTGTCTAAATTGACGTTTTATTGAATTAAATAAGGTATTTATTATTAAGGACTTTTAAAAACTGTCTAACTAGTCAACCACCTAAAAAATCTAATAAATGAGGCAGTTACTGGTAAACACTGCGTTGTTTTCTTGTTGTTTAGCGTTGTGTAGTTGTCATATTTTGTACTATTGTGAACGATTCGCTGCGAATACATCAAACTACAACTACTTATTTAAAACATCACTGAATGTGTCCATCTCAAAGTTTATTTTCAGTTTCCACCTTAATTATAAAATACAGTTGTCAAAAAAGCTTTTGTGGAAGCAAAGCTTCACTTAGTTGTCAGTTGGTCACCTTGTGGAAGGTCATTCCATCCATTTTTCAATGTATATGTGTGGGCGAATTGAATAATTTTTGCCGTGCAAAACCGCGATAACTAAAAAACCGAGACAGTCGTTCGCCGTTCCCGTTGGTCTACTCAATAGCAATTCCGGTTGGGAAAAATCTGTGGAAAAGTTTAAAAAGATCCAAAAATCAATTAATTTGTTTTAATTTAAACCTATACAATTAATTTGTTAAAGTAAGTTCAACAAAATTATATACATTTTAAAATGAATCCGGCATCAATTTTGGAAATTTTCTGTAATTGGATTGGAATCCATTTTTTTTTGGTTTTTCATTTTCTTTTTAATTCTCTTCAATTTAATGCTGTTGTGCAATAGATTGTTTATTTGTTTTTTTTTTATAAATTTTGGCACTTTATCAATTAAAGGATAGATAGCAAATTATTAATTTCAATATTCGTTTTTAATGACAATTAATGCACCGGTGATTGTGCATGACCTTTGTTCTATAAATAGAGGTCATTTATGGAGTGTGATTTCTTGGATATAGCTAATAGCTGTATTTTTCTTTTATTTTAGCAAAATGCCAATTAAGTCAATCTTAGCCCGTCAAATCTTTGACTCTCGTGGCAATCCCACTGTGGAAGTTGATCTTACCACTGAACTGGGACTTTTCCGAGCAGCAGTGCCATCAGGAGCATCCACTGGCGTCCATGAGGCTCTTGAACTCCGTGACGAAGAGAAGAACAACTATCATGGCAAGGGTGTTAAGAAGGCTGTCGATAACATCAACAAATCCCTAGCTCCAGAAGTCTTGAAAGCTGGCTTGGAAGTCACCCAACAAGAGGAAATCGACAATTTCATGATCAAGTTAGATGGAACTGAGAACAAGTCGAAATTCGGGGCCAACGCCATTTTGGGTATCTCTTTGGCTGTTTGCAAGGCTGGAGCAGCCAAGAAGGGCGTTCCATTGTACAAACACATCGCCGACTTGGCCGGAAACAAGAACATCATTTTGCCAGTTCCCGCTTTCAACGTTATCAACGGTGGTTCCCACGCTGGCAACAAATTGGCCATGCAAGAATTCATGATTCTGCCAACCGGAGCTGCTTCCTTCACTGATGCCATGAAAATTGGTTCCGAAGTGTACCATCATTTGAAGAAGGTCATCAAGGATAAGTTCGGTTTGGATGCCACTGCTGTCGGTGATGAGGGTGGTTTCGCCCCCAACATTCAAAACAACAAGGAAGCTTTGATTTTGATCCAAGATGCCATCGCCAAGGGCGGATACACCGGCAAGGTCGAAATCGGTATGGATGTTGCTGCTTCCGAATTCCACAAGGATGGAGTATACGATTTGGACTTCAAGAACCCAGCCAGTGACAAGTCACAATGGCTAAGTCCCGAGAAGTTGACAAATTTGTATCTCGACTGGGTCAAGGAATTCCCCATCACCAGCATTGAAGATCCCTTTGATCAGGACCATTGGGATGCCTGGAGCAACATGACTGCCAACACTCCAATTCAGATTGTCGGCGACGACTTGACTGTGACCAACCCTAAGCGTATTGCAACTGCCGTCGAAAAGAAGGCCTGCAACTGCTTGTTGTTGAAGGTCAACCAAATCGGTACCGTTACCGAGTCTATCAAGGCCCATTTGTTGGCCAAGAGCAACGGCTGGGGCACCATGGTTTCGCACAGGTCCGGTGAAACCGAGGATACCTTCATCGCTGACTTGGTCGTCGGTCTGAGCACTGGCCAGATCAAGACTGGAGCTCCATGCCGGTCTGAGCGTTTGGCTAAATACAACCAAATTCTCCGCATCGAGGAGGAGTTAGGAGCTGCTGCCAAATTTGCTGGCAAATCTTTCCGCAAGCCACAATAAGGAGAGAAGAACGATTTATTGATTAACCATCAAATCGCACATCTCACATAAAATTTAATTTTATTATTTTATTATAAAAATATTTGTATCGTAATTCCATCAAAGATGGTGCAACATTTAATGTGAAGAAAAATTCATAATGAAGGAACAGCATTCGTAGATCGTAAATATGTTTGCTTTCAAGTTAAATATCGTTATTTGTTGTTGCTGTTAGATTTAAGTGTTTAAATTCACAAATAAAACAAAACATAAAAAAAAAGAATTTGTTTACATACAAAAAATTATTATTAATGGTTCATATGATTCTCTTTTGCTGCCAAGAAGAAGTTAACAGCACTTGTGCTGCCAATCATAAATTATAGTAACATGGCATGTATATGGAAAGGATTGTGATGAAATATTTTAATAAATAAAATAGTGGAGATGGAACCGAATGTTTCGCAGTTAAGTATACTACCATCATACATTAATTAGCCGTGTTTCCTTACTCAGTAGGTGGATACTTTTTTCATTTTAAATGCAAAACAAATCAGACTTTTCAGGGCCCTCCTTTGTAACTGTATTCTACTTGCAAGACTATTCCAAAATTGTTTTTAATGCTTATCATAATGGTGATAGGTATGTATGAAAGTAGGATGAATGTAAGTACTTCCGACTTTCTGCAACAGAATCACTAATTAGCGCTGTTTTATGTTAGCTTTTAAATGCTTGCTATAAAAGTTTAGATTTTTCGAATTCGACTATCTTTAAAATATGCATACATATGTATATTTGTCAATATTTCATGAATGATTAAAATATTTGTTTAAATTTAAAATTGCATCATGAGATATTTTTCTTGCATCAGTTCGCAAACAGTTCGCTTCGAAATTTTGTCATATATGTGAATATGACTAACTTGAAAGTGAACAAATCCAGCGATATAAAATCAATTTAGGATTCCAATCAATTAAGTGATTCATAAATTTATTCATACATCAAATTGAATGTTAATACACTTCCTATTTATGGCAACTATCGAACATTTTATGCGTCATTTTAAAGAAACAAATAATATTTCTAGAAACTTTCGCTTACACACATTTCGGTTATGCTTCATGTAGTTTACAGGAAGAAATAAGGTTACTAAGAAAAAGATATAATATGTACTTATTTCGAGATAAGTGCGATTGAGAATTTTTTTAACGTAGAGGAGTGGAAAGCGTCCCAGTCACAGACTGTTAAATTCTCAAGATCTCAACACTTATCGAAAACGGATCAATATTTTTTTCGTTCAAATATATGAATTAATTAATGTGTTGCCCACACAGAAATGAAAGATTAAACCCCTGGCAGAAGAGAATCGATTAATCAATGCAACTAAACAATTCAAATTTCAGAAATGGATATTGGTACACTTAAGCCTTATAGAAAGAAAACGGTATTACTTGAAAACGAATCGGTTTATCAGAATAGGGGTTATGAAAATCATTACATGAAACCAAAGCGTTTCCCTTTATTTATTGTTCATTAAAAATCTTTTGGTTCCTCTATTAAAAAATCTTTTATTACAACAAATTGTGATTTTAAAGAGATTTAAAAAAAGATTTCTCGATAGTATAAGGTCAAACTTTGTAAGAAAAAAAAAACCGTTAAATTTTTGAATTAATATTTTTCATTATTTTGATCGAAATATTTACACATTCATGCAAGAAGCCAAATAGTTTTACTAATTTTTAATAATATTTTTTTTCCTCAAAATATGTCAAAAGCACTAACGATCCTAAGCATCGTTATTCAACAAAAAGAATGGATCTAAATGCAGGCAAAGTTCCTTGATAAATACAAACTTAGCCAAATGAAAAAACAGAGTTTTGTTTTAATATAAAACTTTTATTTGAACGTATGTACATATCTCACTTTATTCTGTATTTCGATTTTCTGGGTCTGGGTCTGCACGCCAAGAGATGACATTTTAATTTCAATGAAGAAAAGAATAATCTGCCACAGTTACAACAAAAATGTCTCGTCGGCTTAACGTGTTCATCCAAATGCTGATCAAGATTCTTTCTCGAATGAAATGCCTTTTTACAATGCTCTTTAGGACACCTAATCAATTGTTTCCACTCCATACTGTGCACTTTCATTTCGTGTTTTTTTAGCCTAACCTCACTCATAAACATTCGTCCGCAATGGAAACACAGTCGACTCAATTCACTGTGCCGATTCAAATGTCTTTGACTCGATTCTTGGTCAACTGATATCTCTCCACATTTAAGGCACTCGAACATGTCTTTGCTTTTTGATGGAAATACCTGCTGAGACTTACACATTTTACTGACCAAATAATCTGGTTGCTGTTCAAAGTTTATATTTTCAACGATATCTAACCGCCCATCATCAAAGTCTTCATCAGCTGAAATGGAAACATTTACTTTTGTTATTAGGTCTTCCACTTCGACTTGAATACTACGCTCTCGCTTTGGAATCTTCTTATCAACAGTGTACTTTATATACTTGGTGTTATTAATAATCTTAGTAATTTCAGTGTTATGTTTGGCAGCAGAAAGGGCACAAGTGTACTGTGTAGGTTGTTGTACTGCAGGGAGGGCTTCTCCTTCCAGGGGTAAAGAAGCAACTCTTATTCGTGATGGAATGGGCTCAGGAAGATTTATATCTGGATACGCTGTGTTTGTGAGCCTCTGTTTAGATAGCATTTTTTCGGAAAAATGCCGGCTGCAAATCCTCGTGTTACAAAAACAATGGGTAAGACCTATCTGGGTAAGCCATTTCTGACGTCGGGATTCAACATTTGGAAATCGATACAATGTCTTGCTGTCTGGACATTTTAAAACACACTCAAACGAGGCATTTTTATAATTTTCCGGACAAATAACGTCTGATGTGGTTTCATGGCTAGGTTGAGCTGTCTGGTCAACAACATTCTTGATATTCGTGATCGGGTCTCTCACGATCTCCGCAGTTGTTGGTTCATTAATAATTACAGGCCCAATGACTATTGGCTGCGAGGAAGCATCAGAAGTTATTCTTTCGTTTTTGCTACTTTGGGTTATTGATTTTTCTGACGCAGTATCAAATTCATCTCTAAATGTACATTGCGATGGCAAATAAATGTCTGGGACAGCGGTTCTACTTATCGTCTTACATGTCCTCATTGTTGGGGAAAAGTGATTATCACACAGGCATGCTGTGCGATTAAGTTTGACGGTTTCGGGTAATCCCAATTTACCTATCCAGATATTGAACGACGTCAAATCCGAGGGGAATCTATGAAGATTTTTGTAGGTCTTGCACTTGAGATAACACCTACTTGAATCAGAGGTAATCATTGTTAACTGTTTATTTTGTTGAGGAATTTCTTTTAGACTGCTGTTGAGACGTGGAGCTGATTGAACCACTTTAACTTTAGGTTCAGATGGATTTACTCTGCCCGGGATGTTTTTGTCTGGAATGGATGTTGGGGTAATAGTTTTCCCATTATCTGTTAATTGGTGAGATGAAAAGTGATTGAGGCAAACATACATCTCGGATCGACAGAGCGGCGTTCCCGATAGTCCTAACATTTTTAACCATAACTTGGAGGCTTCCGCTTGATCTGGGAAGCTAAACAATTTTTTGTCATTCTTACAATTTAAAACACATTTTTTTATTGGGTTTTTTCTAGGTCTTATCATCTTGTTTAAAAGAATTTAATGGAATTTAAAAACCTTTTTATCTATTTATTATTTTGCGTTTAAAAAATTCTGTGTTGTGGTTGTCAATAATAGCCAAGGAATATATAAAATAGAGACCTATGAGTAAGGTTAAACAGATTTAATAAACACATACACAAACAGAAAAATGACTTCTGAAGCCCACCCATCTCTATAAATACACTGGATAGCGTATCCATACAAAAAGTTGCCTCCAATAGGGCTTTTTAACAAACAGCAACACATCTCTATCTTGTTCATTTCTAAACGTCAAAATCAAGAACTTGGCTCTGAAGACATTTATGTAACACCCATTTGTTTTTTTTATTTTGGAGGAAAATACACTCCATTTGTCCATTTTTTTAAAACATGTATATTGTCATAAAATTATTATAGATAGTAAAAACCATTTCAAAAATTTGTCTTAGTCCTTCCATTTGGCCAGTTTATATTTCTTGAGCGCTCAGTATTTTTCCTCAAGAGCAGGAGGAAAAATGAGGAATTTTTTAGAGGAATCCTGTTTATATATATTTCTGAGCGCTCTGAGTCCTCTGAGATCTCAGAAATATAAACTGGCTAATTAACTTTATTTATTACCAGTTTCAATATTTTGCTTTTTGTGTTGACGAACAAAATGGCATTTTCCGGAAATTGCAAAGATTTGAAGAGAATCGGAGAAAAAATAGCAGCGCTTTGTGAATTAATCTTTCTGTATTCTTTTCCGAACATAGGAAACAAACAATAAGGATAATCAAATGATACATTAAAGGCTCTCCCAAACCAACGCGAATTCGCGGCGACGGCGAATTTTCGCTGTTGTTTAGCGTTGTGTATTTGTCATATTTTGTACTATTGTGAATTATTCCCTAAGAATCGCTCCGCATTCGCGTTGGTTTGGGTCAGCCTTAATGCATAATGTTTAGAAAAAATGGTCAAAGTACCTTTAAAAATTGTAGTATATTCTGTTGAAGTGGAGTGTAAATATTTGGAATTTTCGTTTGCCTCGCAATTTGGTAGAAAAACCTATTGACGGCGTTCACATTGCACTGGAAAACTGTATTTTTTTTGACGTTTCAGTACTTACATCTTCCTTTACTGAAGAAGTGGGAGTGAGATGTGAATACTGAAACGTCAAAAAAAAATCCAGATTTTCAATCCAATGTGAACACCGTCATTGAAGAACTGTTATACGGTGCGCTTTACCTTCAAGTTTATAACCGTATAACTGTATAACATTTTGTTTTGTTCAAAAATGACAGTAAAACGTCAAACGATTCTGTATTATCTATTTGTTTTCAGGTTATTTTTGTTTTTGTCCCCGAGTTACTTGCGTTAATTATTTTAAGTAAAGGCTCTCCCAAACCAACGCGAATCCGCAGCGACGACGAATTTTCGTTGTTGTTTAGCGTTGTGTATTTGTCATATTTTTATCTACGAGTACTACGAGGTTGAAGCGAGTACAAGTGAAAACTAATAAATAATGCTGGCCTAGTTTAAAATTCAATTTTATTGTCGCTGCTGATTTGCAGTGAAATGGGCAGTGATTTTATAACTAGAAAAAGATGAAGGTGAACCTCATCTCATCGCATTGTCTCCTATTACACGATGATTCCTTGCGTCTGACTCTTTTCGAACATAATGAGTGTGGAAGAGAAAAAAGATGAGATGAGAGATGAGCAGACCAGACCAGTGGCCCTGGTGCTTCGCATTTTTCGTATTTTTCCTATACAGACACTGTAAAAAAACCACTAACAGTAATAAGAGATTTCTGTCAGCACCGTGTAATAGCACGTGGCTCACAGGATGATTTTCAAAGAGAAATTCGAAAAAAGAGTCAGACGCACAGAATCATCGTGTAATAGGGGACATTATAAATTTCGCATGGTGCTTGTTTATCAGTGTAGAACTAAAGCGTTCAGATGCAAAGAAAATTATTATGCAGATTTTGTTTTCCTCTTCGTGTTTTTCGTAATTTCATAATGAAAGACACGATTCGATTATGGTTAGATTGAATAAGAGAAGGAACACAAAATAGAACGTACATTTTTTTCACCGAATATTTTCAAATATTTTTAAATATTTCACCCCCTCTCTCTTCTGCAATTTGCTTCGCTCACCATCACAAATCGCTGAAAATGCTTGATTTTCTTCACGTGTGATCAGGCACATGGTTTAATGAAAATAATTCCCTCCGGGGGTTGTTTTAGTTTGAAAATCAAACAGCACGAACATCTAACGTCACTTTTAGCTAAAATTTACAAGAACCCAAAAAACTAAAATTTCCCATTCCCTTCTCCTGGAAAAATTATAAATTTCCCATTTCACCTACACATTCATGCGCATGAGTTTGACTTTCCAGCATACCATAGAAAAAAATACATACCTAAAAAAGCTAAGCTACCAAGAACGTATGATTATTGGAATGCGCGCCGTCACAGTATCCGCAAGTGAGTGAATTTTTTTCTTCAATCAATCGGAACGGAAAAAGTGTGAAATCATTAATTTTTTATAAAAGAAATTATCCGTTGTTTAAATAAATAACCAAGTTTTTTTTCGAAAATTAATCGAGTGAGATAATAAAATTAATATAAACCCCAGTTTTCTGCCGTTTTAAATTACGAAATCACAGTAAAGGAATCCAAGAATCTCGTCCTCGCTTTTCCTTAATCGAGTTGAAGCAGGGCAGGGGCAATAAATATCGATTTTTCATTTGTTCAATGAAAAATATGAAAAAATTGTGAAAAGTGTGTAAATTACTTACTTCTGTATAATTATTTATAATTTCACTAAGTTTTCGCAGTGAAATACGCGAGTTATCCGGAAATTGTGAAAGAGCCGAAGAAAATTGTGCGAAAATCGAAATAAAAAAAATTGGTGTAACTTTTGCAGCAATCGATTATCTTTGGATTGGAATTAGGTTCATTAGAATATTATTTTAAAATATATTAAATAAAAAGTAAGTTGCAATGAATGAATTTAATTTTTACTGATAATTTTTGCTTTTTTGTTTATTTCGTTGATTCTTCGCTGTTTATGTTGATTGCCCTTAATTTTTGAATTCCATGGAATTCCCAGCTGTCAATTTTGGGGGCCAGATCACGAATAAAAAAATTCCCAATGTGTATGAAAGAGATGGCTAAACAACTTCCCTGGCAGGTTCTTCTTGGATTTTTTTGCATTCCCTTTTCTTGGATGTCATTTTTGTCATCTTTAAATCATCTTAATTTTTTTATTTTTTCCAATAAGTACTAGATACTAGAGAAATTTGCATATTCCATTATTTTTAAGATTTATTTCAGGGAAAATGATATATCTGCCTTCTCATGTGATTTTGGAAATATCAATTTCCAGACTACAATTTATATTTTTCTTCTTTTTCTCACATTGTTTGGCGAAGTTTTCTTTCTTTCCATTGGTTTCAGATTGCAGAATGCAGATGTGCATGTGCAATAGTGCAATAGTGTTGATGTTATACTTAAAGTACATGTATTTAAATAAAAGGGTTGCCAATTTTATTTTTTGAAAGTAGAATATAAGTTAAGGTAGGTAAGGTATACTAAAATAATAAGCAACGTTAGTATCTATATAAATTCTCATGTCAGTAGGTAGGTACATGGTTACCCCTATTTAGAATGATTTGATAATGCATAGATACCTCCCAGAACTGCCAATTTCTACCAATTTTAGTCCAATCTAATTTTTACTTGCGATATGTGTAGGTACTAGGTATAGGGCAAGTTTTGGATTCGTGCAAAAAAATGTCAAGATAACAATCAAACATGATATTACGATGAAAGAGAACACGAAAAAAGTTGGTGGCACAATTCTGTCTGTGCGTATATCGATCTACAGCCTTAACCACTGAATTTTCTTCAAATTTTGAACTTAATGTTTTTTTTGTAACTCTCCAGAGGGGAAATTGATTTTTTTTTTAACATCAAAAATAACGGTACTTGCCGTACGACCGTAAATGAAAAGCTTATCTATCTCAAAAACGGCTCTAACGATTTCGATAAAAAAAATCTGTGTATTACTGTACTTTTTGACAAGAAAAAAATTTATCAACACCGTTATTAACGGTACCTGCCATATAACGGTTTTTTTAATTTTCGATTTTCTAATTAACGGCTCAAAAGATTTCAGTGAAAATTTGTATGCCAAATCTTTTTTTAAATGTTAATAATACTGGATATCAGAATTTTGAAAATAATAAATTTTGGATTTTTTAAAAAATATATATTTTTTTTCAAGTCAATATTTCAAAAAAAATTGATAAATTTTTTTGAAACTAGGCTTAAAAATGTATTTTCAAACATTTAGAGTATAGCGTATGGCATATTATATAAAAAAAATTATTTTAAGAAAACCGCTCCAACGATTTTTATTTTTTTTTGCATTCATACTTTTTTAAGTAATCAAATGGCATACTTGTTTTTGAGCTCTAAGTTTTTTAACTAGTTGTTTATACAATTAAAAGAACGATTTAAATGCTTTTTATATTTTTATTTTTTTATAATTACATACTTTCATATTTTAAAAGTTCTTACTACCAAGAAACTTGAACATAAAAGCAAGTACGTGTGAGGTGCGATCCAGTCGTGTATTTCATTTTTATAAGATATCTGACAGAAATTTGAACTAAGATTATAGACGTTTTTAGGTCTGAACATAGCACTGAGCTTTCAAATTAAGATCTTTGTATCTTGTTCAGCCAAAAGAACCCAGAGCTCTCAACTCATGTTTCTATTTTCAATCAGAGCTAGCTCGGTATACTCAGCTATGGACCAAGAAATAGCACACTTTAAAAATAAAAAATACATAATTGAAAAAAAATCTCCGTTATTTTGAATGATCATTGCAAATTTTTAGGTATGACGCCTACAGCCACTGACACAACAAAAAAGGTCAAATACAACCTCTTATCACCAATTGATTTTTAAATCATTCTTTAGTCTATTAATAGTGGACAGAAAAATAGCACACTTGTGAGTTTAGTGTGACATTTTTATTTTTGTAGGCGAAAGTTACCTATTCATTTTGATTGTGAACGATATAGTAAAGATAATTATTCCAAAATATGGGCAAAGGCTTTCATTGAACTCTTGAAAAATTAAAGTATTATCTTTAACCTCCAAGGAGAAGGTAATAATCATTCAAAAACTGCTAAATATTTAAATGTTCTTGAGAAATGGTAAACAATGTCAATTATTAAGTAAAACACGATCCTCAGCTTAAAATAAAAAACAAAGTTTCATAGCCACCCTGCGTAAAACATTAATACACACTGACAGAGCCGAAGTCAAAAAGTGTTAAGCCGATCCTTTTAATTCCTCCCGCATCATTTTAATGACAAATTTGGTGTTGATGTCTCCAGTAGAACACTGCAGCTAACAAAAAAAGACGAGTAACCGATGAGAAGTTTTATGAACGCGTAAGCAGAAAAAAAACTCGACTGATACTTATCAATCAAACTTCACATTACGATGAAACAGAATATGAAAATGGCTCTCGAAATGTTCCGTCTGTGTAGCCGTACCTCGATCTTCAGCCTAAACCACTAAGCGATGCTCTTAACCACTAAGCGGTGGTTTCCTTAAATGTGAAAAGCTAACGGTACTTGCCATAAAACCATTTATAGTAATCTTATTTATCTTTAAAATGGCTCTAACAATTAAAAAAAAATTATATGAATTATTGTGGGCATGAAGCACTTCTTGGTTAAAAAACACCATTATTAATGGTACTTGTGATATAACGGTCTTTTAGATTTTCTATTTTCTCATTAATAGTTCTACCGATTTCAATTTAAATATTCATGCAAAAACTCATTGGACTCTCGCTAACTTAAACACACGATAACTTGAACAAACCAATAACTTGAGGCCATGGGTGCAATAGTGGCCTAACTGAAATTTAATTGGAATTGAGTTTATAACGGAATTTTAATCTATAGATATTAAACAATATTTCTGCATTTAAATTTTTTAAATTGATGACTTCATGTCATAGGTACAGGACTTTTAGCACTTAGAGGCTAACCACAAAAAATTACAAGTTTTAGAAAAATTTTAAAGTTACAAGCACTTGAAAATAACCTGTTTCTTACTTTTGACCTACTAAAGATAATGGAAAATGCAGTAAGGTTTCTTATGTATTCAAATTAACACGAGAGTCGACTCTAGTGCATAACTATTAAATAAAAAAAATATTTTTGGATTGAAAAAAAAAACATTTTAGTATTACTTAACTTAATTCAGGTACATCTCTGTATCCATTTGAGAGTAAAAAGATTGCGAGCAACTATCAAGCAGCGAGACTAAAACCCAAAAGTGACACAGTGGTAAAATTAACGCACAGAAGAGAAGAACAAAATATAATCCCAAATAACTGAATGATCAAATCAAATATCCTATCAATCCACAATAATAAAACAATTATAATTTGACAACCGTGACACCAATATATTGATCGATTCATAAATTTTATGGTTCATCAATTATTGATTGTTGTTTAAAAATCGCAATAATGATGTCACTTTTTCCAAACGCCCGCCAATAATAGAAATAAAGACAGTTAACTGATTATATTCCAAGTAAGAACACACGAATGAATGTTGTTTAAGATGACCTAGAATTCCATTACACCATTAGAGAATAAGAAATATGTTGCTGTTTTCTCACTATCGAGATATAGGTTAGGTAATTCGGTTGTTAATAACATAAGCATCATATAATTATAATTCTGAAGTTAAAATACTTAATGCCTTAATTAAGGATTCAATCTTAGCCTTTAGCAATCGATCCTGGAACCAAAAACTACAAGATTTAAATAAAGGAAGTAAACCATTCTGGAATATGGTAAAAATAATTAAAAAGAAAAATAAATACATTCCTGATCTTAAAGAAGGAAGCAATGTGTTGATTTCCAGCGCTGAAAAAGCTAATGTACTGGCTGAAACTTTCTATGACAACCATTTAGTCTGCGGGACTCCCTCTAATACTGCAGTAGAATCCGTCGTGAGTGACTCCATAAACACTATTAATTTAAGTGTTTCATGTAATACTCATGTTGATGTATCATTTGAAGATGTTAAGGATGTCCTTCTGGCTCTTAAGACCAGAAAATCTGTTGGCTTTGATGGCATCAAAAATATTTTTCTTAAGAATTTACCAAAGTCTGCAATAAAATATTTGCAACACCTATTTAACAGCTGTCTGAAGTCAAGATATTTTCCTCATGCATGGAAAACAGCCAAAATTATACCAATTTTAAAGCCCGGTAAAAGTGCAAATATACCTAATAACTATAGGCCAATAAGTCTATTAAGCTCATTGAGCAAATGCTTCGAGACATTGATAAAAATTAGAATTGTTTCTCAAGTAACAAGTAATAATATCTTACCGATTGAACAATTTGGTTTTAGGGCCCACCATAGTACAGTCCATCAAGTTGATCGAATCACAAAACATATTAAAACTAATTTAGGAGAGGAAAAAGTACTGGGATGGTACTGCTTGATGTTGAGAAAGCATTCGATACAGTTTGGCATAATGGGCTTTTGCATAAATTGTTAAGGCTTGAATTTCCGATGTATTTAATAAAAATTGTTCAATCCTTTTTATATGAAAGAAAATTCAAAGTTTCAATAAATAATTGGTTCTCTGACACATACAACATTATTGCAGGTGTACCCCAAGGATCGGTGCTGGGTCCAATCTTGTATACTATTTTCACATATGACTTCCCATGAAAAAGCTATTTTTGCGGATGACACTTGTATATTCACATCGGATTCAGTTGGTTTCAACATTGAAACTAATCTGCAATCTGCACTGAATGTGATACAAGATTATTTTTTCGATTGGAAGATTAGAATTAATGCCTCTAAAACACAGGCTATCTTTTTCTCACGAAAAAGAAAAGCCTGTTTCTTGCCCATCAACAATCTGCAAGTAAATGGTTTAAGCAGTACACCTAGATAAGACTGTTACCTTTGGACTGCATATACAAGAAATAATCAAAAAGATCAACATGACTACCAAAACTCTGTATCCCTTTATAAGTCGAAAATCAAAACTCAGTAATGATAATAAGCTTCTGATCTACAAAGTAGTTTTCCAAGCAATTATGTTCTATGGGTCACCTGCATGGGGCAAATGTGCCGTTAGTCATATTCGCAGACTCCAAATTGCTCAAAACAAGGTTCTGAAAATGATCCTTAAGCTTCCATGGTCTTTTTCAACAGCAGAACTCCATGATATATCAAATATGGAAATGGTTTCGACAAGAATTTTAAAACTTAAAGAACGCTATACTCTCAGATAATTCGTTGATTTCCAACCTTGCTTTATAGTTATTGTATTATTATAATAGTTAGTTATTAAAAAAAATTATATATTCTGTGATATTATTTAAGTAACTTATTATTTTGAACTTATTAGTTTATCTATTTAATTATTTATTTATTGTGTATTTATTTATTTATTTATTTATTTATTTATTTATTTATTTATTTTCTAGTTACATTGTTAATCAATTATTTATTATCTTGTTTGTTCAAAAAAAAACTATTTACTGACCTGTATAAATTCAATTTTTGTGTGTTTAATTGTTACTTATTTGCTCAAATCCCATTATTTCTGTATCTTATTATTTAATTCTATGTGAAACTTAAAGTTTGGTTGAACTGCACCGCCCACCCTTCTTCTCAAAATTCTCTAATAGACTTTTTTTTTTAGTGAAGGTTTTTATGTAGCTTTTCCTTCAAAATATTTTAATTCTTCTTCTTATGTTGTTAAAAAATTATAAAATTGTCAGTAGTAAGGTAGATTTATTCCAAAACTCTGTAAATTGTGCAATATAGTTTAAGAAAATAATGTATAAATATTCTGCTACAATACAGATTCCAAATATCATTTAAAGCATCATATAATCATTTTATCAATTATCAATTATAATAAAATAAAAAGAAAAGTGTTTTATGAAACAAGCCAGAACCAATTTTATGTTTATTTAGTCACTGAACATGATTATTCTTTAAAAAAAACTAATCTATCACCCGAAGCGATCAAAGCTAGACGGATAATTTTTATAATATACATAATGTATTAGGTTGGTCCTTACATTGGATTGGAGGGCTTGGGTAGCCCTTATTCGATTTAAAACATTTCCCTAATTTTTTCAGATTTTTATTTTACCCCCTTCATTTCCCTGTTTCAGTTTAAGGTACATTCTAATTTAATTAGAATGAAATCTTGGTTTTAAAAAAACATATAGTGTGACATTGTAAGTGTTCCCGTTTTTTTTTAAATATTTTTTTTTCTGTTTTGAGCCGTTTTAAGAATATTACCCCTTCCGCCTAAACGGGGGAAATAAACCCCTCTCTGATACGATTTTTTCTCATCTGAATCTAATCTATACGTTTTGATTTTTTTTGCGTGTTATAAGAGTCACCCTTACACCAAAATTAGTACTTTAAAGAGAAAAGAAGGAGACGAAGGGAAATTAAAAAAAGAAACAAAAAACAAAAACTACCCTAATATGAATGTATTAACATTGATTTTATTAAAATAAAAATCCATGTTAAATTTCTTAATTTTGTTGCACTTCATTTAAATCTCTCGTTCTTGTCTGTAAAGAAAAATCAAAACAAATAATAATACAAATGTAAATATAAATGCACGATAATGCAAATAAACGATAGTACCTAGTTTTTTTTTAATATTGTTATCTGAAGAGCCAAATTATTATAGTATATTAATTATTGTAGTGTAAGAATGTATGTACATAGCTACATATGTATGTACAATTGTACATTCATTTGTACTTGAAGTGCAAAGAATTATTCAAAAGATAAGCTGTTCTTATTTTGTTTATTTTAATTATTGACTCTTATCAAAGCTGTGTGATTTATTTAATTATAGGGTGTTTTAGATAAATTCTATAATACAAAATATATAAAACAAAATACAATAAGATATTTAAATAAGTTCTATCACTTTATTTCTGAGCATTTTTCAAGTATAAAGTAGAAGAAGTGTACTTACCTGGTAACATTTTTTTTTTACCAACAAATGATTGTTTACGTTAATTTATATTTTGTATCGTAAAGACATTTTTATCATAATCGTGATAGTAATTTACAAAAATAAAAAACTCACCACGGTCGTGCTTTTTGCATCTAAGTATTAAATAACCTGAAAGTGTTATAAAATCAAAAAAAAAATCAAATGATAACACATTCAATTATGAAATATATGTTCGGTAATTACCAAACAAGTTAACAAAAACAAAACAAAATTTAATATTGTTGCTTGTATGAGTAGTATCTTCTTGAGATAACGATCGGGCGTTTTATTATAGAAACAGTAATTATAAAGATACAAAATTAAATTAAATACACTGAAAGAAAAAAAACGTCGCCCAAATAAAATAACTTAACAGGATGTTAATATTTTAACAATTAAAAATATTGAGGGTGAAATAATTGAATTATCAGTCGTTATTTGTTGTTAATTATTCGGAAAAAAAATGTGTTCGTTTTTGATTAGAAAAATAAAAAAATCATGGCTGTTAATGTCCAAATCAAGACAGCAAAGTTAAAATTTTTTCTATTTTAAGATATTTTAGTCTAAAAAATAAACTTTTACCTTAGTTAAGAAAATAAGGCATTATTAGAGTCAACAATGTTTTACATCAAGCTTTCCAAACTCTAGTTGCAGTGCAGCGTCTATATAAAATTATTCATTGTCCTTCGTATGACTCAATTTAAAAAAAAATTGAGGCAAATCATTAAAATTGTTTTATTTTATTTGATTTTTCAAGTGACGCACCGGAGCATGGTCGAAGCATGACCTTTATAAGCATAAATTATGAAAATTTTAAAATAACTGAACCACTCTTTTATGATTGAGCGCACTCACATTTAAAATTAACAAACCTTTACATTGAATAGAATTTATATTTTCATTTTAAGTAAATCCTAAATTGATGACCAAAAAAGCCCTTCTATTTACGGATGCTGAGTTACAGCAACCACTTAATTTAATTGGTTTAACATTTTTACGACTGAACGCATTTATGTACTTCTTGACTCAATTTGTCCTCGTAGACGACAAAGGTGGAACATTTGATTGCTTTCCATCCATTGAAATGCTATTAAAGCGAGGCGAATTGTTGTAAATGTGGGGCAGTAAAGTCAGCCTTTTCAAGCGGATACCTTGGTTAGAATTATAACAAATACCCTTTTGTTGTGGAGCGCAAGTTAAACATATTCTATGAAGCAATTTTTCCAGGTGGAATCATTTTTACTGTCCTGATTTACACATCCCCTCGAATCATGTCAACTATGTATAATAAAATCAATTCCCCCCACATAAATCTCCAGATCCACTTACATTAATACGAGTATACCTATATGCATATATTTTTTTGTATTAAGCTACTTTCAGAACTAAATTAATGGCCTCCTGCGATTGCTGCATGCTGCTAGCTGCTAGCTGCGAACAGTATATTCAGTATATCACCATCAGTAGGGAATGGATAACCTTGACCACAACTGATAGAAAATTATAAATAATGGTTGTCCAAACAGAGACGCACATGAATGCAGATTGTACATACATTCAGTCATTGAAACCGTCCGACGACTTTCGTTGTTGTTACTGCTGGTGGACATTATTGTCGTCGTTGTATCATTCACTTAATTCCATTTAAGAAAATCCTCTGCGAAGTGGCAAATGTCCGCCTTCTTTTCACTTGAAATGCAAAACAAATTATCTTGTTGAGTATTATTCTTGATGTGATATGATGATGATAATGATGATGACCTGGAACAACGCCTCCATTCCTTACACTCCATCCCTTTCGGTTAGTTACTTTCGCTGCTTTATTCCTGGTGTGATGAATAAAATAAAAAATGAAAACAAACAGCGAAGTGCGAACTAATTGAGTAATCTTTTTTCGACGGACGTACGATGAGATCCGAGACCAATGACGACGGGCGGATGCGCTATTCGCGTTGAGAGTGCAAATATTTTATTAAATCTTCGCTTACTTCTCAACTGCGCACCACATATGCTCTGGTGTACAGGGTTGGACTTATAATATAGTACCTATATGGTAATTGAAGGTTTTATTTTGCAGAAAAAAATTTCTTCTACTAAATTTGAAGAGTTAACTCAAGGGCTATCTCAAAATATCCCACCACCTGGTTTTAAAAGAGGCCCAGAAAGTTTAACATTAATGCCGACAAGGGTCTGGCAAGGGTATCTATCGAGATTCTCTAGGACGCGTTATGTATCCTTTTGCCTCGCGAGGCAAATAAAAGATGAAAATAGAAAAATCTAGAATTCGATCCTGGGATTCGATCCTGGGATTTGATTACCAGTTCAAAACGCTAACTACCCGCCTGGAAGAAATAGTTTTTAACGAAACCGTAGAAAGTTTTACATTGGTACTATAGCAAGGGTATAGTAAGGGTAACTATCAAAATTTTGTAGTGCCTATTTAGTTATGTTTTTTTAATGTATGGGTTATTTGTGATGGGATAGCAGAACTTGTCAAACAAGTTTTTACTCACAAGGGCCTCACGAGTATTTGGCAAGTTTTCCCTCTCTAGGTTTCCCTTACGAAAAACTTTTAAGGGCCTTGACTAAACTTGCCATTTTTCCAGGCGGCTACTGGGCTAATCTGTAATGTTGAAAATGAATAGCTATTCTATTTTTTCATATTATTGTATGATGGGTGTAAAGTTCTACTTTTTGTAATACATGGAATGTTTGTGATACGATAACAAGACTTACTCAACAAGTTTTAACTAGCTAGACCAGTTTTCACCAGGGAAGTTTTTTTTCTTTTGAAATCGAAATGCAATAACGGTGTCATGCCATATCGATTTCAATAGTGAAATAAATAGATTTTTGGCAAGTGAAAGGTTAATTTAATCCTCTTCTGAAAAACTATTTCTGAGTAAACTTTTCTGGATGCGCTAACTCTGAGCTAAGTCGGCACTGCAAAACTGACCATAAGAGTCAGTGCGCTCCTCGTCTGTTCATAGAAGAAAACAAGATAAAAAACTGTTGTGATAGTTATAATTTTGTACGGTTATTATTTTTGTTGTTGTTGTTTAAAATTTGCATTGTAAGTATAGACAAATTAATAAATTGGCTTCTGTGGTCGTTTCGGGGGCAGAGAATATGTTATGATATGATGAATCTATCTCGTTGTGCTTGCATCCCTATATCTAGTGTTTTGGATATAAACATTACTTATACTGTTTATCTCATGTCTGTCAATGACAAGCAAACCATTTAAACAATTTGTTTTAGTTAGCAACATTTTGTTCATTCATTTCTCTGTAAACGATGACGACGACATGACATTTCAAATTGTTTGTTTTGAAATTAAGCAACAACTACAATTTTGAGCTATGGTCAACTGGTATCTCTATACGATCGGTGTTGGTAATGTGTTTAAGTAATTGCTGTCGTTGATAAAACAACTCGTCTTGAAATTGTATATGGTCATCTTTCAATCTAAAATAATAATAAAAATAATAATACAGATGCTTAAAATATTTAGGTTTGGTTAGATTACGTTGTTGGTCGGAAATGTTGTAAGTGTAACTTATTAGATAACAACTGCAAATTAAAAACTGGAAAAGTGGAAATTTACGTTGCTACTAAGGCGTTTTGGTAAGTCAGTTACGGTCTACACCACAGAGTATGATAACAGCACTGAACTGTCATATGAAAAGAATTCTGCCAAATAATCTGGGCTTAAATCTTTATTTCATTTCCTTATTTCACTGCCCGATAAATAATTGCTTAAATCCTTTTTTGAACACAAAGTTATTGGTTTGGACGAATTTCTTGGAAAGACCTTACTGGCCCGAATACGATTTTGGACTTTATTGCACTCTTAAAAATGCAAAAAAGTGCAACACTAAAATGCAACAAAACTCAAAATTAGCAGTTTTCTTCGTAGATTCAAAGGATTTTAAGTCCCCTTTTGGGTTCTCTGATTTATCGTTCACTTAACTCTGTTGCTCCGCTTGAGGTATGTCAAGTCGCCAGACAAGCGCTTATGACATCAGCTTTCTTAAACAACCAGTAACTTGCGTGGCTCGCATGAGTTTATTTATTATACATTAAAACTAATAATATTGAATGCATATCGATGTTGTTCAAATGAGCAGAAATTTTAAAAACAATTCATGATTTTGCGAACGTTATTTATATATCAAGCAAAACAAAAATAAATTTAAAATAAATATCACGCTGATCGGCATTGATATTATATTGATTTTTAAAAACCGAAAAAATATTCATACATACATTTTTTTCTTCCAAAACCATGAGATTCATCCGAGAATTACTAGAAATTCTTTTCAAAAACAATGAAATGATGCAAATCAGTGATGATTTATTTAAATGCTTCTGTAGGTACATTGAATTGTTCCGCTCGAGTATATATTTCTGATGTCGATTATCATCACGCAATGTTGATATAAATGTCAAAGTTTTCCAAATCTTGATCTTATTTGTTTGTTATGAAGAAAATAAATTCTAATTTAGTAGCCAAACCCACACTTTTAAATTTTTTGAAATTCATTGCCTAAATGATGTAACCCAACACTTTGGAAAGTGCAAATAGTCCTGTTTGACATAACTTGTTAATGAATTAATTTGAACCTGTCACGCTATGGCATGTGGTATAGCTACTCTTAGAAACTCACCTCTTTAAGGTGTTTAATAGAAAGTTGAAAACAGTTAAGAATGTACGTAAATACCACACAAATGCAACAGACAACCAAACCACTTGACAGAGAAGGCTGTTTTGTAGCATGCTGTGAGAATATATATTTCAGGGAAAAATTTCACTTAGTCCCGGACTTATGCCCTAAATTGGTAGGATTTTATTCTCTTGCTGTTGCTATCGCCAGTCAAATTCAACGACCGACGCCGACGGCTCCACGGTAATTAAACCCCCATGACGTAAACTAGAGTCCATACCCAGCACAGCTATTGGAAATAGTCCTGTAATATCATTTTATTGGAGTAAAAGATGTTTTTTTTTCTCGTTCCCACCCACCATGAGGTAGACAGAAAAAAAAAATGTTTGAAACTTTGTGTGTTTGCCCTAGTGGAGGGCGTTTCCATCGTTATTTCTTAATGCCAGGAAGGAGTGTAGTAGATAACACAATGCGTAGATGGTACAAGCACTTCAAAGTTAAGAGCCAGATTTGTTTGTGGTTGTGAAAGGACTTTCGCAGAGGGATGGCATGTTGCTTAGGTTTTTTTTTGGAATGAACTTCAACTTAACCCACAAGGTTTTAAATAGACATCATCATGCTTGGCAATTGAAAGTCTATTTTTAGAGTTAATGCTTGGCAAAAAGTCTCCCCAAAAATTGAAAAGGTTAAAATTGAATTCTGGTATTATTGATATTATTGAATTTATAAAATAAAAGGTGATGTTTTTTTTTGAATGCAAAGACATTTTGAGAAATCGATGATGACAATAACAGATGACTACGTATTTTGTAGTAAGGTATATAGATATATGTATTACGATTCAGTCGTAATAGGTCTTTTTCAATTGAATTTATTGGGTGGGATCCAGAAGGTGAAGGTTAGTTTTTGTTTAGAACAAATAGAAGTTCATGTCATATAACCATTTTAAGGAAAAGCTTATTTTTTTTTTAACTAGTCGAGTCTACACTTTTTTATGTAGTATCTAAACGCATTTTACAGTTGAAAAATTACCTACATTTCGAAGGACACAATTTATACAAATTTCTGCGACGTAGACTCAAGAGATTATGGATGTCCTGAATAATAATAATCTGACTTCAGAATTTCTAGATTGGTTCAGATTTTCGAGATACCCAAGCCCAAGAGTGCCAAAAACCTTATTTTTCACAGTCTTAGAGAAAAAGAGTAGAAGCTTAGGGAGATGTAGTTGAAATAAATGAGTTTTGTCATAATGGTGATGTATTTGGGAGTTAGGTATGAGTACCTGTCTTTTTTACTCCACTCCAATGAAGAGAACTCCCCCAGTAAGAGTTGCAAATATTTCAATATTTTGTTCGTCAACTCGTTTTTTTTCCTACACATCTGCACCGCAGCTGATGTTTTCGAATATGTGACTTTAATAAACTACGTGGCTAAATATTATCGCAATAAAAAGTTTCATCCAAATATACTTAAAGTCATATGGAACTCTAAAGTCTTTGGCATCCCCTGCCCTAACTATGGATTTGGATGACCCCTATTTAGATAAATAAAGAAATTAAAATATAATCTAATTCAAAAATTTCATTCAATCATTTTGGGCCTTTCTCCAAGACCAAAAGCTAAAGAAATTTTACTTGTTTTTATGGGGACTTTCTAAACTTGTTGTCGCTCGTACACACTTTGAACATTTCTTTCAAATTGTGTTAATGAAAATAATGAATTAAATATTATTGTTGTATTGCTGTATGTTTCAAAAATCATTATGACTGGGGTTATAGCCCTTTTCTGAAAATTGTGATTGTTACTAAAACCCCATGCAAATTTTTGTGCTCATGCGAAAAAACTTTTAAAAAAAAAAAACAATAAATAATACAGGCAGGTGTTTTGGTTGACGGAAATATTTGAGATTTTTTAGTTTGTGTCTTACCCATAAATTAACTCTTTAAGGGCCAGTTTTTCAGTTCAGGGTTAACTCTAAGTAAAACCAGAGTTAGCTTATCCCGAAAATAACTTAACCCTGAGTTAACTCAGAAACTGTTTTTCAGTTAAGGTTTAACTTTATCCTTCAGATGTAAAAAATCTATGCCCATCGATGTGCGACACTACGGATATTATCACCATTTACGCATGAGAATAGAGATGGCGCCACAACGAAATTGCACTGATAATGACTTTTCTAAATCGAGATGGCGCCACAACTGAACAAGCACTTCCTGAGTTAACTCACCAAAGAAGGTAAGTTAACTCGGATTTAACTTAAACTGAAAAACACGTTTCTGGAGCTAACTCAGAGACAAGTGCGAGTAGATCTCGCACTGATGAAAAACTAGCCCTTAATGTCTTTACGTAGAGCAAACTAAAAATATAATAATGACAATAATTTTTTGTCTTCATACAAACAAATTTTAAAAATTTCATCCCAATTGTTAGAGCCGTTTCTGAGAAACCTTGAAATAATAAAAATGGGCGTGTCAGGGGGGGACATTTTATTAAAACTCTTTTCTTAGCTTTATCCACTCATAGGAAAAATAGAGGGATGTAGAAATTTTGACCTCGAGTTTGAATTAGAGATATAAAAACCTTGTATGGTCTTGTTTCTGTGAAAAAAATTGTTAAATGTGGCAACCCAATTCCGTCTAAAAAACAATATAGATATTAATGCGCTGAAAATTTTGTTCATCGATGCTAACAAGGGCCTAGCAGGGTGTTGTTATCTAAAATTCTTTAGAGCATTTTAGGACAAAGATTTTTTTTGTATCTGTACTGATACTCTGTGCTGTTCTGTTTGACAATAAACCAGCTACTGGACTAATTCGTAATAGAGATGTGCAATGTTTAAAATTGATAACTAATTCAAAATATCATTTGACGGCTTTTAGTAAAAAAAAATTGGCTTTTCTTTCCCGTGAACTCGCGATCTTGCGAACGCCCCGGTTCTTGGTGCTCGTGAAGTTTTTAGTTTTTGTCGTATACGAGATGTTTCATATTTGATATCGAAACTTCGAACAAGTTTTTACTAGCAAGGGCCTCACGAGTGTATGACCAGTTTTCCTCATTCCCTACGGAAAACTGTCCACGGTCTTAAGTAAACTTAGCAAAAACTTGCCCTTTTTTATATTAAATTAAATTTTGTTATATTAAATATATTTTGCATGGTTTTGTTTCCAGTCTTTAAAATTCTTAGCCCCTTAAATACCATATAGCCACGTCTTTTTCGTTGATTAATCAGTTAAATTGTGTCAAATATATTTTAGACTTTAATATCACCAATATCACAGCCTTTCAAAGCCAATTTTAATAAATTACATTCACCTTAAATCTTTTTTGAATAATATGATCTTTTAGAAGATCGCTGCTTAAAAAGAAATTAAAAATATAATAAATCAACAATAACAAATTAAAATCATTCATATTCTTCCCTTAACAAAATTTTCTGATTCCCCTTTGCATAGCTTCTTCCAAGCAAAAGGCTAGATAGAGCACGTATTTTTTTAAAGTTTCTTTTATACGTTTTTTTTTTTGTTTTAAACAATAACAAACTAGAGCACATGCAAAACAAAAGAAAATAAATAATAATTCTAGAATTTTAACGCCATGCCCAAGCCCCAGCATGATGAAGGTCATTCGTATAATAAACTGCGCAGAAGTTCTCTTTGGGTTCATCTTTTACTGTACATCTCTTGTCAGCAGCTATTTCTGACTCTGCAGATAGTGTGCGAATATATTTGAATAAAAACAAAACATTTTTTTTTTGTTGAATGCCATTTCGTTTTATTGTTAACCAAGCACTTGTGGATTTTTATTCAGCGAGTGGTAGATGTATCATAACACATGTGTGTATAAGGATGCTACATCAATTTTAATTTTGAGTGGATGTTAATGAATAAGTTGCTTGAGGGATCATAATTTTAATGAAAATCTTTTTGTATGTCATACCTTAAGGGCTGTTAAAGTTAAGCTTTCCAGGTTGGGAAGTAGGGACTATTGTATGATGAGAAGAATTGTTAATAAACACTCCGTGTTTCTTGATTTATTTAGAATTTTATTATTTTTATTTACTCTGTGTGATGTTTCAAATTAATTAATTAATTAATTTAATTAATTCAAAAAATCTCAAGAGCTAATTGGAAGTTATATCCAGTGAAATATCAAAGTTTTTAGAATCATTTTCTTAAATATTTTAAATAATTGCTTTTTCTGATTAAGGCCCAATTTATTCACTCCCGTCTAAATTTAATTTAAAGTCAGATTTAAAAAATTTTGTTTTGAAAAATTTAGGTAGTTAGTAACTAAATAAAGTGAAAAATATTTAGTTTTAAAGATAAACATATAGGTATACAAATATTTAATTAAAAAAATCAGATTTTTACCAATCCATTCAAAATTTGCTAGTTAAAAATTTCATCATATGTAGGTAGGTACATAGGTACATTCATATATTTATCGCAAAATAAGTATTATTACAAATACGACCTTAAATAAATTATGCGGATTGTACCTATAAATACAAATCAGTTTACTCAAGTTTTTTCAGTCACGTAAATGTATTTTTTAATGTGTATTTAATTAGTTACTTTTTTGTTTGAATTTATTTAAAAGTTTCTATAAAAAAAGCATGAATATAAATATGACTTATTGTTTGTCGATTCGATGTAACCCCTTAAACCTCATGCAGCCGGTCACGTTTAATATCTTTTATTTTAAATTACGTGCCAAATTGTATGTGCACTTGAATTTTTATAGATAGATTCGCATATACTCGTACTTACATGTATTTAAATTTAAACTAGGCTAGCTGATAGATTGCTTGTAAGATGCTTACACATCTTGAACTTTAATAATATCTTTGGGTTTTCTATCTGTTTGCTTACACTTGCTTATGTTTAAACAAATTTAATACAAATAAAAGATTATTATAATAATAATAATAAACAAAGTCAAGTGTAGATAAAATGATCTCATTTTTTCAAGAATGTCATGCTTTTGAAAATTGACAGTCAAAAACAATAATGAACTATATACTTGTCTGTGTATTTATTTTGAATATTATAGAATTTAAATATTTGTGGTGTTTTCTTTCAAAATTCAAAATTCTGTTATCAAACTTACCTATGTATTTTTTTTAAATTTAAACTTAGCTTTCCAAAATTCTGCTTTTCTACCGTTTTACAAGTTCACCTTCTTACAACTGAGATCTGCCAACTGATTAACATGCTAAAAAATTTAAAAAAAATGTCTAAAAAATTGTTTGATTTTTAATATTTCCACAGCAGATTTATTAATTCTTCAAAAACAGAATTTAAATAAAATTATTTTGATATTTTATTTATGAATGAACCTTAGGTTAAGGAAAGTTTTTATTTGACTTAAAAATATATTTTCTAATTTCAGAGGTTTAAAAATATAGGTTTACTTTTGGACACGAATTAAAATCCATAAAACTACCCGCCTGGAAAAATGGCAAGTTTTTTGTCAAGTTAAGTCAGGACCTTGACTAAACATGACAAAAACTTGCCAATTTTTTCAGGCGAGCGGAATTTTGAAAATATAAAGAGTTTTTTTATTATTAATTTTAGTGTAGATAAAAAGATTAAAAAATAAATTGCCCTCTAGGCAGTTATTCACCAAAGTTTTATCTCTAGCAAAAATTAGCTTTTGTTTTGGCCAGCTCTGTTATTACTAAGTAAAGTTTTATTTTACTGCTTTCCTGACTATCCACACAAAAATGAAGAATAAATTTATAACAACACGCAACTTTCAAAGAGTTGTCCCGAAAAATCACGAAACCGAAATTTATTAATTGATGTGTATGCCAATTATTTTGCGTTTGGGTCGTACTCAAATTCTTCTTAGTGTAATCAAAAATAATAAGTGGTTAGACCGGTTCCTTTGAAATAAGAAATTTTGTTTAAGATCTTAAATGCGTTATATTCTAGATTGAATAAAGTCCACATGTCAGGATTTTGGTGAAAAATTCAACGGAAATGGAGTTTTGAAGATTTCTGGCGGAATTTTTTTTTATTTTTGGGCTATTTCTCTATATCTCGTTTATAATCTAACCATTTTTGTTCCAATTTCGCAAACAAGTACTTATTACACGAGTCCGAGACTCAATTTTTACCAATCTAAACAGGCTCCAAGTAAATGTGATAAAATCGTAGCTTCTTTTGATACTATTTCTTTCAAAATAATATTATTTAGAAAGATATAAATAGAACATTTATTCTGTGCATACAGCAAATCTTTATTTAAAACAAATTTTAATAACGATACCCTCAAAAAGTCATCATTCATTGTCAAATTATCTAAAAAAAAAAGTTCAATATTATCTTTGATTCATCACATTATAAATAAATTAACACAAAATTTTAACAAAGTTCTAATTTAGGTCTAAATTTATTGTGTTTTTCTCTTAAATAAAAAAAAAAACAAAAACAATTTAAAACGAATTGTATTTTAAAACAATTAATTTCTTAATTAAAATGAAAACACTTGACAGACAATTAAACCTCAATTTGATTGTCTTTAAAGTCTTTAAATATATTTTTAAAGACAATCAAATAAATATTCATTCAGCTGAAATAAATAAAAAATAATGAATGCCTATATTAATTTGATTTTTAATTGCGTGACAAGTGTATTAGAGTCTTTGAAACCTAGAAAACCATGTTTTCAATACACTTTTTTTTTTTAATTAAGCTTTTATGGTAAAGCACCATTTTTAACCCTTTTCTATCTAAAGTGAAACCACTCCACTTAATGTCTAATTAATGGCTAATTTATATTATTAGATTGGTTGTATTCATGGTTGTAGCACATCATTAATTAAAATGAGGACACTCTGGCGTATACGCAACTTAAAAAAAAAAAACAGCTTTATTTCTGTCCGATATCTTTTTATGGCAAGAAAATGGCAGCAGATATGATAAAAATAACAAATAACATATAAATATATATCTATTGAAATATTTCATCACTTACTTAATTTTACCTGCGAAATTGAAAACAAAAATGAACAATACAACTGACAAAGTTAATTGTTTTAACACCAACACAATGAACAACATCTGATTTCCTTTAAAAATCTTAATCTCTTCCATCGTGTGTTGTCTTGGATGAAAAATTAACTCATAATAGCGCCCGCAACCCCAAAAATCACATCAAATAGTCACACGTTTTACTTCCGACCGTAAAATACTGCCATTTTGTCTATTTTTTTACCTTGTAAGTATGTACGTCTTCCTTTTCAAAAACTCGATAACAATAGTTTTTTGCTTATTCATGTCACAATGTAATGAAATGACAAATTAATAGACAAAAAGCAAAAACCGCAAAATTTACTTGTCTATGCCAAAATTATAAAAAAAATTGTTTGGAATTTCTGATGAGCTTGGAATCATCTCTTTTATTGACAGGGCTATCAAACAATCTCTTATTATTTTTATTTTTTGTTATCTATTATTGTGTGTTACAATAAATAATATCAGAAAAACCAAACTTTCTTATCCCAGTAATCGTTTTCATCAGAATTTAATTAATAATGAGTACGTGTGTCGTGTATACCTATGTCCATATTGGTATTCCCTTGAGACAGCAGTGTTTCCCCTATACATGACACTTTTTTATGAGAATAAAGAACATACAATTTCACCACTCTACCCACTGCTGACACAATGGTTTGTGGTGTGTTTTGTATTTTATTTGTCTACCACAGTAGTTATTATATCCACATGAAAGTTTATTAATAAAAGTGTCAACTCAGCATTGATGAATCATCAACATCATCGCATCCAAATAAACCCCCATCATGTGTGTGTCTCTGGTGTATCGATTGAAATTCTATGAGAAAGTTAAGTGGAAAAGTGTTTTATTGTGTTCAATGCTCTGTTACATTGATATACATATTCATTGACTGTCGTCACTTTTTGATTCGAACTTTAGACTTTGTGTGTATTTATGGCATTTTACTAAACTGCCGCAAATAGATTACGATGAAATTTATGATGCCAGGTTGATATTTATATTAGAAAGAAAATTAATTGACTTTTCATTATATTGTTATGTGATTTTGATTGTTTTAAATATTTGAATAAAAATAAAAAAAAACTTTACTTTTGAAAAGTTCGAGGAAAAGACAAACATTTTGGGTGAACACGTGTTTCTATTTTACTGCATTGATAAATGAATTTGATCGAAAAGGAAGGTGAATTACCACAAAATGTTTGTCTTTTCCTCGAATGAATTTGAATAAAAACAAAAAGTAATATCCCTTTTCATTGATCTGCATACATACATACAGGGTGGGAAAAAGTAATGTTATAATATGAAGGTGGCATAACTTTTGCAAATGGCGACAAATGTCATGTGTTTTGAGTTTTATTTTGTAGACAGATAGAGAATTAGTTGAAGAGGAAATCACCAACATGAACATATTAAATCGGTAAAATGACCACTTCTCGCGTTGATCAGGCTATTTACCGGAAGTTGTGCTATCTTTTTCCGAAATTGCCGACAACAATTTTAGTTTGACAGCCCAATCATAATTGGACTACTAATAGCCCAAATCTAATCTTGAGTTACATTTTTTCTTCGTTTAAATAAATCATAAATAAAACACATTTCTCCCCCTAAACATACCCTTTAAGTAGTCCACAATTTGGCACCACTTTTTATTCAAAGAATAGTCCCCTATTAAAAGATGATTTATTGCGCCTAATCCTTTTCGATGGGTGCTATCGGCTCCGATTTTGGGCTACAGAAATTTCTAAATTGGACTATGGCGCTGATGAACACTATTTGTACTCGTTCGAAGACATTTTGAATTTAAATTGAATGATTATTATTTTTCATTTGGCCGATATCGTTGTATCAACTAAATGTCATGAAATACATTTTCCGTGAAAACACAACAAAATGGCATTCCGTGAAAACACAACTATATGACATTATGTTTTTCTTCACATTGTATAAATAAATAAATAAAATAAATAACATTGCTGGTGCTATGTCAGTTCGTATATAATCAAGGCTTATAATGTCTTACAGCTCTCAACCGGTATATGTGTTGTTAATCTGCAGGAATATAAGAGACAGACAAATTTTTTATCAAATTCGAACAACTAAAATGATAAAAACTTTTTTATCACAAGAAGACTCTTGGAGTAATTTAGTCGCGATTAAGTTTATGAATTTCGGACTTTGAAAAAAGCTATAGCATATATTGTATCCCGTGCGGAAAAATGGTAGGTTTTTTCAAAGTTTATAATCAAGGCCCTGGCAAGTTTTCCGTACGAGAAATCTAGTCGAGGAAAACTTATAATATCTTCGTGAGGCCCTTGCTAGTAAAAACTTGTAAGACAAGTCCGATAAACAAAAAATGTATACCCATCATACTCGTACAATGGTATGGAAAATTAAAGAAAATATTGTTATTCATTTTAATATAACTTAATTGTACTTGTTGTGAATCCAATAATTGTAGTCAGCATATGGGACTGTTAAACAAAATGCCCCGAATTTCAAATATGGTCTGTCCAGAATCCGAATCCCATGCATCTTTTAGAGGACCTTTTTTATGATTGAAATTCATTTTTTTCACACTAAGAATAAAATTAAGCTCGGGAGTCATTTTTATAATCCAGCCGCTTGGATGGATGGCGCCCAATCTCTAGTCCAGACAGGAAACCGAAATTCTTGCGCTTTTTGTAGGGGACCTAATTTTTATATGTATATGTTTGTTAATTTTTGACATGAGCTAAGGAAGAAATTCAATTTGGGGATTACTGTTTTGATCCTGTCACTTGGGATTTGGACGCATGACTGGGTCACCGTAATTGATCTTATGTTCAAGACGCTGAGGGCTCAAGAAAATGCTAAGTCTTCTAATTGGCTGATTTATTTCAGTAGATATAGAATTTGTATTACAAAAAACCTTTTAGGCTTAAGAAAATTATATACAGTACCAGATAAAATAAAGCACGCACTAATTGGGTATCGGAGGTAGGTGTTGAGTAGGCGCACCTTCGGGTAAACTTTTGTCCACTGTTTCATGTCAAACAGTAGGACTTTGACTTATTTTGGTAAGTTTTAAAATTTTTAACATAAAAAAAGTAGTGAAAATGCCTACAGAGGCCAAACGCATCTCGAGACGTTCCTGCATTTTTTTCATGTTCAAAATATTAAAAAAACAAACACAAGAAAGGATCTTTTTCCGAAAAGGGGTACCACTGAAGTTTTACCCGAATGTGCGTCTACTTAATACTTATCTTTTAATACATCTGTTGTTATTTAAGTCATGGATATTTTCCAAGTAATTTATAGTAAGATAGTTTTTTTTATTTTTTTCTGCTCTAGCCAAAAGGTTAAATAAACTGGCGAGGCCCTAGTTTGAATTTCGATAGTTACCCCTACCATACCCTTGTCAGTATAAAGGAAACTTTCTGGAGACTCGTTTAGAACTTGATTATTTTTCCAGATAGAAACTGTTGCAGTTTTCAATTTTTTTGTTTTGTTTAAATCAATGGCTCCTCCCACATAATTGGTATTAGAAAGATTTTTTGTTTTGACTCGATATACAATCTTAAGCCTTTTGTTGCATCTTATGCAAAACACCCTGTATATTTTTTGTTTGCCAAAAGCATTTCAGCATAAGAAAATACCCTCGGCAACTTTATTTCGTCTCGCTGCAAACAACTCTTAAAGCGTGTAATTTTCCTTACAAAATCAGATAAATTTTGTTGAATGAGAACAACAAAACACACTTGTAATTTTATACCAAACCATAACCTGTTACTCACGAGTCACGACTTCACTTAATCCAATTAATACCATACAAAAAATATGTACATATTACGTTTTGCATTCAAAAGCGTATAGAGAACTGACATTTTTAATTGATAAGATTTCGAGTTTATCGACCTTTGTGCTAACCAGTTGTCAATTATTGATTTAAAAATTCAAATAGTGTGCGTCATTTTTGGTTTTTAGGTTAGCTTAACTGGCTTTTATTAGCACCCTTTTATAATTTGTTTAATATAGGGCGATCTATTTATGTATTCATAACCGATAAATCTTATATTTTATTTTGGTATGAAATTATTTTGTTTGCAGAATTATTATCAATTATTTGAAAAGTTAGTCATCTTTATGTACAGTATAGACCAAAAGTAATGAGAATTTTAAATTAGATACAAAATTTTACAACTCTCGATTTACATATTTAGTAAAGTAATTTTTCGTTTGTTTTGAGACTGAATCCACAAAAAATGGCGTTTCATGGTGGCGCAAACTCATCTCTTTATTTTCAATCAATAATTTAGCAAGTACAATTAAATACCTTAAAAGCTGAAATCTTGGAAAATTTATATCAGAAGTATAGAAAATTTATACTGGAAAAATTATCTTATCATAAAAAGCTTTTTATTTTTCTTATAAATATTAATTTTTTTATAAAAAAAAAACAAATATATTTAAATTAATTTTCTGTACTTAATATATGTTATTTTTATTATTTTTTTCAGGTACGCAATCAGGTAAATTAAAATTCAACTTGACCTGTGTTAAATATATCATTTTCTGCTGCTTACCAACCAACTTACCAATTATACTTGAATTTTCGATGTGTTAAATCAACTTGAATTTGAATTTTACCTCTGTATGTGAGCACAAACTCAAAGGTATAAATCTGAAATCAATTAGCTCGTAATCATATTCATATCAAAATGTAATACACGTACGTTCAATAAAACAAGAACAACAACAAAAACAAAAACCTCTGTGTTTTATGGAACGCACGATTACACGTGGTTTACATCAGAGAAAAGGAGAGATATTAAACTTTTATAAGTGTAGTTCTCCATGCAATACACGATGTTTAAAGCAGCGGAACCAGCAGCAGCTCTGCAAGTTGCAAGGCTGAATGCACTTGAATGAAGTACTAAGTCATATTTCTATTAAAATGATTATATACTCTGCGACAGAATATATATGTATACTATAGGAGGACCAGACCAGCGACAGAGCGTACAAATTTCGTAATACAAAAAGACTATTAGTAGTCAGTATCATAGTACGAAAATACAGGGTGTATCTAAATATTATTCAGTGTTTCTTTTTTACTATGCTATTGAAAAGACCTTTTAAAAGGGAACAATTTTGTGCAAGGATTTAACAATTGAATATGTTTTTTTGGCCAATGAGCATGTTTAAAGCCGAAAATGCTACTAAATTTTCACCCATGCGTTTCTGATAGAATGGCCACCTTTGCCACTTTTCAATTTTTTTTGGTATAACTCGGAAAGAAAGCCGAATGTGACAATTTTACACTTAAAACTTTTTATTCAAAATTAAATTTTCTATTCAAATGGATATTTCAAAAAATTTTATATAAAAAAAAACTAAGCGGGATATCAAAAACCAACCTTAAAAAAAATCGAAAAACCAAAAATTTTTGAATTTGTTTCTAAAGTGCTTATAATAGATACGTCCAAGACACACTTAAACAATATGAAAAAGAGTTTTAAGACCTTAATATGACATGTTTAAAAAGCCATATTTATTGAAAACTATCAGATTTACAGCCATTTAAACTTTTCCATTTCTAATATTTTTTTGCAGTTTTTGCCGGAAATTAAATTGTGCCGAAAAAGGGGCAAACGCTCCAAAACTAAAAAAAATTACCTGAAAGAAATATTTAAGTTTAAACTGGAGTATGTGTCTCTGCAAGTTTTGATTTTAGATCCTGCCATATTAAAGCCTTTAGTCTCAACTTAATGTTGTCCATACATGTTTTGACCCAACTTTTGTTTAAAAAAAAAAGTTATGTGTAATTTAGAAGAAAAAAAAATTAAAAACCTTTAACTTTTCTATTTTTGTTTGTTGGTTTTTGCTATTTTTTCCTGATTAAATTTTTATTACAATTTTTCAAATCAAATCAAATCAATTTCCATAGAAAATTTAATTTTGAACAAAATTTTTTAAGTGTAAAACTGTCAAATTTATTAGTCTTTGGTTCCGAGTTATACCAAAAAATATTGAAAAGTGGCTAGTGTGACCATTCTCTCGGAAGCGCATGGGTGAATTGAGTAGTATTTTCGGGTTTCAGCATGCTCATGGACGACCAAACAAGCATATTCAATAATAAAAAATCCTTTCACGTAGTTGTTCCAAATTCGGCTTAGTTTCCGAGTTATACCAAAAATATTAAAAATTAGCCAGTGTGACAATTTAAAAAATAAATTAATTACATTTTTGTTTGCAATATCAGGTATGTTCCCTAAATTCTTTGCACTATTTCGGACTAAATGTCAAATTGTGACGGGTGGTTTTCTCTCAGAGAGATGAAAAACTGTCAAAATGTCGGGAACGCTTTGGGCACTAATTTGCACTAATTTGCACCACGTCAAAAGAAATATTTGAATAGAGCTCCCGTAGGGCAATCCTAAGCTAATCAATTTTTTTTTAGAAAATCACTGTGCAAGGAATTGAATGTTAAAAAAAAGAAACGTACACGTATAAAAATAACTAAACTGAAGCAAAGAAATATTCTTTAATAACATATTAAATCATGAAAATTTAATTTCTAAAAAAAAAATGAAATAAACTACAACAAACAGGAAAATACACAAATTTTCTTAACTAAATTTTCTTCTTCGGAAAAAGATTTCCTTAGCGACACATGCATTTTAATTTAATTAATTTTGATTGATAAAAAGATATATAAACTAATAAATTATCCACATCTACCAAAAACAAACCAAAAAAATAACACTTGGGTAACCCTAGCTATTTGTATTCTGTTTTGTTATTTGAATTCAAACTGACATTTGTTTCAAATCTGACATACAAACACCTGTCATTTGACATCCAGTCCGAAATGGTCACAAGAAATTACTTGGACCAAATCTGGCAAGGAGGGGAAATTTTTTACTCTCTCATAAGCGCTCTCTTTGGTCTGAAACAGTACCTACAAACTTTCAGTTGTGGAACGACTTCGCACTAAAAATGACTAAATCTGGCGGTTTCAAACTGTTTGAAATTCGTTCTGGAACACACCCATCATCTGGGCTAATCCAACCTCCAAAAATATTATTTCTTTTCTTATTTGTTTGCAAGTGCAAAACTTGACCTTATACTATATGTACCTACATTTAATCTAAGATTATAAACACCTTGTATTGCACAAGCTTTTATAGACATATTTCAGAGCAACACATAAGCCTTTAAGTTTTTCTGTTGTGCTTACTTTTATCATTCATGAGATCATCACGATTGTGTGTGAAGAATGGGGTGACGGAGGACATTGACCGCATAATGAAATCGTGTTTAAATGTAACAAGTTGCATTAGGTTTTTGCAAAGTTTTGTACAATAAAATAATTAATTTGTTTGAGCATTTAAATGAAAACAAAAAATTAAGAAAAAGTTTCTAAGCTTAATTTGATTTTAGAATTTGAATATTGTAAGTTTTTTTTTTTAATTTTATTAATTATTGTTAAAAGGTTAGAAAAAGTTGCCACTTTAATTTTTAAAATACAAAAATACTACTGAAAATAGTTCAATATTTGTATTTATTGTATTTATTTTGTTTAAATTATAATTAAATATTTTTCAGATAAAAATAAATAAATAATTACAACGTATTTCCTCTTGGACGACTTTTTAATGCAAGATCCAGGACAATCCTAGGCAGTTTTCCATTAATTTACCGATTATAAAATAATTCGGGTTTCTTGGTATATTTAAATAAACGTTACACCTACTAACTTAAGATCTGTTCCTTTACTTTGAATTTCTATGATTTCCTGTGCATTTTAGTCCAAAGTTCTGTTAAAATTCATATACAAATTTTTTTTTTGGCATAAGTTTGGAAAGAAAGGAACACACCTTTTATATTTCGGATACTCGTCATATTTTTGTATGTCATACTTGTGCTAGGTGATTATAGCTTTTTCATAGAATAAGGTGATTCCCGTAAGGTGACTCAAAAAGTTACGCATTCTATTGTAAACTGGTTTGAGATAAAAAAAATAAATGCGCGATTGAGTCTCCTATCTTTATCTTACAGTTTAAATGACCTCAATTTGTAAACATAAAATATATAAAATAAAAGAAGGTACCTTCATACATGCAATTTGAGAAAATTGTGAAGAAGCATAAAACTCTGAACATAAAGTACTGAAACAACATGTTGCTGACTAAAAAAAGGAAAAAAGGAAGAAGGAAAAATTCCGTCTGATTTCTTTTGACCAAAAAGAGGTTCATGGAAAGAAAATTTAAAAATCTTCAAACTTTTTTTAATTTTTCTTTTCTCGATCAGAGCTCTCGGAATGCACTCCATAAGCTTAGAACAAAAAGATGACGTTGTGAGATAATTTCCAATATCATATCGCCCTAATAGTAAAATGGCAAAACGGCCAAATGTTGGGGTGCTCTTTCATAGTGACACAAGCCCAAATTAATGTGTCATGGCGTCCAAATTAATGCGACTTAGTGACATAAAAACCAAATCATTTATTCGGCATTTCACAAATTTAAGAAAATGTCACAAAGCCCACAAATATATTTTTTTTTGGCAAAAGTGTAATGACACAAAGCCTAAAAAAATGACATAACGCTCAAATTTAATCATAGAAGACCCAAATGAAAAAAAAATACTACAACAACAATTTCCTCGTAAGGTTTTTGTCATTTTGCAATCTCAGCGATATTTCGTTGGGCGATATGTCGCTACGCTCAAAAAGATGGAGCCAATGGAGAAAATAGCTGAGTGCTCTTATTTTTGCTCTTTCAAGTCGGCGCGTTCAACACATAAATTTCTAGTTCAGATTTTTAAAATTTTTTGAGTTTTCATTGGCCAGATGCCAAATTAATTATTTAATTGGGTGACAGTTCAAGGCTTAGATTTATTTCAAAATAATACAACAAGGCTCTAATTTTATACTCTGCTCAGAACTAACTCTGATCGCTGGAGTTCTGTACCTGGCTCTGCACATAATTAGGTAAAAAAACGCCTATTATTTAAACCTTGATCGTTAAAATTAAATTCTGTGAATTAACATAATATGATAGACTGTAATTTAAATTTTTTAATAAATGAATCAAGGTGCATGTGCCCCTAACGCCCAATAGTCTGAAAATTGCTATTTTGTTTTTGATGTCAAGATGCATGCAACTACAGTCCTTCATACTCATTTTTTTTTGTTATGCGTTCAATCCAAAAATTTGCTGCAAGCGCAAAGATAAATTTTATCTTTTTTTTTTCTCAAGGCAAATTTTGATGGTGTGACATGAAAATAAAACTCAAATGAACACAGAAATTTAAGGAGTTATAAATTCAATTCATATAAATTTAAAAAAATTACATATTCAGATTCTTTCAAAGCCTTTGCAGAGCAAGACAAATTGATCGCCTGCTCTATAATGTGGATAGTTGAATATACAGTTTTTTAACTTCTCCAGAAAAACCTGATTTTCGGACAATTTTTGTAGCATTTGGATCAAAATACACTATTTCCATCAAAGTATAGTTTATCCCACATCTGTCAAGCCATTAGCTGTCAAAATCCATTCAAGGATGATTACGATGTCGATGGATTAAAAAACCTCTAAAAATTCCGAATTTTTTGAGATTTATCACTTCTCCAGAAAAAAGTGATTTTAGGGCAATTGGTTGACATTTGGATCAAAACTACCTTAATCAGTAATGTTCACAGTTTTCTCCTGCTCCACAGATCCAATTTTATTTGGCCACTCTGTTTGCTGATTCCAAAACGGTTTGACTTGGTTTGGAAACCAAAATAAATTTTGATTGAAGAAAATATTTTCCATATTTTGGGTTAGGGTCGAAATTCTGCAGGGTCATAATTCTGCTTTAGAAATTCTGCATGTCAAAATTTTGTTTTTTCAAAATTCTGGTTGTACAAAATTCTGCATGACCAAAATTCTGTTTCTTCAAAATTCTGTATTTCAAAATTTTGTTTTCCAAAATTCTGCAAATATGTTGTAAAAGACAACCACATATTTACAGAATTTTCAAATACAGAATTTCGGAAATCAGATTTCTTGTAATGGAACGTGGTTTGAACATACTAACAAAATTGAAACGATTTTAAATTAACAAGTTACTATCTTGAGGCAGAGTTTTGGTGTGTTTTTGATGATGAAAAGCCAAAAAGGGAAGTTTTTCCAAGAACTTCGATGCTTTGAGTCGCCGACTAAAAAGTTAGAAATAATCTTCTTTTGGCAAAAGCGCAGGTGAATACATTAAAAAAAAGTTTTCTACAAAATAGGCAAATAGCGCGATTCATAAAAAAAACGACTTGAAAGCTATATTGGTTATTTAAAAACCAAGAAATTAAGTTTGATTAAGGGTATTTGTACAACAGCGGTAAGCCGTAGTTAACGTAGTAAAACTTAAAACTTCGTATAATATAGGTAGGTTTTGAAAGTTTCAGTAAAGTCTTGCAGTTCATAACCGGCAATGGACTGCAAGACATTGATTTTGGAGTAGCTTTTAGTCATGTTTTTGTATCAGTTCAGTTCAGTTTTTGCTATCACTCACATCCAAAATTTGCTCTGGGTTAATGGGTCTATAGAATCATAAAAAATGTTTTTTTACTCGTATAAATAAGAATCTTTCTTAGACAGAATTTGGTTTCATAAGAAGATTTTGGGAAAACACAATTTTGCACATACAGAATTTTGCATTTACAGAATTTTGATATACGGAATTTTGATATACAAAATTTTGCATTTAAAGAATTTCGAAATACAGTATTTTGGTCACCCAGAATTTTGACTAGATAGAATTCACAAAAAAAGCAGAATTTTGACCAAACAGAATTAAATTTTGAAAACCAGAATTCCGACCCACTCCCAATTCATTTGTATTTAGCTCTTTTGAACCTTTTCTGACTGATTTAAAACAGCTGTTCTATTTGTTCTATTCTCATTCTTATGACATAATTTTTTTTAACACATTTTATATATTATTTTAGCTATCTTAATAGATGCAATAATGACACAGGGAGATGATTTCAGTTTAAAAAAAGTGAAACATGCATAAAATGTCACAATTTTTCCGCCCAAAATTTAGTGGAGACTTTATTTTACCTTTTTTCGCGAATAGTGGTTACAACTGTCAAAGTTTGTGCTGGAGCTGCGTACTGCTTAGAAAAAAATCCGAGATAAAATTTGTTCTTGAACAAATTTTCTTTGAGAGATAAATTTTGGGGTTGGGAAATAGCGTCCAAAGAAAAAGTACCCAAATCGATTTTAAAATACTGCTCAAAAAATTTTGTATTACCGAAAAAAGAAAAAAAAAATTGAAATATTACCCAAAACTACTTTGTGACCATCGCTCAAATATTTTGCCTGGCAAATTGTTTTTGTAAAATTTTGGCCATATTTCCTCAATATTGGCTGATATTGCTTAACTTTATTTCAATGACTACGCAAATGTGAAGGTGCAGTATAGTGCTATAAATCCCGCGTTATAATAGATAAATTCAAGTTCTTTAAATACAGATTCTTTCAATGCAGAAGAAAATTTGCATACACCCAACCTCGCAGCTACATATACCCCAAATCCTATAGTGAGCAATATTTCGTTATATTGTAGTTGTTTTTGGCATTTTTTTTTTCTATTTTAGGGTCAATGTCCCATTATTTTAAGCATTGTTTAATTTTATAAAGGATAACCAAAATGGGAAAAAAAATACAACAGTAGTTTATTCAGTGTTTTTTGGGCTTTATTTCCAAATCGATTTAGGCCTTTGTTCCTTGGACGCTATTTCTTAACGCCATGCATTTTGTCTCAATCCGCGTAGGTGCTAGTCTTAAGCACTTAAAATTATTTAATAAATAATTTGAACATGAAAAGTTAACAAAAACCAAAAAGAAAAAAACTGAAAAAACCAAAGACTTCTAAATTTTTTACTCAAGCATGCTTTGTCTGAACTGCTTTGATCTCCTTTTTTAAAAGCCGCGACGAGATAGATTATTTAAAGCACCTTCCGACTGTAAGTATAATGAAAACAGTGATAACTTAACTAACCACCTAATCTGGAACAGAAGGTAAAAAAAAAATTCAATGCAACAGCAACAATTATGGAGTTACAACTATTTCACGGGACCATACTGTGATCGTTACATTAACTTTTTCTGTTAGTGTATGTTCATTTTTAATTGAGTATCTTTTTTTTCTGACCGTAAACTGTGACTAGATCCAGAAGCCCATTGACTACTCATCGCAATACAAAAGTCACGCGATCAGTTCTATCCCCATGCATATTTAATAGTTATATTGAACCGAATATAACAACTAGGTATACATACATACTAGGTGAGAATCAGTCTGCAGTAAGTTCTCAGAACAATTCCAAAAATCATTAACTTTTAACTATAAAAGTTATTTACCATTTAAAGCAAATAAATTAAATAATAGTTTATACCATTTAAATACTAATTAATACCATATTAAGGATGACGTTTGTTGGGTGTGTAAGTGGGTGATTGTAAAAAAAAAAACTTGTAAGGCTATAAATTCAAAAATAAATATAATTCATACGTGAATAAATTTGTTCCACTCTATTTCTCTGCTGGAGTTCATTGTTTTGAGTAGAACATAAAGGTATTGCAAAATATGACTTGTGAATTATGTTAAGTGTTGTACTTCACTTAACATGTTTGCCCAAGCAAACTTGTTTCAATTATTATCATTTTTTCTTCATGGTTTTAACCCACTCGTTATAAATGAATTTCAATATCTCAAAGTGGTTCTTTGAAAAGTTCTTTTTAATAAAATAATTTTCGTACGCACGCACGTGATCAGTCAGATCATAAGTCGCAAAAAAAAGTGGGTTTGTTTATTTTTATTTAAACATTCCCCACTGTTTTTTTTTTTTTTGATCAGTTGTGAATTATTTAAAACCACACACTCTCGTCATATCGTTTTAGTTTTAACATCAAGCAGTGCAGTGCGCGGCGCGGTGGTTTGTATGGATTTAAAATGGCGTGGGAACCACGAGATCAAATTTATTGTTTGCCTCCAGGTTTAATAGCCAGTTTACGCCTCAAGTGTTGATACCATTTGTCGCGTGGTTACATTATGTCACGTGTTGTATATAGGTATCTGTTATGACATAAATCTAATATTTAATTTTATCACATTCTAATTGTTTAGGTTTTTTTTTTTTTTTTGTATAAATATTCAATATGCAGCTGAGCTAATTTGGGATTATAAATGTATTCTGTTTGAATGTATTTCATGAAACTGGCCTTGAACTTTTGTATTAAATTACTGAAGTGTGAGTGGTCATTTTGGTAAAGGGTATTGCAGCTATGAGTAATAAAAGTAGTTATAAGTTCTATTTTAAGAAATTTTATTTTTTTCAAAAAAAAAAAAAACTCTTAAAGCCAGAAATTCATTCTTTTATTTTATTTTAAATCAAGTTTTTGTCAGTAAATATTTTTTAAGAAAAGTACAAAAATTGATAAAAGTTTACAAAAATCTATAACAACTCCAATATTTTTTTTAACTATTTATTTTCCGGTGGATAAGGTGCAAAACCTGCTTAAGGCTCTTTAATGACCGAGAAACGCGTGCTCATAGGTGTGTAAGATTCTTACTACACTAAAATCACATCCACTTCCCGATTGCAACTAAGTTGAAACTCATCTAGCAATTTATTTTTAACGAAGTTAAGTAACGTGTTGTAAGTTGCTTTCCGGTGAAACGCACCAAACGGAAGGTTTTGTTCTTCGTAGACGGCGTACTAAATTCGACTCGTCAAGAATCGTTAAATAATCGTTAAACCGTAGAAATCCCAAGATCCCTGTGAAGATCTTCGTTTCTTATATAACACGGATCATTTCCAAATGACCTATTTTCAAACGTTTGTAAGTTATTTAAGTTTGCATCGCAGGTAAAACCTCAAAGTTCTATACCATAAGTCCAAACAGGTTTAAGTACATGCCTGTATAAAATCAATTTATTTTCAATACTAAGCTTTGAATATTTACCGAGTAACAAGTTCATATCTCCTAATTTACTCTTTCGTTCTTCGCATTTCTTTTTTACGTGCGGCTTCCATGTTATTTTTCGCGTCTAGAGTCATTCCCAGATACTTTGCTTCATTTGCAAATGGAACGCGAGCGGTATTAAGAAAGACGGGTAATCTATTTATTTATGTATACGTTAAGTCCACGTGGACTGACTTTTGCTCATTGAGCGCTATTCGCCATGTTTTTGTCCACTCGTTGACATTTTGAAGAGCATTTTGCAATTTAATTGTAGCTTCGCTAATCGTTTTGCCTACTGCTAGTATTGCAGTATCATCAGCAAACGTGGCTACAATAGTGTCTTCTATTTGAGGTATATCGCGTGTAAATAAAACGTACAGAACTGGACCTAATACACTTCCTTGTGGTACCCCAGCCACTATTTTTTTGAAATAAGAATGGTAATTTCCGTGTCTTATACGAAAAAGTCTGTTATCTAGATATCCGTTTAGAAAGTTATAAAGTCCTTCAGGCAGAACTTGTCTTCACTTTAATTTGAGACCTTCATGCCACACCTTTCAAACGCCTGCAACACCGTCCAAAAAGACTGTCGAACGGATTTTCTTTTCTTCAAGAGCTCTCTCAATAAAGCCAGTAATTCTATGCCCTTGATCAATTGTCGAATGCTTGCTTCTAAATCCAAACTGATGTTCAGGTATTAATTGTTTGTCTTCTATTGTCGGCCATTATGACTTCCGCAACTTTCCATTGGCTTGGAACATATTCTAACCTTAGAGCGGTATTTATTATGTAAAGGAGGATAATTAATCCTTATCGAGGGAGCATTTTTTAGCTCTTAAAACCAGAAATTCATTCTTTAATTTAATTTTAAATCAAGTTTTTGTCAGTGAATAATTTTTAAGAAAAGAACAAAAATTGACAAAGGTGTACAAAAATCTTTAACAACTCCAATATCAATAATATTTTACCTTCTAGCTACAACAAAATAAACTGGACTTTTCATAAGTAATTTTTTTATTGTCTCCTTTTTTGTATTTAATTTTTTTTTTCTCACAAATTAGAAATATCAGACAGTTTGTTGATTTATTGATTATAATGCTAAGCAGGTATTAACTAACATTTTTTTTCTTGCATCAAGCCTCTTATAATAACAGATGATTACTCCGAGAAGTGTAGAATTCTCGCTTGGGGAGTAAGACCCCATTGAGACATTACATTATCGTGGCAGGTCACGTACATCGTGTATATGTATATCTGTATACAACTCAACCAGCTGTAGTAACGATATGCAATATATTAATTCGAGAAAAGGCACGTAGCATTGCTGGGAATATAATTGCATACAACTACTGATGGTGACCACTTTCGATTGTCCGTTCGTGTTGTGAGCAATTTCTGTAGATTTCTTTTTGTTTAAATCCATATACGCCCAGTCCGTCTGTCGCTATATAAATAATATGTAGATGGCTTACAAGTGCAATGACCCATTGTGGCGACTGCATATTGACCGGAACACAAACGTTAAGTTTCTGAAATCATAAATTATTGAATGATTGTTGTATAATTTATGTAGATATAGAATGGAGGTGATACCACGTTCAACGTATTAGGGGTGTTTATTATACCGTCATTGGTGTAGTCGGTGCATAAATTTCCTTGAATTATTTAATAATTATACAGTGTTGTACCAAGTTCTGAGAGGTGATGGTGGTAATTGTACTTAGATAGTTAGTTTTAATAATGATTAAAGGTAATTTTTGTTTGTTGTATAAATGTTTAGTTAATAGTTTTCTGTGTTGATTTATTAATTTGAGCTAGTTCATACTAGTTTGTTAGTCATCATTGGTCAGGTCAATGTTAGAAATGTTGTAGAGCTTCTGTTGAATAAAATGTTTATTTGTATCTATTTTAATAAACCTCATTGAAAAAACTGTTTTTTTTAATAGAAATGTAAAAGGTGAGTAATAGAATAAATTGTGGGTGATGAACATGATACACGCGAAATGTTAAACAGTGGAATTCCCTTAACGAAGGTTTTTTACCAAAAACAATTCCATCTTTAAGCATCAAAACTTAGGTACTTAAAACTTTTGAAAGGCTTTTTCACAAAGTGCTTATCGTGATGGATAGAATTTTAACAGGACTTGTAGCTCAGGGCCCTATACAAACTAACTCTCAAAAGAGTTAACTGCCAATAAAATTGGGACTCTCCGGTAAATGAACATTTATGATACGAGTACACATAATTATTTCTTAAAAAGTAATAAAAGAACTGAACCTTCTCTGTTTTGTCACTTTTTAATTTTTTAATAAGCATTTATTGCAATTTTTTTCTTCTTACGATAAGCTGTAGATTCGTAAAAAATCTAACTCGAGATTTTGATCAAATCTTTTTGATAAATTCTAGCAATATTGTCATCGTAAATGAAGATGAAATTCTCATACATATGCTAGGCTCGCAATTTCGTCGGTCTATCTGTTTGGGCCTGAACAGCCTGAACCGTACACAGTGGTCCGTTTGTTAAATTTTGGCGACCAAAATTATTTCCCACGCCAATTCTCGATGAATGTTAACGAAATTTGACAAAGGCCCTCACTATGTCATTAATGAGTCCAAGTGAGTAAAACAGACGAAACCCCAATTTGTGGGGCTAAATGCCATAAAAAGCTATTCTGAGCCAATAATTTAACAAGTAAAATCCTTAATGTTAAGTCTTCTACTTGGATGATTTATTTCAATAGTATATAGAATTTGTATTATAAAAAAACCTTATAGAATGATGAATTCATTAACAGTTTGTTTTTTTTTTTTTTTCAAATGAGGTTCTTACAATTTTGGTCAGAACTTGGCTCAAAAATTTCAAAATTAAAAAATTAGCACTGCCCAAGTTAAGAACTCTTGACAAATTCATTTTTGAAATGATTTAAAATATGTATGTGCTTGAATGTAAACAAGGTAACTTATAATATTGACTCCAATACAGATTTGTACCAAATTTAGAAAATCTAGCCCAAAATGTTTAGCCATGTACCCAATAGATTGGAACTAATTTAAGTACTATTTTTTTGAAATCTGTCTTCTGATAATTAAACTTTGACCTAATCTGATCAATTCTAAAAAGAAATTTGTTTTTTTTTTTGACAGTTTGAAGTTGAAAAATAAAATTTTAAGTCAACTACTCAAAAATTTGACTTAATCAAAAATTATCTAACTTAATAGTTTAAGTAAGCAATGTGGACATTTTTTCTGGTTGCATTATTTAAATTTCAAGACAGGCTAATAATTCTGATAGTTGATAGTTGGTTGGCAATAATAAAAATTACTTACTTTTAATGGTAATTTAGTTTAGAGTGGAGTTTTTGCGTAGTTGACATAAAATTTGATTTTCAATTTTTAGTTGTCAAAACTGTAAAATTTCTTTCAGATTCGATCCGATTAATTAAAAAAAAATTAAATAAAAAACCATAAGAATAGTAGTTAATTTAGTTAAAAATTAATACTTTGGAAACATTGGCCAAAATTTTAAACTAGCTTTTTTTTTTAAATTGGTACAAATCTGTATTGGAATCACTTTAATATGAAAGATTTCATTAAAGGACTTAAGACATTTTTAGTTCTTGACTTGGGCAGTCCTTTCTTTTTCTAATTTTGAACCTAGTATTTAAGAAGCATTGGTCAAAATTTTAAATAAGCTTTTCTAAAATTGGTACAAATCTGCATTGGAATCGCTTTTATAAGAAAGTTTACATTCAGGGAAATTTTTTTTGTTTAAATTTTTTCTGGCCTAAATTTTGAAGCCTTCATTTATAAAAACTTACATAGAATAGATACAGTATGAATTAATAAAAAATTTCAAAAAGTAGTACTAAAATTATTTTCAATCCCCTGAGAACATTGCTCAACATGTTGAACTAAATTTGGTACAAATCTATATTGGAATCACTTTTATATTAAACGTTACATTCAAGCACATAAGACATTTTAAACATCAATTTGAGTTATTGCCTGACTTGGGCAGTCCATTTTTTTTAAATTTCTTAATTTTGAACCAAATTCTGGTCTAAATTGTGAAGCTTTCACTTATAATACACAAAAAAGACGGTGTCAATTAATAAAGCCTACCCAAATCGTTAAGTGTATTAAATATTCATTAATATTCATTAAGAATTGGAGTGGAAAAAGATTTTTTTGGCCAAAATTAAACAAACGGACCACTGTGCAGCGTTTATTGGTTATCCCCCCCCCTCCACACGTTTTTTATCGTTTAGATTTTGCAACAAAACTAACGGTATTGAATTTTTTCAGCAATCTTTCAAAAAAACTTTTTCTTAAAAACTGCTTGAATGATTTTAATAAATGTCTATATACAAAAGCTTCTTCAAAATATAAATACATTATTGTGTACCGAAATTGTCAAAAAAATATTATTTTTCTGCCTACTTTGGAACGGTCTATTTGATTTTGAATTTTTTCGTTATCGGCTGAACGGATTTCAATTAAATTTTTTATACAAAAACCTGTAAAAACTTAAAATAAAATTGCGTCAAATTAAAAAAAAATTGTTTTTGTAGTTAAATACAAATATTTTTTTTGGAAAATTTGGATTGGTAGTTTTTTTCTTTAATTTAATTTTTGTTTGCATATTAATAAATAATTGAAATTTGCATACCAAAATTGTTCCTTAAACATATAAAAACATGTATGTATTGTTAATATTTCATATACATATACAAATTAGTTTTTAAAAACCCCTCTCATAACATTTTTAATTTTTTTGCACAGTAATGTAAATTTATATTTTTTTAAGAATTCAGAAAGCGTTCTTTTTTTTGCTTGCGATAATCCTCATGGACGTACGAGCAAGATCAAGTACGTTCGACTCAATTTCAATTTTGAACCAAAGTTTTCGCTAATAAGTCAAATCGGCTTGTTTATTTTTTATTTGATTAGATTTTACTTACTTTTGCCTCAAAATGGATATAGTTTGCAACTCTCCTACACCCCAAATGCACTCTATTCCCGGTTCATCAATTATTGCTTAAAAAAACAACAACAATTTAACAACATATAGTGTTCAACTGAATATATATTTTTTTTAGATATATAATGTAATTTAATTAATGACTTAAACAAAATAAAAATACATATTTGCAATTAATATTTTAAATAAGTTTTCAAAACAAAATTATAATGTCATTTGACAGCACCCCTTTTAAATAAAATATCGTGCAAAACAATATTCAAAAGAGGAAATTGTGATGGCCTTTTGAAAATTTGTTATACACAAATTAAAACAGCAGGAGCAGCTGCGCTTAAATTATTCACTTTTCAAACAAACATAATGTAATTTATTAAATGAATGCACACATTTTTGTTGGTTTAAATTAATTTGTCTTTTATCTTTCACTTTTCAAACAAATTTACGCGTTCATTCGTGTAGATTGAAAAGGTTTTATTTAAATGAGCTTAATAAATTGTTTTGTTTTCTTTATAAAGTTTTAGTATTTAATCTTTGAAAAAAAGAATGGCTAAAATGGGCTCATTGCATAGGTGAATCTTTTTTTGCCATTAGAATAATTTTGGACAGTTTATCTTAACACCCTTTTCCGCTGGAAGGTCAAAATAGCGGCCACAACCAACTAGCTCAGTGACCCAATTCGAGCTGGAGTGCGCCGCCCAGTGGTTCAAGTTGTATTAATAGGCGGTCTTAAATCTATAAAATCTAGAGCAGCCAACCGATTAAGACTACATTTTCAAATATGATAAAAGATTTTGTAAAATATCATCATCATAAAAAGCTCCGTCCATTGGCACGCCCACTTTTTAAAATTGGTAATCTCATAGTAAAATTTGAAATAAATAATGGATGTATTTTTTAGAAAAATTGTAGATAAAGTGATTTGTAATAATTCCTCCTTCCTAAACTTTGTTTTTATTTTTGACAAAAATGTTGTTTTTTCGACTTATTTCTATGAAAATAATATGAATCGCCATTAAAGCAGATTAAAAACAAAAGAATGATGTAAAATGATAAGCACGCCCACCTTTTGTTTTTAGCAAAATGTTCCTTTTATTTTATCGTTTTCTAAAAAAAAGAATACCTAGATAGAATTAAATTTGTAGGAAATCCCTTTTCTTAAAATGTAGGTTATGCAAAGTTTTTACAACGCCCGCTTTTTGGAAGTGTATTGGAGAATAGTTGTACCTATTAAAATTAAAAATTAATTCCTTAATTTCGTAAACATAGTCTAAGGCCCTATTCCAACGCTCAAAATTATAAATGCAAGTGTTTTTTCCACAAAATTTGTACAATAGTTGATGAATTTTATCCCACCACTTTTGTATGCTTACACGATTGATTTTTTTGAAGTATCGAACTACGACCTGAAATAGAACACAGATAAATTGTATTAATTGCCTTGATTTTAGATAATTCTTTGTCATTTTATTTTTGAGTATAATTTCTGGCATGTAATGGCCACCGTGGCTGGCTCGGATGTAGTCCAATCTTGAGGTCCAATTTTTATTCTCTCTCGTATATAGGTGAATGTTGTTTTCCAAGTTGTTATTCGTCTCTGTCTTATCGGCTTAGACTAGCGACTTCACACACCCCCACAGAAAATAGTCTAGCTATGTTAAATCGCACGATCTTAGAGGCCAGCTGACAGCTCCAAAACGCGCAATTTTGATGCGCTCACAAAGCGTTTCCTTCAACAAATCAATTGTGGCACGTGCTGTATGACATGTTGCGTAATCTTGTTGAAACCAAAACTCCAACACATCAAGGCGATTCAATTCAGGAACGAAAAAGCCACATGAACAAAATTTCCTTAAAAAATTAGGATCAACAGCAATCTCGTTTCGACTTTTGAGCTTCAGTACTAGCACGAGTTGGATTCATGATGAAATGACAGACCAAACTTGAGATAAATCACATGGCAGATGACAAAATGGCTGTCAATGAAAACAGTGCTGCCAACATAAAGTTCTATACCTCTAAAAAAAAAACATTCTTTATCCAAAAAAAAATCCATTTTCTGTTTCAGTAATGTGAAAGATTTTTTTTATTGAATATTTTTGTTTGGCTTAAAGTCAAAAAGGCTACTTAATTTACCCATGCGAGCATGGTCTCACTGCCCACTTTTCAATATTTTTGGTATAACTCAGAAACTAAGCCGAACATAAAAACTCTACACCTAAAACTTTTTGTTCAAAATTAAATTTTTTAAAGGAATCGATGGTTAACAAAATTTTATAAACATAAATTGCATTTTTTTTTTAAATGTATATATTCAATAGACTATATGAGCGAGAAACCTTTATTTCAATTTTTTGTATGTTTCGGTTAACCACTGACCACTTATCGCTGACAGAAAAAAATAAATCTTATTTGGAATTTTTATTTTGTTTTATCATTTAAAAAAGCTCTGCTCTTGGAATTTAGAAGAATTGTTTTATCATTCAATGTTTAACACTCTTTAAGCAAAGTTTAGTGGAAGTGCAGTGATCGTAACTGACTCTTTTTGGTCTTAGAGTCTACACGTGGCTGTGTGGGCTGTGGTTGAAATCTCGGATGTCAAAATCTTGCAAGTTGAAATACCACGTCCCCGACGATGATGGGCACGATTAGGATGACTGCACGATGGCCATAATAAAGATTTCTTGAGCCCTTCTTGCCGATTCCGTTTATACATGGTTTCGTCGTTTGTTGGCAAACAAGAGACATTCGTCTCGCTGTGGCCGTTTAGACATGGTTTTTTAATTTGTGGCCATCGTGTTTATCTCGTCGAGATCTCGCCGTTTGAATCTTCACGAGATTTTCTCGTTTGTGGTTATAGTTTCATTTTGATATTGTCGTATTTGACAAATTTGCTTAAAGGGATCTTTTAAGAGCTTTTTTGAACGACAGTTACTTAGGTGTCCAGCTTCGCGGGCTCTTATCTTGATTTTTACTCTCATTTTGGGCCTTCTGTGTCCCTCACCTCCATTGACCCGGTTAGGATATGTTCAGTCGGCAGCCAGGCGTCAACCGTCAATATAAACAGTTTTCTTAGGCCAGCCAGGCACCGTTGTCAGAAGCTTGAAAAATATAGCTGAAATGAAAGTTATTACTTAAATAGTTGGACCTTGGCGAGACAGAAGCGGGACGATGATAAAACGTGCACAATGACAAATGCCATGTGTAGATACCTCAGCAAGACACGACACAGCTAGCCGTGTAAACGAGTACGGCGAGACAATTGCAAGATTAACACCATGAAGACGTCATTAAAAATCATGGCGACCGTGCGTCATAGTTGTCGTAGTTGTCATCGTTAAATAAATATCAGAACGAGACTAAAATGGAATTTGACGAATTAAATATCTCTCAGTGAGAAATCAGTTCAAAATAAAGGTCAACTGTTATTTTCGATCTCTGTTTAATCTGCGAGCTTTCAAGTTTTCACGTTTTTTCCAAAAAAAAAAAAAAAAAAAAAAATACAGCCTGCTTGAGACACAAACATTCATCAAAATCGAATTGTTTACATTGAAGATAAAAATTAAAAAAAAAATTCTTTGTTGGTATTTTTCTAAATGTTTTTCAAGTTACGAGTATGTGATAAAATAAATACAGTAATACTAACACTTAACTTTTGTTGAAAAGAGGTCTACTTTTTTGCACACCCACCCCACTTCCGGCCATCTGTTGCGCGGGAAAAACATAAATTGTATGTTCTCCCTTTTTTATCAATAATCTTAAAATTTCCCACCAGTCATTTACTGCTAATAATATTGGCACTGGTCCTAGGACCTAGATAAATAAAACGTTTATAGAAGGTTTTTTTATAATACAAATTCTATATACTACTGAAATAAATCAGCCAAGTAGAAGACTTAGCATTAAAGTTGGACTTGTTAGTCCTACAAATCGGCGTTTCGTTCGGCTTACTCACTTGGACTCATCAGTGACGTAGTGAGGGCTTGTCATACGCAATTTGTATTAAGTTCAGTTAAACTTACATGAATTCTTTTACAAAAATCCACTGTAAACTATATCCAACAAGATTAGAATTCCTAATCATTAAGCTGGAATTTTTTTGCCCGGGGCCAGGCAGAGTTTCTATTAGAAGGTTTTTTTATAATACAAATTCTATATACTACTGAAATAATCTAATCTTGTTGGATATAGTTTACAGTGGATTTTTGTAAAAGAATTCATGTAAGTTGAACTGAACTTAATACAAATTGCGTATGACAAGGCCCTCACTACGTCACTGATGAGTCCAAGTGAGTAAGCCGGACGAAACGCCGATTTGTAGGACTAAAGGCCATAAAAAGCTATTTTGAATCAATAATTCAACAAGTCCAACTTTAATGCTAAGTCTTCTACTTGGCTGATTTATTTCAGTAGTATATAGAATTTGTATTATAAAAAAACCTTCTAATAGAAACTCTGCCTGGCCCCGGGCAAAAAAATTTCCAGCTTAATGATTAGGAATTCTAATCTTGTTGGATATAGTTTACAGTGGATTTTTGTAAAAGAATTCATGTAAGTTGAACTGAACTTAATACAAATTGCGTATGACAAGGCCCTCACTACGTCACTGATGAGTCCAAGTGAGTAAGCCGGACGAAACGCCGATTTGTAGGACTAAAGGCCATAAAAAGCTATTTTGAATCAATAATTCAACAAGTCCAACTTTAATGCTAAGTCTTCTACTTGGCTGATTTATTTCAGTAGTATATAGAATTTGTATTATAAAAAAACCTTCTAATAGAAACTCTGCCTGGCCCCGGGCAAAAAAATTTCCAGCTTAATGATTAGGAATTCTAATCTTGTTGGATATAGTTTACAGTGGATTTTTGTAAAAGAATTCATGTAAGTTGAACTGAACTTAATACAAATTGCGTATGACAAGGCCCTCACTACGTCACTGATGAGTCCAAGTGAGTAAGCCGAAAGAAACGACGATTTGTAGGACTAAAGGCCATAAAAAGCTATTTTGAATCAATAATTCAACAAGTCCAACTTTAATGCTAAGTCTTCTACTTGGCTGATTTATTTCAGTAGTATATAGAATTTGTATTATAAAAAAACCTTCTAATAGAAACTCTGCCTGGCCCCGGGCAAAAAAAAAATTTCCAGCTTAATGATTAGGAATTCTAATCTTGTTGGATATAGTTTACAGTGGATTTTTGTAAAAGAATTCTTGTAAGTTGAACTGAACTTAATACAAATTGCGTATGACAAGGCCCTCACTACGTCACTGATGAGTCCAAGTGAGTAAGCCGGACGAAACGCCGATTTGTAGGACTAAAGGCCATAAAAAGCTATTTTGAATCAATAATTCAACAAGTCCAACTTTAATGCTAAGTCTTCTACTTGGCTGATTTATTTCAGTAGTATATAGAATTTGTATTATAAAAAAACCTTCTAATAGAAACTCTGCCTGGCCCCGGGCAAAAAAATTTCCAGCTTAATGATTAGGAATTCTAATCTTGTTGGATATAGTTTACAGTGGATTTTTGTAAAAGAATTCATGTAAGTTGAACTGAACTTAATACAAATTGCGTATGCCAAGGCCCTCACTACGTCACTGATGAGTCCAAGTGAGTAAGCCGGACGAAACGCCGATTTGTAGGACTAAAGGCCATAAAAAGCTATTTTGAAAACGTTTATAGTCGTTCAAACTCTTTCATGGCCAAGGTGAAATACTGCTTATCGATGGCAATGAAAACGACTATTAAAATGTGTCACGTTTAATTTTTTGTTAATTAGTCATCTAGAAAGTTTCCCAAAATATCTTAGTTTCATCAATAATCATTTTTTTTTTTGCTGATTACTTAAAAGCCACTTATAACTTGTGCAATGTGTAAGTACCTCTTTTAACTAAATAGTCTATTGTAAAAAATCTACAAATTCTAGTTACTTGAAATGATTACGTTTCAACGTAATTGTTTTGATTTTTGATTATTATACCTATTAAGTCATCGATAAGACTAATTCAATGTCTAAATAACTTTCTAGTACAAATTTGAAGGGTGAAAGTTTGCGTCTTGAGTTCTCTTTTCAAGGCTTTTCAGAGTTGTCCTTTGTCAAGATTTCGTAGTGAAAATAAAATATTCCCAAACTCGTGATTAATTTCAATAAAACCCAGATGAAATCCCTTCTGATGATTAAAGGCTGTTGACTCTGAAATTCTGAAATTAAAGATAAAAGTCACATTCAATTGAGAGGATAAACAATTGAGATTGTCTTTCTCTATATAGATGCAATTACATATTGTTTTTTCCACCTCATAAAACAAAGGAAATTACTATCTACTCTTTGTTTCGCAAAAACAAAAAAAAAAAACAACTTCCGTAACTTTTCCCTTAAAGCAATACTTTTGTCAGCAATTAAAGGTTACAATAATAACTGAATTGTGACATGTTTAACCGCATAATGTACAAACATGTTTATTTTCATTCTGCAAGATTCGTTCTCTGTAAATTACTGTAATAGTTTAGGTAAACACAACAAAAAAAAAAACAACGAAACAAAGCGGAAATGCCCATTTTGAATATTCATTTCAATGTCATGCTTGCGTTGTATACGAGTAGAAAAGCCCATATTTAGTTGACAACAATCTGACAAAGACAAATCTTCATCATTGTCTGAAGGGAGAGATGTTCACAGTGAATATGAGGACACTTTAGGGCTGAATAAATAAAAACTACATAATAGTACTGCCAAAATCTGACGTCGTGCGTCGCCAGTAAGACGAAAAAGAGAATTTTATTACCACTTTAACGTCTTCATGGCATTCAAAAGCATCCATAAGAGCTATAAGAAACTTTTACGAGTATAGCCTCAAAAATTAAGCTGTTAACTTTCTGCCGAAAGTAATAGTATTTTTCTGATATTTGTAGATGCCGCTGTATCTTTGATATTAAGATGAAAATTGTGGGGGAAGAATGTTTATTTCGTCGGTATATAATCTCAAAGCCATCCATTAAATGCCAGGCCAACTCTCTGTAAATGCTGTACATAATGTACAATGTAAATGATTAATAATAATTATGTAAAAATAAAATATATTACATTTATATTGAAAAATAATTATAGAACTGAGTTAGGTTCTTTTAATTTTATTTGTTTATGTTTTTTTGTTTGACATTAATTGCATTTGACTCTTATGTCGTGCTCTATCAATTAATACAGGAAAATAGCAGAAAACTGTGATTTTAAATATGTGTACAGTAAACTGTACATGTGCATAATTATGGTAGATGCAAACGAATATAAATATCTTCTTTTTTTTCATATATGAAATTTTTAATTGTGACCTTGCCACAAGGTGTTCTCTCGTCACGAGATTTTATATTTTTAGTTTTGCTTTTGATTGTAAGAAAACATTTTGGTTATTTTTTTTTTTGATGAAATATGAAAAACAGTTGTGTCTTATAATATTAACATTATGTTGTTTGGATGATAAAGAAATATTAATCATATTTATTTGTTTATATGCCTGCGAGAGGCAGAAAGAATGTACATACTTATGTCTAAATTATTAACAAATGTTTTGACAGTGATATTTTTACAAATTTGTCTTTATTTGTCTGGTTATAAAAACAATGTATATCAGGTGAGTTTTTTTCAGGTTAATTTGAATTTGTATTGAATACTTAATACTAAATACCAATTAAAGGGTGTTTTTTTTTAGAGGTATAGAACTTTGAAATGAAATAAAACAAATATGATTTTTTTTTAAATTGACATTCACTTTATTCGAAAGATAATCTTCTAGCATTAGAGATTTAAATAAATGATTTCTGGCATATGACCGCCACGGCTGGCTCAACATTTGTGGCAGTTTATTGGTAATAATGCGGCAAATGTTGTCCTCCAAGTAGTCAATCGTTTCGGGCTTATCAGCGTAGACAGGCGACTTCACATATCCCCACAGAAAATAGTCAGGCGGAAGCGTTTAATTGCACGATCTTGGTGGCTAATTCACGGGTCCAAAACGTGAAACTGTGCGATTACCAAAAGTTTCCTTCAATAAATCAATTGTGGCACGAGTTGTGTGACGTGTTGTGCCGGCCGTCTTGTTGAAACTACAGCTCTTGCACATCATGGTTGTTCAATTGATGGACGAAAAAGTCAGTAGTCATGATATATAGCGGTCACGATTGACTTTAACGTTCTGTCCAGCATCGTTTTTAAAGAAGTACGGCCAAATTATTCCACCAACCTCTAAAGCAAACAGTCAGTTTTTGTGGATTTAACGTTGTCTCAACATATATTTGAGGATAATCATCATTCAAAATACAACAGTTTTGTTATTAGCGTTTCCATTCAACTTAAAGTGAGCTTCATCGCTAAACAAAATTCGCGCGATACGTATTTCGATCAGAACCAAATTTGCACAATTTGAAAGCGTTGTTCAGGCGTCAGTCTATTCATGTTGAAATGCCAAACCAAACTAATCGTAATTGACAGCTGACAAAATGGCAGCCAGTTAAAATAGTGTTGCCATTTTAAAGTTCTATACCTCTTAAAAAAAACGGCCTTAATAAACAAAAGTAAAAAGTACATACGAAATCCATACAAAAAATGTTTCCATTGTTGCAAAATAAAAAAAAAAAACACCGAAAACACCACCACAACATAAGAATAAATAAAATGTGCCCTTATTTGTTGTAGGCACTATTCTGTGGTTTAGGGTGAACAAAAGTCATTTTATCGTATTTTAATTTTTTTTAAATAGTTCTTTGGGAGATTAACAGCTATTTTCGGAATAATGGTTACGAGATCTCCACTACAAATTTATTTTTTTATTAAAAGTTTTAGAGCCGTTTTTGACAAAAAATAAGATTTTGTAAAATTGCTATCAAAATTTTGTATGGCTGTTGGCAGGTACACTTATTTTTGGGGGTGGGTCGCGTACGAAATCTAAGAAACTAAAAAAAATCTCGCATTCGAAATCTCACATTAAATAATTTGGAATTTCAAAGTCTTGATGGTAATCTCGTAGCGTCAAGTTCCCGCTTTTAACAAACTCGCAATAACAAAATTCCACAAACTAAAACTCTACAATTAAAATCTCGAAAAATTTAATTACATTGCCACAAAATAAGTTTTTTAACCAAAATTTCACAAATTCGAATCTCGTGCGACATATTGATAATAAAAATTAATTTTTTTGCAATGCAATTATTAAATTTTTCGAAATGTCCTAACCTCTGCTAAATAAATTGAGTGCCTTTCCTACATACTTTCAGACCATATTGTTATTCATAATTGTTAACTATTTCCTATATTTTGTTTATATTTCAATTTTTGTTAAAAACAAGAAAAAAAAAAATAGTATCGCAAATCAAAATTTTGCATTGTCAAATCTCACAGTTACATCACTTTCAATTTCGCGATAAAGCAAATCCTGCGAACCAAAAAAACAATACGTATTTTAAACAACTAAAAAATTCACCAGATATTATAACTGGATATAATTTTGGGTAAATTTTTAATTGTTAAAAATACGTATTTTTTTTTGGTTCGCATGATTTTTATTTCTTATTGCGAAATTAAAAGCAATGTTACAGTGAGATATGAATAAGCGAAATTTTGATTTGCGAGATTTTTATGTGGATGCGAACTTCCGGCTGATATTTGTGAGATTTTTCGGTGCGAAATTTTTTTTTTCGTACCAAAAACCAATTTGTACCAAGTTTGAAAAAATCGATCCAGCCGTTTAGGCTGTAGCCGACAAGACTGACATACTGACAGAACTGTTAAACCCACTTTTTTCGTCTAACAAATGCCTAACTTGCAAGTATAAAAATACGAAATATTCTAGAGAGTAAACATATTTTTCAGATCATATTTTGAAAAAAGAAAAACTAATACGAAATGTTATTCGGATAACAAACAAAAACTCGAACAAATATATAATTCTATAAGCCCCCCAACGACTTAAACCATTTAATAATAATAGCACTTTTTCCTTCAAAAAAAAAAAAAAAAACAAAACAACATCTAAATATTTCCCTATTTTTCTTTCCATTTTCAGGATCAAAGAAGTATATTAAAACATTTGAAAATGTTATTCGAAGATCTCACATAAGAAAATATTTTTACGAAATTCAATGATGAATTCAGCACGACATCATCGCATTGGAGTATTTCTATCTCCATAAACATTACAAAGCCAAAACGAAAAATCCAAAAATTAAAATTCATTTTTAGAATAAACAATAACACACAAAAAAATAAAAACAAAAACAACAAGAAAAATCGTCTTCTCAAATTTTTGTACAATTTATATAAAAAAAAAAAAATCTGCAATCAGCATCCTTATAATCTAGTCATTATAACTCGAGGCAAAGAAGAAGAAAAGTACACAAAATAAATTAAAGAAAAAAAAAAATAGAAATTAATCGAATTATTGAAATTAAAAAAAAAAATTATTAAATCAATCTATCTATAAATATAAATAAATCTGCGCAGAAAGCAACACAACAACGTAAAGAAAACTCGAAACGCAATTACCAAAGATTATAATTTTATATATTAATTTACCTACATACACCCGAGGAAAGAAGAAAATTTTTAAAAATTGATCCAAAAATGCCATATAGTCGGGATGCATCGGTGAATGCCGATAAATTAAGTGGAATCGAGGAGGAAAGCGATTTGTATGAGGGTTTTGCACCCCACGTCGATACATCGGAAATTAAAAATCTTGACTATCAAACTAATTCGAAGCAATCAGGTGAGTGATTTTATGCAATTTTTTTTTTCATTTTGTCATTTTGACATTTTGATTATTTATTGAAAATGTTTAAAAATAAACAAATTAAAATGTATATAAATTGTATATTTGCGACCTTGGGACGGAGGAACTTGCATTTATATTGAAAATATTTGTATTTTAGTATCTTAAGGTAAAATAGTACAAAATCCCTCTAATAGAAGGATAGATAGAAGTATAAAATATTTTTTTTTTTTCACTCGAATCTTTTGTAACAAAGACCAAACATATAAAATCTCATTTGAAGTATCTACAAGAAGACATGCCAAAAATATATTTCCAACAAAAGTTTCACCTCACACCTTAAAAAAAAAAAGTTTTAAAATTGAAAAAATAAATGACTTCTTATTCATTTTAAACATTTAAGAACAAAAAATACTTTTGCAAATATATTTGGCAATAAATCAACTGCCATATCATAATAACACCAATTCTTTCACTTCATTTAAGTAAACGGTAAACGGAAACTTCCGATTCTTAAAAAAAAAAAAAAATTGTATAGAGTCTTCCAGGAACATATTTGATTCACACCTGAACAAGTGTTATTGGTTTGTTCAGAATAAAAAAAAATTAAATAAATAAATTGTCCGTCGGTGTTTTTCCATTAACTATGAATTATGAGAAGAAAACACGAGTTCCAAATAAATTACAATTCTCTTCTGCTACTGTGGGATCGTTTATATTTTATAGTTGCCAATTTCTGTCGAAATAACTCAATCTCTATATAGAAATTTTTTCTTTTATAGAAGCGCTGCCGCCGCTACTGCTGGCTGGCGCTGATATAGCTATACTGTTACTACTCATTTTGAAAATTTATGAGATTGAAATCGATGTATTATTTTTTTTTTCTATTTTATTTTTTTTTTCAATTTTTGTTTTCTTATTTTGTTTATTTGTCAAACATTGTTTATGGTTTTTTTTTTTTTACACACGATTCAATTGATTTGTTATTGTTATCTTCAGCTTTGTGTCCAGTTGAAAATCTGAAGTTCATTCTTGTTAATTTATAATTTTTTTTGGAAAAGTTTCAAGGCTGGACGAAAAAGATGTTAGATGCTGATGTTTGACTCATTCATTGAATAATTTGGAACTGAACCAATTTTGTCATCATTTCCTTATGGCTTTACAAAGAATAATATGTGTAGGTTCTTTTTAGTACTGACAACGATGATGATTTATAACATTTCTACAGTTCAGGAGTTTGAGATGTTTTGTTTACAATACATTATGTATATTTTTATGAGTTTCGATTTCAAGTTTTGTTTATACATTTTAGAGAATTCAAGAACTTACATAAACTTTGACACTTTTAAGAAAATGAAATCAGTGTAAAATTCGTAGATTTGCACTTAATTTTCTTAACTTTTTTCTTACTTATTAACTTAACACAGGAATAAGTAAAACAATTTTCACATTATTTGAACTCATTATTGATTTAATATTTGAACTTCTTAAATACCGTTATGTGGAGTAAACTATAGTTTTACCGCGGCCTTCAGTTATCAGATGATAATAAATCCATATATGTTTGCATCTGCACCCAATAATTTGTTCTTTTCTATCCCATACGTCAATGAGAGATACTTTGATACCTTATTTGTAACTTTAGATGTCCAAATTATTAAGTATTTTGTCGGAAAAAAAATTAAAAATTTTATAATTTCAATGAGGCAAATGGCAACTATCATCCACCAATGCCAAAATGCCGATATAATTTTTTCAAATCCGATTTTTCACCGATATAGTTGAAAAATATCATAACTTCGGTCCTAGTTAGTGGGCAGATAGTCAAAGGAAACAGTACTTTATAAAATTTAAATAATAGGCTACATTCGCGTTAGATAATTACTGGAGAATTTCATACTTAATTTCATACTTAATTAAAGAAATAAGTAAAAAATACCTACGTTCACTAAAAAATATAAATAGTTCTATACTGTAAATCAAACAGAAAAAGCAATGAGCGAAGGCACTTTTAAGAAATTTCCAAATAAATAAATAAATAAATAAATAATAATAAAATCGTAGTGAGAAAGCAGCTTATTAAACTGGAGTTACATATTTATAATTGTCAAATCTTTAAGAAAAAGCTACAAATGTAACTTGAAAAAAGTTGTGGTAAATTTTACCACAGCAAGATTTCCCTACTTATTCGCCTCTCTTTTTACACTTACACCCTTCCTTTTCCGTTGGAAAGTTCCAGAAGCCTGCGCCTTAATCATCTTTGAAAAAATAACACCAACAGGTATTCAATAAATAATTGCATGACAAGTGCTTCACGAACTTATTAAATTAGGGCCCGTTTTTCAGTGCGGGATCATTCTAGTCTTGAGTTTAAACCTGGTGTAACTCCAGAAACGAGTTTTTCAGTCAATTAAAATCCTAAGTTAACTCACCTGCTTTGGCGAGTTAACTCAGGGACCACATTGAGTGAATTTTCAGCTGTGGCACCATTTCGATTTCGAGTGAGAATTCAGTGCAATTCTGTTGTAGTGCCATCTCTATTCCGATGCGTAAAAGGCGTTAAAGGGTGGTATCCATAGTGTCGCACGTCGATGGACTCAGATTTTTGACAACTGAAAGATAAAGTTAATTCTCAACTAAAAAACTCTTTCTGGGTTAACTCCGGGTTAATTTATTTTCAGAATTAGCTAACTCTGATTTAACCCAGAGTTAACCCTGAACTGAAAGACTGGCCCTTAATGCACGACTGGATCGCACGAACTTACTCTTAAGTTCAATTTGTTTGGAACTTAAAACTTTTAAAATATGTAGGTTTTCGTAAAAAAAAATTTATATAAAAGTTTCGTTACATTAAAAAAAAAGTTTTTCGGTATGCCGATTGAGTAGTTACTGAAATACTATTATAAATGGATTTAAAAAAAATTATTGATATCATTCTATTCGTAAGTGAGAAAATCTAAAATAAAAAAAATTTGTATGGTAGGTACCGTTATTAATAGTTTTTTTGTATTTTTTTTTTTAACCAAAAAGTACACTATCTGATTCACTGATTTTTTTCATTAAAATCGTTGCAGCCTTTTAAGAGATAAATTACTTTTTTCTTAACGGTTGTATGGTAAGTAGGTACCGTTATTTTTGGAGCTAAAAAATCCAACTTTTTTTCTAGGGAATTATCAAAAAAACCTTGAGTTCAAGATTTGAAAAAATTGCTTCAGTGGTTAAGGCTACATACAGGCACACAAAATTGTGCCTGCCACTTTTTGCATTTTCTCTATCATGGTAATGTCATGACTAATCCAAAACTTTGGTAAATTTTACTACAACTAGTCACCTACTCATTTTTTCCACTAACAACATTCCTTTCCTGTTGTAGCTCCAAAATTCTGGAAAAGTAAGGCCTGTTCCTTAAACATCTTTGTCAAATCAGACCTGTAAACTTTCAAGTACAAGTACCAGCCAAGTACCCAGTACCTTGTACTTTACCTGACAAAAAACAAGTACCATGTACTTGGTACTTGAAAAAATCAAGTACAAGTACTTTGTTTACTTATATTTACTTGGTATTTTAATGCTCCCTAGTACATTTTCAAGTACTTTTCAAGTATAAGTCCATTTCAAGTACAAGACCATTTTAAGTATTTTGAAGTGCAATTAGTTAAGTAGTCTGTTTGAGCAATCGAATAATGACAATGAGACGCCATCAGCCGTCGTGATCTGTGTTTTTGAGTTGAAAAAGTCATTATTCGACTTGTACCTACTTGAAAATTACTTGAAAATGTACTGGGCAGTATTAAAGTACCAAGGAACAAAGTACTTAGTATTTTACAAGTACCAAAAGCATAGTACTAAAAGTGCAAGAAACTGGGTACTTACAAAGTACTTACGTACAAATGTACTTAAGTACTTTACAAATCTGGGTAAAACAACACCAACAGGGATTCGATGAATAATTGTGTGACGGGTGCTTTAATATAAAGAACAAGTTAGATCAAGTTAGAAAAATAGTTAAACTTTCGATCTATCTGCATAAAATTTCCTATAAAATGGAAAAAATCTGTTTTTCAAAAGGTCTTCAGAAATGTTGATGACTTACATATAATACAAATAATATCTGTACAAATTTGAAATTTTAATCCTATTTTCCAAGCGATTTTAAAAATTTGTATCCTATTTCAATATTTAGCCAATAATGATGATTTAAGTATACGAGTAGTAAAACATAATTCAAGCTTAACCACAAGTAAAGCTTTATACCTATTTAAATATTATTTAATTCAAAAATGAAGTCTATCAATTCGGTATTTAGAAAATCGACCATTATTTCTTGATCTTCAATAATGAGGTGTCAATAGATGGTAAAAGAGAGAAAGAAAGAGAGAGCAGTAAAAAATATCAATTAGCTTACTCGTATATGTAAGGTTAGATGTAAATCTTCACTTCACACATATTTAGCGATTTCTCTTTAACTCGCTCTTATTTTCAAATTTGCAAACTGGAATCAGCATTCAAATTTGATTACCCTTTTCGCTTAAATTCCACAGTAACGAAAATTGCAAATGTGTCACAATGGAGCTTAATCATCAATATATCAAAACTCTTAATCCTTTCCTTAAGCACTAATTATAAATAATGTAGATCAATTCCAGTATGTTTCCCTAGTCTACCAATCGCTGCTTCTTTTATTCACTGCAAAAGCTGTTCCAGATGTACTTTAAAAGGCACTTAACTTTTGTTTACCAATTCGCGTTTATTATACCAAACCAACACTGTTTATACTGATAAAAAACGATTAAACAAATATGTTAACCTAACTACAGATAGAAGATACCATAGCGGTTCCTGTGTTTTTATGTAGATATTATATTTTTTTCCCAGCTCCATCTGATAAAAATGTTCAAAGTAATTTAATATGTCATACTTATCATATTTTATCTTATTTATGTCGTTTTTTTTTTGTTCTTTTTGCTCGACGAAACTAAAAGTTTTTGGCAGATTTTTCAATTATAACAGTCATGTTAAATAAAAATGTTTGACTGCCATAATGATATTCTTTTTTCTACTGATTTGAATGTAGAATAATATAGGGTTTTTTTTATTCTCCGAAACGGTGGAAACAAAATGGTGGGTTGTTTTCTTTTTTGTGCAGTTTGTTTTTTGTTTTGTCTATTCTTTGTAAAAAAATATCTCTTTTATGTTTTTTATTTTCATTATAGCATACCTTCTGTTTTTTTTTTGTTTTTTAGAGCTCTCCATAACTATTTTTTTTAAATAATTTTTAAAGAGCCGGATTCTGCGACTATAATATTTCGATAAAAATATTTTTATTGGAAAATAAAAGCTCTTTTTAAATCAAAAACTGAAGTGGATTCTTTCAAGTACCCGGGTGTTTTCTTCGTTAATTCATGTTTTGCTCGGATTTTAATAAAATTAAGTTTTTCTTTTTTCATTTTATCATTTTCCATTTGTTGTTGTTGTTGAAATATTTGCTAAAAGCTTATCAACAAAAAATCTAAGAAAAACAAAAAAAAATTCATAAATAGACTTGCGCGTGTCATTAAATATGGACATTCAAAAGAGATTATTTCTGCTGATGATCTTTTGTACAAACCATTTCATCAAGCTTTTTTAAACAAAAAATTTATGACTTTTCTTTCAGGGACTACCTAGTGAATTTAAAACAAAAATTAAGGAAAACAAATATTAAACCGTAAAAAAAAGCTAAATATAACTTTTAAAGTGTAGCTGGACGGGTGTGCAGTGAACTAAAGTGTTGATAGATTTAATGTCGTGTCTTAAATTGAAAGCCATGTCACCATTAGAGAAAAAATAATTCAGGTTATATTTTTGTCAATTTTTAATAATTTTTCTTTTTGAGGAAGGAAATAAAATATATTAATAAACTTACACCATTATAGCATATTTTTTGTTTTAGTGCTAAATCAATGGGAAAACTTATATTTTATTCAATTAATATTTTTGTATTCATTCCGTGGAATGTTGTTCAAATTGGAATTATATTTACTGTATCTCTGTATATACAAAATTATACTAATAACAAAGTGGATCTTACCTTGGCTAAAATACTTTGACTAGCATAAGAAAAAATGTTCTTGTCGTCGTCGGCTTGAAGTGAAAAACAGATAAGTCCTATTTAGCAATTTTTACAAAAAAATATTTAAAAAAATATTGAATAAAACCAAAATTACACTAAGTATATTTCAACACTCGTTATTGCAAAATTAGATTTTTAGATTAGATTAGTCTTTATTTATTTTTTATAGTAAATAATTAAAATATATGTAAATAAAATTAAGTGAAATTGAAAAGATCTGACAGATTTTTGTATATTTTTATTTTTTGCAATTTTTAAAGCGGTCTGTAATAGTAAAAAGAAGTGTAGTTACCTACACTTTTCACTCTAAGCCGACGTTACACAGTGGGATGAGTACCTAGTGATTCTATAGCGCTAAAAGCCTTTTCAAAAATAGTCTCCAAAATTCATAAAGGGTGATTTTTTGGCTGGTTTGGTTTTGGCAACACTGGTTTTGACAGCTGACGTGTGTTTAGTACCTTGTGTCATTGTCAAACAGCTTCAATTTGGTTTGCAATTTAACCATGGATCGTCTTACAAATGAACAACGCTTGCAAATTATTGAATTTAACTATCAAAATTCGTGCTCGGTTCGAAATCGAAAAATCGAAAAATTGTGTTCAGCGATGAGGCTCATTTTAGTTGAATGGGTACGTAAATAAGCATAATTGCCGCATTTGGAGTGAAGATCAGCCAGAAGCATTGCAACAGCTACCAATGCATCCCGAAAAAGCCACTGTTTGGTGCGGTTTATGGGCCGGCGGCATTATTGGGCCATATTTCTTCAAAGATGATGCGAATCGCAGCGTTACTGTCAATGGTGAACGCTACCGAGCGATGATAACAAACTTTTTTTTTGCCCGAAATGGAAGTTCTTGACTTGCATGATATGTGGTTTCAACAAGACCGTGCCACATGCCACACAGCACGCGAAACAATGGCGCAATTGCGAGGCGAGTTTGGTGAACAGTAAATTTCACGTTTCGGGCCGGTCAATTGGCCGCCTAGATCGTGCGATTTGACACCATTAGATTATTTTTTGTGGGGGTATGTCAAGGCTAATGTCTATAGGGACAAGCCCGCTTCGATTGACGCACTGGAAGCCAACATCCATGCATTCATTCGTGAGATACCGGCCGATATGTGTGAAAGAGTATGCCAAAATTGGACTCAGCGGATGGGCTACCTGAGACGCAGCCGCGGTCAACATTTGCATGAAATTATCTTTAAACATTAAATTGCAAGGTTTAAACTATCGATTCAAATAAATATTTCATTCATTTTTTCGAATTTTTTGTGTTTTTTTTTTTTTTAAAGTTCTAAACCTCTTAAAAAATCACCCTTTACTTTCAGGGACTACTGGGCCTGAAATATAACATTGCCAGTTTTTGTAAACCTTCATGTACAATTTTGTTATTCGTCGTTCGTTTCGCCTATCCTATCCTATCCTGTAATCCTATCCTATAATCCGAATTATAAGGTCAAATTACTGCTTTTTCAAAACTTCGATATTGCTCCTTTTAATGGATAAAAATCAGCTAGAACACTTTTTTCACGTTCAACAATAGTGTTATCACTGAAGCTGATGAGCTACATTAAAAAAAAAATACCACGGATTATTTATAATTAAATCTTTTAATTTTAAACATTTGTAGTCAATTTTTTATTTTTTAAGCCCGCCACAAACCTGGAATTCATGATTCTACTTCTACGAGTATGTAATAAGTCAGTGTCTAAACTTAGACAGAACAAAGAAATCGTTACCAACTATCACCAACTAACAATTTTATTCAACTTAAATGTGCAAAAAACCGTTGCTCACGAAAATTTAAAGTGAGTTCAGCGTCTTAGTTTGAAAAGCTCAAGTAATGTACCTCTATCCCTCATTCCAACATTTCTGGTCGTCTAAAAACAAAAGATCTAAATCCAGTATGATGTAGCTAATTTTTTGCCTAAAAATGCATTTAATCGAAAAAGTAAAAAAAAGTTTTTTTTTTCAAATCATCCATCATTCAAACCATCAAGTTATTTGTTATCGACCCTTAATTAAAAAGAGTATTGAATTCTGAAACTCAAACTAGTTTTGAAAGACGTATTTTTTTTTAATTAATAAAAAAAATTAAATTAAATTTTTATTTTTAAATTTCAAGTTTAAAATAAATTTGTCTCAAAAATTATTTATTTACCTAAGTAACTTAATTTTGAAATGAGATAAAGGATCTAATTTCTGACAATCAGTTTTTTTTTTTTTATAATTGAAGTATTTTTTTTTAATATAAAAAAGCAAATAAATCGTTCTTTGAATTGTATAAACAACTCTTTTATAGTTTAGAGCTCAAAAACAGGTACGCCATTTTATTACTTAATTAAATAGATATCGATACATTTCCCTATGAATGTAGTAAGAGATATTTGAAAAATTTGAAAGGCATCGAAAAAACTTCTTGTTCAATTATTTATTTGTGTATTAATATTATTTGATTTTCACGACATGGCCCATTTTCAAATGACCTAAGCAGTTTTAAATTCAAACATTTGTAAGTTCTTTAAATACGTATCCGAGGCAGAACCTCTGAATTGTATACCATAAGTCCAAACAAGTTTGAGGTCCTGCCTGATCCTGTATAAAATCAATATATTATCCCGAGAAGCCAATTTATATCCTTTAATGTGCTTTTGAATTCTTCACATTTCTTTTTAACGTGCTGCTTTCATGCTAATTTTAAGCCTAGAACTTCAAGAATACTGATACAGAACTGGACCTAAAACACTTCCTTGTGGTACCCCAGCCACTATTTCTTTAAAATTTGAAAATTACCCAAAGCCACACGAGCGAGTACTCGTCGCTCTACTGGTTCCTCAACTGACCTCGAAAAAGGCCAGCCAGTTGACTAGAGGGTAAGAAAAGTTACGACATATTAATAACTCGCTAGCGATTACTCGCTCGTGTAGCTCAGGGTTAATTTACGTGTTTTTCACGAAAAAATTCATTCTTAGTTTTTTGTTAAGAATTCTATTAAGCCCATCAGGTACAACTTGTCTTTATTTGAGTTTGAGACCTTCATACCACACCCACACCTTGTCAAAGGCTTTTGACACATCAAAAAAAACCCTCGAACATATATTCCTTTCTTGCAGAACTCTCTCAATTACATCAGAAAGTCTATGTCCTTGATCAATTGTCCATTGCTTATTTCTAAATCTGAACTGAGCTTCAGGTTTTAACCGTTTTTTTTTTTCTATTAATTCTTGTAGGCGTGGGAGTAGTATTCTTTCAAAAACTTTTAATATTATGGGAAAAAACTAAATCGGCCTGTAAAACTTCTTTTCATGAAAATCTTTGCCAGGTTTCAGGACTTACGCGACTTTCCATTAGATCAGAACATTATGGATTCTAACCTAAGAGCGGTATTTATTACAGACAGACCTGTAAGTTTTCAAGTACAAGTACCAGTCAAGCACCCAGCACATTGTTTTTGTACTTGTAATTGAAAAAAAAAAAACAAATACAATTTATTTGGTACTGGAAACAAATACCAAGTTCAAGTGCTTTGTCAAGTACTTTATTCCAAGTAAAAGAACTTGGTTCCGTTTTACTGTCTAGTACATTTTTAAGTACTTTTCAATTAAGAGTACATTTGAAATACAAGTCCATTTCAAGTATTTTTGAAGTGCAATCCCATTACAAGTATTTTTGAAGAAGAAGTCAACTTCAAGTACTTTTCAAGTACAATTCGTTGAGTAGTCTGGATGAGCGACTTATGTATAACCATTCCAACTCAAAAACACATGATTAACACATGAAAGTCCCACCGTGGTCGTAATGATTCCATAGCTCAAACAGACTACTCAACGAATTGTACTTGAAAAGTAGGAACTTGAAATATTGATGTGTACTTGAAATGGACTTGTACTTGAAAAAGTACCTCTAATGGACTTTTACTTGAAATGGACTTTTACTTGAAAAGTACTTGAACGTGAACTGTGCAGTATTACAGTACCAAGTGCATGTACTTGGAACAAAGTACAATTTACAATATACTGTTTTTCAAATGAACACTTAAGTACTTTAAAACTCTGTCATAGTGACTGTTCAAGCTGTTGCTAGGCAAAATTGGACTTTTCCTGATAAATTACAAATAAAATAAACTCCAGTTTTGTCTAGAAACAGCTAGAAAACTGTCTTAAAAAACAAGACCCAAATGCCTTTTAACCCCCTCAAAATATTTGTTGTTCAAAATATTAAAATATTTAAAAAATACTTTTAAAAGCAAAAGAAACCATAATAAAAAACAAAAAACCAGGCCTTGAAAAAACAAAAACACTTTTTAATAGCCACGTAAAAGTCACCGATATTTCTAGTGCCTTGTTATTAATTTTTTTTTTCTCTGTAGATTATTCCAAAGACCATTTAAACCAGTCTTAATGTTCATAACAACGTTTAAGATTTATTATGGATACCAAACTTTTAATCGAATTTTAACTTTACCGATGGCAATCGCAGATAAATTTAATGTCAATCATCAAATAATATTTACCCAAATAGAAGTAAAAATGCAATAAATTGGATACTAAGCACAAGAGTTATAATCTACTTCTTTTTTTTTTCATTACTTTTCGCTTACAGAAAAATTCATTAAAATCAAAATAAAACATTTGATGACCTTTTTTTGTTAAACATTAAATTCAGTACGGCAAAAGTTCATAAATAAAAGATAAAAAGCCAACAAGATTTATATTTTTCAACAAATCAGTGTCATTAAGTGTGTGTTTGTGTGTGATTATGGTGTTGTATATTTCCTTTTCTCGCATTCGATTGACATGAAAAAAGTTTCCCTAAAAATAATTACAGAAAAAAAAAAACGAAATGCACATTAAGGTTACATGTACTCGTATTTGTTTTTCTACTAGTCTTGTTCAACTTACCTAAAATTTTGCAAGTCTAAAATGAGTCTTAGGTATGTTACCCATAAAAACACTGTAATATGCCAATAATTAATTAATTTTAATGACTGAAAACTGCACTGGAAATGTGCTTCTAACGGAAACTTATTCAGCAGTTCCTAAGAGCTTTGATACTTCATACCTTATTTCACAATAATCTCCGGTTAGCACGGCAGAATTGGAACTCGTGCTGCTAATTTACTTACGAGTATAATCACACTCAAAGGATAAGCAGCTATATCACATCTCTTAATCAAAATCTTAACATAAGATTTTTTTTTTTGAGAACATAAATGACCCTTAAAATTCCTCTCTGATGTAAGTCAGGAGTACAAAAAAATATTAAGTTCTTGATTATGGTCAACGAGGAGCCACTCTCAATTGGACGACTGTAACTTGTAGAGCAATTAACAAGCTTAATCCATCGGATTGTCTGCCTCATTCGACATAAATATTTCAAATACTTAGTTCATCGAATTATTCAGAGATTAAGTCACAAATTGTCACTCGTTTAAGTTTGGCATTTAACTCAACTTTATCGTCATCAATAAAATAAATTGTGCACGATGTAAATAACGTGCGGTGGAGTGTTAATTTTCCACTTAATCCGTTCTACTCCGTCACTCTCAGAAGTTCTGCGCTTTTTTTTTGGATGCGTGACATGGATTTCTTCTTGTCATTTCAAAGACGCGGGGCTATGTGTGTACGAGGAGGTATGATTAAATTGAATAATCTGGATCCGGGCATTAAGTGAATAAATCCACGTTGTATATTGGATGGAAGTTTTGAACGGGATGATGTTTGGTCGTTGTGTTGTGGAAGCTAAATTGAATTATTAAGTTTATGACTGAATCTAATTTGAGGTCTTTATTCTCTTGCTTGCTTGCTTTTATTACGTTAAGGTTTATCTGGGAAAGATGAAGCTGTCGATTGAATTTGTTCATCCGAATGAGATAATGCATGTTCTTCAATTACTTACAGACTGATGGGAATCCGAATATATCATTTGATATTTATTCCGCATCAATCATATACCCATCAGAAGCATCGCTTTCTCGTCGCGTATATTTTATTGCACGTTGCTGGATTTGGATTTTATGGGATACTTTCAATTTTAATTTATTAGTTTCGCATTTTGGTTGCCTTTTTTGAAATCGATTATTTTTAACAATAAACATTCTGAGAAAAACCAACTCAAAATAAATTCAAGATTAATTTTCTTCAAGTTGAGTCAAAAGTGTGTAATATATTTTGTATTCTGCATTGATCCAAGAGTAGCTCTGTGTTGTGGAATTGAAGATATTATTTTTTTAGTTTTATTAAAAAAAGCACGTTTAATGATTTTTCCATCTTTTGTTGTTTTTTATTTCTTTGGCGCCATAGTTCCTCAATGTCAGAGGTTTAATAAAAGTCTTAATCTGGAAGACACCCAACCTACCAATGGAATCGCTTATATTTTTTTTTGTTAACAATTGGGAGGTTTGAGTTATTCTGTTCTAATTGTAGGAAAATTATTGTTTAAGTGCCCAAATATCCATTTTAATTGTCTTAAAACTAATAAAGGGTGTAATTTAATTACTTAGCTGTGAGTTTTGGAGAGTCGGTAATTGTTGGCCATCGAATAAACTTAGCTTCTTAAAAAGTTTTCCCCAATATTTAACCGTTCAGGACAACGCTTTGACAAAACGAATTGGAGTAGGAAGTGGCCTTAGGGGTTTCTATGCGTACTGCATTAATTTTATTCAATCCACTTCGGTGCACATTCTTTTTTTTTGGTTATTTTAGCATAGAAACTTTATCAAACTGTCATTTTTGATAACAAAATAAGTTGCGGAAATTTGAATTTTTGATTTTTTTTTTAAGTTCAAGTGGGAACAATTTATAAAGGCTGTTGAATAGACCACAAAATAAAGTGTATAAGGAAAAATATTTGTTTAAACCTAGAAACTAAGCCAAATTTGACAATTTAACTTTTAAAACTTTAAATCTCCTATCGAAATGGATGGTTTAAAAATTTGTATAAATAACTCTAAAATTATCCAAAACTTGAGAAAAAAAAAACTAAAAAATTAAGATTTCTAATTTTGGTCCTAAGTGAAAGAGCTATCAAATTTATCATGTAGTACCAAAAAACTGGGTTTTTAGGGCAGAGTAGTAAGATTTTTCATTACAAAAAAAAATTTATTTTGTAGTAACATTTAAATTTTTGAATTTTACTGTAAGCTCAAAAATTTTCCTGCACAAAAAAAATAATTTCGCAAGCTTGAAAATTTGTTGCATAAAAAAAAATTTTAATGTAGGATACATTTTTTTTTGCATGAAAATAGAAAAATTTAAATGCAAAATCGAAAATTTGTTGCATTCGAAAAAAATTTCAGTAGAATTTCAAAATGTCTTGCATTGAAAAAGATATTAATGTGATATGAAAAATTTCTTCCATTCAAAAAAAATTTAATAGGATTTGAAAATTTTAATGAATTAATTGCAAACATTAAAAAATTTTTTAGTATAATTTTAAAATTTCTTGCATTAAAAAACATTTCAATAGAATTTCAAAATTTCTTGCATAAACAAATGTGAAAAAAGTTTGAAAATGTGAAAAGATTTGAAAATTTCTTGAAAATTTTTTGAATAAAAAAATCTAAGAGAATTATTAACATATTTTGCATTAGATCAAAAATGTATGAAAGTTTTTTGTTAAAATCGGTTAACTACAATTTGTCCGGTAATCCGTCAATAATATTTAAGGGCCTGATTCTAAAAAAAAAACTATATTTTTTTCTCATCACTTATTTGTTTACTTAAAATGTTTTTCAAAAATGTTTGACCTTGACCTTGAAATATAATTTCTAAAAAAAACATTCACTTAAACTGCTTGATTTAAAAAACAAATAAAAGAATGGAGTACAAGCTTTCGAAAAATTTGTAGTACATTATTGTTTGTGCTTTCGTTGATTTTTAATATTTAATATTTTTTGCATTTAAAGTCAATTTTTTAAAAATTGCTTTCCTCCTTCAGGGTGTGGAGATACAGTTTTCTCTCTTTTCTACTTTTTTAAGAATAAACCCAAGAATCAGGCCCTTTAATATTATTGCGGTTTTACGATTTTAACAAAAAAAAACTTTCATAAAATTTTATTTAATGCATAATATATTTTTATTTCTCTTTTTTTTTTATTCAAGAAATTTTCAAATTTTGTCCACATTTTTTTTAATGCAATTTTTCACAATTTTTTTTTTAATGCCAGACATTTAAAATTTTTTTTTTTTTCATATATTTTTTAATGCAAACATTTTTCTTAAATTTTGTTAGAGTCTAGTTTACAGTTTCCGTGCCGTGATTGATGATAATTGGTTTACTATTATGGGTTTGTTTCACACCGAGTTTCAAAAAGTTTGAAACCGCCAGATTTATTGCAAACCTGTTTCACAAGTGAAATATTGTACTGGGCCGCATACAAAATTACTAAATCTGGTGGTCTGACACTGGTTGAAACTCTTTGAAAAAAAAAAAACGAAAAAAAACTTTTTTTCATGCAAAAATAAACCATTGCTGTCATGAAATGTCATACAAACAATGGACCGACAATTGTTTAGCATGCGAAAAAAATGTGGTGAATAATATATATTTTTTTGGTTGGTCGGCTTTCATAAAAATAAAATTTATCCACCTTATGGCATTATTTGCATGCAAATGATTTTTGCATCCTAAAATAATGTTGTTTTTAGCCCTTTATAGTTTATTAATTAAGTGTAAATTAGCTATTGGGGGGCTTAAGCCAAGGCAAAAATTGTTTGCCTTTAATATTATACAATTTGGTGCACAGAATAGCTGGAAAATTGTTTCAAAAATCTAGATTTTTTTCGCATGGACACTGTAAACTATGCTTAAAAATACATTTTGTCTCGTGTAATTTCTTGCACTAACGCAATAATTGTACTGCAAGAAAAATTATTTGCAAACAAATCTCAAAACAAACTGTTTGAACTCAATGCGACCACTCATAACAAAGATAGGAACTCATCAACAAAAAAAAAAACCAACACAAGTTAGAAAAATCTTGATCCGTTCATTTTGCTTAAAGCCTAATTATAAAGTTATAGTTCCTGTGCGCAAAAAAAAATCTATGCAAATATACTCGTATGCAAAAAATAATTAAGGTGGAATGCAAAATTAACCATGACCATTGCTGTCATGAAATGTCATGCAAAACAATGTAATTGTTTTGCATGTGGAAAAAGTGTGGTGAATAAAATATTTTTTTTTTATGGTCGGCTTACACCTCAAAAAAAATATTAACCTCAAGGCATTATTTTCATCCAAAAATAATTACTTTCCATTTTTAGGCCTATATTTCATTAATTTAGGAAAAATGGCAACTCTAAAAAAGTATTGCCAGATTGAAACCACACGTCCAAAAAAAATCCCTTTATGTCGATATCTGATGCATATTGCATATGTACGTTTATTATTATTCAAGATGCTCCGTCTAAACTTATTAAAATATTTTCAACTTCATTTGAATTTTTTTTTTAATATTCCTACTTTATTAAATCATTTATTTTATTTATTTCCAGGTAATCTTCAAATAATATCAAGGCTCATCCTGCCGAGTGAGTATTTATTATTTTTTGTTTGTTTTGTATCTATTTTCTGTTGCTTTTTTTTTTTGTTGTACTAAAAGCTTTAAATTGTAAAAGATCTTTCAACAATTTTATTTTTATGGAATTTCTCCATTAAAATATCACATGTTATGCTTTAAAAGTACACGTTTTCAAATACGGTGGCGGTGATGGTATGCTAAATTTTAAATATACCAACAGAACAGGGGTTGGAAGACAGAACAATAAAAAATAAATATACTCGTATTATGTACATTAAAAAAAAAAAAATCTTGAACCATGTGGATTTGTTCAGAGTTTTCTAGAACAATATTATTGGGATACACAATCTCTGCTACCAGCTGTCTTTTGTTTACAAAAAAAAAAAAAAAACAGCAAAAGTACGCAAAATGTAAAGGTAAGCTGCAGATTGTTATATCTAGAATTGAAGCTTACCCTATAAAAAAGTTTTTTATAGCTACTCGCTTTAATTGTGAAATAGTTTTGATGTTCTTCCTTAATTTGTTTTTATTTGCTATTTTTATGCAAGGAAATCATTTTTTAATTTTTGTTAAACCCGATATGAAGCGGTGAAGAATGTAGAAACTTTGATATTGATAGAGTTTGTAGTAAAAAAGAGGTTACATAATAAAGCTAGGAATGGATATTTTGGTATTATTTTCGACTGAATAATCGTGGGACAAAAAAAAAAATGGAGCTACATTCATAGCCTCAAACTAAAAACTAGTACACATTTTGAATAAAAAGAATTTTAATTTATGTTTCGCATTTTTGTTCTTTTTGTTTATTTTTTTAAGTTTTCTCTTGAAATAATTTTTCAATTTTATATTTATTACCAAAATTTTTCAAATATTTGTATTAATAGTTGATTAAAAGTTTGTGTTTTGAAGTAATTCCTAAAAAAATATTCCTAAAATCATAACCTACAAAAGTAAAAACTTTAATTAAAAAACAAAAAAAAAAAAATATAAAAAAAAAAAACCATAAAAACCGTTCACCCAACATATAAACTTTCATCTATGAAAAAAGCTCTTGTTGAAAATATATTTTTTATTAAAGCATACTTCTAGGAAATAATCATATTTCACCTAGAAGTATACTATTTCTAGGAAAGAAATCATATTCCACCTAAAAGTATACTATTTTCACTTTTAATAGTTGCAGTTTCAAATGCCCCATTTAAAAAAAGCTAAGTTTAAAATAAATAAACAAATAAATAGATTTGTCCACATTATAATTTAAGAGAAAGATATATCTACATTGTGCAATTTACGTGATGTCTATAAGAAGATCGATAAAAATGATGTAATGTTAATTTTGGCCTAAAAGCTTTAATGTTGTAGATCGTAATACTACGTAGATACATACTTTAAAAAGCTATTTTTTGTGAATACTCGTACAATATTTGGCATTATTTGAATGGTGTTGACGTATGGAAGGAATAATTTTGGTTGTTGACGATTTCTGAGAGACTTTAAGCTGCATTTGTTTATATTTATTAAGCACTTCGAGTAGCATTATCTTTTGAATGCACACTTCAGATGGTATCAATAGTTGTTAGTTGCTTGGATAGCAATCATAATGATAAGATTTGACTCTGAGAGGGGGTTGATTTGACCGAATTAGTTCTGTTGAAGTATTTAGTACTTTTATTTATTTTTTTTTTATTTTCTCCCACTTATGTAGATACACATGTTGTTAGCTTTTTAAAAGGCTATAATTAAAAACAAGGGTTTAAAAGATTGTTTTGCGTTCATTTTGTTCAATTTTTTTTTTTTCTTAAATCGATCAAACTGAATTATTACAGTACGGAGGAGATGTTTTGATGTAATTCATATTATCAATGCGATGATATAAGATCAATAATAATATTGTATCGTTGACTAATTATATGCTTCCGTTTAAGGAAATTCACTTTTTTTTAAGTAAAGGCATGGGCATTTACACAATTGTAATATAATTTTATTGATTTTAATTTCATTTGTGTATTAAGTTTCTATAAGTATACTTCTTTAAGTCTAATTTATTTAATGTGGAGCAAATTGTTCTACTAATAATTTTGAAAAGAAGAGTAAATTTTCCACAGGAGTAGCGACAGTATATAAAAAGAATTAAATTTGTAAGAACATGATTCCCACTCGGTCTAATGATGGCAAATGTATTTTTTAGCTTTTTTTCCTTTAAACAGACCTGAAACTGGTACAGTGCCAGCTACCAGAGTTATTGGCACTCTTTTTTATTTATTTTCACTTTTACAATTAATTGTCGTAATAGCCAATGATTGGCATATTTTACCATTGATCGACCTGATGATTGCCAATGTTTAATATAGTGTCATTGATTGGTATTCTAACTAATGGTCAAACATAAAAATGGTATTATTAAGCGTTGGTTAATTTTTTATTAATGTTTAGTAACGTTACTTTTTTATAAATAAAACTTTGATTTTTTTTTACGAATCTGACATATCTGATTATTTTGCATTTAACGACAATTCAGTACTTTATTTTCAAAATTTTCCACTGAAAGTACCCACTGTCGTTAAGTTTGAACTGTGTTACGTAACTAAACGTTTGTGAGATTATTTCTAAATAAGATGAAAAAAGAAATTTTATTTTAACTTCTAAATACTACTCAGTTTTACGAAATATCAGCTGAAATTATTTTTTTTTTCAGAGCTAAAAATATACACTCAAGGAAAAAATCTGGTAATAATAAACAACTTTCTGGTGAACTATGTATATGTATATCTAATGATTAGGTTGTTATTTTACTCTTTTTCTGTTTAACAAGTTACCTGATATAAAATTCGTGTTAAATCAATGAAGGTTGCATGTTAAATCCGCGTGGAGCGATCAAATATAATTCAAGTTAAAAGTTCAAAAGAGCTCAACTCCATATTGCGTTTCGCCCAGGTACGGTAGTTGAGCTCATCTTCTTAGGCGACTATCCTACCTGGGCGAAACGCAATATAGAGTTATTATTATATCAGTTAAATTTAGGAAATTCCTGTAACTTTTCAGTGCACCTTGTAACTAAACAGAGGTCTTGTTATTTTTGTACCCAATGTTTTTCTCAGAGTGTGAACTTAATTTAGAAAAAAGAAGATTTTTTAATGGTTTCTTTAGTGATTCTACTGAATCGCCCACATTGAAATCACGGTAAAGAATTTCCCAAAGTTGAAATTAAGCTAGATTATTTTTAAAATAATGTTCTTTTAAACAATTCGTCCATACAAAGTTTTTTGCCATGCCCATTTTTTGTCGGTTGTCATAAAATGTTTGTTTGTAGTTTTTTTTGCAGACAGAACCGATATTGATGAAATGAAATAACACGATAAAAGATAGCATAGGAAATTAGAAATAAGGGTTGCTTACTTACACGGCCATTTTTTTGAAAATTTTGCTTAATGTTGATGGTGCAGAAAAAATCAATTTTTTCGAAAAGACACATGTACCATTATTATTTTTAGTTGCAATATATGTACATATATAGGTTCTTTTAAGCAAGTTTTAGACTCGAGCAGAAAAAAAAAATAACGAGGCTACAATTAAACATGACATTACGGTGATAGAGAAAATTCTGTCGGTTTGTCTGTCTGTTCGGCTACAGCCTAAACCTGGATCGATAATCTTAAAACTTTGTGCATAGTGGTTTTGGTGACCCTGCCCACAAGTTTTTTTTTAGAACTAAAAATAACGGTACCTGCCATATATTTTTTTTTAGCAATTTTACAAAATCTTATTTTTTTTTTAAAACGACCCAACAACTTTTCTTAATAAAAATCCAATAGATTTCTTTTGGTAATATCTACCTTTGCATGGGAAATTATTTTTCAAAAAATCGTTATTTACGAGTACCTCCCAAAAGAATCATTTTTTATTTTCAATTTACTCTAAAGCGGTTAATTTAATTTCAATATTTTTTTTTTAGAGAATCTTCTTAACAATAATTGAATGAGAAGAAAATATGAAAAAAAAAATGTTAATCAGCCTTATTATAAGTTTCACGTGAGCAAAATTCTACACGGAAAAACTGATATTTCACTTTTCGCCTACTGTGAGTTTCACTCGAAAAACGAAAATTCACTTTTTTGTGAGTATTCAATTCGCATGCAATGTTTGGTTTACCACAGAGAGTACTAGTGCCCGTTGCGCAAGTTTATTGTTTACTTTAGGCCAAGAGGAATTCAGGCGCGACTCATAAAAGCTTTCAAAATTCCGGGGGAACAAACAATTTTCGCGTGAAATATTTTCCATGTGAAATTCATAATAAGGTTGAATAGTTTTTCTTACCAAAATTTTCAAAATATATTTTTTGGTTTAAACAAAAATTTTTTTTTTTAGGAAGATCAAATATTATGAAAACTAATGATGATGAGGAATGAAGATTACCTTGATATTTTAAGAGCCAATTTTTTGTATAGTCCTGCGGAATTGGGGTGAACTAATTCTTGCGTCTTCCAACAAGACAACGACCTCAAGCACAAATCGAATTTTCTTAAGGAAAAGTTACTCGATGGTACTTCTAAGCAATTAGAAGACTTCCATGATCCCCAGATCCAGACCTCATCGGGCATTTGTGAGATTGTCAAGATAAATAGATCCGAAAGAGGAACATTTTCAGCAAAGAGGCAAAATATTCAATTTAAATTGAAGAGTGACGAAAAATCCCAGCTGAATTGACAAGAAAGCTATTAGAGTCAATCCCCAGACGCCTCGATGCTGTCTTTAGGGTAAAAGAGAAGCAGACGAAGTAATGGTTTTTAGTTTTTCGCTACATTTTCTTTTGACGCCATAAAAAATGAAGTATTTTTTTATTGAATTTTTCTACAATATTTTTTATTAAGTCTTATACGGCAATTCATTGTAGATAAATCGCTTTAAAAAATAAGATAGGTCTTTTACTAAATGATCGAATATATTTGCTTTAACAGAGTTTCGAAAATGCAGTTCAAAACTGTACACTTTTTTTGACACCCACAGTACCTTTTACATCAGTAATATTAAAAAATTGTAAAAAAAAAAATACGTCGACTTTGTTGTGCATTGTTTTTGTAAACTTAAAGAATGTACACTTTAAATAAATCACGGCTGTTTGTTAATTTTAATACACCAATCTTCAACACGTTAGTCCTTATTTTATTCAATTGAAACAGATTGTAAAATCATATCTTTTCTCTGCAAATAAATAGCGCGAATTGAATTTTTGTATGTTCTTTTAGCTTTTCCTAAAATTTAAGACGAGCAAAGAGTGATGCCAAACTACTTAAAAATGTTATAAAATTTAAAGTGCACGTTATTTCTTAAACTTAATATGCTAACCTTCAAAAAAACCTTTTCAAGCATACAATTTCCCTTTTTTCAATATTCCTTATTTCTCCTCTTTTCCAAAGTGACGAGTCTCAATTATCTAAATTTTTTGCCAAAAATCTTTAAAAATCAATAATTATAATGATCTTGCCATTTCGGAATTTTAATTTTAATTACTTTATTTTATTTTTATTATTTTACTTAACTTATAAAGTTCAATGCATTTTTAGCCTTCTTTACACAAGACAATATTATTTTTGTTTGTTACAAAAAATAAAAAAAAAAAAACTTTCCTAAAGCTCATCACTATATTTAAAAAAAAGTTTTGTTTACTTTTTGCACAAAATAAAATAAATAAAAATATACATATGTACATTTTATAAACTTGAATAATTGTTCACCTTCTTTGGGCGTTCCTTTTTATTTATAATGAATTTCTTAAATGCACATACTAATGAAAGGGTAAAGATTGCTTAATTAATTCTCACTTATATACATTCATATACAAACTCTCTTATTCATTCTCTCTTCTATTCTCTTTTTATATATTTCTTGTTGCTTTCTTGTGGTTTAACTTTTTTTTTTCTTCAAATAATCGTACGTTTTGTTGACATTTTAATTTAAAATAATTTTATCTCAAAAAAAAAAAAAAAAAAAAAGATGTCGTTGGCCTCACACAACGCTTTTCCACTATTTCGAAATTCGGTCAGGTCAGGTATATAACACCACAAAATAATAAATTTATCTATTCTCATGCTATAGTCAGTGTATATTTGTGTAGATATTATTTGATAATAGTTGTTGTTTGTTTAAACAAACAAGAGTTGCCACATATCAATTTATAATAGATTTTTTTTTGTAGATAAGTGATTAGCTTATCACAAGTCAGTAAATTGAGTCAATGTATAGTGATGGGTTTCTGATCGGACATGTTATAGTTTAAAATCAATAACTTAAAAAAAATATGGTTGTCACGTTTTTTGTTTGTTAATAAAACTTGAGCTGCTGCATGAATACATAATAATACAAAAAATTTCAGTTTAACATATTTTTTTATACAATTTGTTTTTAATTCAATTTTAAGTTTTTAAAATCACCATAAAATAAAATAACTTTGTTTTTTGATATCCTATTTCTAAAAAAGATTGTCGATCAATATGTTGACATAATTGTTTTAATATATCATAGCTTCGTTGAATTTAACTTAAACAAATTGTTTACATTATAACTTTGTTTTTCGAAAAAAAAATTATTATTATTATGTGGAATTCATATGTTGAATCACTTAACGCAAATGGAAATGTGATCATCATTTTGCTTTGCACATTTTATTGAAGAAAGTGTTTTGACAATAATTGGTCCTTTTTAGACTCTGACAAAAATATTTATGTATGTGGGAGCAAATATTTTTTAAATTTAAATTTTAATTTGACGAAATTGTTTTTTATTAAATTTATAATGTTCTGTTCTGATTCCCATCATGTAGACGTCTTTGGAAGACTAAAATAAAAAGAACCTTCCTTGAAAAATAACGTTTTACTGCATTTAATTTTTTAAAAAGATAAATTGTTCAATACTATAAAACTCTGGGTTGTTTCTTAATGGAAAGTTTAAACCAACATATTTTGCAATTTATTGTGTACTATCTTAAAATAATATTATTTTTTGGGAATAACACTGAGGAATTAATGGAAAAATCAATCGAAAAAGTTTTTAACAAGCTGGCAACCTTGATTGAAACTAACCAACACTTTTTCTATCAGCTACTTTACTGATAAGAGACATTGTACCAAGGAGAATAAAAGTTCTATGAGAGCAATAAGCTTTCGTTTAAAATCAGGGCCGGCTTGTGGCTAGGTGTCATTTGAAATTTATTTTTTAAGAAATAAATTGGTTCGAACTGTTTTTTGTTCTCTTTAGTACTAGTATAAATTGTTTTAATTCATTCTGTACACGCGATATGTGTGTACGTTAGGATGGTCGTTAAAAATGGGGCTGAATCGGGTCTAAATTAAAAAAAACAAGTTATTGTGTGACACCTTGAAATGTGCCAGTAAAAAATTCAGGGAATGTAGCTTGAAATTAAGTAAAAACAAAAATCCTACCCCCGCTTGGGTAGAAGAGACATTTTTTTTTTTAAACTCGCTACAACGCCTATAAAAACTTTAATTTAACTCATTCCTATTAATATCAGCTACTTTTTGTTAAAAAAAAATATTTCCTTAATATGATTGTCCCAGAGAGAGTTTTGGATTTTTACTAAAATTTAAATTTTTAACTTCGATTTGTAAACATCGAAAATTTTGACATATCTTCACTTTTCGAGCTCTCAAGAGTTGGAATTCATCATTTTTCAGAGATGTCTGTGTTTGTACGTACGCTCGTACGTTCGTACGTTCGGACGTTCGTATGTTCGTACGTTCGTACGTTCGTACATTCGTACGTTCGTACATTCGTACGTTCGTATGTTCGTACGTTCGTACGTTCGTACGTTCGTACGTTCGTACCAAAAGTAATGTAACCTACCGTACTCGTACATATACAGATGTTAAAAACTGTTCAGATTAATCTTTATCTTTAATTTATCTCGAAAACAACTTTAATAATTTTGGCAAAATGTACGAAACAATAATTTATTAATCGAAAACTATTAACACCACTACTTCCCATGGGAGCTTTTATATTATTTTCAATGTTTTCATTGTGCAACCGAGTATATATGTATATCTTCTAAGAAACGGAACTTGTAGTCAGTTGAAATTTAAACACAATTTCAAAAGAAATTCAATGAATTTAAATTTTGTATAGTTAATTTGCTTACAAAAATTTGACTTTGCCAAACTTTGTACAAAATTTTTATTTTTTCCTAAGACAACAAACAGCTGAAGTCTGTTAGTTTTTTTAATGGTTTCAATACGTTTGCTCGAAAATCCCATATTTGACAGCTTAGATTCAGTGCTATCGTTCTTAAAACGAGCAGAGCAATACATTCAAAAAATTTTTGAAAAAAAGTTACAGAAAAGGAGTAAAAGTACAACTTTAAAAATAGGTAGTAAAATTTAGCTCTACACCTTTGGCACCTCATATATGGGAAATTTGAAAAAAAAAATGCCATCAAATTGGTCAGTAATTGGTCAAAAAATCAAGTCTTAATGTTTCCCAAGGCCACAAGCGATTTTTGGCACCTCATTTAAGGGAAATTTACAAAACAAAAGTATACCATCCAAAAGATTTCTAGATCGTGATAAAAGTTCAACTAATTTCAGCGATTGGGCCAGCCTTATTTTTTTTATGAATATTCGAAATTCGTTTCAAGATCACAAAATTTTTTTTGGCACAGCATTTGGGTCATTTCAAAAAAAAGAAGTATGCTATTTGAAAGGCCATTTTTGGTCACCTCATTTATGGGAAATTCGCAAAAATTGTATAACAACTGAAGGATCTCTAGATCTATATGGTCCGCTAGTTTTAGTAAATGTCAGCTTTAGATTTTTTTTAAAGATTTTTCAAAGTAGTTTTTTTCAAGGTCACGATTTTTGGCTACTCTTTTGGGTTATTTTACATACTCGGTCATCACAAAAGCTCAGTTAGTTTCCAATAATTGGTCAGCCATAAATTTTTTTTAAATAAATTTTCATTCTTATGCCAAAAATTGTTCGTGAACTTGAAAAAAAACTTTGAAAAATCATAAAAGATAATCTTCAGCTGACCAATCACAAAAACTAGCTGACCTTTTATAAAGTTCTTAGAGTCTTTCAGGTGGTATTAATTTTGTTTGCAAATTACCCATAAATGAGGTGCCAAAAATGACCATGAGGTGGCCTTTCAAATGGCATACTTCTCTTTTAAAATGATCCAAATGCGGATGCCCAAACAAATTTTTGTGACCTTGAAACGAATTTTGAAAATTCATAGAAAAAAAAAAAAAACAATTTTAGTACCTTCGAAACTTTTACATCAGTTCTTCTCTTGGACACTTTTGTACCTTAAAACTCGTAAAAATTTTGATCAAAAAATCATCTTTTTGGTTGAAGTCTATTTCCATCTCGGTGGCTACGCTATCAAGCAATATTGTCATATTAAAAGGCTCGCTTATTTTACACCGAAAGATTTCTGAACTTGTGACGTATTGTTTTTGAAATGGTCGTATTATAAGGCCATTTTGTATTTCCAAAACGCCGATTGACAAAACGCAACAGGCAATAGAGGGCATTACCGAGGCAGAACAGCCTTTTTCTAAATGACTAAAATATAAAAATAGAGTAGCGCTTTTGCTTTTGATTCATAAATCATTCGATTTTTAAAATATCAGTTTGAATAAGTACAATTTAAGACCCTTGAAGTTGGAGTTTCCTTGACCAAGTCGTGTTTTTCAAACTATTTTGTCAAAAAGACTTCGATCTTAAATGTTTTTTATCTTTGTTGGCGAGTTTTTTTGTTTGATTCGGTGTTGAAATCTTTACTTTTTGTATTTAGAAGCGGAATTTTCAGAGGTCTTCTGATCTTCAAAAATTTTAATACCATCTTCGAGACTAAAACTTTAGGACCAATTCTGATAATGTAGCTGTTTTCTGCAGAAACTAAATTGAATTGCCGCTCAAATTCTATAGCTAAAGTGAACGATCAATTCGGAATTTTTCTTTGCCTAACAAAAGCGCCTGTCCAGCATGAACCAGCTCTTACATCTTAAGACCGACCCTGTTCAAGAGTCTTCACAGTACTTTATGCTGCCTCACTGCAAATATGCATATATTTTTTTTTTAACTAAAACTTAATTGAGATTAGTTTGAAGAAAATTAGAATCAGTATCGATTTGAACGGCCGTCATTGAAGATCACACCCGTTATTTTATTTGAAGTGTGTGCCGTGTGCTTTGTCGCCTTTGATTGAAAGTGATCTCGCGATACATTAACGCGCACGCAATTAAACGCGTTAATTTGTATCCATCAATCTGTGGATCTCTTCTTTTTTTTTATTGTAGCGTGACACCTTTGCTTGTTTTAATTTATCTCATTTATTCCGATCAAATAATAGAAGAAAAAAGAAGTATGTTGACATCAGAGTTGTAAACGTATTATGTCGCGCGATTAATGAGAGTGAGAAATTAAAAAAAAAATCATGGTCAATTTGATGGATAATTAATGTGTAGTATAAAAAAAATTAATTGTGTGTGTGTTTTTTTTTTTTTTACTAATCGAAGTCATATTAGAACTTTTTTTAACATTTTTTTTTGATAGATTCTATCTCAAACGAGGTATAAATGCTTCTTAATTGATGGTTATTTATATTGTTGCCACTTCTACCCCCCCCGAACACGTTACTATTTATTACACTACTCGCTATAGCTGATGGACTGTGTTGCATTTGATTGATGATCGTGTGTTGTAAATTGAGAAATTTCATGATTATTTAGCTATTTGATTACACAAATAGATATTGTAGATTGACAACTTTATTTTCATTCTAAATTAAACTTGTATTTACTTTATGCAAGGGAGTAGAAAAAAAAAAAACTTACAGCTGATGGTTTTAAGTTAGTACAACAGAGGAACTAAGTCTATCTAGGTACGTGATAGAAGACACGATTTTTTTTTTGATATGCCTACTCACAGCTCAAATTGATGGAAGTATCAATTTGCATTAAAAGCTTGGGAAAATTCCATAAGAATGCAACTCGCGAGACCTAAAGGCCGTTGAAGTGTTGCCCTTGTTCTTGTGTTTATTGATATTTCTAGTTCAAAGAAAAAATATAAATATTGTTAACAAAGAAAAATGGAAAGATGAAAACAACAAATAAGTTAAAATTTCTTATCGCAAGAGTCAGTATAAGATATTAAAGAGTATATGTATTAATCTTTTAATATACTTTTTTAAAGTGCGGTTAATTATATTGTTTTATTATTTATTAAACGTTATAGAAATCTTATTTTTTCTTCATGATGTTTATTTTTAATTTTTTAAAAAATTACAAAATATAACCAAGTGGTTTATGATTTAATTGTGGATTTCAAAAACTTTTATTGAAAATTGTCTTTATTTTATTTTATTTTAAGTTTTAGGATTTTTTTTCCTTTTTCGAATATGGAAATGCGATTTATCTTTGACCTCTTGAGAAAAAAAAACACTTACTATCTCTTTGTGTCTTCTTCTAAATCTATTTTGTACATTTAAATTTAACTATTCTTTCCTGATTTAAAATTCATTTTCTTGTTCGGCTTCCGGTAGCTTTATTTTAATTTTTCGGTGTACTTTCAACTTCATTTTAATACAGGGTGACCCAAAAACACTCATGTTATTTTAGCTCAGAAAAATTAGACTTTCACTTCTCGAAAAAATTCCTACAAAATTGAATTCTGATATGCAGCTTTGTTTTTGCTTCTTTAGCATTTCCCTAATTTGGGTCAGGGAGAAACATTTTAGAGGGGCGGGGAGAAGATGAAAGAGGGAAAGCCAGCAATAGACTTTTTTTTAAATGTAGAGGTTTAGTTAAGTGTGACTTTTATCATTCTACAAAATAAAGATTTACTTTTTTCATTTAACCAATAAATTTAGAAAAAAAAAACGTGTGAGTAAGAACTTCATGGTTTAGCAAATTTAGTCAACAAATGATTTGGTTTGTTTGAAAAATATGTTTCACCCAAGGTAAATTTACTAATTTTTTTTTATACAGAAGCTTCTACAAAATATTTATATAGTATAATGTAACAAAATTTTCAACAAAATATTATTTTGAATTTTTAAAAATATTTTTTAAACCCGAATCTTCGGGTTGGGTAATCTAGACAAGGAAAACTTGTAAAAACTAGTGAGGCCCGCGCTAGAAAAAAAACTTGTTGTTTAAGTGTTTTATCCCATCACAAATACGCCATATAAAATAAAAAAAATTATTTTATACCTACCCATCATACGAGTACAACAGCAGGAAAAAATTAAAGTGTATAGTTTTTCACTTTCAACATTACACAACTGTATTGCAAAATAGCTCAGTAGTTAGCGTCTTGAATCAGCGTAGTTAATGAGAAGATCGCAAGATCGAATCCCAGTTGAAACAATACTTTTATTTTATCTCTTAAGCCAAAAGGTTACTTAACTAGTAAGGGCCGATACAAAATCCAGACTAACCCTTGTTAGGGTCAATGTAAAACCTTCTGGTGCCATGTTTAAAAGCTTACCTTTCCAGGTTGGTTGTATAAAAAATTACATGAAAAAAAAATCTTCCATACAAATGTTAAAAAACTTAACAAAAATTTTATTTTTCTCAAAAATCGTTTCTACGATTTTGATATAATCTTATCGGTACCTATGCTTAAATCTATGCAAATATTTAAAAATTTACGGTTAACTATTAATAGTACCTCACATAAAACGTTTTATTTAAGAATTTAATATATAAAAAATTATTTTATTTAAAAAAAACCTCTCCAACTATTTTTTTTATAAGTTCACTTTTCATATTTAAGTTCTCAAATTATTAAAAGAGTTGTTTTAGCGAATTTAAAAAATATCGAATTTTAAGGTTTTAAAAATTTTTCTTCTATATTTTCCATGTCTTTATACAATTTTTGTTTAAACCCTTAGCTTCTTGAATATAAGACGAAGTACGTGAGACTCAGTAATTTTTGGTGACCATTCGACTTTTTTAATGCATTTTCAATAGTTTTAGCGAGAATTTCATACTCTTTTTGGATGATCCGGATATTCTCTTCTATAGAGTCAGTTGCTTTTCAAAATACGTGCAATGTTTTTAGCCAGAGTAAATGGCTGAAACGAGACATTAAGAGCTCCAACACAACCCTAAATATGCCCAATGTCGTGCACACAATGTGTTTGTTTCGTTCTGTTCTGCTGTTCCAAGTCATCAATTTTTGGCAATAATGATCATACTGACTTACTTAAGGTCGCGCCACAGTCCGGGGAGTACCATCAGGGCCTCAATCAACAAGCTTCTTCCAGCTGGCTCGGTTTATAGCTAGTTGTCTTTAGTTTCGCACGGCAAGTTGGCTGAGGTCCTCTTCTACTTGGGCTCGCCACCTGTTTCCCTGTCTTCCTGTACTGCTTCGTCCCACGGGGTTGAATTCAAAGACTGTTCGTGCCGGTGCATTGTTGTTTATTCGCTCAGTCCTTGGCTTTTCACTTTACTGGCTAGGTCGATGTCGCTGTACAGCCCGTATAGTTCGTAGCTGTTTCTTCTTCTCCATTGTTCATCTCTGCAGGCGGGACCAAAAATCATCCGGAAAGTATTCCTCTCAACACAGCGTGAAGCCTTCTCATCCACCAGGATTAGGATGATAAGCGTCTTATAAAGAAAAACTTCAGTTGTTCGAGAGAAGGCTTTTCTTCTCAATTGCCTCCTTAGCAAAAAGAAACAGCGATTGGCAGGAGTAATTCTTCGTTTGATCTTATCACTGGTATCGTTCGCTGAGTCCTAATAATGTAATAAAGTTCTTCATAACTTACCTGTCATAGTATCCGTGCTACTCACGGCATGACATAGCTTCCTCAAAAGAATGTGGTCTGATGACGTCCGTTTGTTAGCTTTTGGCGACAAAAATCAATTTCAACGCCAATTCTTGATACATTTAAAACATTTTAATCACATTTGTATACACCTACAGCGCTATCAATAAGAAACGCTTATTCCTCCTTTAGGTCACGATTTTACTTAACTATGAAATAAGAGTTAAGCCTTGGGTGAAAAACTTCCCATTAAAAAAAAAACTTAATGTTCGTGGAATAGTAAAGTGACGTTTACCCCATGAGGCTTGTTTGGTATATCTTGAAATTCTTTTCAAGTTTCGCAAAATTGGGTTTTTTCGTATGGGCTTTAAAAACATAAAATTTCAAGTTACAAAACACACTTCTAAGAATTCTCTTTTATCTACGTCACCAAAATTGTTATTATTCTGCAAAATTTAATTAAAAAAAGCTACAAATTAGAACACCAATGACAAAATAAGTATACAAACAAACTATAAGCCTTATCACAGGCTCCGTAGCACAGTGGTCCGTTTGTTAAATTTTGGCGACAAAAATCATATCTCAAGCCAGTTCTTAATATATATTATTGAAATTTGGTACACTAGATGATTTGGGAATGCTGAATTCAGTGGTACTGCCTATTTTTTTTTTACTTCAAACAGGGGCTTCACAATTAAGGTCAGAACATGATCCCAAATTTAAAAAATTTGAGTAAAGTACTGTAGAAGTCAGAATTTGAGTCAAGCTTTTGTTTGAAGTGTCCTAAAATATGCGCTTGAATGTATACTTTCACATTAAAATGACGTCAATTTTGATACAAAATTTAAAAGAAAATAGTCCAAAATGTTTGTTTGAAAATATAAAAAAAAAAATGATTGAAATCAGAATAACCGTTTTGAAGAAAATCGAAAATTAAAAAAAAAATGGTTCTTTGGGGAGGTACCATTAACAACCACTTTTTGAAAAGTGATTTCCCAACCAAAGGTAGCCTTTACCAAAAAATTTTATTGAATTATTTTTAAGAAAAGTTGTGGAGTGGTTTTTGACAAAAATTACATTTTGTAAAATTGCTTTGAAAAAATTGTATGGCAGGTACCGTTATTTTTAGTTCTAAAAAAAATGAAAAAAAAAACGTGTGGGAAATCACCCAAAACTGTGTTCCAAGTTTCAAGAAAATCGATCCAGCCGCTGTGCCGAACAGTCAGGCCGACAGACAAAATTGTGAGACCCACTTTTCTTGTCTTCCCTATCAGCGTAATGTCATGTTTGATTGTTATCTCGAATTTCTTTTTCACGAACCCAAAACTTGCCCTATAGTACTTATACCACAGATAAAAATCAGTGGATTACTGTAGGTATGGTACATATGCTTTCTAATGAAAAAAAAAAATACTTAAAACTGTTACTACCGGTACCTGCCCTGTTGCGTTTTTTTTATTACTGTTTTCTTATTGACGGCTCAACCGATTTCAACCAAAAAATGTCAATTTTATTGCTTATCAAAATTTTGAAAACAATTAATCTTGGATTCAATATTTCAAAATTACTGTTATTATTGTTACGTTTACTGCCCATAGTTAAATGCAGTCTTTGTCAATGCTGAACTGAATCCAATACAAAAAATGACAACTATTTGTTTTGTATTATTTTATTTTTTTCTATAATTTATTTTAAGCAAATTATAGAACTAATTTCATTTATTATTTAAGTTTGATATTAATCTTTAATTTTAAAACTAAAAGACTTACATATTTTTATATATAATTTTAAAACTAAAACAATTATTTTAATATTAAGTTTTTAATTTAAATTTTTAATTTTAATTTTTAATTTAAATTTTTAAATTTGGTTTAAATTTATACACATTTAACTACACAATATGTTTAAGTAAAATTTTTTTTAAAAAAGTCAGGTCAAGCATTTGTATTTGTATTTGAATTTCGTGTTTGAATCACCTCAATAAGTGATGCTGGTATGGATGGACCTTGCCAAACATTTATTTCCTTAGGTACCTATTCAAGAGCGTAATAAATTTCTTTAGGAAATGTTTCGAATAAATAATTTCAAAAATTCCCAATTGTTTTTCTTTTCAACCAACCTAATTCATTTCGACCCCTGAAATAGTCTTCTTTTAGTATAGGTACACCTCTCACACAAAAAAAGCACTTATAGTAGGTAGATATAGATACATAGGTATACGTGTTTCGAAATTCTAATAATAATTTATATCATCCCACCCACCCACTCACTAAACAAAAAAAAAAAAATATACATGGGCACTTATAGTGTATAATATATTTATTTGATTGTGAAAAGATATAAACAAATCAACCGACAACAATAACAAAATAAAAATAATAACAACAACGATGCCAACGGGGTGCACTAAATAGCTTTTATAAAACATTCATCTCTAGTTATACGGGTATAAAAATGTATATCGAATTCTTAAATTATTGCCTAATGTTCTACAGTATCATACTGTTTACAAAACTGCTTTCTCCCTCTTTGCACCACCTCTCCATCGACCTTGTTCGGTTCCTTCCCGTTTCTATTTATCCGATCCGATATACGACAACAATGTCTTTTGATAAACAAATTACGAATGCAAATATTTGATAGATAAATGCAAATTTCAAATTTTATTACGAATGCAAGTGTAATTAATTTTTTTTTTCCTTCTTATTATTATTATTTTTCTGCCTCTATCGTTCATGCCTCTTTCTCATAATACTGGTCTCGTGCTTTAATAAAATTTGATTTTTTTTTTGTCAGCTTGATGAATTCAATATAAAAACTAAAGTGTACTAAATAAGTTGAAAGAACTTGCTCTAAGAATTGATTAGAAATTTTGTAAAGTAGGTGTGGCAGAGGGTGGAAATTATTTAAAGTTATCTGTCATCAATTTCATTGTCACTTTGGAAATTTCATAAAAATAAGTTGAGAATCAGTTTTTATGGAATTTTTTTCAACTTTCTGTAAATCCCCCTAAATCCTAAATGGATGGAAAAATTAGTCACCAAATTTAGAACAGTCTCTTTTTATTTAGTTTTCTAGTAGACACAATCTATCCTTTTTTTGTCAAAAATGTCTGTTTTACCAGTTTTTCAAAAACTGTTTGTGGTGTTTAAAATGATAATCAATTTATCAAATTTAAGTTTTTGCATAAAAATTTTTTTTTGATGATTTTTGAGAGACCTTATTTTTGGGTCATTCATGTACGAGTACCTACTGCCAGTTACTCCCAAAATTGAGAGTAGGCTAAAACCCCGAATTTAATCTTCATTTTTTTTTACGAAACCATTATTCGTCTTAATAGTTTTTTGATTGAAAATAAAAATAACACCAATGTCGTACGCAGCTTATATAGATGCCTTATCAATTATAAAGTTTTATAAGCTAGTGTAGTTTGAAGACGTACACATAAAAAGGAGAAGGGGTAAGGCTCTGGGGGTGTGAGTTGAATATTAATTTTGAATTAATTATAATTTTTTTTTTTTTTTACATTTTTTGAATTGAATAATTTAAATATGTCTTCTCGTATTTATTAAATATAGGACGGTTCTAGCTGTTTCATTGGTGTTTCTTCGAGAGCTTCTCAGTGTAAACGAGAGGTGACTGGTTTTTATTATTACCTATATTATTTGTTTTTTTTTTTCGTTTTAAGCCTTAACTCATAAGTTGTTTGCTTTTTCTGGATTTAATTATTTAAACAGCTCAAATATGGAAATGTATAGCCCCATGGAAAATTGAAACTTTATCTGTGCTTGCTTGATTGTTGTGTCATTATGAAGCTATACAAACTCATAATGTATAAATTTGTTTTGATAGATCTAGATGGATTCATTGAACACTCAATATGTTTTTGTCTATTATATTCATAATTATTGAATGGTTTTGTGAGCTGGTTTCACGTGTGTAGCACATTTTTTAATTAGCAGCACATTTTTAATTAGTTTAATTACATTTAGAAAGGTGTTAGTTAGCTTATTTGGTTAAGTTTCAAATGAGAAGTCTTCAAGCTTGTGAATAAAACGAGACCTATAGGAGAAGGAAATCTTAAGGAAAGTATTTTTTTAAAAGAAATACATTTAATAACACATTTTTGAAAAAAATGCTGTAAAATTTTTTGAATTCAATTCATATTTGTTCAAAAAATCACATGTTTTTTTAACTCTCACTTTTCTTGGGGGCTTGTTTTAGTAATCTTAAGAATACATTTAATTATTCTTAACATTTTTTTGAGAATCACCACGTTTTGATACTTCCATTTTTTTATTCAAAAACATTTTATCATTATAGCACGTATCTATAAACCAAAGGTGCATTTAATTTCAATTTATAAATAGAAAACTGGTGAAATCTCCATTATGTATGACAACACCTTTTAAAAATCAAAATAATAATAAAAATAAAAATATAAATATAAATAAAGAAAACAAACATTAATAGATATCGTCTTTGCCAAAAAAAAACAACATAAATTATAATTCAAAATTAATAAAAATGTTGTGTGTTACGGGGGCGTATGAGTAATATTTTTTTCTCGATACAAAAATAAAATTTTCGTGGGGAAAATTAATGAGACACTCAGGTTTTTCTTTCGTTTATTGTTTCTTATGGTTATTAATTTTCTTTGTTTAAAATTTTTGTTAAAATAAAAAATGAAAATATTTAAAGATAAAATATTACAAAAGGTAAATTAACTATTTTAGTATGTATTTCAAAACTCAGGTTTTTTTTACACTTTTATTTATTTTTCCACTTTTTTTGTTAGGTTTGTATTAAACATAAATTTTTTTTTTATTATATGTAGCTATAAATATATTAATAATTAATTTTTAAAAGTCTACAATTTTGTATAGTTTGACCTTACGAAAGTTTTAGTTTTCTAGTTTCGTGTATTTGTTCGCAGCACTTTCTTTTCCAGTTTGAAACTGAGAGCGAAATTTAACTGTGAGATTTGAATTTGAAAAGTGTTGATTTGCGAGATTTTATATGCGAAATTTTGCTTGATTTAGTGCGAAATTATGAAAAGTAGAAATATAATTTTGCGAGATTCCGATTTTCGAGATATTTGCGAAATTTTTAGTTTACTGGATGTCCAAATAGATAATATTTTAAAAAAAAGTCGTAAGCCAATAACGAGTACAAAGCCTTAAAAAAGGTGTACATTTTTAGAGTTATATCAATAAAACCAGCTTAAAGAAGGAAGACATAAGTTTGAAATGTCGCTGGGACTATGAGCTTTTCGTGCTAGTTTTTATGTTTTGGTTTTCCTAAATCCGACAAACCACTCAGATGAGGAACTAAAATTATACTAAGTTTATGTTTTTTAGAAGGTACCCATTTGTTTTGGCGTGAAAATATCACCGCCATTTTCGATTTTCGAAAATAATTAAGATGTGCTGTGTAATCGTGCCAGCTTGTGCCTTACACAACGTTTTTATTAGAGCCGAAATGAGGTAATTTCGCAAATCACAGAAAAAGTGTTTTCATCTGTAATTTGGTAATTTCGTTTGACAGCTCATTTCATTTTTGAATTTCAACTGGCCGTTCATCGCTTTTTGTTGTTGTTTTTTTTTTTCTTTCGACTTCCATTGAGCTTTCACATTTTCATACAAAACCTATTCAGAGCTCTTCAAACTGTTTCTAAATGGGTGTGGGGTAGACTTAATTTCTAACCTAATTTCGTGCAAATTTGGTTGAAATTATCTCATTTTGAAATGTGAATTTGTATGGGAAATAAGATGATTTTGTATCGAATTTGGAAATTTTCAACGAGATTGCCTCATTTGGTCTAATGAAAACGTAGGACTAAATATTAAAAAAAAAATCGAAAATTTGCAAATTTTACGAATAATTTTTTTTTTTAGATATGTCGACTTTTTTAACAATGAAAGTTGTGCTGTTTTGTGCTCGTTAGTTGCCATCCGCTCAAAACTTCGAATGATTGCAACTTAAAGCAAAAAACTATTGTTTTTTGGCCTTAGAAAAATGTGTTTTTTATTTCTTCGGCATAACTGAGCTCAAAACAGTACAATTAAGTTTTTTTTTTTTAACAAAAATATTAAACTAAAAAATAAAGAAACTCATTAAATAGTTTTTGGTCTAACAGTTGTTATCATTCGAACTTATTTATTATTTTTTCGACACAGGGCAGCACAACTTTTGTTTTTCAAAATTTTTTAAAGAAAATTGGGTTCGTAAAATTGGGGATTTTTTTTTTCCAATATTTACAGCACAAGGCAGCACAAGTTGAGCACAGAAAAGCATAATTGTTTTCTTAAAAAAAAAAAAACAAAATATCAGTGTTAACATCGCGCTAAAAAGTAAATGGGTAACTACCCTACCCTCTAAAAACTGTATCCTTGACTTTTTGCTTGCGATATATGTAGACACCTAATATAAGGCAAGTTTTGGATTCGTGCAAAAAATCGAGATAGCAATTAAACAGGACGTAACGATGATAGAGAACTCGAAAAAAGTGGCTGGCACAATTCTGTCTATTTTTACCTCGACCTAAAGCCTTAATCGCTGAAGCAATTTTCTTCAAATTCTAAACTTAGGTTTTTTTTAAGAACTCTCCAGAGGGGACGTTAAATTGTTTTAGCTCCAAAAATAATGGTACATGCCTTACAACCGTTAAGGAAAAGCTTAATTATATCGAAAACTGCTGCAACGATTTTGATAAAACAAAAATCAATCAATTTTTTGATAAAAAAAAATACCAAAAACTGTTATAACGTTTTTTTTATTTTCAATTTTGTCATTAAGGGCTTAAACGATTTTTGTCAAAAATTGTATTCAAAAGCTCCTTTAAAACGAAAATATATATTATGCATATAAAAATTTTGAAAAAAATGGATTTAAAAAAAAAAACAATTTTTTTTTTTTGAAATTTCAATATTTCAAAAACAAGTTAATGGTTTTTTTTTTGAAACTGGGTTTATAAATGTAATTTAATAAATACCCAAAACTGGCATACCAACATTTTTGTTTTAAATGCTAACAATATTTTATATATAAAAAATTAGTTCTTAAGAAAACCGCTCCAGCGATTTTAAATTTTTTTTTAGTAGTTTATTCTTTCGTTGCAATCAGATTTGGAGTAAAACTTCAACTCAATTCAAAGTTTGTGTGATCTTTAGTTGGGCTCATCAATAAGATGTTGTTGTACTCTTCTAAGACGCATAATTTTCAGTCGATGGTTACAGGCAAGTATTAAATAAACAGCACAAAAACTGTAAATAAGCTACCCGGAATAAATGGCAAGTTTTGTCAAGTTTAATGAAGGCCCTGAAAAGGCCTCGGTAGGGGCAATCTAGACAAGAAAAACTTGTCAAATACCAGTGAGGCTCTCGCTAAAAAAAACTTATTGGATGAGTCTTTTAATCCCGTCACAAATACCCCATTAATAACAAAACTAGATTATCTTTTGCAATTAAATTCAAATGCCTAGAAATATATTATGTTAAAGCCCGTGGTCTGGCTAGTAAAAAAATGAAAAAATAAGTTTCCTTTTTCATAACTTAATATTTAAATAAACCAAAATGTACGTTTCCATCTATTTTTGTTTGTTGTAAGTTTTAAAAGTCAACATCTACGCTATGAGTATCAGAAATCAGAATCGTGATGATAGTATTCATTTATAGATCCAAGTTTATTGCAAAGGATTTCACTGTTAAATTTGTAATTTCCCTATTGACACTTGATGTACTTAAATATTTGTCTTGTATTTACGCTTTCTGGTGTTAAATATTTACAATGCAAATTTAAAAATAAAAACAGAAGCTTTGTTTTTATTTACATTTTATATTCAAGAGGGAAAAATTCATGCGTCACAAGAAAATAAAAGCTTTTTATTCTGAAGAATTTTTAATGAACTTTGATTTTCTTCAAGTGTAATTGAATTGAAAAATAAATAGATACAAACAAAAAATCAAATAAATAATTGTATATAATGTAGATAGATCATCACGTAGGTCAAATACATTTAATAATAATAAAAATAAATCCTAATGTATATATTTTATTGCACTTTTCTTTTTTTTATCATCACAATCCAAAGTATACATATATACTTACGAATATATCGTAAAATTTTATATTTTAAATTTTCCTTAGACGAAAAAATTAAATGAAATTCAAAATATTAATGCAAAAAAAAAAAGCCATCATTTTGAAATGGCAAGGTCATTTATTTTATTTGAAAAACACAAAATATTGGAAAATACAATGATTTCTCTTTTCTTTTCTTTTTATTTTTTTTTTTGTTTTAATTTTTACCAGTTCAAGGACACACAGATTTACTAAAATTAATTTTTCATTTCTTCAAATATCATCATCAGAATTTTGTTTTCAGGGAATTCCTTCATTGATGTTTATTTATTTAATGAATTGTTACTGTTTTTTGTTTGCCCTTGTCTCCAAATGACGTCTGTCATGTATTTAACAAGTTGCTTTATTGACAGAATAATTTTGTAAATATTTAAGTTATAATTTGTTATAGTTTTACCATATGTTTCTTTTCGTTATGTATTTTTAATTTGTATAATACATTTTGAATGAATGAAGAATAATCATGATTTATTAATCAGTTTTCTAAATTTAACCGAGCAAGCCATATTACTAAAAATATTCTTCTTTTTTTTTACTTTTTGTTTTTTAAATGTGATGTAGTCAACAAAAAGGTGATTAAGAATTCAACGAATATGATGAGTAATGTTAAATAATAAAATATCATTTTTAAGGTGATACTGTTTTTTTTTTTAAACTTTCTATTATCTTTGTCATTTTAAGCTGAAGTCAAATAACCAGAGTGATTTAAGCTAGAAATAAGGGTATTTTATGAATTTTTTTCTTTGGTATTTGTTTATGTTTCAATTTGTTTTTTTTTTTCAAGAACTGGCATCCTCTTTGTTCGCAAAAACTGCTCCTACAATTTTAACAATAATATCTATCTACATATACATAAGTATACGTGAGACGCTCAGTGCCAAAACAGTCTGAGCCCAAAAAAAAATTTAGCTGAGAAAAATACATTTTTAAAAAATATTTGTATCTTCTTTTTGGGGTAAATGATAAATCAAAATTACTTGCATTCATTGCTTTAAGCAAAACTGTAAGGCATCTCAAAATAACTAAGAATAATAACGGTTCTTCAAATTTTAGATACAACTTTTCAAAAAATATGTTTATAAATATTTCTTATGTGATTAAAATCGGTCCATCTTGCTCTTGCTTGTTGTAAAGTGAACCGACAGACGCAAATTGTTTAAAATAGAGTTATCGTGTCTCTACCAAACACCACAGATTTGTATTTGTATATTATGTTTGCATTATACAGAATTTTCGCATTTTTTTTTTACAAATTTCAAATTATTAATGTTGCTATTCATAATTTCGCAATAGCAAAATCTTGCTTTTTACAATCTTACATTTACATCTCGCACTAAAAAAATGTCGTAAACTTGACCCAAATTTCACAATATTAAACTTCGCATATCAAAATCTTGAAAATCCCAATTTTGCAAATTGAAATCTTACAGTAAGTTATCGTTGTCAGATGCGCACTGAAAAAAAACTAGAAAACTAAAAACTTTCTCTTTTGCTATTATTGTGTTTCAAACGGTATTTCAAACAATTTAAAAATATTGATCTGATATTACAACTGGACATGCCATTTCTATATTCTCAACAATAATTGAAAAATTAACAATAATAGTTATGAATAACAATCAAAAATAGACAGGCAGAAATATTGCAAAATTTAATTGCATTGCAACAAATACCTAACTATTATTTCATCTCACTCGAAATTTTGAATCTATTTTTGCAATCTTGCATGTAATTTAATTTAGTGAGTTTTTAGTTTGCAGTATTTAGTTGTTGCAATGTTGTTAAAAGATGTGTATTGTAATTGCAAGATTATAAAAAGCGAGATTTTGTAATTGTGATATTTCACAATGCGAGATTTTAATTTGCGAGACTTTGTACCTAAAAGCTATGGGTTTGTAACTGCGAAATGATGCAAACAAGATTATTGATTTGCAAAATTTCGTTTTTCCCGATTTAAATTCAAAATTTTGTCAGCCGAGTTTTTTTTTTTAAATAAATGCAAGATTTTGGTTTGCGGGATTTCGTACTACCATGCCCATATAAATGCCGGCAAAATTCTTTTTGAAACAAACAGTGAGAGTTCATTTTAATCCCAAACAAATTCCATGAAATATTTACAGCCCTATCAATAAAAATTGCTCAAATATCTTCACATAATTCACAAATTAACCTAAACTTCGATCGAAAATAAGTTCACGAGTTAAAATATCATTATATCAATACAAATATAATCTGCTTACCCACGTTGAGTACAAAATCTTAACGAAAATCTACTACGTACAATCCACAAAAACTCAGCTTACCAATAAATTTAATGAACTGCACAAGATTTGACACTTATTTTTACTAACTAAAGATAATTCGTCTCTTATTTGTGTTTATTAATAGCTTAATAGTTGATTGGCGATTTTTATTTTCCAATACATGATTTTCACCAAATATATTTTGCAGAAGTTTCTATTTTTTTACTTGCGATATATACATAATTGTTACTTCATATATAAAGGGTGTTTTTTTAATGGTATAGATCTTTGAATATGATTTCTGGCATATAACCGTCACGGCTGGTTCGAACGTAGTCTAATGTGGAGGTGCAATTTTCAATGACTTTTTCTAACATTTGTGGCCGTATATCGGCAATAACGCAGCGAATGTTGTCCTCCAAGTGGTTAATCGTTTCGGGCTTATCGGCGTAGACTATATAGTGATTTCACATATCCCCACAGAAAATAATCAAGGGGTGTTTAGTCGCACGATATTGGAGGCCAATTCACGGATCCTTAACTTGAAACTATGCGGTTACCAAACGTTTCGTTCAATAAATCAATTGTTAAAACCACAGCTCCTGCACATCATGGTTGTTCAATTGATTACCGGAAAAGACAGTAATCATCTAGAGTGATCACCGTTAACTGTTACGTTCTGGCCAACATCGCTTTTAAAGAACTACGGATCAATTATTCCACCAACCCATAAAGCACACCAACAAATCAGTTTTTGTGTCATACACTTGAAGGTTAACGTTACTCCAAATACGGCAGTTTTGTTTATGGACTCGAACAGAACCATGATTTTCAAAATGAATTTGCACGATTAAGAAGCGTTGCTTAGACGTCAGTCTATTCATGTTGAAATTCGAAACCAAACTAAAAATAAATCACTTGACAGCTGACAAAATGGCCACCAGTTAAAATAGTGCTGCCAACTTTAAGTTCTATACGTCTTAATAAAAACCACCCGTTGTATCGTCTCCTAATTACAAGAACTAGGTAACTCAATTTTCAGTTTTTAAAATATCTCGGCAAAAACGGTATTATGTTATGCAATTTTTAAGACTTTTCAACATAAGAGAAACATAAAAATAAAACTATCAATCGTTCCCTAGTAGCTAGGTATCTATGAACCTTGCTATCTCCAATTTTTTTTTTTAAATTGAGTTACCTAGTTCTTGCAATCAAAGGACGATATGTCCAATTATGCATTCATAAAAAAAATTGAACTCAAAGATTTTTATCAGACTTGTAATTACAATAATAGGAAAGACGAAAAATTTAAGGCTCAGGATCCTGTCTGTCTGTCTAATTGTTCGGTTAAACAACTGCATCCATTTTCTTCAAACTTGGTACAAAGTAGTTTTTGGTTGTCCCAGAACATTATGTTTTTCATTTTCTTAAAACCAAAAATATCGGTACCTGCCATATTTTTTTTTTTGTTTTAATTGTTCTACAACTTTTCTTCTTTCTTAAAATAAAAAAAATAATTTTGAGCGATAAAAATTTTTCAAAATTATTGGAACTCCCCGAAAGATATTAATTTTTTGTTTTTCTTTAAAACGTTGCGACCGATTTTAATAATAATGTTCTCCAAAAAAGTTCAAATAAAATATCGTGTACAAAAATTTTTCAAAAAAGTATTTTATTTTTTTTTTTATATTTTTTTGCAAACTCAATATTTCGAAAACAACTCGGTCGTTTTTCAACACTTCTCAGAATATTTAAAAAAAAAAAAACATTTTACTTGTATGTAAAATAATTACGGTACCTTCCATTCAAGTGTTAAAAAAACCCACAGAATTTTTCTCAAAAACGAGATTTTGAGAAAAAATAGTTTTCTATGCCATATTTTTTTTTTTTGAAAGTTTGATTATAAAATCGGGCTAGTTTTTTTTATTTACTTTTTGACTATTTTCGATCTTGAATTATTTCATTATTGTCTTAACTATGAATGAATGAACTATGAATGAATGTATATCAAAATTTTCAATTTTTAGGAACATTTGATTATAAAAATAGAACTAATTTTTGTTTTGAATTTAATTTTTAGTAAAACCTTAAAATTTGCCAATTTTTTCCTTTTTCTAAAAAATGTTTATTTTCTAAAAAACTCCATCGGTTTTCAATTTTTTTTTAAATTAAAATTATATAATTAATTACCTAATACATTTTTACTAAGAAGGGCCTCACGAGTACTTGACAAGTTTCCCCTAACGAGATTTTCTCTGTGAAAAACTTTGCAGTGCCTTGACTAAACTTGGCAAAACTTGTCATTTTTCCATTTTAGTTTTGTATCAAACATTTTAACGAAATATTTGTTTCATTTAAAAAAACTCAATTCTATATCTTCAAATTAGGTTTTTTGTTTGAAAATCTAATGTGGTTTCAAATTTTAACGACAGAGACCGAAGGGAATAATGTTTGATGAGATGGTTTTAGACTGTAACCACCGGGTAACTAAGGGTTGAGCTATTTCTGGAACTGTATTCATCTCTTCAACACACTGTTCCATTAGTCTCAGTAGTACCAACATAGATGATGATTATTATAATGATTTATATTTATTTCAAAAGAATAGTTACTTTTCATTTCGATATTGACAAAGTCATTCTTTGTCATAAATTAACCCCCTCTTACAAACAAATCAATTAACTCGTCTTAAATGGTACATAATTATAGCATGACAAGCAACATTTCTACCTGTTCCACTAGCTTAAATTCGTAGAAATATTTATACAACTTTCAAAACAATAATTATTGTAAACAAAATAATGCAATTGTGTAATTCTCGATTGTACAAACAAAATCTAAAAGGAAAATGAAGTGATTACCAATTCAAAGTGCACGATAAAAATATAATGACTGTACAGTACATATCTATCATTCATTTATTTTATTTATATATAAATTACGGGAAAAACACATGAAACAGCAATGAAGTGCATTCGCGGATAATTGGGATATTTGTTATTGGTATTCAAATTCGCCCGAAATTCAACAAAAGCAATACAAACAACAAAAAAAGTCTATTAAAAGACCACCAACAATGTTTTTTTTTTCTAAAAAGAAAAAACTTCTTGAGTTTGAACTCAATTGTCCCTCTGTAAAGCGAAGAAAAAAATTGTTTATGTTTTTGAAAAAGAAATAAAATTAAAAAAAAAAGACTCAGAACATAAATAATAATGTTGATCGAGTTTGGGCGAATGCCAAAGTACGACCTAACTGCACAGTTTGATTGACGTTTTTCGCTACTGTAACGTGGTGTTTTAATACCGAAAATGAAAGAGTAGCTAAATATAAATAAAAAAAAAATAACAAAAATTTAAATACGTATACGCCATCCATGCCATACGGTTGGTTGGTTAATTTGTTTATTTTTTTTTTTTGGTTTTTTGGTTTTGCTTCTCAACTATCCACCATCGGCATCGAACCGAACGAACAACTTTGGCAACTCACGTGATGACGGAATTTGATCAAAAATCGAAATTGATTTTGCCTTAAACTCTGAAAATACAGTGGTGGATTTTGTATGTCAAGGAAATCCTCTGTCTATGGGCCTGCATATTTGAGGGTTCCAAAAAAGTGAAGAGTTATAAGTTCCATGGGAATAAATCTTATTTTTAAGAATTTTGAGTGCGACTTTATTCAATTTTTCATTTGGATTACTCACATATTGTCAATTTGGATTACTCACGAAGTATGGAATAATAAAAATTGAGTGGGGGCCTTGGAGATAATCCTTTTTTTTTTTATTCAAAGTGATGTAGATCAAAATTCTGGTTCTACCTGGTGACGAAAATTTTGTATTTCATCAAAATCTGGTTTTTAAAATTTCACAATTTCTTAGAGTTTTGTGCCTAGTCATAATTTCGAGTTTCTATAATGTGAGGTATCTCATTGAACCTAAACAAATAAACATGATCTAATCCATCCCTCTTTGGATGGCGCTGACACTTCCTAATTGCAGATTCGATAACGAGTTGACACTGCCAACGATTTGTTTTTCTTCAACTGTAAAAGTTGGAAATTTTTCTAACCGAAACACGCTACAATTTACAATACTTAAGTAGTTTACTATATTTAGAATATCGATTTTGTGAAAAAGAAAAACACGAATTACCAGAGTGAAACGATTAAATGTTTTTAGTTTAAGGTTGAATGATACCTTAACATCACGATATTCTATAAAAAAAAAAAAAAAAAAAATACAAAACAAAACAAAACATGTACCTTCAACAAAATTTGTCTAAATTTTATTTGTCAACTAATGCAGAGATGACGTTTGTTGGTAATAATATTTGTGTATTTTTTTTTTTTTTTTTGGCATGCTATATTGCGCGTCATTATTGTGGAATTTATTGTGAATGCTTAATTTTAGACATGGAACTACGTTAGTTGTAGCATTTTAACAATTTTACAATTGATGTAAATACTGGGAATCACTATAAATGATGAATGTCTTTAATTGGTGTTGTTGTTTTGAATACACAAATTATAGATAAATAAAGAGAAATATTTTTGGTTTAAATAAATTATAAATAAGTTCAAATGAATATAATTGTAGTTTCCAAGAAATGTTTTTTTGCCTATGCTTGTTTTGCAAAGTAAATTGGTATTATGTACAATGTACTCGTACATAGATACATTTGTATGTGCTTAAGATGTGCAACACAAAATAAGTGGGAACACTAGGTTATTTGAGTTGTAGTAAATTATAAAATTTCAATTGAAAAATGAAACAAATCAAAGAGATTTCTAAGAAATATGGAATTGCAATTGCAAAAATAAAATACACTTGAAAAAAAAATGGAGGAACAAGACTTTTTTCAAATTTTGTTAGTGTTTTTTGAAGATCTGTATCTTTGTGAAGAGTGATCGTTTTAAGGTGAAACAAAAAGCATTCTACATTTCTTTGTTTTTTGTTTCGAGATTTGTTTGCAAATATTTTTTTTTTGCAGTAGCGTTATTGCAAAATATTGGCACGAGACAAAAATTGATTTTAAAATTTTTTTTTAACGTCGTCATTTTTATGGATATTTTTTTGAGTCAATCAAATCTAATAGTCAGATAACTTGTTTTTCAGCTTTAGTTAATTTTGTTTTGTTGCTGTCGTACAATTTTGTTGCGCATTGTTTATCCGTCTTTGAATAAAAAAGATACTTCTGGCTTTGATTACCAATATCTCGGCAAAAAATTACGTCATAAAAAAAATCAAGAACATTTTTGGTAACTGTAAAGTTTTTAAAGAGTTTTGTAGAAATCATTTTTTTACCCTTCACCGTTAGTTTCGAAAAAGTACTAAAAAAAAGACTTTTTGTTGCCTTTCGGTTAATCTTTTGTATCTTTGCAAATTTGTATTGCATGACTTGCATTGGTTTGCTGTATGCAGATTTGTAGACTTTTATAACATCAAATATTCCTGTTGATTTTCAAACTGATTCAACAAACCGTTTTTCTTCACCAAAGTCTTACCAACCAATTAATGCCAGTTTTTCAGTTCAGGATTAGCTCTGAATTAAATCAGAGTTAGCTAATCCTGAAAATAAATTAACTCCGAGGTAATTCATGAACAGTTTTTCATCACGACACTATGGATATCACCCTTCTACGCCTTTCTCGCATCAAATTAGAGATGGCGCTATCCACTGAAATGGCCCTAAATTTGGTCCCTGAGTTATTTCACCAAGTTAGGTGAGTTAACAAGTTAACTAGGAGTTAACTTAGGATTTCTATTTACTGAAAAACACTCAGCTTTAACCCCAAGACTAGGATGAACCCTCAATGAAAAAGTGGCCCTTAAAGGAACAAACTGTGTTGTTCCTAAACATTGCGCATCGAAATAAAAATAATACAAACAATTTCCTTTGACTTTTTTCAAAGTTTTGCATTGGTTAGATACTTTTTTGAGTTGAAATGAAATAAAAAGGACATTTTTTCCCTAAAAATAAAAAAATTAAAAAAAAAAAGCTTCAATACAAAAATCTTTTAGTTTATTTTGGAAAAGTTTACTTTTTATTATTTTTATGCGACTTGGTTAGGAATGCGAATGGTTAGGAGAGTCAATTTTACATTATATCACACCCTACATTACGCACATCTTTAATACAATTTGAATGGCAGAAATACTCCCAGGAAGCCAAAAAAGATATAAACAGTTCCAAGAAGTCAAAATGCTTATGATTAAATTTGTTTGTGGTGTAGTCTCCATGTTGTGTTTTTAATTTAAATAAAACGATTTTAGAAATTTTTTAATTTAAAAGTTCCTAAGTTTAATTAATTTTAATTTTTCACAACATAAATTATTATTTCGCATAGCGACGCGTTTCGGTTACATTGAACCATCTTCGGGCTTAATTTGCTGACGCGTGGTGTTTAACCAAAATTCATTTTTTAAATTAAAAACATTCTAAAATCGTTTTATTTTTAATTGAATATAATAACTAAATTTGGATAAAAGACCTATTATATTGATATTCGAAAAAAGTTATACATCAAGCAGCATGGTTTTTGCCAGCAGTACATTTCTTCAACCGCCTTAGCTATAAGACTTTCCTTGTTGTTATTTTCCTAGTAATTCTTGATTTTTTTTTTTTAAACCTTTTATACTGTAGAGCATTTTTACAAACTCTCAATATTGTATGGTTTCTCATTATCTGTGGTACATTTAGAGAGGAAATGGATTCATTTAATACACAATTATCAGGCTTTCTTCGAACTACTTGTGGAGTCCCTTAAGGTTCTTTTCTTAGACCAATTCTCTTTCTTTCGTTTATCATATTCGAATAAATACTGATTTTATTCAGCTTTTCAATAGTTTGACGAAGAGAAGATTATTTTTTTCATATAGACGCAAGTTTAAATTTTGACAGGAGTCAACTGACAGATGCCTGTTGACAGGAGCAGTGTTGCAAGTTATATAGCGTCCTAATAGGGTAAAACACTCATACACCAGTGCGCAATTTATAAAAACTGTCGACGGAAAAAACTTAATGTTGATGCCGTCTACATGAAGGGATCAATCAAATTAAAACAAAATCATTCATAAATCATTCTCAAGTTTAGAGAAGGCCCTGAAAAGGCTTCGGTAGGGGCAATCTTAACAAGGAAAACTTGTCAAATACTAGTGAGGCCCTCGCTATAAAAAACTTTGGGGGGTGAATCTTTTTAACCCAATGCTAATGTCCCATTCATAGCAAAAAAAAATATTTTATACCCATCATACAATAGTAAGAAAAATTAAAGTAATTTTCAAAGTTTCACACCTTTATTGCGAAGTGGCTCAGTAGTAAGCGTATTGCACTGGTAATCAAAAGATGATTGGATCAAATCACTGTTGAGACAACTTTTTATTTTCTGTTTGTCTCTCGAGAGGCAAAAGGTTACATTAATGACAAGGTCCTAGAGAAAATCAATAGTTACCCTTGCTAGCCTCAATGTTAAACTTTCTAGGGCCTCTTTAAAAACTAGATTATTTTTCCAGGTGGTCACTGTTTTGTCAGGTTTAATTAAAATGAATTGTTTTCTTTTTACGAATCCAAAACTTGCCCATTAGAATAGTTTTTCCTGTATCGCTATCAAAAATGTATGCGATAACCTATTCTAACCCCAACAAGTTTACAAATTAAAACCATAATAAAAATTAAAAAATTATAATTGATTCATTTTTGTATGTACATATGTTCTATTCTTACGTGTAACTTTGTTTGTGCTATGAAAACATTGCACGTCTTAAATATAAAGCTAACATAATAATGATGTACGTATATCATCAAAACCAAACAAAAAATCTAAAACATCTTGTTTTTGTTGATGTCCGTAAATTCTTTTGAAGTGAGCATTATTATTTTTAGATATCTACATACATTCATTACATGAGAAAAATAAAGAATATACATGTATTCAAGTATTTATATTTACATACATACACATACATGTTTAGCATAAGAAACGTTTCACAATATTAGAAACGTGTTTCAAGTCACACCCCTAACTCTTAAATTAAATTAAAAGAAACAAAAAAAAAAAACACCTGCTAGTGCAATTTTTATTGTATATATTTACATAAAAATTTCTGTATCCATCTATTAGATGCGCAGTTGAGTGTGTTGTTTAAATTTTTTTGACCAAAACTGCATCCATCAGATAGATAACTAAGTGTATTGCGTGCTATACAAATATCTGCTTTGCAATCAGCTGTCTGAAGAACAAAAAAGCTCGCTCTTTTTGAGCTTTTTTTTGTTAGATTGAGTGGTTAAGCGGGTTGAACTCAATGTTGCCACTTTCATACAAAAGTGAGTTTTTGTTTAAGAATGTTTATTTTAAATACTTGTCCTCATGTTCAAAAATTTGTATTATTTTTTCTGGCGAAGCGACTGTTGACAGTTAGAATGATTCAAACGCAATTTGACGTTTGTGCTCACACTTGAGATTTTAAACAAGTGGGACTAAAAACTTGTAGCAGCAACTAGAAAAAGTCATGTACGCATTTTGGATTTTTAATCGTATGATTTAAATAATCACCATTGCAAGAAATTAGACAAATTTGTTTAAATGTAAATGCACAAATATTCTATAAAATCGCAGTGATTCTATTTTTTTTTAGCAATTTTTAAGGCTCGAAATTCAATAGCTCAAGTGGAGTTAAATGAAACTGCACGCACTTGCGAAACGTCGTAGCGAAACGTCATATTTGCTTGCGATTATAAAATCGCTGGGCAGATAACCGCAAGTGAATAAAAGGAAAAAGCTGTTCTTTTAATCGCAATGACAAAAAATCCCAAAATCGTTCCTAAGCTAATCGTCAACAAGATACATATGTATTAGTAAATTGTTGCGATTGCTTCGACGCATGTCGGTTTATGCATTCACATTGAAAGCTGATTGTTGTATTTTGATAGATGGCCGGAGTGAGTGCTTGGCAATAATTTATTGCGATTCGCCGTCGCACGATTATTCAACTATAAAATTAGAACTCAAAAAGTTTAACTGTAAATAAAAAGCACATGACACTAAGATATCAAGCTGAGTTGTGTTCAATGTTCTCAGTCGCAACGACAGAAAATCGCAATTGCTTTTGTGGCCTCAGGCTAGAAACGCAATTGAAATTTTAATCACTCGACTTTTCAGTCACCAGAAATAGAACATTTCAATTCAAGGCTAGGACCGCACTTGCAATTTCAAAGCCGCATTTGGATGTTTGTACTCACACTTGCGATTTAAAATAGTGCGACTAAGAAATCGTAGTCACAACTAGAAAAAAATCATGGTTTGGCCACAAGAAATGAAACACATGATTTAAAACGTGAATGCGCACATATGCGTCTTTTAAATCGTAGCGATTAAAATATGGAACCAGATCCATTCTTTGAGCGTTCTTTCAGTCGCAAAATTAAATAAATCAGAGTATTTATTATAGTTGTATTTCGAGCGATTAAAGAATCGCACGATAGATAATCGCAAGTGAGTGCATGGCAATAATTTCTTGCGTTATCGATTTTTCAATCGCAATGACTGAAAATGGCCTTAAGGTAAAAACGCCCATGCGATTGTCTGCCGCGCGATTATTCAGCTTCAAAAATAGACCTCAAGAAGTTTAACTGCGAATAAAAGCACATGTCACCAAGAAATCAAGCTAAGTTGCGATCAATGTTCTTAGTCGCAACGACAGAAAATTGCAATTGCTGTGTAAGGCGATGACAATATTTCCTTGTATCTCAGGTTTGTTTTGCATAAACATAACGAAAAAAACCCTTTCGTTAAATTCTTTAAAATTAACAAACTCTTATCAGTTTGTTCTACATTTTTACATGTCTAACAGTTCGACGAGATTTTTAAGTAATCAAAAATAATATTTAAAGAAAGTATTATTTTAGTTTCAGAAAGTGGCATCTCTGATTGGGTTCTCATATCACAAAAAATAATCAGAACATTGTTTTTTTTTTTTCATTTGTACTTAAACTTTTTTCCTCTGATGTGGTTTCTTGGGGCCTCGTTATAGGTTTATCTCGTTGTGGTTGGCTTGTAGTCTTGTTCTCACTGATCATCAAGGTACATACCTCCTATCCCCAAAAAAAACAAAAATGTTTTTCACAGCAGAAAAAAGCGCAGAGTGTAAATAAATGGCAACGTTTAGTGCTGTTTATAAATAAAAATTTAAATTCTTTGTTAGTTATTTTTTCTTTCTTTTTTTTTATAAATTTGTTTAACAAATTTATTTATTTTGCTGTCGCGAAACTTGTTTTTTTCTTTTATTATTTTTATGTGCTCTCCTATACATAAAATAATTATTATTTAATGTATTTTTTCAATGAAGTTATTTTAATAATTTAAAAAAAAAAATAATATTTTGCCAAATTATAAGGTTTTGTGATAAAATTTGTATAGTGGAATAGTTGTAAGATGAAGTGGTGATAAATTGTATGCCTCTCTTGATGGAGTGTTATTGCAACTTAAGGCACAACATATATGAAGTGGAAATAATTTTTATTTAAACAAAATAAAGTGAAATATATAGAGATTAAGCAAAGAAGAAAAAAAAAAATAAAAAAAAAAATCCAAATAAAATTAAGTGCAAAGATTTAACCAAAATACCGAAAAAACATGGTGGGAAAAATTCTCGCAGTGCGTACAGACTTGGATAGTTTTAGTCGGCGCAGCAGTGTCTATGTCAATCCAGAATGTGAGAAATTTTTCGAGCTGCCACCGTATATTGCCGCCAGTACAAATGACTTGACGACGAAATGTCAGTGTTGGCAATTAAGTCCAGGTAAATAATATTAACAAAGAAAAAAAATATATATACATATTTTGAAAATGTTAATTTTAAGAGAATTAAATAAGTGAATAAGTCAGGTGGTGTTAATTATTTGTCGGTAAAAGAAAAAAAATATAAATATTCAAAAAAAAAAGCGAAATTTATTTTTAAACATGTTTCAGGTTATTGGTTGGATCCGGTCATAAAAAAATATTTTTATTTTTTTTTGTTGATTGTGGTATTACTTATACCTAATATATTTAGTATTTTACATGTATTTTATAAAACAAGGTCTTAAATAAATTACATTTATGCTCATAAAGGTAGATTAGTTTATGAATATTTACAATTTAATTGGTTGTTTTGCTTTAAGATAGCAATGGCGTGAATTTTTTTTTTTGTTTGTAATTGGCCTTATATTGTAGATTTTATGCAGCTAAACTTTAGAAATATAAAATAATAAAGTATATAATTTTCTTCTTAATACGCTCTTATAATTACCATTTGTTTGATGTAAGCTGTCATAATTAATGCATCTATTATAACAATTAAATAATAAAGAGCAATTAACGAGTTCAAAATATTTACACGGTTATTATTATTTTTTTTTTAATATTTAAATTGCTGGATTTATGCAAGCAACTAAGCAAGTCCGGACATGTGGCAAACATGATTTATTTATTTCCTTTAAAAAATTTTAAATGAGTTTCTTATGATTAGCTCACTCAAAAAAAAATACTTAACCCAGATGTGTCTAGTGCTAAATTTTTTAACATGAATTTTATTACGTTTTTTTAAATCGTTCTTTTCTGTATTGGAACTATATGCTTGAAAAAGAAACACTCTGCATTACTAAATTGAGCTCAGATTTTTTTAAATCATTGTGAGTGAATATATGGAATTCTCTCACTAAAAAGGGAAAAAAGCTCAAATATGGAGCAATAAAACGCCAGCTTTATTTATAAAGACATTTTGAGACCTATTTAACTTAAAAAAACTTCTTATCAGCTCCTACATGTGAAACCGGTATTTAAAATTAATTTTTATATCTGCGCAACATAATTAAAAAAACCACTTAGCTTAAACGCCTTCCACCTTGCTTAGAGGTTATTAAAAGCCATTTTAAATCTATTTTGGCAGTTGAGGAAAATTGTTTTGCTTTTTTGTTTACTAATTGAAAAATAGAATTTTGATCTGATTTTCTTCAAAAATTCTGTTTTGCTTATTCGTTGGTTCATATCAGAGTCCAAGGCCTAAATTCCACAAATACACGCAAATACCTGACCAAAAAATAGAAAACAATATAAACCAAAATGGAGTCTGATTTCATTTCATTTGTAGTTATTGCTTTTTTTTCTATCTAAAGAGTTGATGCATGTGTTTAAAGCTGTTCAAGATAGATATGAATATTAGAGCGTTATATGAATCTCATTTCTGTGTTGGCAAAGTATTTTTTTTTTTTTTTTTCAATGATAAGTGGATTATAATTTTATTTTCTTAAAAATGGCGCCCAACCGAATTTCCTACGGCTTTTTGTGGGGGGGGGGGGGCTTATTTTTCTATTTGTAACTTATTTTTGACATACTAAGGATGTAACTTAGCTCGGGAGTCATTATTATAATCCTGTCGTCCATTTTTCCAAAAAGATATGCCAGCCGCATATTGGGAAATATCAAATTGATAGATTAAAAAATAAAAAAATGAGTAGACGGTCTTCTGTTAATAAATAGATGTTGCCATTTTTCGGAAACATACTTTTTTTATATCACATGGTAAGACTTCCTCATTTTTCTTAGGTTATTTTTAATACATTTTTTTAACGTGGAAAATGTTGCGGAAACGCTTCCAGTCGTCAAACGTTCATGTCTGAAAAGATAAATGTTTAGTAAACGCACCTACGTGTAAATTGTGAAGGTTGCAACTTTTCGAGAACATATACTTTTTCTTTATCCCAAGGGATTGGTCCTCAGGTTTTTACTTTTGTGGCTAACATCAGCAAACGTACAAATCGTTCTGATCCACCATTAATAATTCCCATGCCTCCGTACCATACATAGGAACGGGATGATAAGTTTCTGAACGGTGACACTTAATTTGCTCGAGAGAAGACTTTGCTATCTTATAGCCAAACAAAAGCAGCGATTGGCAAGAGTAATTCTTCGTTTGATCTCAGCACTGAGTTGATAGTGGAACATAGTCTATGACTACCTTGCAATTATAGCTCTCTATGGTGTTGAATGCCCCACTGACATCACGTCCGATTCTGTCAATATCGTCAGCGTAAGTGAATAATTGGACGGAATTCTGAAAGATTGTCTTGAAGTGAGAGTCTTGCACCTATTCTTTCAAGAACGATGTTTGAAAAGCCTTGCTAAAAAAAAACTCATGACATCAAAGCGGCCTTAAAATCTATAAAATTTCTGGGTTTTTTTTCCAAGTTCTAAATTTAGTGGTGCAACAGCTCGTGGAGAACCAGGGCCTAGTGACTTACAACTCTCAACCATTTCTGTGTGTGTATTGTTGACACTAATGGAGGGGACCAATTTTTTGCCGAGTCAGAACGACTAGATGAGAAGTACTAATTTACGACAAATATACTCTTGGAGGATTTACCAGTTCCTCGCAAGAATCAGTACCTAGGGAAAAACATTTTGTTTTAGGTGGCAGCAGTTGGGAATCGAACCCAGACCTTCGGCATGACAGTCTACTTTTTTTTCAAGATCTGTCATTGTGCAAATATTTAGTCGACCTATCAGACTATTGACGAATGGCTTCGGGCGCTCACAAAGTATGGCAGAAAAGATCTTGTAGGCGATGTTAGGGACACTGATGTCACTGTGGAGTTGGTGCAGTCCAAAGGATTGTCTTTCTTGAGAATCGGGCAAACAATGATGAGCTTCCATTCATTGGACATGCTTTCATTCGACCATATTTTTTTGCAGATTAGCTCTGGCATGCTCCTAACTTATTCAACCTCAGTCACATTGAACAACTCGGCCGTAAGGCCATCAGCTTAACGAGCTTCATTAGACATAAATTAAGAAATAGCAGATCGTCAAGATCAGGTGGATGCAATTGTTGGTCTACGTCTGCCAAGTTGATTGGTCATCATGAAGTGTCTCTCATCTTAGACGTTCGGATTTGGAATTCCTGCTGACTAACATCCTACATAGTGGAATGATTGAAATTTAAGTTTCTCCTGGTTCTCAGCAAGTTTTTGCAAAAGTCATTTTTTGATGGGCTGCGACCGACGGATAAACTTTTATAGTTCCAAATATCACAGCAAATCTCACGAATTATTTTTCTTTCACAGTAAATTAAGTTGTAAATAAAATTCAGACTTTTAAAATTTTGTTCAATGTACCAATAGAACCAGGTTCTTAGTGGAATTTGTTTCTAAAAATAAAGAAAATATATTTTGACGATTCAAAATTGAATCTATTATTGGAATACGATATGCCAGTAAGACCTAAAGACTTTTAAATACAACTTTAATAGCACTTGACTGTTTAGAAGAAAGAGGTATAGCGAAAAACGAAAGAAGCTCTGTTTTTCATTAGATATCTTATATCTTTATACTTGTGGGGTTTTTATAAATATAAAAAAAGGTGCCAACATACAAATATTGAAACGAACCTCACATATTTTAGATAAATACTTTTAAACAACAGAACAGTACTCGTTTATAAGTACAAGTAGTTCATACCTATACCCCTCTGTCTCTCGTACTTAAAACCATCAGAACATTAAATATACAAACAACATTTTTTTTTTGCCAAAAACGTGCATCTGGAAGTTCATCCTTGTACGAAGAAAAGTTTATATACAAATTGATGATAATGACAAAGAATAATAAACATCACATCACATGCTCCATCCAAAAGACAAATGTTTATGAATATTTTAAAAGAAATGACGCAAGTTATAGATATTTGAATGCTTTCGTTTTTTTTTTTTTTGTCTAAATAAAGAAGCTATACCTCCATCCATCTATAAACATTAAGAACTGAAAAAAAAAATAAAACCGACAAAGAAAATGTATTTCAAGGTGAAAAATAGTAACAGTTCAATAATTGTGATGAGTACAAAGTAATGAAAGTTCAAAACTCTTCACTGTTTATGTAAATGTTCTACTATTTATCGAATTTCATTTGGAATTTGACATAGAATTGTTTGATTTTTATCTGCCGGTAAGAGGTAAAGTCATAAAAACACCAATTTTTGTATGCTTTTTGTGTCGAAAATAATTCTCCAAAGTAGCCTGACTTGTTGCAGTAAAAATGTAGCTGATTTTACTGTCGCATAATAATAAAACACGTGCAGTACTATTTGTCTAATTTTTGTAATTCAAGATCATCCTTGTTTCGGGGTAAAACTTGAGTTAATTCCAGAAAAGTAATTTTCAGTCATCTTAAACCATTGCAAAGACCATAGACTTGATGTAGCCCCACAGGAAATAGTCTAACGGTGTCAAATCGCACGACCAAGATGGCCAAGCGACTGAACCATTTCGTGAGATAACACGTTCTCCAAACTTGGTTTCCAATAAATTTATTGTGACATTTGCTGTGTGGCTTGTGGCGCCGTCCTGTTGGAACCACATGTCCGCCAAGTCCATATCATCCAATTGGGGAGACAAATATTCGGTTGTCATTGAACGGTAGCGATCGCCATTCACAGTAACGTGCCGGTCTTGATCATCACGGAAGAAGTACGGCCCAATGACGCCGCCGACCCATAAACCACACCAAACCGTAATTTTTTCGGGATGCAATGATGACTCATGGAGTACGTGTGGATTGCTGCCTGACCAATACCACATATTTTGTTCATTGACGAAGCCATTCAGCCAGAAATGAGCCTCATCGCTGAAGATGATTTTTCGATGAAAATCCGAATCATTTTCAAGTTGTTGCTTAGCCCAATTCACGAATATACGACGCTTCTGGTGGTCAAGCGGCTTCAGTTCTTGCGTCAATTTTATCTTGTAAGGATGTAGGCCAAGATCTTTTCGCAAAATTCGCCACAACGACGTTACAGAGATGCCCAACGCTTGAGAACGACGTGTGAGGGGCTTTCTGCAACTGAAGCCTCAGCCGCAGCAATATTTACTACGGGCACTTCTTTGTCTCACTGGCACGGGAACATTTTGTACTGTGCCTGTGAATTCAAATTTTTCCACTAGACGCTCAATTATTGATCTGCTAGGACTATTATGACGACCATAAATTGGACGTAGCGCTCTTAAGGTTGAGGCCACTGACTCGGAATTTAGGTAGTAAATTTTAATAATATCGACTCGTTGTTGGCTCGTATATCTTTCCATAATGAAATGGTTAACCTTACTGAAGAGAAATGTCAAAAAATCGGCAAGAAATATGGCGTCGTTTGCTGTCCCTGTCACTCTACTTTTGTAGCGTCCCTGTTGAAAAACCTTTTATATAAGGTGCCAGCCCCAGCTGCTGGCCCCAAGCCATCTCAATAACAATTTACTCGATTTTAGCTTGCTGAGTGAATATAGTGTCGCACATCGATTTCAATAGATTTCTGACAACTGACAAAAAAAGTTAAACCCTCTCTAAAAAGGCGTTTCTGAGTTAACTCGAGGTTAATTTAGTTTCAGGATTAGCTAACTCGGATTTAACTCAGCAATGAAATACTGCCCCTAAGTATTAAATTAGGATCCAATATTTAAATTTAAGCAAGAGGATATAAAGAAACTTTCACTCCCAGTTATTTAATTTTTTTGGAAGCCTTTTCAAGCGTTTAAATACATTCAGCATGAATCCAAAACCCATAATAAGTTGTCTATTCGTGTGCCCGCTGACCGCGTCTGCTAGAGACCGAATAGTAGTTTTAACATGCGATATATGTAGGTACTATAAGGTTTGGATTCGTGAACAAAAATTCGAGATAACAATCAAACATGTCATTACGATAATAGAGAACCCCAAAAAAGTGAGTGGCAAAATTTTGTCCGTCTGTCTGGCTGTCTTTACCTGGACCTACAACATAAACCACTGAAGCGATTTTCTTCAAATTTTGAACTTAATATTTTTTTGTTATTCTCTAGAGGGTAAATTTTATTTTTTTTTGCCTCTAAAATCAACGGTACTTGCTAAACAACCATTACGCTTATTTGTCTCAAAAACGACTCCAACGATTTTGATTAAGAAAAGTACGTTTTGGTAAAAAAATTTACGAAAGCCGTAATTAACGGTACCTGCCATATAAGGGTTTTCTTGATTTTCGACTTTCTCATTAACGGCTCAAAGGATTTCTGTAAATATATTTATGCAAAAGCTACTTAAAATTTAAGAAAATAAATAATTTTGGATTTTTAAAAGAATATTTCATTTTTTTTTATTCAATATCTCGAAAACTACTCTATGAATTTCTTCGAAATTAGGTTTATAAATATTTATACAGTTAAAAGAACGATTAAAATGTTTTTTTTTTATATTTCTTTATTTTTGTTTTCAATTATTACTTTTAATATTTTTTTTTATAATTACTTTTATATTTTAAAAGTTCTTAACTCAAAGCAACATAAACATAAGAGCTAGTATTTGCGATCCAGTCGTGCATTTTATGTTATTTTATTTTATTTTATTTTATTTTATTTTATTTTATTTTATTTTATTTTATTTTATTTTTTTTTATCAATAGGGCTGAGCATCGCAAATCATCTGTCAGCTCTCAATTTTGTTCTCACTTTATTAACAATTTAAAACACACATAACAAAAAACACTCCATACATTATGAAGGTATACACTTTTAAACTCATTATTTTTGTTGTTCTTATTTTCAAAGGAAACACCGTTTATGTTCTTTCACAAAATTGATTGTAATTGGCGCCAATACGTGTTTAATTAATTAAATTAATTTATCATAGTACATAGGTATGGAGATAGGTTCATAAACCAATGACGAGCCCTTCCAAAAATATATATTTTTTTTTAAACCAATTAAATTCCCCCAAAACCTTTCCACCGGCTGCTTTTATATTTAATTGTCATCCATCAAATTCTATTTCGATTCACTTTCATCAAAAATCAATTTGACTGAATGGGTGTGTATGACGATGACGTGAATGGGTTCTAAAAAAAAAGAATCTATAGAGGATATAGATACTTTTATTACTCGTATTATTACATGCACGCATATAAAAGTTCATATTGATTAGCCTCATATAGCCACCCATTGAAATTCTTACAACCAAATAAAAAAAAAAGGAACAAATAAAGTGTGTGAATGAGGTTTCATATAGTAACTTGCTTTTTCCGTTTAAAAATTCGTAGTGCTTAGAATCATTCATTTAAATATTTTTTTTCTAAACAATTTTAAAATCGACTTCACTGAAATAAATAAATTATTAAATTCGACAGCTCGCGAAGATCCCGGGGCGCCTTATATTTTTAACCATTCCTTAATGCGTACGAGTGTTGTTATTCGGAAGAAATTTAGGTTTTACTCAATTTATACCAAAGTACAAACAAACACTGCTATTGTGATTGAAATTCAATATTTTACAAACCAATTGATATAAATTTTGTCAATTTAGAATGTGCAGGCTGTTATGAGTTATAAAATTTGATAATTAAAGATTAGTTTGATATTAAATAAACTGAGTTTTAAGATGCCAAATTTCAGTATTTATCAATCATCAATTGATAGTTGACAATCACAATAGAGGGGTGAAAGCTTTGTGTTTCTTCCCATCATCTTAGAATTTGACTAAAATCTCTATAATAGTTTTTTTTTTATGAATCCAAAACATACCCTTATGTTCATATATTTATGTGTATCGCGGGCAAATAAGCAAGAGGAATACAATTTGAGATTATAAAGAAATGTTTGCATTGTATTTTATCTTATCTTATACTGATCGTAACTGAAGCAAATTGAAAAGGAAAAACAAATTGAACACATATATGTATGTTTGTATATGTTTACAAAATGTATCGAAGGTGCAAACATTTTTATGATAAACAGTAAGTAACAAAAAAAAAGTATTTCACTGACTCGAATGTGTGCCTTGAACATATAGTAGCTAATATACCATATTGACGTTTAACTTCAATCGAATAGTCGGTCTATCTCATAGTATTTTTTTTTATCTAAACACAAACCATAATTATTTATACGAAGATGATTTTTTGATGGTCAAAAGAATTATCGTCTACCGGTGCTAGGGTAATAAAACAAATACATATAAATTATAAAACTTTAAAAAAATCTTCATTTGGCATAAAATTTGTCGTTACGCAATTTTTGAGAAGATACAATCGCCAGCCGTCTTGACGATTATTTTACTTTTCGATTTCTTTTGCTTGGTGCAAACTTAAAAATATCTTATCGTTTTTATTTTTGTATAAAAACATTTAAAAATATTTTGATTGATTGAAATGACATTTATAGGTAAAGCGATATCGACGCGACTGGCAACGCTCTAGACAGAGCATTTTTGGCACAAGGATGTCTTGTTGTTTTAGTGAACTTAAATTTCACACATTTCTAAGGAGACCTTACCTCCGATAAACTTGTATACCACTTCTGGGAATAGAATGACAGTGAAACACAGCGTAAAAGTATGCAGGATTTGATCACTATAGGGTGTGTTCGTTGATATTCTTTTGGAGTTATTTCTGACCACAATATGAGTAGAAGTTGATGACCTCCAATGTAATTTTGAAATACTTCTAAGCCTGAACATCTCGATATAAATCGGTAATCGATTCAAAGCACCAACTTTTAATACTGACTTAATTTTCATCTGACAGCTGACCAATCAAAAACTCGAAAAATTAAAAAATCTTAACTGAAATTTGATGTGTTGAAGTAGAAAAACTTTTTGCCCTATCCGCTCCGTCATTTTATTCTGAGCTCATGGAGCTTGATCTGATTGAAAAAAGAAACATACGTTAAGTGTTCTAGATGCTCTCAGCTTTTTGCCTTATTCGCCCGGTAATTTTATTCTGAGCTCATGGAGCTAGCTCTAAATGCTCTGAGCTAAAAAAAAAACATAGATCTTTTTTGACACGACCTCAGTGCTATGCTCGGAGCTTAAAAACAAAAACGCCTAATAAATACATCTAATATTATGTTGGTGTTACAATGAAAGTCCTATTAAAGCGGGAAATAAACGATGCTACAGCTGTCCCAATAGTTGGCCGAATCGCTGCTGCAACGATTAGTTTGTGCTCACACAACCAACCGATTATGAAATAGCTGCTTGCAAACGTCAGACATACCCGGTTTATAGTCGTGGCCGTCGGCTATGTACAGTGATTTAGCCAACGTGTGTACATTTTTGAATATTTTTAGTTTGTATTTTCTTTTTAAATAACTCTTCTTCTTTTTGACAGCTAATTTTGACATACTACGTTTGCTTTGTATACTTTTTAGTAAATTAATGCAACATGTAAATGTGAATAGCACGTTTTATTTTGCTTACCAAAAAAAGCCAATTACATATTTGCTAAAAAATAACTAGTCGTATTTTATGCTGTGTTAAAATTGTTTCAAATGTAAATGTCTTCTCAAGCTTTCTTGTTGCTTGATTTAAAAAAAAAAATTAAAGCTTTATCTCTCACTTAAGATCTGTCTAAAACTCAAATTGATGGTACTTGAGAGCCTGATTACACGATTCGTTTTTTTGCTCGTTTCGGACTTCGTCTTTTTGACACATTGGGTGAGAAAGGAATGGCCAAGTCTGGCAGGATTTTTGTGACGTTTTCTTTTGTGCTTTCTCTCTGTTCATTTTTTTTAACAAACAAATACAATTTTATTTCATTTTACGAGTAAATAAATAAAACTTGAATTTTCGAATGGTAAACAAAAAAATTAATCAGATTTAACGATTTCTCAACCTCAAAGTAGGTTTGTTTGGTATCTTTTTCGAGAAAAATATGTAAAACCTATCAAATTTTAAAAATATCTGAGGGAAAATTCTCTCAAAGCTGGGAAAACTTAATAAAAGTTAACAAACGCATTGAACTATGGACTGCACCAGCTCTTGTATAAACTTCAGCTTTGCCACTTTGCCACAATTTCTAATCTAATGCACTTTTTCTTAAAAAAAATTTTAAGCCCTAAACTCGAATCTACTGCACTTGCAGTTCCTACAAAAATATTATCATTCAACAAAATTCAACACACGAAATTTCACATTAACAAATATGTACATCTTATTTGTCTGTTCACATTAGACGTTGTTTCACGGTAGTTCCTGGACAAGAGAAGTGGGGGTCAGGGATGTCGTGATGCTTGAAAAAAATATAAACACCGGACTCATGAGACTCATTTGTTGTTGTTTCAATGTGCAAAGCATTAAAATTGTTGTTATTTTTTATGTGTTATGCTATGAGGCACTCACGAGTCCGAACTCAATTTTCCCAACCAACTAAACAGACTCTTAGTTTGTGCCTGAAAAAAGTAGAAGAATGTCAAAATAAGTGGGAGGAGTCAGTCCAATGTGAACAACGTCCATGATTTTATTTCGTTTGATAATTACGACACAATGACGTTTAAGTTTATTTCGTTTAGATAAAGTTCGTAAGTTTTTTTCTTGTTAATCGTTTTAGATAGGTTCATTTAGAGTATTTTTGTAAATGTATTTCAATTTAAATTCAACTCGCGTTCAATTGAACCGATGAGGTGAAGAACCAGGAATTGCCAAGTTATACTTAAAAAAAAAAAACACACAGGCATTACTTCTGTTGTACTATAGCATACATAGATCAGTCAATATGCCTTAGATTATTTCGCCTTCGCTCATTTGACAATAGTTTGTTTCTTGAACGAAAGCTTTTCCGAGAAAATTAAAAAATTGGTTCGAATTTTAAATTCTCAAATTGATCCTTTGTTGGGGAAACTCTAAAAAAAAAAGTATTCACTTGCAAATTTTTATGTCGATATAAATGGAAAATGTGTGTTGTTTTGTAAATGATTTGATAACTACCTACATATTTACTAATTCAAGCATTTAAAACAAAAATTCTAAAGAAAATTGATAGAAATTCAGTGCTTGCATGAAATTTTTAAGGTTGCACATCGAACAAACCTACCAAAATGCACCTACAGTGTCACCCTAGCTCGGATGACATCTGTCATATTTTTTCCAACGAAGCATCATTGATTTAGGTATGTTCAACTTTAATTTTTTAAAGAATATATAATACAACCAGAACAAAATACAGTACAATGAAACTAATCATTAGAGTTTTTGCACTAAATCTTATAATAAGGAATAAATAAATCTTAAACATTCTAACGTGCATACAATTAACAATTACGAGTATGTACATTTTTAAAGCTGACATAATTTCCTAACAAGATTGAAACAATTTATAATTTAAAAAGCTTGCAGTTTCTTTATCATTTAGTTCATATCAAAATAATAATTAAAGAAAAATAACCACCAGCATTATTCAAGCCTTGTTTCCGGTTTTGAATTCTGACTGAAACTAGCAATTATCAATTCCTACTAGATGAAATAAACTCAGATACCTACATATTTTTTTTTTCTTTTCTTTGAAAATCGAATGTGATGATCTGAGATATACTTATAAGAAATTCATAGCCCCAATTCAGAGGAGAAACAAATTAGACAGTAAGGATAAACAGATGTTAAATGATGTCTGTCCTAATTGGAGCAATTTTCTCGATTTAGGGTAAATTTATCATTTTTATGTTAAAATAGAATGCATCCAAGGCACAAGTTTTGGACGTGGTTGTAAAATTGAAAAAAGTATATAATTTACGTAAGACTTTTGTTGAATAATTTGAATCACCTTTAAAATCGATATTTATGTATAGTTGATGTACAAGAAATATATGTGTTTTAAGTATTTCTAAGTAGCAATATTTTCCTTTTTCAAACTTAAACAACCAGCTAGAATAAAATAACACAAAAATGTTGGTACGTTGGTTGTAAAATATAAATAAAATTAAATTGCAAATAATTGGACTGAATTTATTTTCCCATAACATACGACACAGACTTTATGTCATCTCATTCTTAAGAAATTTGATCAGCTTATTGTCTGCTTATATGGGGGTTGGGTCGCAGAGGGGGTTAGGGTAGTCTTAAATCCATTTGACCCCTGCCGTTTAATTGCATATTTATCTTATAAAGTGAAGAACAAAAAATTAAACTGAACTTTTTGATGTCAGAGGAGTGAGATAATTTGTGTGTGTCTTATTTTTTATTTAAACAGGAAAACATGCAACAAAGTCGATGTTGAAAAAAAAATGTTAATTTGACTGTAGTGATATTTATGGCAAATCTCTGAATCTCCGTATTAAAAGGTCATATTTGTCATAAAATGCTAATTTTTTTTTGTTGCAGAGTTCAAGGTGAAGGGAAGATGAGGGTTGGAATGATTAAACAATCGGCTTGTTTGTTCTTAATTTTTGTATCGATTTCAATTCAAATACCTGCAGTATTTTTTTTTTGTGATACGTTTCAAAATGAATATTTTCAAAAGACTGCAACCATAAGCCTTAGTAAAATAATTAAAATACTTGTTCATGTGACCACCCGCCATCACGGTTCCGATTACAGGCAATAATACGTCTCTGAACAACTTTCTAAAAGGTATCACAAAATTAACGTAAGATTTAAATTTGCGGCAATTGTATAGAAAACGTTTAGCAACCAAAAAATACGAAAAACCATTTAACTGCTGACGGCTTAGGGTTAGTAAAAATAGGGCATTACACGAGAGAATAAGATGTTTTCATTGTTGAACAATATATCCTACGGAATAACACATGGCTTTATGCACTCTTTCACCGAAATTTTCCATGGCCATTTTTTACAGCAATTAAAACGCGTTGTCTGTCCGAACCCTTTAGAATTTTTCGTTGCTTAAAACTTAAGTCTTTTATATACAACCGAAAATTTATTTAAACATGTTTATTTATAATCTTATCAACTAATAAAATTTGACTAAATAAATCATCTCAATTGACTAAAATTACTTAAAAATAAATCAGAACGTTTTTTTTTTCCAATGTCACATGATTTACAATTCAATTTATTTATCACCATGATAACTTAAGTTATCGATTGGTAATTAATTTTTAATTTATATTTTTTTTATTGGTATAAGCTGTATATTATTTAATTCAATAAATAAAACATCAGTTTGCACTTGCGCTAATCTATTTATGACAAAGTGTGAAAAGTTTCGTTTTTTTTTTTTGTTAATGTGTGTGCGTTTGTGAGTTAAATTGTTGCTTCTGACCCAGAATTAAAGTCAATTACTTGTTACTTTTTTTTTTTATTTTCATTTTGAACCAATAGCAACAGTTTTTATTCGCAAATTGTTCATACATTAATGACTTGACTATAGGTGACTGAAGTATTTAAGTCTTAAATTTGAGATACTAAATGGTTAATTACTAGACTGATTAGTCTTACAATATTTAAGTGCTTATTTGTTTGTTTTTATTTGGTAGGCCAAAATAAATATTATAATTAAAGGTGTTTTCTTCGTACATTTTTTTTTTCTTATTGCTCTCAGAAAATATAACTTTTGCGTCATTATATACTTTCATTTAAGGAGTTACTAGTATGTACCATACAAAATATTTCGTGAAATGTTGACGTACTTGCTTTGCTTTAATAAAAATTATACTGCTAAAAGCATTAATTAACGTCAATTACAAGCTTTTATTTCCTAATAAAAAAAAATTAATTTGTGAAAGTTGTTTTTGACTCCTTGTGGCTCCCATAATATACTTACCTATAAAAGTTATTTGGCAAATGAATTCTACAGAATGAAAATGCGAGCACGATTTATTGCTGTAGACAATTTTGTTTGTCTGATGGAAATGATAAATTATATACTAAAAACTATACGAAAGAATAAAACAATAACGAATAATGTTTGATATTTCGCGGTATTTTTGCGTATTTATTTTATGCTTTTTATGATCAACTTATTAGCTGGCATACGACTGAAGCCATCAATTTCGCAGCTTGTTAGTAAAATTAAAATATAGGCTGCTTAATTTAATAATCGCTCCCTCAATCACTGAGTTATTTCGTAACAGAGCAATAGAAAGTTTCTCCACCTGGAAAAATAATCTAGTTTTTAACGAGGCCCTAGAAAGTCTTACATTGATGCTAGCAAGTGTAGCAAAAGTACGATTTTTTCTAGGGCCTTGCTCGTTATGTAACTTTTTGCCTGGAGAGACAAAAGAAAATAAGAAATCTCGACTAGGATTCGATCTTGCGATTTTCTGATTGCTAATCCAATACGCTAACTACGCTAACTAATGAGCTATTTCGCAAAACAGTTGTGCAACCTTAAAAGTGAAAAAGTATATAAGGTATATAAATATTGTTTTTATTTTTGTTATAAATAGGGTATGTATGATGGGATAAAAAGACTTATCCAATAAGTTTTTACTAGCGAGGGCCTCAACAATATTTGTAAAGTTTTCTCTGTCTAGATTTTCCCTCAGGCAGCCTTTTCAAGGCCTTGATCAAACTTGACAAAAACATCCAATTTTTTCAGGCGTGTTAATTTTCTTATTCCTTTTCAACCCAATCTGTTTCGTATTTTTTTTTCCCAAGAAATAAGAATTTTTTATCGGCATTTAAGGGATCCCGTATGTCAATTGCATATAGTAATTTGTTAGTTCTTGAATTTTTTGTTAAGAAAACATACAGTTTTATAAAGTTACACTCCTCGCGATAGATGTACTGACAGCAAAGACGGTTTATATCCTTTGACATCGCCCTGATGCCAAGTCTACATTCTGGTTATTTTTTGACAATCCAATAAAAACTCTTATAGAAACAAAAACTAAAGACTCGATTTTTTTTTCAAAGCGACGAAATTACTATCAGACAAACTGCGTTGGTAATAATTTGATCGTGATGTTTGTCTATTTCTATATTTTGCGCGCGAACAGTTCTTGATTCATTGTGCTATAAATATGTATAACCGCAAACTGACACGAGAAGATTGGTCAGGTAAAATGTATTTATATAGTTTTTCAGGTGCAATGGTGACAAATCGATTGAGTGTACATAGTGTATACCTAATCAAAATATACCAAGAATTCAAATTCATTGGAAACTATTTTGTTTGCGATATATACATGTTGTAGTTACTACAATATATCACAAGTTATGCATTCGTAAAAAAAATCAAATTCGAGATTTTGATCAAACTTATTATAACGAAGACGAACAAAGTGTCTGTCTGTCTATTTGCCTGTCTGCCTGTCAATAAGTTACATTTCGTGGGAAAACTATTTTTCAAAAAAATACCAAAGAAACGGATTATGAACAATTTTTTTATATACGAATTTCAAATACTTTGAAAAAAATTGCAAAGCTAAATTTTCAAAAAAAATGTTTTTGATTTTTTTTTGAAAATTCGATGTCTCAAAAACGGGTTAAAGTTTTTTTGAAGATTTTATTTCTATAAGAAATTATTTATTAATAATACTGTGTGACACGTTTTTTCTAACACGAATAATTTAAGCTAGGTTAAATTGCTTATTGAATTAAAAATACTATAACTGCCGCAAAATGTGGGAACCCAGCGTGTCACGTTTCTAGGTTATGACGTCATAGCTATCTTATGTCAATTTATAAATATGTAATAGAAAAAGCAGGTTTGTAACAATGCCATAACTTTGAAAGGCTTCGTTTTAGAAAATTTTGGTTTTATATTATTTTCGTATTATTTTGGATTTGTACCGAAAGTAAATTTTTTGAAAAATGTTATTAAAAAAATTAAGTTTTGGCGCCGCACGCGCCGTTTTAAAAAATTCATTATTCTAAATCATGGAAAAATTTTGTTTACTAAAGTTTCAATTTTTATTTGTTTTTGCTACATATACCAAAATATACTTTTCTAGTGAATTTTGTTACTCTGAACTCTGCTTTAGAATTGCTATAGCATGTCAAGTTTTTAAGATAACCCATTCTAAAATATGTCTTAAGCAAAGAAGAAACGTGTTTTTTCAAATTGGAAATTCATCTTTTTTTACAAAACTTTCAACAAAACTAAAAAAACAAAACTTATTCTATAAAGTGTAGTTGGATTTTATTCAATTTGGAAAAAATGTACTTTTTATTAAATTTCAAGTCAAACATCTAACCAATGCGAAACTGTGAAAAAGTCGATGAAAATTGTAGTTTTTAATTCATTTTGATGTCGACTACACGATGTATAGGAACAACACAATTTGTTCCTTTAATTTTTTTGTAAGACTTTGAAAATTTGGTGAAGAAAAACGGTTCAGTGAATCAATTGGAAAATTTACAGGAATATTGATGTTATAAAAGTTTATAAATCTGCATACCAATGCAAGTCCTCAAATCAAAATCTGAAAAGAAACAAAAGACTTACCAAAATACCACGAAAAGTCATTTTTTAGTACTTTTTTTAAACTAACGGTTAAGAGTAAAAAAAAATTCTGCAAAATCTCAAAAAAGTCATGCAAAAAACTTATTCAAATTTCCAAAACTGTGCCTGAATTTTGTGTGACCTAATTTTTCGCTAAGATATTGGTAATCGAAGTTTAACGTATTTTTTTTTTCATTAAAAGTCAGATTAGCCATGCAAAAAATTGTACGACCACAAAAAATATAAAATTGAAGATGAATAAACAGGCTGTTTGACCATTACATTTTATTAACTCAAAAAAAAAAAAATATCTTTGAAAATGTGGACCTTCTTACCTTCTTACAATAAAGCAATAACGGTACAGTAAAAAATTAGTTGCAAACAAATATGGAGACAAAAAACATAAAGCTGTATAATGCTTTTTGTTTCAACACAAAACGACAACTCATCATAAAGGTACAGCTTTTCAAAAAAAAAACTAATAATAAGTTAAACTTTCACTTTCGCAGGATTTCTTTCGTTTTTGAAAAACGAACCTTAACTTTCGTTTCGTTTATTACAGAATCCAGCCCCAGACTCGGATTTAGTGCATCAAAAGCTATCAGAAAAGTATATTTTGGTTCATGTAAGAGCCAAAAATAGATCTGTTTACCAAAGCTTTGACATTACAAATACATATAATAAAATTTTTATATACAGGTACATAATGTACATTAATTGGATGGTCCTTAGTGGTCCATAAATTGGAGCCTTGGATAGCCCTCATTCGATTCAAAACATTGAAAAACAATTTCCATAATTATTTTTTTAGATTTTCAACTAACCCACTTGATCTCCCTCCTTTCATTTTAAGCTACTAATAATGAGCTTATGGTGATTCTTATAACACGCGAAAAAAATATTAGAGCGAATATATTACACTTAGACGAAACGAAAAAAATCGTATGGGAGGGGGAGTGTAGTTCCCCCTGTTCAGATAGGAGGAGAAATTTTCCAAAAAATGTACTCAAAACAAATGAAAATTATTAAAAAAAAAAAAAACGGGAACACTTACAATTCCATGCTTTTTTAAAGCCACAAATCCATTCTATGTGATAGATAGGTATATATTCCCAAATAAAGTTTTTATTGTATTTAGTTTTTTTTTTAATTTTGCAAATAAAGAATCTCAAAGATGAAGTCACTGGTTTCTCATTTTTTTAATGTGTTATCTCTTGTTCTTACAATATTTGTCTTGAATTTATGGATTTTCTAAGACTTAAAAAAAAATCTTATCGAAAGAAAGTGTTCGTTTAATTGTTTTTTTTTCAGTGTAATTCACATCTCATACATGCAATTCATATTAAAATTGTTTCACTTCTTACATCCCAGCTGATTTGTTTCTCATTTCCAACACCCCTGATAATTTGTTTGCTTTTCTGGTGGAAATTCCTGATTATTTCTTGTTTTTTATAGTTTATGCTTATTTCTTATACTTCAAGCCTGTACCTATCTTGGTAAAAATTTTGAAATCTTTTTTGAGTTAGAAACCTATATTTTGTTTTTATGTTATTGTTTTGTTTTTGGTTTGACCAAATTATTGCTACCGTCTTTAAAAACCATGCCTTCCACAATTTTAGATCAATTGCACAAAACACAAAATATTTTTGGATTTTAAGCACGATGATTTGCAAACTTTGGAAAACAGGAAAAATTGCTGAAAATTTCTGATAATCTCTTAGAAATCTAGACGTATTTTTTATTTTTTAAAAAATCTAAAATCTTTTTTTAAAAAAAGATTCAAAATTGATTAAAAAAATAACTGAGTTAAGATTTTGATAAATTTTGTGTGTTTCTAAACACAATTTCTGATTGATTTTGTTTTTGTATCGAAAATTATATCTGATATTTTTCGTTTTTAAAACCATTGAACATTGAGCATTGTAAAAAATAGTTTCGAGTATGTTTTTTGTTAAATGTTTGAAATCATTCGTCTTTGTTTTCTATAATAAAAAAAAAACAATAACTCCGCAAAAGGTATGGCTTTAAATTTAGTATCTATGCCCTTTAGAAATTCTAAACTGAAATTCTATAGGAAAAATAAATATTAAACAAAACAAAGGTTTACTGACGTAGTTAAACGTTGCTCTTTGAATTATTTTTTTTTTAATATATATTATATCTTATCAACCTGCGAATAGATATCTGTCATTAAGCAATTGATCACAAATGTCACAAATTGACCAGTAATAAATCAAATTTTATTCATCACCAAAAGTAAATACATAAATTCCGATTCTAATATATGTGTGAACTTCAACGTATCAGATAAAATTTTGTATTTAATCAGTTATAAGTGCTTTTACAATGTTCTACCGGCTGGTTTACTTATTCCTTTCCCTTTCGCTTAATTGCGACCGTAAAAATGTCTTACAGCTAAAAACAAAGGTTTAATTTATTATTGGGATGTAAAAGTGAAGTTGAAGATTATTATCAAAAAACGAAAAAAGATAAACAAAACGTTTTATAATTTGTGTCAATTCAACGACTTACATACGTACATACATACTTGTTTTTTTTTTTCATAAATTTTTTTTTATTTTTCGTAGAAAATCAAATATAATCAAAATTTAGAAAAGTAATATTTGTATATAATGTAGATAGACTGTTTTAATCTTTGGTTTATGGTTTACATAATTTGTGTGTTTTATAATCTTAAAATAATGATAAAAAGAAAGCAAATGTTTTCTGTTTTTTTTAATTTTTGTATATTTTTTTTTTGTCATAACTTGATAAATGAAATTGTTTATACTTATTTGTTTTTTTTTTTATTTTTTTCTTATAGGAAAAGAACCATTGCTTAAATGTTTCGCTGAGATACAACCACTAATACTACAAGGGAAGAAACGTGAAGTTAAAAGTATACTTCGAGAAAATGCCTGGCCTATTAATTCACCGATACGCTCTCAGCTGTGGCCGGCGTTATGTGCACAGCACCAAACGAAGCAAAATATGCTCGATGGTTTCTATTGGGAAATGGTGCATCAGGTAAGGATTACAAATTTTATCGATAAAATTTGTCTTAGATTGTGTATGGTGGCATCTAACTGAACTGTGTAAAACTCATTGAATATAGTACAGGACAAGTATGTAGATACTTAGACAAGTAACAATTTTACAATTCATCTCAAAATGTTTAATAAATATAAGTATCATTTAGAGTGTCTTGCTTCAGGAGAACTAAGAGAATTTCATGCAACAAATAACGGAACGTACCATAATTCCGAATAGTTATTGATGATCTTGGATTGATCGACAAAGTTTGGCTTTTTGCCCCGGACGTTGACCTCACTTGGACTTGGCTGATTTATATCGTACGATTTTTACTAGGTTTATCTTCGTGCACAGTAAAAAAATAGAAATAGGAATAGCATTGTATTTAATTGAATTTAAGGCTAAGCTGTTGAGAATAGTCGATTCAGTAAGTGATAAAAAAAAATCTTCATTTAAGTTTGAGTCAAGGTCATCAAGATAACATGTTTCGAATAAAAAAGGCCAACATCAACTGCGACGAGGTAAAGAATGATTCCAAACTGACGTTTAGTCATTATGATAAAGTCAAAAGAGAATAGGCCCCAGAATTGATTCATATTCCCTAGGACTTATAAAAGTAGTAAAATTTAGAGTAATTATTCTAAATCGACATTCTTTGTATATAAAACAAAAACAAATATCGAATTTGAAAACTTTAAAAGGCAAAGTTTCAAATTGCTGTCTTATTTCATTGAAAACTAACAAAATAATTTGTGATTAAAGTTTACATTTAATGTCTGGTTGATGGCCAGTAACCGCAAAACACTTCTTAACTTCTTAACACTATGACACTTCAAACGTTATGATGTTACCATCATATGATGTGATTGATTGATTTATTTTTATCAGAATGTTATCCTATCAATTTGATAAATTTTGTTGATATCAACCCATAAATATTCTGGTTTTTCCTACCTGTTTAAATAAAATTGTTGCCTTGGCATACAAAATTTGTGAATAGATATTTTGAAGCATTACAAAATCGTATATCTTTTTAACATGTTCACACATATATAATTATCTGCAATGTATATGCTCAAAGATAAAAACCAATTGATCACACTAAATATCACTGTTTTAAATGCTTTAAAGAAATTGAATTTAATTATTTCATTAGGTGTTCATAAAGTGTAAAATTTAATTTGACATGGTTTTCCCTCCCCAAATAACGTATACAGGCAATAACGCCTAATATTTTTGCAAAGCTAGTCAAAAATTTGACGCAATATTTCTCCCTTTGTCATGTAGAAAACATTTCTTGAAGGGCGGGCGATTTTGCTTTGTGGCACGTTCGAATACTATTTTATAAATTTGGTTGAATTTAGCGGATGTTGTTCGTTATGTTGACTTTGAAGGTATCACATACATCTGTGATTTGATAAAGCCCCAAGGGCAGCAATAAAAATGCATTGAGTGGCTCATAGTTCTGCACCGGCCATCCTGTTGGAACCACATGTCGTGGAAGTCGGTCGGTGTATTTGCGTAATTCGCAGCCGTGTTTCAAATGAAGCACTTAATTTCGAAGTTAAAATTTGTGATATTTGGACAGGTTGTTGGACCCAACAGCCTTCCATGAACTAAAACTAAAACTACTGAAAAAAATTGACAGATGTCAAATATTTATACTGAAAGACCCGTCACATGTAATGAGTTTCTCATAAATGAAATTTTGTTAGATGTGATAAATATGTTTTTTTTTGGTGACACAGCAACTCTCAACCATTCCTGTGTGCGTATTTTTGGCACGAATGGAGGGGACCTACAATTTTTTGCCGAGTCCGAACGGCTAGATGAGAAGCACTTATTCATAACAAGTATACTCTTGGAGGATTTGTCAGTTCCTCGCAAGAGGCAGTACCTTGCGAAAAAAACATTTCTGTTTTTAGGTGGCAGTGGCTGGGAATCGAACCCATACTTTGGCATGACAGTCCTACGCACTAACCATCATGCCACGAGGTACTACGATAAATACGGTTATGTTTTCTAAAAAAGTGCCCGCGAGGAAAATGGCAAGTTTTGCCAGGTTTAGTCAAAGCACATAAGTTTTGGCAAAATCAGAAATTGAGTAACTTTAATGTTTGAAATTTCCTAAAATATGTGGCTGAATGTATACTTTCATATAAAAAATACTGCAGTACGTTTTGTACAAAATATCGTCCAAAATTGCTGAGGAATGTTCCCAAGGGATTAGAACTAATTTAAGAGTAGTTTTAAAAAAAATTTTATTGGAAATTATTTTAAGGTCTTATTTGATCGAATCTAAATGCAAAATTTGTCGACTGGAAGTATAGCGAGTTAAATATTTGGTCAACTACTCAAAAATTTTAAGAATTAAAAAAAAAATCTAAAGTAATATTTTTTTTTTTGTTAAATTAGGCTGAGAATTCTGATAGTTGACTTTTGGAAAAACCGTCAAATATCTATAAATTTTGAATATAAGAATATTTTAATTGTTTCATAAATAATGATAGTTTAACAGTTTTTGCAATCAGAACTCTTAGCCTTATGTCATATTTGGCTCAACTTTTCATTAGAGTTGCACGAATTTTCACACGCGAATACTTTTATTCGATAGATTTATCGTTCAAAGTAATAAATATCACAATTTTAGCTTGAAGAAACTTTTATTTATATTTTTAATAAATTTTTAAAGTATTTATTTTTCATACAAAATGTAAGTTTGCCCAAAAAAAAAACTGTTGACATAGGTGCCTGCCTGGTGACTGAGCATACCCCTAAGCGGAGCGACGGAGTCGCGTGAGTGGGACAGAGTCAGAAAAAGAGAGTTTAAATCCTGAAAACCCGCGAAGCGGGCCGGGCAAAGTACTTTTAGTCCTTAACCTTAACAAAAAAATAATCATCATTCCCAAAAATATACCAAAAAATACCAATTTTGTTTAGTCAAATTTAACAGTGTTTCCTCACCGTAATATTTTAAATTTATTCTATTGAGACTCTAAGCTCACTGTAAAAAAAAATAACACTCTAATCGTGGTACCCTATTGGAAAGTCGCCCATCAGATTTATATAATGTATCCAGAAAAAATATCAACATTATTAAAACTATTATTTTTAATGTTTTCCCGAGTTTTTGATTAAATGACCTTAATTTGATTCGCTACTTCTAGCCACTAAATTTGTCAAATTTCTTTCAGATTCGATCAAATCAGGTCTAAAAATAATTTTCAATATACAAAATTTTAAAAACTAGTACTAAAATTAGTTTTAATCCCTTTGGAAAATTTCCCAACATTTCGGACCACTTCTTTTTTAAAAGTTTGAACAAATCAGTATTGCAGTAATTTTTATATTTATGAAAGTATACATACATTCAGGCAGAAAAAGCACTAAAATTAGTTCTAATCCCTTTGGAGTACATTTTAGTTACTCAAAGAAAAGCTTTACTTCTCAATTGCTCAATGTCTTAGCTGGGGTGCCTCAGGGATCTATCCTTGGACCAATCCTCTTCTCACTATATGTAAACGAGCTGCCACATGTTGTTAAAAATTGTCTGATTCATCTTTATGCTGATGATGTGCAGTTCCTTATAAGTCGAACCTTTGTAGCAAAAAACGATGTCGTAGCTTTAATGAATGAGGACCTGCTCCTCATTCTACAATGGTCCAAATATAATCATCTTTACTTAAACCTCTTAAATCAACAGCTCTTCCGATCCATCGAAAAACCTTTGATTTTTCTGCCCTAAGCCCGTTAAAGCTAGAAGACGAAATCATTGACTATGTCAGCACTGCTAGAAATTTAGGAATAATTTTTAATCGTACCCTCACGTGGAACGACCACCTCAATAGTGCCATTGGAAAAGTCTATGGTAGTCTTCGTGCTCTTCAGGTCACTCGAAATTTCATCCCTACTAAAACTAAATTGCTACTAGCCAAAACTCTTTTACTACCTATTATGTTATATGCATGTGAAGTTTTCTGCAACTTGGACTCTGCCACTAGCCGCAATTTAAATGTTGCATATAATAACATTACCCGCTATGTTTATAATCTGAGACGGTATGACCACATCGAATTTCGTACTACGTATCTCTGGCTGCAGTCTCGACACTTTATTAAACTTCCGATCGGTGAGCTATCTGCATGAAATCATTCAAACTCAACAAACGGATTATCTACATGACAGACTGACCTTCCCTTCTTCATCAAGGTCTTTTGCCCTTATACAACCTCGATTTAAATATCTCATTACTGAGCGTCAATTTTTGCCCATGTTACACGCCTTTGGAACTCCCTGCCCCTTGCGATGAGAAGTATACGTAGCGCGCAAAGGTTTAAATCTTTAGTTTTCAATTATTTGGCAAATCGTTGATAATACTTATTAGATAAGTCCTCATCTTTCTCTTTTTTATTTTGTTTTGTTTTATCTATTTTTACATCTTCATATTTAACTTGTACATATATGTTAATAGGATTTCTCAATTTTTTTTCTCTCTTTTTCAACTCAAATTTAAATTCTTAAATTAATTTAAAGGCTGCAAAACTTTATAAGACTTATGTCCTACTTTGTAAGCGATTTTGAAATAAATAAATAAATAAAAATTGCCTTCTTAGCCCAAAGACGATCGATTAGCAAGCGTAAAAATTCTTCGTGTTGAGACGCTCGTTCACATAGTTAAAACTTAAGACTTCTTGCTTAAGTCTTTTTCTAACTCCGCTAACTAGGAGCTTTGCATAGTTATGGATCTATTAATCTTCATTCAAAAAGTCTTATCTTTGTAACTTTCGTTTCGTAAACTGGCTTTTCTTCGTCAGTGTCCAAGGTATATTGAATATTCTATAGTTGTAAGTGTGAGTAAAATATCAATAAGCAAGCAATAAATGTGTATAAGCTCTCTCCAGTGAAGCTGCACTAAACATTTGTTGCATTTAGTGGGGGTAAATCTAAATGGCCTTTCAGGACGTACATACAAATACATGCCAAATTAAAGTACATATTTTCTACCTAACCCTATCCGAAGGCGAAACATTGCGTTCGAATATTGTTTTTATAAATATTCCCGTGGGTTTTTTTTTCGTAATTAAATGTCTCAATGAAAATTATTTTAAACAAAAAAAATTTATTGAGAATCAGATAAGAATTTTATCGCATACAACTTGTAGCTTGTTTAGATAAATTGAAAAATAAACTTTATTGTTCTGATAAAATTCTCCCATTCATATAATTTGTAATATGTAATGTATGAGTATGAAAAAATTTGACGTCACTTTTTTAAACTTCTTCATTTTTTTGTCATCCCTCTATTATCTATCTGCCCTGTTATGAATTTCATTGTAATAGGAAGCTTATACGAAGCCCGAAAAAGCTATCACCAAATACGTTCATACTGCCAATTTATATGAGATTTTTCACTACAATGGTTTCTGTAATAGTTTATTTTTTTTTTTTTGGGATCCGAAAAATTACGAAAATAACAAAAATCTTAAATTGTTCTATTGCAGGTATTTGGTACAACAGAACTCTCAGAGAAACCAATAATGCTCCCAGCGTTTGTCGATTCCGCCCACTGTTTGCCATACCATCTCACTCGAACTGGACGTGCAGTGGCAGATCGGATCGTAAATGTTTTAGGATATGATTGTCCTGATATCACCTTCAGTCCAGTATTGTATCCCATTACATCAATTCTATTGCATTTCATGTCTGGTAAGTTAAAAATAAAAAATATTTTTATTTTTTTCTAAAATAATTTATCTATTTCCGTTTATTGTAAATATTTATTTAAGCTAATTATAATTAAGCTATCATATGACTTTTGTTTATAATTTATTCTGGAATTTATTCTACTCAACAACAAAGAATAAATTGAATTAAATAAATATAAAATGTGACAGTTTATTTTTTTTTATCTCCAGCCTCTAAAGACGTCTTAAAAATTAAAATTATCAAAAAAATAATTTATGCATACAAAATAGAATATGATTGTGATTATTAGCTAAAACAGTTGAAAAGAAAGTAAAGAAACAAAACAAATAAAAACTTGCGGTAGTAGGTAGTGTTTGCATTTTGTCTTGTTTTTTTATTTCACTTAAACTGAATTTATAAATAAGTCGTGAAAAGTGAGCGCTTATGAATTTTATGTCAATTTATTTAAGATTTGTTTAAATTTATAAGTTCTTGCAAAGTGACAACATTCTCTAATGTCTGTAAATATGTCAATGTTAAACATATTTACTCACACTTAAACCCCCTGTAATCATCAACCTGATTTTATTATTTAAATATTTGTATTTCTTTTTTTTTATTAAATGTTGCTATTTCTAAGTGTTATTGAGTTTATGTATTATGTTTTTTTTTTTTTGTTTAGGTATGTGGTTTAATTATGATAGGTACAATATCAAACAAGATCATTTAAGTGTTTTGATAGAAGCGGCACGGATTAATTATTTTAATAAATTTTCATAAAAAAAAAAATAATTTTAACATAAAAAAGGGGTGTGGCTGTATAAGCTTGTTTGAGTTTAAAACATTTGGTGGATTATGATTTCTATTTTGATTCGGATTTTCATTATATTTTTATTTCTTTTTTTTTATTATGCGCACACTAAAGTGGTTGTGACTACCCTTAAGATGATTGAACACAGTGCGAGCGTTAGGAAAAAAGGAATTTTAAGAAATAGTTACCTACTTAAGTTTTGAAAACAAAAGTTCTGAACGACTAAGTAATGAAAAGTTCAGAAAAAAACTAAGTTCTGAAAAGACAAAGATCTGAAATAACTTAAAATTTTAGTGAAAGCTAAATTATTAGTTTATACATTATGTAGCTTCCTTTTGATATTTTTTGAGAAAGTGTAAAACATCTCCCTATTAGCTTTTCATATTTTTAAAAACCCTAGGGTTCCGCAGAACTCAGTTTAGGAACTGAGAGTTTAGCTATTGTTCCCTACCTGTCTCATAATTTTGGCATTTGGAACAGATACTGACCGATGAAACAATAAAAAACCGGAAAAAAAACTTTTCCAAGTTATTTTGGTCTAAAAATATCCTCTTCGTTAATATCTATGTATAACTTTAAGGTTTTCTAAGTTCATTATTTTATGTTTTATTTATTTCGAACGAGTGCAGTACAGTAAAGTACTCGCCCAGAACATTTGACCGCAGATTTCAATGAGATAGGTCAACAGGAAATGTATATTCTTGTCCTTAGTAGACTGTTACAGTCCCCTGTTTTTTGTTACCGCAGAGATCTAGTGTCCTCCCTTCCGAAAAGTCGAGTTTGAGTACAAAAATTTTAATTGTATTTAAAGTTAATTAATAACTTAATAAAAGTGTTATTGTTCTTCTTGTAATCAGCAACTTTGAATTCCTTTCTTTGACTACCTCTCCTACCATCTGGAATCTCAGCAGCTTCTTATCACAATTTTATTATTGTTATTATTTATTATTTCTGAGTCCAATCATTCTGATCTTCTCTGAATCGATTTGGATTTGTCTGGTTTTGTTTAGCATTAAGCCGATATTGTCTACTTTAACTTAGTCCGAGAATGAACTCAAATGAAGTTATCGCCTGAGTTATTTTCAGTTGTAAATAAGATTCAATTACGTTAATTTTTTTCTTTACTTACTTTTTTTTTGTTCTTTAAATTGACTAACCTAATAAATCAAACAGACTACTTATATACATTACTGTTAACTCACTTATTGTGATTGTACAGTGTGCATAAATGATTGTTGCAATCATCCAGAATAATGAGCTCAACTCTCGGACTGACAATAATAAGATTTCTCATATCGTTATTGTCAATAAAGTCAACCCAATACACACATACTTAACAACAATATGAACAAAACAAACACAATGTCGTTGAGCTGAACTTCTTATCAATTTATACTTGTTTTATTAATTTATTTACAAAAAAGTTTTATTACTATTATTATTTTTTTTGTCTATCTCTTTTCATCGTAAACAAGTGGTTGACATTGTGGCTATCGTTTAATTAAATATTTAAATTGATAATAGACTATTCTCAAGATGATATTGTGAATCTACTCTTATCAATGTGTTTACAAATATAGTTCATAATTTTTAATTTGTCAATAAAAATTTTTGTAAAAAAAATTATAGTTGCATTGTACTTTTGTTTACGCATCAGTCGTAAGTCTTAATGCTGGCTAAACTTTTTTTTAATGAAGAGATAGATTGATAAGAAAATGAAATGCTGAAATGGGTCGCACGTACTTCCTATAATTACAAACGGAAGTATTGACGTAAAAAAATTTGAGGAATAACTTACTTAAATATGCTCTCAGATCTGATATGTCCTTAAAGATTTTCTTTACTTTAAGCCTTTGTGAAGTATTTAGGCTTCTTAGGCTCCATGTCGTGCATATCCTTTTCAATTTGTTTTTTTCTATCGGCTGTGCAGGAAAAGACACTTGTACTATTAGTTTTTAACGTATTGATCTTCAGGGGGATTTTAGCTTTTAATATCGACTTTTGTTGTCTTTTCATAAAGATTCAATATGCTGTGAGATTGTGAAAACACTTCTTCTGCGCTTTTTCGTAAAGTAAAACATAAGCTATTTCATCTTTGGTAGGTACTTACCAAAAATATATTTTCAAAGTCGTGAAAATAGCTTCAAAAAACATTATGTTAATTAAGGTAACGCCAAAATTATCGAGTACCTATTTAACCTCTATTCGTTTTCTTCTCAATTCTACCAATTTAAGTCCAAAGTTGAGGCAGCTTTGAGCATTACAAGTTAAAACTGACTTTATTATTTCAACTGTCTATTATAATACCTACTGGCAAAAGAATTGACAAATGCATTCTTTTGGTCATTATCATTGCTGGCAGTTTTTCCGTCGTGTAAATGCGGCTATTATTTTCATCGACTTGTAACGACGGTTTGAAATTAGTAAAAAAAAATATACAAAGGTTGTATTTTTCCGCAAACTATCACTTCTTAGGCGTGTTTGGGCTTATCCAACTTTTTATTGAAATTCAAGTTCTAAAATGTCAGAAGAAAACATAACTTTATTAGCCTCCAATAGATGACTTTTTAAAATGTATGCAAAACTGCTAGCATTTCTACTCAGTACTTTATCCACTAAAATAAATAAATACGGAGGCGCATCAACTCGAGGAGAGCTAGGGTCTAGTCACTAACAACTCACAACTATTCCTGTGTGTGTGTGTGTGTTGTTAGCTTGAATGGAGGGGACCTACAATTTTTTGCTGAGTCCGAACGGCTAGATGAGAAGCACTTTTTCATGACAGGTATTCTCTTGGAGGATTTGTGACTTCTATTTCCTTCAAACATACTCTAAGGACCAGTTTTTCAGTGCATATTTAACTCTGAGTTAATTCAGCAGTTTTTCAGAGCAGAAAGAGATATCTATCGAAATCGAAATGACACCGAAAAAAGTAATCATCGACAAACAACGGTTTAACACAAGCTTCAATTCCTCTCCAGCGAAACTTTTCAAAGACTTTTGCCATGAAAAATGCTTTTCACAGTCTCGAATATGCCCACGAAGCCAACAACTCTAAATTTTTTACTTTAAATATTGCACTGTCCATGGCGATTCTCCATTATACATAAACATTATTACAAGGTGTGTTTTTTTAAGTCCCCATTGAGGTTTAGTCATCTAGTTCTAACTTAAGTATCCCCTTTTGATTTCATAATTTTTTTACGAGTACATATATATTTAGAATCAATCTAGACGGTTTAATTTTCGCTATTAAATTACACAATAAATTATTAACACGATGCAAAAAAAATCTACAACGCTTCACGTCAAGAAAATCAAGAGGGTACATTTATCTAATAAAATTAAGCTTAGACTTAGATTATCCAAGAAACCACACAATCACGATCTTGTTGAATGATGATCTGACATTTGATGTGCACAATATTATAAAAATTTTGTGAAATATTAAATTATTATTATTATTTAAATGAAATGTTAATAGAAGATCATGCAATCGACGACAAAATTTAACACTAAAGATAACCATAAGCAGTGTATAAGTATAATAGATACTTAAATTACCCAGTTCAAGTGTTGTTTATAATAAGTGTACTTAATTTAAGGTCATGTTGGTCACACATTAAAAGCGTGTACTCTTAATTTATTAGAATTACAATAAGTAATAATATGTTATGTACATCATTGTATCATAATGTTTAAATATATATTTTAAATGTTTACTCAAAAATGTATACACACAACTGAGCTTTATTTTCAACTGGAGCCTAGATTAAAAATATATTCCCTAGATTTAGAGTAAAATATCGTAACTCTAGAAAATTTTGTATATTCTCTTTAAGTTAGTTTAAGCTGAAAATTATTTTTGACATCAATGCTGTTTTTGATTTTAAAACTCACCCTGCATTCGAAGGATTTTAATTAAAATGGTGCTAAATAACCTCTTGAGCCCATGTAGAACCAAGAACGATTACTCTTAGTTTGATATTTCTACATAATTTTATATAAATCAGTTAAAAGCCACTTCTCCAAAGCTTTCAATAGCAGTATCTTTTCCAATTTCGGGAAATCTAGGCTATTAATGCCTTCCAGACTTGATTCCAGAAAGATAAACAAAATAAATTGAAATAATTTTGATGTGCACCGGGTTATAGGATTTGAAATGCCCAAAAGCTATTTGTAAATATAAAAACTCAAATATCTGAAACCTAACTTGCCAATGTTTGACAACCACATCCATCACCAATTCATATATTTTTATTTCAAAGAATACTGCGCATTTCACCAAATTCATCAATATCACAACAAAACAATATACATTTTCTATAAATACCATATATTCTGCGTAGAGCTAAAAAAAATTTAAATTTCCCAAAATAACTATACATTTAGTCAAAATCATTATATTATTTTTATCTAATTTGTTTATTTTGTTTTCTTTTTTTTAGAGGAAGAAGCCTATCACTGTCTTGCAAGTTTAGTTGCATGCAAAGAAAAGGTGTTCATCAATCAGACAAAATTACTACACGAAGTCACTTGGAAAACAGTGATGCAAATTGCCAAAAAACATGCAGTAAGTTTTAAAATAAAATCAAAATATAATCTACAAAGATAAAATAATTAATCTATTTTTATCTATTTTTATTTTTGTTTAAAGAAAACCTCCGTCTCTTATTTGCAACGAATATGTCCCGGTCAGAAATTGGAAAGAGTTTTCATGGACTGGTGCTGGTGGATATTAGCTGGTTTACCATTTCAGCATTTAGTACGTGTTATGGACTGTTTCTTTCATGAGGGCATTAAAGTGTTCTATCGCATCTCTCTGGTCATACTCAATTTATTCCAAAAGGAATGCACTTCGAACAATGAATGGAGTCCAGATAATATTAAGAATGACATTGGTAATGCGCTTATCAAATTTTGCAAAAAATTACCAGTCTCACCAGCGAAGCTGTTACAATCAGCGTTTAGTATTAGGGGGCTAAGGTTTGTTTAATTAATTATTTGTTTAATATCTTCTATTAGTTACTACATCATTTATAAAAATATTTGTGTGAACACCATTCAATTGTCTCTATTTAAGAAAAAAAAAGTTAATAATACATTATATTCTCCCTTATTTCAACAAAAAAGAATTACAAAATTACGCTTGTTCTAGAGGCATTTTTTTAAAATCTTAATCTAAATAGTTTTTCAAAGTCAGAATAAAAAGAATGTTTTCTTGTTTTTCTTGAATAGTTCAGATAAAAAAGATTTTTTCGATTAAAACAATTTGCAACATTGCAATATTTTTTACCACCCTGTAGAGAAGATCGGTGATTATTGATCTTATGTTCTCTCATTTCATTTCTAAATGCAGCTTAAATTCAAAAACATTAGTGATCCAACGGCTAATGCTAATTATATCCAATTAAATAGTAAATAATGAACATATTTTGAAAGTTATTGGATATTTTTGCAAATGTATTTTGATAGCTGTGACATTTATTGAGCTATTTAAGTATAGAACCTAGAAAATGGCCTGTTTAGTTAAAATAATTGGCACGTTTCGATTTGGATCTTATGCTATCTTGATAACCTTTTGTTGTTTTAACTTATTTGAACAAACTCATAAAATAAAATAATCAGACTCTGCAAGAGCATTGGGAAAAAAGTAAATAGTATTTTATTTTTGCTTTACCAAAGTACATAGATATTCAATAAAAGTAATAAAATGCATTCATTTAGTGAAAATAATATCAGAGTATGTACTCGTAGGTATTTTTAATAAAGATGTACATATATACCAGTATTTGCATGTTAACTGAACCCAAGTCCTAGTCCCCAAAATTGCTTAGAGCGTTCTTATTAAGTTAATTTTTTTAAATGTCGATGATTATTTATTTTTTACCTCACATTCTTAACAAAAACTTCAACCTTACCTTAATCGCTTTGAAAAAAATAAAATGATCACATAGAATAATATAAATGGTGTATTAACTTTTAACTGGATATGATTCCTCCTTATTTTCCAATTCACTTATCTATTTTTTTTATTTCTTTCTAGTTCCACATATATATCTAGGATATTTATTAAGACTGAAATGTTACTAAAAAGTAGATCAGTTCTAAGCGGATCAAAGCAATTAGTTCGATCGCGTTCCAGTGATAATTTACCAACGAGTCAATCGCAAGTCAACATTCAAATGATGTCACATACATTGACCATACGAGAGGTAAGCTATAAATATATACATACCTACCTTATTTCTTTTAAAAATAATTATATTAACATAAATTTAATAAGTAAAATTAAAATATAAATCTTAAAAAAGCAGACAAAGAAATAGAGTAAATCAATCTTTAGGAATAACGATAGGAGAGAGACCATAATATTTATTTTTAACAATAAGCTCAATATAATGTAAATTATTTTGCTTTAAATGTTTTGTTATGAGTAGGTTTCAATCAAATCTATATGTTCAGAGCTACGATTACTTTTAAGTATTATCTTTATGTTTATAAAATGTTTTGTTGTATTAAATAGAGCTTTGAATCTGTATTTAATGTCTCTAGACTAGAGAAGAGATGCTATTGAAATCTTATATTTTTATTTATTCAACTAAAATCTATTTGGATTTACAATCAATTTATTAACTCGTACAAATTCCATATTTTATTTACTAATGCTTTTCATTAATTTGTAATTGTTTTATTTTCTATTGTATATAGGCTTAGAAATACCTTGATAGACATCCAGACTAATGAATCTTTATGCTTAATTTTTATAGTTTTTCTTTTTTAGCTCTTTGTTTCTTTTTAAAATCGGAGCTAGCTCGGAGTACGCTCCATGAGCTCAGAATAAAAAGATCGAGCGAATGGAGTAAATAGCTGAGTTCAGCCAACTTTGCTCTTTTGTTCAGTGCTCAGATGTGTTTAAACTTGTATCGGAGAGTTCTGGTCATACTATGCTCAGAGCTAACTCCGATAGCTCGAGCTCTACTCTATGCTCTTCTCAGAGCTCAAAAAGAAAAACGCCTATAAAATAAATAGAATACATTTATATTCACGCTAAGGACGTTAGACTTAATTGATATCCAGATATTAGAATTCTATACGGGATCAGCGTACTGTATTATGGTTTCTAAGCTATATAGATTAGCAACAACAATAAAACACACCTGGTATTCCTTAACGTAATCTCAAGCTTAATTTCTTTAGTATTGATGTGCTTTGTGAGCCCAACCATGACCATTTATCATACTTATACCCAGTTTCACAGTGGAACATCAAACTCCACTCTTGGTTTAAACCTTAGTTCAGCAGAACAATTGAATTGTTTAAGGCTTAGTCGAAACTGTGAAACTGGGAGTTAGAATCACTTTTAACAAATGCAACAAAAGAGCTTTGATTCTACTGAGGTAGTTCCATAATTTTACACAGTTCTGCTAGACCGGTAAAATAAATGTTTGTTAACCCACTCCATTTATTTTAAATTTGACTGATTTGTGAAATTTAAAGCACAAGCCAAATTGACAAAGTTTTTGTCGACTTCCAAGCTACAATTTATTAATAGTCATAGTCAAGTGCTTACTACACCATGAGTATGTGTGTATGTCGTCAGGATGGAAGCATTACATTTTGACTTCAGTAAAGGTTTCAGAGAATACTCGATTAGTTCTTCCCATTTCATTTATAACAAGACATTCTTTATGTAATTCGTCATAAAGAGTAAATATCTTGGAAGTTGCTTTGCTTCAGATCATTTATCTATGTTGAAAGCCTTTGTAGAATCACTTGCAATTTTTACTTTTTGCTATTGGACTTTAACCGTAACTTTGCTAGCTCTTATAGTGCAGACAGATCATATTGTATGTTAGAAATGTGTATCGTGATCAGATGGATTATAGGGTGAGGAAAGGGATTGGCACAATTGTTTACGGAGATTAGTTAAGTTTATATTTTCCGACTCTCCTTCCTGCCGATAGCTTATGATATCATTCATTAATTTTTCGCTAAGTATACACATAATTATTAATTATATTACTTCAATTTTTAATTATATTCACTTGGAGTATAAAATTACCTTTTACAAATTAATACAAATTATTCTAGCTTCAACTCTGCTTAAATACAGCTTCAATTTATTTTAAGATTAATTCAAATTTTCCTTATTTTATTGTTTAAATACAAATCTTAAAGAGTATTTTATAATTTACTTTTGGTTAAATTTAATTTCAACTTTTACATTTTTAATTTTGTCTTCAAATATTTTGTTTCTAGTTTAAATTTGATACAAATTCAATACTAAATGAATATTATAAATATTTTCAATTATTTTATAAAATTAATTTCCTAAATTTAAACTTTACATCCGTTTCAATATTTTGGTTCAATGAATACAATTTAAATCAATAAGAACATCATAAAAGTCCTATTTGATAGTATAAAAGTAATAGAAGCTCTAACATCCTTTTTTATGTATCTTTCCATAATTAAATTTTCTTTAAAAATAAATAGTTTTAAGTTAATTTCCACCTATTTAAAAAAAAACAATCATTCATTTTTTGAAATGTGTCAATAACATTCCAGAGGGTGCATTCCGAGACCTGTCGCAATCTGGTATGGGGCTTAAAACATTTAAAATTTTCTAGCTCTTTCTCTTTTTGCTGTTTGGTTTTTTTTTTAATTATTGTTATAAGTTAAATTTTAATTTCTTATAATTTTTTGTTGTTTTATTTTAATTACTGTTCTAATAATAATTTTGAATATTTATTTTGAAATGTTTGTTTTTATGAGAATGTCTCATGCAAGCCGCAAAATTGTTGTTTCGTTAATTTTTTTCATATACAGCAATACAAAAAAAAAGAATAATAATATTATGCTGAGAAATAACATGTGTTATGCAAAATTAAGGGCTTTTCTTATTTTCTTATTGGCAATTTTAGCGAATTTCATTGATTATTATTATATATTATAGGTAGAATTTTTAAAAAATAACAAAAAAAAACTAAATTTTTAATTCAATATTATATACATAATTGTTTATCATACATTCTCTTTAACAGACAGATTGTTGACTTCGAATCGAGTTTAATTTCGAATCACCTGTCAAATTGAGAGAATGAAAAAAAAATGTATTTGGAAAATGAAAGTTAAGACATTTTTGTCTTGTTTTTTTAATTTTTTTCTTTTTTTCTCATCTTGCTGCATTCTGTTACTACTACTACTACTACCACTACTACTACTACTACTGCTGTTACTGCCGCTGATTGCTCGTATTGAATTATGAATATATGTTGACTTCGTTGAACACTAACTTAACTAAAAATAAAATTTGCAAACTGAATTATTTACGTTATTTGTTTGACACTTTGTTGTTAAATGTGAAATTCAACATCAATTCACAAAAAAAAATGAAACTGAATTGATAATTTGTTAAACACAACCCACCACGTTTTTAATGTGTTTATATTAATGCATTTGTTACTCCTATCGATGTTTTTCTTTTTATGTTTGTATTAACTAAACCTACCCACACCTATTTCCTTTTATTCAATATGACAATACAAATTTCAATGTGACATCAATCATATTAAAATAATGTAAACTATAAAATAAATAAAAACAAAAAAAAAATAAGGGCGAACAATCTCCTGGGCATAGGGTGCTCGCTATGGGCGTTTATCCTGTTCAGTCGTTAAAAAGTCGAATAGCCAGTGGTGAAGATGTAAGTGTACTGTTTTAAAAGAATGTTCAGTATATTGATAGTTACGTGATTTATCTCTATCTCTCTATATATCTCGCACCAGATTTTTTGTTTTTGAATAATAATTTAAATAAATTGAATTTCTTAAGGAAAACGTTTATTTTGTTTTTTTTTGTTTTTATTTTGAATAAGCATTTGCTATCCTATAAAAATATCATGTTGTGTTTGTTATAGTAGTTGAATCATAAATTTTTTGATCTATTACAACACACAAACAAACCTTACACACACAATTTATTAATTTTGTTATCAATATGAATGTTTAAAAAAATATTTTAAAAACAATCTTTGATTACATCGTTTTCACTTGGAACTTTTTGTCATTTCGTGTGTGTGTCTTTAATAAACAGTTTTTATTTTAACTGAGGGACAATTTCAATGCAGTTTAGAATGAAAGTCTTATGTTTCAAATTATCTCGAAAAAGACTTAAAGGTTTTCGATGAAACTTTATAGCCGCTAAAAAATACTATCACAGATACTAGTGTTACATATACAAATAAAAATTACCACTTTTTCAATATTTTGTGTTGAAGCTATTTTTATTCTCCCACAAAAATTGATTCGGTTGATCGAACTACTGATGACATGTAGTCGACGTTTTTTTTATTATGTCTATATATGTAAATCTATCTTTTTTAACATCATATAAATAGTCTCAGGGTCACTTAATATATGGATATGAATAGGATGTTGCTCTACATCCCACGATAAAAAAGTAGTCATTTTTGTTTTGCTCTGCGTGTGATATCTATGTTAATATACGTAGTCGTGCCATAAATACTGTTACACATTTTTTGCTCAAAATAAGGAAGACAAACATCAAATATGTTATAGATTTTATTAAATATGTTATAAAATAGTATTTCAAATAATATTATTCACTTCCTACTCAAAGTGGCCACCCTTAGCCTTAACACAGGCCTTGAGTTTTTGTGGCAAGCCATCAGCTCTAGCTCTGTCCAAAAAGAATAATCCAGGGGATTGAGATCGGGACTGCCTGAGGGCCAATCCAATGCCTTGATGAACTCAGGAACATTCTTTTCCAGCCACAGCTGAGTCGATTTGGCTTTGTGGGCTGGTGCAGAGTCTTGCTGGAACACCCAATGCCTTTTATTGAACAGAGTATTGTTGAGCGGTTTCACCACTTTCTCCAAAACGTCTTCTTGGTAGTTTTTTGCTTTTGTTTTAACGCCTTGCTCACAAAAATGCAACTTTGTGGTACCTTCGTAGCTTACTCCCCACCAAACCATGAGCGAACTCGGATGATGACCCCTTTCGACTCTGCCAATTTTTTCCTTTGCTTCTTGAGAACTCCGAGCGTAGATTTTGTCATTTTGGCGGTTGAATTTTTCTAAATGGTAAAAATTTTCTCATCTGAAAACAGGATTTGTCGATAGCTCCCATCAGCGTAACGTCTGAGCAATGCTTTTGCTCTTTGGTATCTAATTTTTTTCAAGGCATTGTTCAATCTCTGGCCAGTCACTCGGCGGTAAGCACCCATCCCAAGATCATTTTTAATAAGCCGCGACATAGTTCTTTTTGAAATATCCATCTCTCGTGACATGATTTTCTGCTTACGTAGGGGATTTCGGCGGATTCGAGCTGCCACTGCTCGAATAGCATTTTTTGTCCTCACACTTCGTGGACGACCGGTCCGAGGCTTGTCTTTTACGCCTAAGGTATCCATATATCGTTTAATAGTACGCCACACAAACATTCGGTTAATCCCGAGAGCTTTTAACGACTGCCAAATATAATTATTTGATTTACCTGCCTTATGCAGCGCAACAACAGCAATTCTCTTTTCTTCTATTGTTGATTCCATGTTTGCACTTGTAAATCAGAACTAAGACTGTACTATATTTTAAACATATCTAACAGTAGCTATCAAAAAAAATAATGCGACTTATTGTATGAAGCTGAATGTCAAATTATACAGGTTCAAATAGTTGTAACAGTTTTTATGGCACGACTACGTAGTATTAGTGATACTATGCAATCAAAAAACGCAGATACAAATCTTAACTCTAACCTTCTTTCCAGTTGCTCGAATACTGAATTTACAAAAGTAGCCCTGTTTTTAAGTGTATTTTTATCTTCGCTTATAACAAATTGTTGTTGTATTTAATATGCTATTTTTTTAAGCGGAGATAAAAACACACTAAAAAACGTGGCTAGTAGCAACTTCGGTTGATTGATATATGTACGGAAGGTTTTGCAGATTAAAAACCTATAGCTTGATTCCTCCACAGTTGAATCAATACACAAATAATACATATCTGTATGAGCTATGAGTTGGGTAGAGCTGCTTTTTGTATTTATTTTTACAAACTCAAACACTTTTTACAAACTCAAACACAACTATTTTTTAAACTTCTCAAATAATTATTGCGCTTATTTACTATGAAATCAACAGCGTTCTATAAACTTCAAGAAAGGCAAAGGAATACAAACAGAAAATATTGACTAAATAATTATAAGCCGAGAATTAAAAGGAAAACACGTGTAACATGCATAACACAAAACGAAATATTTCGTTTTTTTTAAATTCCAAAGGGTGTTTTTTTAATAAAGTTATTTTTTTAACTAAACTGAAATAAAACTTCGTCAGACCTAGCTTTAATATTTGCAAGAAAACAAAAAATAAGTTGAATGCCTTGTTTTAAGCATTAACATTATTTGCTTAGAAATAATCCCAGCTTAAAATTTGAACTTTGGAGTGTTTTGATCTTAACACAATATTTTATAAAACAAAAAAAAGAAATACTTCTTATTTACAAATAAAAAAACTTTCAAACTTTATTTCAAAACCAAAGAATATTATGGCTAGAGATGATCCTCAGACGGTACACTGGAAACGACTAACGAAAGATTCACATTTAATGGTAACGAATAGAAATGAAATTTAAATTTAATGAAAGATGTTTATCAAAAACAATCATGAAGGTTGCATTATTATTTATAAGAACAAATGAAAACTATTGAAGAAGATAAATCAAATAATATTTTTATCGCATACATAAATAATGAATAATAATTAATACTTAATTATTTTTCTTTCTGTTACTAATTAAGGCTTTCAAACAATTTATACATTTAATTGATTTTTAACATAATTTATAACAAAAAATTGTTTTCGACCTTTATTTTTTGACATAAAACTGCTTAATATAGAATAATTAATAAAATAAAAAGCAAAACGTAAAGAATCGCACTTCCGTTCAAAAGGACCCAAAACAAAAGTGTATTTTCGTCAAAATATATTCATCAAATTTCTGGTACACTTGCCCTTGCACTATCGGAAATGGAACTTAAAAAAAAAAACATTCCGTCTAATTAAGCAATAAAAACAAAATATACTTTAATTTAATTTACAAATTTTATCTACATAGTACATACCTACATACATAAATGATTTATATGTTAAATTTTAAAGAATTATCGTGAAATGTGTTGGCTTGTAATTCTATGGCACTGATTCCGTCAAATATTTTGTTGGGGAATTAAACGAACAGACCTACTATCTTTTTATGTTGTTCCTGTGTTCAATCAATTTAAGTTTAAAAAAGTATTATTTTAAATATGACAACAAGTCGAAGTTATACCAAATTGTTGTTGTATTTTACATCCTACTTTTTCTTGAACGAATATAAAAATGCATTAAAAAACAGGGCTGTTGTTTAGTAGTTTCATCTAATTGACGGTTTCACATTGAACTGTAGAACTGAATTTTTGTAACTTTTCAGTATTCACATCTGGCTCCCACTCCTTCAGTGAAGATAAATGTAAATACTGAAACGTAAAAAAAAAAATCCAGAAAAATATGCTTCAGAGCCCATGTAACTTTGACAGTTTATTCTTTACCTCGCCCCAGCAAAAAAACCTTTATCAACTTCAGGGTGAGTTCAGAGCGACCCTACGTCTCAAAAAACACAGAATTTGCTGGTCGGGGCGAGTTTAGGTTTTTCAAAAACGCTTTGGGGTAACCCTAGGGTGACTTCAGCGCTCAATGAACAAACCTAATGGGCTTTCTTTTGGTAAATTCAGATTTTGATCTAAAAATTGACTTTTTTCGGTGCCAAAGGTATACGGTTGCAGAATGATTTTTTTGTTTTTATTGTATTGGTGTACAATTTGTGTCTGTGAAACTGTGGCGATCCAGGCTTGTCAAACTGATGGCTGTCTTCTGCTGTTGTTCTGCTGTGTAACGGTGTCAGTGAAAGAGGGGTAAATCTGCCGAAAAATCCAAATCTGCTAAATTGATTTTCGATTAAGAAAATATTGATTTTTTTTCACCATTGGAAGGCTTTTACTGTCAAAATCTTTGTTTTGACAAATAAGAACGGAAAAAAATCAATTTTTGTTACCAAAAGAAAACCTTATAGATGTAACATTGGTTTATCGTTCTCGGATTTTTACACAGAACGCTAAATGGAACATTTTCTACTCACGCTCTGATCGAAAAAACAAAGTCAAAACTGAGCGTCCACACAAATAGTGTCGTGTGTGTAGGCCGTTTAACGTAGGTACATAATATGGTTCTAATTAATGAATTCTGATCTTCGCTACAAATACGCCATTGGCATTTTATTTTAACATACAATAAACCACATAAAAACAAATCAAAAACTTTTTTATATTAGATTCTCTTATTATATCACTTATAGTTCTATACTACACTCAATTTGTCCTAAAATTTGTTGTATTCCTCAATATCCTTTGTTTTTAAGCTTATCATTCCACTTTTTATGTAGTTATTATGTTAGTCATGATAGTATGTTTTTTTTTAATATTATTATTTAATTGAACCTACATACATAAATGTATTCTGCTTCGATATCGTTTTGTCAGTTTTTTATTTTTATTAATTAATAAGTTTTGTTTATTACCCAATGATTTTTCGATTTGAAATAATTTATAAATGTTGTATTTTTTTTTACTAAGGTTTTTTTTTTTAATAATTAATTCTTTGTGACTAATATGCGATATTATTATTTGTGCATAGCTCTTTACACTCTGGTCATGGCTGCCAGTTAGGATAACAATGTACCAACCCGTACTGCTGTATACAACCGAAGAGCATGGTTGCTCGTTGACAACATTCTATGTTCGGGTGGAGCAACATGAACCGACTTTAATGATGATCAAAACGTGCAATAATGAGGTAAGTATTTCCAATATTTTTGGATTGTGTAGATAAAATTTTGAACGATAATAATTACAACAATTTTTTTTTACTATAGGTTTTTGGGGCCTATTGCTCATCGAGATGGTTTGAGCGAAATGTCAAAGATGACAAAGGCCAAAGACAGGCCTACTTTGGTACAGGTGAAACCTTTTTATTTTCTCTTTATCCAGAGAGGGCAAAATATCCTTGGGTTGGTATTGAAGGTGATAAGGGATTGGGACATTCATCGGAACTGTTTATGGCGGCTGATGCAAAAATGATCACAATTGGTGGAGGGTAAGTTAACAGATAGAGAAGAAAACTGATTAATATAATTTTTTTTTACCATAGAAACCAAACATCTTTCCAGGATGCTCTGAATTAGAATCCCATCTCAGAGTTTTTTTCTATCACATAAAGATTTGTATGTTCGAACATATGTACATACAATTTTTGACTCTTTTGATTCTTCATTCTGTTAGTTCATAACACATGGTAATGGATTTCCATGTGGGGGCCAGTTTTGTCACATAAAAAACACTTTTTTACCGCAAATAGTTATTTTAATAGACTTCCGATTATAAATTTTTATGACAAATGGACCATCGATGTCAAGATTCATCAACAAATTATTATTTTCAATTGATTTTCAATAATATTAAACTTTTATACTGAAATTATAGTAATCCTCACATAAAAATGATGATAACTTTTTTCACGACTTGATTTTAGTGTTTTAAAAGTACCTTAACAACAAGTGTCTAATACTTAAATTGTTGCAAGGCCATTTTTTCCGTTTAAATACACCACAACTGCCCTCCTGAACTGAACTAAAAGTATAATAATTATAACCTTGTTCATTGTCCCTTCTATTTTGTATGCTTTGAAAAGTAGTGTGGATGTATAATATCTAGGAAAATGTACTAATAGTACAAGAGCCGGCAGCAAATTTTGAGAGTGAATGTATAACCAAAATCTGAGTATGAGGGCCTATAGGTACATGTATCGTGATATCGAATACCAAAGTATAGCAGTTTTTTTGGCAGCCTTTGAGAGGGGTGGGAGTTCAAAATCAGCTTGGTTTCTTATTGATGTGTTAAAGTCATTAATCCTTCAATTCACTTTTAAAAAATATGAAATGATGCTCAGTCATTTGCCCTAAGCCTGAAAACTGTTTGGTTATACATCCACTCCCAAAATTTGCTGTCTCTTAGACTTAAAGCAAATTGAAAACTATATTATCAACCAAAATTCTAAACTTAACTACAGTTTTTCTTTCTAAATAAAAACGATTAATTTTTCTTTATCTTTACATTGCAGTGAAGGTCAAGCTATTTGGATGGATGAAAATATTCGCTTTGGCAAGACAGACAGTTGTAAAACTTTCAACAATCCACCATTGTGTCCAACGGGTGATTTTGAAATACGAGTTTTAGAAGTGTATGGCTTTGTCGGTGCTTAAAATTAAATAAAAACACAAACGAAAGCTCATAACATATTTTTATGAATAAAGCAAAAGAGCAAATCAAAATGTCACTCCTCTGAAACAAGGGGAGTTGAATATTTAAAGAGAAACCAAGTTAAAAAAAAAAACAAATTCCCAGCATTTTATTGTTTATTTTTTCTTAAACTCTGTTTGTTTTTGTGGGAATAACGAATTATTTTTTAAACTAAAATAAAATATGAAATTATTTCACTAAATGGAAATAAATATAAATAAAATTTGTCACATAACATAAAACATACAAATTACTATACACAAACCAACACAAAAAAAAAATAAATAACATTTAAATTAGTAAATTTATTATTAAATGTGGGAAAAATCAATATAATATATAATGTTTGCGCGCATAAATGTATATTTTTGTTTCCAATTTGTTTTTGCTATATATAAAATGTTAATTTTTAATGTAATGTTGTGTAATGCATGCTATATATTTAGATGCATACAAAAACGGAATAAGTGTTTGGAGTATATACGGAAAAAAACAACAAACCAACAATGGACTGATTTTTTTTTTTTTAATTCCTAATTAATTAATTTTAATTATTATTTTTTCTTGTTTATTTAATATAATTCTTGTTGAAATTTTTTTGTTTATAACTTTAGTTTGTTGTTGTTATCGAAATAAATTTATAGAAACAAAATATGAATATGATAAAAACAAAACGAATTATATTTTTTAGTTTAAATCTTGCGTTGTTAAATTATTTCATATTTTATACCTCTTTCAAAACAAAAAAATAATATATTTTATGTATATTTTTTTTAAATACGCAAGAGTAAAAAGTATAATATTGGCCCAATTTTGTGGAGCTTTATTTTCCAGATGATTAATATTTTCTGTATTATAAATATCTATTTTTCAGTAATTGTTGTTACTTTATAAATTTTATGGATAGTTTTTTTTTATTGAAATGGATACTAATTTTTGTGTTTTGCACTTCTGCGATAGGATCAACTTTATAAGCTGACCAAAGTTATTATTGTGAGATTTATCGGCCGTCCATAAATTGTGTTAAGCTTCTTCTTTTAATAAATTTTCGTAAACAATACTACAATCCAAACATTGAGATACTTTTCAAAGATTTTATTAAATCACAGAGAGTAATTTTATTTTGTTGGTAAATTTTCTCCATTGCTTGGCTCATTGTTTTGGGAGTAAAAAGGAACTCAAAACAACAAACATCGCGACCATCTTGATATAGAAATAAAAAATCCGGTAGAAGCATCAATTGTTTGATTATAGAAAGAATGTGTCAAAGGCTGTTGGCCAAAATAAATATAACCGATTTCTTCCTAGGCGAAGCGGCAGATATCATGGCAGAAGTTTTTCTCATGAACAAATGTTTCTGATCCAGCAGTTTGAATTACTGTTACATTTTCATTAGATACTTGTATTGGTGCTTACCTGACGAGAACGCACAAATAGTGATTTGAAAGAAAAATATCAAATGGTTTTTTTTCGATATTTACTGTTTAATTTGAAGACGTTAAATTTGTCAAGCTTGATTGTGTTGGCATTTATTAAAAGGCAAGAAGCTGGTTTGTGTTGGTATTGTGTCCTGCGAGCCCTAATCTCACAGCAAAACAAAGTGGTCGATATAAAAGGCTTCAATAGAAATATCTCACAAATAAATCAATGGTAATATTTTTCAAAAGTAGTTTTATGTTTTTTTTTTACTATAGAAAGAAAAAAAAAACAATCTTTTACACCAAAATTACTGTTAAAGCCTTTTATTCTATATTTGTTAAAGTTAAAATTCTTGTTTGTATATCAAATGAATATAGTCTATTCTAGGTTAACAATTAGTTTGTATAACGTTATTCTGAAGAAAAAAAAAATATTAAGAAAAAAACCGAAATTATATATATAGGAAAACAAAGTAAACCTCCGTGAAAATTTTGAATAATAATACATCAACGATTTATATTATATTATTGTATTAAAACATATAGCTATAGAACATATACATACATATAAATAAGAAAAAGTGGCTTTGTTATTATTATTTCAATTATTTGTACATAATTTAATTTTTTTTTATGATTTTTCAAATGTGTTTCACATTGACATTCAAAATATAAATAATAATTTATGCATCGCGGAGGTCCTTATCAGTATTTATATATTTGTGTTAAATTTTTTTCTATTATATAAATGTATTTTTATTTTTATTATTATTATTATTATTTGTATTAACAAACAAAAATATAAATTTATAAATATGAAAATAATATTTTGTAAATAAATAAATAAAAAAGTTTTAATTGTATTAAATATAAAGATCAAAATATATAAAATTGAATATTATCGAAGAACTATGTACCAAGAACCTTTTATTAAAAGTTATTAAAAAAAAACAATATGCGTTAAACATAACAATAAAATTAATTGCTGCATGTTTTTTTCTTTTTTGTTTCATGAACGATTTTCACGAGACTCTTTCTATACTCTGTCCAACAAAAATTTTCAGTAAATTGAAGATAGGAAGTTTGGCTTTCACTGGATGCTATGCTTTGCATGAAACTTTCTCTCTTTGAAACTGTCAGGGTTTTCGTAGTTAACAAAAACACTGTTTCAAACTCATACAATTATCCACAACAAGCAACAAAACCCGAATTCAAAAGTCACTGATAGAGCTAACGATGCTTTCAATCGGGATTTGGGAATAGTAACCATGATAATTCGGTTATTGTGAAGTGGATTAAATTTTGTGAAGAATTGCAAAAACAATTCGTTAAGGTAAGTTGTTTTGGTATTTTTGGTGAGTGTATCTGACTAGTCTAGCTAACAAATACATACATAGAGCCTGTTTGAATTGGGATAAATAAGTCCGGACTCGTGAGTCTCAGCGGGTCGACATTCGAAAATTTGAGACGCCTCTAAGCACATAGCAACAACAACGACTTCAATGGGGTAGGAATATTTAATCTGCAATCGAGTTGAGTGCCATTTTTGGTATAGTCTATTTTTAGGGTAGGAATATTAACTCTGCAACCAAGTTGACCACCCTCATTCATTTCACGATTACAATAAATTATATTCACTCTTTGTTCACTCTGTACTGACCAAAATTATATGCACTCTTAAACACGACTAATAAATGAGTCTCTTGAGTCCGGTCTTTATATTTTGTACATGCCTCACGACATCCCTGACCCTCCACTTCTCTTGTCCAGAAACGTGAGACCGATCTCAATCTTCCCAATCTAAACAACGTCATTGGGTATAGGTAAGTCCCGCTTTGTGGGCTGTTATTTCAAAACAAGCTTCCTCAGACTACGGGTGTATTCATAAACGCAGAAAATCTGCGCTAGTACAACCGCATTTCTTTTCTGATGCATTTGTGAACGCACTCCCAATGCAGAATGTCTGCAGTAAACAAAAAGGTCTGACTTAATCCGATTTGTATGTAAACAGAGTTCATAAACGTCAGAGAAAAATGGCTGCCAAACAAATTTTATTGAATTTGATTTTTGATTTGCTTACCCAAAAAGAAAAGAAAATTATAAAATAAAATATAAAAAAATATAATGTATTTGCAATTACTTACATTCTTTACGAGTCAGTGCCGCTTTGTCCTTCTTGTTGTCTTAAAAATTATTTTAATAATTCCCGCTCTTTCTGCAGCCAAACAAATTCAGCTGCACAATCTGCCCGACGCTGACGACAGTCTGACGTTTATGAACGGTACGTACCATGATACAACTAAACAGATAACGCCGTCCTGTTATTTTTTCGTTTTGTTCTGCGCATCTACGTCATCGACGCACAACTTTCCCTGATACTTTTGTTCTTTTTATAATAAAAATGTGTTTGCAGAATCCTAAAAACAAGGGCATTGCTTTTAGGAAATTATATTTCATATTTAATTAATAAATTTTAGTCAAAAATTCTTTGTTTTATTAATCTTGGAAAAATTATTTGTGTGCGTCGATGACGTCATTTTATGTGAATGATGCGCAATGCGCTATCTTATTTAGTTGTATCATGGGTACGTACTGCAGTTCGACTAGGTTAGTTCGATCGAAAATCTGACTTTATGAATGCAGGTAACGCAGTTCTTAGTTAGGCTGACGTTTATGAATACACCCTACATTACAGAAATACTCTTACCCTGAGGCCACACGAGCCAGTACTGGCTTGCCAGTCGCAATACACTCACACTTTTTTACCGACACATACAAGCCGAAGCAACTGGCTCGTCAACTGGCTTGCTTTTTTCGAAGCCAGTTGGGAAGCCAGTAGAGCAGCCAGTTACAGGGTTCGGCAGTACTTTTTCGGAGCAGATTTGGAAAAAAGGTCTTAAAACTAAAATTGACTCGCATTTTATTTCACAAAATATTAAAAAAATAAGAATCGGGGAGTCAAAGTTTTATTAATTTGCTAATGCCCATTTTATTCACTCATTTAATGCAATTGGATTTAAACTGCTTTTCGGAGGTCATTTTAAGTTATTAAATCCAGATAAATACTGAATTTTATATTATTCACTTTTCTTGACATTTTTATTTAAAGAAGTGATATCAAACCTAAGATTTTTCAACAGAGTTTAACCAAAAATTTGTTATAATTTTCATGCATTCTTTTGGAAAACGAATTGGCTTACTCAAGATTCACATGTCTCGCCGTGGTCTTCGAAACCTACTTACCAGTATCATGGTCATTAAGATCGTTTCGCTTTATTCTCGCCATGCCCATTTACACGAGAATCTATGTCATGGTTTTCTCGCTATGGTCTCGCCATCCCATTTCCACGCTGTCCTTTGCATTGAGCATGTTTTGCCATCATCTCGCTTGGGTCTCACCATGCCTATTTACACGGGAATCTATGTCATGGCTTTCTTGCTATGGTCTCGCCATCACATTTACACGTTGTCCTTCGCATTGAGCATGTTTTGTCATCATCTCACTTGGGTCTCGCCATAGTCTCCCCAAAGTTTTTTTTAAATTGAATTTTTCAAAGTGGTTAAAATAAGCTATAGGTCTCGCGTGGTGTGTTTTTGGGTCCTCTTACCATTCGAGAAGAGAACCAAAAAATTGGTGAGTAAATTGATTAAGCGGTGAGAAGGCTTTCCCAAACCAAAGTGAATAAATTTTCTAGTGAATTCCCATCGCGTCAGTGTAGTTGCTCTAATTTATGGAAATTCTGAGAAGTAAAATTTTAGTTTTCTTTCTGATGGTTTCACGTTGCTTTGGGAGAGCTTTTACAGAAACAAGTAAAGGCTCTCTAGAACCAACGCAAAACATTCGTAACGTTCTGTTCTTTTGCTAGTTTTGTGGCATAGCATTTGTGTGTTTTTAGTTCATTTAATTTTGAAAGAATGGAATATCATAGTACTTCTATTTTTTACACTGAAATCGGAGTAGATTTATTCCATTTGGATTAACATCCGAACCCTGGCCAGTATAGAAGCCAGTACAGCATGCCGCCTACGTCACAGCCAATACACGAATAGGAAGTTGACAGTCAATGTATGTAACCAATTGGCTAGCCAGTACTGGCTCGTGTGGCCTCAGGGTTAGGTATTTCAAAATCACATAGCCAGTTTTTCGACAGACAACACTGTCGTTTAAATCTGTAGTAAACGAATCGAAAGCGATGGTTCGTTTTTCAAAAACGAAAGAAATCGAGCGGAAGTTATGGCATTCTACATCGCATTTCGTTTAATTCATTTGGTTCGCTCGGTTTGAGAGCCTCTGTTTAGCGTTGCATACTTTTAAATGCTTGTTAATTTGGTTAGGGATAAGTTGGTGAATAGTCGAATAAAGAAAAGTGGTGGATACAAAATTATATATATTTAACTTGAGTGAAAATTAATTTAGGAATATATGTATATACATAAGCACATATATCATTTTTAGCCACAAAAATATGATCGTCTCGATTAAAGAAAAAGTGATCAATTTATTTTTGTAGCTATATGGTAGCTTTTCATAAATGGTAAAATGTGGTGAAAAGTGGGACACACAACTCTAGGGGTTGAAAAATAATAATATTAATATAATAAATTTAGTCCAATAATGCTTATTTTTGCTAAATTATTGCTATAAAACTATTGACAAATCATATCTTCTTGGTATCGAATTCGTTATATAAAGATTTCATATTATTTGAGAATGGGTATTTTATGTTATTTGAGATTCAATCTTGATGAATATTTGAGACCGTGAGTGCAGGTGGTGTGGTCGTAATCCATTGATTTGCAAAAGTTATACTTTCATGTGTTATTGTTACATTAGTATGCATCCAAATCTTCCTAAATCCGTAAATGCTTTAAAAAATTTAAACCAGTCCCTTTTAAATCTCTAATTCCTGGTAGGTATTTTAGATCGATTCAAGATGAAAAACAGGAAAATAAAATCTGCAGAATAATTTTCTTCACACTTACGTTCTGCACGTATGAACAAGTAAGCAAGCACATGGGCATTTTTCTTTTTTATTTTAGAATAGAGCTCCAAACCAAGGTTGGGCTTTTTATCCCAAACTGTAGTATCTGTATCTTTAACTACCTACAAATTATAAAATTTTTAACTTAAGTTGAATACCTATGTATGTTTATATTCGTGCAGATTTTAAGTGTCCTAGCAGTTATGTACATATTCCAAAAAAACAAGAAGAACGTGGAATACCTATATACCAAATTTAAGGTTTTATAACTGAAATTGCGGGCTATTTTTTGGGAACATTTAGGGCAATGACTGGGCAACACAAACACTTTGAGACCTGGCAGCCCTAGTCCCAACTTGTCGAGTATATCAGGCTCTGCTCTGAGTTGAGTTAAAGAGTATACTGTCAAAGTGACAGGGGCTCTGAAGCATTTTTTTGTTATATAAGGTGTTTGTTAACGTCAAATTTCTTGCAAATTTTCACAATTTGCTGTTAGAAACCATAAAAAAAAAGAATAGAAAATTTCACGTTACCAAACAGGCATATAGATTCACGTGTTGGAGTGTTTTTTGATAATCGAAAAACCTAGTTTGTCGTACAACTGTTGGGGTTGTCAAAAAAACCTGAGTCAACCTTGGGTAAACTTCAACCAATAAAACTAATGAGGTTTTCTTTTGGTAACAAAAAATTTATTTTTTTCCCCTTCCGATTTGTCAAGACACAGATTTTGACAGTAAAAGCCATCAAAAATCAAAAAAAAAAAAATCAATTTTTTTATCGAAAATTAAATTTGCAGATCTGGATTTTTCGGCAGATTTACTCCTCTTTTACTAATACCATTACAAACCAAAAATATTCACAGCCATCAATATGACAAGCCTGGATCGCCACAGTTCCACAGACACAAATTGTATACCAATACAAAATAAAAACAAAAAAAAAAAAATCAATCTGCAATCGTATACCATTCGCGACGAAAAAAAAATCAATTTTTATATCAAAATCTGAATTTACCAAAAGAAAACCCCATAATATAGTCCCGCCAGTTTTTACAGCCCCCATTTTGTTTTTCCTTAGAAGAATAGTTGATAGGATTGATGATAACCCTTTTCTTAACTCGCAAAATTTAGCGTTCGGCCACTGTCTTATGGGGTTATCTTTTGATAAATTCAGATTTTGATCTAAAAATTGATTTTTTCGTCGCGAATGGTATACGATTGCAGATTTTTTTTTTTATTTTTATTGAATTGGTGTACAATTTGTATGTGTGAAACTGTGGCGATCCAGGCTTGTCAAATTGATGGCTGTGAATTGTTCTGGTGCGTAATGGTGTAAGTAAAAGAGGGGTAAATCTGCCGAAAAATCCAGATCTGCAAATTTGATTTTCGATCAAAATAAAAATTGATTTTTTTCACCATTGGAAGGCTTTTACTGTCAAAATATGTGTTTTGACAAATCGGAAGGGGAAAAATCGATTTTTGTTACCAAAAGAAAACCCCATTAGGTTTTATTTTTGTTTTTATTAAATTATAGGTCTGTTCGTGTACTATCCATAACTACGAATTTCTACGATTTTTTTTTTTTGTATATGAGCTTTGACAGAACTTTGGGCTATATTCGTAGAAATTTGTAGTTTTAGGAGGTACGCGAACAGACATTATATTTCTGTATTTCAATTGTTCAGTTTATATTTCAGGAGCGCTCACTGAGCTGAGAGCTGACGGAGCAAAGATTTTTTTCCTTAGCTTTTGCCAGCCAAACTGGGGAAATTCCTGAGCAAAATAAATATATATAAAATATCCAAAGTCCGTTTCCATCTAGCATGTTTAATATTGTTTTTTCATATAATAAATAAACTTCCCATATAAAATGTTCTGCGACTAACTGTATTTCTTACAAATAGAAATGCAGGTGAATTTTATTTTCGGGGAATTCCCCACTTAGAATTTGTTTATAAATAAAAAATACGATATTTTTCGAATTTCGATCCTCTCCCATTTTATGAATGCACATACATAGATGCCGATGCACACTATATTATATAACAAAATAGCAGAGGGCTAGTTTTTTTTATTAATTTGCATCTTCATAGCTATAATTAAAAATGACAAACATTAGATAGTTATGTTAAAAATAGATTCTTTTTATTTAAATAACAGTCAGGTTTCTCGTAAGGTACATACATCGATGAAATAATCATTAGGGTAAATGAAACTTAAAAAACAATAGTATAATAAATTAAGAAAATCGAAAAGGTGTTCGACATGTAGGGCATCTATTTGTTTGTAACAAATCTCTTGCTTGATCCATGCTTCGCAAACAATTACTATGTAGAAAATGCCCACAGTGTAATAAAGAACAAGATGGTCCATCTGTATCCATAGGTTCAAAGCAGATAGGGCAAGTTGGATCTCTAAAATAAAATAATATTCAACCTTTCTGTTCTTAATAAATTATTTGTTTTCTTACGGATGCACATTGAAATCATCTCGCGCTACGTTTGGGTTGTTCGTCAAATATCTCCGTCTCTCGAAGATTATACTAGCAATAGTTATAACTGCTGTTATTAGTGCACCACCAATTACAATCATTGCTTTCCCATTCATTTTAATATGTTTATTAAAAAAAAAATTCGGAGAAAATTATTTTATATGCAATTTCAAAATTCAACTTCTACTTCTGAACTGATCTGATAAAAGTTCGTAATTAAATGCACCAAGCTATTGCAGCAGAAGCAAGGGCCAAGGCTGTGTTTTTTTCTATTTGTTGATGAAACATCAAAGATGTCAGTGTCAAAATCCATGTTTTCCCACCAAATCGACCAGCTGATATTTAGCTTTTAGCTCTTAGCTGTGGTTCCGATACAAATAAATTAGTCCCCTTTCACACTAAGAAAGAAGTTACTGGGGATTTTTTGACATTTTTCTTTAAATTTCCTTAAAAATCTAATTTGTGTTTTTTGTTATTTCATAATGAAAGACACGATTCGATTGGTTGGATTGTAAGAGAAGATCACAAAAGAGAACGTCAATTTTCTTCACCGAATATCTTCACGTGTGATTAGGGACATTGGGCCTATTCGGCATGATCTTTTATTCTGCTATTCTGTTATTCTGCTATGAATGAATTTCCATACAAAAATTTAAGCAATACAATTTTTTTTTTTATGAATTTTAATTTTTGGTATTCTGCATGCGAAATTCTGTTCATCTGCTAAATCTGTTATGAACTGCCAAACTTTCGAACTCATAGCTAAATCTTTTACAATTCAAGTTTTTGGTATTCAGCATGCCAAAATCTGCAATTAAATCTGTACGCTGCTTAGATTGGGAAGATTGAGACCGGATTCACGGTAGTTTCTGGACAAGATGAGGAATCATCAGTGAGAGTGAGACATGAACAAAATATAAGCAAAGTTGTTAATTATTTACGTGACTTTTGTTTCTATAATTTAAATTAAATATAGTTTAAGAGAGGGTCAATAAGAAGTTCAATAAAAGACGTTTAAGGCTCTCCCAAATCAAAGTGAATGTGGAGGATTCGCAGCGAATCATTGACAATAGTACAAAATATGACAAATAAAAAACGCTAAACAACACGTGATCGCTCCGCATTCACGTTGGTTTGGGAGAGCCTTTATTCTTTTTATTACAATACAAATATAAAAATTAGCAAAAATATATTCGATATAAGTTCACCGGAAAAGTGAAAAGTTTTAAAATTCAATATTTCAAGAAAAAAATACCTTATATTTTTTATTAGCTTGGGAGAGCTTTTAGTATTGTGTATATTTACCTCCAAATACAACGAAAATCAGACAAAAAACTCACACACCCGTGAAATCTCAAATCTCATGGCTAATCTTTGAACAGCGTCAATGTGCTGTTCAAAAGTTGGTTTTCTTCGACATGTCGTCGACAAGACATGGATTTTTCTGGCTCCATTGTTTTTTTTCTCGACAGGTTCATAGTCCGAGCATGGCTCATGTCTAGTGGGGCCGGCATGTTACTATCGTGATTGATTCGCTATGATTTTGCGTTAGTTTGAGTGTTCATGATTTTCTTCCAATTTTTTGACATGGTATTAAAACTCAATGAAATAGTCTGGAATGGCTATTACTGAGGTTCAACAAGGGTTTAATGTTCAAAATGTGGTAATAGTCGATTCCGATGTCCATTAAAATAATAAAAGATTTTGCTTTCTAAATGGCTCAAAATCATTCATTAAAATTTTCAATGATGAGTTTCAATGATAGCTATAACTGGCACCTAAACTAGGTTTGTTTGAAATGTCAAGCTTGGAACTTTACTTCAACCATTTACTTCGGTTGATCGTGAAGAAAGTACGGATATTATTTATATCTAAAATAGTCATAGCAACAGGTATAAACCCTTTATGAATTGTAATAAATTAGCTTTTTAAAAAAGATTTTTCAAGACTATTTGATTTAAATATTAGCAAACCAAATATAAAATCAAAAAATCTCATACGAAACTCTTAATTTCCCATATTTTTTACATATCATACAGTTTTTTCATTTCCTTTTTCGAATTTGATAAAGAACCGATCTGCACAAAATAGAAAAAAATTAACGTGAAAAAAAAAACAATCACAAAACAATAAAGTTCAGCTTTCAGTTCAATGACGTAATGTAAACAGCTAATATTCTGACATAAGTGCACTTGACTTGATAATTAAAGGAGATTTTTCTTGACTTACTTTTTGGAAATAAATGTTTTGACATTGATACTATACCAATCAGATACTAGAGACTTGCCTTAATTTCTAGTCCCTTGGATCGTCTGAACGTACCCAATAATTTATTGGAGTGTGACGGCTATCTTAAGTTAGACAAGGTTTAAAAATACAAATAGCTGTCTAAATATAACTTGTCAACCGTGTAAGAAAATATAATAAAAACAGGGTTTGTTCGTTGAAGTTAACCTTTTATTAAAGTAAAATTGTGTATAAAATTGGCTTCTCAGGGTTAGTTCAGGTTTTCCAAAAAACGCTTTGGGGCGGCAGGGTGACTTTAGGGCTCAAAGGAAATGTATTATGTACACATACATACTTCTATATATTTATTTGGTCTTATTTTATTTAATGAGTCTTAATGATCGATCACCCAAGACGGTAAACTTATTTAAATGATTAAAATACGCATAACTTAAATTTTGAAATTAACGGTAGTTTTATTTTTACTTTTTAAATTAAACATAAAAAATAATTTAATACGATAATAATTATAAGACTTGATGATAAACGAAGTGTGGAACTTTTATTATAAAATGAATTTTCCAATCTTTCGTGCCGTTCTAGACGATTTCGATTTTTATAAGTTTGGTAATACCAGTCCATTCCGTCTTTCCTCGCAATATTTGTTTCTCTGTTGTATGGAGCTGTTACAGGTATATCGACATCATATCTTGAATTTGTATCTGTAGAACCTGTATTTGAATACTCCTCAGCTGAAGGCAGATAATGCTGAAGGGTTTGTGCTGTAAAAACTTTTGTTATGGATGGCCTTCCACTCAAAATTCGAGGAGTAATATTTTCTATCGAGTTTAAATCATGCCTATCAGTACTACTAGTAGAGGTTGATGAATACTTTGCTAAAAGGTCATGTTTATATGATGGGCTTAGTAATTCTTCTTCAGGGGGTATCAGAAGTATAGTCTTTGAAGTGGTTGTCTCTAGGAAAATTTCTTCTGATCCTGAGTCTATTTGTATCGAACTCTCCGTAATGAAAGACTTCTTTTCGAATGAAGCCCTGGCTGGTTGTACTCTTAAAGATCCCTCTGATGTGATTGATGATTTCCTTTCAAATGAAGCTGTTTCAGTTTTGGATGTTGATGTTGTTGGAGCTTCTTCTTCAGTGACATAATACGTATAAGACGGCAAAGGACTTAAAGTTGTTGGTTCCTTGGTTGAAGAAATTGACTCTGGTGTGCTGCTGTTCACATTATTATTGGTCACTATCACATCTGTCTCTTCTGGTTCAAAATAAATTTTAGTGCTTTGTCTAGTCGAAGTCATCGGAATGAATCCACCAAAATGTTCAGGTATAATAGGCTTAAATCCACCTTTTTGAACGTGCGGTTCAGTCAGTGATGTTTTAAACACTTTAGGGTCTTCATTGCTTCCCGATTCTTCAGATCCTGCTTCAATAATCCCTCGACTACGGGATGTGATTCCATGATACTGAGTCTTTTGTGCTAGGTATTTCTCCAATTCACTGCTAGAAGGATCTTTAAGCATTCGAACTTTGCCCCTGGTTGGTTCCAGTTTTGTATAGCCATGATCTCGACGTGAATTCGATCCCAAAAATCCACCCATCCCTAATGCTGGAATAGGATAGCCAAAAAATGTAAATGGCGACTGTGGTTGTTGTATTAATGGGTATCTGTTTAAGATACTGGTATTAAGCAACGTTTTAGTCAAATCAATATTTCCATGAATGCTTGGATTTTTGTGACTTAAAGCTGGAGCAACGTTATTTAAATTGACAGGAAGGTGATGTGATTTAGATGAGTTAGCATTACCATTGCTAAGTGTGTTATTAAATGTTGGATAATCAACAAATTGATCGTAGAAATAGTCACTGTCGGTAAGTAGAGGCCTTGTATAGTTTTCTACCTCTACTCCCAAAGAATCACATTCATCTTTAAACTCATTTCGACCTTCACCCATAAAAACATCACCATGTTCGTTGTATAATGGAAGGTAGTTAGAAGATCTCTGATCATCAGTGCAGTTCATTTTCTCAGTTCGTAAATTTCGTAAGAGTTGCCCATCTTGACATGTTGGTCCAGGATATGGAAAACCTGTCTCCTCCAACCATGCACTTAGCCATTGAACAGTACAAGAACATATCATTGGATTTCCTGAGTAAATGTGATAGTAAATTAATATAAAAAAATATATAGATACTGATTAAATAATAATTACCATCTAAGTCTAGAATTGCTATATTCCCACGGAGTGTTGAAAATGTTTTTTCGTGCAATGTTCGAAAATGATTATTCCGAAGGGATAAAACTCTTAGTCTAGGCATTACTTCGAATGGATATCCCTAAAAAAAATAATTTTTCAAATTTTTGACAACTTGTTAATAAATAGTCAGCTCTCTGTCAAAACCTCATAAGTGTCAAAATCGAAGTTGTCAAAAATAAAAATGGCTGTGAACGTGAGGAATAAAAAAAAACTTAAGAACAACAACAAATACTGTCATTTGACACAAATTTTGATATATGCGCATAACTGAAAAAGTCAAGACTCTAATGATATTAGCTTTGGTATGTGTACTGTGATTTAAATGTATTTTAGATCAAAATAAATCACTGGATTTAAATATCGATGACTCGTAACTGTGTCAAGGTTTCTTTTGGTTCGATCAACCACTTTTTAAAACTTTTACGAATTCCGTTGTATTACTTTTGAAATCGGTTTCTTATGTCTTCTAAGTAATTTTTCAAAACAGACCAACGAGGTTTTGACAATAAGCCCATGAATGATTTGCGTTTGTTAGCTGCAGTTAGTTTTTTAAGAGTAATTAAGCGGGAAAACCAATTAAGCGAGGTGCAATTAATCGGGGAATACTGTATTTGACTTGTTTGTTATTTGAATTTTAACTGATATATTTTACAGAGCTTTTCTCTCAGAGCTTGAAAAAAGATAACAGACGCATTAAACCACGAATTGCACCACTTTTTGTAAAAATGTTATATTTGTGATTTCAATACATTGATCTTTTTCGTAAAACAAATCTACTTCCTACAAATTGATTCGACTCCACTGCTCTTTTGTTTGAAAACCTAATTTGGAAAAGTTTTCGATTAGTGACAACGCTGAAGAATCTCGTAGTCAAATTTTTCTGTTTTTGGTGCATGCCTTAGCAGAGAACTTTTCGTTTTCGATAATATTACTTTAATTTCTGGTGCTTTTCTGATTTAGTCGTATTGAAATGCTCATTTCTCAATCGATATCAAAATGAAACATGGAAGCGTGTTTTTTTTTTTGACAGAAGCTAGTTGGAACACTTCGGGTTCACTGAAATCTGTGTAGCAGGTATTCGCAAGTTTTCCAACGAAGAGAAAATTATTTTTTTCTTATTTCGCTCTCTCAATGCAAAGTTAATGAAACAAACAGGACTTTGTGACAATTTGTAAAAATTTGCGAGAAATTTCTCGTTAGCAAAGGAACCTATTGTTGGCAATTTTGGGCACTGCTGGAACAGACATAAAGTCAATTCGTGTATTTCCTTTAACTTACAATTTCTAGACTCATTTTAGTGAGTCCAAAGTTCTATCAAAGTTCATATTAAAAAAATGATAAGTGTGTTTTGTTGATCTCCTAAATGTGAATATAAAAATATATTTCACATTAAGAAAAATTTTTAAATGCAAATTCCAACAAGAACAAGTTAAGTTCACATTTGAACATCAGTATTGGTGAACTTCAGAGCGATGAAGTTCCCAAAAACCACTCAGGATTATGTGTTTACCTGAGTATGGTTTCTGGAAACTTCATTGCTCTCTATCTTCTTAGGGACTAACTATAGAGAGTTTGACCTACGACAACATTTGCTCAAAACTGCAAGCTTAATATTTGTTGTTGCAATAAATCGATGTAAGAATTTTGCGTTAAATTTTACACCTCTTCGACACGTGTTAATGTAGGCAGTCAAACGGTTATTGGTTCAACCCGCTCAAAGGCTATTGTGAATTACAAAAGTATGCAAATGACTTGACTTTCTATGTCGTTGGTTCTCAGGCTATAAAGTCTACTACTGCCTTATATGTGTACATTTGTATTTACCTAAACGGTTTCTTTTGTTAATCAATGAAAACTTAGCTTTCGCGCTCTAACAATTTATTTTGAACTTACCTGCACTTTACATATCTGATTGTTGTCCATTTTAAGTTCCACCAGCCAGCTAAGTGAACGCAGAGGTAGCGTTGACACACTCCTTATTGCATTATTCGACAGATCAAGCACTTCAAGATTCTTCATATTATGCAATCCAACATTGTCCATTGAATAAAAATTATTGCTGGACAGATTCAGAAACACTATCGAAGGTGATTCAAAAAAACAATCTGGAGCAATGAACCTTAACAAATTGTGTTGTAAATGTAATGCTAATAAATTGGGTAGATTTTCAAAAACCCGATGTTTCAAATCGATCATTTTATTATCTGCCAACACAAGTTCCTGAAGTTCTCGCAAATTTTTAGCAGCACCTGCCTCAATAGCACTTATTTCATTGCTTGACAAATCCAAATATTGCAGCTTAGGAAGGTTCTGAAAAGTTCCACTCTGAATTGATGTTATAAGATTATTTGAAAGGCGTATTTCTTCAACATTTTTCCAAGCTGACAGCACATCAGTTCTTAGTTGGACAATATTGTTGTAGCTCAAATCAATGTCTCTTATATTTTTGAGACGTGCCAAAGTCACTGGCATATCACTTAGCCGATTGCCCGATAAATCCAAATATTCCAATGAATTCTGATGCTCAAACGCATTGCTCGAAACATTCCAAATCATATTCAAGGCCAAATTCAATTGTTCAAGCTTTGTATTATTGCCAAACATATTACCTGGAATGGCCTCCAATTTGTTGCCGTTTATATTTAAATTTCTCAAATTATGCATCAGTGAAAATGTGTACACATCGATTTCTGTCAAGTCATTATTTTGCAAATTCAACAACTCGATGCGCTCTCCACCTTCGAAGGTACTTCCATCTAAGCTTCTCAGCTTATTGTCTGCCAGGCTTAAGACTCGTAACTCGTTGGTCATTTGAAAAGTCCTCCTAGGAATATGCTCGATTTTATTCTGACTCAAATCCAGCATTCGTAGATTTGGTAGCTTTCCAATGGTTGGATGGAGACTGGAAATAATATTGTTTCTTATGGAAATTCTTTCCACAATATTCGGAAGACCCGCAATGAATTCAGTCATTCGATTGATGCTAGCATCCACTTCAAATAGTCTATTTAGATTTCGAAAAGTATCGGGGTGTACATATGACACTCCATTGGAAGAAATGTTGAGTGTTTCCAGTAAGGGATTATTTTGGAAAGCATCTGGATTAATCTTGTTTAGGAGATTTTCGCTCAAATCTAGTCTTCTCAGGGAAGGGAGACCATTAAGAAGAGCTGCGTCAATAAGTTCTAGCTGGTTCTGTGATAAATCGAGTCCCATAAGGCCAGGTAGATTCCAAAATGGTCTTGGCAAATTATCTGAAAGGCTGTTGTTTTTCAATCGAAGCTCTCTCAAAGCTGGCATTGCCATAAAAGCATCTCTTCCAATAGATCTGATATTATTGTTATTTAAATGTAGTTGTTCCAGAGTGCCATGTCCTCTCAATACACCAAATGGAATGCTTACCAGGTTATTATTACTTATGTCTAGGAACTTTAAAGTCGGCAAAGAGTCTAGAAGAGATCGAAGTTCATCGACACGTTCAATTTCATTATGGTAGATAAAAAGATTCTCAATACCAGTTCCAGATTTTTGCAAAAACGACTCTGGGTGGATTTTTTTGATGTGATTGTTATGCAAGTAAACTCTTTTAAGATTCGGTGTTCTGTAGAATGCACCATATTTAATTTCAGTAATGCGATTATCATTGAGGTATAATTCAGTCAAGCTTGGCAGGTCCACAAATGAATTCTCTGAAAGAATATTCACAATATTGTGGTCTAATCTTAGATTTTTAAGACCTTCAAGACCTTTGATTAACCGACTGACCATTGTTACGTCACTTATATCATTGTGGGATAGTTTAAGGCTGATCAAATTTGGTAACCGGTAAAGTCCCTGAAGATGAATCCAATTGATGCTATTCTTTGCCAAATCGATTGTTTTTACCGAAACGAGGTCCTTAAAGAGCCCTGGCTGTAGACGGTTAAGATTTGGTCCACCGTTTATGTGAATATGTTGTAACTTTGGCAAATGACGAAAAATTTGTGGTTGTAGTTCGGTGAGGACCTTACTTTGAACATTAAGGTACATAAGACTGAGAAGTCCAGAAAAATCAGGCAAGTACTTAAGCTCGTTACTTTGAATTGTTATGGCTATAAGATTTATCAAGCCATTTAGACTCTCCACAGGTATGCTACGCAGTCGTGGTTCAACTATAAAGACCTCGACTAGACTATTTTCTAGTTCATTCAGCCATCCACTCGAAACACGCTCTACGCTATTGTGACGTAGCATTAGACGAACTATTTGTAAGGAGCCAAAAAATCGTCCTGGCAGTGCTGGAAGCTGATTATTCTCCAAAACCAGTTCATCTATTGGAGTTTTAATATACATATCAATGGCTTTTATACTGCTAAGAATTTGTGGCAAGCTGCTATGTGAACACCTTTAAAGTAAGAACACAAAAAAAAAGTTATGTCAATAATATTGAATCATATACATATGTAGATGTTAGCTTGATATTACCATATGTGGATTTCTTTTTCTTGTACGGTACATCGGCAAGGGAGAATATCTTCAGAAGATGGACAAATATTTGAAGAAACATTTTGGAAAAATGAACAAATAAGAATTATGTTGATTAGGAATCTGCTTGCCTTATCACCAATTAAAAGTTCAGTGCTGTTTTGTTTTTTCATAGTTGTGTATGAAGCAGGTCAGCGGAAACATAGTTTCTGTTGAAATAAATTAATTCTTTTATTCAGAAATAATAATATACAATATTATTTATATATACATAAATACAATACAGATTTCCTTGATTGATCTATAGACATACACCTTCTCACAATTATAGATACAGTTTGAGCGTGGGTAGGGTATGTTGTGTTACTACAGAATAACATATTTTTTGTATGACAATTTTAACTTTTTGTTCCTTTACAATTTTGTTTTTACTATTTAAATTCTATTTTCTTGTCAGGTATAAGCACAACTTTCTTACAACAATGTTTTTAAAGCTATTATTGCCACTGCATCTGCTAATCAAGGTTCGTTGCTCAGCTCTTTCGTTTGTTTGAATTTGTTAACGCTAAAATATATTCTCACATAAATTTGTAAATAAATAATAACCGTCTACCACTTGTTTGGTACTTACTAAGTTTGAATACATTTTCAAACCTAATTTGAAACTTTTGATGTCACTAACTTAAAACAGTGTGTAAACTGTATCGTCTTAACAATCTGACATAAAAATAGACTTTATAGAGAGTTTCCATGTATATTTATTGCATTTAAGTATGTATACATACATGGACCTATTTTAAAAATTGATTGACATACTAATACATGAAGCTGAAAATTGAACAAATTTATCTTGTCCCGGAACTACTCAATAAACTATTGAAAAATGTATGCAGATCACTTGCTAGAAAGTGACGCTTCGTTAAACGCGCTCTCCCTTTGAAAAATTCATTTAGTTACGTTTACACCAACACCATATCAGGCTAACAAACGTCAATTTCCATAACACACGCGTCCCTGAAAAAAACAAAAAGTCATGCTTGCTTGGCAGTTACTATTTGACAGACATGTTCATAGTAGTGTCACCCACTTTGTTCCAACCAAATAGGTTTCAAATTGGTTTGATGGATGCCTGGTGGTTTTTGTAAGGAAAAGAAAATATATTTTTAATTTTATATCACGATGGTGTCGTTGTCACAGTATACAAGGAAATTGAAAAACATACTAAAAATATGTTTGAAAAATACTCATTAAGTATATATATTTTTGACATTTTTATTAATTTCAAATATTACAAAAAGTTAAGGCCCACTATCAGCAAAGTTCACTGCAAGATCATTAATTTTCAAATCGATTTGAGCCAATCAATAAAATCGAGTTCAGCTTGATTCTATAATCAAGTTCAAACAAATAGAAAACAATCGACCTTAGTCATACTAGGAACTACTTATCCTCGCGATTGCATTGACTAAATTCGATAGAATAAAGTTACGTGCTAGACCTTATTCTCTTAGTCTTATTCTTAGGAAATATTTTGATAATATTTACGTACATAAATAATCTACATACGTAAACATAAATATTTTGTTTGTATGTATGTTTTATGTAGGAACATATTATGTATAATTTGGTTTTAATTTTGTTCTATTAGTATACACCCAGGTATATATCTTTCTTTGCGACTAGGTTCTGCACACCCCACCTTTTAAAAAAGCTGGCAACCTCACTAAAAGTTGCGTGATCACAGATCCATTACTACACAAGCTGATGTCGCGGAAGAGATTATTAGTTATTATAAAGTTTGTAGAACTAGGTATTACACCTGCAGTGTTTATTATGTCGGTGTGCGGAGGTGTGCACTTGTTAAAACCGTGTTACGGTATTCCATAAGGAACTCAATCTCTGAATTCATTTTTAACATCGATAAGAGAATACAAAAAAAGTGATTTAAATCCAATTTTTTAATGAACATAGGTCGGTTATAAATATTATCAAAGCATCATATAAACATCATATAGGTGTAAGCAGGCTAATAGTGCAATGAACTTTCATACTGAATTTTAATCAAACTGAACTCTTGTCTACAAAAATGTATTGAAACGAAAAAAAAAAAATAGTTATTTTGATGGTTCCATGTAAAAAAAGGTTATATTTAGTGATTGGAAAGTAAAATGGTATGCATTAAACATCCCGTAAATTAGTCTGAGATTCCATTTCCAGCATTTTTGTTTACTGGACAAAAAGTATCTAGCAACTAATATGAATTGTAATGCGTGCATTATATGATTTCTTTGTATTTTCTTGGTTTTGTACGACCAAGTACTTCTTCAATAATTACAGTTCTGGGATATTGTGGAAGAATTCAAACCTTTCCAATCAACCGGTATAACTCCGAAACCAAGCCGAATTCGATTATTTTACATTTACAACTTTTTGTTCAAAATTAAAATTTCTATTCTATTTAAAAATATTATAAGAAAATTTGAAGAAGGAAAAGGTAACAAAAACCACCATTAAAAATCAAAGAATTTTTATCTAAACTGCACTTGACTTTTTTTTGGAGCAAAGATAGGTTGAAGGTTTATTTCAAGAAAAATAGAAGTGGCTTAAATCTTTCAAAAAGAAGTTTTTATTTAAAATTGACAGAGCCATAAAAACTTTACCAATTCTTGTTATAATTTACAGTTTTTCCCTAAAACTAAAACTAAACTAAAAAACTAAACAACCTTTGGTATCAAGTCTTATATAAATCGGACCAGCCATTCAGTTTAAAAGATTGAAAGCAAAAAAAAGTGCGGGCCTTACTAACTTTTCAAATATTTTCAATTATTGTAAAGTAAATATTACATGAAAATCTTGAGTTCGAATATTTTTACGAGTCTGAAATTTTCTATTAAGCACCTTTGAATTCAAGTAGCTTCAACGCTATTTTTTGAAGAGAGCTTAGAAATTGCCGTCATGCAATACAAATTATGCGTTAGAGCCTGTTTAGATTGGGAAAATTGAATCCGGATTCGTGAGTCTCATCGTGTCTACAGTCGAAAATTTGAGGCACCTAAAAACACATAGTAACAACAACAACTGAAGTCTCACGAAACCGTTTTTATATTTTGTTCATGCATCATGACATCCCTGACCCCTCCTCTCCTCTTGTTCACAAACTACCGGGTGTGAGACCGGCCTCAATCTTCCCAATCTAAACAGCGTCATATCAGTTTTTATACACTGGATTTATATCTTAGGTTTGTTAAGAAAACAGTTTTCGAATATACATAATAATACCAGGCTGCCTCATAAAATCACCAAAATTCTATTGGAAAAACAACTCTTTTGGGTCAAAGAGGTAAACAACATTGGCAATTCTGCCGTATAGACTCAACTGAATTTTAGCTTTATCAACTTTGAAGGCATGGCATCAGCCGTGTTTGCGGCTCATTGGCATAGACCTGTGACCTTAGAAAACTCTAGAGGAACAAATCTACCTAACCTCACCCTTGTCATGCGAGAAATATATAATTTGTTTCTGTATCATTTTGTTATTATTTGTTCTTGTTTTAAACATTTGCAAGTGTTGCTTGAGGCTGTAACTTTACCATGGTGATTTGGAAATTGGAATCAGTGACTGAATAATAAAAATTGCGTTTCTGTTACTTTTCGAAAACCCTTTACAAACATATTTTACATTTTGCGTTACATCCTAAGCCACGATCACATTTTTTACTCAATGTGTGGAGGGTGGCACAATTCGGTGAATATAAATAGCCAAAAGTGTTACCAAAAGCAAATTGTTGTCCAGGCTCAATTGTACGATGTTTATATTTGGCATGACTTTAGAACCTCATTTATCACCAGAAGTGAATTTGAATTATGTATTTATATTATTAATTTATTATATGTATTTGTTATTATTATTGTATTCCTTAAAGGGGAAATATTGCTATGCTTCAACTATTTAAGGACTCGACGTCTTATGATAAAAAAAAATATTTATGTCAGAGTTTAATTAAAACAAATCTAGTATCTATACGAAGTATGTTAATATGACTTCTCAATCTTTATCTTCTCTCTTTAGAAATCTCGTTAAGAAATTACCAAATCTTCTCTATATATTGTGTTCCACCACACAACTACATTTACGTTTTACAACGACTTACAACACTCAAAGAAACAAGTGAAAAGAGAGGGAAACCTTTGGATTAAAACTGCATAAGAAAAGCCAATGAAGTATGAGTTAAAAATAAAATTTAAATAAATTATTAAGATTTGTGCCCCTGTAATCTATTGAATCCATTGTTATATGAATTTTACTGCAATTTCTATCGAAATGGAAACGCCTATGATTTCTGTCGAAGTTTCGACTGCCACGGATTCAACATAAACAGAATATTTATACCCATAAGAAATCAATCTGAAATTTCAAATATACATACGAACGGAATTCCGATAACGATCACCCCTACCACAACAGAACATCAACTGGGTTGGTAAAAATACGTAACGGTTTAAAAAAAAAAAATTTTATTGTGAAACTGAAAAATAATATCCGTTTCTGAGTCGATTGAATTTTTTTAAATAATTTAAATAAACTTTGTTTCGTAATCCTTGTTAAATTTTACAAAAATTCATTTTAAATCACACATTTTGTGTTTAACACACTAAAGCACCATGAGAGTTTTGATCGTTAATTAATTATTGCATATTATGTAATATTTATGCACTCATATACGTATTTAGGTGCAACAATTTCAATTTATTTTCACTACTCATCCGTGTTATATTATAGAGTTATCCTTGTTTCAAAAAGAAGTTATTACGTAAAACTCAGAAAAAATTTTTTAATATTTATTTTATTTAAGTTCATTTAAAAGAACACAGTAAGTGTTATATTCCAACTTTTCTTTTCTTTTATTGAAGGTCAGTTTTTTCACTTTCGATTTCTTTAAAATATTCACTCAGTGCACAGAAGAAACAGCAGCAATATATATGTATTAACACATCTAAAGGAAATTACAAAATAACAAGATCAACAATAACAACAAAAAAGCCCACAATATTGTTGCTGAGAAACATCCGAGCTTGTAGAACTTACGCAAAAGACTGACAAACTTCAACGTTTTAACCATATAAGAAAGTTACACTGAATTGCTGAAAAGAAATAATAGTTTTTTCAAGACGATGTCTCTGTGATTTCACAGGTGGATGAAGACGTGTCTCAAAATATAAGCCCTCGCCTTCTACACACTGCTTATTTTCCTCATATATAATCATGAAGAAGGAAAAACTATAGTCAAAATCCATATGGATATGGTATTTAATCACCATAACGTTTCAGTTAAAAATACTAACTAACTATACAACAGTAAAGAGGAAAAGTGAATTGAGTTGTATTGGAGAAAAATTTTTGAAGCGTAGCGACCCAGTGCTTGCTGCTGTTTGCACACCACGATCTATAAGGAAAACCAAACCATTAAACATTTTTTAACGACGACGCAGCGAGGAGTATGCAGAAACTCCATCAACTTCTTCTTTATATCATACGAAAAAATACCTTTCCAGTTTCCACCTATCGTAACATCTTTTCGATTCGGATGCAACTATAACGATCAATTTTTGCACGTGTGTGAGAAACATATAAAGTTCTTATAAATATGTTATGATGGATCTGAATGTAGGTATGTATTTGTGTGTAGTTAAGTAAATATCATACTTAGAAAAAGATATTATGAAAGATTAACCTTCATTTGAAATTGGAATGAACTTTAAGTGATGTTTTCTTTAAAAAAGTAGGTACATACTTACACTAATTTTCTTCTGCAAAAAAAAAAATAAAAATATCATCAGGGTTAAGGTAATTGCGAATAAATTTATTTAGCAGATAAATATGTAGTTTTAAACTTTAGGTTTTATTTTATTTTTTTTAAATAACATAAACACTGAAAGCTTCCAAAAAGGCTTTATACAAAATCCTGCTAATAGTGGTCTGGAGCTAAATCTGGCCAAAGAAAAATATTTTTTAATATTTATAGATTTTTTTATATTTATGGAATTCACATACGAGTCATATAAAAAGATTCTGGATTGATTTTAAGGAGCTAATATAAATTCTTTTTCCTGACCCCCCGCCACGACATGCAGACCCTCTTGATTCGAAATCGATTAGCTTATCACACGGCAAACAGTCAATCTGAAGGGATTTAACTACAAGCGTTTAAGAGAACATAAAAAAAATAATGTTAAGTGTGTGTACCTACATATACATATAATCTGTTTATTATTAGTATTTTAGTATAGAAGGCCAATCCATCTTTGTATGTCTTTTGAGGCCACAACACTTGCCCTCAAATTTTTCGTTGGGGAGCAGTTATAAGTTTCTTCCAGCTTTCCAGAGGTTCTTGAGGTAGTTATACATATGTAGGTATGTATGAACAACCTCTTTCAATTTTTGGACATACAAAGCTAAAAAAAAATTAATCCAAAATCAGGTGATTTTTCTTAGGTAATCTTTTCATAATTTTTTAATAGTTTTATGAATTATTGTTTAATCAAAAATGGGTTCCAAAGCTATTTCAATTTTTGAACTCAATGAGATAAATACGCTGAAGAAGACGGACATTCAAATAATAACCCAAGATTTTAAGAGAAGCTTTTAATCGGCTCAAACAAAATGTTGGTAAACTTTTCAAATTATCAGAATTATATTAAAGAAATTGATTCGCAAAAAAAAAAAAAGGAATAAGGCAGAATTCAAATACATAAATCTCAGTCTCACAACAGAGTTTTTCGACTCCTTTGTATATTCGGTGTAAACAGCTTCTGTTCTATGCTTGGATTAATTTGTTTTTTAGAGTTCTTGATTTAATTTTCCTAACCAGCTAATTGATCGCCGGTTATGTGTGAAAGAAGCATACTTTAGGATACGTAATAAATTACCAAAGAAAAATTATATAAAATTAAAAATAGAGCAGAAATCAACAAAATAATAATAGTCGTTGTATGTATAGGTATGACAAAATACATTCATTGTTTTGTTAGTACTTTTAAAGTATGTAATATGATTTTATCAAAGGGTTACAAAAATTATTACAGTTTCAGTTTTGAAAGTTGAATTCTTAATTTACTCGACTTCTTTGTTAATTGAATCACAAAGATTGTTTTTATGATCAGATGCATTTGGTGCGGACTCATAGGTGCATATGGTTACACCATGAAAATGTGCTTCGGTAAATTCACCACGAAGACCTGAAAAGAAATAAAATTGTAAGATAGAAACAAAAAAAAATTTTTTAATTTAGATCAGAAAAGGAGAATTAAATCAATGTTTGGCTTAGAAAATTGCATCTTAGAAAGCAAGTAAAAACGAAATTTCACTTCGAAAACAAAATGAATAGGTTTTTTTTCGAAATTGCAAGCTCCTCTTCTGATCTGGCTGCAATCTATAAAGCCCTTGTCCGCTCAAAGCTTGAGAACAATTCCCATATTTGGACAGGTGCTCCTATAACTGTAATGGACATATTATCGCTATTTCTATAAATAATGTTCTAATAAAATAGTCAGATACATTCCTCCGCTAAAACACCGTAATACTCGAACTTCAAGGAGTGCAAATTAGTTAAGTTTAAAGTCCAACTTCGGACGATTCTTTTATTTGCCGTGCCACTCGATGGTGGATTATTACAGTATACTAAAAAAATGTTCTATGCATTTTTGGACTTGACCCTTTTTGACTGTTTCGGTTTACACCGTGTAGGAAAAATCTACCAAATTGTGAAGGAACTGGTTGGAAATTCAATTCCCCTCTTGTTTAGTTCGACCCCTAAGCTCATTAGTGTTGGATGAATGAATTTCGTTCTAACGTAGCCAACACATTACAATTTACCGGAGATTCTTGATTGGGTTTAGTTCAGGGCTTTTTACTGGCCAAACCATTGTCTGAAACACAGTACACATATCTAAGGTATTATCTTGCGCATGTTAAGCAAAATGAGAACTGTCAGATGAAATTTAAGACGGCCGTTTCTGTGACTCCATCCGCCGTATTACAACAGTATGTGTACTCTGGTCTGAAACTCCTGATTTTTGAACCATTCCTTGACAAATTTGGACATTTGTTTGAGTTCCCCATCTTGTTGGAAGGTGAATTCAGACTCTCTGTAGCCAGTTTTTTCCATAAATGTTGGTAAATTATAACGTCCATTTGGACTAAATGTCATTAAAACTTTAAACTTAATTCCATTTAATATATGTACCTAGTCAATAGTTACAATTTTTATACTATAAGTGCTACTTCTTAAGAAATATTGGCTAGATGTTATACCTAAAGGCCCTCAATGAGGAAACTAGGCAAGAGACAACGAAAAATTCCTAAAAATAGTTTAAACCAAGATCAGAATTGGCAAAACGACAGTCTTGGTTTTCAGCTTATCCATGAATATTATAATCTTTTAAAAACAGTCTTAACTTACCAATATAGTAAATGCGAGTATTGTCAGCTCCAAAATTCGATGGGAAATGCAATGATAAATGATGCACTGATGAGAAAGTAACAACTCTAAAATTAATATTATTTGATAATATTTAGTACACAAATAAGATAATATTTAATTCGTTAATACTTCGGTGAATACTCAATTTCCCCTGAGGGATCCCGACTTAGATCGAATTCTTGATCGGCTTTTATCTCGGCATCGCTGAATGACATTTTTTCACGGTTTTTAAATCTAAAAATATTGGTTTAACAACAGATACGCTGCCGCTGGATATCAAAATACTTACAATCTAACTTTGTTAGGATGTGAATTATCATTGGCGCCAACTATAATGATTCCTTTGAGTTTAATATTCCCAGTAAATGGGATATTGAAGAGGAGCTCTTCGTCAGCATCACTCACAACGAACTGGAAGCATATCAATTAGTTATTGTAATATAGCACAAAGATACTAACGATTTTCCTAAGTTTACCTCGGTAAAGTCAAGACGTTTTTCATATGGCTTAAAGACTTTTTTTCCACTGTCTTCGATTTCCTCATTTAAACATTCTAGATTTTCAAGATCGATCTTTTGAAACAAGCTATATTGGATTCCCATTTCAAGAGCATGGTCAATATCACTTGCTTCATGACCACATTCGTCTCCATGATTATGGGAGTGTCCATGTGGCATTTTATTTTTATTTAAATATAAATTAAAAATATATTCGGGAGCTATTAAATACCAATAATGAGTATTTATGGTTATAGAGTTAGTTTACCGGGTTTTTTCCTTTGATTTTGCAAATCGGCTTTGTTTTGTTTATCAAAAAATTGCGCATTAATTTTTTTTGTGACAGTTGACATTTGATGTCAAACAAAAACGATTGCAGTGCCAGTTTTTTCTACAAAGGTTTGTGTATATATTAAATAGTAGTTATGTACATAAACCATTTACAACAAAATTAATTCACAATGGAAAGAAAACTAAAATTACACTCATCACACATAAAGGAGATTTTTAATAAAATAGCCGCATTTTATCAGATCATGATGAATAAGGGCTCGACGGTAAACAACAACAAAAATTCGCCGTCGACGCCAATTCGCGTTGGTTTGGGAGAGCCTTAAAACAGACAAGATATTAGTAAAAGGATTGTTATATATGCCTGTCTCTTTTTGCTTTATGTTTGTTGCCTTTTTTCTTTGCATTAATGAGGAACATTCACAATAGTAAATTGCATCAAAGCCACCAGAGTGAAAACAAATTTTGGATTAAAGAGGCTCTCCCAAACCAACGCGAATGCGGAGCGATTCGCAGCGAATCATTCACAATAGTAAAAAATATGACAAATACACAACGCTAAACAACAACAAAAATTCGTCGTCGCTCCGCATTCGCGTTGGTTTGGGAGAGCCTTAAATCAGAAAAAAAGGAGAGTTGTTTAGACTTTATGTGAGGAATACTGTTTATAAATATTTTATTCTCCTGCTCTGTAAAAAAATGGAGGGGAAAACTGAGCGATCAAGAAATATTAACTGGCTAATTGAAAAGAAACAAATTGATGTAAATTATTTTTTCCCTTTTAAGATCGGTTATTTTATTGTATATGTATTAATAAACTTCGATAAAAATAATTTTTGCAGTTTAGCTCATTGGTTTAAGGCTCTCCCAAACCAACGCGAATCATTCACAATAGTACAAAATATGACAAATACACAACGCTAAACAACAACAAAAATTCGCCGTCGCCGCGAATTCGCGTTGGTTTGGGAGAGCCTTTAGATAGTGTGTAATATAATAGAATAGTTAGGGACTTTTTTTGACTTGAAAGTAAAGTAAGGGGGTGGTACAGCATGCACCACAACAGCATGGTTCTGAATGTTTCTGGATTGCCAATCGAAAAAAGCAATCGGAGGGTACGGTAAGGTAGCTATGACAATTCCATGGGATGTTCCTTATTTATGTGGAGATCAATTTGTGAATGAAAAGTGTATTATCTGTTTTCCACCTACACTTAACATATTTATTATTTTTCATTTTCAAAACTCTAATCAAAAACACATTTTCTTAAAGTAACGACCTTAACTCGTTGATTTGTTTTTATTCATGGTTTATGCAAAAATTTTATATAAATACATAACATATTTAGAATTAAATCTAATTGAAAATTTAGTTTTAAATAAATTGTTAATAATTAATAATTATATTCATTAAAAAATATAGATATCTATAGATTCACTCTTTTATTTTTAATCTTTTTTTGATTTTTAAATCAAATAACTTAACATAAAGAAAATATTTGTATATATATATATTAAATGTTTACATATAGGTACATACTATATTAAAAACTAATTGTAAAATTGACAAAAAAAAAAGTTCCAAGCCATATTAATGTAAAAAGTTCTTAAATAAACTGTTCGGGTTGAAAGAGATATTTCCATCTAAATTAAATATGCAAATGGTATTTATGTGCCTATAATTGCTCAGATATGTTACTCAAATCTATTTTATTTTATCCAAAAATAAAAACAACAACATTAAAAGCGCAAATATAAATACCTCTATTGAGGTTGTTTTTTTTTCTACGCATTGTATTTTTTTTAATTTTTATTAAACTACAAAATATTTGTTTATATTTTTGTTTTAATTGCCTCTAGATCAGCTAACCTTATTTTGTTTAATATTTTTTTTCTGTATTTGTATAAATTAAACATTCTAAATTAAAAAATATCCTTAATCACATATATTTTGTCATAGGGGGGAGCAATGTGGTGAGTACAATGATAGTGAAAGGAAAAATGGGATTAGGGGAGAGGTTCTTGATGCTCTCATAGAGTTCTTTATTCCGGAAATGGTTTGATTGGAATGTAAAGGGAATTGATTGGAATGTAAACTCTCTGCAGACTTTTGATTGCCAATTCCAAGTCCTGTTTGATGTGTGTATTGATCTTTTAACTGCAAACTTGCCTCTTATTTTTACTTTTATTTTGGAGGTTCAAAGTTGAAACGGACGGGAAGGGCCTTTGGCGTTATGATCTCATCTTCATCCTCATCGTGCATTGAGAAATCACCCGTTCCACTTTGTTCGGTAAAGAATTCGTTTGGCACTATTTCGACATCAGTAGGAGGTGCAACTGAAGATGTTCGTATATTAACTCCATGACCGGAAGCTTCGAAATTATTATTGATGCCAGGATTGGGTTTGATTGACACATACTCTCGCAGGATATCCGAGTATAAGACATCGCTTAGGTAGAACATTGTACCCAAGTTATAGACAAACACTTCGCTTTCTGTGATTTTAGCATTATTCACGGTTACATTACTACCTGGCCGTCGAGTTATTTTTACAGATCCACCACCAATAGCTTCGAAGACTTCACCATCTTTTAAATCACGATCATAAAGCCTACCACGGATGAAATGGTTGAGTAGCATTTTGATTCCTCTGGGAGAAGCCTTAAAATTTATTAAAAATAAAAGAATTCCAATAAGAATGGATGTTAAAATATTTAAACTATTTAATACTCACCAGCACATCATCGGAAAGAAGGTCAAATCCAAGTCTTTCAAAAGCCTCATCATCTGGCACAAAGAATGTATAATTAGCACCAGATACATGTGGTGCTATTTCAGCATTGTTAAGATATCTTTAAAAAATAAAAAAAAAAAATTAAGAAATATGTAGGTAATGACGTACATATAAAATAAAAATTGTAGTTCTGAAATACGAAAATATTGCGAGCTTAATGAAATCTAAAATTTGAGCTGTGATCAACGTTATATTAAAAGTAGACATATCAGTGAATGGAAATAATGTTTTATACTATTCCTAATTATATCTAAACACTTTATGAAATAAATCAGTAGGTATAGGTGGTTCAGATTAGGTATATCGTTAGATTATCTCCACGTAAAAAAGTAAACAAAAATTGAGGCTTTCGAAGAATCAAAAATTTTCATCAATTTTGACGATGACATTATGGCTCTTCCAAACCAACGCGAATGCGGAGCAACGACGATTTTTTGTTGTTGTTTAGCGTTGTTTATTTGTAGTATTTTGTACTATTGTGAATGATTGGCTGCGAATCGCTCCGCATTCGGGTTGGCTTGGGACAGTCTTTAAGATTTATTTTACATTTTCTTTCACATCTAGATTACATGCGTTCAACTAATAGAGTTTCATAAAAATCTCAAAAAATGTCTAGATTTTGTTTTCTCGTGTAAAAAGTACAAACGATTTCTAAAAGAAATAAAGGCTTCCTTAAAGCAAAGACAAATTCATAATGCCAAATAACAACAACTAACTTTCGCCAGTGAATGTTTTACGTCGGTTTCGGAGAATCTATAGGATTAATTTTTAAAAGACAAACAAAAGATTATACATACACCAAATGGAAGGCCGGCCCAAAAATACATGTGTAATCAGAACGAAGCATTCGCAACGATAAATAAATGATAGAAACACAAAAGCCGCATTTTATTATCCGCATGATTTGAATGGGATTAATGTTAAACACGTAATTACAAAAACAACATGGGATCCTGCTTTCTATCTGAATCTATTTCAATGATCCAAAAGTTAGGGTTCAATCTGGTGGCTTGGAGGGTACTTGTTATTGTGAATGTGCCTCAGTATTGCAAAGAATAGAGGCAACAGACACATGAAAAATAGACAAACGTAAGGCAAAAAGAGACGGGTATATAACACTTCTGTCACTAATATCCTGTCTGTTTTATTTTCCATGATTTGATTCGTATCGGATTATGTGGATAATAAAAAGCGGCTAATATTAAATAAAGGCTCTCCCTAGCCAACGCTAAACAACAACAAATAATCGGCAAATGTTTTGCGTTGATTTTTATCCTGTGGAAAAAGAAAAATTAGTTTGTTTTAAAAAAAAGGAAATTTTCGGATTTTTTCTTGAAAAACACCTCCCAGTACTGGTTTGATTTATATGTCAAATGCAATTTTCGTTATTTTTCCATAGGAGGGAGTTAGGCGCTATAGTGTTGCCACTAGGTACGTTTATTAACATGCAATTTCTTGCAAATTTTCACAATTTGCTGTCAGAAACCATAGAAAAAACCCAAGTTTTGTAAACTTGGTGAACATTTCACTTTACCAAATAGGCATACTATAACAAGTAGAACCATCATAAGTTGACTACTACATGGGCTTCTAGCAGTTCGTATATAATTAGCCAGTTAATATTTCTGAGATCTAAGAGGGCTGAGAGGACTACGAAATGAGACTGAATTTTTTTGGATTTGTTTGCTCAATTATTTTTTATTACATAAATATAAAAAAAAAAGAGTTGTTTTTACTTTTATGTGAGGAATACTATATATATTTACTCGCCTGGTCTGTCAAAAATCGGAGGAAAAATATGTCAATGCTGATGGCTGTCAACTATTCTGGCGTATAATAGTACCTCTGTTTCTTAGTTTAGTATAAACAGTTTCTGAAAAATTTTTTACTTGTGAAATAAATATTCACCCTGAAGGGAATCAGACTCAATTTTGACATTTGGCTCTTAGTACAAATTGAGTCTGATTCCCTCCGCAGATCATTCATCGATTCGGTAATCTGGACGATTGATAAGTCTGCCGTTAACTGTCAAAGTCTGTTTTATCTGATCTGAAGGAGAACTTAACTTCATATAAAAATTAGGGATCTACTGTTCAACGTTTTCAAATATGCAGCTAACTCAATTTTGTAATTAAGGCTACCCCAAACCGAGTCGAAACATTCGCTGAGGACAGTTTTTAGTTGTTGTTTAGCACTGTACATCTGTCATATTTGGTCCCAATTTGAATGATAAGCTATCATTTAGCGTGGGTTTGTAAAAGTGTAAGTTGTTTGCGACCTTTTTAAAATCATGGTGATTTAAGTAAAACATTTTTGCAATTGGTTCTGAGGCACAGCATAATTTTTTGAACGACAAGAACCTTTTACCTTATTTGTTGGAGAGATTTATAACTCTTAACGAGTTTCTCTTTTAAGAAAAAAAAAAAAAAACATAGCTCATTTTCAATGTCATTTTCGGTAGAGTTCGCAATCAATCCTTATTATTCTAGACGATTAATCGAAAATGTCACATCAGATGAAAAAAGCTCACCTTGTTATCTGGGTAAATCTGGGATCCCTTTCGAGTGCCAAAAATGAATGTGATAGGAACTGTGCACCGAACCATGGGAAAGCCAAAAGTGGTGGTGTTTCCTTATCCTTATGCATCTGTAACAAAAGAATATTTTTTTTTATTATTCGAACCATATTTAAAGAAATATATAGGTAACGAGTGTGATTGATTGATTACCTGATGCAGTTTCGACACAACAGCCTCCGATACGAAAAGAACTTCCGATATTATGAAAACTTGATTTCCATTCGAAAGAGTGTAGTCAGCCATTATAGAGACATTATTAATGGATGGTGAAGCTGTAACAACGACCAAGGACTAATGTGAAAAAAAGAATTCTTTGCTGAAATTCAAGCAATACTAACGATAACCACGAAAGATGACATTTTCACCGCCCATCGTTCGCATTGTCATGCGATCCACATTCCTTACATCAGACATTCGAATGGGCTTCTGTGTGGGTAGAAAATGATTCCGCAGCACACTCTCAGTGAACTCTTGCACGCTAAATGGATAGAATCCCCAGTCAATGGGGTGCCATCGCTGAAAGGCATTATCTGCCGGAATGAGTATCGTGTATGGACCTTCATCCATTATCTGCGTAAGATTGCTTTTGCTGAGGAAATGCTGGAAAACTTTCGTTCCGGTTTTCATACTTATCAGGAAGGACATGAGAGGACTCGATTTAGATTCTTTTGGAACTGGTTCGTTCTTGGTTGTTGCATTGCGACTTTCCAGTCGTTGTGGCTCATTATAACGACTGTAACATAGGAATATATATATAGAAAGGTCATATCATAGTATACAGAAGAAGTGGAAAAGAATCCTTAGAAATGCTCTTACGTATTCGTTTCCTGGATATTTCTCTTCGAGTAAGGGGACTTCCTGTCACCCAAGTACCCGTCGATTAAGATTGCAATTAAATTATCGCTCAGTCGTTGCTTGTGCATTATTTGGAAGCCATTTAGAAGCCATTGATTGCTGTGGGACTTCTCAAGCTTTCGGAATGTAATTTTGTGTCCATTTCCGTTACCATAGTGGTCTTCGTCAGTGAATGTGTCGAATGCTTTTCCCGGTACAATATGTTCCAACATGAACTCCTTCAGTCTTGGTTTGTCGATAGTTCGAACATCGATTTTTGGAATAATCAATGTGAACGGGATCTCTGAAAATATAAAACAAATGAAATAACTTGTGTTCTGATGATTCTAGCAATCGCAATCATTGATTAATTTTGTAAAATGAATCATAGACAAATTATGCCTTTACGTACGCACACCCAGAGTTTATCAATCGGCAATAAATTCCGATGGAGCTAACTGACTGTCTGCTATACTCGTTAAAATTCCTGTGCTCACATCAATTAGTATGCCACGGCGGAATGTGCCGGAAAATACTGTTTAAAACATAAAAGACCGGCTTTTGCGATGCGGTGGTGGTCAGTGATATTGCGTGTATATGTGCTATCACTTTAATATGATTTTGAATTTTCTTTTCATGTGTGTATTATGCAATAAGGTGAGGGTAAGCAAACTTCATGTCTAATGTATGCTACTGACTCGCACGTACTTGCTTTAATTGATGTTAAGGTGTAGAGCAAAAGTACATTTTTCAAAATATAATAAAATCTAATAAATATGTATTACATGTACTAAGTATGTAATTTTTCTCATCTTTCTAATGGCTAAAAGAATTACCTTTTCAATAAACCTACAATGACTTGGTTAGAAAAACGTTTTTGTTATTTAGCAGTGAAGTTTCCAAACAATTGTGTTTACCTGAGTGGTTTTTGGAAAATTTGCCGCTTTATATTTTCCTATGGAATAACTAAAATTTTTGTTTTTTAAGCTATAACAATTATAAAATAAAAAAGGGTAGTTGTGGTGCTACTTATTCTGCCGTGTTAAGGCTCTCCCAAAACAACGCGAATGCGGAGCGATTCGCAGCGAATCATTCACAATAGTACAAAATATGACAAATACACAACGCTAAACAACAACAAAAATTCGTCGTCGCTCCGGATTTGCGTTGGTTTGGGAAAGCCTTTAAGAAGAATAAACGAATCTCTATTTTTGGTTTTTTAAGATAAAAACGTTTTTCTGTTCCTATCTTTTTTGTTTTGTTGATGAATGTTGTTTTGTTGTATCTTAAAATAAATAATGTTTTATCTTAAAAAAGATCTAATTAGTCAATTTTTCTTAAAAATAGCATGGTTCTCTGATTGAACGTCATTTTTTAAGTGTTTTTAACTTTTACAATCGCAAGTAAGGACTTAAGTTTTCAAACAATAAATTAGTAAAAAAAAATCAAAGACGCCAAAACTAGACCTAACTCAACACACTCAAAAAGCCAGATACGTTTTTTCTTCTTAACACAGCAGAATATAACTCTTTGTCACCAATTTCTACCCAATTCCTGTTCCACACTTCAAAAATTGAATTGCTTTCTTAAGCGCAAAAAGAGTGCCCACCAAGGAGTAAAACATTTTCCCTTCCTGACAAGTTATCAAGTGGAGAGATCCTTCAGCTTCTTTAAGGCGTTTTTAAGAGACAATCTTAAAATAATGTTAACTGAGCACTTTAAAATGTTGTTGGTAGTGAAAAGCTACTGTAATTGAACGTTAGCTTACTATAAAAGTATTTTTAATTTGTTTTTTTTTTTTATTATACAAATTACTACTGAAATAAATCAGCCAAGTAAAAGACATAGCATTCAGGATTTGACTTGTTAAATTATTGACATAGTGAGGGCCATTCTCAATATGCAATTGGTATTAAGGTAACTTAAGCTTGCATGAATTCTTTGTCAAAAATCCACTATAAACTATATCCAACAGGATATAATCATTAAGCTGGAAGTTTTTTTGCCCGGGCACAGGATTAGTTTCTATAAAAGGCCCTCATTATGTCTCTGATGATTTCAAGTGAGTAAGCCGGACGAAACGCCAATTTGTAGGACTAAATTCCATAAATAGCTATTTTGAATAAAAGTCTTTTATTGCCTTTTTAAGGATTTTTTGTTGCCTTTTTAATTTGTTTAATCCTTTCCCTGCCTATTGCGAGTACAGTTATACGAGTAATTTTGAATTATGTCTCAAAACTTAAATTTGAACAAGAATGCGAGTTTTGTAAAATTAGCTGCGTTTTATTATATCCGGGTCTGAGTCGAGGTTATCTTTTTACACATATTACAAAAATTACCATTGTGAATCAAATCAGCGACTCTTCAGCAGTGCACTGCAGTGTAAAGAAAAGAGACAGGCTTTGCATGAAAAATGAGTAGACATACAGAAAAAAGGAGATGGGTATAAAGAACTGTTTTCGCACCAACCCACTTTCACGAGGTGAACCATATGGGCAATGAATGAAAATAAAACGTGCCTATTGCCACGTGGCTATTCGTTGAAACCGTTTCTGAGAAACTAATGAAAAAACTGGCGTCACAGTCGATGGATTACACTTGAATCACTTCCTTCAGCTTAAAGAACCAAGCCTGAAAGTATCGCCGAAAACGTTAGTTTCAGAGAAACCAGGCATAAGAAGAATGGACATGGCCGTGGATGGCACTGACTAAACTTTTTCCCTGTTAAAGAGGAAAAAAACTGGGAAAATGTTATAAAAATCGATAAATCCGTTTCCTTATGATCAATCCTACAAGAAAAATTTGTTTGCAATTAACTAATAAAAATAAAAAAAAGACTGACAGGGTATGTTGACGTTTTCGAAAAAATTCAAATCAAAGTCAATTTGATCGTCAAATTATCGTCATTTTTCGACACAGATATTGCAACAGTCAAATATGCAATCCTTCTGCTGGCAAAAAATTGGTTTGATCAACGTCAGTCAATTTACTGGCCAACGTATTCGAAGCATTTGACAAACACCCTCTCTGGAGGTTTTTAAATATTTTGTTTGTCAACTCAATTTTGTATGCACAGCTGCAACCTGCAGTGTTGATGTTTTCTGGAATGTGGCTTAAGCAGACTCCATTATTACACATAACACTTTTGCAGAAAGATTCAAAGCAGTTTTTGGTATTTTTTTCCCCCAAAAATGCTTATAAAAATTCAAAGTTTTTTTTTTTTTGTATTAAAATTGTTGGAGCTGTTTTTGAGGTATACATTTTTTCTGTCAAAAATTTTTCTGCCAGAATTATGTAAGCCAATCAACGTTATTTTTGGAGCTTAACTAATTTTTTTTTCTTATACCTAGTTCACCGCACGTAAAAATTAAGGAAAAACTAAACTTGGTTATTCCTTAATTTCCTACAGTTTTATGCACACTTTACTGTTTCTTATATACTAAAAATGATCAATGTTATTCATTAAATTGACAGTTGAGTAATCTTATAACTAGAACACGTTATTGGATTTGTCAAAATTTAAAAAGAATTGTTGAAATTAGTGAAAAATAAAAGTTCCCACATTTGTCCAACAGCAAACAACGGGAAGAGCTGTGGTAAAATATTTTTTTTCCACCAAACAATTTATCTGCGTCAAATGCATCCTGGAGTTATCACCGATTCCAAAATGATTAATGATATCTTTATTACTCTTCTTTTCATTTTGTCACTCATCATCAATTAAAGTTCATATTCAAATTAAAATTAAAATTCAAATGTGTAAAAACGTGTTTGGTTAAAATACTTTTATAACATATTCAGCAAGAACCCCAAGCCTGGTTTGGGACTTCTGTTTAGTTAAAAATTCTAGAAAATTTAAAAAGGTCCCCGTGGCGAAATAAAGAAAAAAAAACGTAAAAAAAAGTAATTTCATTCACTAAGTTTTCATCCCAGTTTGAAAATATGTTTTAAAAAAAGTAAGAAACATTTAAAAATGCATTTAAATGTTTAAGGAAGCTAATAGCCTTTTCTTTCCAAACCGAAATCTCGATTTTGAGCAACAAGAATAGTTCACACCACACATAATCAAGATTATGTTATGTCTGACATTTCAAAAGAATTTAAGTGCTAATAGGAACTCTAAAAAAAGATCCATTGCAATCAGTCAAAGCTCAGCTCTGATCTAGTTTTTCTTCATTAAACACAGCTATAATATAGAAAATCACAGAATAATAGTCATTATTCCGCACACAACAAATTTGGTCAAGGAAATTAATTATGTATGTGCTGAAAAAAAATGTGTGGACTTCCCCTAATAATGCTATTGTTAATTTCGCTTATGGAACAGTGTTAATGATTTTTTCACTTCACTTTTTTAAAATAGGAAATATGACTCGGACATTTTCTTTAAGTCCACAGGGTTTAATTTTTAACGCTCCGATCAATAGAGCTCAAGATATAAACTTTTTAGATGAACTATAAAGAGAGATATTTGGGAAAATAAAAAAATCAAAAATCATCAAAAAAAAAAAAGTGTCAAAATAAAGCCCATCGGGTTTGCTTCAAAAGCCCATATGCATCTTGAGTTTTATTTTTCAAATTGTTAAAATTAAAGTCTGTGGACTTAAAGAAAATAAAAATGGATCTTTTTCCATATTAAATAAATTAATTGAAGTGCATATGTGGCCCTAACAAAGCTTTTAAATGCGATTTCTCGAAACATTAAAATTCGGCTTACGGCAACTCAGTATTAAAGCCACGAACCATAAACAACATAGTTTTCTAAAAATCCTTATACCCAATTTGATTCAATGACCCTAATACGTACACATCATACACATCTATTTATTTAATCCGTTAATTAACTAACGGTAAAATAGCTTACAAAGCTAGTATACATTTGGTACAATATATGAACATTGACAATCAACTACAATGATGAATTGAAACAGCTTTGTTTTGAACATAGTTTTGTTCCAACTTTTAGAGCATCAAAAGTGTGAAGTTTAATGAAAATCCAAATAGTCATTTTAAAGAATATTCCAAAAAATCCAAAAGAAATGATGATAAAATGTTCTCTTTATAGAGAGCAAAATAAATCGGTTCAGCAACTTTGGATACAATCTATAGCAAGATGAACAGTGGATGTATACTGTACATCTGCTCAGGGCTACAGACGGTTTTACGAAATTGAATTTTTTGGAATTATTTATCACCGTAATATTAAGTTTATATAAAAAACTCGACATATTTTGTATATCAAACCAACACTTATGTATGTATATGTTTGTATGTCAATAATTTTAAGTTTATTTATTTGCTCATAAAAACAGACATACAAAAATTGAGTCCTGTATTTGAAGTAAATAAGTCAATTCAGTGGTTAAGCTAGTTCGAGGTAAATAGGCAAACAGAGAATCGGTATTATGGAACCTAGGTACAACCTACAGTCGTACTGTTTTATGGTTTGAGTTCAATTTCTTACGCATGCAAAACTTGCCCAAAAGCAAACTTATAAAAACATCTCAAGTTGAAATTGTAAAACCATCTTAAAAAATCAAACATCGTAAATTAAATAATCAAGTCACGTGTCTGGGGCATTTCACTAAATTGTATCGGCCTTGTCGTCCAATGAAATTAAGCTCCATAATCATTCTAACCAAATCAAAGTAGACACACAATAGATAGTCCCCACCAATTTTGCGACACAACAAGAAGTAAAAAAAAAATCACAATTAAATACTTTAATCTTGAATAGAACTCACCCTTTTTCGGTTTGTATCCGTAAACATCCAGGACAGGCAATCCGTCCTCCATGAATCGCCTACTGTGTTCCCATTTTTCATCGCGGGCATTCTCCTTATCCTTGAGCACACCGCTGACCTCTGGGATGATTTTACTCTCGATTAACTTTTGGTTTTTAAAATTATGTTCATTTTGATGCACGGGTTTTAAATCACTCACGCTCTCACTTCCGGTTACCACTACCACCATTAACAAGGCCGCAATGGCCATCACTAAAAATCTACTACGTTCGGTAGATTTTATCATTTTTGATTCAATGATAATTTCGATGTTCACAATATTTTATCAATTTTTACCGATTCTCTTTTTTTTTTAATTTCACTTGACAGTTAAGATTATTCTCATAAAAGTATTTGATTTTAATAATTATTCTATTACATTTCTCGATTGGAATGTATTTTTATTTGTGAATTTTCATTTTTGAAAAAGTAACCGAATTTTATCCGTTTACATTTTTCCACTTGCACTTGTTGATGATGGAGACGGTTTTATCCAAACGGCACTTGCTGGGCATCTGAATAGAAATGAACTACTCTTGGGTAGAGTGCCAACCGCAATTCACAATTCGTTGTCGATTAGGGGCTGGGGCTGGGTTGGGGTTGCTTCCTGACGGAGGAGGTAATTTAACTGATTGTTGTTCGGTTGTTGTGCTTTGTAGTAGAAGTTTCGCAATGCGCACAACGCTATCCGTTGCCGGATTAAGAGTGAATAGTGAAATGAAAATCAACGAAAAAAAAGAAGAGATGACAAAAAAAAAACAAGTTAAAAAAGAATGAAATTGATTGCGGAGAAGTTAAGTCAATCATTAGGGGAGGGTCACTGCATGGGAGCTTTGATTGAAGGAGATGGAGAGGCAAGTGGGATATGAGGGTTGTGGTGGTGATGGTGGTGGGAGATCGGACAATGTGCGCATTTTGATTTTAATGCGGTGTATATATGGGGGCGAATATTCGAAATATTGTGAACTGTTGACGGTGGAAAGGTTCCAAGTATTAATTTGATTTTAAACTCGCGTCTTGATACTAAAAATATCAGAAATTTGTAGTAGAAAATTGACCATGCAACAGTTAAAATTTGGTCATACTCTTTGGTAAAAGAAGTGAAGGCAAAATACAAACACAAAGAGAAAGATCAGCAATTATGAAAAATAATAATAATGGTAATACATAGTATTATTTGATTATTTAAATGCTTACTGTCTTTTTAAATATTGATTTGTTTTAACGAGCTTAAATTGAGTCAGTAACTAAATATGAAGATATTAAAAGCAGGCAGGTGCCAATATTAAACATCAAGAAAGGGTTGGAAAATTTTTGCAAAATACTGGTCAGTAAAGAATAATAGTTTATTCCAAATGTAGTTTGATTTTAAACTTCCTTCTTTTTTTTAATCTTTACCCAACGAAGTTTTGAAGTCTGTTTCTTTGGTAAATTTTGTCAAAAAGCAATAAAAAAAACAATTGTAATTGTGACGTTGAAATTATGTAATTTAAAAAATATCATTAAGATTAAGCAGACTGGATTTTACTTATATGTAGTTCATATCTATATGCATAGGCATACCACAATTTTTACGGTAGAGCGTTAAGAGGGGGGTGGGGGGAAATAGATTTTTGTCTTCCGCCTTCAAAATATCGATCTTTCCGCATAACCTCAAGATAAATAATTATGTTTCTCAATTAAAGGTGTTTTGATAAGAAAAATGAAATCGCTAAGCGAAACGTAAACATCATATAATAAAACGGAAAGCACGAATTTTGTGGTACAATTTACGCGGTCTACAAAAGCCGAAGACATATAAATTATATATCGTTGGAACGATTTGGAATGGAAAAAATATTAAATAACTGCACCACTAAAACCAAAAAAACAATAAAATTAAATTTCGTAATAAGTGCGAGGAAGAGCAAAAGCGAGACCGAGGAATTATTTGTTTTTATCTGTCGTCACATAAATGTGATGTGTGTTTTGATTTTTTCATCCCAATAACCAACCAACTTTCCAGCACTGACTGGAAAGATTACTGGAATGTCTGATGGCGGGGTTCAGTGCTGCAGAAAATAATAATAAGTAGCTCATACCACGTTTACATGAGCGGATCGAAGGATCGGATTCAATTCCGATCAAAATTTCGACCCAGATTTATGAAAAATGATTGAAAGATTGAATTGAAATGGAATTTTAGTGAAAGTTTTGCTTTTATTGTGTGGGTGCGACGTTGTTAATAAAAATAAATTTTGACCACAAATAAAAACAAACAAAATAAGCCAACGATACAACAAAATATACAACAAGCATCTGAAATCTCGATTCTTCAATCCTTCGATCTAGGTATATACATTCTATTTTCGATCCAATCGAGCTCACCGGGCTACAGGTCTGCATGGACCTAAATCCTGATTCAATTCGGATTCAATTCTCCATGTAAACGAGGAATCAGTTTTTCTCCGGGCTAAAGATAGCTTTTATTGATAAAAGTTTCGAGGGTTGGACGTACTAGTTTATATTAATATGCGAATATATTTTACCAAGCAATTAAATAAGTATTTATTTAAAATCAGTAGAAATCAATGAGAGTAGTGCGAAGTCCCTCAAAAAAAAAAAAAAATCACGAATAAAAAAACCTTCCCTTTCTATAAAAATCTAGAAAATCCAAAATAAAAATTTCACTAAATCAAATCTCACTGAAATTAAATGGATACTAGATGAAATAATATGTTCCTACGCCATTTTTTAATTTTGTTAATAATTGTAGAAAACAAAAAATTCTATAAGTGGGGAGGGCAAATGGAGCAGAAGATATAACTATGAACTCAATGAGCCGTACCTAGATGTGAATGTATTGCAGAAAATGGCCATATCGAGCGAATGGAACATAATGTTACAGCCAAGAGAGTATTCCAATGCAAGCCCCCTAGTTGCAGGTAAAGCGATGTTTAATAAACATCGCGGATGCCAGAACGCTTGGTCTGAATGACTGAACGCAGCTTCTGTCACAAGAAACCAGCATGTCCTTTTTTGATGTGTATCTCGGACCCTCTTAGACAGTCCCATGCTGTCAACTTGAAGTATCAAAATCCAGTGAAAGAATTAGCAGGAAGCCATAAAAGATGCCACCTCTGACGTGCTGGGTCTCATATGACCACTAGAGCAAAATCCCTGGGTCGACAAAGAATGCCGGCAAGTACCTCCAGCCATACAACATGCATACAAAGCCACGCACCATAGACGGACGAAAGCTGCTCGTGGGTTCTATGAACATAAGAGGAAAGAGGAAGACACAGATAGGTTTCTCAGAAGAAAAAACATGAGAAGCGCGCGTTCGTGGAAGTAGAGGGAATCAAAAGTTAAGAAAAAAACTCCTAAGGAACCAAGGTTACAAGGCTTGAACCAAAGCCCGCAAGGACGATTAGAAAACATCGTGATTGAATCACAATCGCTGCTGATGATATGAGAAATTTTGTTCTGCAAATTTTATGTTGATGACGAATTGAATGACAAGAGCCAACAATTTCATCCATCACCCGATATCGACGAAGTGGAGATAGCTACGAGTATATTTAAACTTAAGTCTTGCGATCCAGCTGTTTAAAGAAGCTGGTGCTAAATAAGTTAGGGGTACGCACCAGATCATCTGCAAAATATGCTCCGAGAAAACCATGTCTGATGAATGGGACCTCAGCATTGTATCAATGTACTGATGGTTATCAAGATCTTCCTTGTGAACGCCTGAAGTCATTCACCAACAATCTTTGAGGTCCATCATATCAGTATGGCCTTAAGCCAGAAAACTTTACCATCGATAATTTTTATCACAAAAAAAAAATACTCGAAATATTTTCCTACCATAAATCCCACTATGAATATTTTCTCATACTACTTTTACCACCAAAGGAATTTTTTCCAAACTTTTTGTGTTGAAAAAAACACCAATCTAGAAACACTGCTGGGACACAACCCCACCGCCTATCTTGGAACCGTCCGTATAGATTATTATTGATGATTATTATTAATCAAAAAATGAACTTCCTTAATATGTGCCACCATTAGGCAAACACGGTGGTCTTAAAGACGTGACAGATTTCATTAAAATGGATTCTATAAAAGTCATAATGCAGATTTGTTGAAAATGATCTCAGGATTCTAAATTTTGAAACCTCAAAATTGTCCCTGATCTCGTTTTTATTGAAATTTTTTAAATTTTCCTTCATTCTTTTTGCTATTCTATGTAGACTAAATGAGGGAAGTTTAAAAAACAAATACAAAAAAAAAAAAAACAAAATGAACCCAAAGCTATATTTACTTTTTGGTATTGAATTCTTGAACGTTCCTACAGGAAATTCAATTAACTCGGTTAAATTTGAAGACACCAGGGGGCTGTTTGCCGAACAACGACAGACGATTATAGCTTAGCTCGCAGCTTACTTTACAATCCATGGCTTTATTGTCATAATCAATGAATAACGAGGTTGCTCCTTCCTCTCGCTTTCTTCCGCACAATCTTTGTCATCATCATCATCGACTCGTCGTTGCTTATGTCCGTCCATCAACAAGATACAACTAAAGATAAACATTTCTTTCTTCTTTTTATATCTTTCTCTATGCTTATACTCATCATCATCTGTGTGTTTGGATTAAATTTAAAGCAACGAGATAAATACAAAAAATCTAACTAAAAGTGAAGTAACCAATCTGATAAAATTGGTCTCGAGAGCAGAATAAAATAAAAATAAAAACAAATTAAAAGAAAAGTTTGTATATGTATACAAAGTAGGTACCTATCCTCCACACGTCACACGGGTATGTTGATAACAGTGGGTCGATGAATTCACGCAGAGAGATTAATTTCCGCATACTAAGCTATCTGCAACATTATCTCTGATATGAAAATAAAAAAAAAGAAACATAAAGTTGCAATTTGATTCGCAGAACAGAATCATCATTAAGTTTGTTGTTTGTTTGCAAACGAAAGTATCTATAAGATGGATGCAAGCGTGTTTAATTGCACAGTGTTACGCGCCACATTGTGCAACATATATGGGACATATTATGCAATGCTCCAAAGCCGCACACACAGGCCATAAGATAGATTTTCTATTTTGGAGCCGGTTTTCCTTACAAAATTCAACTTTGGTATTTTCTTGTGTCACATTGATTGCATCATAAAATAAAATGACTATGACCATAACTTTTTTGCGCTCCTTTCGATGACAAACTAATTTTTCGTTGAATTGAATAACGCAAAAGTGATGAGAATCAGTTTTAAGCGCATATCTGAGGTTGAGTTGTTCGTTCAGAATACTAATTTATTGATTAGATTTTTTTTTTAAGGAATGAATTAAGTGCGGAGACATTTCAAGTTACGCAGCGGTAGTTCATTGTTGTTCTTTAAGTGAAGGTGACCATGATTGGACAAAATAATATAATTTTTACTTTTAGAATATGATGTAATCTTTGACTTCAATAACATTAAGTTTTTTGTGATTAATAAATAAAATAAAAAGGAAAGGGCCTTAAATGGCTACTTTTGGGTATTGGTAAATTGACTGCAATGTGGAATTGGAGTAAACAAATTGGTCGTCGCAAATAACAATCTATTCGCGATGACCAATTTGCTTACTCAAATTTCTCTTATTTTAGCTATGTATTAAAATGAAAATTTTAGTGACTCAACATTAACGTTTATAAGATTTCTACCATTTTGTCTAATTTTTTCGAAGAATTTTTCTTTATGTCGTTGACTAATCACTCTCTTGTGAATGGCCCTTTAAGGATATCTCAGTATCACAGTTGACATTACGTTGTATGTTGACAATAATTTATTTTTATTCGATTACTGAGAATTGTTTCTTTACTATCATTCAAAGGCCAATGACCTTGTTTTCTTTTTTAAACTTTTTTTGTGATGATGGTTTTCCTGCAAAATAGGAAAATTTGTATTATTTTTTTCTTCATTAACTTTGTGGGCATTTTGAAGGCAGCTCTTCATGTTTGCTTAAGTCATTCAAAGGATATATGCATATAATACTCAATACATTACTATGGAACTGTATCAGCGAAATTTGTAATGATTACACTAAGTAATGTAACAAATACTAGCAACAAGCAACGTGTATTAAATTCATTAAAGTACTGAGTACATTTCTTGGATGAAAAAAATGTGTTGGCAACAGAAAAGTAAGATATGCGTCATAAATATTTAATAGCTACAAATATTACATGGAATTTATTGACAACATATTGTGATATAAGTACTCATTACATATTTATTCTAAATTATTCCATGGACATTCTTATCTATTTTTGTTTGGTTGAAATTCTTCAACAATTATAGCATAGTAACCATATTGTTCGCCTTGACGCAGTTGACTCGTATTTCTTACCAGTTATTTTTTTTTTGTTAATCTGCAGCAAATATGGCCAATATTTAAATGAATATCCATAACAAGTTGGTCACTCTATTATAATATGAAAATTTATATGTTTCTTGTGCAGGCGGTATTATGGACTAAGAGATTGTTTCAAGTGATTGCTAACAGTGCTTTGATTCCAGTGCCGAAAAAAGTGATCATCGCATGTATCAGCAAAAAGCAGTTAAGTTGCTTGTTTGGAATTTGAAATAAAAAGCAGGAAATAGTCTGTGCATTCGACAAAAAAATGTGATGGTAATTCAAGGCTTACACTTTAGCCAAAGTTAGTAATAATGTGAGTGAGTTTAATTTTAATTTGAGATATATTCCAAATTAATTTCTTTTCCTTTAAAAATCAATGTTATTGTTCTTTTGAAAAAACTGAAGCTTGAGATTAAAATTGTTTGCCTTTGTTTTTTTGGTAATTTTTGTTTTCAATTTGAAGTCTATATGAAAAAAAAAATAAATAGTACCCCTTACCCAAACAGGTCCTTCCTTTCTATTTTTTTCTCCATTCACTATCTATTTGGTTCTTTTGAGTTAAGTCTAGTTTAGAAATCTTTAATTTGTTATTTTTTTTTTAATTCTTTTTAAAAAAACCCTAACTTGCCCTAAAACGCTCAAGAAAAATGACATTAGGTAAAAAAACCAAGCTATTTAAAAAAAATTTGACTAAGTAGCACATTTTTTTTAGGAAAAAAACAATGTGACTACCATGTAAGCTTTTTTATAGACCTGACAAGAAATATAAGAAAAATATTATTTACTTTTAAAGATACACGATAAAAATACCTACATTTATCAACAAAACAAAAAAGATAAACATAAAAACAGAAAAAACTCAAAAATGCAAAAATACAGATAAGATTTGTCTTCTTAAAATGGCAGAATTGATGACAAAACGCAAATATGCTAAGTCGAAAATCACGACTTTATCTATAGAAGAAGCGACTGAATTGAAGGTTGAGTAACACTTATATCCAAATTAACAACCAACAACTAAAATTGATGAGATGGATTCGAATGAATGAATTAATGGTTCAAAATAATGATCGGTATACTGTGGCGTACACGTATTTTTTTAAAAATATTTATAAAGTTGTAATAATAAACTTAATTACAATTTTCTTGCTTAACTTGTACGCATGTTTTTTTTGACAGCAGTAATCACTGAACAACGAATTTTTCAACACACAAAATTTGTCAAGTTTATCTTACTATTATTTTAATTTGTGCATGTTTAGTTGGTTATTTTATTAAGAGTGTTCCGGACTTCGTTTTTTGCATACATCCATGGCTGTCTTGAAGAACCAGGTAAGTCAAGTTACCTGAAGTGAATTATTATTTTATTATTATTGTACAAACTTCAATGTTTGCACACAACAAAAAATAATTTTATTTGCATATTTTGCATAATAATTGTCAATAACTCTTTTTACATTTATGTTCTTTTTCTTTGTAACGAGAGCTCCTGTGTGAACGATTGATTTTAATGGTTCACCAGACGAAATACGAACTTTGTCATTTTAATTCGTTTGCATATTCCCACGTTCACGGGAATATAAAGAAAATATATCACACAGTAGCTCATCGAATAATATGTTTGTACATAAATTTATGTGTAAAATAAATCATTATAGTTTCACCTTCCAACCACAGCAGTTGTGTTTAATTTACTTCGTGTGCACTTCGTTAAGATAATTTAAATTGTATTTTTGTTTTACTTTGAATGTCCAATAATTTTTTGTATTGAACATTTTGACGACCGTGACAGGACACTACTAAAAGAATTTAGTGTGCCTGAGTTTAATTAACATTAATTGTATTTTGCTTTTTTATTAAGAATATACCAAACTTGTGTGCTTGCGTTAGCATTTGAACCAAAACTAGAGTGTCGGGTATTCAGCTAACATTAATTGTGTTAATAAATCATAAATATAACAATTTGTGCGTTCGTATATATAACATCTTCATCAACAAAAAATAATAATATAAAGCAATTATCATGTCACAGACTCTCAAGGAACTCACTGACCTTCAAGAGCAAATCGGAACCGAGATCTGCGTCCTATCCCGCAACTATGGGAAGGATGGTAACGATCGAAAAACGGTTACAAAATTACAGCAGAGGAAGGAAAAGTTGGAAAATCTTTGGGATTATTTCGATACCAACGATAGCGAAATTAGAGATAAGTACTCAGGCCATCTACAGCATGAGTACTTCACCAAGGAGTACTACGAAGAGATTCGAAAGGTTTACGAAGCTATGAAGATGGATATCATCAGTCGGTTGACAAAATTGCAAGAAAGGGGGGACGCTGACCATATCCAGGAGGAGCCACCAGCAGCACCGCCATCAGTATTAGGATTATCGATCACACCGCCAGCAGCAATACCAACTAGGATGAATCTACCTGAAATTAAACAAAGGCTTGAGCTTAAAGCTTCTAAGCCAAACACGCTTTCCCCAAGAGAAAGATTCAAGGTGCTCTCAAGGCATCTACAAGCATCATTGGACAATTGCTCACTAAAGTTAAAGATCACCGAACCTCAAATGTTTCAAGTTAAAGTAACAAACATAAAAGAAAACTTTGAGAACATTAAATTGTTATATCAGCGACTGGATGGTGACCTAGATGAAGAAAACATTGAAAATTATTTTCATCTTCAACAACAGTTGGAGTTAAGGCAGATTGGACTTCCAACAAAGGTAACAGATACATCTTGTATACAGGATCAACCTATTTCAAGCACATCATTGAAACTGCCGAAAATTGAGTTGCCAAAATTTGACGGGAATTATCTTAAGTGGCGTCAATTTTATGATCTATTCAAACCAATGATCCTTGAGCAACCAATATCACTTGCCCAAAAGCTCTATTTCCTGCGATCTAATCTGACCGGAGAAGCGCTTGGTTTAATACAAGGATTCCCAGCTACAGACAGCAATTTTGAAGCAGCTTGGCAGACGCTCATGGATAGATACGACAATAAACGTCTTCTGTTGTCAGCTCAACTAGAAAAACTTCTGAGTCAACCAGCAGCACCTGGAACTGCCTCCAGTTTAAGGAAACTACACGACAACACGAAGGAAGGAATCCAGGCACTCATCAATCTGGGGTTTCACGCTCATGACTGGGATCCCATAGTGGTTCATCTGATGCTCAAGAAAGTGGACAAGGAAAGCAGGACACTGTTTGAGCAATCGCTAGCTGATCCAAGGAGCAGCCCTTCACTAAAAGAACTACTGAAATTTATTGAATCCCGGTTTCAAACCCTTGAAACAATAAGCAATACAGACGAGAGAAAGAAGCCAACAACCGTAGTAGCAGCCAAAGTTGATGGCTGCCTTATGTGCAGCTCAGGTAGTCATAAAATATTTAACTGCAAATCATTTCTTTCTCTTTCAGGTGGTGATCGTGAGAGAGCTGTTCAACGGCTTGGAATTTGCCGTAACTGCCTTAAGTCAGGGCATGCCTCCAACACATGCCACTCTAGAGGATGTCTAAGTTGTAATGGCAAACATAATACCCTTCTGCACCATAAGAAGGATTCAAGGCAATTTTTGAAAACAAAACCAATTAATAATCAAATCCATTCCATAGGTAGCCAGCAGCAGCAACCAGCTCAAAGGGGGGAAGTTCAATCAAATAACTATTTTTCACATTCCACAGGTAGCCAACAGCAGCAACCAACTCAAAGGGGGGAAGGTCAATCAACATCAACCTACCAATATACGCATTCCAATGCAGCTACTTATTGTAGATCAAAACCACGTCAAGTTTATTTAGCAACAGCATTGGTTAACGTCAAGTCAGCATGTGGAACATGGTTTCCTTGCCGTGCCTTGTTAGATTCAGGATCACAAATTCATTTTGTGACTGCCGCTTTTGCACAAGCACTGGGTCTACCGAAACACCGATCGGAAACTTCAGTAAGTGGCATAGGAGGACATGACACACAAACACAGTTTGCTATATCACTCACGCTTGAATCAAATAATTCAAGCTTCAAGGCAAGTATTGAAGCAACCGTACTAGCCAAAATTACAGATTACCAGCCACGATGTGAAGTTCAGTCACAACATTGGGAAATTCCGTCTCATATTCAGTTGGCTGATCCAGGATTTATGACTAACCAAAAAATCGATATGCTTATCGGTGCCGAATTGTTTTTCGATCTTCTTCTTCCAGGGGAAATAACTGTTGGACCTAAACTTCCTACACTTCGTAACACAAACCTAGGATGGATAGTTGCAGGTGGCGTTCAAGCTTCAAACCACATTGCCGTTTGCACCATTGCCACAAGGCCATCTCTCTCCTCATTAGAGAAACTTGTGAGTAGGTTCTGGGAGTACGAGACTCATGACACTCAAATCAAACGCATGAGTAATGAAGAGCATAACTGTGAGGAATTTTTCAACTCCAGCACAAAAACTGTATCAAATGGAAGATTTATGGTAAGTCTTCCTTTCAAAAAAAATCCATCTTGCTTGGGTGCATCTCTCGAAAGGGCACGCAAAAGATTTCTTTCATTAGAACGACGATTAGAAAAAGATTATGCATTGTGTGAGCTTTATTCTCAGTTCCTATTAGAATACGAAGAATTGGGCCATATGAGTCCGATTGAGAACTTTGAGATCCCACAAAATCATTACTTCATCCCGCATCATTGTGTGTTGAAGCCAGAAAGCTCCTCAACAGCATTGCGTGTGGTCTTTGATTGTTCAGCAAAAACAACATCTGGATTTTCACTCAATGATGTTCTAGGCGTTGGACCAACAGTCCAACCTGACCTATTTTCAATAATAATTAATTTCAGATTAGAAAGGTATGCATTTACAGCAGATATAAGCAAAATGTACCGACAAGTACTGGTAAGCCCAGAAGACAGAGCCTTTCAATTAATTCTTTGGAGACCTCAAAGCAATCAACCTCTGAAGACATACAAACTTAACACATTAACCTACGGATCAGCTTGTGCTCCATATTTAGCAACCAAATGTCTTGCACAGCTGGCCGACAATTATCAACAGCTGCACGAAAGAGCATCCCAAACTATACGTGAAAATATTTACGTTGATGATCTACTTGCTGGAGCGGACACAGTTTCAGAGGCCAGAGAACTGCTTGAAGACATAACGCTTCTTCTAGAAAAGGGTAAATTTGAATTAAGAAAATTCTGTGCTAATAATAGCAACATACTCAAGAATATTCCTGATGAACACAAGGAAAGGTTAGTTAGATTCCATCAGTCTGACGTAATCAAAACCTTGGGATTGATATGGAATCCAACTCTCGATCAATTTGAGTTTGGATTTAACTCAGACAAATTCACAGCACCAAAAACACCTATAACACGTAGAACTGTCTTGTCAGACCTAGCACGACTGTTTGATCCTCTAGGTCTATTAAGTCCAGTCATAATGCTTGGCAAACTTTTTTTACAAGACCTGTGGAAGACGGAGTTCTCATGGGATGACCAGCTTCCTATGGACCTGACCGAAAAGTGGAACAGGTATGTTAATCAATTCTTTAAATTAGAAAACATAAGCATACCTCGATTTGTTATGTGCCCATTGCCAAAAAGAACCGAACTACATGGGTTTTCGGATAGTAGTATGTCTGCCCTTGGAGCGTGTGTTTACGTCAGATGCATAGACGAATCAGGTAACATCTATAGTAAGTTACTTTGCTCAAAATCTCGCATCGCTCCGATGAAGGCCGTTACAATCGCTCGTCTCGAACTTCAAGCTGCAGAGCTCTTGGTTGAGCTGGTAAGGAGAATACTCCAGACATTTAAGAAGTATGTTCATAAGATAGCATACTACACGGATTCAACAACTGTACTGGCTTGGATTAACTCTCCTTCTTATGTCTGGGATACATTTGTAGCAAATAGGGTAGCTAAGATCCAAGCAGAAACTCAGATATCACAATGGAATCATATTAAAGGAGAAATTAATCCAGCTGATTTGATAACGAGAGGATGCACTCTCGTCGACCTTTCATCATCATTGACATGGTTTGAAGGCCCATCTTTTCTTAAACTAGATGAGTCATGTTGGGAGCCAAGTAAGTACATCATTCCACAGGTGGTTCCAGAATTGCGAAAAAACAAAACGGCATTGATGACTGCAACTCACGATCAAGATATATTAAATAGAATTAATCATAGAAACTCTTTCCATACATTGCAGAAAATATTCTCATATTGTAGCAGATTCTTAAGGAACACCCAACGGCCTGACCTCCTAAGAAGGAGTGGCATACTTTCTGCTGACGAACTGCGTGAAGGAACCCGCCTTCTCATGGTATACACTCAACGTATGGCTTTTCCACAAGAATACAAAGCCTTAAAAGGCAATGTAAGTACAAGTACTCAATCAACTTTAGCAACATTAACGCCCTATTTTGATAAAAAATATAACTTAATTCGAGTGGGAGGTAGATTATCAAATTCTGTACTTCTGCCGGATGCAAAAAATCAAATACTATTGCCTAAGAACAACATTGTCACAAGGTTGCTTTTGGAGCATTTACATAGAACAAACTTACACATATCCCAGAGAGCTCTTATAGCAATTTCGCGACAACAATATTGGATACTAAGCATTGGAAGAGAAGCAAGATCAGTGATCAGAAAGTGTATCATATGTGCGAAGTCCAGACCAACATCCATAACACAGCTGATGGGCGACCTACCGATGGAAAGAGTAACACCGTCTCGCCCATTTTACTATACAGGGGTTGACTTTGCTGGCCCTATAAAATCACATTACAAAATCAGAGGTAAGACTCCTTCAAAATCGTATCTAGCAATTTTTCGTATGCTTTTCCACAAAGGCAATTCATATAGAAGTTGTTGGAGACCTCTCAACTGAGTCGTTCATCAATTGCCTTAAAAGGTTTATAGGCAGACGTGGACTGTGTCACACTATTTTCTGCGATAATGCGACCAATTTCGTCGGTGCAAGCAACAAACTCAAGGACCTTAAAGGAGTCATGCAATCAAAGACAATGGAATCAGCAATTCATTCATCATGTATTCAGACGGGAATTAATTGGCAATTTATTCCCCCACGTTCTCCGCACTTTGGGGGACTCTGGGAGTCAGCTGTAAAATCGGCTAAGGGATTGTTGGTTCGACACCTGGGCGAGGCTTCGTTAACATACGAGGAGCTCATCACAATCACAATTCAGATAGAAGCAATACTTAATTCGAGGCCTTTGACGCCAATGTCATCGGACCCAAATGATCTAGAAGCTCTTACCCCCGGACATTTTTTGATAGGAGCACCACTACTTTCCATAGCTGAGTCCGATGTCACAGACAAAAAAGTAAGTTCTCTCAATAAATATCGACAAATCCAGCATGTTCAGCAATCATTCTGGAAGAGATGGTCGGGTGAGTACTTACATCTCTTACAACAACGAGCTAAGTGGAAAACTGAGTCCCAAAACTTAAAGCCAAATACTCTTGTTTTATTGAAGGAATCTAACATGCCACCAACAAAATGGAAGTTGGGACGTGTAGTAGAAGTGATCAAAGGAAACGATGGATTGGTTCGTGTTGCTAACATAAAAACCCAGGGAGGAATTCTCCAGCGAGCTATCCATAACTTGTGTCCCCTACCGGTAGAAGAAGCAGACAAAACAGATCTTTCACCAGATCATACAGAAAAGCCACCTCTAAAAAATGATGGAGAACCAAATAAATTTCCAACATCACGGAGACTCAGAAGCGGCAGAGTTACAACGGGATCTTTATTGGTATCCCTTTTCATCGCACTGTTAATTGCGCCAGTTAGCACAGCGTACACAGACAACCATGTCATTATCAACCAGCTTGATAACGCAGTCGGAATATACTTTGAAGACATTGGAACTCTGCGGATAGTGAACAATTTTTGGAGCGTTTATGTTTATTACAATCTTACCAATTATTGGTTAGAATTAACCGAAATCAAAACTTATTTAAATGAATTGGAAGGCGCTTGCGCGGCAGATAAATCGGAAAAAATTTATTATTGTCATCAGACTATCGACATTTTTCGACAAAGAGTGGCCGTCATTGACCAAAACAACGAACTCATTATTGGCTTTAACACCTCAAGCCGGACAGCGATTCGGCATCGCAGATCTCCATTCGATTTCGTTGGTAGCGTGGCACATAGTTTGTTTGGTGTTCTCGATCAAGAAGAGGCTCAGCACATTCAAAATCAGATTGACCTAGCAAATAATCATCAAATTCACTTATCTGCTCTAATTAAAAAACAAAGTTCTATTTCAGATTCGACCACAAATATTTTAAGACGCAATACAATAGAAGTAAAGGAGCAGTTCCAGACATTGAACACATATCTGGCTAGAACGTTTAATGCAATTGAAAAACAACAAGATGGCATTGGCACGAATCAACACTTTGTTTCTCTAACTTCGTATTTAATTATGATTTTAATAAATTTTCAGAGCGCTCAAGACATTCTACTTGATGTCATACTGGATTTGAATCATGCAAAAATTAATCCTCAGCTCATCACACCAAAGCAACTTAACGACCAGTTGCAGCTTGTTCAAGGAAATCTCCCGTCGTCTTTGAGATTACCAAATGTTTCAGTGTTGGACATGTTCAAAATCATTACAGTCAAGGGACGAACACTTAAGGATTCAATCGTTTTTGAAATACTGATACCACTAGCCCAAGATCAAGAATTCCAGGTGTTCAATCTAATCCCATTGCCTATCAGTCACAACAATATGAGTCTTCTAGTGGATATACCTAAACCATACCTAGCAGTTACATTAGCAAGGGACAAATTTTTTGGACTAACGGAATATGAGTTTTCACCCTGCAAGCCTATAGCCACGAGAAACCATCTCTGTACTCAGGTTGTCCCGACTAATATCCATCAACACAATTTACAAGTTTGTGAAATGGCTCTACTGAATCACGAAGATAATGCATTGGCCGATTGCATCTTGAATGAAATACCACCTCAAAATCGGTGGCTCGCACTCAAGCAGACTAATAGTTGGTTATTTTCATTGATTACTAATTCAACAGGTCTTCTCATTTGCAATGGAGTAACGAGCAGCATAGCCTTAGCAGCCAATGGAGTGATTGAGTTCAAAGATATGTGCACTCTCAAAATAGGAAACACCATCATAAACGGACGCTCAAACTTCAAACCTACTATAGCCAAGTCGTTCATTCCGAGTGTAAGAATCCACAACTGGATTGGAACCCGTAATTTTTCAAAAGACCTTGTCCCCCCATTGAAGGTAAGCACTATTGATTATGACCAATTCAAAAATTTTACGCAGGAAATAGAAGACCTGAAGAAAGATTTGACATCACCTGAAGAACCCCAATTGAACATCCATGATTATCATCATTATGGTTTGAGCTCCTTGCTGCTGATGACTACTATTGGAATGATTATCTTTTACTGTCTACGGCAGAGAAGGCCAATTCCAACACCAAGAAGAACAGTTCCTCGCTTTGAAGCCACCTTATAAATTGAAGGTTAGGAACCTCCAAGGAGGGGTGTATGTACAAACTTCAATGTTTGCACACAACAAAAAATAATTTTATTTGCATATTTTGCATAATAATTGTCAATAACTCTTTTTACATTTATGTTCTTTTTCTTTGTAACGAGAGCTCCTGTGTGAACGATTGATTTTAATGGTTCACCAGACGAAATACGAACTTTGTCATTTTAATTCGTTTGCATATTCCCACGTTCACGGGAATATAAAGAAAATATATCACACAGTAGCTCATCGAATAATATGTTTGTACATAAATTTATGTGTAAAATAAATCATTATAGTTTCACCTTCCAACCACAGCAGTTGTGTTTAATTTACTTCGTGTGCACTTCGTTAAGATAATTTAAATTGTATTTTTGTTTTACTTTGAATGTCCAATAATTTTTTGTATTGAACAATTATATTAAACAACATCTAAAGAAATTTTTTCCTTGTGCAAAACTTTCCTAATACATAATAAAAATAATTTTTCCACATTAGTAAGGTTTTGAGAATGATTTTTAAGAGTTTGAGTTACCTGGTTCTTCATGACTGCCATTGATACGAGTATAAGACCATTTTTCTTTCACTTTCATCAGATACTTTGTTTTATACAACTTTGCATTTCTACTAATTGCTCACTTGAAGTCTTATTATTGTACTGAAAAACCATTTCGTAAAAGTAACTTATTTTAACTTCCAAATCAAATTTGAAATGAAAAATCAATAACTTATGCACCAAAGAATTTTCAAAAAACAGTTTTCGTCATAAGATTTTTTTTACAAGCATTTTATTTTTTTTTTTTGTTAAAAACATTCTTATTAGGTTCAAAATTACAAATTTACTTCAATATTATCCTAATAAAAATTTGAAGCTGAATATTGTTAAATCGAAAAGAAATGATGAATGACTAAGTTTCCATAAACGAAGTTTCGAAATGCCGAAGTTTCGAAAGAGAAAGTTTCGAAACAAAATTCCTAAACCCTCGGAACTTCGTTGTTCCTTAACCGATTTCAATGAATTCGATACAGGTGTTATCTGATACAGAACTTAAAATAAAATAAAAAATATTTTCAAAACAGGGTGTTCCAAAAATAGGTCAACTTTAAAAACTTCGTTGTTCCTTGAGCGATTTAAACTTAATTGACACAGGTAATAGCTGATAAAGAATTGAAAACAAAAAAAATATTTCCAATAGGGTGATTCAAAAAATTGTCAACATAGCGAAACTTGAGCGATTCCAACTAAATTGACACAGGAAATATATTTTTCATTTTTAATTCTTTATTAGCTACTTCCTCTGTCAGCTCGGTTGAAATCGCTCAAGGAACAACAAAGTTTCAATATGTTGACCTGTTTTTGGAGCACCCTGTTTTGAAAATATTGTTTTCGTTTTTAATTCTGTATCAGGTATCTCCTGTGTCAATTTCATTGAAATAGCTCAAGGAACAATGAAGTTGACATTTTTTTTGGAACACCCTATTTGAAATATTTTTTTTCCTGTGTCAATTTTATTAAAATCGCTCAAAGAACAATGAAGTTCCGAGGATTTCGAACTATTTTTTCCGAAACTTTGTCCTTCGATACTTTCTCTGGCGAATATTTTGACATTTCGAAACTTTCTCCTTTCGAAACCTCGTTTTCGGATCTTTGTCTTACGAAATTGTATCTTTTTGAAACTTTGTCTTTTCGAAACTTTGGTTTTTCGAACTTTTATACTTCCTAGCTTTGCCTTTCAAAACTTTGTTTTCGAAAATCTGTTACTATTTCGTTTTATGGAAGGTTATTTGGAAGGAATTTTTAATTGTGTCTATAAATTTTGAAATGAAGTGTTACCTCAGAGCCAATTTTTTAAAAATATTTAATATTGTTAAACCATTTGGTAGGAACTCAGTTCAAAAAATATGAAACAAGTCTTTTTCAAAATATGAAGTTTCAAAAAGAATGTTCGAGTTTTTTTTGATCCAATAAATATTATTTGAAAAATATTGGAGCACATTTCTTTTTGCAAAATATATATTTTTTTGAACTTTCATGAAAATTTTACTAAAATCAGCTCTACAGTTTTCAAGAAAAATAAAACATTAAAAAATGATTATTTGGGAGGTACCATTCATAACCATTTTTTTAAAATAGTTTCGACTCAAAGTAAGCCTTTACGAAGAGTTATGTATTGATTTTTTTAAAGCCGTTTTTATGAAAAATTTGCAAATACAAAATTGTATGGCCGAGCACAGACAGATAGGCAGAACTAGGATACCTATTTTTTACGTGTTTGTGGTGTTAGTTTGTAACAAAATCTCAAGGAAAATCTTTTTTCGAATGCGTTGAATTTCAACATTGCAAGTAAAAATAATATTTTTGCATCTTGTTGTTATTATGTAAGGCTTATAAACTATTTTCTTTAAACCAAACTAATTTTAATTTCCACGCTAGAGGTATCTTCTTAAGCACTTTATCAACAAGTTTTAGGAGAATCATTTGATCTGTTAAAATTTCAGACGCAGAAATATATATGTAGATTGACACATAGACATTTAGATAGGCAGACAAACAGACATATCAACAGACGAATAGACTGACAGATAGACAGACAAACTGGCAGGCCGACAAGCAAACGGTAATGTCGCATTTACTGTTACTTTTTGTTGATGTTTATATCAAGAAACAGTTGACATGGATAGAAATATTTTTTTTGTTGCTACAACTGAATAAATAAAATAATTAAAATTATTTTTACCTTCTGTGCTTTTGTAAAAAATGAAACTGAAAAGAAATTACACGTACGACTTAGGTGAAAAGTTCTTTAGCACAGGTGTTGAAGTAAGAGCCAAATATTTTAAATAGCCTAATAATGAAGTAATATATTTATAATAATTTGTATAAACTTAAACTCAATTGTTTTGAAAAAATTCAGTCAAATACAACCAAAACAGTGGCAACCAGTGTCTATGTGCAACCGAACAGTCAATTTTAAGTCGTGTTAAAGATAGTAGGATGTTAAGTTCTTCAGTATTTTCTAGATCTTCTGTTAAGCCTATTTTCATACTAAATTAGCTTTAATATTGTAATGAATCGTTTAAAATGTTACGCCAAGGTATTTACTATCTCATTTAATCCCACCTCAAATCTCTAACATAGCAGTTCCATTGCACCTTTGCTATTTTTTCTATCATCACTATCGAAATTTATTCGCCTATTAATAATGCACATCTGCAATAAACTATCTGATTTAAAGTGATTCAGATAAGTGAAATATTTCTGTGTTTATGCGCACTATCTTTTAAGACTTCCAGATCAAAACAAATCAAGCCTTCAAATTGCACTCCTTAAAAATACTGCATTAGAATGTGTATAGGCAAATTTAAAAATAGCGACTACACAATCATCAATATGAAAGCTCTACTTTGATATTATTAAAATTAATTTAATTTGTATCCAAAACACGTACAAGTGCGGTTTTTCCAGAGATCACAATCAGAATGGTATAATGTCAACAAAGTTATTTGATTGATTGATTAATTAATTAAGAAGTCCATCTATCAATGCCCGTGTGTTGGTTGGTCGTATCACGTATGCTTAAAGAAACACTACTTATAGGATAGGTCTTGCATCCGCGTTTAACTTGATTCCACGAAATCCCGAACTAAACTGGAGGCTCGATCTGAGTTCACTTAGTTTCATGCATACGAGTACTTGTACTTCTTGGATAGATAGGTTCTTATTTTCTTTTATTATTTATTCACTTAAATGATGAAGCTAAGCTTGGTGAATATTTTTTTTTTCTATATTAAACTTGTTGCTTTCTGTAGGGCAGGTATTGGTTTTGTTAGAAAAAAATTCTGTTCGTATGTGCGTTCCTTAACAGGTGGATTGATTTAGCTTATTAGAAATTGGTTCATTTAATTTTTGTGTTATCCTTGAATGAATAAATATGAATGCTCGTTTTGGCTCATCTGAAATCTGGTCAAGTAATTGAATTGAATTTGAATTTTGAATTGAAATAAAAAAATGTTTTTGAAAAGCTATTATAGCAAGTTTTACAACTGTTCAGTTTATATTTCAAGAGCGCTCACTGAGCTGACAGAGCAAACATTTTTTTCCTTAGTTTTTGACAGCCAAACTGGAAAAATTCTCTGAGCGCTCAGAAATATAAACTGGACAAATAATATTCAGTAAAGTCTTTTTTTATTTGCGTTCATAAAATAAACATTCAGTTAGTTGACAGTGGAATAAGTAGGACTAAATGCTCTATTCTGTACCATTAACCTTTTGTTTAACGGACTATTGAAAAATTGGCTCTAAATGAAATAGTTTTCATGAATAGTTTTGAAAAAAAAACATTTTCAAACTAAAAATAAAAATGAGTTACGTATTAAATTAAGAATTTGGCTTATATGACGATTTCTGACCGAAAGCCTGAAAAAAACAGCACCCAATAATAGATCAATTATAAAATCTAAAAAAATCCAATCCACCATCATGAATTAAAAGCTAGTAAGATGTGTATTTTCTCTTCAAATTTGTATACTTAGATTTTTTCATAATAATTTGCTTCAAAATTGGATGTAACAATTTTTGTAATATATTTTTTAACTGAATTGAATTTAGCAACAGGAACATAAAACATACACACAAATACATATAAGCACATACGTTTGTATACCAATTTAATTTCACCAGAAATAAAGTGCTTTATTTCGTCATAGCTAGTAGATAGGAATGGGTGATTGGGCTAAGAAAAAAATGTTTTAGTCATAAAACAAGTACGTGCGACCCAGTAGTGATGCATATTATTTAAATATTCTGTCATGAATAGAGCAGATTCACATTTGGAAAAATAACTTGGTATTTTTGTGGTTGGAGGAGAAGAATGAAGATTGAAAGAACATTTTTCAGATTTAAATGAGATTTGATTGAATTCACTTTGCACATTTAAACATTTAATGCTTGTTTGTTGATGTAGTTAGGCTTGGAACTTGGATATAAAATAAGAAATTGCTATATGGGTATGTTTTTAGATTGAAAAGTTGAAAAGTTAGTATAAGTTATTTGTATACTTAAAAAAAAGATAGTGAGGGCCCACAGGACTCCCAGTATGAATAAAGTTTCTATGTGGGTAATTCTCAGCCAAACGATACTTTTATGTCGATACTAAGTTATTTCTCCACTTTTTACAATTTTACTAGCTAGTCGATCATGTGTTCGATATATGGAAAGTTCTATTTCAAAAAAAAAAATTATAGGGTATACCTACATACAAATAATAAAAAAGGTATTTTGTGGGTACCCAAAATGTCACTACCGTGGCATGTCCCAACCCATCCGTTATCTACTATTTTGACAGCAGTTTGGCCCAAAAAAGGTTACTACCGTTGTATTCGTTATTTCGAACACCATGGATTTATTAAAAAAATATTTTGACTATAGGAAACAATTTATTTTGCAAAGTGTTAAGCGAAAATGTGTTAAAAAGTAAAATTTTGTGTAAAAAATGTAAGCTTGTAGTGCAGGCCAGGATAACAGTTATTATGAAATCAAAAAGTTCAAGAAGTTTAACATTTTTTATTGAAAATTTTACACTCAATTTTTGGAGAAGGTGAACAATTTTCAATAACGAGTAATTAAGTTAAAGAAAATTACACCTCACAAACATTAAGAAAATACCAAAAAATAACCTTTGATTTTTTTTCCGCCTTCGATGAAAACACTTCGATTTTGTTTAAATTTGGTCAAAACATAAATTTAATTTAAGCAAACTGCAATTGTTTTAAAGCAAAATTATAAATTTTTGGATTTTTTAAAATTGAATTTGAAAAACTGATACTAATTTTTAACTGCATTTATTTTGATGCAACATTGAAAATAAAAACAAGCACACTGCTATTGTGAAAAAAAATTATCAAAAACGGCAGAAAATTAAACTTAAATTTGGTTTTGCATTGTTCAATTGTCACGTCACGAAACGTCAAAGCTTATTTCTCCATTTATTTCTTCTACGAAGACAAGAAATAAACAGAGAAATTTATGTCTGAAAATTAAAAAATCTAGACATAAGGAAATGTTCACAAGAAATATTGACTACATGACACATTTCTTGCAATCAGTTATTTCAAGTGGAGGCTCAGGGTAAGCCAAATTGACACATTCAGATTTATTTCAGTTAAATAAGGTAAAATGATGTTGATTTGGCGTTATTTAATACTTTCGAAAAGTATGGAATATGGAATGTTCTTAAAGTAAATATTACAAATCAGAGCGTTGGATGGTTTTTGATAATTTAGCAAAAAAAAAAAAAAAACTTAAATTTCGGGTGAAACGTTCGTATTGAGGACTAACACCGAACAAAATAATGGAATTCGTCCTCATTAAGTGAAATAACACAATAACACAGAATTATGACATTCGGCTTTATTTCGCTGAGACAAAATTAAAATTGCCGAAAAAGTGAGGAGTGGTTTGGTGGCAACTTTTGGAAAGAATTTTTATTTTTGTATCTGCTGGCGATAAGAAATAAAGCCCAAGAAAAGTGCCTAAAAATGTTTGTACATATCACTCAAAAACAAAGAAGAAATTTGAAATATTTTGGGCGATATTTCCAATTTCTTCTTTGTTTTACTTTGTGACCAAAAATTGAAATGGAAACATCACCCAAACATTGTGCATGTAAATTGTTTTTGTAAAATTTTTGGCAATATTTCTAAAATTTTCGCTGATTTTTTCAATTTTTTTTTGTCAATGAATACGCAAAGTTTTTACAAATGTTTATGAAGGTTCAGTGCTATAAGATACAAAATAGATAAATTTGGAAGCGCAACAGTGCGTGGAGAACCAGGGTTTAGTGACTTTCAACTCTCAACCATTTCTGTGTGAGTGTCGATGGCAAGAATTGAGAGGACCTACAATATTTTGCCAAGTCCGAACGGCTAGATGAGAAACACTTATTCGTGACAGGTATACTCTTGGAGGATTTGTCAGTCCCTCGCAAGAGGCAGTACCTCGGTAAAAAAATGTATGTTTTTAAGTGGTAGTGGCTGGGAATCGAACCGAGACCTTCGGGATGAAAGTCCAACGCACTAACTACGAGGCACTATGCTATATTAATAAAAAATCAAGTTCTTAAAAATAAAAAAAAAAACTTTGCATACACCTAACTTCTCACCCACCTCAAATGCTACTGTGTCCAAGAAGGGGGCTGCAGGGGGGCAACATGCCATACATACTTCATTGTTTATTCACCGTAATTCTGAGTGCAAGCTAGGCAAAGCAAGTGCTAATAAGATCTCAATAAAATAGAGTGACTATCTTTGCAAACAGTATAACAACAATATCATAACCATTGCCTCAAAAGTAACTGGTTTTTCGAGATCTAATTTACACTTTCCTTGCCTTACAAAAAAAGTGCTAGCACCCAGCATTACGATGAATAAACAATGTAATGTATGGAGAGCATGCTGCTCCTTGCTTGGGAGCACTACAGGATTTGAGGTAGGTGCGAGTTTGGGTGTGTGCAAAGTATCTTTTGCTTTTGCGGCTCACGGTGATCCCGATTTGGACATTATCCACGGGCAAACGCATTAGCACCAAGAGCTCGCATGATATGCCACCCCTCGTCAGCAGTGGTGCCTATTTGATGAGCAATTTATATGCAATCACCCCAAACACTTTTAGGCGATATTTCCATATATTGCAGTTGTTTTGGCAATTTTTTTCCTATTTTGGGTTCTATTTCCCATTGAATTTAAATTTATTATTTTGGACATTTTTTTATTTAACAAAAGATAGAAAAATAAGAAAATATCACACAAAATGGGAACACAACAATTTGTTCAATATTTTGGAATTCTTTCCAAATTGATTTGGGGGCATTTTCCTTGGGTGCTATTTCCTAGCACCGTATCTGCCATCTAGTAGGGTTGTAAATAATGCAATCTATTATGAAAGCAATCATAAATAATTATGATTGCATTCATTGTCTTCACTTTGAGACTGCCACTTCAGATTCTTCAATCACCAATCATTTGACTTAAAAAGATTGCAATTATTTTTTCCCCCAATTATCTTGCAAGAGTCAATCGATTGCAATCATTTGGGAATGCTTGCATTCTTTGCATTCATTTTGTATTCCTTACATTCATTTCCATTCTTTTGCCTCAATTTTCAATCTTTGCACTCATTTTACAATCTTTGAATTCTTTGCATTTATTTTCATTATTTGCATTCCGGGATGATTGCATTCAATTAATTGTTGTAAGAAAATGGTTTCTTTTTTTTTTAAATCAATTGAATGGTGATTGCAGAATTTGAATTGGCATTCTCACAGTGAAGTCAATGAATGCAATCTTTTATTTAAAGTCACAAAAGATTGCATTCTTTTACCACCTTGGTATCTGGTCTACGTCACCTTTTTATTTGAGAAACGAACGACGATCATATTTTTTTAGAATCAAAAGGACACTACACGTGTTTTTTTAAACTTTGAAGTAAGTATTCTCATACAATTTATTTATTAATGTGCAAAAGTGAAGTTCATCAGTTGTTGGCAAATTAAAAAAAAAAAAATTATTGTATTTATATTGTTTTGATTAAAATAAGTCTTATGAGTACCTACTAATAGGTATTTACTTGTATATCTGCTTCCTCTTTTTGTACCTTAATCAAGAACTCAAGATCACTGGTTCTGGTAAATTTTTAAATAAATTTTGCTTAAAAGTTTCAAAGCTTTCGTTAATCTGCTTGTGCAAATATTCAGAGAGAATTACGTGACCAACTGTAGTCCACTTTTTCTTAACAATGCATAACTTTCCTTTCAAATGCTACTATCTCTTCAATAAAATTGGAGCAATCAAAAATAAATTTTGGGAAAAAAGTTATGAAACTTTGAGATACGCCACTTCAGTCTCAAGAGTAAAAAAGCCTCCCAAAAAATTTGTATGTAATATAGGAATATTTTTTCAATTTTATTATTTGTTTAAAATAAATAAAAATTTTAAATTAATATAACCAGTTCTTCAGTGAGCAAACAAAATATACACAGAAAACACAGCGCCCTAACTACTATATACAACTTTTAAATACTCTCACAACCAAAACACCATCACACCGGGGGGGTGGGGGATCCAGGTATTAGATTGCGAAAGCAAACACAGTTGTATGTCGGCTTTTTTGTGCGATAATGTCACCCAATTTAATTGAATTAATTATTCAAGAACTACTTTCGAGTGCATTGTTCAGAACGAGAAGCCGAGTAAAATGCTCATCAAAATTGAAATAAATTATTCAATCAGTTTATGTTTGAGCTCTTCTCCATAGTTTCTTTTTTGTTCTAGGTATAAAGGATTTTTTCACAGGAATAGAATGTGTATGTGGATATGGGAAGAATGAAATTTTCAGTAAATAATATTTGTTATTGTACACTTTTCAATATTTACCATTTGTTTAGTTTTGATAAACCCACTTTTATTATTAAAAAATACACTAAATTATGCAGTCAAAACACAAAATAAGAAAATAATGAAATTTTCCATGGCAAATCATCGAAAGATATAAACGAGACAACTTGTTTTACCGGAAAATGAATCTACAGTGATTGAAGGAGCCTTTTCCTATACAAACGTAGTTCTGGCTCACTCTATGGCGTATGAGTATTTTATTTAATTAACGCGCAAGCTCCATCGATCCAATTGCGTCTATTCATTCATGAGAATTATTTGAAGCCTCTGGCAAAGTGGAACCTAAGCATAATCAAAAACTTGCAGCTTTTTTTTGTTGGTGTGGTTGTTGTCTGAGATATCTGTGGATAACTTTAAAAAGCCTTGCAAAGTTTAACTATTAAAAAGCTTGAATTTTAAGAGGAAGATTTAAATAAAGATATCAACTACAACTTCCTTCATGACAGGAGGAAAACATTAACAACAAACAAAATCAATGATGTCAACCAACTTTTTACAAACCAAATTATAGATATATTAGGTAGCATAGAAAAATGACGAACTAGTGGCTTAAGCCTTGTTTGCAGTTCCCGTGCGCAAAAAAAAAACCGGTTCAAATATTCTCGCATGTCAAAAATAATTGAGCTGTAATCCAAAATTAGTTGTTTGCATGATTGTTTTACAGTTTCAGGCAAAAAAAAAATCATTGCTGTGATGAAATGTCATGCAAAACAATGGACGTGCAATTGTTTTGCATGCGAAAAAAGTGTGGTGAGTAAAATATTTTTTTTTGATGGTCGGCTTACATTAAAAAAAAATTCACCTCATAGCATTATTTGCATGCAAATCGTTTTTGCATTTAAAAATAAATATTTTCTATTTTCATGCCTAAAGTTTATTTATTTAGGGTAAATTTATGAATTTATATGTTGGACTCTCATGTCGAAGGTCTGGGTTCGATTCCCAGCCGCTGCCACCTAAAAACAGAAATGTTTTTCCCGAGGTACTGCCTCCTGCGAGGAACTGACAAATCCTCCAAGAGTATATTTGTCATGAATAAGTGCTTCTCATCAAGCCGTTCGGACTCGGCAAAAAATTGTAGGTCCCCTCCATTCCTGCCAATAACACGCACACATGATTGGTTGAGAGTTGTAAGTCACTAGGCCCTGGTTCTCCACGAGCTGTTGCGCTACCAAATTTATTTTTTTTTATTTTAAATTTATGACCCAATGGGTGGTTGAACAAACATCGTTTACCTCAAATATTATACAATTTTGTGCAAAAAATAGGTGGAAAATTGTTTTTAATATTTTAATTCTTTTGTTTCGCATGGGAACTGTTAACTAGGCTTTAAGTCCAAAAAATCTGATGAAGCTAAATTTTGTAGGAGAGCGTTATTTATATGTTTAACATTTCTTGAAAGGTACTTTTTCTTTGGACCAGTGTTTTTGATTGTGTACTGTAAAAGGGGTATAAATTTTGTTTTTTTTTTCAAAGCCAAGCCAAGTACGCCGCCGCGCCGTTGATGTGTAGCAAAAAATCCCATACAAAAATAACACAACGAAATCATAAACGAAATATTTTGTTCTACTTTTCGTCGTGCAGTACGTGTTTAATAAACGAAATTGATAATTGTAGTAGATTGTTTGGATGTTTGAAGAGGTCTTTACTCTTTTTACGAACACAATTAATTACCCCGACTATTTATTATGTACGGGAAAGTGACATTTGTGTTTCTTTGTATTTATTTTTGTTGTTTCTTGCATTTCATCATGGCTGCCAGAATTTTTTTTGCGTATTTCTTTGTTTTAATTTTTCTAATTTGTGCAACTGTCAATAATTATTTTCCCACTTCGTGTTCGTAAGCATTTGGCCAGTTTATATTTATTTCTTGAGCGCTCAGTATTTTTCCTCAATTTTTTGACAGAGCAGGAGAATAAAATATAAACAGTATTCCTCACATAGAAGTCAAAACAACTGACTTTTTCTTTTCTTCTTATGTAATTTATTACGAAAAAATAATTGAGCAAGCGAATCCAAAAAATTTCAGTCTCAGTTTTTAAGGGGAAAAGTGAGGAATTTTTGAGAGGAATCCTGTTTATATTTCTGAGCGCTCTGAAACCTGTGAGATCTCAGAGATGTATACAGACTAATTTTGTTGTCTTATTAATGACCATCATCGTTTCGCATCAGCAGCAAACTAAGCTTTTCAAAAACTATCAGTTTTTATACAAATTTTCATTAAAAAAAATAACAAATTTTTGGTAAGAGTAACAAATTTTTAAAAAATCTTTCACAAACGGGCTTTTTCGAGAAATAAAAAAAAATTAATTTTCAGGGACACAAAGTTTTTCTGTCTCTCATGTAATTTAAGAGAGGGATAAGTCAAATTACATGATGTGACTAGAAGCATCATGTAGACAAATTTGGGGTGGCAACGTAACGAAACCAAACGATACTTTTGTATGTAACGTCTCGGTATCGTCAAAATCGTAAAATTTTAGTATCGTCTCGTTATCGGTCTCGTATAACTCAGTCTCGTTTGGTCTCTTATAACAAAGCCTCGTCTCGGTATCGGTATCGGTATTGGTCTCGTTTGGTTTCTGGTCTAAGTCACAAACAAAAATAAAATGCACGACTTGGTTACATTTCCTTGATCTTGTAGTTGAACTCGCTTGTTTTTAACTAAAGTCTTTTTGCTGCCTTAAAAAAAATTTAAAGGGCTTGTTTCACAATCTCACAGTAAGGTTCCAATTAATTATCCGAAACATAAATTCTGCGTCAAAATATCACAGCAGAAAAACAATACTGTAACAAAATCGATGGAGCCGTTTCTAAGAAACCAAGTTATAAGGAAAAATATTAAGGGCAGTTGGTGTATTTCATTAAAGTCACTTCATCCAGCAAAGAACAAAAGAAAGAAAAAAGTGTGAAAATGTCATTCAAACCATTAGTAATAAATTAATTAAAATATTTATGTATTCAGAAACCAATTTTTTTGCCGATACCAAATGTTACTACTTAGAATATCAGTAAATTTCGGTCCTAAAAGTACAGTTTGGTCTTGGTATCGCCTCGGATGCTTTAGAGCTGGTATCGTCTCGGTATCGCTTCGGTTTCCAATACCGATCCCAAACGATACCGAGACTTTTCTAGTATCATGGTCAGCCCAAAGAGAAATGTGTGTCATATATAATGTAGTTTCGTTAGGACATCCAACGATTTAAATTTTTTCAATTATTTTACAAAACATAAATTCCTGTGTTTTTTAGTTTAAAACAATTTAATAACATCAAATTTCATAAACATAAGATCTCCTAGGTTATTACTTAAAAAAAAAAGGAAAGGAAAAAGGGAAAGGACAACTCCAATCCGGCGAATCTCCGGTCGATAAGTCTTCTTCCGAGTATCAGCAAGGTATTCGAAAAAGTTATCAATAGAGCTTTGTCTATGTGGGCAAAGGACAATAATATCAATAATATCATACCGAACAATCAGTTCGGTTTTAAGGCGGGACATGACACCATTCATGCCGCGTCGAAACTCGTTTCTGATGTCCAATGGAACAAATCTAAGAAGCAGTGTACGGGTGCTTGTCTGGTTGATTTGGAGAAGGCCTTCGACACCGTATGGTTAGAGGGTCTTTATCTGAAGCTGACCAGACTTGGCATTAGTAAACCACTGTTATAACGGGTGATTTTTTAAAAGGTTTAGAACTTTAAAAAAAAAAACACAAAAAATTCGAAAAAATGAATGAAATATTTATTTGAATCGATAGTTTGAACCTTGCAATTTAATGTTTAAAAATAATTTCATGCAAATGTTGACCGCGGCTGCGTCTCAGGTAGCCCATCCGCTGAGTCCAATTTTGGCATACTCTTTCACACATATCGGCCGGTATCTCACGAATGAATGCATGGATGTTGGCTTCCAGTGCGTCAATCAAAGCGGGCTTGTCCCTATAGACATTAGCCTTGACATACCCTCACAAAAAATAATCTAATGGTGTCAAATCGCATGATCTAGGCGGCCAATTGACCGGCCCGAAACGTGAAATTAACTGTTCACCAAACTCGCCTCGCAATTGCGCCATTGTTTCGCGTGCTGTGTGGCATGTGGCACCGTCTTGTTGAAACCACATATCATGCAAGTCAAGAACTTCCATTTCGGGCAAAAAAAAGTTTGTTATCATCGCTCGGTAGCGTTCACCATTGACAGTAACGCTGCGATTCGCATCATCTTTGAAGAAATATGGCCCAATAATGCCGCCGGCCCATAAACCGCACCAAACAGTGGCTTTTTCGGGATACATTGGTAGCTGTTGCAATGCTTCTGGCTGATCTTCACTCCAAATGCGGCAATTATGCTTATTTACGTACCCATTCAACCAAAAATGAGCCTCATCGCTGAACACAATTTTTCGATAAAAAAGCGGATCCTCGGCCAGCTTTCCAAGAGCCCATTCACCAAAAATTCGGCGTTGCGGTAGGTCGGCTGGCTTTAGTTCTTGCACCAGCTGTATCTTAAAAGGCTTTACGCCCAAATCCTTCCGCAAAATTTTCCACGTAGTGCTGTAACAAAGGCCTAACTCCTGGGAACGGCGCCGAATCGACATTTCGCGGTCTTCTGTCACACTAGCTGATACGGCCGCAATATTTTCTTCACTACGCACAGTACGTAAACGTGTTGGTGGTTTAATGTCCAACAAAGTAAATTTGGTGCGAAATTTGGTCACAATCTTCCGAATTGACTGCTCAGAAGGTCGAGAATGCCGACCATAAAATGGAAGCAGTGCGCGATGAACATTTCGAACCGAGCACGAATTTTGATAGTAAAATTCAATAATTTGCAAGCGTTGTTCATTTGTAAGACGATCCATGGTTAAATTGCAAACCAAACTGAAGCTGTTTGACAGTGACACAAGGTACTAAACATACGTCAGCTGTCAAAACCAGTGTTGCCAAAACCAAACCAGCTAAAAAATCACCCTTTATATATATATTTGCATAGGTTTAGGTAGTTAGATTTAAGTAGGGACAGTCAGGGTGACACAAAAAAAAAAAAAAAAAAAAAAAATTATAAAGTCCACAAAAATACAAAAAAATTATAAAACCGGAAAATGCTTACTGTGGCTGTTCTAGTTTGTAAGTAGTCTGTAAGTAGCTTATAAGTAGGTTGTAACTAGTTTATAATTAGTTGTAAATAGTTTTAAGTAGCTTTAAGTAGTTTTAATTAGTTTTAATGAGCTTTAATTTAGTTTCATGTAGTTTGTAAGTTTTATATAAAACCATATAAAAATAAAGACAATAATACCGAGTTTTTTGTAAATTCTTCTCGGTAAAAAATAAAACCGACCTGGATTTAGTATTAAGATAGTTCTTAGGCCGAAAGGCATTAGCATTAAGTTATTATAGTTTAACTTAGAGCGCCCGACTGGGGCCAGTAAGTTAGTTTTAAGATATTGATAAGTAGGCTAGTTTTTATGAATTTTTGTCTAGCTTTAAGATAGTTTTAAGAAAATTGAAAAATAAAAATGAATTAAAAAAAAAAAAAAAAATGGTTATTACTTATAAGGTCTTTTCAAACATAATTCAAAGATTAAATGCTATGAATGTGTGTATTTGTTGATTAAATCCATTTGATTTTTAGAATTTTAATAATGGAAAAGTTGATAAAATATTTCTAAACTTTCAAAAATAATATGAACCTATATATATGTGCGTTATTAATATTATAAATTGAAAAGTTTTTGCTTCAACCTAACTCTAAAATAATGTCAGTGGACGTATACTGGTAGGTATATTGACTGGTATATTTATGAATACTTCAAAAATACTGTAAACTTTTCAAGAGATACAAACAAAAAATTGAGTATTAAAAAAAGGATTATAAAAGCTGGTGAAGAACACTATCAATTTGGAAACAAACTTAAAGGTACTTTACTCTAAATTGAAACAAAAGAGGTTTAAGCCCACATAAGACATTCATTCATTTTGAGGGAACTTTTAAGAAGTTTTAATTAAAGGAAACGGATTTTTATTTGCAAAAAGAATTTTCAAATTTTTGAAAAAGTATTCATTTTGTTTCCAGTGAAAAATTAAGATAGAAACTGATTTGACTTCGAATTTCTTACTACTACTATATTTTGTTCCTTTTAATCATGAATTTCAAGAAATATTTTTAATTTGACGAACGCAACTACCTCATAAATAACTGCATAGTGTCTTGAACAGCTGAAACTTCGGATCTTCTTGAAGTGAAGTTATACAGTTTGTGGCAATAACAGGCATTTGGAGAATATAATCTGCGAAAGTCTTCTGTTCAAAAAGGCAAATTACCTAGAAATTTTATTGCATTAGAACTGTGTTCGATAATGCAATTTGCTTAAGGCACATGTTCAAAGCATCATCTCCAGTGCAATTCCGCCTTGAGAAAACCGAGTTGACGAAACAAATATTGAAAAACTAGAGAAACGTTATTGTCAAAAGCGTTTGCGAGCAAAATTGACTGTCGTTGATCAAAAAGATTTTGTACAAATATAGTCTAGTAATATTGTGTTTTTGTCACTAAAATTGTTGGGTAGTTTAAGTTTTTCCCCTGTTCTATGTTTTCGGGGGTACTCAATCCAAATTTGAGTCTTGCGACTAAAATTTCGTAATGCAACATGGAAAAAAAAATACAAAAGTGCATTTTCTTGGAGTTTTACACATATGGCTTGAAAACTATCAATTATTTGTCTATTTTATAAAAATTTAGTACATAATTTTTAAACAAATCTCTGTTGAAGGTTTTTCTCTGTGACAAACCATTTTGACTCAAGCTCTAGTTAAAATTGACGTTTTTTCACTGTTTCTGAAAATCCACTCGAAAACACTAATTAATTACTTTGTGTGACAAAATTTGAATTTTTGACTTTAACATGAATCAAAATATAATTTTCTGATGGCTTCTTATTGTTTAAATTCGAATCTTGCCTCAGAATTGCAGTAGCTCGTCACGTTTTTGAGATATTCGAATCTAAGGTTATGAAGAAAAATGTGTATTTGAAGCAAGTTTGAATTATTTCTCGAGGTAATTTTGTAACTAAAAGTTAAACTTAAAGTTTATGTAAGTTTTTAGTTAAAGTTAAAGTTAAAAATAAAGTTGAAGGTTATATTAAAATTAGAGTGATTCTTGTAAAGTTCCTTGTTTTAATTCTATAGTAGCATCCCTTTTATTACAAAGGAATAGAAAAAAACTCTTTAAAATTTAAGGTCTTTGTAAATCGCCTCTAAGGCAATGGAAATTTTACTTAAGAATAAAGTCATGTATTTAAAAATAGTGGTTGAACATTGTTATAGCTTTCTAAATTTTGTTCATGTTTTAAATATCTATTAGATAGAATATTGTTGAACTTTCAAACAGTTCAATGTTATAATCTTAAATAATAAAAAATATAAACTTAAAAATAAAAAAAAATAACCAGATGAGAACTCTATTCTACATTCACAACATGTTTTTGTTTCCCTTCAATGATTAACAAAATAATTTAATTTTCCCTTGTACTTTATATTTTTCCCCCAATTCCCATAACTAATTTTACCATTTCAGATTTCAATTAGGGTAACAAAATTAACAAATTTAATATTAAGTTTATTTTTATTTTATTTATGCAAAAAATGGCTCATATGGCTTGGTATAGAAATTCAATTAAGTAGAACTCTACCACGTATACAATTAATTTTTTTTTGTCAACAATTTTGATTAAATTTATATTTAAAAATAAATTCAAAAAATAAAATCCAATTTGTGGCCTTTGTAAAAAAATAAAATGAACCCATACACAAACAACAAACTGATATGATATGCTTTACATTTAAAATATTCTATTGTTTCCTGTTATTAGGATACTCTTTTTTGAGTTTCAAATGCATACATATTGCATTTGTTTATTTTGTGAATTTATAAAGAGATGTGCCTGGTGCTAGAGGACTATTCTCAATTCTGTCCCACTGCATAGATTTTTTGTGTTCTTTTTTTCGTTCCAGCTAGTTTCTTTTTTTGATTTTTTTATGAACAGTGTACATTGTGGCAGAAAACCACTTAATTTGGAATAAAATTGAAAAATACTATCTCGGCTTACATAACACAAAGTTAAATTTGCTTTGTTACTCTGGTGTGTGCATATAGCATATAGGCAAAAGTCCTTGTAAATTGGGTAATAGAAGCTAGAAGCGCACATTATATACCGGCCGATGCTGGATTGAATTCTTTTGCTGCTGCTGGAATGAAAATTTCTCTGTTATTTAAACCACTATCTATATAGCATACATACGAGTATGTATTGCATATGTATATTTGTATAAACGAAAATGTCGTAACCACATATATTGCACCATCTGCTGACTGTCGTCCTTTGGGTTTGGGAGTTCTATTCTTTTTTTTTTTTTGAACAGAAAAACGAATCTCTAAACAAACACACTCGCGATAAAGTTTGCAATTTCATTTAGTTTATTTGTTTTTATAAATTTGAGAGGATACTACTTCATTATTTGCTAACTGGTGGAGTCCTTTAACTCAGTTGTGTGAGAGAATTTTTGTTTTTGTTATCAAACAGAAAAGATGTTTTTGAATTTTATTTGCTAATTGCTAGCATTGACAGAAGAAATTTGTTGAAAATATTCATAAAACAAAAAAGACATAGCAATTTTAGTGTTTTACAATTAAAAGAAAACTAAAATTTAAGTTTTCATTGCTTGCTTTCAAAACTTGTAATATTGAAGCTAATTGAAACTATGTACTTCTTACTTAATTGAAGAAGTAAATCGCAAAATTTCACGTGATTTGAAGATATTTATCTTAAACAGCCATAAAAAAGCATGAACGCAAACAAAGTTTTTCAAATTATCTCTCACTTTCGGAAAGGGATTTTTAATTTTTACTAAGGATACGTCCTTCTATGAAGAAGTATCCTTTCAATTATTGAAATCTTGTTATTTTGAAATGTAATACAATCGAAGAGACACCTTCAAAGATACTCATTCTTCATCCTGAATAGCCAAATTTTAAGCAGATTAATGGGATAATTTTTTTTTAAAATAATCAAAGTTTTGTTAAAAAAAAATACGTATACGCCCGAGTTCATCATAATTTCACAGCAGAGAATTGAAGAAGTCCTACGATGTTTTTAAAATTGTATTCTTAGAGATCTTATTTTATTGGTCAGCCTTGAAGTTATTAATTTTCATATCATTCTCTGGCACACAATTTTACACAAACTTTCTTTATGTATTTGCATACGGCATACCTATACTAATATAATATTGCAAAGTAAAAACAATTACAAAACTTGAAAAGTACTTCCTCGATGAACAAAGAAAAAAGTTCAAACTAGATTATTCCATTTACCTATCTATGAAGGTGATCCAATTAGGAAAGGTATTTATGTTAAACAATGGATTCAAAGAGAGAAAGATCAAAATTCAAACTTTTTGTATGAACAAATTCCCATACCGACTGGACTCCTTCTATTTTATATTCGAAATTCTTCTCTGGCACTCTAGTTCTGGAATGTTTCCTAGGAACAACATGACTTTTGTCAAGCAGGTGATTTATTATATTTGTGCATTTTAATTCTTTTGTTCATATTAAAAACAATTTTGATTATTTTTCACCAGATTATTACGAGTAAAGTTCAAAGAAAAACAATGGAATAATGATAAAACATTGGAATTCATACCAATTTGAGTTGATTCTTTGGGAACAATCAAACAGCTTTATTTTTTCTCTGAAGAAATATACAAGATAAGAAATTATACTGGAGTATCATGGAAGTAGTAAAACAATGAATTCACACCATGAGTCGTTCAAAAGGATGTAAGGACAATCAGAACTTATTGCATATTTCAATAATGCTCACGTTTAATATTTTATTTTAATTCATAAAGTACAGGATGGCAGAGTTTTTATTGAATAAGCATTTATTATGCATGCAGAAATTATGTATATGTGTACGTTCTTGTATTCATATGGCTGGATATATTTATAAGCTGACAATATAAAGAACAAAACCAATGTCAGTTTAATTTATTTTTTTATTATGAAATATTTTCATTAATTGTTCTTCCAATCATTCATTAATTTATAATTTCAAAGTAAATTTCATGAAAATGGAAATGGAAATGACTTTGTGAAAAGTACTATACTTGCCATACAATGTTAAGGAAGAGCTTATTTATCTTAAAAATGGCTCAAACAGTATAGAGTAATTATTGGAAGGAAAAAAATTTACCAAAAACTCTTATTAACGGTAATGGCAGGTACTATAATGGTTTCCTTGATTTTCAATTTTCTTATTAGCCGTTTTAACGATTTTAGTTTAAAAATTTTATATAGAAGCTACTTTAAAATTTCAATAATATTCTTTATAAAAATTTAGAAAAAATTTATTTTGATTTTTTTAAAAAATATTAAAAATTTCGTTTTTGAAAATTGAATATTTCAGAAACGAGTTGATAATTCTTAAACAAGACTAGGTGTTTAAATGTTTTAATATATGTACACTCAACATTTGCATACCAAAACATTTAAGAAATATCTTTATAAAATTTTACATGGAAAATACTAGTTAAAAAAAACGATTATATTAAAAAAACGTTTTAAATACTTTTTATTTTTTGTCTATGATTATTTTCATATCTTAAAATATTTAATTACTCATTTTGCAAACTTCATTAGATTCAAACTCTACACTCAGAGAAAAGTGTCAGGTAAATTACACTGGTCTGTAATAAAAACCACTTTTAAGCAAACCTTAAGGGTTTTGGCATGCCGAATCCGAATATGAACTCAAAATTGCTCTAGAACGTCACGTTTTTGAAATATTTCAACATAAACATGTCAGAAACAAGTTTTTTGTTTTTTTTTTACAAAACTACTAATATGATCTGAAAGAACTGTATTTCATCTTCCTAAATCATTTAAATTTTTGTCGAAATTCTTTTTTTTCTCAAAACAACAAAGTTTCTAAAAAACACTTGGGTACAAAAATGTAGAAACTCGTTTTTGGAGACTTTGCCGCTTTATATCTTTTAAGGGATAAACAGTAGAGAGTCGGTCCCATGAACATAATTGATTAAAATTGAAAACTTAATGTTTCATGACCATACATTTTTTCTCTCAGACCAATAGGTATTAAAATAAATGAATTTTAAAAATAAAAGATTAATGGGGGAGGGGATGAGGAATATTCCAATTTTGTTTGCTATGATTTAGACTTTGAGGAACGCTAATATGAGAAGTCCAAACTGAAACCAATTTTTGTGATGTCAAAACCTGGTTTGACTGCACTATCAAAGAAATCAAGTAAAGGAAAAACTTTTTTGGATTTTAATATGCTTAACAGAACTCCTCAAACTGAAAATGAAATAATTGCCCAAATTGGGGAGTTTTTGCATTTTGAAATAAGTCCCCAACTTCGAAAATGAAATAAATTCCCAAAAAGGCATGAAATAAGTCCAAAAAGATTTCTTATGAATTTTCTTATTTAACGTAACAAAATAAAACGGAATTTAAAAATTAATCCAACCCCACACAGTGCCATTGAAATTCACTTGTTACATCGCAGGCACCACCCACGCAGTTGCTTTGAATTTCATTTTCCTATATTCCGGATTTTAGATTTGTCTATTTTTACTGTATTGATGAAGCATAAATCGAAGAGAAATACAATATTGAACAGAATATTTTTGGGGACTTCTTTCATTGCATATTAAGGGGACTTATTTCATCATGAAACTACCTCCTAATTTAAAAATGAAAAAGGTCCCCAAAAAGCAATGACAAAAATATGTTTCCTTTATAGATTCTTTGATCAAATTCTTCTTTATATTCTTGACTTAAGGCATTTTGAAGAGAAATTCCACTATCACCCTAAGAATTCCAAATTTTAGCTGAATAGGTACAATAGTTTAGTTTTTACCGGTTAAACCTTACCTAAATTGACTCTTTTCTTCAAATCATTCATATTCTTCAAAAATCGATTTTAAAAAACCTGATTGTGGTAGAATTTTTCTGAAATCAGATTAAGGCTTACAAAAGTCAAATCTGTCATAATTTCAAAAAACTATTTGAAGGTGAAAAAGAAATTAATTTTTGCAGACCAGTGGTATCATAGTCCCATATAAAGTTACAGACATTTTCATTTTAGAAATGTACCTTCTTTTAATAAGCTTTTATTCAGTGTTAAATCAACATGATGGACTTTAATACTATATTCAAGTTGATTAAAAAAGATTTTTATTAAATTAAATTCTCGTAAATAAGGAATTTGGCCAAGAATAAAGTGCTTGTTTTAGGATGAGATCGTGTTTTTTAAACACTCTATGTGATGAATATCAATTTTACCACAAATTAGGTTGAGTAACCTCTTATAGGTTGTTTTTACAATGATTAAATGGTCAATTTAACCTTGCCTCATGTTCAAGAAGCACTCTGCTCGTTCATTTCAACACAAGACACCAGTGTTGAAAAGCTAACACACAGGCCATCCAATTAAAAATTATTTGAATTTAACCTGGACTCCTGTAATAGAAGCCGTTCAATTCAACGTGACACTAGTGTTAAGGTAGCATTCCACCAGTGTTGAAACACACACACACAAGCCATCCAAATCAGTTTAAACTTTGTATATTTGGCATGTTATGTTATTCTATGTATACAAAGTTTTTTATTTTTTTTTTTCAAATGCTTATGAACCAAAAATAGCAACAAGTAAAACCAGAAGAAAACTTAAATTTGTACTTGTACTTGGTTTAAAAAATGACAAGTTTTTGCCAAGCGTATGCTTAAGCCTTTTGCAAGCTTTAAGTAGGGAATATTAGGTTGGGAAAACATGCTAGACACCAGTTCATCGTTTGAAAAATTTGGACATAAGGTATTTGTGAGGCCCTTAAATAAAAACAAATATATTTTTTTACTTAGACGCTGCCTTGGATTACACAAAATCCAAGATTCGGAGTACACACATTATTATTCCAACCTGGTTCTATAGAATGGCGCACAAACATAAACAAGATAGATAATTTCTCTGCTGAAGCAAATTCGGGGTTATATTGCAAAAGCTATGTCCCCCACTTTCACCTTCACCGCTTCGCACCCATTGAAAATAGTTAGGCGGAAAGAATCATCGTATAATAGGGGACTATTCAGTAAATAAAAAGTGGTGCCAAATTGTGAAATTCTTGAAGAGTATGTTTCGAGGGAGAAAAGTGTTTTAATTATTATTTATTTGTACGAAAGAAAAATATCGCCCAAAATAAGGTTTGTGCTATTATTCATACAATAATTGGGCTACTGTCATACAGAAATTGCTGTCGGCGAATTCGGAAAAATATAGCCCAATTTCCGATAAATAGCCCAATATGACAGGTCTGATAGAGCGGTGATTCCTCTAATCTGCCAAATTGACAGTAGGACTGTAGAAAGGTGGCTCCTTTATAATCGAGACGTCCTGGTAGAAGACCAAGCTGAGCACCTCCGGTTCAGTAGGACTGTACTGTGACCGATCGTGACCGATAAGAGGTAAGGTAAAGCTGGAGAACCAGTTCTGGTGGTTGAAACATGAGAATGAAATTCCTTCGGGTATATAAAAGTTGACTTTGGATTTTTGTACGCCGAATAACATAGGTTAAGATAGTTAGTTTTAACTAAAAGAAGGACAGTCAGGGTGGCACAAAAAATCAACTACCAGCAGAAACAAATCAACAAAAATACAAAAAAAAAAAATGATATATACTGAAAATGCTTGTTGTGGCTGTTCTAGTTTGTAAGTAGTTTTAAGTAGTTTTAATAAGCTTTAATCTGGTTTTATTATAATTTGTAAGTTTTATATAAAAACCAAAAAATAATCGATAGCGAGTTTTTTTCTTCTCGGTGAAAAATAAAATCCGATCTGAATTTTAGTATTAAGATAGTTCTTAGGCCGAAAGGTCTAAACTTATTATAAATTATAGTTTAACAATAGTTTTAAGATATTGATAAGTAGGCTATAGTATTAATTAATTTCTATATAGCTATAACATGGTCTTAAGAAAATGAAAAAAAAAAAAATCGAAAAGAATCGTTTAAGAAAAAGAATCATTTTAAGTTGCAAATAAAATCCGAATTAGCTACGCAAAAGAAATTATTGCAGTTTTGGTTTGCGAAAAATCTGGCTAAGTTAATATGAGCTAAATAGGACAATTTTCTCAAAAGTTGATCCGAGAAAAGTTGGTTGTTGAGAGTTAATTAATTACTAATTGGTTATGCAGGGATTTTTTTTAATGAATTAATTATTTTTTAAAATATTTTTCTTCTAATAAGGTTATCTTTTAAATCTTGGTTAGTTGAAATAAATAAAATAATTAAAGAAATAAAATAAAATAAAATAAAATAAAATAAAATAAAATAAAATAAAATAAAATAAAATAAAATAAAATAAAATAAAATAAAATAAAATAAAATAAAATAAAATAAAATGAAATAAAATAAAATATAATAAAATAAAAGAAAACAAAATAAAATGAAATAAAATAAAATAAAATAAAATAAAATAAAATAAAATAAGAAAAAAATAAAATAAAACAAAATAAAATAAAATAAAATAAAATAAAATAAAATAAAATAAAATAAAATAAAATAAAATAAAATAAAATAAAATAAAATAAAATAAAATAAAATAAAATAAAATAAAATAAAATAAAATAAAATAAAAATAAAAATAAAATAAAAGAAAACAAAATAAAATGAAATGAATAAAATTAAATAAGATAAAATATAGAAGCAGATATATAAAATTATTTCCTTGTTTGTATCTGGTAAAAATCCAAACTCTTTATTTATTGTTGCGAATCAGAACACGAAATTTCATATCGAAAATCAGCATTAGCATTGTTTTTATTGGAATGGAAGAAGGTAAAATGTAAAAGTATATTTGTTTGACAATTCAACTCAGATTCCTGAATACTTTCATAGAACGTAATTTTGACATCATTACTGGCCATAACAAAGCAATTGATTATATCATGGAAAAACCATGGGTCAAATCAAATGTCCACATTCTAATACTCTAATTTATCCAAAAATATATAATGCTCTAAAATAATAACATAGTAACACACGTTATGCAATATAAATTATGAAGGCTTATATTTATTATAGAAAAACCTCATTGTGGTGTGGCTTTAAATGTTATATTCGTTGTCTGATAGTCGATTTACCTATACAAAACACTGCAAACCAGAATAACCAAAATTAGCATTTCTGATAATTACCCAATAAGCACTGGTAAGTTTGATTCATAATTCGGGATACAAGTCATTTCATTATTGAAATTATTATCAAAACCACACTTTGCAAAGATTACATGAGTTTCCCTCGATACTATAACTACCATAGTGTTCTACATTCTACCGTAGGTCCATCAGATGTAGCAAGAGTGTTGAATTTTAATTTTATATTGCAGTAGTAGTCTCATCAAAAGTGCTCAATTAAAAAACACGTGAATCCCTAATGCGGTTGGTTTCCTGTAAAAACAGAAATGCTCAATTCTTGTATGACTCACAATTTCATATTTAATACCAAATTTTTGCATACCAACTGAAACTGACTGACAACAGGGCTGCATTGGACAACGTTATTTGTTCGAAGTTCCTCTTATTGTAGGAAAAATTAATAGAAAATTTGATACCAAAAGAGTCACACAGACTTTTGATGTATTCATGAATCAAATGACCATCCACAGTACTTCCAAAAGTATATTCCCGTTTGGTACTCAAATGTGAAACAAATATCTAAAAGGCCAGTCCCATCGACAAAAAAATAAAGTAGTATTTTTTTTTTTAATTTTAATTAAAATACGTTAAAAATACGTTCAACAAAAGATCAATTTTGGATGTGATAGTTAAAACATAAAGAAAAAAGGTCCTGCAAATTTTTAAACTACACTCCACTCAAATTTTAAGACTTTATTACTTTAATATTTTTTTCGACGGCACTGGCCAATTGAACAATTAAATTAAAAAATCTCCGGGTGCCATAATTGTGGGCAAAATATTTCATGGTGGGATCTAATTTTAAATGTTTCTAGTTGTTGACTGTATGTATAGCACATTGTACGAATCTTGTCTAAAAACACAAGATCATGTTACTTGAAGTGCTCATGGACGGTTTTCAAAAAGCAGTTTTCTAAGAATTTTGCAAACATTTCGCCGCTGGAAAAGTGTTGATTTCTAAATCCTTTATTAGCTGAAAACAAACATTTATCGAATTCATAGTTTCACAAGTTCTTGATACAATGGAGGCTACCCTCTAGCGCCCTCTAGTAGAACGGCATGAGTGAGTATTTTCTGCAACATCATCATAATTGCGCTCTTGACTTTGTGTGTGTGTGTTATAATGGGATACGAATTATTATCCTTGGAATAATTCCAACCCATTGTGCTGGACTCATTTATTGTGGTGATGATGATGTTGGTTAGGTTTTGTGTATTTGCGGGAATGCACTTCGGAGTTCATCCATGCCCAGCCCAATCCCGGTGGCCGACCAGGTCGGTGTGAATTCGTATTCTGGGAAATTAAGTTGGGGTCGATTACTTGTCGATAACATTATGAAGTTTATGTGTGTGCGTGCTGATGTGCGGAAGTGCTGATTGTTTGACACAGAGGTTTAAGGTTGAATTGCCAGCTCAATGTTGAAATAGTATATTCCTTTTCCACACACATATCGTGTCAAGGTGGCGAAGTGTTAATTATACAATAAACGTAGGTAAACCAACCTGGATAAAACCGATTGAAAACGAATCCACAATCAGTATTATTATTATACAGCTTTCAACTTAAGAACAATTCCTAAGTAGTATTCTCAGTAACAACAAGGATATTTCAACTAGGAGTTAGCTATGCTACTTGTTTAATTAGCTTGTTCTCACTTGAGCTCATTAATTGGCTATTCCTCTGTGAGTCTGGGTGTGTGGAGTGCGTATATATATACAAATTAAATTTCGGTAGAAGGATAATTAAATGTTGGTATCTGCATTATTGTATGCTCACCTCTTGACTGTTATTAACAAGTTTTGTGCTTTGGGATTTCTCCCATCTGAGGTTAATATTGTAAACCAGAAATTGCAAATATACTCCTATAGTTGGTTGTGTTTGTGGTTAAATTTGAAATGTCTAACTTTATATCAAAGCAATCAAAGTTGTTTGTTAACAAAACATTAAATTTCCAAGTTTATGCCGTGTTCACTGAGGATATTTTAGAATTAGGTTTGAGCTACGGGAGCGAAAGTGTAGAAAGTGATGTAGAATTTAGAATAATGGAATTTAACATGTGAAATGTTTTCTAGAATTTTATTTAATTTTTATACGCAACGTGTTATAAATACTAGGTATTCTAATTAATCAAAATTTCAGAAACGTTTAGGGAAATACAAAATATAGTTGTTTATCCGAATTATACACACATAGATGATTATATAAATGAGAAATACGTATGTATAGTTGAACTAATTCAGGATTAACGGTGGTTCTTTTGTAAATTACTAGATCACAGTTCATTTAATATGACCTGCGTATTGTGGTTGTAAAGCGAAGCATTTTGAGACACTTGAAATTGGGAAATCCTGATACACTTAATACAACTATACAGTTAAATAGGAATTTAAATAAATTAATCAAACAAATAATTCGGATTATATAGAGGCAGGTGCTTACCATACTCCATTAAATAATTTAAACCAACCCTGCAAGTGATCTAGTCTACAGTCCAACCTTGAACACCCCAGGAGGAGATAGCTGAGATTTCTGGCAACTCAAAACCAAAGAAATCAGCTAGACCAGAAGGGGTATCTAACTTTGCTCTAAAAAAAGGTTACGCAAACAGTGATGGTGTTTTAGCAAGCTCTTGGAAGAGCAGAAGTTTAAGAAGTTCTTCGGTGAAAACCACATCATCGCAGACATACAGTTTAGTTTCTGGGAAAAACATTTCCCCTGCATCCGTTCCTGAAGTTTCTTTATGACATCCACACAGCCATAAACAACAACTTTTTGGATGTCGAGAAAGCATTCGACTGTGTATGAATTGAAGTCATAATTAATAAGCATTCTTTCAGCACTAACTAAAACTATATTATCTTTTCTTTTTTCCAGGAACTTTTTTGTGGAACTGGTGAACTGCAAATTGGCAGTTAAGATCATTAGGACTCAGAGTTTCCCGAGGGCTTAGACTTGGAGCACTGACCTTTCACCAACCAATTTCAAGTTTATACGAGAACTTTCTCTTCGTGGTGCCTCACTTACATTTTACTCATCATTCTATCCCTTGATAGTTGTCCGAAAAGTCGAATCTTAAATCCGAAAACTACTCCAATTTTACAACAAATTGGGTATCCTGATCAATCGGAGCTTGTTTGTTTTAGAAGGCTCAAATTCAAATTAAGACAAGTTCTGCCTGAAGAACTTTAAAACATTCAAAACGGATATCTAAATGAAAGACTTTTTCATGTGAGACACGGAAATGACTATTCTGATTTCAAAGAAATAGTGGCTGGGCTACCACAAGGAAGTGTACTAGGTCCAGTTCTGTACCTTTTATTTACTCGCGATATACCTCAAACTGAAGATACTATTGTAGCCACGTTTGCTGATGATACTGCCATACTAGCAGTAGGCAAAACGATTAGCGAAGCTACAATTAAATTTCAAAATGCTCTTAATAATGTTAATGAATGGACAAAAACATGGCGAATAGCGCTCAATGAACAAAAGTAAGTCCACGTGGACTTTACGTATAAAAAAATAAATAGATTACGCGTCTTTCTTAATACCGCTCGTGTTCCATTTGCAGATGAGGCAAAGTATCTGGTAATGACTCTGGACGCGAAATTTAAATGGAAGCCGCACGTGAAAAAGAAATGCGAAGAACTAAAAAATAAATTAAGAGATATGAACTGGTTACTCGGTAAATATTCAAAGCTTAGTATTGAAAATACATTGATTTTATATCGACAGGTTCGTAAACCTGTTTGGACTTATGGTATACAACTTTGGGGTTGTACCTGCGATACAAACTTAAATAACTTACAAACGTTTGAAAATAAATTACTTAGGTCATTTGTAAATGCTCCGTGGAATATAAGAAACGAAGATCTTCACAGGAATCTCGGGATTCCTACGGTCCAGGACGAAATAAAATGTTTCGCGCGAAAACATAGAAATCGACTATTAGAACCCGCTAATTCAACGATTATTGACATTCTTGACGAGTCAAATTTAGTACGCCGTCTGCGAAGAACAAAACCTTCCGACTTGGTTCGGTGAACAGAAAACCGCTTTAAAATCGTGGATTAAGCAGGAACTTTCACCGGAAAGTAACCGGCAATACGTTACTTAACTTCGTTAAAAATAAATTGATAATGAGTTTCAACCGGGAAGTGGAGGTGGTTTTAGTGTAAAAAATAAATTTTGATCTTCATGTTAAATCACCATGACCATCATATTAAATCATTACTACCATCATATTTCATCTATACCATCATCATGCTAAATCATTTCCATCAACATGTTGAATCACCATGGTCAGTTTGTTGAATCACCACCATCATCATGTTGAATCATTACTATTATCATTTTGAATTACGATAATCGTCATTTTGAATCAACATTACCATCTTGTTGTTTCGCGACGATTACCATCATATTGAATTACCATGATCATCATGTTGAATCACGATGATCATCATTTTGATTCAATATGATCATCATGTTAAAGAAAGACGATCATCATGTTGAATTACCACGATAAAGATTAGTATCATGTCAAATCACCACAATGATCAAGTTCAATTACCACCATCATCATGTGGAGTCACGATGAATATCATGGTGAATCATCATAAAGAAGTGTAATCATCGTGATGAAACAACATAAAAGTCCTGTTGAAGCAAACTTGTTTCCTCTGTAAGACAATCTATCGAATAAAAATATATTGATGCTACTGAATCAAATTCTGCAAAAAACGTTAATTTCCTTGGCGATGAACGATTTCTAAAACCAGTTGATTTTCTTTGACCAATTGAATGGGATACGTTTCTATGCGAATGTCCCACATATGGGGCACCAAAATCCCAGACCCCACTTTTGCGGGCCAAGTTAATACATTTTTCTCGATTTCATCACCTTAGCTGTAAAGATGAAACGATTAAGGATCAAGCTTTATACTTTGTAAGGCAACGCTATCAACTTTGTTCATAAAAACGGACCTTAAAACAAGCAGATTTTTGTTTCAGATTTTTATAGATTTTTTTTCCTTTCTCTATGGTTTATGATGTGACATGAAACTTGTGATGGTACTTCCATCTTGGTTGGATTTTTCACCCCGTCCCATAGAGTAAACACGCTAAGAAGCTTCACTTCAAAAAACCCATTAAAGATTGAATTTTAAATTATTTCCACAAGATAAAAAACCTTAAAAACCAAAAAGATATAATAAAATAAAAGCGATTTTTAATGAATTTACAGAGAATTTCTAAAATGACCCTAAAACCTGAAGCAAAAAGAACCTCGCTTTAGGGGAGATTATGTATATCAACTTTTAGGGTGCGGATTAAAATGAAAAAGAAAAACTATCAATGTTTTATATGCATATAATACTTTCAGCTTATACAATACTATATACCCTGATTAGATCATGGAAAAAAAACTGAATTTGATATATCCAATTCCCGCTGCATTGATTGGATCCCTCTGCTCGACAACTATAAAAGAACAGTGTTGTTTGTATTTGTTTCTCTTTTGTAATTTGACTAAAAAAACAATACTTCCATGCGATGCTCTTTTTCACGCTTTCATTTAACACTGAAAAATCGCCTCACAATAAATATATACAAAAAAAATTCTGTATATATGCGAATAAAAAATCGAATGTCAATTAGTAAAATCTGTGTGTGTGTGTGTGTGATGAGTTTTTGTGATTGCACCAGAGGGGTTGTTTATGCGGATAAACAAGCAGTTTCGCCCAAAAAAAAAAAGAGGAAAAAAATGTAAAACAACGAAAACGCATATTCAAAATCATTCAACCGGACGTTCGATTTTCCATCTAAATTTATTATAAAATCATTACGGGGATATTGTTTTGCCTAGCGTATCGTGGCTCTTTAACTGCTTGTTTGTTTGTAATTCAATATAATAGTTTTTTTTTATTTATTTTTGTTTTAAAGATAACAATTCAGGTAGGAATTATTCAAATTTATCCGCGAAATATTTTTAATAATAATAAAAATACAAAACAATCAATTACCTACATGAAGCTCACACCATTTGCATGTGAGTAGTTCCTGAAGAGTAAAAATAGCAAGGCACATCCATAAGGATAGGGAGTTATTTTTTTATTTAATTCCGCATTTGTCATACTAAGTAAATAACTCTATACCAGCTCCTGATCTATTAAGGGTTGCTGTCTGTGACAAGATGGCCTGCCATCTTCTACGATTTTGAGCACGCTACTTCACAAGTCATCCTGATCGAGCGCTCTGGAATCTGCGAGTGCCTGCTCTCTTAATTGGTCTGTGTTGTCACCACCATCTTTGAAAATGGCGCCCAATGTTTAGAAAATGGCAAAATAAGAAAAGAAACTAGCTGGTAAATTACTGGCGAAATTTCCATGATCAACTTAACGATTGATGTCTTAAAAGATAGGTGTTGAGTAGACACAACTTGGGGAAAAAAATATCTTTTGCCACTTTTCAGAACATGCATTTAGCTGTGTGAATTCAGAACAGCGACCTCAAAATGTTTGGGGTTTTTTTGATCGGATTCGTTTGTCCATCGCTAGTCCACGTTTTTCAAACTATTAAAATCGTTTGTCCATCCCCGGGATAAAATATATTCGACTTTTCTTTTTTTATAGCAAACCTCAAAAAGTAAAAAGTCCTCTAGCATCGCCAAATGAAATCATAGAGGGTAAGGGCTGACTGAGTACGTTTGTCCACCAGCTCAATATAAAAATCCATAAAAAAAATAGTTTGTCCACCTCCAGGAAAAAATATACTCAACTTTTCTCTTTTGCACCGAGAAACAAAATGGGATCCAAAATATAAAAACAAATTAACTTATCGATTAACCCTCTTATAGGGTAGGGTGGGACACTTTAGATGGCGGAGCATTTCTGACTCTGACATTTTGGCAAAAGACAGTTGAAGTTTGAATAAAACTTTCGATGAGAATGTGTGTTGCACTATTATCACTCTCTCTCTAATTGAATACAAATTTTGGCAATTCTTCTCCAAAAGTTGTCGCGGCTACGCCAGATTTTAAAGTGATTTTGGGTAATTTTTTCGGTACACGATGTGATATTTTATTTTCTGTTAAGGAAATTTAATGGCTGTCAAATTCAAGTGTTTTTTTTTTTATAAAAATATGCTTACTTTTTATTACGAAATTTACAGGGCATTTTTTTTTTTTATTTTTGAGTGACTTAGTTTTTTTTCAAAAATTATTCCTGAAAATATTTATATAAGTTTTACAGAAAAGACCGATTTATTTTACTAAAATAAAGCAGTTTTCAGAAACACAAAATAAAATATTTCCTAATTGTATTTTGTGTTCGTCTCTGCCTGTCTATTCGGCTACAGCCTAAACGGCTGGAAAAATTTTCTTAAAACTTGGTTCTTAGTGCCATTGGTAATTTGCCCACACATTTTTAAAAAAATTTAAAGAACTAAAAATAACGGTATCTGCCATACATGTTTTTCTTAGCAATTTTACAAAATCTTATTTTTTCTCAAAAATGGCTTCAAATAAAAAATGTCTTTTGGTAAAAGTGGGAGCGGGATTAATGGTACCTCAAAGAGAACTATTTTTTTATTTTCGATTTTCTTCAAATTTTTATTTTATGATTTGAATATTTTTTATAAAAATAGAAGCTTCTCAAAAATACAGATATTTTGTATAACCAAAATTATCAAACAAATATTTCTTGGATTTTCAATTTTTTTTTTTTGAAAATCAAATATTTTGAAAATTAGATTGTCGAATTTTAAAGAACTCTGTATTTGGGAGTATTTTTCAGTTTCTAAAGTATTTCAAGAAAAAAAATATTTTTATGAAAAATTTACGGAAAATATTGTTTTTCTTAAAAATGACTTCAACGATTTCGATATAACTTTTTCTCTATGTTAACATTAGTGCGATCTATACTACCAAAAATTATAAAAATTAATTAGTATTAATATTTTCTCGAATAAAACGCTTTTTTTAATTTTGAATTTTCCATTATCGGCTGAACGGATTGACATACATTTTTTATATAACAATTTAAAATAGATTAAAAAATATTTTTTATAAAAATTTTCAAAGAAAAAGTTTTTGAAATTTTCAGTTTAAATTTTTTTTTAATTCGAAGGGGCTAACATAAAGTGCTTACATAAATAAATACTTAAGATTTACATACAAAAAGTTGTTCTTAAAAATGTTTTAACATTTTTTTTTTTAAAAAACCGCACAAAAACGAATTCTTTCAAAATATTTCATTCTAATACCAAAATAACGACACGTGTGTGCTAGTAGAGTAATTTGAATTCAGGGCATCAAAGACGATTGGAAAAGTATATTTAGGTTCATAGACTTTTGGAAATAATAAAAAGGAAAGGAAAGGAGTCCAAATGGATTGCTTATAAAAACAACTATAAACACAAATTTGTTTGAAATTGTGTATAATTTCAGTTGTTTTTTAAAATAGTTTTCGAGTCATAAGTGTAAAACTACAAAAACTGCATTTTTCGCCCATGTTTCCGGATTAAGCACCCTTTAAAATTTAAAGCAGGAGTAAAATCTAAACTACCTCACAATTTCGGCTATATAACGGACCTTCTGGCCACAAATTGACTTGGGGCCTATTCTGGTTCCGTTAAAAAATTAATCGAATAAATAGTTTTTACATTCGTTGCCAAGCATTCGAACTTCCACTTTTTCGATTCACTTGGCCCAAATAAGCAATTCTGGTTCTGTGAATCCAAACTATATTATCGATGCTCGAACTACCTTACTATTTCTCCTGCACGTTTCTCTTGATTTTCTTGTATTTTCAAAGAGAACAGAGAAATGCATGAGATAGGAACACTGTTTTCCTCATATTATAGATTTGACAAAGAAAGAGATGTGATTGAATTTGACATTGTTTGTTCGTATTCACGTTTTTATTTTGAACATTCACCTTCAAATGACGGCGTGAAAGAAAATTATTCATATGAAAGTTTTTGATATTTGGTTTCACATTTGCACATAACGGGAATAGGAATTAGTGTGAAAGCATGAAAAGTTTTTCGATTCACTTTTTCACAGAACCAAAATTGCCCCCCCCCTGGATTATTAGACTTCGAAAAATAATAATTTGCAAGGCCCAGCTCGATTATTATAAATTTTGACGGATTTCTTATTTTTAGTTATGCTTATTATTGGAAAGGATTGCTTTGCTGTAACAGCACATTACAAAACAAAACACGAAGTTGAAAAACTTAAATGTTTTAAGTTTTGAAAATAATTTGGTAGATTTCTACGAATCCAAGCCCAAAATTAACTTTCAAACTAGTTCCACAACTGCGCGTTTATCTTAATTCCAATAACTTTTTCAAGTGTAATAAGACTTAAAATAGCTCGTTACGAAACTATTCAGCCATTAATATATCAAGCTCATACACATATTATGTACATATTTGTTGCTTTGATAAAAATTTATCCAATTTACGACCGAGTTTCATTCCAATATTGTGGTTTACGTTTAGCTTCTCTTTGCATTGGAATTTATTTATTATCTGACTTTATTGCTTCGAACACGATATGCCAAAATTATAAGGGATTCAGCTCTCTATGCCGCACTAAAACATAAACATATTAATATTTCCCAAAAATTGATGTATGAGACAGAGACTATACCGATACTCTACTCGCACATCCTTGAGCCAGAGTAAAACAAACTTGATGCTCTAATAAAATGCGCTCCATTTATCAATACCACAAAGTCCACAATATTATTGGGTGCCCAACGATGTGTTATATCTCATTGTGCATGTGCATCATCTGGATGCAACCGCATATAGGCATAACATCACAGTTGTAGTCGCGCAGAGATATGGTTTTGGAATGCTGCACAACATACACAACACATGCAATTAGTTAAACCGCAAAAGCCTCCTCAGCCCAACTAACTCTAAACTCTAAAGTCTGAATAGTCACCCTATAAGCTTGAATACCCACACGCCTATGCACACGAGTGAGTAACTTTGCATTGAGATACTTATGCATCCCTCTGTATCTGTGTATGTACTAAGCTAACTTTGAAATTATAATTAATCCTTGCTGTGTATGTTTCAAGGAATGCGGTTTGGCTTGAAAGCCTCGTCTGTTTACACAGCTTGCAAGGTGAAGAGAAATTTTGAGCGTAAAAGCCAGTTCAAAGTTAATGACTAATGAGCATTAATCAGAGTTTACCAAAGTAACCGGCTGCTGCTTTATTGTTCTGTGATGTTGATGGCGTGGCTATATTATGGTGACCGATACGGTGGTGCGGAAATGGAAACATTGGCAGCATTTATATAATAATAGCTCATTATTATGCCAACCTGATGGATGTTATCACATTCACAACCATGTTCTATTAATTATGCTGTGGCAATATAGTTTAGTGGGATTAAATAACTGTAATAATTACATGGCATTATCTGTTCTATACGGCTAACACATTCGCCTTAAACTCAAGGCACTTAATGGCAAACTTTATCCTTACAGAAACTTTGTGTGAAGTTTGACGTGTGTGTGGAGAAGAGCAAACTTACGGCTTTATCTTGATATTATCCTGGAGAAAGTTATGAAATAATGTTTGATTCCTGTCGTTCTTTTATATTGAAAGAAATAAAGATATTTAATTCATGAAAAACTTTTCGTCACGTAACGAAGGATACATTTTTATTGGGCTCGAATTACTGGTAATTTTGCACTTATACAAGGTGGACCAAAAGACTCTTTTCTATGGAAATATGTTAAAAACTTTTTAATGACTACAAATTAAATAAATTGCAAATTTTTCATTAAGTTTTAAAAGTTCTAGCAATTAAATGGCCATTATTTGAATTCATGCAAGTATCGGTAATTTTAAAAATTCAATGTCTCACGATTCAATGTCTCACGACTCACTAGTAGTAAGGAGAGTTGCACTCCCTGGCTGCCACGATGTATTAAAACGATGTTGAATCACTCAAGGATGACTTTGTGGAGTTCACAGAACCAACAGATCAGAGCTCAAGAAGGCCATAATTTCAAGCAACCGAGACGTCAAGAGTGACCCGTGGGGACTAGGCTACAAGATTGTCTTGCGAAACTTGAAGTTCAGCCAACCACCCCTGCTCTAAACAAAGACACATTGTGTATACACTCTTCGCAATTCATCCAGTCAGGCCGTCCGATGGATGCCATGCCAAACGTAATACCAACGGAAGTACTGAATGTGAGTGTGTATGGCCTAAAATTCTTCTCAACATGTCCAGCTGCTCAGAGGAAAGTGGCGTTTTTCAAGAGCTCGAAGATGTATTTTGTTCTCATCATTAAATGAAAAGAAGGCTCAGACTTCCCATCCAAAAAAAAAAGGAAGAAATTGGGGCGGAAGCACAAAGTTACACGCAAATAACTTACGAAACAGAAAAGATTCGGACAGTAGTGGACGGACAAACTTGGCTCTCGAGGTTAAACATGAGTTAAATCCAGCAAAGAAACGGATTTTTCAGTCAATCATTGTGTAACTCCTAAGCTAATTTCGAGCTAAAATACTTAATTTGGTAAAAGTGAAAGTTTAAAATATCACAATTTCTATAGCGCAATGCGTCAAAAGGGGGAGATATCCAAAGTATTGCTTATCGATTTCAATAGATCAGTGGTAAGATTAATAGACAGTTGAAAGTTTAGAGCTAACTCAACATTGAAAAACAGGCCCTAGAAGAATTTCTTTAAATTTACACACTCGGGGCCTGTCTTTTAGTATTGAGTTAACCCTGAGTTAATTCAGAGTTAGCAAATCAAGAAAATGAACTAACCTCAAACTCAGAAGCTGTTCTTCAGTTAAGAATAAACTTTATCTTTTAACTTCAAAAATATATTAGAATCAATGGATATCACCCAGCTTAAGTGAGAATGAACGCATATGACATAAAAAAAAATCCTACTAAGATGCGATCACTTTTCTTAGTCGCTGCCGAAGAAATTTGTAAGTGCGTTCCTGGCCTAGCTCCAGGTTAAACCTTGAGACTTAAATTATCTTTGATGATGATGATGATGATGATGATGATGATGATAAAAATAATGATGGATCAAAATTTGCACCTTAAACAGGTGATAGATGAAACCTTTGGGTATACTAGTAATAGTTGCTAGGCGTAATTTTTTTAAAATCTTATTATTTTAGCATACTGAAAAGATTTGATCGCAATCGTAGGAGCTGTTTTTGAGATGAACGATTGTGGCAAACGGTGTTTTTGAAACCGTTACTTTTTTATAGCAATTAAATATTTTCCTTAAATATTTGTTAAAAAGTTAAAAAAAACTGTTAGGTTTTAAGTCTTGAAAAAATCCATCATCTCAGTTTTCAAATATTAAGTAAAAAATAAAAAGAAGCAGAAAAATTTTTCAAAAACTGAAAAAAAAATATTTTTTTTTGAAAATTTTGGTACACACAATACTAATTTTGTTTTTTTTTAAGCTTCAACTCTAAAAAAAATTGCTAAAATTAGTTATACACAGTAGTCTAAAGCCAGGGGGGTTCCTTAGATTTTGATCCCTCCCGAAATTTGTGGGCCATAATTTTCAAAGGGTTCAGTGATAATCAATTTGTACTTAATAAAAATGTTTATTTTTATAGCCGACATAAAAATAAACATTTTTAAAAATAAAATGCTGGACTGGAGAGCGCGTACTGGTTTTAATACAGGGTGTCCGCCAGGAATATGTATGGAATACAATATCAGGTAAATGTCCGTCTCTATTAGTCTCACAAATGCCAACCCTTTTGAGTACATTTTTCATTACATTCTCACACATTTCACGCGGTATTTCATCAATTTCATCACGAATATTTCGTTTGAGTTGCTCAAGCGTTTCTGGTTTGTTTGCATAAACCTTGTTTTTCAGATATCCCTACAAAAAGAAGTCCGGAGCAGTCAAATCAGGCGAACGTGGAGGCCAATCAACATCATTATATTCCTTGAAATAACTTGTTGTGGAAAGAGGTCTCGCAGTAATTCCATTGTAATCCTGGCTGTATGCGATGTGGCACTGTCTTGTTGATCAAGCACAAAGCATGCAGTTGTGGCGTTAAAAAGTTTTCAATCATATCACGCTCCTGAGCACGGCGTCGAATTAAGGTTGATGGATTGTTTTGAACACTTCCTTGAGCAGCAGTAATATTTTCAGCCGATCTTGCAGTACGTTTTGGTCCATGCTTGGGCCTATCACCTACAGGCCCTTTTTCTTCGAAATCATTCACTTCACGATGAATAGTGCGTTTTGTTGATTAATTTTGAAAAAATGTTTAAACGATTAAAACACGTTGGCTTATCGAATATTATTCCATAATAAATTTGCCACGAGTCTACTTCACGGTTAATGTTTACCAAAATGGCGGCAAAACAAAGTAGTATACCTTCCCAGCGGAGACCCTGTATATAGCACTAATATAAGCATAAAGAAAAAGTTTAATTAATATCTTAGGAGCCGTTTAAAAAAAAAAATATTTTCCTTAACGGTTTTTAACATTTGTATGGAAGGTACCGTTATAATTTCATAAAAGAATTATTTTCTTAGACTACTTTAAATAGTGTACAAAAATTTAAATATCTACTGAGTTTTTTTGAAATCGACCCCTTAGTTTTTAAAATATTAAATTATTCAGAGAAAAATTTCGAACAATTTTAAAAATCCAAAAACTATTTTTTTTGAAAATTTTGATAGGAAAAACTATTTGTGTTTTTTAAAAAGTTTCTGTAAAAGAAATTATTGAAATCAAAATCGACAATAAAAATGGTTCTTTGAGAGGTACCATTAATAACAATTTTTTGAAATGGGTTTTCCGACCAGAGGTATCTTTAATGAAAAGAAATTTATTGTGGAGCCATTTTTGCAAACAAAATTAAGTTTAATAAAAGTCCTCAAATAGCTTATTTTATATTTTTTTTATATTTTTGTAAATTTATTTTTATTTATTTTTTGTACCAGACTACTTTTACTGAAGCTCTGTTTTAGGAAGTCCCCTTTTTTTATTGACAAATTGAGTCACTAAATATACCGAATGTACCTTCGGTGTGTTAATGTTCCCATTTGTGTATGTGAGGATTATGGTAAAAAATTGTATTTCACTTTCATTAGTTCTCTTTTTACATCAATGAATTATTTTCCTGTGAAACGACAGCCATGTGCATAATTCTTTACCGTTAGGCAAAATTGTTATAAATTCTTTCACAATCCCAGATGGATGAGTTTTTAGAAACATTCAAACAAAAAAAGTATAATAATTTAAATTAAATTTATACAAAGAAAAATACCATAGGTATAGCGAGTTAAAATTTACATTCAAAATGAAAGTCATAAAATAATTTGATTATACTTGATTTATTTTTACATTGTGACCCGGAAAAACTGTGAACACACGAGAACACGTATATACTGTTATTCCATTTCAAGAATATCTATTTGGGTGACACATTTTGAAATTGCATAACGAATCCAACAAACCATCAACATCAGTCGAATAAAGTAGGTTGGATCCTGGCTATTCTGTACAAAAATACATTACATATATGACCGGACGAACTGGACGGCTGGAAGTGCATAAATCATGTCATCGTCAATTCTCCATTTCAATTATAGCCGCAAAATTTCATTTGAATTCCATTCGAAAACAGTGAAATAAATTTTAACCCGTAGTCACAACGAGTATTATGCATTAATTTTAAAATAGAAGAAATAAATTATATTTGAAAATTAATTCAAATTTGCCAGTGTTGTATAGTTTGCCTTGCCAGGCTGTGTTGAAATTTCTGGATGAGTGTGTGAAATATTGTGGATTTTCATTTGTATTTAATATTACGAAATGTGTGTGTGTGAGGGTTTTTTTTAAAGCTAGTGGCACTGTTTATAGATTTAAAATTATTTTATTTAACATTATAAATCGTTGCATCGTCACTTTTACACAACGAAATTTTCAGAATATGTTGCAGCCTAGAATATACGAGTATTTTATCAACACCATAAATCGTCTTACATAATACATAAAAGGTTTGAATTTGGGGTTTGGCCGGGTTTTTTTATGAGAAAGAGACACCAATTCATTTCCACAAATTATACACAGAGAACCAGAGAGCTGTGAAATGTCACATTCACCACACAATTTATAACGAATAGAAAATAAAGTGGAATTCCTTTTGCGGTTGGTTTCTGTAAATTATTGTAAATCTTCATTACAATGAATGGAATAAAAAAAATTTATATAAATTTTCTCACCCTAAATTATAGTTATAAATGACAAGTTAAAATTACCTAGAGGTGAAGGCATTTTTGGGCCTTTGCAGAAGAAGTTTTACTTATAAAAACTTTGAATAAATGGACTTTGTGAGCAGAGTGTTTGATAACTAATTACATAATAAAACGGCCAACACGAATTTTGTGATACAATTTACGTTGTCTACAAAAGTCGAAGGCATATAAATTATAAATAGTAGTTAAGGTTTTTTTTTGCTCAGAAGCGTAGAATGTAAAAATTTATTAAATATTCTTACTACAAAAACTTAAAAACAATAAAAGAAAATTGTATGATAAGCGCGAGTGACACCGAATATTTAATTTTTTTATATCTGTCGTAAACTAAAAGTGACGTTTCAATTTTTTCCACCCACCAACCAACTAATTTTCCAGCACTAACTGGAAAGATTATTGGAATGTTCGATGGCAGCGTTCAGTGATGCAGAAAATAATAATAAGTAGCTCACATAATAATAAGTAGCTCAGAATGGGTTTATGCAATCGATTTTTACTTAATGTTGAAGTACATGAGGGGAGAGGGGGTACTGGAAGTATTATTAAATTGAAATTTATAACTATTTTAAATAATAAAATAAAGAAAATGAATTTGATATGAGGAATTTAGTAGAAAAAGTAGAAAGGTTCAGGTAGCCAATAGATTAAAAGTGACTCTAAGCTTTTTTCTCTCATAACTTAATTGACTCTTGCACAAGTACGAGTAAGAAAGTGGTACCCAGTCATGCATTTTGATCTGAAAAAAATAAGTCAAACCTTTGAATTAAGGTAATGTAGTAGTCTAAAAAATCTGATGAACATTTAATTGGCTGCTTTGAGAGGAAGATTCCTTGAGATTTTCTATCCTGTGTGTATCGTTTGATTCTGGAACAGATAAGATTCAACGACAAATTTTATGGGATACTCTATACAGCAACGTTGGTTTGGTCAAAAAGCTGAAAACACAGGGGCTGAGATGGCTTGAACAAGTGGAGCGTATGAACATCAACGCTTCAGCCAGCCTCGCGATTCTTTGAATTTAGCCCTGGTGGTGTACGAAGTAGAGGAAGACCTCCCAATAGATGATGCACACAAGTGGAAAACGACTTCAACCAACTTGCTGTGCGTAACTGGAGGCAGCTAGGGACAGAGCTGGTCTTAGGTAAGCGCCATCAAAAGTAAGTAAGTAAATTATCTACAAAAAAAATGTCTTAGTACTGAAACCCGCGTTATCGCGATCAGTTCATAACCGTGAATGTCAAAATTGAGAATTGCGCACGACAAAGGTCCTTACTATGTCACTGATGAGTCCAAGTGAGTACGCCAGACGAAACATGTCTGTGAAGTGAAGAGAGCAACTTTCGCCCACGCAAATGGGACCTTGACAGGAATTTGCAGTTTTTTTCCATTTCTATTCCCGATTTTGCAGCTCACCAAATAAACGTGTAGTCGAGTGACCTGCCAACTTCACAGTGAAGTTAGCAGGTCACATAGTGCATCTCTGGAAACAAACATGCTAGGAACTTGCAATAAGGCTACAAATTTGAAGTTTTCTTTTGCATTTCAATGATAGGCTAGGTTCAAAAGTTGAATTCCTAAATTTGAAAAATATCCCAAAATTGACATCAATATGAAGTTAGTAAGCTTGCTAGGAACTTGCACTTACGCTCCAAATTTGCAGATTTTTGCATTTCAAGAATAGGCTACTTAAAAATTTTGAAGTCCTTTCTTTGAAAAAAAAAAAAATCATATTTACGTGCTAAATTCATAGTGAAGGAACATGAAGTAAGGAAGTCCTTTTTTTTAAAAGTTTGGATCCTTACTCCAAGTTCCTAGCATGCAGAGATTCCTAGTTACAGAGATTCACTATGTTTGAAAATAATTTACCGAAAACCGTTATTAACGGTACCTGCTATATAACGGTGTTTTTAATTTTTGATTTTCTCATTAACGGCTCAACCGATTTCAATTAAAAATTGTATGCGAAAGCTCTTTCAAAATGCCAAAATTTAAAAAAAAAATGTTTGATTTTTATTAAAATATTAAAATTTTGTTTTGAAAATTCAATATTTCAAAAATGAGTTGATGAATTTTTTTGAAACAAGGTTTAAAAATGTATTTTAATACATACTCAAAATTTGCATACCAAAATTATTGTTGTTTAAAAATGTTCTTAAAATTTTATGTATGTTATAAAAAATTAGTTTCAAAGAAAACGGCTCCAACGATATAAAATTTTTTTTTGTACATATTAATTTTTTTTTTCAAGTAATCAAATGGCATACTTGTTTTGGGTTCTAAGTTTCTTAACTAGTTGCTTGACTAAAAGAACGATTTAAATGTTATTTCTTTATTTTTATATATTTTTTATAATTAATTTCATGTTTTAAAAGTTCTTAATTCCAAGCAACTTGTGCATAAGAGGACGTACGATCCAGTCGTGCATTTTATTTATTTCCGATTTTTTTCAAAACGGATGTTTTTATATCAAAAATTTGTCTATGCAAAAGTTTATAAATAATGCAAATAGTTCTTCTCATCAAATACAAAAAAAAATGTTTTTGGATTTTTAAAAAATATTCAATTATTTTTTTTTTTAATAAAATATTAAAAAACTAAACGATCGATTTTTATAAAACATGTAAAAGGGTTTTTTTTACACTTTGTATAGTATTTTAAGAAAAAAATTTACTTTTATAAAAAAATAACGGTACTTTTCATAGAAATGTTAGCAAACCGTTGAGGAAAATATTTTTGTTATTAAAAATGCCTCTTATGACATCTGTTAAAATTTTTCTGTCTGCTAAAATAAGTCCTATATACTACTAAGAACTATACAAATTTACAAAAAGTAAATATTAAAAGTACTTTTCATAAAATATTTAATTTTGAATTTTCTCACTATCAGCTGAACAAATTTAGATTACTTTTCATTATATACAAATTTCAAATAGGATAAAAAAATAGTGCATACCAAAATTTTCCAAACAATTTTTTTGAATTTTTAAATTAAAGTTTATTTAAATTTGAAAATTCGATATCTCGAAAACGAGTTAACAATTATTTTTGAAATTTCATTTTAAAATGCACATAAATAAATACTTGCGATTGGCAAACCAAATTTTTTCCTTTAAATTTGTTTAAGAATGTGATACATGAAAAATTATTTTTTAAGAAAACCACTCCCACTATTTAAATTTTTTTTCCATACAATAATATTAAATCAAGTATTAAGACGGGATTTTTTTTTTTTATAACTCTCAAAGAAGTAACTTCGTGCAATTTATTTTATAGTTTCTCGTAGCTTTTGTCCAAAAGCTCATTTGTTGGTAACACATGACAAATTTAACATTTCTAGCACCTAGTACCATGTCTTATATTAATCGGACCAGTCGTTTAGTCTGTAGGTCTAGAAGCTTATAAAAATTGCTCCTTCTATTTATAGACTCTATGAGCGGTTTGTCATATTTGATCAAAATCTTGAGTGGGAATACTTTAAAAAATAAGGAAGTTGTCATAATTGTACCGAAAATAGTTTTTTGGGCCAAAATACCGAAAAATTATAAGAAATGGTAAAGTTTAAATGGGTGTATCTTTGTCAATTTTGAATAAAAATAACTTTTAGAACATGCCATATCAGAGCCTTTAGTCTTTACTTAATGTTGCCTGTGTGTGTCTTGACCGTAACTTTGAAACTACAAAATTTTTGCGCAAATATTTTGAATTCTTTGTTTTTTTAGGTTAGTTTTTGTTAACTTTTCAATATTTTTCATAAATTTTTTAATAGAAAATTTAATTTTGAACAAAAAAATTATGATTGTAAAATTCGGCTAAGTTTCCGAATTATACCAGAAATATTGACAAGCAACTTGATGCGAAACGTTCGGGGTGAGTACCAAAGTGCACTCTTAAAATTCTTATAACGCGGCTAATCCGAAAAAATTATCTATTATGTCTATTAACAACCGCGAAAGCCTAAAAAGTTATATTGACAAGTGGCCAGTGAGGCTATACAATTTCAAACGAATGAGTGAGTTTAGTATCATTTTCAGTCTTTAGCATGCTGATGAGCAAAACAAACATATTCAATAATAAAAAATCTTGCACGTAATTGTTCCTTCATATCCTTCATCTTCCGGTCTATTCAATAGATTAATATACAGGAGCTTTTTAGAACTTTAATCTCAAACATTTATTTTTAATAAATAATTCTCGTCATAAAGCCAGTAAGAAAATTTTTACCAAAAACCAAAATGATGCAAAATATAATAAATAATTAACAGCACATTATTCAATGTATGTAAATGAAAATTCATTACATTTCAGCACCAATTCTAACATCGCAACATTTGAATGTAAAATGTAATTCACACGACGACGCGACGATGCGACGCTTTTAAATTAATGAAATTTTGGATGACAAACAAAAAGGGTATGGTGGAGTTAGTTCAATCTCCTGGAGGTTAAATGGCAAAATAGTGTAGGTAGGGGGCTACCCTCACTCTAAACATATACATATATAGTTGCTGGAATGGCATCACATCTATGTTTATAACAGCAACATGATTAAATTCCGCACATACCAATAGAGGTTATATATGTAAGTGGAACGTGTCCCTAGTATTCCCACACAAACTAAAAACAAAAAAAAAAAAAAAGGGCCAATATAAATTCCTGAACCCCGCAAATAGTTTCAAATTGAAGCGGAAGTGGCAAAACGTGTCCGTTGGACCTCAGTTACATGGCCCATTTAAAGTAACATCGTCACTCTTATATACCCCCCAACCCTACCATAACTCGCACCACTTCCGAATTGAATGCAATATAATCTAGCTTAGAACCACCCTCTTATCAAGAATATAGTGGTCGCTGGAAAAACAACCAATTTTAACTACGTATATTGGAAACGATTTTCGAAAACTTTCTAAGTGCGCTGTAACTCGCCATCCCATAGCATGTATGTGAGCTGAAAATCGCAGATGGTTTGTTTAATTTCATATTGAAAATTCGGTGGTGGCATACATGCGGTGTTGGAGGGCTTTATAGTTGATGTCAATGGCAACTAATGCAATGTAAAAGCAAAGCAAGGGACATTATTTGAGTATAGGTATCTACTTATATAGAGTAACAAGGTTATATACATATCTATAGTAATTTTCCTAACTTAATTTTAGCAACTCTACTTATAACGAAATGTATTCAATTGATTTTGGAGACTCTTGAGAGTTCACACGTGATTGTGTTCCAATTTCATGGTGCATAATCCACATCAGCTCTTATACAGCAGGTACATGTCACAAACGCAAAACTATTGAATTCCCTAATGGAAAATTATTTTTGATTAAAAACTCTGTTTCAGCAGGAATTAATTTTTGAGATTCCTGTTGGTTAGAGTTTTCATTTCCTCGCATATTACAAAAGTTTGACATTTCAATTAGCAAAAAATTAAAAAATTATGTTTCAAAACTATGAAAGGTGCATTAATTAATCAAATAACCATATACGGTTACGTTTGAACAAAAAATTTCGTTGTTTTATCTAGTTGTTCATCAAGAGGCCTCCCGACAAATTTTTGATGAATAAAAAAAATTGGCAAAATGGATTCCCAAGGATCTCAGTCACGGAATCATGAATTTCAAAAATTATAACTGACTACATTTTTACTTACGTTATATGTAGGTAAGTATTATAAGTTTTGGATTCGTGCAAAAAATTGAAATAACAATCAAACATGACATTAGAATTTCAGACAACAACACAAAACTGGGTGTCGAAATTCTGTCTATCTGTTCAGCTACAGCCTAAACGGCTTGGTTAATTTTCTTAAAACTTGGCACATTATGGTTTTTGGTGATTCTGTCCACACGTTTTTTCATTTTTTTTTAGAACTAAAAGTAAAGAATTTTTTTTGGCAATTTTACAAAATCTTATTTTTCTCAAAATTGGCTTCACAACTTTTCTTAAAAAAAAATCAATATATTTCTTTTAGAAAAAGCTACCTTTGGATGAGAAACCATTTTTTAATAAATGGTTATTAATGTTATCTTCCCAAGGAACCATTTTTTTTTATTCTTTCTTTAAAACGGTTATTTTGAATTCAATAAACTTTTGTATACAAAAGCTTTTAAGCAATGCAAATTGTTTTTCTTACTAAAATTTTCACAAAATATTTTTTGGTTTTTTTTTTTAAATTAATTTAAAATTGAATATCAAAGGGTTGATTTTTATAAAACCCGGTATTTAAGGTTTTTTTACGCTCTGTGGAGTATATAAATTAAAAGTTTACTTTTATGGAAAAATAACAAATGTTAAAAAGTTTAAACAATGTCTGTTGCAAACAACCGCAAAAACCTTAAAAACCGTTTTGTACAATAATTTTTTCTTAAAAATTGCTCCAACGATTTTGATTAAACTTTTTTGTCTGCTAAAGTAAAAAAAAAAAAATCAACAATTATAAAAATTACAAATAGCTACTATTAAAAGTATTTCTCATAGAACGTTTTTTTTTTTTTTAATTTTGAATTTTTGGATCATTGGAATCATACTCCTCCACCAGCTGACAAAGCTAGGGAGAATCAACAATAGTGGAAATAAAAGTATAACTGGGTCGCACTTGCTCTTATGTTTAAGCTGCTGAGGGTTTAAAAAAAGTTATATGTAAAGACATAGATATTATGAGAGAAAAGTGTTTGAAAGCATGAAATACGATATTTAAATTAGCTCAAAGAACTTCTTTGAGAGTTGGAGATGAAAAAAAAGAACGCCTTGTTAATTTTTTACTAAATACGTGTGAATGGATAAAAAAAGTTTTAAATCATTAGAGCGGTTTTTTAAAAAAATAATTGTTTATATATCGAATTCTTTAAACGTTTGTAAGGAAAACTTTTGGTATGCAAATCTATAGTATTTATTTATGTGCATATAAAAATTTAATTTGAAAAAAATTTGTCAACCCGTTTTTGATATATCGAATTTTCAAAAAAAAAATTGGATTTTTTTTTAAAATTCAAAAATTTTTGTTTTGAAAATTTTAATATACAATATTACTCGTCTGAAATTTGTATATAAAATAATCCATCTAAATCCTTTCAGCCGATAATGAGAAAATTCAAAATAAAAAAAAACACGTTCTATGACAGGTACTACTATTAGTTGCCAAGTCCAAAATTTAATAATTTTTTGTAGAAGATCGTATCAATTTAGTATATGGAAAAAGTTTAATCAAAATCGTAGGAGTCGTTTTTGAGAAAAAAAAATATTTTCCTTTCCGGTTTTTTAACTTTTGTATGGATGGTGCCATTATTTTTTCATATATGTAAAAGCATTTCTAAAAATATTTTAGAGAGTACTAAAAAACTCCATAGTATTAAGTTAAAAAAAATCGATCACAATGTTTTCGAAATATTTGATTTTTTTTTAAAAATCCAAAAAATATATTTTTTAAATTTGCGTACCCAAAAAGATTAATACTTTTTGGAAGCCTCTGTACAAAAAAAAAATAATTGAAATCAGTCACACCGTTTTGAAAAAAAAAATAAAAAAAGGTTCGTTGGGAGATACCATTAATAACCATTTTTTTGAAAAGTAGTTTTCCACGCAAAGGAAGCCTTTACTAAAAGTAATTTACTGATTTTTTTTAAGAAAAGTCAGGCCGATAATGAAAAAATTAAGAAATCGTTTTGTGAGAAGTACTATCAATAGTTGCTATTTGTATTTTTTTTAATTTTGAGTAGTTTATTGCAATAATTTAAGCAGATAAAAAAGTTTATTAAAAATCGAAGAAGCCGTTTATAAGAAAAAAAAACATTTTCCTTAACGGTTTTTTTTTTAACATTTGTATGGAAGTTGCCGTTATTCTTCATATAAGTAATTTCTGTGTAAAAGACTCTTAAATACCGAAGTGTATAAAAATCTAATTGGTCGATTTTTTGACAAATTTTCATTAATATTTTATTTTCAAAGTAAAATTTTTTAACATTTCTTAAAAATCCAAAATATACTGTTATGAAAATTTTATTTTGCATTGCTTCTGAAGAAAAAATATTTATTCAAATCAAAATAATAGTTTTGAAGAAAATGAAAACAAAAAAAATGGTTCTCGGGAGGTACTATTAATTACCATTTTTTGAAAAATGGTTTCCCATCCAAAGGTAGCTTTTACTAAAATAAATTTATTGAATTTTTTTTAAGAAAAGTTATGGAGCCATTTTCAAGAAAAATAAAATTTTGTAAAATTGCTAGAAAAAAGTTGTGGGGCAGGTATCGTTATTTTTTGTTCTAAAAATGAAAAAAATGTGTGGGCAGAATCAACATAAGCCTATATGTACCAAGTTTAAAAAAAAAATCGACGCAATCATATTAGCTGTAGCTGAACAGACAGACAGGCAGACAGACTGACAGAAAGAATTTTGCCATCCAATTTTTTGGTGTTTTCTGTCATCGTTATGTCATGTTTGATTATTATCTCGGAAAATTTTTCTGCACGAATCCATATAGGACCTTTGTATATCCTAAGTAAAAATCACCAGGTTAGGACCTTATAACTGCCTTCAAAAAACTCCAATCAATAATAAATGCATTCCTTGAACTAAAATTGTGGGTTACATCATTGGAAAATTGCAGAATTAATTTTTATACCTAAACAAGGTAAGCCACCAACAGAAATAATATCTTATACCAATCATGGCAAAAGTTTTCGAAAAACTGCTCAGTTGAAAAGGCTTAGTAAAATAATAGAAGAAAGAAGACTTTTCCCAAGTCATCAGTTTGGTTTCAGTAATGAACATTCCACGTAAGACCAAGTTCATCGGATTACGGATGTTGTGGAAAAGGTTTTTGAAGAAAAACAAATATGCTCGGCTATATTCTTAGATGTTGCTCAAGCCTTTGGTAAGGTTTGGCACTTAAGACTTGAGTACAAATTGCATATGGATCTTCCCAGGTAGTACAGCGAAATACTGAAATCCTACATTACGAACCGACTCTTTCGAGTATGGTATGACCAAAATTACTCGGAACTAAAAAAATTGAAGCAGGTGTACCACAGGAAAGTGTCTTACGACCAACCCTGTATCTACTATATACAAGCGATATTCCAGTGGATGTCAACGCCACCTTTGCTGATGATACTGCAAAATTGGTGCCTGATAAATCCGTTCGCGTCCCTACAAAGGCTTACAAAAAGCTGCAAAATGCCGTCGACAATGTCAGTGATTGGACGCAAAAATGGCATATTAAATTAAACGAAACAAAATCGATGCATAAAAACTTTACTAATAAAAATATAAACAATGTTCCAGTACTTGTAAACCGTTCAGCAGTACTTTACTCCAATATTGTCAAATACCTTGGAATAACTTTGGATGCAAAGTTTGAATAGAAAGAGCACATCAACTCGAAGTTCAGAAAATGTACTGGTTATTAGGAAAGAACTCTAGCCTATCTATCCAGAACAATAAAGTTATTTAAGTTATTTATTTTATTGGCATCCAACTTTGGGGCTGTACAAAGAAAACAAATCCTGAACCCATCCAAAAAAAATTCCAAAGTAAAGTCCTTCGTGGAATAGTAAATGCCCTTTGGTATATAAGAAATAGCTATCTTCATTGTGACCTTAAAATTGGTAGGGTTACAGAAGTGGTTAAAAAACACGCTGTATCACATATCAGCGACTGCAAAGTCATACTAACTCTGAAATCGCGTACGAGACAATGTTCGGAGATTAAGATGAACCAAGTATCATGAGCTGATGGTCCTAAAGCTATGGGAAAGTGTTATAACTTTAAACTTCCCCCTTTGTGATTTAAAAATTAAGAAAGACAAATCGTTTGTCGATCTTTCATAGATCCTGATTCACCTGATTGGTTTGAATGCGGTTAGAGTCCCACGTAACACTACTGGGTACTGGTACCGAGGGTCTTTTTGAAGGCTTCCATTAAAAAATAGATTCCCAACTTCTGGGAAACAGTAAAAAAGTACATAAATAATATGTGTACCATTTTGAAGAAAAAAATAAGGGCTTCAATCTGTTTGAAACCGATTTTCAAATTTCGTCCTTGTCTTTAAAATATTTACTTTCGGAAACTGTGAATTATTCTATTTTTCAATTGTGTTTTTAAATAACAAGATACCTACTAGCTAAATTATATAATTCGAAACTTTATCACAATGACATAAATGTTATAAAAAAATCCATCAATAATATTGGAATATCTTTGCTCAACGGTACCTAAGCTCTATGAATCGATATTTTTAAAAAAATTCTCAAATCAATAAAACCATCATCCTATCGTCATATTTATATATAAGAAACTTATTTATATTTGATTACAGAAGGAAAATTGGCTCCCTTAATTCAAAACACACCTAAATCAACCTTTCTTTATTTGTGACCAATAATAAATCTTATATGTGATGCTCGTTTTACATATGCTCTACCTCACAAATTTCAGCAAGAAGACGAAATCACAAACAATAATCAAAAGCTTGAATAAAATCAAGAATTTACCCTCAACTGCCGACCCGACGAAGGCTAAAGACGGAGGGTTTGGGTAACCCCATATACATTTTCATAACACAAAATGTCTGATGTAATGTTGGAAATTTCAATTTAATTACAGATGAACATTTATATATCAACAGTACTCATTTTTTTTAACTGGGTAGATACCATTTTGTATCATTGACAATAATAAAATAATCAATAGCCTTATTTGTCACAGCTAAACATAACTCGAAGGACAACACAACACAAATCAAATCATATTTGTTGGTTAATTAATCCAATCACAATTTGTTCGAGATCCCTCAATCAGAGCAATCAGTGTGTATACGATACCTATACCTCTCTCCTGTTCAAAATGATTCCTTTTTAATATGCATATGTGCTATCCATCCATTTATTTTTGGAGGAGAGGTGAATGTGATAAATGTGTGTCAAGGAATAATGGACATTCGGAAGAGATCGTAAATCATTGTGTCCTTGATTTTAATCCTTTTCCGATTTAATGTGTCTGCTTCTTTGTATATGTAGGTAGGTTTTGTATATTTGATCGAGTTTGGGTAAGTGTTTTTGGCCAGAAATGTTATTCCTAAAGGCAAATAGGATACTATAATGTGGGGTAAAGTGTGAGCATGATTTTAGGAGTCTAGGTATGTGTATAGTATGTATATCCTTAATATGGTTGGAAATTCTTGATTTGGCTTTGACATGCTAAGTATAGTCCATTAGTGTAATTAACTGACTCAAAATATAAAAGGTTGTAGTGTTACATTTGAGCAACATATTGGTAGGTATATGTATGTTTAATGTATAAATTGATGGTTGATATTATGATAATTGGACTACCTACATATTATTACCTAACTTAAATCACATAAAAAGTATTGTTATTTAATAAAATAAAATCAATCTTTAATTTAATTCTTTGTTTTATTTTATTTAGGTGGTTGGATGTTATATGATCTTGGGCCTTGAGCTGTTTCCTTTCCTTTTTGAAAGTCATCGATTTTAAGCCAATCAGATATCACCTGGCTGTATCACAGCTACCTTCCAAAACATCAGCCTAACAAGTGCACACGCCCCTATCGATGAAGCTAAATAGTCTAACAAGGAAGAGTTTTACGACTTTCTGGACGGAGCCTGTCTGGAGTATGGTCGTACTTGGAGACTTCAATGCTATAGTTGGGAAGGAAAATATCTTTGGCCAATTAGTTGGAAACCACAGCCTCTACGAAACAAAAACAGACAGACAGGATATACACAGCAACCTGACGATCTTCAGATGGTGAAACCACCAACCATGTTGTGCTGATTGGGGCAAGGCACGCATCGAACATTTTGGACGTGATAACTTTCCAATGTGTGAACGTGGACTCTGACCAATTCACTGTTGTGACAAATTTCGAAGACCAGCCAACGAAAGAAATTCAACATAACATGTCTTAGTTCATCTGAAAAAGCCAGAGACTATAGTGAGTCCTGGAAGGGTGCATGCACCAGCACATTAAACAAGTATGGGTGGGGAAATTATGCCCGGCGACTGCACAGTTAGCTTCATACGGCCAATCTACAAAAAGACAATCCTATGTCCTGCAGAAACTACAGAGGTATGTATATCCCTGCTTAATGTTGCATAAAAGATCCTATCCAACGTACTTCCTATGTGAGCATCTTAAACATTTCAGCAACACATTGATCGGCACGTACCAGTGTGGCTTCAGGGAAGGCAGATCAACAATGTACAAAATCTTCACATTAAAGCAAAGGGAACCTAGTCACCGAAGCACAGGGAATTGAAGACATGTTAAGGCAGCATTTCCAGCAGCTGTTTAATAGAGATTTTGTAGAGGCAGCAACAGGAAAACAAAGAAGCATGATACCAGTCAATGATAATCCAGTCCCATTGCCCAGAACTGGAGAGATTAAGAAAGCCATCCACAAGCTTAATAACAACAAATCCGCCGACCTAGCTGTGGAACTCTTCAAGTATGGAGGAAATGTCCTGGTAGGGTGCATACACCAGCAACCAAGTGTGGGAGGAGCAAAGTATACCGTGACGACTGGTCAATAAGCTCCATATGACCAATCTACAAAAAGGCCTGTCCTGAAAAAACTACAGAGGTATATCCCTGCTTAATGTTGCGTCTTGAACCTTTCTGCAATACTATGATTGGCACGTACCAGTGTAGCTTCAGGCCAGGCAGATCAACGATATACCAAATCTTCACATTGAGGCTAATCCTGGAAAAGACCAACGAATTACAAGTCGAGAACCAACATCTTTTCATCGAATTCAGAGCCACATATGATAACATAAGTCACCAAGAGCTTCTATTGGCAAAGTTGGAGGTCAGGATTCCGAAAAAATTGATACAGCTATGCCGCATAATGTTACACAATACGCGGTGCAACGTGCAAATGGGTAATAGCTCATCCGAGCTATTACAGACAGGTACAGGGTTCAGACAAGGAGTTTTGAGCAAGAGTAGTATTAACCTGCATTCACAGCTATTGATGAATAGGTGAAACGAGTAAGTCTTGCAGTGAGTGAGGACAAAACAAAGTACAAACTACAGGGTGGCGCACCAATTGTGCTACAATAAGAAATTCAAATAACTTTTTTTTTAATAGATGTATTTCATTTATTTTTTTTTTATTGGTTAGAAAATTAAATTTTATTTTAAATAGTTAGTTGTTTTTAAACATTATAGACCGCAAATGACCTACACGCTCTCCCACGCATATGCGGCACCTGATCAAAATATTATTCATTGCGGCCTGAAGAGTTGAAGTTGGGATCGCCTCAATTATTGTCGTTATGGACTGCTTTAATTCAGTTAAATTCCTGGGCTACGTTTTATACACCTCTTGCTTGACATATCCCCCATAAAAAGAAGTCTGGTGCAGTCAGGTCAGGTGACCTTGGGGGCCAGCGAAGAGTGGAGTTCCTAGAAATTAATTTGTTTGCGAATTTTTTGTTTAGCTCCGCCATAACTGGTCTGGCTATATGTGCAATTGCTCCATTTTGCGAAACCAAACGCTGTTGAATGGTATACGTCTTCGGCGCAGTTCTGGGTAAAAAAACTCCTTCAACATCTTTAAATAACGGTCCTCATTGACAGTAACGGTTACACCGTTTTCTTCAAAGAAGTACGGCCCGACAATACACCTTGATGAAACTGCGCACCACACAGTGACTCGTTTTGGGTGCAGTTCCGTCTCATGGAGCATGTCTGGATTAGACTCATTCCATATACGGCAATTTTGCTTGTTTACATTGCCGTTAAGATCAAAATGGGCCTCATCAGACATGACCAAACAATTGATCAATGTGTTGTCTTCTTCGGCTATTGATATCATTTTTTGGCAAAATTCCAGGCGAACAGGCAAATCCTGAGGGTTTAACTTGCTAGTAATTTGGACTTTGTACGGAAACAAGTTTAAATCGTCATGAAGTATCCGTTGTAATGAGCGTCTACTAACTGCAATTTGCCCCCATAAGTTTCGGGTCGAAACGCTCGGATTGGCCTGTGTTGCAGATGCTACTGCTGCGATTGTATCCTGAACCCGAACATTGGCATCTCGATGGTACGGCCTTCGTGCGATGCTTCCAGATTCGGCAAACATGTTTACAAACCTCATAATGGTCCATCTACTCGGGGGATCACCGCCAAACTCCCGCCTAAATTCCCTTTGGACGGAAATGACGGACTGCAAAGCATGGTACCGTTACACTATCCAAATTCTTTTCTCCGTATCCCAAGCATCCATTTTTATAAATCTAAATAGTAACCTACAAAATAAAAAAAAAAAATAAGCCGATTACTCACACAGAAAAAAAGTTATTACGTTTTATTTTTGTAGCACGATTCGTGCGCCACCCTTTATCAACAAACAAAGTTTCATCAGTACATTCTAGGACAAAACGTCACTGTTGGTAGAAGTAACTTCGAGGTAGTCAAGGAGTTCATCTACTTCGGAACAAACATCAATCCCACGAAAAACACTTTGGTGGAAATTTGATGAAGAATTACCTTAGCGAACCGCTGCTACTTAGGTTTGACCAAACAAATGGGTTCAAAGCTCCGTTCTCGAAAGATAAAGTGCACGCTATAGAAACACTTATTTTAACAGTTCTACTCTACGGCGGCACGGCGCTGAGAGCAAGACGATAAGTAAAAAAGGGAATTGGTACTGGGCACTTTCGAGAGAAAAATTCTTCGGTGGATATTTGGTCCAATATGCGAGGAGGGTGGTTGGATGAGATGATTCAATCGTGAATTAAACGAGCTATACCAAGATGTGAATGTAGTCCATAGAACCAAAACAGTCTATTACACTGGCTCGGTCACATCGAGCGAATGGACAACAACGTTCCAGCCAAGGAAATCTTCGAATCCCAGCCCCCAGGTTCGAGACGATCAGGAGGACCGAAACTCTGCTACAGAAATCAGGCGGTTTCAGAACGCTTGAACTCCATGACTGGAGGGAGCGTGCAAGGGACCGCAACCGATGGAAAACCGCAATATCTCAGTTAGAGATCCTACATGGATCGGGAGCTGGATAAGTAAGTAAGTTAAACCACTCAGTTTTTGAGGAATTTAATTCCCACATTCTATGGAAACTAAATCCACTTTTAAATGGATCTATTCCCAATTTAATGAGAACTCAGTACCTCGGTAGACTTAGTTCCCTGCACCACTCAAAACTTTTTCAATTACATAACAATTCCATTATAATAGTCTATAATCAGCACCAAAGTAACTTAAACTTATTTAATAAACTTTAGAAAATGATTTTCAAAGTTTTTTAATTGTTTGTAGTAGTTTTTATTTTTATCTACCTTATAGTACATTAAAAGAAAAAAATGGTTGCTTTGATACAATGTCACATTGGTATGTGGCAACCTTGAGATTGGTCTAACTAGTAAGTTAACAATTTTTTTTATTAACATTTCAAAAATCTACTTCTATGCATAGTGCTTATATGCGTTTTGAAAATATCTACACCATTTCTATGATAAAATTTATAAATTATGTGCTAAGAAGCTTAACTTATTAAGTCTTTGAATCCCGCTCCCTACCCCATATGAGTCTCATAAACCACATAAATATTTAATTAATTCTGTTAAGACGGTCGGATATTAAGGATATACTCTTTATGCTCTATTTAGATACGTGATGCTTCCAAAAAACCCTGCAGAATGTACATTCTATAATAAATGCCTGTTCCCTATGTGCTACATACAATATAAATATGGGTTGCTCACACACATACTTAAAAACTAAATAATATTTTCCTATGAATTTTATGTTATGTTATAATTTTCACCGGTTTAAGACGGAAGGATACATTTTGGCAAAACGGTATGTGGCATGCATAACAAATACGAAATAAGGCAAAACGAAAAAGGTACTACTCGTTCTATATGAAATTTGTTACAACTACCTTTCCTTACGTAATATTAAACAAACTCCTGATTCTAAGTTAAATATTTATAAATAAAATTCATATGCTAGTAGCTAAATATACCTGCATTACACATTTTTTAATATTTATATGAAGATTTAGAAAGTTTTGATAAAAGATTTGAGTATGCTCTCAGATTAGAAATTTATTTCGCAGAACTTCACACGTGTTTGAAGTAAAAGCTCTTAAAAATAAAAAAAATTATTGAAAGTACCTATATGTAATTTCCTTTGTAAATATGCACTTCTTTCAGCACAAAGAAATTTTAGTTTATTTATTTTATTTGAACTTCTCTTCTTTGTTTTTTGTGTATGATGACAGACAACACCACCGGAAGGGCCTTGATAACATTTATTTTCAATAAAATCTGTCATCATCTGTTATTTTGAGAAATTTCACTCAATAACTAATATTTGTCGGTACAGTGATGTGCAAATAATTCGTTCGACTTTTATTTTTAAATAAAAGTTGAATACAAAATGAGATTGAAATATCTAAGGACACTGTTCGGCCGTGTTAAGAAGAAAAAACGTGTCTGACTTTTGGCTTTTTTGAGTTTGGAACAGTTTTGGCACCTTGAATATGCTTTTTATTTTATTCTTTTAAAAAAAGTCCTAACTTGCTTTTGTAGTGGTTAAAAACGCTTAAGAAAAATTAAGTTCGCTAAAGGAATCATGCCAGCTTTAAGAAAAATTGACGTTTTAGTACTTAAAAAAAAAAAGTGACTCTAATTCAAGCGTTTTTAGATCTGAAAGATAATCTTAGAAAACAAATTATTTACTTTTTATATATCTGACAGAAAAGCATTTAGACTAAGAGCCAACGACATAAAGAGTCATGTCATTTGCATACTTTTGTAATTCACATCAATAATAGCTTTTGAGGGGTTGAACCAATTACCGTTTGGCTGCCTACCTTAACACATGTCGAAAAGGTGTGGGTTGCAGGGAAAAAGTGTGCATGCACCAAATATTTAGCTTGCAGTTTTGAGCAACTGTTGTCATAGGTCAAACTCTCTAGAGTTAGTCCCTAAGAAGATAGAGAGCAATGAAGTTGAAAAAAACCACTCAGGTAAACACATAATCCTGAGTGGTTTTTGGAAACTTCATCGCTCTCTATCTTCTTAGGGACTAACTACAGAGCGTTTGACTTATGACTACAATTGTTCAAAATTGCAAGTTTAATATTTGTTGTATGTACACCTTTTTTCTTTCGACCAATAGGTATTGAAATAAATCGATGCAAACAATTTACGTCAAATTTTCTTAAACTGTTGACCTTTTATGATTAATTATGAAGTGAATAATGAAGGAACTTCAAGCTTAAGGGAAACCAAAGCAATTTGCGGTAGCGAGCCCTTTTCTTGATTGCACTTACCACCGCATTTCGCTTTCATTTCCCAGAGGCAGTAATTGCTTGTACTTTCCCATCTTGTAACTTGGCATAGTATCTTTTGAGAATTCCACTGCTTTTTGTTCATAAGGCTTCCCGCGAATGAAAACTTATTTAATTTTTTAGTGCAATAATTTATGGAATTTTGAAAAGACTGGTTTCGTCCTTGACCGAAATCTCTGCAGTTTTGCCGGGTACGTTTTTATTTTTTTTTTTTCAATTTATTTAAGACATGATAAGGATAAAACTTTGTTTAGGAGTCATTTTTGTTATCCTGTCGCTTGGACGCTATTTTAAAAAATTACGTCAAATCTGGACCAAATAGAAAAATAAAAAAAAAAAGTTTATTATTTCGAAAATTTTCATCAATAAGGAATAATGTCTTGAAACATAAACGTTGAATGGGCAGAACATGGTGTAAAATGTCGTTGCCACTTTCGGGAATATCCTTTTTTAATGTTATTGATTATTTTGTGATGCCGAATCGACACACTGCAATATTTAAATTTTAGCTAGATCAATACGTTATCTCCTGTCTTGGTCGTGACCAACCCTAATCCTTTTGGTAGCATTCTTAATAAACACAATTAACACTCAATGTTATAGGTTTGGTAAAAGTGGCAGTGAGTATTTATTCCGACGCACTTAGACCAAAGTTTGTCCGTTGTGATACAACATAAATCTAGAAATCTAGGAGAATCCTTTCATACTTATTAAACCACTTAAAGCTCCTAACGAACTGTACACGACTGGCTCTGTGTTTGCCATATCACTAGAATCGACCTTCTACCCCTTGCAGGGGCGGTGCCACGCCCACTTTTTTAAACTTTGGTTTATAAAGAAACTGCTGCACCGATATGGATGAAATTTTCATAATTTGTTACAATGACCAGAGAAAAATTTTAAAAAATTACAAAGTAAAATCCGCCCACAACCACATCCACTTTTCTTATTCCCTTATTTTTTGGAAACGGCTCCAACGTTTTCCATGAAATTTCAGAGTTTGTTTTATAAACGAGAAAAAAAAATTAGCAAATTGGTTTTAATAAAATCCGTCTACTATCACGCCCAATTTCTTAATCCTTTATTTTTAGGAAACGGCTCCAACGATTTTCATGAAATGTTCAGAGTTTGTTTTCATGGACACTCACTGCCACGCACACTTTTCTTATTCCCTTATATCTCTGAAACGCCTCCTACTGTTTTCAAAAAAACTTTCTGAGCTTATTCTTATGAACGGGAAAAAATAAAAAATCATTTAATTCCGCCCACTGCCACGCAACTAATTGAACGAATATTTTAAAAATTCTTTCAGTGAAATCTACTCCGGCCATGCCCACCCTTTATTTATTCTATATCTTTATTCCTCAGAAATGATTAAAACGAAATTCTCAATGTTTGCTTTTTTTTAACGAAAAACAACCGCTTTTATGGATACATAATGTTTTAAGCGTTCATTAATTAAATTTGAACTCTTTAATAGCATAAGAACTTTTTTCAGTTTAGTTTCTCTCAAAATATTAAATACAAGTCTACGGAAATTAAAATTTGGCTTCAGTATTTATTTTGTATATCAAGTCGAATATCAGAATCAACTACCAGGTACTTTTCAAAAACGAAAAAAAGCCTAAAAGTATTAATAAGACATTATGTGGATTAGGCAAACAGGGGATAAAAAAACTTGTGGTGAACTCTACCTCCAGGATGGTTCGGAAACGAGTGGTGTGTATAGTGAACCCAATTGGATTTCCCACCCCCCTAAGTTCATTGATAAATTATACTAAGTCTAAGATTTGAAAATTTTACACAAATCAAAAAAGCCGTGGCAGCGAGCGGATCTTACTAAAAGCACTTTTTCCATGTATAGCTAATAAAGTGATTGTCCATTTAGCAGAGAAATCAAAAATAGTTCCTTACGCTATGAAAGAAAGAACTTAAGATTTTTAAGCCTTATTTGAGCTTTCATTTTTTATTTGAAATCGTTTCTTGCTAGGACTGTTCCCAGAAACGAATTAGCCAAACTAAAACTTATTTGTTAGTTTTTTTCTACATACCAACAAATTCTGAAAATTCTGAAAATTTCATAAAAATCGTTCTAGCCGTTCTCGAGAAACAAGGAAAAAAAAAGAAAAGTGGGCGTGGTAGGGGGCGGATTTTACTTAAACCAATTTGCCAATTTTTTTTTTCGTCCATAAGAACTAATTATGAGAATTTCAATGAAGTCGTGGGAGCAGTTTCCGAAAAACAAAGGAATAAGAAAAGTGGGCGTGGCGGTCGTCAGATTTCACTTTTACAGTTTTTTTTTTATTTTTTCTCTAATCTTTGTAACAAATTATCAAATTATAAAAATTTAATCCATATCGGTTTTTAATAAACCAAGGTTGAAGAAAAGTGGGCGTGGCACCACCAATCACCAATTTAGATTTAAGTTGCATATCTATCCTCGAAATGACCTGCAAAATTTCAGCCTGCCGCTATTTTTTGCCATTTGATCAATAATAAAACGTTTCTATTTACTGGACTAGTAGTCCTCCAAAAAGAAATCAAATAATTTATCAATTTTTTGCCGAGAAAATTCGCTCAGTACTGTTAGGCTTTGCCAAAGTAACATCAACCCTTTTCATATCAACATCAGCATAGCTAATGGTTTGTATTTTCTCCACGACTCATAAGAATGAAAAAAAAGTGTCAAGACTTCATAAACAAGAGCGTTTTTATCTCTTCTAAGTCTATACAAAGCAATGTTATCAAAGGGATTATTTTATGCCTCACTTTGTTTGCTATAGCTATATCTATATCTCTATTTTGATTCCTATTAGCCTTGTAAAAACGCGTTTTGGTTTCGTTTCATTTTTAAACACGATTAAGGAGGATTTACATCCTTTCAGATAAAAAGTATTTCCAGGAAAGAAAAACACAATTTTTTTTTTGTTTTTTTGCTTTTTTTTGCTTGTATCATACAAATACAAGGCCTTTTAAAGTTATCCTTTGGTCGTCATTATCACCAAGTTATTCAAACATTTACAAACACACAAACACACGACACCAGTAATATAAAATGAAAACGGAAAAATAGGCAGCAAGGATGAAAAGTCCCTTTTTTTTTGTTGGTTTTAATAAAGTATGGCAATGAATTTCCCTTTCTGAAAATTAATGCTGGAAAATATAAATATGCGCATGGAACGTAAAATTAATTCGACTTTTATTTAAAAATATATAAGCGAGTAATCTTTTTGTAATGCGACAATTACTCGAGTCTAATAAATCATAAGTTGGCTGTTATGGTGGAGAGTATATTAAAATTTAAGCAACGCAACGGTGTGGTGGTGCCTCTCCTTTTTGGGGAGGTGTATATGAAAATTCTTTTGAGAAGCGAGGTAGAGGACTCGTTTATTAAAATATGGTGTCACGGTTGTTGAGTGCAGCAACTTTGGGAAGGGACTTCACCAAACGAGCGAAGGGGGGGGGGACATTATAAATCAGTTTTCTCTTTTTTATTGTTTTTAATTTGTACGAAGTATACTTCAGTTACATTTATGTAGGTACAATACAGTAGGAGTTGGTAAAGATCATGATTAAAAATATCCTATTACTTTATCACATTTATTTTTATAGTTTTTTTTGAGTCATATCACACATAATTCTAAATACAGAAAGAACTGTTTCCTTTTTTATTTTTTTTTATTATACGAGTACTTAAGTGCTTATTCATGAAAGGGAATGAAAAAGAATTTAAATTTCAAAGAATTTAACTACCCTTAATTGAACGCAATTTCATTCAAATTATAATTACTTGCTAAGTGCTTTCTATTCGTTGATACTTTTGAATTTCCAATGCACGAAATGTCATAAGCAAAAACAGCTTTGGAAATTGCAGTTGGTAAACTTTTTGATTCTGCTTCCTCATTTTTGATTATTGTGTCGGCACATATTTACTATATGAGATTGCATAATATGCGCTTTCCACCGAAAAGAAGCTATTGTTAGAAGTTCACTTATTAATTCAACGATTTCAAAAATGGTTATTTGAAAACCATTATGGACTTAAAAAGTTAATTATTGTCTTTTATAGTTGGTGCGTGATTTTATATAAAAGTACAGCGTCTAATGGCTATATCCTTAACAATGGAAACAATTTGAATTAAAATTGAAGTTCAAAATATGAATGGAAACGCGGAAATTATTAAATATTCATGATGTGAACATTTTATAGTGTTCTGGTTCATTTTGAAACAAAATACAGTTCTAGAACTTTCGGCAAGAGATGGGATACCAGTTGGTATGTTTGGTTTGGTGATTGGTGGTCAGCTTTGGAAAAGCCAACCAACCTTAAACCAAGTCTAAAATTCAGAGATTGGCGTGTATCGGCACAACTTGTGCTATGAGGACTATTCCGACTGCAGCCCTTGAAACATTTCTCTCACCAGCCCATCTTGATTTATTTATTATGGAGATGGCACCCAAAAATGTTCTACGATTTAGAGAATGTAAAAATTGGAAACTAGGCGACTGGGATCAAAGAACCATAATGAACTTCATTGCCTTGGTGTAAAAACAATTGCTGCTTTTTTTCGCTCTTCTTGATATTTTCTTACCAGTTTAGTTTTGAAGATATTAAGCTGTACGAGTAATATGAAATGGTGTCCCATTCATGGTGGGTAGGTTTATATTTGCGATGTAAGGCTTCCTCATAAAAAAAAAATTGGTTCTGTCTAAAGAGAATTGACATTAGGCCTGCAGCTACTGACCCATTTACTGAGCTTATCAAGGGCGGTTTAAAGGAGTCATCAATGCAGGCTACGACTCTGACACCGCTTATACTTTTCTGTAATGACAGGATTCTATCATGACATTTTTCTGCCATGACACTTTTCTGTCATGACAATTTTCTAATATGATACTTTTCTGCCATGACACTTCTCTGTCATTCATAACACTTCTCTTATCTGTCATGATACTTCTCTGTCATGACACTTTTCTGTCATGATAGCTTTCCGTCATGACAGTTTTCTGATACGATTTTATTAATTTGCTAAGAAACCATATATATATACCATTTTTTTTTTACATTTTTAATGCATTTCTATTCCGGATTTTGCAGTTCACCAAATAACCCACTGTACTGCTATGTTCACCTTGAAGTTAGCAGTGCATGTCCATTTCTCAAATCTCAAAAATCAGACCTGATCTGAAATTAGGCTCTGAATTTGCAGTTTAATTTGCAATTCAAGAATAATTAAGGTCCAAATTTTGAAGTCCATATTAAAAAAAAAAAATCGAATAAATTAATTGTTCACGGTTAACATCCCTGTGAAGTTAGTCCTTCTCTCAGTAACGTATCTAGATAGAAATTTTTCTCCAAATTTGCAGGTTTTTATGCACTTCAAGAAAAACTGAGTTTAAATTTTAAAGTTCAAATTTGACAAACAAAAATTAAAAATTCTTTTTGCACTGTTAACTTCACTGTGAAGTTAGCAGAAAAGACCTTTTCTTAGTAAAGGAGCGAGCTTAAAGATTGCAAAAACGTCCCAAACGTCTTCAAAAAAAAAAAATTAAGTTCAAATTTTGAAGTCCAAACTTGACAAAAAAAATCGAGAAATTCATTTTGCACTGTTTGCTTCACTGTAAACATGTACACTTTGCCCAAATAATAATTGGGCTACAGTCATACTGAAATTGTTGTCAGCAACTTCGGTAAAAATAGCCCAATTTCCGATAAAAAGCCTAATCTGACAAGCCTGCTATTATCACACATCATTGAAGAAAACTCACAGCAAATTTCTTTGTGTATGAAAAATAGCAAATGATTTTGCATCGGTGTTTTTGTTTTGACATCTTTTTATTTTGTCCTACCAAGTATGGCAGAAATCTTACAATTTTTTGAAAATTCCTTCCTCACCCCGCCATCTCTTTCTAGGAGGAGGCAAGAAAAAGAAGACTTCAAAATTAGTGAGGGCATTAAATGTCTCAGATTTTTGACTTTTTCGGGCTCCTGATTGGGTCAGCTGCCAAAAAATATCTGAAAATTCAGATGATTTTTGCTTAGGTTTGGTTACGTTTTTTCTGAATTTTGAGATGAGATTATTCAAATGAAAAAAGATGGAATGGAGATGCGTTATGCCAAAAAAAGCCCAAAAATATTTAAATGGGAATTGAACTTTACTGTTTGTCTGATAAGTGTGAATTGTAAAACAAACCTGGACGCATTTAACGAAGTACACTGTGAAATTTTATCACGTTATTTTACGTTTTAATAATTAACTTACTTATAACTTAGTCTTCAGAAGTGTGTGTCCAAGTGTTAAGAATCACTTATCAATAATTTTTAATTTTCATATAATTTTTTTTTTCCCGTGGGTAGGTGCAAAATCTGCTATTCAGGCTCTATGAGGACCGAAAAACGCGAGCTCATAGAAGTGTGAGATTCTTACTACACTAAAACCACCTCCACTTTCCGATTGCAACTAAGTTGAAACTTATCTAGCAATTTATTTTTAACGAAGTTAAGTAACGTGTTGCAGGTTACTTTCCGGTGAAAGTTCCTGCTTAATCCGCGATTTTAAAGCGGTTTTCTGTTCATCGCACCAAGTCGGAAGGTTTTGTTCTTCGCAGACGGCGTACTAAATTCGACTCGTCAAGAATGTTAATAATCGTTGAATAAGCGTGTTCTAATAGTCGATTTCTTACAACAAAACAATTTATTGTTCACCACTGAAATTAGTTCACTAACTTGACATTTATTACAACCAACTTTACTCATTCACGATTAAAAATAAACTGCGTAGTCTGCCGGTCAGACATTTGCTTTTATACTTTTCACAAGGTTCCCGAAAACTGGAAGGTTCTAGTATTTGCTTCCAAAGCTTTCCATAGGGGAAATTTTCCATAAATTTCCCTTTCCAAACTTTCAATTTGACGTTTAGTATTGGAAGTTCGAAAGCTCACCAAAGCTGTCTGTAGGTTGGTTTGTTTCCCGTCTAATCCGAAACCCGGTCTTTCTTCTATTTGGGAGTGGTTATAGTTCATTCCAGAGTCGTTATAATACAAATGTGACAGTCGTTACAATATAAAAGTTCTGATTTAACTATTTTCGATGTAAAAACCAAAAGTTAATGCAGTATTTTGACAGAACTAAAACAGCTGACTTTCGACAGGAAATTCAGATGTTTTTTGCATTCAACGAACAAAATTTCTGAATTTTCATGTCTGAATTTTCAAATATTTAGATTGAATGCGGCCAGTTGCCTCATGTGAAGCTTGTCTGAAGAATTATGTGTGACTTATTAGCGGGAATGAACTGACAATTTTGTTGTTCAAAGTCCAAATCGTGAGCTGTCAAAATGGGTCAATTCAAAGACAAGTGGAAACCTAGAATTAATTTGATTCTTCTTCAACAAGAAAAACAAGATTTTTGTTTAAAACTTTGAAAAAAAAAATTGTAATCGCTTGTTTAATAGGGAACTTTACGAATAGCTATATGTCAATTTCAAGAGTGACATCTATCATTATGGTGCGGGGAAAGTTTAAAATTCAAAAGTGCAAAGTGAAACAAAAATTCCCGCAACAAAAATGTTGATTATGATGATTCTACACACTGATTTTAATTTTCACGTGTGTAAATGAACGCTACTTAGTTTTAAAAAATATTTAATAATCAAAGTAATGGCCAATTTTATAAAAAAAACTAAAAATTGCTTGTATCTAGACTTCTTTTAAATTTTATCAGACATTTAAAATTTTTCAGTTTCACCAATGTAAAAAAGGGATATTTAAGAGGGGCATTTTAATTAATCTGAGTTTGACTCACATCCCTGGATATATGGTATGTATGGGAAAAAGTGAAAAGGCATTATGGATGAGGGGAAATTATTCTGACAGCAAAATATCAGCTGTCGTTGACTTGAATGGCTGAACAGAAATTACCTTTAAAATTTATTGATACAAAAACAGGCTTTAAGTGTGCCGAAGCATTGAAAATCTTCTTAAATTTAAAAGCATTTAGTTAAACCAAAAAATAAAATTTAAAGGCTAAATGGCTTTTAGAATAATTAAAAGTCTTTCATGAAATTGGGCATTAGTAATTTTTTATTTTTTTTTTCAAACAAGTGATAATTTATTTTCTCTGTTTAATACCTATATGAGTGTATAATATGTACACTGTACATTTATGTACACACGTAGTAGATATTTCAAAATATTAAACTTCATTTGTCAACAAAGTCCTATCATGCGTTATCATTATCAGTATCGTCCACTATTGCACCAATTAAGAACTACACACAAACAAGATAAGATTTATTTTGTTGCAGTTTTATTACCAATTTAGTTCGATCAAAATTGTTGAACCTAAACATTAAATAATATTTTAATTCAAAATCAATTAATTTCCCATGGATATTGAAAATAAAGATTATCTTCAAATAACAGATAAATCCACTTCCTTAACACCAAACAAACAGGACGAATGTGACGGAGTTAGACGGCCAGTAACTGAGTTACCTAAAACTTGGTATCAGGAATGCGATTCATTGTTTATGATTTCATTTTTAATTTCACTTTTGGTTATTGGTTGCATAATATCTCTTTTACAATTTTTAACAAAAAATCCCTCAGAAATTTTTGTAGCAATGTTTATATTTTTGACAATTAGTGCTGTTGCTATTCTTTGCAAGGCCGTACCATGGATTGATTTGGTTGATAATCAAATAAATGTAAACAAAAAAAAATGATCGATAAAACAAATAAATGAATATGATTAAAACAATTTTATCGAGGATGAAATAAAATAAGATCGCAATATTGGTTGGACTACGATATTTTTTCATAGCAAAAATAGGGTGCAATACGAGTATTATCAAACATTATAATTATTTAATAAATTATTGACTATGTGGTGTGGTAAAAATAGATTGAAGTGTTTATTGTTTTTGAAATAAAATATTAAATGATCAGCATTACAATTATGTTCTTTAAATTGCACTGGTTCCAAAGTCGAACAGGAATTGTAAGCGGAAGATCATCAGATACAACACAAAAACACGCATTACCAACATTAATTTTCAATTATTGACAATCTACACAAGCCATGTAACATCTAAGCAAATGTCATTTTTTCGGACACAGTAAATGGCCTGGGTATTTAATTGTGTGTGAAAAAAGAGTGTAGACTATTCCAAAAAATATGCAACAATTATCAATTTCTTTCATCGAACAGTGTACTACAGGTATTAGTAGCTTAATAGGCTTGATACAAAACGAAAAATACCATACAAAAATGACACAATAAAATCATAAACGAAAAATTTTGTTTTACCTTTCGTTCTGCAGTTCGGTGTTTGATGAACGAAATTGATAATTGTTGCATGTTTTTTTGGAAAAGTCTGCACTCTTTTTTGGCACACAATTAATTACCCAGGCCATTTATTATGTCCGAAAAAATGACATTTGTTTTGATTTTTGGATTTGGTGTCAACTGTCAAATGTCAATGAATATTTGTTCACTGTGTTTTCGTAGGCATTTCGTTGTCTTGTTGGAGGCCAACTAAAAATTTCGTTTCTTAACCACAGCGTTATGCATTAAGAAAATTAAAAGCTATTTAAATTTAGATTTTTATACAAAAAAAGTTAGTGTAATGTAAGTTTTATAGCATAGATTTCTTATCAAATCTTGTTTTATAAATTTAAACATTTTTATTGCTGCTATTGTACTATTATTTAATCGAACACAGTCAAATGTGATATCTCGTTTAAACAATGACGAAATCACCTTTAAAACAATCTGAAAATAAATCAATAGATAAGTGCTTTAGAATTTAGTATAATTGGATTACTGGCACATATAGGTCGCATTGTAATATTGTGAAACAAAATGACCATGAAAGGTGAAGTTCAAGGTTCAAGCGATGGGAATATGTTACCTAGTCTGCCATCATCAACAACAAATGAATATACAAGAAGAATAATTATTTCAAATTCAATGTATCCAAATGCATTGCCTTGGTATAAAGATGTTTCAACAATATTAATGTTACTTTGTTTAAGTTCAACACTGTTATTTGGAATCGTTGTTCTAACAATATTGCTGTGGACTACAAATTTAGTGACTATATTTTTAATTGTTGTTGGAATTCTAATTGTTAGTTTTATAGTAATTGGAGTGGAAGTGGTCTTTAAAAATGATTTTAAATTATAAGTTTTCGAGTTAATTTAAAAGTAATTAAAAACATGTTAAAAATAATTTAACTAAATAAATGCAAAAACAAATATACATATGTACTTTAAACTGATTTATATATTTTAATAAAAGTTAATTTGACAAATTAATGAAATATAATTCTAGCATATTTTTTGTTCATTATAATTGTATAACCGGAAGCAACCTATAACTAAACTTGAATAACAGATGTTTAATCCTTGCACGCTGCTATAAGAAAATGACACAACGAAATCATACGCGAAAATTTTAGTCTTACTTTTCGTTCTACAGTACGGCGCTGTTCGATTAGTGAAATTGATTATTGTAGCAGATTATTTGGAGAAGTCTACACTCTTTTTTTCGTACTCAATTAATCACCCAGACCATTAATTGTGGCATTTGCTTATTCGTGTTTATTTTTATTGTTTCTTTCATTACAAAATGGCTGCCTGTGATTATTTTGCATTTGCAATTATATTTATTGTTTGAATTTGTGCAACTGTCACCGAATATTTTCCCGCTTCGACTCTTTGCAGAATTTTCTCAAACGCAAAATGCAAAAGTCTTCTGTTCGAAAACGCTAATACAAATTTTGCTGCATTCGCAGTGTGTTCGATATGCAGCTTGCTGAAGTCTCATGTTCGAAAACCTCATGTGCAGTGCAGCTATGCAGTAAAAAAAAAGGGTTGACAAACAAAATACTGAAAAGTCAGAGAGAGGGTGTTGACGTTGATCAAACCGGTTTTGGGCCAGCAGGACGATTGCATATTATACAATCGCAGTATCTGCGTCAAAAAATGACGATCATTTGACGATCAAATTGACTTTAATTTGATGTTTTCGAAAATGGCCCAGTATAAACGTAGACTACACGATTGTCTACGTGTAGACAATTCAAGGTAGACAAAATTCTGTAAATAAGTTATAATCTATGTAGTCACATTAAATATACTCGCAGTACAGGTGAAATAGTTCAGAAAGGCCTTCGAATAAAAAAAAATTGGTACAACCATGAAACTTGGTGAAAACATTTCATGTACCATGAAAATGAAGAATCAAAAGAGTCTATACAAATATTTCACATGGAAGGGTGTTTTTTTTGAGGGGGAGAGGGGTGGAAGTTGTGGTGTATCAAACGGAAAAATTTACCTTGGCATAACCTAAGCCAAACATATGTTTTTAAAGTAGTTTTTAATACTGAGTCAAATGTACTGTACTTTCAGTGTAAATGTTAAATATCACCGAAATCCAATTGGAAATAATTTTCCAATGGTGAAACTTGCCATCAATGGTTTATTTTTCATAAAAAACAATAAAAAGAGTATAAAAAATATCTGTGGTAAAAAGATTCATCTTGGGAGGGTGGGTAAAAATAAAACCAATTTAAAAAAATGGTACCATGGAACTTGGTAAAAGTACAGGGTGGCGCACCAATTGTGCTACAATAAGAAATTCAAATAACTTTTTTTTTAATCGATGTATTTCATTTATTTTTTTTTATTGGTTAGAAAATTAAATTTTATTTTAAATAGTTAGTTGTTTTTAAAGATTATAGACCGCAAATGACCTCCACGCTCTCCCACGCATATGCGGCACCTGATCAAAAAATTATTCATTGCGGCCTGAAGAGTTGAAGTTGGGATCGCCTCAATTATTGTCGTTATGGACTGCTTTAATTCAGTTAAATTCCTGGGCTTCCTTTTATACACCTCTTGTTTGACATAACCCCATAAAAAGAAGTCTGGTGCAGTCAGGTCAGGTGACCTTGGGGGCCAGCGAAGAGTGGAGTTCCTAGAAATTAATTTGTTTTCGAATTTTTTGTTTAGCTCCGCCATAACTGGTCTGGCTATATGTGCAGTTGCTCCATCTTGCTGAAACCAAACGCTGTTGAATGGTATACGTCTTCGGCGCAGTTCTGGGTAAAAAAACTCCTTCAACATCAACGGTCCCCATTGTTAGTAACGGTTACACCGTTTTCTTCAAAGAAGTACGGCCCGACAATACACCTTGATGAAACGCACCACACAGTGACTCGTTCTGGGTGCAGTTCCGTCTCATGGAGCATTTCTGGATTAGACTCATTCCATATACGGCAATTTTGCTTGTTTACACTGCCGTTAAGATCAAAATGGGCCTCATCAGACATGACACATGAACAAACAATTGATCAATGTGTTGTCTTCTTCGGCCATTGATATCATTTTTTGGCAAAATTCCAGGCGAACAGGCAAATCCTGAGGGTTTAACTTGCTAGTAATTTGGACTTTGTACGGAAACAAGTTTAAATTGTCATGAAGTATCCGTTGTAATGACCGTCTACTAACTCCAATTTGCCCCGATAAGTTTCGGGTCGAAACGCTCGGATTGGCCTGTATTGCAGATGCTACTGCTGCGATTGTATCCTGAACCCGAACATTGGCATCTCGATGGTACGGCCTTCGTGCGATGCTTCCAGATTCGGCAAACATGTTTACAAACCTCATAATGGTCCATCTACTCGGGGGATCACCGCCAAACTCCCGCCTAAATTCCCTTTGGACGGAAATGACGGACTGCAAAGCATGGTACCGTTGCACTATCCAAATTCTTTTCTCCGTATCCCAAGCATCCATTTTTATAAATCTAAATAGTAACCTACAAAATAAAAAAAAAAAATAAGCCGATTACTCACACAGAAAAAAAGTTATTACGTTTTATTTTTGTAGCACGATTCGTGCGCCACCCTGTACTTTATGAACTAATAGAATGAAGAACCAAAAGAGTCTATACAAATATTTTGCATGGACGGGTGTTTTTTTTTAAAGCAATTGGAAAGTGTGGTGTTATTTTTCAAAATTTTTTGAAAAGGATAGTAGTTAGCTTCAAGAAACGTGGTAAAAGTATTTCATTTACTACGAGAGTGATCAGTAAAAGAAATTAACAAAAATATGAAGGGTGAAAGGGTGATTTTGTGGGTTTGATTAAAAGTGATGTTACTTGTTTTTGAAAACAATATTTGTTTTTGAAAAAAGTATCATACTTTCCTGCACCCATAAAAAACACCCTTTTAGTAAAGATATTTTTATAGACTCTTTTGATTCTTCATTCTCATGGTGCAAAAACCGTTTTCACTAAGTTTCATGATGGTACTAATTTTTTTTTTTATATTTATCCTATTTGACCTGTACTATATGCAGTCACATTAAATTTGTTTTTAATTGAAGATGAATTAAAACGAAATATTTAGTTTGTAACTTCAGAAAAATTGATTAGAAGACACAAAAAATCGGTTTAAAAGTTATTAAATCAGATTCTTAGACCGTAAACGGTTTTGAAACTGGTTGACGGAACCAAAAGAAACCAAGATACATTTTCGAGACATTGATATTTTCATTCAGTGATTTGTTTTGATCTAAAATACGTTAAAATGGCATTTTAAGACTTACGAGGTTTTGACAGAAAGCCGACGTTATACAGTTGTAAAAAGTGAACAAAATGCAAAGTAAATACATAAAGTCTCCGAGAGACATAAAAGTATCAGTTTTCTGAGAATCGCCCATATGTCAATAACTTACGAGTATATTACTTTGTTTTAATTATATTAAGTCAGGAATAATTTTTTTGTGTACATATACCATTCTTGATATCTATTGATTTTCAATTTCATAATCCGTAATGCTTAAGTAGGAATACTTAGTATTTATAATGTCACAAGCAAAGCAAAAGAAACACAAAAGATCGAACAAACAATATTAAAATAATACCTAAAGTAGGATGGTTAAAAAAACAGTTTTTTTTTTAAATTTTATGACCAACTCATGACGGAATTTTGTTGCCTAAACCAATTGTGTTATCGCCACAAAATTCCATCCTCCAAAGTATAATGAAAAGCGGTGCTGAAGCGACTTACTTTTCTTAAGATTTGCTCAAAAATCCCCTGTTTAGATATAAGTGTATAAGGTGATAATTTAGGGGATGATTTCTGGTTTCTTCAAATATCCATTTCCATCCACTAAAACTTTATATTTAGTCAGAAATTTTATCAGAACAAAAAAAAGGCAAAGAATCGCAGGAACTTTTATGAATTTTTTGCATGCTTGGCCCACCGGGCAAAATACCGGTTGTCCGGTGGCTCAGTGTGCCCCTGTACCTGTGTAATTGTTTCGTAGATATTGTGCGACCTTGTAATTTACAAACTTGTTAAGATTTTGGAGTTGTGGAATAGTTATAGGTTGATAAGAATTATTGTATGGTGGTCGTAATTGAATATTTTTTTTCTAAAATCGCAATTAGGAACAGATATCTTCAATGCCGCGACGAGAGAAAAAAGTAAAATTATTGCCATTTTTCGTTTTTGCATCAATATTTTAAATATACAGGTACATGTAGATGCATGCATACATGTACAGATGAAGTGTATACAAAAACAACTAAGTTATTGTGGCATACTAATTTAGAAAACCAATAAAACGGAAAATGTTAAAATAATCCTTCAATAATTTTGTCTATCAATTGCTTAGGCACTATAATTGTGAGCTCAGAAACCTGCATATTATGAGAAATGCATATACTCGTATAACAAACATCCTCATTTCAACCACCCCCTAATCTTATCCGGTGGCGGTTGGTTGTATAAGAAATTTTGTACGTGAGTGATTTATTTAGCATTTAAAAGGAATTCGGTACTAATTCAATATCAAAAAAATGCAGTTTATCAATGACATAAACACTGAAAACACAGTCTTAAACCTTATACACTCTTCCTTCTTGCGCAAAATCATTGTTTTTCCCAACCAAAGAATGAAAGCAAAAATTATATTCACCTCGAAGCCATAAAAGTAAGCTTCCGACGACGCACAATGAAACTTATTCAATTAGTGCCAGGTATAAAGAGAATGTACAGATGGCAGAAAAATTCAAAGTATTTAGCGACACGAACCTCGAACAAACGACAAAAAATAAAAATTAAAAAATAGTTTTTTTTTTTTAAATTTAAATAACTAACTTTGGATATTCATAAAACAAAACAAAAAATAAATTAAGGAGTTTAAAATAAATAAATACAATTTTTAATATTTTACAAAATTTCTCAGTGAAACAGGGTGACATTCCCATAAAAGAAAAATATTAACAGCTTTATATTGGCTGTTAAAGTTATAAATAATAAAATTAATTAAATTGAATAACAAAAAAAAAAAAAAAAAAACAACAACCATGGTTGTAAATTTTAAAGTTTTCAAAAAATGCTCCCCAAATTCAAAAGTCACCTTGTATATGGGACGACGTGAATTCGTTGATTCGGTGACCGTTATTGAACCTGTTGGTATGTATACATACTCGTATAACATAAATGTGTTTTAATAAGGATAAATATTGTTAAATAGAGAAAATTCCAAAACAATATTAAATTCCAATCTAATTGGATCTTTTTATTAGTTTTATCACCATCATCATCATCGCATGTGAAATTTTGATTTTAAATTAGATTTTTTTCAGAAATTCTAAAAAAAACTAATTAAGTGTAATTGTAATTGGATTTATGCTAGAAATGAAAATAACCTAAAAATGAAAGTGTAGAATAATTTATATTTATTTAAAAAAGCATACCGAGTTAGTAAAAGGAATTTCTTTTTATAATCAGTTTAGATAATATTTTGCCCTTTGGATGTTGCAAATTTGATTTAAAATTAATTAATTTATCAATTTTTAATTAATTCATAATAATTGAGTTATACATATTAGAGATTAATGTGATTGCTTAGAGAATTTGTTTTAAGTTCTGATCACAGCATACCGTAGTTGCCATACAACCATTAGGGAAAAAGTTAATGTATCTTAAAAACGGCTCCTAGGATTTTACTAAAACAATATCTGAATAAGTGTTGTCTACATTTTGGAAAAAAGCTTATCAAATACAGTTTTTAACGATACCTGCCACACATTATATTCTATTTTCGATTTTTTCATTTACTGCTGTACTGATTTATTTAAATACAAAGATTTATGAAAAAACTCCTTTAAAATAAAAGTAATATTGCATACAAAATTAATAAAAAAATAAGAATTTTTGGATTTTAAAAGAACAATATTTTTTGTGTAGACCAATATTTCTTCATCTAGTTAATTCATTCTTCTTATAATAGGTTCTTAAATGTGAAACAATAAATTTTAAAAATTTATAGGTACTCGTAAGTAGAGCATTTTTTTCTTATTTTCTTTTTAATATTACAAATATTTTATATATAAGCTCAAAGTTTTAATTACGAGCCATTTTTACATTTCGGAAGGATTAGTTTCATGCTCCGTTATAATTTCTTTACATAGTTATTCAAGTCCTTGTACTTTTTTTTTTAATCTAAAAACCAAAGCAACTTAAATTCTAAGAAAAAGTACTTAAGCATTCAAAATTCAACAGTTTGAGTTTTAAAACTAGGCTTAAGATCGAGACAAAATTTATATTTTATAAATTTTTTTTTGATTATTTTCCAAGCAGTACGCATCTCTAGAGCAAAATTTGACAGTTGTAGGAAAGCCTAGTACATAATTGTGAATAATATCGTGAATCAATAAAAAAAATTGCATTTTTATTCACCCGCGAAGGTGCTCGTGAAGCTGTGTATGGAGAGTTTTCTTTCACGAGTAATTCCCGTGCAAAATGTACTTGAACTCTTGGTGAACAGTTGACTGTTCGATTACTGGTCATTTAAGGCATTGTGGTTTTAAAAGTCAAACGTTCACAAATCACAACACATTCGCAAGTCTAGAGCAATGAGAAATGTCAAAAAATCACTTTTTCCGATGGCGATTATTCACTTCACGAGGAAGTTTGCATGTACTAGGTTAAGCCACTGCACGAGAAAAAGTAAAAGAAAGTCTCCATTACATTTTGCACGGAAAAATAATGCTCAAAGAATTATTCCGGACAAATTGTGACGTTCTATGATTATTTCAATTTTTATAAATTTCTGTTAATCATCTCTCTGTTCCCTTCTTTCCACCATAAGACGTTGTGAGGTCACACGACTAAAATAAAATATGAAATGTGCAAAGAAAATTATTGGAAAGGCCTAATACAAATACGAAAAATATTTTATTCAAATAAAAATGTAAATTGCTTTCAAAGTCGAGCTAAGCCAAGTTGGAATCAGCAAACTGAGTTGGCCTAGAGCATTAGAAAACCGTGATGATATTTTTTTATTTTTTTTTAATCCATCAATATTACATCTATTCTTCAATGGAATATTAATGGTTGATTGCTTGATAAGGGAAGAACTATATTTTGACGCAAAAATGTGATGTGAACCGATTGTCTTAAAATCACTGTTTTCCGGAGAAGTAAAAAAACTTCAAAAATTTCAGAGTTTTTAAAGGTTTTGTAATCAAATGACATCATAGCCATCTTTCAATGGAATTTGGCAATTGATATAGCTTGAAATATGGAGGATAAGCTATATGTTGACAAAAAATGAGTATGTTGATCCAAATGTCACCCAATTGTCATAAAATCACTTTTTTCCGAAGCAGCAAAAAGTCTTTTATAAACTTCTGATTTCACAAAGATTTCTTTTTTAGTCCACCGACATCGTTGTCATCCTTCAATGAAATTTAACAATTGATGACTGTACTCATAGGTGACAGATTATATTTTGACGGAAAAGTGTTTTTCGATCGAAATGTTAATAAATTGTCATAAAATCACCTATATCCAGAGTAATAAAAAACATGAAAATTTCAGATTTATTAAAGGTATTTTCATCCATTGACAATTATTTGTTCCTCATCAAGCGCAGGCAATCAATTTGTCTTGATCTGCAAATGTTTAGATGTTTTGAAAGAAACAGTTGTGTGTATGTAAGATTTTCGAATCTATGTGAATTGAAAATTTTTGAGTTTTATTTTATATCTATACACAAAATTTGTCTTGAGAAAGAAAAATGTAGACATAAAATTTGTCTTTGCTCGACCTGCGTACTAGGCTTAATTCTTGAAAAATTATTCACTCAATTGAATTTGTTTAGAAAAATCATCTACGAAATGGGATTTTTGCTTAGAAAAAAAAAAATGTATTCTGAATATACCTTTTTTTTGCTTGTGATGTAATGGAGGTACTAAAGAGCAAGTTTTGGATTCGTGCAAAAAAAAAAAATGAGATAACACCAAAAAAGTGGGTGGCACTATTCTGTCTGTTCGTCTACAGTCCAAGCGACTTTAGTCTACAAGTCTAAACGTCTTTAAACTTAGTACATAGTGGTTTTTGGTGCTTCAACAATTTTTAAAATTTTGTTTTTTGGAACCAAAAATAAATATAATGGCCAAACAATTTTCTTAAGCAATTTAACTTAATCGTGTTTTTCTCAAAAACGGCTCGACAACTTTTCTTAAAAAAAAATCAATAAATTCCATTTAGTAATGACTTCTTTTAGGTGGGAAATCATTTTTCAAAAAATGGTTTTGAATGGTACCTCCCGAAGAACCATTTTTTAAATTTTCGATTTTCTTCAAAACGGTATGACTGGTTTCAATATTTTTTTTATACAGAGGCTTTCTTAAATTATAAATATTTTTGTGTACTTAAATAAAAAAAATTACTTTTTGGATTTATAAAAAATGTTTCTCAAATTTTGTTTGAAAATCAACTATTTTTTTTGAAACTCCATACTTAAGAGTTTTTAGTACTCTCTAAAGTATTTTTGGAAAAATGTTTACATATATGAAAAATTAACGGTACCTTCCAAACAAAAGTTAAAATACCGAAAAGGAAAATATATTTTTTCTCAAAAATGACTCCTACGATTTTGATCAAACTATCTCCAAATACAAAAATTAATACGATATACTTCAAAAAATAATACAATTTCGCACTTAGCAACTGTTAATAGTGTTTGTCATAGAACGTGTTTTTTATTTTGAATTTTCTCACTATCGACTGAATGGATTTGGATAAATTTTCTTATATATAAATTTCAGATAGCATTAAATCTTATTTATATTGCATATCAAAATTTTCAAAAAAGTAGTATTTGAATTTTTTTTTTGAAAATTCGATATTTCGAAAACAGGTTGGCAAATTTTCTGTGTATGCACATAAATAAATACTTAAGATTTGCATACCAAAAGTTTTCCTTAAAAATGTTTTAAGAATTTTATATATTTATAAGAAATTGGAGAAAACCGCTCCAAGGATTTAAATTATTTTTTTGCCTATACAATTATTATATTCAGTATAGGATTAAGATGGCGTTCTTTTTTACCCCTTAAACTCTCAACGAAGTTTTTTTAGGTAATTTAAACGTCGCATTTCATGCTTTTAAACATTTTCTCTCATAATTTCCATGTCTTTACATACAATTTCCTTAAACCCTCAGTGCCTTGAACATAAGAGCAAGTGCGTGCGACCCAGTCGTGCATTTTATTTTTTCTTATATAAAACCTCCTTTAAAATTTCAATAATATTGCATATCCAAATTTTGGTGAGAGTAAATTTCAGCCCTAAAAATAATTTTTTTTTTTTGAAATTTCAGTATGTATTTTGAAGATGTGTTGATAGTTTTTGTTAGAAACCAACAGCCTTATTTATTAGATTTTTTAGGCGGTTTCTTTTATATTATATCAAATTTCTAAAGATGCAAGCAAAATGAACATAAGCGCAAGCAAGTGCGATCTAGTCGTGCATTTTATTTTAGTATCCGATAGAAATATTCAAAAGAGATAAGATATGAATCAGAACCAAGTAGTGTGATGCTCTTACCCAACTAAGGGCCAGTTTCATATTAGGTTAAATTTGTAATAAGTTTTTCACAGGTTCTGGTCAAATGGAGCTAATCAAACAAAGGGGGCTGATAAGTGACTTCGATAATTAACAGCTCGAATTATGGATTCATTCACAAAAATAACAATAATCATTGATTAAAGATGATTAGCAGTGAACAAACTGGCCCTAAAGCTACTGGCAAATGAGGACCAATCTATGAAAGATCGTAAAATTATTTATCTTTCTTAATTTATATATCACATTCGGGGAGGTCAAAAATTACTCTAATACTTTCTCATAGCTTTTAGAACATTAATTCATGAGGCTTGGATCTTATTGATCTCCAAACATTGCCTCGTACCCTTAAAATGGTCTCAATTTTGGAGCTGATATGACTTTGAATTCACTGATTGTGTGATACAGGGTGTTTTAAAACCACTTCTGTAACTATCTATTTTAATTAGAAGGTCACGATATAGATCACTATTTCTTTTGTACTAAAGAGCTTTAATTTTTCCACGAAGGACTTTGTTTTGGAATTTTTGGATGAGTTAAGCATTTTTGTTTTCTTCTTACAGCCCCATAGTTGAATGTTATATTTGTACAATGTTTAAATGGGCTTCAGGCCCGTGTGAAAAAAAGAAAAAAGAAACCTTACATATATCATGTCAATTTGCATTCATATAATATGTACATATGTAAGTCTATTTATGTAGTTTGTGTTCATTTCTTTTCATAAACCTATAGTAATAAGATACATGGTACCATAAAATAGTGTACATTTCAAACAAACAAGGGATTAACCCCCTTAGTACGAAAGGGAATTAGATACTATACCTTCCGTCAGCAAATTTAAATGGCTTCACAACAATGGAATATTTATTGATTAAATTTAAAGTTTGGTTTAGTTTTTAGCTGTGACATAAAACAATTAAACAGAAAGTATGATTTATTGCATTTATTTTATCATGTTGAGTCTTCGTTGATTAGAGTATATCGTAAATTATCCTTTTCACCGCTAATCTACACAACAAGGGCCGTTTCTAGTACTTAGAACACCTGGGGCAAGCACAAATACAGAACTAAAAAAAGTAATCAAATACTAAATCGTTTTACTTTAACTGTCTTTATACCGAATCAAAACTAGTACCAAAATATTTTATTATAGGTTACCAACGAATGACCGACAAAAAAAGGCGATAAAAAGTTGAAATATCGATTTATATCGACTTTTTTGGTTATTAATACATAAAATGTTTACCTTCAAGCTTTGAGAAAAAGTAAGCTGCCTTGAAAGAAAGTCGAGAAGAGCATCGATTCTTATTGACTTGTCGATATTTGTTCCCAATACAAGTATAAACATAAAGTGGATATAGATCGACAATTTAATAATTCGACATATTTTCTGTCGTTCATTTCAACGTAACTTAAAATACAACGTTTTCCTTGGAATGTTTGTCCGGAATCAGCAAAAACTCAAATCATACATTCTTGTCTAACTTTATAACATGAATTTAACAGTTATTTGATGTTATCGAACATTTTAGATTATGTTTTAAATACATTTTCTTTTTGATCGCCTTATTTGATTGATGACAATCCAAAGTAAGTTAAACGCACTTTTAAACATCATTCCCTAATCTCTGATCAAAATATCGGACGTTTTCAAAAACGGGTGGTAAAAGTCAATTTGATCGCCAAATGATCGTCGTTTTTTGAAGCAGATATTGCGTCATGACTAATAGTATTGAACCGTGGTGTTTGCAGAAAATTTGTTTGATCAACGCCAGTCAATTTACTTGCAAACGCATTGACGTTTACAAAACACGCTCTAGCTTTTCAATATTCATCAACTCGATTTGTGTACTGCCCAGTTGCACCGTGGATGATGAATTCAAACATCTGACATAAGCAAACTTGATTATTGAACACAATGCTAACGCAAAGTAAAAAAATAGATGGTATTAGGTGTGTTAGACACCGAGTTTCAAATAGTTTCAGACAGTCAGATCTAGTGCAACCCCGTTCCACAAGTGAAATATTGTACTGGCCTGCACTAAATCTGAAAACGGCTTAAAAAAAATAAAATAAAAATAAGGAATTGGGAATTTATAGAAATTCAAAACTGATTGTGAATGTGAGGACAAAAGCGCATGATAACACAACAACAAATTGAAATTGAAATTGTCAGAAATAAAAAATGGCTGTTAACGTGGGGAAAAATACACGCAAACACAAGACCAAATATTGACTGAACAAAATTCAAAATTCTAATGATATTACCTTATGTGTATTGTGCTACTAACATAGTAAAATTTATGTTTTGGAACAGAAGACTTGCAATTTGCGCTTAAAAATATTCTGCAAACACATCCTGTCTATTTTTTTGTTCAGTCAGTGTTTAAAAAAATCCAAATTTTTGCTCCCGAGATTATAAAAATCGTATTTTATCGACATATCGCATTCAAATATAATATGAGTAGCAATAATATTTTCTCATTTTTTTCTACATAAACTCGCCTTGTGTCAGCTTTTACGCCATGGTGATGCCTTTCATGGAACGTGGCGAGCCATTCACAGTACGGCGCGGCGCCCTTCACAGCAAGGCACCTGGGACAGTTGCCCCATTTCCCCACCTCTAGGCACGGCTCTGTACAAAACTACAAAATTAAGTATTGTGAGGAATACATATCCTTAGCTTTGCCACATGCTCCCTTATTGGCTAGGTTCAGTACAGTATGTAGTGGTCTGGTCCTGCGGCAACATATTATCAGTTCATTTACTTGATATTAAATCCACGTAACATTGAGTTCGGTTAGAAAAATTGAGATGGCAAGCCAGCTAACTCTCGCCTGGTAAAGTCGTCTGGCCGTTCATTTCCCTTTAACTCAATTGTCAGCGATAATTCAGATAAAAGTGACTTGACGGATTATCCTATAGGTTTTGAACTCATCTAATGTAAGATCAACTCAGACAAGGTTGTGAAATTTAGGGGTGCTTCACTGTTTGAGAAGTAAATAGTATTTTTATGTGACAATTTTGGCCCCTGTTTTAGTGCTTTGCATCTGTTCCTGAAAAACAATCCAAAATCACCATAGAAACCATATCATCGCTCTGCTGAGACAGAATACCACAAACAAAATTTCTAACAAAAAACTAAATTTTTTTTCGAAAAATGTAGGTAAAATTTTTTCTTTCATATAGTTTTTAAGGTTTTGACCATTTGGCCTTTTGAATATTGATGCTATACATAAAAATTTGGGTTACATCGCATCAGGTCATGCAATCAATATTTTCAAAGAAACAAAAGATTTACTGAAAGACCAAAAAAATTAATTTTTGTACTTTTCTTAAAATAACGGTAAAGGGTTAAAAAAATAACATTTAAAGAATCTTGCGGAAAACTTACTTAATTTTTCAAAATGTTCCTTAAATTTTGTACTAATTCCTATTTAACTGACAAAAAAAATTATTAGGTTACAAAATGGCGACCTTAAAAAAATGCCTGCCTTTTGTCATTTCTGGTAAAAGTGCAATAACGGTCATGACAAGAATGATAAAAAAACAAATCTCAAAATAAAAACAAATATGAAGCTATAAAATGGTTATTGTTTCAACTAATTGCGAGCATTCATCACAAAGATACCTCTCTTCAAAGAAACAATAAAAAAATTGAAAAACAAAATTTTGTTCCCTTAATTTTTGTTGCCTAGTGTATTTTCAAAATTGCAACATTTTAGGAGCTATTCAATGTGGATAAAAAAAAAAGTGATATGAAAAAAGTGGGCGTGGTAGTGTGCGGATTTCCAAAAATATTCCACAAACAGAGGAGAATTTTACTACAAATTTTCAGCTTTTGTTAGGACGCAAAATATATAGAAAATTCAAATTTCAAAATAGTGGGCGTGGCAAAGGGCATTTTATCTTAACCTTCGCTCCACTTCTTTTTGAAAACGAACTCTTTAATCCATTAATTTATCATTTTAAATATTGCAATGACTGATTTCGTTATAATTTATCAATTCTAGATGGAATCGTCGTTCTTGATGATGAATACATCAAACAAAACCGCAAGGTTTTCGTTCAACTTCTTTGCAACTTCCGGTATGGACGTGAGGAAGACGAAATGATGGGCCTTAATTTCCAAAAGGAACTTACCTTGGCCTCCATGCAAGTTTATCCTCAGCAAAAAGTTGACATGAACCTGACCAAGTTGCAGGATCGTCTTCTGCCCAAGTTAGGTTCAAATGCCTTCCCTTTTGTACTAGCAATGCCACTTAGCTCACCAGCATCAGTGGTGCTACAGCAGAAGGCCAGCGAGGAGGGACAACCCTGTGGAGTGCAATACTTCGTAAAGGTCTTCACTGGAGATTCTGAAATTGATCGGTCTCATCGTCGCAGCACGGTTAACCTGGCGATTCGCAAGGTGCAGTATGCACCAACTAAGCCAGGCATTCAACCATGCACGGTGGTGAGGAAGGACTTCCTCTTGTCTCCAGGTGAATTGGAGCTAGAGGTGACATTGGACAAACAGTTGTATCATCATGGAGAGCGTATGGCCATTAATGTTTGTGTGAGAAATAACTCCAACAAGGTAAGACACAGCACCAGATTGATTAAGCAGGACCAATAATTACAACAAAATTTGTTTCTCCATTCAGGTGGTCAAGAAAATAAAAGCTATGGTGCAACAAGGTGTTGATGTGGTGCTTTTCCAAAATGGCCAATTCAGGAATACTATTGCTTTTGTGGAAACTAGTGAAGGTTGTCCAATACAACCTGGATCGAGTCTACAAAAGGTTATGTATATGGTTCCGAATTTGGCTGCAAATATCGATCGATCAGGAATTGCAGTTGAAGGTGATGTTAAGCGCAAGGAAGTTGTATTAGCCTCAACAACTTTGTAAATATTCTTTTCAAAACTTATTTTTGGAGTGAATTTAAGTTTTTTTTTTTTTTATTTCTAGACTGGCTGCCCAAGAAAGTCGGGACGCATTCGGAATTATTGTTTCGTATGCGGTAAAGGTAAAACTTTTCCTTGGCGCTTTGGGAGGAGAACTTTGCGCGGAATTGCCATTCATCTTGATGCATCCAAAGGTAGGAAGAATTTATCACAGTTTGATTTTGTTTTTATTAGGCGTGTCCAGATCAAAAGATTAGAAGGTGTGTGTGGACACAACTTTTTTTTGAAGAGATTTGTGGTCCAGTTTAATAGTCATACAGGAAGCTTGAGTGACTCTCTATCATTTGACTGATGGCTATTAATCTGCACCAAATAAAAAAAACATTAATAATATAACTAATTAAAAAAATATTTTTTTATAGCCAAGTCGCAAGCAGGAAGAAGCTGGCGCTGAACCAAATTTTGAGAAAAACGTCATTTAAACCAAAAATTATTAAAAAAAAAAAATAGTAAAAATTGAAAACAAAAAAAATGGATGATTTTCTAATGAAGGACTGACCGAGCTTTTATCGAAGGACTACGCACGCTAATGAAACTAGAATCAAACTAAAACTTTTTCGAGTTTTAAGAAATTGATTTTTTTTTATAAGATTTTTTCTTTGATTTTGATGATATTTTTTTTTTCGTTTATAGCAAAATACATATAACACATAATTTTAAGATGTCAATGCAAAATCGATCACATCGTCGGTTTATTATTTAAAGTAAGAATGATGACGTTGCATAGCAACTTTATTATTATATGAAAAATAAACATAAATATATATTAAGTTGATGCAAGTACCTAATTACATACTATATATTATATTGTACCTACATATATATATATTTAGATACTAGGTATAATACAAGTAAGAATGCAATAAAATCTTTTCCAATATGCTGAAAGAAAAGATAATAATAAAAATAATAAAAAGATGAATATAATTTTTAAATAAATTTATTCTTCGAAAATGTGTTTGTGATAAATTTAGGAAGAGAAATAAATTGAAAACAAAATGATAAGAATTTATTTTATTTTTAAAAGAATAGGTACAAGAAAAATAAAAAAAGTGGGCGTGGCATATGGTTAGGTTCTTCTGTTCTTATTTATGAAAATTACCTATCTGAAGAGGGATAGGTAAAATAAATCAAAAAATGCCTTATCTTACCACTTTTCTTAAGGCAACGCAACGTTTTCGTACGAGGAATTGAATGATGGATGCCAGGGTTTGGTAAAGAATGCAATCTTTTGTGAATGCAATTATTTGTGACTCTAATCAAAAGATTGCATTCCTTGACTTCACTTTGGGACTGCGACTTTAAATCCGGCAATCATCATTCATTTGACTCAAAAAGATTGCAATCAGTTTTTTCTCCATTAATTTTATAGCAATCAATAGAATGCATTCATTGCATTCTTTGCATTCTTTTGCATTTCCTTGCATTCTTTTGCATTCCTTTGCATTCATTTTACAATCTTTGCATTCATTTGCAATCATCTGCATTCAAAATTTTGTTCTAACATACTACACCTTCTGAATATGTCTTATGTCTGTAAGCATGTGTACGTAAACGCTGGCTTACGCATGTTTGTGCAAATTTTATATTTTATTTTTAAACCCAAACATTTTTTTTTCAAAATTTTGATGCAAAAAAATGTTTACTTTTTATAGGATATTTTGTATATACATATATTTTGATTGAAATCGGTTCAACCGTTTGTTGCAATTTTATTTATTAACCGCGAATTGAATTAATTAAACTAATTATGGTTTATCAATACTTAAAGACCACGACTTTGGATATTCGAATCCACCAATTATTAAGTAAATAAAACAAAAATAATAAAAATGCACAAAGACCGGTGTGTGTCGCGATTGGTAAATTTCCAGAATGAAAGGAAAGAGAAAATGGAATGCGTTCAATAAAAAATGCAGCTGGGCAGTAGAGTTGGGCAGTTTAATTCATTTGAGTAAGCGATCAATTCAGTTCAATTAACGCTACTGAACTATTTCGTTCATTTTAGTTCAATTTAGTTCAATAGTCCAGTTTGTGAATAAGCAAGGTAGAGATATATTACAATTTGGAAATCGGTACATGAGCCCAATTGATTAATAAAGAGTCGAAATTGAAACGTTGTTCAAACTTCAAACTCACTCAACTGAAGTTGTATGGTCTATTAAAAAAAAACTTAAAAGAAAATATACAAAAAGATGAGCTTTTCTCTTTCGTTGAGCAAAATTTAACGAACTAAATGAACTAAGTGTATGAACTAAGTTCACTAGTTCACTTAAGTGAATTAGTTCCTTGAACTAGTTCGTTCGTGAATTACACAAGCCTACTGGGCAGCAATTAGAGGCGCGACCATCGGTTTCGCTCAGTGAAGGGTTGATTCGTAAAAGAGGAATGTTTTATTAATCGAACGCCTAATCTGTGCTGGAATAATAAAATAAAGAGGTACATATATTAATGTTTTAACTAAACGAAGGAAGTACAGGGTGGACTTCCAGGATGTTTTTTTTTTATGGTGAAACTTGCCAAAACCTGAAACAATGTAATTCTTTTTCTAAGTTAAATCACAACACAAGATTAAATTTCCAAAAAGAATTTAAAATTTTGTATTAGGGAAATTTTTATATCTATATCTATCTCTTTTATCGCTCTTCAGTATGGTCACACAAACTTTCAGTATAGTCACACAATTTTCAAGTATGGTCACATTAAAAATTTCATGTGGCCCCCTTGCCGAAAAAAATGATCACATTGCTCTCCAGTATGGTCACACAAACTTTAAATATGGGCACACTACTTTCAAGTATGGTCATACTAAAAGAATTCACGTTTTCCTTGTCGAAAAAAAATACTACATGACTTTAAGTATAGTCAAACCATTTTAGAGTATGGTCACACTAAAAAAATTCATGTGGTCCCTTCTTTTTGAAAAAATTATCAGACGACTCTAAGTATAGCCACACTGTTTTCAAGTATGGTCAAACTACAAAATTTCGTGATGTCCCCCCCTACCGAAAAAGTTATCACACAACTTTAAGAATGGTCACATTATTTTCAAGCACTCACATATTTCATGTGGTCTCCCCTTGAAGAAAAAATTATAACACGACGTTAAGAATGGTCATGACATTTTAGAGTATGGTCAGACAAAAAAATTTCATGTGGTCCCCCTTCTCGAAATAATTACTGCACGACTTTAAATATGGCCACAACATTTACAAGTATGGCCATACTAAAAAACCCTTGCTGACAAAAATTTCATAGGAAAAATTGAAAAAAATCCAAGTTTCAAGCAGTGTGAATCATTAAGCACCTGTCTAAATCAATGATGCCAGATCGGGGGATTTATCCATTTGTGTGAGATTTCCTTATTTAAAATAAGCTAAAAGGGTTAAAGGGATTTTTCCAATCTCGCAGTACAAAAAAGGGATTTTATTTTAAGGCAAAATTATTTCCAGTTTCATTAAGAATTAAAAATTAGTCAACCATCGATCAAATGAAATATTTTCATGTCTATAAAAAGACATTATGAATATCTGAAAGCGTTCATTTTCTTTTTTCTATTTATTTTATAAAGGATAAGTAGTAGTAGCATTGATCATATTTATGTTCACTTGTATAGTTTAAAATCAATGTAACTTGTGACCCCTCCCAACAAAAAGACTGAATTTAATTAAATAAACGTATTTTTAAATTTATTATTTCGTGAGATAAATGTGGGATTTTTTAAATTTTGGCGAGGGATAAAAGGGATTTTTAAGGTTTAACCGTGGGATATCCTGCTTCCAAAGTCTGACATCACTGGTCTAAATATGCATAACAATAAAACAGATGGTAGAAGAAAAATATTGTGTGGGGTGATTTGTGATTTTCAACAAAATATACTTAAAATAAAAACAAAATAAAAAGCATCGAATTTATAATGGGTTTCTCACCAAAATATGCACTCCAGCAGCTGAATAACTTTATGTAAATCATTATTATTCCTATATATTTCTAGAAACAAATAATACTCTGGTCTTTAGTTTTACAAGAATAAATATCAATTTCGGATGAAAAGTATTTTATTTCCATCAAAGTTACGAAAACTTTTATAACATACACAAAAATGTTCTGATTATATTCATCAGAAATGTTCAGCAGAAACACGCGTGACATTCATGTATCATTGTTCACCGTCAGCTCCAATGATTTCTTAAGAAAAATCAAAATCATCAGAAAGGAGAATCTAGCTATTTCTGACGACCTTGTTCGCATTCTTATGAACAAACCGTTCATAATGTAAGCTCATTTATAAGAACTTGGAGTTTTGATACTTTTGATTTGTGTGAGAGATCGATTGTTGCTCAAAATACCCGTCCAATGTAACTATAATGCTACTTTCCAGATTTTCCACCAAAGAATCCAATGTTTTGATTTCTTCTTGAAATTATTGCTTTTTTGTGATTAGAAATTCTATGTAAATTTTTGTTAGATTAAAATTTCCTGGAATTATTGAACGATGTTGTGGGCAACTATGAAGAAGCCAATCTTTCCTACATTTCACCCTCCAAAACCAGTTTGTCTACATTGTTGTATTTGTAATTTCACTTTGTGTCAATGAATAGTTGTGAATTGCAACAACAATAAGATCTGTGTTGAATGATGTGCTGAATGACGAGTTGATTCTATGTATGCGCTGTTTTCACTGTTTTTCACTAATACTTTGCAAATCTAATACATCAGCTGTTCGCTTCAGCTTGTAGGCAAATCAAATTGACAGCTGAGGATTGTAATCTTTATATTGTTTGTCTATGGTTGTGGCTATGAATTTATTTTGGTTAAAGGCGTTTATCCCTATAAAAAAAAAAAACAAACAAACAAAGATTTACCTGCTGTTGGCGTGTTTTAAAATTTTTTCAGTTGAAAAAAAAAAATTAAATTATTCAAACTCAATCATTTCGAAGAAAATTCACTACTCTTCCACACTCTGCAGAACAAAACAATTGAATATACACAAAAAAGAACTTTGCACATCCTTAACCGAAGCTTCCCGCCATATTGCCATCGCCACAACATGGAAATTCATTTCAAGTATTACGATTATGACGTGTTATCATAATCTTTATGTACTTATTATATCTTCTGTATTTTGATGGTGTTTATTTTAAGTACACAGTAAAATATTATGCTGTATGCATGAGAATATTAGGACAAATAATAACAATATAAACGACATACGAATAGCGGTATAAAATTAGAATATTTTAAGATGCTCATTTTTCGATTATGATGTATCACAAATTGTGTAGATAAAAATTCAACTACCATTGCGTTCGACATAAACTGCTATTTACGATGGGTCTCCAAATGTTCATAAAATAGAAAATGGTACATACACAACACAATACTATGTTAATATAGGTACATTCTTAAGAAGATGTAAATCAACTGGTAATATCTATCCCCAAAGTATATACTGGTCTATAAATTCAAGCGCATTATTATACTTTGTGAAGATAAAGCAGAATACTTTAAGGCGGTTATTATATGCTTTTGTTTTTGTACTGAAAAGTCTATGCAATTCATTCAATGGAGAAGCTTAGGGGGAGGCGATTTTTGACCATCGATTGTGATCTTACAAGTCTTAGGTCAAAAGTCCGAAATGTCTATGCGAATATTTAAAAATTAGTGGATACGATTTTTAAAGAAGTCCCAATGTAGTTTAAAGTTCAATGCTTACACCAGACAAACAAGTAATAATGTGCCATTGAGCCAAATCTGTACGTTGAGAAAGTGAAAATTTTTGCGGAACTTATTGCTTTTAAATTAAATTCAGCTTTGCTTGCTTTTAGTGAATATTAATTCATGCTTTATAGGCTATTGATAATGTCACTTGAAAAAAAAACTAAGACGTTCATTTTTATTATAACAATCAATAATTGGGATATTGAATGAGAAAACTATTAAATTCGAGGGTGCATTTTAGAAGGGAGGGGGGGGTGTGTTGCAGAAAAGCACCCTTTTCGGGTTATTGCATGCAACTCAATAACCTTTTTTGTTATTCATAAAAATCCACCGAGAAACGGGAGGTAAGCAGCTCCAGCTAAAAAATCAAAGTTTTGGTTTTTACTGTACGGCACCTATCTGTCAAAATTAAGCCCGTGAAATAATTGTTCGGCACATTAATTCTCGAGCTAAATTCTCGCAGGTTCTTTTATTTGTGAGATTTACGTGACCTTTACATTTTGAAAATGAAATTTAAGAACGAAAATATTCATGGAAAAATGATTTATCAATGCAGAAGAAAAAAAAATCTATTCTAGTTGATTATTTTCACTTGAAATATAAAAATACAATTCTTTTAAATTGTTGAATAAAATTTCTTTTCAGAGAACATCTGTTTTTTGTGATGTATTCTCCACAAAAATTTTAGGTCAAAATTTAGCTAGGATTTTAGCTTTTGTTTGGAGAGAAAATTGGGAGCGAAATTTTAGCTCGATCTGCGTACTAGGCTTTAAAGTAAAATAAATGGTATTTTGGGCTATTTTGAGAAGCTTGTATGATGATACGGTCATCCTTAACCATTCAAAGTAAAACATAATAGGTAAATACATTTTTTTTTGCAGTTTTAGGGTTACCATCTATTTTTTTCAAAGCTTAAAATAATTGTCAATAACAACAAACTTGCTCCTAAGAACCTAGTTTTTGAACATTTGTTAGGTAATAATACCTTCTTCGACAAGAAAAAAAAATAGCCCCAGGCGAGTTTTTTTTTTGTCGAAAATGCTAGCTATTCGAGCTCAAAGTTTTTAAAGCAAGTATTATAGGAAATTTCAGTCTCTACAACGAAACTCATCAAGCACTAATTTTTTCATGTCGAAGAAGTTGTAATTTGCTAAGAAATTTTCAAAAACTGGGTTTTTAGAAGCAAGTTAGTTGTTTTTGGTAATTATTTTAAATTTTGAAAAATTAGATGGCAACCCCAAAACTGCGAACATATTTTAGTTTCCATATTATTTTTTACTTTAATGGTTAAGAATGAATCATACACATAGTATAAGCGTAATATCTTATAAGCTTCTCAAAATAGCCATTAAAACTATTTATTTTACTTTTATCTTAAAATAAGTTTACTTTGAGCGATTATTCTCAAAATTTTTTTCTGAATATGTCATTCTAAAGAAAATTAAATCGTCTTTCTTTTATATGGAACAATGGCCATACCTATCTCTACAGGCAAAACAGTTATAGAAAAATAGGTACAAAAAAAAACAAAAAAATTGATTTTTCACATTTTTTTTGTAATATTTTTTTTTTTTTAAATTTTGGTAACTAACAAAAAAATTAATGAAACATTGTTTGTTTTACTGTCTACAAAAAAGGCTGTAGTCATTATCTCGAAATTTTGCTTCGTTTTCGAGTTATATACAAAAACCTAAAAAAGGGTGCTTTTGAACCCCCACCAAAATGTGCTCTCGACCGTAACAGCACTTTACGGTTTTTCCATTTTTAATGACCCATCTATTGATTTGTACAGTAAAAACCCATGAACGTCTTAGTAACTTATTATCCTGTTTTCAAGGACATAATCCGTTGAGTCAATTGAATCCAATTTCAATTCAATTCCATTCAATTTTTGATTGGATAATACAGTAAGACTAATGGTCCATTGGCCAAACCTTGTATTTTGGGTAGGACAAGGTTATTTTCTTTTGATATGCGTAGGGGACTTCAGTGTGAGTGCAAAACTCAATTTTCGAGGTTGAAACCCTTCCCAATTGTCCGCCATTTTGAAGAAGTGGCGGAAATGGGCTTCCACTATATCTTGAAAAAAAAACTTTTTTGGTGGAAAACTAGATTATCTACAATTTATGTTTATTTACTTTTGCAGCAAAAATTGAAAGTAAAGAAGTTTTCTCTTTTTCTTATGAAACAAAATTCCACACATTCTTCTTCAATTCTTCACATTCTTCTAACAAAATTTTAAATCTACTCGTATGAATGCACATTTGTAAATTGTTCAAATATTTTAGATTTGAAGTTTGCAATAAATTTCCCTTATTTGTTTAATCCATCTTTGAATATTTTTACTAACGTTTGGATATAAAGAAATATATATTAATTTTTTTTTTGAAAATTCAATATTTTAAAAATGGGTTGATGACTATTTTTGAAACTTGGTCATTAATGTGTTTTATTTGTTATTTGTTTGCTCTATCCACAAAAATTATGTACGTATTTTTTCATTGAGCTGAATAAAAGGCAATATAACCGTTAAAAACATTTTATCTTGCAACTTACATAATTATGTATTTGGCTAGTCATGAGTTCGTAAAAAAAGACCGAGCTCAAAATGTTGTTATTACGATGTGGAAAGACGAATAAATTGAGTGTCATAATTCGGTCTGTCTGTCCGTTGGGCTCAACCTTAACGGCAGAATAATTTTTTTCAAAATTGGAGCCTAGGGTTAACATGTCAATCTTCCCACACATTCAAAAATTTTAGTTTAGAAGCAAAAAAAAAAAAAAACTTACCAATTTTACGAAATGAAAAAAAATTCATACTGACTTGCTAACTTCACTGTGAAGTTAGGAGAAATTTTTTTCGTTGAAATGCAAAAAAAAAAACTGACTTTTGGTGGAGTGCTTTGTTTCGACGTCTTAAGCATTTCTAAAAAAAGTTCCGTGAATTTGGGCCAGGGTAAAATTGTGTAGGGAATGTAAAAGGGAATAAAAATCAGTTTTTTCTTTATTTCTCGAAAACTATTAGTATTTTTGAAAAAGTGTGAAGTAACAGATTGTAGCTTATATAATTTTACACGAAAACTGTATTTAGACTGTTAAATAATCTAAAAAATAATCTATAAACGAACTTAGTAAGTTTATTAATGTTGAAGTTATAGCGTGTCAAAGTAAAACTTTTGATTTAATACTATAAAAGGGACGGATAAACGTTTTTTTTGTAAATAGTTAGTGCGTTGTACTGTCATGCCAGAGGTCTGGGTTCGATTCCCAGCCACTGTCACCTAAAAACAAAAATGTTTTTCCAGAGGTACTGTCTTTTGCGAGGAACTGACAAATACTCCAAGAGTATACTTATCATGAATAAGTGCTTCATCTAGCCGTTCGGACTCGGCAAAAAAATTGTAGGTCCCCTCTATTCCTGCTAACAACACACACAGAGGAATTTTTGAGAGTTGTAAGTCACTAGGCCCTGGTTCTTCACGAGTTGTTGCGCCACCAAATTTAATTCATTTATTTTTATTTTTTTATTTATAATGCTAATGATTTCTGATGAAATTGATGATTTCATGTTAACATACTGAAATATTTTTTATTTTTAAATCTGGCATAGTAAATTTTTATTAAAAAAAAAACCGCCAAATTTCGAGAGGGTATTTTTCCCAATAAAAAAATCTCGAGTGGGTAGTGCTTCCCATACAACCCATATTATCTGCCGCACCTGAGTTATAAAATAAAGTTCGGACAGCAATTTTAAGAAATTAGAAGCTTTAAAAAATATTTTTCTCTATTTTGAAACTGAATGAAGACGAACACCAAATTATACGAATTCAAAAAAAAGCGTATAACGCTTAAAAAAATATGCGACTTAAACACACTCTAGTCATCTTTTCAAACAAATAACATATCAACATTATATAATTTCACTACGAGTAAAAAAATTAAGAACTACGTATATCTTCTTAAAAAATCCTATTTAATAGTTAAATCTTATTATTAGTTTTTGTCACTTTTTTAAAAGTGGATTTTTGTTCTGGCCTTTCCAGTTTCGAGTTACAGTCAAATAAATTCCAATTGCTAGCATAATAGCCCCAATTGCTGTCAAAGCAATTCCACAATAAACTCCATATGATGGTAGTCCAAGTGCCAACTAAAATAGAAAAGTTAAACATAAAAAAATGGATAGATTTATCGAGTCAAGGTTTAATAGACCTACCCTAACTTCAGCTGCAAGTGTTTCATCAATTTCAGCCCTTTGTGAAATTGTGAAGAAGGGAGCATAGAATTCCTGGTGAATATTCTTGTAAATCCTGGAAAATAAATTCAAATTCAATACGGCTTTTAGAATAAGATCAAGTTAAGAAAAAATTCAAAAATTTAAAGTGCGTTTTTATTTGAGAGTAGGTAAAAAGACTACGAGACTCAAGCAGCTCTGTAGTGAAAGGACTCTTTTAACTCGTAATGGAAAAATCCATGTTAGTTTTGAATTTGCGTTACTTTCATCACCGAGTTCCAAACTAAACAATAAATTAATTATTCAGTCACAAATAAAAAAAAATTAACTGTTTTAGAGAAAGCTTCGGCCTTAGAGCTTAGATCTTAAGGATATTATAACTTTTGAAGAAGTTTTATTCCGGTAGACTCTGAATCTTAATTTTTTTAAAAACCTATAACTGGTCAAATTCACTATAGTAACGCTTTTTGGAAATATGTTATTTTTCCATAAACAAATAACTTATTTAACTTTAAAACTCATCAGTAACTTACTTGAAAGAATTATCCCTTCGAATCCGCAAGCTTATCATAACATCAGCATTCACTACCAGCGGCACCCCTAAAGTGGGCTCCATTAGAATGGAAAACGTGTGTTTTTCTGGATCAGGTGCTATACCAGTAATATTCTCTCTATAGCTCGGATCAGCTAAATAAAAGTGAGAATGTGACATAAACATCGGCGCTCCAGACGTACATGGCCCCAAATCGATGACACCAGTTTTTTGACAATGATCACTCTCCTTCGGACAGAAGCACTTCATATTCGGATAAACTTCTCCACTATCGAATGTCATTTCATTGGTTCCATATTGAATAGCATCAATGCCCATTTTGCGTTTATTTTCGCCAGCAAATAAATTTATGTATCTACAAGTGTCTGGAATGAACATTGATATAGCTTCGTCCCTGGGCCTATTTGGCACCCATAAATCTCCTGTACTTCCATTTACTTTTCCGCATTCACCTTCATAGTATCCGGTGTGTGTGCTTCCATTCCAATGTGTCAGTTGACCCATTTGAGACAAATCACCTTGTCCCGTATGAACGGTGTATGTTCCTTCATAATCTTTTGTGCCATTTCTATCCAAAAACAATGCAAAATAGGGTGATTCAATTGGAACGTCAGTTCGGTTCAATTTGAATGCAAAATCAAGGAATCTGTCATAGAAACCCTTAAAAAGCCATTCATTAGCAGTTTTAGTCCACGTTAAAGTTCCACCATTGGCATTTAGCATTGTATTGAGAAGAAACTTTTTGGCTTTACCCTCGTATCGCATCATATTCGCCACTGACTTAAAAATGAAAGAGAAAATTTGTGGGTAATAAATTTCATCTGGATACAAAACTGCAAATAGTTAAGTAACTTTAGTTTTTGAAAAAAAATTACAAACAGTTTAGGTATTTAAATTTTATTTTTTTACAGAATCAATTATTATTAATATTATTAGTGTCTTAAAAAAAAAACATCACTTTCGTAGATACAATAATTATAGGTAGGACTTTTGGCTATATCGTTTATGCAATGAAACTGCTTATTTTTAATTACTAGAGCAACTTAGTCACCTTTCAAAGGAGTCAACTGAGTGTCTAAAAACTTTAAGTTTTATGGTTAGAAGGGCATTGAGAAGAGGAGTGAAAATTTAATGGGATTTTTTGTCATTCCTTCTTACATTTCATGCAGTCTGCGTTCGACTTATTGATAGACTTTAAATGGAAACTTCAAAGTTTTCTAGAGATTTTGTTTCTCCATGAGACAGGTACAAATTTATTGAGTTAAGAAGACAGAAAAGATCCAAAAGTTTTGGGTAATTCAGTCCTTCTTTCAAACATGTTCAAAATTAGGTTAAGGGAGGGAAAGAAAGTAGCATTTATTTTGTCGGTGTGGTGGAGTCCCTGTGTTGCGTTTTATATGTATATATGAATAGATGAAACAGTAAAAATAAAATAATTAAAAGAAATTAAAAGCTAATTTTTGGAAAAATTTTTAATTTATTTAATTGTAACTTAATCACTATTTTAATTCTAAAGGAACCATCATCGGGCTTAGTTTGGGCTAAGTGATTAGGAATTCTAACCTTGTGGATTTTTGTAAAAGAATTTAGCGTATGAAAGCGTATGACAAGGCCTCCACTATGTCACTGACGAGTCCAAGTGAGTAACCAGAATTTTGAAAAACAGAATTTTGACCTACAGAATTTTGAAAGCAGAATTATGACCTTACATAATTTCGACCCCAACTCACTATCTACACTTTAAGCTATGAAAAAAATAATGCTTTCTGAAAACTTGATTAAGTATGAATACGTAGAACATAAGATATAGAGAAAAATTTAAAAGTCTTTGGAGATGTCATTTACAAAAAAATGTCTTTACCTATACATACAATTCTTAAAAAGAAAAGTTTTTTAGCAAAAATTTTGTTATCTACATAATTAGAATTAAAAAATTTGTCAACCCGGATATTGAATTTCCAGGGAAAATTTTGAGATTTTCTTTTTTTTTTTTAATTAAAAAAAATGTTATTAAAATTTTGTATGTGCAATTTTTTTCAACTTGCATTTTTAAAATTTGTACAGGTTGTTAATTTTAAATGGAAAGCGTTCGACTGTTAAAATGTGGACTGAATTTTGATCGACAAAAAAAAAAGCTGACAATTTAAAATCCAGACTATTTAAATGTTAATTGAAAAGTTGTCGGTAAAAATGTCGATTTGACTTGAGCACTTCGCTCAGTTGATTTTCCTGCAGGTAAAGAACTAAAATCTTGTAAATGATTCGGTTAATTGATCGAAAAATCAGACAAAATGGTCGTTGCAATAATAAGTGGGGAGTATTGTATTTGATTTCATTATAAATGGCGGTTTAACTCTAAGCCGTGAGGTTCGAGATCAAGTTATTAGAGATATATAATATATATAAGAAAAGAACAAGAAAGCACCTCAGCATTTGGCCATGTAACCAATTGAGGATTATGCAATACCCTTTTCAAAAATTTACGACACATAGACGTTCAGAAGAAAAGACAAGCATTATTTTTCTCTCCAATATTTTGAAGAGCATAACTGCTATAGAACGAATTAATGTCCTTTCAATGACCTTTGCAACGATGTATGACACGTTCATGTCGAATAGTTCAAATACTTAGTCCATTCTCTTCTTCAAAAAAAAACAAAAAACAAAAAATCTGGAATATTTTTTTAAAAATCAAAAATATTTGTTTGAGTATTTCTGTTTCTGTTTATATTCCTTAGGAGCTTCTGCATAAAAAAATGATTGAAATCAGTGATACCATTTTCAATAAAATTGAAAATCGAAAAAAAATTCTCTGGGAGTGGGAGATAATATGTACATATATTAAGGAGCATTTTTTGAAAAATGGTTTTCTAAACAAAGGTAACCCTTACTTAAACAAAATCTATCTATTTGAAATTAAAAAAAAAGTGGAGCAATTTTTGAAAAAAAATTGAAATTTTGTTATATGGCTGCACAAAATTCTATACCATAAGTTTTGGCTCATGAAAAATATAAAGTGCACGACTGGGACACATCGCATGAAATTGCTCTTATTTTCAAAAGACTGAGGGTTTCAACAAATTGTACGTTGATATGAAGACATAGAAATTAAGAGAGAAAAATAAACTAAAACAATTCTTTTAATACACTAGTCGCGGAAATCAAAGGAACAACATTTTTTTTTTTTCAATTTTTATTAGTGTTTTTAGAAAAGCTGCATCTTTTTTATGAGTGATTGTATTTCGTTGAAACGAAAAGCATTATACAGTTTTATGTTTTTTGTCTCCATATTTGTTTTCAAATAACTTTTTACTGACACCGAACGATTTTGTTTAGTTTTTGTGTTTTTTTTTTAAAGTCTACACTTTCAAAGATAATTTTCTTGAGTTAATCCAATGAAATGATCTGACAACCTTCAATCTTCAATTAAATTTGTTTTGTGGTCCAAAACGTATTTTTTTTCATTAAAAATCAGATAATCCATGCAAAAAAAATGTTGCGACCACAAAAAAAAATCAGTTTAAGCTAAATTAACAGGTAATCAGATCGTTTCATTTGATTAACTCAAAAAAAATTGTCCTTGAAAGTGTAGACTTTCAAAAAAACACAAAAACCAAAAAAAAAAATGTTTGGTGTCAGTTCTTACAATAACGCAATAACGGTAATTTAAAAAATTTTCTGCAAACAAATATGGAGACAAAAACTATAAAACAGTATAATGCTTCTTGTTTCAACAAAATACGACCACTCATCACAAAGATACAGCTTTCCAAAAAACTCTTACTAGTCAATATTAAAAAAAATTTGTTCCATTAATTTTCGTGCCTAGTGTAGTTTAATGTGAAGATAGAGAATGCCGTCTAAATTCATGATCAAATACAGTCAACTTCATCTAAGTCAGATTTTTACAGGATGTCAAAATAAGTTCCAGTTATAGAGAGTTTTAGAAATATTCGAGTTTGAGAAAAATATATTTTTTTAAAAACATTTAATGAACATAAACTGAAGATATAAAATTGATAAATAAATTGAACTAATAAAACGAAGATTTTCGCTTCTCGTAAAAGGGATTACCTCTACCAATATAGCAATGAAGTTATTTAAAAGTTAAATTTTGTATATGTATATAATTTTCAGTTTTAACATAACGTAGGTAAGGCCTAAAATCTGAAAGCAAAATAAAAAAATAAATAAATTTGGTGGCACAACAGCTCTAGGAAAACCATGGCCTAGTGACTTACAACTCTTAACCATTCTTGTGTGCGTGTTATTGACAGGAATGGAGGAAACCTACAATTTTTTGTCAAGTCCAAAAGGCAAGATGAAAGATGAAAGCAAAATGGTTTAAATAATTTTTTTTTAAATTTCTGGTCATCCCGTTAGCTTTGTGTTTATTCTCTTGACTTGATGTTTAGGAGAATTTTTGAGATTTTTTTTTTCATAAAAGAAAAATTCAAAAATTCGAATGAAGAAACATAGTTTTGATTTTTATTTGTAATATTATCGAAAAATAAAAGATTTTTGATTTTTTATTCATGATCCTTAAAAATATCCTTTTAATTTATCAGATAAGGCTACTCTTTCACTCAAGCTTTTAGGTTTTTTGTAAATTCAAAAAGTCCTGCGTAGTCAAATGAATATTTTATACGGCTTCGGGGGGTCTTAACCTTAAATAAGAGGTGTTATGATATAAAATTTCTTCACCAACTTATTGAATTTATCTGGTCATCCGTATAATCGTCTGTAGATATGAACCTATATATAATCCTTTTGGTAAAATCTTCGAACTTCGAAAATAATACACAAACACTGCTTCTTGGCAGTGATATCAAGTAAAATTTGCATTTTTACTTAAAAAACAATGCAAACGTAGGTGAACAGTGAAAGTTTGATTTTCTACCTTCGCAAAGAAGGAAGATGAATAAATAAATAAAATTCGTATTACGAGGTTTAACCTGAAACGTAGCACCACCTAAGCAAGAAACACTAATGGTAAAACTTTGAAAATAATATACAAGACCACCTAAGTACCTATGTATATTTTTTTATCCAAGTTTATCCAACCAAAACCACAACCACAAAAACCCATCAAATATTAATGGATTCAAAAAACTTTGAAAAATATTACTTTAGCACTTTAATCCTGGTCGATTTACATTAAAGTTTTCTCACTTACATAATCAAAACATTTTCACAAGCAATCAAGCTCCTATATGTATGTAACTGAACTTACCGCTGAAGCAACATTTGGGCATGTTATTAAATCATCCAATGTTCCGTTGGTCTTCTCTGGAACAAAGAACCAGGTGCGTTTTCCAAAGTATGTTACTGTCTTATTCTCATGCCATTCGATGTCCTCTTTGATTTTTGCCTCACGAAAGACATAAGGTCCCATTTGAACGAAATTCGGTTTGACATTAAGATTTTTAACTTGATCGGGATTTGTCCAGTTCCATAGATACATATGCATGTATATGGGAACAGGTGTAATATACCATTTGTCATAGGTCCTCGATGTATTCGATAGAGGCAACTCCTATTTTGAAGTTAAAAAAACAAATGAATGTAGTTTGTTTGAGGATCGCAAATTTCTTTCAACTAACATTGTATAGGATCGTTCGAATTAATCCAGGCCATAAGCAAATGGTCAGTATTCCAAGGACCAAAAATACAATTGCCAGGCTGAATACCCATATTTTCTGTTGAAGTACACTGCAGCAGTTACAACACATTATGCACAGATCGACTTTGGCGTCGAACTAATAAGTCTTTAATCAACTTCGGATTGCAGGTTTAATGTCGATTGTGTGGTCGATAAGAATTTCAAAATCCAGATACAGATTAAGATTATCTGAACAAAATTGTTATTTAATTGATGTTTTTATTCTTAATATTATACATAAGGCCTTATCGTAATGTGAGTGATAAGCTGAAGGCGAAAGCAAATATAGATTAACGAGTATATGCTTGTATAAAAGGATGATAAGATTTAGCACAAGAGACTTCAAGAATTTTAGTCGCTAGGGTTAACGGATCTTGATGGGCTTTTCAAAGACCATCAAAGCGTGTGCAAAAAGCATAAATCTTTCACAACAATTGTTCCTTATGAGGGGGTTATAAATGTGAAGCAAGAATACAAAAAAAAAAACTCATATCTTTTGTTGAGCTTAACATAAATAAATTCTTTTAATTTTTTTAAATTGATTCCGTTTTTGCTCTTATATATAAAAACAATAAGTCTACAAAAAAAAAACTGTTTTGTACATGAAGAATGTCGAGTGGTAAAAAGTGCTCCCATATTGTTCTTATCCATTTCCAGGTTTATTTTTCAGAACTTCTTGATTTTTCGTTGTCTCTGAGTTTTGTAATCTCTGAAATAGTACTCTTTTATAGCCAATATGGCAAAGTCATTGAAGTCATACTGCGCTGATTTAAACCATCCCTGGACCTTGGGTGAATGGTTGCGGTTTAAGAACTTTTAAAAACGCTTTACTGTGATGTATAAGTAGAACCATCCCCAGAAAATTTCCTTTTGAAATAGCGTTAAAGCCACTCGTTTCACAAGTTCCCTGGCCCCACACTGTCTAGACGGACTGGAGTTTTAGGTATCATATTTGGGGCCACCAAAGATACCGAATTGGCTTCTTATATAAATGATGCAGTATACGATTGGCTCAGAACTGGTGTTTGTCCATTTTTGAGTCTATTAGTAGATCTTAGGAAGGCAAATTCACTTTCTTTTTAAAAGTAAAAGCTGTCTCGGTGGTAAGGTTCTGTTGAAAATGTCGGTGCACGGTGTTTTTTTCTTGATTAAAGCTGACATAATACTTGACCTTGCGCCTACATTAACCGCTTAAACTATCTTTATCGCTTCTGTCTCAATAATTACTAAAAAGCCATGAAATAAATCCCCAATTTTGGGGATTTCTTTCATCCGAAAAAAAATTTCCCATTTTCATAAAAATTTTCGGTAGTTATTACAGTTCTCAATTTGTGGAATCATTTTATTGGGAAGTGAAAGGGGTTTAAAAATGTGTGGAAAGTGAATTTTTACCTTCAAAAAGTATGTGTCAATTGCCCTCAAAAGTGTTATAAAAACATTTCATACAAATCGTATGAACCGTTTCCGAGAAACCAATTACAGGAATTGATCACTTAAAATAATAGGAATTTATTCAATTAAAAGTACAATCAATCAGTCTTGGTTAATTTCGGTCCAAGGATATGGTGTCAATGAGTTTTGTATCATCTCGGTATTCTTACGGATGCCTTGGAACTAGCCTCTTCTGAACTTCCGAAACCGAGTTTTTCTGTATTCGTGGTCAGTCCTAATTTAGGTTATGTCCAATAATATGGTGACCATCTATCCTGTATTTCCCGGGGCAGTGCTGTAGTTCAATATCCTGTTATGTTTTTACTTGTGATATGTTAAGGTGGTCCTTAAATTGGACATAATCTTGTATAGCCCTCATTCGATTCAAAATATTGAAAAACAATCTCTCCAATTTTTTCAAAGTTTTATTTCACCCCCGTGGTCACCCCATTTTCACTTTAAGGTACTTATTATGGGGTAAGAGGTATTCTTATACCACGCAAAAAAATCAGAAAGTTAGATCAGACTCAGACAAGAAAAAAATTGAATTGGAGTTGGGGTCTATTTCCCCCTATTCAGGCGGGAGAGGGTAATTCTCTGGAAATTTGCCTGAAAACAGAAAAAAATATTTAAAAAAAACGGTAACACTTAAAATGCCACGCTATAACTCTTCTTAAAGCCACAAATCCATTCTATAAAATGCTTAGTAAATAAATCTTTTATTGTAAAAAGTTTTTGAAAAAATAATTTTCAAACTTAAAAACTAAAAAATAAATAATTTTTTAAGATCAAAATTATGGCTCTGGATATTTTTGGCACCTGTGGGAAATTTGAAATCTGAGAATGTCATCTAAATAGTCAAAAAAAGTCAACTAGTCCTAGAAATTTTTCAGCCCTAGATAATTTGTAATAAAGGCTTAAGGTTTCTCAAGGTCACTCAAGGTCACGTGTGATTTCTAGCACCTCATTTAAGGGAAATTTACAAAAAAATGTATACCATCTGAAAGATCTCTAGATCGTGATAAAAGGTCAACTATTTATAGTAATTGGTCAACCATTAATATTTCTTAATGAATAATGAATTAATAATAATGAATTTAGTTTCGGTAATTGGTTAGCTATAAATTCCTTTTACAATTTCTTAAAGTTTTTTTCCAAGGTTACGAACGATTTTTGGCACCTGACTTGGGTACTGAAAAAAAAATTATACCCTCTGATAAGTTACCAGATCATTATAAAAGGTCAGTTAGTTTCAGTAATTGGTCAGCCATAGATTTATTGGTATGAATTTTTATTATTATGCCAAAAAACGTTCGTGACCTTGAAAAAAAGCTTAAAAAAAATCATAAAAAAGAATTTACTGTTGACCAATTACTGAAACTAGCTAACCTTTTATATAGATCTTTAGGCCTTTCGGGTGGTATTAATTTTTTTGCACATTTTCCATAAATGAGATGCCGAAAATCGCAATGACCTTAAACTGTCTAGGGCTGACCAATTTCTAGGACTAGTTGACCTTTTCTGACCAATTACTGACCAATTAGATGGCATTCTCGAAGGTCCAGAGCCGGGTTTTGCTTCTAGAAATATGTTATTCATATTCAAAGGGAATGTGATTTTTTGACTAATGATTTAATGCTTACTCCTGATTAATTCACTTGCCATTTTGAAAATTTTTGTGCAAAGTTGTGGGATCTTTTCATGACGTTAAATAACAACACTTTTCATTTTTCATTTTACTTTATTTTTTTGACAAATTGGAAAGTGCAAAGTGAAAAGGGAATCAAGTCCATTATTATGTAGGTAATGGTTTGAATTAAGACAATATTTCAAAGACCATTTAATAACAAGGCTTCAAATATAAAAATTATATATATACAAATATGATATCAACATGAAAGAACATCTTTCATTAATTGTTTTTCGAGCTTATAAAAAAATAGTAGCTTTGACTTTACCTTAGCGCTTTTAAAGAAAAGATTAACAAGTTATCAAAAAACCTTCAGTTCGCTAGCAGCACACTTAAAAGATTGACATATTGATTAACTTAATCCACTAAAGATTAATTCTTCAAATATTTATTGTTTTTATAATATATGAATCATTACCGTTTACAATGATGATGCAGTTTTTTAAAAATATTTTCATTTTTTGGTAGTTATGTGTATTCAAACATACCTTCAAGAATTTTGATTGCTTTGATGATAATAGTTTAAAGAATTTGATATTTGATTTGTTGGACTTTCTTACAATATTCAAATTGATTTAAGAAGATGGCCTGTTATTTGAACACTAAATTCTAGTAGTAAGAAATTGTAACGAAGTGTTACATTTTCAATCGCCCACACCAGCCGCCTGCCAATTATTCACCGACCCGTCACCGTCTATTTGTAAAAGAATACCCAGACAGAAGAATCATGATGAGGGGGAACGAAATTTGGAAAAAGTGGAACTTTTTGACTCGTGTTGATTCCGAATTTTCATTCGAAATTATAGAAACTAAAGGTTCCAACTAAATCTCGGTTTGTAGCAACCTTGAAAAGCTCAGGTTACGCCGATGGTGCATTCGTGTGCCATTTAAAAGTAATTTTTCCTTGGGTTAGCCTTGTACTGGAATCAGATTCCTTTTCCTACCGTTAATTCACTTCTCGCTCATTTTGAGTGACAGATTAGGCAACAAAGAAATTCTCCCGTGGGTTAGACATAAATTTCCTTTCCGCTCCTTCTGAGTGAAAGATTGCCGATTACATGGTATGTGGCAATTGGGAAGCATATGTGACGTAAAAATGACGTCAATTCAGAAGCATTAAGCTAGCCTTGGGCTGTTATAACATTCCTTCCGTATAGTCCCTGTGTCACTTCCTCTAAGTGAATATTGTAGGTCTTCTAATAAATATTGTAAAACTGGTGACCATTTTCGATCTCTTTTTCTTCTTTACAAGAGTTTTACTTGTCCTCTAATGGAACAAAGCTTTTAATCAGGTTTAAAAAAAAAAAACAAAAACAGTTCCTCAGTGTTCTCAGACAATGTTAAATGCTTGCGAGACATTTTTATAAAAACATTTTTATATTGTGTGTTCAGTATTGGGGTAGTTCACTATTTTGAGATTCACTAAATCGAGCGTCTACTGTATGTTATTCTTGAATAACTTTTCCTATAATGAATAAACTTTTTAACATTTTACGAGTAGTTTTCTGTTTATTTTTTAATAAAAAAGTAACTTAAATTAGAAATATCACACAAAGTTCAAATTTCATTTAAAATCAACTACATTTTCATCATAAATTGTTTGAGTATTAAGATTTATCTGTTGAAAGATCATCTCGGCTTTTTTGTCCATTCCACTTGTTTGTATAAGTCAAATATATTGCTACTATAAGGAGAATTATTCCTATTACCAATAGTGCGATCCCACATCCTAATCCAATTGATTTAGATTTGAAAAAAAGCTGCAAGAAAATTAAAATATTTGTATCAGATCAAATTATCAGAAAATTTATAATAAAACATTGTAAAAATTAAATACAAAATAATTAAATGCACGATATTTAAATTCTTATAGTTTTTAAAATTGTAAATGGGTGATTTTCTGTCTGCAATAGACGATCATTATGTCCTAAAAAGCAGGGTAATAAATTAAGGAACTAAGACGTTCACGGGTTTGTATTGTAAAAATAAATAAATCAGTCATTGAAGATGGGAAAACCATGAAGTGCTATTAAATTACACGGTGGATTTTGGATGGGGGTGCAAAAGCAACATTTTCGGGTTTTTGCATATAACTCGAAAACGAAGCAAAATTTCGAAATTAAGTTGAAACCATTTTTGTAGTCAATTACATTAACCATCAAAATAGGTACACTGAAAAAAAAAATAGAATGAATTAGTTACCTAAATTTTAAGAAAATGTGATTTGATCTTGGAGATTTTTAACGTGTTATTTCATGAAATAAAATAAATTTCATAAAAATAAAAGCAATTTAAGTAAATAAATAATTAAAAAAAAGAGTTTTTAAGTTACTCAAAATAATTTCTTTTATTGAAAAAATGTGCAAAATTAAATTTGTTGTTATTGTTTTTACTTATTTGCTTATAACTTTTTCACCTACAGAAATAAATCGAGAAACGGTCGCTCACACTTTGCTGATTTTAAGATTTAAAAGAAAATATGTGGCATGAATATAACGGGTGATTTTTTAGCTGGTTTGGTTTTGGCAACACTGGTTTTGACAGCTGACGTGTGTTTAGTACCTTGTGTCACTGTCAAACAGCTTCAGTTTGGTTTGCAATTTAACCATGGATCGTCTTACAAATGAACAACGCTTGCAAATTATTGAATTTTACTATCAAAATTCGTGCTCGGTTCGAAATGTTCATCGCGCACTGCTTCCATTTTATGGTCGGCATTCTCGACCTTCTGAGCAGTCTATTCGGAAGATTGTGACCAAATTTCGCACCAAATTTACTTTGTTGGACATTAAACCACCAACACGTTTACGTACTGTGCGTAGTGAAGAAAATATTGCGGCCGTATCAGCTAGTGTGACAGAAGACCGCGAAATGTCGATTCGGCGCCGTTCCCAGCAGTTAGGCCTTTGTTACAGCACTACGTGGAAAATTTTGCGCAAGGATTTGGGCGTAAAGCCTTTTAAGATACAGCTGGTGCAAGAACTAAAGCCAGCCGACCTACCACAACGCCGAATTTTTGGTGAATGGGCTCTTGGAAAGCTGGCCGAGGATCCGCTTTTTTATCGAAAAATTGTGTTCAGCGATGAGGCTCATTTTTGGTTGAATGGGTACGTAAATAAGCATAATTGCCGCATTTGGAGTGAAGATCAGCCAGAAGCATTGCAACAGCTACCAATGCATCCCGAAAAAGCCACTGTTTGGTGCGGTTTATGGGCCGGCGGCATTATTGGGCCATATTTCTTCAAAAATGATGCGAATCGCAGCGTTACTGTCAATGGTGAACGCTACCGAGCGATGATAACAAACTTTTTTTTGCCCGAAATGGAAGTTCTTGACTTGCATGATATGTGGTTTCAACAAGACGGTGCCACATGCCACACAGCACGCGAAACAATGGCGCAATTGCGAGGCGAGTTTGGTGAACAGTTAATTTCACGTTTCGGGCCGGTCAATTGGCCGCCTAGATCGTGCGATTTGACACCATTAGATTATTTTTTGTGGGGGTATGTCAAGGCTAATGTCTATAGGGACAAGCCCGCTTTGATTGACGCACTGGAAGCCAACATCCATGCATTCATTCGTGAGATACCGGCCGATATGTGTGAAAGAGTATGCCAAAATTGGACTCAGCGGATGGGCTACCTGAGACGCAGCCGCGGTCAACATTTGCATGAAATTATCTTTAAACATTAAATTGCAAGGTTCAAACTATCGATTCAAATAAATATTTCATTAATTTTTTCGAATTTTTTGTGTTTTTTTTTTTTTTTTAAGTTCTAAGCCTCTTAAAAAATCACCCGTTATAAAGGAAAAAATATACCTTATGAAATTTCTTATGAAATCGGTTTGCATATATATTTTGAACGATAAACCTATATCTCGAGATATTGGCTAAAACGCGTTTTTCAAAATGGCCGCTCACGCGTAACATTAACAGCCACGCCAGTTTTTAGTTAATTTAGAAAAAATCCTACAATCAATTTCAATTAAAAAACTTGGTCCGGTATAGTTTTACAAGAAAGAACTCTTTGCAGACATCATGAGCTCACTTTTCAAAGCCATGTGGTATAGACTTTTAACATATTATATACTTTAACTGTATTGTATTGTGATATACATACAAAGGCCTTGAACTGAACTCTATATTTATGTATGTTTTTATTGTGTTATCTCGAAAAATGTGTTACCACAGCAATATATGGTAAATTTAAGTATGCTTAAAAAATTTGTTACTGTATTATGTATTATTTTCCAAGCAGTACGCATCTCTAGAGCAAAATTTGACAGTTGTAGGAAAGCCTAGTACATAATTGTGAATAATATCGTGAATCAATAAAAAAAATTGCATTTTTATTCACCCGCGAAGGTGCTCGTGAAGCTGTGTATGGAGAGTTTTCTTTCACGAGTAATTCCCGTGCAAAATGTACTTGAACTCTTGGTGAACAGTTGACTGTTCGATTACTGGTCATTTAAGGCATTGTGGTTTTAAAAGTCAAACGTTCACAAATCACAACACATTCGCAAGTCTAGAGCAATGAGAAATGTCAAAAAATCACTTTTTCCGATGGCGATTATTCACTTCACGAGGAAGTTTGCATGTACTAGGTTAAGCCACTGCACGAGAAAAAGTAAAAGAAAGTCTCCATTACATTTTGCACGGAAAAATAATGCTCAAAGAATTATTCCGGACAAATTGTGACGTTCTATGATTATTTCAATTTTTATAAATTTCTGTTAATCATCTCTCTGTTCCCTTCTTTCCACCATAAGACGTTGTGAGGTCACACGACTAAAATAAAATATGAAATGTGCAAAGAAAATTATTGGAAAGGCCTAATACAAATACGAAAAATATTTTATTCAAATAAAAATGTAAATTGCTTTCAAAGTCGAGCTAAGCCAAGTTGGAATCAGCAAACTGAGTTGGCCTAGAGCATTAGAAAACCGTGATGATATTTTTTTATTTTTTTTTAATCCATCAATATTACATCTATTCTTCAATGGAATATTAATGGTTGATTGCTTGATAAGGGAAGAACTATATTTTGACGCAAAAATGTGATGTGAACCGATTGTCTTAAAATCACTGTTTTCCGGAGAAGTAAAAAAACTTCAAAAATTTCAGAGTTTTTAAAGGTTTTGTAATCAAATGACATCATAGCCATCTTTCAATGGAATTTGGCAATTGATATAGCTTGAAATATGGAGGATAAGCTATATGTTGACAAAAAATGAGTATGTTGATCCAAATGTCACCCAATTGTCATAAAATCACTTTTTTCCGAAGCAGCAAAAAGTCTTTTATAAACTTCTGATTTCACAAAGATTTCTTTTTTAGTCCACCGACATCGTTGTCATCCTTCAATGAAATTTAACAATTGATGACTGTACTCATAGGTGACAGATTATATTTTGACGGAAAAGTGTTTTTCGATCGAAATGTTAATAAATTGTCATAAAATCACCTATATCCAGAGTAATAAAAAACATGAAAATTTCAGATTTATTAAAGGTATTTTCATCCATTGACAATTATTTGTTCCTCATCAAGCGCAGGCAATCAATTTGTCTTGATCTGCAAATGTTTAGATGTTTTGAAAGAAACAGTTGTGTGTATGTAAGATTTTCGAATCTATGTGAATTGAAAATTTTTGAGTTTTATTTTATATCTATACACAAAATTTGTCTTGAGAAAGAAAAATGTAGACATAAAATTTGTCTTTGCTCGACCTGCGTACTAGGCTTAATTCTTGAAAAATTATTCACTCAATTGAATTTGTTTAGAAAAATCATCTACGAAATGGGATTTTTGCTTAGAAAAAAAAAAATGTATTCTGAATATACCTTTTTTTTGCTTGTGATGTAATGGAGGTACTAAAGAGCAAGTTTTGGATTCGTGCAAAAAAAAAAAATGAGATAACACCAAAAAAGTGGGTGGCACTATTCTGTCTGTTCGTCTACAGTCCAAGCGACTTTAGTCTACAAGTCTAAACGTCTTTAAACTTAGTACATAGTGGTTTTTGGTGCTTCAACAATTTTTAAAATTTTGTTTTTTGGAACCAAAAATAAATATAATGGCCAAACAATTTTCTTAAGCAATTTAACTTAATCGTGTTTTTCTCAAAAACGGCTCGACAACTTTTCTTAAAAAAAAATCAATAAATTCCATTTAGTAATGACTTCTTTTAGGTGGGAAATCATTTTTCAAAAAATGGTTTTGAATGGTACCTCCCGAAGAACCATTTTTTAAATTTTCGATTTTCTTCAAAACGGTATGACTGGTTTCAATATTTTTTTTATACAGAGGCTTTCTTAAATTATAAATATTTTTGTGTACTTAAATAAAAAAAATTACTTTTTGGATTTATAAAAAATGTTTCTCAAATTTTGTTTGAAAATCAACTATTTTTTTTGAAACTCCATACTTAAGAGTTTTTAGTACTCTCTAAAGTATTTTTGGAAAAATGTTTACATATATGAAAAATTAACGGTACCTTCCAAACAAAAGTTAAAATACCGAAAAGGAAAATATATTTTTTCTCAAAAATGACTCCTACGATTTTGATCAAACTATCTCCAAATACAAAAATTAATACGATATACTTCAAAAAATAATACAATTTCGCACTTAGCAACTGTTAATAGTGTTTGTCATAGAACGTGTTTTTTATTTTGAATTTTCTCACTATCGACTGAATGGATTTGGATAAATTTTCTTATATATAAATTTCAGATAGCATTAAATCTTATTTATATTGCATATCAAAATTTTCAAAAAAGTAGTATTTGAATTTTTTTTTTGAAAATTCGATATTTCGAAAACAGGTTGGCAAATTTTCTGTGTATGCACATAAATAAATACTTAAGATTTGCATACCAAAAGTTTTCCTTAAAAATGTTTTAAGAATTTTATATATTTATAAGAAATTGGAGAAAACCGCTCCAAGGATTTAAATTATTTTTTTGCCTATACAATTATTATATTCAGTATAGGATTAAGATGGCGTTCTTTTTTACCCCTTAAACTCTCAACGAAGTTTTTTTAGGTAATTTAAACGTCGCATTTCATGCTTTTAAACATTTTCTCTCATAATTTCCATGTCTTTACATACAATTTCCTTAAACCCTCAGTGCCTTGAACATAAGAGCAAGTGCGTGCGACCCAGTCGTGCATTTTATTTTTTCTTATATAAAACCTCCTTTAAAATTTCAATAATATTGCATATCCAAATTTTGGTGAGAGTAAATTTCAGCCCTAAAAATAATTTTTTTTTTTTGAAATTTCAGTATGTATTTTGAAGATGTGTTGATAGTTTTTGTTAGAAACCAACAGCCTTATTTATTAGATTTTTTAGGCGGTTTCTTTTATATTATATCAAATTTCTAAAGATGCAAGCAAAATGAACATAAGAGCAAGCAAGTGCGATCTAGTCGTGCATTTTATTTTAGTATCCGATAGAAATATTCAAAAGAGATAAGATATGAATCAGAACCAAGTAGTGTGATGCTCTTACCCAACTAAGGGCCAGTTTCATATTAGGTTAAATTTGTAATAAGTTTTTCACAGGTTCTGGTCAAATGGAGCTAATCAAACAAAGGGGGCTGATAAGTGACTTCGATAATTAACAGCTCGAATTATGGATTCATTCACAAAAATAACAATAATCATTGATTAAAGATGATTAGCAGTGAACAAACTGGCCCTAAAGCTACTGGCAAATGAGGACCAATCTATGAAAGATCGTAAAATTATTTATCTTTCTTAATTTATATATCACATTCGGGGAGGTCAAAAATTACTCTAATACTTTCTCATAGCTTTTAGAACATTAATTCATGAGGCTTGGATCTTATTGATCTCCAAACATTGCCTCGTACCCTTAAAATGGTCTCAATTTTGGAGCTGATATGACTTTGAATTCACTGATTGTGTGATACAGGGTGTTTTAAAACCACTTCTGTAACTATCTATTTTAATTAGAAGGTCACGATATAGATCACTATTTCTTTTGTACTAAAGAGCTTTAATTTTTCCACGAAGGACTTTGTTTTGGAATTTTTGGATGAGTTAAGCATTTTTGTTTTCTTCTTACAGCCCCATAGTTGAATGTTATATTTGTACAATGTTTAAATGGGCTTCAGGCCCGTGTGAAAAAAAGAAAAAAGAAACCTTACATATATCATGTCAATTTGCATTCATATAATATGTACATATGTAAGTCTATTTATGTAGTTTGTGTTCATTTCTTTTCATAAACCTATAGTAATAAGATACATGGTACCATAAAATAGTGTACATTTCAAACAAACAAGGGATTAACCCCCTTAGTACGAAAGGGAATTAGATACTATACCTTCCGTCAGCAAATTTAAATGGCTTCACAACAATGGAATATTTATTGATTAAATTTAAAGTTTGGTTTAGTTTTTAGCTGTGACATAAAACAATTAAACAGAAAGTATGATTTATTGCATTTATTTTATCATGTTGAGTCTTCGTTGATTAGAGTATATCGTAAATTATCCTTTTCACCGCTAATCTACACAACAAGGGCCGTTTCTAGTACTTAGAACACCTGGGGCAAGCACAAATACAGAACTAAAAAAAGTAATCAAATACTAAATCGTTTTACTTTAACTGTCTTTATACCGAATCAAAACTAGTACCAAAATATTTTATTATAGGTTACCAACGAATGACCGACAAAAAAAGGCGATAAAAAGTTGAAATATCGATTTATATCGACTTTTTTGGTTATTAATACATAAAATGTTTACCTTCAAGCTTTGAGAAAAAGTAAGCTGCCTTGAAAGAAAGTCGAGAAGAGCATCGATTCTTATTGACTTGTCGATATTTGTTCCCAATACAAGTATAAACATAAAGTGGATATAGATCGACAATTTAATAATTCGACATATTTTCTGTCGTTCATTTCAACGTAACTTAAAATACAACGTTTTCCTTGGAATGTTTGTCCGGAATCAGCAAAAACTCAAATCATACATTCTTGTCTAACTTTATAACATGAATTTAACAGTTATTTGATGTTATCGAACATTTTAGATTATGTTTTAAATACATTTTCTTTTTGATCGCCTTATTTGATTGATGACAATCCAAAGTAAGTTAAACGCACTTTTAAACATCATTCCCTAATCTCTGATCAAAATATCGGACGTTTTCAAAAACGGGTGGTAAAAGTCAATTTGATCGCCAAATGATCGTCGTTTTTTGAAGCAGATATTGCGTCATGACTAATAGTATTGAACCGTGGTGTTTGCAGAAAATTTGTTTGATCAACGCCAGTCAATTTACTTGCAAACGCATTGACGTTTACAAAACACGCTCTAGCTTTTCAATATTCATCAACTCGATTTGTGTACTGCCCAGTTGCACCGTGGATGATGAATTCAAACATCTGACATAAGCAAACTTGATTATTGAACACAATGCTAACGCAAAGTAAAAAAATAGATGGTATTAGGTGTGTTAGACACCGAGTTTCAAATAGTTTCAGACAGTCAGATCTAGTGCAACCCCGTTCCACAAGTGAAATATTGTACTGGCCTGCACTAAATCTGAAAACGGCTTAAAAAAAATAAAATAAAAATAAGGAATTGGGAATTTATAGAAATTCAAAACTGATTGTGAATGTGAGGACAAAAGCGCATGATAACACAACAACAAATTGAAATTGAAATTGTCAGAAATAAAAAATGGCTGTTAACGTGGGGAAAAATACACGCAAACACAAGACCAAATATTGACTGAACAAAATTCAAAATTCTAATGATATTACCTTATGTGTATTGTGCTACTAACATAGTAAAATTTATGTTTTGGAACAGAAGACTTGCAATTTGCGCTTAAAAATATTCTGCAAACACATCCTGTCTATTTTTTTGTTCAGTCAGTGTTTAAAAAAATCCAAATTTTTGCTCCCGAGATTATAAAAATCGTATTTTATCGACATATCGCATTCAAATATAATATGAGTAGCAATAATATTTTCTCATTTTTTTCTACATAAACTCGCCTTGTGTCAGCTTTTACGCCATGGTGATGCCTTTCATGGAACGTGGCGAGCCATTCACAGTACGGCGCGGCGCCCTTCACAGCAAGGCACCTGGGACAGTTGCCCCATTTCCCCACCTCTAGGCACGGCTCTGTACAAAACTACAAAATTAAGTATTGTGAGGAATACATATCCTTAGCTTTGCCACATGCTCCCTTATTGGCTAGGTTCAGTACAGTATGTAGTGGTCTGGTCCTGCGGCAACATATTATCAGTTCATTTACTTGATATTAAATCCACGTAACATTGAGTTCGGTTAGAAAAATTGAGATGGCAAGCCAGCTAACTCTCGCCTGGTAAAGTCGTCTGGCCGTTCATTTCCCTTTAACTCAATTGTCAGCGATAATTCAGATAAAAGTGACTTGACGGATTATCCTATAGGTTTTGAACTCATCTAATGTAAGATCAACTCAGACAAGGTTGTGAAATTTAGGGGTGCTTCACTGTTTGAGAAGTAAATAGTATTTTTATGTGACAATTTTGGCCCCTGTTTTAGTGCTTTGCATCTGTTCCTGAAAAACAATCCAAAATCACCATAGAAACCATATCATCGCTCTGCTGAGACAGAATACCACAAACAAAATTTCTAACAAAAAACTAAATTTTTTTTCGAAAAATGTAGGTAAAATTTTTTCTTTCATATAGTTTTTAAGGTTTTGACCATTTGGCCTTTTGAATATTGATGCTATACATAAAAATTTGGGTTACATCGCATCAGGTCATGCAATCAATATTTTCAAAGAAACAAAAGATTTACTGAAAGACCAAAAAAATTAATTTTTGTACTTTTCTTAAAATAACGGTAAAGGGTTAAAAAAATAACATTTAAAGAATCTTGCGGAAAACTTACTTAATTTTTCAAAATGTTCCTTAAATTTTGTACTAATTCCTATTTAACTGACAAAAAAAATTATTAGGTTACAAAATGGCGACCTTAAAAAAATGCCTGCCTTTTGTCATTTCTGGTAAAAGTGCAATAACGGTCATGACAAGAATGATAAAAAAACAAATCTCAAAATAAAAACAAATATGAAGCTATAAAATGGTTATTGTTTCAACTAATTGCGAGCATTCATCACAAAGATACCTCTCTTCAAAGAAACAATAAAAAAATTGAAAAACAAAATTTTGTTCCCTTAATTTTTGTTGCCTAGTGTATTTTCAAAATTGCAACATTTTAGGAGCTATTCAATGTGGATAAAAAAAAAAGTGATATGAAAAAAGTGGGCGTGGTAGTGTGCGGATTTCCAAAAATATTCCACAAACAGAGGAGAATTTTACTACAAATTTTCAGCTTTTGTTAGGACGCAAAATATATAGAAAATTCAAATTTCAAAATAGTGGGCGTGGCAAAGGGCATTTTATCTTAACCTTCGCTCCACTTCTTTTTGAAAACGAACTCTTTAATCCATTAATTTATCATTTTAAATATTGCAATGACTGATTTCGTTATAATTTATCAATTCTAGATGGAATCGTCGTTCTTGATGATGAATACATCAAACAAAACCGCAAGGTTTTCGTTCAACTTCTTTGCAACTTCCGGTATGGACGTGAGGAAGACGAAATGATGGGCCTTAATTTCCAAAAGGAACTTACCTTGGCCTCCATGCAAGTTTATCCTCAGCAAAAAGTTGACATGAACCTGACCAAGTTGCAGGATCGTCTTCTGCCCAAGTTAGGTTCAAATGCCTTCCCTTTTGTACTAGCAATGCCACTTAGCTCACCAGCATCAGTGGTGCTACAGCAGAAGGCCAGCGAGGAGGGACAACCCTGTGGAGTGCAATACTTCGTAAAGGTCTTCACTGGAGATTCTGAAATTGATCGGTCTCATCGTCGCAGCACGGTTAACCTGGCGATTCGCAAGGTGCAGTATGCACCAACTAAGCCAGGCATTCAACCATGCACGGTGGTGAGGAAGGACTTCCTCTTGTCTCCAGGTGAATTGGAGCTAGAGGTGACATTGGACAAACAGTTGTATCATCATGGAGAGCGTATGGCCATTAATGTTTGTGTGAGAAATAACTCCAACAAGGTAAGACACAGCACCAGATTGATTAAGCAGGACCAATAATTACAACAAAATTTGTTTCTCCATTCAGGTGGTCAAGAAAATAAAAGCTATGGTGCAACAAGGTGTTGATGTGGTGCTTTTCCAAAATGGCCAATTCAGGAATACTATTGCTTTTGTGGAAACTAGTGAAGGTTGTCCAATACAACCTGGATCGAGTCTACAAAAGGTTATGTATATGGTTCCGAATTTGGCTGCAAATATCGATCGATCAGGAATTGCAGTTGAAGGTGATGTTAAGCGCAAGGAAGTTGTATTAGCCTCAACAACTTTGTAAATATTCTTTTCAAAACTTATTTTTGGAGTGAATTTAAGTTTTTTTTTTTTTTATTTCTAGACTGGCTGCCCAAGAAAGTCGGGACGCATTCGGAATTATTGTTTCGTATGCGGTAAAGGTAAAACTTTTCCTTGGCGCTTTGGGAGGAGAACTTTGCGCGGAATTGCCATTCATCTTGATGCATCCAAAGGTAGGAAGAATTTATCACAGTTTGATTTTGTTTTTATTAGGCGTGTCCAGATCAAAAGATTAGAAGGTGTGTGTGGACACAACTTTTTTTTGAAGAGATTTGTGGTCCAGTTTAATAGTCATACAGGAAGCTTGAGTGACTCTCTATCATTTGACTGATGGCTATTAATCTGCACCAAATAAAAAAAACATTAATAATATAACTAATTAAAAAAATATTTTTTTATAGCCAAGTCGCAAGCAGGAAGAAGCTGGCGCTGAACCAAATTTTGAGAAAAACGTCATTTAAACCAAAAATTATTAAAAAAAAAAAATAGTAAAAATTGAAAACAAAAAAAATGGATGATTTTCTAATGAAGGACTGACCGAGCTTTTATCGAAGGACTACGCACGCTAATGAAACTAGAATCAAACTAAAACTTTTTCGAGTTTTAAGAAATTGATTTTTTTTTATAAGATTTTTTCTTTGATTTTGATGATATTTTTTTTTTCGTTTATAGCAAAATACATATAACACATAATTTTAAGATGTCAATGCAAAATCGATCACATCGTCGGTTTATTATTTAAAGTAAGAATGATGACGTTGCATAGCAACTTTATTATTATATGAAAAATAAACATAAATATATATTAAGTTGATGCAAGTACCTAATTACATACTATATATTATATTGTACCTACATATATATATATTTAGATACTAGGTATAATACAAGTAAGAATGCAATAAAATCTTTTCCAATATGCTGAAAGAAAAGATAATAATAAAAATAATAAAAAGATGAATATAATTTTTAAATAAATTTATTCTTCGAAAATGTGTTTGTGATAAATTTAGGAAGAGAAATAAATTGAAAACAAAATGATAAGAATTTATTTTATTTTTAAAAGAATAGGTACAAGAAAAATAAAAAAAGTGGGCGTGGCATATGGTTAGGTTCTTCTGTTCTTATTTATGAAAATTACCTATCTGAAGAGGGATAGGTAAAATAAATCAAAAAATGCCTTATCTTACCACTTTTCTTAAGGCAACGCAACGTTTTCGTACGAGGAATTGAATGATGGATGCCAGGGTTTGGTAAAGAATGCAATCTTTTGTGAATGCAATTATTTGTGACTCTAATCAAAAGATTGCATTCCTTGACTTCACTTTGGGACTGCGACTTTAAATCCGGCAATCATCATTCATTTGACTCAAAAAGATTGCAATCAGTTTTTTCTCCATTAATTTTATAGCAATCAATAGAATGCATTCATTGCATTCTTTGCATTCTTTTGCATTTCCTTGCATTCTTTTGCATTCCTTTGCATTCATTTTACAATCTTTGCATTCATTTGCAATCATCTGCATTCAAAATTTTGTTCTAACATACTACACCTTCTGAATATGTCTTATGTCTGTAAGCATGTGTACGTAAACGCTGGCTTACGCATGTTTGTGCAAATTTTATATTTTATTTTTAAACCCAAACATTTTTTTTTCAAAATTTTGATGCAAAAAAATGTTTACTTTTTATAGGATATTTTGTATATACATATATTTTGATTGAAATCGGTTCAACCGTTTGTTGCAATTTTATTTATTAACCGCGAATTGAATTAATTAAACTAATTATGGTTTATCAATACTTAAAGACCACGACTTTGGATATTCGAATCCACCAATTATTAAGTAAATAAAACAAAAATAATAAAAATGCACAAAGACCGGTGTGTGTCGCGATTGGTAAATTTCCAGAATGAAAGGAAAGAGAAAATGGAATGCGTTCAATAAAAAATGCAGCTGGGCAGTAGAGTTGGGCAGTTTAATTCATTTGAGTAAGCGATCAATTCAGTTCAATTAACGCTACTGAACTATTTCGTTCATTTTAGTTCAATTTAGTTCAATAGTCCAGTTTGTGAATAAGCAAGGTAGAGATATATTACAATTTGGAAATCGGTACATGAGCCCAATTGATTAATAAAGAGTCGAAATTGAAACGTTGTTCAAACTTCAAACTCACTCAACTGAAGTTGTATGGTCTATTAAAAAAAAACTTAAAAGAAAATATACAAAAAGATGAGCTTTTCTCTTTCGTTGAGCAAAATTTAACGAACTAAATGAACTAAGTGTATGAACTAAGTTCACTAGTTCACTTAAGTGAATTAGTTCCTTGAACTAGTTCGTTCGTGAATTACACAAGCCTACTGGGCAGCAATTAGAGGCGCGACCATCGGTTTCGCTCAGTGAAGGGTTGATTCGTAAAAGAGGAATGTTTTATTAATCGAACGCCTAATCTGTGCTGGAATAATAAAATAAAGAGGTACATATATTAATGTTTTAACTAAACGAAGGAAGTACAGGGTGGACTTCCAGGATGTTTTTTTTTTATGGTGAAACTTGCCAAAACCTGAAACAATGTAATTCTTTTTCTAAGTTAAATCACAACACAAGATTAAATTTCCAAAAAGAATTTAAAATTTTGTATTAGGGAAATTTTTATATCTATATCTATCTCTTTTATCGCTCTTCAGTATGGTCACACAAACTTTCAGTATAGTCACACAATTTTCAAGTATGGTCACATTAAAAATTTCATGTGGCCCCCTTGCCGAAAAAAATGATCACATTGCTCTCCAGTATGGTCACACAAACTTTAAATATGGGCACACTACTTTCAAGTATGGTCATACTAAAAGAATTCACGTTTTCCTTGTCGAAAAAAAATACTACATGACTTTAAGTATAGTCAAACCATTTTAGAGTATGGTCACACTAAAAAAATTCATGTGGTCCCTTCTTTTTGAAAAAATTATCAGACGACTCTAAGTATAGCCACACTGTTTTCAAGTATGGTCAAACTACAAAATTTCGTGATGTCCCCCCCTACCGAAAAAGTTATCACACAACTTTAAGAATGGTCACATTATTTTCAAGCACTCACATATTTCATGTGGTCTCCCCTTGAAGAAAAAATTATAACACGACGTTAAGAATGGTCATGACATTTTAGAGTATGGTCAGACAAAAAAATTTCATGTGGTCCCCCTTCTCGAAATAATTACTGCACGACTTTAAATATGGCCACAACATTTACAAGTATGGCCATACTAAAAAACCCTTGCTGACAAAAATTTCATAGGAAAAATTGAAAAAAATCCAAGTTTCAAGCAGTGTGAATCATTAAGCACCTGTCTAAATCAATGATGCCAGATCGGGGGATTTATCCATTTGTGTGAGATTTCCTTATTTAAAATAAGCTAAAAGGGTTAAAGGGATTTTTCCAATCTCGCAGTACAAAAAAGGGATTTTATTTTAAGGCAAAATTATTTCCAGTTTCATTAAGAATTAAAAATTAGTCAACCATCGATCAAATGAAATATTTTCATGTCTATAAAAAGACATTATGAATATCTGAAAGCGTTCATTTTCTTTTTTCTATTTATTTTATAAAGGATAAGTAGTAGTAGCATTGATCATATTTATGTTCACTTGTATAGTTTAAAATCAATGTAACTTGTGACCCCTCCCAACAAAAAGACTGAATTTAATTAAATAAACGTATTTTTAAATTTATTATTTCGTGAGATAAATGTGGGATTTTTTAAATTTTGGCGAGGGATAAAAGGGATTTTTAAGGTTTAACCGTGGGATATCCTGCTTCCAAAGTCTGACATCACTGGTCTAAATATGCATAACAATAAAACAGATGGTAGAAGAAAAATATTGTGTGGGGTGATTTGTGATTTTCAACAAAATATACTTAAAATAAAAACAAAATAAAAAGCATCGAATTTATAATGGGTTTCTCACCAAAATATGCACTCCAGCAGCTGAATAACTTTATGTAAATCATTATTATTCCTATATATTTCTAGAAACAAATAATACTCTGGTCTTTAGTTTTACAAGAATAAATATCAATTTCGGATGAAAAGTATTTTATTTCCATCAAAGTTACGAAAACTTTTATAACATACACAAAAATGTTCTGATTATATTCATCAGAAATGTTCAGCAGAAACACGCGTGACATTCATGTATCATTGTTCACCGTCAGCTCCAATGATTTCTTAAGAAAAATCAAAATCATCAGAAAGGAGAATCTAGCTATTTCTGACGACCTTGTTCGCATTCTTATGAACAAACCGTTCATAATGTAAGCTCATTTATAAGAACTTGGAGTTTTGATACTTTTGATTTGTGTGAGAGATCGATTGTTGCTCAAAATACCCGTCCAATGTAACTATAATGCTACTTTCCAGATTTTCCACCAAAGAATCCAATGTTTTGATTTCTTCTTGAAATTATTGCTTTTTTGTGATTAGAAATTCTATGTAAATTTTTGTTAGATTAAAATTTCCTGGAATTATTGAACGATGTTGTGGGCAACTATGAAGAAGCCAATCTTTCCTACATTTCACCCTCCAAAACCAGTTTGTCTACATTGTTGTATTTGTAATTTCACTTTGTGTCAATGAATAGTTGTGAATTGCAACAACAATAAGATCTGTGTTGAATGATGTGCTGAATGACGAGTTGATTCTATGTATGCGCTGTTTTCACTGTTTTTCACTAATACTTTGCAAATCTAATACATCAGCTGTTCGCTTCAGCTTGTAGGCAAATCAAATTGACAGCTGAGGATTGTAATCTTTATATTGTTTGTCTATGGTTGTGGCTATGAATTTATTTTGGTTAAAGGCGTTTATCCCTATAAAAAAAAAAAACAAACAAACAAAGATTTACCTGCTGTTGGCGTGTTTTAAAATTTTTTCAGTTGAAAAAAAAAAATTAAATTATTCAAACTCAATCATTTCGAAGAAAATTCACTACTCTTCCACACTCTGCAGAACAAAACAATTGAATATACACAAAAAAGAACTTTGCACATCCTTAACCGAAGCTTCCCGCCATATTGCCATCGCCACAACATGGAAATTCATTTCAAGTATTACGATTATGACGTGTTATCATAATCTTTATGTACTTATTATATCTTCTGTATTTTGATGGTGTTTATTTTAAGTACACAGTAAAATATTATGCTGTATGCATGAGAATATTAGGACAAATAATAACAATATAAACGACATACGAATAGCGGTATAAAATTAGAATATTTTAAGATGCTCATTTTTCGATTATGATGTATCACAAATTGTGTAGATAAAAATTCAACTACCATTGCGTTCGACATAAACTGCTATTTACGATGGGTCTCCAAATGTTCATAAAATAGAAAATGGTACATACACAACACAATACTATGTTAATATAGGTACATTCTTAAGAAGATGTAAATCAACTGGTAATATCTATCCCCAAAGTATATACTGGTCTATAAATTCAAGCGCATTATTATACTTTGTGAAGATAAAGCAGAATACTTTAAGGCGGTTATTATATGCTTTTGTTTTTGTACTGAAAAGTCTATGCAATTCATTCAATGGAGAAGCTTAGGGGGAGGCGATTTTTGACCATCGATTGTGATCTTACAAGTCTTAGGTCAAAAGTCCGAAATGTCTATGCGAATATTTAAAAATTAGTGGATACGATTTTTAAAGAAGTCCCAATGTAGTTTAAAGTTCAATGCTTACACCAGACAAACAAGTAATAATGTGCCATTGAGCCAAATCTGTACGTTGAGAAAGTGAAAATTTTTGCGGAACTTATTGCTTTTAAATTAAATTCAGCTTTGCTTGCTTTTAGTGAATATTAATTCATGCTTTATAGGCTATTGATAATGTCACTTGAAAAAAAAACTAAGACGTTCATTTTTATTATAACAATCAATAATTGGGATATTGAATGAGAAAACTATTAAATTCGAGGGTGCATTTTAGAAGGGAGGGGGGGGTGTGTTGCAGAAAAGCACCCTTTTCGGGTTATTGCATGCAACTCAATAACCTTTTTTGTTATTCATAAAAATCCACCGAGAAACGGGAGGTAAGCAGCTCCAGCTAAAAAATCAAAGTTTTGGTTTTTACTGTACGGCACCTATCTGTCAAAATTAAGCCCGTGAAATAATTGTTCGGCACATTAATTCTCGAGCTAAATTCTCGCAGGTTCTTTTATTTGTGAGATTTACGTGACCTTTACATTTTGAAAATGAAATTTAAGAACGAAAATATTCATGGAAAAATGATTTATCAATGCAGAAGAAAAAAAAATCTATTCTAGTTGATTATTTTCACTTGAAATATAAAAATACAATTCTTTTAAATTGTTGAATAAAATTTCTTTTCAGAGAACATCTGTTTTTTGTGATGTATTCTCCACAAAAATTTTAGGTCAAAATTTAGCTAGGATTTTAGCTTTTGTTTGGAGAGAAAATTGGGAGCGAAATTTTAGCTCGATCTGCGTACTAGGCTTTAAAGTAAAATAAATGGTATTTTGGGCTATTTTGAGAAGCTTGTATGATGATACGGTCATCCTTAACCATTCAAAGTAAAACATAATAGGTAAATACATTTTTTTTTGCAGTTTTAGGGTTACCATCTATTTTTTTCAAAGCTTAAAATAATTGTCAATAACAACAAACTTGCTCCTAAGAACCTAGTTTTTGAACATTTGTTAGGTAATAATACCTTCTTCGACAAGAAAAAAAAATAGCCCCAGGCGAGTTTTTTTTTTGTCGAAAATGCTAGCTATTCGAGCTCAAAGTTTTTAAAGCAAGTATTATAGGAAATTTCAGTCTCTACAACGAAACTCATCAAGCACTAATTTTTTCATGTCGAAGAAGTTGTAATTTGCTAAGAAATTTTCAAAAACTGGGTTTTTAGAAGCAAGTTAGTTGTTTTTGGTAATTATTTTAAATTTTGAAAAATTAGATGGCAACCCCAAAACTGCGAACATATTTTAGTTTCCATATTATTTTTTACTTTAATGGTTAAGAATGAATCATACACATAGTATAAGCGTAATATCTTATAAGCTTCTCAAAATAGCCATTAAAACTATTTATTTTACTTTTATCTTAAAATAAGTTTACTTTGAGCGATTATTCTCAAAATTTTTTTCTGAATATGTCATTCTAAAGAAAATTAAATCGTCTTTCTTTTATATGGAACAATGGCCATACCTATCTCTACAGGCAAAACAGTTATAGAAAAATAGGTACAAAAAAAAACAAAAAAATTGATTTTTCACATTTTTTTTGTAATATTTTTTTTTTTTTAAATTTTGGTAACTAACAAAAAAATTAATGAAACATTGTTTGTTTTACTGTCTACAAAAAAGGCTGTAGTCATTATCTCGAAATTTTGCTTCGTTTTCGAGTTATATACAAAAACCTAAAAAAGGGTGCTTTTGAACCCCCACCAAAATGTGCTCTCGACCGTAACAGCACTTTACGGTTTTTCCATTTTTAATGACCCATCTATTGATTTGTACAGTAAAAACCCATGAACGTCTTAGTAACTTATTATCCTGTTTTCAAGGACATAATCCGTTGAGTCAATTGAATCCAATTTCAATTCAATTCCATTCAATTTTTGATTGGATAATACAGTAAGACTAATGGTCCATTGGCCAAACCTTGTATTTTGGGTAGGACAAGGTTATTTTCTTTTGATATGCGTAGGGGACTTCAGTGTGAGTGCAAAACTCAATTTTCGAGGTTGAAACCCTTCCCAATTGTCCGCCATTTTGAAGAAGTGGCGGAAATGGGCTTCCACTATATCTTGAAAAAAAAACTTTTTTGGTGGAAAACTAGATTATCTACAATTTATGTTTATTTACTTTTGCAGCAAAAATTGAAAGTAAAGAAGTTTTCTCTTTTTCTTATGAAACAAAATTCCACACATTCTTCTTCAATTCTTCACATTCTTCTAACAAAATTTTAAATCTACTCGTATGAATGCACATTTGTAAATTGTTCAAATATTTTAGATTTGAAGTTTGCAATAAATTTCCCTTATTTGTTTAATCCATCTTTGAATATTTTTACTAACGTTTGGATATAAAGAAATATATATTAATTTTTTTTTTGAAAATTCAATATTTTAAAAATGGGTTGATGACTATTTTTGAAACTTGGTCATTAATGTGTTTTATTTGTTATTTGTTTGCTCTATCCACAAAAATTATGTACGTATTTTTTCATTGAGCTGAATAAAAGGCAATATAACCGTTAAAAACATTTTATCTTGCAACTTACATAATTATGTATTTGGCTAGTCATGAGTTCGTAAAAAAAGACCGAGCTCAAAATGTTGTTATTACGATGTGGAAAGACGAATAAATTGAGTGTCATAATTCGGTCTGTCTGTCCGTTGGGCTCAACCTTAACGGCAGAATAATTTTTTTCAAAATTGGAGCCTAGGGTTAACATGTCAATCTTCCCACACATTCAAAAATTTTAGTTTAGAAGCAAAAAAAAAAAAAAACTTACCAATTTTACGAAATGAAAAAAAATTCATACTGACTTGCTAACTTCACTGTGAAGTTAGGAGAAATTTTTTTCGTTGAAATGCAAAAAAAAAAACTGACTTTTGGTGGAGTGCTTTGTTTCGACGTCTTAAGCATTTCTAAAAAAAGTTCCGTGAATTTGGGCCAGGGTAAAATTGTGTAGGGAATGTAAAAGGGAATAAAAATCAGTTTTTTCTTTATTTCTCGAAAACTATTAGTATTTTTGAAAAAGTGTGAAGTAACAGATTGTAGCTTATATAATTTTACACGAAAACTGTATTTAGACTGTTAAATAATCTAAAAAATAATCTATAAACGAACTTAGTAAGTTTATTAATGTTGAAGTTATAGCGTGTCAAAGTAAAACTTTTGATTTAATACTATAAAAGGGACGGATAAACGTTTTTTTTGTAAATAGTTAGTGCGTTGTACTGTCATGCCAGAGGTCTGGGTTCGATTCCCAGCCACTGTCACCTAAAAACAAAAATGTTTTTCCAGAGGTACTGTCTTTTGCGAGGAACTGACAAATACTCCAAGAGTATACTTATCATGAATAAGTGCTTCATCTAGCCGTTCGGACTCGGCAAAAAAATTGTAGGTCCCCTCTATTCCTGCTAACAACACACACAGAGGAATTTTTGAGAGTTGTAAGTCACTAGGCCCTGGTTCTTCACGAGTTGTTGCGCCACCAAATTTAATTCATTTATTTTTATTTTTTTATTTATAATGCTAATGATTTCTGATGAAATTGATGATTTCATGTTAACATACTGAAATATTTTTTATTTTTAAATCTGGCATAGTAAATTTTTATTAAAAAAAAAACCGCCAAATTTCGAGAGGGTATTTTTCCCAATAAAAAAATCTCGAGTGGGTAGTGCTTCCCATACAACCCATATTATCTGCCGCACCTGAGTTATAAAATAAAGTTCGGACAGCAATTTTAAGAAATTAGAAGCTTTAAAAAATATTTTTCTCTATTTTGAAACTGAATGAAGACGAACACCAAATTATACGAATTCAAAAAAAAGCGTATAACGCTTAAAAAAATATGCGACTTAAACACACTCTAGTCATCTTTTCAAACAAATAACATATCAACATTATATAATTTCACTACGAGTAAAAAAATTAAGAACTACGTATATCTTCTTAAAAAATCCTATTTAATAGTTAAATCTTATTATTAGTTTTTGTCACTTTTTTAAAAGTGGATTTTTGTTCTGGCCTTTCCAGTTTCGAGTTACAGTCAAATAAATTCCAATTGCTAGCATAATAGCCCCAATTGCTGTCAAAGCAATTCCACAATAAACTCCATATGATGGTAGTCCAAGTGCCAACTAAAATAGAAAAGTTAAACATAAAAAAATGGATAGATTTATCGAGTCAAGGTTTAATAGACCTACCCTAACTTCAGCTGCAAGTGTTTCATCAATTTCAGCCCTTTGTGAAATTGTGAAGAAGGGAGCATAGAATTCCTGGTGAATATTCTTGTAAATCCTGGAAAATAAATTCAAATTCAATACGGCTTTTAGAATAAGATCAAGTTAAGAAAAAATTCAAAAATTTAAAGTGCGTTTTTATTTGAGAGTAGGTAAAAAGACTACGAGACTCAAGCAGCTCTGTAGTGAAAGGACTCTTTTAACTCGTAATGGAAAAATCCATGTTAGTTTTGAATTTGCGTTACTTTCATCACCGAGTTCCAAACTAAACAATAAATTAATTATTCAGTCACAAATAAAAAAAAATTAACTGTTTTAGAGAAAGCTTCGGCCTTAGAGCTTAGATCTTAAGGATATTATAACTTTTGAAGAAGTTTTATTCCGGTAGACTCTGAATCTTAATTTTTTTAAAAACCTATAACTGGTCAAATTCACTATAGTAACGCTTTTTGGAAATATGTTATTTTTCCATAAACAAATAACTTATTTAACTTTAAAACTCATCAGTAACTTACTTGAAAGAATTATCCCTTCGAATCCGCAAGCTTATCATAACATCAGCATTCACTACCAGCGGCACCCCTAAAGTGGGCTCCATTAGAATGGAAAACGTGTGTTTTTCTGGATCAGGTGCTATACCAGTAATATTCTCTCTATAGCTCGGATCAGCTAAATAAAAGTGAGAATGTGACATAAACATCGGCGCTCCAGACGTACATGGCCCCAAATCGATGACACCAGTTTTTTGACAATGATCACTCTCCTTCGGACAGAAGCACTTCATATTCGGATAAACTTCTCCACTATCGAATGTCATTTCATTGGTTCCATATTGAATAGCATCAATGCCCATTTTGCGTTTATTTTCGCCAGCAAATAAATTTATGTATCTACAAGTGTCTGGAATGAACATTGATATAGCTTCGTCCCTGGGCCTATTTGGCACCCATAAATCTCCTGTACTTCCATTTACTTTTCCGCATTCACCTTCATAGTATCCGGTGTGTGTGCTTCCATTCCAATGTGTCAGTTGACCCATTTGAGACAAATCACCTTGTCCCGTATGAACGGTGTATGTTCCTTCATAATCTTTTGTGCCATTTCTATCCAAAAACAATGCAAAATAGGGTGATTCAATTGGAACGTCAGTTCGGTTCAATTTGAATGCAAAATCAAGGAATCTGTCATAGAAACCCTTAAAAAGCCATTCATTAGCAGTTTTAGTCCACGTTAAAGTTCCACCATTGGCATTTAGCATTGTATTGAGAAGAAACTTTTTGGCTTTACCCTCGTATCGCATCATATTCGCCACTGACTTAAAAATGAAAGAGAAAATTTGTGGGTAATAAATTTCATCTGGATACAAAACTGCAAATAGTTAAGTAACTTTAGTTTTTGAAAAAAAATTACAAACAGTTTAGGTATTTAAATTTTATTTTTTTACAGAATCAATTATTATTAATATTATTAGTGTCTTAAAAAAAAAACATCACTTTCGTAGATACAATAATTATAGGTAGGACTTTTGGCTATATCGTTTATGCAATGAAACTGCTTATTTTTAATTACTAGAGCAACTTAGTCACCTTTCAAAGGAGTCAACTGAGTGTCTAAAAACTTTAAGTTTTATGGTTAGAAGGGCATTGAGAAGAGGAGTGAAAATTTAATGGGATTTTTTGTCATTCCTTCTTACATTTCATGCAGTCTGCGTTCGACTTATTGATAGACTTTAAATGGAAACTTCAAAGTTTTCTAGAGATTTTGTTTCTCCATGAGACAGGTACAAATTTATTGAGTTAAGAAGACAGAAAAGATCCAAAAGTTTTGGGTAATTCAGTCCTTCTTTCAAACATGTTCAAAATTAGGTTAAGGGAGGGAAAGAAAGTAGCATTTATTTTGTCGGTGTGGTGGAGTCCCTGTGTTGCGTTTTATATGTATATATGAATAGATGAAACAGTAAAAATAAAATAATTAAAAGAAATTAAAAGCTAATTTTTGGAAAAATTTTTAATTTATTTAATTGTAACTTAATCACTATTTTAATTCTAAAGGAACCATCATCGGGCTTAGTTTGGGCTAAGTGATTAGGAATTCTAACCTTGTGGATTTTTGTAAAAGAATTTAGCGTATGAAAGCGTATGACAAGGCCTCCACTATGTCACTGACGAGTCCAAGTGAGTAACCAGAATTTTGAAAAACAGAATTTTGACCTACAGAATTTTGAAAGCAGAATTATGACCTTACATAATTTCGACCCCAACTCACTATCTACACTTTAAGCTATGAAAAAAATAATGCTTTCTGAAAACTTGATTAAGTATGAATACGTAGAACATAAGATATAGAGAAAAATTTAAAAGTCTTTGGAGATGTCATTTACAAAAAAATGTCTTTACCTATACATACAATTCTTAAAAAGAAAAGTTTTTTAGCAAAAATTTTGTTATCTACATAATTAGAATTAAAAAATTTGTCAACCCGGATATTGAATTTCCAGGGAAAATTTTGAGATTTTCTTTTTTTTTTTTAATTAAAAAAAATGTTATTAAAATTTTGTATGTGCAATTTTTTTCAACTTGCATTTTTAAAATTTGTACAGGTTGTTAATTTTAAATGGAAAGCGTTCGACTGTTAAAATGTGGACTGAATTTTGATCGACAAAAAAAAAAGCTGACAATTTAAAATCCAGACTATTTAAATGTTAATTGAAAAGTTGTCGGTAAAAATGTCGATTTGACTTGAGCACTTCGCTCAGTTGATTTTCCTGCAGGTAAAGAACTAAAATCTTGTAAATGATTCGGTTAATTGATCGAAAAATCAGACAAAATGGTCGTTGCAATAATAAGTGGGGAGTATTGTATTTGATTTCATTATAAATGGCGGTTTAACTCTAAGCCGTGAGGTTCGAGATCAAGTTATTAGAGATATATAATATATATAAGAAAAGAACAAGAAAGCACCTCAGCATTTGGCCATGTAACCAATTGAGGATTATGCAATACCCTTTTCAAAAATTTACGACACATAGACGTTCAGAAGAAAAGACAAGCATTATTTTTCTCTCCAATATTTTGAAGAGCATAACTGCTATAGAACGAATTAATGTCCTTTCAATGACCTTTGCAACGATGTATGACACGTTCATGTCGAATAGTTCAAATACTTAGTCCATTCTCTTCTTCAAAAAAAAACAAAAAACAAAAAATCTGGAATATTTTTTTAAAAATCAAAAATATTTGTTTGAGTATTTCTGTTTCTGTTTATATTCCTTAGGAGCTTCTGCATAAAAAAATGATTGAAATCAGTGATACCATTTTCAATAAAATTGAAAATCGAAAAAAAATTCTCTGGGAGTGGGAGATAATATGTACATATATTAAGGAGCATTTTTTGAAAAATGGTTTTCTAAACAAAGGTAACCCTTACTTAAACAAAATCTATCTATTTGAAATTAAAAAAAAAGTGGAGCAATTTTTGAAAAAAAATTGAAATTTTGTTATATGGCTGCACAAAATTCTATACCATAAGTTTTGGCTCATGAAAAATATAAAGTGCACGACTGGGACACATCGCATGAAATTGCTCTTATTTTCAAAAGACTGAGGGTTTCAACAAATTGTACGTTGATATGAAGACATAGAAATTAAGAGAGAAAAATAAACTAAAACAATTCTTTTAATACACTAGTCGCGGAAATCAAAGGAACAACATTTTTTTTTTTTCAATTTTTATTAGTGTTTTTAGAAAAGCTGCATCTTTTTTATGAGTGATTGTATTTCGTTGAAACGAAAAGCATTATACAGTTTTATGTTTTTTGTCTCCATATTTGTTTTCAAATAACTTTTTACTGACACCGAACGATTTTGTTTAGTTTTTGTGTTTTTTTTTTAAAGTCTACACTTTCAAAGATAATTTTCTTGAGTTAATCCAATGAAATGATCTGACAACCTTCAATCTTCAATTAAATTTGTTTTGTGGTCCAAAACGTATTTTTTTTCATTAAAAATCAGATAATCCATGCAAAAAAAATGTTGCGACCACAAAAAAAAATCAGTTTAAGCTAAATTAACAGGTAATCAGATCGTTTCATTTGATTAACTCAAAAAAAATTGTCCTTGAAAGTGTAGACTTTCAAAAAAACACAAAAACCAAAAAAAAAAATGTTTGGTGTCAGTTCTTACAATAACGCAATAACGGTAATTTAAAAAATTTTCTGCAAACAAATATGGAGACAAAAACTATAAAACAGTATAATGCTTCTTGTTTCAACAAAATACGACCACTCATCACAAAGATACAGCTTTCCAAAAAACTCTTACTAGTCAATATTAAAAAAAATTTGTTCCATTAATTTTCGTGCCTAGTGTAGTTTAATGTGAAGATAGAGAATGCCGTCTAAATTCATGATCAAATACAGTCAACTTCATCTAAGTCAGATTTTTACAGGATGTCAAAATAAGTTCCAGTTATAGAGAGTTTTAGAAATATTCGAGTTTGAGAAAAATATATTTTTTTAAAAACATTTAATGAACATAAACTGAAGATATAAAATTGATAAATAAATTGAACTAATAAAACGAAGATTTTCGCTTCTCGTAAAAGGGATTACCTCTACCAATATAGCAATGAAGTTATTTAAAAGTTAAATTTTGTATATGTATATAATTTTCAGTTTTAACATAACGTAGGTAAGGCCTAAAATCTGAAAGCAAAATAAAAAAATAAATAAATTTGGTGGCACAACAGCTCTAGGAAAACCATGGCCTAGTGACTTACAACTCTTAACCATTCTTGTGTGCGTGTTATTGACAGGAATGGAGGAAACCTACAATTTTTTGTCAAGTCCAAAAGGCAAGATGAAAGATGAAAGCAAAATGGTTTAAATAATTTTTTTTTAAATTTCTGGTCATCCCGTTAGCTTTGTGTTTATTCTCTTGACTTGATGTTTAGGAGAATTTTTGAGATTTTTTTTTTCATAAAAGAAAAATTCAAAAATTCGAATGAAGAAACATAGTTTTGATTTTTATTTGTAATATTATCGAAAAATAAAAGATTTTTGATTTTTTATTCATGATCCTTAAAAATATCCTTTTAATTTATCAGATAAGGCTACTCTTTCACTCAAGCTTTTAGGTTTTTTGTAAATTCAAAAAGTCCTGCGTAGTCAAATGAATATTTTATACGGCTTCGGGGGGTCTTAACCTTAAATAAGAGGTGTTATGATATAAAATTTCTTCACCAACTTATTGAATTTATCTGGTCATCCGTATAATCGTCTGTAGATATGAACCTATATATAATCCTTTTGGTAAAATCTTCGAACTTCGAAAATAATACACAAACACTGCTTCTTGGCAGTGATATCAAGTAAAATTTGCATTTTTACTTAAAAAACAATGCAAACGTAGGTGAACAGTGAAAGTTTGATTTTCTACCTTCGCAAAGAAGGAAGATGAATAAATAAATAAAATTCGTATTACGAGGTTTAACCTGAAACGTAGCACCACCTAAGCAAGAAACACTAATGGTAAAACTTTGAAAATAATATACAAGACCACCTAAGTACCTATGTATATTTTTTTATCCAAGTTTATCCAACCAAAACCACAACCACAAAAACCCATCAAATATTAATGGATTCAAAAAACTTTGAAAAATATTACTTTAGCACTTTAATCCTGGTCGATTTACATTAAAGTTTTCTCACTTACATAATCAAAACATTTTCACAAGCAATCAAGCTCCTATATGTATGTAACTGAACTTACCGCTGAAGCAACATTTGGGCATGTTATTAAATCATCCAATGTTCCGTTGGTCTTCTCTGGAACAAAGAACCAGGTGCGTTTTCCAAAGTATGTTACTGTCTTATTCTCATGCCATTCGATGTCCTCTTTGATTTTTGCCTCACGAAAGACATAAGGTCCCATTTGAACGAAATTCGGTTTGACATTAAGATTTTTAACTTGATCGGGATTTGTCCAGTTCCATAGATACATATGCATGTATATGGGAACAGGTGTAATATACCATTTGTCATAGGTCCTCGATGTATTCGATAGAGGCAACTCCTATTTTGAAGTTAAAAAAACAAATGAATGTAGTTTGTTTGAGGATCGCAAATTTCTTTCAACTAACATTGTATAGGATCGTTCGAATTAATCCAGGCCATAAGCAAATGGTCAGTATTCCAAGGACCAAAAATACAATTGCCAGGCTGAATACCCATATTTTCTGTTGAAGTACACTGCAGCAGTTACAACACATTATGCACAGATCGACTTTGGCGTCGAACTAATAAGTCTTTAATCAACTTCGGATTGCAGGTTTAATGTCGATTGTGTGGTCGATAAGAATTTCAAAATCCAGATACAGATTAAGATTATCTGAACAAAATTGTTATTTAATTGATGTTTTTATTCTTAATATTATACATAAGGCCTTATCGTAATGTGAGTGATAAGCTGAAGGCGAAAGCAAATATAGATTAACGAGTATATGCTTGTATAAAAGGATGATAAGATTTAGCACAAGAGACTTCAAGAATTTTAGTCGCTAGGGTTAACGGATCTTGATGGGCTTTTCAAAGACCATCAAAGCGTGTGCAAAAAGCATAAATCTTTCACAACAATTGTTCCTTATGAGGGGGTTATAAATGTGAAGCAAGAATACAAAAAAAAAAACTCATATCTTTTGTTGAGCTTAACATAAATAAATTCTTTTAATTTTTTTAAATTGATTCCGTTTTTGCTCTTATATATAAAAACAATAAGTCTACAAAAAAAAAACTGTTTTGTACATGAAGAATGTCGAGTGGTAAAAAGTGCTCCCATATTGTTCTTATCCATTTCCAGGTTTATTTTTCAGAACTTCTTGATTTTTCGTTGTCTCTGAGTTTTGTAATCTCTGAAATAGTACTCTTTTATAGCCAATATGGCAAAGTCATTGAAGTCATACTGCGCTGATTTAAACCATCCCTGGACCTTGGGTGAATGGTTGCGGTTTAAGAACTTTTAAAAACGCTTTACTGTGATGTATAAGTAGAACCATCCCCAGAAAATTTCCTTTTGAAATAGCGTTAAAGCCACTCGTTTCACAAGTTCCCTGGCCCCACACTGTCTAGACGGACTGGAGTTTTAGGTATCATATTTGGGGCCACCAAAGATACCGAATTGGCTTCTTATATAAATGATGCAGTATACGATTGGCTCAGAACTGGTGTTTGTCCATTTTTGAGTCTATTAGTAGATCTTAGGAAGGCAAATTCACTTTCTTTTTAAAAGTAAAAGCTGTCTCGGTGGTAAGGTTCTGTTGAAAATGTCGGTGCACGGTGTTTTTTTCTTGATTAAAGCTGACATAATACTTGACCTTGCGCCTACATTAACCGCTTAAACTATCTTTATCGCTTCTGTCTCAATAATTACTAAAAAGCCATGAAATAAATCCCCAATTTTGGGGATTTCTTTCATCCGAAAAAAAATTTCCCATTTTCATAAAAATTTTCGGTAGTTATTACAGTTCTCAATTTGTGGAATCATTTTATTGGGAAGTGAAAGGGGTTTAAAAATGTGTGGAAAGTGAATTTTTACCTTCAAAAAGTATGTGTCAATTGCCCTCAAAAGTGTTATAAAAACATTTCATACAAATCGTATGAACCGTTTCCGAGAAACCAATTACAGGAATTGATCACTTAAAATAATAGGAATTTATTCAATTAAAAGTACAATCAATCAGTCTTGGTTAATTTCGGTCCAAGGATATGGTGTCAATGAGTTTTGTATCATCTCGGTATTCTTACGGATGCCTTGGAACTAGCCTCTTCTGAACTTCCGAAACCGAGTTTTTCTGTATTCGTGGTCAGTCCTAATTTAGGTTATGTCCAATAATATGGTGACCATCTATCCTGTATTTCCCGGGGCAGTGCTGTAGTTCAATATCCTGTTATGTTTTTACTTGTGATATGTTAAGGTGGTCCTTAAATTGGACATAATCTTGTATAGCCCTCATTCGATTCAAAATATTGAAAAACAATCTCTCCAATTTTTTCAAAGTTTTATTTCACCCCCGTGGTCACCCCATTTTCACTTTAAGGTACTTATTATGGGGTAAGAGGTATTCTTATACCACGCAAAAAAATCAGAAAGTTAGATCAGACTCAGACAAGAAAAAAATTGAATTGGAGTTGGGGTCTATTTCCCCCTATTCAGGCGGGAGAGGGTAATTCTCTGGAAATTTGCCTGAAAACAGAAAAAAATATTTAAAAAAAACGGTAACACTTAAAATGCCACGCTATAACTCTTCTTAAAGCCACAAATCCATTCTATAAAATGCTTAGTAAATAAATCTTTTATTGTAAAAAGTTTTTGAAAAAATAATTTTCAAACTTAAAAACTAAAAAATAAATAATTTTTTAAGATCAAAATTATGGCTCTGGATATTTTTGGCACCTGTGGGAAATTTGAAATCTGAGAATGTCATCTAAATAGTCAAAAAAAGTCAACTAGTCCTAGAAATTTTTCAGCCCTAGATAATTTGTAATAAAGGCTTAAGGTTTCTCAAGGTCACTCAAGGTCACGTGTGATTTCTAGCACCTCATTTAAGGGAAATTTACAAAAAAATGTATACCATCTGAAAGATCTCTAGATCGTGATAAAAGGTCAACTATTTATAGTAATTGGTCAACCATTAATATTTCTTAATGAATAATGAATTAATAATAATGAATTTAGTTTCGGTAATTGGTTAGCTATAAATTCCTTTTACAATTTCTTAAAGTTTTTTTCCAAGGTTACGAACGATTTTTGGCACCTGACTTGGGTACTGAAAAAAAAATTATACCCTCTGATAAGTTACCAGATCATTATAAAAGGTCAGTTAGTTTCAGTAATTGGTCAGCCATAGATTTATTGGTATGAATTTTTATTATTATGCCAAAAAACGTTCGTGACCTTGAAAAAAAGCTTAAAAAAAATCATAAAAAAGAATTTACTGTTGACCAATTACTGAAACTAGCTAACCTTTTATATAGATCTTTAGGCCTTTCGGGTGGTATTAATTTTTTTGCACATTTTCCATAAATGAGATGCCGAAAATCGCAATGACCTTAAACTGTCTAGGGCTGACCAATTTCTAGGACTAGTTGACCTTTTCTGACCAATTACTGACCAATTAGATGGCATTCTCGAAGGTCCAGAGCCGGGTTTTGCTTCTAGAAATATGTTATTCATATTCAAAGGGAATGTGATTTTTTGACTAATGATTTAATGCTTACTCCTGATTAATTCACTTGCCATTTTGAAAATTTTTGTGCAAAGTTGTGGGATCTTTTCATGACGTTAAATAACAACACTTTTCATTTTTCATTTTACTTTATTTTTTTGACAAATTGGAAAGTGCAAAGTGAAAAGGGAATCAAGTCCATTATTATGTAGGTAATGGTTTGAATTAAGACAATATTTCAAAGACCATTTAATAACAAGGCTTCAAATATAAAAATTATATATATACAAATATGATATCAACATGAAAGAACATCTTTCATTAATTGTTTTTCGAGCTTATAAAAAAATAGTAGCTTTGACTTTACCTTAGCGCTTTTAAAGAAAAGATTAACAAGTTATCAAAAAACCTTCAGTTCGCTAGCAGCACACTTAAAAGATTGACATATTGATTAACTTAATCCACTAAAGATTAATTCTTCAAATATTTATTGTTTTTATAATATATGAATCATTACCGTTTACAATGATGATGCAGTTTTTTAAAAATATTTTCATTTTTTGGTAGTTATGTGTATTCAAACATACCTTCAAGAATTTTGATTGCTTTGATGATAATAGTTTAAAGAATTTGATATTTGATTTGTTGGACTTTCTTACAATATTCAAATTGATTTAAGAAGATGGCCTGTTATTTGAACACTAAATTCTAGTAGTAAGAAATTGTAACGAAGTGTTACATTTTCAATCGCCCACACCAGCCGCCTGCCAATTATTCACCGACCCGTCACCGTCTATTTGTAAAAGAATACCCAGACAGAAGAATCATGATGAGGGGGAACGAAATTTGGAAAAAGTGGAACTTTTTGACTCGTGTTGATTCCGAATTTTCATTCGAAATTATAGAAACTAAAGGTTCCAACTAAATCTCGGTTTGTAGCAACCTTGAAAAGCTCAGGTTACGCCGATGGTGCATTCGTGTGCCATTTAAAAGTAATTTTTCCTTGGGTTAGCCTTGTACTGGAATCAGATTCCTTTTCCTACCGTTAATTCACTTCTCGCTCATTTTGAGTGACAGATTAGGCAACAAAGAAATTCTCCCGTGGGTTAGACATAAATTTCCTTTCCGCTCCTTCTGAGTGAAAGATTGCCGATTACATGGTATGTGGCAATTGGGAAGCATATGTGACGTAAAAATGACGTCAATTCAGAAGCATTAAGCTAGCCTTGGGCTGTTATAACATTCCTTCCGTATAGTCCCTGTGTCACTTCCTCTAAGTGAATATTGTAGGTCTTCTAATAAATATTGTAAAACTGGTGACCATTTTCGATCTCTTTTTCTTCTTTACAAGAGTTTTACTTGTCCTCTAATGGAACAAAGCTTTTAATCAGGTTTAAAAAAAAAAAACAAAAACAGTTCCTCAGTGTTCTCAGACAATGTTAAATGCTTGCGAGACATTTTTATAAAAACATTTTTATATTGTGTGTTCAGTATTGGGGTAGTTCACTATTTTGAGATTCACTAAATCGAGCGTCTACTGTATGTTATTCTTGAATAACTTTTCCTATAATGAATAAACTTTTTAACATTTTACGAGTAGTTTTCTGTTTATTTTTTAATAAAAAAGTAACTTAAATTAGAAATATCACACAAAGTTCAAATTTCATTTAAAATCAACTACATTTTCATCATAAATTGTTTGAGTATTAAGATTTATCTGTTGAAAGATCATCTCGGCTTTTTTGTCCATTCCACTTGTTTGTATAAGTCAAATATATTGCTACTATAAGGAGAATTATTCCTATTACCAATAGTGCGATCCCACATCCTAATCCAATTGATTTAGATTTGAAAAAAAGCTGCAAGAAAATTAAAATATTTGTATCAGATCAAATTATCAGAAAATTTATAATAAAACATTGTAAAAATTAAATACAAAATAATTAAATGCACGATATTTAAATTCTTATAGTTTTTAAAATTGTAAATGGGTGATTTTCTGTCTGCAATAGACGATCATTATGTCCTAAAAAGCAGGGTAATAAATTAAGGAACTAAGACGTTCACGGGTTTGTATTGTAAAAATAAATAAATCAGTCATTGAAGATGGGAAAACCATGAAGTGCTATTAAATTACACGGTGGATTTTGGATGGGGGTGCAAAAGCAACATTTTCGGGTTTTTGCATATAACTCGAAAACGAAGCAAAATTTCGAAATTAAGTTGAAACCATTTTTGTAGTCAATTACATTAACCATCAAAATAGGTACACTGAAAAAAAAAATAGAATGAATTAGTTACCTAAATTTTAAGAAAATGTGATTTGATCTTGGAGATTTTTAACGTGTTATTTCATGAAATAAAATAAATTTCATAAAAATAAAAGCAATTTAAGTAAATAAATAATTAAAAAAAAGAGTTTTTAAGTTACTCAAAATAATTTCTTTTATTGAAAAAATGTGCAAAATTAAATTTGTTGTTATTGTTTTTACTTATTTGCTTATAACTTTTTCACCTACAGAAATAAATCGAGAAACGGTCGCTCACACTTTGCTGATTTTAAGATTTAAAAGAAAATATGTGGCATGAATATAACGGGTGATTTTTTAGCTGGTTTGGTTTTGGCAACACTGGTTTTGACAGCTGACGTGTGTTTAGTACCTTGTGTCACTGTCAAACAGCTTCAGTTTGGTTTGCAATTTAACCATGGATCGTCTTACAAATGAACAACGCTTGCAAATTATTGAATTTTACTATCAAAATTCGTGCTCGGTTCGAAATGTTCATCGCGCACTGCTTCCATTTTATGGTCGGCATTCTCGACCTTCTGAGCAGTCTATTCGGAAGATTGTGACCAAATTTCGCACCAAATTTACTTTGTTGGACATTAAACCACCAACACGTTTACGTACTGTGCGTAGTGAAGAAAATATTGCGGCCGTATCAGCTAGTGTGACAGAAGACCGCGAAATGTCGATTCGGCGCCGTTCCCAGCAGTTAGGCCTTTGTTACAGCACTACGTGGAAAATTTTGCGCAAGGATTTGGGCGTAAAGCCTTTTAAGATACAGCTGGTGCAAGAACTAAAGCCAGCCGACCTACCACAACGCCGAATTTTTGGTGAATGGGCTCTTGGAAAGCTGGCCGAGGATCCGCTTTTTTATCGAAAAATTGTGTTCAGCGATGAGGCTCATTTTTGGTTGAATGGGTACGTAAATAAGCATAATTGCCGCATTTGGAGTGAAGATCAGCCAGAAGCATTGCAACAGCTACCAATGCATCCCGAAAAAGCCACTGTTTGGTGCGGTTTATGGGCCGGCGGCATTATTGGGCCATATTTCTTCAAAAATGATGCGAATCGCAGCGTTACTGTCAATGGTGAACGCTACCGAGCGATGATAACAAACTTTTTTTTGCCCGAAATGGAAGTTCTTGACTTGCATGATATGTGGTTTCAACAAGACGGTGCCACATGCCACACAGCACGCGAAACAATGGCGCAATTGCGAGGCGAGTTTGGTGAACAGTTAATTTCACGTTTCGGGCCGGTCAATTGGCCGCCTAGATCGTGCGATTTGACACCATTAGATTATTTTTTGTGGGGGTATGTCAAGGCTAATGTCTATAGGGACAAGCCCGCTTTGATTGACGCACTGGAAGCCAACATCCATGCATTCATTCGTGAGATACCGGCCGATATGTGTGAAAGAGTATGCCAAAATTGGACTCAGCGGATGGGCTACCTGAGACGCAGCCGCGGTCAACATTTGCATGAAATTATCTTTAAACATTAAATTGCAAGGTTCAAACTATCGATTCAAATAAATATTTCATTAATTTTTTCGAATTTTTTGTGTTTTTTTTTTTTTTTTAAGTTCTAAGCCTCTTAAAAAATCACCCGTTATAAAGGAAAAAATATACCTTATGAAATTTCTTATGAAATCGGTTTGCATATATATTTTGAACGATAAACCTATATCTCGAGATATTGGCTAAAACGCGTTTTTCAAAATGGCCGCTCACGCGTAACATTAACAGCCACGCCAGTTTTTAGTTAATTTAGAAAAAATCCTACAATCAATTTCAATTAAAAAACTTGGTCCGGTATAGTTTTACAAGAAAGAACTCTTTGCAGACATCATGAGCTCACTTTTCAAAGCCATGTGGTATAGACTTTTAACATATTATATACTTTAACTGTATTGTATTGTGATATACATACAAAGGCCTTGAACTGAACTCTATATTTATGTATGTTTTTATTGTGTTATCTCGAAAAATGTGTTACCACAGCAATATATGGTAAATTTAAGTATGCTTAAAAAATTTGTTACTGCACAAGCAGTCATGTATGGCAAAAGTTAATAACTCTTGATAAAATTTCTTTAAACAATGTTTTAATCTCTTAATTGTACAAAATAAAAACGATATTTTTCTGTGTCTTTTGGATCATAGTTCGTGCAGTTCAGGGTTAGTTTTAAGTTTGATCAAAATCTCGCATGCCATTTTTTTTTCAAGAATGCATAACTGACTGTTATAGCTATAATACGAGTATATATATAAATATCAATCGCCGCCGTTAAAATGATAAGCTGGCAAATTTAATTCGTTTGGTTTATTGTGTGCACTTTCATTATTTTAATAATTGATATTTCAGGTAGAGACAATAAACTCAATTCTAAATATTATAATTTCAAATCTATTTAGATTAAGTTAGATTAGGTAAAGGTTTTATAATATTTCGCATGCACTTAAAATTAATTGTGCCACAATAAAATACCCCTTGCAGTTAAATTATTGTTTTATCTCTAATTAGTTTCAATAAACCATAAGTTTTAAATTGCAAAAAACAAGCCATAGAGTAATTAGGTATTTAGTTTTACTTTCTTTTTGTAGTAGAAAATATGACTTTAAGTGCAAATGTATAAAAATGCATGGATACATATTTTTAAACTTTCTCAACATATGAATAATTTAATAATTGTACTTATAAGTCATAATTTTAATAAGTTGTAAGTTCTTACCCTAACAAGCCTGGCAAAGCTCTCATCAAGATCTCCTCGTACTGAAAGTATGATCATGGGTGCATAGAATTCATTCACATCGTTAAATATTCTAGAAAAGAAATTCAGAAGTTATTTTGGTTTAAAAAACTTTTAGGAATTTTCAATTATTAAAAAACTTACTCAATTATATTGTCTGGCTCAATAAGCATATTAATCTGCATATTTGCATTACCATTCAATGGGACACCCAATCGTGGCTCGACAATCATATAGAAGTCATGCTGTTTAGGATCAGGTGTCATTCCAGTTATGGCAGCTGCATAACTAGGATCAGCATTTAAAAAATGTGGCAGTGATTGATATAATGGAGCTCCAAACAAACAAGGCCCAAGATCAATCACTCCCGTTGGAGGCGGGCATTTTTTTCCATTTTCCGTCGAACAGAAACATTTCATATTCGGATATAGTTGTCCGCTGTCAAATGTCATGTTATTCGTTGAATATCTAACTGTATCTATGCCACGATAAATCATTTTTTCACCTGGGAATAGATTTACGGAACGACATGTGTCGGGTAAAAATACCGAAATAACTTCTTCGGGACCGCGTAGCGGTGCAAAAATATCGCCAGTACTTCCATTGATATGACCACATTCGCCTTCAAATGCATGTGATTGATTACTCCCACGCCACTCGGCCAATTCACCCAGCAAAGATAGATTTTTTTGTCCCGTATGAATAGCATAAGTTCCTTCGTAGGTTTTCGATGCATTTCTTCCATATAATAATCCAAATTTTTCCAACTGAATAGGAATAAGTTCGGTTAGAAAGATTGCCGCAAACTCAGTCAAGGGATCATGGAAGCCCTTGAAAAGCCATTCTTCAGCTGTTTTATTGACTCCTAAAAATCCACCTTCAGTCTTAAGAGCGAAATTCATTATCTTTTTAATGTACCGGTTGCTGTTTTGCACTAGTTTAGCTGCTACCTGAAAGTATAAATTATGCATTCGAATATAATAATCACACTGACATACATATATGGTCAAAATAATTTTTTTTTTAAATCTTAAAACATGTTAAAAAGTTCCTACTCAGACTCAGACTCAGACTCAGACTCAGACTCAGACTCAGACTCAGACTCAGACTCAGACTCAGACTCAGACTCAGACTCAGACTCAGACTCAGACTCAGACTCAGACTCAGACTCAGACTCAGACTAAGACTCAGTCTCAGACTTAGACTCAGACTCAGACTCAGACTCAGACTCAGACTCAGACTCAGACTCAGACTCAGACTCAGACTCAGACTCAGACTCAGACTCAGACTCAGACTCAGACTCAGACTCAGACTCAGACTCAGACTCAGACTCAGACTCAGACTCAGACTCAGACTCAGACTCAGACTCAGACTCAGACTCAGACTCAGACTCAGATTCAGACTCAGACTCAGACTCAGACTCAGACTCAGACTCAGATTCAGGATCGGACTCAGGCTTAGACTTAGACTTAGACTTAGACTTAGACTTAGACTTAGACTTAGACTTAGACTTAGACTTAGACTTAGACTTAGACTTAGACTTAGACTTAGACTTAGACTTAGACTTAGACTTAGACTTAGACTTAGACTTAGACTTAGACTTAGACTTAGACTTAGACTTAGACTTAGACTTAGACTTAGACTTAGACTTAGACTTAGACACTTAGACTTAGACTTAGACTTAGACTTAGACTTAGACTTAGACTTAGACTTAGACTTAGACTTAGACTTAGACTTAGACTTAGACTTAGACTTAGACTTAGACTTAGACTTAGACTTAGACTTAGACTTAGACTTAGACTTAGACTTAGACTTAGACTTAGACTTAGACTTAGACTTAGACTTAGACTTAGACTTAGACTTAGACTTAGACTTAGACTTAGACTTAGACTTAGACTTAGACTTAGACTTAGACTTAGACTTAGACTTAGACTTAGACTTAGACTTAGACTTAGACTTAGACTTAGACTTAGACTTAGACTTAGACTTAGACTTAGACTTAGACTTAGACTTAGACTTAGACTTAGACTTAGACTTAGACTTAGGCTTAGACTTAGACTTAGACTTAGACTTAGACTTAGACTTAGACATAGACTTAGACTTAGACTTAGACTTAGACTTAGACTTAGACTTAGACTTAGACTTAGACTTAGACTTAGACTTAGACTTAGACTTAGACTTAGACTTAGACTTAGACTTAGACTTAGACTTAGACTTAGACTTAGACTTAGACTTAGACTTAGACTTAGACTTAGACTTAGACTTAGACTTAGACTTAGACTTAGACTTAGACTTAGACTTAGACTTAGACTTAGACTTAGACTTAGACTTAGACTTAGACTTAGACTTAGACTTAGACTTAGACTTAGACTTAGACTTAGACTTAGACTTAGACTTAGACTTAGACTTAGACTTAGACTTAGACTTAGACTTAGACTTAGACTTAGACTTAGACTTAGACTTAGACTTAGACTTAGACTTAGACTTAGACTTAGACTTAGACTTAGACTTAGACTTAGACTTAGACTTAGACTTAGACTTAGACTTAGACTTAGACTTAGACTTAGACTTAGACCTAGGCTTAGACTTAGACTTAGACTTAGACCTAGACCTAGACCTAGACTTAGACTTAGACTTAGACTTGGACTTGACCTGGACTCAGACTTAGACTTAGACTTAGACTCAGGCTATTTTTTATTTCCTATATAATAGGGCAAGTTTTGGATTCGTTGAAACTTAAATTCAAGGAAACAATAAAACATATATCTATTATTTTAGAAGCATGGTGTACTATCTGATAAAAAATATATTATTAAGGGTATCGTTCCTGTCACATAACGGTGTTTTTGATTTTCGATTTTCTCATTAGTGACTTAACTGATTTCAACTAAAATTTGTATTCAAAAGATTCCTTAAAATGTTTATAAAATTACGTATCAAAATTAAGAAAATAATAAGTTTTGGATTTTTAAAGAAATATAATACAAATACATATCGATACCTTCCCGTAAGAATGTATTAAGCGACATTTTAAAAATTTTAAATAAACAATTTTAAAAGCCTCTTTTTTAATTATTTATTTGTGTATTTTTTAGTAATAAACAGATTTTTAAAGGGATTTTGAGTTGAAAATTAATTTACAATTTAATTTATTTCATTAGATGCACACATAAGAAACTAATCCAGAGGTTTATTTCGATGCCTCTGATATTTTTGAAATGTCGCTTAATACATTCTTACGGGAAGGTATCGATATGTATACTCTATTAATAAAAAACTCAAAATTGGCAGTTCCTGGAAAACATATTTTACCAAAATATTTTGCTCTACAGTGAGACGCACGGATAGAAAACAATAAACATTTTTTTTTAGTTGAAATCACCATACTAATGTTACATTCAATTAAAAAGAAAGTACTTCAGAACCATTTAACTTCTCAAGTCTCAACCTTATCTGGTATTTTGTAAAATGATTTGTTTATTAGATAGGAGATAGATACTCCTTTTTTAACACTACAACTTACCACAGTTGGTGGATGAGGGAGGTTAATAACATCATTCAACGAACCACTAGACATTTCCTCTTCAAAGAACCACGTCCGACGATTGTAGTATGTCATGGTGTCGTTTTCATGCCAAATAATATCCTCTTTGGACCTCTGTTCACGGAAAACATACGGGCCATGTTGAATAAAGTTTGGTTTAACATTATGATTGGTTGCCTCATGCATATTTGTCCAATTAAAGATATATATATCCATGTAACTTTTCATTGGTGGATTTAACCACTTTTTGAACATCCATGAATTCGGACTTAGGGGAAGATACTGCAAATTGATATATGTTAAAGTTGGCTTTTATGGCTAGATATCATTTATTGGATAATAATAACAAAAGCAATAAATTCATTACACTATTGGCGATAGATTCCAAAGCTGCTGGTGATAATGTGATAAAAACAATTCCAGCAACTACACACAACACTCCAAATGTGATAACCCAGATTTTCTGTTGGAGCACACTGCAACAATTGCAACACATTTTGTATAATACAGATTTTGAACTGAAATTAGAAGTTCCAAATTTTTGTTATTTTAATGAATTTGCAATGAAAAGGAAACTGTTGTTCTTTTTTTTTTAATTCTGATAATTCCATTTTTATACATCTTATCAATGTTAATGGTCAAGCAATCAGTTAAGATTTTTGTTTGATAAAATTATTTTCAAATGCCACAAAATGCAATGGTTTTTCTAGGGTGATTAGGTATTTTTAAAAGGTCTATGGCCTCCCAAGCTTTATTTTGAGCACTGCCTTTCTGTGTAACCTTCGTCTTACAATCTATGAGATAATTTAACGCACTTGGGAGTCAATAAACTATGCGGTTCTCAGTGCGTCTTTTTTGTTGTGTGTAGCTTAAGAGAACAATCTTTAGACTAAAATTAAGAATCAATTTAGCTGGCTTTCCAGACACTACTTGTCATTGAAAAACTGATAGCATCGATAAAAGATAATAGAAAAAATTCAAAAAAGATATAGCTAGTCACTTAGCCTAATTTCGTCTCAAAGTTTATTTGCAGTTGCTTATGCCAGTTCTTACCTTAACTGATTACAGTATTATTGGACTAAAGTTCAATTCAACATTTAACAGATTAATCAACGTTTCAAATTTCAATCTAATATTCCATTGCACTCGCATTTGCTGTTCAAAGTTGAAGGACTCACCACTCAAACTCACGCAAATTTTCAATCGATGAATTATTCTTGTGAAAACAAAATTTATTCCGAAGAGTTTAACCATTCATCAGTCATTGAAACTCAAAAGACATCGATTAAGTACGGATTCAACTTTTTTAATTGGCAATATACTTCCATTTTTTTCGTTCGTTTCGCATATTCTGTCTTCTTTACCCTTCTATGATAGCATTTCGAAAAGTCATGCATTCAAATCGCTGGCAAAAGAACCTTCGTAATAGATGAAGGCTTTCAACTGCCGTAATTTGATAGTCACTCTCTTTGGCCAATTTTTAATCGAAACGTTAACTTTTTTTTTTGCTTTTCTCTGGCATGTGGACTTATGGAGAGGGGTGGCATTTTTTTTTTTTTTTTTGGTTTGCAGTGGTGTTTTCGAAGTAATTTCAGAATGGCTTTCTTGGCAGACACACTATCCATATTCATGGTTGGAAGGACTCTGGGGAAAACATTACTCATCTTCAAGCATGAGTGATTTTTTTGCTTTCTTTCAATGCTAGATGTTTGAGTTTTGATTCATGCAAAGGTTCTGTATTTTTTTGTTGTAGTTTTTTCTTCAATAAAGAAAAGTGTATCTCATAGACATTCGTTTTATGAAAGTTTGGAAAGTTGAGGTTTCAGATTGCAATTGTACCTTTAGTCTGACAGTGGCAGAGATAAGAGAAAGCCAGAAAGAAAAAAAAAAACAAAGAATTTTTGATATCTAAGTATACCATATGGCTTATCCGTTTTTGAATGTTTGATTAGATATTGTTTTCTCTTTTTTTTTTTTTTTGTATTCTTCGTGATAAGATTGGACATTTTTAGGAATGGGAAAAACTTTATTATATTTGACTGCTATTGTTACCTTGCAATACCAATTATAACTATAGCTGCTATTAAAAATAGCAGTTATCGAAGAATTTATTTTTAAATAATAATTCCCAACATTTTTTCATGGAACAAAATATTATATTAATGAAAACCAAGCATTAACTATCCGTTGTTTCTAAACGCCACCCTACAGTGGTCTCTTTGGTGAATTTTGGCGACAGAAATATTTATGTACTCACGTCAATTCATAATAAAATTAATGAGATTTGGTTGAATTATAATTGATTTGGTGAATTCAGTGGTACTACCTTTTAATACAAATTTAAGTATTATTTAAAAAAACTTATATTTAAAATATTTATTTGTAAGTAGACCAAATCTGATCGAATATTAAAGAAAATTAATTTTTTAAGGAAGTTGCAAGTCACGTGGAAAATTTCCTACTTAAGAACTTGAAATAATGTAAAGGAATCCATACGCTATTGAAGGTGCCAGTTTTAGCTCTCATTGAAACTTATCATTGAAACTCATCATTGAAAACTTTAATGATTTATTTTGAGACATTTAGAAATAAAATCATTTATTATTTTGATGAACATTTAAAGCTCAAGACCTGATTAATATTTCTAGTCGAAACAAAATTTCAAATAGGGCCAACTTTCTACATAAAATGACTTTTGAGATTCCAATGATTATTGATGAGGTAGTTCAATTATTGAAAAAGGAAAAGTCTTTTTAGGTGGAATTTGAATTTTTTTTATTTTTTTTGACTAGAAATATTGATTAAGTCCAAAGCTTAATTAATCTATGAAAATATTAAATTATTTTGCTAAGAAAACTCGATATAATCATATTACAGGCAAATTATTAAATTTTTATTTACTAAAAGACAAATATTAATAAAATATAAACATCCAATATCAATCTACAGTTTAAATCTAGAAAAATTATGAAATAAAGTCATTAATATAGGATTTTTTTTAATAATTTGAGTAATTTCTGAGAAACCATTAAAACATACAAAAAATGGGTGTGGCAGTGGGTGACTTTTATTATAGCTATTTCCTCCAATTTCGCTGAACTTAAAAAAAAAACAACTTCAAAGATGTCGTTAAGACCGTTTGAGCCATTTCCAAGCCATTTCAAAAAATTTACTGCTTTAAGCTTTAATTCTAAGAGAAATCTCATGGCTGATGGCTTCACATTTTCCTGAAAAGAAATCAGTCAATTACTTTTATTTAATAGAGACTATCTTAGGGTGAAAAATCATTTTCAAAAAATGGTTATTCACATTTCAAAAAGAACCATTTTTTTTTATTTTTGATTTTCTTGAAAACATTTAGCTTTATTTTTAGTTTTGCTAGTTTTTTTTCTGAAAACTCAATATTTTGAAATCAATTTAGTCAATTTTCTTGAAATTTGTTTCTTAACGGTTCTTTTACTTCTTTTTTGAGTATTTTTAAACTATATTTTACTCCATACAAATTAAAAAAAGAAAAACGGTAGAAAAAAATTTAATTATTTTCAAAAATGGCTACTACGACATAACATAACGCTGTTTTATATCTTGAACTATTTCATCATGGGCTGATGGGATTTAAATATTTTTCTAATTCAAAAACTATTAATAATGTTGCACTTAAAAAATAAAAAAAAAAACACACATTTTGTGAAATAAAAAATAAACTCCAAATATTTTTTTCAAATCAAATATTTTAGTTTCATAAAAAATTAAAAATTGCGTACCAAATTTTACCCTTAAAAATGTTTTGATCATTTTATATACTATAGTATCTATCAAATGGTCGAAATTCGACCTTTTTCAATTAATGTCTTAACGGCAACATATATCATATAAAAAATAGATTCTGTAAGAGTGATTATATACCTCTCAAATAAAAATAAAATCTACGACTGAGTCACACTTACTAGCTCTTATGTTCAAAACGGGTTTAAAAAAAATAGTATGTAAATACATGGAAGTCATGAGAGAAAAATCTTTAAAGGCATAAAATACGATATTTAAATTAGCTTTTGATAGTTTGAGATGAAAAAAAAGGAAATCATCTTAATACTTGATAGAATGTGAATTTATGGAAAAAAAATTTTAAAATCGTTGGAGCGGTTTTTTTATAAAATATTTTTTTATAATATCAAATTCTTAAAACATTTTTTTTTTTTAAGGCAAACTTTTGGTATGCAAATTCTTAGTATTAATTTATGTGCACATAACTTTAAAATTTCCAAAAAAAATTCTTAGTCCATTTTTGAGGTATCGAATTTTCAAAAAAAAAAGAAAATTGAAATATTTTTTTTTTGAAAATTTTGATTTTCAATATTTTTCAGTCTTATTTCAAACTAGTATACAAGAAAATTAATCTAAATCCTTTCAGCCGATATTCAGAAAATTCAAAATTAAAGTAATTGTTCTAAGAGATCTAGGTCCTATTAATAGTTTAAAAAATAAATTTAAATACATTTTTTGGTGCAATAGCTTATAGAGAACCAGGGCCTAGTGACTTACAACTACTCTCAATCATTTCTGTGGGCGAGTTGTTGGCATGAATGGAGGGGATCTACAATCTTTTGCCGAGTCCAAACGGCTAGATGAGAAGCACTTCTTCAAGATTAGTAAACTTTAAAAGGATTTGTCCATTCCTCGCAAGAGGACCTCGTAAAAAACATTTCTATTTTTAGGTGGCAGTGGCTGGGAATCGATCCCACCCCTTCAGCATGACAGTCCAACGTACTAAACTGCCATGAGGTACTGCCACTATAAACAGTTGCGTTTTGAAATTTTTTTTATAGTTTATGGAAGTAGATCGCCATAATATAAGCATAAAGAAAAAGTTTTATAAAAATCGTAGGAGCCGTTTTTAGAAAAAAAAAAACATGTTCTCAATCGTTTTTTTAAAATACAAATGGTTTTTCATAAAAAATAATTTTTTTTCCTAAAATATTTTGGAAATTATTAAAAAAAAATCCTTAAATAACGACTTTTAAAAAAATTTACAATATAGTTTTTAAAATATTTGATTTTCAAAACATTTGAACATTTTTTAAAAATCCCAAAAATATTTTTTTTCAAAATGTTGGTAAGAAAAACGTTTTCTATTGCTTAGAAGCTTCTGTATAAAAAAATAATTGAAATCTGAGAAACTGATTCGAAGAAGATTGAAAATAAAACTAAATGCACAGTTTTAATTGTAGAAACAATTAGTTAAAAATTTAGAGGTCAAAAACAAGTATGCCATTTGATTACTATAAAAATATTATTATGTGAAAAACATTTTAAATCATTGGAGCGGTTTTCTAAAAAAATATTTTTTAAATAAAAAATTTTTTTTAAAAAGTTTTGGTATGCCTGTTTTGAGTGTGTACATATTAAAATATATTTTTAAACTCAGTTTCAGAAAAATTCATTTACTCATTTTTGAAATATTGTTTTTTCAAAAAAACAGTTTTTGTAATATTTTTTTCTTAAATCCAAAATTATTTTTTCAAAATTTTGATATGAAATGTTGTAAACATTTCAAAACAAATTTGCGTAAGAATTTTGACTGAAATCTTTCGCCGTAAATGAGAAAATCGAAAGTTAAAAAAACCGTTATATGGCAGGTACCGTTAATAACAATTTTCGGTAAATTTTTATTCCTACCGAAAAGTACACCATACTTATAATATTTTTTTCTCAAAATTGTTTGAGCCTTTTTTGAGATAAATAAGCTTTTAATTTACGGTTGTAGACTTGCCGTTTCGTTATTTTTGGAGCTAAACAAATTTCAATTTCCCCTCAGGAGAGTTACAAGAAAACCTTAAAATCAAAATTTGGAAAAAATTGCATCTCGAATTTTTTCATGCACAAATTCAAAACTTGCCTATAGTACGTAATCGCAAGTAAAAATGGTTCTTTGGGAGGTACAATTAATAAACCATTTTTTGACAAGTGGTTCTCGATTTTTTTATAAAACAAAAACTTACTGCATCTTCGGCAATTTTCTTTATTTTAAAATACAAAAAAAAATTAAAAATTAAAATCTTATTTTGTATGACTACAGATTTTTCGAAAATAAAAATCCAATAAATTAGTATCAGTTAATATTCTACTGAGGGGAAACAATTTTTTTGTCGAAATAAAAGTTATGAATAACGCCAACAAGACTCTTTTTTTTATTTTCAATTTTCCTAAAAACAGTATTTTATTGTTAGTTTTTTTTTTCTACAAAATAAAGGGTAAATAATATTGGTGACCCAAAACTTACAACTAAATAATTTTTATTTCAATATTTATCTATTTAAAAACAATAGGTATTTCGAAAACTTCACAGTTGATTTTTTCTTAAAGCTTGATACCTAAAAGTTTTTTTTTACATTTTTTGGAACATTTAAAAAAATAAATTCAATGCAAAAATAACGGTAAATAAAATTTCAAGATTTCATCTATGAGTGACTGTACTTGAGTCGAACCAAGCCAATTTCGTAGAAAATTACCTGCTATGATCTCACTTCAACACTAGATATACAATAGGAGTATAGTTTCCGTAAGTTATATGAAAAAAAAAACACACATTTGAAACTTATTGCCAGTTCCACCTTAAAAAAATAGTAAACAGATAAAAATCAAAAAATATACGTAACAAAAAGAAATAATACAAAAAAGTAAAAACTTTACATCCGTGTAACACTTTTGTTTAAATTGTAACATGCCATGAAGATACTTCCAAATTCAGAATTTGAAATTCCAATCAGTTGAAAATGATGCCAAATCACCGTACTTAGTAAACAATTTCAAAAGATGGCGCCATGTGGTTATTCGTTACATCTAAAGTCAGTAAATATTCTAAAAGTCATTACAATACAGAAGTCATCGTAACAATATCTATCGATTTGTGTAGATACCTACATACTTAAGATTTGCTAGTAAGTACCAAGTTAAAGATTAAAAAAAAGTAAATAATAATATAATTTAAGTTGTGTGCCACAAACAATCACACACCAAATTGCCATCGTGACCACCAAGGCAATTGTTTTTTTACTGCAACATGCCAACACAAAGCACTCAAAAACCCAATGGATTCTTTTTACGTTTGCTCTGTTTTCGAAGTCAATAAAAACTAAAATTACATCAACTCTATACAGGAATAAAAAGGAACGCCATACTTAAAAGAGTCCACAATCCATTCCATTTCACTATTTAAACATATAAGATAAAAGTAACCTCACCACATAACCACCATGCGCTTGAATGTGCACAAAAGTTTCGTTCCTTCAACCAAAACCCGATCACGTCGCCGAGTCGAATTTCACCGAAATTACTGTTCTCATGCTGTAGTAGAGTAGTGTGTTGTTGTGGAGAGTGGGGGGCATGGAATTCGCCAAGTGTGACTGAGCGGTCAGAAGACATAATTTAAGTTCTCCCATGAGGGTCGGAATATAAAAGTGAACCACACAGCAAAACTGCGAAATGGAAAATGCTATTATAGCCCGGCCAAAGGAAACCATCAGCCACCTAGCCCACCATCAACCAACACTGACCTGCTTCTTTTGGCTATATCCAGAGCGAAATGCAGCTCTGAAACAAAGTAAGTTGGTGAAAGGATGGACTATGTGGACATGGACAGAGGGACACGGATAGTCAGTCGGCTATAGAGAATTGAAAGTACCAACATTTTATACAATATATACAATAAAACTGGCCACGCGGGTGGTAAAAAGATGATAAAAGCAAACAATGTACTTTGGATATGAAAGTACCATTTGGTGCCTTTGAGTTTAAGCTGTGGTTGCCCTTAAACTCTTTATGTACGAAATTCCAATGAAATAGCTTAACATTTTAATAGAAAAAAAAAAATAAACGGAGATGGAGAAAATAGTTGGTGCCTGGGCCATATAGTAAAATTTTTCTGACCCTTATTTAAAATACAATTTTTCGTAATTCAGTTACAAATCTTTGTATTTTGCTAAAGTTAAAATAAAAGTTAAATGTTGCGATGGCATGAAGTGCATTTGTTCATTTGCATTAAATTTGTTTACATACAATTTTTAAGTAATTTGTTAATCTTAAATTATTCTTCAAAAGATGGCAATTATTTCATTGTTAAATATCATTTGGGAAGTCAAAATATAAACTTGCTTATAAATAGTTAACAATAGTTAGAAAAAACTGCCAGGATTGTTCATTTATTCTTGAAAGTCTAGGATTGATTACCATTTTGCGGCCACGCAAAAATCAGGTACAAACCGATAGCTTTAGTCGATAAATTTAAAAAAAAACTACTGGTTGGAGAAGTTTATCTGGTCACAAAGATTAGAAAACGCATATATCTGGTTGCATTTTCCGCTAAATGAACCTAAGCAACTTCTATAAATGGCATATCAAATGAAAGCTAAGATGGTCTTCTACACGATACAAATGGCCTGGCAGACTTTTTATAGCTGTTGCGCCTGCGCCGAGTCCTATCTTTTTTTTTAACACTGCATTTTACGTTAGGGAACACTGACCAAAATTATATTAAATAGCTAGCTTAAAGACATTTTTTTCATTTTTATTCAAGGAAACAAGTCTGTCCGACCATTGGTATTGGGTAGAGGTCAGAGTAACAAAATTTAATATATTTTTTTAATATTGATAGTTTCCTAATTTTGTAAGACTGATCTATTTCGTATTAAGTAAATATTTAGTAGCTTTTGCATTGGGTACAAAACCCCAGGAATTTAAATCTCAAATATCGCCTTATTTCTAAATATCGAAAGAGCATTTTTTACAAAAAATTGTTTAAAAAATAAATTAAACAAAATAAATTTTGTAGCACAACATCTCGTGGAGAACTAAGGCCTAGTGACTTACAACTCTCAACCATTCCTGTGTGCGTATTTTTGGCAGGAATGGAGGGGACCTACTTCAAAGGCCTTTTAAAATCACTATCTACTTTAGTGCAACTAGTTCTTTTCAAGAACATAAATACGTCTACAGAATGAAGTAATGTTTTTCTGAAACAAGTTCTGTTCAAGACTGATATTTCAAGTCAAATCTGTGAGAAAACTTCAGAACATTGAGTGCACCGGTAGCGGGACATTATATTTATATTTTAATTTGTTTTTTCTGACAGGGCTTCTTCAGATAGCTTCAAAGTGTTAAAATTACCACCACCATCATTAACCCCATGTTAACATTTACCGCAACAGAGCCTTCATTTACAAATTTTTTTTACAATGAAACGTCGAAAAGTGACCAATTAGTAAAAAAAAACTTTTATAAAACAAAGTATCCGATGAAAGTAAAAAAAACGGATTTATACGTGCAAAAAAAAGGCAGTAAATGACTGGTTTTGTTCAGTTCGGAATACTCTTGAACATTTATTTTAATTTAGGGTCCAACTTACTTATATGCCGTTACGTTTGTAACAAAATCCAACTTAAAAAAATCTTAGGACGTGTGCTCTTATAGCTATATGCTTCATTCGTGTATGATTGTTTTCATTTAGCTCCTGTGGTTTCCGAGTAACTTGCGTGGTCCAACTGGCCCCATGGCCCAACAAGCCCCACTCCACACTACTTTTAATAGTTGCTAGGTATACATTTATTTAGTTTTAGGTATTAAATTGAACTAATTTTAGCAAAGAAAAAAAGGTTAATATCGGGTTTTTCAATAAGAGCGCTACAAAAGTTTTTTTTAAATAAAAGAAAAAACGGTTTTGGATATCAATGATATTTGATGCCATTATGTATGAAACTCGATTTCTTTTACATGGCCACCACGGGCACGCTTGCAGATATCCAGACGCTGAACCCAATTCTCAACAATTTTCAAGCATAAATCGGCCGATACTGCTGCAATTTCACTTTCGATATTCGTACGAAGTTCATCAATCGTCGCTGGCTTGTTGGCATAGACCATAGACTTGACGAAGCCCAACAGGAAATAGTCTAACGGCGTCAAATCGCACGACCAAGGCGGCCAAGCGACTGGACCATTTCGTGAGATAACACGTTCTTCAAACTTGGTTTCCAATAAATTGATTGTGACATTCGCTGTGTGGCTTGTGGAACCTTCCTGTTGAAACCACATGTCCTCCAAGTCCATATCTTCCAATTGGGGCCAAAAATATTCGGTTATCATTGAACGGTAGCGATACCCATTCACAGTAACGTGCCGCTCCTGATCATCACGGAAGAAGTTCGGCCCAATGACGCCGCCGGCAAATAAACCACACACAACCGTAATTTTGTCGGGACGCAATGATGACTCATGGAGTACGTGTGGATTGCTGCCTGACCAATACCGCATATTTTGATTATTGACGAAGCCATTCAGCCAGAAATGAGCCTCATCGCTGAAGATGATTTTTCAATGAAAATCCGAATCATTTTCAAGTTGTTGCTTAGCCCAATTCACGAAAATACGACGCTTCTGGTGGTCAAGCGGCTTGGCTTCAGTTCTTGCGTCAATTTAATTTTGTAAGGATGAAGACCAAGATCTTTTCGCAAAATTCACCACAACGACGTCACAGAGATGCCCAACGCTTGAGAACGACGTGTGAGAGACACATTTGGGCTTTCTGCAACTGAAGCCTCAGCGGCAGCAATATTCTCGACACTACGGGCACTTCTTTGTCTCACTGGCACGGGAACATTTTGTACTGTGCCTGTGGATTAAAATTTTTCCACTAGACGCTCAATTGTTGATCTGCTAGGACGATTATATCGACCATAAATTGGACGTAGCGGTCTTAACGTTGAGGCCACTGAATCCGAATTTCGGTAGTAAATTTTAATAATTTCGACTCGTTGTTGGCTCTTATATCGAGCATCATGAAATGGCAGACCTTACTGAAGAGAAATGTCAAAAGAGCGGCAAGAAATATGGCGTCATTTGCTGTCCCTGTCGCTCTACTTTTGTAGCGTCCCTGTTGAAAAACCCGTATAACTTGCTTTACACTATCTTAATTGCTAGTCAAAATACAAACATTAAAAAAGTAAAAAAAATTCCTGGCGTTGAACTAATTCTTTGTTTAATTTGAAAATATTGTAAGTTAAGCGACCTTAAAGGCTTAAGAACAAGATGAAAACTTTAAAAAAAAAACACGTGGTTTTTGAATGTACATTGTACACTTAGCCAAATAAAAAAACAACATTTGCGGTGATGTGGAGTTTTTCCACAAAAATACTGTTTTTTGTTGCTCTTGAAAAGTTGATGCTCATTGACTTATATTAGCCGCGTTTTATTATCGCTCATAACCCATAGGGGTTACCTCATGCAAATAAAACGTGCTAGTTAGTGAGAAAACAGTGCTATATACCCATTTCTTTTTTTCTTATGGTTCACCTCATGAAACATATAAGGCCTCTCTCTCTTTTCCTAACACTGATGACTATTGCTGACATCATTCACAATGGTAAATAGCCGTCTGCCGGTCAGAGTGAAAACTTGTATCTGGGTTATTGAAATTAACACCGATTGAAACCAGGAACCCATGTTGGTTTTTAAATACGTGTAAAAGGATAACCTCGACCCAGACCCGGAGATAATTAAATGCGGCTATTGTTCCTTAAATAAACGATTCAGTTGACCTTTTTTCAAGAATAACTAAATTAAATTGCATACTTACTAGTGTCTTCTTAGATTTGTATCCAAGAAATACATGTATTTTGTATGAAAACAATTCTAAACATCAAGAGACCTGGCTGACATAATTTTTTTTTAACAGTTACATAACTTTCCATTTTTGAAGATGTGAATGTGTTCACAAACACGTCTATTATTCAAACAAATATCTAAGTAGTTACATCCTACCTATATCTATGGTAATATATATGAAAATAAGAATTTCAGGATTCAGATCTCTCTCTAAATCCTTTAGTAAGCCATCCAGCACAAACAAAATTCAATCACAACTGTAAGATTGTAACGGTAAGATCTTGATTTTGATTTTGTTTTTTGTTTTCAAGTTAGGTTTTGTTTTCTTGTTTTCCAGTACCCATTCCCACATTGATGGATTACGTTGCGATGTTAAATCTAGAAGATGAAAACTCAAGATACTTATACAAGGAAGTGAAGGTAAGAACCTTCTATCTTCTCCCGGGATAATATTTTCTCTATTTTCAAAACGTTTTACATTTGCATAAAATTTCTTACATACCGATGCGATGGTTTATTTTAAAATATTATACAGTTTGTTATGGAAAGTTATTTTCAATATCATAAACATAAATAATATTTAAATCACTTTTATTTAAACTTTAGCTACAGGGTGGCGCACAAATCGTGCTACAAAAATAAAACGTAATAACTTTTTTTCTGTGTGAGTAATCGGCTTATTTTTTTTTTTTATTTTGTAGGTTACTATTTAGATTTATAAAAATGGATGCTTGGGATACGGAGAAAAGAATTTGGATAGTGCAACGGTACCATGCTTTGCAGTCCGTCATTTCCGTCCAAAGGGAATTTAGGCGGGAGTTTAGCGGTAATCCCCCGAGTAGATGGACCATTATGAGGTTTGTAAACATGTTTGCCGAATCTGGAAGCATCGCACGAAGGCCGTACCATCGAGATGCCAATGTTTGGGTTCAGGATACAATCGCAGCAGTAGCATCTGCAATACAGGCCAATCCGAGCGTTTCGACCCGAAACTTATCGGGGCAAATTGGAGTTAGTAGACGGTCATTACAACGGATACTTCATGACGATTTAAACTTGTTTCCGTACAAAGTCCAAATTACTAGCAAGTTAAACCCTCAGGATTTGCCTGTTCGCCTGGAATTTTGCCAAAAAATGATATCAATGGCCGAAGAAGACAACACATTGATCAATTGTTTGTTCATGTCTGAGGAGGCCCATTTTGATCTTAACGGCAATGTAAACAAGCAAAATTGCCGTATATGGAATGAGTCTAATCCAGAAATGCTCCATGAGACGGAACTGCACCCAGAACGAGTCACTGTGTGGTGCGCAGTTTCATCAATGTGTATTGTCGGGCCGTACTTCTTTGAAGAAAACGGTGTAACCGTTACTGTCAATGGGGACCGTTATTTAAAGATGTTGAAGGAGTTTTTTAACCCAGAACTGCGCCGAAGACGTATACCATTCAACAGCGTTTGGTTTCAGCAAGATGGAGCAACTGCACATATAGCCAGACCAGTTATGGCGGAGCTAAACAAAAAATTCGCAAACAAATTAATTTCTAGGAACTCCACTCTTCGCTGGCCCCCAAGGTCACCTGACCTGACTGCACCAGACTTCTTTTTATGGGGTTATGTCAAGCAAGAGGTGTATAAAACGAAGCCCAGGAATTTAACTGAATTAAAGCAGTCCATAACGACAATAATTGAGGCGATCCCAACTTCAACTCTTCAGGCCGCAATGAATAATTTTTTGATCAGGTGCCGCATATGCGTGGGAGAGCGTGGAGGTCATTTGCGGTCTATAATCTTTGAAAACAACTAACTATTTAAAATAAAATTTAATTTTCTAACCAATAAAAAAAAAAATAAATGAAATACATCGATTAAAAAAAAAGTTATTTGAATTTCTTATTGTAGCACAATTGGTGTGCCACCCTGTATATGAAATGAGGTGATTGAAATTATTTAGTGTCAGCAATAATGTAGGAAAGGAAAATTTTATTCATACTTCAGTTAAAATTAATCCAAGGCCTCATTAAGAATTCTAAAGTCATTCAACCTTAAAATGAAGTTTTTTGCTTTACCCAAGTGCTTTTAAATTTAAAGTGGGTTTTTAGTTTTTTTTGAATGATAGCTAACTGGGGTCTTAACTAAGGAAATAAGGTTTTTGAGAAAGTTGTCTTATTTTCTTGGTTATTCCTGTATTGTGTCTTAATTAATGGCTCGATCCATTTTTCTTTTTTTTATTACTACAAAATGACCCATTTTTTGTAAGACACACTGTAGGTATATCATAAACAAATCTTATAGATACACCCCTACTGTGAAATAATAGCTTATACCGCAAAGATTCATACACGCTTTTGTGTTTTATGTTTTCTTATTATATTTGTAGGTAGGCAAGGTACTATAGGTACTTGGAAATAAAAATAAGACTCCACACCTGAATATATCTTCACAAATATCTACTCGTATCTCAGGATTTATTATTAAAACAACACTCGGCAATAATAATGTCCATTGAGGCTTGAGAACAAAAATAAATCTCATATTAAGTACAAATATATAACAGTGATTATGTTTATATTGTCTAATATACACACACATGTACATGGGATATATTTTACACCTTCAATTTATATCTGACGACATAGATCTCCTTCCTTCCTCCCCCACACAGATTTTAACAATCAAAAGTTAAAATATTACTCAAGGAAATCATCGAGGATGTGACTGGTAACTGGTGAAGATGATTGAGATAATGTTTTCGAGTGTTTGTTTTGTACTTTAATGCTCATGTTTATTATACTCCTGGTTTTTGTCTTCCGAAGGAAGGCTTTTAGTCAGCTTTTGGGATTTATTTGTGTAAGGGAAATGGAGACAACCAGGGGGGGGGGGGGAATACACAAAAAACATCCTTAAATTATTACATTTCTGAAGAAGCATCAATATAATTGAAATATGTATGTTTGTATACAGGTACCTAATACTTTTTATGAGTTTGTCGAATAATGAATGTTATTACATACTTTGAATCATGTCATCGAGAACGATGGCAGAGAGTTTAAATTATGATTGGAAGCAATTTTCAGATCGATTTGATTAAGTACCTGACTACCTTATTAAATTAACTATCTTATTACAATGATAATGAATATTTCATTAGGTAATTTATTCACGTAAAATTTAAATTGAAAAGCTTGATTGAATTTAACAATTATGTATGTATATGTACAAGGAAAATTTTAATAGATTTTCTGAGATTAACACGCGTGTTTTTGTGATGTTTTATTTAAATATTAACACAAGATTTATGGTCGCATAAACGCTTAAAGTTATTCTACTTGAATGTGCTTACATGTCGATATACACAATAAGCTGAAATATTAAAGGGAAAATTAAATAAAATAATTGTTTCTCTGAAAACACTGATGACAACATCTATCATAAGAGCATTGTAAAGCGCCTTTTGGTGGCAACACTCTTCCATTGTAAAATAAATTAAAGTGATTTGTATGATTGGTTTGCCCCTTATTATTTGTTTTAAAAATGGCTCAAATTATTTCGATTAAGAAACTCGAAAAATGTTTGTATATAAATACTTGAACATTTTCAAGAGTTTTTATTCCCGATGCAATTTGAACTTTTTGAGCAAGCACACGTGCCATTTATTTTAATTTTTTTTTTTAGCTAGTGTAGGCAACAGATTTGAAAAAGCACTTCACTAATTCTGTAAATCAAACTTTTAATAGACCCCGGTTTAGGTCTGTTTTATGAACTTCAAATTTTCAAAATGATGGCGACACGTATTAATTCAATATGACCATCCAGAAATTTTGTCTGTACACTTTTTTAATAAATAAGAACAAAAAAATGGTGCCCAGTAAAAATAATCATTTATATTTTTCCTCCACACAAATAAGAACCGCCCTCATTTAGATATGTAATGTATGCTTTAGTCACTTCGTTAATGGTTCTATGCATAGTACAAAATTTATTAATAATTTTATTAATGAATTTTAAATAATACTTTCCACTAACATCTTTTTCCATTCAAGAAGCCTAGCAGCAAGTATATACATTGCTTCGTTAATTCTCTAACCTTTTATATGTTTTTATTTCAGACAAATTTTGTATCCTGATGCCATCAAAAGTATCCAAAAACTTATTATATTGAGGGTTTCACTCAATGTGATACATGAATTGGTTTATAACGTGTCGGCAATAAGTTTAAAGTGTGGTCCAAATAATAAACATTTTTCATACGAGGGTCCTGAATAGGTTATAAAGAAATTTGTGAGCAAACATTTTAACCTAGTTAAAATACAGTACCTCTTTGAGAATAATTTCTTTAATTTATTTAAAGAAAAGAAAATTACACTCAATACTTGTGAAATGAGGTAAAACTCTGTATGAAGTCACATTTTCACCCAAAAGAAGAGAAATTCTAATGGACTCTGAATAAAGAGATTTTAAATGTGCATTTAAGAATGCGATACGTTTAAGAAAAAATACATTTTTTCACGTACTTATATTTGAGTTTGTTATAAGATCATCAAAGACATGGAAAATTGTCTTTTCCATGGGTCAATTAAAAGTCAGTAGTGCTAGCAACACTTCTAGAAATATTTTACCTCTAATGTCAGAGACTCGTACAAAAATGGGTATCTGTTAAGGTACGTCACAATAAGTACAAGGACGTATACATATGAGTGCATCGTGCAAAGGCTCAAAGATGCTCTTTTTATTTTATGGAGCCATTGTGTCTAAGAGTAATGTGTTTAATGGGTAGGTGCGGAAATGCCTTGAATTTTAGCAAAAATATCATCTTCAAAAAGTTCTTTGCTAACTTCAAAAGATCTCTTAATCTGAAAATGGTTTTTGATGCTTGTTAAGTGTCCTCCATACTCACAAGAACACTTCTGCAGATTATTTCCTACTGCCTCAAGCCAAATGAAAGGAAATCTACCATTTCTTTTTTAGCACTAATGGCACTTCATTACGCTAGCCCATTTAGATAGCATACAAAATGTTCGGTCTACTTACTAAGAAATTTTCTATTTTCACTGTAAATTCGGCGCTTTTTTTGAGATGTCAAATAATTATTATCGTTTGAGTTGAGAAGTTATGTATGTAGCTTAATTAAAAATTTAATAAGGCATATGTAAAACTAAAGGATAGCTGTTAATTTTTTGAAGACTAGAAATTGAACAGGAACATTTCAAGCGATATGAAATTTTTTGAACTAAGAATTAAAATATCATCGGTCCAGATTTATATTCTTCGCTGTTCGCATCTGGACCCCGGTCCGCCAATTGCCGATCTCTGATCTAACCGATTTAAAAGTAAGTAACATCAACATTTTGAAAACGTTTATGCATGTTTTTATCAATTTTAAAACAAATCTTATCATTAACAAATTTAGATATTTCTTTACTATGTATTTGAAGCGATTGACCTGATTTTGTAGTTTTAAGTAATAGTGAGTATACGTAACAGTGTGCCATTCTATAAAAAAAAACTAATAGGGTATCTTTATGGTCACTCAGATTATATATTTAGGAATGTTTAAAGATTTGTTTTTATAAATTTGCATACTGAAATCTATACAGGGTGTCTGGTAATTCTTCAAAAATATTTTTGGGTGTTATTCCTGGGTATATTTTAAGTGAAAAATCACAAATGGGGGAAAATTCAATCTTTCTCCCCCTCACAGAGGGAGCAATTTCTAAAAAATGGACTTAAAGTGCAAAAAACATTAAACATTAAAGTTCAACGATAATTCGACAATAATGTGAAATAGCTTTTTTGAAAGCTAATACTTCATTCCATTATTTTTTGTATGAAGTTGCTTAAGTCCCATACACAGAGGAAAAAGGAGAATATAAACATTTAAGTAAAATAACTACTTAAGTTTCGTATCATCAAATGAAAAGTTCTGGGAGATCATATTTGAAAGTCAATTTTTTTTCATTTTTTTAAAAGTTGATATGATTAAAAATTTTGTTAAGTTAAATGCTATTGTTGTGTAAAAAATAAATAAATAAATTTGGTGGCACAACAGTTTGTGGAGAACCAAAGACTAGTGACTTACAACTCTCAACCATTCCTGTGTGTGTGTTGTTGGCAGGAATGGAGGGGACCTACAATTTTTGCCGAGTCCGAATGGCTAGATGAGAAGCACTTATTCATGACAAGTATAATCTTGGAGGATTTGTCAGTTCCTCGCAGTACCTCGGAAAAAAACATTTTTGATTTTAGGTGGCAGTGGCAGGGAATCGAACCCAGACCTTTGGCACGACAGTCCTACGCACAAACCATTATGCCACGAGGTACTCGTACTACTATTGTTGTGTTCAACATTTAAATGTCATAATCACAATTCTTAGTCCGTATCACCCTGTAGTTCACTTTAACAAAAATGTTCACAATTGATTTTTTTTAATGCATAAAATATTAAATAATTTTTTTTTTATGCAATTTCCAATTTTTATTTGTTTTTATTTTTAATACACAATTTTTTTGAAATGCAAGAAATTTTTAAATTTTATTGATATTTTTGTATGCAGAAAGATTCGACAAACAGAAATATAAAATTATTTTGACCTGCCAGAATTTTGACCCCAATTCAATTTTGTTTTGTTTAAAAGTTTTTATCACCAAAAATAACGATACTTGCCTAAAATCTTACTAAAAGCATACAGAATTTTGAAAAGCGGAATTTTTAAGCAGAATTTTAACAAATAGAATTTTGAAATCAAAATTTTGATCCTGCCAGAATTTCGACCCCAACCCCGTTTTTTTTTACTGCAAGAAATTTGCAAATTAAACTGAAATTTTAACTTGCGATTGTAATTACATTGGTACTATAGGGCAAGTTCTGGATTCGTGCACAAAAATTTCGAGATAGCAATAAAACATGAAATAAAGATGATAGAGAAGTCGAAAAAAGTGGGTGGCATAACTCTGTCAGTCTGTCTGTCTGTCTGTACTCGACCTACAGCCTAAACCACTGAAGCATTTTTCTTCAAAATTCGAACTTAAAGATTTTTTTGTTACTTTCTAGAGATAAAATTGATATTTTTAGTACCAACAATAACGGTACTTTGCCATACAACCATTTAAGAAAAGCTATTCAAAACTTGTCCTATAGTACCTACATATATCGTAAGTAAGAAATCACAGTTGGCCCAGAATCGCCCAAAGAACATAATTTTGAATCACCTTATAAGATATGGTACTAACCAAACATTCTATAGAAAAAAATCCTTAAATTTAATTCTTCTTTCAAAAATAGTGGTATGTGCATTTGTACGAATGTAGGTACATAATGTAGGTAAGAATGTAAATGTTTATAAAAAGTTTATAAAAAGTATCTATTCCCTTTAAAAAAATGAACTGTTAAATCGAAGAATTTGACTGCTTTTTTTTTTGTAATTCTTCTTCATTGTGCAAATAGGTATCTATCTATACTTTTTTCAAATTGACGGCAATAGATAATAATTTATGCAAATCCCTACCGACAATTTTAATTATTGTCCAGTCATGTCACGTCCTGCAACATAAAAACACTAAATAACTTAATCCATCGACGAAAAGGAGCAAACAAAAAATAGAACGAACAATTCTTTCTGAATTTCTTCTATCAATATTTTTTTGTAAACAAAAAATTTAAGAAAAAAAATAAAAAAAAAAAGAAAGTTAAATCCTTAGGAGAACAAACACATTAACAGAGCAACTCACTCGAATGGAACTAAACGGCATGAAAAGATATAATAATGAGAACCTCTTCAAACACATCAGTGCGCAGAGCAGAGGATATCCAAACGTTAAGCTTTTTTTTTCTACTGACTGTGTGGTTAAGTCTCAGGTCATGTTAGCTTTGCACAAAGCTACTTAAGGTCGGATAACATCCTTTATCCCGGATGAATTCGTTTTGTTTTGAATATTAAAACGTTTCGCTTAGCCCTTTTTTTTTCTTATAGCTTAGCTAGTGTCGTTGTCATAAACTGGACTTGTTGACCGTTTATAAATGTATGTAGTTGTATAGGTAGGTTTAGTACACAAACCAACATTACGATGACGGCACGAAGCAATGTTTGGCCAAATCCATAAGATTACCCACAGAATAGTGATTGCGATGATATGAAGGTAGTTTTTATAAAGGTCCTGCTTTGCTATACACATTCAACTTTCCATAATAAGTCGAAAATATCATAGTCATGATCCTGTTAGAATAAGAGAACAACAAACAAAAAAAAAATTATTATAGATAAATGTATGTGCAAGAATAAAAAGGGCAAAATGAAAATTTGATAGTGTGCTCAGCACACTAAAGTCTTGATGCCTGACTTGACCACATGATGATGACCCCCGTTTTGCGCTTATCTGCCCAGGACTGTGACTGTGAGTGGAATACTAAATATTGGATTCGTCTTTAGCATTTTCTGGACAACTTGGTGACTCGTGACTGTTCGCATGGAAATTTCTTAAAGCAAGTATGTAGTTTTCCTTTTTTTATTTCACTGTCATTGCCAACTTCGGGTGATAAGAGGATTGACTAGCGTGACACTTTTATAGAAACTCAGCTCATATTTTTTCGTTTGTATTTAATGTGAGGTAAGATGATGCTTCTACGAGTTGGTTGAACAAAACCAAAAACTTTAACATTTTTAACAGATATAAGAAAGTGAGTAAAGAAATTTGACGAGCTAGAAATTTATACATTCCTAATTTAAAAAGAGACTTGTGAAATGAGAGTTGAAACGGAGAAGGGCCATTAAGGAATCAACTTTGATGGCGAGCGACATAATTGTATTTATGAAAAATATTTTCAATAAAAGTAAAACCAAGATGTAACGATGGAGTTACAAAATTTTTCATCAGCATCGGCGAAAGTATGTATTTTACTCTGTTAATGGGCTAATAAGTTGAATTTTTTTCAAAACATTGATGTCGGTTTTATAACGAAGCGTTACAACTCCTACAGTAGCCTAATAACTATACCATATACTCATATTATTTCGTGAATGCATCGTATAATACCCGCTTGTAGTTAATATATTCATATTATGAAGATTAACAAAAATCATGAAAACACTTATAAAATTGAATTTCACTCTTACGATTCACATTGGCTTATTCCAGCTAATGTAATAAGGTGAAGTAAAAAAAAGGCTTAAAAAATTGCTTCAGAGAATTCATCAGAGGGAACTGAATATAAACAACTCCAACTACCAGGGCATTTCAAGTGAGCTACAGTATGTGAACATCATTTTTAGGAACTTAGTAAAGCAGAAAAACGACAACCTCCTCCAGAAGAGACTTCAAACAATTAAACCGGGACCCGAAACTATTAAAAAAAAGATCAACAGGATCATTGGTAAGAGGCCAAAAATGCCAGATGTCATCACAGCTACCCTTGGGGATGTCACTACCAATAAAGACAATGTCAAGGCTTTTGCTGACTTCTTTGAAGAACACTTCAAACCCAATCCACCATCAGATCCTGAGTTCCTGGATGAAGTCAACACATCAGAAAAAAACCGCTCAAACATTTCAGGAAATCACACAGTTCAGCAATACCAACCCCACCAGCAACCTCACGGTACACCACCTGTTTACTACTCCGGAAGAAATACAGGAAATCATTCACAGATGTCATCCAAAGAAGTCAACAGAACCGGACAATATCTCCAACTTCATCCTGAAGAGACTACCACATTCGGTTATGATCTTCTTGGCAAAAACTGTGACTTTAAAAAGAACAACAACAAAGACTCTAGACACGCCCACCTCAGATCACTCAAATCTTTCCAAAGCAATAATCGCATAATTCCAGATATGCAGTTTGGATTCGGGGAACATCACTCAACACTTCATCCATTTTCAAAGCTCCAGCATGATATTGCCCTCTCTCTAAATTGTCATCAAGTCACTGTTGGATGCTTTATCGATATTGAAAAAGCATTTGACAAGGACTTGTTCACAAAATTTTCCAGCCCATATTTCCACATTTACTAATTAAAATTATTAACAACTTTCTTTATTCCAGATCGTTCTTCGTTTAAAGAGGAAGCTGCCAATCATCAACGAGGACAACCAGAGTCAGAGTTGCACAAGGATCCAAACTACGACCATTCCTCTTCAAAATATATATACTTTAGATCAGCCACAGCGAGAAAACGCCCACACTCTCCTGTTTGTCGACGACTCCCTCACATATGCCAAGTCTATGTCACTGTTATTTGCAGCTAGAAGAGTTAAAGCCCACGTCAGACTACTATATGAGTACTACGATCGCTTGGGCTTCGAGATCAATTAGGCAAAATTCGAACTGATCTGTTTCAGACGACCAAGTGGCTCAGATAGTAGAAGAGGACGCTCAGCCACCAATTGCAGGAACACCTAGATAACCCTTCCCGAGAGAACTCAACTGTTTGCAAAAAATAACGTCTAATACCAGGAAATACAGTTCAACGAGTTATACCGATTCAATCCTCACACAGCAGCTGTACTAAGAAAGGCCAACTTCGCCTTACATCTATCCGCTAATATGAAAACAGAGCGGACTAAACCAAAACACGAAGCTTCTCCTATACAAGCAGCTCATATACAAGCTTTTCCATCGGGTACACGACAACAAAATCACAAATGAAGAAACTTGCAATATTCGAGAGGAAGATTCTGTGGATCTGCATAGGACTGCACTTTGACAGAATATGGAGAAAACACGTCAGCAACAAGAGACCTTATGAAGAGGCCAATATTCTATAGCTAGATAGAAACCTCATCCAATTCAGCAGAAGATATCTACAAAATCTGATGAACCACCCGAACCCTCTGATAGAAGGAATTGTAAGCCAGCCACGACATCCCAACCAGCGGTACCTCGTAGCGATGGAACTTCTGGATGAGGATATTATTTCAACAACTGACGAAAAGAATATTTCCTTCTACGCTGACCCAAGGTCAGCTGACTTCCGTGGCTGAAAGCCTCGTCATAATTGTCTTTTCTTCTCGTCCAGTTTTGGATACCAAGAGTTTAGGAATTTAAAGATCGGGCAGTAACACAGAACTTTCACAAGGCGTTTCGGTGACAGATATGCATTGCTACCGCAGAGCCTAATCTAACTTTTTATGAAATGATGTTTCTCTAGCTTAGAATTACTATTTAAGTAGGGTGAATAGTATAGGCATATTATAAAGGCTTGTTACATAAGTATAGAGGAATTTCCATAAGAAATTCCGATCACTTCTTTCCACTGAGCTCTTCTTCTAGAAGCTCATTGGACAAGATTCTCCTTTGAGAGTTCTGACCGTTTTGATCCTTATTTGCCGAAGACATAGGGCTTCCGATAAGGATCCCCGACTCCATTTTGTTCTTTTGAGTTCCTCTTCAAGCAGCTCATTGGACAAGGTTCTCCTTCGAGAGTTCCGACCGATTCTTTCCCTGCTTTGTGTGCCAGGGAAAACTGTTTTGTTCCTTTGGACTCCTCTTCAAGCAGCTCATTGGACAAAGTTCTCCTTCGAGAGTTCCGACCGTTTCTTTCCCTGTTTTTGTGCCAGGGCAAACTGTTTTGTTCCTTTGGACTCCTCTTCTAGCAGTTCACTAGACAAAGTTCTCCTTTGAGGGTTCCGGCCGTTTCTTTCCCTGGGTTATGTGCCAGGGACAATCGATTTGTTCCTTTGGGCTTCTCTTCTAGAAGCTCCATTAGACAAGGTTCTCCTTCGAGGGTTCCGACCGCTTTATTGCTTATTTGCCAAGAACATACGGGTTCCGATAAGGATTTCTCACTGTTTTGTTCCTTCGAGTTCCTCTACAAGGATCTGGCTGGACAAGGTTCTTCTTTGAGGGTTCCAACGACTTAAATCCCTAAGTTTCTTGCTAGGGACATATTATATGAAATTTCGTGCTAGTTATTTTTAAGACCAGAAAACATTGTGAAATATATGAAATACCCTGTTATTTATCTTAAGAAATTAAAATTATAATTTATATGAAATAACTTGTTAGTTTCTAACAAATAAAAGATAAGTTTTTGTTTATAAATAAATAAAAGATTTAAAGCCGTTTTATTCCGAGATTCGACCCTCCTAACCCGAAGTTTCGTTGCTTCTTGGGGAAGAATCCTTGACACCACCGAGCTTACTTCAACTGTAAAGTAAAAGTATCACAGTTGAACACTATGACGACATTGGATCACAAAATTTTTTACTGAAAATTAAAACCATCGATTAATAATTGTTTTTCATATACGAAAAGCTATTGCAAATCTTTATACAGAACAGAGCCGAGGGTAAAATGATCATTTGTTCAACTTCACAATCTACTCTTGAAAAATTCACATCCAAATTACATTTTCAGTTACCTTCTTTTCGTGGCCCTAGTCAAAAAGTTTCACAGTTGTGTTGCTTTTTGAAACATTTGAGATTTGTATTTTGTATATCGTCGATTTTCTATCAATAGCTCATAAGTCCTTAATTGACATTTGAATGTATTTCAGATCAACAAATATTTTAGGAATACCACAACTGTGATTTGGTATTAATCAATAAAATATCACTAAATCAAAATATCGTGTAGCTGTGTCATGCTTTCTTTTGGCTATTTCAACCAGTTTTGAAACCTTTTACAATCATTAAGAAATCCGTTTTATTGTCTTTTAAATTAGTTTCTTGTGACTTCTAATAAATTTTTCAAATCCGACTTATGTATGTAGGAGATTTTGACAGAAAGCTGACGATATCTTAATGTGTTTATCTAAATATTTACTATTATTCTTTAAAATGTCTTTAAACATTATAAATCAAATTATTTCTTTATCCTTCCTATAATGACACCAACAAATATATCACTTAAGTATCTTTCTATCTTATAGAAACCATCAGCATTTTAATTTTGTAAAAAGATGACTTTTAAGTCTTCTAATTAAACTATTCTTAGCCAAGTTTCAAAATTCACAGTTCTATAAAGTAATAAAGCTATCAGAGCAACTTTTATAAGCAGGCTAATTAACAAGTAAAACAAAATTCAACAAAATCTCGACCCAGAGAGAATTTTCTCTCATAGTATATAATACAGAGATGGCGATAAATCAACCTCTGCAGACAGTTGAATTGTCCTTATAAAATCTGAACGAAAAACGAATAATGGCTCTGATAATTTTATTCAACTTTTTCAACAATCGAGAAGGCTATTAAAAATTCAAGAATGACAATAATTCATATAAATTGCCAATGTTAAATGTGAAAAAGAAACCCAAACCGAAACTTTTTGATTTTAACTTTGCAAAGGATCGGCTGGGAAGTCGGTAAAATATATTTAAACCAATTGATTTACTTTGAAATCACAGTTCAAGGTTTTGTGTTTTTATTGAAATAAGAAGATATTAAATGGTTTTTGACCTTGTGCATATAAATTTATTTGTGTTTTTTAAAAGAATATCCTTTGGCAGCATTGGTCAAAGTTCAAAATGTATTGCTTCTTATTCAAAAAATTCATTCCACTGTAAATTTGGTTAGCGGTCTGCCTAAGGTACGGTTGTAATAATTAATTTTTGTCGATTGTGATTTGTGTGAATAAAAAATGTATAAGCGAGAATATTTTAGAACAAAAATATTAAAATTCATGGACCTGGCTAAAAAATATCGTTACCGTTGTATTGGAGCCACCCGTCCCAAATGAGCTAGCACATCCCTACTTCGGATTTTTTCAGTAGGAAGTGACATAAACTGTACAATCCGTTAAAGTTCTAAATTGATATACAAGATGTTCAGATTCATAAACTGACGGACGGTAAGATAAACAAAATTCTTACTTAAAAAATATAAATATATGCAAAAAAAAACTAAAATCGTTGGAGCGGTTTTCTTAAAAATTAATTTCTTATATATAAAATTTTAATAACATTTAAAAAATTAAATTTGGTAGGTATGCCAATTTTCAGTACGTATTAAAATACATTCTTAAACCTTAATTTTATAAATTCATCAGCTCGTTTTTGAAACATTGAATTTTGAAAAAAAAATGTAATACATTTTTAAAAATCCATAACTTATTTTATTTCAAAAATTTAATATTTATTATTATTAACCTTTTGTATAAAAATTTTGACTGAAATCGTTTGAGTCGTTAGTGAGAAAATCTAAAATAAAGAAACCGCTACATGGCGGGTACCGTTAAAAACGGGTTTTGGTAATTTTTTTTTTATCAGAAAATACACCGTACCTACAATAACACACTGATTTTTTGTATGTAAATCGTAAGAGCCATTTTTAAGATTAATAAGCTTTTCATTTTCGGTTGTACTCGTAGTTCAAGTACCGTTATTTTTGGTGGTAAAAAAATGTCATTACGATGATAGTCGTGTCGGTCTGTCTGTCCGTTCGGCTACAGACTTAAAAGCTGGATCGATTTACTTAAAACTTGGAACATAGTGGTTTTTGGTGATTCTGCCCACAGATTTTTTCATTTTATTTTTTGAATTAAAAATAACGGGACCTGACATACAATTTTTTTCTGGCAATTTTACATAATCGTATTTTTCTCAAAAACTTCTCGACAACATTTCTTAAAAATTCAATAAATTACTTCTAGTATAGGCTTCCTTTGAGTGGGAAACCATTTTCAGAAAATGGTTGTTAATGGTACCTCCCAAAGAACCATTTTTTTAATTTTCGTTTTTCTTCAAATCGGTAGGTATGACTAATTTCAATTATTTTTTTTTTATACAGAGGCTTCCAATAACTATAAATATTTTTGTGTACTTAAATTTAAAAATATAATTTTTTGATTTTAAAAAAGTGTTTCAAATTTTGTTTTTGAAAATAAAATATTTCCAACACGGTATGATCGATTTTTTGAAACTCGATATTTAAGAGTTTTTAAGTTCTTCCTAAATTATTTTTAGAAAAAATTTTACATATACGGAAAAACAACGGTACCTTCCATACAAAAGTTAATAAACCAGAAAGGAAAATATTTGTTTCTCAAAAATGACTCCTACGATTTTGATTAAACTAAATGCTAAAATTAATACGATCTACTACAAAAAATTATAAAATTTTATGCTTAGCAACTTTTAATAGTATTTGTCATTTAACGTGTTTTTTATTTTGAATTTTCTCATTATAGGCTGAACGGATTTAGATCAATTTTTTTTTGTATAAAATTTCAGATAAGATTGAATATTGCAAATCAAATTTTCAAAATAAGTTTCAACTTTTTTTTTTGAAAATTCAATACCTATTTCAAAAACGGGTTGACAAATTTTTTTCAAATTTTATTTTTATATGTACATAAGTAAATATTCAAGATTTGCATACCAAAAATTTTCATTAAAAATGTTTTAGGAATTTTATATAACGGGTGATTTTTTAAGAGGTTTAGAACTTAAAAAAAAAAAACACAAAAAATTCGAAAAAATGAATGAAATATTTATTTGAATCAATAGTTTGAACCTTGCAATTTAATGTTTATAGATAATTTTATGCAAATGTTGACCGCGGCTGCGTCTCAGGTAGCCCATCCGCTGAGTCCAATTTTGGCATACTCTTTCACACATATCGGCCGGTATCTCACGAATGAATGCATGGATGTTGGCTTCCAGTGCGTCAATCGAAGCGGGCTTGTCCCTATAGACATTAGCCTTGACATTACCCCACAAAAAAAATTTGCAATTGCGCCATTGTTTCGCGTGCTGTGTGGCATGTGGCACCGTCTTGTTGAAACCACAGATCATGCAAGTCAAGAACTTCCATTTCGGGCAAAAAAAGTTTGTTATCATCGCTCGGTAGCGTTCACCATTGACAGTAACGCTGCGATTCGCATCATCTTTGAAGAAATATGGCCCAATAATGCCGCCGGCCCATAAACCGCACCAAACAGTGGCTTTTTCGGGATGCATTGGTAGCTGTTGCAATGCTTCTGGCTGATCTTCACTCCAAATGCGGCAATTAGCTTATTTACGTACCCATTCAACCAAAAATGAGCCTCATCGCTGAACACAATTTTTCGCGCGATGAACATTTCGAACCGAGCATGAATTTTGATAGTAAAATTCAATAATTTGCAAGCGTTGTTCATTTGTAAGACGATCCATGGTTAAATTGCAAACCAAACTGAAGCTGTTTGACAGTGACACAAGGTACTAAACACACATCAGCTGTCAAAACCAGTGTTGCCAAAACCAAACCAGCTAAAAAATCACCCTTTATAAGAATTATTTTTTTAAGAAAACGCTCCAACGATTTAAAATTTTTTTGTCCATGCAATCATATTCAGTTAAGAATTAAGATGGCGTTCTTGTTTTTCATCTCAAACTCCTAACGAAGTTTTTTTTAGCTAATTTGAATATCGTATTTTATGCTTTAAAACTTTTTTGTCTCATAATTTCCATGTCCTTACATAAAATTTTTTTAAATCCTTAGCATCTTGAAAATAAGAGCAAGTACGTGCGATCCAGTAGTGCATTTTATTTTATTGATATTCATTAATTTTTTCTTTAAATATTGAGATAAATTCCTTGTTTAACCAAAGTATGGATTTTTGGACCACTTTCTTAAAAAAAACTATGAACTTTCGAACCACTTCCTTCTGGAACTTTGGTCTACTTAAGTGAGTTATAAGCTCATACTGCATTTATGGACTTTTAACTTATCCAGGTGGGCCAAAAGTCCATTATGGCTACTTTTGGCTTATGGACTCTTAACCCTGCCCTTGCGTACACCTGTGTTGTGTGTATGGGCCACTTAATAAAAGTATTCAGATTCAATATTTCCTTATCAATATTTCCGCATCCAAGTGTTATATGAGTCTTGAACATAATTTTTATCCGGCTTCTTTTTTTTATTTCACCTAAAATGAAGGGAACATGTGAATTCAAAAGTACGTACATAAATGTATTATCAATTCCATATGTTTATGAGTCAATTTGTATGAGTAGGTAGTAAGTCTTCACTTCACTTTATTTTTTTTTGTTCTTTTTCTGCTGCTTTCCAGGAAGCCTTTTCTTGTGAAGCACGCAAATTAATTAAAAATTATTCTTTTCCAGCTATGAAAAAGTTCTTTTGAATCTCATATTTTATTTTTTTTCCTTAGATGGGAAGCATATTTTTAGCTTTCACTTTGCACACACATACTACAATAATAATAAATGACTTTAAATTTCTATGCTGGGATTACACAAACTAGGTATCTACCATATATCGGGCCTTAACTAACTCACATGCTTAAATTGGTCATAAAATAACCATAATCAAACTTCATTGTACTACACAACTACTAATACACTACTGGTGCGAAGTTTAATTAATAATAATGTTTCAATCTCCTTGTGGAGGGAGATGTTGTGTTCTTCCTCATAACTGCAACATGCATTGCATACGAGTACATCTTTGGATGTGTTTTCCTAGAGGACGATGTCTTTGGTGGAACTTTTCAATGTCCAAAACGTCTTCATCACATTTTATGTATGTATAATGCGCTTGCGGCAAAATTCCTCATATTGTCTGTTCACCACCATCTTTGTCAAGATGAAGGCATCATTGTCATTGTGCTATCATCATTGTCTTCCTGTCTCAACTCTTGTCTTGTCTTATTCCCCCCAAAAAGGTTATTGTGGTGCACATCATAGAGAAGAGGGTTGAAACTTTATTAGTTAGAGTCGCAGATGGGAATACCATTTATTAGGTTTCTGCTTTAAGTTAAATTGTGGTTTCATTTTTGTTTTTTGCTAGTTTATGTGCTGTAAATTGGTAAAAATTTATCGTTTTTACTTAAAGGTTGTTTATACAGCTACTAGGGGAAATTTTAGATTCAGTCGAACATGATGTTAATAGATTAAAGTTCGATTCTTTGCAACTCAAAAGTTGTTGAAAAATTTCAGAATTTATTTCTATGCAAGCTTCTTCAACAAATTTTTAAGAGGTTAATGGAAGGGGTAAATAAGTAGGTTATTTCGTTTGAATAGTTTTGGTAGGGGCAGAAATCTTGCTTGAAAATGCTTTCAAAAGAAGATAAATTGTCTTAAGTAAGAAATAATTGGTGATTTGAGGGACAAGCACCACTAAATGCCCATATTTGCGTACGCCCTTGGTAAGCAAGTAGTCACTGATTGGCGTCAACATGGCGATGTCCAGTGATGTAACGAATTCTATAAGTCAATTGTGCTTTATCTCCAAGTGGTAATCATCAGATACTGATGGTCTCGTACATCAGGACTTGAAATTCGTCGAAGGAAACGGTTAAGAAGCAAAGTTACCGACTTTAAACCAATAAGTGATCGCCTGGCTGTGATCCACATTTAAGCCATTTTCAAAAATATAAGCCTTCTATGCGCATGTGCACACGCTCCTCACAATGGAGTTGAAATCTCTTTAAAAAAATGAGTTTTATGACCTCCTGGACAGAACTTACATATCCTGCCCACAGTACGATGCAAAAATGTTGCTTGGGGACCCTAATGCTCAAATGGGAAACGTAGAAACTTTTGGCGGATAAAGTTGGTATACACATTCTCCGACAAATACGGTGATAAGTAGAACTATAGGTTTCAAGGGATATGAATCCATAAAGTGACCTTGATCTCTCCAATTCGTCGATACGACAATCAAATGTGCTAATCGACACGGACTTTTCGAGGGGAAAACACTTTGACTCTGATCATTTCCTCGTTGCAGCAAGGTTTAAAAGATCGACTGTCAAATGAAAAGTAACAGCGAACAGCTCTAAAGAATAAATTCGACGTCGGTTACCTTAGCATACCTGGTAGCTGGTACTTGGTCAAGGTCACCAGAGCCTACAGTGAGTATCAGAACAAGAAGCTCTGCACAGTTCATTCACTTGCCTCAGACGTCAACCACCAGTGGTCTTAATATCACGATATCATCAAAGAGGCAGCCCAAACAACTATAGACTACCATCAACCACTCCCAAAAAAAGGGTGGTATGAAGGAGATACAATTACAAATTTGTTGCAGTGAACAATAAGAGCAGAGTGAGAAGAGTATCCAGCTCGAGCAAAGAGAAAAAAGAGAAAAAAAGGAAAAAAAGACCCTGCGTATTAAGAAAGAGGGCGTACATAGATTCCTAGCTCAAGGAGGGTTGAATCTGCGACCGAAATACCATCCGGAAGTTTTATAAAAAAGCCAAGCAACATGCTGGCTTAAGAACCGTAACACTGGCTCCTTGAAAGAGCGAATGTAGCCTAGTCACCGAAGCACGGAGAATAGTAGATGTATTCAAACAGCATTTCCAATATCAGTAGCTATTGGGCATCAGGTAGAGCTGAAAATAGTTAGAACCAAAAGCAAACCCAAGTCGAGTCAATGACGACCCGATACCATCACCCAGTATAGAAGAAGTAAACTTAGCTATAAAAAAGCTTAGGAACAAAAAGAGTGCTGGATCTGATAGCTTACCAGCGGAGCTCTACAATCACAGAGGTGATGTATTAAAAGGGTATTTATATCAACTGATCAACCAAGTCTGGCAGGAAGCATGAATGATGGCAATACTATAATCAGCAGCTACTAGTACGACTTCCCAATCACACAAATCCACCAATGATCTAATATTCACTCTCTCGCAAATCCTATAAAAGACAAACGAGTTTTAAGTCGAGCTACACCATCTATTCATGGACTTCAAAGCCGTATATGATAGCATTCAACTCCAGGACCTTTATATGGCTGAACTTAGGGTCCCAGGAAAACTGATCCAGGTGTGTTGCATGCCAATGGAAATTATGCGATGCAATGTTCAAATAGACCAAATATTCGCACTACGGCGGCAGATCTTGGAAAAAACCAAGGAGTTTCAAATCGATACCCACCACCTTTTCATTGATTTCAAGACCGCGTATGACAGCATCTATAGAGACGAGCTATATAGAGCAATGTTTAGTTCTGGCATATCTTCCACACTCGCCTGTTTGTGCAGGATGACGATGGAGAATGCACGCTGCTCGATCAAGATCGGCAAAGACCTCACCGATACCTTTGATGTCAAAAAAGGTTTTAGGCAAGGCGACGCGCTGTCATGCAACTTCTTCAACATTGCTCTTGAAAAAATTGTGCAAAACTCTCATGTCAACACTAGAGGTACAGTTTTTCAAAAATCCGTACAACTATTCGCTTACGCCGATGATATTGACATAATTGGACGAACAAAGCGTAATCTCAATGCTGCTTTCGTGAGTATTGAGGAAGAAGCCAAGAAGCGTAGCTTAACGGTGAATGAAAGCAAGACCAAATATATGCTGTCAACAAGAAAGGACACGAAAAATCGATGTCTCGATTAGACCGTCACTATAGACAGTTATAATTTTGAATAATCAGAGACTTTGTCTACCTAGGCTCCGCTATAAACTCAGCGAACGATACCTGTGCTGAAATCAAACGAAGAATTACTCTTGCCAATCGCTGTTTCTTTGGGCTAAAAAGGCAATTGAGAAGCAAAGTCCTCTCTCGAGGAACTAAAGAGTCCCTGTTTAAGACGCTTATCATCCCGGTCCTGATGTATGATGCAGAGACATGGACACTATTAACGGTGGATGAGAACGCTTTAGGCTGTATTGAGAGGAAAATTTTTCGGCTAATTTTTGGTCCTATCTGCATAGATGGGGAATGGACAAGAAGATATAACCACCAACTTTACGGGCTGTACAGCGACACCGATCTAGCCAGTAAAGTGAAAAGCTAACGACTGAGATGGCTAGGTCACCAAGAGCAAATGGACAACAATGCTCCGGCCCAAAAAGTCTTTGAATCCAACCCCATTGGACAGCGTAGTAGAGGAAGACAGCGGAACAGGTGCCAGGACCTCAATTAACTTGGCGTGCGAAACTGGAGACAGCTAGCTAGAAACCGAGCCGGCTGGAAGAAGCTTGTTGGTTGAGGCCCTGGTCCACCCCAGACATTAGCGCCCCCTTAAGTAAGTAAGTAAGTAAGTAATGTGCAACCAGGGAAAAGCTCTTCAAAACCATTTCAAACGTGCACATGTTTTTGGGAAGGAGGTGCGCTATAAATTGATTTCTTCAATCTTGTTCTGAAGGAAATAGTTATCAGAGCACATGGCAGGCGTGAATACTGAAGGCACTCTCAACTTCTAGGGATAGCCCATGAAATCCATATCTAGAGGCTTTTATATAAAGGCTTTCACGGAAATTGAAATACAGGTGGTATGTTGGTTTTCAAGTAAACGACGATAAGACCAAATACAAACAATGAAAGAACTGTCAGCCGACTAGGACAAAACGTCAATGTTATTACAAACAACTTGGAAGTAGTTAAGGAGTTCATCCACTTTGGAGTTACCCAAAAGGGAGAGGTAATACTGAGCTCCTTCGAAAGACAAATACCTCCAAAGGTATTTGGTCTTACATATGTGTGAAAAAGTAGAATGGTGAAGTTAAGACCATGAATTCAATGAGCTGTATCAAGATGTGGAAGTAGTTCAGAAAATCAAATCACGTTGACTTCATTGGCTCAGCCACTACAGGTGCGAATGAAGAATAATGCTCCAGCCAAGAAAGTCTTTGATGAATCACAGCCACAGGTTTAAGAGAGCCAAGTAAAATTAGCCTCCCATTTAAAGACCAGATTATAGTGGATTCCAGAAAGCTTGGTCTAGATCTAGATAATTCTGGAAGAATTGCGGAATTAGTATAAATTTTGTTTTCATTTTTTTAGGACCAAAAATAAAAGTACCCAGTCGTGTACATTTTATTCCATGTTTTCTTACATTAAAAATTTCATTCGCGTCAATGTGTCAGATACAGTGTGTTTAATTGTGTTCACGAGAACAACAATTTTTGTTTTTCTTAAGACAGCCATTGTATAAAATCAATTAATAAACATACATTTGTATTTCCACGTTAAACTTAATTGCTTAACTATGTAAACATAATGTGTATATAGAAATCATAAATTTATATCAAAATATTGTCATGGCAAGATGCACCATTCCTTTTTTGTAAAATTTGTATTTGCTGGTAATAATTCTTATCAAAACAAATTCCTCAACAGATGTACTCAATCAAAATATTTTGATAAAATTCCTTATCTTTCTGCAACAGATATGTAGACTTTAATGCACACAAAACTTAAAATCACGTTTTCAAAAAAACACCCATACACTTACCATCAGGGGACTTGCATTCAATATTACCACCACCTTCCTCCTGGCTGTGCACTCTGTATCCAAACACGTAATTCCTTAAGCTCGACAAATATTATAGTTAATTGGTTATTTCATTAATGTAAATTATGATTATTATTAAATGCACACAAGGTATGTAGATATGCATGTACGATGAACGATGCCTATATAGCTGTAGTACAAAGCAAATAATTGAATTCGGTTGGACTATACACAAGCCGCACACAACAAATTAACAACACACCAGTAGATAAAATAGCTAGCATAAAGCAAAAGCACTCTTGGTGTCTGGAATTCCCCGGAACTATATGGTTGAATGGAGAATGGTGGTTCCGCCCTTCACCCTTCAACCTATTGAAGAATATAAGTGCATTATACAGTGGCAGAGATTCTGTAACTGATTATTTTTTTATGAAGCATAAAATTCACACTTGACCTGCTTATAGAGGAGGGTAAATGCACAACATTGAAGCTACTTAATGTTTGACTATAGTTTTCTCTCTCCTTGTGGAGCATTGTGCTTTGTTCTTATGCACTTGCTACACGATATTAAGCATGGATTTTTCATGTCCTGATTTTTTTTTTTTAATTTGTGCTATGCCTTGTGACAGCTTTTGAAAACTTAAAATCATATCGTTCCAAGAACAAACAATTTATTAAAAAAAAGGTGCGTATATGACAGAGTTGTAAAATAATAATTACTTTTTGTAATGCATTTCAGCTTTAATTTCAATTACAAGTAATACGTATTTCATTACAATTAAATATAATTTCAGTTGAAAGAAAACAAACATTTCAATTACTTCACTTACGGATTGGAATACAATTGAAAAAGAAATTACTTATTAATTACATGTTATTGGAAATACATACTATGTACTTATGTACCCTATGGGTTTTGCAAATACTTGAAAGACAACACTGTGTCTGTTAATTAAATTTAAGGCAATTGTTTTTTTTGTATTTAAATTAATTTAAAATATTTTAAATTATTAAAAATTACGTAAAATGTAATTGACAAAAGCAATGATTGCAATTTTTGTGTAACGATAACTGCAAAAAGGAATCATTAATGCTTTTTAAATAACAATTTTTGTTTTCAATGAATTGAATTGCAAGTAATAGTCACTTTTTAACTACATAAAAGTAATTATTAGTTGATGAATATTTCTTCAATTTTATTTAAAAGTGTTCAGAGATTTCCTTTATAAGTGATTGCAGTTGAATTTGAATTTTTTAAATCATTATTTCCCACCTCTGGTATTATTAAGTCACATAAATAAAATCATAGATAAAATGGAAAAATAATGCTTACCTATAGTTAAACATTTTTGATCTACACATTATAAATGTATGAACAACAAAAGCCAATTTATTAAGCTCATTTCATTCCATCAAAAGCTAAAAATCAATTTAAGACGACACTGCTTTGGATTTGTTCTAAAAAAGTATGTACCACTTCTACCTTCTATATGCTCAAAAAAACACATCACATTTAATATTTTATACAAATTAAAATTTCACTTATTTAAAATCATCGTTTTGCAAACTAAGTATACTTTGCGCATAAAAGTTTTTTTCATAAGACAAAATCTTCATTCGCAGTTTTATAATGAAAATGTAAGTTATCCAATCATTATAATGGCATATTCACTTCACTTCAAGAGCTCTAAGAATGGCTTCTTCTAAAACTTTTCATCAGCATCAAGCAACTCTACGTATCCATTCTTCGGAACACATGTTTTCAAATCTATAGATACTCGTATCTACTTTTAGCTAATATTTTGCTGACGATGAGATGATATAGCTAGAGAGAAAAAAAAGCAGATGTCTCAAATTTTCGAAATGTAATTTCCTTTTCGTACTGTTCTTTTGAAATAGAATATTATCTCATGTAAAATACTGGGTGGTTCAGATAAGATGTATACATTATATGGAGATTTCACTTGTATAAAAAAAAGAAATATACTTTCTAGACTAATCCTGACTCGTTGGAAACGAAAATGAAACTGATTTTACCAAAGCAGTGTTTCCAACATAAGCGCAATAATAATTCTCTTGGCTTTTTTCTGAGTTACTTTTAATCTTACTATCAGTTTTTAAGCTGAAATTTATTGAATGATCTGATCCGCAATATAATAACCTCACAAGTAGGGCTGGCCACGATACCAGAAAAGTCTCGGTATCGTTTGGTATCGGTATCGGAAACCGAAGCGATACCGAGACGATGCCAGCTCCAAAGCACCGAGATCAAACCAAATATTTTGGGACCGAAATTTACCGATACTTTCGATAGTGTCATTTGGTATCTGTGGAAAAAAATAGATTTTTGAATATTATAATTAATAAAAATATAAAACAAATATAAACAAATAAAAATGTCTCGTAATTGGTTTCTTAGAAACGCCTCTACCGGTTTAACTGACATTTTCACAGTCTTATCTCGTTGTCGTTGCCCAAGGAGATGGTTTAGCATTTATTTAATTAGAACCACCCACTGCCACACCCATTTGGCTTTGTTTCCCTGAAACAAATAATTTGGATGACATTTTCAGGCTTTGTTCTTTTAAGCTGGAGAAAGTGACTATGATGAAATCCACAAACTACCTCTCATATTTGTTTTGTCTTATATCTTGATTCCTCGGAAACGGCTCCATTGTTTTCCTGTTATGATATTTTCACACAGAATTTATGTTGCGGATAACTAATCGGAACTTTACTTATTTATTGTGAAACAAGCCCTTTTAAATTTTTAGGTAAAAACTTTTGTTAAAAAGATTGTAGTTCATTTACTATTCATATAGATATTTTATGAAATAATTTTTTTTAAATCTTAAAAACACCAAGCGAGTTTATTTTTTTATTTGTTTGTGACTGAGGGGAGACCAAACGAGACTGTGTTATACGAGACCGATACCGAGACGATACTAAAGTTTTTCGATTTTGACGATACCGAGACGATACTTTCAAGAGTATCGTTTGGTTTGATTCATGGCCAGCCCTACTGACAAGCGTTCAAAGTTTAAAAAAATATAACTTTAAAAAATGTATTTATTTTTTGTTCCTAAGAATTAATTTTAGAAGGTTTTGATATTTTTCTGGTTGCATTATATATAAATTAGAAAAAAAATCTATAGCTGCCCAATGACTGAAACTAACTAACCTTTTATAAAGTTCTAAGTGCCTTTAAATTCTAAATTCTAAATGAAGTGGCAAACATTTCTAGTACCTACCTGGAATGTTTTTTTTTTTAATTCCCTTAAAATTCATTAAAAAAAAATATGTATGTCTGACCAATTTCTAAACATACATTATCTTTTATTATCGCGAAGAAACCTTTCAAATAGCAAACTCCTTTTTTTAAAAGTTTTTTTGTGACCTTTTGGAAGTCTCTATTGTTTTCCTATTGCTCGGACTCCATTTTCTAGAATGGCACCCAATTAAGTGGGAAACGTTAAAAAAAATCTAAAATTGCTTGGAATATTTCCATGATCAATATGACGATTTGTCTTTAGAGATAGGTGTTTAGTAGATGCACCCACTCCTCAGATAAAACTTCAGTGTTGCCACTTTTTGTCAAAGGGAACCTCCACTTTTTTGATAATTTATAATAACACATGAACAAAACATAACAAATTTCCAAATCACCTCCAGATGCCAAGAGCGTTGCTAGGAAATAATAATTGACATCTTACCCTGATGCCACACGAGTCAGTACTGGCTAGCCAGTCGCAATACACTCACACTTTTTTACCGACACATACAAGCATGAGCAACTGGCTCGTCAACTGGCTTGCTTTTTTCGTAGCCAGTTGGGAAGCCAGTAGAGCAGCCAGTTATAGGGTTCGGCAGTACTTTTTCCGAGCAGATTTGGAAAAAAAGTCTTAAAAATAAAATTGACTCCCATTTTATTTCAAAAAATATTAATAAAATAAGAATCGGGGAATCAAAGTTTTATAAATTTGCTAATGCCCATTTTATTCACTCGTTTAATGCAATTGGATTTAAACTGCATTCCGGAGGTCAGTTTCAGTACTTAAATCCAGATAAATACTGCATTTTATATTATTCACGTTTCTTGACATTTTAATTTCAAGAAGTGATATCAAACCTAAGATTAATATAATAATTTTCATGCATTGTTTTGGAAAACGATTTGGCTTACTCAAGATTCACATGTCTCACCGTGGTCGTCGAAACGTAGTTCCCAGTATCATGGTCATTAAGCTCGTCTCGCTATGTTCTCGCCATGCCCATTTACATAGGAATCTATGTCATGGCTTTCTTGCTATGGTCTCGCCATCACATTTACACGTTGTCCTTTGCATTGAGCATGTTTTGCCATCATCTCGCTTGGGCCTCGCCATAGTCTCCCCAAATTTTTTTTTAATTGATTTTTCAAAGTGGTTAAAATAAGCTACAGGTCTCGTGTGGTGTGTTTTTGGGTCCTCTTACCATTCGAGAAGAGAACCAAAAAATTAGTGAATAAATTGATTAAGCGGTGAGAAGGCTTTCCCAAACCAAAGTGAATAAATTTTTTAGTGAATTCCCATCGCGTCAGTGTAGTTGCTCTCATTTAACGCCATGTAAGGAAATTCTGAGAAGTAAAATTTTAGTTTTCTTTCTGATGGTTTCGCGTTGGTTTGGGAGAGCTTTTACAGAAACAAGTAAAGGCTCTCCAGAACCAACGCAAAACATTAGTAACGTTCTGTTCTTTTGCTAGTTTTGTCGCATAGCATTAGTGTGTTTTTAGTTCATTTACTTTTATTTTTTTCACTGAAATCGGAGTAGATTTATTCCATTTGGATTAACATCCCAGCCCTGGCAAGTATAGAAGCCAGTACAGCATGCCGCCTACGTCACAGCCAATACACGAATAGGATTTTGACAGTCAATGTATGTAACCAATTGGCTAGCCAGTACTGGCTCGTGTGGCCTCAGGGTCAAAAAATGATATTGAGTAAGTTCATCTTCGGTTGAAATGCCAGTGCTGCAACTTTTCGGGAAAATAGTTTTGTATGTCAAAAGCTTGACTTAACCTCTTTTTGGAAGTTAGTGAAATAAGTATTTTTAAAATGAACTTAAGTTGCGGTAACGCCTCCTAACGCCAAACATGTGTTTGAAAAATATATCGTTTGATAGCTTACAAGATTGGTATTAGGTGGACTGATTTTTGGGTAAAATCTCAGTGTTTAAGCTTTTCGGAAACATACGATCTTTTATGTGAAAAGGTGTTCCACTTTCTTGATACCTAATTTTTAATTTTTTTGTTTGACATAAAAAAAATTGCTCAAGAGCATCTAGATGAAAAATGCTTGTTGGGAAATAACAATTGAAACACAATTCGAATAAAGATTATTCATTATGTTGAACGGACGGCCGGTGTGTACCTATGAACTTTCAATCTTTTAATTTTGATTTGTTGTGTAATTTCTTATAAGTTAAAACTAATAAGTGAAACTGGCTCATTGTGTGATCAATTTTCATTTTTCTAATAAAATTTGTTTTTTATGAAAATAATAAAATTTCTCTTTTTTTAAATCAACAATTTGCATTTTAATTTGATATTTCTTTATTTTTAACAACTTTTGTTAATTTTGTTCTTATTATTACGTAAAACAAATATCAATGGTTTGCTGAATAACACGCAGTGGTTTACTTTTGGCAACCCCCGTTTACACAGTGAACCAGTAGATACGCTTTTGGAAAAAATTAAAATTTATTATTTCCCATAACTTTTTAAATGTATATCTTATTCAATATAAAGTTAATAAACCAAATTAGCACCAATAAACTACCTTTTAGAATCTTGAAGCTAAAACTAATAGTTTGAAAATTATATCTAGTCAAACAAAAAGTGGTTCACTGTTGCACTGTTTACCCTAATCATCAAAAAATCTGTAATGATCAATTTTTTCAATTATCAATTATTACCAAAAATGTAATTCATTTATTGTTTTTGTCAAATACATTTTCTGTGTTATTGAACAAATGATTTCTTGTAGTTTTAAATGAATTAACATACTTTTATCATATTTCATCAGGTTTTTAATTTACTGTCATCTTTAAAATTAATATTTCCTGTCTTCGTGACCTTTCCCTGTTTTACTTTTTTATTATTATTATAATGATAAATTAATAAAAATATAATGAATCACAATCCAAATAATCTATTACCTTAAATGTAATTAACACAGTGCTTTCTTTCAATTACTTTCAAAAATGCATAACTATTTTCAATTACGTGAAATTGTAAGTAATTTTTTTTATTACAATTACAAGTAATGGAAATGTATGTTATTTTTTCAATTACAATTATGTCTTATTGGCAATGAAAGTTCAATTAGTGAAAGTTGAAATTAAGTAGGTAAGTATGTAATCATTATTTCCAAATTTTGAGAAGGACCAGCATTTATAAAATAAAATTTTGATTTTCTATTGAACAATTCTCAAGAAGCTTTAAAGATGTTTCATTTTAGCAACATGGTGGCTCTCAACCTTAAAATCTCTGAGAGTCCTTTTGATTTTAAACACATAACTAAAAATTAACTAAAACTTGATATTAAATTTTCGTTTTCTCAGCAAACAAAAAAATGGATGAACAGTGTACTATTTTTCCTTTTTTGAGGTATCCAGCATCGTTAAGCTTTATACAGTGAATCACCCTGTACTTTGTGCAGATGGGCTCCATCAAATTGCATTTTCAATTTTTGTAGATAGATTTGAGGAATAGTATAATAGGTACCTATATGTACTTTGAGTTTAGGTTTATACGAGTAAAACACACACGAGTACAAGTACATTATAGAAGAGAGAAGATTGTACCTTTTGTATGCATTCGCATTTTAGTACAATTTAACTGTGCAATAGCAAGTTTGTAATAATACGTTGGCCCAAATCGACATCACACATCATCACACTGCAGTTAGACACTTTTCCCTAAAGCAACTGGAAAATTAAATTAAATGCGGTATGTTTACTGAAGAGAAATGCGGTATGGGTGCAACTTACTCAAACCCATAACTTACCACAAAACAATGGACGTATTTTTCAGCAGGGCTGGATTTGTATAATTATATTTATCAATAGTGGCCTACAAAAATCATTCATTAAAATATAACTTTTATTTCTAAGATTTAAAAAATAATATATTTATGCAAATATTTAAGATAGGACTGTTTTTAAATAAAGAATAAAGTGCATAATTCCCTGATTTATTTTATAATTTCTTAAAGACCAGTGACAAATAAGTGCCTTACATTGGATCACAGTACCTAATTTGAAGTGAACTTTAATACAAAATAGTCTTAATCATTCTCGATATATATTTTTGTACAAAGTAGAAGTATATATAAGAATAAAGTTCCAAACCAAATAGGCAAATAAAAGAGATTAACTTTATGCCTGCATACGCCATAAAGTTACTTCTTTCATAAGTAAATATCTAACCTATATCTAAGGCTTTCAACGTCGTTAAGCAAAAACAACAAAAAACTTTGAAATTTATCGAAACCCTGCATGATGTGTGCGCGAGGGTCGCGTGTGAACACCATCACACCAATTATAAAACGGAATAACTCAAAGAAACTTCCTTGATCAAGTGCCAAAAATACCAACGGCTCCCCTAAGGATACTTACAAAGACCTTCATCCAGAGGCTTCGCTCTGGCTCTGAACATGAATAGGGAGTTCCATTGTCGAAGACCACAAAATTTAATTTTCGAGGCCAAAGTTCGTTCTTCAATGAACACGAAGGGTGACTATTATATACACAGTTAGGTACTTACAAACATATATATACAACATTACATTGTATATAAATCCAATTGAAAGATGTGCGGTGGTTTATCTATTCCGTGGTTTAGTTAAAAGTCCCTGAGTTAACTTATTTTTGGATAAAAAAGGAAACCATGAGCCAAGAATCCTAATGGGGGCACTTCTTAATTCAATAAGAGATTGAATAAGCAAATGAAAACATACAAATTGTATTAAATGGCTCAAACAATTAAGTTACATAAAGAAAACTTTGCATATTTAGGGTTTGGATTTTGTTTAGAGGCTTTTTTTAACCCCAAAAAGTTAAGCCAAGTAGCCTTAAGAATTTCTATTCACTTTGTATATGGTGAATTTATGATTATAAATTGTTATCAATGTTGTTTGCTTTATTTTATGCTTGAGGAATTTTAGCGGAATTGTGTGAAAATGTTTAAGATATTTTCTATCACGACTTTAATCTCTGAGCCCACAGGAAATTTTTGCGTGCCAACGTTAGTCAAAATAAAGTATAATATCATTTCAGGGAAATAGAAAACAAAATAAAAGCTTGGGGCTTTAGTGGGTAAAAGTTTATTAAAAACTGAAAAAAAACGCAGCTTAGGGGATAATTTTATAGAAAGCGAAGTTCGTGTTCATTCCTTCCTAAATAATGTTTAAATAATCACTGAACTGACACACCGCTAGAATGATTTTTATTTATAATTAAAATAAATTTTTTTCAATGAATAATTTTTCAAACTGAAAATTAAGAAAATAAAATTTTCGATTAGGGCGTATGTATGTTAAGTTATGGCAACACTATTTTAACTGGTGGCCATTTTGTCAGTTGTCCAGTGATTTATTTTTACCTTTGTTTGGCATTTCAAAATGATTAGACTGATGCCTGAACAACGCTTCCAAATTATGCAAATTTATTTTGAAAATCATGGTTCTGTTCGAAATACGTTTCGCCCGAATTTTGTTTAGCGCTTCATCCACAAACTTTCGGTTGAATCGATACGTCAATAAATAAAACAGAAGTGTATTTTAAGACATCGTTACATCCACAAAAACTGACTGTTTGATGGGCTTTATGAGTTAGTGAAATAATTGGTCCGTACTTTTTTAAAAACGATGTTGGATAGAACGTTACACGTAATGGTGACCGCTATAGAGCCATGATTACTGTCATTTTTGTTCATCAATTGAACAACCATATGATATGCAGGAACTGTGGTTTCAACAAGACGGCGCAACATGTGACACAGCTCTTGCCACAATTGATTTGCTAAAGGAAACGTTTGGTAACCGCATAGTTTCAGGTTACGGCCTCCAAGATCGTGCAATTAAACGCCACTTGGATATTTTCTGTGGAGGTGTATGAGAAAAATAAATAAATAAATGTGAAATAGGAACTTGCCATCTTAATTCTTGATTTAATACGATTGTACGGAAAAAGTATGCAAATCATTAGGAGGTATTTATTTATGGCATATGAAAATAAAATTTCGGAAAAATTGTCTCTCCGTTTTTAAGAAATCAAATTTTCTATAGAAACAAAATTAAAACTTTTTTCTACAAATTTCAAAACTTTTTTTTTTTAATTTTGATATGAAATATTTTTAATCATAAATAAAATCGAAAACAAAAAGGTTTTTTTGGGAGGTACAATTAATAACAAATTTTTGAAAAATGGTTTCCCATCCAAAAGTAGCCTTGACTGAATAGAAATTTATTGAATTTTTTTAAGAAAAGTTTTTGAGCCGTTTTCGATACAAAAAGATTTTATAAAATTGCAAAAGAAAAATATTATGGCAGGTGCTGTTATTTTTAGTTCTGAAAAAAAAAAATACATGTAGACAGAATCAACAAACACCACTATATGTACCACGTTTTAGGAAAATCGATCCAGCCATTTAACCTGTAGAAGGACTGACAGACAAAATTGTGAGACCCATTTTTTTCGTGCTCCCTATCATCGAAATGTAGAGTTCATTTGTTTTTACAAATACATACTTTCCTTACCATATGGTACTACATAATACACATGCATACATAATATCTTAAGTAAAAATTAAAACCAGTCGTAGCATTTTCAAGAAAATCAAAAACCAAAAAATTGGTTATATTTGAGGAACGTTACGTACCATGAATAACAATTTTTTTATAAGTTTCCAATTAAATACCTTTAACAAATATAAATTTATTTATTTATTATATCATTTGGTAGTTCATTAAAATTAGAATTATACATAAGAAAAATTGTTAAAATGATCAGAGAAAAAATAAAAAAATTTCAGAAATAAAATCTGCTCACTGGCACGCCCACTTTCTTTTTTCCTTTCTTTTTCGGAAACGGCTCCAATTCCATGCAATTTTTAAAGATTGCTTTTATGGTCAAGAAAAGAAATTAGCAAATTTGTTTGATTAAAATCCGCCTACTACAACGATTTCCATGAAATTTTCAGAGTTTGTTTGTATGGACGAGAAAAAATTGGCAAACTGGTTTTAGTAAAATACACCCACTTCTACACCTACTTTTCTTATTTATTTATTTCTCAAAAAAGCCTACTATCAGCAAAAAAATTGTTCAGAGTTTATTCTTATTAATGAGTAAAAAAAAAAAATTATTTGGTTCAAATTTCATAGAAATCGTTGAAGCCGTTTCCAAAAAAAAAGAAAAATGAAAAGTGGGCGTGGCAGTTCGTTTATTTTACTATTACAATTTTTTTTAAAGTTTACTCTGTCTATTGTTACAAATTATAAAAATTTCATCGATACCGGTGCATCAGTTTCTTAATAAACCATGGTTGAATAAAAGTGGGAGTGGCACAACCCCTGGAAGGTGTAGTAAGTCGCCAACTTAGATTTTAGTTATATACCGACCTTCAAAATGACCTGGAACCCCGATTGGGGCATAGGGCGCCAACAAATCGTCTCCATCCTTCACGGTCTGCAGCTAGATATTTTAACTGTGGCCACGTCTTTCTCTTGGATTCTGCTTCTGCTAGGACTGTTGATTTCCATGTTGTTCTTGGTCTTCCAACCCGCCGTGCACCCTGAGGATTCCATTCAAAGGACTGCTTTGCAATTTCATCGTTTGGTTTCCTCAGTGTGTGACCAATCCATTGCCATTTACGCTTTCTTATGTCAATGTCCAGCCTCTCTTGACTTGTCCTGCGCCAAAATTCTTCGTTTGATATAATTTGCGGCCAGCGAATTTTTAGAATATGGCGTAGACAGCGATTCACAAAAGCCTGCAATTTCCTCGAGATGGTAGTCGTGACTTTCCAGGTTTCGCAAGCATATAATAGCACGGATTTGACATTGGATTCGAAGAATCTCAACTTAGTACGTAGGGAGATTTGACTGGATTTCCAACTACTACTGGACTACTAGCGTTTAATTACTATAAAGCAAGTCTTAGATTCGTCAAAAAAAGGAAATTCGACAAAACAATCAAACATGATATAGAGAAAAGAAAGAGAACACGAAATACGTATCTGTACCTCGACCTATATTACTTTAGCCATTACTGAAGCGATTTACTTAAAATTTTGAGCTAAAGATTTTTAGGTAATTCTAAGGACGAGAAATTGAAATTTTGTTTTAGGTCCAAAAATAACGGTACTTACTAAACAACCGTTAAGGAAAAGCTTATTTATCTCACAAACGGCTCCAACGATTTTGAAAAAAAAAACAATCAGTTGATTATTGTTGGTAAGGTGTACTTTCCGGTAAAAAATATCAAAAACTGTTATTGACGGCACCTGCCATTATGTAACGTTTTTTATTTATATTTTGCTTAGGTTCAAAGTCGAGGTACAGACAAGCATACAGACAGATAGACAACTAAGAGCAGAATGCCCTTTAAAAAACGTTTCCCCTATATTTTCATGATGTTTTTTTGGGAACTTACCAGTGATTAGGTACAGTTTAATGTTAACATAAATTATTTTTAAAAAATGGCAATAAATTAAAAATGAATCCTCTTGTTGGAAGACCCTATATAAAATCAAAAGGTATGGAAGCCCTTTCAAAACATTTATATAATATTTTGAATATACCGAATCATGATATACAGTCACTTAGTTGATACACTATCTAAGTGTTCTCAAATCTTTTGTTTACTTTTGTTTAATAATATCGATATTTTGACATTTATTTTATTACTCTTTCCTTAAATATCCTCATCTACCATTCAAAGATCCATGATACTTTGCTACACACACATCCACCACTGCCACTGCCTTACATATCAGATATCTTGATATGATGACAATAACTCTCTAAAACTCCAAACACAAGTTAAATATTGATAAATTGGTATAATATTGAAAAGGTTATCTAGCAGCTTTCAGTCTGTTTCAAAACAAATTTATATTATTTAAAACATAATGAAGATTAAACAATCCAAAAATTCATCAGAAACTCGATTCTATTTGAGCTCAACCATTTCCAAAAAGCATCCTATTTAAACTTTTATAGTGAAATTTATTCATTTCAATTGTTTATCCAAATCTATGTACGAGTACAACCGGAACTAGGTTTGCTTGTGTTACGATCTTAAAGTGGCTATTAGACTTTGTGCTGCAACATCACATAAAACACAAAAACACTTTTAAGAGAATGTGCAAGGATTTGTTAAGTAACCAAAATGTTGACACAAAAGAAGAAGATACGGCAAATGACCAAGTTGTGTTGGATAAAATTTGTATATGTACCTTGCAAATGGCTTTCAATACTACGAGTATATAGTACATACCATTATTTCACAACTCTTCTAAGACTACTTCCTTTACAAAAAGCAACAAAAGTCTATATTTCACTTATGTAGAGAAACTACTATGGTACAGGATATGAATAAAAGACTCTATTGGTCCTTGCAGCTGGTGTAGTTTGTAGTGTAGAAGGTATTCTTAGTGTTTCTTACACAAGAACAAGAGCATTTCTCGGCCTTGTAGTTGGAGTTGTTGTTGTTTGTGTGTGTGTTTTTTTTTTTTGATAAAAAGCACTTTCTGTCTGCCTAGATGCAATGTTAAAACTTCATTAAGTAAAAGTTAAGATTTGTGGCTATGTCATAGTTTTTGAGTTTTGTTGAAGAATGTAGTGTAAATCAGTTTCTCCAAGCTGTTAAGAAGGAGTCTTGTATATAAAACCATTTGCTTAACCAAAATATAACTTGATTTGTGATTAAAACTCTACATTTCTTCAAGACCATAGGGAAAGGGAGGGAGTCCAAAAACAAATATGGAGGATTCTTCAAAAAATGATACCAAAAGAAAAGGATATTTTATTACAAGTGAACAGACCTATAAGTTTGTCAGTTTTTTTTTGTGTGTAAACACCACTTATACTGGGTATATTCTATACTGTTGGCAATCAGGATATGCATGGAATGTATTTGAGTAAAGCTTCGACCACAAAAACCAGAATGTAAATTGTATCTATACTGCACAGTTATAGCGAACAAGAATGTGAATGAGGAATTAATATTAATGGACTGGCTTAACAGAAACAGAAAGCTTGTGTTGGGGAATTGGATGATGGTGGAGGAGGTGCTTTGTTGAGTTGTGCGATGTAGTTTTGCGGTGTGTTACAAAATTAATATGGTATGTCTATATGTACACAAAGATTTGGAGAAAAAAACATCGTATGTAGAAGTAAAACTTTTACTCACAATAAACAATAACGGTTATTTTATAAATTTCAATGAACACATTCACATCTTTTTCGTTTCCTTTAGAAGGTAGCGTAAAGTTGTACGATAAAAAAAGGGCCTTTCAGCAAAAGGTTTCATTGGAATTTTTAGCACTCAAATGTCATCACGATTTATTATTATTAAATAAATAAATTTAGTGGTGCAACAGCTCGTGGCGAACCAAGGCCTAGTGACTTACAACTCTCAACCATTCCTGTGTGCGTGTTGTTGGCAGGGATGGAGGGGGCCTACGAGTCCGAACGGCTAGATGAAAATCACTTATTCATGACAAGTATACTCTTGGAGGATTTGTCATTTCCTCGTAAGAGGCAGTACCTCCGGAAAAAACAATTCTGTTTTTAGGTGGCAGCACTGGGAATCGAACCCAGACCTTCGGCATGAGGTACTACATTATTATTATGATGATTTTATAAAAACTAAGTGGTTATTAATGGATCGTTTCGAATTTCCACAACACATCGTGCTGAAATAGAGAAAACTGAATTAAGTTATGGTAAATACTTCTGAAACGTTTCTTAGAACACGTTTTTTGGTTGCTTTCAAATTCACATACCCTCTCCCCCAGCTATAGTGAATTTAATCGATAAATTTGAACACTTCGGAAAGGAAGTGATGTAGCTAAGAGTGGGGCTGATAACGCTCGTTTCCAATTCAAGAGGGAATTGGGCCTATAAAACATCAGAAATTGGGCCTATAGGCCTATAAAACATCGATTTGCAGAACATCCTTTTTTTGTGGGCGAATTAATGCTATGGGACGTCAGCAGGCGCAGGGTCAAAAATTCTTAAGCCAAAATTCCATAATGGACTTTTGGCTCACCTGGATGGGTTAGAAATGCATTATGAACTTATAATTCATCCAAGTATGCCAAACCACTTGAAGGAAGTGGGTTTTCATTTCATAGTTTTTTTTTTTAAAGAAAGCGGAGCAGAATTCATATTTTAGTCAAACACACAACTTATTTTAATATTTGAAGAACAATATTTTTCATTAAAAAAAAACAAGAAAGTTTGTGATTTCATTATAGTAGGGTCAAGAATATATACAAAAATAAATATTGTTGCATATTCGTCAAGCTCTTCCTCAATGCTTGCTCAAAATCCTTAGAAAGACAATGGACGAAATTTCAACAAATTGGCTTCAATATATTTGAAAAGCTTGAGTATATGCTTTTTCAGACTTATGGCTCAAGAAAGAAGAGGAGAGTATAAACATATAGAAAAATAAGTGTTTTAAAATATCAAATTTGATTTTTGAAAATTATGTTTTTGAACATTCGAGGTAAGAAACATTAAAAAAATTATTTCTCGAACTTATTTTTTATTATTTTTTTTAAAAGTTCAGTAAGATAGGTTTTAAAAGTTCACGAATTTTTTAAATTATCAGATTTAATTTTACAAAAATTCAAATTTTTCAAAAATCATTTCGAAAAACTATTAAAATTTCGTTTGTCACAAAAGACTATGTTTATCAAAAAAATATGTTTTCCCATTTTAATGGGTGATGAAATTTTAAGAAGAGAAGATTTTTTTATTTTTAATAATACTTCATTTGGTTAAGCAAAATAAGATGCAAACACTTAAAAATTTAACTTTAAATATTTGAGCTAAGCCTTAGACCTTCAAAAATTGAATTGTTAAAATATTATTATTTAAATAAATAGATTTTTATTTTCGGTATTTAGAAGGGCATACCGACATTATCTCCAAAAACAAAATCCCCGAATCCAAAATCCTTACACTTTTGAAAATTCACAAATTTGAAATCTCCAGTCACAAAATCTACGAACCAAAATTGTCAATTTGTTTAGGGCTAAAAAATATTCTAAATTAACAAAAACAATTTCAAAGCAATCACCAATCGAGAAATTTGAGTTCCTAAAATTCATTTGCCACAAAACAATTTTACTATGTAGATTTTGTAATTGTTGAAAGATTTGTATTTTGAATAAGTTGGATTTGTTATTTTAAATTTATACTTTCGAATCAAAGATGTTTGTTAAATAATTCTTGAATGTTATGATTGATTTTTTGCATATGTTTTTTTTTTAGGATGAAATAAAAAGTAAGTTTTCTTAGAAAACAACAAAAAAGTTTGTGTTTCACTTAAGCTTCCACAATTCCAAAATTCTTAAATACAGTACACAGATATGAGTAATCTGTGTGGATTTTGTTTTTATGGATTTTGGTTTTGTGAATTTTGGTTCGTGGATTTTCATTTCTGGGTTTTGGTTTGGGGATTTTAGTTTAAGGATTTTGTTGATTTTATTTTTGTGGATTTTGGTTTGGGGATTTTGGATTTGGGGCTAGGGTACCCAACTCCTTTTAAGCCTCATATATCCCAATGATATTAACAGAGGTGGAAATATATTTCATTTTAACTTTTAAGCTTTTTTAAATAATTTAAATAATTTTCTCTAACTTTTCTTTGATTTTAAAGCTTTTCTTTTCTTATGCTCTTGAATAAAAACTCATCTATTATCAATTATCTATTTTATCTATCTCCCATACCAATAAAATCGTAGTTTTCAAAACTCTTCTTTTCCTAATCGCATAAATTGATTTTTTATAATTTGTAGGTTCTCCTAATAGGTTCAAAACCATCGATAAAGGTCATCTTTAACTTATATTCTGAGTATGAAACTAATAAATACTTGTAACATTTTTGTAGATATCACCAGTTTTTTCTTTTAACTTAATTTTTTCAAAAGTGGAAAAGAAGATTTTTGAAACTATACCTCTCAACTAGCGTTATTATTTGAGAAAGAAATTTATTTTTTTTTCCTTAAAGAATTAAAAAAAACCCAAAGTTACAAATTTGAAGAAAATTAATTTGGTGGCTTGTGGTAAGTTCACTTGGCCAGCTAAACTGTCCAATTTTTTTTTTTGAAAAAGATTATCATTTACCAAACTTTCTCTTTTTAGAAATACTTTTTTTTTAAGTTTTAGTTTCGATTTTTATTCCTTCGTATAGGTACCTATTCCCTTTTCTTTGTTTTTTTAGTTATCGAATTTTGAAAGATGAAAATTGTGGAAAAGTCTATTATCGTAAATCTATAATCTCTATAATCTGTAAATCTTAAAAAAAAAATTTTGGTTTGGCAAACCAACATTTGGTTTGCAATTTTGGATACTTAATTCTTTTTCACAATGTGCATGTTTCAAAATTCGAAGATAAAAAAAAGAAAAGGAATATACAACAAAAAAAAAAATATTGGAATTAAAAATTTCAAAAATAAACAAAAAAATGTTTCTACCCAATAATGTTTGACTACCCAATAAAAGTTAAGGGGTGGTAGAAAACGGTTATTTAAACGGTTAGCTTTTACATAAAAGGGGCACTTTTGCAGCCCAAGTGTACTCAACTGGTCGAGATACAAAGTCTAGCTGGTAAATGCTAGACTTTTGTTTGACCCATTGAGCAGTATCGTATCCGGTCAGATCCAATTTTTTTTTAAATGAGGCCGTGAGTGCATTTGTGGTTTTACCAATTTTTTTTGCATTTTTGACATTTTGGTCTTGTTATTTTACATTTAATCATCAAAAGTTATCAAAGTCAAAATTAAAATTTCTGAAATATAGTTTTACAGTCCCGTTTAAACTTTGAACTGAGTTCAATAATTGTTCTGACGAATTAAAGTTCAAACCAAAAGTGGAGTTTAATCTTCAAGTGTGAACTGAGGTTTTCCAAATATATTACTTACTGTCCGTAAATCTTCAATAAAATAGTTTTAAAGATCATACACCTTTGTATATATGTATATATTTTATATACAAAGATTACACCACATTTATACTCACAGCCTCAAATATTTTTCAGCAAAACAATATCCTTCCGCTTAAGAGCATCACAAATATCGAAGTGCTTAAAAATTGAATCCAAAATACTGAAAAAGAAATTAAACTAAATTTTTCATTTTTTAAGATTTGAAAAATAGTGTAAAATTAAGCCATTATTACTTGAGAAATGTTATGTTTATATACTATAGGGCAAATTTTCGATTAGTTGGAAAAATAATTCCAGATAAAAATCAAACATGACATTTAGATGAAATAGAACTCGAAAAAATGTTTTGCAAAATTCTGTCTGTATGTCTGAAGAAAGTCTGTCTTTAGTAAGTCTGTCTGTAGTCTATATCTCAACCTTCAGCCTAAGCCATTGCAGAGTTTTTTTCAACTCAAGTTTTTTTGTAATTCTTCAGAGTGAAAATTGATGTTCTCTTAGCTCCGAAAATAACGAAACCTACCACCATATAACCGCTTAAGAAAAGCGTATGTACCTCAAAAACGGCTCTTTCGATTTTGATAAAAAATAATCCGTGGATTACTGTTATAGGTATAGTGTACTTTTTGACAAAAAGAAATACCAAACGTTTTTTGCCATATAATGCTTTTTTTTTATTTTCGATTTTCTCATTAACGGCTGAAACAATTTCAGTAAGACTTTTTACGCGAAAGCTCCTTTAAAATGTCAATAATATTGCATATCAAAATTTAAAAAAAAAGAAAATTTTGAATTTTTAAAATAATATTTTTTTTTTTTGAAAATTCAATATTTCAAAAACGAGGAATGATTGTTTTTGATGCTTTGTTTATTCATGAATATTCTCAAAATTGGCCGCCGTGGCTGGTTCGAATACATTCCAGCTGAGAGGCACAATCTCGACTTCTTTTTGTAGAAATTGGGGCCGTATGTCAGCAATAACGCGCCAAATATTCTCTTCCAAGGCGTCAGTCCTCTTACGCTTAAATGCGTAGACAAGACTTCACATAACCCAACAAAAAATAGTCCAGCAGTGTTGAGTCGCACGATCTTGGAAGCCACGCCACATGCCCACGACGCGAGATAATGTGCTCACCAAAAGCTTCCTTCAATAAATCAATTGTTTCGTAGGATTACCATTACCATTACCATTATTTTGGTAATGAATTTACACAATTTGCAAACGTTGCTCAGGTGTAAGTCTATTCATTATGAAATAGGAAGCCAAACTGTATAAATAAAGTGACAGCTGTCAAAAAGAACAACTCTGAGTTTTGCCAGATTAAAAACCACACGTTCTAAAAAACACCCTTTACAATAAAAAGAACGATTGTAATGTTTTTTTATATATTCTATATTTTTCTATAGTTATTTTAATATTTTAAAAAGATATTAATTCCAACCAACTTGAATATAAGAGCAAGTAGGTTAGTGCGATCTAGTCGTGCATTTTATTTTTATTTTAAAACATTGCCAATTAAAATATTAAATATCTGGGGCGTTTGGTAAAAATTGCGTCTTAAGATCCACTTTACATTGAGCATTTCGGTAAACTCATTTCAGTGCTTGTTCGACGTAGAGACTCAAATTTTGAAATGGAGTTAAAATGTTTGTTTTACCAAACACCAAACTACCAAAAATCTAAGTAGACTTCAGCACCGCGAAAACAACTTTCGCAATTTTACCAAATCATAGAAAAACTTAACCTCTCAAAATCGCTGTTAAATATTTCATGGAATGAATTTTCTTGAAGGTAAATTAAAATTTGCGGACAAAGAGTTTGTTTTTGTTGTATTAAATGAGAGTTTAGCATAAATAACAATTAAATAATAATCAGCTTTTCTTCATTTAATTCAAAGATCTAACATGTACGTGGCCGATGTGCATAGACACTCCTACCCAACAAGAAATAAATCTCAAACCCCAGCAAATAATGTCGAGACTAATTTTGTGTTACGATAAATAAATAGTTTTCGTTTAAATTACAATTAACTTTGCATAAAAAGCTCATAGCCTGGATGAGTGCTCTTGTAATTCAAGTCGTGCATGAATCTAAAGCAGAAGGCAAAGCGAAGCATATTACAACGACTATCCTACGCGACGTGGTCGACTAAGTTGATGGTATTCTTTAGAGAAGCGGAACCGGAACCCGAACCAGACTAAACGGATTAAGTTTTAATGTCTTTTTGAAAATTGTTTAAGTGGATATTTTGCCAAAAGGCATTTCTATTCGCATTCGCACACAACCTTTTCACTTCCTCTCTGCTCTTCACATCTTCGAAACTCTCTTGTATTCGTTTTTGTTTTTTTCTTGGGTTAGTTTTTTTTTTGGGATACAATTTATGCAAAACATGTGCGATGCAAAGGAGCCAAACCCAAAGCCAAGGCATAACTGGCAGAAGCAAAAGCAAAAGCCAAAAGACTAGAAGAGCAGAAGCAGAGGAACAGAATCAAAACCAGGATTGTGGACTGTTGCTGTTTAGATTATGTCCCCCTACTGGCGTCGAAAATTATAACGAGACTACTTAATTAGATGAAATGAATTCAAGCAAACTTTGTATCTGGTTATTTGTGAAAAGTTTTTGGCCATAATGGAGAAACGAGACATAGTTTATTTACTTCAGTGAACCAGTTTATTTGCATGAAAAAATTATTATGTTAGGAGTGAGTTTTAATTTTTCGAGAAGGAGATTGTAGGGGTTTTGTGGCTTTTGAACAGGGATTGTGCAACGAGTTGAGAATTTCATAAGCTTCTCAAAACAAGTTTTTATCAAGAACGTACGCAGCATTTTTGGCTTGGAAGAAGAAGGGAGGGATGAATAAAATTATTCGAAATCCAGTTTGACTGAACTTAAATTTAATTTTAATTTTAAATAACATAAGAATAAAAATAAGTTACTTGGAATATTTTATTCATAGGTAGATACGAGTATGTATCACTAAATTGAGTTTACAATTTACATCTCCTTTGTTTGAATAATATTGGTCGGAGTTTTGCAGTGGTATATTTTTAAATTATAAACAATATTAGGGCATTCTTGACTAATAATATTCATTATAAGCTATTTTTTCAATATGCATGAATTGTGCAAAAATTAATTTATCTATTTAAACGGTGTTTTATGTATAGTGGAGGAACGATAGCTGAAAATAGCGCATTATTCAGGAACCCGAGGAGCCTCCTCCAGTTTCAAGATTTTTTTTTCAATATTAGAAATTGAAATTGGCTCTTAACCGGAAATAAAAAAAAAAAATTTTGGTTTTTAATTTTTTTTATTTCCTGTTGAGAGGGTTGGTTTTTGAAGTGTGGACTTTTTTATAATTTTACCTCCCTATTTATATTTCATAAGAAAATCATCGAAATTGGTGTAGGTTCCCCGGATCCGAAATAAAATGTTAGAGCTCCTCTATTAATAGGTCATCTTAGGGCAAAGAGTACAATTTTTCCCAAAAATTCAATTTGCTCGTATCTCTATGCCTCGGTCTTAGAATTGAATTGAATTTTATTTTAACGATTTGCCTCAAATTTTGAACATGATTTTTTTTTTTTTTACTAAAATTGGAACTAAGCTTTAATATAGATTTAGGAGATTAGTAGTCCTGCTTAAGTTTTTATATTAAGTAAGTAAGACCCTCCATTTTGATAGAAAATTTAATTTTCAGCAACAAATTTTGGGTGTCAGACATTCAAATTTAGCTTTGATTCCGTAAAAAGGCTGAATGATCGTGTACTTTTATTGAAAATTGATTGAGTTCTTATCTTAATGACATATGAACTTGTAAGCAAACCATCGAAACTTTGAATATAATTGATTTAAAAATAAACCTTATCATTAGAAAAATTGAGTGTTTTTCTTTTATTTAAAACAATTTTTCTGTTTGTTAGTTTTGAGTACGCATACGCCACAGTGTACCAATATAAACTGAATAATCTTTCTTATAAAAAAAGATAAGCAAATGCAATTTTGTTTACATTAATGCTCATAATACTCTGGGAAAAAAAGATTGTAACACTTTCATTCGTAGGAGCAACAGATTTCAAGAAAATCGTGCACAAACGTTGTAATGAAAGTTTTTTACTTTAATTAATTTTTTGTCTTCATTTTGTCTTAGGAAAAGAGGTAATGAGTACGTTTGTGAATGTTTTTCTCAAAATCTGTTGCTCTTACGAAAAAATGTACCATAGTTTTTTTTTTTGTCCAGAGTCTTATGAGCATTAATGTAAGTTCCTTAGTATTTTGAAAACAAATTACATTTCCTGAGATATTAATAAAAAAACAGATATTTGTCCATTTACAGTACAACATAAAAATTATTACTTTGACACGGTATAACTTCAAGTTTAATAAATCTACAGATTTCGTTTATAGTTCATTTTTTAGATAATTTTATTTTCTAAATGTTATCCCTGTATGATTTTGTTGTAAAAAGAAATTCCATGAAGTGTAGGAACAAAACCCAAACCACTTTCTTTTTCTAGATGGTGGTCATCCCCTTACCCCGGGCACTCCAAGAACTTGGTTTTATAAGGAGAAGATGTATCCAAACTCAAATCGTACAAAAAATGTTACCCATCGATTAATGAAATTTTAATAAATTTTTTGACAAAATTTACTCTGCCATGAAGTTCTTGCATGATTTTCTCAGAACCTGTGGCTTGTATATAAAAAAGTATGCTAATCTTTTTTATGTTGAAGAACATAAGCTAAAATTTGTACCTTCACATCTTTCAAAAAAACTAAAAGCTTTTGAGAAATTTAAAAAAAAAACAGAATTTTACCCCCTTAAACTCCCCCTGAAAAATTAATCCACGGCCCAAACTTACGGAACTTTCCAGGAAATGCTTAAGACACAACAAATCAAAGCTCTCCACCAATATTTACCTTTGTCGGAATTTTTTCAAAGTGAAAATCTAATTTTCCTAAACTATACTTTATTCAGAGAGAAAATATAATAATATCTTGATCAAGAGTCTGAAATAATAGCGGGGAAGACATTAAAAAAAATCTCGCTATTTTGTTTTTTTGTCTATTTGAACAGCTACATCCTAAATGGCTTGATCAATTTTCATTTAACTTGGTGATTATTCTAAAATTTTTTGGAAATCTTGCTTTAAAATGCTTTCAAAAGAAGATAAATTGCCTAATGACGGGTGATTTTTTAAGAGGCTTAGAACTTTTAAAAAAATTCAAAAAAATGAATGAAATATTTATTTGAATCGATAGTTTGAACCTTGCAATTTAATGTTTAAAGATAATTTCATGCAAATGTTGACCGCGGCTGCGTCTCAGGTAGCCCATCCGCTGAGTCCAATTTTGGCATACTCTTTCACACATATCGGCCGGTATCTCACGAATGAATGCATGGATGTTGGCTTCCAGTGCGTCAATCGAAGCGGGCTTGTCCCTATAGACATTAGCCTTGACATACCCCCACAAAAAATAATCTAATGGTGTCAAATCGCACGATCTAGGCGGCCAATTGACTGGCCCGAAACGTGAAATTAACTGTTAACCAAACTCGCCTCGCAATTGCGCCATTGTTTCGCGTGCTGTGTGGCATGTGGCACCGTCTTGTTGAAACCACATATCATGCAAGTCAAGAACTTTCATTTCGGGCAAAAAAAAGTTTGTTATCATCGCTCGGTAGCGTTCACCATTGACAGTAACGCTGCGATTCGCATCATCTTTGAAGAAATATGGCCCAATAATGCCGCCGGCCCATAAACCGCACCAAACAGTGGCTTTTTCGGGATGCATTGGTAGCTGTTGCAATGCTTCTGGCTGATCTTCACTCCAAATGCGGCAATTATGCTTATTTACGTACCCATTCAACCAAAAATGACCCTCATCGCTGAACACAATTTTTCGATAAAAAAGCGGATCCTCGGCCAGCTTTCCAAGAGCCCATTCACCAAAAATTCGGCGTTGTGGTAGGTCGGCTGGCTTTAGTTCTTGCACCAGCTGTATCTTAAAAGGCTTTACGCCCAAATCCTTCCGCAAAATTTTCCACGTAGTGCTGTAACAAAGGCCTAACTGCTGGGAACGGTGCCGAATCGACATTTCGCGGTCTTCTGTCACACTAGCTGACACGGCCGCAATATTTTCTTCACTACGCACAGTACGTAAACGTGTTGGTGGTTTAATGTCCAACAAAGTAAATTTGGTGCGAAATTTGGTCACAATCTTCCGAATAGACTGCTCAGAAGGTCGAGAATGCCGACCATAAAATGGAAGCAGCGCGCGATGAACATTTCGAACCGAGCACGAATTTTGATAGTAAAATTCAATAATTTGCAAGCGTTGTTCATTTGTAAGACGATCCATGGTTAAATTGCAAACCAAACTGAAGCTGTTTGACAGTGACACAAGGTACTAAACATACGTCAGCTGTCAAAACCAGTGTTGCCAAAACCAAACCAGCTAAAAAATCACCCGTTATATAAAATATATTGTGACTAGTGGGCAAACGCCCCTTGCCCCCTTGGCATATGCACTTGAAAATAAAATAAAATTCTGAACATAATCTTTTGCCTTTATAGACTCTTTAAGAATTAGTACCCACAAATTTCGCTGTTTCAGTTTCTATTGACACAAACCCAATTGAAAAAAAACACATAGACTTGATTTTGCCTTAAAATCAGATTCAAGGCTATTAATTTTTGGGCTTAATAAGTTTCTCAAAATAACCATACATGCCATATATTGTATATATTTTACTTTTAAATCTTAAAATCAGCCTAGTTTGAGGGACTTTTTCTCGGTTGTTTTTTATCCAAAACTTTTATCTGAATATGACATTAAATCATCCTTCTTTTATTTGAAGCTATGCCAATAACTTACTCTGCAGGTTATAAGGAAATATGAAACAAAAAACAAAAATAGTGAATTTTCACATTTTCTTACAATGACTTTTTTTTAAACTAAGGAATTTGTTTTGAACTATCTATTTCGATGGTGTAGTTTTATTATCTAAAGATTTTAAGCGTTATCTCGAAATTTTGCTTCGTTTTCGAATAATATGCAAAAAACAGAAAATTTTGCTTTTGCACGCCCTCTGCATAGTGCACCCTATTATTTAATAACACTCCGTAGTGCTCCCCTCGTCGGGCCTGCTTTTTAGGGCATAATCAAAAGCCCAAACATTTTTCAATTTTTGTTTCTGTAGACTGTTAAATATAATTCAATTTAAAGTTTTCACTACTGCAAAGATAAATTATCTTAATTCTATTTTAGCATTTAGCAGGAGAGCAAAAATATTCCTTAAAGAGACTTCCCAAAATAGGTGAGGTCCTAAGTAACAATATATTCTAAACTAATTTTGAGTCGCTGAATAAAAAATGAAAATTATTTTTTTTCCAAATAAGCTTTTACGAGATATGCCCAAAAATCGTTTTCTCAGCATTTTTTTCATAAACTGGCACATGTATATCTATGTGTGTCTATTTCCCATAAATGAGGTGTCAAAATCACTATGACCTTGAAAACTTTTAAAAATCTACTAAAAAAATCTATGGCTGACCAATCACTGAAACAAGCTAACATTTTGTATAGATCAAGAGATCTTTCTGATTATAAACAATTTTTACAAATTTCCCATAAATGAGGTGCCAAAAATCGCAATGACCTTGATTTTTTTTAATTCAATAAAAAATATGTATGGTTGATCAATTACTGAATAGCTGACCTTTTATGACCATGAAGTGGCCTTTCAAATGGCATACTTAATTTTTTAGAATGACCCAAATGAGGTGCCAAAAGGATTTTTTTTGTGACCTTGAAACGAATTTTGATAATTCATAGAAAACTATGGCTGACCAATTACTGAAAATAGTTGACCTTTCATCTTTCAGATGGTATACTTTTTTTTTTTGTAAATTTCCCATTTTGTGCCAGAAATTGCGCGTGACCTTGAGTGACCTTGAGAAACTTTAAGCCTTTATTACAAGTTGTCTAGGGCTGACCAATTTCTATAAGTAGTTGGCCTTTTCTGACATTCTCAAATATAAAATTTCCCATATATGAGGTGCCAAAGGTCCACAGTCCCAAAATCGAACGATTTTTATTTTGATGTTGATGATGGAATGTTTAGGGACAACACAATTATTTGGTTTGTAACACTTTGAGCATTTGGTGAGGGAAAATAATTTGAAAATTTACAGAAAAGACATAATTCATAAGACTTTACAAAACAGCATAGCAATTTTAGTTATGCCGCCAATATTTGCAAGGAAATAAAAAACTTACCGAAAGACCATAACAAGTATTTGTTTTTGTACTTTTTTTTTAAACAAATGGAAATGGTAATGGTTCGAAACAGTTATCTCTACAAAGTCTTAATATTATCCTGCGTAAAACTTACTCAAATTTTTAAAACTGTCGTCTTGTGACGTCATTATTTGAAAGAGATTTTGGTTATCAAAGATTAAAGTATCTTTTTTTCATAAAAGGTCAGATTTCTGGTTTTTTTAATGTTATATCTTGACATCTTCTAAGCAAGCTTTGCTATATGCTTTTGTTTTTGTTGAATGGCTTTAAAATTAAAAAAAAAAATGTTTGGCCGTCTTATCTTTAAGGTCTTCGAAGGAGCATTGATTTTACCAAAAAGTGTTAGATTTAGCCTCCCTCTACCTACATACATTTTTATTGAGCAAACAATAAAATTAAATAAAAGTCTAGACTAGACAAGATTACGTTATAACAATGAATAGGTAAATAAATAAATTGCTTTTTAACAAAATAAAATAATTATTTTCTATAGAATTCTGAGACTAAAGCTACAAGATAAATTAAGTTAAGTAGAACAAACAATGTTCAATTGTTCAATACTGATCTGATCGAATTCAATTCTTGAGGGAACATTTTTTCCATTTATATAGTGTTTCAGAGCATGGTGAATATTTCAAGGACCATCAAAACACCCAAAGAGAATGTTTACGCCAACAATGTGTCACCGTGTGATAAAACCATGACAAATGGCCAACTAATCCTTGTATCGGAAAGGTGCAGTCGTGTAGAAACCATTAATCCTGGCATAAGTCATCATTTTGTTGTATTTTGCAACGATGACGACGAGAACGTTATACACCACTCGTCTGAACGTTCATTTATTGGCTGTGTACCTTTTTGGGGAGAGCCAAAGTACTTATAGCTTTACCTATACCCCCCGGGCTCACACACACACACACACATACAAACATTATGCTTTTTCTAATCCTCGTGGCAGCAGGCAGCACCAACGTTTCATGCATGAATGCATAGTCAGGAGGTGGAAAAATGTACTGCAACATTTTTTATAATCCAGCATGCGATTAATTTTTTTATCCAAACTATGAAATAATTCCATTGGTCTATGGTCCTATTCCTATCCCAATATTTGCTTATGGGTGGGTGTTGGAGTTTATGAGGCTTTAATTTAAAATTGTAGAGGTAGTAAATATTTTTGTTGGCTGCCGACAAGGTTATAAATGGACTGTTATGTGGTGGAAGTGAATACAAAATTATTTTAAAAAAATTATAGGTAGGTTTTTTTGCATAGACTTTTCGTGCTTCTGAAGTGAATAAAAAACTGTTTTGTTTGATAATTTTTTTTTTTTTAGCCCAAGGTGTGCACTTTCAATTAGCAGTTTCGAGTACGGAATTCAGACAAACCATGAGAGCATATAGAAATTGCATAGTTTCTAAACCAAAATTTCAAAATTATATGAGTAGGTTGGTACATTGAACATGGAGCTGAAGGACTCTCAAAAAATCTCTAGAGCTACCTACTTAGCAGGTTTTTCTTTTTTTTTGAAAAAGTTTCATGCCCATGAGTAAAATATTTTAAATTTTAAAACAAAAAACAAGCCCAACTGTAAGGGAAAATAAAATCTAATATGATTTTTATTGTACTGGCTTATTTTAATTTATGTAAGATGTATTTTAAAAAAAGAAAATCCATAACCTTTTACTCAATTTTTTTGAAGGGGTGATATTAATAATTTATTAGGTACATAATGGTGCATCGAATTGCCTTGACTACCATGCACAACCATAAAAATTGTGCTTTTATTCTAACTAGTACGTCCAGCCCTCGAAACCCGAGAGCTAATAACATTTGCTGTCAATTTAAGCTGTCTTTAGAGTAGAAAAAAATCATACCTTGTTACCATGGAGATTTGAATCCGAATTGAATCAAGATTTAGGTCAATATAGACCTGGATCGGATTGAATCAGATTACTCAATTCAATCCAGCTCGTTGTCTCCTAGGGCGAAATTTCGATCCGGATTGAATCCTATCCTTCGATCCACTCATGTAAATGAGCTACTCATTATTATATGAGCTACTTATTATTATTTTCTGCAGCACTGAATGCTGCCATCAGATATTCCAATTATATTTCCAGTCAGTGCTGGAAAATTGGTTGGTTGGTAGGTGGAAAAAAACGAAACGTCACATTTAGGTTGCGACAGCTAAAAACAAATTATTGCTTGGACTCGCTCTCGCTCTTACTCGCACTTATTTAGCAATTTTATTTAATTTTTTTTTAGTTTTTGTGGTGTAATTATATAATAAAGTTTTGCATTCTGCACTTCTGTGTAAAAAAAACGTTCCAACGACATATAATTTATTTGCCTTCGGCTTTTGTAGACCGTGTAAATTGTACCACAAAATTCGTGTTTGCCGTTTTATTATATGATTTTAATATTTTCTTGTGTTTATTCCCATAAATTAATTCTGGTTTAATTTTATTTAACCCAAATTACTCTATTTATTCAATAAATAAATAATCATATTTTCTCTTAAATCTTTTTAAATTTTTCCTAATGGAACTGAATACTTTCTTGGTAAATTTAATTTAATATTCGTATGTTTGGTTGGTACACATTTTTTTTTGTTTTCTCTTCCGAATCTTAATCTCATACTCATTTGCATTCAATTCGAAAAAAAACTGTCGCAATGTCTGTTTAAAATTGCCACTCTAAAATTTTGAATACCTTCATTTTTTCTCTCTTTTTTTTGCTGAAGAAGTAAAAATACCAGCAATCAAGATTTATTTGGTAAAAGGCAACGACAGTTCTATATTCGATAAGAGGAGACAAGCAAGAGGTAAGGATAAAGTCATTTTATACATGTAGGTAGTTTCCTCTACAAGAATTTGCCTCGTTAGATATTATCGTTCTATAATAATTTTATTCTTTACAAGGTGTTTCAGAAATCAACCGAAAGATATTTGGGTTGGGTTTAATTTTGCTCTTAGCCTTGAAATGAATTAAACAAACTTGAAGGTGTGCCATAGATCAAGGCAGCCTAAAGCTTTGTAAACGTTTTTAACCTGCATTGAAAACGCATTTTTTGTATGTCTTTAGATTCGAATATCTCCTAAACGTTACATGCTAGAACAATTTCAATAACAGATTCAAACTCACCACATTAAAGAACATCAGAAAAATCTATCTTGGTTCACATTATAGACAAACATTTTAATTTTTCACACAAAGTAGTTACTTTGTGCTTGCAAGTGGATTTTCGAAAACAGTGAAAATACGCAAAATTTCAACTGTTCTTGAGCCCAAATAGGTTGTTGCAAAAAAAAAACCTTGAACAGATATTTATGGGAAATTTTGTATACTTTCAAGGGTAACTTGATGACACTTTCAAATAATTGATTGGTTTTGAAAAACATCCACAAATTTAATTTTCGCATCATTTCTTGCATTTTTTGCCATGTTGCATGACGAAATTTAAGTCACAAACCACAAATTCGGATTCAGCACCCCTGAAAACAAAAAAGTATGCGAGAAGATAGGTTTCCCGCTTGGATTTTTTCAAAAAAGAAAACAAACGATTTGAAAAATTGTTTCTTGAGAACTAATGAATTTCGAATAAATTTTCGAAAACTTATGCATTGCGATTTTCACGTGAATATACTAGAAAAATATTCCCAACAATGAGAATAAACTATCTGAAAAAAAGTTGAGTGTTTAAAACTAATAAATTTTTAATTAGTTATACGCAAAATTTTTTTTTTCTTAGAGTAGGGAAGACCAGGGCTAGTAGAATCAGAATTAATTTTTTGTACAAACAAAACAGAAGAAGGTATCAAAAAGATTTAAACTAAAATTAATTAAATTAATAGCTAGACTAACTTCCCTTGCCCCAATTAATTAGTACATTTTTTAACTAATTTTTTTTCAATTATATTTCTTTTAATTTTTGCACTAAATTTAATTTTTCTCATAAAAAGTTCTACGGTTATTCTTAAAAAAATAAAAAAAAATAATTTCAGTAAAGGCTACCGTTGGATGGGAAACCACTTTTAAAAAAATTGTTATTAATGCAACTTCCCAAAGAACCATTTTTATTTTCGATTTTCTTCAAAGCGGTGATTCTGATTTTAGTAACTTTTGTAATTAAGAAGCTCCTGACCAATACAAATAGTTTTTTTTTTCTAAAATTTTCAAAAAAATAATTTTTTTGACTTTTAAAATATTATTAAATTTTCGATTTTAAAAAAATCAGTGTTTAAGAGTTTTTTAAACACTTTTTAAAGTTATTTTTTTTTTAAATATGTTTTTGAAAAAATAGCGGTTTTTCTATAGAAATGTTTAAAAGAAAACAGTCAAGAAAAATATTTTATTTTGCTTAAAAACAGCTTCTGCAATTTTTATGAAACCTTTTCTGTATGCTGAAATTGGTTCGATAGACTTCCAAAATATATAAAAATTTAAAAATTGCTTTTTTCAAATTTTGAATTTTCTCATTATTGGCTGAACAGACTTAAATAAATTTTTTATATACAAATTTCCAACAAGGTTCAAAAATATTGCATATCAGAACTTAAAAAAAAAGTTTTTCTTTTTTTTTGGAAACTCGATATTTCAAAATTGGGTTGACAATTTTCTTTTTTAAAAAAAATTGCTTCTGCAGATCTGTTCCAAGCACTTAGAGCACCTGGGATACGCTCAAAGAAGTCGCCTTTTCCACTTGAAATATCGTTTTATCTCTATCGACTTTCTTGCAAGTTTAAAACCCTCCTCTTTTTATTATTCAATTAATTTTAACCTTTCGAAATCTTAACTCGACAAAAAAAAGTCAAGAAACATCATTCCCTAAACTATGAAACTATGATATGATCAACATCGGCCATTTTCGAAAACTTAGAATAAAGGTCATTGGATCGTCAAATTTTGTCGTTGTTTTTGGACGCAGTTATTGCCGTCAAGTTTGCAATCGGCCTGTTTGCCGAAAATTGTTTTCATCAACGTCAGTCAATTTATTGTGCAAAAGAATTTGACGTTTACAGTCACGCTATTCGGCTTTTTAATATTTTGTTAGTCAACCCGATTTCTTCTTTCTCTCGAACATATCGTACCCAGTTATTTTCAGTTTGGTCAATATAATAGGAATAATAATTTCTCGGCCTCCTCGACATGGTGGAACCTTTTGCGGTATTTTCATGGCAAGTTGCCTAGGGCATTTGTCCCTTTGGCCCACCCCTCAGCACAGCCCTGGTCTTCTGCATCAAACTGTACAAGTTTTTTAAAAATGTTCCACTCTGGATAGATGAGAAAATTTTATGTCAGATCCTTGTTTGCTTCTTATGTCAAGTTTTGGTTTGTTGTAAAAAATCAAGATTCAAGCTAGAACTTTAACACTCGGAGGGGCACTTCAGTGGTCGAAAAAACAGAGGCGAACACATTTAAAGCATATTATGACCCGGCTATTGTTGCTGAGTGGAGAAGTTCGTCAATTTCTGTTTTACTTTCCTTACAGACGTGAGGTGCGCCCTAGAACGCAGTATATTTGATCATTCATTGTTAAACAAGGTAGATCTTAAGTGGGTGGACTGAGTTTTTTCAAAATTTGGCAAATATATTTTAAAATTTAATTCTAGATTACCCTGTATGTAGTAAATATTTGATAGATCCTTTTCGCCGATTGCTGATTTTTGTGTGTTGATGTGCATATGGAGTAAAGATATGAACATGAACATAAGTAGGTACACAACTATATGAATTATTTTCAAACGTGAATTTCATATTTTGGTTTTGAAAAATAAAATATCTTAAGAAAAAGACATACCTACAAAAAAATGTTTTTTTTTTTTAAAGACACAGACATTACCAAACAATTGCTGAATTTTGTAAGAGTTGGTATATGCTCAACCTTAATCTATTCAAATCAGATATTCTTCTTATTGATATTTGCATTAAGTACAAATGTAGGTCATCATTCATTAAATAAATAAATCCACGGCTGGGTTGCACGGAAGTTCTCATATATTCAAATATTAGGATTTTAAAAGTAACATAGAAAATGGATATTTTGAGAGAGACAAATGGTTAGATGTATGTGAAATTCCTTCTCAATACTGTTATAATAATTCTTTTAATTGATTTAGTTGAAGAATATGGAAATACCATCTGAATTCATGAACAAATATGAATTAATGACAACAAAATTTTGAAAATTATTCTTATGAAAAACTTTAAAAGAAATGTCAAAAAAAAACCTAGTTGATTTTAAAATATCGAATTTTCAAAAAAAAAAAATTAAAAAGTTTTCTTAAAATCCAAATACTTTTTCCTATTTCTGAAGTTTTCTTGTGCAAAAAAATTTATCAAAGCCCGATCAGCCAATTAATGAAAAATTGAATATCAAAAATAGCATTCTAGGAGAGGTACTCTTAATAATTACTGAGGGTATTTTTTTCATATTTTCATTTTCATCATTCATTTTCGAGAAAAATGAAAAATGGTTTTTTTTAACTTTTTTATGGAAGGTGTTATTTTTGCCTTAAAGTAAAATATTTTTGAAGTATTTGTTAAAGCATTTAGTACGGAATTGAAAAAATTTTTAATTCAAACATTTTTTTGAAAATTTTTTTCCCTCCCAAAGGTTGGCTTCCCTGAAAGAAATTTTTTTTTTCAATATAAGTTGTAGAGTCGTTTTGGAGAACAATTATATTTTGTAAGATTGCTCCAAAAAAACGGTTTGGCAGTTTTTTTTTGTTGAAATTTTTGTCAAAAACGGCCCCACAAGTTTTCCTAAAAAAAAAATTAAATAAATTTATTTTAAATATGGATGGTAAACCATTTTTCGAAAAATAGTTATACTTCCAAAAATTAGTGGTACCTCCTAAAGAACTTTCGAACTTCTAAAAATGATTTGACTGATATCTATAATTTTTATGTATGATATAGTTACTTCAAGGCAAACAAAATTTCAAGATAACAATCAAACATGACATTACGATGATAGAAAACACTAAAAAGGTGTTTTGCAATATTCCTTCTGCCTGTCTGTCTGTTCGGCTACAGCCTTAACGGCTGGATTGATTTTCTTAAAACTTGGCACATAGTGGTTTTTGGTGATTCTACCCATATATTTTTTAATTTTTTTCTTATAACTGAAAATAACGGTACCTACAGCACAATTTGTCAATTTGACAAAATCTTATTTTTCTCAAAAACGGCTTCACAAGTTTAAAAAAATCAATAAAGTTTGTTTCGCAAAAGTTACCTTTTGACGGGAAGCCATTTTTCAAAAACTGGTCATTAATGGAACTTTAAAAGAACCATTTTTTATTTTCGATTTTTTCCAAACGGTTATTTTGACTTCAATAATTCTTCTATACGGAAGCTTCTAGGCAATGCAAATAGTTATTTTGAAAACATATTTTTTTGATTTGTAAAAAATTTTCAATTTTTTTTTTTGAAAACCAAATATTATGAAAATTAAATTTTCGATTTGTATAAAACTCGGTATCTAAGGGTTTTGTTTACACTCTGTAAAGTATTCTTTAGAAAAAATTTACTTTTATGAAAAATAACACAAATACAAAAAATTGTTGAGGAAAATATTTTTTTCTTAAAAACGGCTGGTACGATTTTTTAAAACTTTTTTAGTATGCTTCAATTAGTGCAATATACTACCAAAAATTATAAAAATTTACAATTGTCATCTTTAGTACTTCTGATAGAATGTTTTTTTTTTTTTTTAATTTGAATTGACTCATTATCAGCTGAACAGATTAAGATATTTTTTTATAAACAAATTTCAAATAAAATTCAAAAATAATCAGCCGAATTTATTAGATTTTCTTAAAATGCCTCTTAGAGGTCATTTAGTTAAGTTTGCTTAAATATTTAAGTTGCCTTTAAATAACGTTACTTAAATTCTTATCTATAATCAATTTTCCACTGCTACTTAACTAAACGATTAAAATGTAACGTAACGTGAGAAAACTCACTAATACATGTTCTTTTCAGCTGTTTTTTGACAGCTTGCAAACAAATGCAAACAAAAGATGAGCACATGTATTTATAAGAAAGAAAGAGAAGCAACTGCTCTACTAAATGCAAACGAAATGAAACATGACTCCATTTTGGTTTCTGATGCTTTGATGCTTGTGTTCAGAAACTCTATTATTCAATTCTTTGATTTACATCTTGGCCTTTTGATAGAAAAATATGTTAATAAATCGAAACAATTAATTTTACAATTAATTTTACTAAAGGAAACCACAAATCTTAAAACTTTCATTAGTTACCGCCAGCAAAAATATGAAAACTCTACCCACAAACATACATAGGTATACCTATATTTCTGAAATAAAAAAAAAAAACATTAGTCTCGGATGTCAAAATATGTTTAAGATGGCTTTAAGTAACCCTTAAACGCGGTAAATGGCCTTTAAGATAAGATGCATTTAAGTAACGTTGCTTAAAAGTGAAAATTGATTATAGATACCGATTTCGCACTTAAAAGCAACTTAGAGGCATTTTAAAGTTACGAAGCCTTTAAATTTTCTTTATAAATACGGCTGAATGTATATAAAAACTTTTGAACTTTTAATAACAGTTTTTTTTTTTTTTTTAATTCGAAATTTTAAAACGGATTGACAATTTTTTTTCAATTTTTGTTATATGCACATTAATAAATACTAGCGATTTAAATACCAAAAATTTACCTTAATAATGTTATAACAATTCGATATATAAAAAATTATTTCTTAAGAAAATCGTTGCAACAATACCATATACCTATTTTTTTTTCATTAAATCATAGTCAATCAAGTTTGTAATAAGATGGCGTTTTTTTTTTCTTCTAGAAGAAGAAGAATCTTAGAGAATTTTTTTTAGCTCATTTAAATGTCGTATTTCATGCTTTCAAACATTTTTCGCTCATAATTTCGATGTCCTTACATACAATGTTCTTAAACCCTCAGCATCTGGAACATAAGAGCAAGCACATGCGACCCAATCATGCATTTTATTTATTATTTTTTCTGATATCTGGCCCAGTTAAATTTTTTCAGATCATTGAAATATTTCGTGTTTGATATTGGAGAATCGATCTGAACCCTTCTTTCCGAAGGATAGTGGATTGGGCTGATTGTGAACATAATTTCAAAATTATGGCGTGTTTTCAAATCATTTAACGGGGAAACACCCTAAGCATTTCCTCTACGATAACCCCAGATTCGGTGTCTTCAGTTGAAATCGCCTCCAACAAAATATGTTACGAAAATGATATTTTCTCAACAGTTTTGTTTTTAGTTTTTATATTTTTGCATAAAACAAAAATAATTTGTTAATATTCTTGAAAGTGTTGAAGGACCGTTTAGTGCAGAATGGGAATTTTTTAAATCAACCATTTTTTTTAAAAATGTTTTCCTTCGCAAAGACAGGCTTACAAAAAGGAATTTGTTGATTTTTTTGAAAGAAAAGTTGTGGAGTTGTTTTTGTCTTATACTAGCAATTTTACATAATCTAATTTTTTCAGAAACGTATCTAAAAACATATTTTCTTAAATTTTTTTTTATTAATTTATTTTTGTAAAGGATACCTTTGGGTAGCAAGCCATTTTTCAAAAAGTAATTATTAATGGTATCTCCCAAAGAATCATTTTCTTACTTTCGAACTTCTTTAAAACAATTTCACTGACTTTGATGAAAAACATATAAAAAGTATTGTGTAAAAAAAAGAAATATTTTTGGGATTTTTAAAAAATGTTCTAGACATGTTATTTTCTGAAAATCAAATATTTCAAAAAACATATTATAATTTTTTTGGAAACTTGATACTTAAGAACTTTTTGACACTCTTTTAAATATTTGAAAAAATATGCTTTTATGCAAAAATAACCTACCATACAATGGTGGAAAAAATTCTGAGGTGAATATTATTTTCTTAAATACGGTTTTTATGAATATGGTAGAACTTTTTCCATTTACCTACGTAAAATTAGTCAGATCTACTACCAAAAATTGTTTAAAACTACATTAAGCAACTATGTATTAGGAGTATCTCTATAGAATGTTTTTTTTATTTTGAATTTTTTCTTAATCGGTTGAAAGGATTTAAATTAATTTTTTCATATACAAACTTAAAATAAGCTGAAATGGTTGCAAATGCATATAAAAATTTACGAAACTGAAGCTTTGAATTAAAATTAAAAAAGTTTGAGATTATTTTTTCTTGAAAATTCGAAATCTCAAAAACAGGTTGACAATTTCTTAAATTTAGTTTAATGTTAATTTCATTTTCTAATTTATTTTAAATTTGATATACAGAAATAATTTTTTTTAAACCGCTCCTTGATCCATACAATCATATTCAATCAAGAATAAAACTGGCTTTCCATTTCATTCCAACAGATGCTCTTAAAATAAATAAATTTTTTTTTACAAATAAACTTTCTTATATCTTTGAAACATAGTATCGACTTCTAAAATAATTTTCAGTCACCTTGCTTTTGTGGTTAAGCAGCAGCATTTATGTTTTAATTAATACTGAGCGTTTGCATAACCTCGAAAAAGATTTAATTAAAAATGAATTAAAAGAAAAACTTAATTCCTATGGTTACGAAATACCATACCTACGACTATTGCAGTGGACATCTCTAAAACTAATCAACCCATCCACCATTAAATAAATATGGTTTTAGGAAAATCCTTTTGCAGGGACATTTCTTTGGAGAGGGCACCAACCATCAGCCGGAAAAAATATATAACACTGCTTGCTTTTACTTTGATCAGAAGTGCAAACAGCAGAATTGTTTGTCATTGATAAAATAGTAGAAAAAAAAAGGAAATAGAAAAACTCTACGACTGTTGACATAGACAAAAAAAAAAAACAATAATAAAACAAGAACTTGCCGACTCTCATATAAGGTTAACATCGAACAGAAGAGTTTGCAGAAAATTGAACGTCTTCATGTGGTAGCATTGGGTGGTTTATAGATTTCATGGATAACTAAATCTCGAACGAAAGTAGAACGTGGCACAATTCTAGTATAGCAAGGACACCATCAGGAGATCTGGGATAAATAAACCGAGGGAGCATAACAACAACAAAAAGAAGATCCCACTGTAGTTTGTTTACTCCAATAGTAAGCAATATAGAAGACATGAAGTCCGAAATGACAAATATTGTTGGTTGTTTTTTTTTTTCTTTCCTCTGTCGCCCCGCGTTGTCCAATACTCTTGCCCAGGAGTCACCCTAAACTTTACTCGAAGTGGACTCGGTATCTGTATTTCAATTGGAATCCCACATGTGTGCTTATTTTTTTTTTTTATTTTTTGTCTGGTGAAGGATATTCTCTCCAGGAGAGTATTTTCAATTTTCTTACCCCCATAGGTTATATAGCGTGTATATCACATATACAGGTGTTTGAACAGTGACCAAAGATATGGTCACAAGAAATCCTTAATGTGAAAGTTATCCCATTGTATATTATTTAATTCCTTGATTTGCAGACCTTTATATATATTTTTTTTTGTAAGCTCATGATGCAACAGTATAATAGCACATCTGGACTCAAGGTGAGTGATATAAGAAACCTTTGAAAATAGCTTAAGGAAACGAACCGGAGCTCTTTCAGGGAGGAAAAAGTTCAACAACAATTTTATTTTTTTATTATTATTTTTTCATATATCTGACATATTAAAATTATTTCAATATTATATTTAAAGGTCAGTTAAGAAAAAAGTAAAACAACCTAATACAGTGGACGCTCGATATTGTGAAGTTATAAAAACAAGGCCTTTTTTACTCTTTCGTGATTGTTCACTTTTTCAAGCGGGAGTCTTAAAGGGCTTTTCAAAGATTTATTTGATCCAAAATTCTTATTTTGTTTCGATGTGAAAGTTCTTACATTTATTTCTATCAGGTTTAAAAAATATGAACATTCCTTTAGTAACCTCAAGCAATGTTAAATGCTTGCGAGGAATTTTGGTAAAAAAATTAATTTTTTTTATAAAACTTTGTTGTTCACTATTGTGGATATTTCACAATTTGAGGATTCACTAAATCTGGCGTCTACTGTATTTGAAATAAAATCTTGGTTTACTGGAATCATTTGCCTTAGTCCGAAGCAATGCCTAATCAACAAACCATATCTGGGAGTGTATCATATTTTATATATCCTCATCCATTCTAGGTCGCGGAAAAATTATTGAACCCGATTTGATGGAGTCATCAGCATACAATTTTGAAATCGTGCCTGACGTATTCTCTGCTTGATATGCAGTATGAAGGCTAAAATGATATGATTCAAGCTTTGATCTTTGCGGTACTTCTGCTCTGATGTGCTTATTTTTTAACATTTGTAAGAGAAAAATTGTAAAATTTAAATTTATTGGGAAGCTGAGTCCTATGAGCTTCAAATTAAAACTTCTTTTTTTCAACGCCTTTTCAATGTCTTTAGGTGAGAGATAGTGCCACAGCTGTTTTCTTCATGATTATGGTCAGTCAGTTTGAAGGTGAATTAGTGGATAATTGATGGGTGAAATTTTTCAAGAATAGTTTTTTTCCAGAATAGTTTTTTTTTTTTCAACAAGGGCATTTATATTTCGGAAGAGTTTAATCGTTTGATAAAATTCACAAATAATTATTAATTTTACTTTAAGAAACATAAAAAAAGAGATACGACGCAAACACGAAGCGACTGACTTAAAAAAAATATACAAATGAGGGGTAGTTGGACTATAAAAGTCCTCAGCGACAGTAAAAGTAAAAGTAAAAGTGCTGCCACCACAAATATGCTCAAAAGTTTTCCTGATGAAATTTTTTGGTTGTTGATTAAAATCTACCTACCTATCACTGAATGATCGAAAAATATTTTGATTGCCTTGGGGGCTTGGAAGCTGAAAATTATAAAATGGCCACACTATAATTTTTTTTTGCTAAATATATTTAAAAAACTTTTTGCGAAGCGGATAGAGCGATGGTAAAAGAAAATGAACCAATTTAATATAAATTTAAAAGGCTTATGTTAATTAATATTTAATTTGGGAAATCTTGAAATGAATGGAAAAAAAAATTACTATCGGAGAAACATGTTTTTTTTTTGGAATTTTGACGAAGTAAAAGCTAAAAATAAAAGAAAATTGCGAATAAGTTGAGTTATTTGAAAAATAAACGACATAGTTCTCAATACAAAATTAAAAAAGGTTATTTACTAGCGTAGCTATCCAATTTTTGAAACTAAAAATTCCTTAAAAATGTTTACCAATTTTCTCAACTCCTTACCAGTTTTCACCAATACTTGCTTAACGATTTGTTCTTAATTCAATTTTTTTTCTATAACCTTTCTCATATTTTCTTCACCTTCAGTTAAAACCTTTAATTTCTCCAAGAATTGCAGTAGAAGTGGCCTTCTGGGTTTTATTCTCTGGGCTTTTTGCAGGAAATTGGGCTATCTTTTTCCAAAATTGCCAACAGCAATTTCAGTATGACAGCCCAATCATATTTGGACTATTAATAACCCAAGATTAGATTTTAGATTTATTGTATAGTATAAATAAATAATAAATAAAACACTTTTTTCCCCCTAAATATACTCCTTAAGCATTCCACAATTTGGTACCACTTTTTACTCACTGATTAGTCCCCTATTACACGATGATTCTTTGCGTTGAACTATTTTCAATGGCAATGACAATGACAATGATGACAATGTCAATGATATTTCAAATCAACCGCAATAAACTTCACTTTAAAATCATTCAGTTTCATAGTTGTTCCCAAAATTTACATTTGAATTCTTCTTTCTTTATTTAGCAAAAAGTGTGTTTTATAATCCGTTTATTTTTAAATACAAATTACAAACTATGATTGAAGATATGAGAACTTTTTTTTTTATGTTATTGGGTTTTGGGCTACTTTTTTGGCTCCGATTTTGGGCTACAGACATTTCTAAATTGAGCTATCGAACTTATTCAAGACATCATGTACAAACCCTGCTTTGGATGGCCTTTTCTTTGTTTTTTTTTAATCCCCCACGTACTTTCAGCCAATCAGCGGCCATGTTTTCTGTTGTATCGTCATTCAGCAACTCTCCGCCATATTTTCTAGAGAGAACTAATGCAGTTGAACAACCGACGTTCTTTCTTACTCGCACTATCTCCCTGGCTTTTGTATCATCATCATCAAAGACGGTGTTCACATTGGATTGAAAAATTGGATGTTTTTTGACGTTTCAGTATTCGCATCTCGCTCCCACTTCTTCAGTAAAGGAAGATGTAAATACTGAAAAGTCAAAAAATCCAGTTTTTCAGTCCAATGTGAACACCGTCAAATAGTTGCACTTCCAGGAACTGACAGTAGTTTTCTATTTTATGAAATTACATGTTTTCAATCGTTCGTATCTTGCGCAGATTTGGGGGTTCAAAATTTTAGGTTCCATCTTTTACAAATGCGTTTTTAAAAATATGTTGCTCACTTGGATATTCTCAAAATGAGTAAATTCTAGTAGACGGGGATCATATGTCACCCACGCTTCTTAAGACGCTGTTCACATTGGACTGAAAAACTGGATTTTTTTTTGACGTTTCAGTATTCACATCTCACTCCCACTTCTTCCGTAAAGGAAGATGTAAATACTGAAACGTGAAAAAAATCCAGTTTTTCAATCCAATGTGAACACCGTCTAATGGTATTAGATTTGAGCAAACCGCCCAACTGTCATTCATTGTTGGGGGCTCACGGACCAACCATCACCTATGTCTCTTGTTGTTGGATTGACTTTCAAACATTTCACTCGTCTTTTGATTAAAATTATTTGCTTATTTATCCCGGTGACGCGACCGACCAGCACAAAAAAAGTTAAACCTTTACAAAAAAGGAGAACGAAGCCAAACTGTCAAACTACAGTCGACAAAGAAGATGATAAAAAAAGGCAAATAAAATTGCAACAGGCAGCGGAAAAAAGTGCTGCCACCACGACAAGACTCTATAAGTGTGTGAGTTCATGGGTTATTTTTTTATGATATTGATAAAAAAGGAAATTATTAAGAAAATGTTTAATTTCCACTTAAAACAGGGGCGTAGCAGAAAAAGAATTTTTAAATTAAGGATTATATTTATGATTCCGAACGGGAAATTTATTGTATAATTGCTTGGGAAACATTACAAAAAAATAAGGCTAAGACTACAGATCTTTTAAACAAAGAGATAAAGCAAAACTGAAAAATTAACAAGATGGACCGTTAACACCTGGTCCCGAAGGAACAAAGGTTCTTAGAAACAGGTCACGTGTTCCGCTTCCTTGTATTCTTACGGTAGCAAGACCTAAACGAAATTCTACGGCTATTTTAAGTCCTCAAAACTATAATTTCGATACGAACATTTTGAAAAGAATTCACTTTGGAATGTAGAGAAAACACTATCTTTTTACAATGCCAACTCCTCTCTTCCTGATTTTTATTTCAAATTCCCCTCTTCCTGTACTTAGCTTTAGAACAGTGTCCTATTGTTTTGCTTCAAGTCTCCACAATTTCTTCAAAACTTATTTTACCACTCAAAGTCCATTATCGGCGGTAATTATATTTCAAACTTTCCTTTCTTAAAAAATTTTAGAACCTCTGGTTTGCTCTATACACGGATAAAAATTGCCTTTCCAGGCTTTAATGTTGCCTGAATGACCTCTTCTTTAATCCAATGCCCAATTCGGCCGATCAGCAACAGTGGATTTTGGTTGCGTCATCAGTCAACAACACTCAGGATACTTGCGTGAGTTAGCAAACGCAGTTGAAACCCAGCGGCTTTTCCTAATTGCACTTTAACCCCAGCATTATGCACAGTCATCGCCATTTAATTCGCCGAACTCTTGTTTGACTTCCAATGGAAGGCCATCCACTGGGTGCGTTCAGCCAGCTATTCACCTCCATTCAAAATGAAAAGAAACTTGCAGAAAAATATAAGGGAACTTAATTTTTTATCGCGTGCATTTTTCCTCTTTAATTAATAAAACAGAAATAGTGGAAAATCAAAGTAAAGCCTGTTGTAATTATTTTAAGTTGAAAAGGAGAGATTGGCAATAATTTGTTACTTCGCGAATCTACTCTACTTTGTTGGGATTTTGCCCAGATTTGGGGAGTGGGAACTATCAGTTAACGTTCAATCTTTTACAAATACCTATATATATTATAAAATAAATTGGGTACGCAGCCATTCTCAGCTTGAGTAACTTCAGCATTCGGGGACCATGGCTGCCCTACTCTCTTTAAGTAAAATAGAGGAAACACCTGTTGTAGGGAATGAAGAAATAGAACAAAAGAATTTGGAATAGATTGACATCTGCATTTTGCAATAAATACCTGCTAAATTTTGTTTATACGATTAGTTTATAAAAAAAACAAAGAACGCATTAATTTTTGACCTCACTGACAGAATTTTGAATTGAATTTTTGTCCATGAGGTATGACTCTTAAGGTTGAAGATCCGAGTTTCGCAAATTTTTTTCCGATGTTCCTTTCAACAATATTTTCTCTTCTAATTGATACTTGTTTGGTTTGTTCGGTTTCAGACCTTTCATTTATTTTTATCTTACGTACATTATTGCAATTCAATTTAAATCTTAATCACTAATTGGTTATTTACCTACTAGGTACTAAGTGGACTACTATTTCATGTAGCAGCTTGTTAACTTTAACTTGATCCAGGAAACTTTTCACCTATACATAACCAATGCTTTTACGAAAAGAGCAAACTAAAGTATCCTTAACGAAACTCAATACTGAAATTCCGTTTCTCTCTTTGATTTTTCATCTTGTCAGCATTTCCAAATAATTTCCTCCCACTCGCAATGTCATCAAAAATATTTCAACACAGAGGCGAGATCTTTATTTAACCTTTTCTGCCCAATAAACGAAATATAAGGAACATTCGTAATTGAATACCTCTATAAATATCGAAATAATTAGCGAAAAATTACACTTTTAAACCAACTACCTACACATAGCTAGCAGCAATCCGATAGGACTTTTGACGAACAAAATCACTTCCAACTCCAATAGCATTTACCCTTAATGAACACAAAATCTCAACTCTTATCATATAGCTTTGACTGAGATGTAATTTCAACCCTCTCAGCCGCTTAACAGTCTTTTTTTATTGCCACACTTAACCCTTTCTCTTTTTTGTCCTTCTCTTTTTCCTTCCATGATGATGAAAGAAAGTTCCGCCACCTTCCGCCGCTCGTCGTCGTCAGCTAAGTGCGAGTTCAAGTAGTTACATTAAGAGGATGTGTTTTCGAATCTTTACATTAACTCTCATCGCATTGATGAGATAAGAAGAGCTCTGTATTAAGAGAGTAAGAGAGATAGCAGTAGTTTTTGTCGCGCTTATACTAATCTTCCATGGGATAAGATGAGAACCGGTATTCAAAGGCGTTAGTTTGCAAGAAAATGTTCATTAAGTTCGTTTTTGTGTTTTACATAGAACTGAAGAGACTATAGAAGAGAATGCTATCCTATTCAATTATACACCCCGGACACTTTACTAACTATATTTATGCTAATGGTCATTGTTCCGATTATTTGCCAAAGTGGCCGGAATGGTAGGGTTTATAAATAGCTAGCGGGCTCTCTTGATTCCGATACTGTTCTCATACTAAATAAGATCTTTCTAAAGAACCCTGGAATGTGTACATTCCACGAAGGGATTTTAACCAAAAGCTCCCCAGATCAGAGTCGAGTAGTTGCTATCCTCTATTCTATATGTAAACTCGACACTTCAGCGTATGTCTTGCTTTTTGAATCAATCCAACTGATTTTCATTCATTTATTCAGTATACAGTCTACTTTAAGAAGAATTTCTCCAGAATTATTGTCGAAATTAAAACAAAAATCGCCTCGAAGAACTGAAATAACACGTCATCGTGGCAAAAGAAACTTCGGAAGGACTCTTAATTCGTGTCAAAGATGAGCCACTGATGTAAACCAGATGACGAGCCAAGCAATTAGCCATTAAACAATCGTTTTTTGAGGTCATTTTCGTAAAAGGCTTGAAGAATTTTCACTACAAAGTGGAAACAGTACATCAGTTACTGACTATAAGAACATCAATCACGTCGGAAATAAGCTCAAGCTCTCTTAAATCTCAAAGATGCATTGGCCAATTTTCAGTTAAAATTGCATCCTGAGCTAAGAGGGTCCCGATATCTCAAATTGGTTATTATTTTAAGTATTTTTTCTTAACAAATACCTAAGCTACGAAGCCGGAGTGTAAGATCAACGTTTTTGTATTTCTTTGATGTTCATAGTTATTTGTGCTTGAAAATTTTCAAATATGAAGAATCAAAAAGGGTGTACCCAAGCAAGAAGGGGGGCAGGTAGGGGCGTTTGACCCCCCCCCCCCCTTATAATCAGAATATATTTCATACATTAGGTAGTTTTTCTACTTTAGAAAGCATTTTAAAGCAAGATTTCTTTATTAAAACTATTTTTTGATTGAGTTTGCCCCCCCCCCCTAATCGAAATTCTGCGTACGCCTTTGCGTACTGACAGGTAAATAAATTCATTGCCAGCTCTTTCTTTAATATCCCGATTCTAAATATCATTCGATCAGGACCGCAGACGGCCATTTTGTTTTTTGGTGAAATTCTTTCTTATTCAAATAACTACCCCATAAAGTGAAGTGACTACGTCACCATTCAGTTGGATCAAATCAAAAGCCAGGCAAACAGACAGGCAGAGATATAACTAGATAGACAATCTGCCAGGACATCACATCGCATCGTCGTCGTCGTCCTTGCGATACTAAAACCAATACCCCAGTTCTACATAGAACCTTGGCGATGGCATGGAAGTTTGTGTTATCTTAAAGCCATGGGATTTTACGATTTCCCACAGCCTCTCATCACCACCCCAAAATGGCATAGTATATGGGTAAAAATTAAGGATAACCAGGACTATGGTAGGATAGCGATATAGAGGAATAGGGTAATGGGTATGAAGGTGGTTGCTTAGCCGGTTGTTGCTGATGGAAGAACGCGGCGAGAACAATCGTTTGAATGCAAATTATATTAACTTGGAATAAGTGGGAGATTATTAGCGTTGTTCAGGCAGTCACTCGTGTTCCGCCTTCAGTCGCCGTCGTCGTCCCCATCTCCAACATCATCATCGTCACGGGCATCGTTGCTGCTGCTGCTGCTGGCCACCACCGCATCATCTTGAATCTCTCATCACGAAGTTATGCAAAGAAAGTTTTCTAGTTAAAGAGTATCAAGGTATTTATATTTTTTTCCGGAATTCATTTTTGTTTAACTTTATTTTTTGTTGTTGTTGTTGTATCTATGAAGGAATTTATACCTTTGGAATAGAAATGAATAAAAAATCTATACAAACAAAGTATAAATTGGATTAAGCTTCCAAAACGAAAAAAAAAATTGTTGTTGATTTGTTTGGGTGCGCGAGTGCGAGTTCGAGTTCTGGCTTATAATATTACGGGTGCTCTTGATGGCTCTGTCACGCTCTTCGGTTGTGTTTTGACAACCATGGTGAGGCGCAACGGTGAACAATATTTTTTGAAGCACCTGGATATAATTTTAATTCTAAATTTGATCCTGTATTCTGTTATCATCAAAATAATAAGCTTGTTTCATATATCATGCCAATATATATGTTGGTATAAATAAGCTATGGAGCATATCCATATCCTAATGGAAAACGCGGGAGGTGTTTATTTATATTTTTTTTTGTTCGTGTTTCTTTTTTGATTGAGTGGTTGTTATGTTGATGTTGGCTTCGGGATTATTTTCTCATCAATTTTACCAGCGTAAATATTGGCTTTAAAAAAAGTTCGATTAGGGAAAATAGCTTTTTCGTGAAAATATAATGAAAATCTTTTAGAGGGGGGAGATATCGATGGACGATGGACAATGGATAATGTATTTATAAGAGAAATTTAAATTGGAAAAAGCAACTAGTAAGTCTTGATTTTTGTTGATATTTTTAAGGAAAAATGATGATTAAGTTGAAACATTAGAATTTTTTGTCTTACAACCGACTTGGGGCTCTGAACCTTTGGTACTTCATGGGAAATTAAAAAAAGGGAAATGCCATCTTACTGGTCGGTATTTGGTCCAAGAAAGGTCAGCTAGTCCCTAAAATTGGTCAGCCCTAGATAAATTATTATAAAGGCTTAAAGTTTATCAAGGTCACTCAAGGTCACAAGTGGTTTTTGGAACCTCATTTATGGGAAATTTAGAAAAATTGTATATCACCCAAAAAATCTCAACATCAAGATAAAAGGAGAAAAATTTTCAGTATTTGGTCAGCAATAGATTTTTGTGTATGAATTTTTATAATTAATTTCAAGGGCTCTGGACCTTTTGCCCCTAATATAATGAAGAAGAAAATACCATCTTTTTGGTCAGTAATTCAGCCCTAGATAACTTGTAATAAAAACTTAAGGTTTCTCAAGGTAAATCAAGTTCACACGCGATTTTTGGCTGCCTATTTATGGAAAATTTACGAAAAATTGTATACCACCAATTACAGGAACTAACTGATCTCTTATGATGATCTAGTAATGTATCAGATGGTATTTTTTTTTAAATTAACCAAATTAGGTGCCAAAAATCAGTCGTGACCTTGAAAACAATTTTTTTTTTTAAATCGCAAGGAAGAATCTATTACTGACCAATCACTGAACTAGCTGATCTTTAAGATCTTAGGGCCTTTTTTTTGCAAGTTTCCCATAAATGAGGTGCCAAAAATTGCAATAACCTTGAACAAAAATTCATTTAAAAAGAATCTATGGCTGACCAATTTCTTCTACTAGCTGACCTTTATATAAAAATTCTGAGATCTTTCAAATGGTAAACAATTTTTTTCAAATTTCCTTTAAATGAGGCACCAAAAATCGCTATGACTTTAAACAAAAAAAAATTATATGGCATTTGAAAGGCCATTTCACGGTCATAAAAGGTCAGCTTTTTTCAGTAATGGGTGACCATCCATTTTTAAAAAAAATTTATTTTTAATGAATTAACAGAAAAAAAAAATAAAGGTCATAGCGATTTGGGCACGAATACAATAACTTCGACACTGAAAATGGAAAATTTCTTTTTGTAGAGGAGTCAAAAACAAAAATTTTGTACTATCATAGAAGGGATCTATTAGGAGGTAAGGGCAATTAAAAAAAATGACTTTAAACGAAAAAAAAAAGAATTAAAAACAACGGCAACATTTACAATAAAATGCTATATTTTTTTGAAAGAAAATAATCTGTTCTATAATCCTTAATTTAAATTAAATTATCAGTGTGAATAGTTTTTGAATTATTCGCATGCAAATTCTAAATTTTAATAAAAAAATAAAAAAAGTTTAGATCAATTTTTTTTCAAAATTGTAAAATTAATTGCTAATTATTGTTTTTGTGATCAATGCGTTTATCAATTCTGAAATTTTATTTTCTAGTTTTTGAGAAAATTGAAAATTATTAACACTGATTTAGGCTAAGTCCAGTCTAAGTTTTCTTTTTTATTTTGTTTATCAATTTTAAATTTACATGCGAATATTTGGAAAACTATTGACACAGAAAATTTAATTTAAACAAACGATTAATTTTTAATTTTTATTTTTTTTTAATACTTTTTTTCATTTAAAGTAATTTTGTTTAAATTCCTACCTACATCATAAATGGGGCTACAAAACAAAATACCGTTATCAATTTTTGGTGCCAAAGTTATCATACTCTCCCCACTTTTTTGGATAGCTAAACACGAAAATGAAATTGATTTTTAGTTTTTCTAAAGAAGCGTTTTCGAGATATGCCCAAAAATCATTTTCTCAGCAAATTTTTTCAGATACTGACATAAATCTAGCTAACATCTTAAATAGCTTACAAAGAACGGGTAGGACAGGGGCGGCATAGGGCAACGGCCAAAAATTAACCAAAACAAAAAACCTGTGTGAATATTACGTATAGCCAGAAAAACCATAATATCCAGGCAAACGTTGAGATCATCTGAAAGCGTTGACAGCGAGATGACTGGTAAATAATATGATGGAAATTAACAGCCAATAACCATTGTCACTGCTCTTCCAAGGCATTTCTCATTTTCAGGAAATTATTCATCATTTAATCAAGCGCCTCCAATGTTTGCTTACGTGTGCATTTGCATTTATGCCAGATGTTAATTTAGCAAAATTTCAACAACTGTACCATTGCAGAGTTTTTTGAAATATTGCATGTTAGTTCTTCATTTATTGAAAAATACAGCCACCTTTTAACACTGAAACCACTATTCTAAAACAAGTGAATTGAAGTCAAAATCAATGAAATAAGGAACGTTTTGCTAGTTCCATACCACCATTTCCGTCGTCAATTAACTATTAACAATATGTTGTACGCGTTTTTTTGCTAAGGATTCAGCATCAGTGGGACATTTGTGCTAATTGTTTCTGTTAAAACATCTCGATGGAAATTTTGCCTACACACCACAGTTCTTAATAAAATACATCGTATCTTGAATGATTGATGGCTGACATTCCCACTTTACCAAACACAGTGCCGCAAATGAACAGGAACACAGCACATCTTCAACAGTTGAAAAATCAATATCAGCGCCTCTTAAAAAAAAAAAAAACATTTTCAAACTCAAAACTTTTATGAAAAAATGAAAGAATTGTAATCTTAAAAAAAAAAATTGTTTCATTAAGTTGGCACTAAAGTGTTTCTAAGATTTATTGCCTTCATCATATCTGAACACTCTATATAATGGACAAATTAAAATTAACAAAAACTATGTATACTTCTAATTTGAAGTAAATTTTCTTTATTACGAAAATGAGACAGAAAACCTTCCTATAAAAAATCTTAAATTGTGTCGCCTACAATAATCCATTTCCATCTTGCACAGACAAGTTTACCGTATTGGTATCCAGAATTATACAAATAAGGGAATTCAACAAAAAAAAGCGACTCAAAATAAATGATAAAAATGTTTTTGGGAGGCTTCTATTAAACATATGTAAGCCATAAGTTCTATAAAGTGATATATACAAAATTGTCCAAAAATTGCTCCACAATTATTTAGAGAAAGTTAAATTTTTTTAAAGCTTACATAGTTCAAATAAGCAGACTTGACTGTATATTAGCTTCATTGTCCATTGCTTCTTTAGGTAAGGTACGATTATTAAATTACTTGCAATTCTGTTCAAACGATATTGCATGATTCAGTAACAAAACATACCTACCTTTCGTGTTAAAGTTATGACTTAATTGTGATACGTCATGGGAACAAATTATTAATAGTGTTGATGGGACTTGTATATGATGTACTGTGAATGAAATTTGTATGCTTAAATGCAATCGTAACCCCTTTTTTAATTAACAACCAGTAAAGTGTTATGACGATCATCGGTTACGAAATATCGTTTTTTATACATAAATAATAAAGGTATAATTTACCAACATTTTTTTGTTTTAATTAAATTGATAGCATAATTACAAAATTTCTTATAAAAAAACTACACTTTGATTGAATTGAACTCTGATACGTTACAAGCATTTACCATTTTATTTCCTTTTGAACATTAATTTATAGCCACTGAAACATTAATTAATAAGCTTACTTCATCAGTCTAGCTGTCCTGTAAAGGGTATAGCTGATGATGTGTGGTGCAGTTTTACGTCAAATATGGAAAACCCTAACCATTGCCTTTTGGTGTGGTTAATAATAATTTACATACCTCACTAAACAGCATAAGTTACAAAAAATGGTGAGAGCTTTTTTTGTGTATACACTTTCAAAGTCAAAAGGACCAAAATGAAAAAAAATTCTTTTTTATTTTATTTTTCTGCAATTGGGTGCAACTATGTTCTGTCGACACAAATTAAAGTTCTAGCTCATACGAATTATTATGGTTCAAGAAGACATAGGGGTTTTTTCATCTCGTTTAAATAATATAAATTGCCAAAATGAAGCCACTATAAATAATAATAAAGTTTTTTTCCCATTCATAATTGAAAACTGCCAGAAGTGTGATATCTGAAAGGGAAATATTTATTTGATGACAATTTTTTATTAAATTTAAAAAATAGAAGAAATTAATAACACATTAAAGTTTCATGCAAGTTAAGTTTTTTTAAAGTTAACAAAAAAGCACTTATATTGCCAAAGCTTTTATACATAAAATTTTAAAATTATTTCTATTTTCTTAAAAAATGTTTTGATTTATTTTGCGCTATAATTCAGTTTATAAATTTTTATTTGGGTATATTTTTTAACAAATTGTTGTTTTATATCGGGGTTTTCAATAACAGCGCTACAAAAGATTTTTTTAAATAAAACAAAAACGGTTTTGGATATCAATAAAATTCTTTATTCCTGTGAAAGTACGTTCGATGCCATTATGTACGGAACTCAATTCCTTTTGCATGGCTACCACGAGCACGCTTGCAGAAGTCCAGACGCTGAACCTAATTTTCGACGGTTTTAAAGCATTAAATCGGCCGATTCTGCTGTAATTTCACGTTCGATATTCGTACGAAGTTCAGCAATCGTTGCTGGCTTGGTGGCATAGACCATAGACTTGACGTAGACCTACAGGAAATAGTCTAACGGCGTCAAATCACACGACCGAGGCGGCCAAGCGACTGGACCATTTCGTGAGATAACACGATCTCCAAACATGGTTTCCAATAAATTTATTGTGACATTCGCTGTCCTGTTGGAACCACATGTCCTCCGAGTCCATATCATCCAATTGGGGCCAAAAATATTCGGTTATCATTGAACGGTAGCGATCCCCATTCACAGTAACGTGCCGGTCTTGATTATAACGGAAGAAGTACGGCCTAATGACGCCGCTGGCCCATAAACCACACCAAACCGTAATTTTTTTGGGATGCAATGATGACTCATGGAGTACGTGTGGATTGCTGCCTGACCAATACCGCATATTTTGTTTATTGACGAAGCCATTCAGCCAGAAATGAGCCTCATCGCTGAAGAGATGATTTTTCGATGAGAATCCGAATCATTTTCAAGTTGTTGCTCAGCCCAATTCACGAACATACGACGCTTCTGGTGGTCAAGCGGCTTCAGTTCTTGCGTCAATTTAATCTTGTAAGGATGTAGGCCAAGATCTTTTCGCAAATTTCGCCACAACGATGTCACAGAGATGCCCAACGCTTGAGAACGACGTCTGAGAGACACATTTGGGCTTTCTGCAACTGAAGCCTCAGCGGCAGCAATATTCTCGACACTACGGGCACTTCTTTGTCTCACTGGCACGGGAACATTGTTTACTATGCTTTTGAATTGAAATTTGTCCACTAGACGCTCAATTGTTTATCTGCTAGGACGATTATGACGACCATAAATTGGACGTAGGCTCTTAACGTTGAGGCCACTGACTCCGAATTTCCGTAGCAAATTTTAATAATTTCGACTCGTTGTTGGCTCGTATATCTTTCCATCATGAAATGGCACACCTTACTGAAGAGAAATGTCAAAAGAGCGGAAAGAAATATGGCGTCGTTTGCTGTCCCTGTCGCTCTACTTTTGTAGCGTCCTTGTTGAAAAACCCTTTTCTTGCGATAGAGTTTTTTTTTTATCATTTCCGGTGTAAAACTTTGATACGCAACTTGAATTTTAAATCCATCGAATGTATTTCATGCTCATGCTCGATGTTCTGAGGTGCTCCCAATATAGAAATCATATAAGGGGTTGAGATCTGATGACTGTGGAGTCCAAATATAGTACGGGGTAGTTAGATTTCAGTATGTGGTGCCCTGGGAAATAATTCAGACATGAAGTTTGACTTCGATATTCAAAAGGTTAATAGAACACGAGCCGAAAACCGCATTTTTCACAATTGCTTCTAGAGACATTTGGCCACCATTTTTATTTTAACTGCTTTTTTTTTTGTTTTCAGATGTAACTCACGTATTTTTGACGGTAGAAAAAAAATTTGTAGTAAAAACTCGTAGAAAATTTAATTTTCTATAAAATATGTCTAGTAACTTTTTTCGATAAATGCTTTTTAAAAAAGATATACCGTATTTTCTTAAAAAAAAGTAGGGATTGATTTTTGTAAATTCATCATATCTTTTTTTTGTTCTAAAATAAGAAGTCGAAATATAAGTTTTAGACCTTACAATTATCTATATTTTTATCTTGACAGTTTTCTTATACGGATTACAGTTCTCGCCCTGTGGGATATAAAAATAGTAGAGATCCATATAGGATCATATATTTGTAACTACTTGACTTCTGCTGGTAAATAAAAATCTCTTTATTGCTCTGAAGATTTTCACAATTAATGACATTTTGCAATTTTTTTCCAATTTATTGTAGTTAATAAACCATAAAAATGGACATCGAGATCTTGCCAAAACAAATTGAAAATATCCAAATCAATTGTTAGGCACAAATTTTTATTTTTTAAGAACTCACCATTTAGTGTGTCTATGCTTATTTCAACAAAACAATATTAATGCAAACGAAATGAAATGTAAGTTATCTTGAATTGCACTGCAAAACCAGCTCTTAAATTTTACTATTATTTTTGATAAAAAAAAGTCCCTTAAACCTTGTACCTACACAAGTAAATATTATAATCCCTCGTTCTTTTCTTTCGATGCAACAATAGTTCCATCATCCCAAGCATGGTGTTTGCATTGCATGATCCAAAATAAAAACAAAAGAAAAAGCAATTTCATAGCAATTCGTCAGTAAAACAATATAAAGAAATAAACAAAAATCACTACAATTTCCCACACTTGCTATTTTCTTTTGAAAAAAAAAAAAAAAAAAAAATTAAACAAAACATTTTTCAAAATGGATTTTTTGTTCTACTGAATTCTGGAACAAGTGACCACGATTTTTACACTCAGCTGTCATATTTTTTATTTCTTTTTGTAATACAGCTAAAACCACATGAAAATACTCGTATTCCAAATTAAATACGCAACTGGGGTTGTAGTTAAATGCTCCCTGAATGCTGCTAGTTACACAATAGAAAAAATATTTTTTTTTAATAAAAAAAAAAATTACTTTGAAAATTAAATAATTTTCAGAAGAAAAAAAATTTGATTTGCTGGCATGACAGCTTATGGAGAACCAGAGGCTATAGTGACCTGTAAGTTGCAACTATTTATCATTTCTTCTTCAGACCAACATCTACCAGAAATGAAGAGAGAACATACAATTTTCGTCATTAATCAGTCAAAACGGCTGAAATGATGAAATGAGAGATGGGTACTCTTGGAAAATGTGTTACCTCCCCTCTCAATCCCTGAAAAACAGATATTTTTGTTTAGTCAGGGGCTGAGAATCTTTTGCTTGACTTTTGATCTGTCCCACATTACACAAACTATAAATTATGCCTACAGAAGTTCTGTAAAGAAATGATCATAAAACCGGCGACATAAACGAGTACATATCGATTCAGTTCAAAAACACGTTTTTAGGGTTTTTTTGGCAGTGAAGTAGAAGAAAAGGGATCGAAAATAATAAGTAGAGTTGTTTTTTTTTTAAAGCGTTTTTTTAGAAACATTTTTGGTTACAACCTGAATTCGTAATTACTTTTTTCTTATAACAAATCCAATACATATCCTCATAGAGCAAGTATAACAAAAAAAAAAAAAACTTGAAAATAAAGCGAATTAAGCTAACAGGAACCAGCACTCTGATGTTGCAAGAAGTGAAATAAAGAATATACAGGAACATAGTATTTTACAAAAGGTTGAATGTTAAGAGTATTTTTCAATGTGAATTTTACTTTTTTGCATTGTTATTATTTTTTTTTTCAGTCCATACTATACTTTATCTGGAAATTTATTGCTAACCACGATGGAGTTGGAGTGAATGTGCGCCGGGGATTATGGGGACTTTTACTATATACAGTGTGTGTATCATCGTGGAACATTTTCATTGTTTGGTGCTGGAGAATACCAATCTTTGCTCGACAGGGTTCCTCATATATCCTCCAGAGGAGACGCGATACATTTGCATGTTGAGTTTTATATACCGTATAGAGCGGATGAATTTTGTGGGACATAAACTCCCGCAAAATTCTTAAATGCAGGAAGTATCAGGATTGCCAGGATAAATAAAATAATGGATCCATGAGGGAGAGAGATAGAATGGGAAAGATATAGAGGATAACTCAGAACTTCGTTCACACAGAATGCATCAGCTGTGGAAATTAAACAAAAATTTAATTTATAACGGTATAGGCATAGGTTAATATGAAACCAATCAAAAGACTTCATTGTTTGTAAACAAAGCATCCACCTAAAATTCAGAAAGAAAAGCCTATAGTAGTTTGCTTAGGATGGATCTTTGTTCCCATCATTGGGTGATATGCATACAACGGAAGTACTTACTAGAAGTAAAAGGTTAAAGCAATTACTATAACTTCTAGAAGAAGGTAAAATTTGAATTATTTACTGCATTTCGTGTTCATGAAAATTAGTTTATACTAGCTGGCAAATACTTTCACAAGATAGTATATTCATCCAAGTAAAAACTTAAATTCATCGGAATTTAAAAGTAAATACTTACTTTTCGTTAAAATTATAGTGTAAAATAGAAGATTGTTACATTTCGATTAATTTTGTTATTTTGTTTGGCTGCCGAGCTTAACTTACTTTCGTTAAAAGTAATACAAATAAGTAATGGAAGATTTTTTTTTCACTTGAATACTATTGCTCATGTATCTGCCTTTTCTTTGACGATACGAGAAGATCATTTTCGTTAAGTTATGACATTAAACAGTAGCCAAAGTGAGTCTCCGAATTTTAGTTCAACCTTAAGGGTCCAGTTATAGCTATCAGGAAACCGAATCAGAAAAAATTTTCAAGTTAATTATGTATTATGTTTTCATTGATTTTGAAACAAAAATGCTAAATTAGTCAATGACTAATAACCCAAAAAATTTTGTGTGCAAAAAAAAAATATTGAGCAATTATTTTTTTTTTTCAAAAATGCATTTAATTATTTTCCTGATACGAAAAATTAATTTGAATCAGGAATAAAATTGAAATAATTTTTTTTAGAAAAAATACTGGTTCAATTGAAAATTTTATTTGCACAAAAAATTGTTTTGTCATTTATTCGTGTAGCATTTGTTTCTATTAACACAAACATAGTTAAAAAAAAAAAAAACACAGAGGCCTGATTTTGCCCTTAAGTTGGACTCAAGACTATTAATTTTTAGTTTTAAAACTCCTTAACTGCAGACTAAAACCAAAAAAGTAAGTCCTATGAAATGTTCATGTTGCTATTGTGTAACTTTGAAAAAATAAAGTACTTACTAGAGAAAAAAAGTTCCTACTAGTTCTTATGCATACGGAAGTACTTACTAAAGAGTTCATCCAAAAAAAGTTAATACTATGGCCTAAAGTAAATACTTGAATTTAAGCATTTACTGCATTTTAATGCATTTCAAATAGAGCATAGACTTTAAAATTCTCTAGTGAAAGCATTTACTATCTTTAATGCATTACACCCATTGTCCCAACTATACGATGGCGTTGTTGTTGGGATTTATTAAATAAATTCTCCGAAATTCCGTGTGAATTAGCTGTCATAGATTCTTTTAATACAAATGGTATCTGCCTTGCTAAGCTTCCTGTCAAACATGAAATATCAATAAAAAGCGTAGAGTTGTTTTTGTTTCTAGAAATATTGAGAGCCAAAATATGACCTCTGACAAATTTGATATCATAAAAAAATTAATGAGTGACCCCGTATAAAACGAAATTTAACGAAAAATCACAAAACATGACTTGCAATTGAACAAAATACTCGTACGGTTAGATGATTTTTAAAGATGGTATGTTTCATTTTAAAAGTGAAATTATCAAAAAAATTTTACTGACGCTTATTACGAAGTTGAAATCACATAGCAGAATAAGTCTCCAAAGGTTATTTTTTGCTATGAGAATCTTAAAACAATATTTACAATAAATTACTGTTTCTCAATTTGAGAACCAGTGTTATTTTCCTTATCAGAAGTCTAAGTACGTTTTTGTGTCATTAAGTTATTTAATAGTAAATACAAACTGAGTTTTAGGGCCGTTGATTCATAAAGTGGTTAAAGTCACGCCCATAACAATAACAAAAATAATTATATATTTCATAACTAGAAGACAAACATTTTTTTCATCTGGAAGACAAACTGATAATTCAGGAAAAAAAAGAGGAGTAGGTACTACGATCTACTGTTAGAAGAAATTTCAAGAACTGGAAATTATTACTGAGGCCGTATTAAAAATGTAAAGTTTACACCACACCCGTAACTCTGTTGGCATATCAAAACATATTCGTTCTGTTTTTCAACTTATTTTTAGTTTTGGTGCTCTGAAGTATGAAATTCAAGGTGAAAGAAGCTGATTACACGATTCGTTTTTTCGGACGTTTTGTGTTTCGTCTTTTTGACACATTGAGTGAGGGGTGTAGAAATGTAGGGGGAGTGAAAAAACGAAAGCACGTATGAAAATTGACGTTTATCAAAGTTCAACCAGAAAAAATCTCAAAATTTTCATTTCACAAACAAACAAATCCGTCCGATCTCTAACGCTGCTTACCGTCCAATTCATTTTGCATTATTCTGAAAGTATAGACATTTTTTGTATGTCTATTATTTTATTTTAAAAATACTTTGTGATACTCACTTAGTTTTGAACCGGGAACTTTTAAAACATGGAGATAGCCACTTCGCCGTATACAAAACTTGTGCCAAATATCAATAAGTTGAAACTGATTTTGTTTGGATAGCTTGTGTGTGTTTGCGGTACAGGGAAATAATTTCGCGGAGAATCTGCTCCACATGGGATTTTATTCCATCTTAAGTGGGAATCTGTTCCACTTTTCAAAGTGCAATTTATTCTCACCAAGAGAGGGAATTTATTGCACTTTTTAGTGAGAAAGATCTCCACTTGGAAAGTGGTGGAAAGTGCCCACTTGGTATGAGAATCAATTTCACTTCCTTTTCTTTGATTCGTTCTTAAGAGGTATTTTTTGTATAACATAAAGTCTTTAATGTTATTAGAACTGCAAAAGTATGATCCGCACATACCTCTTTTGAATACTCTTCTATATAAAGATGTCAAAAGATACAGTTAGAATTATTGTTGGATATAAAAGATAAATTCAAAGTTTCTTTAAATCCAGATTTTGTAAATGCAAAAGAAACTTTGCATACACCCAGCCTCGCACCTACCCCTAATCCTATTATGAGCCCGAGCAGTGAGGTTGCAGCATGCCCCCCCATACATATCTCACTGGGAATATTACGTTTGCCCGAAATTAAGTTTTCCGAATCACTTTTGCCCGAATAACGTCTTAGCGACTTATAAATGCAGATTCTTTAAGTACTAAAGAAACTTTACATACCCCAAATCCTATAATGAGCCCAGGTAGGGGGTTGCCAGGGGGCAGCATGCCCCCCCATACATGCCTCACTGTTTATCACCCAATTAGTGCATCGTTATTCGGGAAAACGTAGCCAACCCATCTTACTGTTTATTCGCCGCAATGCTAATACTATATTTTTGTAAATAAAACAATGACGGTTTTTATATTTATGAATTAACAATCTAATTCCAAATATTAGGTGGGACAAAATTCCACAAAATTTCAGGTGTAGTAAGTACCCTCTCGTCATGAGAATAAATTCCACTTAGAGAATTGGAACAGATTCCCACTTAAGATGGAATAGATTCTCATATGGAGCAGATGCCCGTGGAATCATTTCCCTGCACCGCTTTAAAACTGGTGTCACGTTGAAATGAACTGGCTTAGTGTTTCTTTAACCATGGCTTGTAAGTGTGTTTCAACACTGGTAGAGGGCTATTTAAACAGGGGGCCAGGTAAAATTAAAACTATTTTATTTAGATGGTCTATGCGTGTGTGTTTTTGTAACACTGGTGTCATGTTGAAATTAACAGACAGAGTGTTTCTTTAATATGAGGCCAGGTTAATTTCAACAGGTTAACATTTTAAAAATAACCATATAAAATGTTACTTCAACCTGATTCGCCGTAAAATAGAAACTCATAACCCGATCTCTGTTAAAGTTAGCGCTATATTCTTGTCAAAATATCTTTTTTACCATAATTCAGTGTTAAAATAACAGTTCATCTTCTTAAATCAACTTGAATATGGTAATATAGGTGCCAAGGCTAGTGTAATACTTAATATAAGGTCATTAAGGTCAGGCAAATTTCTGAAATGTGTGTTCAGGGCCCAGGTTGATTATTTACTTGAACTTTTTCTCTTAGTGTGGATTTTATCAAAGTGGCAAGACTGGTTTTAATCAACTTTTTATGCAAAACCTCTTTTAAAATGATGTATTGCGTATACCTACCAAAATTTTGAATTTTTTTTACACATTTTTTTTAATACTTATTAATTTTTGATGATTATTTGTTAAACAAGGGTTTTAAGTGTTCCTATATTAGTAAGTAGACATTTAAAAATCGCATTTATTTTCCTTAAATGAGCCAAACAAAAATGTATTTAAAAAAAATATTTGTTTATGGTAACCGCACTCTTTTTAAAATATGTGTGTTTGCTTTATGATTTTCTTATAAGTTAGTTGACAGTGACATATGACAGTCACTGTAAATTCATTTTTTAGTAGTTCAAAAGTTATTCGACAATGTCTACATATTCAGCTTTTTGTGCCACTGTGCGACGGATGACATGACAAAACTTACTTTGTTGGATTCTTTTATCAGTATACCCTATAAATTACATTTTATTAAAACATCGAAATTAGTGTTTTTTTATTTAATATCTACCAAACCAATAAAATTGCCCTATAAAAGAGTAATTCTACAAAATGTCATAATTTACAAAAATGCAACATGTTCTAAAACCCAGCTATGAGGGAGAATTTTAGAAAATTTATCAATGAACTTTTCATAATGATTGTTGTTATTTTTTCAACGTTTATTTCGACCTTGAAATTTTTTCTTAACCCATCCAAAGGAGTTTCAACTAAAAACCCATTTTGATACAAATTTAGTGTATATCCATTTTGTGTTAGGTAAAACAAGATTTACATCTAGTTTATAACTTATACGTTATAGGTTTCTACCATATTGTTTTAACTTACTGCAAACTCAAATGAGCTCCTCCGTGGCCAAGCACAAAAAAAAAACAACAGTTTTTCCAATACGTTCTAGGTACCTTACCTACTTCTTTCAAATTCCTTTTAGAAAACAAAATCGAAACTTTTGATGGAAAAAGTTTTCCCCCTCTCTTCATTCATCCCACCTTCCATCTTTCTCCATAAGACTTTGGTGAACATTTTTGCTGCTGCTCTCTTTAAAAAAAAAAATATTAAAACGAAAAACTGTTGTGTGGCTTAACTCAACAAACATAACTTGAAATCAAACTACGAGTATGTATGTACGAATGTACAGTTATACAAGTGAAAATCTCTTTATTTTCTTCATTTTTTGTTTTCAAATGCTAATTCCAAGTCCAACAAACTCCAAACGACATCCCCGTCACCCTAAGCTCTGAGATCTTTTCTTCTTTTCTGAAAAATAATGTTTTGAGGGTGAGATGGAAAATTCTAAATTCTTTACTAATGATGACATGCAAAGCGATCATTAGTCGGTGTTCTTGTTCAATTTTCACTTTTCAAATGGGAATTTCGGTTTTTGGTTCTTGGGTTGTTATAGAAAGACAACCTGAACCTGAAAAGCAATAAGAAGAAGAAACGTATAAATACAACTGCAAAAATGTCGGAAGAGGATGAAAGTTTGTCACTTAAAAATCATCTACCCCCAAACCCACTCCAAGCGCCAATGAGAATTTCATTCCAATAACGATAAGTATAAAGAAATGTTAACAGGGTGTACAAGGCTTTTAAAATGGCAATGCGATACCATGTCAGTTCCTTAATTCAAATTCAAAATAACCATTTGACAGCCCTATTTACATTCAAAGAAAATTTTGTTTTTTAGCTGGAGGTTATAAATTTGGTTTTGCTTTGCCTAACATTAAGCAGATATCAACTTTAAATGTTAGAAACAAAAAACGTTTGGATTATATTTTTAAGCAACAAAGTCTAATCACAAAATTTCATAGTTAAAATTGCTGAAAACCGTTCTTTCAAAACCTTTTCGTATCAAGACATTCACTTTCTAAACAGCGAATAAATAAATCTTCATAAAACCTATTTTACATATTCTTCGAACACCCTGTAGTAGGTAGGTCTTTGCATTTTGTTTAGAAATTCCAAATGAAAATTTAAATTTTTTTTCCATCTCCTTCTGTATTTTCCATTCATTTAGCCAAAACCAAAAATGAAACAGCACAATCTATAGATATGTACTAGTACATATTCGAGCAAAAAAAAAAAAAAAAAAGTTTGAGGTTCGTTAAGGGCACTGAATTGGAGAAGTTGAGCTCTATCCTAGAAAATGCGAAGCTCAAAAGTTTTTTGTAATTTTTTTTTTTTTTTTTTTGTTTTTGGTATTGTGAGTTATTTTTAGATTTTGATTTATTTCTTATTAAGTTCACATTAAAATGTAACATTGCTATCTGTGTGTCAGTTTATATGTGAGATATAATAATGTGGGAGATAGAAAGAGAAACAACGAACAAAATTATGCGGCTTTTATATGAATAATGTATTAGTTTTTCACTCTTGATTTAGATCTAAGAACTGGAAAAACTGACTAACCAGACGGTAGATGATGGGTGGGAAAACAAAAAGTTTAAAAATAAGATAGGCCTTAAAAATGTGTAAAGGTGAAGTTTTTTTTGGGTGGTTGGTGTATTACAGTTAAATTAAGCATAGCTAAATCAAATTGGGCTCTGTTGGCTTCGAATGTATTTAAGGAATTATGGTTAGATTTGTCATATAATTTTTTTTGTTCTGAAAAATAAGAGTTGGCAGAGAAAATTGGCTTAGTTTTCCAAATATTTATACGACTATGTGTATCATGTATCATGTATCATACATAGGTTTAACACTATTTGGATTCTAATTAAATCTCGTATTAGGAATAACAAAAATAATTATATAAGCAGTCTGTCAGATTTTGAGTAGGATGAAATTCTGCGTACAAAAAGAAAATGAAAACACTGTCAGAATGCCAGGGACAACATTTTTACACTAATGGTTTGATATGATAAAAACGATAACTTCAAGACGTTTACTAAATGAATAATAGATTTTTTCGAAAAAAGGCGAATTTTGGATTCATACAAAAAAAAATCGAGATAACAATCAAACATGACATTACGGGTGGCAAGATGTTGTCTGTCTGTTCGGCTACAGCCTACGCGGCTCAACCGATTTTCTTAAAACTTGATACATAGTGGTTATTGGTGATTTTGCCCAAATGTATTCATATCATTTTTTCTTAAACTAAAAATAACGGTATTTGCCATTCAATTTTTTTTGGCAAGATTACAAAACCTTATTTTTCTCAAAAACGGCTTTAAAACTTTTCTTAAGAAAAATTAAATAAATATCGTTTGGTAAAAGATACCTTTGGAGGGAAACCATTTTTCAAAAAATGGTCATTAATGGTACCTCCCAACCAATAGGGTTAGTTCGGGCATTATGGCGAATACCTAACCATCAAAACTCCAATACAAAGAAGAAGTATGCAAAAACTTCAGTCTTCACAGAACACGTGCCGAGTTACGATCGTAGGCCGATACGACTAGTTTTATGGAACAAAAAAAAGGAAACAAACAAAATTTACCGTTTCTGGGTTCTACAATAATTTATTTATTTCTTTATTTAACATCAATTAGAGATCAATACATCTTCAATTAGACTAGCGAAATAAAAACATAGTTAATAAATAAATAGTTGGTTACATATATTTATATAAAGATAAATATAATTATAATAAAATATGATATGATGCAATAAAATATAATATACATTTATAAGAAAAGCTAGTTTAAAAAGTACAACAGTAAGTTATTTTTTAAAGTTATTCGGCTTGTGTGAAAATTGAAATCAATATATATAGAAATAAGGTTAGTTTCTCTAATACAGCGGGTTATAGGTTCGTTGAGTGCATAATTTCGTCCGATGTTCATTTTCTCGTAGCAGAATGCGTTCTCTTAGATGTCGAGATGGTGCATAAATGTCAATCAACGATAACAAAAAAGGGCATTTAATATGATTGTTTAAAATATCACTTATGATCATGATTGAAAAGACTTTTCGTCTATTTGCAAGTGACTGAAGGCCAAGAAGCTTGCACCTAGTTGGGTAGGAGGGAGTTTCGATGTTCCAATCTAATTTCCATAACACAAATCGAGTAAACTTTTTTTGAATGTTTTCAATTCTATGGGAGTGAATGTTATAGTATGGATTCCATATCACACAACAGTATTCTAAAATTAACCGAATATAAGAAGTATATAAGGATTTGAGAGTATAAGGATCCTTAAAGTCCTTAGAATTACGTTTTATAAAACCTAACATGGAGTTAGCTTTGGCTACTATGTATTCCACATGTTTGACAAAGTTTAGTTTTGAGTCAAAAACCACACCAAGATCTTTTTTTTCCGATACTCTATTAAGAACATGGTTCTCAATTTTATATTCAAAGAAAACTGGTGAAAAGTTGCGACAAAAAGAAAAGCAATGGCATTTAGAGACATTTAAAAATAATTGGTTCACTTTACACCATTCTGTTAGCTTTAGGAGGTCATCCTGTAAAAGAAGACAATCTTCGATGGATTTTATGCATCGGAAGAATTTCAAATCGTCAGCAAAAAGAAGTCGAACTGAATTTAAAAAGATGTCAGGCATATCATTAATAAATATAAGGAATAGAAGTGGACCCAGGTGGCTTCCTTGGGGTACTCCTGATGTAACATTTATAGGGTTAGAGAGAATTTGGTCAATGGATACTAATTGTATACGACCTTTTAGGTAAGAAATAAGCCATTTCAACATACTTGAGTGCAAACCCAATCCCTCCATCTTCTCAATCAAAATAAAGTGACTGACTCTTCGAAAGCCTTTGCAAAATCGGTGTAAATCACATCGATTTGATGTCCTTCTTCGAGTTTATTCAAAATAAAATTGGAAAAAATTGAAAGCTTTGTGTTTGACTTTGTGTATCTTCGTAAGTATACAGAGCACATGTTTGATGTAAACATTGGAATGCAGAGTACAGTATTGATTTTCTTGTGTAACAGGAAATATTTAAACTTTTTTTTTGTTTAAAGTGCTGTCAATGTGTGTACATTGTGTAATATGGCGCATATGCGGTATGGGCATTATGGCGCCGTTGCGCCGTAATACCCTTATCTAGATAACATGTAAAATTGGTTTCACTCCTAATTTCTTTTCATTTCTGTCACATTCATGCGTTCTGTATTTAATAATAATAGATATTTACGAGGACGTACAAATAGCATTTAAGCTATAAGAATTAACCAATAATTTCAGATAATTATGCCGAATAACCGTAAAACAAAAAAATGATTGATAATATTTGCGCCAGTTATTTCAAAGACTGACAAAGACCTGTTCTGCATTTCAAAACACTTGTGAGGTTCGCCATTTTGTCCACAGGTAGGGCATTATGGTTTTCTTAAGCTATTTTAAAAATATTTTATTTTTTGTAAAAAACTTTAATTGTTATCATTGTTTTAATTTTTCATGTTTTGTTTATAACAAATTGAATACAAAACTGAATCAAAAAATGTTTACAGAAGCAAAGTTAATTAAGACTGAAGTTAAGTGCGCCATAATGTCCTAACTTACCCTATATTTATTTTCCATTTTCCTTAAAAGGGTTAGGTATTATGATTTCAATAAAAAAAATTTATACAGAAGCTTCTAAACAATGCAAATAGTTTTTCTTACTAAAATTAGAAAAAAAATGTTTTTTGGATTTTTAAAAAAATGTTAATTTTTTTTTTGATAATTAATTACAGTATAGGTCCAGTATAACGAATGCCAATATAACGAATGATCGATATTACGAACTAGACTTATCGAACAAATAATGAATTTCACAAAAATAATCAAAAAATTATAAGAAAAATTATTATTTCTGTTACGGACACAAATTTAGAAAATAATTTAGTGTAAACCGACTCTTTATTTGTATAATTTTATCGTTATTTTATCAAGTTTGTTTTGTTTTTCTCAATTTATACTCTCATCTCTGCTTATTTAAAGTATGAAAATTCTATTTTTTTATTTTTATAATGGATTTGAGAACACAAATGGGCTGTATTGGAAAATGCTAGATGATAAAGTGTTGAAAGATAAATAATAGCTACTTCTTTCTAGATAAAACGTGTTCAATAAACGAAATTTCGATACAACGAATGGACCTTGAACTGGATCACCACTGGACTTTCATATTATGAAAACTAAATAGCAGATTTTATAAAAGTCGGTATTTAGAGTTTTTTTTACACTTTGTAAAGCATTTAAAAAAAAAAAAAATAATACCTTTGAGTCATTTCATATGAAAATGTCGAAAAACAAAAACAAAATTGTACTTATAGCATTTTAGATTTTTTCAAACTTTGTGAGAATATTCCTTATGGTTCAAAGGCCTCATTTCCTTCCTGTCCCCATTGAAGTATTTGAAAATCGTCATTTTAGTGCATCAGTATTTTTGCTTTAAAAAAAATTCTATTGAAAATATCAAAACGTTTGATATGACATATTAAAGCTTAAGAAGAGTACTTATTGTGACTTACGTTTTAATTCACATAATCAATGTCAATTTTATCGCAGGAAAATATCATAAAGGTATTAAATGAATTTTATCTCAAAATGCACTAAGTGAGTTTTTACGACATTAAATAAATTTTTAAAAAAATTTTTTTTTTAAAACCGCTCCATGCTAAATCACTGAGTTTTGAACCTACCCTCTTCCATTTCGCAAATTTTTAATATGTTGTGGCATGTATTGAAAACAACTTGAACCACACATTTTTTTCAAATGGTAATTGACAAGTAATTAATATCGATATCTTAAAAAGTAGGGTATCACTTCATTTTCGTCTCTTAATGTGGCTTTAGGAAAATAATAAAAAAAAAAAAATATTCAAAGTAATAATAACCCAGTTACGTAAATACGTTTGAAAATTAAAATCTTTCATTTTCAAAAAGTAGGGTGTCGTACTTTCTTCGATTTAAAAATAAAACTTTTTTTTTTAATTTTTGTGTTTTTTTATTATCCTATGTATCTATAATTTCACTTTCTTGAATATTGTAATTCCTCAGAAATATTTTAGGACATGACTCTTTGATGTATTCCAAGAAAAAAATTGTGTGAAGGGAAAACTCTATCTTACCCGCACCCACCGAGGTAGAGGCTGTTCAATTTCTGAAAAAAATAATTTAAATGCTTTTTTTTTTATTTCTCAATAAAAAAATTTTTACATTTGGTTTACGGTTTTTATAAAAATATCAACTTTTATAAAAAAAAATTCACGATATTTTCAATAAATGTTGGCTTTGCATTTAATTTCTCAAAAAGTATTTACTAAGACAACTTGATTTGAAAACCAAATAAAGGAATAGAGTAAAAGCTTTCAAAAAATTAATAGCACATTTTGTTATGTGCTTTCTTTGATTTCTAATATTTTTTTTTGCTTTTAAATTTAATCTTTCAGGGGGGGTGAGATAGAGTTTTCCCCCCGCACAATTTTTTTCTTAGAAAATATCCAAGAATCAAGTTCTAAAATATTTCTGACTAATTATAATATTCAAGAAAGTGAAATTATAGATAGATCAAAGAAAAACAGATATTATAAATATTTTCAAAAATTGAAAAGAAAAAAATAGAAAATATTGTGGTCACAAATTGATTTTTGACTTAAAGTTTGCGTAATTAAGAAACGAAATTTTGATTTTTTTTTAATTGAAGAGGTCATACTTTTTAAAAATGACGATTTTAAATATTAAACGTAAATAACTGTGTTATAGTTACTTCGAATATTTTTTTAAATTTTTTTTTTCTGAAACTACATTTAGGGAAAAAGAAATATAGCCTACTTTAAAAGACATCGATCTAATCTGTCTATTATTAATTGAAATAAATTTTCTCAAAAATTAAAAAAATATTTACTAATTCAAAAATGCGTTTAAAGGTCGTAAAACCAATTCTTAAAATTATAAAAAATTTTAATTGCCCAGTGTATAATTATGTTTCCAAAATCTATTCCTTTCAAGAATATTTACTCCCAACCAAAATGCGACCGATAATCAAGGTGAAATATAACACATGAAGAAGTCAATTTTAACTAATTTCCCGTTGATGGTGTTAGTGTTAGCAGAATTTAAATACATATACCTAATTTTTGGTACAATATTAATGAGCCTAACGACAAGGGATTTTACTTTTGTAACAAATTGATGTTTGGCTACCCAAACTTTGGCCTTTGTATGAAAGATATAATCTGTTTTGGGTAAAATGAACTTGAATGATTGCTTTTTGGTTGTGAGACTTCTTGTCGATTTAAGTTTATTAAATTTAGGGTACGCCACAAATGTTTTTTGCTATACCTACCAATACAAATCGCATGGAAAATCAAACAGCCCCCTTTTTCACTTATTTGAAATTTCAAATTCCCCCTAAATTTATAATATAATAGGAAATGTACATTGTAGATTGTTATGTATTCCGCAAAGGTTCATACAAATTTATTCGAATTTCATATATGAATCTACAAAAAGTAATTAGAAAATTCTTCTCCTAATGGATTTAAAAAAAAATATATATTTATTTAAAATCTATTTTATTTTCAATTCTTTGCAAAAATGTTAAGTACTCAAAACAAGCATTAGACCTATAATAAACAAAAAAATGTATCAAACATCACAGAAGCAGAACAAAAAAAAAAAAATATTTAAATGCCTATTAACTGAATTACTTACAGTTGAAAGCACAAATTTCTTATCAAAGTGGTATTTCGGCTCAGGAATTCTCTGTAGACTGTAGATGATGATTTTTTATTAACATAAGAAATCATATAATTCTCCGTAGTGGTTGCATTTGTTGGTTTTTGGTGCGTTAAATTAAATTTTATCCATCACACTGGAACAATGTTATACATATTTTATACATTGCTACCTACTTTTTTTATGAATCTTAAAAATCGAAAATGTTATTAAAAAGGTTTCATAAGGAGATGGCGTTGGTGTATAATTTGGTTAATAAAAAATCGCTCAGACAAAAAACACACGTGCAACCCATCTGAGAAAGGAGCATAATTTAAATTCCGTTGTCAATGCCTTTTTGCAACAATGAACCACACGACAATTTTTTACTGTTGAAAAAGGGTGTGTGAGTCACCAATCTCCATCCTTTCGGTATAATTCTAAGGAGACTGAATCTCACCTCAACCTATCACCTTGCGAATGGTCTTTGCTCTTGAATAAAATGTTATGCAAAATTATTTAACACACGTAACTTGGCTGCTATAAACATCAAGAATACTAAATTATAACCCATATACATAATTAATTTGGTAAGTTTGCCTTACATTAACCAAGAGTTGATTGAGATGTTTCTACAAGTATGGTAGGCCTAGCTACCTCCAGGGTCCATGAGGTTAAAAATGAAAAAAAAATTGACTCGTACATAGTTTAAAAATAAAAGTTGACCTACCTGCATGTTATTTGCCTTTTCATAGCTTTTTTATGAAAGCGAACATTTTTAATTTACGTCTCTCGAAATTACCTAGAGGAGTTATGTTGTTTTTGTAGTAAGTGAGTGATATGTAGTATTCTTACGTTAAAGGGTCATTGACCTGGAAAAGCAATGATTGGAGTCATCATCAACCAAGGGCGTACGCAAAGGGAGACATGTAGGGGTGGTTGCCCCCCTACTCACAATATATTTTATACATTAGGCAATTTATATTCTCATTTTTTTTTGTTTATCCGATGGAAATCTTCAAAAGACACTCGGTAAGAATCGGTACCAAGTAGTGTGGGACTCTTACCGCACTAAAACCACCGGTGAATCAGGACCAATCTATGAAAGATCGACAAATGATTTTTCTTTCTTAATTTATCAGTCGCATTGTGGGAAGTTTAAGTTATAACACTTTCCATAGCTATTAGACCATCAGCTCATGAGGCTTGGTTCTTCTTAATCTCCGAACATTGTCTCGTACATTTAAGACGGTCTCCATTTCGGAGTTGGTATGACTTTGCAGTTGCTGATTGTGTGATACAGCGTGTTTTTTAACCACTTCTGTAACCATTTCAATTTGAAGGTCACGATGTAGATCGCTATTTCTTATATACCAAGGGGCATTTATAATTCCGCGAAGGACCTTGCTTTGGAATTTTTGGATGGGTTCAGCATTTGTTTTCTTTGTACAGCCCCATAGTTGGATGCCATATGTCCAAACGGGTTTCAGTACTTGCTTATATAACGTTAGCTTGTTCTGGATAGATTGGTCAGAGTTCTTTCCTAGTAACCAGTACATTTTTCTGTACTTCAAGTTAACTTCGTCTTTTTTCTTTTTGATGTGCTCTTTCCATTTAAGCTTCGCATCCAAAGTCATTCCAAGGTATTTGGCAGTATTGGAGTAAGGTACTGTTGTACTGTTTATAAGAATTGGAACATTGTTTATTATTTTGTTTGTAAAGTTTATATGCGTCGATTTTGTTTCATTTAGTTTGATTCGCCATTTTTGCGTCCAATCACTAACTTTATCGACTGCATTTAGCAGTTTTTGTGTAGCCTTCGTAACGGATTTATCTGGCACCAATATTGCAGTATCATCAGCAAAGGTGGCCATGATAGCGTTGATGTCCACTGGAATATCCCTTGTATATAACAGATACAGGGTTGGTCCTAGGACACTTCCTTGTGGTACACCGGCTTCAATTTTCTTTAGTTCCGAGTAATTTTGGTCGTACCGTACTCTAAAGAGTCGGTTCGTAACGTAGGATTTCAGTATTTCGTAGTACTGCCTGGGAAGATCCCTTTGCAGTTTGTACTCAAGTCCCAAGTGCCAAACCTTGTCAAAGGCTTGAGCAACATCTAAGAATATAGCCGAGCATACTTGTTTTTCTTCAAGTGCTTTTTCCACAACATCCGTAATCCGATGCACTTGGTCTATCGTGGAATATTTATTTCTAAATCCAAACTGATGGCTCGGAATCAGTCTTCTTTCTTCTATTATTCTGCTTAGTCTTTTCAGAAGCAGCTTTTCGAAAACTTTTGCCATGATTGGTATAAGCGAAATAGGTCTGTAAGATGTTATTTCTGTTGGTGGCTTACCTTGTTTAGGTATAACAATGACTTCTGCAATTTTCCAATGATGTGGCACATATCTTAGTTTAAGGCATGCATTTATTATAAATTGGAGTTTTTTGAAGGCTATAGAAGGCATTTCTTTCAAAACCTGAGCAGTTATTAGATCGTACCCTGGTGATTTTTTGTTGGACAACTTATGTTGACACATACTTCTTACTTCTTTGAGCGTGACAAAAGGAATTTCACATTCGTCGTTTCTATCAACAAACTGTAATGGATCTGTAGCTGTGCTTGCTGGAAATGGCTTAAAAACATTCGCGAGATGTTCAGCGAAGAGATCAGCCTTTTGTTTTGGGTTTCCGATCCATTTACCATCTTGAGATTTTACTGGCGGATTTTGTGCCTGTGGTCTTTTTTGGCGCTTAGCTGCTTTCCATAAGGAGTATTCCGTAGAAGCATCCGCCGTCAGACTATTCAGGAATCTACTAAGTGAATCACTTTTAAATTCACAGATTCTTTTCTTTAGTTCATTGTTAAGATGGTTAAAATCTGCCTTATCACCTGGAAATCTCGTAGCTTGCCATTTTCTTTAAGCTCTTCTTTTCTCCAAGATCAGCTCCTTTATTTCGACAGGATATTTTATTTCTTTTTCTCTTGAGTTCGAAATTGTTGGAGTACTTTCTTCTGCAGCCTGTTGCACATCAGCAATAAATTGTTCTACTTCATGATCAATCTGTTCAATTGTTTGCATAGGGGATCTTAGGTTTATAAAACTTTCAAGTTTATCTCTAACAGCATTTTAAAGCAAGATTTCTGTACCAAAACTGTTTTTGGAATGAGTTTGCCCCCCTCCCCTAACCAAAATTTTGAATACGCCCTTGTCATCAACCCATCATCGTTTAACAAGAGCACCATCGAAGCAAGGGTGGTTCTTCCAAATATTGCTAAGGAACAGTTTTGTTTTGTCCTTAAATCTTTAATCCTTTATCCCAATAAGATCGTATTTACCCCACAAGATATAATTTTTCTCTGTTATCTTTCAACACGAAGCAACTTTCATTACTTACCACTTTCTTAAATGGCATCTCCCAAACTAAACAAATTAAGGAAACTTTAACAATTTCTAAAAAAATCTTTAATCACCAAAAGAAACAGCCAAGTTAGAAAAACGTTAGCAATAACAGCCTCAGGAAATCGAAGCGAAATCTCTTGTGATCAAGAGCCGCTACCACAAATTGCTTAGGTTTGCTCGAAGCTTAAAGTTGCTTCATTATGCTAGCAACTTAAAATATATTGCAACTAAGGTTCCTAGTGATTGCTAGTAGCTATGCCTTGACTTTGGGATATTATCAAAAATGTAATGTTTGATATTTAAAAAAAAAATGTATGTCATCCAATTCCTCATTAAAATAAGTCCCAAAAGGAAATTTTATAAACGGCTCAGCCCTAGAAAATTTCGAAATAAAATTTTTTCTAACTACCACGCGATTTTCGGCACATCATTTGTGGGATATTTGTAAAAAATGTATTCCAAAAGGTGGTACAAAATCCAGTGGTATAGTGATCACTTTGGGGGCACCGAATTTAAAATTTTCTATTGGCCCCCTTTTCCTGAACTTGGCATAACCAAAGAAATTAATTTTTTTTATCAAAATAAGCTTCAATTAGCATATTTTAGAAGTATAACAATTAAGGAACAGTACATAAGTTATTTTTATTTTATGACGGTAATAAATTTGCCATTTTATGTGTACGGTAAAAGACACAAAATACAGTTTTTTTTAAATATTAAAAATATTTAAGAACCTGTTTAGTTTTTTCAAAAGATTAGGATTTAAGCTCATAAAATTATACACAAAAAAGATAATAACATTGTTTTCGTAAGAACAACCGATTTTGAGAAAAAAAACCTGGAAAAACGCTCGTGTGGCAGTTCCTCTCAAAATCTGTTGGTCTTACGAAATTTTAATAATTTTTTTTGATTAAATCGGTTCTTTCAGGTTTTTCTCTAAATAAAAATTGTATGAGAAAATATTAGCAATTTTTTCTAGTGCAGATTAATATTTACTTAACTTAAAGGAAAGTACTTTTTATTCAATATTTAAGGCGTTAAAACAAAGCTCCATACCAAAATTTAGTTTTTTCGTCAGAATTTTTCCTAATTTTGCCATTCTATCGTCTAATTTTCCTGGGCTTCTTGTACATGTTCCATAAAGAAACAAAGTGATTGCATGAATATGTAATCGATATTGTATGTACTATCTGGGAAATAATCCAAGGGGGAAGGGGGATGGGTCATTACCCCCTGGCCACCCCCCAGGTATTCAACAGTTAGTCGGAGAAGTATATCCAGATAGGGGGATAGGAGAAGAGAAGAAAGAAAACTAGATGCACAGTTCACACATTTAAGGTATTATCTTGCGCATGTTATGAGAAATGAGAACTGTCAGATGAAATTTAAGATGGACGTTCCTGTGCCCCCGTGCACTGTATTACAACAACAACATTGAAAAAAACATATTTTCTAAACTTATTTGCCGTGGGTAGGTACAAAACCTGTATAGGGCCCTATGAGAACCGAAAAACGCGTGCTCATAGGGGTGTGATTCTTACTACAATAAAACCACCTCCACTTCACGATTGCAACTAAGTTGAAATTTATCGAGGAGTTTATAGGTATTTTTAATAGAGTTATGTAACGTGTTGTTGGTTGCTTTCCGGTAAAAGTTCCTGCTTATTCTACGATTTTAAAGCGGTTTTCTGTTCATCGCACCAAGTCGCAAGGTTTTGTTCTTCTCAGACGAAGCACTAAATTTGACTCGTCAAGAATTTCAATAATCGTTGAATAAGCGTGTTCTAACCGGCAATTTCTTTGTTTTCGCGTGAAGTTTTTTATTTTCTTCGGAGCCGTAGGAATCGCGACATCCCTGGAAGATCTTTGTTTCTTATAAAGCTACCACGGACCATTTGTAAATAACCTAAGCAATTTATTTTCAAACGTTTGTAAGTTATTTAAGTTTGTATCGCAAGTACAACCCCAGAGTTATATAACATAAGTACAAACAGGTTTAAGCACCTGCCTGCATAAAATCAACTTATTTTCAATACTAAGCTTTGAGTATTTACCTAGTAGCCAGTTCATATCTCCTAATTTACTTCTTTGTTCTTCGCATTTCTTTTTTAAGTGCGGCTTCCATTTTAATTTTGCATCTAGAGTCATTCCCAGAAACTTTGCCTCATTTGCAATTGGAACATGAGCGGTATTAAGAAAGACGGCTATAATCTACTTATTTTTTTATACGTAAAGACTGCGTGGACTGAGAACTGACATTAACATTTTTAAGTGCGTTTTGTTGCAGCTTCGCTAGTCGTTTTGCCTACTGCTAGTATTGCAGTATCATCAGCAAACTTGGCTACAATAATGCCTTCTGTTTGAGGTATATCGCGTTTAAATATAAGGAACAGAACTGGACCTAATACACTACCTTGTGGTACCCCAGCAATCATTTCCGTATCTTACACGAAAAAGTCTGTTATCTTGATATCCGTTTAGAATGTTACAAAGTCCTTCAGGAATTTGTCTTAATTTTAATTTGAAGCCTTCGTGCAACACCCTGTGAAACGCCTGTGACACATCCAAAGAGTCTTTTCTTCAAGAGGTCTCTCAATTACGTCAGTAATTCTATGCACTTGATCAATTGTCGAATGCCTGCTTCTAAATCCGAACCGATGTTCAGGTATTAATTGTTTTTCTTCTATTACCGGTTGCAGGTGCAAGAGTAGTATTCTATCGAAACCTGTTGATATAATAAGAAGAAGCGAAATCGGCCTGTAAAACTTCTTTTCATGAGATGGTTAAATTAAATTTAAATTTATTTCCAAATTAGATACTGAACCCAAAAACGTCTTTTCTAATTTTTGTCACTCTGTAAATAAAAAAAAATAAGTTTAATATGTTTTGTTAATGATCTTACAAAAAATAAAAATCATCATTAGGAACCTTGTGAACATTTTAATAGGTGTAAAAAGATGGGTTTCCACATTTTAATAACTTTGAAAACATTAACCCAACATTATTATCTCGAACATTCAGTAAAACATTATTATATGAGTCATCATCGTATATATGTAGCTTTATTTAATTCAATTTTAGAATACATCCAACTGCCTCAAGGTAAATATACCTAATGAAAGCCTGTACCATCCAGAATGTTGTTGCTAGGTATTATTTCCTACCTAGCTACCAAGTATTTTGAGTATTTGTGTGTATATGAAACTCCAAGCATAAAGCATTTTGCCATATCAAAGAATCTCTCCAAAGTGATTTTGAAATGAAATTGCACCAATAAGCCATCAGTTAAAACACATATCTGTGTGTTTGTGTTTGATATAATTTCGAATTTATTTGCCAAAACCACACATATTTCATTTATGTACCTATATGAATTATATACATAGTGCAGATAGATGTGCATAAATATGTATAGGTATGGTCGGTAGATATGTTAGTTTCAAAAGTGATGATTCCATTTACTTCAATTAAAATAATGTTCATAGAGAGGACATTTGCATAGCACACTTGCATATGACTCAAAGAAGATTTGCACAGGAAATAGTTACCTTTGAGCTATGTTTATATAAATGTATGCTGTGAAATCTGTGCATGCATTTAATATAATAAAATTGAAGTCCTTTTGTAAATAAATATCTACTTACGCTTTGAATACCGTTCAGAAACAGTTGCCCAGAGGCTAAATTCACATAACATTTCACATATTATGTATAGTGGAAGTGCCATAAGACTGTAGCAAAACGATTTCGTTTAATGAATGTCCTGCCCGTAGATAGTTTCTTATTCCAGGAAATAAATTGTTATAAGAAACAAAGCTAACTGTTTTTTTGCTCGAATATCTTGAGAACAATCAAGGATATCGAATTCAAGCTTAATTATTATGCCAGAAAAACTCTGCAACATTCTATTAATAATAAAATGTTGGTACGACTGGATCGCACGTACTTGCTCTTATGTTCGAGACACTGAAAGTTAAGGAAAATTATATGTTAAGAGATGGAAATTAAAATTATGAAAGAAAAATGTTCAAAGGCTTAAAATATTACTAAAACAACTTCTTTGAGAATTTAAGATGTAAAAAGAACTTTTTTAATAATAAAAATTCTTAACTTAAAAGGATATTATTTAATTCTGTATAACTTCTACTGAAATAAATCAGCCAAGTAAAAGACTTAGCATTTAGGATTGGACTTGTTGGATTGACTTGTTGATTCAAAAAAGCTTTGAATGGCCTTTAGTCCTACAAATTGGGGTTTCGTCCGGCTAACTCACTTGAACTCATCAGTGACATAGCTATAGTGATGGTTTTTGTCATATTGCTTTTAGTTCAGTATAACTTATGCCATGGGTTTTTTTTTTTTAACAAAACACCACTGTAAACTATATTCAACAAAAAAATGTCGAGCTTAATAATTAGGAGTTTTTATCTTGTTGGATATAGTTTACATTCGCGTTTTGTCAAAAATCCACATAAGTTGAACTTAACTAAAATAGCGTATGACAAAGGCCCTCACTATCTCACTGATGCGTCAGAGTTAGGTAGCCAGATGAAAACCAATTTATAGGACTTAAGGGCATTAAAAACAACTTTGAATGAAAAAAGAACGCCATCTTTATTCTTGATTGAAAATAATTGTATGGAAACAAAATTTAAAACTTGTTAGGGCGCGGTTTTAAAAAAAAAATATTTTTTTTTTATATCAGTTTCTTCAATAAGAGCGCTCCATTTTTTTTTAAAATAAAACAAAACCGGTTTTGGATATTAATGGAATTCTTAATTCCTGTGAAAGTACGTTCTATTCCATTATATATGGAACTCAATTTCTTTTGCATGGCCCCCATTGCTTGCAGGAGTCCAGACGCTGAACCCAATTTTCGACGGTTCTCAAGCATAAATCGGCCGATACTACTGCAATTTCACGTTCGATATCCGTACGAAGTTCATCAATCGTCGCTAGCTTGTTGGCATAGACCATAGACTTGACGTAGCCCCACAGGAAATAATTTAACAGCGACAAATCGCACGACCGAGGCGGCCAAGCGACTGGACCATTTCGTAAGAAACCACGTTTTTCAAACTTGGTTTCCAATAAATTGATTGTGACATTCGCTGTGTGGCTTGTGGTGCCATCCTGTTGGAACCACATGTCCTCCAAGTCCATATCATCCAATTGGGGCCCAAAATATTTTGTTATCATTGAACGGTAGCGATCCCCATTCACAGTAACGTGCCGGTCTTGATCATCACGGAAGAAGTACGGCCCAATGACGCCGCCGGCCCATAAACCACACCAAACCGTAATTTTTTCGGGATGCAATGATGACTCATGGAATACTTGTGGATTGCTGCCTGACCAATAGCGCATATTTTGTTTATTGACGAAGCCATTCAGCCAGAAATGGGCCTCATCGCTGAAGATGTTTTTTCGATGAAAATCCGAATCATTTTCAAGTTGTTGCTCAGCCCAATTCACGAACATACGACGCTTCTGGTGGTCAATTCAGCTTCAGTTCTTGCGTCAATTTAATCTTGTAAGGATGTAGGCCAAGATTTTTTTGCAAAATTCGCCACAACGACGTCACAGAGATGCCCAACGCTTGAGAACGACGTGTGGGAGACTCATTTAGGCTTTCTGCAACTGAAGCCTCAGCGGCAGCAATATTCTCGACACTACGGGCACTTCTTTGTCTCACTGGCACGGGAACATTTTGTACTGTGCCTGTGGATTCAAATTTTTCCACTGGACACTCAATTGTTGATCTGCTAGGACGATTATGATGACCATAAATTGGACGTAGCGCTCTTAACGTTGAGGCCAATGACTCCGAATTTCGGTAGTAAATTTTAATAATTTCGACTCGTTGTTGACTCGTTGTTGGCTCGTATATCTTTCCAATATGAAATGGCAAACCTAACCGAAGAGAAATGTCAAAAGAGCGGCAAGAAATATGGCGTCGTTTGCTGTCACTGTCGCTCTACTTTTGTAGCGTCCCTTTATTTCTTATAGATACCAACCATAGTAAATATTTTTGTTAAATTTATTTAATTAACTTTTCAATGTACTAAGACTTATTTGTGTAACCTTTTGATGAAGAACTGAGTTCTTATGACATATTGTGCATTTCCTAGTTTCATAAAACTTTATTATGAATATCGTGTCCGGTGCTACTTTATCAAAATTACCATAATTTTCCAAAGCTTTCAAAAAATTAAATTGAACTTTTCCTCGCTGCTGCGACGAAAAACGTATAGCATTTTGCATTCATGTTAAATATTTATTTTCCTCTCTTTTGTGGTATTTATTTTTTTTTCTAATGGAACTCTTTTGCGTGAGTTCATTCAGTTAATTTAACTTTTAAACAGGAACCATATTATTTTTTTTCAACAAAAAAGGGAGGGCTAGGATTAAATTTATATTTTTGGTCTAACCACAAAGAGAAAATTTTTAAGTGAAAGTTTAAAATTAAATAAATATTGTCATGAATAGTTTTTAATATTTGTAGGTATATATATTTAAATAGTGTTATTTTCTACATGATGAATGGTACTATTTTAAAAGAAAGAACGAACGAAATAAAAACTATAGCTTCATCCTTTTATATAGTAAAAGAATATTTATGATGAAAAAGAACTTAGAAAAAAATGGGAAGGAATTAATTTGCATGGACAGGACACGAACCATATATTTGTACTTGCTTAAACTCCATTTCCCCAAATCTAATCAATTCCAAAAAAATTTCAAATTTTCAATCTAAGATTTTGGTCTTTAACTTTAGCTTTGATAGGGTTGATTCTACTTTAAAGGATCTCTTTTTTTACAATGCGTACACATATACGATTGTTTTTGGTTCAACACAAAATATAAATTTCCTTATAAATAACTGGTGTTATACGACCAACTTTTCTTCGTCAGCACAAGCTACCTTTACCTTTATTCTTTCCAATAATAAATCTCTTCTGTGTATTTGAATTAACCAAGGAATCATATAGATCAAAAACCAAAAAGTTCAAGTTATAAACAACAACTTTTTGCATAGTGGAAGACTCTTTTGTATTGCTAAAGTTCATTTCAAAGCCATAGTTAATTGGATGCATTGTGAAAGTTAAATTACCGTTTTTCATGAAGAAAAAACAAATGACTACTTGCTCTAGCAAAAAATATTCTCGATAAAAATATAACATAGAGAAGGTGTTTGCATTGAAGCTCTATAATTGACGACACGTTATACGTTGATACCTACTATGGTTTTCAATTTTAATTAAAAGAGATTGAGGTTTCAAAAGTTTATTATGGAAAGATATTAGAAATAGTAACTTATAAAGGGTGTTTTTTTAGACGTGTGGTCTTCAATCTGGCAATAATTAGTTCGAAGTTGGTCTTTTTGACAGCTGTCACTTGATTTATGCTCAGTTTGGTTTGCCGTTTCATAACGAATAGACTTACTCCTGAACAACGTTTGCAAATCGGGCAAATTTTTTACCAAAATAATTGTTTGGTTTCACGCGACGCATCGCGAAACATTCAGTTAATTTAAGGAAACTTTCGGTGAGCGCATTATCTCGAGTCGTGGGCCTGTGGCGTGTCCTACAAGATCGTGCGATTTAACACCACTGACATTTTGACAAGAATATTGTGTTAATTTTAACTGAGTTCGTGTTTTCTCAATTTGAATTTCAATTTGATCACAAATCGGTTTTATTTTGCTATTTTTACAATTTGTTCCTGTTGAATCTACCTTGGCCTCATGTTAAAAATCACAATCCTTGTTTATTTTAACGTGCCACCATTTTTAAAACGCACACACACAGAGTATTTAAATAAAATTATTTGAATTAAGGCTACTAGCTTCCTGTTAAAGAAGAATTCTGCCAGTTTATTTCAACGTGGTATCACTGTTAAAAAACACAGGCCATCCAAATAAAATGATCTAGATTTAACCAGTCCACCTTGTATAAAATAATAACATATTGGAGTTGGGGTCTATTTCTCCTCGTTAAGGCATGAGGGGTAGTTTTCTAAAACTTTAGCTCAAAACTGAGAAAAATTATTAAAAAAAAAAAAACGGGAACATTTACAATGCCATGTCTTGGCTTTTTCAAAGATTCCATTATAACGGGTGATTTTTTAGCTGGTTTGGTTTTGGCAACACTGGTTTTGACAGCTGACGTGTGTTTAGTACCTTGTGTCACTGTCAAACAGCTTCAGTTTGGTTTGCAATTTAACCATGGATCGTCTTACAAATGAACAACGCTTGCAAATTATTGAATTTTACTATCAAAATTCGTGCTCGGTTCGAAATGTTCATCGCGCGCTGCTTCCATTTTATGGTCGGCATTCTCGACCTTCTGAGCAGTCTATTCGGAAGATTGTGACCGAATTTCGCACCAAATTTACTTTGTTGGACATTAAACCACCAACACGTTTACGTACTGTGCGTAGTGAAGAAAATATTGCGGCCGTATCAGCTAGTGTGACAGAAGACCGCGAAATGTCGATTCGGCGCCGTTCCCAGCAGTTAGGCCTTTGTTACAGCACTACGTGGAAAATTTTGCGGAAGGATTTGGGCGTAAAGCCTTTTAAGATACAGCTGGTGCAAGAACTAAAGCCAGCCGACCTACCACAACGCCGAATTTTTGGTGAATGGGCTCTTGGAAAGCTGGCCGAGGATCCGCTTTTTTATCGAAAAATTGTGTTTAGCGATGAGGCTCATTTTTGGTTGAATGGGTACGTAAATAAGCATAATTGCCGCATTTGGAGTGAAGATCAGCCAGAAGCATTGCAACAGCTACCAATGCATCCCGAAAAAGCCACTGTTTGGTGCAGTTTATGGGCCGGCGGCATTATTGGGCCATATTTCTTCAAAGATGATGCGAATCGCAGCGTTACTGTCAATGGTGAACGCTACCGAGCGATGATAACAAACTTTTTTTTGCCCGAAATGGAAGTTCTTGACTTGCACGATATGTGGTTTCAACAAGACGGTGCCACATGCCACACAGCACGCGAAACAATGGCGCAATTGCGAGGCGAGTTTGGTGAACAGTTAATTTCACGTTTCGGGCCGGTCAATTGGCCGCCTAGATCGTGCGATTTGACACCATTAGATTATTTTTTGTGGGGGTATGTCAAGGCTAATGTCTATAGGGACAAGCCCGCTTCGATTGACGCACTGGAAGCCAACATCCATGCATTCATTCGTGAGATACCGGCCGATATGTGTGAAAGAGTATGCCAAAATTGGACTCAGCGGATGGACTACCTGAGACGCAGTCGCGGTCAACATTTGCATGAAATTATCTTTAAACATTAAATTGCAAGGTTCAAACTATCGATTCAAATAAATATTTCATTCATTTTTTTGTTTTTTTTTTTTTAAAGTTCTAAGCCTCTTAAAAAATCACCCTTTATAAAATGCCTTCTAAAAAAAGTTTTTATTTTAAACAGTTTTTGTAAAAATAATTTTAGTCTAAAAATTATAATTTATTATTTTTAATTTAATTTTTCAGTTTGAAAATTATTTTTTAATAGATTTGTGGCCTTAAGAAAAGTTATAGCGTGGTATTGTTAGTGTTCCTGTTTTTTCTTAAAAATATTTTTTTCTGCCTTACGGCAAATTTCTAGAAAATTACCCCTCCCACCTGAACTTAGGGAAATAGACCCCCTCCAATAAAATTTTTTCTCATCTGAGTCTGATCTATACATTCTGATTTTTTGTTCGCGTGGTATAAGAATAACCCTAATCCCCTAATTAGTGCCTAAAAGTAAAAATGGGGGGATCAGGGGGGTGAAATAAAAATCAGAAAAAATAAAAAAAATTGTTTCTCAATGTTTTGAATCGAATGAGGGCTATCCAAGAGTATGTCCAATTTTAGGACCACCCTAACGTATATAGTCATAAATTTCTATCCTTTAGAGATGGGACCTAGACGCATGGATTAATAAAATAATATATTCAGGATACAGCGTTGATTCAACAGTGAATAATATTAAATTAACAAGATTGTCATGTGTAGCTTACAGGACTGGAATTTAACTTGATTTTCTTATAAAATTAACTAGATTTTCAGGTTAAATTAACAAGATTTTCAGGTAAAACTTACTGTAAGACTGTTAAGTTTAATTTAAAGGCAATGTTCAAATTACAAGATAACAGCTGCAACCTTTGTTGATTTTACATGACAGTAAGTAAGTAGGTATTTAGTCAAGCAGTCTTAGCTTAAAAGTTACAACCTGAAAATCAGGTATAACACACCAAAAATTGATTTGATCAGTTATACCTACTTTTTTCTTTGAGTGAAGGCCTTTTAGTTTAGACTAAAAGGACACTTAAAGAATGTCAAATAATATAGCTTTGAACTTCTTCTTTATTTGGATTAAACATAACTTCAGTATATTCAAAAAAAAAAACTTGCCGAAAAAAATTTCATATGAAGTTATCAGGAGAACTTTATCGAAAATGAAGATAAACTATCTGAAGAGGTTTAGTTGTTAAGAACTAGTTAATTAGTTACGCAAAACAAAATTTTTTTCCTAAAATAATTTATTAATTTTTTAATATTTTTAATCAATTTATGTTTGCGTGCCTAAATAATTCAAAACTAGGTCATTAGTTCTCCGCAGCAAAATTTAGATTTCAAAAAAATATTTCTTATATGGTTCCACTGGAGGATGGCAATTTGCCATTGACGTTGTTAAAGGCTGACCACGATACCAAACATAACGATACTTTTGTAAGTATCGTCTCAGTCTCACATAAACTAGTCTCGGTCTCAATCTCAATATCACTCTCAGTTTCGGTCTCGGTGTGAGTCTCGGTTTTGGACTCAGTCTCGGTCTCGGTCTTGGTCTTGGTCTTGGTCTTGGTCTTGGTCTTGGTCTTGGTCTTGGTCTTGGTCTTGGTCTTGGTCTTGGTCTTGGTCTTGGTCTTGGTCTTGGTCTTGGTCTTGGTCTTGGTCTTGGTCTTGGTCTTGGTCTTGGTCTTGGTCTTGGTCTTGGTCTTGGTCTTGGTCTTGGTCTTGGTCTTGGTCTTGGTCTTGGTCTTGGTCTTGGTCTTGGTCTTGGTCTTGGTCTTGGTCTTGGTCTTGGTCTTGGTCTTGGTCTTGGTCTTGGTCTTGGTCTTGGTCTTGGTCTTGGTCTTGGTCTTGGTCTTGGTCTTGGTCTTGGTCTTGGTCTTGGTCTTGGTCTTGGTCTTGGTCTTGGTCTTGGTCTTGGTCTTGGTCTTGGTCTTGGTCTTGGTCTTGGTCTTGGTCTTGGTCTTGGTCTTGGTCTTGGTCTTGGTCTTGGTCTTGGTCTTGGTCTTGGTCTTGGTCTTGGTCTTGGTCTTGGTCTTGGTCTTGGTCTTGGTCTTGGTCTTGGTCTTGGTCTTGGTCTTGGTCTTGGTCTTGGTCTTGGTCTTGGTCTTGGTCTTGGTCTTGGTCTTGGTCTTGGTCTTGGTCTTGGTCTTGGTCTTGGTCTTGGTCTTGGTCTTGGTCTTGGTCTTGGTCTTGGTCTTGGTCTTGGTCTTGGTCTTGGTCTTGGTCTTGGTCTTGGTCTTGGTCTTGGTCTTGGTCTTGGTCTTGGTCTTGGTCTTGGTCTTGGTCTTGGTCTTGGTCTTGGTCTTGGTCTTGGTCTTGGTCTTGGTCTTGGTCTTGGTCTTGGTCTTGGTCTTGGTCTTGGTCTTGGTCTTGGTCTTGGTCTTGGTCTTGGTCTTGGTCTTGGTCTTGGTCTTGGTCTTGGTCTTGGTCTTGGTCTTGGTCTTGGTCTTGGTCTTGGTCTTGGTCTTGGTCTTGGTCTTGGTCTTGGTCTTGGTCTTGGTCTTGGTCTTGGTCTTGGTCTTGGTCTTGGTCTTGGTCTTGGTCTTGGTCTTGGTCTTGGTCTTGGTCTTGGTCTTGGTCTTGGTCTTGGTCTTGGTCTTGGTCTTGGTCTTGGTCTTGGTCTTGGTCTTGGTCTTGGTCTTGGTCTTGGTCTTGGTCTTGATCTGATCTTGGTCTAGGTCTTGGTCTTGGTCGTGGTCTCGGTCTTGGTTTTCGTCTCTGTCTCTGTTTTATTCTTGTCTAGTTTCAGTTTCCTCTCAATGACACCTGTTTCAAGTCTACACTATCTTTCGATTTTAAAGGAACATTAAAAAAAAATGGTATAGACGCACGACCCGTCAATGTATGTGCCAGATAAATGCATCAGTACTTTATTTTGATTTTGTGAAACACAATGCCGTAGGTATAGAAAGTTTTATCGATATCAGGTTTTTCAATTAATTAAATCTGATTTATCTAATTCTGAAAATAAAATAACCCAGAGTGAAATCAAATACAGTTTTTTAGTTGAGGATCAAGGGTATCTTTCAGTAGTTTTATTGAAAGCAATTTGCAACACTATCACCCATTTAAGCCTTTCCCTATCTACAGCATAGATCTATGCGCCAGCTGGGCGGCAGCTTACAGAGGCACCAAGTCCATGTGTCTTAAATTTTTCGTACAATTTCCGACACTTAATAAAATAAAATAAAATAAAATAAAATAAAATAAAATAAAATAAAATAAAATAAAATAAAATAAATAAAATAAAATAAAATAAAATAAAATAAAATAAAATTAAATAAAATAAAATAAAATAAAATAAAATAAAATAAAATAAAATAAAATAAAATAAAATAAAATAAAATAAAATAAAATAAAATAAAATAAAATAAAATAAAATAAAATAAAATAAAATAAAATAAAATAAAATAAAATAAAATAAAATAAAATAAAATAAAATAAAATAAAATAAAATAAAATAAAATAAAATAAAATGAAATAAAATAAAATAAAATAAAATAAAATAAAATAAAATAAAATAAAATAAAATAAAATAAAATAAAATAAAATAAAATAAAATAAAATAAAATAAAATAAAATAAAATAAAATAAAATAAAATAAAATAAAATAAAATAAAATAAAATAAAATAAAATAAAATAAAATAAAATAAAATAAAATAAAATAAAATAAAATGAAATGAGATGGATGCGGCAGTTTCTCATTTGGCCTTTTGCAGTTCTTTCCTCTTAAAAAAAAAAAATTATTTAATCTCCTACTTTTCTGTAAGATAGATGCTAGGTATTTTTTTTTATGTATTTTCATAACGAATAATGATTGTTTTTTTAGTCTTCCTTGTGCAATACCTCTCATTTTTTTTTAAAGAAATTAAATTAAAAATTCAAGATTTTTAGAATAGGACTTTCATGCACAAATTCACTTAAAAAATCTGAAACCATAGACGGAACTTAATAGTTGAAGCTGTGCATAGTGTCTTTGTTAAGCAATGTTTATTTTCGATAATCTAATGTGTAAGGCTGAAAGTTGCAAAATAGGTAGTTTCAAGAGATGCAAATTCATTTAAAAGTTTGATTCTAATCAAGTATATCTTTTTTTTAAATCAAAATTTTTCCCAGGTTCCGAAAAATCTGAATATCGATATTAAGATCACACCACAAAACAAAAGGCCATAAATGACGTGAGTTAGCTCGAAGTTAACTTTGAATCTAAATTGACGGATGAAAAACACATTACAGGGGTTAACTCTGAGCCTATAGGTTGACGTCACACTGAAAAACTGGCCCTTAAAAGTTAAATAAATTGTCAAAAGAACGGTTCTATCAATGGCACTGGTTATTTAAATAATGCGCTTGTTAAAATTGTTACAAAAAATCTTAGACTCAATTCGGAATAATCGAAAATGGGTATTGCAGTGGGTGTGGACTTTGCTTAATCAATACCTTATAGCTGTGCTAAAGCATAACAGAACCAACTCTTAAAATTTTATGCGAAATGCTTAGAGACGTTCCCGAGAAACAACACATAAATTGGGTGGCAGTAATGGTCGTTATTTACTAAATCACTTATTTTTTCTGTTTAAAAGAAGAAGCGGTGAACATTTTATCTAAATCGGTGGAGCCGTTTCCATGAAACCATCAATTACAAGAACATTATTCTTATAATAAATTGAATTTTTTTAAAAAATAATTTTTGTGATGATACCAAACGATAGTACCAAGAGAGTCTGTGAATTTCGGTCCAAAAACTCGGCATCGGCTCGATATCGTTTAGGATTCTTTGGCCCTGGAACCTTCTCGGTCTCGTTTCAATGTCTAATAAAAACCAAACAGTACCCGAAACTTTTCGGGCATCTTGACGAACCCTTACCAAGGGCGTACGCAAGGGGGAAAGGTAGGGGTACTTGCCCCCCTAATTACAATATATTTCATACATTGGGCAATTTATCTTTTTTTGAAAGTATTTTAAAGCAAGATATCTGTACTAAAACTATTTTTTAATGAGGTTACACCCCGCTAACCAACATCCTGATTAAGTTTTCCCCCTCACCGGGATTTTACGTACGCTCTTGGCCCTTACGATGTTGTTTTAGAAAGAACTCGAAAATTAGTTTCTGGTTTTCAATACCTAATTTATGTTTTTTCGCCCTTCCTTATTGTTTTTTTATTTAATCAAAATTTATAGAATTTATATCGAAAATGGGCTTATACATAATTATTTTCCACTCTAAGATTAAAAAAAGCACCTTAGGAATGATTTTTTCACAAAATTTATGAAATGAATGAGTGTCATACTCAAATTCAGAGATCTAAAATTAATTTAAGGTACTCTTTCTTAGATCCTGTTTTTTTTCTGTTAACAAGTACGTACTTTCTACCTTTATATTCTATGAAAGAAGGCCTATGCAAAAACAAAATGAAAGCTACACTGAACCACGATTTCTTTAATGCTTTATTAAAGTTTAAGCTTTAATAATAATGCTTGAAATTCGCTCAATATTATATTTTATTTTTTTATATTTCGCCATAGAATCACTGACTTCCTTGGCAAAGTTCATGAAAGTCATTTCATTTAATTAATTTTTCCTTTTGAACTGCTATACTTTAGTTGGTAGTTGTGCCCATTAACACCTGCATACTTGAGATTTGAATTCTTATTGCCTTCGTGCCACAATCACACAGAGAGTATCTATGAGTAGGTATATATGCTAAATGTGTACTAATCCTTTTTGTTAACTCCTCTACATATTATACGAAGTGGCGAAAATTTCCCTCTGGTATGGTATATGTACGTCTGTGACTGTGTTGATGTTAATGTGTGACATCCTGTGTATGAGACAATAAAAGTCTTGAAATGAAGTCAAAGGCAGGTTGAGAACATTGTCATCTCACTCATTTCAAAAGAACTCATTTCAGAAAGTCTTCATATCGTTTGTTGGCTATTAAGGCTGTCTAGTTTATGCATATGGCCCGCAATTATTTTCGCACTAATGGGGGATCGTTAGTAGAAAGAGACTGTTTAAGGGTTTTTTTTCTTTGGTTTTACGATTGTGTTTTGTATGTATATTTGTATATGTATAGAGGATGGTTTTTGCCTAGTGTTGGTATGTGAATAAAAATGATGAGAATTAAATGCCAGGTTTTTGTACAATTGTACATCCGCATAGCTAACATTATGAGGACTTAAAAAGTGATTTAACGATGATCCGCATCTCTCGTGCAGAAAAATGCTTCGCAATATCTTATAGAACAGAGTTTTTTTTGTTTAGGACAAAGACATGAATTTAAGCTTTAATAAAAAATTTCATGAAATATTTTTGGGGTATAAAATTGAGTGAAAAAGGATATATGCCTGGGTGAAGCGACTGAATATAATTCAATTTTGAGTGAAGTTCTTTTGAATTTTTAATTGAAATTCAAAGCATAGAACCGAGGTTCATACTAAATTTTAAATTTTTAAATTAAACTTAACAAAAGGCACTTACATTTTTCAAACATTTAAAGCTCTTGGAATTGAAAAAAATCAACATTAAAGGTATCTTACCATCTACATGCCCATAAAAAGTGCTCAAAAAATCTGCAATACATTTTAGAACCAATCACTTTCAGTCCAACTTTTTTTTCCTTTTAACTTTTTCCTGATTAGGTTAGGTAAACCATAAAATTTTAAAAGCATTTTTTCCTTGTGTAGGACAATTCATTTAAAATGTCTTCCATTGATGATAAATTCAGAAACTAGAACAAAAGAATACATGAATGAACTTAAGACGATTTTCTCAAAATATAATGAACCAAACCAGGGGTCTGTTTCACCAAACACTTTTCACTTTTCACTTTGCAACTTTGCAAAAAAATAATTTCCTGCAAAGTAAAAGTGCGAAGTGTTTCAAAAAATTTGCAAAGTGAAAAGACTTTTCAATTTTTCAGACTATTTTTGCAAAGCGAAAAATAAAAATGTTTCACCAATTCAAAAAAAGAACTGCATTTGGATCCGCATTTTGAAAAGTTGCAAAGTGAACCTTAGAATTTATCATTGGCACTTTGACATTAAATTGAAGTTGAAAGTAAAAGATTTTAAAAAAAAATAATTCAAAATGATTCAAACAGACAAAAACAAACAAAGTTAGCCGTCTTGGAGGTATGAAATATCGGGTTTTTCAAAAAGAGCGCTATAAAAGTTTTTTAAATACAACAAAAACTGTTTTGGATATCAATGAAATTCTTTATTCCTGTGAAAGAACGTTTGATGCCATTATGTATCGAGCTCGATTTCACTTGCATGGCCACTACGGACACGCTTGCAGATAGATGTTCAGACGCTGAACCCAATTTTCGACGGTTTTCAAGCATAAATCGGCCGATACTGCTGCAATTTCACGTTCGATATTCGTACGAAGTTCATCAATCGTCGCTGGCTTTTTGGCATAGACCATACACTTGAGGAAACACCACAAGAAATAGTCTAACGGCGTCAAATCACACGACCGAGGCGGCCCAGCGATTGGACTATTTCGTGAGATAACACGTTCTCCAAACTTGGTTTCCAATAAATTGATTGTGACATTCGCTGCGTAGCTTGTGGCACCGCCGCCGTCCTGTTTGAACCACATGTCCTCCAAGTCCATGTCATCCAATTGGGGCCAAAAATATTCAGTTATTATTGAACGGTAGTTATCCCCATTCACAGTAACGTGCCGGTCTTGATCATCACGGAAAAGTACGGCCCAATTACGCCGCTGGCCCATAAGCCACACCAAATCGTAATTTTTTCTGGATGCAATGATGACTCATGGAGTACGTGTGGATTGCTGCCTGACCAATACCGCGTATTTTGTTTATTGACGAAGTCATTCAGCCAGAAATGAGCCTCACGCTTACGTTAAACTTAATAATATTTTAAAATATCCATTTGAAAAATAAAAAGTAATTGAGTAGGAAATATTTTAAAGGTGACATATCTCCCGTGCTGCCATATTGCCCGACTTTACCCTACACCACTGCTCATTTGCATGGATTCATACTGCGAAAAAAACATGTGGTGCATTCCCGTGTGAACTTTGCTTTACTGTTTTTTTTTTTTGGTCAATTGTTTATGAAATTTCCGGAGGGAAATGTTTTCTTTTTTGAACCCATCTTAGGTACATGCCCAAACTTTAAGCCTCACCTTATGCAAAACACCCTAAATGTATGCATGAAACGGTAAAATAAAAAAGCCTTTAGACAATATGCAACACTTTGATGCAGTTATAGTTCCTAAAAGGTTTTCAAAATAATTAATAACGAAAACATACAAATACCTATGTATTTCATTGCGTATTTTTAAAGCTGTATAAAAACTAACTCTTTCAGTTAGTAAATAGAAACATTTTTCAAGCTTCAACTTCTATCAACATTTCAGACTGGTAGATCCTTCAATATTTTTCACACCATTATTCGAAAATGAAAAGCTTCATTTGTTTTTCAAAAAAAAAAAAAAAATATTATGAATTGATGATAAATATTCTACCTTGACAGGCGACTAACATGTTGTTTATTTGAATGATTTTTGTTCAAAACAAGAACACAAACTAAACGACAACATGTGCATTCATTTTTTCTCTTTTGATAAAAATACACTCGTACCTAAATCATCCTCCACGTACCTTAGCACGAGAAGGATATTTTTTTTTTCGGGTAGCTATGTCTCCCCATTTAACATAGAATTCCCGTCTATACAAATATTCATACACACATTCCTACACCTATGTATACGTATTTGCACGGTATGTAGATTGTAGATACAACGATGATGTGAAGAGTTTTGTTAACAAAGTCATTGGGAATTGTCGAATCCGGCCAATATTCACCTTAAAAAACACTTGTCTGTCGATGGTTCTTCCAATTTCGTTTTTATCATTTTTTATTTTTATTTATTTTTTTACGAAAGGTATTGATATTGGATTTGAAAATATTAACAAAAAAAAAACCAAGAGTATTGATTGCTTTGCAAAACTAAAATAGTCGGTTACAATTTATAACTTGTCTCAATATTGAAGTGTTGAATAAATAAATATATAAGTGATGTAAAAAATCGTGGTCCTAGTGACGTCATACTATCAACACTTTCAGTATACCTCCATGCTGTAAGATGACATAAATAGAGGGACATTACAATTCTCTTCCAAATCACTTCCCTGCAAAAGGCTATTCCCCTGGAAAAATATTGTTAATTTCACAAAAAAAAAATAAATTTGGTGGCACAACAGCTCGTGAAGAACCAAGGCCTAGTGACTTACAACTCTCAACCATTCCTGTGTGCGTATTTTTGGCAGGAATGGAGGGGACCTACAATTTTTTGCCGAGTCCGAACGGCTAGATGAGAAGCACTTATTTATGACAAGTATACTCTTAGAGGATTTGTCATTTCCTCGTAAGAGGCAGTACCTCGAGAAAAAACAATTCTCTTTTTAGGTGGCAGCGCTGGGAATTGAACCGAAACCTTCGGCATGACAGTTCAACGCACTAATCATCACGAGGTACTACACAATAATATCTAAAAAGATCCTTCGTGGCATATCGAATCATGGTCAATTTTATACAACCCCGTTGAGTGTTTAACATTTTAGTATACGGACTGGTAGGCCTTATAGAATGAGTTCACTTGAGGCAGGTGCATGAATGTCTACAAACGAGAGTCCAATATTTAAAAGTAGAAGTATGTGTTTATCGTTGTTGTTTTTATTTTTTTGAAGGCTTCCCTCCTGTTCTGGGTGTGACATCAGTATATCTCTAGTGGTATAGGATGCTAATTTCCCACGAGATTCCAGCTTTATTCAGGATTATTGCTGTATGAACATCTTTCTATATACCAGATCCGGAAACCTGATGAAGGTACGTATGGGAAATATAGAATATGCTTCAGCCTTTGGATAATAAATCTCTGTTTTTTGGTAGAAAAATGCCAGGGCCATTATTGTCTAAGTTGTTTTGTGGGACATGTAAATAAGTGTATTGTTTTCTGATCAAAAAAAAAATTTTACATGATTATACCTGGGGCCCGATTCACCAAATACTTTTCACTTTTCACTTTGTAACTTTTCACTTTTACTTTGCAAATTCTATTTCACCAAACGCAAATTTGCCAAGGCCAAATTATTGAAATGAAAAGTTGAAAAGTTTTTCTCTTTGCAAAATACGTTTCACCAAATTCAAATTTTCAATGTGAAAAGTTTTTTTCTGCAAAGTGAAATGTGTTTTTATTGTGAAAAGTATTGGTTTTTTTTTTTTTTTTTTGTTTCAGCACACAAATAAACTTTCCAAATTATATTTTGAATTTTGAAGAGCTTTTCATTAATATGAAGGAGAAATTTTTGTTTGCAAATAAGCGTTTGTTGTAAAAAGTTGTCGAATCGAATAATAATAAACAAAATGAACCGTATTCAAAAATTTTTTGAAAGCGAAAGCCTAATTTATATATCCATGCGAAGTGTAGTTTTCAAATGAAAAAATTCTTTTCTTTCCTAGGAGTGAAAAACTGTCAAAAACAAAATGCAATTATTTTGGCGACAGGGAGGAATAAATTTATCCCGAAATACATGCAACTCAATTGGCTTTTCCAATAACCAAAACTATTATTTTGCAAATCCTTTGGTGCATAAGTTATATATTGATGTTTCATGGCAAATTTGATTTCACTTCGCATGGAGCATGAACTAGGCAGAAAAATCAAATAATATGAGTTAGTATTGGAGTTAAGAATTAATTTTGATATCGATAAAAATGTTTTAAAGTTTCTTGCAACAACTTTTGTGTACACTAAATTAGGCTTGGAATAAAGCATATTATCACAGTGTTGCATATTTGCACGGAATAAGCAAATCAGCCGTCTGCAGAGTAGTTCGAGTTTGCTGTCCACAAAATCTTTCAGATAAAGCATCGAAATTTTAAAAGGGTTTTTCAACAGGGACGCTACAAAAGTAGAGCGACAGGGACAGCAAACGACGCCATATTTCTTGCCACTCTTTTGACATTTCTCTTTAGTAAGTTTTGCAATTTCATGATAAAAGATATACGAGCCAACAACGAGTCGAAATTATTAAAATTTACTAGCGATATTCGGAGTCAGTGGCCTCAATGTTAAGAGCGCTACGTCCAATTTATGGTCGTCATAATCGTCCTAGCAGATCAACAATTGAGCGTCTAGTGGAAAAATTTGAATCCACAGGCACAGTACAAAATGTTCCCGTGCCAGTGAGACAAAAAAGTGCCCGTTGTGTCGAGAAATTGCTGCCTCTGAGGCTTCAGTTGCAGAAACCCCAAATGTGTCTCTCACACGTCGTTCTCAAGCGTTGGGCATCTCTGTGACATCGTTGTGGCGAATTTTGCGAAAAGATCTTGGCCTACAACCTTACAAGATTAAATTGTCAGGCAGCAATCCACACGTATTCCTTGAGTCATCATTGCATCCGGAAAAACGGTTTGGTGTGGCTTATGGGCCGGCGGTGTCATTGGGCCGCACTTCTTCCGTGATGATCAAAACTAGCACGTTACTGTGAATGGGAATCGCTACCGTTCAATGATAACCGAATATTTTTCTTAAACTAAGAAACATTCTTTAAGTACATATTAAATCATGAAACATCAATTTGTTAAAAAACTACAGTAAACAAGAGCTAAACAAATTTTAATTATTAAATTTTCTTCTTCGGAAAAAGATTTGCCTTAACGACACATGCATTTTAAGAAAATCATTTGATTGATAAAAAGATAAATAAATTAATAAATTATGCATATCTACAAAAAACAAAACAATACTTGGGTAACCCTAGCTATTTGTATTCTTCTTGGTTATTTAACTTCAAACTGACATTTTTTCAAATTTGACATATGTACGAGCACTTGGCATTTGACCCCCAGTTTGGCACCCAGTACAAAACAGCCACCCGAAATTTCTCGGACTAAATCTGGCAAATAGAGAAAATTTTTTTCTCTCTCATGAGCGCTCTCTTTGGTCCGAAAAAGTACAAACTTTCACTTGGGGAACGACTTCGCACTAAAAATGACTAAATCTGGCGGTTTCAAACAGAAACTCGCTCGGGAACACACCTATTATGAAATGGCAAACCATAAAGTGAGCATAAATCAAGTGACAGCTGTCAAAAAGAGCAACTCCGAAAAAAATATTGCCAGATTGAAAACCACACGCCTAAAAAAAAAATTCCCATGAATACCTATAAGCTATAACACAAGAAAAAATTACTTACAAATAATGTGTAATTGAAAATAGTAATGGATTTTTCAGTTTTTTAGGTTATTTGAAGGAATGTATTGTGTTATTTTCATTAAAAGCAATTGATTTCTTGAATTGTAATTAATTTTGTATTTTTATTAATTTAAAATCACGTTAAATGTTATTGACAAAAGCAGTAAGTTTATTAAATTTTTGTGTGAATTTATTAGGTACTAAAAAAGTTATCCATTACAATTACAAGAAATTTGAAAGCCTATTTTTTAAGATTTCATTTTTTCAACTTGTACAAACTAGGGTCTAAATAAAGAAGAATAAAATCTCATGTGAAGTTAGAAATTTAATGAATAACCAAGTACCGAAAGATTTCTTCTTGAAATTTGAATAGAAGAAAAACGACTTTAAATTAAAAATTATTCCAAGTTGGCTAGACATATTTCCATGGGATACCAAAAATTGTATGTCCTTACATATAACAAAAGGCTACCTATACTACCTACGTGGACTACTGCATCTATAATTGAATTATATTTTTTAATTTAAACATTTTTTCTAAGCGCAGAATATTTTTAAGAGATCAGAAAGGATGGTTTACAAAGGACCTTCGCCTATGGTGTCAAAAGGTTTCATAAAAAAGTATTCTTTATATAAGTGAGCGATAAAGGAATTCATGAAATAGATGTTGAACATTGCAAAATTTCCCAAGGCTTTGTTTACTATCCTTACCTACCACTAGAAACTCAATTTCAGTGAGAGATAGCCATTTGCAAAAAGCTGTCTTTCAATTTAGTTTGTCGCATGATAGCTAAGGGAAGAGATATTCCATTATACTTTGAATTCAATTTGGCCCAAAGAGTATGTATGCCAAAGCTATACGTTTGATCATATGTGGAAGCCGTAGTTTCAAAATTTACTATTCACTGTTCCTAAGTGACAAAGTGTATATGAAAAGTGATTGAGTTCAATTGCGCTCTGCACATTTAATCAAAATTTAAAGGGAAGCTGTTTGATAAGTTTAGATAACAACATAATTGAAAACAAAGATTAAATAAAGTCTAGACGAATAAATGTATTTTTCCTTGGAATTTTGTATTTTTCATTTCTCAGTGATTTACCTCGAGAGGAAATTAGATTTTTTGATTCATTTTTCCTGGAGATAAATATCTATGATAAGAAGAGGACATTTTTAACGATAATTTATTTCAAAACTTAAACAAAAACAAAAAACTTCAAAACTTTATTTAAATTATTATGAGTGTGAAGATTAAATATTCAATTTGAGAAGTTTTTAAAACTTCATACATACTCGTTTCTAGTTATTTAAATTTCAAGGAAACTAATTTCATCTTGAAGAGAATAAGAGTGTCTGATGTTTAAAGGCAACCCATCCAATCGCAGAGAAATATAAAGTTTTCCCTCCGGTATAGTTATGTTCTGAGACAAGGACATGCTCCATTAAAATTGTGCATGATTATATATAGCTCATCCACATGTACACGGTTCTTTTCATTATGCATGTGTGAGGACATTATGAGCACACATAAATATGAACAACGTCAGGCAGGCAGGCAGGCAGCGCCGGATATATATAGTGAACGTTATTATATGGTACGAAGGATGTCCGCATAATTTTAGATGGGTGGAATTGATATGTGTGTACATACTGTAAGATGCATGAGCGGTGAATGTCCTGCTATGGACATGGGCAATAAATCATTGACAGCACGGAGAAATGTTATCCAAGTGGCCATAATTCATAAGGCAAACTGCTGGCGAGAACATGATGACGAAGATTATGATGCCGATGGTGATGGCGATGGCTTAGATTTGATATAGCGACGAAACATTCTTAGTGCGACCAAACGCAACGTATGACCGACCACCAACAATAATGATGACAAGAGAATTATTTCGAAAAATCAAAATACTTGTGGTGAAGAATGCTACGCATAGATAGCATATACGAAATCATTGTAGTACACAAATGTAGGACATATTGAGAATAGCAAAGAATGTATGGAGAATTTAAAGATGGCTTTACCTAGAGATTTACTTACGGAGTATTGGTTATGCATAAGAGAAACACAAAGTTGTAATCAAACCTTCAGTGATGATGGAGAAGGAGTTGTAAATTTTTACATTCGTCAAAGTAGTAGTAGCGTATGCAGATGACCTAGCACTACTTGCGAAAAGTAAATTCAAATCCACTATAAGTGAACAAATTGAGTATGCCCCATCAGGGGTCAACACTTGGACAAAGAATTGGGGTCTAATAATCAATCCGTTGAAAACAGAATTGGTTATCTTCACTAACAGAAGGAAAATACCAATGTTTAGATTACCATCAAGTGAAGGGACTCCACTAGAGATATTGGATCATGCCAATTACTTGGGTGTGAATCTTGATAAGAAACTGAATTGGAGTCCCAAACTAAAGAAAGAACAAAGAAAGAAAAGAGCGTTCTATTCCTGCAACAGGATTTTTGGAAAATCCTGGGGAACTAACTTTAAAATGATCAGCTAAACGTACACGGCAATAGTTAGATCAATACTAACCTCCAGTCATTAAGTTTAATGGAACGCGACTAAGAAAGCAACAAACCTGAAAACTTTCACAAAAGTTCAAAAGTAAGCATGCATAGGTGTTACGGGCGTTGAAACCACTCCACAGCAGGACTAGAAGTAATACTCAACTTAAAACCCCTAAATCAAATTGTACAAGAATCTGCAGCATACATGGCTTTGCAGCTAGGCCAGACTAAATGCGGGATACAAAGCACAACAGGCAATACTCAGATTCTGCAGAGATATGTGTGAAATAATGTTTGCACAGAATACGCAATACCCAATTAAGACTTCAACAGACCCTTCACTATCTTTTTTTCCTAATAGAGAGGAGTGGGAAAAAAACTAAACTTTCGCTTTCAGTTATGAATCTACAATAACTGTCTTCACTGATAGTTCTAAGATGGACACTGAAAAAAGTGCAGAAACTTTCTCGGAAATTCTGGGGCTAGCTAGCACCTTCAGACCTTCAGACTTCTGGGCTTGCGCAGAGGTCTTGGAAGTTGCAAAGGCATCTACGCAAATATCAATCATAGCGTTACCACCACCTGATATCGCATTCTTAATTGATAGCCAAGTATCAATTTCTGCCACTGAGATACATTCGAAGCTTGTAACTTCATGTTACGAAGAGCTAAGAGTTCTTGTCATGCAGCATAACATTAGACTCTGCTAGTTTTCTGGTTTCAGTGATGTATCTACAGGAAAACGAGAGAGCTGATGAGCTGGTGAGAACAGGTTCGTCGCTTGATTCAAGTCAAGCTGAACAATTTATCAAAGTACCAACCTGTAGCCTCAAACAAGATATTGGTAGCAAAATATTAGAAAAAAAACAATGAGAGATGGAACTTGCTTGAAACATGCGGCACAACTAAAAAATTATGGCCAAATTTCAATAAGCAGAGGATAGACATCATTATGCAAAATGAACAAGAAACATCTCGCGTTTAATTGTCAGCATAATCACCAGACCCTACCTACTGATAAACCATTAAAAGAAAATGACGTTCAATACTGACGACCTTTGCAGAGGTCCTTTCTTTCTTTTATCACTGCTCAGCACTAAGTCATTTAAGAAAGAAACACCTAGGAAATCATTTCCATGACGACTTAGAAGAACTTTCTAGAGCTTTGGCTTTTAGCCTTCTGAACTTCATCAACACCTCTAAATGGCTTGACTGCTAACAGAACACAAAGGTTTTTACATTAAGTCGAATACAATTTCCTAGGGTATCACTACGGATCTACATAGATCTAAGTGTGACGGTAACTAGATCAACTGTCAGCCCATTTACGTAACCTTACCTAATCTGCTGTTCTTTGATTGCCTTGTTACTGTATTATTAAAAAAGATACCTCATTGTCATGCCAAGCCACTCTATTGTTCAAAGCAAAGAGTATAAGTTAAAGTGACTATGTAAAAAAGTACGTATACGCCATAGTATCCCTGCACTTGATTTATATATAGGGTGCTTTTAATAAGGTGCGTAAAAAAGGTAATGCATGTAAGTTGTACTCAAAAAAAGAAGAAAAAGTCGTGCTGGAGGGGGTATTTTTACCACGTTTAGGTGGGAAGGGTGATTAAGAAAAAAAAAAATAACTTAAAATAGAAAAAATTGCCAGAACAAAAAATACAGGACTTAGTCGCAATGACAAAAACAAATGTTAACAAACATAAAAAACGATATTTAAATTAGCTAAAAACTACTTATTTAACAGTTAGAGGTAAAAAATAAAATTAAGATCACTGGAGCGGTTTTGTAAAAAAAATATTTTTATATATCTATATTTTATTAAAACATGTTTATGGAAAAATTTTGGTATGCAAATGTTAAGAATTTTATTACTGTGCATATCAAATTAAAATTAAAAAAAAATTACTAACCCATTCTTCAAAAAATTGAATCTTCTTCTAAAATAAAATTTTTTTTTTGAAAATTCTGTTATGCAATAATATTATTTTTTTTATTTATTTAATAACCTGATAATGGGAAAATTAACAAATAAAAAAAAACATTCTCTAAGAGGTACATATGCACTTTTAGTTGCTAAGTGTAATTTTTTAAATAATTTTTGGTGGTAGGTCGTAGAAAATTGTAGAATCAGTTTTAGATTAAAAATATTTTCCATAACAGTTTTTATGAAAGATACCGTTAATAATTAATAAAACTAAAATATTGTCTTAAATAATTCTAGAGAGTGTTAACAAAAATGAAAGTATCGAGTTTAGAAAAAAATCGATGATGAAGTTTTCGTATTTTATTTAAAAAAAAAATTGAAACATTTTATAAAAATTCTAAAAATATTTTTAGTGAAATTTCGGTGCATAATACTAACTATTTATATATTTTTACAAGCTTTTAGTGTTTAAAATAAATTACTGAAATCAGTCATGCCATTTTGAAGAAAATCGAAAAAAAAATGGTTCTTCGGAAAGTAAATAAATTAATAACGGTTTTGTGAAAAATGATCAGCCACTCAAATGTAGCTTTGCATAAAAGTAATAAGTAAAGTAGAAGATTTTTTTAAGAAAATTTGTGGGGTCTTTTTTGAGCCTTAAATAATTAGGTAAAACTGACAAAAATGCATGTGGCAGGAATCGCTTCTTTTTATTTAAGAAAAAAGTGAAAAACGAGTGGAGGGAATGACCGAAAAGCGCTACATATATTGTACAAGGGTTGAAGAAAACAATCCAGCCGTTTAGGTTGTACTCGTATGGACAGACAGACAGACAAAATTGTGAGACATTTTTTTTTCGTCTTCCCTATCATCATAATGACGGATTTGATCAAAATCTCGAGTACGATTTTATCAATGAATCCATGACTTGCCATTCATCGGAAAATATGAATATTAAAAAATGAAATCAAAATCATTCTAGAGGCTTTTAAAAAAAAAAATAATATATTTTAAAGTGTTCACAAATTTTGGTAGGCTTATTTTAAGTTTTTAAAAATATTTACATACAAATTTTCAAAAACAATAATTAAGCCTATATTCGAATATCGAATTTAAAAAAAAAAATCTAAATTCGTAAAACATCTTTCTGAAAATATTGAAATGCATTATTTCTTATATTGAATAATTTTTTTTAATTTTGGTATACTATACATTAGGGGTGTTGGATTTTTTTGATTTTATATATTCAAAATGGGTATCTTGTTAAGGATTTTAAAAGAAGTAATTTTTGTTCTTTGATATTTTCTAAAATTGAATTTTGAGACCCCGCGGCCGTTTTAAAGTAAAAATTACAATTCGAAAAAAAGTTCAGAAATGGTGTCAGAAAAACTTTTTAAATTTTCGTCGATGTGTGCTCAAAGTAACAAGCTCCTTAAAATGTCATAAAACAACTTTTTACCTTAAATCTTTATGAAAGACCCCAAAAAATCTATTGATTTTCTAGCCGTTTATGATTATTTTTTCTTAATGTTCTGTTTATTCACATATCCATTTATATGAAAATGTGCCTCGTCACTCATTATGATTTTTTTTCATTTTTTCACAGTAATCGATGATTGATTTTGATAAAATGTTTTAACGATTAAAACAAATTGGTTTATATACAGTCAATACAATTGAGTAAAAAAATCTAAAATAAAACATATTAAGTAATTATGACCACATATCGACGCAAATTTAAATGATTTTCCTGACAATTTTTCAAAATGTGATTATTTTTAACCTTAAAACGGCCGCCGGGTCTCAAAATTCAATTTTGGAAAATGTCCCAGAACGAAAATTACTTCTTTCTTAATCCCATACAATATCCAGGATTTTGGAGAAGTACCAGTAATAACCCTTCTTTGAAAAATAGTTTAACCTTTAAAGGTAGTGTAGTGGGTTTAAGAAAATTATATGTAAAACATGGAAAAAAATTGTTTAAAAGTATTGGTCCGATTTTTCGAATCGAAAATTTTTACATATCTTCACGTTTTGAGCTTCTAAGAATCCATCATTTTTAGAGCGATGTCTGTGTTTGTACGTACTTTCGTACGTTTGTACGTGCCTTCACTTTTTTCACCATATCTCAACGAAGATATCAACTTCGGACATAATTAATTTAATGGAAAGAAGTTTTAATACGCGCAGAAAGAACTTTCAAAAAAATTCAAAAAGCAGTTTTTCTATCATGGCAATTTCACAAAAACGTTGTTGAATTTCCTTAGTATCAAATTTCTCGAGGAGGAATGATGATTTCATCTTTGGGCTAATTTCGTTCCAAGCATATTGAGGTAATAAAGAATTGGTTAGAGTATGAAAACATATCAGCTTCCATATTTTTTGTAAATAAAAAAAAACTGCTGAAATTTTTGAAAAAAGTTTTCGGCTCCAATACTTTAAGAACAAGCAATGACATTGACTTCAGGGTAATTTCATTATATACATTAGCTAATAGTTGATTACTGACAAAATTTGTAAAAATATTGAATGAAAATTTGTTTCTTAGATTAAAAAAACTACAAGAAAATTTACCGAACACAATTGAAATTTTGTTTTCTTCTCAAATATCTTGAGAAAAAATAATGATGTTGGCTTTGGGTCAATTTTATTTTACACACTAGTCTAACTTTATCAAAAATGTTTTGATTTTTTTGTTTGCTCTTCCCACAAAATGGTTTTGGCTTTAGGTTAATTTAATTACATAATTGATATTTAATTGGTTTTGTAAAGTAATTCTATAAATTTATGTGCATATAAAAATTAAATTTAAAATTAAAAAAAAAAAAATATTGAAACATTTTTTAAAAATTCAAAATTTTGTTTTGAAAATCATGATAATCATGATATCATTATTTTTTAATCTTATTTGAAATTTGAATTCAAAAAAATGTATCTACATAAATCCGTTAAGCCAATTATGAGAAAATTCAAAATAAAAAACACGTTCTATTACAGGTACTATTAAAAGTTGCTAATTTTAAAATTGTTTAATTTTTTGTAGAATGGAAAAAGTTTAATCAAAATCGTAGGAATCGTTTTTGAGAAAAAACATTTACTTTTCCGGTTTTTTTTTTAATATTTGTATGGAAGGTATTTTAAGTGTATTTTTCACATTCATATGTAAAATTGTTTCTAAAAATATTTTAGAGAGTACTAAAAAACTCTTAGGTATCGAGTTTCAGAAAAAGAGTCCTACTCACTCAACTCTTTCTCACATCTTGCACAAATCAGACATTTTCAGTTGAATTACTTAATTTAAAAAAAGATACAAATAATTGGCGTGTTCAGCAAAATGAGATATCGGAGGGCTCAGCAAATTTTATCTGTCAAAAAGGGAGCAAGCGAATCCAATATTTATTTTCTTTCCTCTGTAATTTCATTTCATATTCACGAGACTGAGATTGCTGAGGGCTCTGAGATCTCATTTTCCTGAACATTCCTAATATTATAAATTCCTTGACATAAATCTGTTTTTAGTTTTCTATAGTATTCGTTTTTCAAAGATATATGTAGATTGTATATAACTTACCTATACAAAGTTGTCATAGAATATCGTTCACTCAAAAATAAATGACCAAACAAATTCCAAAAACGTGCATCTCCTTCAATATTTGGACTTCAAAATTACACTTCGATTAGATGTCAATCTATCAAATTGGCCTGTAATTTGAGATCCTTTTTCTTCTATTACAATAGGTAGCTATAAGAACCTAGTTCTTTTCCGCATAAGCGCTCTACAAAACTTTTTTTTATTTCTCAGTTTTGTTCGAGTCCACCCGCATGAATTCATCTAGCTAAGGTACTTACTTCTATCATCCGATGGTTTAAGCCAGGCAATCTTTCAACCCAAAACGAATATCCAATTGCATTTGGTTTTGTCACCTCTTCCCATAGGACACATGTGACAGGAAGTCAACGGAAACTATGGTGGCTGGCTGAATTTCCAGGCATTTGCAAAAGAAAAAACACAACCTACATATATCTACATTTCGGCCAACTCCAACCAATTCCACGTTAAATGGAAAAACTGCTAACACACAGAAATTTGAGTTCTCCCAGCACGTTTCGAATACTGCACAGAGCACTTTGACAAAACCATGGCAAAGGGGAACGTATCTAGATGTGTATGTATATCTTCTAGGCGATGCATTTCTCATTCTCATTGCTACTCAGAGTCCCACTGAGATATCGTTCGTTCTTTCTAAAGGAGTAGAATCCGTGCTTCGAAAGGTAAACCAAAAGTACACTCGATATCCTCATCACAGAGAAAAACTGTAGGGGATACGCGGATTGCGAGTAATGAAAAAAACAAAAAAAAAAAAGAACAGGAATGTCTGTCCCGAAAATCACGTCTCCATCAGAACTCGGTCAATATAATCCCCAAGCCAAAAATCCGCTGCCTCAGGTAGATATATCTAGTATTCATGGGGTAAGGCATTCGAAATTCGAATTACATTGGCATGTGTCTCAGGTTTTTTTTTTGTGCTAGCTAGCTGCTCTACATGGTAGAGCACTGTCAGTGCTGGTTAAGGATTCGATTCTACAAGCTTTTTGCAAGTTTTACCTGATGCTACTTTGGTACCTTTTGCACTGTCTTTCGTTTTTGCTTTATGTGTACCAAATGTACAAAAGTGCTCAGTGGAATTATCAATGGAGGAGTTGGTATATCGAAGTATGATGTGGGGCACCACCAGAATTTGCTGGATGTGTGCCTCTTAACTACATTCAATATTTTATCTGGTGTCGTTGAGCTATCCAAGGACGTTTGCATTTTGAACGTAGAATTTGTGTGTGTGGGTGTGTGTATGTGTATGAGTGTGTGTGAATGTCACAGCAAATTGATGATCCAATTCCGGAAGGATTCTCCGCATAGGTACGATGCAATAAAGTAGTATAACTATAGTGTTGGTGGTAGTGAATAAACGTACATAGATTGCATTTGTATTTACTTAGCCTTAATCCTTTTTGCCAACAGACGAAGCGCAAAGGGAAAAGGAACAGAATTTTCAAGCAAATTTGATCGAATCGTTTAAGCTACATTGAGTTTCAAGTACGGTTACCAATATGCATATTCCATCAGTAGAAAAAGTAACCACTGTTTATGCTTACAAGAGCCTAAGGTCTATTTTTTTGTTTAACGTAGCCTAAACTAAGTGAATCTAGTTAAAAGAAATGGAAGAAATAGTAAGTCTCTTAGCTTCAATACTTTAGAACAAACAATGATATTGGCTTAAGGTTAATTTGATTCTACACATTAGTTTACAGTTAATAAGTAGTAGGATTTGAAAAAAACAACATGCTGTTTTTTGCAAACTGAAAAAACAAAACAACAAGAAACTTTATCAAAAATTGTTAAACAATAGTAGAAGAGAAACAATTAAACCTGGACATCAGTTCGGATTTAGAAGCAAGCATTCGACAGTTGATCAAGTGCATAGAAATATTGACGTATAATTGAGAGAGCACTTGAAGAAAGGAAATTCTGTTCGACTATCGTTTTGGATATGTTGCAGGCGTTTGACAAGGTGTGGCACGAAGGCTTCAAATTAAAATTAAGACAAGTTCTGCCTGAAGGACTTTACAATATTCTAAACGGATATCTAGATGAAAGACATTTTCGTGTAAGACACGGAAATGACTATTCTAATTTCAAAGAAATAGTGGCTGGGGTACCACAAGGAAGTGTATTAGGTTCTGTACATTTTATTTACACGCGATATACCTCAAACAGAAGACACTATCGTAGTCATACGTTTGCTGATGATACTGTAATACTAGCAGAAGGCAAAACGATCAGTGAAGCTACAATTAAATTGTAAAATGTTAATGAGTGGACAAAACATAGCGAATAGCGGTCAATGAACAAAAATCAGTCCACGTGGACCTTACGTTTAGAAAATTAAATAAATTAACCGGCTTTCTTAATACCACTCGTATTACATTTGCAAATGAGCCAAAGTATCTGGGAACGATTCTAGATTCTGTGAATGCTCCGTGGTATATAAGAATCGATGAACTTCCAGAGATCTCTGGATTCTTACGGTTCAGAAGGACATACAAATTTCGCGCGAAAACATAGAAATCGGCTATCAGAAAACGCTAATTCAACGACTATCGACGTTCTAGACGAGTCGAATTTAGTACGCCGCCGTCTGCGAAGAACAAAATCTCTCGACTTGCTTCGGTGAATAGAAATTCGTTTTTAAATCGCGGAATAAGCAGGCAATTTCACAGGAAAGTTACCTGCAACACGTTACTTAACTTCAATAAAAATAAATTAGTGGATAAGTTTGAAATTAGTTGCAATCGAAAAGTAGAGGTGGTTTTAGTGTAGTAAGAATCTCATACAGCTATGAGCACGCGTTTTTCGGTCCTCACAGAGCCTTATGCCGCTTTTGCACCTACCTACTGGAAAACAAAAACAAACGAACAAAAACTTACTAAACAACGTTTTGAGCTCTGTCTTTGATCTTTACTGAACACCTAAAAACGTTTTCGGAGATCTTGAATGACCAATTTTTTGATAATAAAATAACATGGGACCTCTAGCTTCCGAGGGCACAAATGGGATGTTACCAGTGTGGGTCGCATCCAGCCTCTGTTATTATTTTTTTTTATTTTAAGTTTGAAAAGACAAAGTGCAGTTAGCAAGCCAGATCGTGTATCTTACTCACCAAACATGATGGAAACTTGCAGTAAGGCTTCAAATTTGAGGGTGTATTCATAAACGTCAGCCTAACTAAGAACTGCGTTATCTGCATTCATAAAGTCAGATTTTCGATCGAACTAACCTAGTCGAACTGCAGTACGTACCGTTCATAAACGTCAGACTGTCGTCAGCGTCAGGCAGATTGTGCAGCTGAATTTGTTTGGCTGCAGAAAGAGCGGGAATTATTAAAATAATTTTAAAGACTCGTAAAGAATGTAAGTAATTGCAAATATTTTATATTTTTTTTATATTTTATTTTAAAATTTTCTCTTCTTTTTGGGTAAGCAAATCAAAAATCAAATTCAACAAAATTTGTTTGGCAGCCATTTTTCTCTGACGTTTATGAACTCTGTTTATAACAAATCGGACTAAGTCAGACCTTTTTGTTTACTGCAGACATTCTGCATTGGGAGTGCGTTCACAAATGCATCAGAAAAGAAATGCGATTGTACTAGCGCAGATTTTCTGCGTTTATGAATACACCCTGAATTTCAACGATAGGCTAAGTTGAAATTTTGAAATCATTAACTAAAAAGAAGAACTAACAAAATTGACTTCACTTGAAATAACTTTAGTCACATCGTTTATCTCAAGAACCGAATAGATGTTAGACTAAAAATTTGCAATTTTTTTTTCTTGCATTTTTTCAAGAAGAAGCTGGGTCCAAATTTTTGAATTCTTAATATTTTTCTAAGTCCTTAAGAATTCAAAATTTAGACTTAGCTTATTTTTGAACTTCGCTTATTCTTGAAAATCGAAAATAAAAATGTAAAAAATTTCAAATTCCTGTCATGGTCTCATTTTCTTTGAGGCAAAAGTTGGACTTTCAAAAACTTTTCATTTAAAAACTTTGCAAATTTTATTATTGTAAGAGTTTTTTTTCGTGGATAATAGTAATTCAACACTATTCCCCTCAAAAAAACAACTTTTCAACTAAGACATTTTTGGAAACTTTTTTATTTTATTATGTATTTATTCCAAATTTCATTGACATATTTTTATTTTCAAAGACTTTTCGGTAATATTCTACCTGTTGTAAGTAGGTACTTTAAAAAGCCATTGGTACATAAAAAGGATTTTACCTTATTTTTGTGTAGTTGTATCATTTAGGGTTTGGTCGCATATGATTCAAGGCTAAAAGGTACCTTTAAAGCATGTAGCAAATGATCAGGTTGTACAAAAAATATATTTCAGTTGATAGACCTCCAACTTTCCCCTGTCGCCACTTTTTCAAATGCATCTACACAAAAGGGCACTTAGAAGATTTTGGGGTACTTTGGATAAACTATAAAGGATACAATTCTACGTCGATACCAATTTTAATATTTAATAAATTCATCTATTCAAGGTTCCCCATACCATTTCTGTTTTTTTTTTTTTTATCTAATATTATTACTTGATTGAAAGTAAACCATCACTGTTTTTTAAATAATATGTACTAAATAATTTTGATAACATTTATGCACTTAGTTTTAATTTTTTCTTCAAAGTGTTAAAATCTAATCTTTTGTCAAAAAATATTATAAAAAAAAGTCCCAAATTGATTCGCAATTTTTTTTTTTTAATCTTCTCTTGTAATATTCTTTCCTGAATAAGCTGTTTGTCCAGGATCGAATAAGACTGGAATTGCTTCCTATGTGTAACGATAAATTTTTACGACCGATTTAACGATATTTTTATTGGAATGGGACAAAGTTATATTATGTATCCCGTTAAACTAGAACAGAAGAGCTCTCCTCTAAAAGTTTCCAAGTTTTCTCTTAGACGCGAAGTGGTAGTGGGTATATCGTTAGATATTATGTTCTTGTTCAGCAAGTTTCGATCCTAAAATTTGTTGGCGAGAGAGGGAGAAAACATTTTCATTTTTATACGCAATAGCTTTAGAACCTAATAACTATTTACTGACCTAAAGTGAATTTTTGTTTTTGTTGTCCTATACCTATCCCTATAGAGGAGACATATAATAGCTTGAGTTCGTTCACTGACAATTTACCTTTTAAACTTTGTTATTGTTGTTGTTTTTAGGTGTTTAAGTGAACTAGATGTTTTCACATGGCTATATAGCAAATGTATTTTCCATCAGGAAAATGTCTAGTGAAAATAAATGTGATACTTAAAAATTATTTATAACCACTTCATTTGAATGACTTGATTTGATAGAGTATGGTCGAGAGCAAAAGAGAAGACGAGAATATTCGCCTGAAATGTCTATACGATACAGTGTTTGGACTAAAGTGAGTATAGTTGGCCGGAAATGTGATTATGGGTTAGAAAAATTAATATCATGTTTATGAGGGCAGTTGTTGACATGTTTCAATATAAGAAAATGTGTGTTATGATTCAATCACGATACATACATGTTTCGGAAAGATGGTATGGAATATTCTAATAATGTTAAGCTATATCAAAATTAGTTGAAATATAATGAAATATAATAAATATTTTTTTTTGTTTGAAGGCATAAATTGAATGTTAAAAAAAATATTTGAAAAATCCCAAATTTCATTGGCATATGGATGAAATATTTAAGCCTTTTCACACCGAGTGAAAATCTAGATTTCGAGCCAAAATCCTCATCTCAAACTCAATCAAAATTCAACAAGATTTACCATACATTTTATTATTTCTTGATGTAATAGATTTCCACCAAATCTTCTTATAATCTAATTGGCTTATTCACAATCACACTTTATTACTCATTTTTGTCTTCTGTATAACATTTTGCCCATAGAAAAAGATAGAAAAAAAAGAGATTTTTATTAGAGAATACAGTGTAAACAGATTGTGGTCCTTTTTATGTTTTATTCAAAGAAATAAACGAAATAATGTGCAATTGTGAACTGGAACTTTGACTGATGGCAATGGATTTTTTATAAGAGTTCCTCTGAGCACTTGAATTCTTTTGAAATTTTGGGCAGGATCTAGATATTATTTGCGGTGTAAACGATTCAATACATAGATTTTGAAATCTTGTTGCTCAAAATCAAGATTTCGGATCACCGTGATTGGGCTATTGGGAGGAGGAAGTGACTTGAGTGAAATCCACAAACGGCCTCACATTTTCTTACTTACAATAAATGTACTAAGTTTTGTAATCGTGCAAGAAAACAAAATTGAGATAACAATCAAACATGACATTTAGACGATAGAGAAAACCAAAATAGAGGGTAGCGCAGTTCTGTCGGCCTGCATGTCTGTCTGTTCGTCTACAGCCTAAACGGCCCGGTCGATTTTCTTCAAACTTGGTACCTAGTGGTTTTTTGGTGATTTTGCCAACATGTTTTTTTTTATTTTTTTAGAACCAAAAATAACTGCGCCTGCAACACAATTTCTTTTTGCAATTATACATAATCGTATTTTTCTCAAAAATGGCTCGACAACTTTTATTTAAAAAAAATTTAATACATTATTTTTAGTTAAGAACAATTTTTCAAAAAATATTTATTAATAGTACTCCCAAAAAACTATATTTTTAATTTTCGATTTTCTTCAAAACGGTATGACTGATTTCAATAATTATTTTATACAGAGGTTTGTAAAAACTGTTACAGTCCTATTATTGACACAATTCAAAACTAGTTTTAACGTAAAACTAGTTCTAAAAGGGTTTAGAGTTTCAAGTTTTGAACAAATCGGTATTATTCAAACAAAAATTGACATCTAAAACTCGATAACATAAAACTAGTTTTGGATAAAACTAGAAATTCATAAAACCAGAAATATCCAGTTTTAAGGACTTCAAAACTAGTTTTGAAGCTTTTTTATATTATTCATCACAAAATAATATTGGAAAAGTCAACAAAAATAAATAAATTACGAAATGTCACAAAATAATTCAGCATATTTAATAACTTTGACGTTGGCTCGTAAAAGAATATTGCCCGAATAGGCTTCAAGAAGTTTTTGGCAGCAGAAGAGGATTAGTTTCTTGCAGGCGCCCATAACCAATGCGAAATTATGCAGTATTTGAAGAGTTGGACTGTTTGGCGTTTCATCAGGGCTTCAAGATGACAGAGCAGCACACTTTTCTACGAGTTGTTGGTTAGGCAAAACTGCATATGTCAATCCTACACAGACGGTAAGACAGACATTAGAGTGCACTATGAACTACGTACATATATATTATTATTTGATTACAGATCTTGCTATCTTTACCTTTTGGTGCAGCACTTTCTTATTGAAGCGGTGCAAAATCAAAGCATTAGTATGCTTTCTACCTATGAAATTATAGATAGTTGGAATTAAATAAATGAACTCAACATCCAATTTGCATTTTTATTTTTTTATTGTGCAATGGTAAATAAACATTATTTACGTTATATTATATAAACATACCTATGTAGTTTAATATTAGTTTATTAAAAAAACTGTGCTTTGATGCAATTTAGGTTCCAACCACGGATACCGAATGTATTACCGCTAACTTACAACTTGCGTTGATTAAAAAGAGTTTCCATCGCATGTAGATTGGCATGACAATCGCTCAGAAGCAATTTGGTGCATTTCGATTCACGAAATGCATCTCGACGGAATGTTTATTTTCTTTCTCACGTCGGTGGTCGTTCTTTTACAGCTGGTGATTTTTTCGGATGAATTCCCTGTTATGGCTGACGAAGCCTTTCGTTTTGTAGTCGCCTTTGAGAAGATGTGGGGAAAAACTGCACCTGACCAGGAAACGGAGCCGTGAGTAAATGCACATTATTTTAACTTAATGCTTCGGTTTCGGTTTAAAGCAATTCTTCAATTTGGTTGAAAAATTCAATGGTGTGGATTAATTTGTTGCTCCAGTCCAAAAATTTGGTGCACCTGACCCAAAACCAGCCAAATCATCATATTAAATACTGCTACTTCCATAAAACTAGTTTAAAACAGTCGAAACGAGAAACTCGTTTCAAAACCTAAACTAGTTTTATTTCCAGAAATGAAAAATACCGATTTTTTTTAAACTAGTTTTGATTAATTTTTTTAGAACTCGAAACAAAACTAGTTTTACCTAAAACTAGTTTCGTTTCTAGTTTTAAAAATTCTCAATAATTGGGCTGTTAATATATTTGTGTTCTTTGATTTAAAAAAAGTATTTATTGGATTTTTAAAAAAATGTTTCAATTTTTTTTTAAATCAAATATTTCGAATTAATCATATCGTTTTTTTGAAACTCGATACTTAAGATATTTTTAGTCCTGATAAAATATTTTAAGAAAAAAATTACATATGCATATGAAAAACTAACGGTACCTTCCATACAAAGTTAGAAGACCTGAAAGGAAAATATTTATTTTCTCAAAAACAACTCCTACAATTTTAAATAAACTTTTTAATACCATCTACTACAAAATATGGTGCAGGAAAATAATTTCACGGGCATCTACTCCACATGAGAATCTATTCCATCTAAAGTGGGAATCAGTTCCACTTCTCTAAGTGGAATTTATTCTCACCACGAGGGGGAACTTACTACATCCGAAATTTTGTGGAATTTTTTCCCACCTAAAATTTGGAATTTGATATATGGGTTGGCTACTTTTTCCCGAATAACGTTTTCCCGAAAAACGATGCATTAATTGGGTGATAAACATTGGGGCATGTATGGGCAACCTGCAACCCCCCTGCTTCGGCTCATTATAGGATTTGGAGTAGGTGCGTAACTGGGTGTATGCAAAGTTTCTCTTGCATTTAAGGAATTTGGATTTAAAGATACTTTGAATTTATCCTTCATATCCAACAGTAATTGTAACTGTATCATTTTGATATCTTTTTATAGAAGAGTATTCAAAAGCAGAGGTATGGATCATACATTCGCAGTTCTAATAACATTAAAGACTATTTGTTATATAAAAACTACATCCTACGAACGAATCAAAGAAAAAGAAGTGGAATTGATTCTCATACCAAGTGGGCAAAAACTCCACTTTCCAAGTGGGGTCTTTCTCACTAAAATGTGCAATAAATTCCCTCTATCGGTGAGAATAAATTCCTTTTTGAAAAGTGGAACAGATTCCCACCTAAGATGGAATAAATTTCCATGTGGAGCAGATGCCCGTGGAATTATTTCCCTGCACCACAAAATATTATAAAACTTTGTACAAATCTTAGAAACTATTAATTGTACCTATCATAGAATGTTGTTTTTTTATTTTGAATTTTCTTATTATATAATTTTTTTTAAATTTCAGATAAGATTAAATGATATTGAATATCAACATTTTCAAAAAAAAGTTTTAATTTTTAATTAAATTTTTAATTTTTAATTAAAAATCAAAGCTGACTAGGCATTAATAAATCGCTTGTCTTTGAATATTTCTCGTTCTCAATTTTCGCTTTCACAATGTAAAGCTCCCATAAATCTCACAAATAAAAAACCTTCCACAATTTAGCTCAAGAATTAATATACCGAACAATTATTTCACGCTCTAAATTTTGACAGATGGAACAGTAAGAAACGAAAATATGATTTTTTAGCTGGAGTTGCGTACCTCTCGGATAAAATCCTTGGCTTAATTTTAGTTGGCTAAATTTTTGGAGAGATTTTTGTATGTGAGCGGAATCTTAGCTCGATTTGCGTACTAGACTTTATGCAAAATTACGTTCGTGACCTTGAAAAAAACTCTAAGAAAATTGTAAAAAAAGAATCCATAGCTGACCAATTACTGAAACAAGCTGACTTATTATAAAGATCTTGGGGCCTTTCAGATGGTATTATTTTTTTTTAATTACCCATAAATGGGATGTCAATTTTTTTTTTTTTAAATTCATTAAAAATGTATTTAAAAAATGTACGGTTGGCCAATTACAGAAAATAGCTGACCTTTTAAGACCATGAAGTAGCCTTTCAAATGGCATACTTAATTTTTTGGAATGACCCAAATGAAGTGCCAAAAGTTTTTTTTGTGACCTTGAAACGAATTTTAAAAATTCATAGAAAAAAAAGCTATTGCTGACCAATTACTGAAAATAGTTGATCTCTTATCACTATCTAGAGATATTTCAGTAGATATCCTTTTTGTGTAATTTTTTCATAAATAAGATGCCAAAAATCGCTCGTGACTTTGAGAAACTTTAAACCTTTATTAATAAATATCTAGGGCTGACCAATTTCTTGGACTAGTTGACCTTTTCTGACCAATTACTGACCAATTAGATAGCCTTCTCAAATATCACATTTCCCATACATGAAGTACCAAAGGCCCAGAGCTACCATACTGGTGTTTTAATTTGATATTGTTGAAAATTTCAAAACTTGTACACAAATAATTTTGCTGAAATTTATTTAATATGATTTATATTTTCTTATTTCGTCACCTTTTATGTTACAATGTATTTGTACATTTCAAAATGTGGTAATTTTCACTGAATTCGCATGAATCTAATCCTCCTATTGATACCTAGTTATTGAATTATAGTGAAAGTTTGTGTACCAGGACCAGGACTCACTTCTCACTCTGAAGATGTTTAGTTATTTAAACAACAGCAAACAAGTACTCGTATTTGACTTTGAAGGATAATTTCACAATTAATCAAGTAAATCTACGGAACAAAGAGGGCTAACGCTTGACAAATTGTAATAAAAGTATGTTATGAAAATATTTCGCATTAAGGTCTCTTGGTGAGTCATGACGCGTAGTGACGTCGAACCTCCCTCAGTATATGTAGTGGAAATCTGAACTTCGATAAATCTACCCAAAAACAACAAATTAGCTGAACTTTATGAAAAAACAAAGTGATTTCTTGAAATTTGATCGAGTTTCAAAGGCTCGTATTCTTCATCCTTTGATACAAACTGTTTTGGGAAAACGAAACTGTTATCCCAAGGACTTGAAAGATATGAGAAGCACTTTTTCATGACAAGAGTATACTCTTGGAGGATTAGTCAATTCCTCGCAAGAGCCATTACCTCGATGAAAACATTTCTGTATTTAGGTGGTAGCGGCTGGGAATTGAATCCAGACCTTCGGCATGATACTCCAACCCGCTTACCATTATACCACCAGGGAAGGATATGCAGGAATAATTGTTTAGTTGAAACATAAGGTGACCTTAACCCGCCACCGGTGACGTCAATTTGACTTACATCAATGGTGACGCCGGTCTCACAGACCGGGTTTTTCAACTGAAGATTCTTTCAAATCGTGTCATTACTATTTCATTTTTTTTGTTTAATATAATATTTTACAATAAAACAAAAATATTTTATCGACTATGGCTCATTAATTTCAATTTTAATAGTTTAAAAAACTATTTTGCGTAGAGCATTAAGAATAACCATGTTTTTAAACTTGACTTTTTTTAAATTAAGAAAAAAATAAAAAAACGCATTATTTTAAAACCAAATTACTGCAAGGAGTCTTTCCATATTAGAAACTTCTAAAAATTAATGAAAACTGGTATCCTTCCATATAAGAAATAACAACAAATTCGATTCCAAAAATAACTATTTTTCATACAAAAATGGTTGTTTTTTCGAATAAAAAAGTGTTGTTTTTAGGTAAAACATTGATACAATCTCATAAAAAGCTCACCGATCATAAAAAAAATACTAGAAAACACTGAAAATAATAAGAAAGTAGAAAAGATTCTTGAAGAAATTTTAAGAAAATTTTAAGAAAAATTATTTAACTATGACTACTTCACTTGCATAAACGGTGACGCGCGGCTCATGCACCGAGCTTGTACAAAAATAACAGAATTTCTCCTCACTTTGCCGTTTTGTTGTGAACAGTTGATGAAGGATGTGAAATGCGGCAGCTAGACGAAATCACGGCGAAAATCAGTGAGAGAGGACAAAGTTATTCAAATTTTTAAGAACACCCGGTCTCACAGACAAATAGGTCACCATTGGCGGGTTAAGAATTACAACAATTGGGGTTATTTTCTATTAAGTTCATATTTCCAAAACTATAATGACAATCATTATTCTCGATATGGAGTTTATAGATTTACGTTTGATTTGAAGGCGGATAAACATTTCAATGAAATTGCATAATTTGACTGTTGACTGGTTCTGGCCCTTTGGTACCTCATGTATGGGAAATGTGATATCTGAGAATGTTTTCTAATTGGTCAGTAATTGGTTAGAAAAGGTCAAATAGTCTTAGAAATTGGTCAGCCCTAGATAACTAGAAATAAAGGCTTAAAGTTACTCAAGGACAATCAAGGTCACACGTGGTTTTTTGCCCCTCATTTATGGGAAATTTACAAAAAAAAAGTTTTCAGCCGCAAAATCTCTATATCGTGATAAAAGGTCAACTATTTTCAGTAATTGGTCAGCCATGAATTGAATTTAAAAAATTAGTTTCAAGTTCACAAAAAAAACTTTTGGCATATTCATCAAAAATTCATAAAAATATGTACGGTTGACCAATTATTGAAAATAGCTGACTCTTTATGGCCGTGAAGTGGGCTTTCAAATGGCATACTTAGTTTTTTGGAATAACCCAAATGAGGCAAAAAGTTTATTTTGGGACCTTGGAACTAATTTTTCAAAATTCATAGAAAAAAACTTTGGCTGACCAATTACTGAATCTAGTTGACCTTTTATCACGATCTATAGATCTTTCAGTCGATATACTTTTTTTTGTAAATTTCCAATAAATAAGGTGCCTAAAATCGTTATTACCAGTTATCTAGGGCTGACCAATTTCTAAGACTAGTCGACTTTTACTGACGAATTACTGACCAATATGAAATTTCCCATATATGAGGTGTCAAGGGCCCAGAGCCCAGTATGGTGCCATAGATCCAAAATGTATATGGCAATCCAGAAGATCGATTCAATATTTATGAACGCTTTTGGTCTTGACCCAGAAATCAAATCCAGAAACATTGAAGAACTGTCATTCTGGTTATTAGTTACGTTGTCCTTAGATATACTATATATGACTGCAGGCAAAGATTTAAGTCACTGCAATTATTAGGTTTACTCGTTGAGCCCTGGAGTTACCCTGGAGTGGCCCCAAAGCATTATTTGAAAAACCTGAGCTAACCCTGACGAGCCAATACTGTGTTTTTAGCAACCTGGTGGTCGACCAAAACTGGTCCAGAAGTAGAACTCGGTTTTTTGCTGGCGCGAGTTGAGGAAAAGAATAAAATGAGTGGCAGAAGCCTTGAAGCATTTTTTTTGTTGATAAACGTGCTGCAGGTAGGTAATTTTTTTGTTTTTGAAATGGAAATCCAAGAAATACACTAATTTACTTAAATAATAACAAATACAAATAGAAAATGGAAACTGAGGTTTCTTTTTTTCATTTTTAAATCAAATTTTGCTTCTTGCTTATCTCAACAACACATTTGAGAGCCGTTTGGTGTTTTTTTGAGAACCGAAAGCCCAGTTTTTTTTTTGACATTTCTTGGGGTTGTCAAGAAAACCTGGGTCAACCCTGGGTACCTAATTTTCAACAAACAAGCTTATTATTCGTTAAATTAAAAATGAAAAAGAGCTCATTAGGCATTAATTTCAAATGTTGATGTTTGCTCGATAAATTTTGTATTCAACGTATTTTATTAGTATTGTATTCCAAATTCTGCTCCATTATAGTACTTCATATTACTACAAAATTCTATCAACAACCCCTTAGTATACCTACTTCAACACGACTTGCCAGAACAGTTGTTCACTCATGTGGTAAAACTATATGATGGTGTAACATGAATGTGTGTATAGCTATTTATTATAGAACCGATAATTTGATTACCAGAAAGCAAGCAACACGCTTATGGTGGAGGACACTTAATTTGCGAACAACGCCAATTAATACAACAACCACCATTTTAACGTTAATTGCCGTTATGATGATGATGACGATGATCTAACTGTATAATGCTCATACTAAATATTTGTTTTTTGCTCACAAGCTTTCGCCAGCTACGTCATACCATCACATCAGCAGCTGTTTGATGCGGGTCTTCGTTATATAAACTTCTTCCATTATCCATATTCACCCATGGCGGGGCATTTGATGCCATCTAAATGACCTTATTTTCACAAGTTTTTTTGGTTTTTGTTTTTGACTGTCGTAATTCGGTTGCCGGGAAAACGGTAATAAACAGGATAACAAGTCGGTATAGATGTGGTATATGGTTTCTATTATCATCCAGAATTTTGATGGGATGTAATATTGACTTTGGCTTTCACGCTTTTATTTTTTTTGTGAGTGGATACTTTTTTTTTAACTTGCTATGTAAATATTGACTATAAGGGTAAGGTATAGACTCGCAAATAATATACAACAAAAAGTTTCTTGTCAAACTAATACGGTGATTAAAGAAGCCGAAAAATAATTAAAGTTGAAGATTTTATAACATAAACTCTGTATAGGTTACCTTAAGGTGGAGTCAAATCCGCTTTTCCTTTTAGTTATACGAAGATGATATGCTAAACAATGTGACTCTAGTCGGGATTCTTCCCACATTCATATTGACTAATATCGTTTTCGATTGGATTTTGGAATCGTTCCATTCCTATAGAATATGGAAAATTTGGAGCGGAAGGTCTTCTATATTCGATAGGAATCGAAAAATTATCTTGTCCAATCGAAAACGACTTAGCACAAAAAAAAAAACATTCGAACAGAATGGATCAATAGAAGGATTAAACAAGAACGTGACTATAGAATGCATTATTTTTTTTCCAAAGTTTCCTTAGATACCTATTAGAGGTCTTGAAACCCGGGTACCGGAAAACCCGCGCAGGTACCCGAATACTCGGGTATTATTCGGGTAGTATCCGGGTACCTGGGTACTGGACATACTCGGAATACGGGGGAACCCAATTACTCGAAATACCCGAATACCAGAATATCTACAACTACCCGCGTAACCTCTTACTCGAAAATTTAAAAATTTTGATTTTAAGGTTAATTTTAATTTTATACTTCCTGTGAATCGTTTTTTAAATGCAAATAATCAGCTTTTATACCGGTCCTCGGGCACCCGAGACACATGGCCACTATAGTATCCAAAGAATTACCTTTCGGGCACTCGAGTACCCTGGCAGTACCTGGATATTTGTCTACCCGTAGTTGAGAAACCAAAGTATTACCGGGGTAAAATCAAGAGCCCTAGTACCTACCTACCTACGGGTTTAAACTTTTTCATCAGGCTAGTACACTATCATACTTGAGAATACATATAATGCAATCAACTATAATTTAGAGCAAGTTCTTACGACAAAGTTTTGAATTTTACTAACAGTTTTAAGAAGAATGGGCAAAATGGCCATTTTTGTCTCTGAAATTGCTTAAAATCACTCCCCAGATGGTTGTTAATACCATTCTTAAAAGTCGATAAGCTACTTCTTTCTTTATGACAATTTGTGTCATCGTTTTTTTTTTTTGTCTTTCTTCGTTTCACTATGTGCATGGGTTAACTTTGTGTGCTTAATATTCACTTGAGTGTACTTGCTATAAAGTTGAAAGCAATAAATTATTATGGAGAGTTACATAAAGAAAGGAAATAAAACAAAAAAGCACATAACCAGTGGGATATAATGTTAGAGGAAGAAATTTCACTGTGGCTAAGATTATATTGTTAAAAGTTAAAGGTAAAGTCATGCTTGGATAAATCTATAGAAATACAAAGCTTTTGTAAGACGACTACAGGATGTTATTGTATTTTAGGGAATATCAAGAATGTTCAGCAGGGATATTTTTATAAAGCCTATAGCTGTTCCTATAGGCAAAACTGAAGATTCATTATACTAAGAGGAAAACTTCAGTTTTTCCCAATATTTCTTACTTGACTTGACGTCTAAATACTTTCTAATGTAGTGCATTAGCAGCTGATTCTTTTTAATATACCTAACAAGCTATGAAAGCGATAGGGAAATTTATAGTCCAACAGCCAACTGCAAAATTTTTGGGGGTGAACATCCGACACAAACAATTTTTTGTTTATTTTCTAACATAAAATAGATATCTTCGAAAAAAAAACCATCTTGTGGTTAGTATGTGAACTAATAACTTCATAAAGACACTCAGTAATAATCGGTACCGATATTAAAATAAAATTAGAAAAAGATTAGAAAAAAAGAAAAAATTAACATTATAGGTGAAGTCCAGGGTTGCCATGTCGTTATCCCAATTTAAAAAAAAATTTGTAGTCCAAAATCGTGCCTAAAAAGTAGCCCAATAAGAATAAAAAAATATTTTCATAACTTCAATCACAATTTATTTTTATTTTAAAAACAAAGGAAAATAAAATAAATTTTAAAAACTGAATGATTTTAAAGTGATTTGAAATGTCAAAACCAACTTTTATTACTTCCACTATTACACGACGATGCTTTGCATCTGACTCTATTCGAATTTTCATAACTGGTGCCGAATTACCACATAAGTTATACGTGACTAAATTATGTGAATTTGGCATTACCGCTTACGTTTCGAGAATTCTAGTATAACAAAATTTGAAATGGTTACTCGTTCATTCGACCACTTATGGCACTCACTCACTCGATCACTGATGCTGTAATTCGGCCTCTGATTTCCCCTTCGCACCAATTGAAAAGAGTTAGACGCAAAGAATCATCGTGTAATAGGAAACTATTCAGTGAATAAAAAGTGGTGCCAAATTGTGAAATGCTTAAAGAATATGTTAGGGGATGAAAAGTGTTTTATTTATGGAAAAAAATATCGCCGAACATAAGATTAGATACGGAAATCGTTGTTGATAAATAGCCAAATCAGGTTAGTCTGGCGGAGGCCCCTTAAGTCCAAATACATAAGTTTTAACGATTGGAAAAATAAGTTCCAAGATATGAGTTTTTTTTTAAGAAAATCTTATCAACTTTAGTTGGGAGACTTTTTCTGTGTTTAGTTTTGATTTTTTTTTAACTCTTAAGACTGATTTTTTGGTTATACGGTCGCCCCCAAAATTAGTAGCCGGCTCTATTATAGCTCCATTTTTTTTTTTTTGAAAATTAAGACAATGGAAATAAACAGAATAAGAAGGATAAGAAAACCACAGCCTTCTTTTTTTCATGTACGATTTAGAATGATAGGTACTGGGGTATACTTTTAACTGAAATTAACTTGTTGATCTTTGACAAAGATCCTTATGACTCTTTTCTGCAAAGGTAGTTCGTGTTGGGAGGATTCAGTTTAAAATTATAAAAAAAAATATTTCATGATTTGTTGTATTTTAAATCGAATTTTTGGTAAAAAAGAAAGTTGGAGGCAAAACAAAACTTAGGTATATGAAGGTCGTACATTTATGAAAAAGTTTTTAAGGACTAAAATTGCTCAAAATTTCAAATATTTCTCATTTAAGCACATAATTTACAGAAGGTGCATATACAGTTTACAGTTCCAATTTTCCACCTATTTTGTGCATAATGTTGTATTATACACTATAACCACGGAAATTAGAGGATCAATTTTTTTTTTCAATTTTTATTAGTGCTTTTTGTAAAGCTGTATCTTTGTCATGAGTGATCGTATTTTGTTGAAGCAAAAAGCATAATGCAGTTTTGTGTTTTTTGTTTGTTTACAAATTATTTTGTTATAGTACCGTTATTGCGTTATTGTAAGAACTGACACCAAACAACTTTTTTTTGTTTTTTTTGAGTTTTGTGGAAGTCCGCATTTTCAAAAATAATTGTTTTTTGAGTCAATCAAATGTAATGGTCAAATAATCTGTTTATTTGGCTTCAGTTTAATCTTTTTCGTGGTCATACAATTTTTTTTTGAATGGTTTATTTGACTTTTAACGAAAAAAGATACGCTAAGCTTTGATAACCAATATCTAAGCAATAAATGACGTCATGAAAAATTCAACGCGAGTTTTGAAAATTTAAGTAAGTTTTTTACATGATCTTTTTAAGATTTTTTAAAAATTAGTACTAAAAACGACTTTCGGGAAATCTCTTGTTAGTTTTTAAATTTAGATTTGAGAACTTCCATATGTATGCAGATTTAAAGACTTTTACACCATCAATATTTCTGTAAATTTTCAAATTAATTCGCTGAACCGTTTTTCTTCAACAAATTTTCAAAGTCTTGCAAACCAATTAAACGGACAAATTGTGTTGTCCCTATATATCACGTAGTCGTCATCAAATTAAATTTCATCATAATGAATTAAAAACAACAATTTTCGTAGACTTTTTTTCACAGTTTTGTATGGTTTAGATATTTTTTTTTTTTGACTTCAAATGAAATAAAAAGTACATTTTTGCAAATTTTTTTTTAAATATTCGAAAATTTTTCTTACAAAAAAACTTTAAATTTTTTTTTTTTGGAAAAATGTACTTTTCTTGGATTTCAAGTGAACAGACAAATATCAAAACAAAAAACATTAGGCTGCATAATGTTTTTTGTTTCAACAAAATACGACTTTTCAAAAAACACTAATACAAATTGAAAAAAAAAGTGTTCCTTTAATTTCCGTGACTAGTGTATTTAAGGCGAAAAATGTTTGCTCTGGCCTAAGCCACTCATTGAGTTATAACTTTAGCCTTAATTTATAAACTGAAGGCCTTAAATAGAAAATAGTTATTTTAGCAAGCAAAAACTATTTGCATGCAAATAATGTTTTGAAGTGTAAGCCGATTTAACAGAATTTTTTTTATTTTTCACACATCGCAAAACATTTGCTGACTAATTGTTTTGCATAGCATTCCATGTTAGAAATACTTTTTTCTGCATGAAACTGTAAACGAATTATGACAAACAAAATTATTTTGTACATATCTTAAATAATTTTTGAAATGCGAAAAAAATTAGCATACACTTTGAGGAATGAAACCGGCTTTGAAAAAATCGTTTACATTTACTTAAGAAAACGGATGCTAGGTTTCCACTTGTCATTTACCAACTGACTAATGGCGCATTTTTGCGTCATTTTACAAAATGGCAAGTGAAAATACTTCAAAATTAGTTTTATTTGAACTGACAAGGACTGGTGTGTAAAAGAAAGATATCAAATTTTCCAAGACAAGTGGAAATAGTTCAATTGACAAACGAAATGTCACTTTGTCTTTAACTGGAAAAGAGAATTTTTTGGCAAGATGTTTTAATTCTTTGTCAATGAAAGACACTAATCTGACAGCTGATCCAGTGCAATTTGAATCCTATTTTGACAATTCGGCTGATTTTGTTATTAAAAGTGAAGGAAAGAAAAAGAATAAAAATAACCACAACTACATAAGCTATCCTTTATCCGTTTCAGAGGATGATAATATTTCTGGCAACAACAAAATAAAAAGAGTCAGACTCTAAAGTGAAAAATGGAAATGAATCAAATTCGTTGATACAAAAGCTACCACAATTTCAAAATGTTTAGGATTTAAACCATCACTCTATAAAAATAGACGAAAATAATAATTCTTCGCACTACTATATACACATTTCATTGAAGATAGCTGTGAAAATAGGCTCATTGACAGTCTATAAGTGTCAGTTGATAAAAGACAAAGCAAATGGAAATAGCTGTCAATGACAAAGGCGTAATAATATTTTGAGGTTTTGTTAGAAATTTTTACGTATAGTGTAAAAGTCCAAAAAAGTGAATTTGTTCGCCCAATGTATTTAAAACAGGTCCTAAAGATGTGATCCCTTAAAAAATACCTACATTAATTTTTTTTATTTAGTTACATTTATTTTTAATGCTTTAAGTTCTTGTTAGTGCTGGCACTTTAAAAGAAATTATTTTTTGATAGGTCAAGGTTAAGTGGCATTTTTTATCATCTAGCTATATATATTTCATTGAAAACCATACTTAGAAATATTGTCTTTCGAATATGAAAAAGTTAAACAAGAAAATTGAAGCCATTTTTGTACCAAAGCTAAGCCTATTAGTTTAAAAAAAATGTTTACACTTAATGTCAAATGTCCAGCTAGATATATAAAATCTCTTTGTTTAAATAAATGTTATTATTTAAAAACGATACTCACTTTCACTTTTATTCCGGCTTGAAGAAAAATGCCAAATCATTTAATTTAAAATTATATATATGCTCTTAAATATTTATTTTTAATATTTATTTTTATAAGTTCTTTTTTTCTCTTAAATAAATATGCATTGGTTTTTTTTTTATTTTGTCTCCATATACTTAAACATAATAATATAATCTATGATAAAACATAAAATATATCTGCTTGAAATTTTCTATAAATAAATTTGTATTTATTTTAGTTTCATATAATTTATTTTGTTTTATTGGAATACAAAATCAATGCAAAGTGAAACACTTTTTATAAATATTGTAATAACTTTTTTGAATATAGACTTTTTCTTTTTAAAATTCTATTTATATGTATAATGGTTTTAGTTATTTTTGGAGGAAGTTTAACAAAAAAAAAAACGGTTCTATATTTCTTATTTTTTTTTATTTTATTTTTAACAATATTGCAAATCCTAAATTTTATTATTTTTTTTTTCGGAGATAAATTTTATACACATGTTCGCATAATGTTTGTTTGTTTTAAAATTTGTATTTACAAAATTTATTTATATCACAATTACCTACTTAAATTTCTTGTTTCGATTTGAATTTTAATTACAGTTGTTTTTTCTTTAAATCTTTATTTGCAACTTTTGTTATTTACAAAAATATATATTTTTTTCATGAATTTTTAAACTTAAAATCTAACATTTTTATGTAAGAAACTTTTTTGAAAGTTGAAATTTAATTTCTGTAATAAAAGCTATAAATAATAATATTTATTTAAATATAAAATATTCTTTTTTTTGTATAAAACTAAGTTTAAATACTAACTTTTTTGAGAAAAAAAATCAGCAAAATGAGTATGATTTGTTTGCAACAATAGCCCATACTTAAATTAAAAAAAGAACGAATTTAAATAAATTAATAAATTTGCATAAAAAACCCGAACCAAGATAAAAATAAACATAAATAAATTTTGTTTGTTGATTTGTTATTAAATAATTGATACCCAATATCCAAAAATACTGACATAATCGGTTGATAAAATTACAAGACTTTTTTCTTGTTACCGTTTATGTGAGTAACAGGAACTCGATTTAGTATCAAATATTAAAATGACGGACATAAATAAAAAAAAATCTAAGAAACCAATGAATATTGCTTCACCGACCGAAGTGATTACATACACTCTAGATCTCATACGAAATCCAATTGATGTGTCTCTAATGCATGTGTAGGTGCGTTCTGGAAAATCGGGATCGGCAACCAAATTAATTTTGGTCGCCTGCATCTGGTGGGGGTCAATTCAAACCAACATCCACTATGGTTTCTGTAGTCGTTGTTGGGGTAATATTTTGTTTTATTTGGTCGTTGGCGGGATTTAATTCCGATCCCATATCCCGGATTTCAGTAGCTGCTGTTGCTGCTGCTGCTGCTGTAGTTGGTGGTATCACAATATTGGAATGAGATTGACACTGATGCTGATGCTGGGAGGATGCACAGGACAAGGGTGACGCAGTCGTTGGTAGTCTTCCTGTTATTGCTGACGCTGTGTGAAGGGTTGGGGTTGGAACTGTTATTGCTGTTGCTTTTGCTGCCATCGGCAACTGTATACTCGTCTGGGCTTGAGATGTTGCAACTGTTTGTTGATTCTGAGTAAGTGGGCCAGGGGGTGATTTTGTGGGTGGTGGTGGTGCCGGTGGCAAGACAAGCTCATCAATCGTACAAACTCGGTCATCAATTGGGAACTTGAAGTTGATTTCGTTGCCAGTAATTGCGGGTGATGTATCGGAATTCTTTTCCAAACATTTACCATCGCCTGAAAGGAAAAGGACATCATCACACACCAAAATATATACATTCACATACATATATAATAAATAACAAGACAAGCTTAAGGGTAAAAATTTGTTCTATTTAATTTATCGATGGGGATGAAAATAAACAAGGAGGAGGACGAAGAACGTTGTCAAACTTTAATTTTAAGAAGATATCAAGGAGTAAATTGAGACAAATTAGATTTTAATTATATAATTAGTGATATTTGCTTTCTCTTTATACAAACAAAATATTTTACTGTGTTGAGAAGGGACAATTTTCACAAATGTAAGGCATTTATTTATATGATAGATGGTAAAAAGAAAAATGTAGCTTTAATAATATTTAAATAAAAAGGTAATTTTATTTTCAGAAACACAAAACATTTAAAAATTAATAGACCAAATGTATTTTGCAGTGGAAGCTCTATACAGTTGACATGTAACCTGTACATGTAACCAGAACAGTTCGATCTATGAACCGAAACGTGAATATGATTTGAACACAAAAAATATGTACCGGATACATTATTATAGATCTGCAACAATGAAAAATGTAATGACTACAAAAATCTGTAAAAACCACCATCTGAATAAACAATGCATTTATCTTTCCTCCTAGCAAGTTTTATGTTTAGAATATCAGTCACTTTCATATAGAACCAACCAAATGTAGGTACTAGGAACACCAAATTTTTTAGTCACCAACTTAGCATATTTCTAAATTCTGCATTGTGAACTAAAGGTTCTGTTTCTTCCCAAGAAGGGTTAAGGTTCAAGTTTAAGACTTAAGGATTAGTTTCAATTCAAATATTGTTTATTAATATTTGTTGTCTCTACATAAATCTCAGAATAATAACTTAAGTTTCTAGCCAAAGCTTGAAGCTGATCAAATAAGCGTGGTAAATGAGGAAAGTTAAGTAAACCGATTTACAAACGAATTGTATTGATTACAAAAAGCTGTACCCAACAAACAAAATTATAAAAAAAATGTGAAGTGTACAATGCCCATGTTCTCGTTACATATTTATGCGATAAACCATAGAATAATTTTTGTACAAGTTCGCACATAGTACCAGGTAACAGATGCATACAACATTTATTTTGTCAATACAGATTTGAAAATTTACTCAGTACTAAGTGTCCAGATATCTATGCAATGATAACCTACACACATATTATGTTCATTTATGTACTGACTACATGCACTTTTCCTCAAGTGTACTTGGAAAGGAATCATAAGCGATTTTGAAATGCGGAAATAAAATGCTTTACTTTTAAACTTTTTAAAAAAAGCCAACTTCGAAAAAAAAGGTCAAATAGCTTAACGTATGTCTACTGTTTCTCTTTCTTTTCTTCTATAATAAACAATGAGCACAATGTTTTGTGAGATCATATTCGACATACAAATCAGGAAATCCTTTTTGAAAAAAGGTCATATTATAAAAATGTTAAAACCGACAGGAATTCAAATACAAAGAACAAAAAGGAGTAGAAAATCTCATACATGATGGAAAATTAAAAGACTTTTCATTTAAAACTAGACAATTGTGCTGCTTATGCTAAGAGTATGGAATTAACACAGGTGCATAGCACAACTACTACTATGTTTGCACGAGGAAAATATAAATTCCATTTTTGTATTATTGCATTATGCTTTTACTCATAGTTTAACGGAATAAAAAAATATAAAAAAAACGTATCACAAAAGGTGAAGATAAACAGACAAAATGGTGTTCTAGTATCCCGTATTCGGATAGGTACACGGAAGTAGAATTATTCGAGTTCAACTATTAAAAGACAAAGCTCCTTAAACTGAAAAAGCAGTACCTATTTACATTCACAAATGAAACAAGTTCTTTTCAGCGAATTTTTTTAAAACCCAGTAAAAGAGGGTGAAAAAAATATTCTACTCTATTCTCTTTTAAGACATAAACAAATGTAAAATAAAAGGAACACATTTTAGACAACTAATAAAATAACAACTAATGTTAAAAGGATAACGGATTCAGAATAAAATGAATGGCATATTAAATATAGTACAAATTAAATATCGCAGACCTTCAGAGCCATATTCCTATTCACATAGCTACCATATTTCGTAGAAATTCAGTTTCTTGCCAGAATTGAATTCATAAGTCTTGTCCAGTAGCAGATCTAGCATTTGGCTTTGGTGGGGAGGGGCTGTGCTTGAGGCACTTATTTTAGATACTTCGTTTTAAAAAAGGTTCAAAATCTCTCTCATTCATAATCTTCTGTTCTCAGAATTTAAACTAAACAAGTAATTTATAAAGCAAAAATATATAAACCAAATGGAAATTTTAATAAGCAGCTTCAGTGGTTATTTTGAAAAATGTGCTTTAGATTATTTTTATATGTACAATGTAAGTTGTACATATGTCAGGAACAGTATACTATAAAAATAAGCTGATTGGATATTTCTAAAGGAAATTCAAATTTATTTTCTTTTATTTTGATTGTTTTTCGTAGAATTTAAACATTTCAGCCTAAGTACGCAGACTACGCTGAATTTAACCAACACCAGCAGCTATAATTTGACATAAAATTTTTGAATACAAAAATATCACATATAACAGCTGTTTTTTGGAATAAAAATTCTATTCAACTATTCGAAAGAAATTTTTTTCAAATAGTTCTAGTGAATCTAATTCATAAAATGAAATGGGGTTTTCCCATTTTGATGAACCGTTTATCCCTTACTGCCTGAATAAAATGGGTGACGTTGCTGAAACAGATTTCATTGTCATATCAACAAAAGAATTACCCACATCAGTATTAATTAAAAGAATTTCTTCTTTTTTGATTTTGGGTTTTTTTTTTTGGAATTAAGCTCTGCTGGTCCAATAAATATTGGAAATTTTTATTTAAATTTTATAGAGTTGGGATCGAAATTTTGGCCAGGTCAAAATTTTACTTTTGAAATTATGTCTCTAAATATTTTGAATAAATTGAATTTTACTGTTTATAATTTTTAATTATTTTTTTTTTAAATTTTTTATATTTTTAATTTTTACCAGCAGAATTTTAACAGAAGGAATAGAAAAAGCAAATTTTTTAAAGACATAATGTTCTTTGAAAAAAGACAAATTTGAAAAGCTGAATTTTGAAACCAAAATTTAGTCTTATCCCGATTTTAAATATGAATTTGGATTATTGGTGCACGTTTAAAAAAAAAATATGTAGGAATGAAATCTGAAAATTGTATATATATCCAGTGTTGCCACTGAGGAATTTGAAACGGTCGCAGAAAAAAGGGTCACGAGGAAAAAAAGTCGCACTAGGAATTTTGTTTTTTATAAATAGCAAAATCAATAAGAATACGCTTATGTAAATTGCTAAAAAAAGTAAATTGTTTGATGTTTTTTTTTTTACTAAACAATTGACTATAGTAAACTGAAAAGTCAGATCTTACATTCATTCAAATTCTATTAAAAATTAAATATGTATTTATAAAAAGCATGTAGTTTTTTAAATTCCTAAAAATAAGGGTATACATTTCACGGCGTAATGTCATCGTAAACATAGTAAAGTTGTACTATGCGTAAATCTGTCAAATTTTCCATACAAATGTGACAGAGTTATGAAGTCGACAACTTTACAACATTTACGACGGCACCACACCGCCCTTGCTTTTTTAATAGCCTAAGCTGAAAAAAGGAAAGCTATCTGAATTCTTGAAAAAAAAAAAACAATTATTGGAAAATTATTGAATCAGTTTATTTAAAAATATATATTTTTACTAAAAATTTTCAAAACATTACGGAAAAATTAAATTTTCAAAAAAAAAAAAATAATGATCAAATCGAATTTTGTATTGAAATTTTTATTAAAAACTCACAAAATATTTTTTGGAAAATTTTTGTATAGCAAAAATATTCAAAATCGATCTGCCAATAATAAAAACCTTCAAAATACAGAACGTTCTAGGGAAGGTATCTTACCTACTTTGCCGTCATACGGATAAAGGACGTGTATCCATTTTAGAAGCTTTGAGATATGTAAATGCGTTTTAATGATTTTACTTTCCTCCTTTTCAAATTAAATAATTTTTTAAAAACGATTTCTTTTAACAAAAATTATGTCATTTTACTAAGCGAACCCGAACGCATAAGTCTTAGTAATGGTGTTGGTGTTGATTAAGACAAATGAACTTGCAACTTTTAAGCTTCGATAGTACAGGTGGCACATAAGCAACTTACTTGAAACCTGTAATGAAATTTTCATTCGTGATTTTTGCAGTTGGAAATATAGGTTTTAAGCTTTACACAAAAATATTAAGTTAGGTATTTAACTAGCCCAATTTTTGAATTTGGACAATTACAACCTTTTTTCTTAAGACGGCAGGCTGTAAATAGTTCCTTTAAGACCGTACTTATTTTAGGACACAAACAAAATTTATTTAATTCTTATGAGTTGTTTAACACATCTGTTTAACATGTATTTGGAATGTACCTTTATTTTTGTATGAAAGAAATTTTTTAAATGTACTTAAGTGTTGAAAAACCGTCCAGTACCAAGTTTAATTAAAACCAACAGGGTCGCTTTAGAAATATTCATAATTCAAAAAATATTTTATTCAAAAACCCATTTTTCAAAAAATTGGTGTAGACGGTACTGTTAACAACAATTTTTGGCAAAATGGGCTTACACCTTCGCACTAAAAGTAATTTATTGATTTTTTTTTAAGGAAAGTTGTCAATAAGTCTAATGAAGAAAAAAAAAAATTTTGTTGAATTGAGAAAAAATGTATTCTTAATGAATTAAGAAAAAATAAGTGGGGGAATGTTCCAATATCACTTTGTACCTATGCCCTTGTGAGCCTTACATTGTGAAAATGAAAATTGAGAACGAGAAATATATAAAGACAAACGGTTTATTAATGCCAAAGGGAAATTTCTATTTTATTTAGTTAGTTTTCAAGTGAATGACTTGAAAAATCTAAATAAAATTCTTTGAAATTGTTGAATATAATTTCTTTTCAAAATTAGATTGTTTTTTGTTATGTAATCTCTTCTAAAACCTTGTGTCAAAATTTAGCTTGGAGTTTAGCTGGAGTTTGGAGCGAAAAGTGGGAGCGAAATTTTAGCTCGATCTACGCGTACTAGTAACTTTTAAGATTTCAATAATCATCGGTAAGGTAGTTTAATCATTGAAAGGAACAAAGTCATTTTATGTGGAAATTTAGGCCTATTTGAAATTTCTTATGGACTAGAAATATTAATAAAATCTTAAACTTTATTTGTTCATCAAAATAGCTGTGTTTAATGAAGAAAAACTAGATCAAAACAGCAGAAATGTTTGAAAACTGTCAGAACAAGAAAGAACAGAAAAGTGCAGCTTGGTGCTGCTGGAATTGACTGTTGCCTATCAGCTGTGCAGTCTCAAATTTAAAAATGTCTCTATGGTTATTTGTTTCCACTAATTTTCAAATAAAATTAACTATAAATTCATACTTTTTTAGTTCTTTTATGTTTTTTTCTTCATGTCCAAAAATACAAAAAAAAAGTATTTCTGTGATAAATGTAAGCTGATTATTATCCCAAACACACAAATCAGCTGCTATTTTGACATTTCTCACTCACTCGCTCCACCTAAAAAGTAGGTGCATTTAATATTGTTCTAACTTGTTCTGAAAAACGTCATGGAACACTAAATGACAGAATGAAGAACAGTTTGGGGCATGGTTTTTACTCATGGAACACACAATCCTGTACTTTTCTGTTCTTCTCTGTAATTTTCTGTTGGGAACAGATTCATTAAACACACCTAAAAATAAATATGTTTACAATGTTTTTTTGGCAGTAGGTATTTGAATACTTCAAAGTCAACTTTAATTCAACTGTCAAATTATCGTCATTTTTTCACGCAAATATATGTTCGCACAAAATTTTTTTTTCCAAAGTCATTCAATTTTCCTTGAAAACGCATTTGACAGTAACAAACACGTTCTCTGGCTTCTCAATATTTTTGTCGTCAACTAGCTTTTTTGCTACAGAATTGCATCGCAATGATTATGTTTTTGAACCCATGACTAGCAAACTGCATTGTCGAATGCAATGCTTATGCAGTAAAACTTGTTTTTGTTTTTGAACAGAAGACCTTTACAGTTTGCGTTAGAGAAAATTCTGCATTTTTGATGCTATTTGTTTAATTATCTTGTTCCAGATAAAAAAGAGGCTGAAACTTTCACTCAAACTCAAACATCATGTTGTCTGGGAATAGGAACATACCGATGTGCTATTATGCTTTGAGGTGGTGTTAATCAGATCCAAAGGGTATTCAAAAACTGTGTAATGACACCATGCTACAGCCACATACCACATAATTTAATTTCAAGAAGTTCTAAAATACCCGCTGTTCGAGACACTGTGGCTGTTATGAAAGACGAAATTGCTTTCTTTAATGTAGAGCGGTATGAACTGTACTTCAATTATCTCTAGACCTCGTCAAGACTTTAAAAACTCCACTCCTGAACGAAATCCTGGATCCGAGTCTGCTTCATGCACTACATCTTCCTTCTTTTTGGGCTGATGTTATTAAATTTGATTCACTTAATCTTTTGGTTTGTTAAGTATATTCCAAGTTTTGAAAAAAGTCCATCTCTGCTGAGCAAGTTAACAATAAAGCTCACCATCATAATACATTTACATAGTACCTGACCTGTATTCTTTACATCCCCATCCTCAAAAACTGTTATCAATTTCCATTACTTTGTTTGCAGTAATTTATACCGAACAGGTTTTTTTTTTTTTTGTTAATGATGTTTCCCGTTCTCATCACACATCCTGCCCATACCTAACCTATAGCTCAAAAAAATACATAGCCTGCAGTTTGCTGATAACTGAAATAACCCCATATCCGTCAAAGAGCTCTTTCATTGTATTAATCCTGTTGCGGATTGCGCTGCAACTTCAACATCGTCAACGACATACAGTTCAATCAATCAGCTTCAAGGGTATTTTCATACAAGATCCCATTCTCATCTTACACCAGCCTTTTTCCTTTATATTGAAGGCTGCTGTAGGTATATGCTTTTGCTTGATGTTGATGCATCGACGACAACTATGTCATTCAAAACAATCGAGAATCGTGTCAGGAAATTGGGAAAACAGGTTGTGAATTTTACTGCAAACTGCCACTGCATATAAACTGCATGCAAACGAGCATCCAGCTAGGGTAAAAGAGTGTGAAAAGCTTGATTTTCTAACCTAACTATGGGCAATATACCACGTAATTGTGCTACGTAGATATAGTTTTTCAGTTTTGTGTAGGTTTATGTGCGTGTACGTGACTATAAGGATGTTTGAATGAATTTCAACTCAAGCATCAGCAGGTACATATTAGACGAAGATGATTGGACAACAAAAAACGGAAATCATGTTTTTACGTAAGGAATTTGAAAGTGGCAGGCACTGCATTTATAGATTTGATCCGCAAAAAGGATAGAATGCAAGCGGATCGGAAAAAATTATGTTTGCTAAAAAGAGGTAATTTTGGTATTTTTCGTTGGGTAAGGTATAAAAGTATATGTTTTCAGCATAGATACTGTCACGTATGGACAATTTATCAATATTGATTTGAGTTCTAACCAAAAATTCATTTTGCGGCCGGATTCAAAATCAGGACATCGCGGAAGCCTTAGAAACTTACAGTCTGATGAATGAATTAGTTTAAGGGTATAAATGCACTGCGACCTTAAGATCTATTGTGCCCCTTCACTAGAGCTGGATGAGGTTACTCATTCTACTGCTCGTCCTCCAAATTGGTATCTTTAAGAAAATTGAGTGCTTGGAGTATCCTGAGAGAGAACAGTTCACTCTCCTATATCTGGTGATTTCTCAGATGCCTTAGTCTTTGATGAACAAGTGCATCACATCTACCTAGTATGTGGTCCACGGTTTTCTCGTGATCTTTGCAGAAACTGCATATGGCACTGTTTTCTAGACCAAGAATGAAGAGGTGTCTCCTTAACTTGCAGTGGCCTGTGAGGAGTCCCGTTATTATTTTCAGTCTATTTCTATTTAAACTGATGCAAGATTGGCATCGTGCTAGTTATAATCTCTTAGTAGAAGCTTGGCTTAGGGAGCTTTTTCCAGAGCTTAGTGCTCTGAGTGTGGCCTGGCTATCTGACATGATAGCAATGTTTTGGTTTTTATATTTTCTTTCGAGATTTCTTTTCTGCACATTTCTCTGTAGCAATAACTTCTGCCTGCAAAATGCTGGTAGATTGTCCCATCGGTATGGAAAGTTTGGTTCTAGGCTCAAAGATTCCAGCCCTAGTCCCTTCAGACGTTCTCGATCCATCTGTATACCATTCTTATCGAAGTTAGACTATTTGATCATGTCATCTCTTGGAATGCCAAGAAGGTTCGAATCGGTGGCCCTTCAAATCGAGTCGCTTTCCCTGAGACTAATGATTTTCACCATCCCAGTTTCCTATCTTGCAAATCTCATGATGGCTCCCTTAGCAGCACTATCTATGGCCACGTGTTGTGGAGTCAAGTCAGGAATGACTTCCATAGCTGCTGTAGGGCAAGTTTTCATTGTTTCGGTGATGCAAATGCATGTGAGCCTTTGTACCTTTTCTAGTGATTTCCTAGTTGTAGTAAGTTCGGTTCTTTTGTGCAATGCGACCGCGACCTATGTAATAATGGTGTAGGGAAACAAATAAACGGGCAACTGCTCCACACAGGAGTTTATTCCATCATAAGAGGGAATCTGTTCCACTTTTCAAAGTGCAATTTATTCTCACCTAAAGAGGGAATTTTTGGCACTTTTTAGTGAGAAAGATCTCCACTTGGAGAGTGGAGCTTTTGCCCCCAAACTAACAATTAAGCTTGTATAAGGTCGATTATCGAATTTGGCAAGTAATAGCTTGAATAAAGCTTGTATAAGGCAATCTTGAGCAAGCCAAGAATTTACCACCTGAAATTTTAACAAATAACTGCTATAAGGCCTTAAAATATGAGTTACACAAGTTCTATACAAGCCTTGTAAATATAAGTTATAAATGGCTTGTATAATACCTTCTAAAGTTGTTTACTGAAAATGTTGAAAATAATAGCTGCTATAAGGCTCTCCACAACAAATCATAGCAAACAACTTGTATAAGGCTTGTTCTGAAAAGGCCTTATATAAATTAAATAATCAGTGAAGATGAACAAGTGTATCTTATCAGATTAAAATAAATAACGACGGTAATTACCCGTTGAACATCGTAAAACAGAAAAGAAGTACTTACAGTAACATTGAACTTTTTAGCAAAACTTAAAAATGAATAACTCATGGCAAAAGATTAAAAGATCCACCAAAGACAAGTGAGAAAAAAACAGAGAAGCAATTCTTAAAACAGCCAGAGAACATTCAAGAAGTTTGGAAGAACAAAGAACAAATATTAGATGCGCACAGTTATTGACTGTTCCCTCTGCATGACCGCATCAACAGCAAATTGGCATAGTGGTAGAGTGCTAGACTGGTACGAGGAAGGAATCGAGTTTAAATCCCAGGTAAAAAAAACACATTCAGCTTTGCTAAAAAAAATTTTTTTTCTCTCGATGGATTGCTTATGCAAAATAAATTTGGGTAAGGCCTTATATAAACATCCAAGGCAAGCTATAGCTTGTTCAGCCAAGCTAATAGCAGTTCATGAAAAGCTATTTTCTGCTATAAGACCTGTCAAAAGTCTTATGGCAGTTAATAAGCTTGGGTAAATGCGCCAAAAAGACTTGCATAAGGCCCTTTACTATTTCTAAAGTAGTCTGAAAATAGCTTGTAGAGAACCTTATAAAGGGTGATTTTTTTGAGGTTAGGATTTTCATGCATTAGTATTTGACAGATCAAGCGGGATTTCAGACATGGTGTCAAAGAGAAAGATGCTCAGTATGCTTTGACATTTCATCATGAATAGACTTACTAACGAGCAACGCTTGCAAATCATTGAATTTTATTACCTAAATCAGTGTTCGGTTCGAAATGTGTTTTGCGCTTTACGTCCGATTTATGGTCTACATAATCGACCAAGTGAGCAAACAATTAATGCGATTGTGACCAAGTTTCGCACTCAGTTTACTTTATTGGACATTAAACCAACCACACGAATGCGTACAGTGCGTACAGAAGAGAATATTGCGTCTGTTTCTGAGAGTGTTGCTGAAGACCGTGAAATGTTATGAAATGTGTTATTCGACCACATGGAAGATTTTACGCAAAGATCTTGGTGTAAAACCGTATAAAATACAGCTCGTGCAAGAACTGAAGCCGAACGATCTGCCACAACGTCGAATTTTCAGTGAATGGGCCCTAGAAAAGTTGGCAGAAAATCCGCTTTTTTATCGACAAATTTTGTTCAGCGATGAGGCTCATTTCTGGTTGAATGGCTACGTAAATAAGCAAAATTGCCGCATTTGGAGTGAAGAGCAACCAGAAGCCGTTCAAGAACTGCCCATGCATCCCGAAAAATGCACTGTTTGGTGTGGTTTGTACGCTGGTGGAATCATTGGACCGTATTTTTTCAAAGATGCTATTGGACGCAACGTTACGGTGAATGGCGATCGCTATCGTTCAATGCTAACAAACTTTTTGTTGCCAAAAATGGAAGAACTGAACTTGGTTGACATGTGGTTTCAACAAGATGGCGCTACATGCCACACAGCTCGCGATTCTATGGCCATTTTGAGGGAAAACTTCGGAGAACAATTCATCTCAAGGAATGGACCGGTAAGTTGGCCACCAAGATCATGCGATTTGACGCCTTTAGACTATTTTTTGTGGGGCTACGTCAAGTCTAAAGTCTACACAAATAAGCCAGCAACTATTCCAGCTTTGGAAGACAACATTTCCGAAGAAATTCGGGCTATTCCGGCCGAAATGCTCGAAAAAGTTACCCAAAATTGGACTTTCCGAATGGACCACCTAAGACGCAGCCGCGGTCAACATTTAAATGAAATTATCTTCAAAAAGTAAATGTCATGGACCAATCTAACGTTTCAAATAAAGAATCGATGAGATTTTGCAAATTTTATGCGTTTTTTTTTTTAAAAAGTTCTCAAGCTCTTAAAAAATCACCCTTTACAAGTAAAATTGTTAGTTGTGATCTTTAGCTGATATCTTGGAAGGAACGTTAGTTGTAGAAATCTTTGACTTTGAAGTAGGTACCTATATCTATAAACCATATATGACTACTTGTTTATAAAAGCCTCAAGATAGGCGATAACATGTACAGTTTACAATCATAATGTTAAATAAACAGATAATAACACTCCTTAATCCACACGTGAAATAATACATTTAAAAACTTTATTTCTATCTCAACATGGTTTATCTAAAACATTAATTAGTTGAGAGCATGTAAGAAAATTAAGACACTCCTAATTATTGTCTTCCTCATGTAAGCAAAGAACACACTACTTTAAGGTACCTACACCTAAACTATGTATATTGTATCCTGTAGGGAACTTATTGTATCCTATCTCTGTTAAATGAGAAAGAAAATCAAATTAATTTACAACACACATTATAGAATACATACCTCCAGCACGTCGGTCTTCTCGCGTGTAATAACGAGCACGATGTCTTGAGAAGCAAACAGCCATTGCCAGGATAATGATGGCAATTAGAACAAATATAATACCGCCCAGAATTGCAAGTGTATTAAGGCCACCTGGTTGAAAAAAATAGAAAAAAAATTAAAGTAAAAGAATAGAAAATTTGTAAAATTGCAACATATAGACAAGAAGATAAGAAATGTATGTATTTGTTTGTAACTTAAGAACAAAAACTGTATATAGAGATATATTAAGCTATTAATCAGCATTTTAAGAAAATACAAAACAATTTGTAACAGTCGAATGCAATTACCAATCTTTAGTTAGAAAAAGGACTATCCAAGCATTTAAGACAATTAAAACGATAAATGGCCACAGCGCATTCACTTTGTTCACTAGTTGTTAACGTTGGAGAAGCTTTGGACGAGTGTGGTTTTGTCAGCACTCTTTACAAAAAAAAGTAACAAGCAGTGTTTTGCTGTGGTTGAGTGCAGAAAGATCAGCCATCTTAGATGCATTGGCATCATTAGTCAAGTTTAAAGTGAGAAAGCACGATTTAGGGAACTATTATGCACCTAGGTGTGGTACAGAATTATATTAACGACTAATACGTTTTGAATTTTAATCTTGCCACTTAGTTACCGTTTTTTATTTATACTTATTGTATAAATCTAGGTACTTACATATACATAAGTATATGCAAATTAATAAATAAGGTTTTATCGATAGAATAAAAGACACAAAATAGGGAGAGGTGAAACCTGCCAAGGAGCTGATATATTGGTAGTTTGCGGTGCCAAACCAAAATCATTAATCCATGTAATCTGATGAAGCTATGGAGTAAAGTAAGCAAGGATTTTGATGAATTGCCTTGAAAAAAATACAACTATTTCAGTTTTCCCAGAAATAATAACAATAGTTTACATAAAGCTGGAGTGTGTATGGGGGCGTATGTGGAACATTTTTTTTTTCATGGTAGAACATAAATGCCAATAATTATTAACAGTACCTAAATGGGTAATGGGCAAATTTAAGGTTTTTGGTAGGAATATAAAAGGGGAAAAATAAACTGCCCTGCTACAGATGACTGGAAGTGGGGTGGGTAGGCGAAATGTATAGGGTTGTATTGTGAAAACGAGAATTTTTACGATTTCTGGCAAAAGATCTCCTTAAAAAAAATAAAAATTAAAATACAGGGTGGCGCACGAATCGTGCTACAAAAATAAAACGTAATAACTTTTTTTCTGTGTGAGTAATCGGCTTATTTTTTTTTTATTTTGTAGGTTACTATTTAGATTTATAAAAATGGATGCTTGGGATACGGAGAAAAGAATTTGGATAGTGCAACGGTACCATGCTTTGCAGTCCGTCATTTCCGTCCAAAGGGAATTTAGGCGGGAGTTTGGCGGTAATCCCCCGAGTAGATGGACCATTATGAGGTTTGTAAACATGTTTGTCGAATCTGGAAGCATCGCACGAAGGCCGTACCATCGAGATGCCAATGTTTGGGTTCAGGATACAATCGCAGCAGTAGCATCTGCAATACAGGCCAATTCGAGCGTTTCGACCCGAAACTTATCGGGGCAAATTGGAGTTAGTAGACGGTCATTACAACGGATACTTCATGACGATTTAAACTTGTTTCCGTACAAAGTCCAAATTACTAGCAAGTTAAACCCTCAGGATTTGCCTGTTCGCCTGGAATTTTGCCAAAAAATGATATCAATGGCCGAAGAAGACAACACATTGATCAATTGTTTGTTCATGTCTGATGAGGCCCATTTTGATCTTAACGGCAATGTAAACAAGCAAAATTGCCGTATATGGAATGAGTCTAATCCAGAAATGCTCCATGAGACGGATCTGCACCCAGAACGAGTCACTGTGTGGTGCGCAGTTTCATCAAGGATCTTTGAAGAAAACGGTGTAACCGTTACTGTCAATGGGGACCGTTATTTAAAGATGTTGAAGGAGTTTTTTTACCCAACTGCGAAGGAGTTTTTTTACCCAGAACTGCGCCGAAGACGTATACCATTCAACAGGGTTTGGTTTCAGCAAGATGAAGCAACTGCACATATAGCCAGACCAGATATGGCGGAGCTAAACAAAAAATTCGCAAACAAATTAATTTCAAGGAACTCCACTCTTCGCTGGCCCCCAAGGTCACCTGACCTGACTGCACCAGACTTCTTTTTATAGGATTATGTCAAGCAAGAGGTGTATAAAACGAAGCCCAGGAATTTAACTGAATTAAAGCAGTCCCAAACGACAATAATTGAGGCGATCCCAACTTCAACTCTTCAGGCCGCAATGAATAATTTTTTGATCAGGTGCCGCATATGCGTGGGAGGGCGTGGAGGTCATTTGCGGTCTATAATCTTTAAAAACAACTAACTATTTAAAATAAAATTTAATTTTCTAACCAATAAAAAAAAATAAATGAAATACATCGATTAAAAAAAAAGTTATTTGAATTTCTTATTGTAGCACAATTGGTGCGCCACCCTGTATAAACCAAAACCAAATAACAGTTAGTGAAATAAAAAGACGAAACAGTAGCCACCCGAAAAAATGATCCATATAAAAGTTGCTGGCGTCTGGAATATCTACAACTTTTATATTGATAATTTTTTCGGGTGCCTATTGTTTCGTCCATTATTTGGTTTTGGCTGAACAGTTTTATTCATTTTGTTAGTTATGCATTCAGAACCCCTCTTCCTCTTTGGAGTACATTTTTATTGGTCGCAAAAGTTTTATTAATCTATTTTTTGTGGATTTTAGAAGTTATCAATCAATGCATCAATTTAATTAAAATAAAATCAATTCATTGGTACCGGTTTAAATAATCAAGCCTTTGAAAAGGTTTGGCACTTGAGACTTGAGTACTAACTGCATAGGAGTCTTCCCAGGCAATACTACGAAATACTGAAATCTTACGTTACGAACCGACTCTTTAGAGTACTGTACGACCAAAATTACTCAGAACTAAAGAAAACTGAAGCCGGTGTACCACAAGGAAGTGTCCTAGGACCAACCCTGTATCTGTTATATACAAGGGATATTCCAGTGGACATCAACGCTAGCATGGCCACCTTTACTGATGATACTGTAATATTGGTGCCAGATAAATCCGTTACAAAGGCTATAAAAAACTGCAAAGTGCAGTCGATAAAGTTTGTTTGAATTTTGTTCTAAAATATTTTAAGAAATAAAAACATCAATAATATTAATTTATTTTAATTTAAAATACTCAATAAGGTTCAATTCATTCATTGTTTCACCATCAGTTGTAAAATTGTTACAGTTTTAATTGGGAGAATATTGTCCATGAACGATTGGGTTGCACGTACTTGCACTTATGTTCAAGATGCTAAGGGCTTAAGAACATGGATATTATGAGAAATTTTTTTTTCAAAATATCGATATTAGAATTAGCTAAAACAAGATCTTTAAGAGTTGACGATGAAAATAAAGAAAGTTTTCTTAACACTTAATTAAATATGATTATATATATTTGAAAAAAATTTGGATTATTGGAGCGGTTTTTTTAGAAAACAATTTTTATGTATATATCAATTTTTTAAAACATTTTTTACGGAGAACTTTTGGTGTGCAAATCTTAAGTATTTATCTATGTATGTGCATATAAAAATGAAATTTAAAAAAAGTTGCCAACCCGTTTTTGAGATATCGAATTAAAAAAAAAAACTAAGCTTTTTTAAAACTTCTAAAACTTTTTTTTGGAAATATTGATATGCAATATGTATTTTTAATTTAAAATTTGTATATAAGAAAATATATTTATCTGTTCAGCCGATAGTGCGCAAAATCAAAATTTAAAACAAAAACGTTCTATGAGAGAACTATTAATAGTTGATATTTGTAAGTTTTTGTAATTTTTGGTAGTATGTATAACGCACTAATTTTATTAAACAGAAAAAGTTTTATAAAAATCTTAGGGGCTGTTTCTAAAAATAAAAATATTTTCTCTTACGGTTTTTTAACATTTTTACACATGGAACCGTTATTTTTTCTGAAAGTAAATTGTTTTCTTAAAGTACATAAAAAAAATAAACAAACCCTAAAATATCGAGTTTTCAAAATATTTGATTTTAAAAAAAAGTTATCATTTTTTAAAGATGATAAAATATTTTTTGGAAATTTTTAGGTAAGAATAACTTCTTTGTAGTCCATTGCAATAATGTCATAAGAGTGATTGTCAAAAAATTGTCTTTTTTCGCAAGTCGCTTTAAAATTGTGAAATGCTATTGAAAAATATTTAACGCATAGCTTTAAGATCTTTTTTTTTTTTCTACGGAAAATGTTTTGGAACTTCTCCTCATTCAATTGATCTCTGAGAGGATAATTTCATTTAAAACAAAAAAGAAAAGCGAGGAAAATGTTTATTTTTGGAGTAGGTATAGCGCATTAATTATTATTCAAATCTTAATAATTTTTAAAGCGATTTTTCGGCCAAAAAACGAAAAATCTTGTTTTATGTGTTTAACAGTGACGATGTATATAAAATAAATAATTTATTTCATTAAATATTCTTAAAAGTGTTAAAAAATCCTTATATATGGAGTAACGAAATATCTGATTTTCAAAAAAAAAAAAAAAAATTGGAACAAAATTAAAAAACCGAAGAAGTATTTCTTTCAAAATGTTGGAACACAGTACTTTTTATAAGTAAAAAAGTTATCATACTGTTTTGAATAATATCGAAAAAAGATTAAATTTTCTTTTATCATCAATAAACATTTTTTGAAAAATGGTTTTGCATTAAAAGGAAGCTAATACTAAAAGTAGTTTATTTTAATTTTTTAAATAAAACTTGGGAAGTGATTTTGGGGAAAAATAACATTTTTTGAAATCGTCAAAAAAGACTGTATGGCAGGTACTTTTATTTTCGGTTTGAACAATAAATTAAATAAAATGCACGATTGCATCACACGTGCTTGCTTTTACGTTCAAGTTGCTTGGAAATAAATGCAATAAATTACAGAAAAAAAGAGGAAAATAAAAAAAAATAAAAATAAAATAAAATAAAATGTTGGGAGGTAACATTTAAAAAGAATTTGGTACGTCAATTTTGAATATTAAAAAAAGAAAAATTTCTATTGACACATTTTCGAAATATTAAATTTTCCAAAAAATAATTTAAAGTTTTTTTAAAAATCGAAAATTTATTTTTTTTGAAATTTTGACAATTAATTTTTTATGACATTTGAGAGGAGCTTTTACAAAAAAATTTGATTGCTATCAGTTGAGCCGTTAATGAGAAAATCTAAAATAAAAAGAAACCGTTATATGGCAGTTACCGTTAATAACGGTTTTTGGTGGTATTTTGTTACCCAAAAGTACACCATACTTTCAATAACATAGTGGTTTTTTTCATCAAAGTCGTTGGAGATGTTTTAGAGATAAATAAAATTTTCCGTAAAGGTTTTGTAGCAAGTATCGTTATTTTTTGAGCGAGCTAAAAAAAAAACAATTTCTCTTCTGGAGAATCACCAAAAAGTTCAAAAACTGACACAGAATTATCAGACCCACATTTTTCGTTCTCCCTTATCATCGTTAAGACTAGTCTGATCAAAATCTCAAGCCAAATTTTTTCTACCTACCAATATACCTATCGCAAGTAAAAAGCACAAAAGTGATATACATATGAACTTTTAATAGTTTTCCTTCTGCCATTCAAAACTTGACATCAAATCAATGACCATTGTCGTCCTATTTTAATAAAGGGAAATTGTAAACTATACTGAAGAATTTATGGGCTAGATCCGGTCAGGACAAATTACAAAAAACGAGACTCCTATAAGAAATATAAAAAAACAGTGATCTGGTTACAACGTACGAATTACAATGGAAACTCAGCAACATCTAACCAATACAAGTCTGCAGGCCAGAATGCATAACATCAGCTGAACTTTAGATAAACATAAATAAAATTCTTATTATTCTGGGAGGTAATCAGGCCTAAATCGGCTCTTCGGTTTACAAAGAAGTAAAGTAGTTAAGTCCAGAATGAACAATCCAAGGGCCCAATGGCTGAAATCCCGAATGCCAGAATCCCAAATGACATAATCTCGAATACTAAAATACCGAATGTCTTAGTACTGTTTTTGGTATTAAAAATCGCGCACGCCATACGAGATTTTAGCCTTAAAAATGTACTTTTTACATAAAATGTTTTTTTTTGTCTTATTTTTCTTAAGAAGTCAAGCTGAAAAATAAATAATTCTCCCGCAAAACAGTAATTTTTATAATTAATGGGGTTTCTCACGTCAAATTATTTACTGGTTATACATTTTGTTAATAAGACTTATTCAAACATTATGGTATGATAAACGATATACACTAGCAAAGTTCAACAAAGATCAAGAGTCAAAACAGTAAAAGACAAAAATATTAAAATCAAGAATACCACTTCAAAGGCAATATTATGATAGCTTAATTTGTATTTACTCTGATTATAAAATCAACTTTTAATCATAATTTAAAAATATTGTCACGAACACGTATCTTATAAGAAAAAATAAAAATACAAATTTTCCATCACTCATCGCACTTACCCCTTTCAAGAAAATTATGCGATGTACTTGCAGCATCCTTTTCTTCGTCTGTAATAAATTCCAAACACGTATCCAATCCAGTAATATCAAGGTCTGTAATTTCAGCACCTCGCAAACTTTTCGGCAGAAAACAAATCGGATATGTGTCCCATTTCCATTGCAACTATAATATAAATATATATGGCAGAGAAAAAAAGAAGAGAATATAAAATAAACCGGAAACAAAATCAGACTCAGTAAAAATGATAAAAAAAAAAACAAAACAAGAACAATATCTTAATGGAACTTAAAATTCTTGGAAGATGTGTTGCTAAAAAACATTTCCGGTATGGTTTTCTTTCAGGAATCTAAACAATATAAATTCACTTTAATTGATTTCACCATGAAGTACAAATATTACTTACAGCTACAAAGCACTATGTGCTGTACTCTAAATAGAGAGGATTCTTTCGTCCTTATTGTTGTTTAGAAAAACAAATTACCTGACAATTGAAAACTGTGCTCTGCATGGGGATAGTTTTGCAGAAGATCTTTGCACAACGTGTACACTATGTACTGGGACACTATTCGTCATTTAAATAGAACCTTACAGATTAATTTTCATTTATAGGAGTGTTATAAAAGTGTTATATATGAAAATAAGTTAACTGTGGTAGGTCCCAGATTTCATTCAATATTTTTTATATTTTCTTCACTGCGTTAGTCACATATGTACATGTACATGTACACAGCCATTATAAGGCCAATTATAACGTACGCATGCATGGTCTGGTGGCCAGCTAAAAACCATGACTAAAATGCAAAGACTAGCCGGAATCGGCACAATCAGTTCTATAAGGACTACACTAACGGCTGCTTTAAAACTTTTCTTTCACTTGCCCCTCTCGTTCTGTTTGTGAAAGAGGTAGCGGCCAAGTGATTTAAGACTTCAACAATGTGAAAATTGGAACAGGGGCCTCTCAGGTCATAAAACTATAATGATTTTTACATTAATACATAATGACATTGACATTCAAACAGACTACGTTTTGCCACTCATTGATTTCAACCCAGTAACCATGACAGATATCCCCACCAGGGAACTCTGGAATGAAAACAGTGTCATAATGCAAATCATGTTTCTTTCCTTACTGATGGTTCCAAAACCTTGGAGGATGTTGGGTCAGGCATTTACTCAGATAACCCACCAATAAAAAGATCTGTGAAGCTTCCAAACTTTTGCAGTGTATTCCAAGCGGAAGTGCTGGCAGTCTGTGAAGCCGGGAAACATCTTGCCTCATGCGAATTAGCCAACAATAATATTGACATTTTCATAGATAGCCAGGCGCCAATTAAATCCATTTCTATATCCCCATAAAGTCCAAACTGATCGACCGTTGCCGGAATGAGTTAAGAGTACTCAACGCAACAAACACAGTTACCCTAAGATGGGTCCCAGGACATAGGAATATTCACTCGAACGAAATGGCAGATGAACTGGCCAAAAGGAGTTCATCTCTTGATCTGAGCCAAATAGAAGCCTCGGTCCTCATGCTACTGGAGCGTGAAAAAAGTAGAATACACCAGAGTTTCTTAGAAGCTGTAAATATTAGATGGTCATCCATCGAAACTTGACGAATTTCAAGGAACCTTTGGGCAAATATTATTAACTGAAGTTAAGCAGGCCTCAATATTATCTCTCATAGTTGGCTATGATTACGGGCTACAATTCAATGGAAACCCACCAGAATGAACAGAAGGAGTATCAACTCATCGGACTTATGTTATGACGAAGAGGCGGAGGAGGGCTTCTTTCAGTGAATGTCTCAGCCTAGCTAGAACCCGAAAAGAAGCTATAGGAGAATACTTCTTTGACGAACTGGGTGATATCTCTGTCTTGCCACTAAAAACCATCCTACAAAATTCATTCAGAACTCAATTAAATTGTGTGTTTCGTCAATTTCCAACCGTCCAAAAAAAGTTCTGATACAAAATTCCAAAGCACAAAATTAGTGCGGTTGGCTTAAAAATTTTCAAAATTTGCTTCGAAAAACTAGTGGTACTCAAAAAATTTGGGTTCTTAATATGATGAAAACATTTAGAAGAACTTCGTTCTTATTGGCGGGTTCTTTAGACCCATTCTATCTTGTTTTTTTTTTTTTAATAAACTCATTTGGAAAAGGTGTACTGCAAGAATGAATAACTCAAAGTGCTTATTCCTGAGGAGAGATGTTTCTTTAATCGCACTACACGAATGTGAAATGCTTAAACTTACTCCAGTTTCTTTCTCAATCTGGTGTACATTGGTGTCTCCTTTAAAATGTAATTCTCTTTCTCTTAAATTCGAACTGTATTTTACATATCAACAAAAACATATGGTTTCTTTAAATACCCTGAGAATATAAAAAAAAAATAAAACCCACATCAAAAACTAAATCCAAAATTTATGAAAACTGAATCTATTTCATTGACTAGCAGTGTATACATTATTCACTCATAAAACATTACATTTTTGTGTGTGTGCACAGTAGAAAACACTTACATGTCTAACAATATTAATTAATTTTCCCATGTGACATTCGTCACAAATTAGAGGATTGTTATCCAGCCGCACATTGCGAATGCTCTGTATCCTTAGTGCAGTGTCCTCGTTGATGCCGTACAATTGATTTCGTGACAAATCCAAAAACTGCAATCCATTCCGATGCCAGAAGTAGAAGTTCCATGTTGTTTTGTTGTTGTGTGCCATCATAGTAGAGAGAGAGAGAGGAATTGTATATGAAACAAAAAGGAGTAGAGGGGATAAACAATTAAAATTAAATTTATTTGGTGTGAAAAATGTCGTTCCTTCCTATAGCTTAGACTCTTGCTTGGGCAATACTTTTAGTTACATTCATCGCAGGGCTATCCAATGCAGCTTGGTATAGAAAACTTGCAACTATCCAGCCAGATGGCTAAGACAGGCAACAAAGCTATATTCGACGACTATGACGACCATAGGACTACTTTGGAAGTGGCTCCCCCAACCATCCATCCATCCAACCATGGATAAGGAGAGAACTTTCCGTATAAGCAAGCATCAGTTTGCTCAAGCAAAAGTCCAATAGAAGGAGCGTTAAATAAAATGCCTTGTGGCCAGGCCGAGTGCCTGTTTTTGTTACTTCAGTACTAAATTCTCCATAATATATCATAAAGGAATGTTCTGTTTAAAGTATTTTCGTATATACATACCTCAAGCTCCCGACATGGATCGATGACTTGTAGGGACATATTGTCCAAATGATTTCCAGATATGTTCAAATAGCGCAATTGTTTGAAAGGCACTAACAGTCCCATGGGCAGAACTCCCATGTCGGCAATAGCTAACGACGTCAGTTGTGGAATCAACTGCAAACAAAAAAAAATTTGGTCAAAAGGAGGAGAAAAGTTTTAGTTTCAGATATTATACTGATGGTTATAGCAAGAGTTAGAGTGTGATTTGTGGGCTGATGGTTATTCATCTTTAAACATTAATTTTATAGTTGGTTTGTAGTTATGTATATGTACCTAGATGTATTTGTATATACACATCGAACGTATAAAACGAAGGAAGCTATGGCTGAACAGAAAGTTTGGGTTTTTGTTTAGTTTGAATGAAATGTAGCTATTCGAGCATGGTGAATGATTTTAAAAAGTGTAATTTATTTATGTAACTTTCTCTAATGTTGACTGATGAATTTTTAGAATTTGTATAGGTAGTAAGTTTAACAAAAAAGTCTTGTGTAAACTTAGGTTTACTTTTGGTCAAACTTTTTGCCATTAGCTTGATATATTTTACTAAAAACTTCAATTTAACAAAAATATAATCGTCCTTATAAAATTAATGTATTTTGTATAAAATAAATTATAGTTAAGTCTGTTAAGGTAAACAAACTATAAAAAATAGTTAAGGCAAAATTAGGTGGCATGGAACCAGAAGCGATAACAATTGTTCCGTATGGGTTCATTCAGCTTGGTTATAGTTAGGTGAGGACTTTTATTTATAAAAGTAAACACAAACAGTCGAATTTTTAAACTTTGTTTTACTTTAGACAGTCATCCAACTCCAAAAAGTTATTAATAAACTTTGTTTACTGTTGTTCTAAAGTTGTCTAACCTGGACAACGGCATCGGTTGTCTAAGATTTGTCTAACTTAACCTTTTATTTAATTAAACAAGACATTCATCCAACTATTAGGGACTTTTAAAAAACTGTCTAACTAAATATAAAATAAGGCTGCAAAAGTTCAAAGTAACTAAATATAAAATAAGGCTGCAAAAGTACAAAGTAAAAATAACCAAAAAAGTAATCAGTAAACGTGAAAAATTAAAATAATAAATAAAATTTACTAATAAAAACAAATACATAAATAATGAGAAAGTTACCAGTAAAAGTAACTACTAAAAGTAGCCAGTAAAAGTAACTGTAATAGGTAAACGTAACGAATAAAAGTAACTAATAAAAGTAACAAATGAAAGTAACCAATAAAAGTAACCGATACATAGAGTAAAAATTACAAGTAACTAATACAAGTAACCTATAAAAGTAACCAGTAAGGAAACCAATACAAATAAAAAAGTCCAGTAAAAAAAAAAAGTTTAAAAGTAACTGAAAAAAGTTGTCAATAGAAGTAGTAACCAGTTAAAGTTAATTTTACTGGTTACTTTTATGTGTTACTTTAATCGGTTAGTCTTGGGGCAGTCTCTAGAATTAATGTATTGTATTGTATTGTATTCAAAATAGTTTTGTGTTTGTTAAAAACTGTTGAATGACAAACTGACATTTTCCGGCAAAACCTTTATATTGTTTACTTACTATATTTCTAAAAATTAATGTCATTTAGTTTCAATCAAACTTTAACCAATGTTAAAATTACAAAATTTTTACTTACCTCAAATGTATCTCGAATTTCGTGTAGATCCATTTGAGTATTTCCACTTATATTGAGCGTTTGTAAGCTAGTCAATCGGCGAACCGATTGTGGTTCTAATCGCACTAATTTATTATATGATAGATCGAGATATGTAAGATTCATCAAATTTTGAAATGCATCGTTAGGTACTTTTGCCAAACGATTGTATGAAAGATCTGTAAGAAAAATAAAGAATTATTTTTAAACAAGATTTCATTATGTTAATTCTATCAAATTTAATTTAATATCTTATTTTATTAAATTTAATTTAATTTAATTTTAGTTTTTTTTTTATTTTATTTGTTAAACTAATTTAATTTAAAATAATTAAATCAAACTTAATTTTAATTATTAAGTTTATTTAATTTAATTTAGTTTTATTTTATTTTTTATTTTGTTTTATTTTATTTTATTTTATTTTATTTTATTTTATTTTTTTTTATTCTATTTTATTTTATTTTAATTAATTTTATTTTACTTTACTTTATTTTATTTTATTTTATTTTATTTTATTTTATTTTATTTTATTTTATTTTATTTTATTTTATTTTATTTTATTTTATTTTATTTTATTTTATTTTATTTTATTTTATTTTATTTTATTTTATTTTATTTTATTTTATTTTATTTTATTTTATTTTATTTTATTTTATTTTGTTTCATTTTATTTTATTTTATTTTGTTTTATTTTATTTTATTTTATTTTATTTTATTTTATTTTATTTTATTTTATTTTATTTTATTTTATTTTATTTTATTTTATTTTATTTATTTGTATTTTATTTTATTTTATTTTATTTTATTTTAACTGATTTTATTTTATTTTATTTTATTTTATTTTGTTTTAACTGATTTTATTTTATTTTATTTTGTTTTAAATTTATTTAATTTAATTTAATTTAATTTAATTTAATTTAATTTAATTTAATTTAATTTAATTTAATTTAATTGAATTGAATTTAATTTAATTTTATTTTATTTTATTTTATTTTATTTTATTTTATTTTATTTTATTTTATTTTATTTTATTTTATTTTATTTTATTTTATTTTATTTGATATTATTTCACATATTTTATTTGACTTTATTTTATTTAATTTTATTTCTTTTATGTTATTTAAACTGATTTTATTTTATTTTATATTATTTAGACTGATTTTATTTAATTTTAACATTCTTACCTAAATGTTCTAAGCTCTTTTGCATTCGGAAAAGTTCATCGACAACAACTGAAAGCTGATTTCCATCTAAAAGAACTTTCGTCAATCGTTTAACATCTCTGAATTCATCCTTATCCATAAATTTGAACTGTTAACGAATTCATAAAATATAACATAAAATTTTATTAGGGATTTTTGTAGCTTGGTATAGTTTTTATCGTATTTTTCTTATAATAAAAAAGATATAATCTAATAAAATGTTAAAATTAAACAAAAACTTCAAACATTTCTTGTCATAATTTTTTTTAAGAAAATTAGTTTTTTGCTATTAACTATCTCAATGTACTGTTCTGACAGAAAAAAAGGGTAATCCCACTTCTGACACCAATGTAATAATTTGAACTTACTAAGTTATTTTCTGAAACAAATTGAAAACATGAACAATGCGAGGTGCTGCATCTTCAAACAAATTTAAGAAAATTCTCTCCATGTTCAAAAATCAAGCACGAAAAACCTGGCCAAACCCATCAGCACATACTATATTTATTAATCTTTCCATTTTCTAGTATTAATTTCCTATCATAATCACAAAGACGTATTACATCACATTTTCCTTACCTCATTTCGTCCAAAGTCCAATTCACTTAAATGTGGCAGGAAATCATACAGATGTGGATTTATCTTTTTCAATTGGCAATTCCGACACTTGAGTACCTTAAGCTCCTGTCAAAAATCCAATAAAGAAAAAATAAAAGAGAAATAGAAAACAATTTAAATTGATATTATTGCACAACACCAACCGGAAGGATTCTCATCTCCTTAAACATCCATTAGCTAACACACAAAAATAAGACCGAATAAAAGCATATTTATAGACTTACGGGAACATCACGAAATACATCCGGCTGAAGATCCTGCAAGGGATTTCCACTCAGGTCGAGGTACTTTAGTTTATTTAGCATGAAAAAATTCCTATGAACTAATTCCTCAATGGAATTGTCTGCCAAATTCAGTCGCCTTAAATCCTGTAAAATAAATTTGTATTAAGCGAAAAAGGATAAATGAAATTTTATTGCCCAAGGACAATTAAAGAAAGAAAAATTGGAAAACAAATTACCGGTTGGGCCGATAGATGAGATGAGAAAGTTGAGCGACAAAAAAAAAACGGACCAAATAAAATTTAATAATTTTCTTATGAAGCAGCGAATGAAAAAAAAAAAAAAATGCCCAAAGATGTCCTCTCTGAAATCCCCATTAAAATGTAATACAACCAAAAGCGGACAAGAAGAAAAATAAAAAAAAAAAACACGTCACGAGACAATAAATAAAACGAAGTAATGAAATTTATTACGAAAGTGATGAATGTGCAGATAAATGAAAAATAAACAGCAATGATGAATAATTTCATTCGTCCTTGGGACATAGATTCCCAGGAAAGTTGCTTGCTGACAAGTTTACAAGATCTTATGCAAAGTGAGAAAAAATGGCAGTCAAAGGGCAAAAAGGAAAATATTTGTCCTTGTTTTTTTTTCTTTCTCGTTTTTCTTTTTCTATAGATATCCTTTTTTTTATAGAATACAAGATTGTATAAATCAATTCTGTTGTGATTACATTAGCTGTCATTCGTTTTACCCTCTTCGGTTCATTCGAATGGTTGATGAGTTTTTCTCTCAAGTCGGTACCCAATCGTAATATTCATTTTCATTTTCATTTCAATTTTTACTTTTTATTCTACAAATGGCAGCAAATGAAATATTCATTATTAATTCTGATTTCTGAAGGATGCTAAATTTCTGTTCAACTGCCTTCACAAAACCGTAATTATTTTTAAGAAGATTCTCAGATTAATCCTCTAAAGTCATTTCTGTGGAGTGTTTTTCCTTTTAACAAGGATTTTTTTTGTATGAAAGGGGTTTGCATCCTTTTATAAATAGAGGATGAAAAGTATCGGTTGAAGTATTTTCCTTACCTTAGAATTTATTGAAGTTTTCTTCAAAATTATTTTTAATTTTTAATTCTTTGATTTAGGTTTGCTGAGTGGACTATGAACATTTTTAATAAATTTGCTTTAGACTTCTTATAAATATGCATACTAATGTCCTTTTATGACAGATTTCCAAAATTGTTCTTTCTCTCGTAAAAATCAACTGTGTAGGCACTTTTTCATTTCGAAATTAACATTTCCCGAATTCTTTTCTTTTTTTTCATTAATTGTTTGACAGGTTTTTTGTTTTCTTTATTATTATTTCGAAGAAATACCAATTCGTTTATTTCTCTTCCCAATTAGCGTCTTGGAGTTTTACTTTACAAAATTTATCTTTTTTGATTTTAATTTTTTAGCTCTTAATATTCTTTACCCTTCAATTTTGAAATAAATTTTGTTCAAATAGTTGAAAATCGCTTATACTTATCATAAAAATATAAAAATTCACACAAATTAATTGCACTTACCGTTAAATGACGAAACGTTAGTGTTGCCATACTGTAGATTTTATTTTTCGATAAATCCAGCTCGTGTAGATTATCTTGACCTCGGAAATTATTTTCAGAAACATTAGTTATGTTATTCTTCGAAAGATCTTCAATGTTCAAAATTTTGAAATCCAAATTTGTACAGAATATGAAATAGAAAAAAAATTATCGTGAAATTAAAATGGTTTTATAATGAATTTAAAATAAGATTTTATCATAAATTAATCAGCTGATTCAGTCATTGTCATAATATTAATCAAAAAAGTTTACTATGCCGACCATTTACGTTTAGGACGATTTCGACACAAATTTTCAACAAAAAATTAAAATTTGTTGAAAGAGATTTAACATAATAATTTTGACAATAATTCATTTGTGACATAGATAACATACGACACAAAATGGTTTTTCAGACTCTGTATTAATAGGAATTTTGTATTTTGCTTTTTGTTCAAAATTTAATTTTTTATCGAAAAGCAAAGTTTGAAATGTTTTTTTGAAAAATTAAGCAGGAAAAGATTAAAAAATTTTTTTTCTAAACTGTGCATAACTTTTTTGGAGCTGAGATACATTTAAGACATGGTTAAACACAATAATGTAGAGTCTTAAAGCCTTAATATGATGTGTTGAAAAAGCCATATTTATTTAAAACTGTCAGAGTGACAACCATTCAAACTTTACTATTTCTAATAATTACGCAGTTTTTGCTCGAAAGCCAATTTTTAGATAGCATGTGACAAATTTATTATTTCTTTCACCAAGTACCAAATCTAATCTACATCGGACCAGCCAACGTACAGTGGTCCGTTTGTTGAATTTTGGCGACAAAAATTTTTTCCCACGCCAGTTCTTAACACATTTTAATAAAATTTGGTACACTCAATGATTTGGGGATGCTGAATTCAGTGGTACTCCCTTTTTGTATACTTCAAACAGGGCCTTCACAATTGAGGTCAGAACATGGTCCCAAATTTCAAATTTTTCAATAAAGTACAAAAGAAGTCAGAATTTGAGTCGATTTTATCTTTGCAGTGTCCTAAAATACACGCCAAAATGTTTTTTTTTATGTAAAAATGACTTCAATAATGCAAAATTTAAAGAAGATGGTCCAACATTTAAGGAAATGTTCCTAAGATATAAGAACTACTTTTAGTGCTAGTTTTTGAAAAATGTTGTGCTAGAAATCATTTTTAGACCTTATTAGAAATTTGAACAATTTGACAGCTGGAAATAGCGAATCAAATTTAAGGTCAATTACTCAAAAACTAAAAAAAAAAAAATAATATAGTCTTAGGTAGTAGATTTTATTGTGTTGATATTTTTTCTGGTTGCATTGAATCAATCTGACATCAAGCTAAAAATTGTGGTTGTTGACAGTTGGAAAAACCGTTATTTATTAAAGATAATTATGTTTAAATTGTATAAGAAATAATGGTAGTTTAACGGTTTTTTCGACTGTCAACTATCAGAATTTTTAGCCTGATGATAGATTTAACTAATGTAACCAGAAAAAATACCAATACAATAAAACTATTACTTTCGATTATTATTTTTTTTGAGTTTTTGAGTAATTGACCTAAAATTTGATTATCTATTTTCAGCTGTCAAATTATTAAAAAATTTTGGCACTAGCACTTAAATTAGTTCTTATATCTTAGAAACATTTCTCAACATTTTGGACTATCTTCTTTAAATTTTGTACAAATCAGTATTGAAGTAATTTTTATATGAAAGAATACATTTAGGCGCATATTTTAGGACACTGCAATGATAAACATGACTCAAATTCTGACTTCTACAGTACTTTATTGAAAAATTTGAAATTTGGGACCATGTGCTGATCTTAATTGTGGAGCCCCGTTTGAAGTATTCAAAAATAGGCAGGGCCACTGAATTCAGCACTCCCAAATCAATAAGTGAACCAAATTTTAACAATATGTATTAAGAACTGTCGTGAAAAATGATTTTTGCCGCCAAAATCAAACAAACGGACTACTGTGCAGCAGTTTAGTCTGTAAGTCTAGAAGCATTATGTTAGTTACGGAAAATGAAATTTCGAAATTACCTTCTTTTTAAATATTCTTCATAGCCGTAATGTAATATTTTATTAAAATCATAAGCTCGAATATTTTAACGAATGTGAAATTTATCTATTATACCGAAAAAGGGACATTCGTGCCAAAACTGCCAAAGTTTTAAGAGGACGCATAGTTTGAATGGATATATTTTTACAAATTTTGAGTAAAATTTATTTTTGATCGTGCCATATAAAAACCTTTAGCCACTACTTAAATTTGTCCATGCATGTTTTGACCCAATCTTTGCTTGAAAAAAAATTAAAATTATATCAAATTTAGAAAAAAAATTAAAAACCTTTGATTTTTAAATTTTTTTTAATTGGTTTTTGTTAACTATTCCTGTTTTAATTTTTTTAACAATTTTTTAAACCATCCATTCCGATAGGACATTAAATTTTGAACAAAAAGTACTAAATGTAAAATTGTCAAATTTGGCTTAGTTTCCGAGTTATACCAAAAATATTGAAAAGTGGCCAGTGTGATCATTTACTCAGAAGCTCATGAGTGAATTTAGTAGCATTTTTCGTGTTAAGTATGCTTTTCGGCCAAACAAACATATTCAATAATAAAAACCCTTCGTTCGTAATTATATTTTTTTACGTTATACCCCTCATTTTCTGGTCTATTCAATAGAATGTAATGAAGCCTTAAATTTTGGAGAAGAAGATAATTTATTCGTTTTTATTAATTAAATAATTTATTGTGCATTGCCGACTATGAAGCCATGAAACAAAGTGCAAAGAAATTACAATGTCCCATTAACAATAAAACTAGTGAATTCTCTATGAAATATTTCTGCGAACCCTGCAACAGATCGGTTACAGGCGATTGGTTCAACGTGAAGGGAATTAAGAACAAAATACTGTAATGTTTTCTCAGTTTCGTTAATAAAACTTATTCACTTTATATAAATTCTCCACTTATTTACTTCACAAAATAAAATACTTTAATTTCTTACAACAAAACAATTTATTTTTAAATACTGAAATTAGTTCACTAACTGGACTTTTATTACAACCAACTTTACTCATTCACCATTATAAATAAACTGCGTCCTCTGGCGGTCAGACATGTGCTTTTATACTTTTCACAAGGTTCTCAAAAAAGCTGGAAGGTTCTAGTATTTGCTTCTAGAGCTTTCCATAGGTGAAACTTCCCATACATTTCCCTTTCCAAAGCTTTCATTCTGACGTTTAGTATTGGAAGTTCGAAAGCTCACCAAAGCTCTCCGTAGGTTGGTTTGTGTCATGTCTATTCCCGAATTCGGTGTTTCTTTTATTCGAGAGTGGTTATAGTTCATTTGAGAGTCGTTATAGTACAAATGTGCTATTCGTTACAATATTATGTTCGATGAAATCACAAAAATCTCCAAGAAGAGATTATTTTTATCGAAATAGTACATTTTTCGCTTGAATGGACAAGTAAATCATTCAGGGTGTCCGCCGGTGAGGTATACTACTTCCTTTTTCTTAGTAGCATGTCACAAAAGCGAAAAATTCACTTTAAGTAAGTGTGTGACCACCTGTATATTTAATTGGTTTTTCTGACCACTTTTTCGATTTGTAAATATTTACCTAAAACCGCCCCCCGGGACTAATGTACATTAGGGGTGTCGGAATTTTGTTTAATTTTTTATATACAAAATGGGTATCGAGGATCATGTAAGAGATTTAGAGAAAGAAGTTATTTTTGTTCGAGGACATTTTCGAAAATTTAATTTTGAAACAACGCGGCCGGTTTAAGGAAAAAACTACAATTCAAAAAAAATATAGTTTGAAAAACTACTTAAACTTGCGTCGATATGTGGTCACAGTTACTAAAAGTGTTTTTTTTTTGCATTTGCTAAGAATAAAGAACAGCTCCATAAAATGTCTTAAAATAACTACTACAAGAACTTTAAGGGCAAAAAGTACTAAATGTAAAAAAAATACAAGAAGTACAAATTTTAAAAACATAAAAAGTACGAAAAGTATAAAAGTAAAAATACATAAGGTATTACAGATGCAAAAAGTATTAAAAGTACGAAAAGTGTGAAATGTTGAAAAAATACGTACAACAAGTACACAAAGTACGAAAAGTACAGAAAATAAAAAAAAGTACGAAATATCTACTGCTAGTTCTAGTACTAGTTCTAGTACCAGTAAAAAGTAGTATATTTAGTACTATCTACCACTAGTTCTCTAGAAAAAGATCTATTACTAGTATTAGATCTACTAGATCTACTACTACAAGTATACAAAGGTACTAAAAGTACAAAAAGTACGGCAAGTTCAGAATGTATGAAAGGTAGTGAATATACTACAAGTACTTTAAGGACGAAAAGTACTAAAAGCCTAAAACGTATAAAAAGTACAAAAAATTCGAAAAGTGCAATAAGAAATATGAGTACAACAATACACAAAGTAAAAGTTTAGAAAATATAAAAAGTACTAAAAGTACGAAGAGTAGTGAAAATACAAAAAGTATTAAAAGTACGAAAAATTCAAAAAGTACGAAAGGTAGTGAATATGCTAGAAGTATTTTAAGGACAAAAAGTACTAAGAGCACAAGTATAAAAGGTATTAAGATTATGAAAAGTAGTGAAAATACAATAAATATTACAAGTACAAAAAGTACGAAAAGTTAAAAATGAAAAAAAGTACATAAGATACGAAAAGTAGTGAAAATACATAGAGTATTACAGGTACAAAAAGAATCAAAAGTAATAGTAAGTAAGTACGAAAAAATCAAATGGTACGAAAGATAGTGAATATACTACAAGTATCTTAAGGACAAAAAGTACTAAAAGCACCAGTATAAAAGGTACTAAAAGTATGAAAAGTAGTGAAAATACAATAAGTATTAAAAGTACAAAAAGTATTAAAAGTAATAGGAAGAAAGTACCAAAAAATCAAAAGGTACAAAAGGTAGTGTATATACTACTAGTATTTTAGGGTTGAAAAGTACTTAATGCCCAAAAAGGATGAATAGTACAAAATATACGAAAAGTGCGATAAGTAGTTATATTACAAACACTACATTAAGTAAAAGTTTGAAAAATATAAAAAGTACTAAAAGTACGAAAAGTAGGGAAAATACTGCTAGTTCTAGTACTAGTTCTAGTACCAGTAAAAAGTAGTATATTTAGTACTATCTACCACTAGTTCTCTAGAAAAAGATCTATTACTAATATTAGATCTACTAGATCTACTACTACAAGTATACAAAGGTACTAAAAGTACAAAAAGTACGGAAAGTTCAGAATGTATGAAAGGTAGTGAATATACTACAAGTACTTTAAGGACGAAAAGTACTAAAAGCCTAAAACGTATAAAAAGTACAAAAAATTCGAAAAGTGCAATAAGAAATATGAGTACAACAATACACAAAGTAAAAGTTTAGAAAATATGAAAAGTACTTAAAGTACGAAGAGTAGTGAAAATACAAAAAGTATTAAAAGTACGAAAAAGTCAAAAAGTACGAAAGGTAGTGAATATGCTAGAAGTATTTTAAGGACAAAAAGTACTAAAAGCACAAGTATAAAAGGTATTAAGATTATGAAAAGTAGTGAAAATACAATAAATATTACAAGTACAAAAAGTACGAAAAGTTAAAAATGAAAAAAGTACATAAGGTACGAAAAGTAGTGAAAATACATAGAGTATTACAGGTACAAAAAGCATCAAAAGTAACAGTAAGTAAGTACGAAAAAATCAAATGGTACGAAAGGTAGTGAATATACTACAAGTATCTTAAGGACAAAAAGTACTAAAAGCACCAGTATAAAAGGTACGAAAAGTAGTGAAAATACAATAAGTATTAAAAGTACAAAAAGTATTAAAAGTAATAGGAAGAAAGTACCAAAAAATCAAAAGGTACCAAAGGTAATGTATATACTACTAGTATTTTAGGGTTGAAAAGTACTTAATGCCCAAAAAGGATGAATAGTACAAAATATACGAAAAGTGCAATAAGTAGTTATATTACAAACACTACATTAAGTAAAAGTTTGAAAAATATAAAAAGTACTAAAAGTACGAAAAGTAGGGAAAATACATACAGATGTAAAAACTATTAAAAGTACGAAAAGTGTGAAATGTTGAAAAAATACGTACAGCAAGTACAAAAAGTACGAAAAGTACAGGAAATACAAAAAGTACGAAATGTGTACTGCTAGTTCTAGTACTAATTCTAGTACCAGCAAAAAGTGGTAGATTTAGTACTATCTACCACTAGTTCTCTAGAAAAATATCTATTACTAGTATTAGATCTACTACTAGTACTAGATCTACTACTACAAGTATACAACGGTACTTAAAGTACAATAAGTACGGAAAGTTCAGAAGGTATGAAAGGTAGTGAATATACAACAAGTACTTTAAGGACGAAAAGTACTAAAACGTATAAAAAGTACAAAAAATTCGAAAAGTGCAATAAGAAATATGAATACAGCAATACACAAAGAAAAGTTTTAGAAAATATAAAAAGTACGAAAGTAGTGAAAATACAAAAAGGATTAAAAGTACGAAAAAATCAAAAGGTACGAAAGGTAGTGAATATGCTAGAAGTATATTTTGTCCTAAAGGACAAAAAGTACTAAAAGCACCAGTATAAAAGGTACTAAAAGTACGAAAAGAACGTAAAGTACGAAAAGTAGCGAAAATACACAAAAAGTATTAAATGTACGAAAAGTGTGAAATGTTGAAAATACGTCCAACATGTACGAAAAGTACAGAAAATTAAAAAAGTACGAAATATCTACTGCTAGTTTTAGTATTAGTTCAAGTACCAGTAAAAAGTAGTAGATTAGTAGTATACTTCTTCAATTAGTACTCTTGTACAAGATCTACTACTAAAATTATATCTTTTACTAGTACCAGATCTACTACTAGTACTGGATCTACTACTATTACTAGATCTACTACTAGTACTAGATCTACTACTAGTACTAGATCTACTACTAGTACTAGATCTACTACTAGTACTAGATCTACTACTAGTAGTAGAAAGTACTAGATCTACTACTAGTACTAGATCTACTACTAGTACTAGATCTACTACTAGTACTAGATCTACTACTAGTAGTAGAAAGTACTAGATCTACTACTAGTACTAGATCTACTACTAGTAGTAGAAAGTACTAGATCTACTACTAGTACTAGATCTACTACTAGTACTAGATCTACTACTAGTAGTAGAAAGTACTAGATCAACTACTAGTACTAGATCTACTACTAGTACTAGATCTACTACTAGTACTAGATCTACTACTAGTAGTAGAAAGTACTAGATCTACTACTAGTACTAGATCTACTACTAGTACTAGATCTACTACTAGTACTAGATCTACTACTAGTACTAGATCTACTACTAGTACTAGATCTACTACTAGTACTAGATCTACTACTAGTAGTAGAAAGTACTAGATCTACTACTAGTACTAGATCTACTACTAGTACTAGATCTACTACTAGTAGTAGAAAGTACTAGATCTACTACTAGTACTAGATCTAGTACTTTCTGCTACTAGTAGTAGATCTAGTACTAGTAGTAGATCTAGTACTAGTAGTAGATCTAGTACTTTCTACTACTAGTAGTAGATCTAGTACTAGTAGTAGATCTAGTACTAGTAGTAGATCTAGTACTAGTAGTAGATCTAGTACTTTCTACTACTAGTAGTAGATCTAGTACTAGTAGTAGATCTAGTACTAGTAGTAGATCTAGTACTAGTAGTAGATCTAGTACTAGTAGTAGATCTAGTACTAGTAGTAGATCTGGTACTAGTAAAAGATATAATTTTAGTAGTAGATCTTGTACAAGAGTACTAATTGAAGAAGTACTAAATCTACTACTTTTTACTGGTACTTGAACTAATACTAAAACTAGCAGTAGATATTTCGTACTTTTTTAATTTTCTGTACTTTTCGTACATGTTGGACGTATTTTCAACATTTCACACTTTTCGTACATTTAATACTCTTGTGTATTTTCGCTACTTTTCGTACTTTTAGTACCTTTTATACTGGTGCTTTTAGTACTTTTTGTCCTTTAGGACAAAATATACTTCTAGCATATTCACTACCTTTCGTACCTTTTGATTTTTTCGTACTTTTAATCCTTTTTGTATTTTCACTACTTTCGTACTTTTTATATTTTCTAAACCTTTTCTTTGTGTATTGCTGTATTCATATTTCTTATTGCACTTTTCGAATTTTTTGTACTTTTTATACGTTTTAGTACTTTTCGTCCTTAAAGTACTTGTTGTATATTCACTACCTTTCATACCTTCTGAACTTTCCGTACTTATTGTACTTTAAGTACCGTTGTATACTTGTAGTAGTAGATCTAGTACTAGTAGTAGATCTAATACTAGTAATAGATATTTTTCTAGAGAACTAGTGGTAGATTGTACTAAATCTACCACTTTTTGCTGGTACTAGAATTAGTACTAGAACTAGCAGTACACATTTCGTACTTTTTGTATTTCCTGTACTTTTCGTACTTTTTGTACTTGCTGTACGTATTTTTTCAACATTTCACACTTTTCGTACTTTTAATAGTTTTTACATCTGTATGTATTTTCCCTACTTTTCGTACTTTTAGTACTTTTTATATTTTTCAAACTTTTACTTAATGTAGTGTTTGTAATATAACTACTTATTGCACTTTTCGTATATTTTGTACTTTTCATATTTTTTGGGCATTTAGTACTTTTCGTCCCTAAAGTACTAGTAGTATAAACACTACCTTTCGTACCTTTTGATTTTTTCGTACTTTTTGTACTTTTAATCTTTGTTCTCGTATGTTTTTTTGTATTTTACCTACCTTTTGTACTTTGTACTTTCTGTATTTTCAATTTTGTACTTTCACTACTTTTTGCACTTTTCGTATGTTTGTACTTTTAACTTTAACTACTTTTTGGTGTTTCAGTACTTTTGGTTCTTAAAGTACTTGTAGTATACTCACTACCTTTCATACCTTCTGAACTTTCCGTACTTATTGTACTTTAAGTACCGTTGTATACTTGTAGTAGTAGATCTAGTACTAGTAGTAGATCTAATACTAGTAATAGATATTTTTCTAGAGAACTAGTGGTAGATAGTACTAAATCTACCACTTTTTGCTGGTACTAGAATTAGTACTAGAACTAGCAGTACATATTTCGTACTTTTTGTATTTCCTGTACTTTTCGTACTTTTTGTACTTGCTGTACGTATTTTTTCAACATTTCACACTTTTCGTACTTTTAATAGTTTTTACATCTGTATGTATTTTCCCTACTTTTCGTACTTTTAGTACTTTTTATATTTTTCAAACTTTTACTTAATGTAGTGTTTGTAATATAACTACTTATTGCACTTTTCGTATATTTTGTACTATTCATCCTTTTTGGGCATTAAGTACTTTTCAACCCTAAAATACTAGTAGTATATACACTACCTTTCGTACCTTTTGATTTTTTGGTACTTTCTTCCTATTACTTTTAATACTCTTGTACTTTTAACACTTATTGTATTTTCACTACTTTTCGTACTTTTAGTACCTTTTATACTGGTTGTATTTATTGTATTTTCACTACTTTTCATAATCTTAATACCTTTTATACTTGTGCTTTTAGTACTTTTTGTCCTTAAAATACTTCTAGCATATTCACTACCTTTCGTACTTTTTGACTTTTTCGTACTTTTAATACTTTTTGTATTTTCACTACTCTTCGTACTTTAAGTACTTTTTATATTTTCTAAACTTTTACTTTGTGTATTGTTGTACTCATATTTCTTATTGCACTTTTCGAATTTTTTGTACTTTTTATACGTTTTAAGCTTTTAGTACTTTTCGCCCTTAAAGTACTTGTAGTATATTCACTACCTTTCATACATTCTGAACTTTCCGTACTTTTTGTACTTTTTGTACTTTTAGTACCTTTGTATACTTGTAGTAGTAGATCTAGTAGATCTAATATTAGTAATAGATATTTTTCTAGAGAACTAGTGGTAGATAGTACTAAATATACTACTTTTTACTGGTACTAGAACTAGTACTAGAACTAGCAGTATTTTCCCTACTTTTCGTACTTTTAGTACTTTTTATATTTTTCAAACTTTTACTTAATGTAGTGTTTGTAATATAACTACTTATTGCACTTTTCGTATATTTTGTACTATTCATCCTTTTTGGGCATTAAGTACTTTTCAACCCTAAAATACTAGTAGTATATACACTACCTTTCGTACCTTTTGTTTTTTTGGTACTTTCTTCCTATTACTTTTAATACTCTTGTACTTTTAACACTTATTGTATTTTCACTACTTTTCGTACTTTTAGTACCTTTTATACTGGTGCTTTTAGTACTTTTTGTCCTTAAGATACTTGTAGTATATTCATTACCTTTCGTACCATTTGATTTTTTCGTACTTACTTACTATTACTTTTGATTCTTTTTGTACCTGTAATACTCTATGTATTTGCACTACTTTTCGTATCTTATGTACTTTTTTCATTTTTAACTTTTCGTACTTTTAGTACTTGTAATATTTATTGTATTTTCACTACTTTTCATAATCTTAATACCTTTTATACTTGTGCTTTTAGTACTTTTTGTCCTTAAAATACTTCTAGCATATTCACTACCTTTCGTACTTTTTGACTTTTTCGTACTTTTAATACTTTTTGTATTTTCACTACTCTTCGTACTTTAAGTACTTTTTATATTTTCTAAACTTTTACTTTGTGTATTGTTGTACTCATATTTCTTATTGCACTTTTCGAATTTTTTGTACTTTTTATACGTTTTAAGCTTTTAGTACTTTTCGTCCTTAAAGTACTTGTAGTATATTCACTACCTTTCATACATTCTGAACTTTCCGTACTTTTTGTACTTTTAGTACCTTTGTATACTTGTAGTAGTAGATCTAGTACATCTAATACTAGTAATAGATCTTTTTCCAGAGAACTAGTGGTAGATAGTACTAAATATACTACTTTTTACTGGTACTAGAACTAGTACTAGAACTAGCAGTAGATATTTCGTATTTTTTTTTTTATTTTCTGTACTTTTCGTACTTTGTGTACTTGTTGTACGTATTTTTTCAACATTTCACACTTTTCGTACTTTTAATACTTTTTGCATCTGTATGTATTTTCACTACTTTTCGTACTTTTAGTACTTTTTATATTTTTCAAACTTTTACTTAATGTATTGTTTGTAATATAACTACTTATTGCACTTTTCGTATATTTTGTACTTTTCATATTTTTTGGGCATTTAGTACTTTTCGTCCCTAAAGTACTAGTAGTATAAACACTACCTTTCGTACCTTTTGATTTTTTCGTACTTTTTGTACTTTTAATCTTTGTTCTCGTATGTTTTTTTGTATTTTACCTACCTTTTGTACTTTGTACTTTCTGTATTTTCAATTTTGTACTTTCACTACTTTTTGCACTTTTCGTATGTTTGTACTTTTAACTTTAACTACTTTTTGGTGTTTCAGTACTTTTGGTTCTTAAAGTACTTGTAGTATACTCACTACCTTTCATACCTTCTGAACTTTCCGTACTTATTGTACTTTAAGTACCGTTGTATACTTGTAGTAGTAGATCTAGTACTAGTAGTAGATCTAATACTAGTAATAGATATTTTTCTAGAGAACTAGTGGTAGATAGTACTAAATCTACCACTTTTTGCTGGTACTAGAATTAGTACTAGAACTAGCAGTACACATTTCGTACTTTTTGTATTTCCTGTACTTTTCGTACTTTTTGTACTTGCTGTACGTATTTTTTCAACATTTCACACTTTTCGTACTTTTAATAGTTTTTACATCTGTATGTATTTTCCCTACTTTTCGTACTTTTAGTACTTTTTATATTTTTCAAACTTTTACTTAATGTAGTGTTTGTAATATAACTACTTATTGCACTTTTCGTATATTTTGTACTATTCATCCTTTTTGGGCATTAAGTACTTTTCAACCCTAAAATACTAGTAGTATATACACTACCTTTCGTACCTTTTGTTTTTTTGGTACTTTCTTCCTATTACTTTTAATACTCTTGTACTTTTAACACTTATTGTATTTTCACTACTTTTCGTACTTTTAGTACCTTTTATACTGGTGCTTTTAGTACTTTTTGTCCTTAAGATACTTGTAGTATATTCATTACCTTTCGTACCATTTGATTTTTTCGTACTTACTTATATTACTTTTGATTCTTTTTGTACCTGTAATACTCTATGTATTTTCACTACTTTTCGTATCTTATGTACTTTTTTCATTTTTAACTTTTCGTACTTTTAGTACTTGTAATATTTATTGTATTTTCACTACTTTTCATAATCTTAATACCTTTTATACTTGTGCTTTTAGTACTTTTTGTCCTTAAAATACTTCTAGCATATTCACTACCTTTCGTACTTTTTGACTTTTTCGTACTTTTAATACTTTTTGTATTTTCACTACTCTTCGTACTTTAAGTACTTTTTATATTTTCTAAACTTTTACTTTGTGTATTGTTGTACTCATATTTCTTATTGCACTTTTCGAATTTTTTGTACTTTTTATACGTTTTAAGCTTTTAGTACTTTTCGTCCTTAAAGTACTTGTAGTATATTCACTACCTTTCATACATTCTGAACTTTCCGTACTTTTTGTACTTTTAGTACCTTTGTATACTTGTAGTAGTAGATCTAGTACATCTAATACTAGTAATAGATCTTTTTCTAGAGAACTAGTGGTAGATAGTACTAAATATACTACTTTTTACTGGTACTAGAACTAGTACTAGAACTAGCAGTAGATATTTCGTACTTTTTTTTATTTTCTGTACTTTTCGTACTTTGTGTACTTGTTGTACGTATTTTTTCAACATTTCACACTTTTCGTACTTTTAATACTTTTTGCATCTGTATGTATTTTCACTACTTTTCGTACTTTTAGTACTTTTTATATTTTTCAAACTTTTACTTAATGTATTGTTTGTAATATAACTACTTATTGCACTTTTCGTATATTTTGTACTTTTCATATTTTTTGGGCATTTAGTACTTTTCGTCCCTAAAGTACTAGTAGTATAAACACTACCTTTCGTACCTTTTGATTTTTTCGTACTTTTTGTACTTTTAATCTTTGTTCTCGTATGTTTTTTTGTATTTTACCTACCTTTTGTACTTTGTACTTTCTGTATTTTCAATTTTGTACTTTCACTACTTTTTGCACTTTTCGTATGTTTGTACTTTTAACTTTAACTACTTTTTGGTGTTTCAGTACTTTTGGTTCTTAAAGTACTTGTAGTATACTCACTACCTTTCATACCTTCTGAACTTTCCGTACTTATTGTACTTTAAGTACCGTTGTATACTTGTAGTAGTAGATCTAGTACTAGTAGTAGATCTAATACTAGTAATAGATATTTTTCTAGAGAACTAGTGGTAGATAGTACTAAATCTACCACTTTTTGCTGGTACTAGAATTAGTACTAGAACTAGCAGTACATATTTCGTACTTTTTGTATTTCCTGTACTTTTCGTACTTTTTGTACTTGCTGTACGTATTTTTTCAACATTTCACACTTTTCGTACTTTTAATAGTTTTTACATCTGTATGTATTTTCCCTACTTTTCGTACTTTTAGTACTTTTTATATTTTTCAAACTTTTACTTAATGTAGTGTTTGTAATATAACTACTTATTGCACTTTTCGTATATTTTGTACTATTCATCCTTTTTGGGCATTAAGTACTTTTCAACCCTAAAATACTAGTAGTATATACACTACCTTTCGTACCTTTTGATTTTTTGGTACTTTCTTCCTATTACTTTTAATACTCTTGTACTTTTAACACTTATTGTATTTTCACTACTTTTCGTACTTTTAGTACCTTTTATACTGGTGCTTTTAGTACTTTTTGTCCTTAAGATACTTGTAGTATATTCACTACCTTTCGTACCATTTGATTTTTTCGTACTTACTTACTATTACTTTTGATACTTTTTGTACCTGTAAAACTCTATGTATTTTCACTACTTTTCGTATCTTATGTACTTTTTTCATTTTTAACTTTTCGTACTTTTTGTACTTGTAATATTAATTGTATTTTCACTACTTTTCATAATCTTAATACCTTTTATACTTGTGCTTTTAGTACTTTTTGTCCTTAAAATACTTCTAGCATATTCACTACCTTTCGTACTTTTTGACTTTTTCGTACTTTTAATACTTTTTGTATTTTCACTACTCTTCGTACTTTAAGTACTTTTTATATTTTCTAAACTTTTACTTTGTGTATTGTTGTACTCATATTTCTTATTGCACTTTTCGAATTTTTTGTACTTTTTATACGTTTTAGGCTTTTAGTACTTTTCGTCCTTAAAGTACTTGTAGTATATTCACTACCTTTCATACATTCTGAACTTTCCGTACTTTTTGTACTTTTAGTACCTTTGTATACTTGTAGTAGTAGATCTAGTAGATCTAATATTAGTAATAGATCTTTTTCTAGAGAACTAGTGGTAGATAGTACTAAATATACTACTTTTTACTCGTACTAGAACTAGTACTAGAACTAGCAGTATTTTCCCTACTTTTCGTACTTTTAGTACTTTTTATATTTTTCAAACTTTTACTTAATGTAGTGTTTGTAATATAACTACTTATCGCACTTTTCGTATATTTTGTACTATTCATCCTTTTTGGGCATTAAGTACTTTTCAACCCTAAAATACTAGTAGTATATACACTACCTTTTGTACCTTTTGATTTTTTGGTACTTTCTTCCTTTTACTTTTAATACTTTTTGTACTTTTAATACTTATTGTATTTTCACTACTTTTCGTACTTTTAGTACCTTTTATACTGGTGCTTTTAGTACTTTTTGTCCTTAAGATACTTGTAGTATATTCACTACCTTTCGTACCATTTGATTTTTTCGTACTTACTTACTATTACTTTTGATACTTTTTGTACCTGTAAAACTCTATGTATTTTCACTACTTTTCGTATCTTATGTACTTTTTTCATTTTTAACTTTTCGTACTTTTTGTACTTGTAATATTAATTGTATTTTCACTACTTTTCATAATCTTAATACCTTTTATACTTGTGCTTTTAGTACTTTTTGTCCTTAAGATACTTCCAGCATATTCGCTACCTTTCGTACCTTTTGATTTTTTCGTACTTTTAATCCTTTTTGTATTTTCACTACTTTCGTACTTTTTATATTTTCTAAACCTTTTCTTTGTGTATTGTTGTATTCATATTTCTTATTGCACTTTTCGAATTTTTTGTACTTTTTATACGTTTTAGTACTTTTCGTCCTTAAAGTACTTGTTGTATATTCACTTCCTTTCATACCTTCTGAACTTTCCGTACTTATTGTACTTTAAGTACCGTTGTATACTTGTAGTAGTAGATCTAGTACTAGTAGTAGATCTAATACTAGTAATAGATATTTTTCTAGAGAACTAGTGGTAGATAGTACTAAATCTACTACTTTTTGCTGGTACTAGAAGTAGTACTAGAACTAGCAGTACATATTTCGTACTTTTTGTATTTCCTGTACTTTTCGTACTTTTTGTACTTGCTGTACGTATTTTTTCAACATTTCACACTTTTCGTACTTTTAATAGTTCTTACATCTGTATGTATTTTCCCTACTTTTCGTACTTTTTATATTTTTCAAACTTTTACTTAATGTAGTGTTTGTAATATAACTACTTATTGCACTTTTCGTATATTTTGTACTATTCATTCTTTTTGGGCATTAAGTACTTTTCAACCCTAAAATACTAGTAGTATATACACTACCTTTCGTACATTTTGATTTTTTGGTACTTTCTTCCTATTACTTTTAATACTTTTTGTACTTTTAATACTTATTGTATTTTCACTACTTTTCATACCTTTTATACTTGTGCTTTTAGTACTTTTTTTCCTTAAAATACTTCTAGCATATTCACTACCTTTCGTACTTTTTGAATTTTTCGTACTTTTAATACTTTTTGTATTTTCACTACTCTTCGTACTTTTAGTACTTTTTATATTTTCTAAACTTTTACTTTGTGTATTGTTGTACTCATATTTCTTATTGCACTTTTCGAATTTTTTGTACTTTTTATACGTTTTAGGCTTTTAGTACTTTTCGTCCTTAAAGTACCTGTAGTATATTTACTACCTTTCATACATTCTGAACTTTCCGTACTTTTTGTACTTTTAGTACCTTTGTATACTTGTAGTAGTAGATCTAGTAGATCTAATATTAGTAATAGATATTTTTCTAGAGAACTAGTGGTAGATAGTACTAAATATACTACTTTTTACTCGTACTAGAACTAGTACTAGAACTAGCAGTATTTTCCCTACTTTTCGTACTTTTAGTACTTTTTATATTTTTCAAACTTTTACTTAATGTAGTGTTTGTAATATAACTACTTATTGCACTTTTCGTATATTTTGTACTATTCATCCTTTTTGGGCATTAAGTACTTTTCAACCCTAAAATACTAGTAGTATATACACTACCTTTCGTACCTTTTGTTTTTTTGGTACTTTCTTCCTATTACTTTTAATACTCTTGTACTTTTAACACTTATTGTATTTTCACTACTTTTCGTACTTTTAGTACCTTTTATACTGGTGCTTTTAGTACTTTTTGTCCTTAAGATACTTGTAGTATATTCATTACCTTTCGTACCATTTGATTTTTTCGTACTTACTTACTATTACTTTTGATTCTTTTTGTACCTGTAATACTCTATGTATTTTCACTACTTTTCGTATCTTATGTACTTTTTTCATTTTTAACTTTTCGTACTTTTAGTACTTGTAATATTTATTGTATTTTCACTACTTTTCATAATCTTAATACCTTTTATACTTGTGCTTTTAGTACTTTTTGTCCTTAAAATACTTCTAGCATATTCACTACCTTTCGTACTTTTTGACTTTTTCGTACTTTTAATACTTTTTGTATTTTCACTACTCTTCGTACTTTAAGTACTTTTTATATTTTCTAAACTTTTACTTTGTGTATTGTTGTACTCATATTTCTTATTGCACTTTTCGAATTTTTTGTACTTTTTATACGTTTTAAGCTTTTAGTACTTTTCGTCCTTAAAGTACTTGTAGTATATTCACTACTTTTCATACATTCTGAACTTTCCGTACTTTTTGTACTTTTAGTACCTTTGTATACTTGTAGTAGTAGATCTAGTACATCTAATACTAGTAATAGATCTTTTTCTAGAGAACTAGTGGTAGATAGTACTAAATATACTACTTTTTACTGGTACTAGAACTAGTACTAGAACTAGCAGTAGATATTTCGTACTTTTTTTTATTTTCTGTACTTTTCGTACTTTGTGTACTTGTTGTACGTATTTTTTCAACATTTCACACTTTTCGTACTTTTAATACTTTTTGCATCTGTATGTATTTTCACTACTTTTCGTACTTTTAGTACTTTTTATATTTTTCAAACTTTTACTTTATGTATTGTTTGTAATATAACTACTTATTGCACTTTTCGTATATTTTGTACTTTTCATATTTTTTGGGCATTTAGTACTTTTCGTCCCTAAAGTACTAGTAGTATAAACACTACCTTTCGTACCTTTTGATTTTTTCGTACTTTTTGTACTTTTAATCTTTGTTCTCGTATGTTTTTTTGTATTTTACCTACCTTTTGTACTTTGTACTTTCTGTATTTTCAATTTTGTACTTTCACTACTTTTTGCACTTTTTGTATGTTTGTACTTTTAACTTTAACTACTTTTTGGTGTTTCAGTACTTTTGGTTCTTAAAGTACTTGTAGTATACTCACTACCTTTCATACCTTCTGAACTTTCCGTACTTATTGTACTTTAAGTACCGTTGTATACTTGTAGTAGTAGATCTAGTACTAGTAGTAGATCTAATACTAGTAATAGATATTTTTCTAGAGAACTAGTGGTAGATAGTACTAAATCTACCACTTTTTGCTGGTACTAGAATTAGTACTAGAACTAGCAGTACACATTTCGTACTTTTTGTATTTCCTGTACTTTTCGTACTTTTTGTACTTGCTGTACGTATTTTTTCAACATTTCACACTTTTCGTACTTTTAATAGTTTTTACATCTGTATGTATTTTCCCTACTTTTCGTACTTTTAGTACTTTTTATATTTTTCAAACTTTTACTTAATGTAGTGTTTGTAATATAACTACTTATTGCACTTTTCGTATATTTTGTACTATTCATCCTTTTTGGGCATTAAGTACTTTTCAACCCTAAAATACTAGTAGTATATACACTACCTTTCGTACCTTTTGATTTTTTGGTACTTTCTTCCTATTACTTTTAATACTCTTGTACTTTTAACACTTATTGTATTTTCACTACTTTTCGTACTTTTAGTACCTTTTATACTGGTGCTTTTAGTACTTTTTGTCCTTAAGATACTTGTAGTATATTCACTACCTTTCGTACCATTTGATTTTTTCGTACTTACTTACTATTACTTTTGATACTTTTTGTACCTGTAAAACTCTATGTATTTTCACTACTTTTCGTATCTTATGTACTTTTTTCATTTTTAACTTTTCGTACTTTTTGTACTTGTAATATTAATTGTATTTTCACTACTTTTCATAATCTTAATACCTTTTATACTTGTGCTTTTAGTACTTTTTGTCCTTAAAATACTTCTAGCATATTCACTACCTTTCGTACTTTTTGACTTTTTCGTACTTTTAATACTTTTTGTATTTTCACTACTCTTCGTACTTTAAGTACTTTTTATATTTTCTAAACTTTTACTTTGTGTATTGTTGTACTCATATTTCTTATTGCACTTTTCGAATTTTTTGTACTTTTTATACGTTTTAGGCTTTTAGTACTTTTCGTCCTTAAAGTACTTGTAGTATATTCACTACCTTTCATACATTCTGAACTTTCCGTACTTTTTGTACTTTTAGTACCTTTGTATACTTGTAGTAGTAGATCTAGTAGATCTAATATTAGTAATAGATCTTTTTCTAGAGAACTAGTGGTAGATAGTACTAAATATACTACTTTTTACTCGTACTAGAACTAGTACTAGAACTAGCAGTATTTTCCCTACTTTTCGTACTTTTAGTACTTTTTATATTTTTCAAACTTTTACTTAATGTAGTGTTTGTAATATAACTACTTATCGCACTTTTCGTATATTTTGTACTATTCATCCTTTTTGGGCATTAAGTACTTTTCAACCCTAAAATACTAGTAGTATATACACTACCTTTTGTACCTTTTGATTTTTTGGTACTTTCTTCCTTTTACTTTTAATACTTTTTGTACTTTTAATACTTATTGTATTTTCACTACTTTTCGTACTTTTAGTACCTTTTATACTGGTGCTTTTAGTACTTTTTGTCCTTAAGATACTTGTAGTATATTCACTACCTTTCGTACCATTTGATTTTTTCGTACTTACTTACTATTACTTTTGATACTTTTTGTACCTGTAAAACTCTATGTATTTTCACTACTTTTCGTATCTTATGTACTTTTTTCATTTTTAACTTTTCGTACTTTTTGTACTTGTAATATTAATTGTATTTTCACTACTTTTCATAATCTTAATACCTTTTATACTTGTGCTTTTAGTACTTTTTGTCCTTAAGATACTTCCAGCATATTCGCTACCTTTCGTACCTTTTGATTTTTTCGTACTTTTAATCCTTTTTGTATTTTCACTACTTTCGTACTTTTTATATTTTCTAAACCTTTTCTTTGTGTATTGTTGTATTCATATTTCTTATTGCACTTTTCGAATTTTTTGTACTTTTTATACGTTTTAGTACTTTTCGTCCTTAAAGTACTTGTTGTATATTCACTTCCTTTCATACCTTCTGAACTTTCCGTACTTATTGTACTTTAAGTACCGTTGTATACTTGTAGTAGTAGATCTAGTACTAGTAGTAGATCTAATACTAGTAATAGATATTTTTCTAGAGAACTAGTGGTAGATAGTACTAAATCTACTACTTTTTGCTGGTACTAGAAGTAGTACTAGAACTAGCAGTACATATTTCGTACTTTTTGTATTTCCTGTACTTTTCGTACTTTTTGTACTTGCTGTACGTATTTTTTCAACATTTCACACTTTTCGTACTTTTAATAGTTCTTACATCTGTATGTATTTTCCCTACTTTTCGTACTTTTTATATTTTTCAAACTTTTACTTAATGTAGTGTTTGTAATATAACTACTTATTGCACTTTTCGTATATTTTGTACTATTCATTCTTTTTGGGCATTAAGTACTTTTCAACCCTAAAATACTAGTAGTATATACACTACCTTTCGTACATTTTGATTTTTTGGTACTTTCTTCCTATTACTTTTAATACTTTTTGTACTTTTAATACTTATTGTATTTTCACTACTTTTCATACCTTTTATACTTGTGCTTTTAGTACTTTTTTTCCTTAAAATACTTCTAGCATATTCACTACCTTTCGTACTTTTTGAATTTTTCGTACTTTTAATACTTTTTGTATTTTCACTACTCTTCGTACTTTTAGTACTTTTTATATTTTCTAAACTTTTACTTTGTGTATTGTTGTACTCATATTTCTTATTGCACTTTTCGAATTTTTTGTACTTTTTATACGTTTTAGGCTTTTAGTACTTTTCGTCCTTAAAGTACCTGTAGTATATTTACTACCTTTCATACATTCTGAACTTTCCGTACTTTTTGTACTTTTAGTACCTTTGTATACTTGTAGTAGTAGATCTAGTAGATCTAATACTAGTAATAGATCTTTTTCTAGAGAACTAGTGGTAGATAGTACTAAATATACTACTTTTTACTGGTACTAGAACTAGTACTAGAACTAGCAGTAGATATTTCGTATTTTTTTTTTATTTTCTGTACTTTTCGTACTTTGTGTACTTGTTGTACGTATTTTTTCAACATTTCACACTTTTCGTACTTTTAATACTTTTTGCATCTGTATGTATTTACACTTCTTTTCGTACTTTTAGTACTTTTTATATTTTTCAAACTTTTACTTAATGTATTGTTTGTAATATAACTACTTATTGCACTTTTCGTATATTTTGTACTTTTCATATTTTTTGGGCCTTTAGTACTTTTCGTCCCTAAAGTACTAGTAGTATAAACACTACCTTTCGTACCTTTTGATTTTTTCGTACTTTTTGTACTTTTAATCTTTGTTCTTGTATGTTTTTTTTGTATTTTCCCTACCTTTTGTACTTTGTACTTTCTGTATTTTCAATTTTGTACTTTCACTACTTTTTGCACTTTTCGTATGTTTGTACTTTTTACTTTAACTACTTTTTGGTCTTTCAGTACTTTTGGTTCTTAAAGTACTTGTAGTATACTCACTACCTTTCGTACGTTCTGAACTCTCCGCACATTTTTTACTTTCAGTACCTCTTATACTTGTGCTGTTAGTACTTTTTGTCCTAAAGAGATTGTATTTTATTCACTACCTTTCATAACATTTGATTTTTTCGTACTTTTTGTACTTTTAATACTTTTTGTACATGTAATACTTTATGTATTTTCACTACTTTTCGTACCTTTTGTACTTTTTCATTTTTCACCTTCTGAACTTTTCGCACTTTTAAGACCTTTTATACTTGTGGTTTTAGTACTTTTTATCCTTAAGGTGTTTGTAGTATATTCGCTACCTTTCGTATCTTTTGATTTGTTCGTACTTTTTGTATTTTCACTACTTTTCGTACCTTTTGTACTTTTATTACTTTTTATACTTTTCAATCTTTTACATAATGTATTGTTTGTAATATAACTACTTATTGCACTTTTCGTATCTTTTGTATTTTTCATACGTTTTGGGCATTTAGTATTTCTAGTCAATAAGATACTAGTAGTATATACACTACCTTTCGTACCTTTTGATTTTTCCGTACTATTTGTACTTTTAGTCCTTTTTGTTCTTGTTTTCTTTTGTATTTTCCTTACTTTTTGTACCTTTTGTACTTTTAGTACTTTTTGTATTTTAAAACTTGTACTTTTACTACTTTTTGCACTTTTCGTATGTTTGTACTTTTTACTTTGTATACTTTTTGGCTGTCAGTACTTTTGGTCCTTAAAGTACTTGCAGTATACTCACTATCTTTCGCACCTTCTGAAATGTTCGTACTTTTTGTACTTTTTGTACTTTGTGTACCTTTTATACTTCTTGTGCTTTAAGTACTTTTTGCCCTTAAGGAAATTGTAGTATATTCACTATCTTTTCGAACTATTTGATTTGTTCGTACTTTTTGTACTTTAATACTTTTTGTACCTGTAATACTTTATGTATTTTTACTTTTATACTTTTCGTACTTTTATGTTTTTAAAATTTGTACTTCTTGTATTTTTTGCCCTTAAGGTTCTTGTAGTAGTTATTTTAAGACATTTTATGGAGCTGTTTTTTATTCTTAGCAAATGCAAAAAAAAATCACTTTGAGTAACTGTGACCACATATCGACGCAAATTTAAGTAGTTTTTCGGACTATAATTTTTTTGAATTGTAATTTTTTCCTTAAACCGGCCGCGTTGTTTTAAAATTAAATTTTCGAAAATGTCCTAGAACAAAAATAACTTCTTTCTAAATCTTTAACATGATCCACGATACCCATTTTGTATATAAAAAATTAAACAAAATTCCGACACCCCTTATGTACATTAGACCCCGCGGCCGGTTTTAGGTAAATAATTACAATTCAAAAAAGAAGAAAAGTAGTCAGAAAAACCATTTAAATACGCATCGATATGTAGTCACAGTTACTTAAAGTGAATTTTTCGCTTTTGTGACATGCTACTAAGAAAAAGGAAGTGGTATACCTCACCGGCGGACACCCTGTATGATTTACTTGTCCATTCAAGCGAAAAATGTACTATTTCGATAATAATAATCTCTTCTTGGAGATTTTTTGATTACAACGGACATAATTTTATTTCCTACTTTAATTGTTATTGTCATTTTATGCTTAAGTAGGATATATTCGTTGTCCTGATAATATATATTATATTACATTATTTAATTAAACCTAGTATTGAATATAAACATCTTTTAATCCAGAATGCTTTAATGTGTGTTTATTTTAGCAAATTTCATTACAAAAGGCTAGTAACTAATAGTAGATCTAGTACTAGTGGTAGATAGTACTAAATCAACTCCTTTTTACTGGTACTAGAACTATTACCAGAACTAGCAGTAGATCTAATAATATTTCGTACATTCTGTATTTTGTGTACTTCTCGTACGTCTTGTACTTTTTGTACTTCTTGTACGTGCTTTTTCAACATTTCGTACTTTTTGTATTCTTAATACGTTTTGTACCTGTAATACTTTATGTTTGTTTACTACTTTTAGCACTTTTCGTATTTTTGTACTTTTTTTATTGTTCCTTTTTTTTGTACTTTTTTAACTTTTTATACTTTTTGGGCTTTTAGTACTTTTTGTCCTTTAAGTACTTGTAGTATACTCACAACCATTGGTACCTTCGGAACTTTTCATACTTTTATCACTTTTAGTATCTTATATACTTGTGCTTTTATCAGTTTTTGTCGTTACGGTACTTACAGTATATTCACTACGTTTCGTACCTTTTGATTTTATCTTACTTTTTGTACCTTTAATACTTTTTGTATTTTCACTTCTTTTCGTACCTTTTGTACTTTTAGTACTTTTTATATTTTTCAAACTTTAACTTTATGTATTGTTTGTACTTTAAATACTTATTGCACTTTTCGTAATTTTTGTACTTTTTATACTTTTTGGGCTTTTAGTACTTTCCGTCCTTAAAGTACTTGTGGTATATTCACTACCTTTCGTACCTTTTGATTTTTTCGTACTTTTTGTACTTTTAATCTTTTTTGTACCTATTGATTTGTTCGTGCTCTTAGTACTTTTTGTCCTTAAAGTACTTTTTGTACTTTTAATACTTTTTGTAGTTGTAATACTTTTTTATTTTCACTACTTTTTATATATTTTGTACTTTCAGTACTTTTTCAAACTTGTTGTATAGGTATGTATTTTACTACTTTTTTTATTTTTTGTACTTTTTTGTACTTTTTTTACCTTTTAAACTTTTTGGCCTTTTAGTTCTTTTCGTCCATAAAGTACTTGTAGTATTCTTACTACCTTTTGTACCTTTTGAACTTTTCGTACTTTTTGATCTTTTGTACTTTTTGTACTTTTCGTACTTTTAGTACCTTTTATACTTGTGCTTTTAGTACTGGTTGTCGTTAAGGTACTTGTACTATATTCACTACTTTTCGTACCTTTTTATTTTTCGTACTTTTAATACTTTTTGTATTTTCAATATTTTTCGTACCTTTTGTACTTTTAGTACCTTTAATATTTTTTAAACTTGTACTTTATAAATTGTTTGTACTTTTACTACTTATTGCACTTTTCGTATTTTGTGTACTTCTTATACTTTTTTGGCTTTTAGTACTTTTTGACCTTAAAGTACTTGTAGTATATTCATTACCTTTCGTACCTTCTAAACTTTTCGTACTCTTTGTTCTTGTCGTACTTTAAGTATCTTTTATACATCTTGTGCTTCTAGTACTTTTTGTCCTTTAGGTACTAGTAGTATATTCACTACCTTCCGTTCATTTTGGTTTTTTCGTACTTTTATTCCTTTTTGTACTTGTTTTACTTTTTGTATTTTCGACATGAAATTAATGAAATGCCGCGTGAAATGTGTGAGAACGTAATCAAAAATGTGCTCAAACGAGCTGGCATTTGTGAGACTAACAGAGACGGACATTTACTTGATATTGTATTCCATACATAATTGCCGACATTAAATAAAACATCTATCAATATAAGATTCATTCTCTTTCATTTGATCAAATATTATAAACAAACAAAGTAGTATACCTCCCCGGCGGACACCCTATACTTCTCTTTACTCTTGCATGATTTAAACAATCAGGTAGAACTATTAGTATAAGTGTGTATTATTGTGTCTGCTACAAAAGAATATCTCTGTACAAAAGAGCGCTAGCTATGAATCATGAACAGTGTTGTCGAACATACTGAATAGGAGTTATTATTGCAGTTAATGATTTTTACTGTAGAAATCTTACTTCAGACAATTATTCTAAGCAATTATTCTGTACAACCACTTTTATAACATTGTACATTTTTTTCACAGCTTCAAACTGAAAATAAAATTGTAGTTTCGTCTGTATGCGTTCAAGGGCTATCATTTTTACAACGAAAACAGCTTTTTTTTAGACACACAGAGCACCAGATTGTAAATCAGATTTGTAAATTTCAAAAAAAAAATTTAGTAGTATATCGTACTAATTTTAACACACAGAAAAAGTTATATCAAAATTGTAGGAGTCATTTTTAAGAAAAAAAAAATGTATTCCTTACGGTTTTTTAACATTTCCATGGATAGAACTGTTATTTTTTTCATAACTGTAAACAGAGTGTCAACTGTCAATAATTAGGGAGTTTCCCCTATTAAATTCATAAAAAAATGTATATTGGTAAATAGTTTAAATGACAAATGGTTTTTATAAATTTACTTCGAAAAGCTTTTAGAACTAAACATAAGTCTCCTTTAAGTAATTTTTCATTGTTAAATATACTCAAAATTGATTACTTGTCTACCTGTTATGACATAAAACATAAACAATACTCATACACAATCCATATTCTTATTAATGACTTTCCATCAAAACATAGGTTTATAGGTATAAGGAACCTACGTTCGTGAAATAAATAAATTCAAACAAATACATCATAAATCATTATTAAAGTCCCATTAATTCAGTTGAATTTGTAGTTATGTAAGTTTGTTCGCAATTTTAGATACAACAAGTGCGGGTGAAGTTCGACAATGAACAAAAGTTTTATATACATTATTTAATGAAGGTAAGTACGAAGTACGATAAACTTGATAACGATTTATGTAAACTTTCTCTTTTAGCTTTTCTCTTGAAAATTGTATCGTTTCTTCGATTGTTATCTCTAAAAAAAAAATTGGAGAATTTAAAACAAATTGGAAATTCTTGGTATTTTTTCATTGAAATTTTATTAAAAATTTGTAAAAAGAAAAACAAAAAGAAAATACTCATTTATTGGATTCATAGATTTTTTTGTAAATAGGTAATTAAGATCCTGTTCAAATATTTTGAACTACATGGAAGAAATACCAATTTATATAGACTAAAAGCCAATTGAGCTTATCAGTTGTGGCTTCCGCGATGGTTTCTTGACCTATGTACATACATTACATACATAGTTGCCACTGCATAAAGTGAAGAATTTGTGTTCTCAGAATATGAAATAAGATTTTTTTTACTAAAGTTTGTATAGAATAACAAAAATAGCTCCATATACTGAGAACAGTTTATGTGTACTGGTTACATTTCAATTTATTTGACAAACTAAACCCGGAAACACATTTGTTCTATTAATAAATAAATTTTGGATTCAGTAAAAGCCACGTGAGTTCAAAAATATCATGAATACAGACGATATACCGATATAGATAACTGTGTACCAGTTGCAGATGCAAAATGTAATAGCCACACAAATGGTAAAAAAACTAAAATTTTAATAGTAAAATAAACTCTATGTAGCGGGTTATGTAATGAATACCAGACTTATAAACTTTGAAGTATAAGTACAAAAGTACCCGGTACCATGTTCTTTTACTTGTAATACTTGAAATAAACAAGTACAATATACTTAGTACTTAAAAAACAACAAGTAAAAGTACTATTTCGAGTTTTTTGTTAAATGTACGTGGTACAGTTATATAAGCCACTACATTTTCATGTTCTTTTCAAGTACAAGTCCATTTTAAGTCCTTTTCAAACATTAGTTGGACAATAGTGGCTGAGCGAGATAACGGAAGAACATACTAAGGGCCAGTTTTTCAGTGCGGGATCATCCTAGTCTCGAGATTAAACCTGAGATAACTCTAGAAACGAGTTGTTGAGTCAATTGAAATCCTAAGTTAACTCGAAGTAAACTCACCTTACTTTGGTGAGTTAACTAAGCTACCAAATTGAGTAACTTTTAAGCTGTGGCACCATCTAGGTTTCAATATTGAAAATTATTGTCAGTGCAATACCGTTATGGCGACATCTCTATCTGGCCTCAAATGTCAAAAACTACGTGTGATTGTCATTTTGAGACAAAAACAAGACCGTACCGGGGAAACCGGGACTCAGCTCCCCGTGTAAATGGGCATGAAGAGACCATAGCAAGACGAACACAATGACCATGAAATATATTGAAAAAAGAACGTTGGTGCGACTACAGCGCAACCAAAGTGAGTTAACGGCAAAACATACTTAATGCCAAATACCAATCGTCGATGTCACGGTAGGACCCAAGCCAGGCCATAGCGAAAAAACTACGACACAGATCCCCGTCTAAATGAGCACGGTGAGACCACAGCAACACGAACACACCGACAGTGACACTAAAAACCACGGTGGGATGACCACGGCGAGACTTCATCACGATGACGTATAGACAGCGAACCATCAGCCGTCGTCATCGTCGCCGTAAATAGCCATTATTCTAAAGCTCAACCACACCGCTCAACGAATTTTACTTGAAAACGACTTGAAATAAACTTGTACTTGAAAAGTACCTGAAAATGTACTAGGCATTATAGCAGTACCAAGTATATGTACATAAAACAAAGTACTAGAAAAAGTACTTGTACTTGGTGAACTTTCTACTTGTTGTTTAAACAATAAGTACAAGGTACTACGGTGAATAAAATAAAAATGTATCAAATCCACCAAATTGAACTTTTTTTTACATTTCTCACTTGCACAAATAGTTTTGCCCACAGCATGGTACCTCGAACTCATTTATTTTTTTAACCACTATTCTTTATTGTGGATTTCCCACCCCAGTAGTAGCATGCCAAAAAGGATAAACGTCAGGACTAAGTCAGTAAAAGTTGACTTTTCTTTTTAAATACCTAAAAATGTAATGTAAATGTAACGATTACAAGAAACTGTACTCATTACATACAACAACACATTGTAATTGTAATTAGTTCATTGTCTATGTTTCATAATACATTTATGTTATGAGACCTTTTAGGCATATTCTGTCAAAATTATTTATTTATTTCAACATATTTTTACTACTTTTTCATTTTCAATTAGCTTTAATTATTCAGCTTTTTCCTTGTTACAAGAGAAAAACAAGAAATTACTATGATGTCTTTTGCTATTCATCATGAATTGATCTACATATTTACATTGTATATCTCTATAACCATCTCTTAAGACACACAAATATATGAAATATAAATAAATAAACAAAACTTACCCAATATCCTTAAATGAACATTACCCCAGAATGTCTCATGTCCAATTGCAGGAACATTCGAGTCAGTTATCTTGAGGATTTCTAACTTAACAAATGATTTAAAAATCGGTCCAATTGTTATTGAGTTTTTTGGTCCTTTGATGATAACAACTCTGACATCGGGATCCAATTGACTGGCAGGAAATGCTGATAAACCGCCTGTACAAATGAAAGGATATAAAATATAAATGAAAAACAAGAAATAAAATGAACAAAAATCAAAGGACAATGGTAAACATAAAATCAAATATTGGTGAGTGATGCTAATGGAATTAGAAATGTCTAACAGAATTAGATAAAAGGACAACGACGAAGACGACTCGATATTTTCCTTCTGGCAGAAATAGAAGAAGAAGAAGCAATGTCATCAGCAGCAGACAATTTTTAAGAGATAAAAAGAATATAACAAGAGAAAGAAGAACTAATAATGATGGATGTGATTCTGCGGATATTTAGCATTTTCGTTACTTAGCCAACTGATTTATAATAAGCCGTTTTTGTTAGCATAGCGTATAGAGTCCTTGATGTATTGTATATGTAAATATAGATAAATAAATTCACCCCACATATATATTATGATGATAAACGAAAGGGTTTGTTTAAGGATATATAGCAAATCAGAAAATCGACGAGGGTATTGACTTTTAATTGGATTGGGCTAAGAGGGATTTTATTCAAATATTGGATAGTAAATTTGCTTTTGGGAAGACATTGTGTGTTGGTTTTGGAATGATATTTGTTTTATTTATGCCTTTTTTTGGGTTGATATGGGAGGAATGTAACGTATGGGCATATGTAAATAAAAATAAACATATGTATTTGAAGGTATGTATGTAAAAAAGGTTATATAAAATGTAAAAAGCTGTTTCATTTCATGTTTTTCAAGGACAGCTAGTTTTTTAACTTCTAGTTTTCTGAGCGAATAAAAGTCCTCACTAAATTAACTTTCTAAGAAAGGGAGAATTTTCAATATACATTTCCAAAAAAGGATGAAGGTGTGTTAACTTTAATTAGTAAGTAATATAGGAGAGATACAAAATAGGGATGGCCACGATACTCAGTTTCGTCAAAATCGAAAAATGTCAGTATTGTCTGGGTATCGGGCTCTGTCTCGTATAACTCAATTTCGTATGGTCTCTTAAAACAATGTCTCGTCATAGTATCGGTGTTGATCTCATCTGGTTCCAATCTAGTCTCAGTCAAAAGCCAAAATAAAATGCAGGACTTCGAAATTCTTTATGACCAAATTTCTGTATATGTATCAAAAATTCTGTATGAACATAACTCTGTTTTCTATAATTCTGCTTTTCCATAATTCTTTATTCTTAAAACCTGTAAGTCCTGAATTCACTATTTCAAAATTCAGTAAAACCAAAATTTTGTAAGTGTGCAAAAATTCTAAAATTCCCAAAGTTTCCAAAATTCTGTTTGTTTTCTAAAATTCTAATATTTCTTCAACATAATTTTAGAATTAGGTAAAAGTATTTACTTTTTTCATCATCAAAACAATTTTTCTTTTATCATTTACAAATTTTTAAAATACAGAATTTTGGAATATAGAATTTTAGAAAACAGAATTTTGAAATACAGATTTAAAAAAATTGAATTTTGGCACTTACAGAATTTTGGATTTACAGAGTTTTGAAATACAGAATTTTGAAAAACAGAATTTTGTAATCCGAATTTTGACACAAACAAAATTATGCCCCCAACCCAATCTGGGACAGATCAATAAAGTTTCCAGATTTCAAGGGCTGGCCAAGATACCAGAAAAGTCCGGTACCATTTGGTATCGGTATCGGAAACCGAAAAGATACCGAGACGATACCAGCTCCGAAACAATATCGAGACGATACCAAACGATACCGCATTTTTTGGACCGAAATTTACCGATACTTTCGGTAGTATCGTTTGATATCGGCAGAAAATTTTAATATTATTAATAATTTATTACCAACAATCAATTTTTGTAATTGGTTTCTCGGAAAAGGCATGACGTTTGCAGAGCTATTTTCTTTAGCAGGCAGTAAATTTAACAAAAACTGCTCACTGCCACGCCCATTTAACTTATGCTGAAGCCAACAATTTAGATACATTTTTCAGACTTGGTTCTCTTTAATGATGACCCCGCGTCAAAATTTTTGTGTCAAATTCCTAAACGGAACTTTACTTAGACATTATGAAACAAGGGTTTAAAAAATTGTTAAGTCAACATAATAAACTTCGTTAAAAAAAAATTTCTTTTTTGTCCTAAATCTTAGAAATACCAAGCGAGGTCAAATACTAGATCAAGAACATATAAACAAGTCGTGCATTTTATACTGGTTTGCGACTAAGACTAGACTGAAACCAGACGAGACCGATACCGATACCGATTTGGTGTCGTGGCCAGCCCTTCAGATTTCTGCAGTGTCTTTCAAGCGGAAGTGCTTGCAGTGTGTGAGGCTGCAAAGAGCCTTTCCAAATGTGAATTAATGAACACAAATATTGACATTTTTATTGATAGCCACGCGGTAATTCATCAATTGTAACAAATTAAAACTGGTGGTTGCCGTAACGAGTTGAAATTACTCCGTGCATCAAATAAAGTTACCCTTCGATGGGTCCCAGGACATCGTGACAAATACAGGAACGTTATGGGGTGGCAGATTAATTGGTCAAAAACGGTTCATCTCTTGATCCGACCCAAATTGACTGCCCGGTTCTTATGCAACTGGAGCAGGAAAAAATAAGAATTTTCCAAAGTTTCCTAAAAGTTGCCAACGACAGATGGTCAACAATTGATACTTGTCGTGTCTCAAGGAGTTTATGGCCGGATATTTCAAAGAAAAAAACTTATTTAAGCAAAGCAGGCCTCAGCTATCCCTCTTCGTTGGAATCCTAACTGGTCACAACACAACGGGAACCTACCTAAGCAGAATGGTCATTGGCTCATCTGACTTGTGTAGAGGGTGTCAAGACACAGAGGTAGGGGAGGGCTCATTTAATTTTCTCTGTGAATGACCCAGTCTATCCGGAATAAGAAAGAAGTCATTGGAGATTACTTTTCGATGAACTGGGTGACGCGACGTTTCGTTTTTTCCACTTAGGGACATCCTTAAAATTTACTCAGAGTTTTGGATGGTTCAGAGAGGCTCCACTTACCTAAGCGTCTACTAATCAATTTTCTTAACCTCCCTATATATCTACCTTGCCTGCACACTGCGGAGCACAATGGATTCATAAAAAACCGAGTGAGCTGATGCATCCTTTCGTATCATCACCCCATTTAACTTAACCTAAGCTAAACCCTTGGTAACATGTTCTTGATCCTGTAGTTGAACGCGCTTGGTATTTTTAAGATTAAATACAAAAATAATTAGGACGATTTTCTTAAATTTTGTTTTTTTTTTGTTCACATAACAATTTTTAAAGGCTTGTTTCAAAATGTCTAAGTTAAGTTTCGATTAGATATTCGACACAAAAATTTTCACGCGGAGTCATAGGTTCACAGGAAAACAAAGCACCAAAGTTCTAAAAAGAACCAAGCCTAGAAATTTCATCGAAATCGTTAGTTCCAGAGAAAGCAAGCATAAGTAAAATAGGGGTTGAAGTGAGGAGTTGGTAATTAAAATTATTGCTTAAACCTTCTTCTTGCAAAAAAAGAAAAGCTCTGAAAATGTCATATAAGTCTTTATAGGCGTTTTTTTTTTAATTAAGTGTAGAGTCTGAGCTCTCAAACAGAAAATTGTGTTTCTTAGCTCAGGGCATTGGGACCTAACAATTTGTGTTTCTTTTTTCGTGTACTGATTTTGTTCAGAACGCGCTTTATGAACTCAGAATGAAATAACTGAGCAGGCAGATTTAAATGCTAAACAAAAGCACTTTGACAGCTGGTGTTCAAAGGTTTTTCAAAAATAATTCAGAGGGCTCAGAGCACGCTTGGTTCAGAGTATGTGCAGAACAAGCTCGATATGCTCCGACTCGCTTTATATTATATATTTCTTACTATTAGAGCCGGACTAGCTAGGGCACTGAGCCCAATGGGCGCCTTGAGCAGGCATTAAAAATCCACTTCCTCGAAACCACTACCTTAATACTTTTTTTAATTTCACTTCTTTTTAATAGCTCTCACCAATATTGATAAGACCAGATTATTCTGAATTTAAAGACAGATATATATTTATATAAAGGGTGTTTTATTAGACGTGTGGTTTTCAATCTGGAAATACTTTCCCTCGGAGTTGGTCTTTTTGACAGCTGTCACTTGTTTTATGCTTAGTTTCACAATGAACATAGGCTAACTCCTAAACAACGTTTGCAAATCGTGCAAATTTATTACCAAAATAATGGTTCCGTTAGCGCAACGCATCGCAAAAAAATTAATTTATTGAAGGAAACTTTTGGTGAGAGTATTATCTCGAGTCTTGGACCTGTGGGATGGCCTTCAAGATCGTGTGATTTAATACCGCTTTTTTTTGTGGGGTTATGTGAAATCGCTTCTCTACTCAGATAAGCCCGTGGAAGAGAATATTCAGGGCGTTACTTTTAACACGACCCTAATTGCTGCAAAAAGTAGTCGAAAATTGGGCCTCAGCTGGAATTTATTCAAGCCAGCTGCGGTGGCCACTTGCCCGAAATCATTATTAAACATAATTGCAAACCCTTATTTTTATAATAAAGCTAAATTCTTGGCCATAAAATTAAATAATATGCATCTAATTTCTTCTTGAAACCACACTTCTAAAAAAACACCCTTTATATCTTCTATTAAAAAAAATATAAGTAAGTCGATGCATACCTTCCTGTTAACACATAACACCCATCGCAGTCAAAAAACGAACATCTCAAAATCTTTGCAAAGTGCATGACTTTGGATACCGCGTTGAAAATCGCATTGCAAAATCTGCCCCTTAAGAACTGAGTAAATGACTTCTTCCATCAATATTGGGATTTCCTAAAGACCAAAATGGTTCGAAAGCGTTTTAAATTTTGGCATTATGTCATATTTTCGCTTATGCTTATTAAATAGAGAAACGGTAAAATACAAAGTTTCAAAATTTATAGAGCAATAAATTTTATATGTCACCTCCTTGGAGCTTAAGTTTCAAAATTATAATCTTCTATTTCAAACAACATTTCCATGACACCTTCAAAAACTCATATCCTCACAGTAAACAGATGTTGTTTATAAATGTTCGACTTATGTTTTGGTGGAAACTATCTTCTGACAACATTATATTTGTACATTTTACAAGAATTTAAATATCCAAAGTTGTACAGTACCATATAAATAAAGAGTCCAACAGCAAAGAAAAGCACAATGAAAATAATAGCCCACAACAATCTTTCTTTGCATTGTGTTTACACAATGCACACACTTTGTACCGGATATAAAGTGTTTGCCATCACCCTTTACAACAGGCATCTCACTCATGTATGCTTAAGTACTCTTAAGTACAACAACAACTGTACAAGTACATATAGTTTGTACTTGGTACACTGTGCAGAGTGCATCAGTTCAGATATCTTAATATTGTGAGTCTCCTATACCTACATACTATATACATATGTATATGTATGTTCTTCGTTTATTCATGCATTGTCGTATATGCTATAGGATGTCGCTTTCATTTCGCGCCGGCCGCAAACAACATTACACTGTAAATATGTACCTAGTCAAGTTGGTAACATCTTCTCATGGGGACGCATTTTCTTTGCCACCCTTTCATACAAAACAGTCAAACCAACAATGCTATATACAAAGGTACTCTGTGTCAGAGGACATTATGGTGTACTTTTGTTCTATCGAAGAGGACTTGCTTTAAACACAATTAACTCGAAAAAAAAAGTCATTTCCATTCTCTAGTGTCCTTAACACACCTCGCTTTTTACTTACGGGATGCATTCTGTGAAAAAGAGACAGGCCCGTAGTCAAAACAAGAAGTTTCTTTCTTAACATAAATAAAGAAAGTTGTTCTAACGACAAAATAACTTATGAATGAACATAAAGTTGATAAGCCAAAATGTTCCTTATTTTTTTTTTATTAATTAAATCATTCAATATTCGTTACAAACTTAAAGATTGTTTTTTTAATTTTTATTGTATTAAGCATAGCAATACACAAGAAAACAATAGCCGTATTTTGTTGAGAAGTTGTGAGCCAGTCAGTTGAAATTTTTAAACAACAATCACCAGCTGCCAATAACTTTATTTTTTTCTTCTGCACTAGCGAACCGTGCTATGAATCAGTTTGGAACTATGGAATAATGGAATTCTCATACCATTCTCATTTGAGCTTTATCAACCAATTTGTTGTAAACTGTTTTGTTGAAAAGCTTTAGAGCGGACATGTATACTTTTCAACAAAACAAAGCTGATAAAGGGTGTTTTTTTTAGAGGTGTGGTTTTAAATCTGGCAATAGGTACTGTTTTCGGAGTTGGTCTTTTTGACAGCTGTCACTTGATTTATCCTCAGTTTGGTTTGCCATTTCATAATAAATAAACTTACTTCTGAACAACGTTTGCAAATCGTACAAATTTACTACCAAAATATTGGTTCGACTCGCTCGACGCATCGCAAAACAATCAAGGCACCGAACAAACTCTTCTAAGGCGTCAATTGTCTCGGGCTTATCCGTATAGATAAGTGATTTCACATAACTACACAAAAAATAACCACACGACGCGAGATAATGCGCTCACCCAAAAGTTTCCTTCAATAAATGGATTGTTTCGCGATGCGTCATGCGAATCGAGCCACTATTTTGGTAATAAATTTGCAAGATTTCCTAACATATTTCAAATGTAAGTCTTTTCATTATGAAATGGCAAATCAAACTGAGCATAAATCAAGTGACAGCTGTCAAAAAGACCAATTCTGAAAAAAGTATTGCTAGACTGAAAACCACACGTCTAATAAAAACACCCTTTATTAACAGAATTTAATTTCTCTAAATATGAGCCAGGAACCAAAAAAATAGATTTAGTGTGTATGTGAACCAAAATTTGGAACTAACGGGTGATTTTTTAACTTGTTTGGTTTTGGCAACACTGGTTTTGACAGCTGACGTGTGTTTAGTACCTTGTGTCACTGTCAAACAGCTTCAGTTTGGTTTGCAATTTAACCATGGATCGTCTTACAAATGAACAACGCTTGCAAATTATTGAATTTTACTATTAAAATTCGTGGTCGGTTCGAAATGTTCATTGCGCGCTGCTTCCATTTTATGGTCGGCATTCTCGACCTTCTGAGCAGTCTATTCGGAAGATTGTGACCAAATTTCGCACCAAATTTACTTTGTTGGACATTAAACCACCAACACCTTTACGTACTGTGCGTAGTGAAGAAAATATTGCGGCCGTATCAGCTAGTGTGACAGAAGACCGCGAAATGTCGATTCGGCGCCGTTCCCAGCAGTTAGGCCTTTGTTACAGCACTACGTGGAAAATTTTGCGGAAGGATTTAGGCGTAAAGCCTTTTAAGATACAGCTGGTGCAAGAACTAAAGCCAGCCGACCTACCACAACGCCGAATTTTTGGTGAATGGGCTCTTGGAAAGCTGGCCGAGGATCCGCTTTTTTATCGAAAAATTGTGTTCAGCGATGAGGCTCATTTTTGGTTGAATGGGTACGTAAATAAGCATAATTGCCGCATTTGGAGTGAAGATCAGCCAGAAGCATTGCAACAGCTACCAATGCATCCCGAAAAAGCCACTGTTTGGTAAAGTTTATGGGCCGGCGGCATTATTGGGCCATATTTCTTCAAAGATGATGCGAATCGCAGCGTTACTGTCAATGGTGAACGCTACCGAGCGATGATAACAAACTTTTTTTTGCCCGAAATGGAAGTTCTTGACTTGCATGATATGTGGTTTCAACAAGACGGTGCCACATGCCACACAGCACGCGAAACAATGGCGCAAATGCGAGGCGAGTTTGGTGAACAGTTAATTTCACGTTTCGGGCCGGTCAATTGGCCGCCTAGATCGTGCGATTTGACACCATTAGATTATTTTTTGTGGGGGTATGTCAAGGCTAATGTCTATAGGGACAAGCCCGCTTCGATTGACGCACTGGAAGCCAACATCCATGCATTCATTCGTGAGATACCGGCCGATATGTGTGAAAGAGTATGCCAAAATTGGACTCAGCGGATGGGCTATCTGAGACGCAGCCGCGGTCAACATTTGCATGAAATTATCCTTAAACATTAAATTGCAAGGTTCAAACTATCGATTCAAATAAATATTTCATTCATTTTTTCGATTTTTTTTTAAAGTTCTAAACCTCTTAAAAAATCACCCGTTATAATATGCACATATGTATTTGAAGCGTACAAGTATTAAGAATTTGATATATTGAATTTTCAATAAGATTGTTAGATTTTTTTTCAATTCAGAAAATACTTTTTTGAAAAATCTGACATATGACCACATGCACTCACAATAATCTTTTTTATTGATATATGACACCTTCGTACTAAGAAATTGAACAGCTCCCACAAATTTTTGCCTATTCTTCCTTACATTGTTCTTATATCATAATTGAAAGGCTTTCAATTAACTGAGGATTGCTTAAAGACGAAAAAAATATATCGGGATTCGGGAAGATTTAAACAGATTTGAAAATAAAAAAATTAGTTCTTTTAGAAATCATTACAAATTTTTTTGAAATAATTTACCTCACGTTACTCTACGCTTTGAAAACAGCAAAAGACAACGTGTTTTCTGATTTTATAATGGGAATATCTCAAAAACATAGCCCTATGGATTTTCTGACTTCAGATTCTAGTTCAGCACACCAAAAACATACAGAAAAGTATTATTTGGTGTCTGTAACAAAAACCTTGTTGACCAGTTTTACCATTTTCCAAAAATAGTTCTTTCACCTTAGTGTAAATCGTGCTTAAAGCAATTGACCTATTGAGGTCTGTTCCTTTAATTTAAATTTCTGTGATTTTCTGTGCATTTCTGCGGATTTTAGTCCAAAGTTCTCTCAGAATTTATATAAAAAAATTTACATACACAAGTTTGGACTAAAAATCACAGAAATTCAAAGTAAAGGAACATTCATATAACTGCGCGATTCACTTTTTTGTCTTCGGAATGACGTAAGTTTGATCAAAATCTCGAATTCGATTTTTTCGTCGGACGCATAATTTGTCATAATAGTGGCACATCGCAATTGAAAACGCATCTTAAGGAAGTTTCTTTTTAATTCTGAATGGGGATTTTGCAGTAAGGTTTATTTAAATAATTTCCCTCCCCCCTGTATGGACCTGACCGCAATGAGTGAAATTTTGCGCACAATAACAATTTTTTTCTTGAGAGAGAGAGAAAGAAGAATACATACCTCTTAAACAAAGCGTTTGATAGCGATCTTTGTCGTCCGTTGAACACGAACATTCCATAGGGCATTTTTTTGTTCCGGTTAGCACTGGCATTGCCCAGAGACAAAGGACGAACCATTTAAGGAGCATCTGAAAATTTAAAGAATTTTTAATTAGTTAGTGTTTTTTTTTTTGTTGTTGCACACATACGAGTATTTTTTTTTTTGTCTATTTGATATATAATTATGTTTTGCGATTATACCGTTTAATAAACTCAAATCAAACCGAAAGTTTTTTTTTTTAAGGACTTCACAAAAATATTATGAATTCATGAACATGAATTAACTTAGTTTTTATTTTGTGTAAAATAAATACAAGAAATGTAAACATATATGAGGGAGGGTTTAAAAGGCATTTAGTTCAAGATGAAGCTTAATATATTGGTCCAAGGGGGTTCATATGGATAACAATTTAATGGAACCCATAACTGATCTTGAACTTTTTAGTAGTATATAAGAGGGAGTTTGAATTTAAATTAAACAAAAATAGTCAAGGAAATGAAATCAAAATAAAGAATTCAAGGGAGTAGTGTGATACTAGAATTCTGTTCCAAACGTTGTCTTTAAATTGTCCATCCAACTTGATGCATTAGTTCCATTAAAATTTAAAATTCTTTTTGCAAGTATACATAAGTAGCTTTGAATCCTACCTTAATTGAAGGTAAAAATAAATGTAACTTATCAAAAAGCTTTGTAATCCTGGAACGCGATTTAATAGGATTATTAATATTTTTATGCAATGCAGCGGGACATTTCTACATTTTTGCGCTTTTCTTAATTTTTTCATTTTTTTTTTTTTTGTTCTTGACTTATTATTTTTTTTGTTCATGTTTGTCCTTGCTTCTGTGTTGAAAAAAAGGGACTTTTGTTAGGACAGATGTGCGAATTCAAGAAGAAAAAAATATAATAAGCTATGAAATCAAATGTAAACCTTCTTGATGATAAAACGACCCAAGGCATTCATTTGCCCAAGTATATAGCAGGGTCACTCATGAGTGATGGAAGAAGTTTGAGCGAGCAAAAAAATAACAACAAAAAACAAAAAAACACTCGACTTGTTTCAAATGGATTAAAACGTAGCAGAGGATTATGCTTTTATTCAACGTGGATTGAGGTTTTTTATGGTTTTCATTTAATTCTGAATGAGAATACAAACAAACAGATGCAAAGAAGATGAAAACTAAAGAAGGTATGACTTAATTAGAATTCAGATGAATTACTGTTGAGGGTTGTGAACTTTAGATGAAAAAAAAAATATTTGCAGGTAGGTTATAATCATAAAAGCTACTTTCTCTACTGTAAATTTGGGGCAATGAACCTTTTCTCAGAAGTGCTTCATCATTAACCTTTTCACTATAATTTTTACTCCAGGTTAAAATTTACCAACAGAAAACAAAATCTAACTGCCAAATTAGGAGCTGAGAATGGGTTGAGGTAGGTTTGCGAAATTAATCACTAAAGTCAAAAAGTTTTCCTTGTGCCATTAACTTAAAATGTTTAAAGTGTTATTAAAAGGTAAAGCAAAACTTCAAGCTAGTATACAAAATTTATATAAACGAGCATGAAAAAAGCATGAGATCGTTAAAAACCTAATCATTTTGGAAGAATAATTTCAGTACCAATACAATTTAAGAATTTCCCAACAAGATTATTAAAATGGCAAGAAATCGTTTCAGTCATAAAAAGTCGATTCGAATATATCAAAAAAATCGACTCATCTCTCTCCGACATATTGAGAAATAGAGTATCTCGATTTAATGCTTTTGTTTTAGCAATTTTTCCTTTAAAATCAGAAATCTTAATATTCCAAGCCTCAAATAAATAAATAGTATCCTAAGCCTATTCATCGAATGGCAACGTTGGGCGCCACTTTTAATGAAACCGACTAATGAAGAGATTTTCGAGGGCATAAAGAGGCTTCCTTTCAGATTCGAAAAAGAACTTAAACACAAAGGTGGAGAAATTTTATGTGATGTGATGTAATTTTCTATCTTTGCTGAAATTATCTTAGTGATTCAGTCAAAAATTCAAAAATGTTCTCGGAAATATTTTCTGTTTGTTAAGTTGAGCTCACTCTAGAATGTGGCAGGTTAAAGACATGAGCCAGAATTATAATCAACTAAGATAGGGTAAATCGATTGGATTTCATATTTTTTTTGTAAAAACTAAGCCTGGTGGACCACCATTCATGTTTGTTCATTTTTTTTTTTCAATAAAGGAAACATTTTTCATTTCCTGTAAAATGAAAAAAAAAAAAACATACATAAACTGAGAATTTCAAAAATACCATTTACCTTTGCTGGCTTTTACCGAATTCTATCCACGACTCTACCTCTTGCTGCCCTTTAACTGCTGTTGCTTCGAGTTCGATGTTTTTTTTTTTTTTTTTGTTTTTGTTAACAGCGAGGAAACTGTGTGTGTGAGTGTGTGTGTTACCGTTGAATCATAAGAACCGCTGGTTTTATACCGTCAGTTTTTGGGATGCCTTTCAATGCTGCGCTTCTGCTACTGTAACAATATGTAGATACAATAACATCACCGTGTTGTGTATTAAGTACAGTTTCTATCAAAACTTGGTAGGTATGCTACTGGTAGTAATTCTTTTAAGGTATTCTCTGTTGCTGACCTATAAATGAAAAAAAAAACAAAAATGAAAAACAATTTCTACACGATTGTATTCAGTGGAGGAAATATTAACGTTTTAGTTCTGTTGCACATTCAGACTCGATATATATAGTCAGGACTAAAGGATATAAATGGATGTTCGTTTTGAATAGCTTTGCAGGTAAATAATATGAAAAGAAAAATGGTTAAATGAGAATTCATTATGTCTTTCCTTTTCAGCAAGAGTCGATAAATAACGAAGAGGTATTAATATTTCACATTTTAATCCACTTGCTGCTAGGTATTAGCGTAGGTAACAAGTAACAGATTCAAAAAAGGACATTAAATAAAATTTTTCAATTATTCTTATTTAAATGGTGCACCATTTATGAGATTTGTTCAGATGACTTGCTTTTTGGGAAAAATATTTAAATATTTAAATAGTAGATACATACGAGTACATATTTCCAAATCAGAACTTTTAGTAAACTTGGTTAATGATATCGCATATTTTGATAAAAAGAGTTTTGGCTTGGTAGTTCTTTGAACCACCTCATTAGTAAGCCAAGTTTTTGGCTTGGTGAAGGTTACGAAAAAGAGGTATCAAAAAATTATAGAGCATGAAATTATCCTTAAAATCAGCATTCAAACGACTTTGGTAAATTGATTCATCAGATAAAGTCAGCTGTGTTACTTTTTTTTGTACAAAATGGACCTTAAATAAGATACCACTTTTGACCACCCTACAACATTTTTGACCATCACCCTAGATAATTTTTTTCGATTTCGATTTTTTTCATATTTTTTGCTTAACATAGTTTTTAATTTTCGAGTTTTAACATGAGTGTCAAGTTAGCAAAGCAACTTTGACGAATCGAAAAATGACTATGTGGATAATTTGCCGTTGATTGGTCGTTAATTAGTTGTGACATTTAAGAGTTTGTCATTCAATGTTTTCCCTCATGGATCGAAAAATGGATGAGTGCATAGTTTGTCGTTAATTAGTTGTGACAATTTCGAATTTGTCGTTCAATATTTTCTATGTTTTTTTTTTTTGTATGAAAAGTGGTTAAAACTTCTAAATTATTATATTTAATTTGCCATTAATTAATCAGTTGTGAAAAATCCAATTTTTCATGCGATGTTTTCTATGTATTTTTGGATTATTTGTTTTCTATAAGTGTCAAGTTAGAAAAACAATTTTCCACAATCGAAAATTTGATAGGTGGGTAATGTGCTAAAGTCGTAAATTAGTTGTGACAATTTCAAATTTGTCGTTCAATGTTTTCTATGTTTTTTTGGGTGCTTTACTTACTTGAAAAATCTCGAAAATCTGTTAAAACTTCTTATACTTACTGTTTGACGGCTAAATAATTTGCCATTAGCTAGTCTTTAATTAGTTGAGTAAAATGTGATCTAATTGCGCTATGTTTTCTATGTTTTTTTTGCATCTTGATATCAAGCAACAACTTTTAATTCCGAATTGCTTGATAATTTGTCGTTAAAAAGTCTTGAATTAGTTGTGACAATTTTGAAATAATCGTCCAATGTTTTCTATGTTTTTTTTTTTGTGTTTTTTGTTAACTTCATATCAAGTTAGCATATCACAGCTCAAAAAGTGGTAAAAAATGTTGAAACCGAATGTTTTATGGCTTAATAATTCATGATTACTAAGTAGTTAATGAGTTTGGCAGTTCAAAATTTTTCGTTCTAGGTTTTTTTTTTTTGAAAACTGGTAAAACTTCTAGACCAAATTTTATTGTTTTATTATTTGGATTTGGATTTTGTAGAACCTCGTGGCATAATGGTTAGTGCGTAGGACTATCATGCCAAAGGTCTGGGTTCGATTCCCGGCCACTGCCACCTAAAAACAGAAATGTTTTTTTCTGAGGTACTGCCTCTTGCAAGGGACTGACAAATCCTCCAAGAGTATACTTGTCATGAATAAGTGCTTCTCATCTAGCCGTTCGGACTCGGCATAAAAATGTAGGTCCCCTCCATTCCTGCCAACAACACGCACACAGGAATGGTTGAGAGTTATAAGTCACTAGGCCCTGGTTCTCCATGAGCTGTTGCGCCACTAAATTTATTTATTTTTATTTATATTATTTGGATTTATTTAATCGTAAATTAACTGTGACAGAATCAATTTTCTCATGCAATGTCTTTATGTATTCTTCAACAAAGACCCATCTGACCCAGTGAAAGCGTAATAAATCAATAAAAAGTTCAATATAATTAATTCAATTTTAAAAACATAGAAAACATTAAACAACAATGATAAAATTGGCACAAATAATCAATAACTCATTAAAGACAAACTATGACTCAGTTAAAATATTTCAATATAATAAGTTCTAAGAACTTTTCGAGAGATCTTTTTTTATTTCATATGAATTCAGAAAAAAACATAGAAAACATCGCACGAGGAATTGATTTTGTCATAACTAAGAAACGGCTAGTTAAAGCCAAATTATTAAATAATGAAATGTTACGTCTAGAAATTTTAACTAGTTTTCAAAAAAAAAACATAGAACGACCATTTCTTAATCGTTATAATTAATTAATTACTAATCAACAGCAAATTATCCACCTTCCCATTTTTCGATTTCTTAAAGTTGCTTTGCTAACTTGACACTTATAGAAAAGAAAAAACACATAAAAAACATCGCATGACAAAACTAATTTTTCACATCTAAATAACGACTAATTAATGGCAAATTATTAAGTGCTAAAATATTAAAATTAAGAAGTTTTCACGACTTAAAAAAAAACATTGAACGAGAAATTCGAAATTTTCACTTTTTATTGACGAAAAATTATGCATCTATCCATTTATCAACCTTGAGAGTTGCTTTGTTAAGTTGATATTAAGTTATAAAAGCATTAAAAGAAAAAATTAAAACTTTGCACGACCGAATTTAATTTGTCCCAATTAATTAACGACTAATTAACGCCAAATTATTGAGCCATCAACCATCAGGTATAAGAAGTTTTACTGATTTTCGACAGGGTGCTTTGCTAACTTGATATTAAGTTAGAAAAGCACTCAAAAAAACATAGAAAACATTGAACGACAAATTCTAAATTGTCACAACTAATTAACTACTTATTAATGGCATATTATCCATTTCGATTCGTCAAAGTTGCTTTGCTGTCTTGACACTCATTGTAGATAGTCGAAACCAAATCTAGCACTCTTGAGCACACTTCTGTTTATCGGGTTGAACCCTAAAAACTCATTAAAGTGGATCCCCCAGGACGCTGTTTAAATTGACAACAGAAATCCGGTGTCACGGCAAGATAACCGTTTATTGAGACACATAAATACCGGACTCATAACTTTCATTTTCTTGTTGTTTCAATGTGTTTTGAGGCACCTTATAGTTTCTAATTTAATCACGACGAGACTCAGATTTACCAATCTAGACTCAATCTTTTTAATCAGTAGATCACCCTGGGAAGTTGAAAATTTTTTTTCCATATTTGACTGTAGTGACATGTTGTCAAAATGATTTGGGCGGTTCCAGGTGTGAAGTTTACAAAGTAAGCTGGAATGTCCCAAGGTTCCAAATTGTCACCAACACTTTTTCTTATTTTCTGGAATACTTCCAAAACTCAACTCAGCTGCCTTTAGTCGTTAAAGTTAAGTATAAGACCTTTATTATTATACGTGAAATGAACTAGAATCGAAGAAATTGAAAAGCTCCTTCAAAGTTTTAATCACTGAGCACCTTTGTTCAGGTATAGTTCAAGATTTCTGGGAAAATATGGACCAGGTTAACAGGTGCCTTGAAGAAGCCCAAAGTCAATGGTTTTCAGGGGAAGGTAGAATCAGATTAAAAGGTACATAATAAAAAAAAAAAGAGAGTCTTCATCACCATTAACTTCCATCCCAACAATAATTGTTTGCGATGCGAGTGTTGTTGATACTCAGCCACATGCTATGTCTCGCGTTGAAATCAAAGCTAATGAGTCCTTAAGCGCTTCACTAATGGCAATTATATTTATTTTAAGAACATGATCTGTAATATTTTTTAGGTTCGACGTACGCAGAATTTAAGCCAAGATTAATTTTTGTTTAATTTTTTTACTCTTAACACTTTTCCTTATTTATGTAATTGTATTGAATTCTCACCATTTTTTCAAACCCATTATAAACGTTAAACCATAAGAGTAAGTAGGAACGTGTCGCTCAAGCAATTACTTTTTTTTCAAATCTCATTAACAATGAATTCATTTAGCGGTATAGCTTATCTCTGTGAATTATGTTAAAGTAGGTATCCTTATAACTTACAAAATAGCTTACATTGTTTTGAAAGTACCAAAAAAAAAAGGTTGTTCTTATCTTTTCCATTGTTAAAAAAAGTAAACTTTTTTGAAGAAGGCAAACCATAACAAAGAAAAAAAAAAGACCATAAAAAAAGTTTTTGTCACACTTTTCAATGACATTTCAATTAAAACTTTTATTTTTTTTTTTTGTTATTCCCAAATAGCATTGTTAAGTCAATATACACAGCAAGATGAGGTAAAACCTAAAGATCCTTACTTAAATTATGTTAACTAATTTATTTTATCACCTGCCAAAGTTAAAAAGTTTCTCGATACGTATACACTTTATAGCATAGGTAAGGTACCTATAATATAATTCAAAAAAGACTTCTTCCTTTTTTTGTAAAATAAACTAAAGTAGAAAGACATTTTCATTGACGTTGACGTTAAATTAATTGACAACGAATTTAAATGACATCGTAAAGAAATAGGTTTTGTCTACCTATTGGTAGCGTGACCGTACGGCGGCGTGTGGCGCTGGCAATGGTAACGCTGCCCACGATTCGTTTCACTTCGTTGCTATACATATATATTAACTTGAGGAAACAACAAGTTAAAACAAAAACGAGAAAATAGCAAAAATGGAATCTTAATTTTCCAAAAATTCTAAGTGAAGAAATTTGACTATATACAAATGAGAGAAGAATAAAAAAAAAAATAAAGAAAGAACCAAACCATGGAAGCTTGCAAAAATTATGAAGAACAAGACAAAAGAAAATTTTCCTTCTTCCTGATGCCATGTCCTTGGTTATGGGGAGAAGTTATCTTTTTTTTTTTTTTTGATAAAACTTTAATTACTTCCATGCTTTTTTGATGATTATGTTTATGATGCTTGTTGAAAGGAGGCGTCAAGTTGAATCTTTTAGTAGAATGAAAGCATTAGCAGGAGGGCTAGCGGAACAATTTGCATAGCAGTGAGTGTGAATGTTTTATGGGAAAGTGATTAAAATACGAACTAAGGAATTAACACCGAAGAAGCTATGAAAACCCAATAATATTTAAGAGTTTGATTTTAAGAAGTAACAAACTTTAAAGAGTTAAAGGAATTCAATTCGATAAAGTAAAATGCTATAAAGCTAGAAATAAATAGAAATATATCATTTCAATGAAATTTACCTGAAAATTATTAGGATTTATAAACCTAAGATTGTCTTAACATGGCAAATTTAAGAACTTAAAAAGCCTATATCTGTTTTGTCAATATAAAAAGGTTTCGTGCACATGAAAGGTAAGTAGTTTTAATAAAATCACTTGAGCCATTTTTGAAAAAGAAAATTTTTTAAGTGGGTTTCAAATTCTCAAGCAGCTTTTTTGTATCAATTTTTTAATGCTCGAAGAGAAAACGCTCAAAACTTTCATCAGACTATAACTACAAACTACAAACAGAAATATTTTTCCCGAGGTATGTTTCTTGCGAGGAACTGACAAATCCTCGAGGAATATTCTTGTCATGAATAACTGTTTCTTATCTAGCCGTTCGGACTCGGCAAAAAATTGTAGGTCCTTTACATTTCTGCCAACAAAACGCACACAGGAATGGTTGAGAGTTGTAAGCCACTAGTGCTCTCTACGAGCACTACGAAAATTTATTTTTTGTACCCTTCGATCTATACCAACAAAAACACTTCAAGACCGAACATCATACAGTAGCAAACATAGTTCCACTGGACATGTACCTACTGCTTTCTCCAAAGAAGCTACTAGGGCTAGTCAAAATTCACCTTAATCAGCTAATGAGAAGGATAGTTATCAAGCAATGACAATCCGGGGCCATTTTCCTCTATGACATGGTAGCCTCTTGGACGAAAATATCATCATAATAAAACAACATGGAAGCAGTTTCCTTTTACACTCACACACGGTCAGTCCACCATCATAGCTAAATGCCAACTCCACCACTTATTCACACTAAACTTCCCAGGGCAAGGGTAGGAATCCCGAAAGCAAATATCCCGCAAGCCAAAAATCCCAAATCCAGAAAACCTAAAATTCAAAATCCCCAAAATCCCAAAAAGATCCTGAAACCCCAAAATCCAGGTAACCCAAAATCCAGTAAATCCAAAATCCAGTAAACCCTAAATCCCTTACCAATATAAAAAAAATAACCAAAATCCCTCACAAATATTTAAATTTTGATAACTAATTTCAATTTCAGAAAAAATTATTTAGGGGTTTTGGGTATAAATTATTGTTACTGAACTAAATTCGTTCTAAGAAAAGGGTTGGAAACAAAATAAATGTGTGATATTTTGGGTTCATGGGTATTTGAGTTTTCGAGATGTTTAAAGTTTTCGAGTTCTCTGGATTTTTGTTTTTCAGGATTATATGGGTTTATTGATTGTTGAATTTTTTGGATTTCCAATATTCTGAATTTTATGTTTTCGGTACTTTTTGTTTTTATAAATTTTGTATTATGGGACTTTGAAAATAACAACTTCTTTATTTAAAAAATAGCGACTTTTATAAAATATATTATTACTAACAAAACTTTAATTCTTGAGCCAGTTTTTTTTTATGATATAGTTTATTATTTAACATTGGGGCCGGATTAAACTTTTGGGTCCTGAGCCTATAGGTTAAATGGTTCCCTAGTTTTAATTTCTTTTGTCTTAAAAATTTATTAAACCAGAAAACTAAAATAAAAGATTCATATTGAGTAAACGACATAAGTGTTCTAAACAGCTAAGAAATAAGTTTAATAAAGATCGGGAAATTAAATTTAAAAATAATTGAAAAAGGGCTTAAAATTGATAAACGAGACGACGGGATTCAGAAATTTTAAAACAAAATGACAGAACAGCATTAAGACGGCATGAATTCAGTATTGAATACATTAAGAGCGGGGTTCCTTATCATGTCTTTTCTCCGCTATATTGAATGCAAAGAAAAACTCAGTACACAGAAATATAGAATCTGGTAAAAATAAACGGTTATAGGTTTTCAAGTACAAACATTTAAAAACCCGATAAGAAATTTTTGACGACAATAAGTGTACTCACATAATATTCTACCCTTTTTTCCAAAGTTGGAACAAAGCTGTGCGCACAGAATCTTAAGTTTTTGGCAGGAGAGACTAGAGAACTCTCACCAGAGAGTAAAATATTCCATCATCTTGAAAATTTTTGCCAAATTCTTCCAAAAAAATTTCTTTCAGCAGAAATTGTCAGTTTTGTGTTCTGTCAGTTGAAGATAGAAGAAAAACAAAATGGCTTTTGTTTACTTTTATTGTAAGTTTTTTTCTAATGATTTTCTTGAACTTCCTTTCTTGAAAAAAAAATGTGAGTAAACTGTGGGTTTCTTGTTTAATGGATTATTATCGGTGCCCCTTTGTCGATATGTCTTCATAGGCTCGGGCCAGGTTGGTCTATTGGAAAATCCATTCCTGAAAAAGTTTCGGGTTGTTTGGTTTATTTCTTGTTATATTAATGCGTGATTCTATAAATGATGGAATTTTTGACGGCTCTGTTGATATTTTAATAACTGTTTAAGTATTCTATCTGATTTTTTAATAAATACAAATCTAATTGATGTCTACATGGCCAAAATTCTTAAGATCTGACATATTTTCATTACTCAAAAAATTCTTCAAAGGGTCTAATTCGTTTTCGAAGGGACAAATTTTTACAGTTCTCTTATTTAAGTTCCAAAACCAAAATGTCAATTATTGACGTTGGATAATATATTTTTTTATGATATAAATGAATATTTAGTACCATTATATTATATTACAAAAAAAAAAAAATTGAAATTTGTCCCTCGGATTTCTAGTCAGTACCCTTACCGATTGAAATAGTCAAAAATATCCTTAACTTTGAAAACTATCCAAGTTTCAGATTTAGGAGCGTGAAGCATTTACTCTGGTGACAGTAAAATCATTTTCGTATCTTACACCCGTTTGCTATTTCATTTTTTAAGAAGGCATTTGTGCTAGGGGTTATGGATTATCCGTTTTCTCAGTCCCCTGATGAGTGTTTACAGAAAATATTTATATGTAATAGCTTTTAAATATAGGCTAAGTAAAACCTTAAGTATGTAATTTTTTTAAAATTTTTTTCGTAGAATGCGTTAACATGTTTTAGTGGCAAAAACTGTGTAAATACTCAGTCCCCTGGCCTCAGTCCCTTAACCTTTAATTACTGATTTTATCTCTTGAGGCCCCATAAATGCTCACAAAATGCTGCTTTTCTTCTTAAATACATGTAAAATAAAAAGCAGGACTCGATTGCATGAACTTACTCTTATTTTCAAGTGGTTAAGAAATTTAAAGATAATTTACACAGGGTGTTTTGCATAAATTGTATAAAAGTGCTCGACGGCACAGATTTGGTCGAAACAAGAAAAAAATTGTGTTAGAGAGGGTATATTTCTCTCCATTAACATGAGGGGTATGATTTTCTTAAGAAATTGACTTAAAATAATAAAAAGTTAAGAAAATGATCAGTTCTTTGGAACACCTGTTTTCAAAAAATGCTACAAAATCGTTGTTTTTAATTTTTTTTGACTGGCCGTTTTCAACTATGTGAAAGAACGTTCGAAAATTTATATATAGTTAGGTTTTAGGGCTTTTTGCTTCCAAAATTTTTATGTCGAAATTCTTATCATTTTATTTCATTTTGTTTAGAATAACCCTAATACACAATTTAAAAAAAGAATAGGTATTTGATTTTTTCCAAAAGCAAATATTACAAAAATGAAATCCAAAAATCCACTCAAAACATTACTTTTAAAATGATGTTCACCAGAAGATGGTTATCCATTTGACAGTCTTAATTTAATCTAAGAACCTGTTACTGGATTTTTGAAATAAAAAAAAAAACAAAGCCAAAAATCAAATTATTTTCAACATTTTGATCCCAAAATGTCATATTCTTTCATAAGAAATTTAAATTTTGGCAGTACATAATTATGTGACTAGAGATCTTTTGGATTCCATTTTGCCAATTTCATATTTCACAAAAAATTCCTCTGGAAGCCTCTTAAGGCCAAAACAAATCATAAATTAATTTTTTTATAAACCGAAAACAAATAAATGCAATCATAATAAATCACTCCTCAATTTTATTCTCTTTTTGTTTTCTGAATTTGCCGTGATATAATTTTTATTAAGTTAAGAAAAAAAAAAAACAACTTAATCTCTAACAAATTTGACCCAAAAGTTCTTGTTCAAATTAGATACAAAATACATTTGCAATAAAATAATACTAAAGACATCTGATACAAAAGTTAAGTAATTTTAGTTTTGAAATTGCTTTAATGTCCTTTCACAATGAATCAATTGTTAAAACAAAAGAGCATTTAATACGAGTATATAACTTTTAACATTGTATTTATCTGAAATGCTTTTTCTTTTACGTATACGTTTGAATTTATTTATCAAATTCCATTTTCTTGTTCAATGAGGTGGAAAATGTAACTTTTAGTCTTACAAGCAAATAATATATATGAATGTGTCTTCTAAAATCGTTTTAGTTTTATAAGATGATAGAATTGATATTTGGGAAAACAAAAAGGAAAAACTTAGCTTTGGTACAATATAGATACATTTATGTAAGTAAAATACAAGTGAAAATATCGATTTAAATATTCTATGGTTTCCAATGTTGTTTTTTTTTCATCAAAAAATCAATACAAAGACAAAAGATTGTTAACATTAAAGGCATTAACTTCAATAGTGTTATTGTTTCATAGTGTAGACAGACAAATACTGAAAGGACATTTTGATAAAATGTGATTAAATCTAAAACGATTTTATTTAACTACTAGACCAAAGTCTATGATTACATATTTGATTTCAAGGTTTCATTTTATTTCAAACCGTCAATGAAGTCAAAGAACTTAAACAGTCATTAGAAATAGGAGAAAGAAACAGCTCAGAAAATTTAGAAAAATAAGACACAACAAAAGTCTTTAATTAACCCATGAATGTTAAATTTTCCACGAAAATTAACTATGTTTGGTGATTTCTTTCTTTTGAAAACATATAAAAATTGGTTCTCTATGTATCTATCGAATAAAATCTTTTATTGAATATTTATACAGAAAAAGAGGTTTTTAAAAATTACTGATAAAAATTAAATAACACTAGGCAAACAATCCATTTGAAAAGACATGATCAAATTTTTAATCTTGAAATTTTAACTATCAGCATGTTTCATAGGGACCTTTTAGTTTTGGTAAAATAGAAAGAGAAGATTAATGTTTTCAATATTTTTGTTATGAAAAATTATAATAAATTTGATAAAAATACAAATAAATATTTAATATAACACACGTTATTAAAACAGTCTTAAAAGTATAAAACTATTTTTCTTATAGCCTCATACATTTAATACATTGTAGTACCTCGTGGCATAATGGTTAGTGCGTAGTACTGTCATGCCAAAGGTCTGGGTTCGGTTCCCGGCCAATGCCACCTTAAAACAGAAATGTTTTTTTCCGAGGTACTGCCTTTTGCGAGGGACCGACAAATCCTCCAGGAGTATATTTGTCATGAATAAGTGCTTCTCATCTAACGGTTCAGACTCGGCATAAAATTGTAGGTCCCCTCCATTCCTCCCAACAACACACACACAGGAATGGTTCAGAGTTGTTAGTCACATTTAAAACAAAAAACGTGGGATTTATTCCAAGAAATACAAAATAGGAAGATGAATTTTTCGACGAATAATTGATTTTGTTTAATAATGGTTGACTTGGGGGCGTATACGTACTTTTTTTTATGATTTTGAATATTACTTACTTCTTTTTTTTAATTTTGTTCTGTACAACATTTTTGTTCGTAAAAGAAATTTGTAATTTAAATTAGCACTTAAATTACAAATTTCTTTAACGAACAAAAATGTTGTACAGAACAGCAATGCTGCTCATAATCTCGTAAAGGCCCTCCAAAATTTCTGTTTTCAAGTTTTTTGCTATCTCTATTTTGAAGGATCACTAGTTTAATATAAAATGTCAGCTAGTTTTAAAGATTGGTCACCTATAGATTTTTTATGAATTTTTAAATTTCTGCTACAGGTAATTGCAATTTTTGGCACCTCATTTATGGGATATTTGCAACAAATTAATACCACCTGAAAGGCCTTAAGATCTATATAAAATGTCCGGATTTTGCAGTTCAGCAAATAGTGGGTTTAACCCACTGCACTGCTAACTTCACTGTGAAGTAAGCAGCGCATGTCCTTTTCTCAGAAACCGGGAAAGCTATGCATCAGAAATAAGACCCTGAATTTGCAGTTTAATTTGCATTGCAAGAAAAGGATAGCCCCAAATTTTGAAGTCCTTATCACTTTTCACAACTTCACTGTGAAGTTAGCAAAATAGTGCTTTTCTCAGTAACTGAGCTAGCCCAAAAACTGCAGTTTCGTCTCAAATTTGCACTTTTTATGCACTTCAAGAAAAAACTCTGTTCAAATTTTTAAGTCAAAATTTGACAAAAAAAAATCGAAAAATTTATTCTGCACTGTTAATTTTACTGAAAAGTTAGCCGCATAGTCTTTTCTTCAGAAACGGAGCCAGCTAAATATTGCAATTACGTCCTGAATTAGCAGTTTTTTATAATATTCAAGAAAAAACTGAGTTAAAATATTAAAGTCAAAATTAGACAAAAAAAAATCAAAAAAAAAAAAATTGCACCAGGGAATCCCTGTGAAGTTAGCAGAACACGTGCTTTTTTCAGGAAATGAGTTTAGATAGGAAGTTGCAGCGGTGTCCCAAATTTGCCAAATTGACTTAAAATTTAAACTGAGTTTTTTTTTTAAGTTCATACAAAACTGCAAATTTGAGATGTCACTGTAATTTTCCAACTAGCACCGTTACTGCAAAAACGGATTGTTCTGCTAACTTCACAGTGAAGTTGACAGTGAAAAATGAACTCATTTATTTTTTTTTTTAAATATGGCCTTAAAAATTTGGACCTTAATTTTTCTTGAAATGCAAATAAAACTGCAAATTTGGAGCCTATTTGTAGCCACTATTTGGTGAACTGCAAAATCCGGAATAGAAATGCATTAATTTTTTTTTTTTTTATCCCATGGAAATCTTCAAAAGACACTCGGTAAGTATCGGTACCGAGTAGTGTGGGACTCTTACCGCACTAAAACCACCGATGAATCAGGACCAGTCTATGAAAGATCGATAAATAATTTTTCTTTCTTAATTTATAAATCGCATTGTGGGAAGTTTAAGTTATAACACTTTCCCATAGCTTTTAGACTATCAGCTCATGAGACCTGGTTCTTCTTAATCTCCGAAAATTGTCGCGTACATTTGAAACTGCCTCCATTTCGGAGTTGGTATGACTATGCAGTCGCTGATTGTGTGATACATCGTGTTTTTAACCGCTTCTATAACCATTTCAATTTAAAGGTCACAATGTAGATCGCTATTTTATATATATATACCAAAGGGCATTTATTATTCCGCGAAGGACCTGCTTTGGAATTTTTGGATGGGTTCAGTACAGCCCCATAGTTGGATGCCATGTGTCCAAACGGGTTTCAGTACTTGCTTATATAAAAATGCAAAAAAAAAAAACTGAAAATTACTGCCGTGGTCTCATTTGTTTAGCTTAAAATTGTTCTGCTTATCTCACAGACATACTAGCATATAATGTATACCTCCTTTTTTGGTAAGAACCCGGGTAGTAACGTGGGTACATAAAATTAATGAAAGTGTTTTGTAAAAGAGAATTGTAATAAATCTGATTCAAATGATAAACTCATTCCTACCGATAAATTAGACAGTGTGTTCACTTGGGCGTATACGCACTTAAAAAAAATATTTTAATTATTATTAGTTATTTTGATTTTAATTAGAACCATTTGTAATTGATGTCCAACAAACAAAAATGAACCATTTCCTACAGGGTTTTTTATACAAAACTGAAATACTTTTGAAGTATCTACTACTGAAATAAATCATTTAACTAAAAGAATTGTTATTTCTGTAGAATAATTTGCTAGCAACAGTGCAGCCAATAAAGAAAATCTGGATGTATCAGCCTTTTATACAGATTAAAAATATTATTTCTCTACATAATTTTGTATCCCTTAACTTAAATAAAGGTCGGTAGATAACTTACACCTTTCGTGGACTCTAGACCTTTGGCGCCTAATATGTATACGCGAAATTTGAAAAAAAAGCCACCTAATTGGTCAGAAAAGTTCAACTGGTCCTAGAAATTGGTCAGCCTTAGACAATTTTTTATTAAATCTTACAGTTGAAGGTCACCGGCGACTTTTGGCACCTCATTTATTAGAAATATGCAAAAAAATAAAATTAATACCTAGAAGGCCCAAAGATCTTTATAAAAGTTCAGCCTGTTTCGAAAAATGGTTCTTTCGAACGATTCAGAAAAAAAAATGTGTTCAAGGACGATTTTTGCAAAGAAAATAAAAATTTATAAAAAGAAATCTGTGGCTCACCAATTATAAAAACTATAACTTACTAATTAAAGGGCCATTCAGGTGGTATCCATTTTTTGTAAATTTCCCATAATTGAGGTGCCAAAAATCGGGGTTGAACTTGATTGATTTTCAGAAACTTTAATTTTTTATTGCATGTTATGTAGGGCAGACAAATTTCTAGGATAGTTGACATTTTCTGGGCAATTACTGACCAATTAGAAGATATATATTTTTTTAAATTTTCGATATTTGAGATACCGAAGGTCCAGAGCCCCTTTTGTGAGATTCAATTCCTTCCATTACAAAATTTTAAACTGAACATAAAAGGATAAAAGTTGAAACATTGCTGAACAGTTTATATTACTGTTAAAACATCAAAAATGGAATAAGCTTAAAGCTATCGAATATAAAGGTAACAATTTGACGCTGAAAACTTGTATACAAAAATTTTTATTTTCATTTAAACAATTGTAATAATATAAATATAACACTGTAAATATAATACAATAATAAATAAAAAATAAAAATATATATAAAAAATATTTTTTTGCTTTAACATATAATTGTTAATTTAAAAGTATTGTTATTATATTAAAATTAATAAAAATTTGTAAAAAATAATAATATTATGCATATCAAAACTCTTATTAATGAGCTACTTCTGATAAGTCAGCTTTCGATGTCCAATTATAGTATTTTTATGGAAATATTCCAAAGCATGTTATGTTAAATCCTAGAATTTGCTTTCATGAATGCATAAGTTTCTAGGGCTATCAATTATTTAGGGTCATTAATTTAAGAAATAGTTTTTTTTTTTTGTTAGAACACTCAAAAGCCTGTAATTAATTGTTTTGCTTTCAACAATAGTAAATTAATATGTCCATACTTTAGTGCCACTCTACCTGAATTAATATTCATTTTCATACAAAATTATTCTTTAGACAAACAATGGCATTAATAAATAATAACAAATATACTTCTTCTCTAATTGATATTTCGTTTCATATTGATTTATTATCACACACTCACTTAGATAATAATAGAAAATGAATGCAATTTTCAAATTGAACCAATAAATCGAAAACAATCAGATTAATGTGAAAAAACAATCAACCAATACCGAAGTGCTCTTTATTTTTATTTCTTTTCTGTCTATCAATCATGAATAAAAACAAAATGAAACGAAATGAGTGTACTTTCCTTTTCAGTCAAATCAAACCATCAATCATCAATTTCGAATAAGGGTCAGATTGGATAATTTAATTAAATCGATTTTCAATCGAGAGAAGATAAAACTCATTAAATACGAGTACATTCCCTAATATATATCAGTTTCTGAAAATACACTTACTATATAGCGCTTAAGTTTTTGTGGTATAAAGAAACATCTAAAAATAGAAATATTATGAAAGTATGTTCTCCATGTTCCCATAGATTAAAGCAATAACAACAACAAAAACAACTAAAATTTATGCGTATTTTATTTTCGGTCTGAGAGAGAAGCAATAAAATGCCTTCCTTATAAATTTGGAAAACAAAACAATTTTCTAGAGTTATTCGCAATTCTCAAAACAGGATTCTATAAGAAATGAGATAGAACCCGAATATACATAGTTGCAAATCACTCGAGGCTGTATTTTTATTTCCGGCAATGTATATGGCTCTAACTTCTTCAAGGATATGGAGTGGATTTTTGTGTTTATTTTAAATTTCATTCCACAACCAAGGATCGTAAAAAAAAAAGGATTTCAGAAAGTAGAGCGAATCAGCTTATAGATTTATCGATTACGGTTCTATTTAAGGATATGGATTGTGTATGAATTAATAATATTTAAATTTCTGTCAAGGTAAAAACAAGCTTTGGACATTAAACGCATTGGCATTCATAAATTACTGGTGAAATTAATTATTTATTTCTTCAACTGTGAATAATTTTAATTGGTCTCTCAATTGAAGTGAAAACTTTAAATTGAAATATGTACCAACCTACTTTGTGAGTTATTACAGCAAGTTATAAAACAAGAAACAAAAGGAGTTTGTTTTGGTTGAAGGCGTTGAAAAAATCTTCGCTTGAAATACCAAACAAATTAATTTGACTTTCGCTGTGGTTTTGCTGGCGGCAATAATATAAAGCTATTTTATTATTAAAAAGTCAACCAAGACGAAAGATATTTATTTTACCCAGAAGGAAAGTGATTAAGTGGGTGTCAATTGTGATTGGCCGTTGTGTGTTGGGAAAATTGTAATAACAAAAAAAATAAACACCAGAAAAGTACTTATGTTAAGATAAATATAAATGTTTGCATCTAAATTTTATAAATTGGAATATCAAGCATTTCAAGGAATTTTTACATTTTAAACAGGGTTGGCCGCATTTTATATTAGTTGAAAATATAATAAGTGTTTTTAATGAATCTGTTCCGAACAGAAAATTACAAAAAAGTACAGAATTGTGTGTTCCATGAGAAAAAACCTTGCCCCAAACTGTTCTACATTCTGTCACTTTGTGTTCCATGACGTTTTTCAGAACAGTTTAGAACAACATTTCCTGCACCTACTTTTGAGGTGGAGCAAGTGAGTGAGAAATATCAAAGTAACAGCTGAGTTGTTTTTTTTGGGATAATAATAAGCAAAAATTTATCACAGAAGTACTTTTCTTGATATTTTTGAACTGAACATAAAGAAAAAACGTAAAAGAATGTGAAAAAAGTAAATTGATATTAAATTCGAATTGAAAATTAATGAAAAAAATATAATTTCAACCATTTTTAAATATAAATATTTCACAGTTGATAGGCAACTGCCAATCCCGTCAATACAAAGCTGCACTTTTCTGTTTTGTCATGTTCTGACAGCTTTCACACACTTGTGCTGTTCTGCTTTAAGCTGATTTAGTTTTTCTTCATTAAACACAGCTAATATGAAAAGAACACTAGGCACTGAGCTGTCAAAAAAAAAGGTCTGCGTTATTTCTTTTTTAGCTCAGAGCACTCAGAGCATTCAACTTGTGTTTCTTTTTAAAATCAGACCTACGAGTATCTTGGAGTACGCTCGATGAGCTCAGACTAAAAGGACAATTCGGTGCATTCAACGAATGAATTTTAGTTCTCATTAATGAATTTTGCGAGTTTTTGATTGGCTGGCTGTCAGACGAAAATTAAAAGCCAGAATGTACTTGTTTTTGGCTCGTTGAAAACATCGTAATGGAATGACAGGCCATGGAATGACAGGCCAGATATATGTTTCTAAATTATATTGGTGGGCTTTGATCTGAGCCAGGGCCGGCCCGATACACATAAGCACTCTGTGCAAGCTTTATCAAAAGCGCCCTCAATTACGGTTATTGATGGAAGAAGTCATTTCCTCATTACCCTAGGGGTCGTCTTTGCAATGAGTTTTTTAAACGATAAACACAAAATAAATAGCATTTCACTAAAACCAAGCAAATCGAATATTAAATGTGTTCCTTTACTTTAAATGTCTGTGATATTTAGTCCCAACATGTGTCAAAACATTTCTTTTAAATGAATTTTGACAGAACTCTGGACTAAAATGCTAGAAATACACAAAAATTCAAAGTAAAGGAACAGACCTATTATATCACAAAAATAAAAGTAGGAGCTAAAGGCTATTAAAATAGTTGTAAACTAAAATCAAAAAACATACGAGTATCACAAAAATATTTGAACTGAAAAAATAGTTTTTTTAGTTTCACATAAGCAACTTTCCACGAAAAAAAAATTACATTTAACTTTTCGCCTATTGTGAGTTTCACACGAAAAAAAATTCCTTTTCTTGCTATAACTTAATTAGGATATGTTTTGTAATGAGCTAAAATTGTCACATATTTGACTTTTCTGCAAGTTTTTTTTAATTACTTAGACCAAGAGAAGTTCAAGCAAAACTGACAATAACTTCTAAAATTCCGCGGGAACAAACATTTTTCGGGTGAAAAATTTTCCATGTGAAACTTACGATAAGGCTGAAAAATATAAAAATAAATAATTAACTCATTGATTAAGTGAATTTTTTAAATGCTTGCCAGGCCTTGTCCATTGGGTTCAGCGCCCTGCACATTTGCACCGCTGGCATGTGTAGCTTGCCCGGCCCTGATCTGAGCCCTACTCTATACTCTGCTCGGAGCTAAAAAAAATAACGCCTATTCCTACAAGTTAACAAGTATATTTTAGAGTTAAAAAGGTAAATCTCCTCAATAGGAACTTTTTGCAACACATAGTTACGGGTACACTTTTGAGAAAAGAAAGAGACTTTCAAAAGCTGATATTAGCGACCAAGGTGAAAAACTATAAGTTTGGAATGACCTTTATCCAGGTTTGTTATAGAAATTACGATAAGAATTTTTATTTTTTTATTAAACCCGTCAATTGAGCAGTGTAGGATATTTTGAATTATATGACTGAGCGGAAAAAAATTACAACTTTTCAAATACCAAAAAAGTATAAAAATTATATTTTTTTTATAAATTTAAGGTTAATACGTAGATAAAGGGACCTTTTTATAAGAGAAGTGCGTAGAATTTTTCATCACACCGGAAGTTTCATACAATTTACAAATCCAACAATGAGTTCATAAGGAAAAAATTCAGTTTCAATATGGCAACCTGCTAACTCAGATTAAACACTCATATCAGATTTAATGAAATTTTGCCTGATTCTTTTTGTACTTTTTCAAATTTTCAATTTTATAAAAAATACCCGTGTTTCACTTCACTAAAAAAAGAAATATGTTTTTATTGAAAGTAAGAACGAAAATTATATAGAGAAATATTTTTGATTTTGTGGACTATTGAATATTTTTCATAATAAAGATTTTGCGACCTTTAGTCCAAATGCGTTTCGTCCAGGTACAGCCAGTTGGGCTCATCAGTTAGATGCTGTTGTACACTTCTTAGATTGTACTGTACTGTAAATTATATTTTATAACGAGAGTTCTCTGGTCCAACCAACATCGTCCAACCTCTGGTTCTTGATTTATAGCCAAATTTATGAAATAAGTGGCAACCCTTGCTCGTTCTTTTGACAGTGTTGCCACTTTAGCAATACTTTTTAAAAGTAAAATTAGGTCATGAACTATTAGTATTCTAAAGCTCTTCCCGTCAAGTCAAAATGACACGTTGGTCTCACTAACAGCCCCACTATTACAATTTTGTTAGCAAAAGATATTCGTTAGTTTATTGAACATTTAATTTTATATTCAATTATAACATTTTTTTTTTTGATTTACGGTGATTTTATATAAGATGACTATTTAAGACACAACTGTCATGAATGTACTGAACAAAAAGTAAATATCCTTTCTTACAATATCTGCCACCTTTTTCAATTAATTCCTTTTTATGAAAAAACTATACTTCAGCAAATTGTTATGAAGCACCCTGTAGGATCTTATTTTTTGTAAACCCATTGAAATTTGGGTTTTATATAATTTGAGACAATTCCCGACTATCTGATTGCCGCTAGGTCTATTAAAAAAGGTCAAATGCCAAGTAAATAAATGATTGCCAAATATCTCGAATAACGAAAAGAGTGATCATGGGATAGTTGAGATTAAAAGTGAACTCAATATCAACATCTTGAATTCCAAAAGCCAGCCAGTCACAATTTTTTTACTTTCTTTAGTATTTTTATGTCTATTCTTACCCATTATTGTTTCGCCAAACCAAAATATCAGCAGTTTTTTTGTTGAATCTATGTACATCTCCATTTCGATGTCGTTTGTGGGATTAATGTTTACTCACAGGTAGATGAGCTCTTTATTTACTTCCGAGTTCTTGGTCGTTGCCACGAATCGTCAGTCAATTTATTTAATCATCTTCTTAGGCTAGGAATGCATTTGCGATATTCTGTCATGAGATTATTCAGTCGCAAAAAAATAGATAACATGGGTATAAATGTGATTGACCGCACATGACAACAAAAATTCTTAAACAATTTTTAGGCGCTGCCACAGAAAATCGCAAGTGCCTTTCTAGCCTTAAGGCTCTCCCAAACCAACGCGAATCCGCAGCGACGCCGAATTTTTGTTGTTGTTTAGCGTTGTGTATTTGTCATATTTTTTTCTATTGTGAATGATTCGCTGCGAATCGCTCCGCATTCACGTTGGGTTGGGAGAACCTTTACTGTTATAGGTGTAGAAATTTGCTTAAAATAGTTCTTTCTGTATTGATGCCCGCCTAAAGCAAGTACGGCTTTGAAGGTAGTAGGGCTACTTTTACCTAGACATAAATGGGACTTTGATAGAAATTTGCAGTTTTTTTTTGCTGTGTTCTGGCAAGGTCCCATTTATTGACCTGATGATTACATCACAGACGTACCTTACACACTATCTGCTAAAGAACGAGACTCAAAAACCCACATATAAGGGTGTTTTTTTTTTAGAATCTGACAATAATTTTTTTGGAGTTGGTCTTCTTGACAGCTGTCACTTGATTAATGAATAGACTTACTCCTGAACAATAAAGTTTGCAAATTAAATTATTACTAAAATAAAATAATGGTTTAGTTCGCGACAGCCAACGACACAACCAATTTACTGAAGGAAACTTTTGGTGAGCACATTATCTCTAGTCAGGGGCCTGTGGAGTGGCCTCCTGGATCATGCGATTTAACACCGCTGGACTATTTTTTGAAGGGTTATGTGAAGTCGTGTGTCTACGCAAATAAGCCCGAGACGATTGACGCCTTAGAAGAGAATATTCGGCACGTTATTTGCTGACATACGGCCCCAATTCCTGTAAAAAGTATTCGAAAATTTGGCCTCTCGGCTGAAATTTATTCGTGCCGGCCCGGCGGCCACTTGCCTGAAATCATTTTTAAAACAAATTGTCAAACCCTTATCTTTAAAATAAAGCTAAATTCTTGGGCATAGTTATAAATTATATGCATTTTAATTCATCTTGAAAACCACACGTCTGAAAAGAACACCCTTTAGTACAACGTCTTGCGGGAAGCATTATACATGTTAGGTTGAGTTCGGAGCACTATATTTATTTATCAATGTTAGGCCACACAACTGGATAATTTTTTTGATGGGCATCACTATTTTGGCCATGGCCATAAAAAGTCCCTCTTTTGTGGATAAATAGCTATTAAAAGCTATTTCGAAGCATAAGTACCTTTACAATCTTCACTTTTAATAGCACATTTTGAAGTTTAATTGATTTGCTCAAAATGTGAAGTCTTTATCTGTGAGATATCCAACTTACATAATTCATAAGATTGGTTTTTATATATTAATCGATTCCTGTTTTGTTTATTTTCAATAAAATTTTCATTACGATTTTAAACGATGGCAATAACTATCTACGTTTATAAAGGTAAAGGTTATTTAAATATAATTAAGATTCAAGATACTCGTACTTAAAGGTTCTCACAAATTATACAAAATGAAATTTAAGTTCAAGTTAAACTTTATAGTGATGGGCAGATATGAGGTATGAATATAAATTATTATTGTTATTACCAAAATTGATTTATATTTTTTATTGCATCTATATCTGAGTATATAGTTACACACAATTTCTACCACACCCTTATACCTACCTTCTATAACAATTTATCAAAATGAAAAAGGGTTTCTTCTCTCCCAAAATCTTATTCATCCGAAAATCATTTTTTTTTTTCGTCGAAATCGGTTGCCTGCAAATTGCCCCATTAATTCTATTTTCATCTCAATGCCATGTTTTATAGAGAAAATAGCCCATAACGACGCGTTTTGAATATTAGAAAGCTATTATCAATCGCGTTCTAGTCATTCTTCATCCCCTTTTCCACTCTCTTTTTATTCTCACACCATCATTGTATATACGCATCATCGTAAGGCTATACTTCGTTGGGGAAGGGAGGCAATCATATTTCACTGAATATGAATATTGCGATTGCGGTGGTAAATTTCAGCGGTAGCGTTCCAGAGTAATAAATATTCCCGAACCTGGAACACACAATCGACAGGCTGAGTAATTTTTATATTTATTTTTTTTCTTTCTATCTAACTGCCTGCATGGAGCTATAAATATGTATGAAGTACAAAGGATTGTTGTGGAATACGCAAAACTGTATATTCCACTTTCCTCTCTTTATTATAAAAAAAAAAGAGGAAGGAAATAAAAATTTAGGTATACTATATAGAAAAAGGGTCAACGGTTCTTCGATTTTATAGTCTAATTTATTGTGTGATAGCCCCACATAGGGTCCAAGAGGATGAGTAATTGAATGATACATGCGGTCTTTTTTTTCTAAATTTAAAGTTTTATTGAGATTGATTTTTTGAATACAAATTAGTCCAATGTAATGTCAACATAAAAATAGGTTTTTTTTTTTTAATTTAAATTTGTGTAACTTACTAAGCTTTATTTATATTCTAAAAAATGAAGATTTATTTGGAATATTTCAACAATCCTATTTTTTTGCAAATGACAATTTGAAATATTTATTTTAGTTTTGCAAATGACAATTCGAAATGTGTTTTGGTTTTGATTCGAATTTATGGATATGTCAAAATTTCAACAGCATGGTATTTCATGCCATCATAAGACTTTAAGAAATAAATTCAAATAAAAAAATAGATTTATACTAAAATTATCAATAAATTGACCTAAGGCCCACAAAAGGAAAACCATTTTATTGCAATAAATAAATTATCTGAATAAAATGGATTTAGATAGTTTTGATTGAAGGAAAAAGATTGATATTCAGAAAACAAAAGATAGAAATACCAGAATGAGTTTTTCTTTGAAGGAGTAAATTCTGTAAATCGCAAGAGATTACTAGGACCTTTGCGGACCAAGTCTACCGTAAGCTTTCAGCAGCTCCACCACCAGCACAAACTGCAGAGAACCAGTGGAAACACTGTCAACAAGCCATCAGAAGTGCCGCCACTGACGTGCTGGGTTTCACTATGCGACCACAACGAAACCCCTGGTTCGATAAAGAATGCCGGTTGGCGCAAGCAGCCAAAAACGAGGTCTACCAGTCAATGCTGCAAACTAGAACCAGAGCAGCTGAGAGGGCAGCCCGTGAGATCTACGGGCAAAAACGAAAGGAGGAACGCCGACTTAACAGGAGGAAAAAGAGAGAGCATGCAAAGCGGGCGGTCGAGTCTATTGAGGACTGTAGCGGCAGGGGGGACGTTCGAAAGTTCTACCGAAGAGTGAGGCAATCTATCCAGGGTTATAAGGCTAGAGGCTAGAACGGAAGCCTGCCGGGGCGAGGGTGGAAATATGGTGGTAGACACACAGTTGGTGCTAAGGATCTGGAAACAACACTTTTCTAGACTGCTAAATGGCGATGATAGCCAAAATTCCGCTGCGAGGAAGAATAATCCATTGAACCTGGACGACGATGGTCAAAATTTCCGTCCACCCCACCTAAATGAAGCCCGGTTAGTCATAGCTAAGCTTAAGGCATTCAAGGCTGCTGGTGCAGATGGCCTGCCAGCCAAGCTATTCAAAGCAGGGGGATGTGACTTCGTATGGAGTATACACCAACTTATCTTCAAAATTTGGTCGGAAAAAAAGTTTTCCCGATGAATGGAACCTCGGTATAGTGTGCCCCATCCACAAGAAAGGAGATGCTCTGAATTGTTCCAACTACTGAGGTATAAGTCTCCTCAACGTCGCATACAAAATACTGTCATCTTTACTGTGTTACCGCTTAAAACCATTTGTCAACGATCTAATCGGCCCCTATCAGTGTGGTTTTAGGCCCGGCAAGTCAACCGTCGATCAAATTTTCACACCGACAGATTTTGGAAAAAACCCAGGGGTTTCAATTCGATACACACCATCTCTTTATCGCTTTACAGAGCCATGTTGCATCTCGGCATCCCTGCTAAACTCGTACATCTATGCAGGATGACGATGGAGAAATCTCGCAGCTCCGTCAAAGTCGGTAAGAACACCACCGAGCCCTTTGATGTTGAGAAAGGTTTGAAAACAGGCGATGCATTATCATGCAACCTCTTTAGCATCGTACTTGAAGCAATTGTACGCAACTCGCAAGTCAACAACAGAGGTACAATTTCTCAGAAGTCCGTTCAGCTACTTGCTTATGTAGATGATATTGACATCATGGGAAGAACGAAGCGAGCTGTTACCGGTGCGTTTGCAAGTATTGAATCGGAGCCAGTGAAAATGGGTTTGACTGTTAATGAGGACCAGACGAAGTATATGCTATCATTGAGAAAGGAATCTTAACATCGGCGACTCGGGCAAAACGTCACGATGGATAGGTACAACTTCGAAGTTGTCAAGGACTTTGTAGCTGGGCTCCACTATTACATCGCAAAACGACATCATTGCAGAAATTCAACAAAGAATTACTCTGGCCAATCCCTGTTTCTTCGGGCTAAGAAGGCATTTGCGTAGTAAAACCCTCTCTCAAAGAACCAAGGAGACTTTATATAAGACCCTTATCATCCCGGTCCTGCTGTCTGGGGCAGAAGCATGGACTCTGTCAAAAACGGATGAGAATCTGCTTGGGTGCTTTGAAAGGAAAATTCTTCGGGTGATCTTCGGTTCAGTCTGTATCGATGGAGTATGGAGGAGAAGATTTAATAATGAGCTCTACGGGCTATACAGCGACGTCGACTTGGTCAAAAAGCTGAAAATACAGCGGCTGAGATGGCTGGGGCACGTAGAGCAAATGGACACCTACGCACCAGCCCGACGAGTCTTCGAATCCACCCCTGATGGTCTGCGCAGCAGAGGAAGACCCCACCTAAGGTGGGGCCTACAAGTGGAGAACGACCTCAACCAACTTGGAGTGCGTAAATGGAGGGAGTTAGCTAGGGACCGAGCTGCCTGGAGAGGCTTGTTGGTTGAGGCCGTAGTCCATCCTGGACTGTGAGTGTCATCTAAAGTAAGTAAATTCTGTATTCCCATCTCCATAAATCTATAGAGTAAAGGCTTGCAAAGTATGAATAATTCCACTTTGTATTTGTCTCATTAGTTCAAAATTTAAGTAATAGCTTATGGTAAAAATACACCTTATTCCTTTATTCAAGAGGCATTTTGTATTATAATTATTTGAAAATCGGTTTTCATTTTGTAAAATCCCTTTCAGGTGAAATTTGTTTATTTCTCTTTATATTCCTTTTAACTGTAGGCATGACTAAGGAGGAAATACTAGATTCATTAAGTAAACTCACAAATAAGTACCTATTTTAAATATACATTCACCTACCTGCATAAATATAATATTATTTTAAATATGACAGACTTTGATGAGTACTTTCATTCTAGACTTTATTGGGAAAGCCTTTTTCATCCTTTATAATGCCTTGCATATGGCAAGGATATAAGTACCTACACATGAATTAAAATGAAAATGAATTGCAGTCCTTTAATGGTATGTCAAAATATGGATCTTTGATAACCCTTCAGCTACATTCAGTAAAAGAGAAAGAGAGATTGTAGATACAAATGAACGTTCGTCACTTATAAAATTTCTACAGAACACACTTTATAGCTTATGATGCATGTATGCATGTAATTGATAAGTAAATTCATACATATTTTTTGTACAGAAGGTAGGTAGGTACCTTTACTGAAATTTGACAAAAATTTTCTTTTATAAATTTCTATAATTGAAAACTTCCAGCTATTCAAAATTCCACATATGTGTATAAGTCACAGTTGAATACATCTACATTACGGTTGAGTAAAGCGTACTTCAAAACCCTTCAAATTGAACTTGCATGTTTTTTGGATTTCTGTCAAGTTTATCATATTTTGCAGAGAATTTAGAGATATATGCTATTGTATATTTTTAAAAAGGCTGTCTACCGTAGGTAAGAGTGTTGCCAGGTACTTCAAAAAAAAATCTGCTCATAGCAAAAAAATTCCTACTATTAGGCATTTTCAAAATCAAACGGCTTACTTTCAGTTTAGCATGAAAAGCAAGACGAAATTAAAAAAAAGCAAATGCTATATTTCTAGATCCACTTGACATGAATCATACCCAGACTATGAACATTAGACTGCTTTATAAAATCAAAAAATTTCCTTGCAAAAAAAGGCTCAAAAGTTTCAGTTAACTAAAAAAAGACGTCTGGGAAAATTTATTTTAACATGCCTCATTACAGATTTTGGTTTTTTTATACGATTTTGTATGGGAGAAAATACCGTTAAATAATTTGTCAATTAATAATTTCTATGATTTTTGTTGGTTCTTTGCTTACTTGATATCAAGACAGCAAAGCACCCTGTTGAAAATCGGTGAAACCTTCTTATACTTAATGGTTTTTGGCTTAATAATTTTCCGTTGATTATTTAGTTATACAAAATTCGATTTGACTGTGCAATGTTTTCTATATTTTTTGGATGCTTTTATTTACTTGATATCAGGTTACAAAAGCAACTCTCACGGATCAAACAATGGATAGGTGGATAATTTGTCGTTAAATAGTTGTGACAGTTCCAAATTTTGTCGTTATATGTTTTCTATGTTTTATTTTCCATAAGTGGAAATAACTTTAAAATATAATTTACTGCTTAATAATTTGAAGTTAATTAGTCCTTAGTAAAAATCAAAATCATGCGATGTTTTCTATGTACCTGGCTTACATAGTTTTAACACAGTTTTCAGACGACACTTTTTCAACTTGATGTCAAGTTAGTAAAAAGCCCAAAAAACATTCCACGACAAATTCAAAACTGTCACAGGTAATTTAAGACTACTTAACGGCAGACTAATAAGCCATAAACGATTCGGCATTTGCTGTTTTATGCTCTTTACGAAATGGTACTTTGCTAACTTGGTTTCAAGGTAACAAAAATTAATAAAAAACGATTGAATTCAATTTTTCACAACTAATTCAAGAGAAATTTACGGCAAATTATTAGGAAGTTTTTCACACTTTTCAAGTTGTGCTAAGTTAAAGCCCATAAAAAAAAAAAACAGAAAATATTATAATTAATATTGAACGACAAATTCGAAACTAATTAAAGAAGAAGAAAGTAACGCCAAATTATCAAATCACCCATTTTTTGATTTGTAAAATTCATTTTGCTAACTTAACACTCGTGGAAAACAAATCATCAAAAAATACATAGAAAACATAGCACGACAAAAAATAATTTTTCACAACTAATTTACAACAAACTACTCAGCAGTAGTATATTCAGTTTGTGAAGTTTTAAATACTTTAGGAAAAAACATAGAAAACATAGAATACAAAAATCAAAAACGTCACAAATAATACGATAAATTACCTCACCTATTCATTTTTGGATCCGTGAGAATTGCTTGAAAAATTGATATCAAGATAAAAAAGCACCCAAAAAAACATAGAATACACAGCACGATCAAATTGAATCTGTCACAACTAACTTACAACTATTTAAGGGCAAATTATTAAGCCTAACCATTTAGTACATGAAGATTTTACCGATTTTCAACAGAGTGCTTGGCTAGCTTGATATCAAGAAAACATTGAATGGCAAATTTAAAATCATTACAACTAATTAAGAAGTACTTAGTGGCTGATTATCCACCTATTCATTTTTCGATTCATCAAAGTTGCTTTGCTAATTTGGCACTCATTACAAATTCCTGAATTAAATTGTCAGAAAAATTTTTGAAACAGAAGATAAAATATATGTACTTTTTCAACGGTTTTGGTTTGCTAAACTGGAATTGGAGTTCAGAAATATTCTATTTAAGTTAGGTTTTTAAAATTGGGCATCAGTATGTAAGGAAAACTATTCAAAATTATTTTTTAACGTTGTCCTTAGCGTTATTTGGCCATCAAAATAATAAATGATTTTGCTTTCTAAATGTCTCAAAATCAATCATTAAATTTTATAATGATGAGTTTTAACGACGGCTATAACTGGCGCCTAAGAACAAAAAATATTTAGAAACTAAGAAGTAGTTTTATCATTTCAAAGAATGAAAACATTCTCTACTAAAATTTTTATTTTAATATGCAATTTTAATAAAATTTTCCGGGCCAAGCACGTGCAACCTATAATCCCACTAACCTAAATGCTAAGTAAGTATTTGTGACTTGTTTGAGAAAATTATCCTAATTATAGGAAAAAAAAGTGAAAGCTGAGTTTGAAAATTAATCCTTATATTTCCCTCTAAAGAAAAATAAATACATAAGAGATCTGGTGAAACCATTAAATTGGCAACTCGAGTAGAGAGTTGCAGACAGAGAGGATTGGTTTAGCTTGCATAATTATAGTGGTATCTTAGGTAGGTACGTCTACGTAGGTACGTACTTACGTGAATCAAATGCTGAGGTAGAAAATTTTAAAACATTCATTCCATAAAACGTGTTACATCCCGTGTCATTAAATCGATACATCAAATAATATTTTCATGATACAAAAACAAAGCGTTCTGGAACTCTTGGTATTTCTAAAGTTACGATTTATTATGATTTTGATGAAAAAACTTTTATTGTTTGTTTTTTTTTTTTATCGAAGTATTATTTGTTATTTTGAAAACGCGAAGAGTTTTGTGAGGCCTTCGTAGAACGTTTCTAAATTTAAATTTAAATAAAAATTGAAATTTTATTAAATAATTTTTAAAAATTAAAATGCACGACTGGGTCGCACGTACATCTACTTGCTCTTAAGTTCAAGACGCCATCTTAATTCTTGGTTGAATATGACTGTATGGAATGGGTTTTTTTTAATGTCGAATTTTTAAACTTTTTTTCAAAAATTTTGTGGAATAATATTATGTATATCAATTAATATTCAGTATTTCTTATATTATTAGAAATCAGCAAAAATAAATATTCTAGGTCTGTTTAGCCGATAATGAGAAAATTCAAAATCAAGAAAAACGTTCTTTGAGACTATTATTAGTTGTAATTTGTAATTTTTTTTATAATTTTTGGTCGTATATCGTACTAATTTTACCATAGACCAATTTAAATAGTCATTTAAAAGAAAAAATTAAATACTTTTTTTTGGGTACCTGTTTTTTTTGTACATTTTTTGTATGCAAGGTACCGTTATTTTTTCATAAAATACTTTAAAAAGTGAAAAAAACTCTTAAATACCAAGTTTTATAAAAATCGACCACGTATAGATTTTAACATTTTTGATTCCAAACAAAATTTTTTGAGAATCCTTGTTAAAAAACAATTTTTAAATTTATATGTTTTAAAAGCCTTTGTTTAAAAAAATTATTGAAATCATAACAACCGTTTTGAAGAAAATCGAAAATAAAAAAATGGTTCCTTGGGAGGTATACCATAAATAACAATTTTTTGAAAAAAAGCCTATACTTAATAAAATTTATTTGTTGTTTTTTTTTTAAAGAAAAGTTGTGGAGCCATTTTTGAGACAAATAATATTTTGTAAAATTGCTTCAAAAAAAATTGTATGGCAGGTACTCTTATTTTAAGTTCCAAAAAGAAATAAAAAAACGTATGGACAGAATCACCAAAAACCACTATGCTCAAAGTTTTAAGAGAATCAATCGGGCCATTTAAGCTGGAGCCGAACAGAAAGACAGAATTGTGAGACACACTTTTTTGGTCCTCCCTACAATCGTAATGATTCCAGAAAAAATTAGGAAGGAAGTTACTAAACCTTGTGGATTATAGTACAAAAATATTATGTGTTCTAAAATAAGGTATTAAAAAATAAATTTAACTGTACACTATGTTATTAAAATTAAAATAAGGGATTATGACATTGCCTCAAATGAACAAATTCTGAAATCTTGAAAAAATAAATATGTAATTATAAAATATCGATAGAAAAAATCTCGAACTCGAAAAAAAAATATTTTCGAGATTTTCTTTTAAATTATTAAGTTTTATTGAATGAGGTTTAAACTTTCAAGAAAGGTTAACTAAAAGGGAGTGACTTCAGACATGCTTGCAGTGTTATTTTGCAATACTGGGCCCTTTTTGGTTTTTTAATTTTCGAGAGCGACATTGAAATTAATTTAACGGTGGAAAATTATAAAAGTGTGGTAGTTTGACAGTACTGCTGTCTAGAAAAACTGCTGATATATGTAGGTACCTGCCTAACGACTAAACACACCCTGAACGAAGCAATCGGGTTGCATGAGTGGTATAGAGGGACCCACAAAAAGGAGTTTAAATCCTTCATAGAAACCTCAAAGCAGGTCACCCAATCAGGTGCGATTATCGTTTACAGATCTCCAATGCCAATTAATTTTTGTTCAATAAGGCAAAGCAAGTCTAAGTAAGATCTCGAAAAGCTATGGAGGCAAGCCTATAACCATTGCCTCAAAAGTGAATGATTTTTCGAGATTTTTATGTCTGAGATTTTTGTAATTAAGTATAATAATTTTGTATTCTAGATTTTCGTTTTCGAAATACTTTTGGCTTGTGATTTTGGTTTTCGATATTTTATCTTTGGAGATTTTGTCTAGATATCGGGACCCAAGAAATTATTCAAATTCGTTTAGCTTATAAAGAAAATATTTTAAATCAAAAATACGGTTTTATGGGAGTACTATTAATAGTTGCTGAGGGTAATTTTTCTTAATATTCATTATCTTACCAAAAACATTTTATAAAAACAAAATAGTCGGTGAAAAAAATATTTATCCAAACGTTTTTAGTTTTTCGTAAATATAAATTTTTTAAACAAATATTTTAAAGGCTATTAAAAAACTGTTTTTCTACTATTTGAAATATTAAGTTAAAACTAAACATCAATATCCTTTTAAGAATCCAAAAAATATTTTAATTTATGTATTAGGGTGGTCCTTAAATTGGACGTAGTCTTGGATAACCTTCATTCGATTCAAAACATTGAAAAATAATTTCCCTAATTTTTCAGATTTTTGTTTCACCACCTCCCCCCCCCCCTGATCTTCCGATTTTCACTATAAGGTACTATTTATGAGAAAAGAATTATTCTTATAAAACGTGAAAATAAATCAGATTGTATAGAGTAGATTCAGACGAAAAAAAAAATTGTACTCGAGGGGAGGTTTTTTTCCCCCCGTTCAGACGGGAGGGGTAATTTTCTAGAAATTTGGCTAAGAACAAACACTTACAATGCCACGCCTTTGCTTTTTTTAAAGCCATGATTCCATTCTATAATATGCTTCCCAAATAAAGTTATTATTTTAAATAGTTTTTGAAAAAATCATTTTTATCTTAAAAAATTATAATTTTTTGTTTTCTAATTTTAAAAGTTTGAAAATTATTTTTTTCATAAACTATTTGAAATAAAAACTTTATGTTGGAAGCATATTATAGAATGGAATCGTGGCTTAAAAAACAGCTAAGGCGTGGCATTGTAAGTGTTTTGGTTTTTTTAAATAATTTGTTTCTGTTTTGATCCACATTTTTTGATAGTTACCCCTCCCGCGAAAGCGGGAGAAAATAGACCCCCCTCCAATACTATTTTTTTTTTCTCGTCTAAATCTAATCTATTCCCTCAGATTGTTTTTTTTTCGCTTTTTTTTAAGAATCACCCTAACTCTATAGTTAGTACCTTAAAGTGAATTAATTTAAAGAATTGTTTAAAGAAAAGTTATGGGGCTGTTTTTGAGAAAAATAAGTTTTTGTAAAATTTCTAAGATTCATAGGCAGGTACCATTATTTTTGGGTAAAGAAAAAGAAAAAATGTAGGATATAATAAACCCTTAATATAATAAGTTTAAAAAAAGTTGACTTAGTTGTTTAGGCTGCATTGTAGATTCGAATCGAAAAGGGATAGAACACATCGAACGCGGATTTTGATACGTATCGGAAATGATTAGAAGGCGGATCAAAGACGTATCCGAACGGAACAAAAACGAATGAAAGATGCATTTCAGTGGAATGGGAGACGGATCCAAAACGTACGTAAAACGGACGACAGAAAGTTTTAAAAAGGATAGCAGATGGATCTACATGAAACGGGCCAGAGGTGATTTAAAAACGAACTGAAAATGGAAAACAGAAACAGACTTAAGAAAGATAAAAGACAATTCGAAAATCGGAAGATCACCCGAAGGCGGATCATGCATAAAACAGATTGAAGATGGATGAAAGTAAAGGAAAAGGTATCATTAGGCGTCATTGTTAGACGTCTTTTAGAAAATACAAGAAAATAAAAGTGGGAAGCAAATCCTTTTAATGTGAACCAAAACAGAATTAAACCTCAATCTATCGATTAAGAGTGTATTTTGTTTTATACCGCATTCATTACACACAGTACTTCACTTTTTCTGTTTTATGCACAGAGTCACACAAATAGCAACAGAGTTAATATTATCATTTATCCTGCTTTTGTGTAAGAAAAATATATGGTTGAATGAGAAGCAGCGCACTCAATTGCGGAAAATTGAATTAGAGCTCAAATAAATAACCAAATAGAGGAAGGAAAGTGGGCGGTGAAAATGGAGAAAGTTTACTAGCAAATCATAGGATACTTATCAGGGCTGTAATTTATATTAAATAGAGCCTTACGATAGTAGAAATTCCATTAATAACATTTGATAAACTAGTAGGGCACGAGTTGAATATTTCAAAGTATTAAAATTCAATAAATTGAACCCTTATATTCTAGAAGAAAGTACGATTTTTGGTTAAAAAATTTTAAATACAAATAAAAAAATGCACCAGTAAATGTCAAAAAAGAAACAGTTGAGACAGTAGTTGCTATGTTTGAACGCAGCAGTAAAGGCTGTAGTTGTAAAAAAAAGGGGCTTCCTAAGAATACTTAAAATTTGAAAATGGACCTCCATTAAAAACGTATATAGTCTGTGAGTAAAAGTAAGAATGCAATTCCATATATTAATAGTGAAACTAGTGAGTTAAATACAGCCATGCCATCTAAGAAGAAATCATCGCATCTCATGAATTGAATACATACAAGCATAAAGGATCCTCTCATTCATTTAAATTTTTTTTTCATTTTTGGTTTTGTAATTTTATTTTACTTCTTTTGCTTCTTTACCTACGTGTGTATATGCCATCTTGCGTTCACACTCGTTTTACAAACAAAATGGCACAACAGACAAGTCACAGGAAACATCACAAGTACACTATGCTACATTAAAGCTCCTTATGTAGCGTTTCAAGTCAACTGAAGTTTTGTCCTTAGTTAGACTTGTGTAGAGAAAAAAAAAAAATTATCCAATCAGTTTATGTGTTCAAGATGGATGTTGTGCTTCTAAAGGAACGTACCTATACATCGGAAGCAATTAGCGAATGTGTTGAAGAAATTTCCTGTGCTTATCCCAACGCCACGTTAGTGAAAAACCAAATGAATAGCTATTTAAGGATTGGCGAAGTGTATATTCGTGCTTGAAGAGAGTGATACAGAGTGTATAAAAATCATGCAGCGAGGTATACTACTTGGCACTTTCGCTTGCATTTCGTGGCTTCAACACGTTTCAAAAACAACAGCAGCTGGTGGTGTGCATTTAATGTAATTAGATATGTCAAGTGTTCTCGACACAGATCGATGATAGAGCAGGTTGGTGGAGAACAAAAAAAAAGTAACAAAAATAAAAATTAGACAAGATGTCTTGGTTTTTTTTTTTTTGTTAAAGAAAATCATTGGAATTTAATTAGGTTTAATGATTTTTTGTTTTGTTTAACTTTTTCGAAGTGAACGTTTTTTAATGTGCCAGAAAATATTTAAGGTATTATCATTTTTTTCAAAAAATGGTTATTAATGGTAGATACCTATCATAGAACTACTTTTTTAAAATATATTTGAAAGCGATGTGATTGATTTAAAATGTTTTATTTATGCAGAAGCTCTCAGAAAGTTTGAAAAGTATTGTGTACCTACCAAAATTTTTAAAAACTAACTCAGTATGTTATTCGAAAACGAAACAGTCAATTTTTTTTTAGACTGAATTTGAATTTTTCTTAGAATATTTGAAAAAATATTTCCCTTTTGTGAAAAAATAATGGTACCTTCAATATAAAGGGTAAAAAGCCTTCAAAATCTCATTTTTCTCGAAAGTAGCTCTACAATTATCGTTTGTTTTCAGTGTTCAAAAACTAGAAAGTTTTACTACAATTTAAATAAAAATAGATGTACAAAATTTACAAATTTCAAATCAATTTTGACATATCTAATTTTCATGTGTAATACAATTTATATACTTATTTCGTGTTAAGAAAAAAAATAATAAGATTCTTATTAGCTAGAAATGAAACAATAGCGTTCTAGTTCATGATTGGCTGATTGCATTTCTATAAAGTTTCTTATACCAAAACTTCCAAAAAGTATAAAGCAAAGTAAAAAAGTATAAATAAATTTGCATTTTCAAATTAAAAAAAAAAAAATTTGTTTTTTTTTTTTTAATTCGCTGCATATTACAGAATCCCTACAGAAAACCTAAAAAATGTTTTGAAAATTTAGTATATAAAAATAAATTTTTAGAAAAACCACTTCATAGATTTAATTTTTTTCTTCCAAAAAACTATATATAGGTATTCATGAATTTGGCAAGAAAAATTTTTAACAATTTAAAAAACGAATGATTTAAAACATTTTTCCTTAAATCAAAATCGTTGGAGCGCTTAAAAAAAAAATTACATATCAAATTCTTAAAACAGTTTTAAGGAAAACTTTTGGTATGCAAATCTTAAGTATTTAATTATGTGCATGCAAAAGTAAAATTTCAAAAAAAAATTGTAAGTCCGAATTTGAGATATCGAATTTTCAAAAAAAAAAAAATTAACTTTATTTAAAAATTCAAAAACTTTTTTTTTTAATTTTGATATATAATATTTTTTAGTCTAATTTGACATTTTGTTTATAACAAAAATATTTTAAAACTGTTCAGCTGCTCAAGAAAATTACAAATTAATATTTGCTATATGAAAATTTTTGTAATTTTTGGTATATAGCACTAATTTTAGCAAACAAGTCTTATAAAAATCGTAGGAAACGTTCTTAAGAGAAAAAGTAATTTTCTCAATGGTTTTTAACATTTGTATCAGAAGAACCTACCGTATTTTTCATAAATATTATTTTTTTCTTTAAATACTTTAGAAAGTGTAAAAACACTCTTAAATATCAGATTTTATAAAAATAGACTATGCAGTTTTGAAAAAAAGCATTTTTTAAAGATCTAAACAATATTGTTTTGAAAATTTTGATAAGAAAAAAATATCTATATTAGAAGCTTCTGTATAAAAAAATATTATTGAAATCAGAAACCAATTTGAAGAAAATCGAAAATAAAAAAATGGTTCCTTGGAAGGTTCCATTAATTACCATTTTTTTTAAATTTGTTTCCCATTTAAATGTAGCTTTTGGGAGACGGACACACTCCCGTAATTCTAAATCCCGAAAACCCGAAATCCCGAAAATGCAAAATCATGAAAACCCCAAATCCAAAAAGGCCAAAATCCCGTAACTATATTTGAAAAACGAGTAAATTATTAGAATTTATCTAATTTTATATAATATAATTTTTATTATTATTATTGATATCTAACCAGCTTGAATTAAGCGAAATAAATAAATAAAATATACAAAATTAGAAAAAATGTTACTGCGACTTCTCTTTCGAATTTTAAGACTAAATTCACATTAAAGTTTTCTTATCGATAAAGTCTTGATATATATAATAAAGTACGATTGATTGTGATACATTTAAGAAGCAAAATAATTTATTATTTTGATGGACAAATAAAGCTTATGTTTTATTTAATATTTCTAGTAAAACAAAATTTTCAAATAGTCCCAACTTTCCACATAAAAATACTTCTTATTTCAATGATTGAACTACCTAACCAACGATCAATGAAAATTTAGAAGCTATTTTATGTTGAAAGATGGGCCTATTTAAAGTTTTTTTTTTACTTAAAATATTAACTAAGTCTTGAGCTTTATTTGTCCATCAAAATAATGAATGATTCTGCTTTCTAAATATCTCAAAATCAGTCATTAAAATTTTCAATGATGACTTTCAATTATAGCTAGCTAACTGGCGCCCAACGACAGAAAACAATAAGTACAATAATCGATACCTGATTTGCTTTCGCTCTTTTCAGTTTTTTTTCGGGATTCTGAGTTTTTGGGATTTTGGGTTTTCGGGATTCTGGGTTTTCGGAATTCTGGATATTCAGGATTCTGGGTTTTTGGCATTAAGGGTTTTCAGGATTTCGAGTGTTCGGGATTCTGAGATTTAGGGATTTTGGGTTTGAGCGATTTCGGTTTTAACATTTTAAAATATATTGAATGATTAAATTTAAGTTCAGTTTTTCATAACATATAACAGACATAATGGCGCTTTATTTGATTTTTGTTAGCATTTTGAAAATATAATACATCACAAAATATTTCCATTAGATTTCCTAAAACAATGTGGAAAAAAATTACTTTAACATTTTAAAAATGTAATAGAAACAATATTTTTTCACATGAAATTTTATATACAAATATAAATTACATTTTCAACATTTGAGGTTTTTTTTTTAATAACATATCACAAATCTAATGGATGGTTTAAAATAAAATGTAATAGAATTATAAATTTAAAAAATTACTCACATCCCTGTTGGGACTAACTACATTCATTATTCTATCTGTGTAGTAGTTAGAATGTCCACATAGGGGCCTGTAATAAAATTTTTCTACGGTAATTGGAAAGTGGGTTAGTTTGTCTTGAATTTAAGTGGGTTAGTTTGTCTTGAATTTGTGTCTGGCTTAAACCTTGTTGGGAAATATATGAAAATAAAAACAAATTTCCACTAAAAGAATTTTTTTATTGGTTTTTATAGCTTATGTATTTTCTAGCCAGACTTAACTATATCTTGTTCTTTGTGTTCTCACATAAAAACAATATAAATTTGCCCATTTTGTCCAACTCACACGCAAGAATGAACCTTAATTCTACCTTCTGTTTGGCTTAAAGCACTGCTTCCATAAAATTATGCCTCAAACTTTTTTTGCATATAAGATACAAGTCCACGAATCCCTCTGGTTTCAACCCGTAGATAAAAACTTAAACCCGTAGATAAAAACTTGTCATATGCAGCATTTTTATTTATTTATTGCAGTTTTCAAAGGATACAAAGACATTATGCTGTGTTTTATTTCTATCTGTGTACCTGAGGATGAGGAGGCTTTTTTCTACCTAAAGAATTTCTAAAAAAAAAAAAATCCTAAAAAAATAAGATTAATAGCAGCATCTCCTCGCATACACACATAATGGATATTGTGTTATAGTTTACCAGAATAATATTTGTGCAAAAAAATTAAAAAAATTATTAGAACTTTATTATTCAAGTGTGACTTAAAATTTCAAATACACTAAAGAAAATATAACAATCACTTGAACTTTCCTCAACTTTAAATTACATAATTTATAAGCAAACATTTTAACACTTAAAATTCAGTCATTTCGGTGAAGTGTCCTTCAAATACAAAAAAAAAAAAAAAAAAATAATACCATAGGACAAAAGTGCTATACAAATATCATTCTGAAGGCTTTCAAAAACAAGATAAAGTTTGTCAAATCGACTATAGGCTTAAAGATAGACGTTTCATTTTGTGGGAGAATTTCTATTTGCCAATCAATAATGGAATCTATCACAATTTTTTTGTTTGTTATGTTTTTGTGTTGAGTATTCATTCATAAATCTTTGTCACATAAGTATAGAGTATCTACCTATGACATCAAAAAATATTCGCTACAGGAGTATCTAGCTTCATATATTTTTATCTGCAATGAATTTCTTTGTTATCAAGGCCGTAGCCATAAAATGTATGTTTGTTCTGGGAATTAAGAAGGTAAATATTTCCTTAGGTATCTAGCTACAGCCTATTGAATGTACCGGAAAATGATGAAGAAATGGAACAATTACCTTAAAGTGTCTTTGTTATTGAATAAGTTTGTTTTGGGCCATAAGCATGGTAAAAACCGCAAATTTTACTAAATTCACCCTTGCAATTTTGAGGAAACAGTCACACCTGGCCACTTCTAAATAATGTTTCGTATAACTCTAAGGTGAATTTGGCAACTTTACCTACTTATATTTTTTATTTTGGTCAAAATAATAATATACACGACTGGGTCGCACGTACTTGCTCTTATGTTCAAGACGATGAGGGTTTAGGGGTGTCGAATTATGTTTTATTTTGTATATTCAAAATGGGCATCGTGGATCTTGTAAAGGCCTTAGAAAGAAAGATATTTTGTTCTGGGACATTTTCCAAAACTGAATTTTGGGACCCCACGGCCGTTTTAAGGTAAAAAAAACTACAATTCGAAAAAGTGGTGAGAAAAACCATTTAAATTTGCGTCGATTTGTGGTCAAAATTGCTTATTATGTTTTATTTTGAATTTCTTCTGAAAAAATTATCGAAAACGGTTAGAAAATCGATAGATTTTTTGGGGGGTTTTCATTAAGATTCAAGGTAAAATGTTATTTTTTGGCATTTTAAGGAGCAGATTTTTATTCTAAAAATCCTTTTGAGTAATTGTGACCACATATTGATGAAAACTTAAATGGTTTTACTGACCACTTTTTGGAATTGTAATTTTTTCCATAAAACCGGCCGCGGGGCCTCAAAAATCAATTTTGGAAAAAGTCCCACAACAAAAATTACTTCTTTGTAAATCATTTACAAGATCCACGATACCCATTTTGAACATAAAAATTTAAAAACATTCCGACAAAAGAAAAATATTTAAGAAATGAAAAACTATATTTAAATTAGCTAAAATAACTTCTCTTAGAGTTTTAAATAAAACAAAAAAAAAAAAATCAAAAAATAATTGAATGGAAAAAATATATAAAATCGTTGCAGCAGCTTTCCATAAATAGTTAAAAAAGTACTCAGGTCTGCTCCTTTACTTTGAATTTCTGTGATTTTTTGCATTTCTGCGCATTTTAGTCAAAAGTTCGGTCAAAATTCATATAAAAACTATTTTTGATAAGAGAAATCAAATTCTTAAAACATATTTAGGAAAGCTTTTGGTATGCAAATCATAAGTATTTGCGTATGTGCCTATAAGTATTTAACATTTCAAAAAAAAAAACTGTCAACCCGTTCTTGAGATATCGAATTTTCCAAAAAAAATTTGTAACTTTTTTTTAAAAACTCATAAACTTTTTTTTGGAAAATTTTGATATCGGATTTTTAGTCTCATTTAAAATTTTTATATAAAAAATAATCTTAATCCAGATAATGAGAAAATTTAAAATTAAAATTAATAGTTTCTTTTTCGCAAATTTTTGTAATTTTTGATTCCATATCGCACTAATTTAAGCATAAATAAAAAGTTTTATAAAAATTGTACGAGCTGTTTAAAAAAAAAACATTGTTTTCTTATATCGGTTTCTTAACATTTGCATATAAGGTACCGTTATTAGTTCAAATACGTAAATTTACTCTATTCAGAAGCTTCTGTATAAGAAAAAATTGAAATCAAAATAAACGTTATGAAGAAAATCGAAAATAAAAACGGTTCTTTGGGTAGATACCATTAATAACCATTTTTTGAAAAATGTTTCCCATCCAAAGGTATCTTTTACAGAAAGAAATTTACTAATTTTTTTTTAAGAAAAGTTGTGGAACCATTTTGAGAAAAATAAAAGGAGTTTACTAATTTTTTTTAAGAAAAGTTGTGGAACCATTTTTGAGAAAAATAAAATGTATCTCTTACCAAAAGAAATTTACTAATTTTTTTTAAGAAAAGTTGTGGAACCATTTTTGAGAAAATAAAAGGTATCTCTTACCAAAAGTAATTTACTAATTTTTTTTAAGAAAAGTTGTGGAACCATTTTTGAGAAAAATAAAAGGTATCTTTTACAGAAAGAAATTTACTAATTTTTTTTTTAGAAAAGTTGTGGAACCATTTTTGAGAAAAATAAGATTTTGTAAAATTTCGAAAAAAATTTTATAGCAGGTACCGTTATTTTTAGTTCTAAGAAAAACGTGTGAGCAGAATCATCAAAAACAGCTATGTGCCAAGTTATAATAAAATCGAACTAGCCATTTTGGCTGTAGCCGAAATGTTTGATTGTTATCTCGAATTTTTTTTCACGAATCCAAAATATTCCTTATAGTATTTAAAGCCTAGTAAACAGTTTCAGTCCGCAAAAAAAGTCTATGCTAAAGTTCTGGCATGGCAAAAATAATTGAGGTGAAAATGATTGGTTTACAATTTCATGCCAAAAAAAAACATTGCTGTCTTGAAATGTCATGCAAAAAAAAAATGAACCGGCAACAGTTTTTCATGCAAAAAAAGTATGGTGAATAAAATATTTATTTTTGGATGGTCGGTTTGCACTTACAAAAAAAAAATGTATTCACCTCAAGGCATTATTTGCATGCAAATCATTTTTGAGTCCTAAAATATTTATTTTCCATTTTAAGGCCTATAGTTTATTAATTTAGGGTAAATTTAAGGCAATTGTATTAGAGTTATACTCGTTTCATCAAAATAAATTAATACGTTCAACAAAAATTAAATTGTTAATCCAATTTGATGTTTTAAATTTTTTTTAGAGATAAATCTAACGAAAACCAAAAAAAAGTGAAAAATTTGTAGCTTCTTACTTAATTGATTATACAATTTTTTTCGAAATAAAGGTATGCTCAAGACATACTCAGAAATAAAGAAAAGGCTTTAATTTGGCATGTTTAGGCTGAAATTTCTTGACAGAGATTTACCAATTCCAAGTTTACGAATTATTATCATTTTTCACAGTTTTTGCTCAAAATCCATTCAGTAAGTTTCAATGCTGACCCCGTAAGTGATTCTGATTCCCTCCACATGGTTACGGCCGCATTCATAGATATTTTTATTTCATTTTTGTTTTTCTGGTTTTGACATTTTAATTTGAAATCGATGCGATTGTTATGAGTTTCTCATCATCCTTATCCTCTAAAGCACATCGTACATGTCAAAAGTAGCTACATTTCCTGATAGTATCTGTATCTACTTTGAAAAGAAATTTGTTGTTCTCTTTTATTTTTGCTATCCAATTAAAGGGTAACGAAGGGACCGTAATAAAGTTATTACGACAAAACAAGAAATTATATGGCAGCAAATTGAATTGAATTGTCTGAGAAAAAAAAAAGGTTCGCAAGGCAAACATATCTTATAGACTTCTGCTATATCTTATATACTCAACTCATTGTTATGATAGTCTATTGGAAATCATGAAATGTCATAGAAAATTCCAATAAAAGAAGCATGAAATACCTATGATCAATATATAGAGATATTAGATTCCTCTCTTTATATATCATAGTAACGTATAAATAGAAGAAAAGGCTATAGAAAATATTACGAGTGTGTTATTTTATTTATTTTGCGACGGTAACAATTTTTCAATGAAGACGAAGATGATGATAAGCTTGATGCTACTTCTTCTTTATTGGAAATGATCTATATAAAGCATCAAGTTTTCTGATAGCGTATACGAATAGACATGTCGTAATATTTTACCATCAGGAGATACGTATAGACATAGAAATCAATGAAGAGGAAACTTATAAACAAAATCGTAATATTTACTGCAGAACAATCCATTAATTAATTATTATTATTTTCAGATCAATATTTATTGAAGCGTTTTCATTTGAAACAAAATTTCTTATACCTACCAATGATTGATGTTTTTCTGACGTGTAATTTCAGAATAAGGACCACCCAAAGGTATAAATAAAAGGAAACAGGAAAGCAGTACTTTGATCAGATGGTACAGTTTATTTATACAAAACCATTTAATACAAAAAATACTAAAGTTAACCAATGATATAATTTTCCAACTCTACTATTTTCTTCCTTTATAAATGAATGTAGTAACTCATACCTAGTGGAATTTAAGCAGGCATTCTAATTAATGTTTTGCAATATGCCAAGGACCTGCTGATACTATTGGAATAGCCCCTAACTAATAATAAATCATTTTGCTAAGTACTGCGAAAAATAGGTTTCATTATGTCAATGGAAGTCCATAATGATATAATGTGATGTATTTTATGTTGGTTTCAATATGTTTTGCAGTCTTTGTAATCAAAAGACTTATTAAGACTATTTGCACTTCTAAGGCCCACCTAATATTTGTCCAAACCTTAACAGTAGAGAATCGAATGGTTCGGAAAATATACCTAGTGAGGGCCTTGCCATACGCAATCTCTTTTATACTTTGAAAGTATATATACCATATTAACCTAGTGGAAAAAGAATTCCACCACATATATATTAATAAATGGGAACAAAAATTGAAAATCTCTGGAATGGTTTTATAAAAAATAAAACGCTAATATTTTGCGCTCCAAATTAGACACTCGCTCTATACAACCCATCAGATGTTTTATATAACTTATCATGTAGGTCCTTTTATTAGACAAAGACTAGAATAAACTTGCTTCACTTTTTACACACAAACATTCGTTAGAGAAATGACAAATTCGATTTATGAAAAAAAAAACACGTCCTGATCGACTTTCGTCAAACTTGGTACACAGCGGTTTTTGGTGATTATACCCACGCGTTTTTAATTTACCTTCCATAAATTTTTTTACCAATTTTATATAATCGTTTTTATCTCAAAAACGGCTCTTTAAAAAAATTCAATAATTACTTTTGGTAAGGGCTTTGTTTAGGTGGAAAACCATTTTTGAAAAAATGGTTATTATAGATACCTCCCAAAGAACAATATTTTAATTTTCGATTTTATTCAAAACGGTAAGACTGATTTCAATAATTATTTAATAAAGTGGCTTCCAAAAAATGAAATATTTTTGTCTACTTAAACTAAAAAAATATTTTTAGATTTTTAACAAAATGTTTTAAATATTTTTTGGAAAGTCAAATATTTATACAATGATATGATCGATTTTTTTTTTGAAATGCAATACTTGAGTTTTTTAGTATTCTCTAAAATTGTACATGTATGAAAAACTAACGGTACCTTCCCCACAAAAAATTAAAAACCAGAAAGGAAAATATTTTTTTTCTAAAAAATGACTCCAACGATTTAGATTAAAATTTTTCCATATCGTCCCCTGATTGCAAAAACTAGGTAACTCAATTTTAAAATTTTTAAATAAAGCAAGGTTCAAAGATACCTTGCTACTAGAGAACGACTGAAAGTTTAATTTTTCTGTTTCTCACACTTCATAAATATCTTATATTTTTGTATGTTAGAAAAAAATTGGACGAAAAGTCTGGAAAATTACACAAAATAGTAACGTTTTTGCCGAGATATTGTAAAAATTAAAAATTGAGTTAACTAGTTTATGCAATCAGGGGACGATATATTTAAATAAATATGATCTTATACAAAAAATTATACAATTTTTCACTTAGCAACTATAATTTCTCTCATAAAACGTGTTTTTTATTTTGAATTTTCCCATTATCGGCTGAACGGATTTAGATACATTTTTTTCAACATTCAAATGTCAAATAAGATTATATAATATTGTATATCAAAATTTTCAAAAAAAAATATTTTTGAATTTTTAAAAAAAATTTTAATTTCTTAAACTTTGATATTTCAAAAACAAATTGACAATTTTTTTTTTCAAATTTTATTTTTGTATGCACATATATAAATACTTAAGATTTGCATACCTAGAGCTTGCCTTTAAATGTTTTAAGAATTTTATATTTACAAATTATTTTTTTTTTAAGAAAACCGCTCCAACGGTTTTAAATTGTTTTTGTCCATTCAATCATATTCAATACAGAATTAAGACGGCGTTCTTTTTTTCATCTCAAACTTCAACAAAGTTTTCTTTTTTAGATAATTTAAATATCCTATTTCATGCTTTTAAATATCTTTCTCTCATAATTTCCATATCCTTACACATAATTTTTTTAAACCCTTAAAAGCCTTGTATTGACATAAGAGCAAGTACGTGCGACTCAGTCGTGCATTTTATTTTCTTAAGGACAGAAATAATAGTACCTTCCTGGTAATATTTACATTTTTATTGTTGCAATTTTAATAACTATACTTCCAATAGAACCTTTTTTGAATTTCTTGAAACGGTGCTACAAATTTAAACAATTTTTTAACCAGGAGAAGCTTTAAAAAGTTTTCCGAAAAATATTATTTAGACGTTTAAAAAATATTGCATTTTTTGAAAACTTAATTTCGATTGCAAAATTGTTTTTTTTTTCGAAACTTGGTACGCAAAAGTTTTTTTTTTGAAAATATTTTACTGAAAAATAACGCTAATTTCCAAACAAACAACTAAGAAAAATCTTTTTTTCCCAAAAACGCTTCCTTTCATTTGAAGCAAATTTTTCCAGAATACTTAAATCAACATTTAATAACTTTAAGTATCTACCTACCTCCTATAAAACAGTGTTTTTCAATTTGAATTTTTCACACTATCGTCAGAACAGATTTGAGTTAGACAAATTTCAAAAAAAGTTGAAAAAATAATGCATATCAAAATTTTCAAAAAAAAAAAAAAAAAAAATACTTTAAAAAAGTCTCAAAAAATGGTTAACAATTTTGTTTTTTATTGTTTTGAAATATATCATACAATAAAACGGCAAAAACGAATTTTGTGGTAAAATCTACGCGCAAAAATCGACGGCATTTAAAGTATATATCGTTGAAACGGTTTTTTTTGTACAAAAGTGCAGAATGCTAAAATTTATTAAATAACTACACCACACAAACTAAAAAAAAAAAAACAATAAAATAAAATTAGGTAATAAGTGCGAGCAGTAGCGAGAGCGAGACCGAGCAATTATTTCTTTTCATTTGTCGTAACCTGAATGTGACTTTTCGCTTTTTTTTCACCCACCAACCAACTAATTTTCCAGCACTGACTGGAAAGATTACTGGAATGTCTGATAGTACCGCTCAGTGCTGCAGAAAATAATAAAATCAAACCACGTTTACATGAGCGGATCGAAGGATTGAATTCAATCGGGATCGAAGCTTCGACCCAGGTTTATGACAACGAGTTAGATTGGATCAAATTATCCGATTTCAACCCGATCCAGGTCTACATGGACTTAAATCCTGATTAAATTCGGATTCAATTTTGTATGTGAACAAGGTATCAGTTTTTCTTTACGCTAAGGACAACCTTTATTGACAAAATTTTTTTTTTAATATTTAACGTCAACGGAGAATTTTTCGAACATCTCAGCGGTTCTGAGGAACTGAAGTGGAAAAAACATTTTATATTCACGTACATAATTTTAAAGTTAATGAATAGAACTAGAAAAACGTCGGAGTGGATTTTTAAGTTTTTTTTCTATTTTTGAACAATCATATCTAGAAAAACATCAAAATTGCTCATTTTCAATTTAGCCCAGTGAAATTAGGAATTTAAATCGCATTTTTCGATGGACAAAATTTTTGTATGGCATCTGCTTGTGTACACCTCCTCATTATAAAAACGAGTATTTGGGATTTTCGGGCTAAAGGAAGAGTCACCATTTTGAAAAAAAGAGATTGGTTCCGTTTTTATTTAACAACTCTTTGATATTTCATTTTACAACAAAATATCCAAGGTAAATCGTATAGAGGATAAAATTATCTACAATATAAGTTATAACCGACTTCTGTAAGTTGTTCCGTCTTTATGTTATTGTGGGTCAAAGTTCACCTATGCAAACAAATTCTATTTATCAAAACATCATTGTAAAAACATTTTTGAAAGTAAGTAGCTAAATACCTTTAGAGACAACTATAATAACAACCATAATTTAAATTTCCTATTTTAAGTCCAATTAGGAATAAATGTTAATATCCATTCAAAATAAACTCTAAATTCAATTATCCTCTGTTTATTTTCAATAAAACACTTTAAAATCTAAAAACGATTGTCTATCAAATATATATAATTAAAAAGTTCATCCACAATTATTTAAAATTCATTTAATGATATGAAATGAGTTTCACTAAATGAAATTCTATTATTATATATGCAGCTATCAAAACAATCTAATAAAATACAACTAAATGGGTATGATTCAACTGAAAATCACAAATTCCACAACTAAATGAAAATAGCTACTGAAATATTATTTTAGAAGTTTTCGTATAATATCGATTGGTGCCATTTGAATTGCATTTAAATCAAAATTCTCAAATTAAATAAAAAATGCCACAATCAATAAAAAGAATTACCTATGTATTTATTATTGAAATTCCCTCATTTAATTAGGAATTTAAATACATATTCAAAAATACTATTTATGTATATCCTTAGAGAACTTTTAGAGATGCATTATTATGAAAATAAATACATCAATTATTCAATAAGTTGGAAAGTGCACAAGTCAATTTGTAAAATTCTTGAGAAAATACGTTTAATTTATTCATGACACTTTTTTGTAATTTTTCAATTGAATTGTGTCGGTGTGGGAGCTTTTGATAAATTAAGCAAAGTTTTATTTAAATAATTATCTACTAAATAGTAAAAGTTAGTTTTAAATATAGTTGAATAACAACTTTAAATGATGTTAACTGTGTTAATTTGATAAATGTTGTCTGTGGAAAATAGAATTTATTTAGTAAAAATATTAGCACAAACAAAAATCCTTTTAAACTAGAAACAAACTTTCATCAATTGTTAACTTTTTTCTTTTGCTTTGATTTGTATATACAACATGACGCTGAACCAATGTGTGTAGTATGTATGAAAGTATGTATAGCTAAGGACATGAAGTATTTTTTTGTATTAATTTGCCTCATATCCATTTATTTTCCAACTGAAGTAGTTGAAGTTATGAAAACCAGTTAAGCTTAAACACTGTGAATCATTTCAATAGGTACATAATTTTTTTTGAATTTTGTATTAATTTTCAAGTGACATGTGAAGAATAATTCAGCTGAAATATAGAAATGTTTTTATTTGCGATAAAAGGGTTAATACGAAGTAAGAACCTAAAAAAGGGGTACGTGCCGCACAAGTGGTCTAATTTGAATGAAGAGGAGGTCTTAAATCTATAAAATCTGAAGCAGTCAACCAATTTACATCAAATTTTCAAATATCAAAAGAAAATTTTCGCCCACTGACCCGACTCTTTTTTAAAAATTGGTTATCAAATCGTAAATGAGGAGTGTATTCCTTAGAAAAGATGTAGATAATGTAATTTATAGTAAAAATCTTTCATACAAAATTTTTTTGTACGCCCACATTTGGGGGCGTTTTAAAAAAAATAATTGTTTTATGTCTATATTTTCTATAAAAACGAATTGTCTTCATAACAGGTTAAGAACAAAAAATGGTGCAAATGATTCCAACGCCCACTCTTGAGAATTTTTTTTGACAAAATCTCTCTTCTGTTTAGTTGTTAACGAAAAAAAATATAATAAAAGAATAAAATGTAGGTATAGTAGGAAAATAATGGCATCAGGAAAGTTTGTCCCCATTCTGTGCGAGCTCCTACAAACAGCCCTTAACAAGCTCAGTAACTGGGTCAGTAGCTGTGGACTTAATGTCAACCAATTGAAAACAGAACTGGTGCTGTTTACGAGAAAATAAAATATTCCAAATATAAATCCGCCCACCATCAATGGGGCGCCACTCCATATAACTGGTACGGCCAAATATCTTGGTTTAGTTATAGATCGTAAACTTAACTGGAAAGAGAACATCATAGAAAGGGAAAAAAGCTGCGATAGCTTTCTACACATGCAGTAAAGTTTTTGGGAAGAGATGGGGACCCAGCCCCAAGACCATACATTGGATGTACATAGCCATTGTAAGGCCTATCCTGACCTACGCCTGTCTGGTTTGGTGGTTAGCCTTGGATAAGGCAATCGATCTTAAGGCCATGACCAAAATTCAGAGACTGGCATGTATCGGCATAACTAGTGCCATGAGAACCGCTCTAACCGCAGCCTTAAAAACTTTCCTTTCACTTGCCCCACTCAATCTGTTCACGAAAAAGTTTGGGGGCCAAAAGTGCTCTACGACTTAAAGAGTGCAAACATTGGAAAAAGGGCCACTGTGGTCACAGTACTATAATGAACTTCAACGACATAGACATTCAAACAGACTATATTTCACCGTACATAGATTTCAACCCAGTCGTACTTACAGATGTTCCGACAAGGGAATTATGGAAGAAAAACCGGGTCTTAAAAGCAAATCATGTATCGGTATTTACAGACGGTTCCAAAACGGACGCTGGGGTAGGATCAGGCATTTTTTCAGAAAATCAACCCCTTAGCATATCGTTGAGGCTGACAAACTTTTGCAGTGTTTTCCAAGCGAAAGTGCTTGCAGTTTGCGAGGCCGCAAAATACCTTTCCAGATGTGAACTGATGAACAAAAACATTGACATCTACATAAATAGCCAGGTGGCAATTAGAGCTATTTCGTCAATTGTCACGAATTCAAAACTAGTTGATCGTTGCCGTAGTCGGCGGCGTAGCAAATTCTATCACCCTACTATGGGTCCCAGGACACCGTGAAATTTATGGGAATGAAGTGGCTGATGAACTGGCCAAAAACGGTTCATCACTTGAACCGAGCCAAATTGTACCCTGGGTACTAATGCCACTGGAGCAAAAAAAGTATAGAATTCACCAAAGTTTTCTCAAAGCCGCTAACGAAAGATGGTCAACTATTGATACTTGTCGAGTTTCAAGAAGTCTTTGACCAGATACTTCAATGAAAAAAACAGAATATTTACTAAAGCTTAGCAGACCTCGACTGTCCCTCTTGCTTGGAATCCTTACGGGTCACAACTCGATGGGAACCCATATGAGCAGAATGGGCATCAGCACATCTGACTTATGCAAAGGGTGTCATGACGAAGAGGCGGAGGGGGGCTCATCTCACTTCCTTTGTGAATGTCCCAGCCTAGCTATAAATAGGAAAAATTCCTTCGGAGAATACTTCTTCGACGAATTGGGCGATGTCTCGTCTTTGCCACTAAAAAACATCCTCAAATTCATCCAGAGATCAGGATGGTCCAGGGAGGCACCTCAAACCTAAAACTTCCACTTAACCTTCCCTCTTAATTTTCTCATTCCTACATTTCCCCCACACTAGGGAGCACAAAGGATCCACCGAGATCCGAGTGAGGTGATGCGGCTTGCCGCATCATCACCCCACCTAACCTACCTACCATAGTAGGAAATGCCTTTTATAAAAACTAGGTCAAACTAAAGTTTTACCACACCCAGTTTTTAGCTTGGGGTATTGGGGAGAGATACTAACCATTTAAAGCTCTATTTTGTAAATGATAGTGTGGGCATTGTAGTACCTCGTGGCATGATGGTTAGTGCGTAGGACTGTCATGGCAAAGTTTCTGGGTTCGATTCCCAGCCGCTGCCACCTAAAAACAGAAAAGTTTTTTCGCGAGATACTGCCTCTTGCGAGGTACTGACAAATCCTCATAGAGTATACTTGTCATGAACAAGTGCTTTCTCATCTAGCCGTTCAGACCCGGCAAAAGAAAATTGTAGGTCCCCTCCACTCCTGCCAACAACACGCACACAGGAATGGTTGAGAGTTGTTAGTCACTAGGCCCTGGTTCTCCACGAGCTGTTGTGCCACCAAATTTATTATTTTTTTAGGGCGTTAAGGAAGTCATAAAATGGATTTTGTGTGGCTTCTAAAAAAATATATTAAGAAAGTGGATTGAAAATGGTACTAGTGCAAAAGTCTACCTCCGCAAATAACATACATATACGTTTTTCCAGAATTTAGAACAAGTATTTGAGATCCCTTGGAAAAACGTCATTCAAGAATTTTTTATTTTCGGACATAATCTCGGTAATAGGCAGCAAAGTTTTTTTGGATTCAGTGTAAGGCATTGTACGTACCTGTAAATCATGTGAATCATTTCAAAATTTCCAATTTTATTCACCCGTGAACGTGCCCATGAAACTATGTGGAGAGTTTTCGTTCGTGCAATATATACGGGAACTCTTGGTAAACATTTAATAGTTCGATTAAAAACGAAAAGAAATAAAAAAATATCACTTTCTCCACTGGCGATTGTTCACTTCACGTGAAAGTATGTACTAGGCTTAAAATGTGTACCAAAAGTCCTACCGAGGAAGTTGAATTTTGAATGTAACTCAAAAAGGAAACAATGTGAAAAGTTCCCACAAAAAAAATAATTCAATTTGATTAAAATTAATAGAAAAATTAACAAATAAAAGTAAAATGAATAATTTAATGGAGTTCCTCAGGGTAGCTATTTTGGACCATTATTGTTAATTATTTCTGACTAAATAGCGTTAGTCAACTAAACATGGGTGCGTTTTCAATAAAGGTTAAACAACAAATTATGGACATATTGATAAAAATTTTGGCTTAAAAATGCATTCAATAAATTACTGGTTGCAGTAATCACTTATTAAATTTAATCAACTGTGACAAAAACTTTCCCAAAAGCTTTTTAAAATAATTAATCGATGAATTTCCTTTTTTTTTTCAATTTAAAGTCATACTCTTTGTTTTCATTAGTAAGGACGCCATTTCATGACATCCAAAATCCATCTGGCAATTAATTGTAAATTGGCGTCACCTACAACTTCACTTAACCCTTGCAGCACAATTATTATTTAGTAATTCAATATAGGTAGGTATACACGCCGCTCCATTCACCATACCATCGTTTTCGCACACTTAACTCTCGATTGCAATCGATTTTTGCAAAACCCTCTTCCCTTTGGATATAATGTCTTCAATATGCAAAGAAATTGCTTGAGCTATATCAGGATGCAGTATGTATAGGTGCATGTTTGTGTATGTATAAGTACTATCCCAGTTTCAGAGTCACCGAGAAGTGTCAGTGGAAAATAGTTAAAGATTTTGTTGTTGTTGTTTTTTTTTTGTCATCCTGCATCTTTAATGCATCTGCCACATTTGCAATTTACTGCAGATTTACTGCAGCGACAGCCTTCATTGGATGGCGTAGACATTGCTAAACTATTGACTTCGACTTCGACTTTGACTGCTTGGGCTCATGTATGGTTGTTGTTGTTGTTGTGTGTCCTTATAGGGTTCAATACATATCTTTTTTTTATTTTTATTTTGTTTTTCTTATTTTCACTATAGAACACGACGACGTACACAGAGGGAGATCACACATCAAAATGCAAACATGAAGCAGAATTTAAATTCAAAGTGAATATGTGTGCGTGCCCTAGGGTGTTTTTCTGCACTTTCCGGTGGATATTCGCACAAGTTCTTGTGAGCTTTTTTTTTCTCGAAATCCCTATCTTCACAATTTATAAACATATGGGACCGCTCCATTAAAGAGATTCAACATACAAAAAAAAATTGATTTAAATGATTTTCTCATCAGATAGTTTATAAATGAATAAAATTGCTGGCATCTCCTTACACAGGATTCTGCAACAGGACGATATGGTCCCTTAAGAGATGATTTCGTATAAGATTTGTTTAATGTTTCTGAGATTATGGTAACGTGGTGTTGTTGGATAGATATGGATGTAAGTTGGACAAACATTTAATCCAAGGATGATAAACATAAGCTTCAGTATGCGAAAAAAGTTTTAATGAACTTTGACCTATAATCTGGGAATAGTAAGATTGATTTTTGTTGACAATTTGACACTATACCATAATTTTTTGTCACTTATTTTTTTTACGATTAACCATGAGTAGGTACACCACGTGGAGACATCATAGTGGTAATTAGAGATTTGAATGCCAAGATTGACAGTGACAATGCTGGGCTTGAGCATGTAATTGGAAAGCATGGCCATGCATGGCTATGTGTTTGGTAGCCGTAAGCGAGAATGTCAAAAGTTTTGTCAAATTTAATAATGTCAACCACATGGTAATAGGAGGAACCATGTTTGAGCACAAAACATGCCACACAGTTAGTTGGGTGCTGGTGGACAGACAAGCAAACTCCAGCCAAATTGATTGATTCGCAATAAGTTGGCGATTAAGAAGCAGTCTTCAGGTCGTTCGTAGCAGATAAGGGATGCAGATATGGGAATGACCCGGAATCTGTGGGTTGCTACCGAAAGGGTACGCACAGCTAAAGTTCAAAGGCTATTAGAAATCCAGAAAAAAGAACCCGTAGTATGATGAGGAATGCGCGGTTTGGAAGCAGGAGGCGGAAAATACATGAATGCAAATGCTGCAATGGAAAAAACAAGAGCAGCAAGAGAGGAATATCGTGAAAAGAGACGAAAAGAGTAAAAACCCTGCGCAGAAATGAAATAGCATCTGCAATCTCTCAGGCTTAGTATCCGCAGCCTCTCAGGCTTAGACATCTCGTGAAGTCTACCACCACCGGTTCTAAAAAACAGCCCGGCAACAGGCATCCGGCTATAGGACCGTCACGCAAGTTTTTCGAAACAACTAAGGGAACTTAGCCACCGAAGCACATGGAATCGTAGACTTGTTTAAGCAGAATTTCCAAAAACTGCTTTGTGTGCATTATGTAGAAGCGATAGACAAACAAAGAAACATGAGACCAGTCAGTGAAGATCTAGAGAAGCCAAGTACTGAAGAGGGTCAGAACTCCATCCATAAGCTTAAGAACATCAAATCCGCCGGCTCGGATGGCCTACTTACGGAGCTCTTTAAGTATGGAAAAGATGTTTTGGGAAAGTAAATGCACTAGCTCATCAACTAAGTGTGGGAGGAGGAAAGTATGCCCGACGACTGGTCAAATAGCTGCATATGTCAATCTTTAGAAAAGGCGACACCTTAGTGGAAATCCGACAAAGAGTTACCCTGCTAGCCAAAAAAAATGGTCCTAAACTCCATTCTTGAAAGACAAAGTGCACGCTATACAAAACGCTAATTTTACCAATTCTACCCTATGGCGCTGAGTGCTGGACGATAAGTAAAAAAGGAGAATTGATACTGGCGATTTTCGAGAGAAAAATTCTTCGACGGATATTTGGTCAATTTTATGAGCTGTACTAAGATGTGGATGAAATCTAAAGAGCCAAAACACGTCGACTACACTGGCTTGGCCACACTGAACTCTCTAGCCAAGAATAATTTTGAATTCCAGTCCTCAGGTTCAAGTAGACCAGGAAGACTTAATCTCCGCTACAGGAACAAGACGGTAACAGATGCAAGAATGCTTGGTCTCGATGACTGAAGGGAGCGTGCGAGGGATCGAAAACGATGGAAGACCGCAATATCTCAGGCAGTGACCCTCCATTGATCGGACAGTCGAAAATCCGAAGAAAACACTTAAAGGGACACGTTTAATACCCATGGACTTAAATATCGAACACACCTTTCACAAAGATTAAGGGCACTCAATAGCACTGAAATTTCCTCCGTAAACAAAATTTATATCCGAAGCCAAAAGAATAGTCGATCGGTCACAAGGAAATGCCTGGCTTTCCGAAGAAACTTCGACTAGGATCGAAGAAAGAAAACTGCTCAATGCGCTCATTGCAGTTACCTATTCCAGTTGCAGGAAGAAACGAGAAATGAACTAGAGTTTGTGTATCGCATGAAGATGAGAGAAGTTCACCGTAGCGATGCATTAGCATAGCATTAGAAGCAGAAAAGGCTGCAAGTAGGTTTCAGGTGTCAGGTGTGACAATAGAATGGTAGAACTACCAAAGAGCTAACAGGTGTCCAACGCTCTAGGCAATACCTGGTAAAAGAAATAGATGGGTTTCCGCTGGTTTCGGATGAGAACATCAAAAAGGTAGAGACGATTCCTTGGTTTTAAACCCCATTTCGCCAGTGAAGTGAACCCAACACCTAATGACCCTTCTGTAGTAATGCATTCTCAAATACACTCTGTACTTCCCTCACTCAAGTCGAGAAGACATTTTAAACGCAATCAAAGCATAAGAAAACACAAAGCTCTCGAATTTGATGTTATTCCTGCTGAGATCTTATGAGTTGTAGCACCAACAATATTGAGTGAGTGAGCTACTGTATTCACTCAATTGAGCTTGAAAAACAGTATATTTTTTTAAGAGTGGAAAAAGGCAATGAGCAAGGAGCAAACTGGATGTTCCAGGTGATAACAAAAATCGTTCTGAAGTAAATAAAGAACTACCTCGAAGTAACGCTTCATTCAACACTGAACAAGCAGGATTCCACACTAGATCTCCCTGTGTGGACTATATCAAAATTTTTTCCTAGATCATCATCAAACAGTACGTTGAATGCCGATCACAATTTCATCTGCTGTTCATCAACTCCAAAAAGGCCTTCGACAGTGTCACTGTCAATAAAGAACTTATCTGGTTTGTTTTGTAAAGGAAGGGCATCCCTGATAAGTTGATCGGAAGGAAGATTTAAAAGGATTATGAAATCAAAAGTGGGGTTAACCAGGGTTGTATAGAAAACAATTTTTGGTGGTGCAACAGTTCCTGGAGAATCAGTGACTCAACCATACTTGTGTGCGTGTTGTTTGGCAGGAATGGAGGGGACCTAGAATTCTTAGCCGACTGGCTTGGAGAATTTGTCAGTTCTTTGGAAGAGGCAGTACCTGAGAAAAAAACATTTCTGCTTTTATGTGGTAACGGCTGGGAATTGAACCCAGACACTCAGCATGCCAGTCCAACGCACTAGCAATTATGCCACGATTTACTAAATGGTTGTATAGTGTTACCAATAGTAGGAGCTGATTTGGGAAACAGTGATTTTCGGTACTCATTGGATCTTCTTCGGAAAATCCAATGCAGTCTGATTATCAAACGTCAACCAAAAGTTATCGAACTGTGAACCTCCGCGAGGTAGCACCTGGGCAACGCATCGGTGGATGAGGATTAGTAGCTTATTGGATGTTAATGAGGCTATTACCCAGATTACGACGAACCTGTTCGAATAATTGAGGTTTTCAACTATCCACCTGAGACTCCGACAAGCATCTTCTCCTTATGAAGATTGTAAAGCTTGTACGAAACACAGTAGGTCAAGATTTGGTAAACAGAATTGATACTTTTAACCCTGGTAGTTGTTTTACAAATTAAACCACTCGTGTTTCACTGCAGGTTCGAAAGAACAAAGCAATTACTAATCAATACTGCAATCGTTACTCGTAGTGAGTATGATTGCGCATATTGAGTTACTGTATGTACAAATATCCATAACTTTAGTGATGGCTGACCATAGCAAAGCAGAACTGATAATCAGGCAAATAAGGTACTACGGGATCACAAGATGTCTCTGCTATTCCAGCATAGCCTTCTTGTGATATTGGGTTGGCTCCTTCGGGGAATGGCATAGTGGATGTGGTTGTTCCAAATTCACGGTGAATCACTAGTCCACTTTTGATATGAAAGAAAAGATCCTAACAAAGGTGAGTTTGCCTTTGCAGGGCAAAAAAGATTGGAAGTAGACACATAACACGGTTCCTCTGGTGGTGCATGGTAAATTTGCTGGCTCTTCATGACGTCATGGCGAAAAGAACCTTCACAATTAGTAATTTCGATTAACGAGGAGGTTTGCTGCATCGACAGCGATGGCCAACACTTAAGTTGACTACGTCAGGTGTGGTAGGCTTTTACCAAAAGATTAAGGCTTAATTGCTAGGTGCTCTTGTAAAACACCTACATATTTACAACCTGTTACCAATTCTATTCCTGTTGGTGATAAAGTGATATGCTGGATGCAGTTTTATCAACTGTGAATGGAAGAATTCAGTAAAACCTGAATTCACTCCACAAAAATCTAGACTATGAGCACGACGTTTGGTTAACTCCCTCATAGGATCATTGATTTCTATCAAATTACACTTTGGGTGGAGAGAGAAACGGAAATCGTTAGCCTAAGAAACAAAACACCAAAAACAAAAAATATCTGCCTTGGAACTTTTTCATCTAAATTTGGTGGCACAAAAGCTCGTGGAGAACCAGGGCCTAGTGACTTACCACTCTCAACCATTCCTGTGTGCGTGCTTTTGGCAGGAATGGCGGGACCTACAATTTCTTGCCGAGTCCGAACGGCTTGATAAGAAGCACTTTTTCATGACAAGTAGGTTTTGTCAGTTCCTTGCAAGATGCAGTACCTCGGAAAAAATATTTCTGTTTTTAGGTGGCAATGGATGGGAATCGAACCCAAACCTTCGGAATGACAGCCTTAACTACCATACCACGAGGTACTACAAAAAAAAACATACTCATCTGTTGATGTTGATATTTCTTAACAACCCAGGAGAGATATTAGAGTTTTTAATATCTTGGGAGTATTGTCTCTACAGATGGCGAGACCGAACTGGATATAATCAGACGAATGGGGAAAGCAAAAGCTGTGTTGATAATGCTGTCCAAAATATGGAGAAACAACTCTATATTAAGCTTTAGACCAAGCTACGTAGGTGGATTGGACATACACTTCGAAAATATTGCGAGTCAAGAAATCCATTCACGCAGCGAGACATCAGACCTTAACAAACACAAGTTTTCCTACTATTTTATATTTAAATCATTTCTTTAAAAGAGAAAGGTAGACTGATCCCTTAACACAATTAAGTTCGTTTAAAATTCGACAAAAATCACGGGTTTTTTACCTCCGTTAAAGCCGAAAAGGAAACAACCTTCGGAAAAAGTGTAATTGGTTTCACAGCATTTTGTATCCCATCAGTGTTATTTAATCATTATTTTTGTGATTCAAGTTAAAGGAGTTTGCCAGTTGAACAAATCCGGCTTTATATTCAAAAATTTTGTGTACCTTTCTACATTAAAAACTTTATATTTAAAATCGTTCAAAGTTTTTCTATAATAACATCTTTTGTTTTAAGATTATACCAAACCCTCATCAAAAACAGAACGTGGTATAGTCAATCTTTTCGTGTGTGTTAAAGTTCTTAATATAGTTTGCTATCTTAAACGTCAACCTTCAATCCAGGAGACTATTTTAAATATTTAAATTACCAACTTTTTACCTCTAGGAATGTCTTCTCACTAAATTTGGTTATATGTAGTTCTATTCGGGGTATAGGTGTTTGTTTCCAGCAATTTTTCGTTACATTCAAATTCAGAAGGATAAAACCATCAACCACTTTCAAAAAATCCTTGAAAAGTCCTGAAGCTATATTGATGGATGTGTGTACATTAACCCAACTAAGAAGATAAAATATATTCCTATATAGGTACTATTTTATCTTTTTTTTTCTATTCTTAATCATTAAAATCAATTTAACCCAGATGAACTTTCAAACCCATCCTTAGAATTTATTATGTGCGCTCGTGCTGTATGTGTAGTATGGAAAGATATATCCCACATTCACTTAAACTTTTCAAACTTAAATAAAACAGTGATTTTAATCACGGAAAACCTGGGCCGGACTTATCCACTTTAAAAAAGAAAATAAGGAATATTCAACCGAGCATATTTCGGCACTCTACCAAGGGGATAATAATTTATATGGAATGGATACAGCTATAAGTAGGTACTCGTTAAATCTTTCAGCACTTAGAAGCTATACAGATTTATTAAGGGCTACTGAGAAATTCTACGAAACCTTCTCTCTATAGTCCCCAAAACCATATAACGACCACAGAATTGGGGATTTTTGGAATATTGAGCCTGATCACGACATTCCAATAAATCGTTGTTCTTCCTTCTGCGCCAAAAGCACAACAACAGGAAATCTTCTTATCAAAACCTTTTACTCTCTGCCTACTAACTCAAGTCCTTGTCCCATATGGTATAGGCAAAAGCCCTATCACAATAGATTACTTGAAGATTCTTTAAAAAGGCTCGTTGACGATGACCCACGGCTTACGACCAGCCTTCCACGGAAGTAAGGAGAGCAGAGCAATGCAGCAAATTATAGCCCGAAAACTAGTAATAATAAGCAGTTTGGACTTTTCATTTCGAACATATGTTTTTAGTCGCTATACTTCAGCAGCTACTAGCAATACCTATACAAATCCGAAAACCTCATGCTGCTAGCCATTTTCCTAATCTCCCACGCAGGTACAACCTTTTTGAATCGATTTGGTCCTTTTGCTGCTATTAGTTACCGTATATAGGAAAAGGCACCAGAACGTGACTAGCTGAGAGTGTGCTATTAAATCCTTTTTCGGTTTGGCATGCAGGCTTGGCGTTGGTGGTGGTGGCGCTAGCGGCACCGTCGTCGTCGTCAGTAGAAAAGACTTTAAAAATTAGAATATCACGTAGCAGCAGGAAGTTACACACACATTTAGGTAGTTCTTCTTCCTTCTGCTGCTGATGGAGGGTTGCAGAAACCAGCATAATAGCAACACACAAGAAAACCGTTATTCATGCACTGCGGCAAGGCAATGGAAATACACATTATTTGCCTCTGGTAAAATGCAAAGCAGCATACTACATAGAAGCAGAGCAGAGCACAGCCAGCCAGCCAGCGAAGCGATTACCTCGTCTCACTTAACGATTTATGTATGTTGGAGTTCGGATTGGGATTGGGATCCTAATTCAGTATAAAAATGAAATGATGGCCGGAGGTATAGGAGGAATCACTGGTTTCCTAACATCACGTTTATAATATTTTGGAATCGGATTTTGATTGGATTTACACTCTTTTGTGTGGAATTTTTCGGTAACTCTACCATACATCCACCATCACATTACACATTTATGTGAAACTCTTTACAAAATACAGATAAGAATGGAATTTGTGGTTTTTTTGGTTTTGAATTTCTATTTTGCAATTGAATTTATTTGTCAGGAGTTTTCTTTTTCGTGCTGAAAATTAAAACATTTAGCTATAAATTGTTGGCATCAAGTGTACCTACCTTACAGTTAAAGTAATATAGAAATCTGTTGCGGTAACTCAAAATCTGTTATATTTTCAGGGAAAAATAAATTCGATAGCAAAATTTCTTAGAATTAGAGAAATGTTAATTTTGGGATCTCAATTACAAGAACCCTCAGCCTCAAGCCTTAGTTGATGTATGAAAATAGTGTTCACCATACTCGATTTTGAAAACAAAAAAAAAGGTTATGTTGTAACGTGCAGAACTTGTGGGACCATGTGTGGTATTTTAAAACAAAATCTAATAAGGGTTTGGTTTTTAGAGGGTAACCATTTATTCAGCTTGAAATAAGCACTACCATTTTCGATTTTTGAAAAAAAAAAGTTGTGCTCAACTTGTGCCATAAATATTTTTGAAAAATTCACAACTTTGCAAATTTTACAAATGAAATGTTTGGTTACTTTCGAAATTTCTTAAAAAAAGGGATTTTACGGTCCTTAAAAGTTAAAAATATGTGGATTTCTTGCATTTCTTCGGAATATGGCAGCACAAAGCAGCACAACTTTAATTTTTACAAAATTGCAAAATTTCAAAAATGTTCATCCGAAAATTAGATAATTTGCAAATTTTTTAAAAAGAATTTGAGCTCAATACAGTAACACTTTTATTTTTTGTAAATCGAAAATCACGAATGCTGACTTCACGCTTCGCAAAACTTGGCTTTAAAAGATACAAATTTGTGAATTTGTTTATATCTTTGGAATATGGCAGCACAAAGTGCGCACAAAACAGCACAACTTTAATTTTTTACAAAATTGTAAATTTTGAAAAATGCTAATCTGTAAAATTTACAAACTTGCGATTTTTTTGAAAAAATATTAACGTTACAAGCAAATTTCTTAGAATTAATGTTTGTGAAGTTAGCATTGCCAGTTTTGATTTAGAAAAAATAAAGGTTGTGCTGTAATGTGCCCAACTTGTGAGGTTCTGTGCGGCTCTGGACCTTTGTAGCCATCTAATGGGTCAGTAATCGGCCAAAAAAAGTCATTTAGTCCCAAAAATTGGTCAGCCCTAGAGAACTTGAAATAAAGGCTTAATGTTTCTCAAGGTCACGCGCGATTTCTGGCACCACATTTAAGGGAAATTTACAAAAAAAAAAGTATACCATCCAAAAGATCTCTAGATCGTGATAAAATGTCAACTATTTACAGTAATTAATTGGTCAACCATAATTTTTTTTTTCTATGAATTTTCAAATTAGTTTCAAGGTACTCGTATCAAAGAAAAATTTTGGAACCTCATTTGGGTCTTTCCAAAAAATTAAGAATGCCATTTGAAAGGCCATTTCATGGTCATAAAAGATCAGCTAACCTATCAGAGAGTATTTTTTTTTTAATTACACAAATGAGGTGCCAAAAATCATTCGTGACCTTGAAAACAAAACTTTAAAAAATTGTAAAAAAGAATCTGTGGCTGACAATTACTGAAATGAGCTGACCATTCATATAGATCTAGAGATTTTTCAGATGGTAAGAAATGTTTGCAAATTTCCCATATATGAGCTGCCAAAAGTCCAGAACCATCATGTGCCGTATTAAAAAAACAACAAATCGTTCTAAGATTTTCGTTTTTAAAGGGTATTAAGCGTGAAATTAGCACTGCCATTTTCGATTTTTGAAAAAAAAAAAATTGTGTTCAACTTGTGCTGGCCTGAGCCATAAATATTTTTGGAAAATTAGGAAATTTTCAAATTCTAGGAATGAAATTATTGCGAGATTTAAAAATTTCTTTAAAAAAAAATGTGCTCAGAATATGATACTAAGAACAAAATAAATCACAAACATAATTGCAACTTTTAAGACCAATATAAAATGAAGGATTGTATCGTGAAGTAAGCACCACCATTTAGGATTGGAAAAGTTGTGTTACATTGCGCTCAACTTTTTTATTTTATTTATTTTTATTTTTAAAAAAGTCCTAATTTGTGACTTTACAAATGGTTTTATTTTTTAAATATCGTTACATATTCCTAAAATGTGAAAGTTGATCTGTTTTGTGCTTAATTCGTGCTGCCATTTTTGAAGAAATACAAAAATCCACGTATTTAAACTTTTTAGCCTAAAATTTATTTATAATTTTGTTAAGTGTTACATTTTTTTAAAATCTAACATGTGCTTTATTGCGCTCAATTTGTGCTGTCATATTCTGAAGAGGTAAAACATAAATTCACATATTTCGCAAGAAAACAGTTTTGCGAAGCGTGAAGTAAGCACCGCCATTTTCAATTCTCAAAAAAATGTGCTGTATTGTGCTCAACTTGTGCTGCCTTGTGCCGTAAATATATTTTTTTTTAATTAAATCCTAAATTTGCTTGTTTTACGCATGAACATTTTAAAATTTTGCTAATTTGTAAAAATTAAAGTTCTGCTGTTTTGTGCTCACTTTGTGCTATCATATTTTCAAGAGATAAAAAAGAATTTGCATATTTATATCTTTAATGTCCAAAAAACAATTTTGCGAAGTGTGAAGTTAGCACCGCCATTTTTGATTTTCAAAAAATAGATTGTGTTTTTTTGTGCCCACTTTGTGCTGCCATATTCCGAAAGAGATAAAATAAAAATTCGCATATTTGTAACCCTTACGGGCAAAAACAGTTTTGCAAAGCGTGAATTAAGCACCGCCATTTTCGATAAAAAAATTCTCCTGTATACTTCTCCACTTGTGCCGTAAATGTTTTTTTAAAAAATGCGCAACCTTGCAAATTTTACGGATGAACATTTTTCAAAATTTGTAATTTTGTAAACAAAATAAAATTTTGCTTTTTTGTGCTCACTTTGGGCTCCCATATTACGAAGAGATAAAAAAATTGCATATTTTTAACTCTTACATCCAAAAAACAAATTTTTTAAGAAATTTTTCAAAAATATCAACTGTAAAGTGTGCAAATTTGCAAGTTTCTTTAAAATTATTATGGCACAAGTTGAGCACGATGCAACACAACTTTCGTTTTTGAAAATCGAAAATGGCGGTTCTAACCTTACGCACATAAATATGTTTGTTATCTTAATTTTTATTCAAAGTTAAGTAATTGTAATTGTAGTATCTCGTAGCATAATTGTAAGTGCGTTGGATTGTCATGCCGAAGGAGAAGGACTGATTCCAAACCGCTACCATCTGACAAATCCTCCAAGAGTATACTTGTCATGAATAAGTGCTTCTCATTTCTCTATATAGCCATTCCATTCAAATTCTGCAACAAATTTGAAGGGCCCCTTCCATTCCTGCCAACAAAACGCACAGAGAATTTTTTTCAACAATTCAATACTATATTCACAAAAAAGACTCCACACATTAAAAAACAAAAATCCATAAATTACTTTTTTAGTTCATACAACATTTTTGAGTGATAAACCTTTTTCCAAAAAATGGATTTTAATTGTATCTTCCAAAGAACATTGTTTTTGATTTTTTTTTTCTCGAAAACGATTAGGGCCGTGTTGATTAATTCTTCTGGTTCGTAATAAATATTTCAATGTTTTTTTTTTTTTTTTGAAAACTCAATAAATTCAAAAACAATTGTTTGAAACTTGGAACATAGTAATGTATAGTATACATACCTAACTATTTCTCAACATTCTTCAAAATACTTGCAAAAAATATTTTTCTTTTATGCAAAAATAACCGTACCTACTACACAAGACAGCGTTAAAAAAATCTCATTTTGCTCAGAATGATAAAAAATGCTAAAATAAGTACGATCTACTTTTTTAATATAAAACTATTTTACGCTGGAGAGCTATTATATTTTCCATAGAATGTTATTTTGATTTTTAAATTTTCTGATTATTGGCCCAACTGATTTAAATTAAATTTTCTTTATAAAAAAAAACTTCCAATAACTTTAAATATTACATACCAAGTCTTCAAAAATGTTATTTTTGAATATAATTTTTTTTCAAAAATTTGATACCCCTAAATTGAGTTGGTTCCTGCCCCCCTCGTACAAAATCCTTCATCCATCCTCCATCATTACCCTTTATTTTTTCTACATGAAAATTATATAAAAAAAAAGTTAGTTGATTACAGTAGATGATCGATTTAGTGAATATTGAAATAGTGATCTACCCACAATAGTGAAAACACAAATTTAAAAATGAATGGATTTTTTTTATAAAAATGTCTCGAAAGCATTTAACATTGTTTGAGAACACTGAAAAATGTTTCTACGTTAAACAATATTTATGCACATATGTAGGTACATACCTACATGTTGAAAAAAAACGTATTTAGATACTTTAGTTATTTCTTTTAGGTACATAATAATGCAAATTATTATATATTCCTCAAACCACTTAAACATGATAGCAAACTCATTTTCACTCAAAGATTTATTCTAAAACTAACGTTATTTTCAACCACACTTTATTTGGGAAAACAATATTATAAAACTTTTCAAGCATAATACGAGTAGTTATTTCTTTTGGGAATTTCAAGTTGAAACCACAACTTGTACATGTGTACAAGTATATTGCTTGTTATATCTCACTTCTAAAAAAATAAAATTGAAACGAAAGATGCTTGTTCACATTTCTATTGTTTTTAAGTTGACATAAAAAAAACAAATATTTTTGTTAAAATCTTCTCTCGAATATAAGTTTAAGGTGTGGTAATTGAGAAGGAAAGCAGACATTTCCTTCTATATTCCCAGCGGGCGTTTTATAATAAATTACTATATATAATAAATTACTATTCTATTTCCTGTGTTGGCAAGGATCTTTTCCCGTCTTCTCTTTTCTTTTATTCAAAAATAAAACAACGGAACAAGAAGTACTTACATAGTGTGGGGTTGTTACAGAAATACGAGTAGATACATTTGTATTTATTGCAGTGATAAATGATAAATGAGATTCCAACAATACTTTACTTACAGTTACACAGAATCCTTTTGTATGTATTATTTATTATTTTATATGAATAAATACATATACACAGGAAGAATTGTCAACTACGGCAACTTTTATTATCTCTCTGTTTTAATGAGATACTGCTTAACAAGCTATGTCGCTTACCATCTTCAGTTGAAATTTTTGAGAATTGATGCAAATATGAATTTACAAGTCGTTTCGCTTGAAGTCAAAGCGAAATGTCAACAAGAAAGGACACTCAACACCGAAGTCGCAGACAGAGACAATATTATAGATGTCTTTAGACATCTATAATATTGAGGTGGCCTACCTAGGCTCCGCTATAAACTCCGAATACGAAATTTCCTGATGCAACATAAAAAAAAAAAAAACAAAATTGCATTTTTTGGGAGTTTTTTCACTTGCGGTTTGAAAAGTATAAATATTCGTATATAACATCTAAATACCATTGACATTGTACACTACATCGTTCCCAACAAATTGGCGTTTAAGGTTTTCCTCCAACAACCCATTTCGATTCAAACGCGAGTCGTTGAAAATTAACCTGTTTTACTATTTTTTTCGAAAATCTTCTCGAAAACACAAATTAATAACACTGTGTGACAAAATTAGAATTTTTGCCTGAATCAAAATATACTTTTCTGATGGTAGCTATTTGATGTGTTGAATTCGAATCTAGTCTCAGAATTGCTTTAGAACCTAATGTTTTTTTGGCAAATTTTGGGTTATTATTATTCGAGATAATATTTTTTCGAATAAGTTTTTCTGGCCTGTGATTTTTGGTCCCGTCTGAAGATACAACAATTTACAGCGACACCATAACCTAGCTACAATAGTGAAGAGCAAGCGACTGAGATGACTGGGTCACTGGCCAGACTTTATTCCATCTACCGACTGGATTCACTAAGTAAGATTGACAATAAATTGCCCTTCGACAAATTCAAGGGGAATGTTGACTCTTTCCGCAAGTGAGCTGTTAAGAACTGATCCTGGCCAGTTCATCTGTCCATTAGTTTCCATCAATATGCCCCTAAGGCCAGGAACCCAGATAAGGGGACCTTGAGGTTAATATTAAGGCTTGGGAATCAAAAAATAGTACCTACAAAACCACCAACTAATAAAATATGTTAGATCTGTAAGAAGGCGTGCTGGGTGTCTTGCGTTGTCCACCATTTTGAAAAGGGATGTTGAAAAACGTAAAGGATGCAATTTTCTCGGCCCTTTGTTTCATTTCGTAGGTTAAAGGAGGTTTGTTCATCGAAATGTACTCATGTTTGACCCAGGTTTTCTTGACAGCTCCAAGAATTGCCATAAGCACCTGGGTTTTTCAGTTCTCAAAAACACAAAATGGTACTGAGTTGTGTTTTTGAGATTATCAAGAAATAGTATTTGTTTTAAGAATGAATACAAACATGCCACAATTTGTATTCACTATTTTTATTTTTTATTTTAAAAAGCAAAGTGTATTCCTTGAATTTCTATATTAAAAACAAAAGAATTATTTGCACGACATGAATCCACAACAAAAAATGCTTCACAGCTCTTGCCACTTTGACAGTTTATTCTTAACCTCAACTCACCCCAGCAAAAAACCTAGATCTACTTCAGGGTGAGTTAAGGGTAGCCCGTGGTCTCAAAAAACACAGTTTGCTGGACAAGGCGAGTTCGCGTTTTTCAAAAAACACTTTGGGGTGACCCTAGGGTGACTTCCAGGGCTCACCGAACAAACTTTTTTAAAAGTATCTTTTAAAATGTTTGCTAACAAACTTCTCTTGAAATAAAAAGATTTTTTCGAAATTTTACTAACCCTGTTCTATAAAAACTATTTAAATAATTTTTCGCTCAGATGAAAGAGAGGCAAGATATACACTTAAAACCAATTCTTACACAAAACTTTCGACAGCAACTTTTCGGTTAATAGACACAATCCCGAAATTCTAGATTCCGAAAACTCAAAATCCCGAAAATCCAGAATCCTGAAAACCCAGAATCCCAAAAATCCAAAACCCAGAGTCCCGAAAGCCCAGAACTCCGAAAACCCAGAAACCCTAAAATTCGAATTCCGGAAAACCCAAAATCCAGAAAGACCAAAATCCCGAAACCATAATTGAAAAAACAAGTAAATTATAAAAATATACAAAATTTGAAATTCGCTTTCGCTCTTTTCAGTTTTTCTTATGTTTAATGTAGCGATAGCGTATCGGTATTGGTAAAATGCCCTTATAGTTGAGTAGTACTTAATTTTGATTAAATTGCATTCCATCAATTATATAAAATTAATTTTGCGCAATTTTTTTATTTCATATAATTTCGGGATCTCGATTTTGGATTTTGGGTTTTCGGGATTCTGGGTTTTTGGGATTCTGGGTTTTTGGTATCTCGGGATTCTGGGTTTTCGGGATTTTGGTTTTTCGGGATTCTGGGTTTTTGGAATTTCGGTATTCTGGGTTTTTGGGATCTCGGGATTCTGGGTTTTTGGGATTCTGGATTTTTGGGATTTTGGGTTTTCAAGATTTCGGTTTCTGGATTCTGACCCCAACCCTAACTTTTTATCTGAAAGAGATTTCAAAAATGTTTGTAAGCAAAATTTACATACAAAATTCTTACCTTCAATGTAAAATAAATAGTATTGCTCTACGTTCAATACGAACTGAGGAGCATTTGGGTCTTTCAAAGCTTATTTTCGAAATGGCGAACAACGCATATAGTCTTTTTGTTGGAACCGTGTGCATGTAAACTCTCCAAGAGCTATACTCTTTACGAAATTAAAAAATCGATGCAGTATTATTTGCGGATGTAAAAGTAAATGTATATGATATGCTAGAATTTTGGAATCCAAATTTACTCAAATATACATACAAAGGAAGTTTAATCAAAATCATTACAGCTGTTATTGAATACATTTTAAAAAATCACTGAAAAATGATTCCTTAAAATGTATTTGCTAGCCAACTAAGTTCCTTTGCAAGAAAACAGCTGTTATTTCCAACTTTTTCCTGCAGTTGGCAATCATTAAACTGCTGTCTCATTTAAGACTGACGGCTTTGTCCAAGAAAAAAAACTGCTTCGAAATCAATGTACGGCACTTTGCTCTGCTTAAGTGTATGTGCCTCGAAGGAGGATATTTCAATTAAAGCCCATCTCGAGTCTGTTAAATTTGTGGAAGCTTTTGGCTTTTAGAACACACTTCTCATCTTCATCATAAACAGTTTCAAAATTTGGAAAGTGATACCAATTCCCTATGCGGGTGGCCAGCCGGGCCACTTTAGTATCTATTGTCGTCATGTGAGTTGGAGAATTCTGTGTTCTTATGGTCCTGAGGGTTATTTTTTGTTTTTGTTCCTTTTTGTTTTGCTGAATATAACTTTGACACTTTGGTAATTGTTTTTCACTTTTGCTCTTTCTTCTTTTTGTGTTTTTGGGAGAGTGGACATTCGGACAGACTGATGGGACGGACGGAAAAGATAAAACTGAAAAATCTGTGAGTTTTCTTTAATTAAAAACTTTAATATGATATTATCGCAGGGATATTTATGTAGGTACGAGTTTAAGGCGGAGAACGAAGAATAATCCTTTATAAAGTTATTTTGATGTCCTTATTCTATTATATGGGTTTGTGTTTTATGGTGCAATTCTCCCCCCAGGGCTAATCTCTTATGATTCAGTGGTATATTAAGGACATTTGGGGTGTATGTATTAGAATGTAAGATCCTGCAATAGCTGTATGTTTGTACTTCAATATGGAACTGAGATATAAGGAGGTAATAACATAAAGATAATGTCCTGTGGGTTATTTCCACTTTACCATTATCATTTGAAATCAGATTTACGATTATACCATTACGATTATTATATACCACCCTATATTGTTTTTGTATTTTGTGTGTGTCAGTACGTACCTAACCTACTCTAACAGATTGTGCGGTTGGTAATAAATAGCTAGAGAAGAAAACGCGAAATTTCTTGAGTGATAAACTTGGTACCTTTTGTCTTGGCATATCCTTTTTATGGGTTTTTATTATCTTCTAGTTTACTATAATAGAAGAGCATATTGTGCAAAGGATATTATTGTTAAATTGCTTCTGTTTTTATTTTTTTTATTTTTTCTTGTGTTCTCTATAGTAGAGACTAGGGATCCTCTGAACTAGATGATGAAGCACCCGGGGCATGCTAAATGTTTCGTATTTTTTGTTCTTTCAATTCAGCTTTTTTTTTTATATTTTATGCTTCAGTCCCAAATGCATCATATAACAGAGTCTTGTTTGGGATGGTATGGAACAAGGAGTTTGTCGGTTTTTATCGTTGTATAGCCCAAAGCTAACATTTAAACTGCAAAAAATGTACATCTGGGGAAAATAATAGATGGTTTGCTTATTTTTGTAGAGGTTTTATGAGGATACTTTTATCTCTAGTCTTTTATTTCAAAGTTTCACATCAACAAGGAATATAAGGCTTTTATAAGAAAAAGGGCATTAATGGGATCTATTTTTTGAACTTGCAATTATTTGTAGCTTAAAGTGCCAGATGTTAGTTCGTTTTGTGTTGGAAGTAACAACAAATATGCCTGATATCATCTTTCAAAAGTCTATCAATTTAAGCTTATTATTGACAAAATGGAAATAAAAGAACTCATATTTATGTGTAGAAAAATAAAATATCAACAAAAAGAATAAGAATTTAGTTTGAAAATATTGATACGAATTTAACATTAAATGAAAGCAATATAACAAGAAATGCTACACTTGCCAAACTAAAAAGAGAAATATATAAGCTTAAGTCAAATAAAGCTCCAGAATATGACTATTTCAAAAAAAAAAATTACCGTGTCTGATAGGTTAATAGATCATTATGAAAGGTCAATTAGTTTCATTAATTTGTCACCCATAGATTTGTTGTTCTATCACTATGCCAAAAAACGTTCGCCGTGATCTTGAAAAAAATATTTAAAAAAATCGTAAAAAAGAATCTATAGCCGACCAATTACTGAAACTAGCTGACCTTTTTAATATTTTGCAAAGTTTCCATAAACGAGGTGCCAAAAATGGCAATAACCTTGAACAGAAACTTAAAAATTCATTTTAAAAAAATCTATGGCTGACCAATTACCAAAACTAGCTGACTTTTTATATAGATCTGGATATGCTTCAGATGGCATACAATTTTTGAAAATTTCCCATAAATGAGGTGTCAAAAATCACTATGACCTTGAAAACTTTTAAAAATTCTCTAAGAAAATCTGTGGCTGAGCAATAACTGAAAATAGCTGACGTTTTATGACCATGAAATGGCCTTTCATATGCCATACTTAATTTTTGGAATGACCGAAATGAAGGGCCAAAAGTTTTTTTGAGACCTTGAGACTATAAATAGTTGACTTTTTATCACGATCTAGAGATCTTTCGGATGGTATACTTTTTTTTTTAAATTTCCCTTAAATGAGGTGTCAGAAGCCGTGCGTGACCTTGAGTGACCTTGAGAAACTTTAAGCCTTTATTACAACTTATCTAGGGCTGAACAATTTCAAGGACTAGTTCACCTTTTTTGACCAATTACTGACTAATTAGATGGCATTCTCAAATATCAAAATTTCTCATTAATGTGGTGCAAGAAGTAGATTTAGAAGCAAGCATTCGACTATTGATCAAGTGCGTAGAATTACTTACGTAATTAAGGGAGCTCTTGAAGAAAAGAAAATCTGTTCGACAGTCTTTTTGTATGTGTTGCAAAAAAAAAATTGCTGCCGATACCAAACGATATTATCCAAAGTATCGGTAAATTTTGGTCCCAAATGTACGGTTTGGTCTCGGTATCGTTTCGGATGCTATAGAGCTGTCATCGTTTCAGTATTGCTTTGGTTTCCTATACCGATAGCAAAAGCTGACCACGATACCAGAAAAGTCTCGCTATCGTTTGGTATCGGTATCGGAAATTGACACGATACCGAGACAATACCGTATTTTCTGGACTGAAAATTCAACGATACTCTCGGTAGTATCGATTGGTATCGAAAGAAAATATAGATTTTTGAATATTATTATTAGTTTATGTATTACAAACAAACAATTTTTGTAATTGGTTTCTCGGAAAAGGCTCCCAGGATTAGGTGACATTCTCAGAGCTTTTTTTCCTTAGCAAGGAGAAGGTTAAGACAATAAGTTTAATAACAACTGCCTACTGCCACGCCCACTTAACTTTTTATGGCATTCTCTCAAACCAATGACTTGGATGCAGTTTCCAGACTTGGTTCTCTTTAGTGAGAAAGTAGTTTTAGTCAAATCCATAAAATATTTGTGTGCATTGTTTTCCTGTAAGTTTATGACCCAGCGCCAAAATTTGTATGTTGAATTCTTAATCGGAACTTTGCTTAGGCATTGTGAAATATGTCTTTAAAAAATTGTTAAGTCAAAAAAAAACTAAAGATAAAAAAATTGTCTTTTATAATAATGATATTTATCTTAAATCTTAAAAATACCAAGCGAGTCAGTTACTAGATTAAGAACATGAGACCAGGTCATGGATTTTATTCTGGTTTGCGACTCAGACCAGACCAAAACCAGACGAGACCGATTCCGATTCCGATACCGAGACCAGACTTTGTTATACTAGACCAAACGAGACTGAGTTTTACGAGATCGAGACCGAGACGATACTGAAATTTATCGATTTGGACGATACCGAGACGATACTTACAAAAGAATCATTTGGTTTAGTATCGTGGCCAGCCCTACCGATACAAAACGGTATCGAGACTTTTCTGGTATTGTGGCTAGCCCTAATCTCAGGATTCCTACGGTTCGGGACGAAATTAAAAGTTTCCCGCGAAAACATAGAAATCGACTATTAGAACACACTAATTCAACGATTATTGACATTCTTCACGAGTCTGCGAAGAAGAAAACCTCCCAACATGGTGCGGTGAACAGAAAACCGCTTTAAAACCGCGGAATAAGCAGGAACTTTCACCGGAAAGTATTCTGCAACACGTTATTTAACTTCTTTAAAAACAAATTGCTAGATAAGTTTCAACTTAGTTGCGATCGGAAAGTGGAGGTGGTTTTAGCGTAGTAAGAATCTCACATATACCTATGAGCACACGTTTTTCGATCCCCATAGAACCTTATGCCGGTTTTGAACCTACCCACGGGGAAAAAAAGTTATTAAATAAAAAATAATACAAAAGATATTTTATTATAATTAATAGTAACTGTGTTACCTACGTGTATAGGTAACACTGTCGCAACTTTCACTTCGATTTGTTTTACGATAAAATATGAATTTTTATTGAATTGTATATTTCTGACCTCGTTTCCTCAGCCAATGTCAGAGGTGCCCGTTTTGAGGTACATTCGACACTTTTCTGCACTTATTTTTTAAACTTAAAAAAATAGTAAAAAATTTTTTTAAAAATCCTAAACTCCGCCAATACGTTGACACAGTCATAAATTTGAAATAGAATTTTTAAATTTTTGAAAAAACCAACTAAGAAAAAATGTATACTTTTGCATCTTTTCTCTTAAGAAGTCGGAGGGTGCCGAGTCTGCTATAAGTTTGTGGAAAAAAATTTCTTCATGATTATTTCGCAATCTTAATTGTCTGTTTGAATAAGATATTAAAACCACAAATATTAAGTACTCGCTATTATGAACATGAAAAGAATTAAGTAAAATGACACTCAAATATTAGGTTTCAGAATTACATAATACATTTAATGCGCACACACATTTATACTACTCGTACAAGACATGAAACAAAATAGTATACGTAGGTAAAGTTTTTCATGTAATTTGTCATAATGACTCCATCAGTCCTACAATCGGTCGAATCTTGTTCTTTAATCATGAGACGTGTCAAAAACATTCTCCCACATAAATATTACACACAAAATAATTATAATGCATTCACCAACCATTCACAGCACAATCTGAATGTCCAAGTAGGTTTATGTTTATAAAACATTATGAAAGGAGATCCTATGGCCTATGTCGTTGTACGAGTGTGTATATCCGAGAAAGCTTTGAAAATGATTTTGATAAATTTGTCATTAAAATGATGGACGGTATGAATGTACCAGCAGCATGTCAAACCAGAAACAAATGCTTTTCCGAATAATCTTAAAGATAGGGATAAGGCCAAACTGGATGAATTATCTTGGCGGCATTATTTGTTATATTGTTTTTGTTGAGATACAAACATTATGAGGGTCAGTTTAGGATATATTGTTAAAAACCTTTGAAATGGGCTATAGTCATCTTGAATAGGACAGAAAACTTATAAATGTCAAATGAAAGGAAGTCAAATTAAATTTCTGTTAATTTCCTATTAAAAATCCTGCCAGGTGTTGTCGTGTCAACTGGAAGTAAGACAAAGACCTCACAGCTGACATAAATTACAAAAGAATATTTAAATAATAATTTCCTAACCCCCTCTAGGCCTCTAGGTGTATAATGTTGAAGAAGACAACTTGTTACTTGTTTTGGAATTATAAAAGTTGAAACAATGCTCTCGAAAAAATTATGGAAATTTCAATTTGAAAAGATACTTGTACATAAAAATGTATAATTTTTATATTCTTAAGGATCCTTAGAATATTCTCTTCCTTTATTCTGTTATAAGAATAGAATCAGAATTGAATCGTCGGTCGCATTAATTTTATGGGAGAATTCGCATTGTAATGGAATGTTTCATTATATATATATTTTTTTTTTTGTTTTTGTCATCATAATATAGGAATGATATCATTATGTAATTTTGAAAAGTCTTCATATTAGGGAACGATATAATTAATTGAACATTCTGAGAGTTTGTAAAAGTAATTAGAATTAAATTAATCCCGGTATATAAGCATTCATATGTGAGTTTTACCCTATGAAATAAATAGAAGAGTGGAGCTTTCATTGGTATGTATGTATATACAATACATATACATATATATTTAATGAGTTGTTAATTAATGCGGTAATTTTGTCTATAAAAAAAAAGGATACCATTTGCCTTTAAGATAAATGGGGGAAAACCACATGAAATGTCGTATTGTATGTTGTATGTGTAATCATTTTTGGTTGGTATATTATGTTTGAAGTTGTATATATTCTGAACATAATTCTTGTGAATGTCGAATAGCTATTTTGTTGTTTAAGAATTATATGCTTGAGGCTTTAACCAAATGAGATAATAATTACCAACAAAGTCGGTTCAGCAGTTCAATGTTTCTTGGATGTATACGCAAGGAGTTTGGTGTAAACAACCTGTTTATGTTTTTGTATCAATTTTGTTAAATATATATTTCGCTAGTAGCATTTATGCCAAAGGGACATACACTTTTGTAACTTAACAGGACATCTTAGAAAACACGTTTTGTCAAAAATCTTGTAAGCCGTGCATCGTGCGAGAATTTTTGAGAGATAATATTCCATTCTCTTCTTTTTTTTAAATCAAGTTGGTTTAGTAAAAAGTTTTTTGAGAAACATGCTTACAGCAAATGCAGTTGGTTTAATATTTTGACCGAAATATCTATTAAATTTTTTTTTTTTTATGTTTCAGCAAGACAGCATCCACTTTCAAAGTACTTTTTCAATATTTTTTTGACATTGCCTTAATTGGTACAATTTGGAGTGCAGCAGGAATAAAATATTGAGTTTCTATCAATTATTTGAATAAGTATTTTAGATTTAAGGGAAAATAGCGAAAGCCCAGGAAACAAAACTTGGCACTAAGAAAACTTATATTTAAGTATTATTAAGTTCCGTTAAATTTACAAATTATGGAAAAAAATTGAACATTTTACCCTTTTCAATATTGAATTAAAATTTTTCAAATACAACTTTTCTTTATAAACAAATTTTTTTTTAAATATTTTTGAGGTTTGGGAAATGTAACATTGTATATTTTTTTAAAATATATTAAATTAAAAAAACTCCCAAATGAGTTACATTATATACATTTCTGAAAAGTTTCAAATAACGTTAAATAAGATTATTAATTGATCAATATAGCATTTGGTTTGATTAAGTATCGTTAAATATATGTCCATCAAGTTAGCAGAGCAATGTTAGCAGAACATATATTTTATGATGGCATTATAAAGTTAGACGAACAATTTCAACTTTTTCAATTTTTTGATTTATTAAATGCTTCCCTTGATGCGATTAAATGCTATAATTTTGAAGCAATTTTGAAAGATCTCGGGCAAAAAAAAATTACTTTTTGAGAAAATTGATTTTAAGTTAGCAGAACATGGTAAGGTACGGGAAATTGAATTATTTTTTTTCGCCTCAGATCTTCAAAAATTGTTTCAAAATTAGAGCATTTAATTGCATTCAAAGGAGCAATTAATAAATCAAAACGGTTTTGTCGAAAAATAAAAAAAATGTTTATTTTTTTTCAAAATTCTTAAGCTAATTTAATTTTTTTTTTTTTTTGTAAAAATCAAGTTTTTTTTCAATTTTTTTCTATTCGTAGAGCATTAAAATATCGCATAAATATATAAAGTATATATATATAAATATAAATAAACCTCGAAACCCAATTTTCGTACCTAATATCTTAAACATTTTAGGAAATTGTTCTGTTAACTTTAAATCAAGTTGGCAGAACATCGATTTTTACCAAAAGTACTTGAGCATTAAATTTAATTTTTGGGCACTTAACTAGCATTTAATAAGCGCTTTAAAATGCTATCACAAAATATATGTTCTGTTCACCAAGCTCTGCTAACTTGAGGAACATGTTAAATACACCATTTTAGCAAAAAACACTTTCCCAAATTTATATATAGAAATATATGTGCTATATAAATAAAATTTACTTGCAATCTAAAAAAAAACATGTATTTATGGGTTATTTGAAAAACTTTGAAAGTTTTAAAAATATACCGTTATATTTTGTTTCTTACCCCTAAATCATCTTTTTCATGATTGTTTCTTGAGTAAATAATTTAAAAATGTCCAGAAAAGAACGTACTTGCAAACCATTTTAAATGATTTAAAATTAAATAATAAGGAATATATTTTTTTGTTAAGAACCATTCACTATTAAATCTCAACTTACGGTATTTTTGACCGTTGAGATTCACTATTGAATGCATCTTAATAAAAAAAAAATTATTAATTTATTTTGTTTGATAAATAATTAATGTTAAGCTTCTTCAACCTTTGCTTAAATTTTTACCAAATTTAAAGAACTATTTGAAAAAATTACTTTTGTCTTATGCTTAGTTAAATTCTTCATGATAGAACGTACGTCAAAAATTGTGTTAAATGGTTTAGACTGCAAAACTTCAGTTTAAATTTTCATTTCTTCAACGGATTTTTAATATTTAAGGGCATTATTTGTATACAAAAAATCTATAATATGCTTCTGTAAATTTTGATTTTTTTTTAGATATTTTTAACTTTAATAAATATACTGTTGTTTTTAAATGATTTTTTTTTTTTTTTTTTTTGGACCCCTATTTTTTTCATGATTTTTTTGTATGGAATTATTTCATAAAATGTCTGTAGAGAAAAAATATTACAAGCAATGCGAAATTAAATAGTGAGCAATACTATGAGTTTTTATTTTATTACATTTTGTTTAAAATTCTATTTTAACAGTAAATACTGGGAAAAATGATTTAAATCTGTTTTTTTTTTCAAGTTTATATTAAATCTTATTCTAAGTCATTTGAAGTAATTTCAAGTCTCTTAAATGTACAATTATAGCTATTTTTAACGTATTAAAAGAGTAAAATTTGGTTTCACGATTCTTCTTTTAATAAAATATTTTTGTTTACTTAGGGATGCTCAAAATTTTTTTGAATATACAAATTGACACAAAATTTGTTAGTGAACAAAATTGCGTTTTTATTTTGTTAAAAAATAAAAATTGGTAAGAAATAAATATTTACGGAAAAAAATAAACAAAAATATACGAAACTTCACTTTTTTAACTTTAAAAGCATTTATATTTTTTAGGCACTATTCCAAAATATTAAATAAAATGCACGACTGGGTCGCACATACTTGATTTTATGTTCAAAACGCTGTGTGTTTAAAAACATTTTAATGTAGGGACATGGAAACTATTTTTGGTATGCAAGTCGAAAGTATTAAATTATGTGCATAAGGGCTGTCCTTATATTGGGTTTTTCGAAACTCGGAGATGGATAGACATCAAATGGTTCTACATAGAAACAAAACAAATTTCCCTAATTTTTTCAGATTTTTATTTCACCCTCTGGTCTCTCTATTTTCACTTTAAGGTACTAATTACGGGTGAAGGATTATTCTTTAAAACGCGAAAATAAATCAGAATGTATAGATTAGATTCAGATGAGGAAAAAATTGTATCGGAGGGGAGGTCTATTTTCTACCGTTTAGGCGGGAGGGGTAATTTTCTCGAAATTTGGATCAAAACAGAAAAAAATTATTTTAATGAAAACGGGAACACTTACAATGCCACGCTTTAGCTTTTTTTAAAGCAAGAATTCCATACTATAATATACTTCCTAAATAAAAATTTTATTTCAAATAGTTTTTGAAAAAATAATTTTCAAACTTAAAAATAAAAAAAAAAAAAAAATTAAAATATAAAATATAAATTTTTTTTTTTAAACTATTTAAAATAAAAACTTTATTTAGGAAGCATATTATAGAATAAAATTGTGGCATTGTAAGTGTTCCCGTTTTTTTTTAAATATTTTTTTTTTGTTTTTGGCCAAATTTCTAGAAAATTACCCCTCCCGCCTGAACGGGGGGAAATAGACCTCCCCTCTGATACAATTTTTTCCTCGTCCGAATCTAGTCTATACATTCTGATTTATTTTCGTGTAAATAGGGAGACCAGAGGAGTGAAATAAAAATCTGAAAAAATTAGGGAAATTGTTTTTCAATGTTTTGAATCGAATGATTGCTATCCAAGACTACGTCAAATTTAAGTAGGTACTACCCTAATGTGCATACATGAATAAAATTTCCAAAAACAATTGTCAACCCGTTTTTGAGATAACGAATTTTCAACAAAAAAATTTTGTAAACATTTTTTAAAAAATCACAAACTTTTTTTTTTTTTAATTTTGATATACAATATTTTATAATGTTATTTGAAATTTGTAGGTTTATAAAGAAAATGTTCAGCCGATAAAGAGAAACTTCAAAATTAAGATAACGTTTTATGAGAAGTACTATGAATAGTTGCTATTTGTATATTTTTAGAAGTACATCGCGCATTTTAACATACAGAAAAATTAAAAAAAAAATCCTAGTAGCCGTTTTTAAGAAAAAAATATTTTTCTTAACGGTTTTTAAAAATTTGTATGGTAAGAACCGTTATTTTTTCATTAAAGTAAAATTTCCTTCTTAAAATACTTTACAGAATTGAAAACAACTCTTAAATACCGAGTTTTATAAAAATCGACTATTAAGTTTCATAATATGTATTTGATTAAAAAAAAAAAATACATTTCATAAAAATCCAAAATAAATTTTTTGAAAATTTAGTAGGTATGTAACTCTATTAACATCGTTTAGAAGCAAATAGAAAATTTAAAAAATTGTTCTTTTTTGGAAAATGGTTTCCCATTCAAACGTAGCTTTTACTGAAAGAAATTAATTATTTATTTTTTTTTTAAGTTTTGGAGCCATTTTTTGAGAAAAAATTAGATTTTGTAAAATTGCTAAAACAAATTATGTAGCAGGTATTGTTATTTTTAGTTCTACGCAAATAAAATGCACGACTGGATCGCACGTACTTGCTGTTATGTTCAAGTTGCTTGGAAATATGAAAGTAATTATAAAAAAAAATATAAAAATATAAAAAAATCATTTAAATAGATCTTTAAACTGTATAAACAACTAGTTAAAATAACAAAAACAAGTATGCCATTTGATTATTTGAAAAATATGAATATGTGCAAAAATAATATTTGAAATCGTTGAAGCAGCTTTCTTAAAAATTAATGTTTTTATATAAAATTTCAAAAAACATTTTTTATAAAAAGTTTTCGTATACCAATTTTTAGTATGCATACATTTTTAAACCTAGTTTCAAAAAAATTCTTCAACTCATTTTTGAAATATTGAATTTTGAAAAAGAAAAATAGTATTTTTTTAAAAATTTTGATATGCAATATTATTATCATTATAAAAGAACTTTTGGAAAACAACTTTGACCTAAATCATTTGAGCCGTTAATGAGAAAATCATGGATTTTTTGTAATCAAAATTATAAGAGCCGTTTTTGAGATAGTTAAACTTTTCATTTACAGTTGTAGGGCAAGTACCGTTATTTTTGGTGCTAAAAAAATTCAATTTTCCCTCTGGAGAGTTAAAAAAAAACTTAAGTTCAAAATTTGAAGAAAATTGCTTCAGTGGTTAAGGCTGTAGGTCAATATACGGACAGACAGACAGACAGAATTGTGCCACCAACTTTTTTACTGTTCTCTATTATCGTTAATCCAAAACTTGCCCTATAGTTGCCCTATACCTATATTGCAAGTAAAAATGATAAGAACTTGTGGGCAAAATCACCAAAAACCACTATGAAGCAAGTTTTAATAAAATCGATCCAGCCATTTAGGCTGTAGGCGAATAGATAGACTGACAGATAGACAAGATTTTGCCACCTATTTGTTTGGTGTTTTCTATCATTGTTATGTCATACTTGATTTTTTTTTTGTGCTCACTCGGATTCCCATACAACTAGTCAATTTCTCTATAAAATAAACAAACATTTGATTTAGAGATACGATATTTTTCATGCAAAAACCGCACAAAAAAGGATTTTTTTCAAATCATAAAATAATAATTCGTTTTTCCAAAAATTACTTTAATACCCATGGAACAATTTTCTGGTAGTTTTAGCACATTTTAGATGATTTATTTCTGTTAACTTTTTCATCTTATGATGCATTTATTAATTAAACTCCATGTTGATTTTATTTCAAAATATTTTTTCACTGATATTTTATTTTGTTTTAACAATCGATTCTTTTTGTCTGTTGTTACTAATTTTTTTTCATGCGGAGTTCATTTTGTTATTAAATTCAGTGTTATTCGAAAAAAATATAAATATTTACTACCTATTGTAGGTAGGTGAAGCAAAACCATTTTTCAATCATCGATAAAAAAAACAAAATTGGTTACCTTGTTTTAAGCCCATTTATTTCTTTTTGTCCAAGACATATTTGTAGTTTATTAGCAAAAAATTGAATGTTTTCTATTTTATTGTTCTTTTTGAATGTATTTTGTTACATTATTCAATTTAAATTGGTAATTGTTTTCACATCACATAGATATTTACAAACCTTCAATAAAAAAATACTCGTAGCTGCCCTATTTTGCTCATTTTTTTTCCGTTTTTTAAGTATTGAAAGTTTTAAGTTTTATGAATAATTTAGGTTAACAAAAGAATTAAAATAAAAATTTAAGGAGATTTAATACACTTTAATTACAATTTCCAAGCGTTGTTCTGTCGTTATTTTAATCATAGCAAATATATTGCCAAAATACAACGAGCACGTTTATTAAATTTTTCTGCAGTCAAACTAACTGTCACCTCTATTTAAAACACCATTTCTAAACAACCATTTGATTATAAGATGCATTGTCCAGAAGGTAGGCATACCATTACAAATTTTGTCCAAACACACTCCGATGAAATAATTGCCTTTTCTATGGATTAAATCCAAATCCAAAATTAATTTGTGTCTATTTAACTATAAAACCTTTTTGTTGTAAACTTAAAATGACATTTCTTCTCCTTTCAACAAAAAAAAAAAAAAACCTCAACAATACTAATTTAATGTTACCAAAGTTGAAGGTATTGTTATAACAAAGCAAAGGCACCTAAAGCTATATGTATTTTGTGCCATCATCAACAAGATATTTAGGAAATCGACAGCATCCTGGAGAAGGATATGGCAAAAGGAACACAATGTTTTTTTTTTTACTCTGGTCTGTATAGATAACATACGGATGCAATTTATGGGAAAATTTCTAAAGTGTATTTTTGGGCTATAGTGCTGGCGTGACGAAACTATAGACCAAAAGAGAAAGGAAGTAACAATATAGCAAATGGAAAAGGATGCCTGGCTTGAAGATAATTTTATTCAAAATCGAAGGACAGGACAATGACGTTCAGGCAGGTGCTGCTGTAACTATTGCTTGTAAACTAACACAAAAGGAATTGAAAAGCCTCTGGTTCTGGCAGCCAGAGGCATTGCAAAAAGGAAAGGGGAAAAAGCGAAGAAGAAGATTTTATCTATTTGTAAACGATGTCCTTGTTAATGCTTGGAATCTGAGTAGGTATATACTATTTGGAATGTACCTACATATATTATGCATGCAAGAGTGTTCAATTGATTTATTTTATGTGTAAAGTTGTGTTGATACAGAAATGTACGTGTTGTTTATGGACGAAGACATGGAAAAACTTTTAATAACAATCAGAACTGATGCAGATAAATACATAAGAAGCAAAAATAAACCAAAACGTGTAAACAATTATTAGCAAAGTTTATTTAAACACCTTGTTAAATTTTTAATGTCAAAGTTTTTCATTTCGAAAGAAATTCACTAAGCATAACTTTATAATGCTTCAAAATCATTTAAATAGAATTTTGTAATATTTAAAAAACTATTTTAGTTAAATTATTTTGCTTTAAAAGTAGAATGTCATATTTAAATTTTGAATGTAATCACATTTGAAATAATTTCAAATGTTTTGCATAATTAACTTTGAGCATGAAAGAATTATATGTGCAGACATAATGGATGTACAATTGTACATACCTACCTGCTGTCTCTCCAGGAGAAAAGTAATGAATGAATATTGTTCAGAACTCGTTGAGTAGGAAACTTAGGGTTATGAAATGTCAGTTTTAAGCATTTATTTTAAAAAAAGTTAATATGAGAATAATATAAAATGTCATAATTATGATTAGGTACCTAAAGTTAAGAGAGAAGACATAATTAATGATCCTCTGAGCTAACGAGATAAATTGAACCCAGAGGAATTTGGCTTTTCTCTTTGAAAATTAATAGTACACTTGGTGGATTTTTAAAGCATGACCCACATTTATTCAAAAAATTAAGGGAATGTAACTTTTTAAATTATTCATTTTGAATCTTGAAAAGCTGTATCTGGTATTTTGATCAAACGAAATGCATTATTGAGCTTAAGGTATTTTTTCTTTGATATTTTCTAAGAACTAATTTTTAAAATACATTTACTGCAAAATCTTAACAGGTCGAATAGGGGAGAAAATTAAGTTTTTAAGATAAAATACGATGGTATGTATGTTTAAGTTTTTAATTTTTTTTATTTTTCTGTTTTTATCTTAAAGTTTTGACGAATAAAACATAATCCAGCTTGTAAAAAAAGTGTTCCTTACAGCCACCTTTTATGGATGATAGATGTAGGATAAAGTCAGCACCACGGGAGATAGAGCATTCCATAAATATTTCCTACTTAATTAAATTAAATTAAATTTTGTGGCGCAACAGCTCATGGAGAACCAGGGCCTAGTGACTAACAACTCTCAACCATTCCTGTGTGTGTGTTGTTGGCGGTTATGGAGGGGACCTACAATTCTTTGCCGAGTCCGAACGGCTAGATGAGAAGCACTTATTCATGACAAGTATATTCTTGGAGGATTTGTCAGTCCCTCGCAAGAGGCAGTTCCTCGGGAAAATCATTTCTGTTTTTAGGTGGCAGTAGCCGGGAATCGAACCCAGACCTTTGGCATGACAGTCCTTTGCACTAACCATTATGCCACGAAATACTACAACTTAATTACTTATTTTATAAACAAAAATATTAAAATATCAGGAAGTTTAAAGTAAGCTCTTTATTGATGCAGTTTAAACATGATAATAATAAAAAAATAAAAATTTAAAAAAAAAGTAACTAAATTTTTGTCAATTTTTTACTTGCATACTATTGCCATACTACTATTTGGCAAGTTTTGGATTAGTGCAAATAAAAATTTCAAGAGAACAAGCAAACACCGAAAAGAAGACAACTTAAAATAACGGTACCTGCCAAAAAATTTGTTTGCATTTTCACAAAATCTTATTTTTCTCAAAAATGGTTCCAAAACTTTTCTTAAAAAAAATTAATAAACTTCTTTTGGTAAAAGCTACCGTTGGATGGGAAACCATTTTTCCATAAATGGTTATTAATGGTACCTTCCAAAGAACCATTTTTTAATTTTCAATTTTATTCAAAACGGTTATTTTGATTTCAATCAATTTTATCATACAGAAGTTGCTAAGCAATGTTAATAGTTTTTCTTTCTAAACTTTCAAACAAAAATCATTTTGATTTTTAAAAAATGTTCAACTTTTTTTTATATGAAAACTAAATGGTCGATTTTTATAAAACTCGGTATTTAAGGTTTTTTTTACAATTTATAAAGTATTTTAAGAAAAGTTTTTACTTTTATGAAAAAATAACGGTACCTTCCAAACAAATGTTTAAAAAACCGTCAGGGAAAATATTTGTTTTCCTTAAAAACGGTTCCTACGATTTTTATCAAACTTTTTCTGTATGCTTAAATTAGTGCGATGGACTACTACGGTGCCCTATGACCCGAATATACCCAACATATATGTATTGGATTATAACACACAAAAATTAACTTCACACAATAAGCCCCAATTTATTGACCTATATTGCTGTGATGGGGAAAAAAAGTCGTATCTGCATTTTAATAGTTTAAAGATGCTTTTACTGCTTTACTTTTCCCATCTTCAACTTTAAAACAATTTTGAAAATTTTGGAGAAAGATTTCTTATTTGAAAATAAATTATGTTATAAAATACTTAAAAAAAAACATGCGATTTCTCTTAGCATAGACACATGAATGGTGGATTAAAAAAAAAAACAATTTATTTTTCAAGATGGCGGTTTTTCCCTTACCCCGGGCACCTCAAAAATTTTGTTTTTTAAAGAAGAGATGTAGCCAAACTCAATTCGTACCCATCGATTATGGAAATTTTAATAAATTTTTTGATAAAATTTAATCCATCATGATTTTCTCAGAATCTATTGCTTGTATGAAAAAAAGTATGTTAATCTTTTTTTGTGTAGAATGACATAAGCTAAACTTTGTACCTTCACATTTTTTTTCAAAAAAACTTATAATTTTCGAGAACATAAGAAAAAAACTGAATTAAACCCCTTTAACACCCCCAACAAATTTAAGCCCCGGTCCAAATTTACGGAAATTTTCAGGAAATGATTAAGACGTCAACACAAAGCGGAATTGTCGGAATTTTTTCGAAGTGAAAGTCTAATTTTCCTGGGCTACAGACAAACCAAATTTTTTTTTTTGTGTCTTAATGCAAAAAATTGCTGGCAAGGCGACACTTTCGATTATTACCATTGCCAAGCTCTTATTAGCGTCAAAGTAATTTTTTCTGGGTTTTTGTTTAACAACTAGATTGTTTTTACAGATGCATAGGTAATTTGCGCATGACTAGGCATTGCTTTCATGTTCAAAATTAGCTCCTAACATTCTCTTATACTACTGATGAAAATTCAAAAACTCATACAAAAACGTCCATGACTGACCAATTATTGAAATTAGCTGACATTTTATGGCCACTAAATGGCCTTCCAATTGGTATGTTTTTTTTTTTTGAAACGACCCAAATGAGGTGCCAAACATTTTTTTGTGAAAAAAACTTCAAAAATGAATTTAAAAATATCTATGGCTGACCAATTACTGAAACTAGTTGGCCTTTTATCACTACCTACAAATCTTTCAGATGGCATCTTTTTTTTGTAAATTTCCCATAAATTAGGTGCCAAAAATCGCGCGTGACCTTGAGTGACCTTGAGAAACTTTAAGTCTTTATAACTAGTTATCAAGGGCTGACCAATTTCTAGGACTAGTTGACCTTTCTTGACCAATTAAATGACATCCTAAAATATCAAATTTCCCATATTTGAGGTGCACAAGGTCCAGAGCCAGAATTGTGCCACCCATTTGTTTGATTGTTATTTCAATTTTTTTTTTTTTGCACGAATCCAAAACTTGCCTTATAGTACCTATGTAAGTACATGTCACAGGTCAAAATAGACAAATAAAATTTGAAATTTTCTTCTTTTTCAAGATTTTTTGTCTCTAAGTACCTACTAATATGGCTTTGTATCTTCTACATATTTTTTAAGAAAACGAAAAAAGGTATTTTTCAAAATTTAAAGCTTGATAGCAGTTTTTGACAAAATTGTTTATTAAAAGAACTAAATTTTAAAATAACCAATAACAATGGACTTTGGGCCTTTAAAAAAGCTAAGTTCCTACTTAATAATGCTATTAGAAGTGTTGGCAATATTTTGAAATAATTTCCGGAGAAAAAAAGTTCCCCGATCCCAAAGGATTTTTCCTTGTGGAGATCTTATATCTATACACTATGATAAGAATAATACATCCTAAACTTGATCTGAAGCAAAAAACCGATTACCTAGATTTACGCAAAACTCAAAAAAGATTGATAATGTTTTCTACAGGCTGTTTTGAGTTTTGTTACCCATCTTAGAAGTTTGAAAAATTTGAATTCAGTCTACCCAAACACTACTACTGATGTATTTTTTCGACCAATTTTGTTGGTACCTATGTCAAATACTTTAAAGGGAAAACAAAAAGCGAGTTTACCATATCAGTCAAATACCTTTTAAATTAATTATATTCAAGCCAAGGTCATTTTGTTTATCAAATAAAAACATCATAAGCCACAACCAAATGCATATTTTTTCACATAACTTTTTAACGATAAAAGAGTTAAGCAAATGAAAAAGTTTATAATGGAACTTGAAAAGTTTTTGTGAAGTTAAATTTTGAATGCTACGAGTATTTTCTTCTAAGCAAAAAAAATATTTAAATTGCTACCAAACTTTTCAAGATCAGAAAACTCACTAAAATAAAGTCACTAATTAACTGGTATAGGTACCATACGTGCCCTGCCATTAAAACACCGAATTCTGTGTTTTTTTTTTTTATTTTTTGGATTACCTAGCCAAGGTGAATACTTTAAAACTTTCAATTCATAAAAAGCCAAACATCGTTCATGGCAAAGTGCCAACTAAACTGGCAAAGCACGTCACCCACCAAACTAATTAAGAAAATCTCACTTACAGCTATGTACAAGTTCCCGTCCTTATTCCATCCGTCATATTCAATGTTCTTATACATAAATACCTCCCTGCTATACCTACCTTCTACCTAAGCACAAAAAAAGTTTTTGCTTTGAACTCTCACATATATCAAATTCGCTCATGCAAGGATGAAATATAAGGTCTCATTTCCGTCTCCGGCAAAGAATACAGTCAGTATGTATTGTGAATAGCTAACAACACATGAATTGAAAATGTCTGATCATCCGAGAGGACAAAAATCAGACAGTGTTTCTCACGTTTTTGGCAGTTCTATACGCATACTTAACCACGTCGTTGTCATTTTAAGCAGCATATCGACATCATGTCCTTTAAAGTCGAATCCGCTTAACTGAAGCCACAATTTGCTACAGTGAAATTTTAAGTTAGAATATTTTATGTTACCGCAAGATTTTCAATTAGTGACAACTTTTTCAAAAAGAATGAGATAGCTATACGATTCATAAAAGCAAACGAATTTGACATAAACGGAATCGACTGTTTCGTCTAGGATCTGAACGCTTTTTCCTATACACAATAAGAATTATTATATCTCGGTTGTGTTCATTAAATGAATAAAGCTTGTTTCTAATCAATATGAAGGACCAACTTAAGAAGCAATATTTGTGACGAATATGCGAAGGTTAGATAATACTAAAAGGAAAGCAAAAAATTCATCACGAACATCAGATAAATAATATTGATAAAAATTGATAAAGGACAATTTATGAGTATTGTATAGATTAAATACAATTATTTTCGTGTGTGCTTCCTTGAATTCACATAGTCACAACCTTCATCTTCAAGGCACCTTCAGGGCATATGATTTTTAAGCCTAGCTTTTTAAATTGCGAGAAGATTTTATTGGATTATGTTTTGCTGTAACAAAGTAGTTGGCTTTTGATAGCAGAATAAAATTAGAAAAAAAAGAAATTCGATTTCAAAAAACTATTGTAAAAAATTGAAAAAGACAATTAAGGACTCCTTTGCAATTTAAAATCACATTTAAATTGGTTTATCTGAACACAATCAGCTTATTTTATTTGAAAAAAACTTAGAAAATTGTGGTAAAAACACCACAGTACACCCCTTAAAAAATTATACGTTTCACTGATAACTTTTTTCACCTAAGTATAGAAATCAAACTTTGAGTTGCATTCAAACAAAAAATTTATAGGAAATTTATAGAAATATTTCTTGATTAGGCGGGAGAAGGGGCAAACGCACCTTGTTGGCTCCCCTTATACAATATCTTATAACTAACTTACTAGGCCCAGTTGGGCGCTGTAAGTAAAACTATAATAACTTTCGGCTCAAGAACTATCTTAATACTAAAATTCAGGTCGGTTTTTATTTTTCACTGAGAAGAATTCACAAGAAACTCGGTATCAATATCTCTTATTTTTTGGTGTTTTATATAATAAAGGGTTTTTCAACAGGGACGCTACAAAAGTAGAGCGACAGGGACAGCAAACGATGCCATATTTCTTGCCGATCTTTTGACATTTGTCTTTAGTAAGGTTTGCCATTTCATGATGGAAAGATATACGAGCCCACGAGTCGAAATTATTAAAATTTACTACCGAAATTCAGTGGCCTCAACGTTAAGAGCGCTACGTCCAATTTATGTTCGTCACAATCGTCCTAGCCGATCAACAATTGAGCGTCTAGTGGAAAAATTTGAATCCACAGACACAGTACAAAATGTTCCCGTGCCAGTGAGACAAAGAAGTGCCCGTAGTGTCGAGAATATTGCTGCCGCTGAGGCTTCTCTCACACGTCGTTTTCAAGCGTTGGGCATCTCTGTGACGTTGTTGTGGCGAATTTTGTGAAAAAATCTTGGCCTTGGCCTACATCCTTACAACATTAAATTGATGCAAGAACTGAAGCCACTTGACCACCAGAAGCGTCGTATGTTCGTGAATTGGGCTGAGCAACAACTTGAAAATGATTCGGATTTTCATCGAAAAATCATCTTCAGCGATGAGGCTCATTTCTGGCTAAATGGCTTCGTCAATAAACAGGCAGTCAGGCAGCAATCCACACGTACTTCATGAGTCATCATTGCATCCCGAAAAAATTACGGTTTGGTGTGGCTTATGGGCCGGCGGTGCAGCGTTATTGGGCCGTACTTCTTCCGTGATGATCAAGACCGGCACGTTACTGTGAATAGGGATCGCTACCGTTCAATGATAACCGAATATTTTTGGCCCTAATTGGATGATATAGACTTGTAGGACATGTGGTTCTAACAGGAAGGCGCCACAAGCCACACAGCGAATGTCATAATCAATTTATTGGAAGCCAAGTTTGGAGAACGTGTTATCTCACGAAATAGTCCAGTCGCTTGGCCGCCTTGGTCATGCGATTTGACGCCGCTAGACTATTTCCTGTGGAGCTACGTCAAGTCTACGCAACTAACATACTCTCGAGAGCTAAGCTCCCATTTTCCCAAAAAAACGCTCATAGTACTTTTTTAGATCTTATTGCTAAACTTAAGACATGATCTGTCATAATGAAACATAAATTTGTCTCATAGTGTTTTCATTAAATGATGTAAGCATTTTTCTTGGATCAAATCACTTTAATCTTATACCTAGAACAATTATTACTCCTGTATGTAAATTGAAAGTCTTATAATAATTTTGTTTTCAAATTGAAACTCTAAACGTCATTTTTAAGTCTTTAAAATCTCTTAATAAGAGCTAATAAAGTAACAGCTACAAAACTATAACTATAGGATTCATATGAGATGTTGCACTGACAGCAACTTTATTTGATTCATACAACAGTCGTTCTTTTTTTTTAACGTTTTGAATGTACATTGTTTTCTGGCGTTCAGTTTTCTATTGGTCTGGCTACTTGAAGGAAACATTGAATGCTGATGCCGATTACTATTTAAAATGTTTTTAATTTTGTGACGAATGTGAACTTTCGGTGATAGACTTTCTTTTTATTTTATTTCGGTGTAATATTTTTCTGACAAAATTACGCTTGAAAATTTGACTAAAATATTCATGTAACGGCGTAAGACTATTGTAAACATTTTAATGTTTTAAACTTCGTAAGTCTGTCACAATTTGTATGGAAAATTAGAGAGATTTACGAAGCTTAAAATTTTACTACGTCTATAGTTTTGTTGCGGAATGTTAATTTTTTGATATTCTTTGTTCATTTATTCCAAAAATTATGACGTTATAATGAAGATTTTTCGTTCGGAAAAGGTAATGAATAAAACTTAATATTTCAAACTTTGACATTTCATCTTTTTTTGAAACATCAACAATAATTCACATTCTTAAGAAAAAAGGGAACGCATCACCGATTTGTTCTTGGTTCGTTTGATAAATGTCAAAATAAAGTCGCATAAAAGCATCAGACTTCTCATAAAAAAGTGTTTATTTACATACCAACATAAAAGGACAGCACTCTCATAAAAATGTCTTTTTAAGAGTTAAAAGTATCGATACGACAGCAGCCATATTTAAATTTGAACGAAGTGTTTTTTGTATAGCTTGAGGGTTACCGTGATATGAAATTAAATTTTGAAATAATTTATTTGGTTTTCCATTATGATGAATCTATTTAACGTATATTTACGTATATACGTGTATTGATATGGATGATTATTTGGTTCAACATTAAATGCAAAAGAAGTATTTGTTCTAATAACAAATGTCTAAAAATATAAGTTCTGACTTATTATTTTTTCATTGAAACGTCTCTTAACCTCTTGTAAATTCTTAGATTACAAAAACAGGCATACAAGAATAAGATTATCAATTCGACATATTATCTGCTATTATATCTTTTTCGTCATATAACATGAATAAAACCCATAAATAATTTCAGCATAAAAAGTACTATTCTTATTAAAAGCAAACATCAAGGTAACCCTTTTTGCAATTCATAATAAAATGAAAATAATTTAAATATCAATTATTTTGAAAGCGCTTCGTTATTTTTCGAAGTAAAATGTGTAAGTTAGTAGAAAAAGTTTCAATCGCACTAAGATTTAACTCCACATATGTGACAAACTATAATTATACTAACGTCGCCATGAAATAAAAATATAAATTCACACATTAATTTTTCAACATGAGACAATGACGATGACACATACAGACATAAATACTTCGTACCAAGTTTGCGAGAGAAGTATACAAATGTGAAAGATAAGTATCTGTTTTTTTTTTTAATTATGCGCATACTCTTTCTCTTTTCATCAACTCCCACAAGAAGTGACGCATTCTCCTAACAAGATTAATGGAGCATTTGTCATCCTATAGACAATAAAAATGTTTCTATAAGAGGAAATTAACTCTTATAAGTGGGCCATTTAAGGCTTTTAACATTTTCATAAGGATGTAGGAGTACTCTTCTAGAGTGAGAATAACTCCCGGAATAAAGTCTCACAAGCCTCTAGGAAACTCTTATGAGAGGAAAATTGTTACTTGGGTATGGTCTGTGCCAACAAGCCAGCGACGATTGATGAACTTCGTACGAATATCGAACGTGAAATTGCAGCCGTATCGGCCGATTTATGCTTGAAAACCTTCGAAAATTGGGTTCAGCGTCTGGACTTCTGCAAGCGTGCCCGTGATGGCCATGGTAAAGAAATCGAGTTCCAAATGGCATCAAACGTACTTTCACAGGAATACAAAATTTCTTTGATATCCAAAACCGTTTTTGTTTTATTTAAAAAAAAACTTTTGTAGCGCTCTTATTGAACAGCCCGATACTTACAACTGCATAAAACTAAATTAAAGCTTATTAAAACTACTTACAAACTAGAAAAGTCACAGCAGGGCAAGCATTTTCGATTTTTATATTTTTTTGGTTTTATACTCGTATAATTTTTTTTTGTGTGTTTTTGTTTGATTTATAATTTTCTTTTTTTGGGGCCACCCTGCCTGTTCTTGCTTATATGAATATTAAAAAATTATTTATATTTTCTTACCAAAATTATTGTTCCTAAGTAATGTTTTAAAAATGGGATACCTATACAAAAAAAAAAATATTTTTTTTTTTTAATCGCTCCAAAAATTTAAAATTTTTGTTTTTCATACAAACATTATTTAATCAGGACTTTAATCAAACTTTTAAAGGAGTTTTTTTAACTAATTTAAATATTGTTTTTCATGATTTTAAACATTCAAAATTTTAATGTGTAAACTGTGTTAACTTCACATTATAGACAATATGATTTTTTTTTTAAACTAAACTAATATGAAATTTTTTAAAGAGGATAAAAAAGTCTCCTTTTAAAACCCAACTTCGAATTAAATCGACAGTGAATAAAAGATGCTAAAGCTTGTTTTGTATGAAAAATATCTTTTTTAAAAAATTATTCAAATGATTTTTGAATTTAATTTTTAACAAACTCATAGTTATTAAATATATGAGAAATCAGATGGCTAGTCCATATACACATAACTCATAAGGAAGCAATGCTTTGTTTTTGAAAAGTGCTTTATCTCTCCCAAATGCCAAAATGCTAACAATGAGTTTCTACTTATTAGTTTTTTCTCTACCCAATGTGTGTTAATTATAATTCATACAAAAAAAATTCAAAGTAGGTACCTAATTATACCATCACATAAAATCCAACTGAGAACAATATTTGTTGATACATATTTTCCATAATAAATTTCCCAAGTCTCCTCTTAGCTCTCCTACTACTATATGGAAAAGAATTTCTACGAGTATTGTGTTTATTATTTTTGAATTACTTTCATTGCCATGCCATGAAAAATAAAAAAAATATAAAAATATAAAAATACAAGTTTAGGATCATAGAACCATACGATTTCATGGCACACTGCATTCAAAAATATGAATATGCAAGAATTCGAGCATCCTGCTGCTTCTCACTGACTGAAACTGCAGTATATACCTATATGCAGTTGGCGCGTATAAATGTGAAAATGAAAACTTACGAAAAACAAATTTTCAAAGAGCAATTGAAAATTTTAACAATTTGACTCAACAAACACGCAGCACATATACATAAAAGCTCAAGCAGTCTTGAAAAAAAAAAATCTAAAAAAAGAGGGAAAAAAATTCAATTGCTTTCATTTGCCAACAGCAGTTGAAAATTTGTTTTTCAACGGCAAAGTTAGTCCTTTTAAAGAATGGGAAACGGAAACACCACCAATTATGCTCGTATACCTTTGTAGTTTTGTAACCTTTGGCAGCCAGAAGTACCAGCACACTCAGCAGGGGTGGCGCGTCAGGCGTCAAAGGCATATATTAAACCACAATAAGGCTCTATGATGGGAGTACCTCTAGGCTCTAGCTATACACAAGTAGGACCTTCAAGGCAGCGAAGAATTACTATACGGCCGCATGTGCTTAGAAAAATTGATTTTTTTTTTGTTAACTACCGGACTGTATAGACGTCGTCGTCGTCGGTCGTGGAGAAAGAGATGGAGGATTTGGTACGCAAGGCACGCATAATCGATTCTGCTTCATCAAGTTTTAATAAAAATGTTTTGAAAATTGATTGAGCTTCAGCATTTGAATTGAATTAAGTTTTCTATTAAGTGATTTTCATTGAAAAAGAAATAAAGTTTATAGCATGTAAGTCTTAAGTAATTTCAGACTTAAAATAGGGGAGGTTGATGATAGACGGCTTTTAACAAAGCGAGAGGCGAATAATTAAGAAGTAAACAAATATATTACAAAAATTTCTGAAGTTCGTAGGCAGAGGTACCTACTCAGCGATTGGGGGAAGGAGGAAATTTATTCAAAAGGAAGTTAAGTTGGTTAGAACAATTGAATAAACTGAATTACCTTCTTTATTATGGCGGGTTCTAATGGAAAGAGTCGATTGTAAAAAAAAAAAAATATGCAGTGAAAAATGATTTTGTTAGAAAAAAGTATACAATTTTTGGGGGTCTATACACTTTTGCAATTATCCTTCGATGACGAAATTGCCTATCCAGACATCATAGTGGATGAAGAATATGTTATTTGGAGTGACATAAGATGCATTCGGACCCAAGCTTCGTACATATAGTTTAAAATCTCTTTAAAAATAAGTTGAATAAGACTAATAAAAAAAGGCTTAATAGAAGGAATGCATTGATAATGAAATGGAATAAAAAAAAGCTGTGTATGGGGTGTTAACAAAATTGTTTTTATTTAAAAGACCCACGACATCGTTCTAGTGTTCGCATTGGTTTCGCATAGATCTATTTGGCTGACCTGAGATATGTTGACTTTTAGGGAATTGGCATAAACCTGCAACTTTTGAAAATCCCACAAAAAAAAATCACGCACTACCTAAAGAAACTTAAATCCTTGATTGATTTTAGGGCTGACCAGTTTTTAAGATCAGTTCACCTTTTTTGGCCAATTACTGAACAATTAGGTGACATTTATTTTTTGTGAATATCCCATATGCATATAACTTGCCGAAATCCCAGAATGCATGAAATCCCATAATATGGGAATCAGTATACGCATCATTGCCACAAGAAAACATCCACTTTTAAAGGGTGTTTTTTTTTCTACGTGTGGTTTTCAATCTGGCAATACTTTTTTTGGAGTTGGTCTTTTTGACACATGTCACTTGTTTTATGCTCAAGGAAACTTTAGGTATGAGCTCATTATCTCGCGTCCTGGGCCAGTGGCGTGGGCTTCAAGATCTTGCGATTTAACACCGCTGGACTATTTTTTGTGCGGTTATGTGAATTAGCTTTTCTACGCAGATAAGCTTGAAACTGCAAAAAGTGGTCGAAAATTGGGCCTCTCGGCTGGAATTTATTCAAGCCAGCCGTGGCGGCCACTTACCCGAAATCATTTTTAAAACATAATGGCAAATCCTTATCTTTATAAATAAATCTAGATTCTTGGTCAAAACATTAAATTGAATGCGTTTTTTTCCTTCTTGAAAACCACACGTTTAAAAAGAACACCCTTTATATTCAAGATTCACCATTTAAAATGTTGACAGTAGTGTTTTGGCACAGTTGACATGAATAGTTAAAACAAAATATTGAGTAGAAACAGGCGCCACAAAAGCAAAAATTGACCTTTTTTGGAAAACCCTTTTTATTTGTATTGGTATTTTTAAAAAAGTTGCAAGTTATTTTTTTTTGTCAACGAATCCGTCAAAGAAACACAACTACAAAAAAATTTACGTTTTTATATTTCATCTGTGATGTAAGTTTCTAATTACATATAAAAAAATTCACTGTTTTTCTTACATTTTTCCTCGAAAAGATTAAAGAGCTGCCAGAGTATCTAGAACAAACAAACGGTTCGGTGTGGTTTATGGACATATGAAAACTAGATTTCGATAAAAAAAAACTATTTTTTAATGAGTTTGCCCCCTCCCCGTGATCAAAATATGCGTACGCCCCTGTCGTGATTCACGGCCTCGACTGTGAGGCAATGGCTTTATTGTGAGAAGAATTAGTTGAAAAGATAATTTAGCATTTTGTAAATGTCAACTGGTAGCCTAGATCGTTTGATAAATACAAAACGAACTCAAAATTTTGATGAAACCTTAAAGTATGATGATGTAGAACACGAAAAGAGTGAGAAATTCGGTGTCTCGGTCTGTTTGGCTTTATTTTTAAGTGTTTTTCAAACTTTTTGCGTACGGGACCCATTTGTTAGTAAAAACATTCTGGCGACCCCAAAATTCATAATACTGTTTGGTAAAGTGAAATTTTCACAAAGTTTCGCAAAACAAGGTTTTTTCAGTTAGGGATTCTGAAAATAAAATGTGAAATTTTTGAAGAAATCTCACATTACAAAATACACCTCTGTCAAATAATTAAAAAGTGTCATACCCCATTTTAAACCCATTGATTATTCAATTTCATTTATTCGCGATGAAGTTTTCACGTGCTGTCAAAAATAAAAAGAAATCAGAGCAGGGCTTAAATTAATAAGTTTATCAGACCGTGCGTCACGCCTTGTAAGAAGAAACATGGCAAAACCGATAAAAAAAATAAAAAAAACCTTAAGTTTTGAAAGATGAGCCTTAGTTTATAATTTGCGGTGTATTGCTTTATAAAACTAAAAGTAGAAAACCATGCCAAAACAAAACGATTTAACAACCAAGATTTGAACATTTAATACAAATAAATAAACATAACGGTCTTTCGAGAAAAATATTATGTTTTTTTTTTGTCATCAACATCCTTTGTTTTTTAATCTCCTTGCAAACGCCTGAGAAATTCTTGGCGACCCCTAGAAGGTTGCGACCCACAGTTTCAAAAAACACTGGTCTAAATGATTTTTCGATTTTCTGAAAACTTTATACAAGCGATTTTTGGTAATTCCCCCGTGTTTTTTCTTAAACGAAAAATAACGGTAGGTAATAAGTGTATAACATTTTTGTCAATTTTACGAAATAATATTTTCCTCAAAAAAAGTTAAGAGAACTGTACTTAAGAAATAAATTAAATAACTGATTTTTGTTCTTTTGTTTAAGACACTGAGGGTATAAGGAAATTATTTATAAGTACTCGTATATAGACATTGTAAAAACAATGCCGAAACGCATAAAAAACGGTATTGAAATTAGCTGAAACAACTTTTTTTTCGAGTTCTAAATTAAAAAAAAAAAATAACGTCATCTTTATTTTTCATTGAATAAGATAAATATTTGACCAGCTTTCGAGATACCGAATAAAAAATAACATTTTAAACTTTTTTTAAAAAATTCAGACTTCTTTTTGAAGTCAAAGATGCCCCTAAAAGTGGGAGAGATAATAGTTTTGTATGAAAGAATTATTTAGAATCACATCATTTACGTTAACTCTAATAAATAGATGATAAAAGTGGGGCTATATTTATATATTATATATCTCCATCTCCATACAACTTGAACCACGCACTGTGGCGTTGCTCGCAAAAAAAATTGAACAAAATTATTTTCAAAAAGTGAATTTCTGAGATTGTTCTTTTGGGTCATCCATTTATTTTATATTTTTTCATTAGATTAAAAAAAACTTAGATAAATCACTTTTTACTAAAGCATGAATGTGAAGCTTTAAATTTGAAAAAAATCCCCTGCGTACTTAAAGAGAAAAATTACAAATGTTTATGAATAAAATATTTCAATACCAAAATATAGCTTCAAAAATAAAATGTAAAGAAAAAGAATCAATTTATCTAAATATCTACTTTAACATGTTAATAAATAAGCCAAAATCTAGTGCCTAAGTATTTCCATTTAGGTAGGTAATATAACAAACCCTAATAAAATCTAACTTACAAACCTGATGATCACAAGTTTTTATTCAACATCACGAAACCTCACCCGTTTGTTATGTTAATATCAATTCAAATAAAATCAAAGCATCGACATATCGAATTGAAGAACCACTAACAAAAAAAGTATGTGAGGAGAAAAACTAAAGTATGCAAAACTGTAAGGGCATACGATACCAATGAAAATAATTTTAAAGTCGTAAACAAACTATGTACCTACGTAATGGAATTTGCCCCCATATCCTTCTGTTCTTGATATCACAATGTTCTGCGGCAAATGACTCTAAGGACAGAAAAAAACTAGGTACATATACCCAAAGCCTTCTGCAAACTCTAAAAATCCTGCCAAACCATCCTCATGAATATAAAAAAAAAAACAAACCAGAACCCTGACAATACATTCAAGTTCAAAAAATTTGCATTCATAAAAGTGGTAGAACTAAAATGCTTTCGCCTTTTTGTGCCTTCAGCTATTTTGGCTTCTCGTTTTTGTTGCTGTTGTTGATTTTTATTTTTTTTATTTCATATTTTTTTTGGATAAAGCAGCAGCATTGAACGAATAATGTCTTTGCCACTGTTTTTTCATGTCGTCGTTGATCCTTTTCGTCAAACTTTATTATTCTACGAGGCAAACAAAAATAAAATGTTGTCAAAAATTTACGATTTGCTTTCTTTGTTCAGAGTTATACGCACAGTTCTAAACCTGCTATTCTCATCACAATGTTATACTATAAACCACAATATAACTGCTGGCAATCATAACAATAATAAATAATTTAAACATGGGTGGGGCGTGGGCATTTTTTGTTGTTGTTGTGCTGTTGGTTTCGTCCTGAAATTTCACAAAAAGTTTATCCTGTCTGAAAATGGGAGATTTTTATTATTGTTTTATGATTTTTTAGTTGTTGTTGTTTTAGTAGTTTGTTTTTAATATAATGTTCTGCAGACGTTTCTTGTTTCCGCTGCAATGAAAATGGAAGAGAATTTTGTGGAAAACTTGGATGATTTATTTAATCTTGTCGTAAATCATAGGGTTCAGTAGTTTTTGTTTAAAATTAGGGATATATATTATAAAAACTGTATAGATCACTTTTATTGTGATGATGCGGGTGCTAATAACTTGTTGTTAAATGCTATAATATGCGTCGTCGTCGCCTTGAAGTCTCAACATTGTAATATTTTAAATTTAACACAGAAGGCGATTTGAGACGAATTGTGACCTAGCAGGTTGAACAAGAACGATGAAGGGAATATTGTAAGGATAATTTCTAGAGACCTAAAAATGAGGTTGATGAATCAATTGCCAATATGACGACGAAGAAGGCCAACTGTTTTTTCCATCCAGCCATATCTAAATTTTGGTCCATCAACTAAGCTGTTTAAACCGGTGTCCTAGAAGTCAAGCTCTTCAAGGCTGACGATTTGGTTCAGAGTCAGAAGTTAGCTTTAAAATGTTAAGTCAGGATGAGACTTTCTAAGCTGAGCCAGGTAATGAAAATCATCGCTTGACTCTGAGGATCCGAGCTGAAAAGGACGTACTCGTTAATTTGAACTGCAATAACCCTTCAAGAGTACCAGTGCATGTAAATTTTTTTTGACGATAGGAAATCCTTGTTCTTTCGGAATGAAAGCTTTTGCAAAAATAAACGTAAAATTAAAAATCTACTTACAATGGGGCCTGAGGGGTATTCATAGTTATAGTTTTTAACAGTTGCTATTAGTCCAATGCATTTATAAAATGTTATAAGGGTGACCCAAAAGTTTGTAACACCCGAACATTTTATTTTATTATACGAAGGGTGATTTATGAAAGATCAAAACGTTGATTTTTTACATTCACAAAATGTATCGTTTGGCCTCTATCTTGAATTTTGTTTGATTTTAGTTTTTATTAAATATCTCGGTTCCTAGAAAGCTCTATAAGAAAGTTTGTTAAAACAAAAAAAAATTTATAAAACAAAATTTTCTATATTTTATGTTAACAACACTTTTTCGATGTTTTTAATAATTAAAAAGTAACCCGAGAATACAATTTTTTTTTTATATTTTAAGTCTTTTCGAATTTAGCACATTTTCCAAAGAAAATTTAAAAAAAATCTAAGAAATGTTTTTCTATGTATATAACTTTTTTCTGAATTCCATCAAATGAAAAAGATATGAATAATTTTGTATTAACATTTTTATACAAAAAATTGAAGTACATGACTTTTTATGTGGTTCTCTATGCTTAATACCAATTTCAAGCATAATTGTTTCCATTTTTGTACCACTTATGACTTAATTGAGTAAATAGTCTTTAGTCTGACAGCGGTTTTCGTGATAAAGTTGACAAGTAACTGATAATTTTCTCCATTAAAGGTGCTTGCACCGTGTAAATACTAAGCTGAAATCATTTTGCAAATTAAAAAAAAAAAAAAACATAAGACAAGTAATCGATTTCCTCATTCTTTTCAGGCAATTTACCATCATATTCAGAACATCATTATATGATCTAGTAGAAACTTTTTAGCATTTTCAATTTATGTGACTAGATTTTTGGCAAAAATTTGATGAATTTGACAGTTGTATCGAGTAAATTTAGCACAAGGGTGAAAAAACACTGCATTAGTCAAAACGTTTATGATTCGTAAAGCTAGATAATGCGTAAAATCATTTGGTTTGTTGCCCTATTGGCACTGATTTTTTGGTTCATAAAACGAAATGAGTTCTTCGTTTTCTAACTCAGAATAAATCGTTTTGATTGATTTGGTGTACTTTTAGGCTTCAACTTCCTATGTTATCTTTAGAAAATATTTTACGGGCTAAACAGCTGCAAATCAAGCAATATCCTGCATTCAACACATTTCGTGATGCCGTTACTGTAAAGCTAACAGTAAGAACAAATGAGAACTCAAACTGTGTTCAACTAATTATAAGAAAGTAAAAACAAACAAAAATTCAAAATAAAGAAATTTTTACTACGCAGTGTTATATATGTGACAATTTTAACATCGTCGTGCAATGATTTCTAAGTTCTTTTGTTTTAATTCCCTAATTCATGTGAACAATTCAGAAAAGGTTATTATGACGTTTTGGGTCAAGTGAAGTTATTTAATTGAAAATTTCAGAGAAAACATCGCACAAAATATTACATTTGCCACAATTTATCAACGACTTACACCTAAACTGGCAAATTATTAAGCGATAAAATGTTAAGGTTGGAGGTTGTTGCCATTTTTCGAACAAAAAAACATAGGAAACAAAGAAAGACAAATTTGAAATTTTCAAACATATTTAACGACTAAGTAAGAATAATTTAGCTATAAACCATTCGGTTTAGGTAGTTTTTAACCCTTTTTGAGGGCTGTGCTTACCTGATGTCAAAATTGCAAGAAATTAAAAAAACGTAGAAAATATTGTAAAATAAATTTGAAATTGTCACAACCCATTCAAAATTAGTAAACGACAAATTATTTAGTCATAAACCATTCGGTTTAAGCTGTATCTCTTCTATTTTTAGATGATGCTTTGCTAACTTTGATATAAAGCTAACAAAGTACACAAAAAAACATAAAAAAAAACGTTACACGATTAATTTAAATTTTTCACAACTAACTAACGACTAACTAATGGCAAATTATTAAGCCATAGAACTTTAAGTAGAAGAATTTTTTCGGTTTTTTGAATTATGTCAAGTTGGGAAAGCACCCAAAAAAATATAGAAAACTTTTAACGAAAATTTCAAAACCGTCACAAATAATTAAAAATTAATTATAATGGCAAATTATTAAGCACTAAAATATGTGTTAAGTTTTAGATGTTTTTACCACTTTTCAAAAAAAAAAAACATAGAAAACATAGAACTGCAGATTCAAAATTATTACAATTAATTAAGGACATATTCCTTTTTCAATTCATGAGAGTTGCTTTCCTAACTTGATATCAAGTTAGCAAAACACCGTAAAACACAGACAAATCAAGCAACAAATTCAAAATTGTCGCAAGTAATTAACGACTAATTAACGAACAAAAATTATTATTATTTTTCGATTTGTCAAAGCTGCTTTGTTAATTTGACACTCATCTTTTAAGTCGTCTTCTATAACCTTGGTTTCAGAGAAAGGTACCTAAACTGATATCAATTGAAGAATGATTCAGGCCAATAGCTGTTTCTTTAAGCAATTGATTAGCAAGGCTGTCTCTGATGCGAAAAATTGCGAGTTTGCGAGTTTTTTTGTTTGTAAATCCATTTTTATATAAAATTTCGTGTGTTCACTATAGTGGAGAGTTTCACTATTTCGAGATTCAATAAATCGAGGGTCTACTGTATTCCTGAAGAATTTTTCATTTTAATGGATGAGTCAAAATTAACTGCATTTAATTATGTTGAATATTTTAGAAACTAAAAGGTTCTTGCCCATTTACTTGGCCTTATGTTCATTTTTTTGTAGGTACCCGTTTTTGATTGTTAACGATATGAGTGTCGTTCTGTTTATACAAAATATTTTTGATTGGTGCCAGTCGATTTTGCTTGCAAACGCATTTGATTTTTATGAACACATTTTCTGGCTTCTCAATATTTGTGTCGATTTTATTAGACCTAGTTCACAGGGCCCATTTTATTGAAGTATAAATCTTTGCGAATGGGCAGTGGCGTATCCATTCTACATAGAACCTTTCACACGACGACGTTTGTCGTTTGCCTTTTGGATTTACACTGCAAAAAAAAGTGCGGTACTTTGCCGTGTGAACCAAGGCTTACGCAAGGCCTTATCTAGGGGTGGGGTAGAGAGGCAACCGCATATGACATGACACGTTCCGTAAAAAGTGCCACAGATGAACTTATGTAGATAAAATTGTGCAGTTTATTATTGATTTTATATTGACCAAACTGAAATGATTTGGGTACGATATAATGTTTGAAAGCATCATCTGCGGTACAGCTGAACAGTAAAAAATCGAGTTGACGAACAAAATATATAAAAGCCAGGGGGCGTGATTGTAATCGTCAAATGTGTTTGCAAGTAAATTTACTGAATTTGACACAACTAATTCTTTGCAGACCAGACATTTTTGACGAAAGCAAAATCTTCGTCAAAGAACAGTGGTAATTTAACGAAACAATTGAGTTTTTTTCCGATAGCATGTCAGACAGGAATTTATGATTCGAGCTTGTGCTGATTTCGTGCAAAAATTCCAAGCCGAGCGTTGTAAATTTGCAAAGGCCACTTTCTAATAAATCTGATATTATTTTGCTCAGTTTTCTCTAATGTAAAACACAGTGTTAAGACCATATATCCTCATGTTTGCCATTTAAAACCTGCGCTAGATTATCTAGTTCTTCAACAAATTTGTTTCCAAAGTCATATCAACGATTTGTTTTAAGGTTTGAACAGTCGCAGAGCAGGTGTTTAATGGTTTTTATTCCTTCTACGTCCTGACAGCTCCTACAGAAATTGGGTGCGAATACACCCGGTCTGGGGGCCAATAACAAGTGCACAAGATAATCAACACTTTGTACGCTGCACACGGACAACACAGTGGGCTGTAATTCTTAAAAGATTTTAAATAATTTTTTTTTGATTCTCAATAACTCTTTTCGATTAAGAATTAAATAACAAAACTAGTTTGTAAAACAAATTTTTGACCACAAAATAAACTAGAAACCATCTTTTCGGTTGTTGATTTCGAACAACTGTCACGTCACGTCGGTGGAATTTAATCAATTATTCAACAGCTCCAAAGTCTTCTGCCATCTTGACTAAAATGTTCCTATTCTTTTGCGTATCTTGCAATAGAAGGTCACCATGTTGCCGACCGTGCCTTAGGGTGTGCCCAATCCATTGTCCCTTTCTCCTATGAATTATAATGACGATAGATTTTTAGCAGTTCTTCGATGGAGTCCTTGGTTGGAGATGGTGTTTGACCACCATCTAATATGTTTCAAAGAAATTGTTTCACTAAAGTTTCAGCATTTTTGTGACAGAGGCAGTCACTTTACATGTTAACCACCTATTTTACAGTACGAAATCAATTGGTCCTTGTACTGAAGACGTTGCTTCTCAAAACTTTTAACAGAATGCCGAAAGAAGTGCTTACTTTGCCAATATGGCAATAAACATCTTCATCTGTACTACTATCGTCCACGATAGCCGATAGCCTTGTGGAGAAGTACTCATGAGTTGATGAAAAAACTAATCTAGTACTATCAACTGCACATACTCCCATGTGTGAGTAGATACATTTTACATAAGGAAGCAGTTTGATTTGTTCTGTTCGAAAAAAGCAGGCAAAGTACTCATGAGTACTTTGCCACCTCCAAAGGAAAACGACTGATGTTGTGTGAAAGCAAACAAATACCACCCACGTAGTCGAAATACTGCAAAAAGCACAACATACTTCATCGTATTCCTCGTGATTGTTTAGCTAGAGCTTAATGAAGAACATGTCCAATAACAATCAGAAATAACAACGGTGAGAGTAAATACCCCTGAAGACCTCCACTATGGTTTTGTAAAGTCAGTAGATACCTTTTCGTTGTTACAGACTTGATAAGCTGCATCCTCGTTGGTAGCCTTGATAATAGAATCAAGTTTCTTGGTATACCTCACTTCTAGTGAGAAAACCTCCATTTTCGTCCATGCACCACCATTGGAAGCGTGTTCTGTCAACTTCCAATTGTTTTTGCCCTGTGGAGGCAAACTCACCTTAGTGGAGCGAGGTTCTTTTTATCATATCAAAAGTGTAACAATTCACTAATGATTCACCGCGAATTTGGTACAACCACAAGCACTACGGCACTCCTCCTCAAAGGAGCCAAACCAAATCAAAAGAGGGCTGTGCTGGAATAGCAGGGTCAACTTGTGATCCCGTAGTACCTTAATTGACTATTTTCAGTTCTGCTTTGCAAAGGTCAACAATTACTAGAATTATGGATATTTTCATATCCAATTTCGCTCACTACGAGCAATGATTGCAGCTTTTGATTAGTCTTTGCTTCTTTCTTTCGAACCCACAGTGAAGCGGGAACGGTAACCCTTGGTATGATTTTTAAAACAACTACCAGGATTGATGATAACAGTTTGCTTAATCTTACCAACATAAACTTACTGTGTTTCAGTAGACGCGAGTTGGATATCTCAGGCGGATAGTTAAAATCAGTCCATTGAAACAAGTTCATCATGATCTGGTTAGTAACCTCATTGATACCAACAAGCATCCAGTCGCAATTTCATAGATGCGTTGCCCAGGTCCCCATCCGAGAAGGTACACAGTTTGGCAACTTTTGGTTCATTTTTGATAATCAGACTACATCGGTCCTTCTGCAGAAAAACCAATGAGTACTGATCATCACCGTGTCCCAATTCGGCACCTCTGTGTATTTCGAACAGAACCATGATTTTCAAAATAAATTTGCACAATTCGGAAGCGTTGTTCAGGCATCTGTAAATCACTTGACAGCTGAGAAAATGGCCGCCAATTAAAATGGTGTTGCCAACTTAAAGTTCTATATCTCTAATAAAAAACACTATATTATTTTCGGGGAAATTTGTGGAACTGACTTTATTTTTTATTTATTGTTTTTTAGAGACTTGATTGCTGATGTTATGTCAGCTAAACTGGGTAGGATGAAAAAATAAAGACAATACAATATTAAATATTTGTCAAATGATTAAAAAAAGATTAAAATGATGAATTTTCGGAGAGTGGAAGTGCGACCTGAGCCACATAGATAGGGTGTGATTTAAGTCCGTTAGAAAGTTAACTGTGAATTTTTCTGAAGTATTAGGTTTATGGCAATAAGCCGCAATCAACATAACGTCATATTGCTCGAATTAAGCCGGATCTATGCCACAAAGTCATTGAAAATTAGACGCCTCTATGGCAAAGCTCCTGAGGACATATAAAAGATGTATATTCCATATGGCTACATTACTTTATAACAAGAGAAATAATTTTGTTGATACCTTCCCCACAGTTTGTTTTATTTGATTTCATCATAAGCCCGTGCTTATTGGAAAACCCTTTATTATAAAATCATAATGTGTACCCCTATTAAAGTCAGCCAACTCACTTGCTTCTTCCGTTTTCCAACTTGAACAAAATCTGAAACTGAAGTTCGGAATGATTTTCTTTCAAATTTATTTCAAAATAAATAATTTAACAATTTTCATTAAAAATTTTCAATTCCCGCAAAAAAAAACCTAAATTAAACACTACATTAAGCAATTAAGCCATTAAATGGAAAACATTTTGACTTCAAACAAACGTCGTTAGAAACACTTTCCGATAACATTAATTTTTTTTTTTTTGTATTTTGCGTTGTCGTCGGCGGATATGCGACGTCGTCGTTATTATTTTCATCAGACTATGTATCTGTAAATGTATGTAATGTTGTGTATGTAAATTTTATCCGTTAAATAAGCAAGTACCTACATATATACACATACACATCACAAATACGCGATGCGTATAGAAAGTTAGAGCCCCTTAAGGCACCACACAAAGACGAAATTAATAGACGGATTGGTTATGCAATGTAATTATACGCAGGGATGTTCTGCCATTTAATGTCCTCTTCTTCCTTCCTTCTTTATCCTGGGATTATCCAACCTAATAAAATTCAAAAAGGTACTGAGCGTGTTTGTTTTGTTATGTAAATATTTATACGTACAATGTATGTATGTAGGTACATCTCTCCAAGTTGATAAATTTTAATGAGCATTAATGGTACATACGTAAAGCTAACAAGGACATTCCCGTATATAGTCTCGAGTATCCGCATCTGCATAGAGCCCTGCCTGACGCTCAATTGGAAAAAAGGGTTATTCCCATGATGTGAGGAATAAAGTTTTTTATATCATCTCGTTTCTCGTATTTATGCAGTATTGCGCCTTTTGGTGCGACATTATGACGATGGCAAAGTAGGTGCAAAATTAAGTTTATTTGAATTATGAATGAAATATTTCCAAAGAATCTTCTTAGGATACCTATAGAGGTATATTAACCTACATATACTACATCATATTGGGTACCGTTTCAGGCAGAAATTTAAAATCCTACTTTTTGCTCACCTATGGCTTGCCCCCAAAGCATAGTTGAAATATTAATTTATTCTTTACTTATATATCAAAGTTCTTGTGTCGTTACCTCTGACGAAGGTATAGAGAAGGGTTGTTAGGGACGTTAGATGTCATATCTTCTATATAAAGATATCGTAGAAAATCCTAGAAGTAAAACTTTTTAATTTAAAGAAAACTTGTTCAGTCTTGTGTATGATAGAGGACTGGCATGTAGGTTGAGATAAAGGATAGATAAATTCATGAAAAAATAGGTTTTCCATAAAATCGAACAACCCAATATATAGGTTAACTTATCTGCGTAACGTTCTTTAAGCTTATGGGATTAACATTTTTTTTGCTTTAGGATCTCGTTCTACATTGAAAAGTAAGAAAATCTATTGGATTATCTATTCCGTTGATAAAAAATTGTTGTATTAGAAAAAAAATAAAGGCTCCTTTAAAACATGTATTCTCTACTGGGTAAGTATAACATTTAATTTTACTGATGGTTTTTATTTAAATATTTTAAACTATTTTCAAGAAAAAAAAAGTTTTAATTTATTCAAAAGTATTCAAAGAACACTGTAGAGAGTTTTTTTTTGTTCATCGTGTCTGTATATTATATTTATAGTCTTAGAAAGTTTTTGTAGAGTTTATGCAAGTTAGTTTGAGTGCACAGTTGGTGGTAAATTAATGGCGGCAACATTGCGAAAACAAAAGAATTAGTGTTAAGAGTAAATATTATATAAGATTTAATATTTCTTATCTGAGAATAAACAAGGAAACAAAACGTATTAAGATTGTACTCATTAAATATTAAGTTTTTGTAATTCAATTTCTAGAAAATTACTCATTCAGGACCAAACAATAATTTTGAAAAAAAAAAAAAAAATGCAAAACATTATAAGATTTTCTCTTTAGCGTATTTTTAATCTACCTCTAAACTGTGAGAAATTTGCAAGTACAAGAACGTTAGCATTAACTAACACATTTTTTTTTAAATGGTGACAAATCTGGTGTAACTAACTACAGGCCAATCTCTAAACCCTAGCCTGACCTCAACTCTTTTTACAAAATCATTAGGGTACATTCCTAAATGTTGTTTAAGCTGTTGCTAGGCATAACTGGGAATATCTCATAGGAACTCTGTCATGTAAATTCCAAATTTGACTAGCAAAAGCTAAAACAATATTTGGGAATATGCCTCATTATTTTAAGTGAATAAATCTTGAGTTCCAAAGGAAAGTTACTTAGGGCCAGTAGCGGATCTAGTATTTGAATGTGGGGGCGGGCTTAAGCCTATTTTATTTTTTAATTCTATGATAAATTGTTTCTTGACAAATATTTCTTGATTTCGATTTTCATTTTATTAAAGTAAAGTTCACCTAAATCTCATGATAAAAATAAGCTATTAAAAAATCGCTCGACAATAATACGGCGGATAATTATATTTCGTGCGCTAATTTTTAACAGATAGGTATCTAAGTAATGATTTTTAATTTCTAGATGGATAGGCTAGATGCCTATAGCTGTACAATAAAATTTTTTTTTTAATTGTGGGTTATAAAACGAGAAGGAACGATCTGAGAGTATAGTTAGATGTAGATGAGAAACAAATCGTACAGAAGGGGGGTCTATTTCCCCCCGTTTAGGCATGAGGGGTAATTCTCTAAAAAAAATTGGCTCAAAACAGAAAAAAAGAGGCTGGGTGCGCCCACACTGGTAAATTCCCATTGGTGCCCTCGGAAGGCCCGATGTTATTTTATTTTCAAAAAATTGCATTTTAAAGATCTTCAAAAAAGTTCTTAGATATTCAATATGCAATCAAGTGAGAAGAATAAAACCAACTCAAAGCCATTATCATTAGTTATTCACAAGATATTTGAGAAGAAAAAAGTTTAACAATTTTTGGTATAGTTTATAGTAGTTTTTTCACTTAAAAAAAAAACAATGTTTGTTGAAATATTTAACAAAACCAATCATATATCAATTAAGAACTAGTGTAGGGAATTTAATTAATCCGAAGCCAATACCATTTTGTGTGATCGCAGGATATTTGGGAGAATAAAAATTGAACGATTTTGGTACAGTTTCTTGTTTTTTTTTTCTTGTGGATTTTTTTTACAAATCCTATTAATTATTAATTATAAACAAGCCTGTAAAATTAAATTAACCCAAAGCCAACATCATTGTTTGTTCTCAAGATATTTCAGACGAAAAATTATTTTCAACAATTATTGGTAAAGTTGCTTATAGATTTTTGCGTTTAAAAAAAACTGTTTGCTGGATTATTTGAAAAACCCTATCAAATATCAGTTATTAACTAATATGTAGGATTAAATCAACCGAGATCCAATATCGTTGTTTGTTCTCAAGATATTTGAGGCAAAAAAAAAATTCAACCCTTTTTGGTAAAACTTCTTGCAGTTTTTATTGCTTTAAAAATAATTCAATGTTAATTCTATGTTCTTAAAAATTTAACCAATTCTTATCAGTAAATTAGTGCATAAAAAACGAATTACCTCAAAGCCAAAATCTTTTTGTGTTCTCAAGATATTTGAGAAAAAACATTTTTTTTTCAAAAATTTTTAGCCACTTTTTTTTATTAAAATAAAAAAACACAAGTTGACATGTTTTTATAATCTTAGCAATTCTTTGTTCAGTATTAATATGCGTAAAATAAAATCAACTAGAAGCCGCTAGCATGATTTGTTTTTGAGATATACGAGACTAAAGAAACTTAACAACGGGTTTTTTAAATTGCTAGTAAAAAAACTGCTCATTGAATTTTTTTGAAAGTCCTTTCTGCATGTATTGAAACTTCTATCTAAAAAATAAAATTTATTTGAAGTTGATATCTTCATTCGTTCTTGAGATATGGTGAACAAAAAAAGTGAAGGAACGTACGAACGTACGTAAAGACACAGACATCTCTCTAAAAATGATGGATTCCGATTCTAGGGAGCTCAAAACTTGAAGATATGTCAAAATTTTCGATTCGACAAATCGGACCAATTACAATAACTTCCAATGGGAAGTTAAAAATATTTAACAGAAACGGGAATACTTACAATGCCACGCCTTAGCTTTTTTTAAAGCCACAATTACATTCAATAATATGGTACCAAAATAAAATTTTTATTTTAAATAGTTTTGAAAAAAACAATTTTAATCTAACGAAATTATATTTTTTGAAATGCATATGAAATTTGGGTTTGCAGTTACAGTTGGATAAAAAAATGATTTCTAAAAGAAATGTATTTACTATTAACTCATGTCATGATTCTTGGCTCAAATTTTTATACACACATATATTGTCATAACTTTAAAACTTGTTTTCTGTAATAGATAATACTATGAACCAATTTTTTTTTTCAAAAACTTAATGCAAAAACAATGTCATTAAAATAATGGCTGCACATTGCTACTCAATGACTTTTATAATTTTGGTATTTAACATCGTCTGTTCGAAAATTTTGATTAACGTGCACTTGTCACTTGTCAATCGAAAACAGTTTCTAAGCTCCACTTTAATCGAATCGTTATTTCTGAAGTTTAAGCAAATTTTGATGTTTTATGTTCATCACTACATGGCACTTCCCTATTAAAATCGAATATAACATGGTATTTATAGCTCATACATAGATCTGTTTGTTTTTAAATTTTAAGTACATTTTCAAATTTTGTTATTCAGCACCACAATAACTTTTAAGCGATGACAGAATAAACAGAACCGGGAGAACTCAACTCATTCTCCTATACAAGTATCAGGTTTTTATGACTGTCTCTTAAAAGCTCCTCGAAGAAGCTAAAGGACCTCTCTTCTTGTACAAAAACGAGAAGAACCTATAAAATTCTCTACATCATTTATCTAAACATTTTCGGGAAATATGGCATTGACATTTGACACATCACCATTTCTTACAACGTTTATTTACTCAACAGTTTTAAGACCTGTATCTGCATTTAAAACAACTGTGAACTTTTTCAACATTTCATTAGCAATCAGCGGCCCTTGGCTTTTTCCAATTTTGTATTTAAATCAAAAGCACTTGATATTATTTGAAGAAAATACTCGTAATAGCTTTGTTTCAAAGCATTCAATGAAATTTTCTCAGAAAAAAGATAATTACCAAAACAGAATGTGAAACAATTTTGTACCACTTTTGGCAAGAATTTTCTTATAAATTCATCAAAGATCTGACCTTCTACAATTTAGCATTTGGCAAACAAAGGAATTTCTGATAAAATAAATTTCTCAAAGATAATTTTTTAGAAAGAGGAAATGTTTTATACTCCCTGAAAAGCACTCTCTTCTGACCGAATTCCCACGCCTGGTGGTGTTGGACTCTCATGCGGAAGCTCTTGGTTCGATTCCCAGCCGCTACCACCTCAAATGAAATGTTTTTTCCGAGCTGTAAAAACAGCTATAAGAAGAGCCAGGGTATAATGCCTTCGTTATAAAAAGCAAAGTTTTGTAGTCAGATCGAGAATAGCGAGATCAATTGTTGCATTTACATTTAAAATGCGCTTTTTGTTGATGGTTAAATTTTATTTATTTCTTAAAAATTATGTGTATTATAAATATTTTAGGGGGTTAGTTTACTTGAGACACCTTTATTGCTTTAAATGATGCAAAAAACAAATTTGTATCATTAAAAAAAAGTTTAAGTAAATGTCGATATTTTGAATATGGAGTACCTCAGGGATCTGTTTATGGTACTTTACTTCTTTTTAATTGAATTTAAATGAATTATTTGTTCACTCATTGGTTTCGAATTTTAGATTTGCTCAAATTTTGGTTTAGTTTAATTATTTTTGGAAGACCAAGAATCCCTCTGAGAATCTGGTTGACAAAGCATAAATTATTATTCGTGAGAATAAAAAAGCTTTTCTGGCATATCTACCTATTGAAAAAATATTCTATTCCAAAAGTGAAAATTCAATGTCTGCAATTATTTTCATATCAAAAGGAGATTAGTTTCTTGTTTTAGTTTTCCATTTTGTAAGTTTTTTTCTGTTTGTTTTTCATTAAAATTTGAAGGATATCACTTTGTGTGCGTTCATTGTTAAATTCTTTTTTAAATAAAATTTTTCACAACACTTCAAAGAACCTTGTGTAATTTAATTCTCTAAAACATAATACATCTGTTTTGTCAGCTTCAGTCTGGTTAGTGACATTTTTTCAAATCTTATCTCACATAAATGATGACAAAAACCACAATGGTTTTTCAACTTCCTCCTTCCTTACTCTATAACCACTAGCTCTGCCCACATGTCATCATGCAAAGACTTAAATCTCCGAACCTATCAAGCCAAACAATGTCCACTCTCCATTTAGTTTGTCAACGATAATTTCTTTTATTTTTTATTTTGTTTTTCCATTCCACATTCCTTGGTATTGTGTTTTTACTTTTTGAGGAAATGAATACACTTTCCCTAGCCAACGAATTCCCATGACATAACAATACCCAAATGGTGCTATGATGATCTGCTTTCTTCTCTAGTCAACTGAAGTAACCCTTTTTTTTTTACTCACAGAACGACAATGAAAATTCTTTGCATTTTACATATGTTTTTTGTTACTTTTTTTTTGGTGACATTTTACTTAATAAAAAAAACAAAAATTCAAAACAATTTTTATCGAGTTCCAATTTGTGTCCGACAGCTTGAAATGAAATTGGCCAAATGAACCAACCTATTCTTTTGCGGGTTGGATGATTTTCTGTGTATTTTAACGTTTTTAAAGGTCCTTTTTGGTATTAATAAAATATTTTTGTGTACATTTTTTTTCTTCTGTTGTTCCTTGTTCAAAATATGAAAAATCGGTTTTCAAGAATGAACTCTGGTATATAGCTAGTGACCTTGTAAAGAATATTTGGGATTCATTGAATGAGGTTTTTATTTTCCTTGTCAGAAAATATATATGATAAGAGGATTCTCTTGTAGGGTTTTGTTTTTTTTTTTTTTTTATTATTTTTTGAATCGAACACAAAAAAAAAATGGGAATTTACCACACAAGGATAACAAGGAAAATTGAAGAGATAACAAAAAAGGACCTGAAAAGTTAAATTCACAAAGTGATTTCATAATTTCTTATTTATTAAATTTGGAAAAGGTATTCCTACGCATAAAGTATAAGCTATGTAAGGGAAGCGATATATGGAGGTACACCACGTTTATACAAGTTACAAGCCAAGAAGGTGTTTCATCTTCTTTTAATGTTATTTAAGTGAAAAATGTGTCCTGTGTATTATTTTCTTGTGGTGGCTTCAGAAATGATGGTAATGGAATAAAAAATAAAATATTCAACATACAATGTGTATGGTTGATGTAGAAATCCCGACCTGATATAAAAAGGATATTGAATTATTTAAGAAGTCCCTACTGAGTAGGTACCTTACCTACATATCTATATATAAAGTATATACCAATGATCCAGATCGGGGAATAGACAATGTTTATAGAGGATTATTTTGTTGATTTTCAAGGATAATCTTTGGTGAATGTCTTCTTTCCTTTGTTGAGGCAAGGAAATTATCCCGATACTTAAGCTTTGTATAGGGGTTTATATTATTTCAAAAGGGAACGAAAGAATTTGTATCATGTTCTCAGGCAGTTATTTAATTTGGATTAGGAGTGTATGAATATGTATGTATAAAGTCTTGAACCTAAGAAATCTCTCAGCCTAATTTAACTTTTAGATCTCTCGAACAACATCAAAAGCCTTTTTTGATTGATTAAAAATCAATAATTTAAACAGTATTTTTGTTAGTCCTTGGTTTGGTGAATAAATTTCGAGGTTCTTCGCTGGATTTTGATTAATCTTCATCAAATCAGTTTCTGATCTCATAGAAAGAATTTATTTTTTTCGAATACACAGTTACATATATTATCTTATTTGAAAGTGAAACTAATTTAGAGGAAAAATGGATTTGATATTTTGATTTGAAAAAAAAAGAATGTAAATGCTTTGCCCGCAGCTCCTTTTTTTAATTTAATTTTTTTTTTGTCTTCAATTTTATTAAAATTCTGTTAAATAGGCGAAAATTCATAAAAATTGGCCTACTTATTAAAATCTTATAACTACTTACTTAATGGCTCCATTCGGGTGTTCTTAGTTCCTTTTGGATTTAGAGCAAACATTATAGATTGATTATATTATATTAAAGTATCTTTTAGTATTTAGACAAACATTTTAGACATCTCTTTCCAATAAAAAGTTATTGTCGTAAAACTGTGTTTTTTTTAGCTTTAACCTCGCTCTTCTGAAAGCTTAAACTCTTGTCTTTCACTTAATCTTTTAATCAAGTTATATTTTCAGAAATTTTTGAAAAAGATAAATGAAAATAAAGAATAAAATTTGTAAAAATAAATGAATTTGGTGGTGCAACAGCTCGTAGAGAACCAGGGCCTAGTGACTTACAACTCCCTCTACAAATATACCTGTAAGCGTGTTGTTGGCAGGAATGAAGGGAACCTACAACTTATTGCCGAATCTGAAATAAATTAAATATAATAAAATAAATAAAAAGAAAACACTAAGATTTCTAAATTTAAATTTTTTTTAAATTTAAATTTAAATTCCAAATTATTATCACAACTTTTATTATTTTTTATTTTAATATCTAGCGACGCGTTTCGGAGTGTATGTATATCTCCATCGTCGGGCTAAGAACTTAATTTAATATTGGTGTTCCTTGTCAAAGCCAATGTCTCTTCTTGTGATGTTGTATAGAGTTTTGCTATTATGTGGTGTCGCGTCGCTAGATATTGAAATAAAAAATAATAAAAGTTGTGATTGGAATTTGGAATTTAAATTTGAATTACTAATACTAATTTAGAAATCTTAGTGTTTTCTTCTTATTTATTTTATTGTTTTTAATTTATTTATATACTAACAGCACAACTATAAACTGGAAAGTACATAGTGTTGTTTCCGCACTCCCCTACATGTTTTTTTTTTACTTCTTTTTAACCAAAAATAACTATTGGTACGTGCCATATATTTTTTTTTACAATGTCATATAATCGTATTTTTGCAAATTTTTGCATGTTGCGTCATAAAATTTTAGTCGCAACCCTCAGATTCGGATTCTGCAACCCCGAAAACATAACACAGGGGCAAAATCAAAGCTACCCCACAATTTGCATAGTAAAAATACAATATGACTGCACTATATACAGAAGCTTCTCAGCAATGTTAATAGTTTCTCTTGCCAAAACTTTCAAAAAAACTTGTTTGAATTTTTAAAAAAATGTTCAAGAGTATTTTTTTTTAATCAAATATTAATGATAACTTAATGGTCGATTTTTGTAAGACTGGATATTTGAATTTTGAGAAAAAAAATTTACTTTTATGAAAAAATTACAGTAGGTACCCTCAATACAAATGTTAAACAACCGTAACGAAAATATTCTTTTTCTTAAAAATGGCTCCTACGATTTTTATTAAACTTTTTCTGTGTGTTAAAATTAATGCGATATGTATAAACTATAAAAATTACAAATAGCAACTATTAATAGTACTTCTTAAAAACGTTTTTTGTTTTTAATTTTGAATTTTCTCAATATCCGCTGAACAGATTTAGATTATTTTTCTTTTATACAAATTTAAAATAAGATTAAAAATATTACGTATCAAAATTTTCAAAAAATATGTTTTTAAATTATTAAAAAAAAGTTTATTCTTTTTTTGAAAATTCGATATCTGAAAAATGGGTTAAATTTTTTTTTGAAATTTTGTTTTGTATGTAAATAGATAACATTTTCCTTAAAATGTTTTAAGAATTTTATATATAAAAACAATTTTTTAAGAAAACCGCTCCAACTATTTTAAATTTTTTTTCCATACATATTGATTCAAGAACTAAGATGGCCTTCTTTTTTTTCATTTAGAACTCTCAAAAATGTTATTTTAGATTATTTAAATATCGTTTTTCATGCTTTTATACGTTTTTCTCTCATATTTTCCATGTCCCTATATACAATGTTCTTCACCACTCAGCTGCACCTTGAACATTAGAGCGATCTCATTATTGGCTGAATGGATTTTGATTTAATTTTGTATAAAAAATCTTAATAAGATCTTGTTTCTACACCCAAAAAAAAATTGTTGTAAAAATGTTGAAAACCGCTGTAGATTGGACTGCATTAACTGTCATAATCGACCCGACATCCAATGTTTTCAATTTTATAGAGGTATGGTTGATGATTTCAAAACCTAATGGTGAAAATTACAACATCTGTTGTAGATCTTACAACTAGAAAAGTTTTGAACTCAAAAACATTCATTGTTGAAACTACAGACCTTTGTTGTATTATTCACAACGTTTTGCTGTCGAAATGTAATTTGTGCCGTTAAACCTACAGCTCGATTTGTTGAAACTACAGGCTTTTGTTGTTCTATTCACAACGTAAAGTTGTCAAAATGCAATTTGTAACGTGAAACCTACAATTCCGATTTGAAGAAACTACAAGCTATTTTCTGTGGTATTGACAATTTCCTTGTCAAAATGTAATTTTTATCGTCGATCCAACAGCTCAATTTGCCAAAACTGCACTCTACATTTGTTGTTTTACTAACAACATTTTGTGGCTAATTTGTAGAAACTACATAATAAGCATGTTCAGGAAAATAAGATCTCAGAGCCCTCAGCAGTCTCAGTTCCGTGAACAGGATTCCTCAGAAAAATTTCTGTCAAATTACAGAGGAGTGATATTGGATTCGCTTGCTCACTTAATGACGGATAAAACTTAAAATTTTAAAACTTAAATTTTTAAATTTTTCTTACACAAAAATAAAAAACAATTATTTCTAAGAACTTTTGTTCCATCAATTAATGTATTTACAATTACGATGAATAAGTGAATTTGAGAGCTTATTATCTAATATTTAAAGTTATATAATCTTTAAGTATTTGCGATAAAATTACTACAATACCACACAAATAAAATAAAAACACAAAAGACCTTAAAATACTTAATGATTGGTATTTTATTAACAATTAAAAAAGGTCACGAAAAAGAATATAACTTTCAATATTAATTTGGAACAAAATTTTCTTTAAACCGAAGAACTTTATACTTCAACGCTTTGTTATAGAATGAAAGGAAACAAGAAAAACACTCTGAAAACCGTACAAATATTCTAGCTATGTATGTATGTTGATTGTTAAATAAGCTGTCACATCCACTTTTCAACATTCCACAAGTTTTGACGTAAATTGTACAGATTTTTGTACTGTTATCATTTTGGTTGTAGATTTAACAATTTTTCAAAGTTGATTTTAAATCTGTAGATTTGACAAAGTAAATTGACAATGCACTGTTAATTTTACAACAAAAAATTATGATAATTTTGACAGTTATATTGCAAAAAAGAAAGTAAATGCTGCTGAACATGCAATTTATTGTGAATGTGAACCCATTTTCTGTTAAATACACAATTTCGCAATTAATTGTTAATTTGACTGCCACAGTTTGTAAAATTTACAGCGAAGATTTTTTGGGTGTAATACTGCATAATGCACATATGTATGTATTATAAGTGTTTTCAAACACAGACATTTTTGAATTTTTAAAAAAGGCTTCAAATTTTTTTTTTTTTTTGAAAATTCGATATTCCAAAAATGGGTTAACAATTACTTTGAAGTTTTATTTAATGTGTAAATAAATCAATACTTAAAATATGCTTACCATATTTGTTTCCAAAAAATGTTCTAAAAATCTGTTTTTATTAGTAAAAAAAAAATGTTTTAAAAAACCACTGCAAAGATTAAAATTTCTTTCATAATTACTATCGAGCATCACAAATTTCAGGGTTTTTGACAGCTGTTCGAGTTTGGCTTGAGGGTTCTAATTTTTTTTAATGTTCTTGGGTCTAACTTTTTTAAACAAATGAACATCATTACTCTCTCATAAATGTAGGTTTGTTTTAAAATAATTATATTTTTTTCCTACTTTGGACCATTGCTACAGTCTTTTCCTTGAATTTATACTTTTATGGGTATCCTAAAACTTTGGCTTGGAGTCGCTAGTCACTGCACTGTATACAATTTTTTTTAAACTAGCAGCCTCGTGAATATAAGACCAAGAACGTTTGACCCAGTCGTGCATTTTAGTAGACAAAATTATAACCTATTTAGGTAGTGAGCATAATATATTTGTTGACAACTTCGTCATTTTTCGGATTTTGTATAGTCTGACGAAATTTTTTTGAAATTATAACACTTAGAAAAGAAAATTATGTAAAAACTTTGTCGATGGTTGTTAAACATACTTCGTTAATGAGTAAAAGGTAGATATACGCTAAAAACCAAAACTTTCGTCATTTTACCCTTTTTTGAAATTATGATATTTTCTACGTGATAATTGGGGAAGACAAATTGCTTCAACTTTTTCTTTAGGAAATTTTCTTGATTTACAAGTTTTGCATTAAATATTTTTGAATTTCGATGTCGTTTACTGTTATATGCGAAAATCCAATTTGCATATTTTTTTCATACACGATTTGGCAAGGGACTTTTCCGTGTAGCTTGCGTAAAAATAAATAAAATTGCATATGAAAATTTTTACTTGCATTTATAGTTACCTTAAATTTATTTTGTCTTCAACATTTTTCCCTTGGCTCAAAGCCCTCGGATTGGGGTTGTCCAATTAAAAAAGCTCCAATGAGACCATGCATTTTCATTTGATTATAAATCGTTTGGAAACTTAAATGACTTTATAATGACATCATAATTCCAAGAAAAAAATTCGTACGTTGTACATACATAAGTGATTTCTCATCTAAATCATCTAAATTTATTAACAAGTATTATCTTGACCCAGAAAACTATCAAAACTTTGGATAATCCTTACAAATTAAATATTAACAAAGTATTTCATTTCCAAGCGAAAATACTCTCTCTCTCTCTCCCTCTGTTGGTAGTAGGTAGGTAGTAAAGCAGCAATAAATATTCGAAACCCCTTGAGTTCAACAACGAATAAATTCTCGAATTCTTCTTGTGCACTTCAGCATCATTGTTATATTATTTTTGTATACCTACCTACTTTCAATGAGATTTTCCTAGCGCGCTTGCATTACATCGGTTACATAACTGCTCCACTTAGAAATGCAATTAAAATTTTCTACGCTCTGTAACATTAATGCTAAGGATGATCATCAATTTCACAATGAGCTATCACTACCTTATACATTTTATAGAAAAGCATCTAGAGAAGAGAAAAAATCATAAGTTATAAGAAGAAGAGGAGTTTCCAAATTCTGAATGTTCTTCTTCTTTTTCTTCACATTGGAAGCATTCCAAGAGTGCACACCAAAGCCATTAGCACCCTTCAGACAATGCTTAAGCCACCAAAGAGGAAAGACATGGAAAACACACAAAATTTTCTTCATCTTCATCGTTGAGTCGTCCTTGGGCGCAGCAAGTAAGGATTTTCTCACACTCAGCGCATTTTCTAGGGCGCATATAAGACCATAATGAAAAGCACACATTTATATAAGGAAACGTTTTCAACACGAAAGAGAAAGTTTTTTTTTCTTCTTCATTTTAAGTACATTTACAAGTACTATGATGATGACATGGCCCGTTTGGTTGTGGAGCCGCCACCGCCATGCCGCCGATTGGGGCAAGCACACACAAAAAAAAAAAGAATCAACCGCCATCGCCACTTGCATTTATCTAGGCAGCTTATTCAACTCCACTTTGCAGCACCATTTGCTCATTTTCAACAAGGAAACCTGCAAAAAATATATCTGCAAAAAAAAAAAAATAATAAGAGAAAGTAAGAGAAAAAGCATGAAGACACATTTTTGCACTTCATAAATAGGTCGACAGCACGCTCGTATAGCCCTTATGCGCGCGGTCCTTGTTGTATATTCTTTAAGGAAGTTCCAAGTAAATTCATACTGAAGTAAGGTCCTTTTCTATGAAGAGCTGAAGATGGCTGCCAAAGCCGTTGTCGGTTGTCCCGCGCACAAAGCTAAAAGGATTAACTTCAATTGTAGTCTCCATACCACTGAAGAGCAACGTTAAAGGGTTTTAAAAGAATTCACAAATTGCTCGCTGAGTGGTTAACCTCAAAGGGCCATACCCTACATCTATAATCAAAAGAGTTTTTTTTTTCTTTTGAAGATTGAATAAAGCGCACTCTACTCCTACTATACATTATATGTATGCATTGTGGAGAATAAAAGGCGAGTTAAGATACTTTTAACATTAAAGAAGAAACTGAGGACTGCAGCAACTATTTACTGTATGCCACAGAAGACGTATTTTTCAAGGACTCCTTTCAACGGAAGTGACAATTTTTGTAACCTTTTACTTATTTCAAAAGAATTCTTTTCTATTCTATTTCCGGTCAAAGATGCATTATGGTTCTAATATATTCTTGAATTAATTATTTTTTTTTTTTTGAAAAGAAAATCCGTATTCGTGTACTTCTTAAAACTACGAATTTTTACTGACTTCGCTAGAAGTTTTTCGCGAATCTCGAGTATTAAAGCTCATACAGAAAAATAAAATTGTATCTAAATTCACAGCCTTGAGAAAAGTACACCAACAGATATATTCTTCCTTCAGGAATTCAAATTCAATTTAAAATTTTTAATGGACAGCCAAGCCGCTATCAAATCAATAGCCAGTGAGGCTATAAGATCCAAAACAATGGCAAAATATGCCTAGGCATACAAAATAAAATTTGAAACACTAACCAAGTCTGCTGGGTTCCTGGGCATGGCCATGGCCATGGAATGATATAACAGGTGAACTGGCAAGTAAGGGGTCAGTATCATATAGGAACAGTAGTAGCCAACTAGATATGAGACTAGACTAGAAAATGAAAATAGACCAAATAACGGTAGAGCAAATCAATAACTTCTGAATGATTCAGAAGTTATTAAAAAAGTCCCTCACACAAATCAAGTTTGGTCGCTTTTTGAAAACTTTACGACTTATCGTGGAAAAACTAATTCAACAAATCGAGGTAAATTTTTTTCTACTGACAATTTTATTGTTACGGTTACAAAAATTATCTTTACTTGTAATTGTTGACTTGTTGTTCTATGTTGTAAGCCCTTGTAGGTAAGACTATCCATTTTCAGGTTGCATTTTTCCTATTTGAAATTTTCTTAGGCTAAACAAAAGGATTATTATAATGATAAAGCGGCATTTGAGTAGAGTGACGCCCACAATCCAATTAGATTTAAACTGCCCTCCAGAGATCAGATTAAGCTGTTAAATCTAGATTAAAATTTATTTTCATATTATTCGGTTTTTATTGATATTTCAAGTTGTGATAATATCAAACCGAAAATTTATCAAGTCGAGTTTAAGCAAACATTTGGGATTTTTTGTATGACTTGTTTTGGCAAATTGAGTTGCCTAAGTGGATTTGATGTGAAAACGAAGGCAGCGACTACATCTCTCTGATCTGTCGCCATGATCGTCGAAACATAGTAGAACTCGGAGCTTAAGTTTTGCTATCCCATCAGTAATATATCGTATATAAAAAACGAATACTTGATACCCGCCATCGAAAAATGGTATGAATAATAAATTTAAGAACTCGTACCTACCTATTCATTTTCTACATTGTGCAACCTGATTTCAGAGGACCTCAGTAGTAAGCATATTGGAAGGGTTAAAAAAAGATTCAGGACCGAGTCCCAAATAAAACAACTTTTTTGCCTTCGCTTCGGGCAAAAGAGCTACCCACCTCAAAAAAAATGATCTTGTTTTTAATGAGGCCCTAGAAAGTTTAACTTTGAAGCTACTAAGGGTTTAGCAAAGGTAACTATCAATGTTTTCTAAGGCCTTGCCAATAAGTTTTTGATGGGATAAAAGCACTCATCCAACAAGTTTTTTCTAGCTAGGCTGTCACTTGTATTTAACAAGTTTTCCTTATCAAGATTTTCCCCACCGAAACTTTTTCAAAGCCCGTACAAGACTTGACAAAAACTTGACATTTTTCCAGGCGGGAAGTAATTGGCAAGGACTATGTTAGCCCCTTGTTAAATACTCTCTAGTGCCTGGTCGAAAACCAGGTTGTTTTTCCGATCGGGTGATTGTAGTAATTTAAAAAGTATATTTGAAAATATGATAATTGTTTTAAATACCTGATTTCGGTTCTCAGAAATCTGCCTGATCTATGTAGGTTCAAAGCCAATCAGTGAAATAAAAAGTTTTTCAATTAAAAGTCAACAAACTGAACGAAGAATACCATTAAAAGAATAAGAAGTCTGATGATTTGGTTATGGTCTCCACAAAGTAGCTATAAATTGGTAGTTTTTTTGCAAGTTTTGCAATTATTTCATTCAAAGCAGCCTTCAATTTGTTATACTTTATTTAACCAAAACAAAAATGAAATATTTAACTCTTTCCTTGCTCCGAAAAAATGAAAATGAAAACAAGTTACCAGGAACAAACGAATAAAACTTCAAATCTGTGAATGAAAAACCACTGTGTGGTTATGAAAACTATCTTTTGGTCCTTGCAGAGGAAGAAGGAATTCCTATGGTTTTTCTTTTTTCCTATAGAAGAGTAAAACAAAGAAGCATATACCTTCCCTTACACTTCCATTGTTTGGCAAGGACTTTTTGTTTTTTTTTTTTGCTTTTTTCATTCTTTTAGAGTATTTCGTTGAAAATATAATAAATTTACAATGGCACTTTGCCATAAAACGTACAATTTTCTCCTTTCAGCCACAGTTTGTTAGTAAAATTTAAAAACGAACATAATATTCCATTTTTGTATAGGTACAGCGACCTACCTACTCTGGTTCTGGACTTTGCACATATCTTGTAAAAATATGGAACGTAGGTAATGGCAAATATTTCATTTTATTTTGTGAGCTAGATATTTTTCTGTGTGTAGGAATGATTTGTTTAGCATTCTTTTAAGAGCTTGTGGTTTATAAGAGCAGCATAGCTATCTACTCCATGAAAATGGTAGTTCTATTATTAAAATTGGTTTTGGTGTGTGTCTAAATAAGAAAACAATTTAAATAGTCTTTTCACTTACCACTTGAAGTTTATTGGAGTTATCGGTTCCTGGAAACAGAAAAGAGAAGTTGTTTTTACTTGTAATATTCATGTTTAATGTTTTTATGTGGTTGATGTTTGATATATTAATTCACATCCAAATAATTGACAAATAATTTCACCGTTCTGATTTCAAGCACAAAAAAAAAATGTGTTCAAACGGCAATATCTAGAGCAGACCTATAAAACTTCAAGTACAAGAACCAGTCAATTACCCAGAATCTTGTATTTGTACTTGTACTTGAAAAAATAAGTGCAATTTATTTAGTCATTAAAAAATCTGAGTAAATACAAGTACTATGCTTCAATTACATGTACTTGATACTGTAAAACTGCCCAATACCTTTTCAAGTACTTTTAAAGAATACGTCAATTTCAAGTACTTTCCAAATACAAGTTTATTTGAAGTATTTTTCAAGTAGGTATAAGTTAATTTCAAGTACTTTTCAAGTACTATTCATTGAGTAGGTAGTCTAGTCAAATAATAACAATTTGAACTCAAAAGCACATGGCGACATAGCTGATGGCGTCTCGTTGTCTTGGCATCACTTCGCTAAAGTCTCATCCAAATGGTCGTCATTATACTCCATTGCTCAAACAGACTACTCAATGAATTGTACTTGAAAAGTACATCAAATTGACTTGTACTTAAAAAGTCGGTACTTTAAAAAGACTTTTATTTGAAAAGTACTCTAAAGTCAACTCGGCAGTATTACAACACACAGTTTATGTAATTAGAACAAAATACGTCATAAAAAACTTCTACTTGGTGTTTTTCAAGTATCAAGTACATCCTACTTGTTTTATTTTTAAGTACAAGTACAAAGTACTGGAAACATTCAAAGTACTTAAGTGTAAATGTACTTAAGTACGTTACACCGCTGATCTATCGTAACCTCGAGGCCACACAAGCAAGTACTCGCTAGCGAGTTGGGTACATTCATTAATCCAAATCATAATCGTCAAATCACTTGCCGCTCTACTCGCTTCTCAACTGGTTTCAAGAAAAAAAAAAATAATAAGGAATTTATATTGTTTATCTCAAAAACGACTCAAAAGACTTCGATAAAGAGAAATGAGTGAATTTCTATAGGCATCATGGTGTAATTTTTGGGGGAAAACAGCTTTTGACGAAAATCTTTTTTTTTTGTATTCTAGTGGTTTATTTGATTTTAAACTTTCTCATTTACTCATTGCGATGAACACGTTTAGGAAAATGGTCTATAAAATATTTGAGAAATTTTAAAACAGCCATTAATTTTATTTTTGATAGTTGATAAACTTTGTTTAAACATTTATTTGTAAAAGGTGTTTTTTTTTTAGACGTGTTGTTTTCAATCTGGCAATACTTTTTTCAGAGTTGGTGTTTTTGACAGCTGTCACTTAATTTATGCTCAGTTTGGTTTGAGATTTCATAATGAATAGACTTACTCCTGAACTTTATTTGTATGTCGTACATATTCATCGCGTCACACGCTGCGTCCAATATCTGGTGGACATAGGGAAGCATTGGTCCATATTTCTTTAAAAATGAAGCCGTCCCTAATGTTACAGTCAATTCAACACCACTGGACTATTTTTTGTAGGATTATGAGAAGTGGCTTGTCTACGCAGATAAGCCCAAAACGATTGACGAATATTAGGCGCTTTATTGCTGACATACGTCCCCAACTGCTGCAAAAAGTGGTCGAAAAGCGGGCATCTCGGCTGGAATCCAGTCGAGCCAGCCACGACGACCACTTGACCAAAAATATTTTTAAAATATAATGGCAAACCCTTATCTTTATAATATGGCTAAATTCTTGGCCATAACATTAAATTATATGCGTTATATTTCTTCTTGAAAACCACAGACCTAAAAAAACACTCTTTGTATTCTTAAATGCTCAAAATAAGCTGAAGGCTGTAGTTGCATAAATAGGCAATTGAGAGACAAACCTTTGTCGGTTCTATCAAGTTTGATCAAAGTCTTGAGTTTTATTTTTTTTTACGAATGCAAAACTTGCCATTTTATATCTATTTATTCTCTTGTAAAAGAAATTTAATATTACTTATAATTTTCCCGAAATGGGGGAAAAGCATGATGTAGCTAGTTCCAATGACGAAAACTACTGATGTAACCATAATTATGATAAATTGGCAGCTAACGAATCAAAGGTTTCAATTTAATTTGAAATAAATTCAACAACGTGCTGAAGTAGCTTTTGATTTCAATAAAATACCATTCTTGGAAATCTACTCACTTAGTCTGTCAAATTTCCCTTGAAAATGTCACTACTCCCTCTGCGCTTCTTGGCTTTTTCCATTGAAAAAATTATTTCAAAAACTACTTTTTAACAAATTAATGAGCACATTAAATGGTAAATATTATTTTTCAATGAATTTTATATTCTTCTACCAACCTTAATACACAGATGCTGAGGAAAAAATGCTTTTATAAGTAGATACTTAATCGTGTAAGTCATTTTTATAAAATGTACATAAGGCACATAAGTTTGTATGGGATTCCAAAAACTGTTTTTTGTGCTATTTACAATTTACATGTACTGGTTACATTTAAATTGTTATTTATGTACCAATTAAAACCAGCCAACACATTCTCAATTCATAGATTACAAGCATAATGTTTCTTTAAAGAATATAAAGACAATTTGAAAACAAATTTAAATAAAATGATTTTTCACTTCGTAACCATCTCTATGAACTAACCTCACGCCTCTCAGGCTCCAAAATATAGTGAGTACATAAACAATATATATATATGTATTTAGAACATAACTATGGCCCACTTTATTCAAATTTGTAACGATTGCATAAACACATCATAAAATATGAAATTCGCATAGAAAAATGCATTTATCACAGCATGGTATGTACTGAATACAAGCAACTTATATTGAGCCAATCAAAAACATATTCATTACCAGTCACAATTAAAATAGACTTTTATGGTGCGGGGATTAAAATTTCAACCAAATTAGCAACGATTTATTAAAAGTACTTGTCTTTTTCTTCAAAATTCAGTTAAAATCTTTCAAATATCTCTACTACCCTCCAAAAAATCATTAGTTAAATGTTTTTAAAGTGAAAACTTAATATTGTTAAATGTGCGAAATACATATATTTTGACATCAGATTTCTCCGAAAATAAAAGAGCAATTAAAAAGATTTAAACTGAATTCTGAAGAAAAAGATTAATATTTTTAAGAATTCTTTAAAACTACGTCTAAAAATCAGTACTTGGAGTTGTTACATAACCTCCAAAATAGCAAACAAAAATAAAATCAAATAAAACTTAAACTGAAATAGGAGGGGTGTACACGGAGGCATATTAGTCCATTGTGATCCCCTTACGAAATATAAGTAGCGATGCTCCTAAGCAATTGATTCAGATAGACTGGTACATTTGCGAACCATCCCGTACTTTCTATGAATTTTCTCATGTTTGCCATTGATCTCCGTGCCAGAACATCCAGTTCTCCAATAAACGTTTTTCCAAAATAACGGACGCGATTTGTTTGGAGGTTTGGGTAATCACAGAGCAAATGTTTAATATGGTTTCTATTTCTTCGACATTCTGACTACTCCTACAGAAATCGGGTGTGAATACACCCATTCTAGTGGCCATAGTGTCAATGGTGCAGTGACCCATTAGTACACCTATCAAGATTCTAGTATTCTTTTAACTCATCGATTAAATGTATACTGAGTTTTCTTTACATTAATTCTTGAGATAACGCAGTCATTTTTGGTCGTCCAGGAATTATTGATTTGCTCTTTCGTTATTAGGTCTATTTTCCTTTAATCTCGCCGATGGGGATGTCTGGGTACCTTATCTAAATGACTTCTACTGTTTCTATTTGATGCTCTGACCTCTTCCTTGCCTTTCACCTTTTTGAGCAGATGTTTTAAAAGGCTTTCTTAAGATGAATTTTATCCAAAATGCACACTTTCTTCGATGTGAATGTATTTGTATTAAACAAAGCTTTTAATCAGATTAAAAAAAAAAATAATAATCTCAAACAATGTTAAATGCATGCGAGATATTTTGGTAAAAAATCCATTTTTTAAAACAATTTTTTGTGGATAGTTCACTAAATCTAGCGTCTACTGTATTTACATTTTATTTAGCAATATCCTACATAATGAGGTGCAGAAATCTCAGAGCTCGAATGGTTTTGACAATTATTATTGCAAAGGTATACTTTATGAACTTCATTATTTTTTTAAAAGTTACTACCCAACATACTTTTGTATAAAATGTCTGGCAACTTTGATCCTTTCTTATCCTTGTATTTGAATAAAACCCTAGCACATATAAAAATATGAATGAAGTTCCCATAGTTGGTATTTGGCAATGATGGTATCCCTCAATTTGTTTATTCTTTTGCAAGCTCAAAAGAATAGTAAAGTGAAGTGTCATAAATAATACGTAATTTCATGACCCCTATTTACATATTTTCCTTTTTTTTCTCTCTCTATATATAGAAACCCATTCTTTTATATGCACGCATTGAATTTTCTTGTATTCAGTTTGTTCAAGGATTTTTTTCTGCAAGGCATTCATTGAAGCTTATGAGATAGATCGTGGGTGCAGAGAGAGAATATCTTTCTCTGGACAATTTATTTTTTTGTTTCCTTTTCTGCTACAAATATGTATGTATGTCATGTTCATGAGAACTGAGTCTTATAAGGTTAGTTCTAGAGAGCAACAAGGAAAAAAAAAGTAAAGGGTACATCCACATTGCGTTAAGTAAGTTAAATTATGTAAAAAAAATGAAACATTTGCATTTGAGTGCATCTGAAAAATATTTATGTTAAACAAATTTAAGTTGAGTCATATAAGAGGAGAAATTGTGAGATATTTTTATCAGGAGGTCTTCAGATAATCCTTCTTGACATTTTCATATTTATTTTGACATTTATACTTCTTCTTCTATAGGTCAAGAGCAAAGAGCATTGATTTCATGGCGGCCTGTGAATATCTTTGGAGTGTAAATCGAGCTAGAGCTTAAACGGATAGACGCATATGCTTCAAATTGAATATAGACCTTTTGATTTTGATTCCCTAGAGGAGACTTTAAATTTGTATTTAAAATCATCAAGATCCGGTAACTATGCAAGGCCAACATTTCGTTTGTTTTTAAATTTAAATTTTGAAAAATGGCTTCCAGAATTTTGGTTAGTCACACTCAAACTATATTAAGGTCATAATCATAACTAGGTTATAAGCAAGTTCAAAATAAAGGTACTGAGTTTTAGGGTTCAGCCTTTAAAAGGAAAAATTCTTCTACATACCTACCTCGATTTGTTTCAGAGAGCCTAAATAATAATGCAAATCAAGGAGAGTTTAGAAAATCAATACAGAGACCCTTATCGGTTGATGTGTTTTGTAAAAGCATCCTTTCGCTAAAAGCTGAATCATTCATACACGAACGAACATACATACATAATTATGTCCAATAACTGGGAAGCTAATTTTTGGTTGAAAGGTTAATTTGATCCGCCAGCTAATTGAAAGACAAACCAATCGGTTTTTCATGAAATTCCATCATTTCATGCTCAGGATCCTAAAGCGATGGAATATGAGCCTGAAAATACCCTCAATTTGGATGTGTACCTATGTGGTTGGATGCAACTCCCCCAATGGACATCGAAAAGTCTGCTAATTGTTATATGTATGTGTTCACATAAAGGACGTAAATGAATGAATAATGTAGTTATAGGGGCTAAGTGCACTTCAATCCAGGGATCTATATTGTGCGACTATATTATCTAGAGCTGGATTAAGTTTCTCAATTACAGCGCTTCCTACATCATGTTAAAGTGCCTTTAAGGAACTTTAATATTTTAGATTCATTTTCAGAGAGGTTAATTATTTTAAGTGCGGGAGTAAGAAAAATAAATTAATAGAAAAGATTGATTTTTATGTCCAGAATACATTTATTTAGACCTCTATACATTTATGTATATAGAGGTCTCAGTCCCACATTGTTTCAAATGCTTTGGATACAGACACCAACCATTCTACGGCTTTCGGCGACAAAAGAGACAACCCCTATGCTATACCTGCGGAGAAAAGACCCATTAAAAAGATTGACCGGAAAACAAACACCAAAATTCTGTCAAATCGACAGCTTCTTCATCCAGCTCCTTTGAATCCTGCAACAGGGTCGTGTAGGGTCCAAGTGTTTTGGCATGCACGCGAAAAGGCAAAGAAAACTCCAAAATACTCCCAGAGAACTATCACAGAAGCCTCAAAGCCAATAACCGTACTGATCAAAATAATAGATGAACTACAAGCATGCTTTGGCATCATTAGAGAGCAATACACCAATAAAGAAGGACTTAAGTGAATCCGTGACCCGTGAGGACGCAAATAAATTCCCCATCAAAAGTCAAGGCAAGGAAAGAGGCTCTGGGTGGGTGAAATGTGAGGGACTCACGATTGTATGTATGTGTTTATCTCACTCAAAATTGAATGGATCAATGTGTTCCGACAAAAAATTTACCTAGAAGATTTATCGGGAAACGCTGAAAGTAGCTGGAAATTTTAACGCCAGTGACCTGAAATGAGGAATGACAACTACGGAATCACTAGTAAGGCAGGTGCTCAAGATGGCAAAGCGGTGCAGCCTTATCTTAGTGATCGTAGGACACACACTCAATTTCAATGGACCTGGTTACATAGGCACAGTCCCGGACGTTACCTTTGCGACGGAACTAGATCAAAGACAACGACCAATAGTAGGTACATCATCTTCCATCTAGAACGAAACCAATCGGCTCCCTTGTTCCCTAGTGAAGCCAATCAAAAGCCTTAAAGTAAAACGTAAAAAAGCTGAACGAAAAATCTTCAAGTCTGTGAAAGAAGAAAGAAAGACCTCTATTCTGAAAGCAAGGGGATCTACCTAAAACAAAAGCGGGAGCCAAGAGGAGAAACTAACATGGCTCATAAACTATACTTCTATGCTAAGTAAGTGAAGTGCTTTCAACAGGATCTAGTGCACTGGTGGACAAATCAAATAGCCAACCCTCAAAGAAGATGCTTGCTTTTAAATCGAAAAACAACAAGGGGACGGAAAGAATACGCAGAACCAACAGAAGATGACCTTTTAAAGTTCAGAACTAAGAGATCCACACAAAAGGGCCATTGGTTCGAGTAAGGGACAGAAGTTGGAGGACAGAAGTGGATGGACAAAAGACGGAAGATCTCCATCGACACGTTTACAGACACTAGAAAAATGCTGTCATGAAGATTCTTAGAGTTCAGGCAACTAGTCCTGCTTTTAACCAAGAAAAGATGGTAGACTTAGTGGATATACTCTTCCCATACGATATCAGTCCAACGACAGGATATAATTTTAATTTTGGTTAAGATAAGCTGGGAAAGACTTCCAAAAGCTGGGGAAGTTATCAAAAGAGCCTCAAGATTAGACGGAATATCAATGGAAGTACTGAAAGTAACCACCCGTGCATGCTCTCAACTTTCGCTCAGCATGTACAACAGCTGCTTAGAGGAAAGTGGTTTGATACCGAACAGCAAGGGAAAAGGAGGGCCCGAATCCCCATTTTCATACAGACCTTTGTAAATTCTCGACACTGCAAGTAAGCTCTTGGAGAAGATTCTGTGACCAAGACTCATGGCTGCAGTACAGTCAGGAGACTTGTTCGAAAGGCAACACAGCTTCAAAAACAACCCGTTTACAATCGAAGTGATGGAAAAAAGGTCACTCAAATTGTTCAACAGGGAACGTACTGTTATGAAGTCTGGATGCATTCCGATCAGCCTGATGGAGTCAAATGCTGAACGCATTTCTAGAGGATACTTTCAATATCTCAGACTATATTTTGCTAGTATTGAAGAACTATCTCAAGGACCGGGAGCTTATTTGAGACCATGGAATTCACACGAAGAAACCTCCGGTCCAGCACATGATCAAAGTTAGGTCTTTTTCTTGGGAAAATCTTCTACGGAGCCAATCTTTTTATGGGCATGCTGAAAAAGATCTTTCTGGTTTGAGTAAGCAGACGATATTCATTGTTGTGGTAATAATGGCAGATAACAAAGAAAGTGTGCAGTGGAAGCTCAAACAGGTCAAGCAACGTGTGCAATTCTGGATGGATGAACATTGAACAGTCCTTCTGACGAAGAAATTGATTTTTATGTTAATTGATTTTCAAATTGACTTGTGGATAACGTAGGAAGTCCAACGGCAAGTAAGCGGAAGTTACCAATGTAAACATCAAATGCCATTTCCTCTTATATATGGAAGCGAGATTTGGGTAAATGTGCCACGTCAAGAAAAATACCAGAAGCAGATGGTCGGATTGCAGACTAGGAGTTACAAGTGTGGCCCATTGATCTTCTGGTAGCACATAGAAAGTAAGTCCATGAAAAAGGAGGATATTGAAGTGGAGGCTGCAATCAAGGAGGCAAGCCAAATCACGAAACAGAAGTGGGGCTTGCCACGATACAAGAAAAGTCTAGGTTTCGTTTGGTATCGGTATCGGAAACTGAAACGATACCAAGACGATACCAGCTTCCAAGCTTCCGAAACGATACCGAGATGAAACTTTGTTATACGAGGTCAAACGAGACTGAGTTATACGAGACCGATACCGAGACGATACTAAAACTTTTCGATGTCGACGATACCAAGACGATACTTATAAAAGTATCATTTGGTTTGGTATCGTGGTATCCAGACAGAAGTGGTAAGATCGCTGGAGTTTAAAAAAAAGGAAAGAAGAAAATAATCGGGAAACGTAGTTATGAACCCAGAGGTTTATTCCGCAATAGAAACACGACAAACACCTCCCTCCCTCCGGAAGCAATGCAAAGAGTGGTCCTGAGTCAGGTGCCAAAAAGGGTAATAGAGGAGTTTTTGTCTGTATGTTGGTGGATAAAATGTTACGAGTCCGACACCAATGAGTGGTCAAAATCAACGTTGGAAAAAACTTATTATGGTACATAAAGCATTTGTCCCGCTTCTTTATCAGAAAATAAAAAAATTTGCTCAACAATTTCTGACAGTATTAAGATGGCCTTTTTTGACCAATTACTGAACAATGAGATGGCAAGTTTTTTTTCTACATATCGATGCCAGAATTTCAGAGACGATAGGGAGGAAAAGCCCCCACTTTTATGTGGCATGGATATTTTCGTTCTCCTATCTAAGAATTTATTACCAAAAATTGACAAGCTGCAAGGTGCCACAGGCATGGACGTACACAAGAGGGCACTTACTGCGCCTAATCAAAGTATTTTTCTTACATTCAATTCAATTTGTCTTATTTTGAATGAATTTTAAAGCAAAATGTACCTATATATTCTAGTTTCTGAATGATTTTGTCCCTCCTGATAACTATTCTGCGTACGCCCTTGATAACAGGTGACAGTTTCTTAAATGACAACTGGAAAGTTGTAAACATTTTGTGCTCATATTATTTATCAGAAGAAACGCATGCAACTAGTTTTTAGTAAACTTGTTTGTCCTCAAAAATGGAATCAACCTCCACCACACGTGATAAAAAGGCACTCACCAATGAAGCTATGGGAGTTAAGCTTCGTCTAGACAGATATTCACCCGCTGGCATCAGCTCATTAGGACAAAGCCTCTTGCAGTTAAAAAATTATAATGATAACTCCCGGTTTTAAATTTTCTCGACTTTTTTTTCAAGGCTTAAGGATATTTGCTACTTTATTTATCCCTTTTTCCTCTTATGCAAGTCTTTCACATTTTTATTTGCCTAAAGGTCTTTTCAAGCATCCATGAATTTCTATGCATAATTGAATAAAACATAAAAAAAAAATCCAACAAACTCTTTGTACCACTTTATTTAAATAAAATACAATAAACTCATTTCAATTTGTTTGCTAGCAAATTCCTTATTTAAAAAAAAAAACACAGGACCTATCCACTCTACTTGTCTCTTTTAAATCAATCTCATCCGAATAAGGCACAATAATGCGAACAAAATTGTACAAGCTCATCGCTGACAAGTGACACTTATTCAGACAATCAAGAATAATTGGAAATCAGCTCAAGGATTTCTGTTTCATTGACCTACAAAAGTTGCGACGTGAAATTAATAAAATAAAAAAAAAAATAAAAAATGTTGTTGTTTATAGAGATATGTACATAAATAAATGTTTCTCTTTAAAAAAAATAAAAGGACGAAAATAAAAATAATAACAAAAAGAATTTATCATTGCAAATGTCCTGATGCTGTTTGAGGATGTCATTTGACTTTGCCATCATTTCTGATGCTCTGGCAAAAAGCATCCCATAGCGAGAACAATAATAATAATAATTATAATGTACCTACATATATATGAATAGCTTTTCCCAGACGCATTCTTCTTTATTCCTGAATCGTGATGTTTTGTGCCATATCCTTGGAGGAAAATTAAATAAGTTTAATAAAAACCACGCAAATCTCGTCTCGTTTCGTTACCTTTTTGATGTTCTTTAAGCAGAAATCCTATGAAAATAGCTAAGATTCTTGTGAATAAAAATAATTCTAAAAATGTTCTCCACTCCAAGAGAAGTGGTTTGAGAATTTAACGGTTTTTGTCTCTAAAGGAAGGCAAGGCAACTTAAGTAGGAGCAAGGAGGTATGGAAAGAAATTTTGAACTGAACTCTCTCTCTCTCATTTTTTTTTTCTTATGTGAGCTTGTATAATCCTTGTAGCAGGCACGAGGCAAAATCACAACATCTGCCTTGGCAAGGACGTCTGCATAAATAAGAAGGATCCTTTGAAGTTAATCAGCTATTTCATGTGACTGCACTTGAAGGAAAATAGTTGATGCAAATAAACTCTGCGCTACCAACAACAAACAATATTTTCCCATCGTTGTCGGTAGCGGCGACGGCGGCGTTATCGTCGTCGTCGTAGCTCGTCATTGCTGGCAAACGATTCCGGAAAAAAGGATATGTTGACGACGACGGCAACGGCGAATATGTCAAGTGTAATATAATAAACTTTTGGAACAGAACCTTCCGGCCGTGATGCATCTCCCAAAGTTGGCCTCACTTGAATATATGAATACATATACGTGCTCGCATATGTAAGTAAGTGGGTGTGTGAATTTAAAGTGTGTTGTGGCACGAGTAGCTGGAGTAAATATCGAGGACGATAAATTATGTAAATTTATCTTCGCTTAATGCATAACACATGTGTGTGTGGGATGAAGCATATTATAAGATACTGAGGATATAAATATGGATAATGATGATGTCATCCCATCCAGAAAGTTCAAGAGGTCATTAGTGTGTTTATCCATCATTCTTTTGCATCTCTTGAAGGCGAATGGATTAAACACAAAAAAACAACACAGAATAAAGTTAATTCAATAGATTCAATTTGTGAAACGTATAAGAATTTTAAAGTTTGATGATGAAGATGATGAATGTAAATAAATTGATTTTTATTGTAAATAGCACTCAATTGTATTAACAAAAACACAATTGAAAGTTGATCGTTATTCTCCTTGGTATCAACATTAAAGAAAACATCAAATAAAAGGACATTTTGTCATCTATGAAATAATGGCATTAATAACCGATTTTTTTTCTAACACCTTAGAGTTGAATTGAAGAACTTTAATTGATAAAGTGAACCCAGACCCACGCCTCTTGCTTATTTTATGGGATGAAACAAGAAAAATAGAAAGAGACAAGGGCGTACGCAAGGGAGGAAGGTAGGGGTGTTTTCCCTCCTGATCATAATATATATCATACATTAAGCAATTTATTTTCATTAGAAAGCAATTTAAAGCAATATTTCTGTATTAAAACTATTTTTGAATGAGGTTGCCATCCCCCCTCCCTAGCCCTAACCGAAATTTAGCGTACACCCTTGGAAAGAGACAAGTTTGAAGTATTTTTTTAGTATTCAATCGATTTAGGTAATTTGTTTTTTTAATAATATGGCTTGAGCTGGAAGTTTGCATTTTATTATTCCTCAAAGTTTGGCAAATAAAACACAAATTCTAGAAGGTAGGTTTCAAAACTTAGTTATTTTTAAATTTGATTTTTTTATAAAATAGCGTTTAAAGAATATTAATGTTAAAATGCAAAACAAAAACAAACAATTTTGTCAAACCAATTTCAGGGCGTGACTCAATTACCCAAAAGGATCACTTTTTTTTTTTTTGATCGAGAGCATTTTTGTTTCTGGGACTAGAACGATTTATTTTTCTGTCAGTTTAGATTCATAGATTCTTTCAAAGAAGCATGTGTCAACATAAATTGTCTGACAAAAAATCACCAGGGTACGATCTAATAACTGCTCAGGTTTTGAAAGAAATACCTTCAATAGCCTTCAAAAAACTCCAATATATAATAAATGCATGCCTTAAACTAAGATATGTGGAAAATTGCAGAAGTCATTGTTATACCTAAACAAGGTAAGCCACCAACAGAAGTATCATCTTACAGACCTATACCGCTTATACCAATCACGGCAAAAGTTTTCGAAAAACTGCTTCTGAAAAGACTAAGCAAATAATAGAAGAAAGAAGACTGATTCCGAGTCATCAGTTTGGATCTAGAAATAAACATTCCAAGATAGACCAAGTGCATCGGATTACGGATGTTGTGGAAAAGGCACTTGAAGAAAAACAAGTATGCTCGGCTATATTCTTCGATGTTGTTCAAGCCTTTGATAAGGTTTGCCACTTGGGACTTGAGTACAAACAGCATAGGGATCTTCCCACGCAGTACTACGAAATACTGAAATTCTACGTTATGAACCGACTCTTTAGAGTACGGTACGACCAAAATTACTCGGAACTAAAGAAAATTGAAGCCGGTGTACCACAAGGAAGTGTCCTAGGACCAACCCTGTATCTGTTATATACAAGGGATATTTCAGTGGACATCAACGCTATCATGGCCACCTTTGCTGACGATCCTGCAATATTGGTGCCAGATAAATCCGACTACAAAAAAACTGCAAAATGCAGTCAATAAAGTAAGTGATTGGACGCAAAAATGGCAAATCAAACTAAATGAAACAAAATCGACGCAAGTAAACTTTACAAACAAAAAAATAAACAATGTTCCAATTCTAACAAACAGTACAGCAGTATCTTACTCCAATACTGCCAAATACCTTGGAATGATTTTGGATGCAAAGCTTAAATGGAAAGAGCACATCAAAAAGAATAGAGAAGAACTAAACTTGAAGTACAGAAAAATGTACTGGTTACTAGGAAAGAAATCTGACCTATCTATCCAAAACAAACTAATGTTATATAAGCAAGTACTGAACCCTGTTTGGACATATGGTCCAATTATGGGGCTGCTACAAGGAAAACAAATGCTGAACCCATCCAAAAATTCCAAAGCAAGGTCCTTCGTGTAATAATAAATGCTTTTTGGTATATAAGAAATAGCGATCTACATCGTGACCTTCAAATTGAAATGGTTACAGAAGTGGTTAAAAAACACGCTGTATCACACAATCAGCGACTGCAAAATCATACCAACTCCGAAATGGAGACCGTCTTAAATGTACGAGACAATGTTCAGAGATTAAGAAGAACCAAGCCTCATATGAGCTGATGGTCTAAAAACTTATGGGAAAGTGTTATAACTTTAAAACTTCACACAATGTGATTTATAAATTAAGAAAGAAAAATCGCTTGTCGATCTTTCATAGATTTGTCTTGATTTTAGTGCGGTAAGAGTCCCACACTACTCTACTCAGTACCGATTCTTACTGAGTGTCTTTTCAAGATTTCCATTGGATACAAAAAGAAGTTTAGATCCCAAGTTCATTTAAATTTGTAAATGTATGGAAATCTGTTGTTTTCTTTTAATTGAAAATAAGGAAAGCATAGAAAATACTCAAACGAAAACCGAAAATGGAACCGGACACAGCAGATCCCACAGATAATCAGATGGCTGGGCTGGTAAGGCCGCCATTGGCCTGACGTCAAATGGGACCTTTACAAGAATTTTCAATTTTTTGTATTTTTTTTGTGGCATTTCTATTCCCGATTTTGAAAAAAAAAGGTAGTAAAGTTGGTAATCATGAGTACTTTGTTAGCACAGCATTAAAAACAAAATGGCGATTACAGAACTCAATGTGTACACAATGATCCTCTATAGAGAGGTTATGTCCACAAATCCCTTAGCTCAATAATAGAAATTGTATCAAAATGGCGCACTTCAACGCTAACTGTGTCATCGAGCGAAATAGTTCTAGTCCGGCATTTCTACCAAAGCCTAGACTTTTTTACTAAGTAGATATAACAATTTTACAGTTTAGATTTTCTTAAGAATTCCTTCCACACATTTTTAATTGAGAAATGTATAGGAACAAAATGGCATTCGTAAAAAAAATCATACCCAAGATATTTTCCCAAAAACGGCTCCACAAACACAAACGTTCTTAAAAAAATTCAATAAATAATTTTAAGTAAGGGCAATGGTTCTATGAAATAACTTTTCAAGCTGAAAATGAAATAACTTGCCAAATTGGGAAGTTTTTGAATTTGGAATTAAGTCCCCAGTTCGAGAAATAAACAGATCCCCAAAAACGCATGAAGTACTCCTAGATTGAACAGAATTTTTTTGGAGACTTCAATCATGGCATTTTTTGGGGAATTAATTCATCATGAAATTATCTTCTAATTTAGAAACGAAAATAGTACCCAAAGACCCATGAAATATATCCCCAATTTTGGGGAGTTATTTCATTTGAAAAAAACTTCCCATTTTCAAAAAAAAATTTAGGGAGTTATTTAATTTCGGGAGATATTTCATTGGGCAGTTATTTCACGGAACCGAAGGCAATATTTAAAAGGAAACCCATTCTTCATAAAATGGTTATACCTCCTAAAAAAAAACATTTTATAGTTTTCGATTTCTTCCCAAAAGTTTAAATAGTGTTGTGTACGTACCAAAATTTTGAAAAAAAAAATTGGTATAATGTTTTTTTAACACTCCTTAAAATATTTTTAAAAAAGACTGTCTGTGCTTTTATGATAAAACAACGTCTTCTATTAAAATGTTAAACAGCCATAGAAGAAAATCTAATTTCATTTCTTAAGAACATTCCTACGCTTTTGATAAAAATATGTAGGTAAAACGAAACGAAAACAAAATCATTTAGCCGTTACTAAACTACCTACCCTATAGAATACTGATTTCTGATTTTGAATTATGTTAATATTTTCTGATCAGACTTAATAATTTTTTCACTTCCAAAAACTTTGTATAATAGTGCAAAAAACAAAATTTTCAAAAAATGAGAATTTAAAACAAAATTCAAAATGCATATTTTTTGAAAGTTCAGTATTTAAAAATGTGGTTGATAATTTTTTTGAGATATTTATTTTTATCTGCAAATAAATAAAATTAAAATTTTAAAAAGTCCAAATAAAAAAATTTTATTTAATTTCTCCAACAAAGTTTCCAATCTTTTTTTCCCATAAGTTTATAATTATTTAATAATTCAGATTGCATATATTTCTTATCAGCTCAAAAAGGAATAACTTATTTTGATCAATTTTCGTATGCAGCATCTCCCTCGAAATTATAAAAAATTAAATTTAATTAAAGAAAATTATTTTCGATTTTCGAAAATATTTAATTATTTTTTTTACAACTCAATGTGTGTTTCAAAAACTATTGAATTTTTTTTAAGTTTTGCACTGAACATTTTTTGTATTGCTCTTCATTGAATATATACAAAAAAATAGTAAATACTTAAATCAAAAATATGAGTTGGTATCTGCAACGCCAATGTTTAAGAGCCCGATTGGTTAATCTCATTTTTCTCAAAAACAGCTACAGAGATATTGATCAAATTTATTTTTTGTGCTTTACTGACTACGGTCTACTAGAAAATATTAAACAATTTTACACTTGCATACTATTAACAGTACCTAACCTTCCATAGAATTACATTTTTAATTTTTAATTTAAAAAGGTGAGTATTTTTTTTTTAGATAAAAAAATATTTGTTTTTTGAAAATCTGATACCTCAATATCAGATTGATAATTTTGTTCTTATTTAATTTTTATCTAAATACATGCGAAAATAAAAGTTTGTAGTCCACATACCAAAATTTGTCCTTGATCCCTTCTGCCTAAAACGTTGCGAAAACGCATCGTTCTAGGTTTTGATGCCTGCGTGATTACCTTGAGTTTCGGTAAACTAGTTTTTGATTCTGTGAGTTTAAATAATTGTCTTGTGTTTGGATTTTATTCTGAAAATTTAAATTTCATATTTTTCTACCCCATTGAAATTCGATAATTTTGAGGTTTTTGGGGTAGCTTTTTTGAACTTTCCAAAAATATCAATAAAATTATTATTTTTCAATATAACTCCAATTACAGAGTTAGAGAAAAATCCCAATTATATTCTTAAATTAATCTGAGATGAATGCTCTGTGTTGCGTTTTCGCAACGTTCGGCGAATGTAGTAGGGAACCTACAAAAATTAGCTCGTTTGCATAACAACGCGTTGGCATATTCTTATTAAAAAGGAACAAGTTCATTCTGAATAAGAAAACCCATTTCACCTACCCGTGATTTGTATCTTTGTATTTTGAAAAAAAAAAATTAATATGTACCTATTGCCCTTGTATCGGTTTTTATCACCTCGAAAACTCAATTAATAATAATTGATGAATCCTAGTTTGGAAGAAGAAGACAAAATATTTTTGAATGTTGATGCAGCAAATAACACAAGTGTCATAATTTTACCTATAAAACCCCATGTTAATTTCGGTAGGGTATGTCGTTTATCGACCAAAATTTGGCAAGTGACAGGTGACAGGTAGCGTGAAATAAGTCCCAACGAAATAAGACCAAACGAACAAACACATTTCAAGGCTACAGAGACCAGCTACATCAAACGTTATTAAAAAAAAACACACAGCCTCGAGAAGAGTGACATGATACTTAAAATTAAAAAAACAAAAATAGAAACCTATCAAAATTTTGCCTCTGCATAAAAGTTTAATATTTTTTTTTTGGGGAAGGCCAACTGCTGTAGAGCTTGCATTAATTTACCTGCAAATATAACATTTATTATTTTATTTCTACTATAAATAGATTTATTATCAGAATGCTGCCAATGCCAACCCCCTCCCCTTCCAGTAAAATAAAAACAACCGACAAATTGCTTCCATACACTATACCAACATTGTTTGTGTTGTGAATCAAAATTTTATGACAAACGGTACCAAATTATTCCTCAGTACGACATTCAAGGTTTCGAAATTTTTGTTTTGTCAACCCGTTAATATCTCTAACAGTCAAAAAGGCTACATATACAAAATATATTTATAACAAAACTTATGTATTAGACCATCAAACATTCAGAGGAAAAAATTTCCACAAACGAAATATAAAAGCATTTTGCGTGTGTCCTTTGAAAACATTTTTGTAATTCCATATTTTAGTTTTCTTCTCTTTTTTTTGACATACTACACATAGAAATAAAATACCTACCTTAAAAGCATTTCGTGTCAATAGATGTGACTGATGGAGTACATCTATAGAAAAGGTAAAAAGTAAAAGCAATAATATAAATGTTAAAAAAAAAATATTTGCAATTCCGATAACAAAGGTTATGACCAGAAAAAAGAACATCCTATAGAAAAATGTTATCCTTCGTGTAATAATCGAGTGATGAAGTTTTTCGTTATGCTAAGTTTTTTTTTTAGTTTATTTTGTTTTTTTCCTTCAATTTCAGAAATTGAGAAAATAGAATTCCAGCAATGTAAGAACGAAACGACACAAAGGACAAAACCTTATGTTTATGTATAGGAATATGTGTTTTATAAATGAAATGGGTTGTTATGTGCCCTACATAGTGCAGCACACTTTTATTGTTTTGTTTTATTTTTTTTTTTTTTTGTTTGGCAAAGAAGGACGAAAATGTTCTTCTTACTCGTTTAGTTTAGGGAAAGTTTACTTTCATATGCATGTTTTCTGGCGATATGTAATACTACAAACTGATTTGAATTTTTCTTTTATTGAGATGTTAAGTACAGAGCTGTGCAAAAAACGGTACAAAAAACAATTTTGAATCCTTATGATTAGTAAGTTCTTGGAACTTATTATTGGTTCTCATAAGACGTAGGGAGCGATCCGATATTCCACAAATCTAAAATGTCGAATAACGAAATTTCGCAGTTTTTCAAATTTTTGAAAAGCAAAACTTCGCAAATGATAATAAGATTGCTTCACATGATTAGTAATTAATAGACTCATGCTTATATCTCAGGCAGAAAAATATTGCAAATGTAAATCGAAATCTCGCATATATCAAAAGCTCGCATATTTAAATAAATTCTTTTTTGGTAGCTACTGATCACTTGGAATGATTTCAATTTAAGGATTAGTTGCAATACAATTAGGTAAGTTATGCGAGATTTAATTTTGCGAGATTTTGATTTGCGAGATTTATTAAGTGTAGTATTGCAAAATAGGGATTTTATCTTTACGAAATTATGAAAAGCGGCATTTTGAATTGCGAAATATCGTAGTGCAAGATTTTGAATGCAAAATTAAGGTTTGCGAGATTTATTATATACAATATTGTCAAGAAAGAATTTTGTCTTTGCGAAGAGATTTATAAGTTGCGATATTGCTAAAAAGGGATTTTAAAAGCGAGATTTTGTAATTGCTAGATTTTCAATGCAAGATTTTAATTATTTGAGGTCATAGGTTAGGTTAGGTTAGAAGGGGTGATGATACGGCGGGCCGCATCATCTCACTCGGATCTCAGTGGATCCATTGCGCTCCCCAGAGTGAAAGGTGGGTGGTGAAGAGGGATAGAGAGGGGTTTGATGAGGGACCCAAGTAACAATTTTAGCTGTTTAATTGCTCTAAAAGCGTTTGTAGAGCTAATCTTAGAGCTCGTTGATTTCAAAAGAAGCTCTAGATACACTTCTAAAGCAAGTGCAGAGCTTGCCTACAGCGAATTCATTGAGTTTGAGAGCTAATATTTGCTCGAAACCAGCTCTTATCAGTGGCTTGTAAGGCCTTGCAGCTCTAAGGTATATTATTTAGAAATCTTTAAAGCAACATTTTTGACAGCACTTTGTTTGTATTAGTTTGGGTTTGTGTAATACAAATTACAAAGTAAAATAATATTGGAACGATGTATTATATGTGTGATAGTAACATTTGAGAACTTTATGTGTTGTGATGTCGCAAATTAGTAAAATATTCCTATAGAAAATATAAGTGAGAAATGAAATTAATTATTTAACTGTTCCATCTTAATGAATTTTTAGTGCGCGCTTAGATTTATCAAACATGTACTGAATGTACTTCGCAAAATTACAACGCGCCTTCGAAATTCTTTATATTACGCAGTGAAATGTTTAAAAAATTAACTTAAGCAACACAGAAATCTGTTACAAAAATTAATTTAAATATCTGAAATAAAATATTTTTGTTTTCATTGCAATATTTGCAATATTTAGTGTGTTTTATATTGAAAATAATGGTTTTTTATTCGTTTCAAATAAAATAAGGAAAATTGTTTCAATGTTTTTTTTTTCTGTCACCATATTTTTATCGTGAAAATAGTTTGTCTTCAATAGAACTGCAATATGGATATTGTAGAGCTAGTTTCCACAAAATGAGAGTTTTGTGTTTAAGGCTAAAAAAGAAGGGTGTTTCGAAAATTGAAAGTTTTGAATAATTTTAAATCGTGGAAAAATTTCTTATTTATTTATTAACAATTGAAGTGCATTATGGTTTCTCAGCAAGCAAACACTTGTGCGACTCAACCATTGATTTAATTTTATTTTAAAACATTTTATTAAACTGTTCAATTGATTTTAATAAAATTTGTTTTAGAAATTTCGGATCTCTAATTCGACAATTACGGTGCATACTTGGTATTGCTTAGAAATATAAAGTAACTTATTTATTTTCTAGTTTTTGTTTGACTTTTCTCGGTGAAATTATCTTTATTGTATTTTATCGTGAAACACCCTACTAATATGAGAGAGGTTTAGTATTAAGCTCTATAGTCGTTTTGTTGTAGCTTTGTTCAGCCTTCAAATTTCACAATTCTCAGAGAAATTTAATAATGCTCAGAGAGATATCCAATGCGCATGCGTTTGTGTGAATGTATTAGTAATTTAACTCTATAGCCGCATTCTGGTAGCTATTTTTTGACATTTCTATAGAATCATGCAATAGTATTTTAAATATGAGTTTTAAGAAGCTCTATAACGCTTCTTTATATGCTCATATTAATAACTTGCTCGTTTAAAGAACGTTGAACGTTATTAAAGAGCATATTTTTAAATCTTGGGACGTTATAAAAATAATGGAGCTTAATGTGTATTGGAAACTCGATTATGGAACAAAATTTTTAAATAAATGTTGGGAGCTGTGAAATAATCTGTCTTAGAACTATGGTATCAGATTTCACTGCTTACAAGCTGCTAAAGAACAGGTTTGCTTCTATTAGCTCCAACGATGTTACTTGGGGAGTATTAGTTGTAGGGGGCCTCCCTGAACCATCCTGAGTTCTGAATGAATTTTAGGATGTTTTTCAGTGGCAATACAGAGATGTCGCCCAGTTCATCGAAGAAATATTCTCCTAGGGCTGCTTTCCTGGTTCTAGCTAGGCTGGGGCATTCACATAAGAAGTGAAGGGAGCCCTCTTCCGCCTCTTCATCATGACACCCTCTACATAAGTCAGATGAGCTGATGCCCATTCTTTTCATATGGGTTCCCATAGAGTTATGCCCCGTTAGGACGCCAACTATGAGTGATAATTGAGGCCTGCCTAGCTTGAGTAGGTATTCAGTTTTTTTCTTCGAAATGTTCGGCCAAAGGTTCCTTGAAACCCGACAGATGTCGATAGATGACCATCTGACATTTGCAGCTTCCAAGAAACAGTGGTGTATTCTACTTTTTTCTTCCTCCAGTGGCATGAGCACCGAGGCTACGATAAGGCTCGGATCAAGAGATCAGTTTGGACTTTATGGTGATTGAGGAAATGGCTTTAATTGCCGCCTGGCTATCTATGAAAATGTCAATATTTTTATTGACTAATTTACGTGAAGCAAGATGTTTCGCGGCCTCACAAACTGCCAGCACTTCCGCTTGGAATACACTGCAAAAATTTGGAAGCTTCATTGATCTATATATGGGTGGGTTATCTGAATAGATACCTGACCCAACACCCTCCAAAGTTTTGGAGCCGTCGGTGAAGACCGAAACATGACCCTGTTTTCGTTCCAGAGTTCCCTGGTGGGGATGTCTGTCATGGTTACTGGGTTGAAATCAATGTGCGGCGAAACATAGTCCGTTTGAATGTCAATGTCTGTAAAGTTCATTATAGTTCTGTGACCGAAGAGGCCCCTTTTCCAATTGTTACATTGTTGCAGTCGTAAAGCACTTTTTGCCGCCAACTCTTTCGTAAACAGATCGAGTGGGGCAAGTGAAAGGAAAGTTTCTAGGGCGGCCGTTGGTGTGGTTCTTATAGCACTGGTTGTTCCGATACACGCTAGTCTTTGAATTTTAGTCATGGTTTTTAGATTGGTTTCCTTATCTAAGGCTGGCCACCAGACCATACATGCTACGTTAGGATTGGCCTTATAATGGCTGTGTACATCCAATGAATGGTTCTAGGGCTGGGACCCCATCTTCTACCAAAAATTCGACTGCACGTATAGAATGCTACTGAGGCTTTTTTCTCTCTTTCTTTAATATTCTTTTTCCAGTTCAATTTACGGTCAAGTACAACACCAAGGTATTTGGCGGTATCCGAAACTTGAAGTGGAGTTCCGTTGATGGTTGGCGGGTTTATGTTGGGAATTTGAGGTCATAATTTGCGTGATTTTTGTTTTGGAGATTTATAAGTTGCGATAATGCTTAAAATGAATTTTGTTTTTCTTCGCAGATTTTGTAATTGCGGGATTTCCTAGTGATAAGTTTTGAATGCAAGTTTTAAATTTGCGAGATTTATGTTTGCGATATTTATTAAATACGATATTGTCAAAAAAGCAATTTGTCTAAGTTGCGATATTACTAAAAAGGGATTTTGTTTTTCCTTGCGAAATTATGAAAAGTGGGATTTTGTAATTGCAAGATTTCGTCGTGCCGGATCTTGAATGCAAGATTTATATTTGCAAGATTTATTAATTGCGATATTGCATAAAAGGGATTTTGTTTTTGCGAAATTATGAAAATCAGCATTTTGTAATTGATTGAATTTTTGAATCCAGATTTTTAATGCAAGATTTTAATTATGTAACATTTTAATTTGCTGGATTTCATTTGGATAGATTTATTAGTTGCGATATTGCGAACAGTGGATTAAGTCTTTCTTTGCGAAAATATGAAATATGGGATTTTACGATTGCTAGATTTCATAGTGCTAGATTTTGAATGAAAATTTTAAGTTTTATTTCGCGAGATTTATTGATTGCGATATTGCTCAAAAGCGATTTTGGCTTTGCGAAATTATGGAAAGCACGATTTTCTAATTGCGAAATTACGTAATACGAGATTTCGAATACAGAATTTTAACTGGTAAGATTTTTCACCCAATTCTAAAATATTAATATTATACAGGCAACAAAGACTGGCGAAACCAATGAGAGTCATTGTAAATAATGGGCAGGTGTAAATATGTTTATATTTAGTAGAAGATCGTCCCTACTTTAGTTCGTAGAACTTTTTTTATCAAAATCGCAGGAATAGTTTTTATGAAAAAATGAGATTTTTCTAAATGATTTTTCATGATAAATTTTTATGGTCGAAAGCTACTTACCATTATTTTTGAATAAAAGCAAGTTCTTAAACTGTATTATAAGAAATCGCTTGGAAAACAAGTTCAGCCATTTGGTATTTGAAATATGTATTGAGTTTTGAAAAAAAAAAATTAGTATTTTTCGAAAATACAAATATAATTTTTTTGCAAATTTTTTTAAAAATATTTATTTTAAGAAAATCTTATATCAAAAAAATTGTTCTATAGAAGGTTCCTAGGCACTTTTCGGGTAAAAAAAAAAAATGTCTGAGCTTTTAAATATTTACTGTAAATTTCGAAAATTTTGCGGTGATTTTTGGTTCTAGAAAATAAATAAATCCGTCCGAGGAATAACTTGCCATACTACCTGCAGAAAAGAGTTGGTTGGTAATTATAACATTTTGTAATTGACTATAGGATCAATTACAATTACATATAATCAGTAATTGACTTTTTCCAATTACAATTATATGTAATTTTTAATTGAAAGTTTCCAATTACTTACTACAAGTGATTGGAGGAAAATAATTGAACAAAAAAAGTAATTGTAAAACCAGAAATAATAACTTTTTTTGTAATCATTATACACAAATGTAATTGATTACACAAAATATCAATTACATTTAACAATTCCATACAATTTAATTTACATTTACTTAGTTCATTTAAGACCGATGAGCATACATTATAAATCGCTAGGAAGGTTTTATCCCCCAGATGTGAACAAGCTATATCCTTCACAAAAGTCAATTACATTTTTGTGTAATGATTCCAAAAACCTAATCATTACAATTTTTTTCAATTACTTTTTTCTGTTTAGTTACTTTTTTTTCCAATTACATGTAATTAAATTGAGTTATTATTTTTTATGCAATTACATGTTATTTGTAATTCAAATTTTCAATTAAAACTTGATGAAATCAGTAATTGAAAATTTTCAATTACAAATTACATGCAATCGTAATTGACGTTTTTTGTAATGATAACTACCCAACTCTGCTGCAGACATACAATATCGTTTGAGAAAGATTTTAGTTACCTTCAGTTCAACGCTAAAGAAGTTTTAATTCAAAGTTTAAATTCACACAGCTCTGTTACGTATTTACCTATTTCAATTTCGATAACAGATAGAGATACGTTAAGTAATGAATGCAGGAATTGTATTCTTTTGCGAGCACAATTGTTTCGAAAATAAAAAAAAAAACTATTTCCGATTCTAAATACATACGAGTAGAAACAAACGATTTTTGAAATAAAATAATGGAACTATTTCTGCGAACAAATGTGTGCATCCAGAGGGCTTAGAAGGATATAATAATTTAAATTGTGACGAATGAATTTTCTTTTGCAGGAGAGGGAGAGAGAGAGATAGAATGGAATTTTATAGGAATGTCAATTTTCTCGATGCACTTTTTGTTTGTTGTTTTGAAACTAAAAGAAACACATTTCATATATAAAATATGTATGAATGACGCACAACATACATAAACACATATCCAAAAGTTACAAATAAACACTCATATAAGCTATGTTGATTTCATTTCTTGAATATTGTTGTTTACGAGGATGGATTCGTTTTTGAGTGCTGTTCATCGAAATAAAAGTGGAATATCTTTATTTTGCTCATCTTCTCTCTTATATGATGATGGTTGTCTTCGATTGTCGTCGAACATCCCTCAGCCGGATCCGGATACAAAAAAAAAAAAAAAAAAATTTCTCTACATTTTTGCATTCGTAGAAAGCTATCACATTGAGAGCAAAGTTATTTGCTTTTGACAATGGAAATAAATTGTGATTGTTTTTTTTTTTTTTTTTGGTTTTGATTTTTTCGATTTTTGTTTTTTTTTTGTCGTCAAATATTGAAGAGAAAGAGAGATTGTCATTAGAAAAACATTGTTTACACATGCGGTGGAGATGTGAGTTTTACTCAAGGATGCAAAGAAAAATGAGATCAAATAAAAATAAATATCCTTAAAACACATACACATACTTACATATTATAATATAAATAAGAGTTCAGAGTCAATTTGCTATATCGAAAACCAAATCAAAATCATTGTCCTCGTTAAAACAAAAAATGTAATCAATGAAAATATTTGCAAAAGAATTATTGTAGACATACAGTTAAAGGAGCGTATTTTATGTTCTACGAACTCGAATTGAACTCATCATGTGGAATATTATAATGGGAAGACAAAGGCATGATTTTAAATTAAAATCAACATCATTTATATTTTTCAAAGCGATGTCGGAACATAGACATACACACATAATGGACAAGTACATATAGATATATGTATTCATCCGGTAAACACAAATATTACATAATTTATTTTTCGTGGCAATTTTTTTCACGAATGAGTAAGGTTTTATGGTGAATTGGGACAGAGGTTCAAAAATAAGCTAATTTTCACTGGCAAGGAAATTTAATTTCCCGGATTTCTGAATTGAAATGAAAAAAATTGATAGATTAAAAATTAATATTTTTTTGTGAAAATTCACGAGAAAATTCATTTCCAAAAAAATGTACTACCCTCGATGCATAGGGAAACATAATACTTAGAAATGACTCAAACGAATAATAGTAGTTTAGGTAGGAAAAATAGACAATAAAAAATACAAATCTCAGAAAACTCACATAGAGCAAAATATTGGTGCAGGCTATTATGAAAAACTCTAAAATTTCTCCACCAAACCAACATCTGTAAGAAAGTAATATTTCCTTCATACAATGTTTTTGAATTATGCGATGCTCAAAAAAAAAGTGTTAATGTTTTTTTTTTTTTTCTCTACGAGTGACCCACTAGAAGCTATGTTGACTTGAGCTTCTTTAAATGAATTGTGGGACTGGATCGCACGTACTTGGTGTTATATGAGACTTAGACTTTTAGTGGAAAAATGTGAAAATACATCGAACTTTTGTTAAACTTGCTAAAATAACTTGGAAAAACAGAATGCCATTGGAGTTCTGGGATAATATTCGTTGAAGTGGTTAATGAAAAAGTAAATTGTCAATTTGTATACAATTTTTAAAACAATTATAAGGACTACAAATATTTTGATATTTTTTTCAGTAATTGAAAAAATTTTTCTTAATGTTCATTAGGGGTGTCAGAATTTTTTTTATTTTTATATTCCAAATGGGTATCGTAGATTTTGAAAAGGATGTAAAGGATTTCGAAAGAGGTAATTTTTGTTCTGGACAATTTTCCAAAATTTGTTTAAGGTAAGAAACCACAATTCGAAAAAGTGGTCAGAAAACCCAGTTAAATTTGCATTGATATGTGGTGATAAATTTCAAATTACATATAATGTTCTTCAACACACAGAGTCTTGAACACAAGATCAAGTACGTGGGACCAGGTCGTGCATTATATGCATAAAAGATGACCATTTAAATGATTAATTATTTTCTACCAGCCCTAGAAACATTTATTTCTGATTTTAAAAATTTCTGTTTTCAATCTTTTAATTTTTTAAAATTTGAAACTACTCAAACTTTGTAATAAACAATGAATGGGTATGTTTCAAAATTCAAAATAAATTAAATTATTCAGATTTTCACAGTGTTCATCATCCCAAATTCGAAAGAAAAAAAAAAAATATTAAGAAAAAAAATAACAAAATTAAAATGGAAATACAAAAATTGAAAAATCAAAATAATATATAAATTAATACTTCAAGGTCTGGTCCAAAAATTTCAAATAGTGGTCAAAAGAGGTAATTAAAATTGCCATCTTCGATAAAAAAAAATGGGCATCTTTTTTGCGGACCAGGTAAATACAGCTTATTATTGGAAGTTTTTGTATAAGAAACTTAAAATAAATCCGTTTTCGGGTTGTTCAATAAGAGCGCTACAAAAGTTTTTTTAAATAAAACAAAAACGGTTTTGGATATCAATGAAATTCTTTATTTCTGTGAAAGTACGTTCAATGCCATTATGTATGGAACTCGATTTCTTTTGCATGGCCACCACGGGCACGCCTGCAGAAGTCCAGACGCTGAACCCAATTTTCTACGGTTTTCAAGCATAAATCGACCGATACTGCTGCAATTTGACGTTCGATATTCGTACGAAGTTCATCAATCGTCGCTGGCTTGTTGGCATACACCATAGACTTGACGAAACCCCACAGGAAAAAGTCTAACGCCATCAAATCGCACGATCAAGGCGACCAAGCGACTGGACCATTCATGAGATAACACGTTCTCCAAATCTGGATTCTAATAAATTGATTGTCACATTCGCTGTGTGGTTTATGGCGCCGTCCTGTTGGAAACACATGTCCTACAGGTCCATATCATCCAATTGGGGCTAAAAATATTTGGTTATCATTGAACAGTAGTTATCCCCATTCACAGTAACGTGCCGGTCTTGATCATCACGGAAGAATTACGGCCTAATGACGCCGCCGGGTCCATAAACCACACCAAACCGTAATTTTTTTTCGGGATGCAATGCTGACTCATGGAGTACGTGTGGATTGCTGCCTGACCAATACCGCATATTTTGTTTATCGACGAAGCCATTCAGCCAGAAATGAGCCTCATCGCTGAAGATGATTTTTCGATGAAAATCCGAATCATTTTCAAGTTGTTGCTCAGCCCAATTCACGAACATACGACGTTTCTGGTGGTCAAGCGGCTTTAGTTCTTGAGTCAGTTTAATCTTGTAAGGATGTAGGCCAAGATCTTTTCGCAAAATTCACCACAACCACGTCACAGAGATGCCCAACGCTTGAGAACGACGTGCGAGAGACACATACGGGCTTTCTGCAACTGAAGCCTCAACGGGAGCAATATTCTCGACACTACGGGCACTTCTTTGTCTCACTGGCACGGGAACATTTTGTACTGTGCCTGTGGATTCGAATTTCGGTAGTAAATTTTAATAATTTCGACTCGTTGTTGGCCCGTATATCTTTCCATCATGAAATGGCAAACCTTACTGAAGAGAAATGGCAAAAGAGCGGCAATAAATATGGCGTCGTTTGCTGTCCCTGTCGCTCTACTTTTGTAGCGTCACTTTTGAAAAACCTTTTACCTTATTGGAGCAGTACAGAATCCTTAAATATTTTCTGGCTTGATTGAAACGATGTACCAATGTTTCTTTAATCTCTCTATAATGCTCTTATAAAGTAACCAATAAACTTTGCTCTCTGAGATTGGTGGAGCGGTAAGCGAGTAAGACAATTGGTTCAGAGGGACACGGGTTCGATTCCTGGTTCTAGCAACAGTTTTTTTTTAATTTAATTTAACGTGAACTTCTTTAAGACTATTATAATTAACTCCATAAAGGTAAAATAGGAGTAAAAAGAGGTCGCCTTTTCTCTCTATGGAGTTTTATGAAATGCTTATATGCATAGGTTGAATGAAAACGAAAAGCATCTATGGAGGAATATAGAAGTGAAATTATTAGTTGGGTAGTGTAGACTTCTCCAATTATTCTGCTGTACTTATCAATAATTATACCTCGTCGATCAGCGTACTGCAGAACGAAAAGTATAACTTAATTTTTTGTTTCGCTTAAGCAGCATAATAAAATTAAAGGACAATATTTAACTGTATAAATATTTTGATACAAACTTCATAACTTTGTTCATAGATTAAAAAATAATCAGTAACACAGCTAACCGTCTTTTTCTTATTTAAGATCTTAGGTTTAATAAAGTCACAAACATAAATGTGGTACTCTTGTGAATTTGTGGACCTAACAATACCTCTTTACTTGTTTTGTTTTCAAACAATTAAACAACTTCCTTAGTTAATGATCAGAAAGTCTGATAAATACTTTATGAAATATCAAACTATACAAATTCAAAAAATACTATAAATAAAAACTGGGTTCAACGCACATCTGACATAAAGAGAAGGTTGAATGGAAAATGTATTTTTCTTTTCTACCCAAAGTGCTGTAGTATTCAGACAAAAGAATTCATAATCAACATTTTGCCAAGACCTTGATAGAGTTGCTCGAATATTTTTTTTTCGATTAAAGCTTTTTAACTATGGAGTCGTAAAATGTCCTTTCGTCCTTTCTCCCGCACTCGTTAGAAATATTCATGGTTTATTATAAAAGAACTACCACCATCAGGCTTCAAATAGAGTGACTCAACCGCATAGGTATTCAATTTTATATTCAGTCCTTCAGAACTCAATTTAGTTTTTTTTTTTTTTTTTAATTTTTTTTATTTATTGGACTACTCTTCTCTCATTTACGGTTGAAACTTTTGCGACGTCATTTCAGTGGCTTCCCGTTTAATGGCATCATCCTTTAAAACTTTAAGTGCAAATGGATGGTTCTGCTTCTGGCTTTTATCATTGAACTCGGCTGAGCTTGAGACTTCAGTTTCGCTCTCATTATTTTTTGTTAGATTGTTTTTTTTTTTTTTTTTTAATGTTTTTGCGTGTTTGAGTAAATGGAGTTCAGTCTGACATCTCATAAAATCCATAAATAATAACCGAAATGTATACAAAACATACCCGCAACTTAACATTATGTATGGGGCACATTGTATGTATGTATTGAATACTATGTATGTACTAATGCCTTCAACCGTTTGTGTTTTCAATTTAACAGTCTCGAGAGTTTGATACACTCGCCTTACCCCTTTTTATCTTTTATATTATTATTGCGCAGGCAAGGACTCATTATCATTATCCTCGAGAAATGCAAGCTGTGTTAGGTTTTTGTTTGAAAACTTGTGCCCCATAGACGTTTTGTGGCGCACTAATCATTTTCACATTTAGAATTTTTAATTAATGAATTAAATTGCTGATGTTGCGATGTTGTTGTAGTTTTTTCTGATGATGAAGCTGATGGTCTGGGGCTGAAGTCACACAAAATACAGCAAATCCATACAAATACGAGTTACGAGTAGTTCGAGTTTATGGCTGTGTCAGAATGAAAATAAAAAATAGGATTTTGTGTTCTTTTTTTTTTTCTCCAATTTTGTTTATAAGTACCTTTGTATTTGTATCTATCTAACTATGCTTTAACAGAGAATTTGAAATGGTTTTAATTGCGTTTTTCATATATAAAATGTTGCGTCCAGAGATTAACAAAAAAAAAAAAACAGTGGGTTTTGTGTGTGGTATTTTCTGGCCATGGGGTGGTTTGTGGATCCACCTCCTGACAATAAACCAATTTGATGAGAGTGGTTCATTAAGTTTCTGTTTTAGTGGTTTTATTCATTTAGAATTTGAAATGTTAAATTACATTTTGAGCTTTGTTTATAAATTGTATATATATGTAGTTTCTACGTCCATTTGGTTTGATGGTGCCAAAATTAATTTATCGGCCTGTCATGTGTTTGGTTCTAATTAATTTTGGCTGTTTTTCCCAATGTAGCATAGGAAATTAATGCGCCAAAGCCAACACAAAAATTGAATCATTTTTCATTTTCATCAGATTATGTAGTTAGGTATAGTTTTTTTTTTTTTTTGGTTATTTTGTTGATTAATTGAGGTTCATTTAGAAAATTTTTTGAGGTTTTATTTAATTTAATATTTTATGTGGTTGTTTTGAAGAGGATTTTCAATTTGGTTTTGTGCCTCTCTTATAATTTAACTATAATGAATAAAATGTCTAATTACAAAATACTTTCAAGAGGCTTTTGTGGTTTTTTCAAATAAACAAAAGTGACTGGAGAATTAAATTTTGCATAACATCAAGTTTGATGTCTAAAGGTTTGAAGTGGGAAGATTAAAATAATTGGATAGTTGTTGTATTTTTAGGGATGAGAAATTAATTTTCCTTCTTGGAAAATTGTAATTAGCAAAATTTTAATTACCTAAGGGTTTCGATAATAAATTTAAAGAGGATTTGTATTGATTGTCTTCAGCTGATGGCTATGATTTTTATTTCGAAGAAAGCAGCTTATCCAAAATTGAAGAAAACAACAAACTAATATCGAATCTTAAAAAAAATTTGCTTTTCTAACTTTAATATATTCTTATGTATTTCAATAACCGAAAATGAAGAATGTTCATCATGTTTGAATAAATGCTCTGTTTTTGAGGTCTGTGAAGTTAGTAGGGCCACTTTCACCCACCCAAATGAGACCTTGAAAGGAAGTTTTTTTTTGCATCTTTTTTGCATTTCTGTTCCAGATCAAGTGACCTGCTAACTTCACAGTGAAGTAAGCAGGTTACATAGTATATCTCAGGAACCAAGCATGCTAGAAACTTGTAGTAAGATAGCAGTTTTTTTGAATTTTAACGATAGGCTAGGTTCAAAATTTGAAGCCCTTTTTCCTTGTTAAAACTGTGAAGTAAGAAATTTTTTTTCAAAAAAAGGACTTTAAAATTTTGAAGTAACCTATTTTTGAAATGCTAAAAAAGTTGCAAATTTGGAGCCTTACTGCAAGTTCCTAGCCTGCTTGGTTCCTGAGATACATTATGTGACCTGCTAACTTCACTGTGAAGTTACACACACAACTTTTTTAAAAAAAAATCTATAAATTTCGTTTGGAAAAAGATACCGTTGGATTGAACCATTTTTCAAAAAATTGTTATTAAGGCACCTCCCCAAAAAACATTCCATTTTTTATGATTTTCTTTAAGATATGTAGTTAATTTTTTTTTTTACACAAAAGCTCCTAAGAAATGCAAATGCTTTTTCTCACCAAAATTAAAAAAAAATATTTTTTTTTGGATTTTCAAAATATTTTCAATTTTTTTTTAATCAAATATTATGAAAACTTAAGGGTCGGTTTTTATAAAATTCGATATTTAAAAGTTTTTAAACATTTTGTCAGGTATTTTAAGAAAGAATTTAACTTATGTATACAAATGTTAAAAAATCGTTAAGGAAAATATTTTTTTTCTTAAAAAAGGCTCCTACGGTTTTTGTTAAACTTTTTCGGTATGCTGAATTTAGTGCGATATATATACTAACATATATACAAATCAAGTGAAGATTAGTGAGTAGAATATAACTTAAATGAACTTTAATAGACAATTGAAAGGATTTGAAAAAAAAAACATTTTTTTAAGTAAAAAAACAATACCAACTTTAAAAAACACTTTTGAGATTTTTAACTTCGTTCGAATATCTTTTCAAAAAAAAAAAAAACAGTGATACTGGCTTGGGAATAATTCTGTTCTATGCACTCGTTCAAAATTGTTTAGATTTGTAAACAAATTAATTTAAACTTTTTTAGGAATTTTCCTTGGCCTTTTTTATTATTTTTGAAATATTTAACTATGAAAACATTAGTGCATTTGTAAAATGTGTCATTTTTTTTCTAACTTTAAGGACCTATATACTTTTTTTAAGGGTTGCCATAATTGCTCTTAATTAATTGTGACTATTTCAAATCTTGCTTTGATTTTGGAACACCCTTTATCTTATGAAATTTTAAAATATTCTTTTAATAATTCTAGTTTTTTAAAAGTAAAATAATATACATATGTACATAATGCTTATTAATTAATACACTTTTCGAAAAAAAATTGCGCTTTTCATTTTCACGGAATTTAGCTTATATTTTGTTGAGCTAACAACTTTCGAAAATATTAAAAAAAAAGTTACGCTCTTTATCTTCTATAGAGTATTTAAGTTTATTTAAATTTTTTTTCAAAATATTCTGATGTATACAAGTAATTTACTACATAAACATATAAGTAAGCAGTACCAAATCCGTAACAATTGAAACAAATGTTTTACAAAGTTGACATTTGGTTGTTATAATTGGTGTAATCCGAATAATACAAACAACCCGATGGAAAACTACATTAAAAAAAAAAAAATTATGACTTAAGCTTCAGTAAGTGTCTGGTGACTATATACATACATATGTATGTAGATATGTAGCTACTATTAGAACATCTACCTTTATAGAGTCCCCACTAACGATGCTTATGTTTACACAGATCAAATATACCCAGTTTCAGTCCCAATTTATAAAACCAAAGCTTTTCCATTTAAATTTAAAATCCATCATATATAATTTATCATTCATCAATAAAATAAGCATAAAAATCAAGTACATATACTCGTATACACATCAATTAATTTTTGAGTAAAAGCTGCAAAATCAAAAATCAAACAAATTAAATATGCACAAAACCACGCATCAACCGCACCAAAAAGACTCCAGGATCCGGATGTTGTGGTGCATACACGATTGTTTTAAAATTATTTTTGTTTGCAGTATTATCAGACAGAAATTCAATTCAATGGAAGCATCACAAGTACTCGCACAAGCACATCCATTAAAAATTATGTCACGGGGATTAAAAACTCGAATGTCAATGAGAGAATAGTCACTCAATTATTTATGTTTAATGAGTTCAATGCAAATATAAAGTTGAAACCAAAAATTCGGAAACATCAATTATTAACAAAAATGAGGATAATAAAGAATTGTTATAAATTGTATTCCTTGCTCTTTTTTAAATGACTGTGACTACCGGAATACTTTTAAAGATTTTTTGGTTTTATTTATTTCAGTACTGGTTGTTAACACATCAGGTGTTATGTCGTATGCAACCTAAAGATAAATAAGGTATGAAGATTGAAGACGAACTATGCTCATATATTCGTAAAGGTTGTTGTAATTGCAACGTCCCATCACAATAGGTTATAACCATCAATTCACCTTTTCTTCGAAATATGTGAATTTTTTCATGTATAATATGAATTGAAATAATCACAATGAAATGTCAGTTTTTGTTGTTGTTCAATGCGTGTACTTTTTCTCTTTATACGAAAAAAAAAATATGAACGAGCCTACTAACTTTATGTCTATGCTTTAAACTTTTGAAAAATACAAAGTTTTCTACTTGCCAAATATTTTGTTCATTGAAATTTTTACTTAGCCAGCGTTAATTGGACTCCTGACCTTGTAGGTGTATCCTTTTTGTCAACCCTCTTTCCTGTGGACTTGAAATTTTTTTCTGGAATACGAGTATATGAAACTTATATTTCACTGATGAATATACTAGTTTTGAATTGTATCGAACTTTTCATGATGTTAAAATCTTAAATGGAAAAGTACAACACTTGGCGTTGCGCCTCAATTTAATGTCATTTCTGCAACCTATAACTTTTTATTTGAAAACTCTGTTCATCTGCTGATTGTTGATGTTTCATTCTATATGGATTGATTAACCTTCATAAATCTTCCTGTTGCAATGATATAGTTCTGGATTTTTAAAACAATTGATTTGATCCTGTATTTATAGCATTTAGGGACAAAAATTCTCACTTCTTTTTAATTTTTTTACTCTGAATAACCAAAAATTTTTCAAGCCATGTAAAGTTAACAAGACAAATTTTGAAATATTACTTTTAACTATGCTAGATTTGCTGAATAAATTCTTGCTCATCCCAAAAGGTTTTGGTACGAAAATTTAATATACATAATCACTGTTGATCCAAAGGAAAAATTCATTCAGATTAAAAAAAAAATTTGAAATATCTTAATAAAAAAAAAAAATTATAAATTTTCTCACACGAGAATATGAAATTAACATTACGTATACGCCCTGTAGACCGCCATTCCCCATAAATGTGTTATATGAATGAAATATTCAGAGCTAATGCGCATGAGCAAGAAAAAACTTTAGAAAATTTGTTTGGTCACATCCGCCACGCCCACTTTTTATATTCTGATTTCTCAAAAACAGCTCTAAGGAATATTGTAGCTATTCGAAATTATTTTATTGTTGAGAAAAGAACATTATGAAGATGAAATTTTGAAACCCACCCACAACAGGGCTGTTTTTATCATAACTCTAACGATCTGCATGAAATTTTTCCAGTTGATTCAGATTTACTAGAAGAATTTTCTATTTTAGAAAAAGAGAAAAAACGTAAATAATAGAATTTTTATTATTTTTGATTTTGTGGACTTGAATTTAAGGTTTTGTGACCTTCGCAGTGCTTTAGTTCTTTTGAATTTTTATGTGTCAGAATTCATGGACTAAAAATTATTCGTCTTAGTAGGGTGCGACAACATATAACTGATGAGCCCAATTAGTTGTATTTGGGAGAAACGCATATGGACTTAAAGTCACAAAACTTTTAAATTGAAATTTAAGAAATATTTTTTGTTCTTAAAAATTGCTGTATGGTTTACTTTAGGTATACGTTGAAGCACGTTTTTCTTGAGATCTGGTGCTCTTACGAAAAAAAGTGTTGTAATCTTATTTTTCCAAAATTTTATGAGCAATAATAAATAAACTCATAAATTTTTTGGAAAAAAGTTATATCGGCTGAGATATCAACAAAAAACTGTTTTTGTCCATTTACAGTACAAAATAAAATGTGTTACTTTGATAACCTATAACTTCAATATTAATTAACCTACAGAGTTAATTTTTTAGATAATTTTATTGTCTAAATGTAATTTTGCAGTAAAAGGAAATTTCATCCAGTTGTTAAACAAAAACCAAATCACTTTTTTTTTCAAGATGGCGGTCATCCCCTTACCAACATGGTTTTGTAAAGAAGAGATATAGCCAAACTCAAACTTACAAAAACTTTAGCCCATCGATTTAAGAAATTTTAATAAATTTTTTGAAAAAATTTAATCCACCCTGAAGTTCTTGTATAATTTTCTTAGAATCTATTGCTTGTATGAAAAAAGTATGTTAATCTTTCTTGTGTAGAACGACATAAGCTACAATTTGTACTTTTACATTTTTTCAAAAAAACTTAAGTTTTCGAGAAATTAAAAAAAGAACTAAATTTTACCCCCTTTAAATACGACGCCATATTTCCTGCCGCTCTTTTGACATAAGGTTTGCCATTTCATGCAGAAAAGATATACGAGCCAACAACGAGTCGAAATTATTAAAATTTACTACCGAAATTCAGAGTCAGTGGCCTCAGCGTTAAGAGCGCTACGTCCAATTTATGGTCGTCATAATCGTCCTAGCAGATCAACAATTGAGCGTCTAGTGGAAAAATTTGAAACCACAGGTACAGTACAAAATGTTCCCGTGCCAGTGAGACAAAGAAGTGCCCGTAGTGTCGAGAATATTGCTGCCGCTGAGGCTTCAGTTTCAGAAAGCCCAAATGTGTCTCTCACACGTCGTTCTCAAGCGTTGGGCATCTCTGTGACGTCGTTGTGGCGAATTTTGCGAAAAGATCTTGGCCTAAATCTTTTCAAAATTAAATTGATGCAAGAACTGAAGCTGCTTGTAGGTATATGTCGTATGTTCGTGAATTGCGCTGAGCAACAACTTGAAAATGATTCGGATTTTCGTCGAAAAATCATCTTCAGCGATGAGGCTCATTTCGGCTGAATGGCTTCGTCAGTAAACAAAATATGCGGTATTGATCAGGCAGCAATCCACACGTACTCCATGAGTAATCTTTGCATCCCGAAAAAATTACGGTTTGGTGTGGTTTATGGGCGGAAGGCGTCATTGGGCCGTACTTCTTCCGTGATGATCAAGACCGGCACGTTACTGTGAATGGGGATCGCTACTGTTCAAAGATAACCGAATATTTTTGGCCCCAATTGGATGATTTGGACTTGGAGAACATGTGGTGCCAACAGGACGGCGCCACAAGCCACACAGCAAATGTCACAATCAATTTATTGAAAACCAAGTTTTGGAAAAGTGTTATCTCACGAAATGGTCCAGTCGCTTGGCCGCCTCGATCGTGCGATTTCACGGCGTTAGACTTTTTCCTGTGGGGCTTCGTCAAGTCTATGGTCTATGCCAACAAGCCAGCGACGATTGATGAACTTCGTACGAATATCGAACGTGAAATTGCAGCAGTATCGGCCGATTTATGCTTGAAAGCCGTCGAAAATTCGGTTCAGCGTCTGGACTTCTGCAAGCGTGCCCGTGGTGGCCATGCAAAAGAAATCGAGTTCCATACATAATGGCATTGAACGTACTTTCACAGGAATAGAGAATTTCATTGATATCCAAAAGCGTTTTTGTTTTATTTAAAAAAAAACTTTTGTAGCAGTCTTATTGAAAAACCCGATATAAAAGAAAATTCAGAGATATGAACTGACCAAAAATGGTCCAAAAAGTTTAGTGATTGAACAAATTCAAACAATTTTTTTTTAACTTATTCTATTCCGAACTTTCAAAGAACAAATCCCTAATACTCTCCAACAAATCCATAATTTTCACACAAACAAATTAAGAAGTCAATTTCTGACCAGACATAAAAATAATATCCAGCAAAACAAGTTCTTAAGTATCCAATTAAAGATAATAATTAACAAGGCTTCTGCTGTTTTCAATTGAAAACTTTACTGCTGAGCTTACAAAAATACAAGAGCACTATTGTCCATATCATTGTCTGAATTTTGAATCAATAGGAAAGTCCATTAAATTTTAAATTCCAACTATTAAATACTTCCTGGCATCGATAAGAATATTAAAAGCAATAATAAAATTATACCTACTATTTCTGAAATTAAATAAAATGAAATGTTTGTTTCCTTTGAGAAAATAACAATAAGTAGTCAAACTGCAAAAAAAAAACCTATCAAACAATCTCAATAAATTCTCCATTAAAAATTAAACTGAAAATAACAGAAACTTTCACATCCATCTCAACTTTAACTGGCACGAATTCCTAAAGCAAACAAACAAACAATGTTGGCATGAAGATGAAGAGAGTTCTGCTCCTTCGGGCCACAAAAATTTAAGAAAAAAAACAACTTATTATTCTTATTTCCATTTCCTCGCGAAGCCGTATATTCATCGCCTCCTTTCATTCTCCCACTCAAAAAAAAAAAAACAAAAACAAAAATAAAAGAAGGTATCTTTCCCGAAAGTTTTTAATTTTTTAAAAAGAAAATTATAAGAAAATCAACTCTCACTCGCTCCTTCAGAGAAATTCCACACTCCGTATGCATATCCTTCCGCTTAAAGGAAGATGGAATCAAAAGTATATTCTAAAAAAGAAACTCAAGGTTTGGTTTTGTCCATAAGGACTCCACCAGAGCATGAAACCCGAGAAAAAAAAACACCCACACACAAAATTGCATAGTGCACTTAAAATACCGGGCGCAGAATTTCCTTTTGCCATTGAATAAAACTGGGAAGTCGAAGGAGCAAGAGCAAGTCTGCTAGCATCTTAAGGAACGACAATAACAACAACACAACTACAAAGTGACTTGTTATTGTTATTGGCTCCAGATACAGATGTTGAATTTCCAACATTTGAAACTATTCTTGAGGCACTTGGACTACTACCCTGTGCGAGAAAAGTATGTGGAAAGAACGGTTTGCCAAGCTGACACATAGCTCGTCAATGTCTTCAGCTATTGCTCCAAGAGAAAATTTCCATCGAAAACTTCGAAAATGAAACGTGCAAAACTAGCAGTAGAAAATTTTGTTCTCCTTCAACTCTTTTCAAAGACATCGATTCCTTGAAGCTATTTCGAAAGAGTCGTCTTTTGGAAAAGGTGCGGGCAGGAAGAAAAAGAGTTACCTATTTTTTTTATTTTATTTTATTTTTCATTTTTGTTGAAAAAAAATGCAAAATATATTATGAGGAAATTCCGATTTAAAAGTTGCGAAAACTTCTTCAATTGAATAATTTGCCTTCTAGAACAGGACAATGACAACGGGGGGCATTAGAGGTTAAAGAAGAAAATACGAAAATGCTAAGCGATTAGTATTGAAATGCAAAAGACGGAACTTGATATCTGATGATGGGGTTCTGCGTTATAGTTTTGTGGTTGAATAAAATTTGAATTGGAAATTTTTCGTAGAAATCAACTGAAGGACATCGTTACGTACCTAAACACAATATCGGTCATTGAATGAATTATGATATAGGACCATTGATTGATCCATTGGCATATTTTTAGTAAATATTTGAATAAAAGTTTGTACTTTTTATAAAATTATTGGACAAAAATCAGTCAAGTGATAGTTAAAATTTTAAAATTCTTAAGAAAATATTTCTTATATGTTTTTTTTTTTTTTTTTGAAATTTCTTAATGGAAATTGAGTTACTGATTTGTTTCTTTTTAATTGCTTCGAATCGTGAACTATAGTGTTTTAAGTATACATAACTTTACTATCTGAAGGTTTTTAAAGCAGACTTACCAGATCAGTGGTCCCGAAATGGAATAAAATTGCTGTACACATCACAAATGTCACGAGATTACACACAAATTTCTTACTCTAACCACACATAATACAGGAACTTAAATATCTGTGTTCTAACGTTTAATAAAACCAAGTCTTGTCTAACTTTCAATTTTTTGATTACTTCCTCAGTCAGAAAATTAAAAGTTAAGGCCTTGTGAAGAACATACATCAAGCGGTCACATGTTGTGTTTACTGTACTGAGTATAAATTGATTAATGCTGTTGAATGAACTAAATCCTTTTATCAATCAAAATGTATAGATTGTGATGGACTTGACTAGGTTACTAAATAGTAGTTGTTCATACCTTAATGGAGCTGATCGATAAACAACAAGTTTTTCGTTCATCCAATGAATTTTTAAAGCGAAGTTAACTAAGTCCATCATCCACTATATTTTAATTCACATAAGTTTTTTGTTCAGTAAAGATTTTGATGGACATTGAACTACTGAACTAAGAAATGACATCAAGTGATATTTTGGCACACTCAAAAGATAATAATAATTATGATAAAAAAATCAATTTAAAAAAAAAATAAAAATATTGAATGGTTTCTGATGTGTTTAAGAATTATTATCATAACATCATTGGCAAAGAAAAGGATTTTAATATAAAAACAACATCATTGATAGTAAATTTAAAGAATAGTGGGCCATGGTGGCTACCTTCAGGTACACCAGAATCAAAAATGATTCCTCTAAGCAACCATAATCAAAGACAAGTTCAAAAAAGTGAGAAAGTTTTCATTACAAACGTTGCAAGTATGTGCGAGGTCTAAGTGGCAAATATTATTGGTCGGAACGGAAAATAAAACAAACAACTTTGTCAATCACAAAATATTGCAGTCACTTGAAATGTGTGATATCAATATTCCATGTTAATAATATGCATTGAATTCAATTGAATTCTAAATGCATTTTCCTCTGTCTGGAGGTGGCGCTAGACCAAAACGGGCGTGTGCGAGAATGATTTGTGGGGCCCCATGCGAAAAGAAGGGTAAAAAGCAAAGTTTTTTTTAAATACAAAATCAAATTTAAGTTATAAAATCTTACAGAACTTGTTTCACACTGTCTTATCAAGCACTTATTAATTTGTTATTGTTTTAGAACGATAAAAAAATAATTTTCCGTTAGCCTTTTTAAACTGCGACTTCTGAAAACATCTGGAAAGGGAAAACATTAAACAAATAATACGCAAATTACTTCTAGTTATAGGTTTTAGCAAGGCCCCTCAAAACACTGGACTTGATTCAAAAACTTCGACTTGCAATAGTTATCTGCTGAGGTGTCTCTGAAGAGATTTTGTTCTGTTTTTTTTGTTTTCCAGTGACACTAATAGACTGAGCTGGCAGCATATTTTTGGATTAACACATAACCAAAAAATGAGGTAAGGACGAAAGGTTGAAAATATCGGTTTTCAGACATTTGTGTTAGGGCCAAATGCTCTTCATTTCATTTTTTTAAATGGGAATCGATCTGATTAATAGAACTCAAGATATAAACTTTTAGGTGCGCCATATCTGCCATCCAATTTTGTAACAACTAAAAATGCCGCTTTTTTGTTTTTTTTTTTTTATAGATCAATCTATAACCTTTTTGGGTTTAATTTTCCGTCTAAGCCTCATTTGGTAAATTTTCACTAAGATCATTATCTGTTATGTTTTGGAGCAATAGCAAAACGTCTTTAATTACGAACGCTTCCGAAGTTATTTAAATTTTTCATTTAAAAATTATTAAGTTGGAAGCACGAATGCCTTTAGAGGCTTTGTGGGGTCCCTAGAAGTGCAGGGCCGTGTGCATTGGCACACACTACACATGCCTTCCACCGCCTCTGATTCTGTCAATAGAGAGGCTCGACTTTTGAAAGAGAAACATGAATTATTTAATCGATTTTATAGATTGAACGAAGTTTGCTGGGTCAGCTAGTTACACATCCTAAAAAAACATTTAAAACTAAATTATAATAAGTTTTATCAGAGTTCTGTTAATAACGACGTATCATACCAATTTAAACCCAACAACAAAAAAAACTGTCAATTCGTAGTAGCTAAATTGAAGAAAAATTAGAGATCAGGTCAGATTTAATTTTCGCTGACTTAATCGCATAATAAGTCTGGTCGGGCTCAATTAGCTGAATGGCCTTCGTTACGTTGTTTTTTGAAGGCATCAAATGTTACCATTGTTTAAAAGGAAACAATTTAAGGGATTTAATCAGATGATTTTGGTGACCATACCTTTATTGTACTGTAGAAAATCTATTAACGCTGCGTGACTCACAAGTCAAACGCAGTGCTAGCCTGTTGGAACCCACTCATGTCATCGTATCCGTTGGTATTTTATGCGGGTGCAGTGCAATCCAAGTTCAGACACAAAATTCTCCAGGTACTTTGAACGAGAGCTAGCAACGTCAAGAAAAGTAATTTTAGAAAAGCTGGTTTTTGGATATATATCTATTAGGGTGTGTCACTGTGGTATGGCGAAAAAATACTGTTCAGATTTAAAATCAAATATTTACCTATCAAAGGTTGTATTTGAATCGTAGGAATAGAAATATGTGAACAAAATTTGAAAATAAATGGTTCTTTGGCTCGCTAATTTTCGAAAACTGAGTTTTTATTACTTTTTCCGTCTATTGCTTTGATATGGTTAAAGTTAGTCTGAGCTGATTTACCAACTTAAATAATTTAACATAAAGTGTACAAACAATTAAATACCTACAAGCAAATTCGAGGCACTACAAATTCGAATTAAGAAATCGAAATCAAGCAAAATTGTATTTTTATACATTTATATGACTTTATTTGAAAAAAAAATGAAATTGCCTTCTTTCACTTATTATTTTATAGCTTCCACATTTGTCGTCCGATTTTGGCAAACTTTAGCACAGATTTTTGTTAAAATAATTGTTTTTCACTTGATTTCTTAAAATTATTTTAAATAATTTTTTTTCTACCCATATGGAGGAACCGAAAATACCCATTTTTCAAACATTGAGTGCCTGTAAATTATTAAATTTCAATCCGACTTACACAAACAGTACAATGAGGAAAGGAAACAGATCAGACAATTCCGAAAATATACATCTTATGTAAGCTAACTAAACCGTTAGTGAGATTTATGACAGTATCTAAAATAGCTGAGAAAACGATTTTTGTACATATCTCGAAAACGCTTCTTTGGATTTTTTTTTCAATTTCATGTTCAACGAGTTACAAGAGGGGAGATAAACGCTAAAAACCATTTATTACCTACAACATTTTGACAGTTTTTTGACAATAACTTCTCAGTGAAAAGAAATATAAAAAGTGTTTGTGAGCGAAAATTGTATATTTTTAATCCTACATCCAATAAAAGCCGTGGAAATCGCATTAACGTTTTTGACATTTTTTTTTTTAAAGGAATGATGAAGTAACAATTCCCAACAGCTCGAATTTATGGTGTTAAAAAAAAAAATTATCAAAAAGCAAGACGTATTATATAATGACTTTTCGAAAACGTTGCAAGCTCTTATAAACTAAGGTTGAAATGGCTGAGATGACAAGTTCTTCTGAGCGACTAGAAGTGCTGCCTATTTAAGGTTTTATTATGAGCTAAAAAAACAATAAGATGGTGCAATTTGGAGAGAAAGAGGAAATGCAACCATTAAGGTATATTTCATATAACTCGAAAACAAAGAAAAATTTCGAAATACTTAATTCCAAAACCTTTTTTTTGCAGAGAATAAAATTTACCATCGAAATGGCTTATCGAAACACATTAAATAAATTTAAAGTTAATTACTCGTAAATAAAAAAAAAACATTTGATTAAAATAAAAAACCACAGGTATTTATTTATTTATTTTTTAATCATTTGCCTATAAGCTTTGTTTCAGTAAAGATAGGTAAAGGCATTCTTAATATGAAATAAAACATAATTAACTTTCTTTTAAATTGAGTGATATCAAAAAAGTTTTTGATAAAAATCGACTGAAATACAGTCGTTCAAAGTAATCAGTTTTTTCCGATTCTAAATTCTAAAAATTCAATAAATAATGGGATTTGTTGTTGGAGAAATTTGCTACATGGTACTCTAAAACCTCGGGCATGATTCCTTCATGACCTGACCAGTTGAGTCAAAAATAATCAGCCTTATTATAATGAGTTTCACATGGAAAATATTTCCCCCGAAAAAATTGCGTTCCCTCGGAATTTTAAAATCTATTATGAGTTTCGCCTGAACTTTTCTTGGCCTTAAATGAACGAAAAGCTTGTGCAAAGGCACCAGTTAGTACCGTCTGTATTTCCTTGGTTCCTCGTCAAAAAAGAAGTGGAAATTTAAGCTCTTAAGTAGTTACTCAAAACAAAAGGGAATTATCAGTTTTCGTGTGAAACTCATAATAGGCGAAAAGTAAAATGTTAATTTTTCCGCGTGGAATGTTGTTCACATGAAACTCACAATAAGGCTGGATAATTAGATTTCACAGTTTGAGGGTTACCATATATAATTTTTGTAAGAAAATAGTACCTGTCGTGTTTTGGTGGTCGAAAGTGCTCATCAAACTAGCCACAATTCCTTCCAAATATAAAGAACGAATTATTTATAAACAAACTACAAAACGCTTACTTTTTACAGAGATATATATGTATATATAGCTCTTCAAAAAAGAACACTGAAAAAAACTGAAGAAAATCTTAATCCTTTAATTTTTTTTGAGTAGTGTACCTATTTATTAAAATACCTAGTGCCAAAATAATTAAAAATAAAATACTTTCAACAGTTTAGCCTGTTAGTTGAGCTGCAGAGAGAAAAAACTACAAACTTGTACCAATCCACACATATAACAAAAAATTATCCGTTCTTTAAGTTTGTAGATGCTACATATTTGTGTAGTCCTTTCCCGAAGGCGTTCAACAAGGGGGACACAGAGGAGCACTTTCCTCCCTTAATCAAAATGTATTTCAAATAATAAATAAAATAAGTCTTCTATTGAATAAATCTCAAAGCTAGATTTAAATACTCATACTGAAACTCTTAGGGTCAAATTTGTAATGTAAAGAATGAATAACCTTTTACTGTATCAATCAGATTTAAGCACAAAGACATAATGATACTTATGAATGCCTTCCGGATTATACCAATAATAATACACCTTACCTAATGTGTTTAGTGGCTCTTCTATATTATACCTACCTAACATTGGTTTGGGCTTTTATCTTAATTAAACAAATTTTGTATTTAACCTTTATCATGGTCTTCATCACTTCAATTGCATTATTGTACTTCGAACAGCATATCTATTATCTCTAAAATCAATTCATATTCGCTTATGAATACAAATTTGAACATTCTGATGTTGTTGGGCCATGATAAATAATCGGATCGATACAATTGAATAAGTCGATTTAACTGGAAATTTTGATTTTATCCAAAAGCAACCCCAAATTCCATATCATTTCCGATATAGAGTGCAAATTTACAAAATCATTCATCCAAAAATCCTTTCGGTTGACCTCTAAATGAACTCAACTGTAATAAAAGGATTATGCTTTATATGAAGAAGTAGGATAGAAAGGTAGATAGATCTAGGTAGGATACACACAGTAAAGCAAAAATATTTGTTCCCCTCTGGGGCAATTAAAACCACAAGGACGTTCACCACATCCACCTACATCCTACCACTAACTTATTGACAAAATATGTAACGGTAGGTATAACTTATCGCTATACTCATATCTGCATTGATACAGATATATGACCGGATATTGCGCAGATAGGTTGGGACCACAAAAAGATATACTTTTACTGCAAATAAACAATAAAAATATAGAAAACCGAAAAAGCAATGCCATGTCACTCGAGAACGTAACTCACGGATACCCTTTATTATAATGAAAGCAAACAGTAAATTTATATCACGCTCCGATTCACATTTACTGCTGCTGGCTGACAAACGGTTGTGAGGCGGTGCGCTGAATGCCCCGGTGCGGTGGCGACCGACGACGATGACGATGACGACGCTGGCAACGATGGCATTTCCTTTAATGCGGATAACCACCACCGCTTCGTCCAGACAGGTGCTAAATCTTTTGAAACGAGAATAAAAATAAAAAAAATGAATGGTTGTCAGGAAATCAGCCAAAAAAAATTAAAAAGAAGATATAATAGAGGAAAGCGAAAAGAATTCCGCGAAAACCGCAACCCATAGAGGTATGCTAGTGGTTTTAAATGTAAGATGATTTTGGATTGCCATGGCCGCATTTTGTCAGAAAGTGCATCAGGCACAATTAAGGGCCAAAGACTTAGGGTACAAGTATGACTGCGAGAGGAGCATTTAGGTGCTCTAACGGAAGCAACCGATTTCAAGGAAATAACCTGATTGAGTTTTTTTTTACTTTTTCTTATTTCTTTTTTTCAATTTTGCTTTCATCGAAGTGAAGTGAACGATACTGTTCTCCTTCGATGGTAAGGGCAATGTCTCCATCGTTTACGAAGGAAAATGGAACGATAACGGTGCCAGTAAACAATGAACAGAAAATTTGCTTTTTGGCGTAACCGTACATCCAGAAATAGGGATTCACATCCAAATGCTTCAGATCCCCCTCCAGATCCCCAATCAGCAAACACACGGCACTGTTTATGGCTGTTTTTTTAGCTCCTCGTTAAGTAGGATTTTTGTACGGATGCTTGCCTCTCGATGGTAAAATTCACCAACCTCATGGCCACGAAAGGTCGCGTTCTTTATGTTCCTTGGGTAGTCTTGCTCACTCTGAGGGATCTTGCATTTTGTTTTGAAGTGCATGCATATAATATAAGTGATGATGGCTGATTCTCCACGCAAGAAATTTTAAAATCATTGTATTTTCTTATTATCGATTTTTGTATCGACAAATCGATTGTGAAATATCGAAGTTAAAATAATCGAAACTAAATATATCGATATATACACAAGAAATTTTGAAATCGTTTTATTCTCATACTATTGATTTTTGTATCGAAAAATCGATTGTTAAATATCGAAGTTAAAATAATCGAAACAAAATATATCGATTTTTTTGAATACAATATTACGGATGATGGCTGATTTTTCACGCAAGAAATTTTGAAATCGTTGTATTCTCATACTAATGATTTTTGAATGGAAAAATCAATTGTGAAATATCGAAATTAAAATAATCGAAACTAAATATATCGATATCCAACCTGTGATTTGAAAATTACAATCACGACCTCTTAAGGTGAACAATTCTCGAACAAACTGTGATTACCTTAAATGTGATCTCATTATGTTGTCTGTGATCATTTCGAATTCTGTGAAAAATCACAGATTCGCAACCGCAGTGCTAAGACCGCAGCGAAGAAGAGCGATTCACAAATCACGAAAAAAACTGTGATTCATTTAAATCTGTGAAAAGAAATCATGACCAAAAAATATTCACAATAGAAATCTCACAGATAAAGACGAAAGAATGCAGAATAAGAACAGTGTCGTGATAGATTTTTGTTTCTCTTTTTGGTAGATTTTTTAATTGGAGATGCTTAAATTGACTAGCAAAGCAAGTGCTTTTGCAAGTACTTTTTGATTTCCACCCACTTCCCCGCCCACAAATCTTATATTTGGGTTTTCTCTGTATTTTGTAGCCATAGATTTTGTAAATAAGTTTTCTAGAGCCTAGAAGAAAACATACACAAAAATATTTGAAAACTCGTTTGCTGCCACAACGCACAAGCACGTTGCTCTAGAGAGCTGACATTTTTTAAAATAAGTTGTTAGGAGCCTTATGCATTACATATACATTTTCGCAACTACGCCCACTGCCACGCCTACTTTTATTATACATATTTGAGTTTTCTCCTTAGTACCATGCTTTTAAGAGCTGAAAATTTGTTAATATGTTGCTTAGAGTCTAAAAAACAACGTACACATTTTTGTAAGCCTGCCCACTGCCAAGATTTTATTTTCCTTGAGTTTTCTCCTCAGTAACTTGCGCTACAGAGCCAAGATTTTGTAAATAAATTGTCTAGAACATAAAGAAGAACATAAAATAATTTGGCAATCCACCCACTGCCACGCCTTTTTAATATTAGAGTTTTTTCCCTAACTCATTGCCATTAAGAATTGAAAATAGGAAAATGAGTTGCTGGAATTTAAAGAACAGCTACTAATATTTTTTGAAGTGCAACCATTTCCACGCATTTCTCTTGTATATATTTGAGTTTTCTCCCTAGAATGTTGCTCTAGAGACCCAGGGGCCTTAAGAGATCTTAAGAAATTCATTTTCAAATTTTCCAGGGAGTTCAAATTCTTGTTAACAAGCTCTTTAAACTCTTAGGCGTTACGTACATGTGAACATTTTTGAAATCCACCTACTACGAGTACCACACCTTTTTTTGTCAGAACCAACTTTTTTAATTATATATTTTTGTTCGTAAAGATTCGTTCCTATTAAGTATTTTTTTTTAATGAAGGGTACAAGAAAATGACCCAGTAAAACTTATCTCGACTTTTTACTATTTATTTTTTTTTTTTTTTAATTCACGAATCACAATCACAGGTTAAACTCACAGTGATTGGAAAATAACAGTAACAGTGATTAAAAAATCACGATTTGGCTAATATCTAGTTCACTGAGCCGAAATAGAAAAACACCAAAAACACCTGGAACATCAAAAAAAATTTCAAGTTTTTGAAAATATTTTTTAGGTATAAACGATAACATGGAGTCGATGTTGACAATATCGATTTCAAAAATATATACGTTCAAAATACCAAATTATAGAGATTTTCTAAATTCTGACTTTGTAGTCTTTTACCGAATTTTTTTTATCTAAAAATCGATACGGAAGATTTTTAAAATATCGATATTAAAAATATTGACGTTAAAAATATCGATTTATAAAGATTTTCTATATTCTCACTTTGTATTTTCTTAAATCCATTTTTTTATCTAAAAATCTATATAAGTAACGTAGAATCGATGTTGAAATCGATGTATCCATAACGATTTTTGTAAACAGTAGCATCGTTCATCTCTAATCGTCTGTCAAACTTTGAAGGTCAAATTTCAACCTAGAAAAAATCTCATATTACACCATTTTCGTTATTGTGTTTTCCTACATTTCTTGATTCCTCTCACACTCTGTCCAAAAATACCAATAACGAAATGAATAAAAAGGAATCTTGTTGAATTTAAGGCCCACAATAGACTTCATACGACTCTCTTACATTATTCGACAACCATAATTGTAGTGACAGAAGAAACGACATTTTTACTAAAGGGAATCGAACCATGACATTGCACAGGTGTTCTCCGTGTATACTTATACCAATATCAGCTCTTACCCACACTCTTGAGGTTAAGTCCTTCGACGAATTAATCTCACAATCAAACACTGTGAAACACTTCCGCAAGGAGCAATTTCTGGTGACTTTAATGAGAGCTCAAATGATTTTCTTCACTAATTACTCACTTGGGAGAGGAAGATGTTGTGTAAGTGCAGAGGAAGTTCGGGGAATTGCAGCAATTAAGGGTCAACTTAGACCAGGTGTTTATTGCGTAAACTATCATTTCAACCACATTTTAATCAACGAAGCATATCAAAACGCAATCATATTCAGTCGGAGTCTGTGTCCGAGTTCAGGTCTTGGGAGTTATTTGGGACTCTTGGTTTCAGACTCAGTCCCCCTCGTTCTGACCGTTTCATCTTCGTTTGTGTGTGATTAATTTGTATGTTTACTTTTTGCAAATTTGCCGAGTGGAACAGAGAATATTAATGTTGAATGCGGACAAAGTGATGTGGACACTATGACATCTGAAACGTGACCATTCCCCTATTCTTTTGGTTTGTATACAGAATAGCGAATATTATGTATGGAGCTATGCATATATATAGCAACGATTGTATAAGAGGTGATGAGAGTAGAGTTATGAAGAACATTCTTCTTTGCTCAAAGATGATGACAATTTCCTTGGCTGAAATAGAACAGCAAAAAAAAAAAAAAAAAAAAAAAACAATAAAAAAATATGCAAAGAAAAGAAGAATCCGATCCAGGTCACTGAATCTTCCCTCTGGTAGGGCGCTATGACTACGTTTGAAATTTATGAAACTGATCCTTTTTGAGATTATGTTTCTGACTTGCTATATGTATAGTTCCACTTGGGAGGATTTTCTTTAAGTTTGTCGTGGTTGAGATGTCAAATGGATGAGCACAAAAAGCACTTTAAAGCGATGATAACTTGCAGCATTTAACTTGAAGCATTAAATTACTTTTGACAGTTGTAAGGCATTTCTTCACTGGTTTACATAGATTCGTTAAGGTAAGATAATTGGGTATGCTTTGCAAGGCTTATTACTCAAAGTATCTATGTCATAATTTGTAAACAACAAAAATGTCAGTCTCCCATTGTGGTGGAAAAGAGCAAATGGATACCACAAAATGGACATCAAAAATCCAAAAAAACCAAGAGTAGTTATCTACGTACATAGCGGGTGATTTTTTAGCTGGTTTGGTTTTGGCAACACTGGTTTTGACAGCTGACGTGTGTTTAGTACCTTGTGTCACTGTCAAACAGCTTCAGTTTGGTTTGCAATTTAACCATGGATCGTCTTATAAATGAACAACGCTTGCAAATTATTGAATTTTACTATCAAAATTCGTGCTCGGTTCGAAATGTTCATCGCGCGCTGGTTGTTGTTCAGCGATGAGGCTCATTTTTGGTTAAATGGGTACGTAAATAAGCATAATTGCCGCATTTGGAGTGAAGATCAGCCAGAAGCATTGCAACAGCTACCAATGCATCCCGAAAAAGCCACTGTTTGGTGCGGTTTATGGGCCGGCGGCATTATTGGGCCATATTTCTTCAAAGATGATGCGAATCGCAGCGTTACTGTCAATGGTGAACGCTACCGAGCGATGATAACAATTTTTTTTTTGCCCGAAATGGAAGTTCTTGACTTGCATGATATGTGGCTTCAACAAGACGGTGCCACATGCCACACAGCACGCGAAACAATGGCGCAATTGCGAGGCGAGTTTGGTGAACAGTTAATTTCACGTTTCGGGCCGGTCAATTGGCCGCCTAGATCGTGCGATTTGACACCATTAGATTATTTTTTGTGGGGGTATGTCAAGGCTAATGTCTATAGGGACAAGCCCACTTCGATTGACGCACTGGAAGCCAACATCCATGCATTCATTCGTGAGATACCGGCCGATATGTGTGAAAGAGTATGCCAAAATTGGACTCAGCGGATGGGCTACCTGAGACGCAGCCGCGGTCAACATTTGCATTAAATTATCTTTAAACATTAAATTGCAAGGTTCAAACTATCGATTCAAATAAATATTTCATTAATTTTTTCGAATTTTGTGTTTTTTTTTTTTTAAAGTTCTAAACCTCTTAAAAAATCACCCGTTATATTGACATAGATTAGATATGAAAATGAAATTTCTGTATCTATTTGAATTACAAAGTTAAGGAAATGGTAAGGCCTTGCAAAAGCGTTCTTTACTGCCAAACCGATGAATGTAATGACTAAAAACATAATCTGGGTTATATTTTTTTTTTAAATATGCACAACTTAACGATAGTGATCGGCAGTGTTAAATGGTTTTTGACTAAATTGGATCCACAATGTGTAAAAATTTCCTTCAACGTGTTTTAGTCATTCCCCAAACATTTTTTTAAATATTTTATAACCAAAATTAATGGTACTTGCGCCTTAGATTTCTTTTATCGAAAGATGGTTTTAAATTTTTGATACCTCCCAGAGAATATTTTTTTTGTTTTTCAATTAAATATCTTTTTTTAACAACGCAGGCCAGAAGAATCAACAAATTAAAAATACAAAGTACCTAGTAAATTGAGTACCAAATATTTAAAAAAAAAATATTTTTGAAATTTTTAAAAAAATTAATTTTTTTTTGTTTGAAAACTTAGTTGGTACCAGATTAAAAAAAAAAAACTTTGATGCAAAAACAATGCTACTTTCCGTTACCATACAAATGTTTAAAACCCGTCAAGGAAAATATTATTATACTCAGAAACGCCTCATACAATTTTGATAAAATTTTTTCTGTATTCTGAAATAATTACTGTGGCCTATAAAACATGAAACAATTCCTCATATGTCGATATTCTGGATTTAAGACTTTATCATTAATAAAGAAAAAAATTTGTGGCACAACTGTTCGTGGAGAACCAAGGCCAAGTGACTTAAAACTCTCAACCATTTCTGTATGCGAGTTTTTGGAAGCTAGCATCACCGTGCCGTGTAAAAAAAAAATCAAGAAAATTGGATTAGTATTTTTTTTTATCCGATGGAAATTTTCAAAAGACACACGGTAAGAATCGGTACTGGAGTAGTGTGGGACTTTTACCGCAATTAAACTACCGGCGAGGATCTATGAAAAATACCCGAATGATTTTCCTTTCTTAATTTGAAAATCACATTGTGGGAAGTACAGTTATAACCCTTTCCCATATCCCATAGCTTTTCGACCATCAGCTTATGAAGCTTTGATTTTGATTTTAATCTGCATATAATCTTTAATTTGTAAGGCGATTCATTTAAAGTATGACAAAAAAATAGAGTTCTGTAGCTAAAGTTGAGACCATAAAAATAAACCGTATGGGAGGGACAGAAATCCCCTTAGTCAGTTATTGTTAGCCGGAAGGTCCTAGGACTTTAACTTTTCAAAATATAAAAAAAAAAATGAATAAGATTTTGCATAAATAAAAAGAAACCGGCTAATGATTATCGAACTTCGTTTTTTACTTGCGATATAGGTACTATAAGGAAAGTTTTGGATTTGCGCAAGAAAAAATTAGAGATAACAATCAGACAATACGATGATAAGGAACACAAAAAAACTGGGTGGCACAGTTCTGTCTGTCTGCCTATTGATTTTCTTCAAACTTGGTACATAGTGGTTTTTGGTAATTATATCCACACGTTTTCTCATTTTTTCTAAGAACCAAAAATAGCGGTACCTACCATATAATTTTTTTGGAAATTTTACATAATCGTATTTTTCTCAAAAATGGCTCGACAAATTTTCTTAAAAAAAAAATCAATAAATCTGGGAAAATTTCATTGGGTGGAAATTAATTTTTTAAAAAATGCTTGTTAATGGTACTAATTTTTGTTTTTATTCGAAACAGTACTGCTAATTTCAATAATTTTTTTTATACAGAGGCTTTCAAAAACTAAAAATAGTTTTGTGTACTTAGATTTAAAAAAAAATATTTTTTTGGATTTAAAAAAAAAACGGTTGAATATTTTTTTATTTTTTTTTTGAAAATAAAATACATATCTCGAAAACAAAATGATCGATTTTATTAAAAATCGACAGTTAAGAGTTTTTTAGTACTCTTTAAATATTTTTAGAAAAAATGTACATATATAAAAAAATAAGGGTACCTTCCTTCCATACAAAAGATAAAAAACAGGAAAGGAAAATATTTTTTTTCTCAAAAATGACTCCAACGATTTTGATTAAACTTTTTCTATAGACTAAAACTAATACGATCTACTACAAAAAATTATACAATTTTGCATTAAGTAACTATTACTAATACCTGTCATAGAGCGTGTTTTTATTTTGAATTTTCTCATTATGGAATAGACTTAGAGAATTTTTTTATATACGAATTTCAGATAAGATTAAATAACATTGCATATAAAAATCTTCAAAAAAAAATTTTGAATTTTTTAAAAAAAGTTTCAAAAATTTTGTTTGAAAATTCGATATTTCAAACGAGTTTTTTTTCAAATTTTACTTTTATATGCACGAAAAATACTTAAAATTTTGTAACCAAAATTTTTCCTTGAAAATGATTTAAGAATCTAAATATAAAAATATTTTTTTAAGAAAACCAAAGATTAAAAAATCTCAACTCTCAACGAATTTTTTTAGCTAATTCAAATATCGTATTTCATGCTTTAAATTATTTGTCCCTCATAATTTCCATATTTTTACATATAATTTTCTTAAACCGCCTTTGCGCCTTGAACATAAGAGCAAGTACGTACGACCCAATTGTGCATATTATTTTATTGGATTTTACTAAGAAGTTGGATTTATTATTTTTTAATATTTTTAATACTTAAAGTCCTAGAACCATCCAGTTTTCAGTTTTTTTTACTAAAATCTATTAAGAGTATTGAATTTTTAAAACAAAAAGAGTAATTAACTTTTTAAAATGTTAAACAAATTTTTTTTAAGGCTGATGGCTTATTTGTTAATGCCCTTGACTTTTAATTATTTTTTTAATTTTATATTGGAATAAATATTATTCAAATAATATAATAAATAAATATAAGTTTGAAAATTTGTTTTCATTTTTACTTTAAATTTTAAGTTTGAAAATAATTTTTTTCAAAAACTGTTTGCTTAAACATCTTTGTTTAAAATAAAATAAAATAAAATAAAATAAAATAAAATAAAATAAAATAAAATAAAATAAAATAAAATAAAGAAATTCTGACGCTACAAAAAAGTATAACATGTCGTTGTAAGTGTTATCGTTGTTTTTCTTTTCTTACCTTAAGTGAATCACTCTGCGTAGTTAAATTTGTTTTTAAAAATGTTGCCTTAAAATATTATTTATACAAAATTATTTTAAAAAAAACCGACCTACGATTTAAAATTACCTTATTTCATAAAAATTGTATTATGTTTTTTTTTACTAAAAGAGTTGTTTTGGCAATTTTAGGATTGAACTTTATTTTTATTAATATTGTTTGTACTCATAAAAATTTTAAGCTAACTGAAAGCAAGTTTGTGCAACTTAGTCGTGCATCATGTTTTCTCTTTTTAATTTTGCTTAATTTTATATAATTTTATTTAATTTAATTTAATGTATCTTCTTTTATTTTCTTTTTTTCTTTTTTTAATTTTATTTATATTTAATTTAATATTATTTTATTTTATTATATTTTGTCAAAAGAATGATTTATTTTTTTTAATACAGATAAGTTATGCAATTTTGGAAGTTAAAATCAGTAAAATTTATAAAATGTTTTTTTTTTAACTGTTTACTGTTTCCAAAATCAAAAAATAAAATATTTTCAAAAATCCAAATTTTCTTTCAATAGAAAAATAAATTATGTGTGTTCCTTTACTTTGAATTTCTGTGTTTTTTTGGTCCAAACTTGTGTCAGCATTCTTTTTTCATATGAACTTTGGCAGTGCTTTGGACTGAAATGTGCAGAAACGCACAGAAAATCACAGAAATTCAAAGTAAAAAAAAAGAACAGGCCTATTGAATAAATTAAAATTTTGTTTTAAAAATTTATTTTCATTAAAAAATAAATAAATTTATTTTTTGGAGTTGCCTGGTTTTTACTCCGTTTTTTTGTTTTTTGTGAAAATCTATGCTTTCTTTCATCATTTTTCATTTTTCAATTTAATACAACATTTTGTAAGCTGAAGCACCGTTTGACAGTCAAATCTCCAAAGGTACCGACCGACATTTAACAATATTTGAATTTTTCAAACATTTTTCACGTTTGGTACAAGAACGAGGCAACTCCAGTATACAATTGGGGTTTTCTAATTTAGATTTAAAAAAATGCAACCTAAAGCTTTAAACACACAAAACGGTGCGGGATTTTTTGTTTGTTATTTCTGCCAAAAAAAAAAAACAAAAAGTTTCGTCAAAAAATTGAAGTTATCTAGTTTTTGAACGGGTAGCTTCAATTGATTTCTCGGAAACGACTAATACAATTTGGGTGAAATTTTAAAAGTTGGTTATTCTTACTAGTTCATATGAATTGGGCTTCACTTTTCCAAAAACAACTGCCACCTTCAAATTTGTTTTTTTTTTTTAACAAAAATATTTATTTTTTACAATTTCCTTGAGATGGTAACTATTTGGATTCTTAGGTTAATAAATGCTTAATGGACGGAACTTTCAATTTTAAAGTGCCTTTTCATTTTGAGTGACAATTTTATATCAACTTGACCTGTATTTTCGTTAGAATAATTAATCTTTGTACACTGTGTAAGTATTCCAGTAAAAAAAAATTAAAAAGTCTCTTTAAAGTCCTGAATTTTGTCTCAAAAAAATATTTTCGTTTGTTATTTTTCTAAACCAATATAAAAAAGAAAAAAAAAACTATCTTGACAGGCATTTTTATATATGTATGTTAGTACATACATATCTATAAATATATGTCCTTACTATATTTACAGTTGTACACAATACCAACATATCATGTATTTTATTGTATAAATACAAATACCCATACCAGAAAATACATTTCATGGGAATTTAGATGAATGTCAACATTTCTATTGAAAATCAATGAAATCTCCACACACAATATTGGGGTTGCCTTTGCCTATATTAACGTAGATATGCTATACTTTCCTATATTTCCTATACCCACAATGTAGGTAGGTAGGTAGGTAGGTAGGTACGCTTATTTTACACACATATTCACCCAAACTTTATTTCTGCGACAAAAGGCACAATTTTCCAATTCAGTTAATTTTCATGGCAGAAAAAACAGATCATAGCCCAACAAAAATATGTGTGTGCTTGAATCAATGTGGTTTGATGACGATGTGCTGGTGCGGACGCGGACGCTAAGAGTAAGCAAATAAGTTGCATAGGGTGTTCAAAATACTATCAAAAGTTAGGATAGTGTGAACATAGTTTTATGTAGGTAAGGCAACATTATTTTGTTGTTGTTTTTTTTATTTGAAATCGCAAAGAACAATTTGGATTTTCTTGTACACAAAAAAAAAATGCAACAAAAATTGAAATCAGAGGCCAAATTATCGATTCAGTGACCGAGTGAGTGCCATCAGTGATCGAATGAGGGAGTTACCATACCACTTCAAATATTTATGTACTAGATTGCTAGAAACTTGAGTGGTAATGTCAAACTCACATAATTCAGTCACTTATTTGGTATTAACACTCGAAAACTGATGCGATTAAATCGGGCCCAGTTAATCTCAAATAACTTGAGGTCCTAAAGACACGTCATCACTTCTTCAGAAGTCATTGCATGCATGGAAACACCTATACGAAGCGTTGGAACAATATCTGCTAAAAATTGCATCGGCTTTCTGATTTCAATAAAATGAACGCATTGTTTAGCTCCGAATACTCAGGACCTCTTTTGTGGTAAGTTTAAAAAAATCTCTCCCCTTAAAGGAAGTTCCTCGTGGCATAGTGGTTGGTTAGTTCGTTATACTGTCATGCCGAAAGCCTGGGTTGGATTTCCAGCCGCTACTACTTAAAAACAGAAACAAAATTTTCCAAGTTACTGCCTCTAGCGATGAACCTTCAAATCCTCCAAAAGTATACTTGTCATGAAAAAGTGCTTCTCATCTAGCCGTTCGAATTCAGCAAAAAATTGAAGGTCCCCTCCATTCCTAACAACAACATGCTCACAAGAATGGTTGAGAGTTGTAAGTCACTAGGCCTTAGTTCTCCACGAGCTGTTGCGTCACCAAATTTATTTATCTTAAAGGTCAGGAAGTGGTCAGTATTTTGATCACCGAAATTTTTGTTTTATAAATTTTTAAAGTTTATTACAATGTAGAACGTTGCTGAATTGAGCTGAGATCTCTTGGTGCAACAAATACTGTTACCCTAAAATGGGTCCCAGGATATAGTGATATTTTTGGGAACGAAATGGCAGGAGAACTGGCCAAAAATTGATCATCTCTTGATCGGATCCAGGTCGATTTCTCGATGCTTGTACTCCTAGAGAAAGAAAAAAGTAGAATTCAGCAGAATTTCCTCGAAGCTGCAGACGTCAGATGGTCATTGACACATGTTGGGTTTAAGATATTTATGGCCAAATATTTCAAAGAGAACAGAATATTTACATAAGAATAGCTGGCCTGAAAAATAGGTCTTGATTGGAGTCCTAATGGGCCATAACTCAATAAGAACCCACAAGAGAAGAATAGGCATCGGCCCATCGGACTTATGTGAAGAGGATGAGGCAGAGGAGGGCTCATCCCATTTTCTTTGTGAATGCCCCCCAGCTAAGATAAAATAAGAAAAGAATCCCTCAAAAAATACTTCTTTCTTGCCAATAAAAAAAATCTTAAAATTCAATCAGAATTCAGGATAGTTCAGGGAGGCATCCCGGACTTAAACTCCCTTCAATTCTTTACCTTCTCTGATCCTGGGGAGCGCAATGGATCCATGGAGATCCAAGAGAGATGATGCGGCTTGCCATATCATACCCCCTTCAAACCAAACCTTTTGACTTGTTTGAACCAGTGATTTCAAGAATGCTTTCTCTTTCAAGAAAGTTACAGTGACAGACCCTCTAAGAGAAGGTAAAGTATCTTGTGATGAAAAAGGGCACATCTTAGCCGGCAGAAAGAAGAACGTCCTTTTCATTCCGATCAGCTTTAAAATCGAGAATTGGAATTGTTAAAAATTTAAGGTTGTGACGTGTTTTTCGGTTTTCAGCTGCGGTTATGCTCCCCCCAACTTATCCGGAAGAAACACACAAAACTTCATAGGAAAAGGTGTTAGCAACCTTATTATCAAATCTTCATTGAAAACAACTTTAATATTTATAAAACACAACGTTCTTTTATAATGGTTTACGGTGGTACTTGGGTTAATGGTGGTAATCGAATGATTCACGGGTATTTGGATGATTTACTCTTCAGGACTCTTGTCTTGCTGCCTTATAGCGGTTATACGGTCAAATCGGATGATTTAAATTTTGGAATTAAATCTTGGTGCTTGGTCTTGGAAAATCTGGCTTCTGATGATTCGCACTCGGCTTGTTAAACAAGTACTATTATTTTAACATCTTGTTTCAAACGAGATCAGATGGTATTATGCTCTTAGCGTCACTTCAAAACAGCAAACAAAAAAGCTCTGGCACATCAGGTACTACGCCGCTGGTGACTTCTCAAAGTAGTACGTTAAAACACTCTGGTACATCAGCAAGTATTAAACCCTTGGTGGAACTCAAAACAGCAATCAAGAATACTCTGGTACATCAGCAGGTACTATTTCTAGGGTGGAACTCTCAACAGCAGGCTAAAATGCTCTGGCACATCAGCAGGTATTATGCTTCTGATGACACTCAAAACATCAGGTAGGAACGGCATTAAAAAGAACAAGCTAGAAAAGTTTGGTATATAAGCAAGTACTGCGTTTCTGGTGGTTCTCAAATTAGCAGACTAAAATGCTTCGGTACATCAGCACGTACTTCACCCTTGGTGACACTGAAAACAGCTGGCTAGAACGCTCTGGTGCATCAGAAGATAAATACTATGCCCCTGATGGCAAACAAATCAGCAGGCTAAAACACTCTGGCACATCAGCAGGTACTACGCCTTTGGTGGCACTCAAAACGGCAGGCTTAAGCGTTCTGGTACATCAGCAGGTACTACGCCTCTTCAGGCACTCAAATGGCACATCAGCAGGTACTACGCCCCTTTTAGCACTGAGTTGGTACATCAGCAGGTACTTCGCAGCTTTTGACACTCAGAAGCAGGTTAGAACCACTCTGATATAGTAACAGGTATTATGCTCCTGGTAGCAATCAAATGAGCCAGCAAAAACAACCCTGGTGGGACTCAAATCAGCAAGCTAAAACGCTCTGGTACATCAGCGGTTCTACGTCCTTGGTAATACTGAAATGTCTAGAACGTTCTGGTATGTCAGTAGATACTATACCACTTGTGGCACTCAAATCAGCGGGATAAAACGATCTGGCACATCAACAGGCCTTTGGTGGCACTCAAAAAAGGGGGCTAAGATGCTTTATCAGATCAGCAGGTACAAAAAGCCGCTGGTGGCAATTAGAACGATTAACTTTGAACTAAGGCCCCATCCCACTGGTAAAGGGAAGATTCGACAAAGCAAATAATGCTTCATATACGACCGGAGTAAAAATGATCAGTAATCGACATCAACAATCGAATTTGCTTTTTGTCATTTAACTTTGCGTATGGTCGAAAGGGTGGTTTTCGTTCATTTAAGCAATGTTTTCAGACTTACATTTTTAGTAAAGACTGAATTTGAATTGTATAAGTCATGAACGAAAAATAATAACGTTGTAGATTTTTCTGTGACGTAATGTGTCCATGGTGTGTGTGAATTGTATGTGCTGAAGTACAATTTTCAAAAGAAAAGAAGTGGAATAGCCTGAAACACTTCGTTACAAGGTGAATTTTTGGTTCTATTCCTCCACGAGCATTTGTGCCATCAAATTTACTCTTTTTGTTTGTTGAACCTTTATGAACATTTTCTGACTTTTTATTTCATAAATAAGATTTTTTAGAATACCATAAATACGGTGTTAGCAGTCTGCTATGAAAGAATTGATACAAAAATAATTTCGTACCTATACCTGACCAAATTCTGAAACTATTTGACATTTTTGACCATTTTTTGAACTTTCCAATAATTTTGTCTTTTAAGTTCCAGAAATGAATAACTAAATTCAAATCGAATAGTCTTTCAAAGATCAATAGAAGTACTCAGCGAATTATGGCGCTATTGGTCTTAAACACCCTGTACGTATGTTCATCTATTGAGAAAAAAAAATACAAAGGACACGCATCCATGAAAGTATGTAGTGTAGTGTATTGTATACTATTTATAGTGTTATACATTATGCTATACAAGCGCATATACGGTTGACTAGATTGTGCACGATTATTCCATCCGGAAAATCGGGACCAGTGCGAGAAAGGCGCTTTTGCAGCATCATGAATCAGTTCGTGTTGATTTGCTTTTTGTTATTATTTGCTGTTCAATATTTGGCAACAAGAGGACATTTGATTCCTTAATAGTCCAAGACCAAACCAACATATAGGCATTATAGAAGCCGAAACACTATTCCCAGCTACCACTGGTATGAGTTTTTGTACGTATGAAGCTGAGGCTTGTATTCTCATTTAATATATAGAAAGTGAAATTTATGATGGAAAATAATCCCGACACAATTTTCGACGAACCCCTTCTTCCGTCCGATACTCTGCCAATTCTTTTATACTATGCTATTTTCCAATTGGTTTCCGCATATAAAATGAAAATTGTGTCAAGGAATTCACCCACAAAATTTTCGATTCTATTTCCATTTAGGGTAGGTTTGTGTATATCTATCGTTCCGCATGCATACTGAGATTAATTGTTTTTCAACTGGACATTTATAATTATGCCAAATACACAAATATAAATAAACATAAAAGGAATTTGTAGCTATACCTCCTGCTCTTCTTGTTTAAGTGCGCTAGACAAAATGACTGCTTTCCTAATTAGAAACGCACGAAAGATTACAGTCTGCTTAATGTTTTTTGCCTCCAACGACGTCCTTTTTTTTTTTGTTTTTTGAACTCATGGTATAATAATTATGGAAGACAAAAAAAAAATATAGAACGACACAAAAATTAGCAAACAATTTAATTGCCTTTTTTTTGAAAGAAAACAAAAAACCATTAAGACATAAAAGTTGGTAATGGTGCAAAATACCGTTATGTTGTTTTTTTTTTTTTGTTTCTTCTCACAGGAAGTGGAACAGAAAATTGGAAAAAGAAATGTTAACGTTGTTTTGCTTTTGAGCTTTGGTAATTTTCTATTCTTACACATCTTGATTTTGAAGTAAAATTCTATGCATGTTTGTATACCTACGACCCTTCCTATTTTCAAGAAGAAGAAGTTTCCGACAAAATAAGGAAGAAGAAGAAAATGTGTTTCACGTGACAAAATTAAGATGAAGGTTTTGAATCATCGATTTCGAGCACTGAAGTGTGGTATAATTATGCTTGTTTGTTCTTTTCTCCATTTGTTCAGTAGATCGTTTCCCAAGGAATAATTAAAAAGACTTCTAAAGGCATAGACCAGTGGTAATAGCATTTAGTCTATTAAGGCCCATTCCCTTAGAAATAATTCGATGTAATGTGACGCCACAATATTAAGTGATCAAACAAGTAGTAACCTAATGTCTATTGTTTTCTTGGAGAAATTAGTTTTTTTGTTTTCAATAAAATTAAATGAGTAAGGTCAAGTTGAATGCTTAGAGTTGATTCGAATTTTAATGGAAACAATAAGAAATTGTCAAAACTTTTTGAAGAAATAAGAATGTCCTCATTTCACTAGTTTACATTATTTAAGTACAAAGAAAAATACAATCACAATTTCGTGAAAAATTATTTTTCTCCTATTTAGCCACCTGGAAATTCAAAAATCACACTGATTAAAACAAAATTGAACGAATATTTCGAAATGTACGAATTTTGTTTTTGCTTGACGACAACAGCTGAACAATAAAATGAGGGGCTTCTGAAGGACTAATATGCTTGCAGCAAGGGAATTTATCGAACATTATTTAATCAACAATGTTCAGTCAATTGGAATTGATAGTAAAAGAGGTTATGTCTAAAATGTTTCTTATCTAATTGAGTTATATATGACTTCTATATTGAAAAACATTCATTGAGTCTAGACTTCAGGCTTTACAATGATATCATTATTTGTGATTCATATCATTGACAGGGTTTGAGTTTTATTCTGTGTCTATCGAATCTGAGGTTTGAGAAAGCATTCGTTTGATTATTTTCTTGGTTTGTATAGGATACTAATATGCTTAGTATACAAATTATATTTTATCACATCTTAGGGGCCCATTTAGCTGAATAAACCAACTGTGATACCTGGGCAAAACGCAATAGTTCATTTAAGCTTTTGATTGAATACTTATACTTAGTCACCGCACCTAAACAGAAGAACTTTTTTTTGGGAATAATCACACCCTTTCCCAAGGTTGTAGTACCTCGTGGAATGATGGTTAGTGCGTAGGGCTGTCATGCCAAAGGTCTGGGTTTGATTCTTAACCTAAAAACAGACATTTTTTTTTCCGAGGTACTGCCTCTTGCGAGGAACTGACAAATCCTCCAAGAGCATACTTGTCATGAATAAGTGCTTCTCATCAAGCAGTTCGGACTCGGCAAAAAATTGTAGGTCCCCTCCATTCCTGCCAACAACACGCACACAGGAATGGTTGAGAGTTGTAACTCACTAGGCCCTGGTTCTCCACGAACTGTTCTGCCACCAAATTAATTTTTTTTCCCAAACTTCACAGGGGTTTATTGGTATTCGATAATAAAGGGTTCTTCAAACGGGACGCTACAAAAGTAGAGCGACAGGGACAGCAAACGACGCCATAATTCTTGCCGCTCTTTTGACATTTCTCTTCAGTAAGGTTTGCCATTTCATGATGGAAAGATATACGAGCCAACAACGAATCGAAATTCTTAAAATCTACTACCGAAATTCGGAGTCAATCGAATTTCTCCTCAACGTTAGGAGCGCTACGTCAATTTATGGTCGTCATAATCGTCCTAGCAGATCAACAATTGAGCGTCTAGTGGAAAAATTTTAATCCACAGGTACAGTACAAAATGCTCCCGTGCCAGTGAGACAAAGAAGTGCCCGTAGTGTCGAGAATATTGCTGCCGCTGAGGCTTCAGTTGCAGAAAGCCCAAATATGTCTCTCACACGTCGTTCTCAAGCGTTGGCCATCTCTGTGACGTCGTTGTGGAGAATTTTGCGAAAAGATCTTGGCCTACATCCTTACAAGATTAAATTGACGCAAGAACTGAAGCCGCTTGACCACCTGAAGCGTCGTATGTTCGTGAATTGGGCTGAGCAACAACTTGAAAATGATTCGGAACTTCATCGAAAAATCATCTTCAGCGATAAGGCTCATTTCTGGCTGAATGGCTTCATCAATAAATAAAATATGCGGTATTGGTTAGGCAGCAATCCACATGTACTCCATGAGTCTGCATTGCATCCCGAAAAAATTACGGTCTATGGTCTATGGTCTATGCCAACAAGCCAGCGACGATTGATGAACTTCGTACGAATATCGAACGTAAAATTGCAGCAGTATCGGCCGATTTATGCTTGAAAACCGTCGAAAATTGGGTTCAGCGACTGGACTTCTGCAAGCGTGCCCGTGGTGGCCATGCAAAAGAAATCGAGTTCCATACATAATGGCGTCGAACTTACTTTCACAGGAATAAAGAATTTCACTGCCATCCAAAACAGTTTTTGTTTTATTTAAAAAAAAACTTTTGTAGCGCTCTTATTGAAAAACCCGATAGTTGCTAAGTGTAATTATTTTTATTTTATATTAAACCATTTTAATTTTAACATATACAATTTTAGTTATTAAAATTGTAGTGGTTTTTGAGAAAAATTAGATTTTTCTTCTACGATTTTAAACATTTGTTCGGATATTTTTTTTTTGTAAAAATAAAATATTTTATTAAATTATTCTAAAAAATGTTACAAAATCATAAAAGCCTAGTACAAACATCCTCGTGAAGTGAACAACCGCCAGTGCGGAGAAAGTGATTTTTTGATATTTCTCACTGGTTACAGACTTGCGAATGTGTTGTGAACGTTTGACTTTCAAACTCAGATGACAAGTAATCGAAATGTCAATCATTGTTCACCAAGAGTTCTCGTACATTTTGCATGGGAATTGCTTGAAAACAAAAACACTCCACATGGGTGAATAAAAATGGAAATTTTGTATTGATTCACGACATGATTCACAAGTATGTACTAGGCTTAATAAGGAAGTTCGAAAAATATCGATTGAGACGTTTTCAAACAAAAATCTTATGGTTTTATAATTAAAAAAAGTGTGAAAAATTTTGCAAAAAACACAAGACTTCTTAAATATTTTTCGGAGCTTTTGCATAGAAAAAAGATAAAAATCAATCACACTATTTTCAAGAAAATGGAAGTAAAAATATGGTTTCTTGTGTGACAACATCAATAACCAATTAATGAAAAATAATTGTCTACTAAAACGCAGCCTTCACTAAAAGTAATTTACTGCCATTTTTAAAAATTGATTTTGTAAAATTGGAAATAAAAATGTATGACCAAAATCAGCTATGTACCAAGTTTTAAGAAAATTCATACAGCTGTTGAGGCTGTAGCTGACAGAGACAGAGAGACAAACAGAGTTGTGTGTAATCATTTGAAATTAAAAAAAAAACAATAGTTTTTGGCTTTTCTTGAGGTTTAGTACCAAAGTGATTAATCAAAACATACCCCAAATGTCACAATAGGAACATTGAAAAAAAAAACAATTTTCACTAGAATTAATTTTATTATAAACCAAAATTCGTACTTATTGTATTTATTTTTGTTTAAATTAAGTCGAAAAATAATAATCGTGGTACGAAAATTTCTTATTGAAAAAAGTTGTTGTAGAAAATAAAATTTACAACAACATTTACCATTTATGAAATTTTAGTCTAAGGATAAAAAGAGTGAGTTATATAATAAGAACCATATTATTTTCTAGAGATTTAAAACGGAAATCGACGTCAATATATGCTAGAATCCCAAAGTGAATAATTTAGACTCTTAATTACTTTCTTAACGGCCTGACCAACAAAATGAATGAATATTCTAACTAAGGCACTAAACAATAAATTATAAAACATACTTAGAAACTAATAACTAAGATTATAACTTAATTTGATTTAATTTGTTATTTTAGTTATGAAAATCATACAAAATTCTGTTCAAGCAATCATAATTGTCTAAGCTCTAAATAAAATAATATAATAATTAATATTTTTATTTTGGAAAATTAATGCAAAAAATTTGTTTGAAAAATCTTTGCTTTTATTATAAAATCCTCGAATAATTTATTTTGCTGCCTCTCAATTACAAGTCTTCATGGTAGACAGTTACTCGTTTTTATGTACAAATGTTTTGAAAAACCCCTTACTTTGTTTCGTTTTATAAGTTTATCTACATAAAACCAAAAACACGTTTTATTCGAGCTCAACATTATAATATTTTAAGGTAATATTTCACTCACTTTAGTCGAGAAATTACCACTTATCTAGCTAAAGGTTTTTATTCCCAAGAATAAAATTATCTAATTGCTCCCTATATAGTCAAGCTGACCTAAAAAAACACAACTTAAAAAATACAAAATAAGCTCCTACTGCATATAAATTACAATTCTAATTATTCATACATCCTTGCTTAATCTTTCTCTTCCTTAATAATAACCTATGTTTATAATCCTTTTGCTTATTTTATAAATACCGTATAATTTCAACATTTTTTTTTTTTTGTTAAACAATGCCATTTAAGTAAAGCCTTTTCATCTCTTATCGCACGGCATATCCCCCAAAAGGAGTCGTCACATTTAACGATGCCGTGTTAATTTTTTTGAGTTTTTAATTCATTCGCATTCAGGAAACGTCAATTTTATGTTTATGGCTCATACCTTTTTGCATAATGTTTCTAAATGAAAACGACCATTTGCCATTTCAAGTGATGTTGTTTCCGGAAGCAAAAAACAAAAAAAAACAAAAAAAAATGCTTCTTTTGTTTTTTGTTCTTGTTTGCTGGCAGAGTCCTTTTCATGATTTTCTGCTAAGCGATTTCCTCTGAGACGTGCCAAGTGCTTTTGAAAAAATTAAGGTCTGACCTCAATCCGTTGTTCTACATGAAGGCACTTAGTGCGTTGCGTATATTATATGAAATTTGTCAAATATACTCTTACCACTCTTGTCCTTTGTGTTCTATTTTTTTTTTTTTTTATTTTTGTCAATTTAGTTTTTCTCCTGAAAAGGCATTTTTTAATTAAATTATATTCATAACTTCTGAGATAAAATACAAACAAAAAAAATGAGCTTTCAAAATTACCTAGGTAAATATTTTTTGTGGTCTGTTGGCACAGATTTTAAACTTTAAAAGGTTGAATTAAAACAACGAATGCCAAGAAATGTTATTAAACGAAATTGACAACATTTATGCGGTTTTGTTTTAACAGTTCAATGTTGGCTTGTTAGCATTGCCAAGATTCTTATTTGAATATTTGAAAATAATATGTGTAGGTACTTCTACTTGTGACTTTGGTGCGGTTAAGAGTTAGACTCATTTGTGCCTTAAGTCTTAACCTCAAGTGGCATTTGCAATTATTACAGGGTCTTTAGTGAATTGAATGATGTTTCTGTCAAAACAACATATTATTTTTGTTTTGATAGTTAGGGTTTTTTTTTTAATAATTTAACACATATTAAGTAAGAAATTTAAGTATACCTATACATTTTAAATTTTTAATGATAAGAAAATTATACGACTTTTATTCCACATAGAGATTATTCAAATGGACTTAGATGTTAAAAAGGATATTTTGGCTTTCTATACTAGAGTCTTAGTAGGTACCTAGGGAAATGGCGAATATAAAAAAGTTATTTCTTTTTATATTATTTTCCAAACGAATTATATTAAAAATAAAATTAAAATTACGTCACATTTTAGTACATACTTACTTGCTGGTGATAAAAGTACGCATAGGTTCAAAAACACCATTATGTTAAGCTCATCATATCAAACTTACCTGTAAGGAAAAAAAATTAAAAATATAAATATTGTTGCATACAAAGGAGCTTTCAAATGGTTTAATTATTCTTAAAAAAATGATAATAAATTAAATTCTCTTGACTTATCCTGAAAGAAATGCCCAATATAATATTTATGAGCATCAACTTTCAACCTAGATATTGCTTTGTTACAAATTATTTTCACCAAGCAAAGTAGGAAGAATTGGAAAATGTACCAAATTAAATCTTAATAATAAACAAACGCGTTTTCATGATAATCACGAGGATGCTTAATGTTCTTTAAATGAAGTTCAATTATATTTCACTTTTTTTTTTTGCATAAAACATTGTGCTCAAAGCATTTAAGCTTTCAGAGTTAAATAATCTAAATTGGCTACTTTTAAGTTTTTCTTTCATTAGAAGAAGTTAATTGACAACAAATTATCAAGAAAGCAATATTTTAAGTTCTTTTACTTTTAAATAAACTCAAAGAAAATTCTTAATATGCAAACAAGAAAAATAATTAAATTTTCTATATTCATAACTGCCAGAAAGAGTAAGGCTTCTAAAGAGAAAAAAGGAATGTATATGTCAAAAGTTCTAAAAAAATTAAGCATATCTTGGTTGCTTGCATGGTATTTTTCAAAGCAAGGGAAACAAATCCCTCCCCCCTACCAACTACTTATATGGTCCTTTAAAAAAAATATGCTCAACATTTTTTAGTGAAGATTTTTATGCAGGTTTTACATGCTCTATAGGGGGCAGGTAATATATATATATATATATACCTATTCTCTTTGTATCAAAAAAAAAGTTAAGTTCAATGTGATGAGGTAAAGAGTTTTTCAAAAGGGACGCTACAAAAGTAGCGACAGGGACAGCAAACTACGCCACATTTCTTGCCGCTCTTTTGACATTTCTCTTCAGTAAGGTTTGCCATTTCATGATGGAAAGATATGCGAGCCAACAACGAGTCGAAATTATTTAAATTTACTACCGAAATTCAGAGTCAGTGGCCTCAACGTTAAGAGCACTACGTCCAATTTATGGTCGTCATAATCGTCCTAGCAGATAAACAATTGAGCGTCTAGTGGACAAATTTCAATCCACAGGTGAGACCAGTGAGACAAAGAAGTAGAAGAAGCCGAGAATATTGCTGCCGATGAAGCTTCAGTCGCAGAAAGCCCAAATGTGTCTCTCACACGTCGTACATCCTTACAAGATTAAATTGACGCTAGAACTGAAGTCGCTTGACCACCAGAAGCGTCGTATGTTCGTGAATTGGGCTAAGCAACAACTTGAAAATGATTCGGATTTTCATCGAAAAATCATCTTCAGCGATGAGGCTCATTTCTGGCTGAATGGCTTCGTCAATAAACAAAATATGCGGTATTGGTCAGGCAGCAATCTACACGTACTCCATGAATCATCATTCCATCCCGGAAAAATTACGATTTGGTGTGGTTTATGGGCCGGCGGCGTCATTGGGCCGTACTTCTTCCATAATGATCAAGACGTTACTGTGAATGGGGATCGCTACCGTTTAATGATAACCGAATATTTTTGGCCTCAATTGGATGATATGGACTTGGAGGACATGTGGTTCCAACAAGACGGCGCCACAAGCCACACAGCGAATGTCACAATCAATTTATTGGAAACCAAGTTTGGAGAACGTGTTATCTCACGAAATGGTCCAGTCGCTTGGCTGCCTCGGTCGTGCGAAAAGACGCCTTTAGACTATATCCTGTGGGGCTACGTCAAGTATATGGTCTATGCCAACAAGCCAGCGATGATTGATGAACTTCGTACGAATATCGAACGTTAAATTGCAGCAGTGTCGGCCGATTTATGCTTAAAAACCGTCGAAAATTGGGTTCAGCGTCTGAATTTCTGCAAGCGTGCCCGTAGAAGTTATGCAAAAGAAATCGAGTTCCATACATAATGGCATCGAACGTACTTTCACAAGAATAAAAAATTTCATTGATATCCAAAACCGTTTTTGTTTTATTTAAAAAAAACTTTTGTAGCGCTCTTATTGAAAAACCCGAAATACAACATTGTGTAGGTGTAATAGATTCGTACTCCGAATCCCGAAAAAAAGTGCCATATCTCTTGACCTAGCCAAGAAAGTGTAAAGTATTTCGCATCATAAGGTACCACTTTTTATGAATACTTCATTTCGTGGCAATATTTATGATAGACGGGAGCTGTGATCGATTTTGATAGTCATTCAGATAACAAGTCCTCTTAGTGATAAAGCTGATTAATTTTTAATAAAACCGCTATAACGACTTTAAATATTTTTTGTTCATACAATCATAGTCAATCAAGAATTAAGATAGCATTCTTTTTTTCATTTAAAACTCTCAAAGATGTTATTTTAGCTAGTTTAAATATCGTATTTCATGCTCTTAAACATTTTCTCTGATAATTTGCATCATGTCTTTACATATAATGTTCTTAAACCCTAAGCGTATTGAACATAAGAGCTAGTACGTGCGACCCTGTCGGGCATTTATTTAAGCTCAGTGCAGGGGCTGATTTTTCAAACAGAAGTTTGTGTTTCTTTATTGGTTGAGAACAACACTAAGGGCCAGTTTCTTCCCATTGCGTTAGATATACATGTAATAAAATAAGTTTTTTTTCACAAGTCTGATTAAGTGGAGCTTATTGCTAATCAACCAAAATTGGCTAATTGGCGATTTCGATGATTAACAACTAAAGATTAACTAACTTAAACATAGTTAAAAAGCACATTCGAGAATTTACCGATCGCAATAATCATTGATTAGATAATAATCTGTGAACAAACTGGCCCTTAGATCATCTCTGCAATAATGCACGGTAGAGCTGTTTTCGACATAAATTACCTCTTCCTTAACGGTTATTTGGAAAGTATCGTTGTCTTTGGGACAAAAAGAAAAATTCAAATTCCCCTATAGAGAACTACAAAAATACCTTGAGTTCAAAATTTTCAAAACTGAGTTCAAAATTTGAAGACAGTTGTTTCAGTGGTTAGGGCCGTAGGTAGAAGTACAAAAAACAGATAGACAGAATTGTCATCGAAATGTCAAACAATTTTCAGTTTAAAAAAAAAAAATTTCTCAAATCCCAAATACATTTTATGTATTTTTTTTATCTCAAGCCAAGAAACCAATAGTTCCAAATGCAATTATATTTCCGTTAATAGTTTTTGAAGAAAAATGATATAAGCAAATTTAATATAAAATAGAAAAAGTTTCCTACTGATTTCTTAAAATTGTATGTAGGTGTATTATGGTGGTCCTTATAAAGGTTTTTTTTAATTTAAGTTAATAATTGTAAAAACAAAAATTTTAGTACCAATTTAGTCAATTATTCAATTAAATAGATGTCGTAATGAATAACTTTTAGAGCAGTTATTTCCTTACATGAAGACGTAAGGAGAATTCGACTTTTTTCAGTTCTCCTCTATGGGTCTAAAATTAAAGACAAACTTGTAGGTATTAGTTTTGGATTTTTAAAAATTTTGTACCGAATTTTAAATGTAGTCATAAAAGCCAAAATTTTAATTTTTCTATACATCGATTATTACCAATGTTATAAGAACTCAAAATTTTTTTGAACATTTAACATGTATTTTTCCATAGAAAACTTCTTTCGTCTTGGGGGACGAGTTAAAGTAAAGATAATGAGCCTTAATTTTACCGGAATTTAGTTTTATTTACTTAGAAGAAATGATAAGGCACGAAAGCTCCAACTTAATGTAAACAATGACCTTTATAAGGACAATCCTAAGGTCCATAAATGAGAACATGAAATGTATTCATTTGGCCCCCACTGCAATCATGTATAGGTAAACAAATTGATCTTGCTTAGTTAACCATATGTGCAAACTTATATAGTTTAATAGATTTAAATTAAAATTCTTTTTTTTTTTATTTTTGTTGGAATTGCACATGTTTACTTTTACATTAAGGAATCTTAACTCCATTGGCTTATATATGTTTGTTAGTGACTAATATCGTATGACTTTTAAGAAACCCATACACACTTATGTAGATGTTAGTTCTTGAAACGAGCTAATTTATATAAATTTGCAACAAATTTATGTCACATCATATTGTGTATAAAATATGTAAAAGATTAGAAAAATAAACCTACCAGAGAGGGTTTCTTGTGTAGCAAAATTGCAAACAGAGATTTTATCAAAATTAAAAATCTTAAAATAATCCATGTCCAATAAAAAATGCTTGTAATGTGAAATGTGCTGTAAAAATGTGAGGTCATCACGCAAATACCTTACCTACTTAAAATTATAAACAAAAAAACATCGTCAGAATCTAAACAAGATGTAAATGGATAAGGGTACAGTGCTGTTTAAACCAATTCCTTTTTTTGCAAAATTTCGAAAGTAAATATGACATTAAAACTAGGACATCAAATACCTACCTAAAAACTTGCTTGAATTGACCAGTGAATTAAAATAAAATTTGGTAGAATTTATTTTGTTTTTTATTAGGAAAAGTTTCTTGTTGAGCTTTGGATCGAAAACACACCGGATGAGTTAAAATATACATATTTGTTGATCTATAAGAAAAGACACATTTTTTTGGCCTTCATATTTAAGACTTAACTGGTGCAAGCAAGATAAAAATATTAAGCAAGGATTATTTGAAAATATATGATATAAGAGTACCCATCGGGTTTTTCAATAAGAGCGCTACAAAAGTTTTTTTAAATAAAACAAAAATGGTTTTGGATATCAATGAAATTCTGTATTAGTGTGAAAGTACGTTCGATGCTATTATGTATGGAACTCGATTTCTTTTGCATGGCCACCATGGGCACGCTTGCAGAAGTCCAGACGCTGAACCCAATTTTCTACGGTTTTCAAGCATAAATCGGCCGATACTGCTGCAACTTCACGTTCGATATTCGTACGAAGTTCATCAATCGTCGCTGGCTTGTTGGCATAGACCATAGACTTGACGAAGCCCCACAGGAAATAGTCTAACGCCGTCAAATCGCACGACCGAGGCGGCCAAGCGACTGGACCATTTCGTGAGATAACACGTTTCTCCAAACTTAATTTCCAATAAATTGATTGTGACATTCGCTGTGTGGCTTGTGGCGCCGTCCAGTTGGAACCACATGTCCTACAAGTCCATATCATCCAATTGGGGCCAAAAATATTCGGTTATCATTGAACGGTAGCGATCCCCATTAACAGTAACGTGCCGGTCTTGGTCATCAGCGAAGAAGTACGGCCCAATGACGCCGCCGGCCTATAAACCACATCAAGCCGTAATTGTTTCGGGATGAATTGGTGACTCATGGAGTACGTGTTGATTGCTGCCTGACCAATACCGCATATTTTGTTTATCGACGAAGCCATTCAGCCAGAAATGAGCCTCATCGCTGAAGATGATTTTTCGATGAAGATCCGAATCATTTTCAAGTTGTTGCTCAGCCCAATTCACGAACATAAGACGCTTCTGGTGGTCAAGCGGCTTCAGTTCTTGCGTCAATTTTATCTTGTAAGGATGTAGGCCAAGATCTTTTTGCAAAATTCGCCACAACGTCACGAGATGCCCTTGAGAAAGACGTGTGAGAGAAGCCTCAGCAGCACCAATATTCTCGACATTACGGGCACTTCTTTGTCTCACTGGCACGGGAACATTTTGTACTATGCCTGTGGATTCAAATTTGTCCACTAGACGCTCAATTGTTGATCTGCTAGGATGATTATGACGACCATAAATTGGACGTAGCGCTCTTAACGTTGAGGCCACTGACTCCGAATTTCGGTAATAAATTTCAATAATTTCGACTCGTTGTTGGCTCGTATATCTTTCCATCATAAAATGGCAAACCTTACTGAAGAGAAATATCAAAAGAGCGGCAAGAAATATGGCGTCGTGTGCTGTCCCTGTCGCTCTACTTTTGTAGCGTCCCTGTTGGAAACCATTTATTTGTTGATTTATAAGAGAAGACACATTTTTTTAACAAAAAAATCAACTAATGCATAACTATGACCAGTTAAAAAATAAAACATCCTCAAATTTCAATTTGTGTCTCTATAACAAATTTTTAACAATCCATTCTTTGAAAAAATACCTGCACGAGTACGAGGGAAATTTAATTTTGTAAGCTCCAAAAACAACGTACACGGTACTTGCCATACAACCATTAAAGAAAACTTATTCATCTCGAAAATGGCTCAAGCAGTTTTGGTAAAAAAAAAACACTAAACTACTATTAGTAAAACGTACTTTTTTTTATAAATTTCTTGTACCAAAAACTGTTATTAACGATACCAGCGGTTTTTTTATTTTCGATTTTCGTATTAAAGGTTCAAAAGTGCATATTAAAATTTTGAAAAAAAAAATAAATTTTTGATTTTTAAAAATATTTTTTTTTTGAAAATTCAATATTTTTTTTTGAAACTTGGTTTCTAAATGTGTTTTAATATGTACTCAAAATTGGAATACCAAATTTTTTTAAAATGTTACCAACATTTTATAAATAAAAGATTAGTTTTACGAGCAATGAGTACCTAAACCCTACCTGTCTCAATTTTGTTCATATATCCGTGTGAATTCATAGGCACACCACAGTAAACACTACATAAAAAGAACATCCAATAAGTAACCCCATTAAAAATGTATGACTGGTTGGTTGTTCTTTTAATAGTTAAAATTCTATTTCTTAGGAAAGGCAAGGCATTTTTTTTTTTGTCAAAAACTATTAAATATACATATATAGATATACAATACTTAGAAGTCAGAACATTGCATAATACATTATTAAATAACCCAAAAGCACAGGGCAGTGGTGTGGAAAAAATATTAAACCAAGAGGATGGATTTGGTGGAGCAGGTAAGTTATGAAAACATTTAAAATTCGCGTTAAAATTTAATTTCTCAACCCCTGATTCATTCATAATAAATAATCATCCTCACAAGGATGCATTTTGCTTTTGTTCATTTTTCGGTTCTTTAACTTTATAGTTTTTTCTTCGTGGTTGGTTTCGGTCGACTCATTACTACAATCTCAATCCGAAATTAATTTTTCAGTGGACTTAGTTTAGTTTTGAAGAAACAAATTTCCCTACCGAAGAAACAAAAAAAAAATAATCCCGTGACTTTAACGGAAAATTGTGTGATGCTTTTCTATAGTCATGGCTAGCTAGGATGACTTGCAGGAGGAAGGGGGATGTTGGTCGAAAAGAAAGCAGACTTATATAACTTGGGAGTTAAAAAAAGTAAAATTTCCTATGGATTTTATTCAATTAAATATTTTATTTTGTTCTTTTTTTAACATTGGTTATTTTCTTAAATAATAAATATGGTGTTTGTTGGCAGTAATAGAGGGAACCTAATTTTTTTACGGAATCCGAAAGGCTAAGATGGGGGATTTGAAACATCCTTGGCAGGTTGCAGCAAACTTCACCTAAAGTACATTAGCTAGTTGAAGAAGTGTTGGGTACTGTCGGGACAAAAGTGATAGTTTCTCGCCATTTACTAAGGAAATGTAAACGTTGCTATCAAGGGATGTAGTACCTCGTGGCACATAATGGTTAGTGCGTAGGACTGTCATGCCAAATGTCTGAGATCGATTCCTGGCCACTGCCACCTAATAACTGAAATGTTTTTTTCCGAGGTACTGCCTCTTGCGACGGACTGACAAATCCTCCAAGAGTATACTTGCCATGAATAAGTGCTTCTCATCAAGCCGTTCGGACTCGGCAAAAGATTGTAGGTCCCCTCCATTCCTGCCAACAACACGCACACAGGAATGGTTGAGAGTTGTAAGTCACTAGGCCCTGGTTCTCCATGAGCTGTTGCGCCACCAAAAAAAAATTTTGCGGGCTGTTTCCGCAACGTTTATTTCCCTGTCCGTTATAATCAAACGAATTTTTGGTACACGAATGGAATATTGAAGAGGTTTTTCCAGCACCCAGACTTGATTTTTTTAAAAAATGCGATATTTCAGAATTTAGGTTATTTTAATTTTTTTAATCAAAATCCTAATATTGATCCTTTTCCTTGATGATTTTTGAATTTGGTCCTTTATGATGAAGAAAATTTAAAATTTAAAATTTGACGGCTTATATTATTTTACGTTTGGCGATTTCGCTCTTTTAAACCTGGTTTGACAACGTGGAAAACCCTATACAAGTTACACATAAATAAACTGTTGGATTGAGGTTAGAGTGAGTGATGTCTTCTTCTTCCGATCACGATACAGTTCAGAAAAAAATAATAGAACCCAGACTCTAACTTCTAACTTAACTGGTTTACACAATATAAGAGCTAAGAGTGTTTCCAGTAGTGAATTTTAGTGGCACTCCTTAAAAATTAATTTCATTAGTACAAAGTAACACAAACAAGTAAAGCGAAAGACAAATATTTTCAATCACTTACTCTGTGCTGTAGTACCTCGTGGCGTGATGGTTAGTGAGTTGAACTGTCATGCCGAAGGTCTAGGTTCGATTCCCAGCCTCAGCCACCTAAAAACAGAAAAGTTTTTCCCGAGGTACTGCCTCTTGTGAGGAACTGACAAACCCTCCAAACCCTCGGAACGGTTTGAACTCGGCAAAAAATTGTGGGTCACCCCCATTCCTGCCAACAACACACACACAGGAATGGATGAGACTTTTTGGTCACTAGGCCCTGGTTCTCCACGAGCTGTTGGACCGTAAAATTTGTTTACTTACTTTGTGCTTCACCCAATAGTGGCGTCAAATCTCGGTATCATTTTGCTCGGTATATATCTCTTCACTTGAAATAGTTCTCTAGACCAGATGCTTTGGATGGTCTTTCAGGTATTTTGTCAAATTTTCTCGAACACTTCGAGCTAGATTTGAATACAGTTTGCCAGACATAGAGGGTGTATGGAAAGAAGCTTTTAGAGAAGAAATTTAAAATTTTTGAAGACTCCTTTTATTTTCCCCCATAAAGGAATAGATCCGATGGAAAATGAAATTCACCTTTTCGTAGCTGTGACGTGCATCTCTTATCAGACATGAAACCCAGATATTTAAGCGATAGTTTTGTTGTCGGTTGTGATTCACTAAGAACACTAAGACTAATGCTGTGATAGTTTGTTGCTGAACGTGTTTTTTGACTTATAAGGATTTTTCTGAAGCAACATACTAGCAAGATCGAATATAGCTTAGCAAACTTTCGAAGTAATGTCAGGTGCTCTTCTTCTTCTTGGGTTGCAATTGGAGATGAATAGCCATATTCTAGGAAACCGTATCTTTGGACAACTCCTGATGCTCTAAGGCTTTTGGTTGTTGACTATAGCTGGTTTTTAATCTGGATGAAGACCAATTCTAGAATTGATGAAACTGAAATTTATTTTTACTAATGGAGCTGGCAGATTAAAAATGTTTAGCTAGAAACCAAATGCTTACGTATGCCTTTTCTATATCCAGGAAGTATCCAACAGCAACATTGAGGGTGAGAAGTGAAGCATTTTTCCCAAAATCCAAACTTAATATTCGGAATGGTATTGTACATATGAAGCTAGTTAGTAGTGCAAAACGCTTCTGGAGAATAAATCCTTTGCGGTTTTTAACGGTGTTACTAAGAAGAGATTTGGGATCTATCTAAAAACAATATTCCTTTCGACTTTTCTAATTAACCGGTGCTATTTGAGAGACACAGATTTTAAACAGGATCGCAAGCAATATCTAATGATTTAGATAAACTTCTCAAAAAATTTGTTGGAAAATATAGTCCAGATGATTAATCATGTCATCCGGTATTGGTATTGCAAGATCACAGGGAAGGTTTACTATAAAATTTTCCTCGAAAAAATATTCAGGAAATGCTTCCAGTTTATTAAATTTATGAGTCACAAGAACTTTCAGTATTCATTCTCTCTGGCATTAGTTGTTTTCACCAATAATCTTGTTGATATCTTTGAATGAATAGTACCCAGGTTTGATATAGTTTGCAGCCCTTATTGGAACTGGTTGTGGTTGAACTGAACATTAATTTTCACTTTTCACCATTTGTTGGATGTTTTTGGTCAGGTTTTAACTCCCATGTTGGACTCTTTACAGTCGCTTTTGGCCATCGCTCCTGGAAAATGCATTATTTTTACTCAGAATCTTTTATCTCCACTGCTCGTCAATCGCTCCATTCCTCCTATGGCTTCACAAATTGCGTTTTGGGAGAGACATTATCATTATGTTTTATAACTCTACTCAGGGCATAGGGCGTCAACAAATCGTCTCTTTCCTTCACTTTCTACAGCTTGGTATTTTAACTGTGGCCACGTCTTTCTACTAAGACAATTGATTTCCATGTCGTTCTTGGTCTTCCAAACGTCATGCATCCAAAGGATTCCCTTCAAAGAAGGATTGTTTTTCTCAGCGTGTGTTCAATGCCATTGCCATTTACGCTTTCTTATGTCAATGTCTAAGCAGCCTTAATATCGTGTGCCACAATTCTTCGGTGGTATTAATTGTTGCCAGCGAATCTTCAGGATTTCGTGTGGACAGCGATTCACAAAAGTCAATAATTTCCCCGAAATGTTAGAAGTGACTTTCTAGGTTTCGCAAGCATATAACAATACGGATTTGACATTGGTTTCAGGGAATTAGTGCATTAGGGGATTTGACTAGATTCCCCAGTTGGCGACAGAGTACCGAAAAATACACAAGCTTTATTAATTCTATTTTTAACGTCCAAATCAGTTCCGTTATTTACAAAAACAATGCTGCAAAGGTAGATAAACTGCTTGATTTCTTCAACTGGCGTCTCCTGTAGAAGAATACGCTGATATGTGGAGCAGCCTGTGAGCATTATTTTAGTCTTTATGCAGCTTATTCGTAGACCACTCACTCTCCCTTTACTTTCAGAATTTGATGGCAAATCCCGTTTAGCCCTTACTGACCGTCAATACGTCGTTGCCAGCAGAAAGAGAGTTGGTGATAGATCATTCACTTGTCTCACACTCTGTTGCACTACAAAGGAGTCAGATTGCTGTCCATTGTGTAACACGAAACAACTTGAATTAATGGCAATAATTTTTGGGGGAATTCTTCTACCAAGCAATGATCTCCATTTAATGGTTCATTCTGGGTGAACTCGATTCTATTGACATCCTTCATCATAATTGACTCATCATTTTTTCTTTGGAATTGTTCGATTGATGTCCTCTCGTTTTATAGGTCTGTTTCATAAAGTAAGTTCTAATGGCTCGTGGTCCACATCTCTGACAGGAGTCCAGCACGAAAAATTCTGAAGTTCGAATTCGAAATTGATGTTCGAATATTGATGGGTTCGGATGATCTCAGGGAGGATCCCAGCCAGGAGATCAATTCTCGATTTTTGAAACTGTGAAATGAAAACAAAGTTATCATTTCAGTTTCCACAGAGTTTTCACCTTTTTTCACTTCACAAACATATGCAGGGTGGTTCCCGAACTCATTATGAAAAACAGCTGTCAAAGTGAGTACTAAAAATGCGCTCATAACAAAAGACGATTGTGACGTCATATAAAGACAAAGATGGTGACTTGGGTGCCGGTACAAAAGAGTATCTAAACAAATATGACTTTGACAGTTCTACAGCTTTTACCTTGTTTCTATTTATCATTTATCTTTTCCGGTGGAATGTTGCAGGCATGTAACACCAAGGATAAAGTGAGAAAGCTAGTTTAGCTGAATGAAATAATTCATATATTATACGTGATCATCTGAATCTGGTTTATGCAGGTTACTTCTTAAAGAGCTATTAATAGTTTAATCTGGCAACGTAGGGTACAGTACAGTAGGATTTTTAAAACTTAGGTGTCACATGTGCTCTTCAAGCTTACTTTTGGGTTTCTTTTGTCGCTAAGACTAGTGCTAGTTTTTGTTTTAACCTCTCACTCTCAATTGTTGAACTAGATTCGTCTCAAGTGAGTGCATTGAAGTTCGTGTTATTGTTGTCTCCATTTAGTGCATCATCGATTGTGTTCGTTGCGTCTTAGAGAAAGAAAAGCCTTACTCATCGTAAAAGTTTATATTTGCTTTCTTCTTTCTTGTTTACATACATTTTTTACACCACTCTGTTTCCATTAGTTGGTTAAAAGCTATGCCATGACATTTATTAATGTAAACAGGATGAAAAATATGAAAAACACAAACCAAAAAGTTAAGTCCACCTACTGACACACGTATGAAAAGGTAAAGGTACCTCTACTAGCGTACGAAATATATCGCAGGTACAAAAATAGGTAAAGAATAATACCTTCACTTTTTTCGCATATAATTTCGTCTTGTTTTCTATGGCAATAGCAACTAGCTAGCAAAAGAGTGTGTCACATTGCATCGCCTTCCGGATGAATAAACATCCTTTCATGGGGAAATATTAAAAAAAAAACCGCACCATTTCTCTCTGGCACGTATACTTTACGTTTTTTGTTTTTTTTTTTATGGTTTATACTAATTTACAGAAAATTTTCTCTTCACACATTTTTGTTGTCGCCGCCGTGTTGTGCGGTATAGACGCTAAGTAGATAGATGTGTTGTGAAAATATAACAAAGAAAAACTTTTTGCATTAAGCTTCCAATTTTCGCCACCGTTGCCATATAGCGGACTCGAAGCTACACCCTCTGGAAGTAAAAGTGTAAAACACTCACGTACACTGTACCACTTTTCGTCTTCTTAAAAAGGAGAAAAAATAAGAAAAGAGCAAGCTGGCTGTTCTGTGTTACAAAAAAGGATAACAAAAGCACAAGAAACATATATACTTAGCAGTTAGCACCCGTTTCGATTAACTGAGGTGGAAGACGAGCTTCACAGAGTATTCAACTTAAGCCTTAAAGGGTTAAGATATTAAGTTTTGGGATGTACTTTCGCGCGCGTACATTTTTCTTCTTCTTATATTTTTTTGTTTGAAGTCTTTAAAGGATGGATGTCCTTAATTTTTTTTTCCCGCTTAGACCTTCGTTGGTGCGGAAGCTATATAATATGACTCTGGTACTGAGTTATTGCTACTTCTCGGCGCGCATCCATAATAAATGGTGCAATACCTAACTTCCGTTTTCCGTGTACCAGGAGAAGGACCTTCGATTTAGTTGAATATTTTTTTGCTTTGCTTTTTTGGATGTTCGTATTTTCTGCCTCCTGTCTATTTTTTTTTTTTTCTTATAAAGCATTCAATTTGTTTGTGATTGTTGTACGTGAACGTGTGTGTGTGTGTAGCTTTAGTGAAGGATAAAAAGACGACAAGAATATAGAGAGTGTAATTTGTGAACGAGAGGAAATTGCAATATTACTTTTTCGTATATAGCCTTTTTTCGTTGTCCTAGGAGATTTGGGATTCAGATTTGTATAGTCTGGCCAGGAAATAGAAATCCTTTTCCAACAAGGATCGATTTTTTTTTTTGTCTTGTATCTATTCATTTAAAGAATCACCAGCCGTGAATCAATGGTTCTGATTTGATGTTTCGGACAGCTAGCGCGGAAAAAAGTGCAAATATTAATTGTTGACAAATATGAATCCGGTCTACTGGTCTTCGTCGTCCATCACAGTGGGAAAGACTTTTTTTTAATTTTTTTTAAAGGAGGTCCTATAGGTATTTTGTCATTTTTTGTTTTCGTTTTAATTTTGAAAACAATTGATGCATCGTTTGTGGGGAAATATTCTGAATCAATGGGTTTGGTTTGTTTAAAATTTTTTTGCTTGAGATTTTATATATGTATGTATGTCTATTGAATGAATGACCAGCATAATATGAGTGTATTGGAAGCAAAAGATATATTGGATTCACCATTGTTTCTTATTAAAAGGATATTGATCAAGTGTCCTTAGGTAAGCAAACAAATCCGATACAGTGGACGATTTTTATTTTAAAAAAATTATAAATTGAATAATATTGAATGGATTTGATTTGCACAATAAATCGTTTGCAAATATGTAAAGTGAAACCTCCACGGTTTGATAACGCGGTACGATATCATCCTAGTCTAGAGGATAAACCTGAGTTAAAATCCTGAAACAATTTTTTTTCAAACAATTTAAATTCTAACTTCATTCCGAGTTAACTCGCTTTAATTGGTGAGTTAACTGAAAAGTTTAAGATGAGGCACCATTTCAATTTTTGCAAGTTATTGAAATTTTTGGAAATAAAAATTTCCGTCGAAAAAAAAAATAGAAAATATTGCACGATTAAATTCAATTTTTCACAACTAATTAACGAATAGTTAAAAGCAAATTGTTAAGCTTTAAAACATTAAGTTTGAGGAATTATTACTGCTTTTCGAGTAAAGTCAAATTGGAAAAGCTTAAAAAAACATAGAAAACACTGAACGACAAATTCGAAATTGTCATATTTAAATAATGACTAGTTAAGGGCAAACTATTCATATAATCTTTTTTCGATTCGTTAAAGTAGCTTTGCCAACTTAACGCTCATAGAAAACAAATTACCCAAAAACTGCATAGAAAACATCGCACGAAAAATTGAATTTATCGCAACTAAAGAACAACTAATTAACTGCAAATTATTAATCAATAAATTATTAACTTTTAGAAGTTCTTACCACTTTTCGAAAAAAAACATAGAAAACATAGAATGACAAATTTGATGAAAATTGTCACAACTTATTAATGGAAAATTATTAAACCACAAATCATTAGTAATGAGAAATTTTTACCAATTTTTGACTGCTAAAAGAACATAGAAAATATTGAAAGATAATTTAAAACATTTTAGAACTTCATAACTAGAGACAAATTATCCACTTACTAAATTTTTGATCTAGGAAAATAGTTTTGCTAATTTGACACTCATAGCCCTTAGAGAGTTATCTAATCCAAGGGAATAAAGGAATAAAAATATCTGAAACTGAGGAAGCAAGAAGATATAACAACAGACCCCAGCACAGCTATGGAAATAAAGTTCAATATGTATTTGTACGCACAGAACACAGGCTAGACTTTAAATTCGTTAGTCTTTTTCAGGATTTGCCTGAGAGTTACTCTGATACAGATTATGGTAAAGGGTTTTTCAACAGGGACGCTACAAAGGTAGAGCGACAGGGACAGCATATTTCTTTCCGCTCTTTTGACATTTCTCTTCAGTAAGACTTGCCATTTCATGATGGAAAGATATACGAGCCAACAACAAGTCGAAATTATTATAACTTACAACCGAAATTCGGAGTCAGTGGCCTCAACGTTAAGAGCGCTACGTCCAGTTTACGGTCGTCATAATCGTCCTAGCAGATCAACAATTGAGCATCTAGTCGAAAAATTTGAATCCCCAGGCACAGTACAAAATGTTCCCGTGCCAGTGAGACAAAGAAGTGCCCGTAGTGTCGAGAATATTGCTGCCGCTGAGGCTTCAGTTGCAGAAAGCCCAAATGTCTCTCTCACACGTCGTTCTCAAGCGTTGGGCATCTTTGTGACGTCGTGTCAAATTTTGCAAAAAGGTCTTGGCCTTCATCCTTACAAGATTAAATTGACGCAAGAACTGAAGCCGCTTGATCACCAAAAGCGTCGTATGTTCGTGAATTGGGCTGAGAAACAACTTGAAAATGATTCGGATTTTCATTAAAAAATCATCTTCAGCGATGAGGCTCATTTCTGGCTGAAAGGCTTCGTCGATAAACAAAATATGCGTAATTGGTCAGGCAGCAATCCACACGTACTCCATGAGTCATCATTGCATCCCGAAAAAATTACGGTTTGGTGTGGTTTATGGGCCGGCGGCATCATTGGGCCGTACTTCTTCCGTGATGATCAAGACCGGCACGTTACTGTGAATGGGGATCGCTACCGTTCAATGATAACCGAATATTTTTGGCGTCAATTGGATGATATGGACTTGGAGGACATGTGGTTCTAACAGGACGGCACCACAAGCCACACAGCGAATGTCACAATCAATTCATTGGAAACCAAGTTTGGAGAACGTGTTATCTCACGAAATGGTCCAGTCACTTGGCCGCCTCGGTCGTGCGATTTGATGCCGTTAGACTATTTCCTGTGGGGCTACGTCAAGTCTATGGTCTATGCCAACAAGCCAGCGACGATTGATGAACTTCGTACGAATATCGAACGTGAAATTGCAGCAGTATCGGCCGATTTATGCTTGAAAACCGTCGAAAATTGGGTTCAGCGTCTGGACTTCTGCAAGCGTGCCCGTGGTGGCCATGCAAAAGAAATCAAGTTCAATACATAATGGCATCGAACGTACTTTCACAGGAATAAAGAATTTCATTGATATCCAAAACAGTTTTTGTTTTATTTAAAAAAAACTTTTGTAGCACTCTTATTGAAAAACCCGATATTACAATACCACTTAAGATGTTCACACAGTAAGTACGTTGGGCATGATCTTGTTTGCAATTTTCAACGGGAAAATGCCTTAATAGTTCTTGTAGGACATATAATTGCCTTTTTTGTAGATGGAACATACGGAATTGATATAGATCAGTCATCAGACATGCTTCCTTCTACCCAAACTTGGAAGCCTATTGTAGTTTTAGCTGTCTCTTTGATAAAATCGCTGTACTGATACCACTGATTTTTGGTGTCTGAAGCAAGTGAATGCACAGCGGAAAGCTTCTGGGTCAAGTGCTGTGGTGACACCAAGTATGTAAAGGTGATCAATAAATGTAAAATGTCTTCTTTATTTGTGGTTCGTAATTTTTTTTTTTTTTTATAGTCGAGCTCTAAACTTTTTCACAACACGGAAGTGATCAGATTCGTAGTTTGTCCTTCGAAAAGTACGCACGTATTCTTAAGATGATAGAGACTTGTCATCTATCACATAGGTGATTTGATTGGTCTATAGACTATTTGGGGAACACCAGGTTGCTTCCGGATCCTTAACCATGAAAACCTAGAGCTACTATTCACCATGTTAAGAGGTTTTGAAAGGTCTATTAATCAGAGGCCGTAATCATTTGTCTCTTCATGTTTTTATGGAGGGCGGGTCTATCAATTATTCCACCAAAGGTGCATCTTTCTTTCCAATTTGAGCATTGAGGCCCCGAGTAAAATGTTTACATATGACTCTGGACAGGATCCATAAGTCCAAGGGTTTAATTCATAAAACTACAAAACTAATAATTATTTTTTGTGAATTATAGTTCGAGAGGTGACCATTAGATTTGATGTCGTATTGCGGCTTTTAAAAAAACATACGACCAGCCAACAGCTTAGCTCTAAACATATACAAAACAGCTGGTCAGATAAGATTTCATAGTTTTTTGGATTAAAAAATGATGTTTTCAAGCTGAATTTTCAACTAAGTAAACCTATTACATAGGGAACTTCTATAAATAAAAGCTTAGACTGTCATTTAAACTTTCCTGGTGATTGGACAGACTTTTGTAGATTGTTGCTACAAGTCCGATCGCCTCCAAGACCTTACATAATTCGCAAATATAAGTCTTGAAGTTTAATGAAATAGGGCCTAAGAATTTGTAAAGCTCATTTTTATATGGAACTTTCAACTGTATTATAATACTGTGTGTGTGGGGCTTTTATGAGGATCAAGCCAAGCGTCCACTTATCGGTTTTAAAGTCGTTGAATTTGATTCCTAACCTCTTGACTTTTATTAAAGATCCAGTTTTTGCCATAAGTGAAGTTCTAACTCTTAAATTTTAATAACAAATGGATTTTTTGTGAAGAATACTTGAAGAAAAGTATATTGGATCAAAATATGAAACTAAGGCTTGGAACTTTTGAAGAATTTTATAAAAGAAGACAAAAAATGGAATAACTGTTAAATTCTTATTTTTCTATAACAGATAGGTATCTATTAAACAAATAAATTTTAAAAGCTAAAAACCACTTAAAGTATACAAAGAATAATTAAAAATAAATATTCATTTTTTTAATGCCTTAGTAGCGTATTTTGCATAACTAGAGCAATAATTATTATAAATTGTACCTACACAAAATGTTGTGTAAACAAATCCATTGAAAATATTAATATATTTTCAATGCAAAATTAATATATATCCACATTAGTGTATGCAATCTATGTAAACAATTTTCATTGATTCTATAGAAAATATTCACTAATTGGTTTTTAAAATACCTACACTCTCAGGTGCCGTTGACTTAACATTGTATTAATTCTCAATAACCAATTAGTAAATGCTCCTTTTACATAAAATATAACAAAACATCTATTAATAGGTAGGAAGGTACTCAAATAATTAAAATTAATTAATATTAAACTATATTTTTTTTTTTGTGTGTGTTAATATTTTATGTTTGAATGATAAATATCATAAATCGGATTATCCTTTTATTTAAGCAGATATTTTAAAGTATATAGATTATAGTTAAATTTGTTTCACTGATTTAAAATATAATTTTTTTTTTAATGAAATTTTTAATTTATTTAGGATTTAAATTTTTCAATTCAAAGGACAAAATTGGGATTTTAATTGATTATTTTAAGAAATATGACCAAGCTGTGAGTTTACGTAATTATTCTTACTTGCTCTATAGTACCTATCCGTTTTGAATAGAAAAAAAAACAGCTGAGATCTACTACGAAATAAAATAAAAACTTACATTTAGCAACCATTAATTACTACTTGCATAGAACAGTTTCTTTCTTGCAATATAGGTATAAGGGCATGTTTAGGATTAGTGCATACAAAAATTTCGATATCACAATCAAACATGACATTACAATCATAGAGAAGATGAACAAATTTGAGACACAATTCTATTTGTCTGTCTGTCTGTACCTCGAGCAGTATCTCAAACCACTAAAGCGGTTTTCTTAAAATTTTAAATTTAAGTTTTTTTGAAATCCCGTATGGGGATATTTAAATTTTTTGTTTAGCTCCAAAAATAACGGTACCTAACTTGCCATTACAACCGTTTTATTTATCTCACAAACAGCTTCACCGATTTTGTCACGAGAAGTCAGTATATGAGACATGGTATACTTTGAAACAAAAAATTTACCAAAACCTTTATTAACACAAAAGGTTTTTTTAATTTTTTTTTCTCATTGAGGGCCCCACTGATTTCAATCAAATTATTTCTGTTAAAAATCCTTTTAAATGACAAATATTATTCCATATAAACATTTAAAAATAAAATTGGATTTAAATTTTTTTTGGTTGAAAATTCAATGTTTCAAAAATGGGTTAGTGATTTCTTTGTAAAACTAGTTTATTAATAAATATTAAAAATCGACTTGAACATTTTTGTAAAGTTTTTTTTTTATAGTTCTTAAGAAAACAGCTTCAACGATTTTAAATAGGTAGTTTTTTTGTCCCATATATTATTCATATTTTTTAAAGTAACCAAATGGGAAACTTGTTTTTGAGCCCCAAGCTATTTTGCGAGTTGTAAATGTAAATGTTAAAATGCTTTTTTACCTAATATACTTTTTACTTTCGATACAGGTACCTACTATAAGGGAAGTTTTGGAGTCGTGGAAAAAAAAATTCGACAGAACAAACATGAAATGACCAAAAAAGTGGTTGGCAAATTCTGGCCAGCCTAAACGACTGGATCGATTTTGTTAAAATTTGTCACCAAAGTGGGTTTTGTTGATTTTGCATTTTGCACACACGTTTTTTTTTTAGATTTTCTTAGAATTAAAAATAACGGTCCTCCCATACAATTTTTATTTATTTTTATCTTATCTTATTAAAAATCTTATCTTATTTAAAATGGGTCCACAACTTTTCTTTAAAAAAAATCAATAAATTTTGTTTGGTAAAACCTAAGTTTAGAAGGGAAATCACTTTCCAAAAAATGGTTATTAATAGTACCTCCCAAAGAACCATTTTTTTTTTCAATTTTCGATTTGTTTCAAAACGGTAATTTTAGGTCTGTTCCTTTACTTTAAATTTCTGTAATTTTTATTCCAAACTTGTGTCAAAACCTATTTTATATAAACTTTGACAGAATTTAGACTAAACTGATAACAATTTTTATAGTTTTTCTAATTAAAATTTTCAAAAAGATATTTTTTGGATTTTTAAGAATGTTCCATTTTTGTCCTTAATCAAAAATTATGAAAACTTAATTATTGAGTTTGATAAAACTCAGTATTTAAGGGCTTTTTTTGCACTTTCTAAAGTATTTTAAGAAAAATTTTTACTTTTATGAAAAAATAACGGTACCTTCCATATAAATGTTAAAAATATTTTATTTGTTCCTAAAAACGGCTCTGTCGATTTTTATTAAACTTTTTCTGTGTGCTAAAATAAGTGCGATATAAAGAATGGTTAAATTTTAAGGGTCTATGTTAATTTTGAATAAAGCACCCTGGGACCTCGGCGGCACAGCTCCATCCAAGGGTCCAAATTTTCGATGACGTTGAGGCATAATTGAGGTTCTATGCCGTTAATGGCCCGAATTATCTCATCCTTTAGCTCTTGAATTGTTGCTGGCTTATCAACGTACACCTTTTCCTTCAAATTACCCCAAAGAAAGAAGTCCAACGGTGTCAAATCACATGACCTTGGCGGCTAATTGACATCGCCACTACGTGAGATAACACGGCCATTGAATTTGTTGCGCAAAAGAGTAATTGCTTCGTTAGCTGTGTGGTAAGTGGCACCGTCCTTTCGAAACCACATTCGCCCACATCCATATCTTCTAATTCGGGCCATCCATATCTGCCTGACCAAACTCATTTTGGAAAAAAAATACGGCCCGATGATTCCACCAGCCAATTAACCGCACCAAACAGTCACTCGTCGTGGCTGCATTGGTTTTCCGACAGTCACTCTTGGATTATCATTTGCCCAAATGCGGCAATTCTGCTTATTGACGAAGATGATTTTCTTCAAAAATTGATCATCCACTGTTGCCAATTTTTGTCACCATTCGATTGTGTATCTTTCCATGTTTCAAACTGAGTAAGTTTGAAATTGGGAAATGTTAAATAAAATGGACAAAAAACCCTGACGTTTAGGTGTCGTTCACATTCAACATCGGCCCTTAAAATTTAACCACCCTTTAATTAATTCGAAGAAATCAAGAAATTTCCTACCATCCAAATCATTTAATTCTTTTTTTTAGAAATTTTACTCGAATAATGTTTCAATTTTGAATGCCTGCTCATAAAATCAAACCTTGAAAACTTCATCTTTAATCATTATATCCGTTTATGGGAAACCAATAAATAATAAAAGTGGGCGTGGTAGTAGGTGGATATTCTTAAAACTATTTTTATTTTGTTTCTAATTCATATAAACTCTGAAAATATTATCATAATCATTTAAGTCGTTTCGAAAAATTAAACAAATAAAACTCGTTTCGAGAAAGCAAGGCGAAGTGTGGGCGGACTCTACATAACAACTTAACTTTAGTTTTATCTCCTTTATAAAAACAAAAATTTAAAATTTTATCCAAATCGTTAGAAGTTTTCCCGAAAAATGAGGAAATGGTTGTGGTGATGGTGGATGATGATTTTGATAAAATCACTCTCTTAATTTGTTTTTAGTGGTACAAAGAATTTCTAAAACATTCATAATATAGTTAAAGTCCTTCCGATAAACCAAGAAATAATAAAAGTGGGCATTCCACTTGGTGGATATTCCTTAAACCGTTTTTTAAGTGTAATCCTTACAAACATTATTCTAATTACCCAACTAACAATTTAGCTTGTATAAGGTAATATTTATATCGTATTTGGCAAGTAATAGTTTGTATAGAGCTTGTGTAAGGTGTTCTTGAGCAAGCCAAGAATTTTCCACCTGAAATTTCAACAAATAGCTGCTATAAGGCCTTAAAAGATGAGTTACACAATCTCTATACAAGGCTTGTAAATATAAGTTATAAATTGCTTGTATAAGGCCTTCCAAAATTGTTAACTAAAAATGTTTAAAATAGTAGCTGCTATAAGGCTCTCCACGACAAATCATTGCAAACAACTTGTATAAGGCTTGTTTGTAAACGCCTTATACAAATTAAAATAATCAGTGAAGATCAACAAGTGTGTCTTATAAAATATTGTGCTTATAAAAAAATCAGATTCAGAAAAGAAGTGCTTACAGTAACATTGCACATCTTAGCAAAACTTAAAAAGAATAACTCATGGCAAAAAATTAAAAGATCTGGAACCTACCAAAGACAAGTGAGAAAAAACAGAGAAGCAATTCTTAAAACAGCCAGTGAACATTCAAGAAGTTTGGAAGAACAAGGAACAGATATTAGATGCACACAGTTGACTCTCCCCCCTGCATGAACGTGAAGTATATGGTATCAACATATTCACTTTTGATTATGTTTTCCTCAACAGCAAATTGGCATAGTGGTAGAGTGCTAGAAAAAAAAAGTGCTTGACTGGTACAAGGACGGAATCGAGTTCAAATCTCAGGTAAAAAAAACTTTTCATTTTTATAATTAAAACTAACATTTGACTCATAACAGAATACAGAAAAAATATTTCCGAAGCTGACTGAGGAGAAAAAAAATACAATAAAATAAAATGCAATAAAAAATACAACATCAGAAAAATAAAATAAAAAACCGATAAAAAAAATATATTTTTTTTAATTTCAGAATCAGCTTTGCTAAAAAAAAAATTTTTCTCTCGATGGATTACTTATGCAAAATAAATTTGGTAAAGGCCTTATATAAATATCCAAGGCAAGCTATTGGCAAAAGCTGTCATTTAATGGCTTGGGTAAGGCTTTATATATATAAACATCCAAGGCAAGCTATAGCTTGTTCAGCCAAGCTAATAGCAGTTCATGAAAAGCTATTTACTGCTATAAGACCTGTCAACAAAAGTCGTATGGCAGTTAATTAGCTTGGGTAAATGCGCCAAAATGACTTGCAAAATCCCTTTTACTATTTCTATAGCAGTCTGAAAATAGCTTGTATAGAACCTTATACAAGGTAAAATGTTAGTAGGGTATTTCAGTAGATTCCCAGAGGTAGAACAAATATAGCCATTAGCCATTATTTTCATATCGAACCAAGAACTAAGAAAAGTGGTCGTAGCAGTATTCATACCTAAACTATTTTTTGATAAGAACAAATCTTGAACACTGTATCCAAATCGAAAGACCTGTTAAAAAAAAATAAAAAAGTGAGCATTTATTTACGAAATCAATTTATATATTTTTCCCATACATTGAAATTTTCTCTGAAAATTAAAACCCAAATTTTTAAATACTCGCATTATCTAGATATATCAAAAAGAGGGTGTGTCAGTGGGTGGATTTAAAAGAAAGTGGGTGTGCCAGTGGGCAGATTTCACAAAGCATATATTGAAACTAATTCAAAATTTCAGCTAAATCTATATGTTTGCTTTCTTAATATTAAAAAGGTGGAAGTGTAAGTGGGCTGATTTTACAAAACTCAATTTTGATATTTTTTTCTCGTCCATTGAAACAAACTCTGAGAGTTTCCTCTAAATCTGTATCTTAGTCTTTGAGAAATTAAAAAAAAGGTATTTTTTCCAAGAAAAACACTTTTTTGTAAATAGGCAGACCCCCCCCCCCTATATGATTTTTTTCTTGTCTGTACCCAACGTACTCACTCTATCTTTTTGGTGCACCTTATACCGATCACCCTGTAGGTATAGGTAAACTCTCATGGTTTTTGGTACTCAAAAATCGATTATAAAAATGAGTGGAACAAGTTATTGTGTGTTACCACTGACCGCTCAAAAATATATATCATACCCCATCACAAAATTAAAAATAAGTGACACATGCTCAAAAAGGAGAAAATCGTTTCTTATAATATTTTTCTACAAAAAACTAAAATAAAGCATTTTACACGAGACCTAGAAATTTAAATATAAATTTGAGTTAAAAGCCCTCCGAAAATAAACGCATTCCCTAACTATATACGCTCCTGAATGTTTATTAACCTCAGGGAAGCACGACTACCTACCTACATTGTCATTTACATCGGAAACAAAATCTTCAACAAATCCCAGTTCTTATAAAATTTATTCGCAGTTCATTCGTCTTTTGGCTTATCTTGAAACGCATTAAAAATTTAAACACAAAAAATACGCATGTAGAAAAATAACAAGAAAAAAAGACAACCTTAAGTAGGAAGGGAAACGACCATAAGGAAACGACCTTATCACCACTCAATCAATTACAATTTAAATACAACAGCCATTACTCCCTACTACTCCCTTGAAAATACTACGAGTATTATGTGACGTGGTGCGTTCTCTTATGGAAGCTTGTGTAATTGAAGAAGCAACATTTCAAGGAATGTGCCTTGAAAAAAAAATATCCGGAAACATCTCTATAGCTGTCTTTATATAAGTATATGAAAATTTATTCTTTCCTTAGAAGTACATAGGTACATCTCCTTCTCTGGTAGTTTGTCGAATGTAAGCCTCCTTGATTTTATATTAAACGACCTGAGATTTCACATCCTGTTTTTAACTGTATGCATTGGGATATGTCAGTCGCTTTTCAGGATGCTTCATCTGAAGAACTCGGCAAATCATCTACCATGAATGAGTAATGGAACTCAGCTGCGATGAGAATATCAAAAAAGGAAAAAAAAAACAATATTCCTTTTTGTGATTTCGTGCCGAACAAAACAGCAAAAAAAAAAGAGAAACAAACTACTCTCTGTGGTGTTGGATACATCATTGTTTATGACTCTGTGCTTGAAATCCCCCTCATCTTGCTCATCTTGATTTCTGATTCAAGAGGGGTTGATGGTTTCATAAAAAGGAAATCAAAATGATATTCATGTATGAAGTTGTCATTACTATCGCACATTCATTTATTGTGTGCGAAACCTGAAGATTGATGATGAATCCAACAAACCAACAACTGGAACATGATTTTATTTTCTCGACTTTTTTTTGGTTTTTTTATGGGGGAAAAGTACACCTTCCTTCATCCTTCACATACTTATACCTACACACGACAGGATTCGATGGTACATATGAAGTGAAAGAGTTCTTTTGATGGGGGCAGGCGTGAGACTTTATAAAGGAGGATGTTGTAAAATATTCATACGTGCGGTGTTGGTGGTGCAATTAAAACGAATGGTGCAAATTTATATGGCAGCAAACACACTCATTATGAAATGCTGTTGGAAAATTTAGAACGTGCTTTCCTGGGGCTTTTGAGAGAATGAACAAAAAAAAAAACATTTCCACCACAGATTGTTCTCGAGAGATGTGTAAATTTCCATTAGTCAATAATAATACATCAAGTAAATGAGTCCCAGTTCAGAAATTTGTTTTGGTTCATTGGGCTATCATAATAATGTTTTGGATTCCCTTGTTAATTTGCTATTTATTATTGTACATTATGTGTGTGTAATGGATTTTGAGAATAAATAGTAACAGAGCATAAAGTAAACAGAGTACGCTTGGAATAACTTTTAACTATTGGCCTGTATTTGTACATAATACGAATGTATTATTTATGTGTTTAATTAATTACAGGACATAGCGTACAGAAAGGAAAATGATCTGTAATTATACAAATATATGCGTAGTCAAATACGTAAAGGTTTTCTCAAGACAGTCCCACTATATTCCATGAGGGAGAATATGAAAGAGGTGTTAGACTTGGAGGCTTTATAGACAGAACTGAATTTTCTTTTCGTTTTTCAAATTGAATATTAAAATTTAATGATTATTTTGATGCGTAAAACTGGTTCTTCACGTTTAAACAACAAGGTTTTACCTGAACGGAAAGACAACTAGGTTCAGCTAGTAAGAAAAATACTTAAAACTCGGTTAAATGAAATCGGATTTTGTTTTGGCATCGACTTGGCCTGAACATTTACCGATTAGTATTTGGTTTAATATATTATTGTGGCCGAATCGAGTACCTAATTCAAATGAAATAGAAATTGAATACAAAATTTAAACAGAAATTTTCAGTTTTTCTTATTGCTCTGGAAAAATAAGATTCAATAGCAATTGAGTGACATTTGTGTAACGAAATACACTTTTTGCCTTAAAATATAGCTCATTCACCATCTTTCAAACTATGAACTGTCAAATACCATTGAAGGATGGCTACGATAACGTTGGATTTAAAAATCTCTAAAAAATTTGCAGTTATTTTATTCCTTCACAAAAATGTGATTTGAGGATTTGAGAGTGCGTCAAGTTAGCATTACCACTTCAAATTTTTTTACAATCCAATAATTGAACAATTTGTCGTAAATTTACTGTGAAACAAAAAAATTGTCGCGCTTTTTTTTAAAATTAACCCCTGGTAATGCTAACTTGACAGTCAAGTTAGCACTACCACCCCTGAAAATAGGGTAAAATAAACTCAAAAAAGAAAAAAAAAATATGTGTGAATTTGTCGTAAATGTATTGTAAAAGCAAAAATTAATACAAATTCCTTGAATTTGACAATAACCCTCAAAATTGTTGTTTTTTCTGCTTTTTCAAAAAACAGCACTACCATATGAAAACTTTGTATTCTTAGTGTTTTTTTGGTGTGGAATTTTTTTAAGCAACTGTCGTAATATATCTTTAAATAAGTTGTGTCAAAAAATTATTTGTCGCGCCTTTTTTTCTATAAAAAATTCCTTGAATTTGACAAAAAGCCCCAAAATCGGCGTTTTTTTTATTTTCAGGGGTGGTAGAGCTAACTTGACTGTCAAGTTAGCATTACAAAAAAATAAATTTGGTGGCACAACAGCTCGTGGAGAACCAAGGCCTAGTGACTAACAACTCTCAACCATTCCTGTGTGCGTATTTTTGGCAGGAATGGAGGAGACCTACAATTTTTTGCCGAGCCCGAACGGCTAGATGAGAAGCACTTATTCTTGGAGGATTTGTCAGTTCCTCGCAAGAGGCTGTACCTCGGGAAAAACATTTCTGTTTTCAGGTGGCAGCTGCTGGGAATCGAACCCAGGCCTTTGGCAAGACAGTCCTACGCACTACTACTACAAGTTAGAACTACCAGGTGTTAATTTAAAAAAAAAAAAAAAAATGCGACAAATTTTTTCTTTCACGAGCTGAATTGAAATGTGAAGATTTTCGTCCTATGAACATCGTATACCATACTTTTTAAAAATAGCTGAAATAATTTTAAAGAATCAAATTTTTTCTCACGTTGATAAGTGTAATTTTCTCACGGCATTTCAATCCGAATTTCGGAAGCGCCACAGCTGTAACTCGGCATTGTTAAAAGTTACAGACGACATTTGGCAAAATTTTGATAAAAATGAATTGACGTTTTTGTGCCTTCTAGAATTTTCAAAGGCATTCAATTCTATCGATTTTAGGATCCTTCATAATAAACTCATATCTCAAAATGGTTTTAGTACATACCATTTAGCATTAGTTAAGCTAAATTCCTATCGGGTCGGAGGACAAAAAAGTTAAAACAAAAGTTTATTTTTTCAGGATTCCTTCATTTATTTTCTGGCATTCCCCAAGGATCCATTTTAGGGCCATTACTTTTTTTTGCTTCTTATCAATGATATCGTCGCAATTTGTTAACTCGTTAATATTTTTATGTATGCTGATGATGTCCAAATTTATATTTCTCGACTTATTGGACTTCTGATAGAAGCCGTGTGTAGAATGAATGAGGATCTTGAAAATATTTTAAATTGGGCTACTCAAATCTTAACCCGGATAAATCTCAATGTTTGGTAGTCTCTAAACTTCAACTCGCACAAAAAGTATTCACATAATTTAGTTTCTTGTTGTTAGCCAACTGGTATTGAAACTATTTTACTCATTTATGTGAGCTTAATATAAAAATTGAATTTTTTAATTTATTCATTAATTTAGTAACAGATGTACATGAAATCGTTTTATCCATAATTTTAAACCACAAACACACAGTAGGTAGGTATCGTTTTTTACTTAAATATAGCTACTCCCTGTTTTTACAATCAGAACCTTCATTTATGTGTGCAGTCTGCAAATGCAACTTTTACATAATGGTGATGAACTAAATTGGGATAAATATGGCATCATACATAATATTATGGTATTATAGTTACAATTAAATTTTGTTTAATCCCTGATTGTTTACATTTAATTCTATAACCAATTTGAAAACCCATCCTAGTAATTGTATTAGTTTATTTAGTTTGCTGTAGCTAGTTTGTTTTGAGTCCGCATGTATCTATAATGGAAGCATCAAAATAAAGCTTAATATTTACACTAATATCAATAAACCATATAAAACAGCTTTATTAGTGCTTTAATATTTAATTATGTCATTTAGACAAAATCTAAAAGCCTTCTATTTATAAATAATGTTGTTGATTTTTTGTTTTTTTTTTTAAGTAAAATTTAAATAGTGATGATAGTAAGAATGATTTATGGGAGTGAAAGGTTAAATGGTTGTTTCAAAATATATCAATATTTTATTAATAATCGATCAAATAGATGTTTACGCTTTAAACTTTTAAAGTGAAACTACGATTTTGATGATTTTATTTTTTAAACAAATCCAAAAGTTGATAAAGAGAAAATTTAAAATAATAACGTCTATGACAGATAAATAAATATTGCTTGATGTAAATATTGTTCGAATTTAGTAGTAAGCACAGAAAAAAAAAACAAAATCGTAGAATTCGTTTCTGAGATCTTACCGTCATTTTTTAGGTTTAAAAAGACGGTTTGGTTTTTGAAATGTATTGAGTTTTCATAGGTAAAGCCGCAAGTATATATTTCTTAAACTTCTTTTAGTATAGACAATAATTAACCTACTCGTATTTAAACTTTTTGAAAAAAAAACGAAAATAAAAAAAAGAAGAAGTTCAAAATTCAGCCAAAAACTACTTTTAGCTTGATACTTCTGAATGTAAATATGTAAAATTTGGTTGGTATTTTTCAAAATTTCTACAATCAGGCCCCTTCCAAATCCTAAAAAAAAACATGAGGTTGTATTTTTTTAGGTTTTTGCCTTTAATTTCGTTTTGAAAAAAAAACTAAATTTCGTTCATAAATCATTTAAGAAGTGTTTTTTAGACCTGTAAACTTTAAAGTATCAGTAGCAGCCAAGTACCCAGTACCTTTTACTTGTAATTGTACACTTAAAAAAAAACAAGTACCATGTATTCGGAACAAATACAATAAACACCAAATACAAGTACTTTGCTAAGTACTTTGTTTCAAGTACATGTACTTCGTACTTTAATACTGTTCAGTACATTTTCAAGTACTTTTAAAATACAATTCCATTTCAAGTACTGTTCAAGTACAAATTTATTTCAAGTACTTTTCAAGTATAAGTCCATTTCAAGTACAAGTCAACTTCAAGTGCAATTGGTGTGGTAGTCTGTTTGAGCTATCGAATAAAGACGACCATTGCGAAACTTAAGCCCCAGATAACGCTAAGCTAACGAAAAGCCATCAGCCGTCATGATAAGTGTCTTAGAGTTGAAATAGTCATTATTCAATAGGTCAACCAGACTACTCAACGAATTGTAATTGAAACGAACTTGAAATGGACTTGTAGATACTTGTAAAGTACTTGAAAATGTACTGGAAAGTATTAAATTCCAAGTAAGTATACTTGGAACAAAGTACTTGTTCTTGCTGTTTTTCAAGTACCAAGTACATGGTACTTTGTTTTTTTCAAGAACAAGTACAAGGTACTTACAAAGTACTTAAATACAAATGTACTTAAGTACTCAACAATTCGGGTATTTTTGTCACCTACTACTCTAACAAACGGCATTATGAGCACCTTAGAAAAAGGCTAAAATTTGGTTTTTTTTAAGATTTTCAGTTTTTTTTTTCTTTACAGCGTTATAACTCCTTAACCATCAAATTAAGGTCAAAATTCTTAAATTTCAAACCGATTGCGAGTTAATATTAAGATCTTACAGCCAATTCAATCGAGTAAGGATTGATAATTTTTATTTTATTTGAACATTTTTTTTAACTCATTTTCTTTCCTGTCTGTTTTATTCCTATACAGTCCCTGTACTGGAATATCATAGGAATTTTATCACCGATTTGTCCAGTCACCAGAATCAATTAAAGTATAACTACCTCTGAACTGAATGAGAGACGGAGAAAAAGAAAATATAAATTTCTTCAACTTTTGCACCTGCAGCTGCAGCATTTTTGACATCTTTTCCAGCTCCTTCTACCATTCTGTTCAGGCAGTAAATAGGAGAGTCAGAAAAACTTGGGAAGACATCACGATATTCTGAATCCGGTGTTTAAACCGCATTTTCCAAAATATTGGACATACAGTTGTGCACTTTGTTTGAGAGATCACAAAAAATTGCATAGAAACTAAATCCTAAAACCAATTTTGATGAGGAATAATATTTGACATAATTAATATTTGGCATAATTATTGATGAGATGACAAATTAATTAATTTCCACCCACTGCCACGCCCACTTTTTAAAAAGATAATATTTTCGGAAAATTTTTTTTTAAAAATTGGGTATTTAGATGAAAACAAATTATTTTTGTAAATCAACTGTTCATATGTTTTCCTACTTCCATTTCTGCTAAGTCTCAGCTTTTAATTCTCCTTTTCATGAAAGTTCGAAAGGTGGAAATAATTTACACATAATAAGTTACCCATAAAACAAAACTAGATTTGTTTAAAAAATATTTGACCTTTAACGGGCATCAGCAAACCTTAAACAACATCAAAACGAAATCAATTAAATCCAATCAAGAGTCCTTAATGGTTTTTGGTAAATTTATAAAAATAAATTAAAATCCACATTGCCATAAACGCATATAAGTCTTAAAAGTTAAACTATTTTAGATGTTTATTACTTTGTGAAAATATTTAAACTCATCATTGTTTCACATTATCTAATGTTTTACTAGACATTTTTTGTATTGTCCACCAAATTGTGAAGGGTGCATTTAACACCCAGTGATGGATCATTGCTTATAAACCTAACATAACTGCGAAACAATGTAATATTTTAGCATGGAAACTATACACTTAGAAAAAATGGGAGACGGACACAATCCCGAAATTCTGAAACCCAAAATACCCAAATCCCAAAACCCCGAAAACCCAGAATCCTAAAAACCCAGAATCTTGAAACCCAGAATGCCGAAAACCCAAAATCTCAAACTCTAAGTCCCAAAAACCCAAAACGCAAATCCAAATCCAATTTCAAATATAGTTTTAGAATTTTGGCTCTTCTGGATTTTGGGTTATTGGGATTCTGGGTTTTCGGAATTTTGGGTTTTTGGGGATTCAGGGTTTTCTGAAGTCTGGATTTTCGGGATTTTAGGTTTTCTGAAGTCTGGATTTTGGGATCTTGGGATTCAGAATTGTGTCCGTCTCGCATTTTTTATAATTGTATCATTTTCATGATGAAATATTACATTGTTTCGAAGTAAATTCTAGGTTTTCGGGACTCTGGGTTTTTGGGATTCTGGGTTTTCGGGATTCTGGGTTTTCAAAATTGTGGGATTTTGGGCTTTCGGAATTCTGGATTTTCGGGATTTTGGATTTTCGGAATTACGGTTTTCGGGATTCTGACCCAACCCAGAGAAAACTTCAGTACCTATAGGTACAAAAAAAGAAATAAATTCTTCGCACAACAGCTCGTTGAGAATTGGGATCTCTAGTGTCTAGTGACTTATACTCACAAGAATATTTAATTTTCAAAAACATTACCAATGCCAACGGTGTGTTTGTGAATGAGTTTTTTATCACATCCGAAAAGCGAATATTAGAGGCATTTTATTTCTAAGAGGTTTTGTCAATTTCTCATAAGTGGAAGCAGTGTAGATACCGCATGGAATCGATTTAACTTGGATTCAAACCCAACTCTGCGACAGGAGAGTCCAACGCACTTACATTACCGCCGAGAGGTTCTGCCAGCGTAAAAAAAAATTTTAAAAAGATTAACTAAAACTGGCTAATGCAATCTCTTAACCCTGTTCCCTTCCTCAACACTTTTTCTCAACCTTCCAGCTCAGTAAAAACTGCCGTTGTTTCTCTTAAAGTCTGATCTCTAAATCCTCTAAAATGTGTGTTTAGTTCTAAGCAAAACAACATCTCACTTATTCAAATCATAAAATAAAAATGAACTGATATCAAAAGCTAAATACGAAAAAAAACACATACTTACACCCGACAATTCACCTTTCATCATCCATGATTGCATAAATCATCGGAGAAAGAAATACATTAACCAGACAAAATCCCTTTCTAAACAAACAAAAAAAACACCTTTTTCATCCTTTCAGAGAGCTTACCTATACATATTGTGAAACAGAAGGCACCTTTGGTATATAAATATATGAACTTACGTCAAAGGATCACCAACATACACTCTTAACCTAAACACCTGCTGTGCGTTATTTCATACTGATGGAGAACGAACTTCAAGAGAATCCACACACATAGCTCTTAACGAAATTTAGGATATTTTATTTAAAATTCAAGTATTATTATTGCATATATGTTTGTATATCCTGTTCAACCTTGAATATCGAAGGATAGTCGGGGCCAGGGGGGGGGGAGAGTCAGAAAAGCATATTTTTTCATCCAAAATTGTGGCAGTAAGGATGATGATACGACACCGACACAATACAAACTCGCTTCACTAGGAGAGTCTATATGTCATTAAAGCAGAGGTATTGCTATTAAGCACAAGCCTCCTGCTGAATATCCTTCAAAGGAAGATATAAGAACGTGCCGATGATGGTGGCTCGGTGATACCCCCGATCAATGATGGCAGGTACTTACGTGTCTTATTATTTACTTTTTTTTCTCCGTGTCGTTTTTATTGATACCATGAGCGGTGGCATTATGGGATTTGATTTTCTTTTTTACGAGCAAAACTTTGAGGATATCCCTATACACACACATGGATTTTCTCAAGCTAGAAGGATGTTCAAAAAGTATATCAGCTTATACTAACATCCCCATACGAACAGGGAAGAGCAAAAAAAAAACCAAAGGAGCAGAATATAGAGCATTAGAAGACATAAATCATAAATCAATAAATTTTATTTATTTGAAATGATTTGTATGTAAATTTCCATTCACACACAAGGACACTTAAACAGGATCCAAAGAAATGATTTTTGGCTTTATGATGATGATGGAAAGTATATTTGCATGTTTAATGAAAGTTTCGAATAAATCCAGTACTTTCCAAGATATTAAAATGAATTCACAAGATATATAGGACCACATGCTTTGGTATATTGTATTTTATTTTATACCCGTACATACATACATACTATCTGTTATATGAAGTCCTGAGAAATTTATTACTTTGCTTTGTAAATTCAATGAATATTGTTTGCATGTTGTGTGCTCTTATAGCAAATTAAATAAAGTGAGTAAAGATGTGAGAGCAAAAGGAAGAGTTTGTTTCGTTTCGGAAAGATATAAAGAACAACCCAACAAGGACGACCGACGCACAAAGACAGTAAGAGGATGTCAAAAATAATCAATGAATAAAAGGATAAATGGAAAGAAGAAATTATTTCCTTGTAGAACTCATCGGACAGGATAATCCTGAAAGAAGATGAACTTATACAACGTTTAATAATAGCTGGACAAACATAAAGGACGCATATAAAAGACGGAACTACAAAAGGAAACCTCCTAGAAAATCGCAAAGGTAAGATGTATTGCAATGTTCATGGAATCTAGAAAATTGGACAAAGGGAAACAGTCTCTCTTTGCCAAAGATACCTACCTAAGAGTGAAAACCAGCAAATAGGTTTTTGCCCTTTGAAGTTAATTTTTTTTTTTTTTTTTTTATTTTAAGCTAAAAGCTATTGCAAGGTAACAAATAGGTATATAACTTAGTTTAGTCTTGAAAGTTATTTTTCTAAGAAATATTTAATCAAGAACAGAATACATATTCTTAATAAATTGATTTTCTTATGAGCAAAAAAAAAGATGAGTTTTCCAAACAACAAAATAGGATATGAAGAAATTGAGAAGAATGTTGAATGAATTAAAGAAAACTTTTCAAATAACCAGAAAGTTGGAATTTTCTTTGATCGAAATGAAACTAAAATTCAAAGTAAAAATAACTAAAAAGAAACTATTTTATTTTATCGTTCAGCAGTTTGCTCAGAATAACTACCTTTCGAGTGAAAAATAACGACAAAGTGCTGAACCAAATCATAATAATTATACTTTCTGTAAAACAGTTCCTTGAATAAACTTTTTCTTCAAGTTTACTAAAGATGTTCGAAAAAAAAAAAATTATCTGAATTTGAAGCTTTTTGAATGATAATTTGTAGCTCCGACGGTGTGTTTTTTTTTTATTTGAGTTTTTGCTAAAATTAGCTTGGACCCAAAGTCAAAAAAAAAGTATGTTTGCTTGCAATAATTTGAAGCTTCCTTTAAAAGAAGTAACGTCATACTCAACCAGGAATTTTCATACAAAAATACAGGTTCCAAATTATAACAAACAAAATTTTGAATTTTGAAATTTTACTGCTTGATGTGGAAATTTGATTATTAAAAAAACCATTAGAGCTTAATTTTTATTTTTAGTTCTAGCCACAAATTAGGGTTTAAAAAACTTTGCATTCAATTCAACATATTGTGCTTTGAAAATTAAATTTTTTTTTTTAATTTTTTCGTCAACTCCCGTCCTATGGGACAAATTCAGATATCAAAATTATTTGATTCTGCCAGAGTGCCCGCAAAAATAGGGACGTTCCGAAATTGTATTTTTTAAATGTACATTTAAAAAAAAAATTTGGGTATGCCAATTTTGAGTAGGTATATATTAAAACACATTTTTATAAGCCTAGTTGGAAAAAAAACTCATCAACAGAGGTATCCAACAATTATAAACATTTTTGTGTACCTACTTTAATTAAAAGAAAGTTTTTTTTTAATTTTTTTAAGATTTTTTATTGAAAATCAATTATTTCGAAAACAATATGATCATTTTTTTGGAAACTCGATGATTAAGAGTTTTAAGTACTCTCTAAAATATTTTTAGAAAAAATTTTGCAAACCCTTTATGAAAAATAACGGTTCCTATCTTCCATACAGAAGTTAAAAAACTGGAAAGAAAAATTTTTTTTTCTCGAAACGACTGCTACGATTTCGATTAAACTTGTTCCTCATTCTTATACTATCCTTATTCTTATACTAAAATTAATACGATCTACTGCAATAAATTATAAAATTTTGCACTTAGCAATTACTAATAGTACCTGTCATAGAATGTGTTTTTTATTTTGAATTTTCTCATTATCGGTTGAACGGATTTAGATTAAATAATATTGCAACCAAAATTTTCAAAAAAAAAATGTTTGAATTTTTAAAAAAAGTAAAAAAAATTTTTTTTTGAAAATCCGATATTTCAAAAACAGGTCAGGATTATTTTTAAATTTTATTTGTTTGTGCACATACATAAGTAAATACTTAAGATTTGCATAGGTACGAAAAGTTTTCCTTAAAAATGTTTAAGGAATTTTATATGTAAAAATAATGTTTTAAGAAAACCGTTCCAACGTATATTCCATAAGGAATTAAGATGGCGTTCTTATTTTTCATCTCAAACTCTCAACGAAGTTTTTAAGCTAATTTAAATATCGTATTTTATGCTATTAAACATTTTTCTCTCACAATTTCTATGTCTTTTTATATAAATTTCTTAAACCCTTAGTCCCTTGAACATAAGAGCCAATACGTACGGCCCAGTCGTGTATTTTATTTATTTTGAACTTTCGCATTATTTCGGTACCAAACAGATTTGCATGCACAAATTTCAAATAAATGGAAAAATATATCAAATCAAAACTTAAAAGATAACATTTTAATAATTTTGTTTTCAAACTTGGTATCTCAAAAATGAATTGACCGTTTTTACTTGCGATATAAATAGGTATTATGTGGCAAGTTATTACAATAAGATAATAAGGAAGACGAAAATACTGTCTACCTGTCCGTTCGGCTACAACCTAAACGGGTGCATCGATTTTCTTAAAACATGGAACGTAGTGGTTTTTGATGCCTCTGTCTACATATTTTTTTCATTTCTTTAAATAAAAATAATGGTGCCTGCTATACAATATTTTTAAGGCAATTTTAAAAAATCTTATTTTTCTCAAAAACGGATCTAAAACTTTTCTTAAACCAAAATAAATAAATTTCTTTCAGTAAAGGCTACCTTTGAAAATTTGAAAAAAAAAAACTTTAATTTGTTTGAAAATCAAATATTTCAAAAATGAGTAGATGAATTTTTTAAAACAAGGTTTAACAGTGTATTTTAATACATACTCAAAATGGGCATATCGAAACTTTTTTTAAATGTTATTAAAATATTATATATAAAAAAATTAATTTTTAAGAAAATCCCTCCAATCCCTCATATTTTATCAAGTAATCAAATGTCATACTTGTTTTTGGGCTCTAAGTTTTTTTTACCAGTTTTATATAATTAAAAGAATGATTTAAATACTTTTTCTATATTTTTATATATTTTTTTTTTAGTAGGTAGGTAATTACTTTCATATTTTAAAAGTTCTTAATTCCAAGCAACTTGAACATAACAGCAAGTACGTGCGATCCAGTCGTGCATTTTATTTTATTTTCGATTTAATTCAAAATGGTTATTTTGATTTCAATAGTTTTTTTTTATGCAGAAGCTTCTAAAAGATATAAATAGTTTTTCTTACCAAAATTTTCAAAAAAAAAATTGTTTGGATTTAAAAAAAATGCTTATTTTTTGTATTCAAATATTTAAAAACTATATGGTCGAGTCTTGTAAAACTCAGTATTTTAGTTTTTTTTTAAGTTTTTTGAAATATTTAAAAATATAATTTTCTTTTATGAAAAAATAAAACCGTTAAGGAAAATATTTTTTCTTAAAAATGGATGGTACGATTTTTACTAAACTCTTTCTGTATGATAAACTAGTGTGTGTTACTACCAAAAATTATGAAAAATTACAAATAGCAACAATAAAATATCATACATATCATATAAAAATTTTCAAAAAAACAGTTTTTGAACTTTTAAAAAAAGTTTTTTTTAATTCGATATCTCAAAAACGAGTTGAAAATAAATAGGAAATTTTATTTTTAGATGCACATAAATTATTTATTTATTTTTTTATTTCATACTACATATTGTAGTAATAATAATACTTACGATTTGCATACCAACAGTTTTCTTTTTTTGCCATTCAGTCAGATTCAATTAAGAACTAATATGGCGTTTTTTTTTTTTATTTCGAACACTCAAAGAAGTTGTTAGGCTAATTTGAATATTTATTGTATTTCATACTTTTAAACATTTTTCTCTCATAAATTCCATGTCCTTATATATAATTTTATTAAACATAAGAGCAAGTACATGCAACCCAGTACAACATTTTACTATTTTGAAACTCTTCTTTTTTTACTAATAATTTGCATACCTTAATTTTTGATTAAAAATGGTTTAAGAACTTTATATATAAAAAAAATTAAAACCTCGATGTTTAAAATTGTTTTCGAGCATTTTTTAAATACAAAAAACGTATTTTTAAGTTCTATTTTTTTAATTTATGTTTAATTAGAAGAAACTAAAAAAAAAAGGAAAGAAAAGTGTATTTTTTTCAAACTAAACTAAACTAAAACTAAACTAAACGACAAAACAATTTTGCAAACCAACTCAAAAATTTATTATTTAAATGTTATTTTTATTTAAAATTAACAATAATTAATATTGCATTTTATTTCATATTTAGGATACAAAATTGCTCAAATGGGAGATGAAGTAAAAGAGCATAAAATTAAATAATTAACATGGTATCAAAATTAAATATATCAAAAGAATCAGACTGTGGCCAAAAACTGTTTTTTGCTTACAAAAATTTGAAAAATAAGCGTTAGTTAAAAAATTATTTACTTAATAATCAGCATTATTTGAGAGTACTTAAAAAAGCTATACTTATATTATTGTTAGTGCTGCAATATGTTGTGTCACTTTTGACAGTTTTCAGGAAAACAAGAAAAAAAGTTTTATTTTTAACTTGTATGTTTTTTTCCAATTCTTTAACATCATTTATTTTTTTAAACTGTTTTTGGTGATTTTAAAATATTAATACAAAAGTTAAAAATAAAATTGATTTAATTTTTATGCTCATTTTGGTATTTCGATTATTAAGTTTAAATCTATATCAATTTTTTTTTAGTAATTTTTTTTTCTGAATATAGAATTTTTGCAAACGGAAAATTTTGAATTTTGAACCCAATTCAATCTAGAATTGAAGTGGGTACCCGTACCAGGTTAATACAGAATAGATCTTGTAGGGGATATGTATTCTTTGTTAAAAATAGGTACTTATCTGAAAAAAAAATTATCTGAGTTTAACTTTTTTGTAAAACAAAAATCGCACCTGGAAAAATAATATAGTTTCTAAGGAGGCACTAAAAATTTTAACATTGATGCTAACAAGGTTCTAGCAAGGGTAACTATCCATTTTCTCTAGGGCTTTGGCCGTTACCTTTTGCGTAGAGAGACAAAAAAAGTTGTGTCAAGTGGTATTCGATTCTGCTTCTGAGCTATTTCGCAATACAGCTGTAAAATATTTTCTACTATTGCATGATGTTTGTGATGGGATAAAAAGACTCATCCAACAAGTTTTTTTAAGCGGGGGCCTCACTAGTGTTTGACATGTTTTCTCATCTAGATTACTCCTACCAAAGCCTTTTTAGGGCCTTGACTAAACTTGGGAAGAACTTGCCGTTTTTCCAAGCGGGATGTTATTTTAAATATTTTTGTATTTTAGTCTATTCTTTTCAAACCGTTCTGCATTAAAGAAGAAGAAGTTTACTGAAAATCGGTTAAACTGTAACAATAAAATATCCATGCATTTTCAGGGAGTTTTAATATTTCCCGGGGAGGAGGACAAGATCTGATTTATGGGGGTTGACGCACCAAACCACATCACTAAGACTGACCAGTCTTTTTTTATAGGCTTGTTCAAAGCGTTTTGTATAAGTCTTTTGAAGATGTTAAGGTGCCTTCTTCATAGTTAATAACTCTTTAGCTCCAAGCTGTCAGGCTCTGCCTGGTGGCATACATCACATAAACTGCCACGTCTTTCTGAAGAAAAACAGCCCAGTTTTGAACTGATAATCTTGCTAGTTTACGAGTATATGGCATAAGGAAGTAAAAGTATCCCTCCCACGAAATATTTTTCAATGCTCAAAAAGCCTTAAAGTACTCGGATAAAGTTAAAAAAAAAATATATTTAGGTATGCTATACAGTAAACCATTTAAATAAATACAGTTACGTTTTTCCTTATTATCACCAAATAATTAAAACAAAAAACAAAAAAACGATTTATGTTTTGTTTTATTTTCACGGTTTTTTTGTTTGTATCATGCCACCCATAAGCATTGTATATTTTTAACTGTTAAAGACACGCAATGTTTTATTATAACAAATTGACCAAACAATTTCCTAAATAGAGAGGTCAACAAAAAAAAAACAACAAAAACGTCTCTAAATCCCTTGGCATTAATTTTTGTTAAACGGAAAAAATAATTATCCACTCTGTACTTTAGTTTCACTCGCATGTGTGCATAATTAAATTAATATGGAAAAAATAATCGTGGTGTGTTGAATTAAATTGAATAAATTCCAAAATTTTTGTTTATTTTTTTTTTTATATAATTTTGATGTTTAAATTAATTATGAGTATTTTATGGTTTAATTTTTTTCTTTTTATTTTTTTATTCGACAGCATAGATTTGTGTTCTGACTTCACGCTAGTTTGATTTTTTTTTTCCCGGAAATGGTTCCATCATGGCCAACATCAATATTTATTTATGACAGTGTTTAATTGATGTATATATGAATTATGCTACCGGATCCAATTGTTAATTACAACATATATTTTATTTAACATAATGAAGAGATGTCATTTGCATGTGTGACATAAAATGTCCACATCTTTTTTTTAAAACACGTAATTCATCAAATTGAAGTTCAATACATATTCATATATGTATGTGTTACAAAAAAAATCTTTTTCGTTTAAATTATAAAGGTAATTTAATACCAAATTTAATAGGTATAAATTTGAGAAATGTAATTATCCAAAACACACATAATTTGAGGAAGAAGAACATAAAAGAGGTGAAATTTGATTTGAGGGGTTAAAAGTTATCTATTCGTATAAGCATTTGTACCTATCTATCTAAAACAGTGGTTGTTATAGTCATACATACACAATCTAGGTCACCGAATAAAAACAATTAAAAAAAAACAGTTGATATGAAGTTTTAATTAAAATGTTTTTAATATGTATTTTAATTTTTGTTTCATAAAACTGTTTAGATTGATTTTAATTTACATTAAAGTATTTTCGACCAGAACTTCTTTATGTGTTTTTATTCACTGTTTTTGTAGCTGTTAATGATGATCGTTAAATATCATATTATAGTGGTTCAACCATCTATAAATATAAATGTTGGTTTCCTTTGAAAGACAATAAAACCGATTATAAAATATAAGAAACTAACTCAAATTCTAGCATAAGAAAAATTTATTCATGAAATTAATCTAACCAGAATAAAAAAAAAACAACTAAAATAAAATTAAATGCACGACTGGGTGGCACCTACATACAGTCCGTTACATTTAGATAGCATCACCTATATATTTTTTGTTAAAATCAACTGTTGCGGACTTAGTGTTAACCCTCAAAAGACAGAATTGGTGTTGTTTACAAGGAAACACAAAATTCCCAATATAAACCCGCCAACCATCAACGGAACTCCACTTCAAGTTTCGGATACCGCCAAATACCTTGGTGTTGTACTTGACCGTTAATTGAACTGGAAAAAGAATATTAAAGAAAGAGAGAAAAAAGCCTCAGTAGCATTCTATACGTGCAGTCGAATTTTTGGTAGAAGATGGGGTCCCAGCCCTAGAACCATTCATTGGATGTACACAGCCATTATAAGGCCAATCCCAACGTACCCATGTATGGTCTGGTGGCCAGCCTTAGATAAGGAAACCAATCTAAAAACCATGACTAAAATTCAAAGACTAGCGTGTATCGGAACAACCAGTGATATAAGAACCACACCAACGGCCGCCCTAGAAACTTTCCTTTCACTTGCCCCACTCGATCTGTTTACGAAAGAGTTGGCGGCAAAAAGTGATTTACGACTGCAACAATGTAACAATTGGAAAAGGGGCCTCTTCGGTCACAGAACTATAATGAACTTTACAGACATTGACATTGAAACGGACTATGTTTCGCCGCACATTGATTTCAACCCAGTAACCATGACAGACATCCCCACCAGGGAACTCTGGAACGAAAACAGGGTCATGTTTCGGTCTTCACCGACGGCTCCAAAACTTTGGAGGGTGTTGGGTCAGGTATCTATTCAGATAACCCACCCATATATAGATCAATGAAGCTTCCAAATTTTTGCAGTGTATTCCAAGCGGAAGTGCTGGCAGTTTGTGAGGCCGCGAAACATCTTGCTTCACGTAAATTAGTCAATAAAAATATTGACATTTTCATAGATAGCCAGGCGGCAATTAAAGCCATTTCCTCAATCACCATAAAGTCCAAACTGATCGATCGTTGCCGAAATGAGTTAAGAATACTCAACGCAACGAACACAGTTACCCTAAAATGGGTCCCAGGACATAGGGATATTCACGGAAATTTTGGCAGATGAACTGGCCAAAAGCGGATCATCTCTTGATCCGAGCCTAATCGTAGCCTCGGTGCTCATGCCACTGGAGGAAGAAAAAAGTAGAATACACCACTGTTTCTTGGAAGCTGCAAATGTCAGATGGTCATCTATCGACACCTGTCGGGTTTCAAGGAACCTTTGGCCGAACATTTCGAAGAAAAAAACTGAATACCTACTCAAGCTAGGCAGGCCTCAATTATCACTCATAGTTGGCGTCCTAACGGGGCATAACTCTATGGGAACCCATATGAAAAGAATGGGCATCAGCTCATCTGACTTATGTAGAGGGTGTCATGATGAAGAGGCGGAAGAGGGCTCCCTTCACTTCTTATGTGAATGCCCCAGCCTAGCTAGAACCAGGAAAGCAGCCCTAGGAGAATATTTCTTCGATGAACTGGGCGACATCTCTGTATTGCCACTGGAAAACATCCTAAAATTCATTCAGAACTCAGGATGGTTCAGGGAGGCCCCCTACAACTAATACTCCTCATCAAACCCCTCCCTATCCCTCTTCACCACCCACCTTTCACTCTGGGGAGCGCAATGGATCCACTGAGATCCGAGTGAGATGATGCGGCCCGCCGTATCATCACCCCTTCTAACCTAACCTAACCTAACTGTTTTTACACTTTTTGTAATGGACATATGGAATTGAATATTGAGTCACAAGCTGAGATAGCCTTCCTGAGATTATGCTAAGTTTTATTTGATTTCTATTATTAGCTTTTGGAAATTTTTAAGATGATTTGGTTTACTATTACTAAAATTAACGTTATTTATTTTTTTTTTGTAACATTAGAATAGCCTCACTTGGCTTTTTTGCCATTTTAAGCAAAAATTCTGCCATGAAAATATATTGGATAATTGGTTAGTTTTTGAATTTTATTTTTTGAAATAAGCAGGAAGAAATTGCTAACTGAACCGAATTCGAAAAAATTGAGTTCTAGAACGAAAAATTGCTGTATCATCACTTTGAAGCTCGTACAATTTATTTAAAACCCAAAATTGATTAAAAAATCTATTTTCATATGAAATGGCTACGTGTCCGCTGTTCTATCATACCAGACAAGCGGAAAACCTCTGGTCAAAGGACCAACTTCTGACTATCTTAACAAGATAAGATAGAAAACTGGGTTAAAAGTGAGGTAAATGGCAATAAGCAGGGATATTAAAAGTGTTACACACCTGAAGAGCCAAAACTTAACGAAAAAAACTTCCATTTACTAGTGCCTTTTCTAGATCTTTTTAATTTACAACATGCCATATTGCATGAAATATGTTGATACCAGCATTCAACTCAGGAATTTTAGAACAAATATTTTTCAGGTGAACAAAGGTATAGCTTTTGGATGCAGAAGGAAGGTAAAATACTACTTAACGAAGGAAAAGTTGATTGTAACGGGTGATTTTTTAAGAGGCTTAGAACTTTAAAAAAAAAAAAAACACAAAAAATTCGAAAAAATGAATGAAATATTTATTTGAATCGATAGTTTGAACCCTGCAATTTAATGTTTAAAGATAATTTCATGCAAATGTTGACCGCGGCTGCGTCTCAGGTAGCCCATCCGCTGAGTCCAATTTTGGCATACTCTTTCACACATATCGGCCGGTATCTCACGAATGAATGCATGGATGTTGGCTTCCAGTGCGTCAATCGAAGCGGGCTTGTCCCTATAGACATTAGCTTTGACATACCCCCACAAAAAATATCAAATATGAAATCAAATGGTGTCAAATCGCACGATCTAGGCGGCCAATTGACCAGCCCGAAACGTGAAAATAACTGTTCACCAAACTCGCCTCGCAATTGCGCCATTGTTTCGCGTGCTGTGTGGCATGTGGCACCGTCTTGTTGAAACCACATATCATGCAAGTCAAGAACTTCCATTTCGGGCAAAAAAAAGTTTGTTATCATCGCTCGGTAGCGTTCACCATTGACAGTAACGCTGCGATTCGCATCATCTTTGAAGAAATATGGCCCAATAATGCCGCCGGCCCATAAACCGCACCAAACAGTGGCTTTTTCGGGATGCATTCGAACCGAGCACGAATTTTGATAGTAAAATTCAATAATTTGCAAGCGTTGTTCATTTGTAAGACGATCCATGGTTAAATTGCAAACCAAACTGAAGCTGTTTGACAGTGACACAAGGTACTAAACACACGTCAGCTGTCAAAACCAGTGTTGCCAAAACCAAACCAGCTAAAAAATCACCCGTTACATTCCCATCAAAGCTAAAAGAGACAAGTTTTAGTATTCGTTGCAGTCTCTCTTTATAGCATAGGTAATTAATTTAGTTTTTCTAAACTGTTGTAAATTGACAACGAGATTCTATAATACCATATTGAAAACATCCTTGTGGCAGTTTAAGGATATTTTCGGATACTTGCTGAATGTTTTTCAGTAGAAAAATTATCTGATTCATACAGCGGTTGTATTCTTTTAAAAAGCAAAACTAAACAATAACTTTCCTTTCCTCCCTACTCTTGACATTTGAATATCATTGAAAATATATTGGGCTAGCTAAAACATTAAGCTAATAATGCAAGCAATACTCAAGTAAATAAGAGCCATTTGAAGGGCATCCTGGTAGCATCATTTCATTTTGAAATCTGTGGAAGATTTTTAAAAGACTCAAATTTGTTGAGGTAATTTAAAATAATGGAAGCAATAAATAGCACTTATTTAATTTTTCCAACTCGGTGATTCCAAAGTAACGGAGAAGACAATCGTATATTTGTTGTGAGGTTTTTTTTTGTTAAGAAAGTAATATTTTTTCATGAAACTCAGTGGGTCTCAAGAATTAATCACAACGTTCATGACACATAAGTTTCACCAAAAAATAACCAAAATTCAGTAAGTTTATTCAAAGAAAAAGATGGTAACGGAGAAGACACGTTATATTTAGAGATTTCCGAGCTTTGAACTTAAAATTTAAATTCTCCGAAAGCTATCAGGATATGAAGTTGATTTTTTTTGTGCACTTATAAAGCATCATATACCAAAACCATCTTTGTTTTATTGCCAAGTTTCATTTTACGGTCAGAAAAAAACATGAAAGATGGTAACGAAGAAGAAAGCTAATGGTAATTTGTTTCCATAATATGAAATTGATTTGCTTGGTTTCAATTTTTTTGAAATGGCCGAACTCCAAAAATTAAATAAAAAGTGTTTTTTTTAAGAAATAAATCGATAAACTCTTGTTTTAACTGCAATAAACACAGTAAGGCTATTCTAATGTTTCAAAGAAAAACGTTAATTTTATTGACAGAAAGCCAAATTAGTTTAAAAAGCTCCACCAGCTTGTAGACCCAACTTACTAACAAAATTGCTTCGCATTTCAGGCATCAAAGTGTTATTTGTTTCTATACCGCTCCGTTTACCTCTCTGACAGGAAGTAAATATCTTATTGGAGCATTACTGAATCTTTAAATATTTTCTGGTGCAAATTATATCAGTTTGATAGAAGTGATGTATCAATGCTTCTTTAATCCGTCTATAACGCTCTCAATAAATGACCAAGATACTTTCTCTTCAATAGTCATCCCGTAAAATTATTATATAATCTTTATGTTAGTCTTTGTTTCTATATTGCTTGTAAAGGGTGATTTTTTTGAGGTTAGGATTTTCATGCATTAGTATTTGACAGATCACGCGGGATTTCAGACATGGTGTCAAAGAGAAAGATGCTCAGTATGCTTTGACATTTCATCATGAATAGACTTACTAACGAGCAACGCTTGCAAATCATTGAATTTTATTACCAAAATCAGTGTTCGGTTCGAAATGTGTTTCGCGCTTTACGTCCGATTTATGGTCTACATAATCGACCAAGTGAGCAAACAATTAATGCGATTGTGACCAAGTTTCGCACTCAGTTTACTTTATTGGACATTAAACCAACCACACGAATGCGTACAGTGCGTACAGAAGAGAATATTGCGTCTGTTTCTGAGAGTGTTGCTGAAGACCGTGAAATGTCGATTCGTCGCCGTTCGCAGCAATTGGGTTTGTGTTATTCGACCACATGGAAGATTTTACGCAAAGATCTTGGTGTAAAACCGTATAAAATACAGCTCGTGCAAGAACTGAAGCCGAACGATCTGCCACAACGTCGAATTTTCAGTGAATGGGCCCTAGAAAATTTGGCAGAAAATCCGCTTTTTTATCGACAAATTTTGTTCAGCGATGAGGCTCATTTCTGGTTGAATGGCTACGTAAATAAGCAAAATTGCCGCATTTGGAGTGAAGAGCAACCAGAAGCCGTTCAAGAACTGCCCATGCATCCCGAAAAATGCACTGTTTGGTGTGGTTTGTACGCTGGTGGAATCATTGGACCGTATTTTTTCAAAGATGCTGTTGGACGCAACGTTACGGTGAATGGCGATCGCTATCGTTCAATGCTAACAAACTTTTTGTTGCCAAAAATGGAAGAACTGAACTTGGTTGACATGTGGTTTCAACAAGATGGCGCTACATACCACACAGCTCGCGATTCTATTGCCATTTTGAGGGAAAACTTCGGAGAACAATTCATCTCAAGGAATGGACCGGTAAGTTGGCCACCAAGATCATGCGATTTGACGCCTTTAGACTATTTTTTGTGGGGCTACGTCAAGTCTAAAGTCTACACAAATAAGCCAGCAACTATTCCAGCTTTGGAAGACAACATTTCTGAAGAAATTCGGGCTATTCCGGCCGAAATGCTCGAAAAAGTTACCCAAAATTGGACTTTCCGAATGGACCACCTAAGACGCAGCCGCGGTCAACATTTAAATGAAATTATCTTCAAAAAGTAAATGTCATGGACCAATCTAACGTTTCAAATAAAGAATCGATGAGATTTTGCAAATTTTATGCGGTTTTTTTTTTTAAAAAAGTTCTCAAGCTCTTAAAAAATCACCCTTTATTAGTGAATATGACAACGCTAAGGTGTAATCGGCCATTTTATAATTTATATTCAATTTGGCATCTGATGAGCTCATTTATTTCTTATTATTGTCAATGTTTAAGGCTGGTATTAATTAACTAATTAATAAATTTATTTATTTAACAATATGTGCTTGGTATAGCCATACCAATTCATTATTTAATATTTTTCTTGAATAAAGTTTTTTATATCAATGCAAGCTTCTTGTCTCATACGAAACAATTTAAGATAAAAGTGTTTGCAATTTAGTGCATTGAACTACCTATTGGTGGAGCGGTTAGCTAACAAGACAAATGGTTCAGAGGACACAGGTTCGATTCCTGGATGTACCAACAATTTTTTGTTAATTTAATGTGAACTTCATTAAGACTCTTATAATTTACTCCATAAACGTACAATAGGAGCAGAAAAAGTTCACCTTTTTTACTCTATGGAATTTTATGCAATGCTTATATGCGCAGGTTAAATTAAAACGAAAAGCATTTATGGAGGATAATAGAAGCGAAATTGTTAGTTGGGGAAATCAGTTGAAACTTAGCTAATTCTCAGGAAGGCTACTTCATCTTGTGATTCAATACACAATTCCGTAAGTTAACATTAAAAAGGTGCCAAAAATTGATAATTTTAATAAGAATATTAAGTGAGGGTATCCAAATGTTACAGACTGTATATGCTCTTGTTTGTGTTCAAGAGGTTGAGAATTTTGAAGATTTTTTTAATTAAGACATTATGTTATTAGAAAATAAATTAATAAATTTGGTGGCGCAACAGCTCATGGAGAACCAGGGCCTAGTTACTTACAACTCTCAACCATTCCTGTGTGCGTGTTGTTGGCAGAAATGGAGGGGACCTACAATTTTTTGCCGAGTCCGAACGGCTAGATGAGAAGCACTTATTCATGACAAGTATACTCTTGGAGGATTTGTCAGTTCCTCGCATGAGTCAGTACCTCGGGAAAAACATTTCTGTTTTTAGGTTAGCCAAGGCACTTATCATCATGCCACCAGGTGTTACTGCATGTTATTAGAGAAATATTCAAAATCGAGAAATTCATTCTTTAAGTTGGAATATTATACCATTTTGGAAAATTTCCATTAAACCTGATAATGGAACTTTTATTTTCAAAAAGCGTATTTTCAAAATAGCTTTATTATTTACTTCAAACATAAAATGCAAAATCATTTCAAACAAATCACCATCGGGCCCAGTGGTATTCATAAAATCCCTCATCCCTCAAAAATATTAACATATATTTCTTTAAATCAAAAAAAAAAAAAAAACATATGATGAATGAAATATCTCTATCAATTGAAAATTTATTCAATATAAAGTCGTTAGATAAGGAAGTATATTTCATATTTCAAACCCATAAGCAAATTTCATCTTCCTGCATCTATTTATAATATATAGATGATTTAGATGATTTGGTATCTAAACTATCAATCACACTACTTTTTATTGAAATATAGAAAGGGCTTTTGCTTATTCATTTTCTTTTATTACCAGGTTCATTTTTCAAATCAGGATATTCGTATGCCATAAAAAGGTGCACAATATAATGAGAACTTTTACCTTTTTCCTTTCATTCATGAACAAATTTGGGTCAAAGCAAAAAGGATATTATTGGCCATTAATTTTTATTAAAGTAATTTTTTGAGTCATCACTGGTGTACAAAATAGAAATGTTGGGAATAAAGGAAGAAGAAAATATAAGTTTAGTTAATGGCATCGTCATAGACAAACTTTTGTATATTCTTTAGAAAACAAAGAATAGGTTTAGCTACCCTGAAAGGTGAATGAGAATTTAAATATAATTGCGGCTAACAAATGAATATGGCAAACTCATTGGAAAGGTGACTTTGGGAAATGAAAGTAACAATTAAGACAAAAAAAAATCAATAAAATTACATTCAAGAATTAACTAACATTTTAAGGCAGGACAAGTTAAGACGGAAGGGTTTTAATTGAGGCAGGATAAAAGGGTAGATATAATGTCATGTTTCTAATTTTCTAAATTATAAAACTTTTAATTAAAATTAATTGAGCAAAAATAAATAAATAATTTAAACTCTATGCTTTTCTTTCTATTTTATATATTGAATTCAACAATGTACCTACCTCACTATTTTGTTTTAAATGTTTGGGATTAGAATAAAATATTTTACACTTTTTACTCTATTTAAAAACTTGTGTTTTATTGAATAAACTTTATCATTTGTATTCAATAAATTTTTCTTTGTTTTATTAAGTCTTGTGTTTGAAATTTTTCAAGGTATGCAAAAAATATTGTATATCATGAAAATAGAAAAAAAGTGTAATGGAACGAATTGCAGATATTTTTTACTTAACAAATTTAAATGGATTTTCCAAATACATATTTAGAAAACTTTTGTTATTATAACTTTTGCTTAAAAATTAAAAAGGATACCATACTATGCGCAACCCATTTTTGTTTAGTTTCTACCTGAGCAAAAAAAAAATAACACTCATACGACATACATATTTTATCTTTTTGTTTTTTTTCTCTAAAGAGAATGAGGAATACACTGACTGAGATATTTTCAAGCAAAATAATTTTTTGTATGTAAGGAAAATCAACTGTGGGCTGTGATCTTTGAGTTTTTGATCGAATATGGAAGAAGTTGGAGGTATTTTTTTTAATCTTATTAATAATATATGAGAACATTTTTGAAAAAAAAATTTGTGTGCAAATCTAAGATATATTTTATAAATGTCATACAAAAACTAAAATTAAAAAAATTGCCCTCATTTTGAAATATCGAACTTTAAAAACTTTTTTTTAAAACTCCAATTTCTAAATTTGATATGCAATATTATTTGAAAAAAAGAAATACTTTGGATTATTTAAATTTTATTAGTTAATGCATAAAAATTATTCAGATCGTTCATACCGTTTCCAAGAAAATAAAAAATAGTTCTCTGGGAATGGAATTTATAGGAGAAATAAGTTGAAAAGCATAAAACACGAAATTTAAAATAGCTGAAACAACTTCTTTGAGAGTTTAAGATGAAAAAACGAAATCTATCTTATTTCAAGATTGAATTTGAATTTATGAAAAAATTAAATTGTCAAAAAAAAATTGTTAAAATTTTTAACATATTTTTTATTTTTTATATTTTATTCTATTCTCAATTCGTATACAAAAAAAAAATTATAAATGTAACTGATTTTAGCTTCCAAATTTACAAGAATTTTCTGTCAAAGAGTTTAAGAATTAAAAATTTCAATATCAAATGATATAATTATGATTACATATAACGGGTGATTTTTTAAGAGGCTTAGAACTTTTTTTAAAAAAAAAAACACAAAAAATTCGAAAAAATGAACGAAATATTTATTTGAATCGATAGTTTGAACCTTGCAATTTAATGTTTAAAGATAATTTCATGCAAATGTTGACCGCGGCTGCGTCTCAGGTAGCCCATCCGCTGAGTCCAATTTTGGCATACTCTTTCACACATATCGGCCGGTATCTCACGAATGAATGCATGGATGTTGGCTTCCAGTGCGTCAATCGAAGCGGGCTTGTCCCTATAGACATTAGCCTTGACATACCCCCACAAAAAATAATCTAATGGTGTCAAATCGCACGATCTAGGCGGCCAATTGACCGGCCCGAAACGTGAAATTAACTGTTCACCAAACTCGCCTCGCAATTGCGCCATTGTTTCGCGTGCTGTGTGGCATGTGGCACCGTCTTGTTGAAACCACATATCATGCAAGTCAAGAACTTCCATTTCGGGCAAAAAAAAGTTTGTTATCATCGCTCGGTAGCGTTCACCATTGACAGTAACGCTGCGATTCGCATCATCTTTGAAGAAATATGGCCCAATAATGCCGCCGGCCCATAAACCGCACCAAACAGTGGCTTTTTCGGGATGCATTGGTAGCTATTGCAATGCTTCTGGCTGATTTTCACTCCAAATGCGGCAATTATTCTTATTTAGGTACCCATTCAACCAAAAATCAGCCTCATCGCTGAACACAATTTTTCGATAAAAAAGCGGATCCTCGGCCAGCTTTCCAAGAGGCCATTCACCAAAAACTCGGCGTTGTGGTAGGTCGGCTGGCTTTAGTTCTTGCACCAGCTGTATCTTAAAAGGCTTTACGCCCAAATCCTTCCGCAAAATTTTCCACGTAGTGCTGTAACAAAGGCCTAACTGCTGGGAACGGCGCCGAATCGACATTTCGCGGTCTTCTGTCACACTAGCTGATACGGCCGCAATATTTTCTTCACTACGCACAGTACGTAAACGTGTTGGTGGTTTAATGTCCAACAAAGTAAATTTGGTGCGAAATTTGGTCACAATCTTCCGAAAAGACTGCTCAGAAGGTCGAGAATGCCGACCATAAAATGGAAGCAGCGCGCGATGAACATTTCGAACCGAGCACGAATTTTGATAGTAAAATTCAATAATTTGCAAGCGTTGTTCATTTGTAAGACGATCCATGGTTAAATTGCAAACCAAACTGAAGCTGTTTGACAGTAACACAAGGTACTAAGCACACGTCAGCTGTCAAAACCAGTGTTGCCAAAACCAAACCAGCTAAAAAATCACCCGTTACATGGACAGCATTGTGAAAACAACTTTTTTCTGCTTCACGTCGTAATAACAAACCTTACCGTCAAATTATCAACACCATCCAACGAAATTAGGTTAAATGGATTCAAAATAATTTCAAGCTTGTAACAAGAACTCTCGCTTTTTTGTCACTGAATTTACTAATTATTACTTTTCTAACAACTCATTTGAATCATTTTTCTTAAACATATCCTTGTTAAATCCCCTACAATAGAATTATAGTTTCATTAAGTCCAGGACTTCTTTATGAAGAACACACAGCTTAAACAAACCAAAGTCATAAAATTAATTTTTTGCTCATTTTTGTGCATATTTTTCAACTCAAGTTCTTCATTTTAAAATACGATAATAATAGTCCAGTCAATTTGAGCTCAAAAAGGCTCTTAGCGAGCAAATTCTGGTGTAGTGCTGCATCCAAATCTAAGATTTGCGACTAAAATTTAGTGCCGCAATATGCAAAAATTGCCAAAAAGTGCTTCACAAATACAAATTGCGTGGATTTTTCGAAATACGTTATGGAAGACAAAGTTTAACGATTTATCGAAGATGTACGACGATATTTGAAAGTCAAATTTTCAAACTGCAGAATGATCCTAACATTTTTTTTTCGAAAAAAAAAACTACCTAGACCCCAAATTTGCATAAAAAAACGCATTTTGTATACCATTACATTCGAATATCTCAAAAACGTGACATGCTGTAGCAATTTCAAGACCAGATTCAAGCTTCAAGCTTAACACATCAAAGACCACCAGAAAAGTGTTTATTTATTCATGTTGTAGGCAAAAAATAAAACTTTCATAAAAAGTAGTTACCTACATAGAACTTTGAGTGGATTTTCGAAAACAATAAAAATACGTCAAATTTCAACTAGCACTTGAGTCCAATTGGGTTGTCACAGAAAAAAACCTTAAACAGAGATTTATTGAAAATTGTGTATACCTACCTTTAATGGTACTTTCATATAATTTTTGAATAATTGGTAGTTTTCGAGCCATTAGTGAAAAACTCCCAAAAAAATGCATTTTATGTAGCAAACCTCAAATTTCGATTCAGAAACCCCCGAAAGCTTAAAAGAGGGGCAAAATCAAAACTACCCTACGATTTTTACAGTAAAAATACAATGACTGGACTATAATAATAATAATTTATTTTAGAGAATAAATCATAGACCAGTACTTTTTAAGAGTAAAATATTCTTTCATTAATAGCAGTTTATTTACTTAACTCAACTTAATACAAATTGCGTATGAAAAAGGCCCTCACTATGTCACTGATGAGTCCAAAGGCCATGAAAAGCTATTTTGAATTGAAACTAGTTGTTATTGTTATGTTATTAAACATTTTTCTTAAAATTAATTCTGTAAAAAAAATAATATACAAAAAGTAACAAAATACTTAAAAAAAAAATTACAAAATGTCTACCCACCCACATAATTGCATTCGCTGGTGGAGAATGAATTTGGTGAATTAATTGAAACTAGTATTTATACAAACTTATACAACACCAACAGAATCACACAGTAGGATATTTATCCAAAAAAAAAATAAATAAACAACAACGCGGATATGTTGGTTTCTCTTGTGTGTACCCACAAAATTTATTCTGGAATATTTTGTGTTTAAAAAAACACCTGATCTTTGTAACCTATATTTTACCACTTTAATGGCAACATACCTACCAATAAAAATAATAATTTTATTGTGGGAGAGGAACCATAGGTATGTAGCTTTCATAAAAAAAATATTTAAATATCTTTGACTTCATGTCAGTTAAAAAAGGGAGAAAACAGAATTCATGTTCTCATCAATATTAATATGTTATGACATTTTACTCAAACGTTAAATGAGTAAAGGAACCCTTCTTAATAAGGATGTTATTGAAAAAGGGTCAAAAATAAAAATAATTAAATTTACACCTACACTTTGTACAAAGTGAGATGGTATGCACCCCCAATAAAGCTAAGAGAAAAAAATGGTTTGTGAAATGGACTAGCTTGCCTCCAGAAAAAATTGGCATTTTAAATAAAATTAAAAAAAAAAAAAACCGAAGGGAAAAATCATTAAAATGTCGGTATTAGTTGACTGATGAATATGCGAGGCATTAAAAATCCACCGTTTTATCTAATCTCTTTTTATTGATATACATTTTAAATATTGGTAGGTAAGTAGGTTGTCTATTTGCTGCTCATGTATAGTGAAATTTTTAGTTGATGTCGAAACCCAACAGCGAAATTTTTAGAAAGATTCAAAGGAAAATAAAAAAGTGTTCTCTTAATTGCAAGAAAAAAAATACAAGAACAAATGGCCGACAGGATGTTGTAATGAAAAAACAACATCAAAAAATACAAAAAACTCTAAAAAAAAATATTTTCGAAATTAATTCCAGTCGGAAAACAAAGTGGAGACTTTTTCAAATAATTAGAATCTTTTCAATTTTAAGAGGTAGGTACCTGCCATGTTTTAGCCATGCTTATCAGTTTACCCTTGAAACTTACTTCAGACTCACTTTCAAGCCTTCTTCACCAGCCTTACAACGTACAAACATGAATACGCAATATTCATGAGGCTCTATTCTTCAATTTCCATTTAGATTTTCAGAACTTCGAAATTTCTATACATTGGTAGGTATTTCTGATTGATTCTTTCCTTATTTTCCTAATGCCCGCACTGTGTTGTAGAAATTTAGAAGTAGTCAAAAACCATTTAAGTCTTAAGATGCGAAACGAAATTTTTAGTTGGTCTCCAAAAAAAGCAACAAAATGCTTACAAAAACAAAGCGAAGCAAGATTCATTGACGAATTAAAAAAAGATTAAGACAAACAAGTACCTAAAATGCAAAAAAACACTGGCAGTAAAGCTGCAATAAAAGAAACAAATAAACCAGATTACCAGCCAAACGCAGCACCAAGTACCTACATAGGCATCAACTTCAACGTGGTTCTGAGATTCAACCCACATTCACGTTCTGTACTCAAAAAGGACAATTTTACTTTCCATCGCCTCTACCCGCTGATGAAAAAGAGAACTGGGCTAAGAACTGGGCTAAGCCAGCAGACAAAAGTTTTAAGCAACTTTTTAACCATTTATCAGTTAAAAATAAATTAAATTTGGTGGCACAACAGCTCGTGAAGAACCAAGGCCTAGTGACTTACAACTCTCAACCATTCCTGTGTGCGTGTTGTTGGCAGGAATGGAGGGGACCTACAATTTTATGCCGAGTCCGAACGGCTAGATGAGAAGCACTTATTCATGACAAGTATACTCTTGAAGCATTTGTCAGTTCCTCGCAAGAGGCAGTACCTCGCGAAAAAAAACATTTCAGTTTTTTTTTTTTAGGTGACAGCGACTGGGAATCGAACCCAGACCTTTGGCATGACAGTCCTACGCACTAACCATCATGCCACGAGGTACTATCCAGTTATCAGTTACTGCTTCCTTATTTGGTTCATCATCTCCAAAACAGCTATGAAGAAACTCCAAATATTCGAGAGAAAAATCCTGAAGATCTGCACTGGACTTTATTTCGATCGTCAACGGCATAAGCACTTCAAGGACGAGCAACTCTACTCTGAATCCAAAGTAGTCCTTCTGGACAAGTACTTAATGCTTTCTGTAGATAAACTGGTAAGGAACCTCAGCAATTACCCTAATCAAATGATGAGAACGATGATAAACCAATAACGACATCCAGAACCAAGGTACCTAGGAGCTAAGAAATCCTGGATATAACTACAACAATCATCGATGAAGCAGGACACTTCTGCACTGATCCAGGGTCAGCCCTGAACGCCAATCCTGTCTCATCCCTAAGCCAATACTACTGCTTGACAACCGGGACTGAACAACCCGAGGACGACAAATCAACCCGACTTTTATTATTAAGTTTTCAAAAATTATAAATTTTATTTGTATTTAATTTTGTTTCAAGGCGTGTTGGTTTAACGTTAGGCCCTTTATGTGCCAGCAAAATCCTTTTATTTATCAATGTAGGTATACATATCTTATAGTAAGTAAGTAAGTAAGTAAGTAAGTAATTGTTTATTCAGAAACTCAAAAGATTAGGTATGTACATAAATTATGGAATAATAAATTCATGAAAAAATTCGATATATATACATAGATTTGTTTAAATAAAAACTAAAAAACATTGCATTTTGCATCAATGGCTCTGTAAGCCGTCTGTTGCGATGAAATATCCATATTTTATTAGTTCCTTATGTTAGTTGTTGGTGTTGATGTTGATGTTGATGTTGGTGTTGGTGTTGGTGTTGGTGATGGTGTTGGTGTTGGTGTTGGTGTTGGTGTTGGTGTTGCTGTTGGTGTTGGTGTTGGTGTTGGTGTTGGTGTTGGTGTTGGTGTTGGTGTTGGTGTTGCTGTTGGTGTTGGTGTTGGTGTTGGTGTTGGTGTTGGTGTTGGTGTTGGTGTTGGTGTTGGTGCTGGTGTTGGTGTTGGTGTTGGTGTTGGTGTTGGTGTTGGTGTTGGTGTTGGTGTTGGTGTTGGTGTTGGTGTTGGTGTTGGTGTTGGTGTTGGTGTTGGTGTTGGTGTTGGTGTTGGTGTTGGTGTTAGTGTTGGTGTTGGTGTTGGTGTTGGTGTTGGTGTTGGTGTTGGTGTTGGTGTTGGTGTTGGTGTTGGTGTTGGTGTTGGTGTTGGTGTTGGTGTTGGTGTTGGTGTTGGTGTTGGTGTTGGTGTTGGTGTTGGTGTTGGTGTTGGTGTTGGTGTTGGTGTTGGTGTTGGTGTTGGTGTTGGTGTTGGTGTTGGTGTTGGTGTTGGTGTTTGTGTTGGTGTTGGTGTTGGTGTTGGTGTTGGTGTTGGTGTTGATGTTGGTGTTGGTGTTGGTGTTGGTGTTGATGTTGGTGTTGGTGCTGGTGTTGGTGTTGGTGTTGGTGTTGGTGTTGGTGTTGGTGTTGGTGTTGGTGTTGGTGTTGGTGTTGGTGTTGGTGTTGGTGTTGGTGTTGGTGTTGGTGTTGGTGTTGGTGTTGGTGTTGGTGTTGGTGTTGGTGTTGGTGTTGGTGTTGGTGTTGGTGTTGGTGTTTGTGTTGGTGTTGGTGTTGGTGTTGGAGTTGGTGTTGGTGTTGAAGTTGGTGTTGGTGTTGGTTTTGGTGTTCTTGTTGGTGTTGGTGTTGGTGTTGGTGTTGGTGTTGGTGTTGGTGTTGGAGATGGTGTTGGTGTTGGTGTTGGTGTTGGTGTTGGTGATTGGTGTTGGTGTTGGTGCTGGTGTTGGTGTAGGTGTTGGTGTTGGTGTTGATGTTGGTGTTGGTGTTGATGTTGGTATTGGTGTTGATGTTGGTGTTGGTGTTGGTGTTGGTGCTGGTGTTGGTGTTGGTGTTGGTGTTGGTGTTGGTGTTGGTGTTGGTGTTGGTGTTGGTGTTGGTGTTGGTGTTGGTGTTGGTGTTGGTGTTGGTGTTGATGTTGGTGTTGGTGTTGGTGTTGGTGTTGGTGTTGGTGTTGGTGTTGGTGTTGGTGTTGGTGTTGGTGTTGGTGTTGGTGTTGGTGTTGGTGTTGGTGTTGGTGTTGGAGTTGGTGTTGGTGTTGGTGTTGGTGTTGGTGTTGGTGTTGGTGTTGGTGTTGGTGTTGGTGTTGGTGTTGGTGTTGGTGTTGGTGTTGGTGTTGGTGTTGGTGTTGGTGTTGGTGTTGGTGTTGGTGTTGGTGTTGGTGTTGGTGTTGGTGTTGGAGTTGGTGTTGGTGTTGGTGTTGGTGTTGGTGTTGGTGTTGGTGTTGGTGTTGGTGTTGGTGTTGGTGTTGGTGTTGGTGTTGGTGTTGGTGTTGGTGTTGGTGTTGGTGTTGGTGTTGGTGTTGGTGTTGGTGTTGGTTTTGGTGTTGGTGGTGGTGATTGGTGTTGGTGCTGGTGTTGGTGTTGGTGATTGGTGTTGGTGTTGGTGCTGGTGTTGGTGTTGTGTTGGTGTTGGTGTTGGTGTTGGTGTTGGTGTTGGTGTTGGTGTTGGTGTTGGTGTTGGTGTTGGTGTTGGTGTTGGTGTTGGTGTTGGTGTAAGTGTTGGTGTTGGTGTTGGTGTTGGTGTTGGTGTTGGTGTTGGTGTTGGTGTTGGTGTTGATGTTGAGTTGGTGTTGGTGTTGGTGTTGGTGTTGGCGTTGGTGTTGGTGCTGGTGTTGGTGTTGGTGTTGGTACTGTTGGTGTTGTGGGAGTTGTTGACATTGTTGGTGTTGTTGGTGTTGTTGGTGTTATTGGTGTTGTTGGTGATATTGGTGTTGTTGGTGTTGTTGTTGTTTTTGGTGTTTTTGGTGTTGTTGGTGTTGTTTGTGTTGTGGATGTCGCTGGTGTTGTTGGTGTTGATGTTTTCGTTGGTGTTGTTGGTGTTGATGTTGATCTAGATGTTGTTGTTGTTCTATCCATTATATTCTATTATTAGTTCACTTCGATATTTAATAGCCTTAGAAAGGTATTTAACCAATGAGGTCCAGTTCCAGTCGCCGTTAAGGATGCTCACCATGTTTTCCGTGTTGAGAGTTCTTAACCCAAAATGCGACAAACGTAATTCTTTGAATACGGGACAAATTCCAAGAAAGTGAACAAATGTTTCGTCCTCTCTCATGTTACACATGGTGCATTGAGTACTTCTGTTGCTTATTGAAAAAGTGCCGTTTAAATACAGAAGTCCTCCTCTTGCTTTAAAGATCCATCCTATTTCGGATAAGGTCCTTTCTTCCTGAGAGTATCTACATCCCACGGTGTAGTTGAGTGCATTGTACAGTCCATGTGATGTTGACGCTTGTGCTCTTTGAAATGCCACATCCCATTCTCTTTCCAATATTTGTGTCTCAGCCAAATCAATTGCATTCTGAAACAACCTGTTGTTTCCAACAACCTCATTAATATGCCTTCCATCTAATAAATTCGTCCATTGTGTAATCCAGTATATATTTTTTGTTACTATTATGTTCGCTAATATACGAGGGAGACGGTTCTCGCCATACACACAAATTATTTTCTTAATGTAGGTCATGTGACATTTCATTGTGTGAATAAAGAGAGGTTTCAATTTAAGTTCCAAGGTGAGCATGTAGTTAGGGGATGATGTTGGTACTTTCATTGTTTTTTTTAGAAAATATCGTTGCACCTTTTCCATTTCATCATATTGCTCATGTCCCCACGCTTGTGCTCCATACCCCAAGATTGATCTTGCTACTGCGTTAAACAGTTCCAGTTTTGATGAATTACTGATGTCCTTTTTCGAAACAAAAGTATGCCAAGTCAAGTTTAAACTCGTTTTCGCCTGTTGTGCTCTTTCCTTGAAATGTTCAGTCATACTCAACCCTGGTGTCAGCCATAAACCTAAGTACTTATACTTGTTGACCACCTCAATTTCTTCCGCTCCGAGAGTCCATCTTTCTTGATTGCCTCTTCTGCCTCCATTTTTTCTAAATATCATGATTTTTGACTTCTCGAGGTTAATTATGAGATTCCACATTTGGCAATATTCAACAAGCTTATTTATCATACATTGCAAGTCTTTTGGCGTGTTTGCAAAAATTACAATGTCGTCTGCGTACAATAACATTCGGATGACTTGTTCATTTAACTGTATTCCTCCACCTATGAAATCATGCATGTCGTTGATAAACAGTGCAAATAACATAGGACTAAGGAGACACCCCTGTTTCACACCCATCTCTGTATCGAACCACTCTGATAGTTTTTTTCCATCCCATACTGCACTTGCTGTCCCTGCATAGAGTTCCTTAACGATGTTTAGAAATTTTGTTGACATTCCCATTCGTTTTAGCTTGACAAACAGAGCATTCCGACAAATACTGTCAAACGCTGCCTTAAAATCTACAAAGAAACAGTATGTTTTTTGGCCATCATTCATCCTGATTTTTAAGATGTTTAGTAAATTGAATATATTATCTGATGTGCTATATCCCTCTCTAAACCCTGCTTGATATTCGTTCAAAATACTTTTTCTTTTTTCCCACTCCTGTAACCTCTTGAGTAGTATGCCCGTGTAAATTTTCGCCATGGCATCCATGAAAGATATTCCTCTGTAGTTTTGTGCCAGGTTAACATCTCCCTTTTTGTATATGGGGAATATCAAAGACTTCTTAAAAGAGGGTTCAACTCTTTCTGTGAGTTGGATCCTATTGTAGATTCCGACTAGGCGATCTAAAAGTATCTGGGGCGCATGAATAAAAAATTCATACGGGACACGGTCATATCCGGCAGCTTTATTTACTTTAGCTTTGTTCAGTACTTCTAAGATTTCGAGGTTAGTAATCTCGCCATCAAGCTGTTCATCCCAGGAGTCTTCTATTGTATCTTCCAGTGTTGCTATGGCCTGAAGTGGATGATTCAAGAGCCGTTGAAAATGTTCTTTGAAATCTTTACTTTTTATGTTTGGTCCTATTCTGTGGTTCTTATTTCGCAATTTGTTAGCAATATTCCACCAATCCTTAGTATTTCGTACGTTTCTAAGACTAATACATAACGATTGATAGTATAGCTTTCTTTTCGTCTTACAGGTCTGTTTGTATTTTTTATTTGCTTCAAGGTATGTTTTTTTCAGAATTTCTGATGGTTCTCTTCTCCAACTGTTAAGCCACTTAAAAGCATTTTTCCTTGAGGCCATACACGCAGCATCAAACCAATTTTCTTTGAAATTCTTTTTTTTGGAGTAATATCTCTGCTCGCCCACTACTTCCTTGATGATTGATATTAACCCTTCTCCCGTCCAACTGGCCTCTCCAAAATCACCCACCTCTTTTGTCAGAATCCTTTGTTGTATTCCAATTTTGTAGTTGTTTTCGTTTTGGTTCAGCCATGCTAGTTTGGGAAGCAGACTCAGTTCTTCGGAGGGCTGAAAGCCTGATAGTTGGAGAGTTAACCCAAGAGGCATATGATCTGAGTAAACCATCTCCTCTACTTTTAGTTCTTTTACTTGGCTAAGAACATTATACGAGGCACCACACAAGTCATTAACTGAGCAACCAATTGAGCTAATGAAGGTGAAATTTCCTTCAAAATCACCCGGTGTACGTCCGTTTAGAATTACAATACCCGCATCATTGCACGTCTCAATGAACCGCTTTCCTTTATTGTTGAGTACCTTGTCCTTAGAATTTCGTTGTGGTTTAAGCAGTACATTGAGATTTGCAGTTTGTTCTTCCATTAGTATTTGGCTTTCTCCTATTCGTACATTGAAATCTCCTATAACGATCACGTTTTGAAAGTTTGATTCTTGTAAGATTCTATTATACACAAGGTAGTCTTCTTCCCATTTGTTGCAGTTTAAGTATGTAGGTAGCACATAAAGTTCACAGTTGGTTGACACGATGCGGACAATGTCTTTATCTAATGTTTTTGTGCAATCAATTCTTAACTCATTGTTACTCTCTCGGCTAATGCCAACTAGTAGTCCACCACTCGCTCTTCCATATTGTGCAGAACGTACTGCTGGTGTCCATGTCAATTCAAATCCGGGGAAAAATTTTTCATATCTTTCAAAATGATCCACAAGAAATGTTTCATACAGTAGAAAAATGTTAAATTTACATAAATAATTAAAAAAATTTGGAACTATTAATTTATTTGCTAGTCCTGATACATTGTAGGACACGATTTTTATTTCTGTTTTCTTATAATCTATAATATTTAAATTTTCATCACAACAGACTTCTAGCTGCTATTCTGCAGAGGGCTCTACTTTACTGGATTCCAGATGAAAATCTATCTTTGAGAAATCCTTATTATAAAGTTGTCCCAGAACCACAGCAGCTGGTTTCCCCTCACTTTGCAGCTCATTCGCTACTACTGTAAATAATTTCCCCTCTATTTCCAGGCTTCTACCCTTGAACTTAATTGTCTTTGCTTTATCGATTTTTCGTATTTCATTCCTTATTCGCAGGAGATAATTGTGATGTTCTCTTTCTTTCTGTGTCATATCTCTTTGAATACCATACTTTGTTCCGGCTAGCTTAGAGGTATTTTGTAGTATTGTTGCAACCGCTGAGTGGGTTTCAAACTCGACGAGAAAATTCTTCTTATCACCTCTTCCTATTTTTAAAATTCTTACAATTTCGAAGCTTTCGTTTATTTTAAGGATACTTTTACATAGCACCCATATATCATTTTTATCCAGTGATTCCTTTTCGAATCCTTTAAAAATAAGATTGTTTTTCCGTGTGTATTTATCAAACGTTTCATTTTTTCTTAAGCTCTCTTCTTTGTGTTCTTCAAGCTGTTGTATTTTATTTTTAAGATTGGAGTTTTCTTTTTTCAATTCTTCTATCTCCTTAGAATGCAAATCTACCGTATCCTTTGTGCTCTTCATTTCTTCTTGAATAATTCTTCTAAATTGTTCCATCATAGAGTCCCAGGTGGTCTTTTCTACCACTGTTTGATCTAATTTAGCTGATTCTTCATCTGAGCTTTCAGGCATTTTTCGAGGATGTGGTTTTTTGCTCGGTATCCCGACCAAATCCGGCGAAAGCTGTGTTCTCGAACGTTTACTTGACTGGTCCAGTTTGGTTAAGGTTAACACCCCAGTTTGATGGTTGAATATAGGCAGTAGACTGGTACACTTAATCACTATAAGCTTAATTATAGTGGGCTCAGATCTTTGCTTTCGCTGTGTAGTCGCCAATAACCCAATTCAATCTGCATAGACTGGTGGGTTTGGATTCTTCATCTAGTCGCTGCCTACTCTCCAGTTATTTTTTATGCCGTAGTGACTACTTTTCTTTAATTTTCCTGTTTAGTATAAACCCTCACCTAAACTGTGGAGTAACATTTGCAAAAATTCAAAAGATAAAAAATTTGTTTTTCTGGGCTTACATTTGCATCACCCTGTATGTTTCCACTTGTTACTGAATGTAACTTGGTTGACCTACCAACCCACAGGTGGCGCTCGTGAAGTCAGAGAGTTAGACCAATGATATGTGTCTCACTTGACAGTTCTCGCGCTGATCTTATTTGTTTTGGTTTGTTTTCAAATTTTTTCTCTTAAAAATTATATTTCTGAATAATATTTGAGCGTAAAGAAACGAACGGTGTCTATTTACTTTCTCAGGAACAAAGTTTTCAATTTTTCGCGAAATAAAATTATAAAAAAAGACGATTAATACCTGGCGAATGATGACTTCTCCAACACACAACGTCGCTGGCCTTACAATTGATAGATACATATCTTATAGTTAAAAATTATTTTTAAGCCAATTGTAATTGTTCAATTAAGCAAAATTGAATTGAATTGAAAGAAACAACTAAAATAAATTGGAAAAAACACAAATGTCACTTTTTCGCAAACAATAAATGACCTGGGTAGGTAATTTATTAATTATTGTGGGCAGAAAAAAGCTTTATGACTTCCCCAAATAATCTGATTTAATTTTTAAATTTCGCTCGTCGAGCAGCGTTTTACAGAATGGGAACTTGAACTAAATTTTTCGTTAATAATTTTGTTTTGTAATTTGCTTATGGGATTTTTCGTTTCGCATCGGCAGCGCACTTATTAAAGAAAAAAAGGAAACAAGTTTGGAAGGTAGGTATTTTTGAAGCCTTATTGGTCTTTTTCGCCCCCGTTTCTTTAAGACATTACTATGGTACACTTCTTCTCAAAACTTCTTAGGTAGGCCAAGCATCAACCCATAAATTCAAACTTTAATAGCATCGCTTTTTAGAGGCCCTTTTATCCCAAGGTTCACAAAAGTCATAAAGAAGGCAATACCTTGTTGTTCCTTATCTCTATGAAACGTGATCGATAATAAATCGATTCTAAAACCATTAATGTCTAAGAAAAAAAAATCCAGAAATTCCATATCTTTGCACAATTTATTATGAAAAAAAGGAAGAATAAGACATAAAAATTCAAATAAAATCCCCTCCACATCATCATCACAGCATAAGCTTTATCAATAATTCCTTCCTCTGATTGCCGTGCCTATAGACCTTTAAAAAAAAAAAATCCTCACTCACATCACATAATTCCATTCCAATATTATTGTGTGCATCAACTTCAACCATAAAGCCATCATCCAAGATAATAATATTCTCCCACAGCCAACCAACAACCAGCTGAGCTGTGTTTGTGTAAAACCATTACTTACCTCAACTCAAACTCCAATAGGTTAGGTTAGGTAGTTGACCTGGTTTTTCCTTTCCTTCTTCTTTTCTATGGTTTTATTGTAAAATATTGAAGGAAATTCAATAAAATCCTTAGGATCCTATCCTATACAACACAGTTATGAGAACGCGAAGACGAAACTGACTTAAACTTCGTCGACGAAGACGATGTTGATGACGATGATGGAAGTCCTTGGAACTCAAAATAAAAAATTCCAAAAATGTTTTTTTTTTTCTTCATTAATTTCCAATCAAATTTGAATGAAAAGTTAAGATACCGTAAAAAAAGAGCACAAACGATTTTTCCCTTTTATTACTTTTTTAATCCTTTTTTTCTTTTGTCGAAAAGGGTGTCTTTTTTTTTTAAACTTATCTCACACTCCTTTCCACTGGAGAATTGACGTTTTAATTTTCATTTAAACAATTTCCAACTATAAATAACACGAGTGGGAAAAAAATTCACAAGCTAAATAATTTCACAGGTTATCGCACATCCTCTAACGGGTTATGGTTAATAGAATCACAATCGTCTCGATGACGTTAAACACGACAAAAACCAAATTGTATTTGTCACACGCACAACTGAACAAGCACACCAGACACCAACCACCACCGCTTCTACAATGTCGAATGCGAGTCCCAAAACGTATCTATTACACACCGACGACGACACCGAAAATAACAGCAAACAAAAAACGCGATTTATACGGTTAGACCGCCTTAACCTGTGCAGTATAACCCTTTTTTTTATCTTATAAGCCCTTTATTTGGGGAATAAATTACAAAAACCTTCCCACACTATCAACCCTTTGAGCATTATTCAAGAGAAAAAAAGACACACTTTCTTTATCGCAGCTTTCATCACTTCATCACAAGGACGAGTACGATGTACGACACAAAGAGTAAACAAACCACGAAAGGATACGGCGGGAGATGCTTTGTCGTCTTGATAATGATGGAGATGATTTATCAGGACGGGCTGCGAGCAAGATGACAACACTGACGACGAAGGCGACGTGCGGCGTGGCAGGACGACAAAATTGAACGTCTTTCTGTGAGTTGGGGTCGGTATAACGGTTACGGTTACGCTTACGGTACTCGCATATACGAGTAATATGGGAAAATACAGCTCAAAGAAAAACACTCGAGAACAAGTTTAACACTCTGAAGGTGATGATTGCAAAGAGGTGATTCGAAAAAAAAGAAAAACAAACAACAAAATTGGATTTGGAAGCACGCTGCAGCATCCTCGAAGGACTGCCGAAGAGAGCGAACGAAAAAAAAATTAAACCACCGCGTGTAAGAGAAAATAAAAATAAAATAAAATTGAACGGAAGCAAAGACCACCAAACCAACTAACGAATTCTTGCTATCGCTATAACGGTTCTTTCTAACACTCACGGGGGTTATCACGTACTACGTATGGAAAGTCGATGGAAAACGAGATGCGAAAATACACACCAGCCACTCGATTCGAGGTTACATGGAGTACTAAATCGGAAACGCCAGTAGAAGATGGGATAAATAACTGTTTTTGTATGCGAGCAGTTGTTTTCGTTGTCGTTTGTCGTATCATCGTGGCTGGTGGTGGGTTCGTTTCGTTTGTCATGGCGGGCCACCCGGTTGATGCCGGTGCGATGGATGATGGCTGTTCGCAATCTAACCCAACCACATGCACCTTGTCCAACAGGCAACATAACAGTTGGAAAGAACCTGCCAGCAGAGTCAAAGAGTAATCAAAGGAATTTATATTGGTTGCATGGTTCTTGAAGTCATTTTCGAATTTCGAAGTTGTTGAGAGAGTTGCATTTGCATTATTTGAGTTGTTTTGTTGTGGGGTTGTAAACTGTTTGAGTGGTTTAATACAATTTGGTTTGTTTTCACCCAGTGCTACAGGAATTTATTGTTTACGTTTTGATTTACCTACTTATAAAAGGATGTAATTCAATATTATTGGAAATGACGGCTGTTTTGAAACTAGCTATAGGTACGTAAATCCAATTTTTATAACTGAAGCTAGTTATTTACAGAAATAATAAGAAAGTATTTAGTAGATAGTAGGTACCTACCTACTTTCCATACTAAGGTACCAATGGTACATGATTTTTTTCAAACATTTTTGACAGTTGTTGTTTTTTGTTGGCGGTGTGAAGCTTCTTATGCTACCCCAATTAAACAAGTGTATTTTTATAGGAAATAATCCCTGGTTAGTGGGTCTCCCCATTTTTTTTTTCATAAACATTTTCGCATTCGATTTTTTTTTCTCGATATAAAAAAAAATTAAATTATTTGCTCCAATGTTGCTTTTATGATTATGATTTAAAATAAATTTTATCAAAAAACAAAAGGCATTTTCTATTCTGTTACGAAATTAAAATTTTCCAAGCAAAACCAACTTCATTTAGTATTTTAAGATTGACATACAGATAATTATTACTTGTCCCGCACGTAACGCTAAAAGTAGATACCAACTTTTTAACTTACTCCTATCTTTAAAAAATTTAAGAAATATACTGTCGAACAGGTTTTATTAACTTTTATCTAAATCAAAAAAAAATCAAATTATTGATTAGATTTTGTGAAATCTAACTTCAAAAGTTGTCCCACACGTAACGCCTTTTTTCAGGTATTTTAAGGTTATTTTTAGCTGAAAAAAACTCTTAAACAATGATTAAAAAATGATAATTGATATGTGTGCACCTTAAATAAAATCTCAGTAAACCTACATTACACTTAGGCTGTAAAAACAAAGATGCAGTTTGGTATTGTGTATTCTCGTGCAATTAGGGTAAAAATTCATGATGAAACTATTCTAAGGAATGCAAGTAGTAATGGTGTATCTGCAAGGATTAAATATAAATATATTTAGGTACTTGGAAAAATGTCTGTACTCAAAAATAAATAAGAAAATAAAAACAAAAATTAAGTGGTGCAATAGCTCATGGAGAACCAGGGCCTAGTGACTAACAACTCTCAACCATTCCTGTGTGCGTGTTTTTGGCAGGAATGAAGGGGACCTACAATTTTTTGCCGAGACTGAACGGCTAGATGAGAAGCATACCTTATTCATGGCAAGTATACTCTTGGAGGATTTGTCAGTTCCTCGCATGAGTCAGTACTTCGGGAAAAAAAACATTTCTATTTTTAGGTGACAGCGGCTGGGAATCGAACACAGACCTTTGGCATGACAGTCCTACGCACTAACCACTATACCACGAGGTACTACAAATTTCTGTACTCAGAATGTCAAAAAGGGCATAGTTTTTAGTGTTCAAATACCTTTTTAAGCTAAAATATATGGGTCGTTCGAGGAAAAAACACTTTAATAATTGTTGTTAAAATCAGTTTTATTAATATTTTGATGTAAAACCTAATTGCTACACATTTTTTTATACTTTCATTAAAAACTTTGATTTTGAGGAAAAAATTTTCTGCTGCTAAAAATAGCATTTAGGTCTACCTAAAAGCGAATAACGAAAATGTCAATATATCTAAACTAAATTCAAGCTTTATTATAAAACGGGATCCAACTACTTTTAGGTCTTTATGAATTATTATAGTTAATATACGTATTAATGTATTAAAATTAAAATTAAAAACCAATATTACTTGGTTTTTAATTTTGAATTAGTTGCTATTTGTAATTTTTTTTTAATTTTAAGTAGTTTATCGCACTCTTACTTCAGCAGATAGAAAAGGTTTAATAAAAATCGTAGGAGTCGTTTTTAAGATCGCTTTTAAAACATTTCTATGGAAAGTACCGTTATTTTTCATAAAAGTAATTTTTTTCTTAAAAATAAATACCGAATTTTATAAAAATTGACTATGTTGTTTTCATGATACTTGATTTTCAAAACAACAGCATTTTTAAACATTTCTTAAAAATATTTTTTTGAAAATTTTAGTAAAAAAAAAACTATTTGCGTTGCTTGGAAGCTTCTGTAAAAAAAATAATTAAAATCAAAATAATTTGTTTGAAGAAAATCAAAAATAAAAAAATGGGTTTTCGGGAGGTACCATCAATAACCATTTTTTGAAAAATGGTTTCCCATTTTTTAGCTTCTACCAAAAGAAATTTATTGAATTTTTTTAAGAGAAGATGCGTCACCATTTTTGAGAAAAATAATATGTTGTAAAATTGCTAAAGAAAATTGTATGCAGGTACCGTTATTTTTAGTTTTAAAAAAAAAATTTAAGAAAACTTGAAGGCTGAATCACGAAAAACCAATATGCTTACCAAGCTTTAAGAAAATTAATCCAGCCGTAGCTGAAAAGACAGGCAGACAGAATGTTTGTCATCCACCTTTTTCGTGTTGTTTGTTTGTACGAATCCATAACTTGCCTTATATTTAGTATAGTTATCGCAAGTAAAAATATACCTATTTTATGAAAAAATTTTTGCGAAAAGTTACATTACAGCTTATTTTGTTAATATAATATTTTTTCTAATAATATTTGGAAAAATAACACCCTTTTAATCCCGTTAAAACTTGAATGCCAGCGCAACTTTAATATATATTTTTTAGAAAATAAATAAGACATCAAACCAAAGCTCTGAACCAAAAATTAGTTCTGTCGGAATTTGTTGGCTTTTTTTGCGATATTGGTATTATAAGGCAAGTTTTGGATTCGTGGATAAAAATTTTAGAAAACAATCAAACATGGCATTACGATGATAGAAAACACCAAAAAATGGGTGCCACAATTCTGTATGTCTGTCTGTCTGTTCACCAACAGCCTAAGCGGCGCCATCGATTTCCTTCAAACTTGGTACATAGTGGTTTTTCGTGATTGTGCCTACACAAATTTTTTTTAGAACAGAAATAATGGTTCCTGTCTTTTTTAAGAAATTTTACTTAATTTTTCACAAAAACCGCTCAACATCTTTTCTTAAAAAAAAATCAATAAATTAGCATAAGTGAGGACCCAGGTCCCAGGCCTTTATGTTGCAAAACCATTTTTTCTTAAATGGTAACAAATGGTACCTCCCAAAGAAAAATTTTTCAATTTTTGATTTTCTTCAAGACGGTATGACTGATTTCAATAATTATTTTTATGTACTTACATTTAAATTTTTATGTACTTAAATTTGAAGAAAAAATTCGATTTTTTAAAAAAATTTTTTTAATTTTTTTTGAAAACCCAATATTCCGAAAACAAAAAGATCAATTTTCTTGAAACTCGATACTTAAGAGTTTTTTTTAGTATTAGCTATCATAAATATTTTTCGAAAAAAAATTTACATACATGAAAAAAATAACGGTACCTTCCATACAAAACCGGGTAGAAAAATATTTTGTTTTTCTCAAAAACAACTCTTTTCCATATACTAAAATTAAAACGGTCTACTACAAAAAATTATACAGCAACTTATTAATAGCACCTGTCATAAAACGTAATTTTGTATTTTGAATTTTCTCATTATCTTATGATCGGAAAAAATATTGTATATCAAAATTTTCAAAATAAAATTTTTGAATTTTTAAAAAAGTTTCTTAGAAAATAATTTCTTGTTTACTTAAACTCCAATGCACCTGGGGAGGAAATGAGCTTCTATGTTTTCACTATGCTGCATCCATCAAAACATCCCAAATTACTGTCTGACAACTGATTCTCATTCTCATAATTTTAGAATTTGCATCTCTTACTGAAGTTACATAGCATCAGAAGTGGGATTGCAAAAATCTTAATCATGCAAAGCAATAAACAGGTACATATTAGGAGATTTTCCTTGTTTCTGATTAAATGTTTTAAATTCTCTTTTTGCTTTTTTTATCCATTTGCCTACAATTAATGCCAATAACTCATCTACAGCTATTCAGGAAAATCATTCTCAAATGCATGACCTTGGCTAACTAATGTTGAACCCTGAATCCCCAAAAAATGAATACCATTCCGATGGCCTTCGCGGGTGCTAATATTTAGCTCAAACTTATTTGTGCCTCTCAAATTTGATCTCAAACTCGTTGAATCAAACATGGTGTCAAACCAACCCGAATAGGTATGTCAAACCAAACTCTGTCTCTAAACTCTCATTTTTTTCTTCTCTTTCGAAATAGCTAACTCCATCAAAACAATCCTGACCTTAACCAAAAATTCTTCTTAAGAATTGCGCATGTCTTAAAAATCTCATTCAATTTTCAGGATCATCATTTCTGAGCAACACAAAAAATGTATCTCTAGAGAACATCCTTCCTTAACAGATTCATCAAGAAGCCAGGCCAGAGATCCAGAATGACATACGCGACCTCCGGCAGTGGTCGAGTGGCTGATGCTGCTGTTACTGTATTTTATTGCTAAAAAAGAGTGTTCTTCACTGCTTTTTTACAGAGATATTTTGTTTTGTTTTATTTTTTTGTTGCGCTTGAATATGAATACACGAAACACAATTTAGGGGTGCTTCAGAAAAAAAAGGGTTAAAATACCGTCGTTAGTTAGATAGTAGATATTGCCATATTTAATGCATGGAATAAGACATTCAAAATCCAGTCCGGGCGGAGTACATCGCCATCGCCATCATCATGGCTCCTAGAAGAAACGAATGAGGGATATAAATAGAGAGAAACACATTATACAACTTGAGGTAGGTATAGTCAGAGTCAGAGTCCTTTGCTAAAGTTTTTAATCAATTTATGACTGTGAGTAAGGCTGTTGAGGCTTACACCAAGGATAACCTTATATTCTATGTTTGCATTTTGGTATCTGTATCTACTATAGTTGTGTGTTTTTTTTTTTCGTTTGTTCGTTTGTTAGACACAACGAGCTATTTTGTTCGTGGTTTTGCCACTTTTGCACCCACAGAGTGTTGGGCCGAAATAGAAAAATGCAAAAGAATTCAACAAAAGGACGAAATAATGGCCAACTTGGATTTGGGTCAACAATGTTGATCCTGGGTGTTGTAGAGTGTTACTGCTGGACTGGTGTGATGTTACAAATTCAAGGATTTCTTTTAGTTTTATTTTTTGTGTTTTAAGTTTTTTTTTTTTTTTTTGTTCAAGTAGGTATCCCTTGTTTAAACACTAGCCCAAGAAAGAAATACAAAAAAAAGAGGCTAACATCACATTGGACCTAGAGAGTGTACCATCGTCATCATCATCATCATCATCATCATGACCTGGTTCTTCAATTTGAATTTGAATTGAATTTTTTAATGGGTTATTTTTAGCTTGTATAAGAGTGCATAGTGCATAGAGCGGAGGATATTGTATGAGAAATATTTAGCATGCGGGGGTGATGATTTCTGCAGTGACCACAGGTTAGTTACTGCAATATAACAGCATAGGGAGGATTTTTGACTCAGAACTTGCCTGAATTTAGTGCGGTATATGTGGTTCAGGGTCAATGTAAATGTGAATGTGGTTTAATGTGCCGGAAGCTAATTAAAATCGCCGGTCCAATTGGGTTTACCTAACCCTTACGTGCCTTTATGATGCCTACCCGAACCGAGTGGGAATTTATTAAAAAAAAAAATATTTTTTTTTTCACTTTGTGTAGATATTATTTGAAGGCAAAGCGCGGAATAATTCCATCATGAGTGCTTGCTAAGCTTTTTGAAGGATAAATTAAATTTTGTTTGCTAAGTTTTCAATCGTGATAATAATAGTGATTTAAATTATTTTTCTTTTGATTAAGATGATGTCATTATGTGAGCTAAAATTAATTATAAAGAGGGAAGAAAATAGAAAGAACAATTTAAAAGATCAAGAAGTTAAGTTTTTTGATTGTAATTTTAAAAAAAAAAATCAAACTGAAAAAAAAAAATAATTGAAGCGCACAATTTTACAAAAACTGAAAGAAAATTCAATGTTTTCGACGAAAATTCCGAAAATTCTCTTTGGGTTCGTTCTTACATATTCCACCAAATTAAAAATATTAGGTAACAACAACAACTGTGTGTACCAGTGTACCAGGAAATGTTTATGATAAAAAGTAAGTTCTTTTAAGAAATTAAATGGAATCGGAGAAATTTTCACGGGATGTTTTTTTTTTTTAGTCAGAAAATAAGACAATCTTTCGAAGAAAAGGAAAGACATTAGTGAGCATCAATTTATTCTACGTGTGTGAAGTTAGCAGGGAAACTTTCACCCACGCAAATGGGTCCTTGAAAGGAATTTGCAGTTTTTGGGTTTTTTTTTGCATTTCTATTCAAAAAAATAAGGTGTAATCGAGGGACCTGCCAACTTTACAGTGAAGTTCACATAGTGTATCTCTGGAATCAAGCATGCTAGGAACTTGCAATAAGGCTCCTAATTTGGGGTTTTTCTTTGCATTTCAACGATTGGCGACGTTCAAAATTTGAAGTCCTCAATTTGAAAAATTTCCCAAAATTAACTTCTTTTTTTGAAGTAAGTTCATCATTCTTAAATGATTGTCATTTTTCGATGCGAATATTGCTATTAAATAGTTTTTTTTGCACAAAATACGTATTTTTTATCAACGTCAGTCATTTTTCTTTCAAAAGCATTAAGCGTCTACGATTTTAAATATTTTTGCTGTCAATTTGATTTTTTACTTGCGATAAAGGTCGGTATTTAAGGTTAGGTACGGTGATCATCCGTCTTTTTTTGAAAGCACAGTCCTCTTTTTCGGGTCCATGACCTCTCCATTTTGTTTTCTTAAAGAGGACAGTAATTTTTTGTCCTCGTTTTAAGGAAGTGTTTTCTCAAAATGTCCTCTTTTTATGTTTATTTAAATTTAATCTAAGAAAAATGGTTTTTTTTATATGAAATATAAATTTTGTAATTTTTTTGAAGCTTTTCTTGGTTTTTGCCTGGTTGAAATTATAGAAAATTAAGCTGATCACTCGGACGTATACGTACGTTTGTTTAGGAATGCTTATTAAACATTTGTCTTATAATCTTACTTGTGACTTGGAGACTGTAACGCGAGTTTTGGATTCGTGCAAAAAAAAATTCCGACATGACACTATGATAGTAGAGAACATCCAGAAAATGGTGGACAAATTCTGTCTGCCTATTTGTTCGGCCACAGCCTGAACGGCTGGCTTGATTTTTTTTAAACTTGGTACATAGTGGATTTTGATGATTTTGCCAACATGTTTTTTTTTCATTTTTTTTAGAACTAAAAATAATGGTCCTGCCATACAATTTTTTTGTAGCACTCCACCAAATTTTTTTGCTCAAAAATGGCTTCGAATCTTTTCTTTAAGAAAAATTAAACAAATTTTTTTGGTGAAACCACCTTTGGATTATTTTTTAAAAATTTTTTATTATTGGTACCTCTCAAAACACAAATTTTTTACTTTAGATTTTCTTCTTTTTTAAATATTAAATATTTAATATTCAATATTTTTTTCAATAGTTAAGCTTCTGAATAAAACAAATAGTTTTTTTTTACTAAAATTTTCAAAAAAAAATATTTTTTTGATCTTTGAAAAATTTTCAAAAAAATTTGTTTCTATAATTTCTTGCATATTTTAAAAGTACTTAAAATCTAATCCAAAGAACTTGAACACAAGAGCAAGTACGTGCAATCCCGCTGTCCATTGTACTTTGCAGCAGAATTGTGCCATTGATGATGTTTTCGAATATGTGGCTTTATTAAACTACATTATCGATTACAATGCTAATGCTGTAAAGTTTGAATTTGTTCCAACAAAAGTCATTCGGAGTTTGTGTTTGAGAATACGAGTATTTTGCAAATTCATTTTTAACGCACATGTCGTTTTCAAAAAGAGCCTTGAATTGGTATGGCCAGATTGGCCAAATTATCTTGTCCCAGCTAAGGAAGAGGCTGAGACTTTCTCTCGAAATCTAATGTCATGAGTGGGAAAGGGAACAAATCAATGTGGAATTTTTCTTTCCTAAATTCGAGTTGGTTGATTTCAAAAATTCTGTTGAGACACAATCCCACAAACTTATAATCTTTTTACGATGTTCAAAAATACCCGCCGTTCAAGAAACTGTGGCCGTTGAGTAAGACGTTGTTTGCTTTCAAACTGATCTACTCACATCGCTTTGTGAGATCAGGGGTGAACTCCGCAAGTGTGAATGATTTTCTGTTACTCACTCTCTTTACGTGCAAAGCAAGTGTGAATAAATTTGACTGATAGTTTGTTCGTTATCTGTTTATTTTTAACTCACTCTTGCCAAATCACAAAAGTGGATGTGTGCCTACACGATTTTATGTGTAAATTCATAGAAAAAAAAAAATTCATTGAACTTACTCTTGTGGAACTGGGCCCCAGGTGTATAGAGTGACTATGAAGGTATACTGCACATTTTTGTAGACCTCATAACGAATGTGAAAATTCTGAAGACACATTTTTCGTGGCGTAAATCCAGCATAGTTGGCAAGGTTACATAAAAATTGCCCCTTCCTTGAACAAAATCCTGGATCCGCTCCTGGATGGAGAACCTATATCAAATGAAAGAAGGTCAATGAATTTTGGATCGGAACGTTAAATTTTAGTTTCCTTTTAAAAGGCATTGTGCAGTGGAAAAACAAATTGAAGTTATAGACTGCTGAAAGGGCAGAGATATCATTGTCAGGTTTTGGATTTTTAATTTCAAATTTCGAAATATAAAGATAAAAAAAATGCTGCAAAAATAAAATTTTTGGAGAAAAATTGTAAGTTCATATTAAATACAATTTTCAACACGTCCTTAATGATAAAGGTTCAGGGGTAGACAGAAATAATTTTATCGAATGTTAAATATTTTGGTATTTGAAATGCGCGTTAGGAAATAATATATTGGCCAAAAAATTTTGATCACCAAAAAGAAATTGGAAATACTGACCAAAACTACGAGTACTTTGTGACCAAATATAAAAATGAAAATATCGCCCAAATCTTTTGCGTGTAAATTGTTTTTGTAGGATTTTGGCCATTTTCCTCATTTTTAGGTTATATTTCTAAACTTTATTTCAATGAATACACAAAAGAGGCAGCATACATACAAACCTCACTGTTTATTTGTCGTAAAGCTGGGTGACTGGGTTTATCGAGATTTTATTAACTCTTGCCTTGCCATACACTTTTTGGTGATATTTCCTTATGTACATATAAATATTGCTGATGCTTTTGGCAATTTTTCCAATTTTAGGCTTTAGTTCCAATTCAACTTTTTAGTATTTTTTTCGGGATTGTTTCATTCTAAGAAGTTATGCTAAAAAAGGAATTATCACCCAAAATTTTAAAAAAATGTTACAACAACAGTTTGTTCGTTATTTTTTTATTGTGCTATTTCCAAATCGATTGTGGCGTTCTTTACTTCAGCGTCATTTCCTAACGCCTTTTTGGAATGCAGTTTAGTAAAATAATAAGTAATTAGCCATTAATTTAATAGAATTTTTAGTTCATAAAATCATTTTTCTAAACTAAACGATATAGTCTAAGAGCTGGCTGCATATTTTTGGGTTGAACTAAAAATTTAAATAAATTTGGTGGCACAACAGCTCGTGGAGAACAAAGACCTAGTGACTTACAACTCTAAACCATTCCTGTGTGCGTATTTTTGGCAGGAATGGAGGGAACCTACAATTTTTTGCCGAGTCCGAACGGCTAGATGAGAAGCACTTATTCATGACAAGTATACTCTTGGAGGATTTTTAAGTTCCTCGCAAGAGCCAGTACCTTGCGAAAAAAATATTTCTGTTTTGAAGTGGCAGCGGCTGCGAATCGAACCCAGACCTTTGGCATGACAGTCCTACGCACTAACCATCATGCCAATAATTGAATATGTAACCAAAAAAATGCGTCAAATTCAAAGGTCTGGCAGGATTTTTTTTGGCACCCGTGGTAAGGACCAGGTGTTGAGGAGTTTAAGATAATTGTGTTAGAGGGCCACGCATGCACTTCAATTAATTTTTTTAAAATGGGAACAGATGCTCTGTCATTTTCTTCAAGTCCAAAGACTTTAATTTTAATGATTTGAGAAATAAAATCCAATATATGAGCTTTTGAGGTGAACCATATCAGCTTAATTTTGAAGATCTTTTTTTGTGATTTTTTAATTCTCCAAATATCTCTTGATATGGTGCACCTAAAGAGTTTATATTTTGAGTTCTGTTAATCTGATCGTAAAAATTAACATCTATAGACTTGAAAAAAAATCTCAAAGTACTATTTCCCATTTTTAAAGAATGAAGTGAAATACATGTGGCCCTAACACAAAAGTCTGAAAAGTGCTTTTTTCAACCCCTCGGCCTTACCAGGGGTGCCAAAAAAAATTCTGCCCGACTTTTGAATTTTATGTCAAGGCACCTACGGACCCTCATACTCATTTTTTGGTTATGTGTTCAACCCAAAAATATGCTCTCAGCTCTTAGTCTAAAAGGCAAATACATTATGTAAAAGCAAATCTAATCTTAGACAAATAAAAATTATGATGGTTCAAAAAATTTTTATGAAGCAGTTTTTAAAATTGGTACATTTTTTCTTTAGTTCAAACGTACAGGTGAAAAAAATTAATGTTTCCCTGATCCTCCCGAGTCGTACTGATAGTACATTCAACCATCAAGCTCGAAAAAAAAATAATAGCTGGTAATACCTGAGGACCTTAAGAAACACCTAGCTACCTAGTTTTTATCGTAATACCTACGAAAATAAAAAATTTTAAATGAAGTTTTTTTTTTGGGATTTTCCCTTTATATTTTGTTATTTTTGTGGAGGTAGATCTTCGCAGTAGTAATATTTTTAAATGCGTTCACGTCTAAAGAACGTTTTGTATGCTTGTTAAACTGGTAACTACTACATGGATGGTAGGTCCAGTCTTCCGAAAAGCTTGTATGTGACACTAAGCAGTGCAATCGGCCACAAAAACCTTTCCGGTTAATCATTGATATGGGTATCCCAGGCTTAAGAATTGCGATAAACTTTTTCCTTTCTTTTCCTTTGGAGAAGGTTCCTGTTTTCAGAATATTTGGATAAAAGCGAACTTATGACATGCGTTCCACTATTGGCGACTTTTTCAAGTTCCGAGCAAAGCACGAGCTGTCGAACAAAAAATTGTGAGTTTCGAGTGTGTGTTTCATGGTTCATTCTGAGTATGTTCTGGGAGTGTTGAGTGCGCTCTATGAGTTGAGAATGAAATAACTCAGCAGACAGAGTAAAATTCTGAACACAAGCATTTGAAAGGTGAAATTTCAAATGGGGACAGCTAGTACTCAAGTGTGTCTCAAAAAATAGTTCACAACTCTGAGAACTAACTATTAGTTCAGAACATGCTTGGACTTTGTTGCCCTATCTTCCCCAAGGAAAAATCTCTTGAAAACTGGATCATTTGTTGAGAGTTTCTCTTCAAAAATTTGAGTATCTGCTGGATTATTCTGTTTCTTGGAGGGTTTTATAATTCTATCAGCAGGGCTGCTTTATGATGCAAATGCAAAGTTATTTTGAAAAAAATATCTTCTTATACTTACAAATAGTATTTCCTTATGTCTAAAAGTAAGAAAAAAAAATTTAAACTTCCCTCTTCTTGAGGGTCATTAATAATTATTAAATGTTTCATCATCATCATCGGCTCGACAACCGGGGTCCGGTCCTGGCCTCTTTCAACAAGTCTCTCCACCTATCCCGGTCTCGAGCCGACGCCATCCAGTTGCGCACCCCAAGGCTTCGGGCGTCCTGGTCTACGCCATCTCTCCAGCGCAAGCATGGTCTACCACGCTGCCGTCTACCATAGAATGTACCACAAAAGACTTTCCGAGCAGGTTCCTCTTCGCTCATTCGAGCTAGGTGCCCTGCCCACCGGAGTCTACCGAGCTTAATTTTTGTCGCTATGTCTGCTTCAAGGTAGATTGCGTACAACTCATGGTTGTACCGTCTCCGGAATCGTCCTTCCTCACATATGGGGCCAAAAATTCTCCGTAAGACTTTTCTCTCGAACGCGGCTAAGAGGTCACAGTGCCTTTTGCTAAGCACCCAAGTCTCGGATCCATACATGAGTACTGGCAGGACCATGGTCCTGTACAGCAGCAGTTTTGAAGTCATGGTTAGATTTCTAGATTTGAATAGCTTTGACAGACTTAAATGTTTAATAATGCATTAAATACATAAATGTTTACTGTTTATTTTTATTTCCAGAAAAATATAAAAACAATAATAAGCCACAAGCTTTGGCACCACGAATTCTTTCCAAAAGTTTAAATTTCACAAGTTTAAATTCGTTTCCGCCAGACAAAAAATAATCACCTCCCTTGAAGTGAATTTGCTTACTAGACCAAAAAATCTGAATGTTATTTTTGTGTCATAAATCTTTATTTGAGCTTCATTATACTCTACACTACACTGAATTTAAACAAAAATTCATAAATAACTGAATAACATCAATAAACTGATTCATATATTATTTCCAGTTGCCTGATCACACCGTTTGAAGGAGCAAAATGGCTTGGCTCTGTAGGTTTTTAATGATTGAAAATAAAACAAAATATCACGTTTGAGATTTTGTGGCTGCTAAAACAGGAGAAATCCTTTGATATAATATCAACCTTTTGTTACAAAAAAAATCAATAAATGAAATCATTTTTCATAATTTCTCTCATATATTCAAACCATCCGTCTACCAATATGACTCCCCTACTTAAAACATATAAAAAAAAAGAAACACAAAGAACTCTCAAACCAAAAACCAGTTCAATGTTTTCTTAAAATCATGGTGTATCCACCTTTTAAGTATACAGCAAACATAAAGCATTACGTGATATGCTAACTGATTTCTTCCGAAATTGTTTAACTATAGAAATTCTTTTTCAGAGTCTTGGTATACGAGTAGTAGGAGAAAGGTAACTGTACCTTTACCCAACAGTTCTTCTTTCAATGACCTCACTTTAACCTATTCGCATAAATAAATATTCCATACACAAATAAATTGAACCACGCGGTTTTCATTCCATACAGCTGCAGAGACTAAGCTAGCAAGAATCGTGCCAAGCGAGAAGCTAGAAGAAGCAATCGAAACGTGACTTTAACCAACCATCAAACACCATCACTACCATCCACCACCATCACCACACAGCCAACATTTTCAATAGTCGCTCTTTTATCTTTAAATAAAAAGGATACAAATACAAACCCACACACACTCGTCTACAAAATGTGCGCGATACTTTAAATGTTCCCATGTAAGGTTTTCAATACTCCACAAGTCTATATGCTGACTACCACCCACCATTCACCACCTCCGCCATTGAATCGCCCAGCCACATAAAGTGAGCTAACACATAAAGCCCGCAACATGAAAGGACCCCGCGGCTGTCGAATAACCAAGCAGCGCACAGAACCGTCAGCCCATCATCAGCATCACACACATCCTTTTGCCCTGTGTGCATGCCGGTGCCGCATCACACAACATTCACTTTACTTTTTGTGCCAATTCTAAGAAGAGCACCATCCAAAAACAAAAATTAAAAATCTAAAACGCTGCTGATGCTGTGTAGGTAAAGCTTAGGTGGTGTCAATTGAATTCAGCGGCATTCAGCTGATGTCACCGAGAACAAAGTACAAGTCGACGCAAATGAAATGCCACTGCCACAACGATGACGATGATGACAGGGGCTCAGGCTCAGGCTAAAAGGACTGCAAAATGTAAACACTGCTCATCGAAACGGAAACAAGTGTAGGTTCACTAAATTCCGCCTTTTCCATAATTATTCGCGGAAATGAGGTTGTAAATAAGTATCCTGAATTTCTCTGATGGCGACTCCGATGGAAATTATGAAAAAAAGAAACCCACGGGCTTAATTCTGGTTTGTAGGTTAAATTGAATGACAGGTGGATTTGTCCAGAAGGGTTGCAAATAGTTTTCTAATAGAATTGTAGTTTAGTTATGTTTTACGTATAGAGTTGGTTGCATGTAGTTCTATTTTATTGAATATTTCAAACTTTATGGAAATAATAAACATGCTTAGGATAAGAACAGGGCTGTCGTTTCTGTTCTAAAGAATTAACCCCGCTATATTCTAGGTCATAACCAATTATTTTCGTTTAAAAAAAATTGTGCTTAGTAATCGAAATAATTGGAGAGTTTGGAAAATCAGAGTTTTTCATTTGAAAATATTGAATTCAAGCCAAATCAGGTATTTGCATTTTCGACATAGTTTAATAAAAACCAATTTTTGTATTTGACCGTGTGTTTTTCAGCTTCCAGATCACCTAGAGTTAGACAAAAGTTACGTTTGCAAAGAGTTAACATGTTCCGGAATATCATTTAACACTTTAAAAATAACCAATTCTATCAGAAATCATTTAATCCTGGAACTGACGCCTTACAAAAACATAAAAATGCATGAAAGTCAACAATATTAAGAACTAACTATTGTTACCAAAAGAATAAAGAAGTGACATCAGTTGCGGGCAAAATTAAAGCATTTGGTATTGATTTTGAACGAACCTTTTCACATATCTTCAAGTCGGGTCTAACCTAAAAAAGTTGAGATATCTATCCAACAGTCACTCTTGGCCACATGTATATTTATTTCGGTGACACCCCTTCAGCGACCATTTGTTGTTCAAACCCTGGCAACCCAGAAGAGACAACAGCAACTCTAAGCCAAAGAAGTTACTCGTATGTCATTATCTTCAATAATACATCCACTCAAGAACAGCTTCTTCCCCAAAAAGTCTTAAAAAGGTGGTAAAATATATATTCAACAAAGTTACAAGAGTACTAACCTTCAACAACCTATACCTACAAAATAATGTACAAGAAGAGCTGATCATCATAAAATCTCAAGAGGGTCCACACCGAAAACAACATAGTCAAAGACGTTCAGTTTCTTTTTTGGGAAAACAAAACAAATTACCAACATAATGCTTCCTGGATATCGAGAAAGAATGAAATAGAGCCTTTCCTTTGTTCCAAAGAACTTCTCTGTAAAATTAATGAACTGCAAATCAACAGTGAATCAGACCCGAAGTTTACAAAAAATGTGAATGTGAGAATTTTCTCTTTACCAACCATTCATTCACATAATTGCATATTTACATCTCCATTGATAACTGTTCAAAAAGTTAAGGCCAACATCTAAGTACAAACTAAACGACAGAGTCTTATAACAAGTTGTGTGGTTTGTCTAACTCATTCAAACTGCAACTCAACGGTCACTCCCTCAGCTGTAAGTTGTAAAAGCATAGCCTTTTAGCGCTCTTATAATTATCCAGATTAACAACTAATGGCATATAAAAGTACCTATTCATTAGCTTCGAGAGCTTCAACAAACTGGTTGAGTTTCCACTCATATTCACAGTTTGTCCTAAAAAAAAAAACTAATAATACGTCATCCGTTGCTGATGATAAATAGAAGTGATGGGCTTAAAACACAACACATCTCTATCAAGAACCATGAAAGGCATCGTTAAAATATCAAATGCCCATCAGTCCATAATTGCTTCTTAAAACTTATAGAAAAGAAAAACTAAAGGAAATAATCTTATTTATGGGCTTGTTTTAACAACATCGTGTATGTTGTTATTGTTTAAAGCACAGTTAATAGTTCCGATGCAAAAAAAATTAAATTAAAACAAAAACAATTGTTCACCTATTCTGTGCACCAAAATGTATAATACCTACTCAAAGAAAAAACTGTTTGCCTTGGCCTAAAGTACCCATTAAGTCATTAATTTACCTTTAATTAATAAAATGTGGGCCTAAAATGGAAAAAAATTATTTTTGGATGCAAAACCGATTTGCATGCAAATAATGCCTTGAGAAGAAAATATACATATTTTATTGGAAGTGTAAACCGACCATCCAAAAAAGAATATTTTATTCACCACACTTTTTTTCGCATGCAAAACAACTGCCGGTCCATTGATTTGTAAGAAATTTCATGACAGCAACGGTATTTTATTTTGCATGATACTGTAAACCTATCATACAAGCAATTAATTTTGCATTTCACCTCAATTATTTTTGATATGCGAGAGTATTTGCATAGATTTTTTTTTGCGCATGGGAATTCTTAACTAGGCTTATAGCATTGTTCACAGTAACCATGCCAAAAAAAAAACAAAAATTCAAAAACAATTTTCCACTTATTCTGCTCACTAAAACAAAGTCTAGAATCATTAATTTGCCCTTAAATAATAAACTATAGACCTAAAATTTAAAATAATTATTTTTGCATGCAAAAATGATTTGCATGCAAATGATGCCTTGAGGTGAATATATTTTTGTAAGTGTAGGCCGGCCATTCAAACAACATGCAAAACAATTGCCGGTCTCATGTTTTGCATGACATTCCATGACAACAATCATGCCAAAAATAATATCTTATTTGTACTCAATAATTTTTGCGTGCATGTTGGAACAAAATTTGTCAGAATATGCATCCACTGACTGTAACCGTAGCCTAAGCTGAGGAGAGGTGATTACTGGATCTGGCTCTTAAGCCAGCAAACAAAAACTATAATTTGTAAACAACTCCTGGTTAGCTCACCATCTCCAGAATAGCAAAGAAATAAAATGCACGACTGAGTCGGACATACGAGCTCTTATGTTCAAGACGTTGAGTGTTTCAGAAAACTATGTGTGACAATTTTCTAAAACTTCTTTCATAGTTCAAAATGCAAAAAAACGCCGTCTGAATTCTTGATTGAATATTGTTGTGTGGAAAAAAAATAAAATCGATGGAGCGGTTTTAAAAAAAAATAATTTTTTTTATATATGCATAAAATTCTTACATAATTTTTAAGAAAAACTTTTGATATGGTATATTAACATAAAATTTGAAAAAAAAGTTGTCAATCTGTTTTTGAGATATCGAATTTTTCAAAAAAAAAACTAATTCAAAAACTTTTTTTTTGAAAATTTTGATATGCAAAAACTTTAAATTTAATTTGAAATTTGTATATACAAAAATGAATCAAAATCATCAAAAAGTTCAGGCGATAGTGAGAAAACTCAAAATTAATTAAAAAAAAACCTTTTATGAGAGGTACATTAATAGTTGTTGTTATTTGAAAATTTTTAGCATATATTTTTTTTTAAAAGTTATTATATTTTTTTTTAAAGTTTTATAAAAATCCATAAAAAAAATCGCTTAACGGTTTTTTAAAGTACTGTTATCTCTTGATAAAATTAAAAAAGTTTCCTAAAATACTTTAAAAGTAAAAAAAAAACTTTAAATACTCTTTTTTTTATAAAAGTCGACCGTATAGTTTTCATAATATTGATTTAGATTTTCAAAAAAAGAAAATAAAATTTTTAAAAAATCCAAAATATTTTTTGGGAAAATTTTGGTAAAGAAAAACTATTTGTATTGCTTAGATGCTTCAGCATAAGAAAGAATTTACTCGTAAATCAAAACTACTACCGTTTTTATGAAAATTGAAATTAAAAACAAATTATTTGATCATTCATAGCCATTTTTTTGGATAGTGGTTTTCCAACCTCTACTGAAAGAAATTTATTGATTTTGTTTAAGAAAAGTTGTGAGGCGGCTTTAGAGAAAAATAATAATATTGGTTCCAAAAAAAAAGTTAAAAAAACGATCGAGCTGTTTAGGTTGTAGTCGATCAACAGACAGACAGACGTTGTCTTTTCGTCTTCCTTATCATTGTAATGACAACCCTGATAAAAATCTCGAGTTAATTTTTATTTTAACGAATGGATAACTTGCCATATAGAACCTCTATACCGTCCCCTGATTGCAAGAACTAGGTAACTCAATTTTTAATTTTTACAATATCTCGGCAAAAACGGTATTATTTTGTGCAATTTTCAACACTTTTCGTCCAATTTTTTACTTCCATAGAAAAAAAATAAGATATTTATGAAGTGTGAGAAACATACAAATTAAATTTTCACTCGTTCTCTGATAGCTAAGTATCTATGAACCTTGCTATCACAATTTTTTTAAATTGAGTTAACTAGTTCTTGCAATCAGGGGACGATATTGAAAGTTAAAATTTTCGGGAGAAAAATCTAGAGAATCTACACTTGGGTTAATTTTGATCCTCAATGGAGAAGAACACATTGAATGAGTAACTTCTGAGAAAGAAGCCTAATTAGACAGCTTTGAGATTTTGGTTCCCCATGTGTGGGGTTTTTACAAAAAAAAGTATACCAACTTGTAATTGGTCATTAATTTTCAAGAAAGGTCAAGCAGTCTTAGAAATTATTGGTCACCCACAAAAATTAACTCAATGTTTAAAGCTTTTCTAGGTCACGGAACAAAATGTTTGACACCTTATTTCGGTAATTTAAAAATCAACACCAAGTATCCCATTTTGCGATGCGATTTTTGGCACTTCATTTCGGGGATATTTGGGAAAATAAAGAAGTCACTAAATCACCATAAAATATGTCGTTAAAAAAATCTACATACAAATTACTGAAACATGTAATTGATACATATTTTTAGTAAATTTCTTTATTTATTTTTTCAAGAAAATTTCTAGAAAAATCAAAACAATGTGGCACACTAATGCCTGGAACATTTTGAACATTTATGGCGATTTAGTTAGTGGCCTTTGAGATGTGTACATATTCCTTTTTTGGGAATATCCCACAGATGAGATGCAAAAAATTGTGGGTGACCTTGCATGACCTTAAAAAATTTTAACCATTGATTACCAATTTTATTTTTTTGTACAATTTCTAACACTTTAGCTGACCATTTGTACCCAATTACTGACTAGTTATGGCAAAATTTTTATGCGAATATCCTACATGCTTACATAACAAAATCCCTGAGCCAGCTTGCTAAGCTCCTTTGGACAAGTTCCTAATTTTTGTTTTCAGCAAAGAAGCTATGTAGCTAGTTGGAGCATGGCCAATCAATTACAAGTCAACAACTGATGAGAGAGATGATAAACGAAAAGAAAACTTCCAGTAGGACTAGTAACAGTTGGGAACAAAATTCAATTATAAAATATCAATTTTGAGATTCCAAAGTTCGTATTTAAATCAATGTATTAATAAACCGGTGAGTTTAAAACAGATTTAAAGGACAATTTATTAGATTTTTCAATTTCTGTTAAAATATCATAACCACAAAAAAACACTTTAAACTGTTATAGCCATGTCCCCGCACAAAACCATAGAGGAGTTCTTCAACAATTCGTTAAGTGCTCACACCCCGAACATTTACACCTTCTTATTTGACATTTTAAAGAAACATTTGGACTTTTTTTCTACATTCTTTTTAAAGACGGGATCCCATCTGCGTATGATTCCTTGTTCTCTATTAATTTTTTTCAATTTTGTTTGTTTTTTTTCTTCGAAATAAAAACAATTAAAATTTATTTTTTGAAGGATCTTTGAACAAAATTATTAACCACAACATGACCAAATAGAAATTAATTTCTTTCTTAAAAGCACCCTGAAAGTTTTGAACATTTAAAAAGGTGTGTACATAATATGTAGGTTTTGAAGGGTTTTTTTAATCAAACCTTTTGTCTTATGACATTTATTTTGTTTTGTAAATATATAGCTAAGCTTTAAATTTTATTCGCGAAAGCCACGTACAAGGTTTAAGGTTCCAAAAATATTGAACTAAGGATTTGTATTTTTCCAGCTGATAGTTTTTTTTTTATAATTAAACATTTTTGTAGAATTGTGACGTTTTTCATCCAAAACAACGACCGACACGGTGTATTTCTTCCTTTTAGTTATAAAAATACAAAATAAATAAATTATATTAGCGATATTATCATTTAATAACAAAATTACCTTAAAAAAGATAACTGCATGCATTAATTTCTTATTTTATGAGAATTGAAAATCACCAAATGAGATTTTATTTAATTAATTGAGATTATCAATTCAGATTTTCTGAGTTTTCAATGTAAAACTGTTCTACGTGGAAGTTGAAATTAATTATATACTCAAACACCAAGCAATGGTTGACTTGTGTTTTGTATCTGATTTCTTCAAATAATTTATATAAACCATCTTTTAACTTAATCAAAACTAAAGGCTCCAAATATAGAACACATTTTTGTATACTTAATTTATTTAACTGGTGAAACTCATCTTTGTTCCACAAATTTGCATTTTTGGAACTCTACTCTGCCAAATTCAAATTGAAATTAAATTGAACGAGGAGTAAGAAAAAGTCCTTTCAACCAGATGACCAGATTGGAGTTGGAGGGTATTATTTTTTTTGTTTTGTTTTTGTTTTAACTCATATATCTTGAATGTCATTATAGAAAGAGGCAGCTTTTCTGCTTGCCTGAAGATCTGTGCAAACTTCTGTTGGTGGTAAATCAATAAGAGGGAGGAAGGCTCTAGGTAGTAGATAGGAGCAGTTGCAGGTAAGGTACCATGTAGGTTATAACAGGTTATGCCAACTTTAATGAGGACGTTTACATACACTCCCTTTACAGCCTACCTACAGAGCACAAACTATAAGCAATTTGTGAAGGGAATATTTTGTAGAGATTTTTTATGTGTGTGTTTGTTGGGAAACATTTAAATAGATACACGTATGTATATTAAAAAAAATTGATTGTTTTATTTTTCTTTTAATTTTATTTTATGTTTTAAGGTTTTTTACATAAATAATGGCTTGAAAATTTTCTTAAGGTTTAAATACCAAAGTTTTTGAACTGACAAGTTGTTACATTTTTGTAAATATGGAAGCTACAGCACTTTTGTTTATTTACATATGTGCAACATTTCCAAAAAAAATTGAAATTTTGAAATTTTCAGTTAACGGTTACTGTTTTTTAATATCTGTATGGAACGTATCTATATATAAGGGTGGTCTGATATTGTTTTTTTTTTTTTTTGAAATTCTGAGATGGATAGGCATCAAATGGTTCTACATAGACAAAAAAAGCCTAATTTTTTCAGATTTTTATTTCACCCCCCTGGTCTCCCTATTTTCACATTAAGTTACTAATTATGGGGTTAGGGTGATTCTTATAATCACGAAAAAGACAATATGAGGGCATAGACTTCATTAAGACGAGAAAAAAAAATAGTATAGGAAGGAAAATCTATTTTCCCCCGTTTAGGCGGGAGGGGTAATTTTCTTAAAATTTAACTCAAAACTGAAAAAAATTATTTTAAAAAAACGGGAACACTAACGATGCCACAATTTAGCTTTTTTCAAAGCCACAATTCCATTCTATAATATACTTCCTAATTAAAGATTTAATTTCAAATAGTTTTTGAAAAAATAATTTTCAAACTTAAAAATTAAAAAACAAAAAATATTATTATTTTTCAGAATTAAAATTATTTTTTCAAAAACTATTTAAAATAAAAACTTTATTAGAAAGCATACCATAGAATGGAATTGTGGCTTTAAAAATAGCTAAGGCGTGGCATTGTAAGTGTTCCCGTTTTTTTAAATATTTTTTTTTCTGTTTTCAGCCAAATTTCTAGAAAATTACCCCTCCCAACTGAACGGTGAGAAAAAGACCCCCCTCCAATACAATTTTACTCTCATCGTAATCTAATTTATTCAATTTGATTTGTTTTTGCGTTTTTTAAGAATAATTCTTTACCCATAATTAGTGCTTTAAATAGGGAGAATAGGGCGGTGAAATAAAAATCTGAAAAAATAAGGGAAATTCTTTTTCAATTTTTTGAATCGAATGAGGGTTATCCAAGACTATGTCCAATTTAAGGACTACCCTAATATACATATTACGTACATCTACGTTTTCAAGCTCAGTTACAAAAAAAAACCATCTACCCGTTTTCATAAGATTGAATTTTCAAAAAAAATGTTGTTTGTTTTTTTTAAAAATAAAAATTTTTTATATTCAATTTTACTGATATTTGAAAAGAACTTTTGCGTGCAAATTTTTACTACAATCGATTAGCAACGAAAAGCCTCAAATTCAAAATTTGACGAAAATCGCATCATTGGTTATATTGCGGGGCTGTTAGGGACCAACCAATCATTTTGACTTGATGGGTTAAGCTTTATAATACTAATAATTCATGGCCCCACTTTACTTTTAAGAAGTATTGCCAAGTATTGAAGTATTATTTAATGCTCACTCCAATAAAATTAAGGAGATAGAAGCTCCCATTAAAAAGTTATCTCACTTTTAAAAAGTTATTTTTTTAATGATTGTATTTTTTGACTAGAATAGGTAAGACATTCTCCAAAAATACCCTCTGGCCAAAGATATTTAAATGATCTTTTCTGAGTTTTGGTCCCAATGAATAATCAAAAATTTTACCAACTTTCATCGACGTACCAGTTTTGGGAGAGGTTTCATGGTAGTTGTTCAAAATTTTTCCATTTACGTTGAAAAAAACACCCTTTCAATACAAATATTTTTGGAGACTTTCTTGATACTTATTACTTATGACAAATAAAATATGTGGACCAAGTTCAAGACCGATTTCATTTTGATTTAATAAGATGGGGAACTAAAAAACAACTTTAAATCATATGCTACATGCTGAGATTATACCACGATTAATCCTCCCCAGTACTTTGAAAGTGACTTTTTACAGAACCAAAGTAGGTTTTTCAATTCACTTTGGATAGAATGTAGAAGATGGTTAAATTATCGACTTCGACACCAATCATTAAATTTAAATAATATAAATATTTTCCTTACTGTTTTTATTTTGCATTTTCCCTTCCCAAACGGCTTTTTTCCACCCTTTTCATGCAAGGTTACAAGGGTGCTGAAGGTTACAAGGGTGCTGAATCCAACGAGAGATATCTGGTCATCATCCGACCTCTGGTTCTCGATTTATCGTATTTCTGACAGTGTTGCCACCCGCTTTTTTGGTATTCTCTACCATCGTGATTTGATTGTTATCTCAAACTTTTTTTCTGCATGAATGCAAAACTTGCCGTATGGTACCTATATTGCTAGTAAAAATCAATCATGTCGTTTTCGAAATATATGATTTTCGAAAAAAAAATTAAAACATTTTTAATATTAAAAAAAAATACCCAATACTTTTTATATTTTCTACAAGCAAAAATAAAATACACAACTACATAGCTCATACATCCTCTTATGTTCAAGTTGCTTGGAATTAAGAACTTTTAAAATATTAAGGTAATTATAGGAAAAGTTTATAAAAAAAAAATATTTAAAAAAAAATTCAAATCGTTATTTTAATTGTATCAGCAATTTGTAAGATACTTATAGCTCAAAAACAACAATGCCATTTAATTATTTGAAACAAATAGGAATATATGCAAAAAAGAAAACAATTTAAAATAGTTGTAGCGGTTTTTTTTACTTTTTTTTTTATATAAATAAAATTTTGATAACGTTTTTCAAAAAAAGCAATGGTATGTCAAATTTGAGATTATATTTAAACGTATTTAAAAATAATGTCAACCCGTTTTGGAAATATTGAATTTTCAAAAAAAAAAAATAATATTTTTTAATATATTCTAAATTTAATTGTTATTCAAAATGTAGATATGCAACATTATTGACATTTTGAAGGAACTTTTGCATGAATTTTTTTACTGAGATCGTTTGATCGGTTAGTAAGAAAATCGAAAATAAAAAAAAAAAAACGAAAGTATATGGCATGTACCGTTATTAAAAGTTTTTGGTATTTTTTTTTTAAACAAAAGTAACCCTACAGCTAGCTATTCAAAATCGTTAGACCAGTTTTTGAGATTAATAAGCTTTTCTTTAATGGTTGTATGGCAAATTCCGTTATTTCTGGAACTAAAAAAAAGTTAATTTCCCCTAAAAATTTCAAAATTTGTAGAAAATCACTTCAGTGGTTTATGTCAAGATACAGGCAGAAAATTTTGCCCCCTTTTAACAAGTTCCTTATCATCGTTATGTCCTGTTTGATTTATAGCGAAATTTTCTTTTTACACGAATCTTTTACACGAAAACTCATCGAAAGAAATCTATTTTTTTTTCTTACTATTAATCTTTGAGCAGAGATCAGAAATAACCGTCAAACTTTATTTTCAATCGGTTTCTGTTTGAGAGTTACTACACACTTGTTTAAAAATATTTCGGTTTCGGTTTGAGAATTATTTAAAAAATCAAAATTTCGGTTATCGATTGAGATTTATTTTTAATTTTTAGAAATATTTCTCAATGGCTGAGTTTTTCATGAAAAAATAAATGGAAAAGGTCAACCTTTAACCGTTTTCGCTAAAAATAAATCAAAAATGGTTTTCACTGTAAATTGCACAAAATCACTCAAAAATCAAAATCCACGAGTAAGTATTCACCGAAGACAAAACGCATAATTAACTGCATTTCTTAATGCAAGGTCTACAAAATATAAACATTCACTACTATGCAGGCTTAAAAACTTTCAGGTACAAGAACCAGTCAAGTACCTAGTACCTTGAAATGAAGTCTCACCATGGTCATCCAAACGTGATTTTCACTGTTGACGTCATTGTTTTCGTCTCGCTGCGTCACCGTGTCCGTTTACACAAGAATCTTTGTCGTGGTTTTCTCGCTATGTTTTCGCTTTGGTCTCGCCGTGACACACGTAGTTCTTGACATTCAAAATGTTTTTACGTCATCTCTTATTGGTCTCGCATTGTGCATTGCCGTATGAACCAGGCCAAATGCTACCCAGCTGTTAAGAGAAGTTCTCTCTTATTTGGTAACAAGCACGCTTGAAACGATTAATTGCGTTTTGAATTTTTTTGCTTATTTGAAAAAATTTATTTTAAAAAAAAAGGTTTGGTAATACTATAGCGAGACAAAGGCGAGATGGCGGAAAACCAAAAGAGAAAACACGACACAGATACCAGTGTAAACTTGGCTTGGAGAGTTCACAGCAAGACGAACACAATGACCAACATACTGAAACCACGTTTGGATTTCAATCACGTTTTAAATTTAATTAAACCTTTTTGAAAAAACCACGTTTAAATGTCAAGGCGAAACCAATGTGATACTAAAGTGAGAAAACCAAGCCACAGATCCCTGTGTAAATGTGCTTACGGTAAGTTCATAGCAAAGCCAACACACTTGCCAAAATACCAAAAACCAAGTTTAGATTTTCAACCACGTTTTTAACTTATTTTTATCCTTTTAGAAAAAAATAATAACTTCGATGAGACCAAAGCGAGATGATGAAAAAGCATTCTTAATGCCAAAAACCAATCGTAAATATCACGGTGAGACTAAGGCGAGATCAAAGTACTACAAAATTGTAGTACTTTACAACTCTGATACTAACGAACATTCTGATTGATGCAGATAAGATTTATTTTTTTTTCTCTGTGATAAATCTCCCTGGTTGACTGAAATATAAAAAAAAATTAAAATAAAAGTTTCTCTCAGAACTTGACCGAAAAAATGTTTTTTTTTTAGAATAAAGGTTTTTTAGTGACTTTTATTGAAAATGACAACAAATAAGAGTTATTAAAGAACCTTTCAAAACGTTGAATTTTATTTCTGATCTCTGTCTTTGAGCCATTTTCTTTTTTATTAAAACTTGCGTTGCCATGTGGCATAATAAAAAAAAAATTCTAAGTGTCATGGTTTATTGAGCCACATTTTTAAGCTTGAAATAAGCATCACTACTTTCGATAAAAAAAAAAACAAACTACCACTATTAAAGCAAAAATTCGCAACTATACAAATTTACGAATGAATTTAAAAAAAAATTCTTTAAAAAGAAAGTCACCGAAATTTTATTTATTTCCAAAATTCTATAGAGTGAAGTTAGAACCACCATTTTTGATAGAAAAAAGTGTTGGTGTATTCTCCATGATGAATTCTTTTAAAAGTGCTTAAAAAAAGATGATCGTTTTTTAATCAGTTTGTACTGCCATGTGTCGAAAAGATAACAAAACATTCGAAAACAATAGCATTTTTTCGGCCAATAAACAAAATCTTAGCTTAATTCTTTAAGAAATTTCAAGAAAATTTAATTCGTTAAATTTGAAAATTAGAGATTTCTTTTAATATTAATGACTCAAGGCACAATAAGGCACAATTTTTTTGTTCAAGCTGAAAATGGTGGTGTTAACTAAAGTTCCCAATCATTTGTCACTTTTCGTTATCCAAATCATCCGTGTTTCATTCAGTAGTTTTTTTTTAAATGTATTCAAAGTTCGCAGTCGTATTTAAATTAAAAAAAGAACTGACAATTTTTTGCATTCCATAATATTTAGATATCAAAAAAATTATGTACATATAAGCAGGTATGCTAATACTTAATAGCTATACAGATTCACCGGCAACCAGAAAAGTACCATTTTGTTTTGGTATATTCATGTTCCTTGTCCAAGCAATGTAATGTATTAATCAAACGAAGCCACCAAAATGGCAATACACATATAATCTCACAGCCGAATATGGCAGCAAGAGTGACTAGCTATGAAAACATAAAAATATAATGTTCTTCTTTTAACTGCACCCCAGGAGGAGCTGTCAGGAATAGTAATAGATGGTACAAGAATAAGCAACTTGTTATAACATCACGTTGCTGGTCAATTTTTAGTAGTCACTTAATGGCGGTACCCTACTGTTTTTGGAGAACTGCCCAAACCAAATAAGTAAGTAACCACAGGAGTTTCTATTTCTGCTATCTGACTTCCTCTTGCCTGCCTAAATTTCATTTACTCCCATAGCGAACGATTAGATACACAACATCGTTGTGTAGACAGAGCTTGGCGAGACAGAGCTTAGGAACTTGTCAATAATACCAACTTGTATGCTTATTTGTCACATATGTGCCGCGCCGCCACCACTACCGGCCGACCACACCAAGGCAGATAATAATTGACATCATGAGTCGTATCAAATGGCCAAACGCAGGCACAAGTTGAATCTATAATGATAGACTGTAGGTATATAGCTGCCTGCACACTGTGCGCTGCCTTAATGTCTGTCTCCTTAGCTTGATGATGGCACACTTCAATTTTGCTGAAGAAGTCTATTCAATTTCCGGCTTTAAAGGCTCCCATCATTTTGCTTCTCTGCGATGTTGGGCAAAAAGCGAAAAGTAACAACAAAAATCTAGGGAAGTTATGTACACTTCCTACAACAACTGCTGCTTCTGCTACTATTTAAAGATTAGGCAAAGTGTGTATAGAAATGTTATATGAGTTTCTGCCCATAAAGACATCGCGTGAGGCATTTGTGACAGCGACAACATATTATAACGACAACGATGATCAACAGTTAGCCAAAGTCGTTGAGCAGAGTAGAGGTCTAGGCAGGCGTTCCAATGAGTTATTACTGGCCGGGCATAATAATAAATATTCTTGTGAATGTTCTATGAAAGAAGAAGACCTCACGGGCACGGCACGGCCAACCAAAACGGCACGAACACGATTCAACAACTGATGTACCTACTTCCTCTGGAGGGTAAAGTGAGTTATATTTTATTGATTGCCTTTTAATGTGGAAGTGCGGACATTTAGAATTAAAGTGGATAAATAATTAATTCGGTGAATGTTTTATGGATTGTTTTTATTGATAACAGCACATAAAAAAAAGATGAATAAATTGTTCTTGAAAAAAAATGTTTTTATAAGACAGAGCTTAAAATGAATAGGTACTTATGACTTACTTAGGTTTAGGATCGAATATGTATGAATTATAACAATTAGGAAGACTGCTTCAGACACAGGACCGGTACACATCACTTTGATGGTACACAGGCGCTAAGTTATTGAGCGATGGGGTGCCAGAACTATAAGGGGGCTATTATAGCTTGGTGGTTAGAATAATTAGCCTCTTAGCTTATAATCGCTTGTGATCGTCCAAAAAGGGATTCGTATGTTCTCTAGGGTCGAATAATGAGTAGATGAATAGTTTGTCATTAATTAGATGTGACAATTTTGAATTTTTCGTTCTATGTTTTCTATGTTTTTGTTGGGTGCTTCGCTAACTTGATATCAAATTATCGTGAGATGTCGAAAATCTTTAAGAACTTCTTATACATATTATTTGCGATAAATTCAATTTCATCATGCAATGTTTTCTATGTTTTTTTGTGCTTTACTAACTTATATATAAAGTTAGCAAGGCAACTCTCACAGATTGAAAAATCGGTAGGTATATGATCTCTTGATAATTTTTGACAATTTTGAACTAGTCGTTCTATGTTTATTCATTATGTTTTTTTTTTGTGCTTTGCTAACTTGATATCTTATTATCGTGAGATGTCGAAAATCTATAAAAAAATCTTTATAGATATTTAATGGCTAATAGATTAATAACTCGCTGCTTATTGTTTGAGATAAATTCAATTTGATCATGCATTGTTTTCTATGTTTTTTTGTGTGCTTAACTAACTTATGACATCAAGTTAGAAAAGCAAATCTCAAGGAGTGAAAAATATGTAGGTGTATGTGATTTGTCGTTAGTTAGTTGTAAAAATTTAGAATTTTTTTGTTCTATGTTTTCTTGGGTGTTTTACTAACTTGATATTAAATTATCGTGAGATGACAAAAATCAGCAAACACTTCATTAATCTAAAAGTTTATGGCTTTATAATTTGCCACTGTTTAGATATGACAAATTCAATTTGATAGTGCAATGTTTTCTATGTTTTGCTGGGTGCTTAGTTTCAAGTTAGCAAAGCAACTCACATGGATCAAGAAATGGATAGGTGGATAATTTGTTGGTAATTAGTTAGGTCAATTTTGAATTTGTTGTTCTATGTTTTCTATGTTTTTTTTGAAAAAGTAATAAAAACTTCTAAAATTTAATATTAATTAGTTGTAAACAACTAACACTAAATAATTAGACCATTAACCATTCAGTATAAGTAGTTTTTACCCCATCGGAAACGGTTCAAAAAAGCTAAGAAAACATTGTGTGATTGATTTAAATTTTTTGCAAATAATTTAAGACTTATAAACAGTTAGTATTTAAACCATATTAACCCTTAAGAATAAGAAATTTTTACCGATTTTCGTTAACAAAAAAAAAAAACAAAGAAAGTGTTGAATGAAAAATTTGAAATTGTCACAAATAATTAACAGCTTATCATCAGCCCATTTATCGATGCTTGAGAATTTTATAAGTGGTTCTAACACTTTTATGAGGTGGTGCTTTACTTTCTTAATATGAAGCTAGTAATCTACTACTAAAAAACATAGAAAACAATGCAGGATTGAGTTAATTTCTTTACAACTTACTAACGACTAATTTTAAGCAAACTAACGGGTGATTTTTTAGCTGGTTTGGTTTTGGCAACACTGGTTTTGACAGCTGACGTGTGTTTAGTACCTTGTGTCACTGTCAAACAGCTTCAGTTTGGTTTGCAATTTAACCATGGATCGTCTTACAAATGAACAACGCTTGCAAATTATTGAATTTTACTATCAAAATTCGTGCTCGGTTCGAAATGTTCATCGCGCGCTGCTTGTGTTCAGCGATGAGGCTCATTTTTGGTTGAATGGGTAGGTAAATAATCATAATTGCCGCATTTGGAGTGAAGATCAGCCAGAAGCATTGCAAAAGCTACCAATGCATCCCGAAAAAGCCACTGTTTGGTGCGGTTTATGGGCCGGCGGCATTATTGGGCTATATTTCTTCAAAGATGATGCGAATCGCAGCGTTACTGTCAATGGTGAACGCTACCGAGCGATGATAACAAACTTTTTTTTGCCCGAAATGGAAGTTCTTGACTTGCATAATATGTGGTTTCAACAAGACGGTGCCACATGCCACACAGCACGCGAAACAATGGCGCAATTGCGAGGCGAGTTTGGTGAACAGTTAATTTCACGTTTCGGGCCGGTCAATTGGCCGCCTAGATCGTGCGATTTGACACCATTAGATTATTTTTTGTGAGGGTATGTCAAGCCTAATGTCTATAGGGACAAGCCCGCTTCGATTGACGCACTGGAAGCCAACATCCATGCATTCATTCGTGAGATACCGGCCGATATGTGTGAAAGAGTATGCCAAAATTGGACTCAGCGGATGGGCTACCTGAGACGCAGCCGCGGTCAACATTTGCATGAAATTATCTTTAAACATTAAATTGCAAGGTTCAAACTATTGATTCAAATAAATATTTCATTAATTTTTTTGAATTTTTTGTGTTTTTTTTTTTTTTTAAAGTTCTAAACCTCTTAAAAAATCATCCGTTATTTAAACATAAACAATTAGATAAAGGAAGTTTTTTCCCAAAAAACATAGAAAACATTGCAAGACGAATTCAAAATTTTCACAACTTAGGTATTAGCGACTAATTAAAAAGCAAATAACCAACCTATATCCATTGATTGAATTGTAAAAGTTTACCTCCTAACTTAACATACATACAAAACAAATCACCAAAAATATTTTAAGGTGGTACTTTGCTTATTTGACATCAACTAAAAAACTAAAAAGTTCAGAAAACACCGTGTGATTGATTCACAACTAATTAACGACTTATTAACAGAAAATATTTGAATCAGAAACCATAATGTATAAGAATTTTTTACGGATTTTTGACAGCAAAAAAAACATAGAAAATATATATAAACTCGCCAACCCATTTTACGATATGTGAAAATTGCTTTGCTAACTTCAAACTCATAGAAAAAAAAAACACTTGAAAATGCATAGAAAACACATTGCGTGACAAAATTTAATTTGTCACTGTTTTAAACGCTCCTCAAAAAAACATAGAAAACATAGAAAAATAAATTTGAAATTGTCAAAAACTTAGTAACAACAAATTACCATGAGAGTTGCTTTGTTAAGTTGATGTGAAGAGAGAAAAGAAGATCAACAAAACAGAAAACATCGCACAATGAATTGAATTTTCCACAACCAGATTGGTACCAGTTCGCGGCAAATTATTAAGTTTTGTAAGTTTTTATCACTTTTCAACAAAAACATAGAAATAAGTACAACAAATTCCGAATTGTCACAACGAATTAACGACGAATTACTGTGAGACTTGCTTTTCTAACTTCATGTCTAGTTAGTAAAGCAACTAACAATGGCAATGACAACATCGCAAGATCAAATTAAATTTGTCACATCTTATTAACGACTTTGTTAGTGACAGATTAGTAAGCCTTAAGCTATTAGATATAAATAGTTTTTCAATATGGATACTTTGGAAACTTGATAACAATAAAGCAAAGCTCAAAAAAAAACATAGAAAACATTGAACAATTAAATTGATATTTTTACAACTAATTAAGGACTTATTTGTCGACCCGTAAAAGCTACTTAACTTGACACCAATCATATAATTATATTTCGATTCAGATTACAATTGATATAACGCTCATTCTTACAAAACTCCTTCAATCGACAAGACTTCATTTATTGTCCTTCAATGGTCCTCATATTTTAATGATCTGACGCCTCGTTGAACCACACAAAGCTTAATGCGGTTGACTTAATTACCTTTATTTGCGTGGGATAATAATAACGGTGGTATATGCAGTTGCAATGCTTAATTCAATTGATAAATAATTACGTGCAGCAAGAGGATTTTGTTGGTTAATGTCTTTTGCTTGTGTCTAGGATATTATATACATTCTCATAGTACATATATGTAGAATGTAGATAGATATAATTTGTGGAAGCAGTGTTGATTTCACTGTATGTCCATTCGGGTTAGCGGTACTCAATCAACAACAGAGATCCATACTTACAATTCGCATATTAATGATATCCCACTTAATATTAATATGTAAATGCTACGTACCTATATAATGTATCTCTAACTGTAACTTAACCTCACATTTCCTGATGCAGATTTATTAGGTGAAGTTAGGTAGGTAGGTATATATACCAATGAAGCCATTTCATATAAATGTGGTTAAGCAGGACAAACGGCAAACTTTCTCAGGGGAATTCAAATGGACGCGACGGACAATGGATTGGCACTTGAAATGTTCATTACTTGATAATTACAGCATATTTTACACTCAGAATTTAATGGCCGTCATATTAGTTGACATTGCTAATTGAACAGATCCCAGAATATGCCATTATGTGTATGTTTGTATGTGTGTATGATAAAATGACTGTGGTCATCAGAGCTCTGCTCGATTAACCAACTCACCAGTATTCATAAATATTTTCATATAGAATTGTTATTGGTCAGTTAATGGCAGAGGAATAATTAAACATAAATAATATCAAAAATATTGGGGAAAATTTGAAATATACCTTGGTTAATGTTGTATTCATATAAATAACCGAAAGTGGAAGTTCATGGTCAGTTGCTTTGGGGAATCATATTTAATGAACAATAAGTAATATAATTGACAGCGATACAGTGATAAACGACTTACATATATATTTAAAAGCATAATTTTTATAAAAAGTAACTTTAGCTGTGTTGTTTTCAATCCAAATTTAGGCCGTGACCTCAACCAACATTAAACTCTCCAAAGAACGGAGACTGAAAAAAGTGTGAATGCACACATTTTCTGCAACCAAATGCAACTCGATACAATATTAAAAACCGAGTTTTAACAAAACACAAAAAGAAGCTACTTTCTATGCACTCTATCCTACCAAGTGTATTAACACCTCTATACAATTTTCAAATAGATACAAAAAGCAGAACACACATTTTAATAAAAAAAAAAGTAACCTCCCCTCAAGCACAAAAATCCAATCTATTTCCCAACAACACCCAAGGAAACTAGTCCTTAACCAAAAAAGCAGAAAAAATCCGCTTCTTCCTAACAAAGTGCAAAACGTTTACCCCAACCTCGGATCTCAATCCACCTGTGAAAAAAGGAAACCGCACTTAACCCAAATACCTATGTATCAGTTGTTGTATATAGTAACCATAGATATATCCGACACCTTAAATCCCTTCGAGCTTAAAGAAGAATAAGAGATTGGGTATAACCCCACCTATCTGAATTCTCAAAGAAAAAATCCTTAACAAGAGAGCAAAAAAAAAAAAAAATAAGGCAAAAACACGAACGAAACATCTCACCTCTAAGAATTAATGGACCACATTCAAAAACGCTCATTTATTCTGATCCTCCTTCATATCTCACGTCAACACTGCTGCTGTTTCAACTGGATGGAGTGTACTACTTCTTCAAGCCCGTGTCGTTACTGCACTATTATGCTTCTTTAACGGTGGTGACTCTATTTTAACGAGTGTAACTGAGCTACTATACAACAAACTGTGTGATATTTTCAGTTTTTTTTTTTTTAAACTTACCGAAACACAGCTTGAGGGAAATAAAATAGTATAGGTAGGTACCGGAAAAAGCATCGGAATATACTGTAAGGACACTCAAGATAAAGGAGCCTCAAGAGTTGTTTTAAAGAATTGCATTCTATTGTTCTCATATAACGTACGTGCGTTCCTCTTCAACCCATAACCATAAAATAACCACACCAAAAATTGGCACAGCAAAAAAAAGGCAGTAAGATGTGTTTATCTCAAAGGATCCAATTTTTCCATTTTTTCTCCAGAGATATTGCACATAAGTACTATTAAGGCAAATTGTGGATGCATTGAACAAAAAATAAACCCGATCTTTCAATCAATCATTAAAATTTATTTTCTATATTTTAATTGTGTACTTGCTACTTCTTCCTTGAGTCCCAGAGTGGCTGGTTTTCCCGCAGTAATAGTATTTTTTTTGTTGTAGGGGGTAAATATGGGGTGAAGATGTTTGAGGGAAAAGTCACCCGGTACTTTTAAAGCTTAAACTATATAAGTTTCTATACCGGTTAAATTTTCTCTATTAGAAAAACTATAATCAAATGAAGGTTTTCTTGAGGTCATATAAGAAAGAACTCATATCAGATGGCGGCTATTACTCTCTACCTAATCCAGGAGGGGCCTTTTTCGTACAAACAATTGACTTAAAGCGTTGCAAAACAGAAACAAAAATTAGAATGTTACGTCGTTAGAAAAATTTTGAAGTCAAAAACCCATTCTTTAATTTGCTTTTTAAATAAAATTATTTTCGTTAATAGTTGTTTTTAAAATTTTCAAAACTAAAATTTTGATTTTTTTCAAAAAAAAATTTTGAAATATTTTCAATTTTTAATTACAATCTTTTATTTATTCTTGGTGTGTCTATTCAAAATTCCTTATAATTTTTAATCAAAGACTTTTTGAGAACATTGAAAATTAACTAAATATAAGTTCCTATTATTCGACACTCAATTTGTTGTCTAATCTCAGTAACCAACTACCATATTAAAAGCAGTAAAGGAGCTATTTTTACTTGCGATATAGGTAGGTAGTATAAAGTAACTTTTAGATTCATGCAAAAAAAAATTGAGTTGATAGAGAACAGCAAAAAAGTGGGTGACACAATTCTGTCTGTTCGTCTACAGCCAAAACGGCCTAATCGATTTTGTTCAAAATTTGTACATAGTGGCTTATGGTGATTATGCCCACATTTTTTTGTATATTTTTCTTAGAACCAAAAATAACTGTAGTTACCTGCCATACATTATCTTACAATTTTACATAATCGTATTTTTCTCAAAAACCGCTCGACAATTTTCTTAACAAAAATTCAATAAATTAATTTTAGTAAAGGCTTTCTTTGGGTGAAAAACAATTTTCAGAAAATGGTTATTTATATGGTTCCTATCAAAAAATCATTTTTTTTTTTTATTTTCGATTTTCTTCAGAATGCTATGACTGATTTCAATATTGTTTTTTACACAGAGGCCTCCAAAAACTATAGAAATTTGTGTTAAATTAAAAAAAAAAAAAAAATTTAAAAATGTTTCAATTTTTTTTTAAATCAAATATTTTCAAAATTAAATAATCGATTTTTATAAAACTCTGCTGTTTTTTAACACTTTCTAAGGTATTTTAGGAAAAAAATTAACTTTTTGAAAAAATAACGATAACAAATGTTGGAATACCGTTAAGGAAAATATTTTTTTCATAAAAACGGCTCCTACGATTTTTATAAAAAAATTTCTGTAGGCTAAAATTAATTTGATCTACTACCATAAAATATAAAAACTTACAAATAACTTTATTAATAGTAGGTACCTCTCACAGAACGTTTTTTTTAATTTTGAATTTTCTGAATATAAGCTTAACAGATTTCGGTTGTTTTTCTTAAACAAAAATCTAATAAGTTTAAAACATATTTAATATCAAAATTAAAAAAAAAAAGTTTTTGAAATTAAAAAAAATTTCAATTTTTTTTTTGAAAATTCTATATTCAAAAAACGGATTGACAATTTTTTTTCAAATAAAATTTTTATATGTACACAAATAAATGCTTAAGATTTGCATACCAAAATTTTATATATAAAAAGTTTTTTTTTAAAAAACCAACGATTTAAAGTTTTTGCTCTCCATACAATCATATTCAATTAAAAATTAAGATGGTGTTCTTTTTTTTCATCTCGAAGTCTCAAAGAAGTTGTGTTTAGCTAGTTTAAATACCGTATTTTATATTTTTAAACATTTTTCTCTCATAATTTCCATGTCTTTACATATGATTTTCTAAAATCCTCACCGTCTTGAACATAAGGGCAAGTACGTTTGACCCTGTCATGCATTTTTTGCAAGATTTTAGATTTTACATTTTTATATCCAACATTTACAAAAACATAAATATATTAGAGAATAATTATATAACATATAATTTTTAAAATAATTGTATTCTTCCTACTTTTCTTTTTTTTAAGTTTTCTTAGATATTATCCTTCTCGCCCTTAAAAAAAATAAATATTAGACGATTAGAAATTTAAATAAAAAAAAAAAGTTCTTTGGGACGTAAAGTCAATAGTCGTTAAATGGTAAATCGTTTTATATTAAGTATAACTCCATACTTAAACACATACTATTTTGTATGTAATTACTTGCATATTTCAAAAGTTTTTAAGTTCCAAGAAACTTGCACATAAGTACAAGTACGTACGATCCAATCGTGCTTTACAAAGATAAGTTTTATCAATATCGTAGGAGCCGTTTTAGAGAATTAAGATTTCTCTTAACGGTTTCCGATTTCGTTGCTTAAAAGTAATTCTTATAATAGTAGAAATCTCTTAAGCACCAAGCTTAAACACTATCAAAATATTAAATTTCCAAAAACAATATATTTTTTTAAATTCAAACATTTTTGAAGGTGAGGTACATAATATTTTAAATCAGTTTTACTGTTTTCAAGCATATCGTTAACTTTTTTTTGAAAAATGGTTATTGATAGATTTTTATATCAATAACCATTTTCCGCAAAAAGATTTTCTTACCCAATGGTACAGCCTTTATATTTAATTCCGGTTAGGAAACCGAATCCCGCTTTTGGGGGGGGACTTTGTTATGACTGAAATAAATGTTGTTCATACTTATCATAAAACTTAGCTTAGGAGTCATTTTTATAATCTGTAGTTAGATCAGAAAATCGAAAATCTTGCGCTTTTTAAGGAGTCTCACGTTTTTTTTATATTATGTAATTTATTTTTGAGATGCTATAGATGAAATTTAGCTTACTTAAGGAGTCATTTTTGTAATCCTGTTGCTTAAGCCATTTTCAAAAAGAGTGGAAAAGGAGTATTCCAAACGTCCAATCGAAAACGACATAGATAACTTGCTCACTGTCCATTTTGTATGCCATTTGATCTACATTCATAGAACTATGGGCGTTCTCAGGATCTAAGCTAGGGGGGTGCTTAGTGTATATGTGTTAAAATTGGTCCTTTCGTATGACTCAGTATAAGACATTTCTTTGGTTTGCCCACGTCAAGGGTTAACAATCGCACAAAGTAAGTCGCTTTGTTCAGCTATTTCTTTCGTCAATGTTTTTTTTTTTTTATTTCTTTTGACTGAATACTAATTACGATATGCTGTATATTGTGAAAAAGGTAAGTTTCAACTGGTTTGAGTAGTTTATTTAGAAAAACTAATCGCAAACAGCTGGGAAATCGATCTTTTTTTGCATGTTTTCAGCATTATGGTAAAAAAATATTTCATGACATTTTAAGAAGAAATTTTGTATACGATTTTCTAAGTAAAAGGTTACAAAAGTAAAAAAAAAAACAGTATAAGCATTTTGACTACATATTGACTCAAATTTAAATTGTTTTCCGGGATATTTTTTCAAAACTGAAAACACCCGCGGGGTCTTAAATTTCAATTTTTGAAAAATGTCCAAAAATAAAAATTACTTGTTTCTAAACTCTTAACCAGATCCACTTTGAATACCATATCCATTTGGAAAAAAAAACCCGACACCCCTAATTCATATCCTTTTTAGTCAAAGGGTGCGAGCTCCACTTTAATATAATTTCATTATTCTGAACTTGAAAAAAAGTTGTGGAACCACCAAAAGCATGTTGGAAAAATGTTGGATTTAAGAAAAAATAATTTTTTTGGGATGCTATTTTGGAAAATCTAGGTACTTTCTTTTTTGATTCAAGTCACAAAATATATAACCAATGCAAGAATGATGCAGTCAACGAGAATAATTGTTATAGATATTTGTTTCCATTTTGATCATGATTGGGTACCTACACAGTGTCAAAATATTAAGGTGGCGCTTATATTTAATTTTTGTTTTTAATTTCTTCCACCCTCTCTTAAAAATTAGTCAGGGTAAATACAAAAAATTTCTGTAAAATTTTATTAAAATCAGTGAATCTTAACAAAGGCAAGGTCTTGAAACCAATACAATATATCGCCCCCAGATTGCAAGAACTTGTTAATTCAATTTTCTATTTTTATAATATATCGGCAAAAACTGTATTATTTTCGTAAAGTTTGGAAGTCTTTTGGTTCTATCTTTTTCTACCATAGACAAATATAGGATATTTAGGCAGTTTCAGGAACCTACAAATTAAACTTTCCATCGTTCTCCAGTAGCTAGGCTTCAATAAAGGCTTCTATCTTCAAAATTTATGAAATTGAGTTTCCTAGTTCTTGCAATCAGGTGACGATATGTACATGGAGTTTTCTCAGTCTTTTACTAAAATTTCGTTAAAATCGTTGAAGTGGATGAAATTTTTTTAAATTTGGTGCAAAGGTTAAGTTCCATAAGAAGTATACAAAGTATTGTATAAAATACGATATTTTTATTAGCTAAAAAAATTTCGTTGAGAGTTTGAGATGAAAAATAAGAACGCCATCTATTGAATATTTTTATAACAAACATTTATTTATATATAAAATTCTTAAAATATTTTTAAGGAAAACTTTTGGGTATGCAAATCTTAAGTATTTATGCATGTCCATATAAAAATTAAATTTGAAAAAAATTTGTCAATCCGTTTGAATTTGAAACTTTTTTTAAAATTTCAAAAAATTTTTTTTTGAAAATTTTGATATGCAATATTTTTAATTTTATTCGAAACTTATATACAGAAAAAATTATCAAAATCTGTCTAGCCGATATTCAGAAAATTAAAGTAAACGTTCAATGGGAGGTACCATTAATATTTGCTATAAGCTAATTCCATGAAAAAGTGGACATGACGATAAAAAAACAGAAAGTTTATCTCGTCCCCTGTCTGTTGTTCGCTAATTTTAAAATTAGAATTGCAAAATATCCTACAAGAAACAAACATTTGGCTGAAAATAATATGAAATTATGAAAGGCATAACCCTTAATTTTTAAATTGAAAACGTGAAATAACGTGAGTTACTGACTTTTTGTAACGTGAGCTACCATGTATTTTATTACAATTGTATAAAATATTTTTTATTAAAGTAAAGTTTGTGTTCAGTTTTAAATAGCCTGACATATTTTTATATCGATATCTATTTATGCATCTATCTATTCTTATATTTAATTAAACACTCTAGTTAAGCTTTATTGGTTTGTTCAATTTTTAAAAAGCTACTGCCACAAAACCCTTGTCCGAAATGGGTTACTTGAGTTACCAACATGTTTTTGCATTTTTTAATAAGAAAGAATTTTTTTCACCAAAGTTTGTATTTTTTCCTAGTAGTCGAAGTCATTACCATGTTAAAGGTTTATAATTTCTTTCATTTATCTTTAAATAAGTAGGAAAATAATTTTAATAAAGAAACTCATAAAACTTTCCCAAAATTTGTTTCTTAAAATACTTTGGATAGTGTTAAAAAACCTTTAGAAATCGATTATGTAATTCTTAAAATATTTGATTTTCAAAAAAAAAAATTGAAACATTTTTTAAAAACCCAAAGTATTTTTTTTTTTTAATTTAAGTACACAAAAATATTTATAGTTTTTGGAGGTCTCTGTATAAAAAACAATACTAAAATCAGTCATACCGTTCTGAAGAAAATCGAATATAAAAAAAAATGGTTCCTTCGGGAGGTACCATTAATAACCGTTTTTTGACAAATTGTTTTCCATCCAAAGGAAGCCTCTACTAAAAGTAATTTATTGAATTTTGTTTTTAAATGTTGTCGAGCCGTTTTGCGAAAAATATGATTGTGCAAAATTTTCAAAAAAAATTGTATGGCAGGTACCGTTATTTTTGGTTCTAAAAAATGCAAAAACCTGTGGGGATAATCCCTAAAAATTACTGTGTACCAAGTTGGAAGAAAATCGATCGGGGCGTTTAGACTGTAGACGATCAGACACACAGACAGATAGGCAAACAGATAAAATTTTGCCACCAACTTTTTTGGTGTTCTCTATCATCGTAATGTCATGTTTAATTGTTAAATTCAATTTTTTTCTGCACGAATGCAAAACTTGCCTTTTACTACCTACATACAATATCGCAAGTAAAACAAAGGTGATATAAATTTAAAAATATAACGAAACAAAGTTGTAAACTCATTTTAACTCTATTCTTACCATAACAGCAAAGATTTTTGCAACTAATTGTAAATTTTATTTTCCAAAGTTCTAGTAAACCCACCTTATTTTATATCTACTTGAATTCATATAAACACTTAACTTGATTTCTAAAACAAATCGAAATAAAAATACAACAACAACAAAATAACCCCAAACTGCTATAAAAAATAAATAAATTTTAATTCCAAAATATTTCAATGTATTATTCATTTAATATCAATTTTTCATGTTCATTGAATTAAATTCTTTTGAAATAAAAAAAGAACTAATAAAAAAGTAGAAGCCGTTAAACCCAGACAACCAGAAATATACCATTATCTCCTAAAAATTTCATTTTACGTCAAAATTAAAAGCAAAATGAAAAAAAAAAAATATTTTATAGGAAATCAATAAAACTAATAAAAAAAGGCAGCAATGCTCTTAATCTTTTAGTGGTTCTCTTAAGAAAAAATATATTCCTGTTTTAAAATCTCAATACAATCAAGGGCACCAGTTGGGTCGTAGGCACGTGTTCTCCAGGTAGGTTTCTTATTAGATATTATTAACTATTATTGAGAATAAAAACTAACAAAACCTAAAAATTAAAGAGAGTCATTTGAAACATTATAGTTTCTTGTTTACTTTGGGCTTTTGTCTCCATAACCTCTGTCAATTTTTGTATGATCTTTGACAATAATTTTTGCTGCACTTAAGTTCACAAAATTGTGCAGAAATCTCCATAAACTCAAAGAAAAGGAAGGAGCTTTAAATTTAAAATAATTTTTAAAAAATAAATTTAAAAAAATATATACTTAAGTACTTTAAACAAAAATTTGCATTTTTAAAAATGTCATGTTTAAGCACATCAAGTTTTGTAATAGTCTACATAATCTCAATATGTACTGTACATATGTATGTATATTTTGTTTTCCTTTTTAAATAGGCATTACTGTAGCTTTTCCTTCATCTCTTATTTAAACAAGAAGAAATTGCAAAGGGAACGAAAGGAATTTCTTTAAAAAAAATAGAACATCATAAAACCATAAACAGCAGCCACACAGATCTTTCTATATCTTTAAATGTTAATTCAAACACGAACTTGGAAACATCCTTTACATTTTTTCCCAAGTTCTATATAATATGTCGAGTCGTAGACATTACCCCGCGGATGCCTCATTAAATATTTCATAAATTGTTTGCTTTGGTTGAAAAAACTCACATTTTCCCATTTTCGTATTTTGCTAACGACTTCAAAGAGCTACATGTATAGCTAGGGCGGTTGGAAAAAAGTCAATACTGATTTGAGACATGTCAAAAAACTCAAAAGACCTTTCAACATTCATAAAAATAGGTATTCGTAATATGTACACATACCTATATATGTAGAAGGTACCATAAACATTTATGTAGGTTCACTTATATACCCTCTGTATGAGAACATTTAATAGATAAAGTCTAAGGACGAAAAAATAAAATCATTAAAGCAACTTTACCAACAATGAAAATTACTGTCGCACACCCTTGAATTGCTTAAAAATTTCTTCCGCAAACAACGCCAACGCCAACGCAACGGTAAAGTTATAGAGATTGTCTTAAATTTTCAAATCCCGCCTTTCATGGCGGAGAGCAACAAATAAAATAAATCACGACTCGACTTCCTATATTTTTGGATAAATAAAGGAGCGAATGTGATGGTCTCTCTTGTTTTCCACCCTTTTCACCACTCAATCTTGAGTGGAGATCTTGACAAAGGCAAAAGCTTGACGCCCGGCAGCGAAGGGTTGAGTTGGAATAAAAACAACCTACATAGATGAAAAATGTCCACACTTTGATTTAATTGCCATTAAAATTTTACGACCTGGAAATGGCAATCTTTTGGTAAGTTCGTGCGGGAAGGTTTGTTTTTTTTTTTTTTTGCTGTTTAATTTTTTCGTTCATCCTTTTGCAATCTCTTGTCAAGGAGGAAAGGATACCTACAAATTTTTCGAGGATATAAGAAATAGTTGAAGAAGCTCGAAGTTGAAAGACTTTAAGACGACATTTTGTCTGAAAAGTTTGTTGTGATTCGCTTTCACTATTTTGATCAGACCGTTGCCGATTTGGGGCGCCAATTGTTTTATTTTGACTAAGAAGTTGTGTATGTGTGCTTTTTATCAAATAAAAGAAGGTATTTTGTATCGAAATGAAAACAAAAAAATGTTTGTGGTTCTTAGGAAATTTTTGTATAAGACGTTAATGATGGGAAATCTTAATTGGTTCTGCCACATGGCCAGGAGTTGAAACTCACATGACCATATAGAAATCTCGGAAATTCTGGATTGGGCTGTTGTGCAAAGAACTAAGACATTTTCACAGTGGAAAGAATTTGTAGGTTATGGTCGTTAGTTTTAGTTGGGTATTTAAGACTTAAGTGAAATAAATGAATCAAGAGGATGGGTGTTTTATTAGAAGACAATTAAAAGAACTACTTTGTTTGGAAACAATTTTAGCTAGAAATGAAAATGAAACTTTGTGAGATGACATTTTATGTATATTTATGACGTATGATAGGTCTAAAATGATATTAAAAGTTGTATTCAGAAACTTTTTCAAACTTAAGGGATACGACTTACCCTAAATAGATATAATGAAAAATTTTGAATGTTGTCTAAAAGAGCTGTCTACAACATTGAGACAACGAAATCGCTTATCTTATCCTTGACGTTGAATTGACTCAACCATCCATGAAAAAGAGATAGTGAGTGTTAGAGTAGATGGAAATAATAATGTGTAATATCTTACTTCTGTTACGAGTAAAAAATAGTTTTCTCCATACCATCTCTTTGGGGTGTTTATTTTTTGTGCGTTCGTGGATTCCTTCCAGGTTCTTATCGAGCTTAAGCAGATGGACAGGTCGGTTTACATTTCCAAAGCTACCACCTAAAAACAGAAACGTTTTTTTCCGAGAAGTGAAAAACCCTCCAAGAGTATGCTTGTCATGAACAAGTGCATCTCATCAAGCTGTTCGGGCTCGTCAACAAAATTTTAGATCCTCTCCATTCCTGCCAACGACACGTTTTATCGATGTTTAAAATTGATTGCAAATAAAAAAAATTAGGTACTTAAATATCAAAACTAAAAATCTACTTTTTAAAAAGCGGATTTTAAACATATGTTAGCTTATTCATTTCTTTATATGGAAAAAATAGTGCCAGACCTAGTTTGATGTTCAAAAGTGCTCGCAAAAATACCCTATGTTAGCAGGAAATGGATTAATGAATGTGATTAAAGATTACACGAGAAAAAATCTTAACAGAGAGACAGCTATGATAATCCAGAACATTGTGGTCAATTTAACAGCTTATCAGCTTTTGTCATCAGTCATCGAAAGTGATATCTCAGATCATTATGCGGTTTTTTATGGAACTCTAACCTAAGTGCCGTGAAAAATAATAAATGTGAAATGTTTTGTATTCAAAATAGGGTGGTAGATGAATTTATAATCGCAGTTAACTGGCAAACGCTATTAGATTTAAATGTTGTGGAGGAGTAGTAACTTTTTGACAACGATGCAAGATATCTACTCTAATTCTAAATTGATAAATAAAATAAATTTCGTGGCACAACAGCTCGTGGAGAACCAAGGCCTAGCGACTTACAACTCTCAACCATTCTTGGTGCGTATTTTTAGCAGGAATGGAGGGGACCTACAATTTTTTGCCGAGTCCGAACGGCTAGATGAGAAAGTACTTATTCATGACATGTGAACTCTTGGAGGATTTGTCAGTTCCTCGCAAGAGGCAGTACCTCGGAAAAAAAAACATTTCTGTTTTTAGGTGGCAGTGGCTGGGAATCGAACTCAGACCTTTGGCGTGACAGTCCTACGCACTAACTATCATGCCACGAGGTACTACCTACTCAAATTCTACTGTGAATAAAAATCAGCGAATAATTTTAGACGAAATCCTTGGATTTCCGATGACATACGTGAAGAATGCAAGATCAGGGATCGACTCAACAAAAGATGGAGAAATAATTGACTAAATAAGACCTTTGAAGTCGAATACAAGCGGTTCCGGAACAAAATCAACAATAAAATTTTCGGATAAAAGTCTTACTATCACAAAGAGAAGTTCATCCAATTACGATCACATCCTAGTTAGACATGGAACCTTATAAATAAGATTATGGAAAGGAAAAAGTCGATGAAGTCATCACCAAAAATCTCCCTTTGAAGAAATCTCGTCGTCGTTGTCCAATAAATATGCTGAACAATTTTCGGAATAAATTATTCAGAAAGTACCTACTAAATTGTCGCGAAATTATGTCATCGCATGCACACTGCTACCCATCTCAATATTCGTGGAAGAAACGTTGGAACGTTTTTCTCAAAATCTATGACTCTTATGAAAAAAAGTCTTATAATTTTTTGTATCCAGAATTTCATGAGTTTTAATATAAACTTACTAGTTTTTTGAAAAAAAAAATGTATTTGTTGAGATACTCACAACAAAAAAAATTAAAAGTGTTACTTTGATACGCTATAACTTCAAGATTAATAAGCCCACAGAGTTCGTTAATAGCTCTTTTTTTTTTAGATAATTTTACTGTCTAAATGTTATTTTTTCACGATTTTGTTATAAAAGAAAATTTTATCGAGTTTTTGAACAAAAACCAAATCACTTTCTTTTTCAAGATTCAAAATTTGGTTTTATAAAGAGGAGATGTAGCCAAACTCAAATCGTACAACAACTTTTGTCCATCGGTTAATGAAATTTTAGTAATTTTTTTGACAAAATTTACTCCAACGTGAAGTTCTCAGAATGTATTGCTTTAATGAAAAAAGTATGTTAATCTTATTTGTGTAGAATTGTATAGAAGCTACAATTTGTATTTTAACATTTTTCTTTTTAAAACTTATAATTTTCGAGAAATTAAGAAAAAACGAAATATAACACCCCCCCCCCCCCCCCCCCCCCCCAAAAAAAATTAAGCCCCTGTCCAATTTGATGGAACTTTTCAGAAAATACTTAAGACGTCAAAACAAATCTCTCTACCAAAATTCAGCTTTCTTGGGATTTATTCGAAATGAAAGTCTAAGTAATTTTCGTGGGCTATATACCTTTTAACCAATTATTGCATTTTTTTTATGTGACGTTCTTTGAAATGGATATGACATTCAAATTTTAGAAAACTAAACTATCTTGAATCTATTTCAGTGACTCCTTTTATAGGTAGTAAAATTATTTGCTTAAGCCTAGTACGCAGATCGAGCTAAGATTTCGCTCCCTTACGAAATTCTCTCCGAGCTAAAATTCAGTCAAGCATTTTAGCCGAGAGGTACGCAGCTCCAGCTAAAAAATCAAATTTTTGTTTCTTACTGTACGAGACCTATCTGTCAAAATTAAGCGCGTGAAATAATTGTGTGGCACATTAATTCTTGAGCTAAATTGTGGCATGTTTTTATATTTGTGAGATTTATGAGAGCTTTAAATTGTGAAAATTTAAATTGAGAACGAGAAATGTGCAAAGACAAACGATTTATTAATGCCAAAGGGAAAAATCTATTTTATTTGGTTACATTCTCTTAAAAACTTGAAAAGAAAAATTCTTTGAATTTGCTGATTATGATTTCTTTTCAGAGAACAGCTGTTTTTTTTAAAGTAATCTCCACTAAAATCTTGTGTCAAAATTTAGCTAGGAGCTTAGCTGGTGTTTGGAGAGAAAAGTGGGAGTGAAATTTTAGCTCGATCTGCGTACTAGGCTTTAGTTTAAAAAAAAAGATCCGACATTTTTTTGCAAACCATTCTGATCTTCTTACTTGCCATATACTTAGGTTTTTTTAGAACCAAAATAACGGTACTTGTCCTACAACCGTAAATGAAAAGCTTATTTATCTAAAAAACGGCTGTTATTATTTTGATTTCAGAAAATCAGTGTATTATTTATTGTAAGTATGGTGTACTTCGCTCCCACTTTTCTCTCCAAACACCAGCTAAGCTCCTAGCTAAATTTAAACATAAGCCTTTTGTGGAGATTACATTACAAAAAACAGCTGTTTGCTAAAAAGAAATTATATTCAGCAAATTCCAAAGAATTTTATTTCAATGTTTCAAGTGAATGTAACCAAATAAAATAGATTTTTCCTGGCATTAATAATTTCTCGTTCTCAATTTTCACTGCACAATATAAAGCTGACATAAATCTCACAAATAAAAAACCTGCCACAATTTAGGTCAATAATTAATGTACCTAACAATTATTTCACGCGCTAAATTCTGACAGATGGCAGCGTACAGTAAGAAACGAAAATTTTATTTTTTAGCTGGAGCTGCGTACCTCTTGGCTTAAATGCTAGGGTTAATTTAAGCTTGGCTAAATTTTGGAGAGATTTTTGTATGGAAGCGGAATTTAAGCTTAAGACAAAAATTTACCGAAAAACGTTGTTAATGGTACCAATTTTCGATTTTCTCATTAACGGCTCAAACGATTTCAGTCAAAATTTGTAAGCTCTTTTAAAATGATAATAATATTGCATATTAAAATTTTGAAAAATATAAATTTTGGATTAAATTTTTTTTTTTTTGAAAATTCAATATTTCAAATGAATTTTTTTGAACCTAGGCTTTAAATTAATAATTTTTAAGATAACCGCTACAACGATTTAAAATATTTTTTGTACATATTCATACGGCATACACTTGTTTTTGAGCTCTTACAATTCAAAGAACGCTTTAAATGATTTGTCTTTATTTTTATATTTTTTTTAATATGTAATTAGTTTCATATTTTAAAAGTTCTTAATTCCAAGCAACTTGAACATAGGAGGAAGTACACCGAAAAAAAAAAGTGTAAAAAACCACCGTAAAATTGACAGTTTTCGCTTACAATTTCCAGCTGATGTTGTGTCATATCACTTTTCACATTATTGTCATATCAAATTTGATTTTGCGAATGTAGTTTTAACATTTTATTCTTGCGAAATTTACATTAAATTTTTAGTTCAAAACTGTTAATATGATATGAATTTAAGGTAACCTTGACATGAACAACGTTAGATTTACATTGGATTTTTAGTTCAAAAATGTAGAAATGATATGATTTTAATGTAGATTTGACGTTGAACTAAAAATAAAACTGTAAAAATTATGGGATTTCAATGCTAGTTTTACATGAAACAACATCAAAAAATGATAATGAAAATGTAACTTTTACGTTATTTCATGTCATATTTACATTAAATTTTTACATTAAAACTGTAGAAATGATATGAATTCAATGTAATTTTGACATGAAGAAAATGTTATTTTTACGTTGTTTCATGTCAAATTTACATTGAATTTTTACATTAAAACTGTAGAAATGATATGAATTCAACGTAATTTTGACATGAAGAAAATGTTATTCCTACGTTGTTTCATGTCAAATTTACATTGAATTTTTACATTAAAACTGTAGAAATGATATGAATTAAATGTAATTTTGACATGAAGAAAATGTTATTCCTACGTTGTTTCATGTCAAATTTACATTGAATTTTTACATTAAAACTGTAGAAATGATATGAATTCAACGTAATTTTGACGTGAAGAAAATGTTATTTTTACGTTGTTTCATGTCAAATTTACATTGAATTTTTACATTAAAACTGTAGAAATGATATGAATTCAATGTAATTTTGACATGAAGAAAATGTTATTCCTACTTTGCTTCATGTCAAATTTATATTAAATTTCCCTAGATTTTCTACATTTAAAACGTCAAAATAGCATGAATCTTACCGTCATTCAAACGTTGCAATTCGAGCTTACAATTTTAAAGATAAGGAAAAGACAAACATACACATACTTATGTATATTTGACTGGTCCTATACTCTTTTAAAAAAATGTTAGCTTAATAACAACGTAAAAACCAATTCACTTTAATGCAAATTTTACTTTTTCAATGAAAGAAAATAAAGGAAAAAATTGGATATGGAACATTTTTAAAATAATATAAATAAACTTTAAACTTGTTTCAATTATCTAAATTTTGAATATTTTTCTAATCTCTTCAATAAAGACATATAAATGAAAGAAGAATCAGTGTTAACTTACTTTGATTGATACTTTTGTTCGTCAACGACTCAAAAAGAATCCCGAAGTATTAGTCCCTTTTGTCCACTTAAACAAAATCCTGAAGTATTGGTATATATCCAGTTAGAGTAACATGAATAAACTCTCAAATCCATAACCAATGTTAAGTTTATACATATTAAGAACAATACTTAGATAGCTTAGTTATTTTCGTAATCTTATTTTTCATTTCTTTTAAATAAAAAGGATTTGTTAACTTTTTTTAAAGACTTTATTAAACAGGTTTTTTCAATAGGAATAATTAACATGAATTGTGTATGTAACTTAAATTGACATTATATCTTTTATCTCAATAGAATTACAATAGTTAAGATTCGATGGCAGATTAATCTTATTGATGCATGATGACTTAATAAGATACTTAATTAACTATACAGACAGTATTTTTTAATGGCTTGTAAAAATTTGATCAAAGAATTATAATTATCAAGTTATAATGATGATTAACTTTACTCAACAAGTTGTAGCAAAATTATCTACTAACTGCCTAACTGGGTCATAACCAACGCACAGCTTAAACATAGTAGAGCAGATGAGTAGCTATAGTATATTTTTAATTTAACGTTTTTTAAATTTGCAGAATTCAAGGATGCATCCTTAGGATAGCTTAGATTTAAAACTTGAAGAATTTTGAAAAAATTGTCAATATTTAAGAGAAAAGAATTGATCTTTTTAAGATAATGTTTCTAAGTTTTATGGGCTATTTTAAATATAGCTAAATTCATATTTCTAAGTAAGCAGTTATTTCCGAATTTACCTACATAAAAATTGAAAGAAACGTTGGTTTAAAATAGAAAAAAAAGTAAATTTGAGAGTCAGAATTTTAGTTGCCAAATTGTTTGAGAAATCTATCTATTGAGTTGAAAAATTTTTAATAAAATTTTTATAACCATAATTTTCCAAATCAAAAAAATAAGAACGCTCGAATTTAGATACATTTGGTAGACCAGTTTGATGATCGTTAAGGAAATTTGTGGATTTTAATGATGCTTTCATGCTTAGTGTAAAAGTGATATTTTTTCTTGAAGATATATTTCTTGCATATGTTTTAGCTTCTCTATGTTTAGATTCATATCTATAACTCCATAAATATTTCAATGGGCCAGAATGTCTGATTACCCTGACGTAATGAACTAAAAAGTGAAATTTTGGTTTTAGTTGTTTCTGAAAAAGTCGTATATAGGATTCATTGTGAAGTTTAACTAGGGACTCAATTTTTCCAAGCTGGTTTTCATCAAATTGACTTATTAATGAGAGATCAACTAGTTGTAATAAAGTGTAAAAAATTTCCACACCTCATTTTCGGAATGAATAAGATCACCAATAATTAAAGGAAGAAAATGGACAAAACACATCATATCTAAAGGTGGGGATAAATTGCCTATTTCTGTTTCTTCGTAATTAAACATTTGTTTTCTATAGTTAAATATTTCAATAGAGAAAAATTTTTTGGATTTGAAATGTATCAATACTTCACATAAATCATATATACAGACTCCTTCGAATAAATCATGAACAATATCAACAACATAATTGTTAGTAGCATGAAAGGAAGGCAAATCGTTAAACAAACAGTAACTCTTTATACCAGTGAGCTTTACGTCATTTGTTACTAATGCAGCGTTGTAATTATTTATATTCCTCAAAGATTCAGAGTGCTCTACAGCGTCTTCAAACATTTCACATTTTTGGCGTTTGCAAAATCGACAAAAAAAGCTAGAATTAAATGAAGTTGTGAAACCTAGTACATCATTTAATCCCAAATTATCTCCAAGAATATCCCATAGTACAAAATGAATTTTATGAGACCCAGATTCTGTGTTGACTATTATTCCATTCTCTTCAATTTGTTTTAGTTGAGTTATGAGAGGACGAAAAAATGGGTCATTTCCATATATTTTTTGGTCTTTGGTTTTAAAATAGGTAGCTACGAATATATAATTCAAATTAGACAAAAGATATTGAGGTAAGGAAGGAAAACTGTAGTAAACGCCACAAACAGAATCAACATTGGCGTGACTACCTAAAGGATTATTTATTTCAAAGCCATCAAGATATATGAAAAATGGCATGATAATTTTACCTGTATAAACTTGAACCAAATTTTTGAAGGAAGATGAATTAAAAAAATGGTTTAAAGTTTTTGCGTTGATTTTTTTTTGTCATATTCGCCATATTGGCATCTCAAAAAATTTACGGAATTGGAACTCAATGGGCATAATGCAACCTTGAACATTACTAGGTCCTAAAGTCGGTTCAAAATTTAAAATAATTTCAGAAATTTCATTATCAACGTTAAAAAACATAGGCTTAGCGAATTGATTTGAACTAAGCAAACTTTGAAATAATTTATATTCCGATTTTATTTGCTCGAAAGGGTTTGCGCAAATATTCAAAAAGCTTAAAAACTCTTCTTTCTCGGAATCAGAAATATAGCTTAAGACTCTTTGTTTTATTGTTTCTGTCATACCCGATGTTATAGAAGAAACTCCTTGTTGAATATCTAAAACATCCTTTCGGGTTATATTATTCTTTTTATGCAATTTCATGGAAAATTCCTTGCTTGTTTTGGACATTAAGTTTTTAGATTCTAAAAAGGTTATTTGTTTAGGGATTGAAACTTGATTTTCTGGTAAAATTGGTACAATGTATGAAAGCAAATCATCATTATTTATGTGCTCTAAATTTTTATTTTCTGAATTTGGTTCCTTGTCAACAATAACATTGGGGGAAATTTTCTTTAAATGATTTTTAGTGTGCCTTTGAAATGAGCTTATGTTTGAGAAATATTGGTTACAATCTGATAGAATACATTTAAATTCGCTATAAGAGTCTAAGCCATGGATAAGTCTGAAATGTTTGCAAAGTACAGACACTTCTTGGAAGCAAGCGTTACAAACAAAACAATTTATAGCCATTCTGGATTTTATTTTCATAAATTTTGGATACTTTTTTTTTGACTGTAAGGCTAGCTCAAAAATACTTCCTCAGAATAATTGATCGAAAGTTAGAAGAATTTAAAAGAAAAAACGGACTGTTAGATTCAAAATAAATTAATTTCAATAAAGATATTTTTTTAATGATTTTATTTTCTGTGATCGTGGAAAGATTTGAAAAGAAAGGATTTTTTCAGTTAGCTTTACATACAAAAAAGGATTTTTACATTTTATTTTTGTATATTATTGATAAATTCGGCTAGTGCCAGACTCTTTTCATCAAAAATTGTTTTTATTTGGAAAATATATTTTTGAATAAATAGCCAACTCAGTGAGGCTTCTTTAGGATATTTGAGATTGAAAATTTGAAATATCTTGAAACAAATGACAAGCGCAACTACAAAAGAATTAAACTTTAAAATACTGTTGCCGAAACTTACATAAAACTCCTTCAGTGTCGTGAGTTCGGTGCCTACTACATATATAAATGGTTGGATGGTGCTTTTATTGAGAACTGATGTTGTCATTTGGGTTTCCTTTGCAAGCTCCAGGTCGTTTATGGTGCGTAAATGGATTAAGATGCTGTTTATAGCATCTTTAATGGTGGTTTTCTGCACAGTGTTTATTCCTTCCTTCTTCGAGACGAACCTTGCAGTTGGTTTTAAAACTGTATTTAACAGCATCATCAATTTACAGTCTCTGGAATCTTAAAAAAATGTGTGGTTCAATAAAATATGTAAAGTTTTCGGATCATATTTTACTTAAATAAAAGTTATATTTAAGTGCGCTATAGTTCGAATATTTGTTACAATTCTTTTTATTGGCGCACTCAATAATAGCACTTATTTAAATAAAAAGTTTAAAAACATTGTAATTATTTTTATACAATTTTTATTGTTTACTTACTTTTATTGATATTTTCGTCTTTTAAAGTTAAAGATTCGAACAAACTTCTGAATCTTTTGTCTTTAATATTTGTATCATAATAAAGGTAAAGACTTTTATTCAACTCTTCCCATTTATTAGTCAGTTCATACAACTTATCAGGATACAAAACCCCAAAGTCGTAGTTTATCTGTTATAAAAATATTAAGATGAGATAAGATTAGACGAAATTTAAAAAGTTTAATGTATTTTTTAAGATATATATACATATATGTGAAGCTGTGAGTGCAAAAGTGGTGTAATTAAAAAGAACAACTTCATTACTCAAAAATTGATGGTTATTAACTAAGTATAGTATTGTAAGCAAAATCTCTTGTTATTTACTTATTTTTTATTTTTGTGAACAAATCAATTGTTTCAATAACTTACTTTTGTTTAAAATCAAAAAGAATAATTTTTCTTATTTTTGTACAGTTTTATATTAATAGACAGAGGTTGTGAGATGAAACCGATCATGGCAAAAGAGAAACAGTACATTGAATGAATGATGGAATTTATTAATTCATTTTAAAGCACAAAGTCAATATTATTTTCACATTATTAGTATCCCAAATACATTGGGCTATGGCAAAAATAATGTTTTGTGTTCGTGTGTACCTGTAGACATTAAAAATATACCAACAACAATGATTCATGTTAAAATTACATTCTTTTTGAGCGTCTATAGTTTAATATATTTTTCATGAAAACGAAATTTTCAATTACATTTATCTCTAAACAGGAAATTTTTATTTATGACGATGTTCTTTTTAATGGCCGATATTATAAACTACAAAACACGAGAAAGAAAATATTTTCTGTTATTTATCAAAGGTTCTTCTATCGAGAAAATTATTTTCTTACTAGATTTCACAATCGGCCGAAGTTTCAAATAAGAAAGTATTTATTTTGCCAATAATATTACTATTGCCCCAAAAACAAGAAGAAAAAAAATGTCAAGTAACCTAGGCCTATTCTAAAAAATGCAGCAAGGTGGATCGTTTTCAAAGCAAGGTTTTTTTCTTTATTATCTAGGAAGTAAAAAGGTACTTTTTTTTTTAAATTTTAAATTCGCTTTTGAGAATAAGAAAATACAAATCCACCATCGATATAAATCCGCTTTGCTATCTAGAATAGGGCGATCGCAAATGGTTTTGGGCCCTAGGCAGAATATTTAAGTATAATTAACAATAAAATTTACTTACCTGAGAGGGCGTCAAATGCATTTCCTAAGCCGAAATCAATTAGCAAATCTTCGAGTTTACTTTTGTCAAGTACATCATCTTCGACTAAATTTTGACCATTATTTATAACGAGATGAGTTGACGATTGATCTTGAGAACTAGGAAGCAATGCCATTCCGGGCTCCGAAAAACTGGGGCAATCATTTTGGAGGAGTTTATTTAGATCCTCCTGTGAAACATAAATTATTTCATCGGGATCCATTTTAGCAATGGTGTAAAGAACACTTACAAGGAATACGAAACGAACAATGAGCACCGGTTTTTACTTTACCTTTAATATTTGAAATATTTTAAATGTTTTTCTAATTTTCTAATTTTTTTTTTTAAACACAATAAAAGATGAAGTCACGAGACGAACCGATCACAGCAAAAGAAAAACACTGAATGAGGGATGGAATTTATGAATTCATTTAAAAGCACAAAGACAATGTTATTTTAACATTATTAGTATCCGAAATACGTTGGGCTATGTTGAACATACATTTTTGTGTATGTGTTTATACAATGGAAATGTCCCAACGACGATGATTCATGTTTAAATTACATTTTTTCTGAGCGTCTGTATATACTTCTCACATTAAAAATATCCCCAGCACATTGATTAATGTAAAAATGACATTTTGGTGTGCTTGTGCATACACAATGAGGATTTGCAAAAGTACGAGTATTTGTGACTCTTAGTCTTCTGATATTTGGCGGCAAGGAAAATTTCATGTTCTTTTCACATTAAAAAATATACCAAACACATTGGTTCATTAAAATTTGCATTTGTCACAGCGTTGCCATTATCTATTATTTCAGTATGTTAGATTTTAGGATGCTTTAATCTTTGGAAGCTCTATGCACAGGATAAATTCAAATTTCTTCTCAAACCTTAAAATAAATGCTTAAAAATGAAAAACGAGAAAATAAATAATTGTTAAACTATACCTAAATACAAACAAAAATACACACAGAAGCCATAATATATCCAATTTTTGAGTTTGAAGGAAAATAAAGCATTTTTTTTTTTTATTAAAATTTCTCTCCTGTAAAACTTTTCTCTTTTTTGTTTTTCTGTTGTTATTTTTCATACGATTTTGTTAATTATATCAATTTGTATTGATTAATGAACAACTTTAATACAATCATACTAAAAACAAAAAAAGAGACAAGCACACCAAACAACGAAGAATAAAGCTCTAAAACACCATTAAGTTTCTTGCGAATAATTTTTAATTTATTAATTGTGTACAAAGTTTTTTTTTTAGATTTTAATAATAAAACTTTTAAAATTATCAAATTTAGGCATTTTTATTTCATTCATTAATACAGAATATTTGGCGCTCGCGAAGAACAAAATAATTTGGGATACCTGAAGTGAATTATTAAATAAATACATTACTTAACGAAATTTTACCTGGTGTAATACTTTCCTAAAACATCTGAAAAAATGATGAATACTTTCTTACATATTATTAAGGTTCTGTGAATGCTATTTAACATAAACCCCGACTTTCTAAATTTTGTAGGAGTCTGAGTTACCTGGTTCTTTACGATCGCCATGGATTTATAAAGTAGGATTTTTGTCTCAAAAATCTTATTTGCAGGTGTTTTCCTTCTTGATAACCTACCTACAATATCCCACTTTATATTAGCACATGTCATAAAAGAGTAAGAAAACGGAATTGGGTACAACGTCAATGAATTTTAAATTATGCTGACAATTTTTTGACTAACAGAAAAACTTTTAATTTCAGTTTTCTTAAAGTACACACATGGGAATACTGGTCTTCTTCATACAATCCCCATTCAGAATTCGCAATGTATTGTAATGTATATGTAAAAATATCCCAAGCACATTGATTCATGTAAAAATGATATTTTTGTGTGCTTGTTCATAATGTGCGAGATTCGTGATTTTTGTATATATGTACCTACGTTAATTTATTCAGATTCAAAAAAAAATAACTTGATTAATGTTTGTGTATCTACAATTATTTTTTTTCTAGATTTCTCAAAATAATATATAATCATCTCTGATTAAATAATTATAAAATAAATAACTTGAAAACTAAAAAAAAAATAACTTGTTGTTTCTGGCAACTCTTCATTTGCTTGAAAAATTTTGTTGGTTACCAATAATTTTGATATTTTGAATGTTATTTTCACTTTAAAAATATTCCAATGACGTTGAATCATTAAAAAATAGCATCTTTTGTGTGCGCAAAGTTGCCATAAGTTGAAATTTTTTTACATTTTGAAGATTTTTGTCCCAGCCGCAAAAATTAGCATGATGAATGATGAATGATGAATGAAACAAACGCATTAAGATGTTTCTGCTTAAACTTGTGATTTATAAAAGTGTGGGTAAAATTTCATTGTCCAAACTAGAAAAGGTCATGCACACACGTGTGATTTTTAATCGTACGATTATTTAGTTACCAGAAATGAGATACATGGTTTAATAATCATAACGTGAATGTACATATGCGACTTAAAAGTCACAACGATTAGAAAAATGAAACAAGTTCTACCTGTACAAAAAAAAAAATCACACAATTTTTCATATTGTAAAAGTACATTAGGAAATTTAGGTAAACGTTAATAACTTGAATACTCAGGAAAAAAATAACAAGGTGTTTCTGGCAACACTACATTTACGTGAAATTTTTGATATTTTTCATGTTATTTTCACGTTAACAATATCCTAATGACGTTGAATCATGTATAAATAACAACTTTAGAATGCGTGAAGTTGCCATATAAGATCAAATTTGTTGCATTTTGAAGATTTTTGGCCCAGCCCCACCTACCTATTTTAATCTCATTTAACAATATTATCTCTAATTAAAAAGAAAGTAGTTTCAAATTTATTTCATCAAATCATATAAAAATATTTAATTTAACAAATCTTATGAATTCGAACAAAAAAATAGTCTGAATGTTACTTTGTCAGAGTAAGTTTTATTTATATATATATATTTTTCGAGAGGAGTGACGCAATTTTTTTTTTTGTAAGAAGAAATCACCATTTGCAGTACCATTTTTTGGTTTATTTTCTTTTCCATTTAGTAAGTACTAAGTTTTGTTTGAAATTGTGGAGCCATTTTTCATAGTGAAATTTCACCCAAATTGAAAAATGAACAAAGGCTCCAAATCAATGAAAAATAACCCCAAACTGCAAAAATAAAAAGATTTCTGGTATTGTTGCCTTATAGATACATTTATTTTTATGTAAAAATTGACAAAGATTTTAGTGCCTCGTTCGTTTTCCGTTTTTTTAAACTTGGTGAGAGTATGTTATTTTTTTTCATAATTCACATAAATGAATGAAATTTTAAGGTTAAAAATATTTCAATTCCATTGATTCATTACAATAGTTGTGTTTTACAACTCAAAATAATACTGTCTGAAAAAAACGGCAGCAAACAAAGCAATTTAAATGTCAAATACAACAAGAACTTTGTCCATATAGATTTAGCTATGTCCAAATAATTAAGTTAATTTAACTTTTGTGTCGCGATAAAAATGGCATTGCCATCATTATCATTATGTTATCGGTAATTTATATAGAAATGTCAAATGTTTGTTGGTAAGACAGTTCAATACAAAATGTAGAACCAAGGCAAATGTTAAAATGTCCCGATGTCGTTCTTTTCGCCAAAGTCCATATGGACATGCAAAAAAACGCAGCTAATGTAAAATCATCCTTTGGCATATCAATTTAACATTTGCAATATCAAAAATTCCTGAGAATGTAAAATTTATATTTTATTTTCAAATAAACATTTAGAAATGTGAAATTGATATGGCAGAAAAACAAATATTTCAGTTTAATATTACATTCTCTAACAATGTCAAAAAAACATTGCAATATAACAATGTAAAATCAACATGTGGCATATCAATTTAACATTTGCAATATCAAAAATTCCTAAGAATGTAAAATTTATATTTTATTTTCAAATAAACATTTAGAAATGTGAAATTGATATGGCAGAAAAATAAATATTTCAGGTTAATATTACATTCTCTAACAATGTCAAAAAAACATTGCAATATAACAATGTAAAATCAACATGTGGCATATCAATTTAACATTTGCAATATCAAAAATTCCTGAGAATGTAAAATTTATATTTTATTTTCAAATAAACATTTAGAAATGTGAAATTGATATGGCAGAAAGACAAATATTTCAGGTTAATATTACATTCTCTAACAATGTCAAAAAAACATTGCAATATAACAATGTAAAATCAACATGTGGCATATCGATTTAACATTTGCAATATCAAAAATTCCTAAGAATGTAAAATTTATATTTTATGTTCAAATAAACATTTAGAAATGTAAAAATGATATGGTAGAAAAATTTATGGTTCGTGTTAATATTACATTTTCTAACAATGTAAAAAAAACATTGCAATATAGCAATGTAAAATCAACCTTTGTCATATCAATTTCACATTTGCAACATCAGAAACTACTAAAAATATTGACTTTATATTTTATTTTGAAATAAACATTGAAACATGTGAAAATGATATGGTCTAAAAATTGATGTTTCTGGTTAAAATAACATTTTAAAACAATGTCAAAAGAACATTGCATTATTTGAATGTTAAATTTAACCTAAATAATATCAATTTTACATTTCCAATATCAAAAAATTACTAAAAATGTAGATTTTGTATTTTATTTTAAAATAAACATTTAAAAATGTTAGATTGATATTGTCTAAAATGGACTTTTCATGTTAATATAACATTTTTTAGCAATGTCAAAAATATATTACAATGTAAAAATGTAAAAATGAACCTTTTGCATATCAATTTTACATTTCTATTACCAAAAAACTACTAAAAATGTAGAATTTATATTTTATTTTACATAAAATGTGGAAATGATATGGCAAAAAATTTGATATGAATTTTTGATGTTGCAGCGTAAATTTTACATTGCAAAAGTGTAAGCGTTTAATGCGTTTCTGATAGGAAAACTGTAATTCGGACGTTTTTTCTAGTTGAAAACACATTTTTTTCAGTTATTTTCAAATTTTTGAACGAAAATGAATTTGATATGACAAAAATGTCAATTTTACATTACTTTTTTTTTTCGGTGTACGTGCGATCCAGTCGTGCATTTTACTTTTTATGTATTAGTTTTTAGGGAATAATATATTTAATCCTTTCAAAGAAAAAAAGTGTGATAAACAAAATATATTTGAAATAAATAAATAAGTTTCAAACAAACACACCAAAGCAGACAAAATATTTTCAAATTTACAAAGCAAGAAAATGTGTGAAGGTACATTAGGGGTGTCGGAATTTTTGTTTATTTTTTATATAATGGGTATCGTGGATCTTATAAAAGATTTAGAAAGCAGACATTTTTGTTCTGGGACATTTTCTAAAATTTAGTTTTGCGACCCTGCGGCCGATAGGTAGAAAAGCTACAATTCGAAAAAGTGGTCAGAAAAACCATTTAAGTTTACGTCGATATGTGGGCACAATTACTCATTTAGCCAGTTTATATATCAGAGATCTCAGAGGACTCAGAGCGCTCAGAAATATAAACAGGATTCCTCCCAAAAATTCCTCACTTTTCCCCTTAAAAACTGAGACTGAAATCTTTTGGATTCGCTTGCTCAATTAATTTTTGTCGCAGTAAATTACATACGAAGAAAAGAAAAAGAGAGTTGTTTTGACTTCTATGTGAGGAATAGTGTTTATATTTTACTCTCCTGCTCTGTCTAAAAATTGAGAAAAAATACTGAGCACTTAAGAAATATAAACTGGCCAATTATGTTTTATTTTTGGAGTTCTGTACTCATTTGTATTGACTACATATCAATTCAAGTATGCTGTTTAATGTTGTTGCGGCAATTCGAGCATTCCATTAAGAAAAAATAATCGAAAACATTTAAGGTCAAAAGTTATTTTATGACATTTTAAGTAGCAGTTTTTTAATTTATTTTCCTAGCAGTAGTTAATCTACTAAAAGCAAAAAAGTCACTTTAAGTAATTGTGAGCACGTATCAACGCAAATTTAAATGGGTTTTTTTTATCACTTTTTCGAATTATGATTTTTTTCTTAAACCGGCCCGGGGTCTCGAAATTAAATTTTGGAAAATGTCACAGAACAAAAATTACTTCTTTTTTAATGCTTTACAAGATCTACGATACCCATTTTGAATAAAAAAAAAATCCTACACCCCTAAGATACATAGGGTTTTCTTTGTTTTATGTTATTTGCGTCCCTTTTGCTCATAAAAATCAATTAATTCTTTGTTTCATAAGCCAGAATGAAAATTTTTGATTCACACCGAATGTGTTTTTAGTCTTCAACTTTCTACAAAATAGAAACTAATAAAACTTCAAAATATTAATAAATATATTCGTGTGTCATTATTTTTTTTTATTATTTTTATGAAATAATATTTCTCCTCTTTATCAATGCCGCCATAGAACTATTACTTCTAGGAACTCACGCCATAGCAGTCTTGAGTACAATTTCTATCGTACAAGTCAAGTGTAGAGATTCTTATCTCTGATTCTGGTATTTCCCTCCCACTTTTATATTCAGAACTATAAAATAAATAATGGTGATAGGTATTCACCTCTTGAATCCTTTCCATTTTTCCTTATGCTCACAATGTGTTCAATCATTTTAAAGGTAGTCAAAATCCCTTTATTCCTCGTTATAAATAAAATAAAAACCATTGTATTTACATCTGCGGTCTAAAGTCTCAACAGTCAATAAATACTTCTGAATTCTCGAATTCTTTTGCATTTTAAACTTCTGCGTAATCACCCAATTCGCCACATTATGATTTTTTGAGCGTTGACTGAAGTTTTTAGTGACACTTAATCACCCACAGACCAATCCTCTGCCTTTCATGTCATTTTCAGTTCACAAGGAGGCAATCATGATATTTCGATTGAAATGAATTCCAATTTAAGTGGTTACCTAGAAAATCTACAAAAGCGTATAATACCTACGTATATTCGTATATCGTTCATAACTAGTCGAGGACGTTGGCTTTAACAAAATTGCAAAGTTTCTTACCCTTCCAAAGCCAAAAATGCAAATAAAAAATTATTCTTTTCCAGGAGTCTGTTAATTTTTTCATGAAAATATTTTTTAATAAAGTTGATTGGAATTCCATCCAAGGAGATATAGTCCCATATCAAGAATTTAGATACCTACTCTCTCGGCAAACGTTTTGCTTCCGGGAAGCCTTGCAGATTCTTTTCCAGTAATTTTTTTTTTTACAAATTTCCTCTAACTAACCAAAACACCAGAATATGAAATTTCACATTGGTAGCTTAACTAAAATTGGTATATCCGCCGGAAATGGGTTAGCCTTCCTGATTCACAAGGCGATGCACCGCTGTTTTTACGCATCCAAACTTTATTTCATTTGGTGTTATTACCCTCTGTCAGTAAAAACAGCTAACGACAAACTTCAATGAGCGTATAGAACTTTTCTTACGAAAGTCGGCATCGGAAAGTATCTTTAAGTATTCTGGGAAGACCCTTTTTTAGGAACTGTTACTGTAATTTAAATGAAATAAACTTAATACCAATAAAGCGAAGTTGTTAGTTGGAAATATATTTCTCAAGATTTGTTTTTCAATATTTGTTCAGTCATAAATAATAATTTATCTTCCTCTGGTCGTCCTCATCCGTCGTCATTCAAGGTTCAACACGGAAAAGCTACGTCCAGTTTTTGGTACTCTCTTATAAGACTCAGAGATGTCTGATATCAATGCAAACACCTTCTTCTACTTCTTCTTTGCTTCTTAAACAAAATCTGCTTTATAGCTATAATCTTTTTATGAATGAAATCTGCTTTGGGCTATTCACACTGCACGTCGCATAAGGACGTGCTCATACAAATTTCATTTAGACAGGTAAAGTGGAATCTGTTATATTTTTTTTTCTTCTTCTCTTAGAGCTCCTGCTCCTTCGGGTACTGCTGGTGCTTTTAGCTCTTCATTGATTGCAGATACAGCATGTTTTGGAATCACGAGTAGATACATCCGCCAAGGTTTCAACTTTCAACACACACCTGCACGCAAGAAAACATACAAAAAAAAAGCACTCGCATTAAACGAATAGAAGAAGGAACTCTTGGAAAGTGGAGCAGGAGAAGAAATGTCTCAATCCTTGGCTTGGAGGATGGTGGTTTTTCTTGAAGACAGGAAGGTGAGGAGTTGGGAAAAGAAAAGCAAGAGAAATATTTCAGAACAAAACGACGGAAAAACTTGAGGGAATAGGTGGTATAAGGTTGCAAGAATCTTTATAAATAAAACTCGTCCGCAATGGAGCTGGAACTACATCGCATCGTCAGCTTGCCGGACTCTGGTAGTGGACGTCATCGTCGTCGTCTTCCTCGTCGTCGCAGTGAACTAGTTTGTCTCTGTTTCAAGGAGATAATTACAGAACTGGCAACAACAGCAGTGGTTAAAGATACTTTTGGGATTTGTATCTTTTCCTTCATGATTTTTTCTTTTTTATTTTTATTTTTAACTAAAACTTCGTCAAGATTTGTTGCAACATCTGCTTAACCTGTTTCTTTAAATTTTTTTTTGCAGCACCTCTAGCGCACCTTTCTTAAATTTTTCTTTTCCCACACAGAGCACATCATAGTGGACACCGTGGACCAGAGGGCATCGGGCATTAAATATAAGGTCTTGAAGGGGACTATGGCAGTACGCGAATTAATTGCAGTCTTTTGTATTGCAAAATGCCTCCTCCTTGACTGTTTCAGCTTTAATACTTTATTTTGTATTCTTCTTCCTGTCCTAAGGTAGAGAGTGAGGATTAAATTAATTGGCCGGCTGTATACAAAGGAGTTAAATAACACCCAAGTACAGGTAGGTGGTGCAGGTAGTTACCTACTTACTTACCAAGTCTTTGAAATTTTTGCATAGAATTTAGATGAGAAGGAGCAATTTCTTGGTATAATTGTTTAACTATTAACCAGCAATTACATGCTTCCATGAAGCTGCTTAGAAAAATGGTTGGTTAGTTGAAATATTTTAGATTACATCATGTAAATAATAAGGATAAGAAAATTGCAATGCAATTATGATGGAGAGAATAAAAAATTTGTCTTTTCGGAGAAATTAGAATTTTTAAAGGAAATCCTAGATAGAGTATGTTGGTAATTGGTTTTAAGATAATAATTGATGTCAGAATTTCAAGACAGCATTTTGCAAACATTAACAAAAATCTTATATTGGATTCTTTTAATAATAATAAATACACTTTTTTTTGTAACAAGTTTAAACAAAATAAAATTATAAGAAATTTCTCTTCAAAACAAATTAATCGGAATTAAATGCTGATGCTTCGAATATGAAAAAAGAAGACTTTTAAGAAATAAGAAAATAATCCAGGAGAAAAGAAAGATTGTTGCTAAGTTAAAATGTGGGTACCAATTTATGAAGATAATTTTTTGAAGGAAAAATGGAAGGGGGAAGAGCCAAACCTTGAACCTCTTAATATTATCACTGAAAATCACATTTTTAGAAGCCTTAAGCCACTAAGCAAAAAAACCGTGTGTGGTCTTAGTAAAAATAAATAACTCTTCCGTCTCGTAAGGATAAAACAATATTTTTTGGCATTTTGAGACAAGCGTAGATACCTTTGAATAAACTTCCAGTTTTTATTCGTGTTTTTTTTTACATTGAAAGTCTTTTCTTTATTTTGTCTAAATATTTTTTGAGCATATTTTTGCTCTCAAAAAACGTATGCGAAGTTTATTAAAAAAATTAGAAATCTCATGTTTTAAATTTTTTTTAAAATTTTTTAGTTGTTGGCAGACGCCTCACATATACCTGGTTGATGCCTGCCGAACCCCTAGTGAATGTCTGGCGTATGGCTAGCGGATACCATGCGGAACCCTTACGGGTGGCCAGTAGATACCTGGTGGATGCCTAGCGGATACCTGGCGGACGCCTAGAGGCCTAGCGGATGCCTGTCGGACGCCTTGCGGATCCCTAGCAGATGCCTGGTGAATTCCTGGTGGACGATTAGTGGAAACCTGGCGGATGCCTAGCGGATACGTGGCGGACACCTAGCAGATGCCTAGATGATGCCTAGCTGATGTCTGGTGGACTTCCTAGTGGATGCCTGGTGGTTAACTAGCAGATGACTAGCCGACTAGTGAATGCCTGCCGGATGCCTTGCGGATACTGGCGGGTGCCTAGACGCCTAGCAGATGCCTGGTGGACGCCTTGAGGATACCTAGTAGATGCCTGGCTGACACCCTTGGATGCCTAACTGATGCCTGGTGGATTCCTGGTGGATGCCTTGTGGAAACCTGGCAGATGCCCAGCGGATACCTGGCGGGTGCTTAGTGGATGCCTGGCGTACGCCGCGGTGCACATATACGTTGAACGGTTCAACGGATTTAAATGAAGTTTGGCCATGTGGATGTCTGGCATACGCCTAGCGGATACTGGGCAAATGCATACGATCTTTTTTTAGAAAATTTTATCTTCTTTTTATTTTGAAAAATACTAAAACGTTTAGATTTCAAAATATTCCCGAAAAATTAAAAAAATACCTTTATCCTTAATTCACAGTTACAGAAAAATGACGTATTAAAAGGTTTTGGAATAAAAAGATAAAAAACACTTGTAGTTTTGTTCTATGGTTTATCAAACTTTGTATTTTTAATATTTTGGTTGACGTGTTTCGTCTTGGCTAGGCATCCTCCAGGGCACATCAGGTCTTGTTTCTTAGCACCACAAAACCTCATTCAGTTGTTGGCATATTTTTAGTCTAAGACTTAGAAGTAGGCATTTAAAAAAAATTAGCTCGTTTTCCCTGGTGCTTTTGGACAGTTGGACCCCGTGGGCTTTGATCACGTCAGTTGTGAGCAATTTTCAGCTATTTTGATGAACAGTGCAACTGTTGACGAAATCTAGCGCTCCTCCTTACTACATAAACCATGCTTATATGTACATTAGGGTGGTCCTTATTTTGGGTTTTGTTGAAATTCTGAGATGGATACGCATCAAATAGTTCTACGCAGAAAAAAAAATGTTTCCTAATTTTTTTCAGACTTTTATTTCACCCCCTGGTCTCCCTATTTTCACTTTAAGGTACTAACTATAGGGTTAGGGTGATTCTTATAAAACGCGAAAGAAATAATCTAAGGGTGTAGATTAGATTTAGACGAGAAAAAAATACTATCGGAGGGGGGATCTGTTTTCCCCTGTTTTAAGGCAGGAGGGGTAATTTTTCACAAAATTTCTATCAAATCAGAAAATTGAAAAAAGCTAAGGCGTGGCATTGTTAGTGCTGTCGTTTTTTTTTTTAAATAATATTTTTTTGTTTTTGGCCAAATTTCAAGAAAATTACCCCTCCCGCCTGAACTGGGGGAAATAGACCTCCCCTCCAACACAATTTTTTTCTCGTCTCAATCTAATCTATAAAATTTGATTTATTTTCGCGTTTTATAAGAATAATCATTTATCCATAATTAGTAATTAGAATTAGGCTAATTGTTTTTCAATGTTTTGAATCTATCCAAGACTACGTCCAATTTAAGGACCACCCTAATGTATATACTTTTTTTGTTATTTATATGATAAAATAAAGGCAGTATTTGATCTAACAAAATAAAATGCTCATTGCATTTGTAATATTTTTCCATTTTTCAATACCAATCAACCAAGTAAATCAATAAAGTGGTGGGCAATGGAACAGGTTTTACTGTAAATTTTTCATTTTGTTACAATAAATGTATGCCTTATATCGAAAAAAAAAACTACGCATTTCTTATAATATTTGATTTTGTGCTCTCGTTTTCAGATTTTACTGCTTGGAACACCAATTTAGACAAAAACCACACGCTAATGTACAAAAATATGCCACTTTTCGGCCCCATAGAAAAAGTTTATTTCTTGATACGAAAATCATTGTTCTTCGACAAAAATTACCAAAGTTACAGTGTCCTAAAAAACAGCTCCTACGATTTTTATAAATTTTTTTCTGTATGTATAAATTAGTACGATAGACTGCCAAAAATTATAAAAATTTACAAATAGCAACAATGAATAGAACCTAGCTCTCATGGAACTTTTTTTAATTTTCTCATTATCAGCTGAACGGATTTAAAATATTTTTTTATAAAACAGATTCAAATCGAATTTTAAAATGTTGTATGTAAAAACTTTCAAAAATAAAGATTTTGAATTTTTGAAAAAAGATTAATTTTTTTTGAAAATTGTTATCTCAAAAACGGGTCAACAATTTTTTAATCTTATTTTTATATGCATATTAATAAATTCTTGCAAAAAATTTGCCAACCTGAAGTTTTTCTTAAAAATGTTTTAAAAATTTGACAAAAAATTGTTTTAAAAAAAAAAAAACCGCCCCAACGATTTTAAAAACAATGCATTTTTATTTCGTTTATTCACAACTGTACATCCTTGGATCTTTCTGCACGTTACAGAAATCCAATACAAGCACATTAATTGAATCAAATTGACAAGTTATAGTTTTTCTCAGAAATTTTATATTAAAGCTGAGAAATATTGCTGAGGAATTTGGTTCTATAAACTTTAATAAGGACAAATCAGACCTTTTTTTTTTTGAAAAAATCGTTTAAGCCTTAAGCTTTTTCTTTATTTCGATTCAGCATATCCAGAGTATATTTTTGTTCCGAAAAAAATAATTCGGAATTTATTTGATTTTCTTTATTTTTTATTTTTTGCAACTTTTTTTGCTATGAGACTTGTCATTACGATGATAGGGAAGACGAAAAAAGTGGGTCTCTCAATAATTCAGTCCATCTGACTGTCCGTTCGGCTAAAACCTAAAGGTCTGAATCAATTTTCCTAAGATTGGGACATTTGGTATATACTGATTTTTTTATTCTGCCTCAATTTTTTAAATTTTTTTTTAAACTAAAAATAACGTTACCTGCCAAACATTTTTTTAAGCAGTTTGACAAAATCTTATTTTTCTCAAAAATGACTATACAACTTTTCTTTAAAAAAAAATCAATACATTTCTTTCAGTAAAGGCTACTAAATGAAAATGGGGAACCACTTTTCAAAAAATGATATTAATGGTACCTTGCAAGTTTCAATTTTTTTTTTATTCTCGATTTTCCTAAAACTCTCTGGTTTCAATTATAAGTTTTCATAACATGTTTTTTTGAATTTTTAAGAAGTGTTTCAATTTTTTTTTTTTTTTTTTTTGAAAACTTTTTGGCCAATTTTTATAAGACTCGGTATTTAAGGTTCTTTAAAAATTTTTTAAAGTGCTTTAAAAAAAATACTTTTATATAAAAATAACGGTACTTTCTTTCCTCAATTTCCTCAAAAATTTAAAAAATCAATAATTCAAAATAGGTTTGGAACACAAGGCTGAAAGTTGATGTTCAAGTTGTTTTCAATATATGCCACATTATATCAAAAATTGAGCGAAATCGAAGAGGATCTCCGTGATTTGGCATGGAATCCTCCATATAGAAGATGGAAGATGAAAAATTAATTTAAATACCAGTTATTTCCCTTTGTTTTTCGGTGTATTCAGTAGCCTATGACAACATTTGAGAATTATATGAATAACCTGGACTACTCTTCTCCGGCAGATTATGCTGGAATTGCACTTCCATATTTTTTTGGAATTGTATTCAAGCATGTTCATTGCCCATTGTATTCATGCAATCAGTGCGGCTTAAGTACTGCAAAAATAGTGAAATCTTTTGAGTTGTGTAAATTCAGCAGCTATCTATTAATTTTGTTTGGTTTTTACTTACTGACAAAGATATCACAGTGTTGTCAGTTTTGATTGAAACCATTTGTGTAACACTTTTCCAACAGAAATTATATAAGACGTGTATAGGTCATTGACAGCTAGGTACATACCTACGCAGAGACTATAAAGTCAAAAGAAAATGCATCTCTAAGGCATTCTCGTACATAATTATGAAAACTTCATGTTATGCACAAAAACCTTCAAGAAAGATAAGTCAAACATCAAGTTAAAAATATCTATACACCTAAATATTCATAGTTATATCTACCTTGATGAATTAACATTGTCGTCTAATAAGCTTACACAACTCCAACTAAAAGTCACTTTCACTTATAATTTAAAAACAAAATCCCACGAACACACAGAATAATTTGAAGTGCTTTTACCAACTTTCAGCTTAAAATGTGGCAGGTAAGAATATTTTTGGAGTCAGCTTAAGTTGACATCCGCTTACGGAAATAACATATTTGCATAGTTTCCTTGCAACCTTCATATATAATAATTAAAACAACAACAAAAAAAAAGTTATTTTGCGCGAAGCAAAATGTTGTGACAAATCTTCCGCAAGTTGTACCTACATATTAAATACTATATAAGACTAGCAGAATTTACCTGCAGATTGCATATAATATGCATACGTTCTTGAGAATATGTGAATTCGAGTATATACGAGTATTGTGAGGAAGCCTCAGTATATTTCCGGGTACATACCTGAATTAAATTTCACAGTTTTCACGGAAAATATGGGCAAAACGTTGAGAGTTTATAAATACGGTTGCTTGAACCATACGCAAAAGCATTGCCCTTCCTTATTATCCTTTTTTTTCTCCTTCTCTTTAGGCGAAGAATTGAATATAGTAGAAATATATCTATAATTGGGATTCACATTTAATTCGAATTTTTTGGTGAGAAAAAAGAGCAAAAAGTCGTTAGTTGAATACAAATAAGGAAGTGAGTGAAAAAATACAACAATTTTACACCTAACCCAGTGCTTAATAGTTTTCTTGTGAATTCAGCTATCCTCCATCCTGGCTGCATTTAAATTCAACTAATTTTAATTCGATTCCATGAGTTGGAGCTTAATGTATGCTCGTAGAAAATTCCTCCTGAATATGAAACAAAAAAAAAAACTCTTATCCTAGAATTTGGATTTTCTTTTAGTTGGAAAAATTGAAATTACTGCCATTATTTGTATGGCCTCGACAAATGTGGGAGTTTTATAAAATTCATAGGATAAGGAAGCTTAAATGGTAAAATAAATTCATTTGAAAATTATCTCCTTACCAAACTAGTGGAAGTACTATTTTATCGGGACTTAAGACATGTTTTTCAGTTTCATTGTGAGATCATTAAAGAATCCTAGGATTAAACATAAGAAATGATGGCCAAGAGCAAACTAAGCTCAGTGATTAGCCAATTAGGACTGGATTACTCCGTTTTGATACCATAACTACTTTGACTTGAACATTAGTTGGGGCTTAAGATAGGAGATTTGAAGATATTTCTTCTAGCGGCTCAGCATTTACGCTCCTAGTCAATCACTAATACAGGGTGTCCGCCGGGAAGGTATACTACTTTGTTTTTCCGCCATTTTGATAAACATTAATCTTGACAGTTCATATTTGGCAGTCGTGAAGTAGACTCGTGGCAAATTCACTATGGAAAAATATTCGATAATTTTATCAAAATCAATCATCGATTACTGTGACGATGAGAAAGTTACGTGAAATTTTTGGTAGAAACAACGGGCCAGTGAATGATTTCAAAGAAAGAGGGTCTGTAGGTGATAGGGCTAAGCATGGACCACAACGTCTGCAAGATCGGCTGAAAACATTACTGCTGCTCAAGGCAGTGTTCAAAACAATCCATCAACCTCAATTCGACGCCGGCGCTGTGCTTAGCAGCTTGGTCTCCAAAGAACAACTTTGAAAACTTTTTAACGCCACAATAACTGCATGCTTTGGGTTTGATTAACATGTGGTATTAACAAGACGGTGCCACATCGCATAAAACCAGGATAACAATGGAATTACTGCGAGACCTCTTTCCAACAACAAGTTATTTCAAGAAATGGTGATGTCGATTGGCCCCCACGGTCGCCTGATTTGACTGCTCCGGACTTATTTTTGTGGGGATATCTGAAAAGCAAGGTTTATGCAAACAAACCAGAAACACTTGAGCAACTCAAACAAAATATCCTAGATGAAATTAATGAAATACCGCGTGAAATGTGTGAGAATGTAATGAAAAATGTGCTCAAAAGGGCTGGCAATTTTGTGAGACTAACAGAGGCGGACATTTACCTGATATTGTATTCCATACATAATTGCCGACATTAAATAAAACATTTATCAATATAAGATCCATTCTTTTTCATTTAATCAAAAATTATATACAAACAAAGTAGTATACCTTCCAGGTGGATACCCTGTTGTTATGTAAACAAAAACTCATCCTGGTGGGTAAGGCTGGATGCGAACAACGGAAACTAGGGTGATTGTGTGATATCCTTACCACTTTCATCTAATGTGTCATGCCTAAATAGTTTAAAAATGGTTAAAAGACCAAACTTAATTTAATTTATAAACTTATATTAGAAGATTAATTTAAGTATTTTTTCCTTTTTTCTATCCAACTTGAATGCAGGCCTTTTATCACACATATACCTTATGCAAAAACTATCATGATACAAAGCTATCACGGTAGAAAACTGTCATGATAGATAATAGAAATTTATCATGATAGAAAATTATAACGATAGAAAACCATCACGATTAGAAACAATCATAATACAAAACTATCAAACTAGACTATCATGATAGAAAAATATCATGATTAATATATATTATGACAGAAAACTGTCATGTTAAAAAACTATCATGATAAAAACTATCCTGAAAAAAACTGTCATGAATAAAACTATCCTGAAAAAAAAAATAGAAAACTATCACGATAAAAAAACTATCATGATTGATAATTATTATGATAGAAATTTATCATGATAGAAAACTATCACGATTAAAAACAATATTGTTAGAAAACTATCATGATACAAACTACCCTGAAAAAAAATTATCATGGTAGAAAATTATCATGATAAAAAACTATCACGAAAAAAGCTACCATGATAAAAAACTATCACAATTAAAAACTGTCATGATAGAAAATCACTATAATAGAAATTTATAATGATAGAAAACAATCATGATAGAAAATTATGATGACAGAAAACTATCACGATAAAAAATAGAAAACTATCACAACTTTCAACTCTTAAAATAAAAACTATTATGAAAGAAAATTATAATTTTTGAAAACTTTCATGATATATGTATTTGTCATAATAGAAATCTATCATGATCGAAAACTATCATAATGGGAAACTGTTATGATCAAAAATTATAATGATAGAAAAATATCATGATAGAAGGCTGTCATGTTGCTTTTTTTATAATGAGCGCGCACTAAAGGGAGTTTGCCTACCCTAAAGATGATAAAACACAGTACAAGCGATCAGGAAAATAGGGAAGGATTCAAAAGGAGATACCGATGCACATTGGTTTTGAAGTTCTGAATATCAAAATAGGAAGGGAAAATAGAGCTTGGTAAAGCGTTCCACGTCCGTGTTGTGTGGCTAAAGAAACAATCTCTATACTTGACAGTACGTACGAAGTTGGGCTCAAGGGTAAACTGATGAGCATTCCTAAAAGAGCAAATTTTTTTGAGGGGAGGAATGCAACTGGCTATTTTACTACATCACTGTTTATAAAAAAGCGATAAAATAATAAGAGACATAAAACACTGGGGCGGTTTTCCAGGGATGTAAATGTTTGCGTAATAGTTCTATCACCTATCATGTAAAAGGCTCTATTTTGTATTCTATCTTGAAGATTCAAGTGAGTTGTCGGGGCTACTCAAGCTTTGGTCGGATGAAGGTTTTATAGATCAGAAGGGGAGACAAATTTCTTACATCATCGAAGATAACCTAGACACTTAGCAGCGCTCTTGGTGACATCGAATATTTAGTCATTCCACAGCAGTTGATCTGTGATGCACCATGCCTAGAACTGAAAGTTGTTCAGTTTCTTAAATGCTAGTTCCACTCATGGATAGCGGCATTTGAGGTTGGTTTTGCTGTAGTGATAGCAGACACAGCATTGAGTTTTTGAAGCATTAAATTCTTCACAGTTTTTAATTCCCCATTGGACTATGCTGTCAAGTTCAAAACTAAATGAGCTTATCATACGCTGCCGTTCAAGTGCCACATCCAAAGAACAAGGAATTGAATCTTATAACGAATATGATAATCGGGGGGTACTGTCATTAGAAAAACATTTAAATGGATTAGAAATTACAGACAAAAGATCATTTATGAAAATGAGAAAGAGAGTCGGAGACAAAACGGAGCCCTGGGGCACACCAGCGTTTATGTTATGACTTATAACCAACCAAAACAACTTGTAGTGAACAACCAGAAAGGTAATTCCTAATACTACGAAGAGAAGATTGATTAAAGAAAGTTTGGTGAGATATACAATGGACCTGCTTCGAAGGCCGTACTCCTTGTCGTTAAGAAGTTTTCGTTCCTCAAGATATTTCTTGAGCAGATAATTTATCAGCACTTCCATGATCTTGGAAAGAAAGGACCATATTTTTATGTTACAGAACAAATTAATAAATTTGTAGTACAAGAATTTACCAGACAAGGTCTGGAAAAATCTAAAGACACTCTTCAGTTAATACCGCAATTTCAATGTCTGAAACACTTTATTATGAATATCTATAGATACTCTGAAATAAAACTTAAATATGCAATTTAAAAACGATATATTTAAAATCAAAATCACATTCACACAACAACAACGACTTTAACCAATTTCTTATATTCTCAAATTTAATTATGAACTGATACGATAATTCGTTTGATTGATTTCTCGAAACAGATAAATAATTATCGAACACCTGCAGTGAAAAAAAAACTATTAAATTTGCCTTCCTTTGGTATCACACTGATGATATGGTTTCATATTCATACAAATTTATTCTACACCTTTTTGAAAATAATGAAAAATTAAATCCACCTCTTGTTGGTATTTCAAAGATACCTATACAAAAAAAACAAAAAATATCTTCATGTTGGGGATATTTACGTATGTACGTTATTTTTTTTATACACATAACGAAAATTGGAAATTATTCTTGTGAGCCGTAAACATGGTTAGTTTAAAGAGAGTGGTTATTTAATGCACTTTGTCATTATCGCTTCACTGTGTAATGCACTGTCATTAAGCTTATTTAACGCTTTACCTACCAGTATTGAGGATTTTTTTTTTTGTATCCTGTCAAAAGGATTTTTTTTTTTTTTTAGTTCGTGTTCAATATTATCCTGTGTTCAGATTAACGTTTTCCCGAAGCACGTTGGGCATGTTCTTCTTTTCGGATAAAAACCTTTTCATAAATTAAATACCTACAAAAAAAAAATATATTGAAGTTAAATTAATATGGCCGATGGTATAATCGACACTTTTGTAAATTTTATATCAACACCGTATGAAGCATAAATCCGGTAATTCCAATTCACGTCATACGTTAAATAAAGTTCACGTAAAACTTTCACAACACAAAATGTATGCTTCATACTACATACAACAACTAAAATTACTTTTAATGTGAAATAAAAAAAAATATAGCATGTCTGTTCCTGTACATGTTGATGTAAAGTTTATGGGCATTCAGTTGAGTATAAATAAAATGATTTAACACATTTTAAGAATAATACTTTAAAGTTATAAGAATGAAAATAAATCAAAAATACTGTCATAATTAAACGATACGCCATTAAGTCCAATTTATAAAATTTATCTCAAAAGTAACAAAGCCCCAAAGCTTTTCCACCAAAACCAATGAAAAACAAAATCAATCCACACTTTTTACCTCCAACTAGGATTACTGCACCAAACTCCTTTAAACCTCTTGCTATAAGAACTCTTAAACTGAAAAATTATATCAAGAGTGTACCATTCTTGTAAGAAGATGCTTTTAGAGCTTTATATAAGTGTAATGTGACCTTAACTCTTGTGTGTGTTATTATGGGATTACCAGAGCATTACATTTAATTATTAACTTCTTATAGCAAGACTCTTATAAGACTTAAAGTTTAAAAACTCTTATTCAAAATCAAACATTTGATCAACGTACATTTAAGATTTTTGATAAAAAAGTTCTTAAAACAAAGAATACTTTAAGGGCATTTTAGTTTCATAACAAGAAGTTAATGAAACTCTTATAGGAGCTTTCTTACAAATTTTGAGAGCTAAGTTCTTAGGGTGTTTCTTTACCAGTTTGTTTAAACTATATACATCAAAATTGAACTATTTTCATATATTTAGTTGTCCAAGTCCATCTATCCATACACATCTACAGATTGATCAAAATCTATTATTTGATTTCAATAATGGAACTTTATTTAAAAATATTTAATTAAAATTATGTAACAAAGTGTCCTCTAGACGGAAATAATTGAACTAGTTTCATTCAACTATCCTCATTTGCAAGTCAATGCAGATTTCCTAACATTAATTATAATTTACCTTAGGGATTTCCACCCCCACGTCGCACTCCCTCCCGAACACAGCTATAAAATTTTCTCAGACTATGAGCGCATATTACCTCAACATCAACAATATCCCAATGGGATGTCAAATTAAAATGATTGGAATTGCTCCGCTTTCAATCAATATTCACAAACCACACTAAAGCAGCACAACCGCACCCTTCATCTCCATCTCCGCATCAATTGTTATTCCATCAAATGAAGAAACATTTGCTGAAATATTTTACCTGGGAGGTTCAAGCTGATTACATAACATCGCAAGTTCAACTACATGAACCATCATCCAGAAGCATCAGAACCGTGATAGAATAAGGCAAGAGAGAGAGGGATAAGGTTGTAAATATTTACCAAGAGGCAAACGATTCACACCTCATTGCCTTGCCAGATCAAAACAAGGCCCTCGTAACATTTAAGGGTCAAGCTAGAGTGAAGAGTTTTATGCAAATTTAATTTGCAACTCCATAGAACTATATACATATGGGTACAGGACTATAACCTGAACATCTATGAACACGAACAGACGCACATTCGAACATCCAAAACATACCACCACCAACATCAGGGCCGTTTTGCCAATTATTTGACAACAATGAGCAAATTGACTAATTGTGAGCTTGTACCCAGGATGCGTGTATCTACCACCTAGAGCATTTGCTAAACACGGCCCAATTGTTTCGGGTTGGGGCAATAAATTTAATTTACACAATGCAAACACTGAGACGCATAAACAACCCGTATATAAAGATACACTCAACTTAACTAGGAGCAAAACATTCATCGACAAACAACTACAATATTCTAGTCAATTTCGATGACTACGCCAAGACTACCTACTATACGCACTCTATAGAGGTATAAGGCAAGAGAAAGGACATGCGAGATAATCAAATAACAAGCTATAAACTCACACTTCTGAAACCATTTCAAGCTGGCACGGAGCAGAGGGATGTGTGAAGGGATGTGAGAAATAAGGAAGCTATACATACTTTGCACGCTGATTTGGATAACATAATACGATTTATATCTCAGCTGATGAATTGAATACAAACGACTTGGAAATCATAACGAAATTCAGAAAATGTTATTTATTTGCTTCCTTTGCTTACAAGTATCTGTATTAAAGTGGACCATGATAAAGTTTTTAACGATATCACGTAATTGAAATTGTAAGTCTTTAATTTTTTTTTAGTGCGGTCTAATTGATTGTTACATAAATTGATTTGTCAGGTGCAGGGAAATAATTCCACGGGCATCTACTCCACATGGGAATTTATTCCATCTTAAGTGGGAATCCGTTCTACTTTTTAAAGTGCAATTGGTTCTCACCGAGAGAGGAAATTTACTGCACTTTTTAGTAAGAAAGATCTCCACTTGGAAAGTGGAGTTTTGCCCACTTGGTATGAGAATCAATATCACTTCTTTTTCCTTGATTCGTTCTTATTGGTTATTAAAACAGCGAAAGTATGATTCATACCTCTGCTTTTGAATACTCTTCTATATAAAGATATCAAAATGATTCAGTTACAATTGTTGTTGGATATAAAGGACAGCGGCGTATACAGCTCCATTTCTTGGGGGGGGTCATACCAAAACAAATACCCAATTCAGTTCTTATAAATTTATTAGTTAAAAGACTGATCCACACGGTTTCAATTTTTGTCGCTTTTTGTACTTTTTTCGGCATTTATTTCTGCTGGTCCCACAAATGTTACCATTTTTTTGTAATTATATAGAGTTGGGGTCGAAATTTTAGCAATGTCAAAATTCGTTTTGCAAAACCTTTCTTTCGAAATTTTGTTTCTCAATATTCTCCAAATTCCGTTTACATAATTTTGACAAAATAAAGAGAAGTTTGGAAAATATAAAAAGGGCGTAATTTTGTCTCCTGTTTTTAAATTACCTTTTTAATCATTTTAAAATAAAATACAGTAGACGCTCGATATAGTGAAGTAATAGAACCAGCCCGTTCACTCTTTCGAGATTGTTTCCTTTTTCGCAGCAGTTGAAGCTTTAAACAAAGCTTTCAATGAGGTTTAAAAAAGAGAAACACTTGTTCAGTGTCCTTAAGCAATGTTAAATTCTTTCGGGACATTTTTGTAAAAAAATATGTTTTTATAAATAATTTTGTGCGTTCACTATAGTTAATTTTTTTAAGATTTACTTAATCGAGCGTCTACTGTATTATTATTTGCTGACAAAGCTTAAAAATGTTTATATTAAGGGTATTCATGCAACTTCGTAAAACCGTAGATAAGTTTACAAATTTGTTAAGATATGTTTTGGTCAATGAACTGTCAAATTTTGTATGGGAAATGATTTACACAATTTTGTTAAAGTTATCAAGGTATTTTGTTGCGTAAAATAAACCAAACTGGTTAAACGTCATTGTCACTCTATCTCTGATTGAATTACCTAGCATTTAATCAAATGTATAACAAAGGTCGTTCATGCAAACTTTTAACATAATTTGTAAACTTACGACGTTGCATGAATACCCTTATTATTTTCTGTGTAAAACACAAATTTTGAGGAGCTGAGTTTTGGAAACAAAATTTTGATCCACTCCCAAATTTTAATATGATCTTGGGGTTGTGTACCAAAAATATTTCGTATCGATTTTTTGATTTGATTTTATAGATGTTAATCTTAATATTTTACTTAATATTAATATTTTTTAATAATTTTCTTAATATCTTACGTTTGAAGACAGTTTTTAGGGACAGTTTGCATTAATTTTTTTTCTTATCTGATAAGGGGATAATAATGAGGGGATAATTTTCTCATTTATCAATCATAAATTGTGGTAGTTGGAACCACTCTTTTATTGAAGACGAAAATTCTTAGCTTTCACAATTTGTTTTTATTTATGCCTGAAAATGAACATGTGAAGTATTGGCCGTAGATCAAAAAATTGAATGCAGACGCAAAATGGTCTTCGAACTCTCAAAAATGTTTAAAATATGTGTAAATTTAAAATTACCTTCTCAATGGGTTTTCTCATGATAATTGAAACACACAAAATACGCAAAATGCAAATACAAATTCTACTGCGTTAGTATTGTGTTCAATAGTCAAGTTCGTGAAAGTCACGAATTTGAATACATAATCTACGAAGCAACTGAGCAGTAAAAAACTTGAGTTGATGATTATTGAAAAGGCAGAGAGCATGTTTGTAAACGTCAAAAGCTTTAGCAAGTCAATTGACTGGCGTTGATGAAAACAAATTTTTAACAAACAGAACGAATACATATTATTTGTCATGACGCTTTCTGCGTCAAAAAAACGACGATCATTTCACGAACAAATTGACTTTGACTGACCGATATTGTGATCAATTCATAGTTTAGGGAATAATGTTTTAAAGCACGCTTAACTTGCGTTGGATTGTCATCAATCGAATATACGATCGATACGATCAAAAGAAAATGTATTTTAATCACAATCCAAAATTAATAGTAACTGTTAAATTCGTGTTTAAAAGAATGTATGATTAGAGTTTCTGTTGATTTCATTCAAACATTCCAAGCAGAGCGATGTATTTTAAGTTACGTTGCGTTGAAATGAATTAACGATAGAAAAAATATCGAACTAAAAATAAAAATGTCGACAGGTTAAAAAATCAATTTATATCAACTTTTTTTCTATGTACTAAATATTGGGAAGAAATATCGAAAATTCGATAAAAGTCGATCCTTTTCTCGACTTTCTTTTTAGGCTGCTGACTTTTTGTCTAAGTTCGAAGCTAAAAATTTAATGAACTAGTAACCAAAATAAATATTCTTACATGCAAAAAAGTCAATATAAACCGACATTTCAACTAGTTAAATCGTTTTTTTTTTTTGCTGGTAATTTGTACGTAACCTATACTGAAACAAGTTGGTACTGGGTTTGAGTCGGAACGGCTCTGGTGTATGGAATACGGTTTAAAGTAAAATTTTTATTTTTCATTGTAATATTCGTATAATATCGTCTGTTATTTTTTTATGCATTCATTCATTTATTTTTTTTTTATCGAAGATGATTTCCTTAATATTTTGAACAAAATTCTCACAAAATAAGTAAGTTAAGCCGATCAAAAACAATATTGAAAATACTTTGAGCATTAAAGAGGGTACGAGTATATCTGCCAAAAACGTAGATCTACCAAATTGATTTTGAATCAAAAAATAAATCAATGCTGAAATGTTCTGAAAGCAGAAGTGGTCAAAATCATCTATTTGATAAATCCTTACCAAAAAAAAAATTGATTAATTTCGACAATAAAACCCCAATAGTATTATTCGGTCCATGGCTTATAAATGTCGATAGGAGAAGGTAAATAATCTTTACCAATAATGAGTAGGTTGTCTATTCCAAAGCTATAAATAAATAATTTTTTTGAAATTATATTTTAAGATTGCAAATATTTTTTGCTTTTCTTATTATTAGTTTTTGCGTATATCTTTTGAGTTCTCGGGGGGGGTCATGACCCCGTGACCCCCCCCTTGTATACGCCGTTGATAAAGGATAAATTCAAAGTTTCTTTAAATACAAATACTTTGAATGCATAAGAAACTTTGCATACACCCAGCCTCGCACCTACCCCAAATCTTATAATGACCCCAAGTAGGGGGTTTGCAGGGGGGCCGCATTCCTCCCCATACATGCTTCACTGTTTATCACCCAGTTAATGCATAGTTATTCGGGAAAACGTGATTTGGGGAAACGTTATTCGGGAAAACGTAGCCAACCCATATTATATCAAATTCCAAATTTTAGGTGGGAAAAAATTCCACAAAACTTCGGGTACAGTAAGTACCCTCTCGTCGCGTCGTGAGAATAAATTCCACTGAGAGAAGTGGAACAGATTCCCACTTAAGATGGAAAAGATTCTCATGTGGAACAGATGCCCGTGGAATTATTTCCCTGCACCGATTTGTCATATATAAAAACTGCGTTAATCTGGGATGCAGGAATGCGTATTGTAAAGGGTTTTTCAAAAGGGACGCTACAAAAGTAGAGCGACAAGGACAGCAAACGACGCCATATTTCTTGCCGCTCTTTTGACATTTCTCTTCAGTAAGGTTTGCCATTTTATGATGGAAAGATATACGAGCCAACAACGAGTCGAAATTATTGAAATTTACTACCGAAATTGCGGAGTCAGTGGCCTCAACGCTAAGAGCGCTACGTCTAATTTATGGTCGTCATAATCGTCCTAGCAGATCAACAATTGAGCGTCTAGTGGAAAAATTTGAATTCACAGGCACAGTACAAAATGTTCCCGTGCCAGTGAGACAAAGAAGTGCTCGTAGTGTCGAGAATATTGCTGCCGCTGAAGCTTCAGTTGCAGGAAGCCCAAATGTGTCTCTCACACGTCGTTCTCAAGCGTTGGGCATCTCTGTGACGTCGTTGTGGCGAATTTGGCGAAAAGATCTTGGCCTACATCCTTACAAGATTAAATTGACGCAAGAACTGAAGCCGCTTGACCACCAGAAGCGTCGTATGATCGTGATTGGGCTGAGCAACAACTTGAAAATGATTCGGATTTTCATCGAAAAATCATCTTCAGCAATGAGGCTCATTTCTGGCTGAATGGCTTCGTCAATAAACAAAATATGCGGATTGGTCAGACAGCAATCCACACGTACTCCATGAGTCATCATTGCATCCCGAAAAAATTACGGTTTGGTGGGGTTTATGGGCCGGCGGCGTCATTGGGCCGTACTTCTTCCGTGATGATCAAGACCGGCACGTTACTGTGAATGGGGATCGCTACCGTTCAATGATAACCGAATATTTTTCGCTCCAATGGGATGATATGGACTTGGAAGACATGTGGTTTCAACAGGATGGCACCACAAGCCACACAGCGAACGTCACAATCAATTTATAGGAAACCAAGTTTGGAGAACGTGTTATCTCACGAAATGGTCCAGTCGCTTGGCCGCCTCGGTCGTACGATTTGACGCCGTTAGAATATTTCCTGTGAAGCTACGTCAAGTCTATGGTCTATGCCAACAAGCAAGCGACGATTGATGAACTTCGTACGAATATCAAACGTGAAATCGCAGCAGTATTGGCCGATTTATGCTTGAAAACCGTCGAAAATTGGGTTCAGCGACTGGACTTCTGTAAGCGTGCCCGTGATGGCCATGCAAGAGAAATCGAGTCTGATATAATGGCATCGAACGTACTTTCACAGGAATAAAGAATTTCATTGAGTACAGACATTTTAGCGCATCGATTAATGAAATTTTAATAAATTTTTTGACAAAATTTACTGCACCGTGAAGTTCTTGGATGATTTTCTCAGCATCTATTGCTTGTATGAAAAAAAGTATGTTAATCTTTTTTTTGAAGAATGACATTAGCTACAATTTTAACCTACACATTTTTTTCAAAAAAAACTTATAGTCCCCCCTCCCCCACTACAACAAAAAATTTGCCTCCGCTCAAATTAACGGAACTTTTCAGGAAATGCTTTAGATGTCAAAACAAAGCTCTCTTGTAGAGAGCTTTGTCGGAATTTTTTCGAAGTTTTTCATTTTTTTTGTCAAATTTTCCTGGGCTATCTGAAGGGGTTAATTTAGTTTCCTATTTTCTATTTTGCATAGCTACTCTGCATAAAAATTTATAGCATTCAGATTGGAAGTAGATGAAAAAAAATGCAGTTGAAGGTGGCAATTTTATACAAAAATAATATTTATTAAAAAAAAATACTTAAAAAACATCTACAACAATCACAGTATTGTTGAGCAGCTTTTTGGAAAGCCGTAAGTCCATTATTATGGTTTTTTTCCAAATAAAGTTTTTTGAACAATATTTTCAGAAAAAATAGTTTCAAATCAACATTTTGAAGAAAGATTTAATTAATCAAAATTTTTATTTTTTATTTGAAACAATGATTGCTGAGCCTATTTATTAAAAGAACTTAATTTAAGAAGAAATCATTAGAATGGACTTCTGGCTTTCCTAGAAGCTGCAATCAATACTTTAGGTGTTTCCGGGCTCTGGACCATTGGCACCTCATATATGGAAAATTTGATATTTGAGAATGCCACCTAATTGGTCTTAGAAATTGTCCAGCCCACGATAACTTTTAATAAAGGCTCAAACTTTCTCAAGGTCACTCAAGGTCAAGCGCAATTTCTGGCACCACATTTAAGGGAAATTTACAAAAAAAAGTATACCTTCCGCAAGATCTCTTGATCGTGAGAAAAGGTCAGCTATTTTCAGTAATTGATCAACCTTTCATTTTTTTGTAATGAATTTTTAATAAATATAAAAAAAATCAAGATCAGTGCGTTTTTTGGTACCTCATTCATGGGAAATAGGCTTAAATTGTTTACTATCTGAAAGATATCTTGATCATTATAAAAGGTCAGTTAGTTTCATTTATTAGTCAGCCATAGATTTGTTGTTATGAATTTTTATCATTATTCCAAAAAACGTTCGTGACCTTGAAAAAAAAACTTTAAAAAATCGTAAAAACGAATCTTTAGCTGACTAATTACTAGCTGGCATTTTATAAAGATCCAAAGGCCTTTCAAGTGATATTAATTTTTTGCAAATTTTCCATAAATGAGGTGCCAAAAATCACTATGACCTTGAAAACTTTTAAAAATTCACTAAAAAAATTTATGGCTGACCAATTAGATTGCATTCTCAAATATCAAATTTCCCATACATGAGGTGCCAAAGGTTCAGAGCCGTGTTTCCGGTGTCTTCTTATTAAGTTTTTTCTATTTAATGTAATTTTTTTTTATAAAATGTCCCCTCGTGTCCAAGCGAGAGGAAATATTAACCCTCTCCTTTTAATAGGGGTTTAAGATAAGAAACTGAAAAAAAGGGATTTTAAGGCATTTTTTGACGACCTTGACGAACTTTTCGAATTCAAGATCAACGATATGATCTCTGACGCCACGAAATGGATCTAAGACTAAAGTGGATTTTGTAACATGTTCCCCTCCAGACATCCAGGACCGCGAGCAATTCGGTCGGTCGCTGCAGGGTTTCATGATACTTAATTTCAATGATGATCATGCGGCTGGATTGATTTCACTTCCATGCCATTCTTCTCCCTACCGAGCCTAGCTTAGTGCAGTTGGCTTCGGGTGGGATGGGATCCAATTGAGTTGATGTCTTATGACCCGCTTCATGTCGGTTGTACTAGCTTAACCCACATCCATTGAAATTAAAACCAATGAACATATGTATCTGGTTTCAAAGGAGGATGTTAAACTTCAATGGAAACCTCATGTCATGCGGAGTGAGCAGACGGAGGTCCACGAAGATCTCCGATCTCAACCATGTAACTGGGATGGCCACCTAAGGGATAGCGTCTATGCTTTGAATAAACCAACAATCTACTTAGTAAAGCATTTGCTCTCTAATAAACTACAATTTGAGGACACTATTAAGACTATGTATCAATTCAGCTGAAAAAAAAACGTTGAGAGACGATTGAGGTCACACGAGACCCATTCATAATAGAACATTTCGATTTCCACAGAATATCTCTATCTATAAACCTTGCCTTTACGACCATTTCAACGGAAATGGCATCATTTTTTAAATACATACTTATACGTTTATAATAATCTTGAATTAGTTTTGTGTGTTTCTGTTTACCTTCGACTATGCTTAAAAAAATATTCATACAGTGTGAATGAATTCAACAAAGAAAAAAAATAAGCTTCTACTGATGGATATTATTCACCCAGAAATAATACACTCTCAACATTTTATTTCGATATCCTTGTTATCTGAGTGACAGGACAGCTTTTCCAAGCATTGGGTATAAAAATATATTAACAAACAAAAAAAATCAAGAATAGTAAGTAAAAAATATCCTTTTTCTGAATAAAATTCAATTACCAGGAAGCTAAAGGTAAATCCTGCATCGCATTCTCAGAATTATTCTGATTTGGAACAGAAATCTTATTTGCCATTATTGACAAGGACCATAATGAAGGATGGTCAATTGGATTTAAAATGAAATAAGTTTGAAAGCTACAATACGAATGGAGAATCACAAAAAGGCAGTCACTGAATAGGTTTGTTTGTGTGTACCAGCATGCTCTATATACATAGCTATGAATATACATACTTGAACTTAGATAGAATTTGAAGAAAAGCGGATTTGCTTAGTCAATCGTGTGAAAAGATGGCTACCTCTCTATACCTGGCTTACTTTTTTTAAATAAAGGTAAAATGGATTTGATTGAAATATTGCGTAATGGTTGATGATTGATTGATTGGATAAACCTGGAAAGTGAAATTTGGTGACATTGATCCCTTCTAAAGAGGTCATTTAATAAAATAGCTTTTTGGGACAAAAAAAGAAGTGAGACAAACATTTTGTATATTAGCAAATCCAGGTGCTTGAAGGGTGTATTAAAAAAAAAGCAGTTGAACTAGAAAACCAATTGCTACAAAGTTGGTATAATTTGTTGGTTGTTATGATGCATAGAGCTATAAAATTAAATTCACCCTCATAAAAGGTATCCCAATCCGTAACATGACTTCTCATTTTCATTACAGAAATATGGGGAAAATCGGTTAAGCGCTTTTTTTAAGGATAGCCTTGTGAGGCTTCTTGACATGTTGGGTATGGTATCGTTTTGGCCGGTATAATGAAAAGGATTCGTTCAATAAATGAGACCAAAGATGCTTTATAAATATAAATAAATATCCATCCATATTATTTTGTCATAGAAAACCCTTATTTTTTCAAAGACACGCCTGATGGCTGCAACCAAATTTACAGGGAATGCATTTAAACTACCATTTTAGCCATTAAATCCTCTAAGCCGGGAAAGTTTATCATGCAGAAAAAGGTAAAGAAAAAAAGCAAAATATCAAAATCCTGATTTGGGTATGATAAAAAAAAAATCAAAATAACAACAACAACTGAACAAAAACAAAACAAACTTTTTAAACAAAACGATATAGAAAATCAACGATTTTTTTATTGAAGAAATTAAAATATATGTTAATTGTATGTTCCAACTTCTATCCAGTAGCGAAAAAAATACTGCTGTCATTTTATCCCTTTTTTTACTGCATTCTATTAACTAGACCTTTTGAAAGCTCTGTGGAATGCTTTCAATTTTTTTCCAAGAACAATAACACAACTTTTTTGGTCCCAAGTGTATATATTCTGCTGAATGTTGATCATGGTGAGAAAGAGTTTTTTTCTATTTATAAAAACAAAGATAATAAAAATGAGTTAAGATTTGGTTTTTCAAGTTTGGTTAGTTTGGTTTACCGATAGAAAAAACTATCATAATAAATAAACTATCATGATAGAAAAAACTATCATAATAGAAAAACCAATCATGATAAAAAATACTATCATGATAGAAAAACTATCATGAAAGAGAAAACTATCGTGATAGAAATAACTATCATGTTAGAAAAAACGATCATGACAAAAAAAAACTATTATGATAGAAAAAACTATCATGACAGAAAAAAACTATCATGAAAGTTAAAACTATCGTGATACAAAAAACTATCATGTTAGAAAAAACGATCATGACAAGAAAACTATTATGACAGAAAAACCTTTTATGATAAAAAAAACTATCATGATAGAAAAACTATCATGACAGAAAAAACTATTATGACAGAGAAAACTATCGTGATAGAAAAAACTATCATGTTAGAAAAAACGATCATGATAGATGGTTTTTTCTGTCATCATAATTTGTTTCTATCATGATAGTTTTTTCCATGATAATTCTTTTTATTGTGAAATTTTTTTCTATCATGATATATATTTCTAGGATGAAGATGCGGAAGATGGCTCTCCTCACTTCCTTTATTGGTGTCCCAGCCTAGCCAAATCCAGAAAAGCAGCCTTAGGAAAATACTTTTCCGATGAACTGGGTGACATCCCTGTCTTTCATTTAAAAGATATGACTATGATAATTTTAACCAAATGCATTAGGGTAAGTGTACCAGTGCCCGGCCAGTCACTAGTATCCGTCCACTTTCAATTAAATGGTTAATATTAAGAAAATAAAACATTGTTTACATGGGCAAATATATTCTGACAAAAATTCCAGGTACATTTTACGTTTTGGTAAAGTTTGACAGATCTGTTGAAGACAGATCCATGTCAAAAAAATGTTAAGAGTACGAAGTTCACGGCGAGAGTAGAAACTGCGTTTTAGAGTTCGAAAATGTTAGGAAAACCAATAAGAATAAGTTGTAATTTTCAGTATTATCCGTCAGTATACAAACTTGTATTTTGTTTTATTGTATCAACAATATAATAAACTATCTTAAAATTAAAAAAAAAAAAAATTTAATGTTCTAAATAATTAAAAATATGGTGGCCGGTTACTGGAACACCATTTTTATAAGATGTTTTAGTAACCGGCCAGGGTGGCCGGGTACTAGATTTTTGCCTGAAATCAACTTTTGTATCTCTTTTATGCTTAAATGAAGCAAAATACTTCTAGCTTCCTCTACCATCAACTAAAATGTATTTTACATGTAAGATTTCAGTATCCGGCCACTGTTTTTGTTCAAGGGATTACTATGGCCGGTTTTTAGAACAAACGGCACCAGTATACGGCCACATAACTTATTGTATGTAAATTCATACATTTTTGAAGAAAATGAGTCAAGAAACTGCTGCATAAGAACCAAAAGACCTTCAACGAATTGGTTTTAGATTTCTTTAAGAATAAAATGCACGACTGGGTCGTACGTTGTTGCTATTATGTTCAAGACGAAGAGGATTCAAAAACATGAGAACTATGAGAGAAAAATTTTAAAAGCACTAAATGTGTACCATATTGAAATTAGCAAAAACAACTTCTTTGATAGTTTGAAGTGAAAAAAGATAATGCCATCTGAATTCTTGACAAAATATGATTGTATGAAAAACAAAAATTTAAGTCATTGGAGCGATTTTTTTAACAAATAATGTTTTTTAATATATTTCAAACTTGAAACATTTTATGGGAAAAACTTTGGTATGCAAATTATAAGCATTTATTTTTTTATTATTAGATCTTATTTGAAATTGTTATATAGGAAAATTAATCTGAATCCGTTGAGTCGATAATGAAAAAATTCAAAACAATAAAAACCAATAGGTTTTATCAAAATCATAGCAACCAAAAAATAGCTTTTTGCTTAACGTTTTTTTTAACATTTGTGTGGAAGGTACCGTTATTTTTTCGTAAAAGTACTGTAGAAGACGAATATAAGAAAATCTCATATAAGAAAAACTCGCTTAAAAGACAGACATTCTAAAGCACCATGCACATTTCCATGAAGTAACGTGTAAAATGAATCTTATATAAGAAAACCGGTTATAAGAAAAACACAAAACCGGTTATAAAAAACTTATTCTGGTACAAAATTTAAAAATTTAACGTCTTTAAGAAACCACCCCGTAATGTGATTTTGAAAGAAATTAATAATTTAATGATTGTTTTTGCCACGTTGTGAGTGATTTTTATGAATTAATGCAACTACAAGATATTTACATACAACTTTTCAGTGAGTAGGTTCCTTGGAAACTTATTTCAATTGATTAAGTCATAATGCGTTTATCTAATAAAATGAATTTTCGTTCTTATATACAATTTCTGATATAAGAAAACACGGTTATTAGAAAGAAATTCTCTGCATTTTTTGACTTTCTTATGTCCGTCATCTACTGTAAAACTTTCCAATATTCTAAAAAAATTTAAATTAATAGATACCCTTAACTACGTAGTTTCAAAAAATACATCAAAGTCGTTTTTGAAATATTTGATTAAAAACAAATTTGAAACATTTTTTTGAAAATGTAAATGAATATTTATTTTCTACTGTTTGAAGAAAATCGAAGATGAAAATGGTTTTTTGGGGGTACCTACCATTAATTATCATACCACTTAAAGGTATAGCCTTTACTTTATTAACTTATTGATTTTTTTTTTTAGAAAAGTTATGGACCCTTTTTTGAGAAAGTTGCTTAAAAATTTATGGCAGATACCGCTATTTTTTGTTCTAAAAATTAAAAAACGGTGTGGGTGGATTTTCTAAAAAATGCTATGTTACAAGTTGGAAGAAAATCGATCCAGCGGTTTGAGCTGGTAGCTCAACGGACAAACAGACATAATCTCAGAATCGAGAGACCATATTTTTTCTTTTTCCCTATCATCGTAATAACAAGTTTGATCAAAACTTCGGGTTAACTTGCCATTAGTGCCTTGTGCCTACTCCTAATCACAAGCAAAAATGGGCATGGCCGGACATTGGATCAAAGTGGCCGGATACTGAAATTTGGTGGCCGGGTACTGGTGAAAATTCACTTTTTTAAAAAATAAGTCCATATTAAAAAATATATTACAAGCACTTAAAGTTTATATTTTTTATTCAATACTAAACATGATCCATAATTGGTCAAAACAAATAACATAAACGAATAAAATCAGCTGAATTAGTTATCCAGCTTTAAAGTAGAAAAATGTGTTAGGTGGCCGGTTACTGGTACACTTACCCTACGTAGTTTCCATCCAAGGATGGTTAAGATGTCAATGCATTAAAAAATCACTAAGAACTCTGGTATTTTTGAAAATATTGATACCAAAAATCGAGATTGGGATGGAAAATCGAGAATCATTGAAACGATTGAGATTGTGATGGAAAAGCAAGAATAATCGAAATGATTGAGATCGGGATCGATTGAAATGAAAACTTTTGAATTTAATCATCATTTTTTCTTTTTTCCTGCTATACGCTTTGTGATAATTATTTTAATCTATTTGTATTCAAATAACAAAATGAATATCTGCGGAGCCCCTAGCTGATAAAAGAAACTATGAAAGTATACTTTATCTGATCTGGACAGTGAATTCTTAATTATCTAAATCACGTTTTATTCAATGCCATTCAATAAATCTCCATTTAGGACATTTTCAGTGGTCAATTCAAAAAACCTAAATGTAATTATTTTACTGATGTAAAACGTGCGAGAAATTGACTTGGGAAAATAAGTTTGACCCACAAAAACCCCAAAACCAAACCCCAAAACACCACAAACATCACCTGACGAACTCCCAATTAACCATCACCGCGCACAAAACTATCTATTTTCAAAACTATTTTGCCTTGTGTCAATCAAACCACAAAACAAAACAAATAACAAACATCAACAATTATTCTTACTAATCAAATTCAAAGGGGTGGTGAGAGGGAAAGGATAAAATATATATATGTAAATAGGGATCAAGGCAGCCATATTTAATTGCAAATTCTACCTGCGACTATACCTACGTACCTGTTTTACATTCTATTTCTGTGCATAACCGCCACTAATGAAAGTCAACCACACAGACCGCTTCGACAGAATGACCTTTAACCGATTTTCTAACCAAAATCAAATTATCACCGTTATCCTTACCAGAAATAAAACAAACTATGTTCGTACCGCAGCTATTGGCTCTGTTATCCTTTAATCAGTTGATAAATTAATGGCTAGATATGGGCCATGATAATAACCTGACCGCATATTCACCGCTTCTCCACATGGCCGTACGTGCGTCCCGAAACGTCGCACTTCTTCTCATTTTGAACAGGGAAATGTATACAAATAATGGGGAATTTTGTTCTCCAAATTAGATACGCATTTGTGGGTGAAATCGAAGGATACACACTACAACATGAAATCCTTTGAATTCCGATGCACGTATAGAAATCTTTTTCCTAATTAATTAACGTGGATATGTACACCGTTCGTCAAAATTGTTGTTTGTTGGATTTGTCCAGACGCATGTAGACCGATAGCTTAACTACACATGATTTTAGTTTTATTTATCAAAACCCATGAGTAGGGGCAGCATTAAGAGGCGGTCTGGTGTGAAATGGGATGCGGTCAAGGTAGTCATTAGTACACTACACCCGCAGCCACGTCATCAATCAATTAGAATTATAATAAGTGTTGACACACTGTCACGGATCCGAAATAGACAAACGAGGTATATTGACGCTCCGCGGAGACATTATCGCTCGGCACAGCTATATGCAATGTTAGCGACCAAATTGTTGCCGTCCACCATCATCACTACCTATTACCCCCTTGTTTGGCTGTTTGCCAAAGATACAGATATATTGCCGACAAGGACTCACTTTTCACAAACAGGACTCCGGAAGGTAATTATTAATGACACAAACAAATCTGATGATGCTGACATAGTGTGGAGGTGTGGGAACGGAGAGCCAGTGTGGTCATCAAACATTGATTCGTTATTGAAATTGAAGCCAAATGAAACTGTCAATTCACTTTCAATTAACATTTTTTTAAGATCTTAAGTTGATTGAATTCAAATCTTCTGACTATAACTACTCTTAGATGTTTGAAAACAATACACAATGTGCTCGACTTGGTTGTAGCAAACTCACTTTAATAGCAAAAACTCATCGGTCGAAAGGTTGCTATTTAATTTTCTTCAAGAAAATGGTCCAAATTAATATATTTTTACAAGGTTAGAATTAAGATACATTTAATAAATGCATTCTTATCAATTTTTAGTTTGCGTAACTAATCTGCTCAACAGCGAATTTTTTTGATAAATTTTTAATTTTTAACAAAGCAGTCCTAATAAAGTAAGCAGGACGTCTATTTTTTCGCAAATCCAAAAAGAATTTTTTTGTTTTGCAAAACTAATTCGCAATTATTTAGCAACTATAATTATTGCGCTTGAGTTTCTTGATCATATACTTACATTATTAACTTTTAATTGCAATATTTTTTCTTTTTAATTCCTTATCAGCCATCACCTGTGTCAGTTTCATTGAAATCGCTCAAGGAACAATGAAGTTGCAAAATATGAAAAATATTTTTTTCTTTTTAATTCTCTCCCAACTATTGCCAGAGTCAATTTCATTGAAATCGCTTCCCCTAAATGTAAATGAATTTCCTTAAAGTCAAGTTCTTTTGGAGCAGCAAAAAAAACTGTGAAAATTGCTAAGTTTTGCTTAAAATGCTTTCAAAGGATGACAAATTTCCAAATGTATGAAATATATTATAATTAAGCGGGGGGACCTTTGCGAACGCCCTTGTAAGTAATGTATTCGTAAAAAAAAAAATTAACTCGAGATCTTAAAAAAAATTAACTCAAGAAAAGTGGTTCTCACAAGTCTGTCTGTCTATTCGTTCGGCTACAACCAATACGGCAGGATGGATTTTCTTGAAATTTGGAACAAAGTGGTTTTTACTGATTCTGCTCCCACGCTTTTTAATTGTTTTTTAAGAACTAAAAACAATGGTACTCGTTGTATAATTTTTCTTAGCAATTTTACAAAATGTTAATTCTCCAAAAAAAATCGGCTTCACAATTTTTCCTAAAAACAAATTAATAAGTTACTTTCAGCAAGAACAACTTTTCAAAAAATTTGTTACTAATGGTATCGTCCTCCAAAGAACCATTTTGTTTTATTTTTGATTTTCTTAAAGACGGTATTTCAGATTTCAGAAGCTTCTTAACAAAATAAATATTTTCTTTTTAACCAAAATTTTGAATAGAGTATTTTCTGGCTTCGTGTCGAAATTTTGGCAGAGTCAAAATTCTTTTTGCCAAATTCAGCTTTCAAAATTCTGCTTGTCAAAACTCTGCAGAAGCATCATCTGCGGTACAGCTGAACAGTAAAAAATCTAGTTGACGAACAAAATATTGAAAAGCCAGAGGGCGTGATTGACTCACGTCGATCAAACTAATTTTTTGCAAACAGGACAATTTCATACTTGACAAAAATGCAAAATCTGTGTCAAAAAACAGCGATCATCTAACGATACAATTGACTTTTACTTTCCATAGAATATCAGACAAGAATTATGATTCGAGCTTATGCTAATTTCGTGCTAAAATTCCAAGCAGAGCATTGTATTTTAAGTTTCGTAAGAATGAACGACAAAAAAATGTTAAATTATTAAACAGGTTAATACGAGTATATTGATTTAGATCGACTTTTTGTATGTACTAAGGACGGTGTTCATACCAGACTAATTTTGATGTCTCTTATTTTTATCACACTCTCATCTCTTTGACAGAATGGGATGACCGTGTGAGGCAAAAGTTTTTAAATTTTTGGAAAATTTTTGCCTCACCTCTTCATCTCTTTCTTTTTAAGAAATTGGAATGAGACACAAAAGAAAGAGAGAGTTAAAATGAGTTGCCTCACGTGAAGCTGGTATCAACACCGTCAAGTGTTGGGAAAAAAAATCCATGAGTCGATAAAAGTCGATCCTTTTCTCGCCTTTTTTCAACACAGCTGGTTTTTGTCGAGTCGAGATTTCAAAGGTCAATATTTAGTAAATCAGTAAGAAAACTTCAGAGAAAGTAGCTATGTATAAACCGATATTTCAAATGGTTTTTTTGTGCCGGTTATTCATACGCAACCTCCTGAAATATTTGGTACTGGCTAGAGTCCAGTACAAGGTGCCAGATGTTGTTCTTGAATTTTGAGGCACACAGAAATCAAAATCATTTATTATTTTGATGGAAAAATAAAGCTCAAGACTCAGTATTTCTAAACAAAAGAAAACAAATTCAATGATGAGTTTTAAATGAAAGCTATAACTGGCTTCTAAATGCGGTAAAAGTGACACATTTTATTATTTCATTTTTAACTAATTCTGTATAAAAGTTTGTGAAGCAAGAAATACGGCATCTCTCTGCTTGCTACAGGTGCTCTTAAGGCTAGTAACAGCCCTGCCTGTAATAGTATAATATAAAGGAAAAGATAAGTTAGTAGAACAATTTTCTAAAATGGTTAAGCCATTAGGTACGAAAGTTGGGTTCGGACCTATATGAATGCGCTATTTAAATGCTCTACGAATTAAAACAAAAATTGAAAAAACTTGATTTTTACCAAAAAAAATATACCTATCACAATTTTGATAAAAAAAAATATTTTTTTTTCAACTCACAACGATTTGATTAATTGAATTTTGAATCAATTATCGAAGAGCTGGGGGAAAAAATTCTAATTTTAAAACAATGGTCAAATATGGGAAACTGAATTATTTTTGTTTGTCTTCAAAAATTGTTTCAAAATTTGGAGCATTTAATTGTATATAGGGGAGAATTTAACTATTCAAAAAGATTTGAGTCGAAAAAGTAGGAATTTTGAGAAAACTCGATTTTATATTAGCAGAACATGGTCATGTATGGAAAATGGAATTTTTTCCACAGATCGTCGATAATTGCTTCAAGATTGGAGTATTTAATTACATTTAGGCGAGAACTTAATTAATCAAATCGATTTGAGTCGAAAAAAAATAATTTTTCTTTCAAAATTGTAATTGGTAGAAATTTATTTTTTTTTTTTTTGAAAAATCAAGTTTTTAAAATTTGTTTTTGATTCATAGAGCATTTAAATAGCGCATTAATATAGGTCCCAACCCAACTTTTGTATCTAATGGATTAACCATTTTAGAAAATTGTTCTACCAACTTTAAATCAAGTTAGCAGAACATTGATTTTCACCAAAAGAACTTGAGCATTATAATCCCATCACAAAATATATGTTCTGCTTACCTTGCCCTGCTAACTTGAGGGCGGGACATCGATTTTTATGAATCTCGTTGTTAAATGGTTTTCTTACACTAATTAAAAACCTTTACAAACAAAATTTACTTTCATAAAAAAATAACGGTACCTTATTCTGAACAAATGTTAAAAAGGAAAGGAACATTTTTTTTCTCAAAAATGGTTCCACCAATTTTTACAAAACCTTTTTTTGTAAGCTTTAAACAGAGTGATCTACTACCAAAATTTATAAAAATTCACAAATAGCAACTAATAATAGTACCTCTCATAAATTTTTTTTAACTTTTAATTTTCTCATTATCGACTGAAAAGATTTAAATACATTTTTGTAATTTTTTTTTTAATTTGAAATTTTATTTTAATAAAATGGACATAAGTAAATACTTAAGATATGCATAACAAAAGTTTTCCTTAAAAAATATTTTAAGAATTTGATACTCGTATATATCTTAAAAACTATAAAGATTTAATTTTTTTTCTCGATATAATCATGTTTAATCAAGAATTAAGATGGCGTTCTTTTTTCATCTCAAAATTTCAAAGAAGTTGTTACAGCTACTTTAAATATCGCATAATTTGCATTTCCTTACATATAATGTTGTTATACCCTCAGCGCCCTGAACATGAAAGGAAGTCCGTGCGACCCAGTCGGGTATTTTATTTTCCTATGCACAATGATTCCTGTAGGCTTTGTTCTGAAGAATGTAAGGCTTAAACTTATTTATGTATAAGCTTACTTTCTCATTGGTGCTCCAGTTTCTCGCTTGTTTTAATTAAATTGTTTATATTAATAATTATTTAGGTAAACACAAATAAAAGAAAATTCCTAGAGGTGTGTTTGGTAATTTGAAATTTTAAGCTCTCAAAACCCCAACGAAAAAAAAAAACAAGCTTGCGAAACTTGGTAAGAATTTCAAAATACTAAACAAGCCTCTAAAGTTAAGCGTCACGTCACTTTACTCTTCCACGAATATTAATTTTTTTTCTAACCGGGTTGGGTATAGAATACCGAATATTTAAATTTAACAGTCGAAATCTCAGAAATTAATATCTCAAAAAATTTAATTGCATTTACATTTTTTAATCGAATTAAAATTTGGAAAATTTCCTTTGATTTAATTGAGTTTACACGTTCTTTTAGACCACTTTGTAAGTTAATTTTATTACATTAATTGTTTTCAAGAGAAAAAATGAGGAGTATAGAAATTGTAGTGTACAGTTGTATAGTCGGGCTAATTTTCATAAATAATTTTTTTGTAAAATGAAAATTGAAAACGTTTCGAGTGATAATAACCAAACCATTATTCTATTACAAACAGAAATAAATACATATTTGACTTTGCGAGATTTTGGTTTGGTACATTTTGATTTGCAGGATTGCTTGATGTAAATGCAAGTTTATTAAAAGCAAGCTTTTTTTGAATTGCGAGATTATGAAAAGCAAAAATACCTATTAATTTGAGGGTTTTCGTTTTCCGATATTTAAAAAAAGCAAAATTATTCCCTTATTCGAAATTTTTGCTTACAGCATTTATCACTTATTCTTCCAAGAAATACTTATTTAAATTAAAACAAAATACTATACTAAAATTCATTTCTAACTAACTAACACATAGCCGAACTATTGCTAAAGTTCAAAATTGTTTTAAGCTCCAAAGAATATAAACCAATTTTAATCACAAAAATCACCTTCATCAGGAATTTAATTTATTTCATTAAAAATTTAGTTCCCAAAAATAGAAGTGAGTTGAGTAGTTTACGATATGAAAATTATTAAATAACAAAAATTTCATTAAAATATTATTCAAATCAAACCTTTCTTGATTATTTCACAGATAGTCATTTATAAATAATTTCCAAGTTCTATCAACTTGACCTGCATTACAGTATCAAGTTTGCTTACCTCAATTTCTAAATAGGGTTGGCATTTGAACGTAAATATATTTCAATGATGATACTGCTTAAGCTTGCATGGACTTTTCTAGTCGTAAAAGTCAATATTGTATCAATAATTCTATAGTGAATAGATCTACTATGGTTGATACATATATACCCATACTTTACAGAGACTTTTCCCTTTATACAAGAAACTGAAAGCAAACAGAAATGTATATTGAATGTTAAATATTAACTGGTTAGGTATATGTAAAGTTGACTTAAAGGGGGATAAAAGGATTAAGTGACCCAAATACAATTCTTGTTTAAATATATTTGCTTACATTTTACGTATAACCACCGACTTGCATTTTGCAATTTTAAAGGACAACAAAATGTAAGTACAAGAGTAAGTAATCCACATTTATGAAATTATATAAAGTTTTGTAAATAATAAAATTTTCGTTTATTCATCGAAAATATGGCAATATGAGAAGGATGACTTCTTTAGTAAACATTCACATATGTACTCGTAGGTTCCTTACCTATTTCAAATGGAATTGATTAAATCAATCAAAATATTCTTTCCACATATTTCTCAGAAACATGTCGTTCTTAGTATTTATTCTGTACTCATTTTATATTTCTAATAATGAAAAGTTAAGAAGTTATTGTTTACTGGAGAAGGAGCTTATTGGGTAGAATACTTCAATTGAAAATCGAAAAACACTCAGGAACTAAGCTAAAGGCCAAATGAAGCAAGAAAGCAAAAATTCTAAAATACACGACATTGAAATTTTCAATATATGAAGGATATTTAAATTTTTCAAAACCTTTAAATAATCGAAAAAGTTTGAAAGTAGAAATAAGAAATAAAACTCAACCTTTTGAAAGATTCTTTAATAACTCGTATTTGTTGTCATTTTTAATAAAAGTCACTCAATACCCAATATTCTTAAAATAAAAACCTTTTTCGGTAAAGGTCTGCGAGAAACCTTTATTTTGATTTGTTTTACATTCTGGTCAGCCAGTGAGATTTATCACTGAGAGAAAAAATAAACCTCATCTGCATCAATCAGAATGTTCGTTAGTATCAGGTTCAGGGATGTAAAGTACGGACTACATTTTTGTACTTAAAATAATCGCCAAGTCGGTTTACAGGGAGATCTATGTCGTGGCTAATTTGACTTAGTCTCGCGTTGGTCTTACCATGACAGGAACATGTGGTTTTTGGCATTTGGAATGACTCTTGGTCTCGCTTTAGTCTCACCAATGTTTTTTTTGTTTAAATAACATTTTCAGAAAGATTAAAATAAGCTTATAACGTGGTTAAAAGTCCAAACTTGGTTTTCAGTGTGTTTGACATTGTTTTCACATTGCATTTAAAATGGTTTTCATCATCTCGCTTTTGTCTCGCTATACTCTCGCCAAAGTTTTTTATTCAAAACTAAATTTTTCAAATAAACAATAAATTGAAAACGCTTTAATAAATAATCGTTTATAATCGTTTCAAGCTTGCTCGTCACCAAATACTTGAGAACTTCTCACTAAACCAGGGTAACGTTAGGCCTGGTTCATAGGTACGGTGACCATATTTCTGGGACCAAAATCCGAGAAAAGTAAAAAAATTATAAACTGAAAAACTTATTTTTTTTTTCAATAATTTGTATAATAATTAATAAAAACTAATATCAGAAAAACACAAGAGAAGAAATTTTTAAGCAGAAAGGAGCCATATAATAAATAACAATGTCTTCAAAACATAACAAACTTAAAAAAAAACAAAGCATTTTAAATTTCACTATGAAAATATTTCAGCCTTCTGTTTATAAAGCCACTAATTTTTCAGAGCAGAATTAACTGTGAGTAAAATAACTGTTTTTCCAGTCAATTTGTGCTCAAAAAGGCTCTTAGAGAGCAAATTATGGGGTAGTTTTGATTTTGCCCTCTCTTATGTTTTTGGGAGTACTAAATCCGAATCTGAGGTTTACGACTAAAATTTCGTGAGGCAACATACAAAAAATGACGCAAAAATGCATTTTCTGGAAGTTTTTCACAAATGGCTCGAAATATACCAGTTATTTGAAAATTACGTCAAAGTACCATTGAAAGTGTACACAATTTCCAATAAATCTCTGTTTAAGTTTTTTTTCTGCGATAATCCATTTGGACTCAAGAGCTAGTTGAAAACTGACGTATTTTAAATATTTTCGAAAATCCACCCCAAAGCACTAATAAATACTTTATGTGAAATTTTTAATTTCTGTCTATGACAGGAGTCAAGATATATTTTTCTGATGGTCTTTGATGCGCTGAGTTTGAATCTTGTTTTGAAATTGAAATTGTTTTTTAGATATTCGAATCTAAAGATATACAAAACATGCATTTTTGTATGGCAAAATTTGGGATTATATTTTTTGTCGGTGTATTTTTTTTTTGGAAAAGATATTTATAGTGATTCTAAAGCATGAACATTTAACTTCATAATCCTTTTTGAATTTTTTAAATACCCTTATTTTTCTTAGAGAAATTCTTGGTATTTCATCGGCTTAAAGTGTAAAGCAGCTAACGCACATTTTGCATTTTTTACAAACAAATATTTTAAACAAAGTGTTCGCATTATTTGAATAAAACCAAAATAAATAAAATATTTTTCAACACTCGTTATTGCCAAATTCAGTGAAATTGAAAAGATTTGATAGATTTTTGTATTTTTAAGCTATTTTTGAGGTGGTCTATAATGATAAAAAAAAAGCCGACGATTTGCTTTAGACTACGAAATTTAAAAAATGCTGATAATGTGGCGCGGGTCGTCTCGAAACGCATCCAAGTAAGCTTTCAATTTTTAAATTTTGATTTGTGCTGTGTAATTTTCTTAATTTAAAATTAATTAATTCAAACCGACTCATTGTGTCACATAAATTTCTTAAAGTGTTTTGTTTTTAATTAATTATTAATGGTGACATTTAAAAAATTCAAAAAGAATTATAAAGTAAAATGTTCATACTTAAGAAGGATCATAAATATTTTTTCCAAAAAAAAAAATACCTCGACAAAAATATAACTCCAAATTTGCATAGAAAAATGCATGTTTTGTATTTCTTCAGATTCAAATATCTATAAAACGTGACATATGTTAAAGCAATTTCACGACCAGATATTCAAACTCAGCGCATCAAGAAAAGGCATTTTTCCATCATTTTTTGCAATTTTTTCCAAGTTACGTCACGAAATTTTAGTCGCAAACATCAGATTCCGACTCTGCACCCTTGAAAACATAAAAGAGGGGCAAAATAAATTAAAAAAACGCTTTAAATCGTTTCAAGCTTGCTCGTCACCAAATACTTGAGAATTTCCCACTACAGATGGTTGGCGTTGATCATGTTTCATAATTCAAAGCGAAATGACGTAGAACAATTTTGAATGGCAAAAACTACGTGTAAATGCCACGGCAAGACTAAAACAAAAACATAGCGAGAAAGCAACGACACAGACTACCGTGTAAATAGGCAAAAAACGCTGTGCAGTGAGACGAACAAAATGGCCACTATAGTGAAAATAACGTTTGGACGACCATAGTGACACTTTAATATAAGGTACTCTATACTTGACCGGTACAAGAAAGCTTACAAGCCTAGTTAGAATGAATGTTTATATTTTGTAGGCCCTGCACTAAGAGTGTTCCGAAGTGAACAAAACCAATCATTTGCGGAGTTTTTTTGCGTGTATAAAACCGGTTTTTCACTTTCATCAGATACTTTGTTTTAAAAAACTTTGTATTTTTTCCTATTGATCACTTATTGTAGTACTTCGTGGCATGATGGTTAGTGCGTTCGACTGTTATGCCAAAGGTCTCGGTTCGATTCACAACCGCTGCCACCTAAAAACAGAAATGTTTTTTCGCGAGGTACTGCCTCTTGCGAGGGACTGACAAATCCTCCAAGAGTATACTTGTCATGAATGAGTGCTTCTCATCTAGCCGTTAGGACTCGGCAAAAAATTGTAGGTCCCCTCCATTCCTGCCAAAAATACGCACACAGGAATGGTTGAGAGTTGTAAGTCACTAGACCTTGGTTCTTCACGAGCAGTTGTGCCACCAAATTTATTTATTTTTATCACTTATTACTGTACAAAAAAAAAAATTTATAAAAGAATAAACGATTTTAACTCAAAAAATTAACATGAATTTTCTGTCTAAAAGTGCCTTTTAAGAATTAAAAATTTTAAAAATAAAAATGATACAATATATCGTCCCCATATTGCAAGAACTTGGTAACTCAATTTTAAAAATTTTGGAGATAACAAGGTTCAGTTTAATTTTTATTTTTCTCACACTTCATAAATATCTTATATTTTTCAATTGTAAAAAAAAATTGGTTGAAAAGTCTTAAAAATTGCATAACATAGTCCGGAGATATTTTAAAAACTGAAAATTTAGTTACCTATAGTTTTTGCAATCAGGGGACGATATGATTAAGAGTTATTTATAAAAATCGTGAAAAATAAATTGAATTTATATCCGCTAAAAGAATTGTCAAAAAAAATAAGTAATAACAAGTATTTTTATTTTGTATTGCAAAAATTTTTATGTGTCCTAATTTAAAAATAGAAAAATAAATATTTTTTGTTGCAAAAAATGCTATGGTGTTAGCTGCATTTTCTTGGATGACAGCCATTTCACCATATTCTCGATTTCCTAAAGGCTTTTAATGAAATTTTTTCCAATCATGTCCTAGCAAACAAGTTTTTCTGTCCATAGACACCTTAATCGTTTTGATCGAACAAGAACACGCTTCACAATTTTCATGAAATCACTATTTCACTCCGGAACGCTCTTATTATGCGTTTTAGTCATCGGTGAATACCTACTTGTGAATTTATGCCAAACGATGAAAACCATTTTTGATTTATTTTCAGCGAAAAAGGATTCATTTATTTTTTTGTGAAAAACTTAACAATTGTGCTTATTTAAAAAAAAAAAAAAATTATTTTCCTAAAACATATCTCAAACCGTAACCAAAATTTTTGTTAACCGAATGTTGTAACTTTGAGAGTGAAACCGATTGAAAATAAAGGTTGACAGTTATTTCTGATCCCTGGTTGAAAGCTGTGGACCAGTAAAAATAGATTTTTCAAGGAAAAAGTTTGTAGAAGGCTGATTTTTGGTATGCACGTTGGGATTGGTGTTAATTATAATCTGAGAAAAGTCCTCATAAATCCGATGATCGCTACGTCAATTATAAAGGGTCAAAGTTCATAAGAATTTATTTTGACAAATATCTCGAAAACGATAATTTTTAGAATAAAAACTTGTTCTACAAACAGATAACTGAGATAATTTCCCATAAAAAAACTTATATAAAATTTATCCTTAACATTAACCGTTAAGAAGTTACCCCACTTTAACTATAGTATAAGCACGCACTTGGCACCTGACCTCTTATACCAGGCTAAAACTACGAAATTAGTGTCCTTTCTTTGGCATATCTATGTTTTATGTCTATTCTTACTGGACTATTGGGGAAAAGCTGACTCCATGTTTCTTTTTTTATTTATTTCATTGATTTTTTTGAAACTTGACTCTTACTTGTTTTTGTAGATTATCTAAAATATTTGGAAACAAACTGTTCTTTATCCAAAAATAATAGAATCCACCAACCGAAAATAGGTACAAATAAGATTTATGGAAGATTTCTTTAAGTTTTGTATTATTTTTTTGTGGAAGTCTTGTATGGGAAAATTTTAATAGCCACATGTTATTTTCTGCGCAAAGAGCGAAATATGTAGAAAGACATCCAAAAACTTTCTTCAGAAATCAATCAAACCTATAATAAAACATCTCTTTCTTCTGGTTCATCAATTCCATCGAAGATTTGAACAAAAATAAAACACATTAGCTACATTGAAAGTAAATAAAAACCTATATAAAGTTGTATTTCGGAGGAAACTTTGAAAGTTCCAATCGACAATCACCTAATCAAGTCCATAGAAACATGATCAAACTGTGGCCTTTCCGAATTAATTTTATATCAAATTGTCCCAAAATTTAATCAGCAAACTTCCCGGTTCGACGTTCGAAGCAAATCCTATAAGAATAATAATTATTGATTCCAAGAAGACACACTCTTATAGATGAACTTTCGCCAACCAACGCAGGGCTATACAATACAGCCTGGAGCTTTAGTATTGTTCGTCGCTCATAAAGTCATAAAAATAGATAAAATATTTTTTTTATTCAAATGTTTTGTCATAAAATTTTACCCAAAACGTTTGCAGTAATCTTCCTAAGTCGCGACTCGCGATGTTGTTATAAATAGAGCGAAAATGTAAACATTTCCCCAGGGAAGTGGTTGATGGGAATGGAGTGTACTCTGTTATTGAGCAATGAGATAGATGGAAAGATAGTGCTGCTAACCACCACCCAGCACCCATCCCCTGTAACAACCCTGCAAGCACACCACCCTAGGTACAGAGAGAGCTATCTGGTGAAAATGTATCTCAAAGTGTCAATAGATTAGTTGTTACAGCTTTGGCAGGCCCCTGTGTGTTTGTGTTTGTTTGAGTGTAGGGGGAATTTTTTGCCTACGCTAGATGTCGCTGTAGGTATTTTTGTTGCGATGTGCGACAGACAATGAGTCCTTTTGTCCTTTTTATGGGCTTTTCATTCTTTTTGATGTCGTTTTTGCTTTTTCTCTTTTATTACTCTTTGGTACAATTTGTAATGTTATTTATGCCTTATGATGCTGTATTAGGAATTAGGATGTGTGAATAGGCAGTGCTGGATTTTTTTTTTTTTTTTTGTCGTTGGTTGTATTCATTCCTGTGTACTCTGTCTGTCCTTTTGGGTGGTGTTGGGATTGTACCTTCATATTTTTTTTTTGTATTTTTATTTTTTTTTATATCTTCTATTAGCTTGTAACGAAAAATTCATGACCTTTTATTGGTCCTTGCTGAACGTGGAAGTGGTTTTTGTCCATTTCTAGAGTCTTTTGTTTCTTTTGTCATTCAAAAAGGACGTTGGACATTTAGTACTTTGATTGATCTTTATTGCATTTTCTGACCTGGTTAATGTTTTTTTGTATATTTTATTTGGTAGCCGGAAGCAAGCTTCGATGTTTTGTTGATTATGTTTCAAATCAAAATAAGATTTAAGTTTGCTTATATACAAAAGTTATTAATTTGTATTGTTCTTTCATATATCTACGAGTATGTACATAAATTATGGCGATTTAATAGATTTGTATATTATTTGGGGAGTAGAAGGATGGTGTTGAATGTTGAATAGTAGATTTTACACACAAAGTTATTGAAAATAAATGATTGCGTAGGCATACCTAGATATGGAGCGCATGAAACAAATTTTAAGTTCACTGTATGTTTGTCATACATACATATTTGGTCACTTTTAAATTGATTTGCTTATGAATGAAAGCTTAAAATCTAGAAGGTCATATTTGAGCCATATATATAAAAAATGTGTGATTTTGGTTTTCGGAATTTCGTACTACTTTTTGTCCTTTCAGATGTTTATGTACAAGTACATAAATATATTTGTAGTGTTTGGATTGGTAAGAAATATGATAACTCAATGTGAAGTGCACATAAGAAAGCAAATCATGTATGGAGACTTGGAGACTAACTTATTTTTACCAAAAAGAACAATACTTTTCTGATTGGTCTTACTTGGTTTTTTTGTTACTCGCCACTACTACAGCTAAGCAGGGCCAATTTTTTGATTTTCCACAACTAAGACAAATATATACTAAGCTATAAATCAAACATTCCCCACACCCACAATTTTAATTACTCTCAAAAAAAAAACAATTGTTTACTTGGGTGTATACTTACTTTTATTAATTTTTAATTTGATCTAATCTATCAGATCCGCGTTAATTAAGGTTTTTAGTAAAATTCAACATATTGGCGAATATCAAAATTAACCTCCTTTTTCATGGGTGGACTTTAGATATATTTTACTTTGTCATTTATGCTAGGAAAAGATAATATCATCTGGGGTTTGGTGATCAAAATTGCTTGCCAGACCCTTTAAGTTTTTTTGAAGTTGAAGCATTGTATGTATATATTTCAAAAACTTGTAAGATAAAACATATAAGCTAAAACATAGAAAACATATAAGCAAAATTCGAAGTTGTCATAGCTGATTCACGACTAAATAACGGCAGACAATCTACTTTCGCATTTTTTGATTTATGAAAATTGATTTGGTAGATTGACGCTTATCACAAAATCACCCAAAAATACATAGAAAAACATTGCATGACAAAATTGAAATTTTAACAAATAACTAACGACGTATTAATACCAAATTATTAAGAAATAAAATATTAAGTTTTAGAAGTTTGTTTCACTATTTAAAAAAAAAAAACAACGAAAACATAGAACCACAATTTCGAAATGATCACAACTAACTAATAGCTAGTTGATGGTAACAAGCTAGTACCTATCTGCTATAAATAGTTTCTACCCAGTTTGCAGGTAATAGTTTTCCAACTTGATGTCAAGATAGTATAAAGAACCCAAAAAAACATAGAAAACACTGTATGACAAATTTAAAATTATCACAACTAATTCAAGATAAGTTAATCGCAAACTATTAAGCCATAAACTATAGGGTATTAGCAGTTTTAACAACATAAGGAGGTTGTGCTTTGTTAACTTGATATTAAGCTTACGAAAAAACATAGAAAACATTGCACGTTTGAATTGAATTTTTCACAACTAAGTAATGACTAACCAACGGCAAATTATTACGCCATAAAACATTACATATAAGAAGATTTTAACGCTTTTCGAGTTGTGTTAAGTTAGCAAAGCACCCAAAAAAACATAGAAAACATTGAACAACAAATTTGAAATTGTCACAACTAATTTAAGACTAATAAGCGGCAAATTATTCACCTACCTATTTTCCGATTTGTGAAAGTTGCCTTGCTAACTTGACAAATCATCCTAAAATACATAGAAAACATCGCATGACAAAAATGAATTTCTCACAAATAATTAACGACTAACTAACCAGAAATTATTTTGTAATAAAATATTGAGTTTCGGAAGCCGTTACCAATTACAAAAACACATTGAAATTATCACAACTAATTAACGACTTATAAATAAGCAAATTATCTACCCATCTATTTTTCGATTCGTCATAGTTGCTTTGCTTACTTGACACTCATTAATATTACAGTTTGATTTTGGGATAGCTGAAGCTTAGGATCTGATTTTTTTATGAAATCAGTTTCTAAATATAAAGTTGATAAATGAAATTTTAGTGATTTTATAGCAAAAAATGAGTATACTTCAAAGATGATTTTTTTCAATTTTTTGTTTTGGACATGTAAAACAAGTTAAATTTAAGACAAAAACAATAAAAAAAGGGAATTTTTGGAGCAAATTTTGAAAGTGGTACGTCAAATTCAAAACCACATAATATTCTTTAGAAATCTGTTTTGGGGCCATAAAATATCAAATTTTCCTATGACTTCATTAGCGCCCTAAATGTCAGACTATCGTTTACAAACAAAGAGTGTTTAATTTTTTTTTAGTTGTAGAAAGTGGGCGTGGTAAAAAAATTTGTGTTATTTTGAAAAAGGCATTTGCTACACGTTTTATATTTTAATTTTTCATATTTTTGTAGGAAACGATTAAAAAGTAAAAATTGCCTCAAAAGTGGTCGGGACAAAAATTTTGCATCATGTTTTGTTCTTAACCTGTTATTAGGTCAATTTTTTCTGTTTTTATCGAAAAAATCTTTTTTTAAGACCAGTAAAATTTGGCTCTGGACCTTTGGAACCTCATATATGGGAAATTTGGTATTTGAGAATTTCTCAAGGTCACTCAAGGTCACGCGCGATTTTTGGCACCTCATTTAAGCGAAACTTACAAAAGAAAAGTATACCATCCGAAAGATCACTAGATCGTGATAAAAGCTCAACTATTTACAGTAATTGGAAAGCAATAGTTTTTTTTTCTGTTAACTTCCAAAATTTTGCACTTCAAAAAATTAAGTATGCCATTTAAAAGGCCCCTTCATGGTCATAAAAGGTAAACTAGTTTCAGTAGTTGGTCAGCTATAGATTCTTTTTTTGCTTTTTTTAAAGTTTTTTTCAAGGTCACAGACGTTTTTTGGCATAACGATAAATATTCATAACAATCAATCTATAGCTGACAAATTAATGAAAATAACTGACCTTTTATAATGATTTAGTAACCTATCAGAGAGTATAATTTTTTTTTCAAACTACCCAAATGAGGTGCTAAAAATCGTTCGTGACCTTGAAAAAAAAACTTTTAAAATCACAAAAAAGAATCTATAGCTGACCAACAACTGAAACTAGTTTACCTTTTATGACCATGAAGAGGCCTTTCAAATGGCATACTTAATTTTTTGGAATGACCCAAATGAGGTGCCAAAAGTTTTTTTTGTGACCTTGAAACCAATTTTGAAAATTCATAGAAAAAAATAATGGCTGACAAATTACTGTAAATAATTGATATTTTATCACAATCTAGAGATCTTTTGGATGTTATACCTTTTTTTAGAAATTTCCCTTAAATTAAGTGCCAGAAATCACGCGTGACCTTGAGTGACCTTGAGAAACTTTAAGCCTTTATTACAAGTTATTTAGGGCTGACCAATTGCTAGGACTAGTTGACTTTTTTGGCTAATTACTGTTAGATGACACTCTCAAATATCAAATTTCCCATATATGAGGTGCCAGGAGGTCTCTGAGCCCCCAAACCCATCTATATTAATATCATAAGGATTTCATTTAATGAACTTTTTCATTATGTGATATTGCAGTCTTTTACTGACTTAAAGCACCAACTTAAACTTACTTTGTTGTTTGGGTTTATCAAACTTAAATTGGTGATTTAAAAAAATGACTTTATCATCTCAAATACTTATAAAATACTTAAGTTTACAAAAATAAACCCAAAAGTATTTTTGTTTCAAAACATTTGACGCTTCATTTAGTCTAACTTTACATACACTTTGTACTGTATACTTCTCTTAAGCAAATATATATATAACCATTAGATATGATGCCACTAACCTTATACGTGACTTGTCAGTTTAGTAAACTTTGTTTTTCTTAAGTTTCCAACACAAACTTTTATTCCCCTATGATTTTATGTTTTTTAATACTTACACTTTTTTTTTTGCTCTTCTTCTTTCTTTTAAAGAAAAAAGAAAAGAAAAAACTTAAACTTACATCAAATTGTCGCTTTAGGAATAAAATATTTGTTTTTCACATGCAAAGTAGGTATCATCATATCATGACCATCAACTTTTAAACTTCGTCGCCTTTGCCTTGCTTTTGCGTGCGTTGTCTTTTCGTCCTCGTTATCCCAAATGCGACAATCTTTCCGGCTTAAGAACTCACACAAAAATATTATTATTCCCAACTTGACATGAAACAAAAAAAAAATAAATGTTCTGTTATACATACAAATGTTAAACCACCATAGCTTCCATACTTCCAAGAAATCATGATACCTTCTGAGAGTTTGTTTCTATATCAAAAAAATGCACTAATTTGTTGTTGTTGTAAAAAATCTTAGTCCGCGCGTTTCGCAATTGAGAATGGTGTCGCAAGAAAACTTTCTGTGTCCTCTCTATCTTTGAACCGAGGAAAATTTTCTTGCTAAAAAGTTTTCGAGTCAGTTTTCAACGCATGTAAAAAAAAAATCTTTTTATGCATATAAATGTAGGTTTTTGTGTGTGTGTATGCCTGTAGAGGAGTAAAGGAAGCAGCTCAATCGACCCAGAAGCTATGAAGCCAAAGAGCAAAACGCTTTAGAGTTACAAATCATTTTAAAAGTTTTCTTCTTTAGAAAACTCACCGAAAAAGAATTTAACTTCTGACATCGAAAAAATAATTTGCATCTCAAAAATGAAAACTTGACTTTTTTAACTTGCAAGCCGTGCAAAACTTCGAAAGTTCGTTCCAACTTCCAAGCTATTATTATTTGTGTTTAATGTTTACAGTTGTTAAGATATGAATATTGCAATAAACAATAAATTCAGAAAAATATAAACTTCAATCCTCCCATTGTTGATGCAACAAGTTCAATTGAAATCGGTTTATGGTGTTATTTTCATTTTCAATTCATCCTTATTAAATTCGAATGACTATTTCAATCTCCGACGAAACGATTTAAAATCCCATTTTTTGGAGCGAAAGTTCAGCTTGAAACCATTAAGTGTGTTAAAAATATGTTTTAGCGAACAAAGTCATAAATTTAGGTCACGATAAAAACTTTTTGTGGTCAGTGGTTTTAGAATTCATAAATGAATTTCTCAGAATATTAGTCGGTACCTATATATGAATAAACAATTTATGTCAATCATTTCGAAAATATTTTAAAATTGGTATGAAAATGCAGATGACATAGTCTCTTCTTGTCAAAATGACATTTACAAATCATTTATTTTATCTCTTAGTTTCTGAACTCCATTTATCTTATATATCGTGTCCGTTGCACTTTGCTCTCTCTCTTTAGTTCATTGAGATTGACAGCTGTTAGTTTAATTTTACGCGCAACTAGGCAATATGCTTTATATAATAGTTGAAGAGGAAACTTTTTAACAGAATTTCAATTTGCTGACGAAGAAGTTTCCTGAATTCCACCGAACCTCATCTATCTCTATTCCTTAAACTCTACGTTCGTATCAATTTGAGGCAGATGTACAGTACATGTACAAATCTATTTTTATTATGATGACCATATTTTTCATTTGTGAAATATTATAGAAAAAATATATTTTTCAAAGCTTAGGTTACTTGATATTTAATTTAAAAGTAATTCATAGATAAGTATGAGGACATTATTAGGAAATCAAATTGGCCTCATTGATTTTTAACTTTTTTTTTTCTCAGAAACCAAAAACAATAGAAATTTATACCTGTCCATCATAATAAAGGGAAATATTTGTAAAGTGTTTACCTTAGTTTATTGGTTCGAAATATGTTAATTGTTACGAGAAAATATATAAAAGTTTCCTTGAATTTCAGAATACATAGCTAGTTACATATTGTGAGGAAATTTATTGAGGGGTTGTCGAGGTGCCAAAGCTATGAAAAATAAATCATGGGGTAACAATTACTAATTCATTAATGTTATTCATATCGAGAAAGGAAAATACGAGTATTTTTGAAGTTTAACTTGGGAATTTTAAAGCCAATTTCCGAAACTATTTTCGTTTTATGAATAAATAATTTAAAATAAAAGAGCAACATACTAAAGGGCTTAGAATTTAATGTGATAGTTGCAACTTAAGGCAAAACTAATACTTTTAAATCATTAATTAACTAGATATAATGATTATTCAATGCTTTTGAGTTCTTAATATTATAGGGCTACCCACGTGACGAGAAAAGTTTAAGGTTCTCGTCTCGAGAATAACTTTTAAGGCATCCGAAACGAGACCGTAGTCTCGGTGGGTATGGTCTCAGCAAAAATAAAAAGAGGGAGATCAGTTTATTTGTTAAAATTAAAAGTATTGCTGTTGAATAATTCTTTTTCAAAAATATTAAATTAATAAACCAGTTAAATTGTACCCAAAAAGGCCCTTAGCAAGAAAATCTTAAGGACTTAATTTGTACCTGCTTTATGTTTTCGAGATGGCTGTATCCAAATTTCAGTATTGCGACCAAAATTTTAAAACTCAGGATGCAGGATTTGCGGTTTCAATCAATCAATCAAGTTTTATTACGAGATAATGTGACAATTTTTAAAGCTAATGTTAGCTTTTATATGCAAAATAAAGAACCCCGCACTTAATGTGTGAAAAACAGGATGGTAGGTGCTGTACACTCAGAAAAAAAGCTGGTATAACCAACCAATTTCTGGTTTATTATACCTGATTTTCAGGTTATTATTTTTCAACTCGGTAGATCAGGTTTACGACTTAACCGGATACCTGATTTTAATTTCGTGCTAAATCATCGTTGGTTTCTGGTAAATTTAACACTGCTTAAAAAAAGTAATACTGTAAATTTTAACTGAGAATCTTGCTAGTTTTACCTGTAAATATAGTTAACTTTACATGAAAATCTAGTTCAAAAACATGAATAAAATGTTCAACGTCCTGTTAATTTAACATGAAGATCTAGTTAATTTAACATTATTCAATGGTGAATCAACCCTGTATCCGGTAATTATTATGTCTTGGATCTTTGCTTGTTGGTCCCATCTCTAACACTGCTTACCCTCCAATTCATTTTGCATTATTCTGAAAGTATAGAAGTTTATTCCATTGTATATTATTTTATTTTAAAAATACTTTGTGATACTTACTTAGTTTTGAATTGGGAACCTCTTACACTCGTACGCATCCCCTGGGCCACTTCGCTGTATAAAAAAACTTGTTCCAAATATCAATAACTTGAAACTGACCTTGTTTGGATGGCTTAAGTTTGTATGTGCTTTAACACTGGTGTCACGTTGAAATAACCTGGCAGAGTGTTTCTTTAACCATGGCTTTTGAGTGTGTTTCAACGCTGGTAGAGGGCTACTTTAATAGGTGGCCAGATTAAATTTAAATAATTTTATTCAGATGGCATATCTGTGTGTGTTTTAACACTTGTGTCACGTAAAAATTAACTGGCAGATGAGGCCAGGTTAAATTCAACAGGTAAACATTGTAAAAATAACCATATAAAATGTTACTTCAACCTGATTTGTGGTAAAATACAAATTCATAACAGGAAATGTTAAAAAGAAACCTGATCTCGGGTAAAATTAGCGCTATATTCTTATTCTTAAACCAACCTGAATATGGTAATATAGGCCACAAGGTTGGTTTAACACTTAATATAAGGTTATTAAAATCAGGTAAATTTCTGAAATGTCTTTAACCTTATATGGGATTATGCACCTTGTAAATTTAACAGGGCCCAGGTTAATTATATACCTGACTTTTTTCTCTGAGCGTAGGGGTTAATTAAATTTCCTTATATAAGTACTTGCGATTTATTTTGAGACATTTAGAAAAAATGTCGAGATTATAAGAAAGAACACCAAAAAAGAGGGTGACAAAATTTGGTCTGTCTGTCTGTTCGGCAACAGCCTAAATGGCTGGATCGATTTTTTTAAAACTTGGTGCATAGGTAATTCCATGCCAACTGTGATTCTTTGTGTTCAGTGCTTTTTTTTTGTTATTTAATGTAAAATGTTCGTATATATTTTTGGTTTGAGTAAGATAAATGGCTATTTACTACAGTCTTCATTTGATATCAAGACTAAATTTGCTACTTATTCCATATGGCTTAAGAAAGGGCCAAAATGCCAGTACCGTGGCATGTTCGTTCCTTGTTTTTCCAATTAAATTCATTGAATAGAAATGTTGTTCTTTAGAAAAATTTGAGTGCAATATTTGCTAAAACTTTGTTTCCAAAAATTAAGCCAAAATACTTATTGTTGAAAAAAGTTACCCCATAAGCCGCCATTTTCTTTTAGTTTCAAGACGTTTGAATGGTAGTTTTCTAAAAGAAGCCTATCTGCATAGTTAACAACAGTCGTTTTCTTTTTTTAACGTTGCTTTGCCTTAAGAGTGATATGTTTTCATTCGAAAAAAAGTGTATCAAAAATTTATTTGTCAATATCGTGGTAGTATTTTTTATGCATGTTATTACATGTTTTTGGTTGATAGTCAGATTTTTTTATTTCTTTTAACGGCATGTATTGAAATTTTTTGGAAATTATTTTCTCATTAGCATAGGGAAGTAAGGCCACATAAACTGTCTAAATGTCAGTACCGAGGATGTCAGTACCATTGCGTCGTGAAGTTTAAAGAAATTATTTCTGGCAATAATATTTATTTTGTACCAATTTTTTGAATGGAAGCATTACCTCGCACGGGCCAAACAAAAACGCAATAAAAACTAAGAAATAACCAAGGAAATTGTAAAGGGTTGCCATTTAGAAGAAGAGACTACAAAACCAAAAAAGTTATAGATTTTTTAAGAAAATAAGCGAAGTAGAAATTTCAAAAGGTTTAAAAATAACTGGTTTTTAAAAATATCAAAAGAAATATGGTCAAAAAGAGAAAGAACTAAATAAAAATAACAAAAGGTAAAAGAGTTTCATTATCGTTTAGTCCAGTTTTAATACATTTCACCATATTTTTTATCTTTAAAAGTTGTAGCAAAATGCTTTTACAAATTTGATACCCTGACTAAATAAAGCCACAAAAATAAAACAAAAATTGTTTTTGAAAAGTAAATTTGTTTTAAAAAAGAGAATCACAGTTGGCAGAAAATCACCCACATATACAAAGTGATTTTTGATGATTCTGTCTACACTTTTTTTCATTTTTTTACTATATATTAAAAACGGTACCCGCCAAACAATTTGTTTAGCAACTATAAAAAATCTAATTTTTCTCAAAAATGGCTCCATAACTTAAAAAAAAAAAACAATATATTTCGTTTGGTAAAAGATACCTTTGGATGGGAAACAATTTTTCAAAAAGATGGTTTATTAATGGTACCTCCCAAAGAACCATTTTTTATTTTTGACTTTCTTCGAAGTGGTTAATTTGACTTTGACTTTAACGAAAAAACAATGGTCCTTCCATACAATAATAATAAAAACCGTTAAGGACAATATTTTTCTTAAAAACGAGTTCTTCGATTTTTATTAAACTTTTTTTATGCTTAAATTGGTGCGATATACTACTACTTCTCATAGAGGGATTTTTTAATTTTAGATCTCCTCATTATCGGCTTAACAGATTGGGATTTATTTTGTATACACTTTCAAATAAGATTAAATAATATTGCATATCAAAATTTCAAAAAAAAAATTTTTAAGTTTTAAAATTAAAATTTTTTTTTTGAAATTTCAATATCTCAAAAACGGGTTGATATTTTTGCAATTTTATTTTTATATGCATAAAAATAAATACTTACGAATCGCATTCCAAAAATGTTTTAAGAAAAAAATCCCGCTTGGGCCGAATGGACAATTTTATAAAAAAGTTAATTGAAAATAACGGCAACACTTACAGTATTGTTTTGTAGCTTTTCAAAAAGCCAGAAATTCGCTCTTGTGATTTCTTTTCTTAAAGGGGATGAAATAAAAATTGAAAAAATAGGGAATTTTTGTTTGTTTTCCTTTGGAGCTCATTTAGGGCCATCTAAATATAAAAACTCAAAATTAAATCATTATAACGACCAGTCCTTCTCTTTGGAAATAATCTCGTGGCCGCCTATAAGATGAAATGATTAAGTTGTGTATGAAAAAAAAATTAAAAAAAAAAAAAAACATTATTTAAGGAGCCCAAAAATTAGCCTAAAACAGGTTAACGTTTTGTATTTTTAAATTATATTTTACAGATTAAATATAGAAGTTACTGTTGAGAAAAATATTATTTTTATAAAGACATTTGTGTAGTTTTGGTTTTATTATTTGTTGGCAAGAAAAAACAAGTTTTTTCCAAACTTTTTAGTCCGTGTTTTAAGCCCGCTTGATGCCATAAACTGAGAAACCTCAATTAAAATGAAGGATATATTTTGTTGGCTTAAAAGTACTTTAAAGAACTTCTGTTTTCTGTTTTAATGAAAAAATCATTTTTTGTTAGTTTATTGATAACCATCAGTAGCGACTGTGGCATCTTGACACATCAAATATGAGATAGTTGCAAAAAAATGTCGTCTTATTTAGTTTGAGAAATTAGTCAGCAATCAGGGCCAGACAAGCTATAGGTGCAAATGCACAGGGCGCTGAACCCAATGGGCGCCTAGTCCAAGCACCTTCCTTCTTTCCTCCAGCAAAATTGATATCCGTTATATTGGGTGGTCCAAAAGTCACGGCTGATTCGTGTGAAAATGGAGCTTTTTTGTTTATTATAATTTTTATTGTTTTTTAATTTAATCTTTGCATGATATAAATTTGAATTATGAAAAAAAAATATTAGAGATATTTCATCAAAGTCATAACTATTTAACTCATTTGTGCGATATTCCAAAAAAAAAAGTATACCAACTGGCTGGCCTTTCTATTTCCATAAATGGTTAAGATTGTTTCATCAGCTAATGATTTATTTATGAATTTCTATTTTTTTTTCTTTAAGTTTACAGTGAAATTACTATGACCTTGCAAAAATTTAAGAAACTCATAAAATAAAAGTTAAAAGTTGATTTTTGTACGCGATCTGGTTGTCTTTAAAAATGGTTCCAATGCCATCAGTAACTATAAAATAATAAAAAATCTAATTTTTAGATCTAAACCACAAGTTCAAAACTACGAGTAGGTATACAACTTTTGAAAGTAATCTGTTTCTAATTTTAACTCTACTGAATAAAAGAAAAATGTAGTTAGGCCACTATTGCACTCACGGCCTCACATGAAAATGTTCCATTTTGCACAACATCACCGAAAGAGTTAAGTTTTTGGTGCTTTTTTACCAGCTTTTGTCTAAAACGTTTGGTCTCATAAAAAAGAGTTACTTACATTTTCTAACTCACTAAAATCCATCTTTACCTGAATTTTTCGAGGTCAAAAAGTTTAATTTTACTGCCTTAAAGTAACTGAAGAAAAAAATCCTCTAGAAACCAGGAATGGTAACCATCACTGTCACTCTCACTATACTTCTTATTAGAGCCTTGTGCAAAGGTCTTGATGTATGATCATGATAAAACTCTGCAAAGACAATCTTTTATTGGAAGAACTTTTGAAAGTTGTCCTTATACGGAAATCGATTATATTATTTCTAGGTAGACAGCGAAACCAATGCCAAATGTGGTATTTTAAGTTCCTTTTTGGAAAAGTTATAGCTTTCTTTAAGGAATATAATAATTTACCTATACCTGTGCTATTTTTCTATTGAAAGTATTTAATTCTTGTATCTTATTGCGATTCAAAAATGAAAAATTCTGATAAAAATTTAAACATTAATATAAAGTTAAAATACGTTTTGAATTTTCACAAATATATATCAAAGAAAAATTTGCTTGGAGAATTCTCCAAAATTGAGATAAGGTCACACATTACTTATTTGTTTAGCGAGACAAGAGACCAGAAACAGCATTTATAATCTCAGAAACCGAAAAGAGACGGTATTTTTTGACCAAAATTTGCCGAGAGTCTCGTTAACTTTTTCTGCCTCCTGTACAAACACTTCTTTAACACTTTTTATCAACAAATTATTTCTGATTGACAGCTATTCATAGTTGGTGGAAACGCGTTATATTGGCCAATTCAAAGCCTTTCTTAGCAAGAAGAAACGCTGGTTGAAATCCATTGAAAACGAAGGTGAATGCTGTTAAAAAGCAGATCCAAAGTTCTTGTTAATCTGATGGTTGAAAGCTTTTGTCAAAATGTTGTCAATATGGTGGTGAAAAGTCTTTGATAATTAGTGAAAACTCTGTTGACAAAGCGGTAGATAAATGGATTGAAAGCAGTTGATAGTCCTGTTAATAGCCAGTGAAAATTCTATTAATAAGCCGGTTGAAAGCCATTGATACTTGAATCGCTTCTGATTGGCTGGTTGAAAGCTTTCGATATTTAGTGTGAACGCTCTTAATAAGCTTGTTGAAAGTCTTTTATAAACCGTTTGAAAGCCATCAGCACTTCCACTCACTATCAAGAGTGGAAACACTGTTGATAGTGGTTGAAAGCTTTTGATTTGTAATCGGAATACTGTTGATTAACCGGTAAAAAACGATTAAATAATTTAAAATGATTTAAATAAGCAGGTTAAAGCAAGTAATAAACATTTCCTGATGACCAGAGGATCACAAGTTGGACACTTGAAAGCTTTAGAAAGCAAATATTTATTAAATATAATTAAATTTTTAAACTTTTAAAATCTACAACAAAAATTGAAAAAAATAAAACACATCCATTTAAAAGGAGGACATTTTATCAAAAATCCAAAAAGTCCTTATACTTCTCAGTTTGCTCATCATAAATTCAATTTCCCTCAAATTCGAAATATATTACACTTTCGCACCTGTGCAAACTAAGATCAAAACAAAAATATTAAATTCTATCAAATTGATTGCTATAAATTTTAATGGCCATCAAAGGTGTTAAATTCACACGAGTTTCGTGTCGAAAAGGTTACAACATTTATTTATAAGCCCAACCAAACCACACAACATGCTGTATCTTATAATCCAACATCCGAAAAACAACTGTGCAAAAGTCACATCCTAGAGAGAGAGACATGCCTTTTTCTTCCTGTTCCAAGGAACACAAACGAAGAAAAAAAATATGAAAGTCAATTTGTCAATCGATAGTTTTCAAGGATATAAGCATGTTTTATTTTTATGCGCATATTACACAAACCCGATTTTTGTCCCCAAAATGTATGTATATAGGTATGCTTGTGTAGGTATATTCAAAACTTCATCACACCCTGAGACGAGTCCTTAGAATTTTTTTTTTTTAGGTTGAAATTTATTGGTCCAAGTACAAATTTGAGAAGGACTCGTAAGCAAGCACAAATGCCACGTGATGTGAATGCTTCCAACCAAGGACCTACAATATTCGTCGACTTCGGACAAGTGTGATGGCAATAGGGTGCCTAAATCTGCCATAAAATTATGTCATAAAAGAGATCGAAATGTAGGTAGAAAGTAGGTATTTTGTTGACAGGTAAATAACGCATAGGCCAAAGGACAGCATACATGAATAACAAGCAATCAGCCCAATTTTAGTCCAAGTAAAAAAAATTTCAAGGCAGGACCAATTGAATTGTTATCCTTATGAGGATAATATTGAAAAAGGAAACATTCTCCGGCGGCTGGGGGTGTGGTGGTGAAAAGTTAGTGGCCCTCAGGATCCGGAAAAAAAGTCAGCTTATTGAAAAACAAAATCAATAAAGGTATAAGGAAGTTATATAGTAAGTATTAAATAAAATGTGATGTCCTTTTTGGGGATAGCTGGCCATTTTTTAAATGTTTCTTCCTTATATAATAGAAAGGCCTCAAAACACATTAACCTAATTAGACGCAAGCCTTTTCATACAATTTAGGATTTACGCTTTCCCATATAGCTTATACAAGAACCTTATAAGCCCTTGGGAAGAAAATACCGATGAAGACGATTTCATGAGAAAAGGATCACAACGACATAAATCCGAAAAGAAGAAAATCTCTAGAAATATTTATGTGCGCTGTGCCTGTTGGTGTAATTGTTCTATTTCAACCCTATTAAATGCCAACCGAAAGAAATGTTGCAAAACGCCTAAGGATGCAGGACTAAATGATCCGAAATAATTCAGGATTACAATCACCCGCTACCGCCACCGCCACCGCCACCACCGCGTCGTTGTTATCGAGGTATAACATGCGTACATGTGCAGATGTACATTCTCATCTCACGCACACTACATCACACAAAAGGACTCTTTGGCCATTTTCCTATTTTCCATTAGCTGGTGTAGCAATTGTTCTCAAAGACTTCCTCCATCCAAATCCTCATAATGGTGTCCTTCTACAAGGATTCAATAGGAACAGTCTAATGCCATATGATAAATTGAATATGTAAGTGTACTACTATATTCGTCCTGGTGCACTATGCTAGTGCACTTCTCGAGCATTATCTTACCTCTCCGGACAGTAAAACAGATGATGTCCTGTCCTGAAAGTATAGCTTTCTTGGTACAAAAGAATAAAGGTTTGGATCCCGACAAGCAAGGACAACATTGTTTTGTACGCTCAAGAGTACATATATATTCGCAACGTTGGATCTCAACATCAGAAGGACCATAAAAGGAAAAGTTTTTATTTCGTAAAACAGACAAATCCATAGCCGTAAAGAATGTTTTCATTTCTAGTGATCGATGAGTTATACATTCCATTCCAAAGGACATCCTCAATATGTGAGACATCTATAAAACGGTTTAGTAACCTAAAAATAAACCTTTAGTCCTTTGTTTTTGTAGACATTAATAGTGTGTGCGTTGGAAAATTATAAGCTATCTACTTTATATACAAAACAAAAGAATAAAATATAAAAACGTTTTAATCTGAACCTATGCCTTTTATGTAGAGAAAATGAGAATTGTGTGTTTGTATAAAATATTATAGTTCTACTGTTTACATTTGAGCTTCTCTTTTCATGAAGAACTAAAGATATATCTTTTGAATATGTATAAGTTTTGTGAGGATGAAAATGCTTCCACAAAGACTAATAGGGGAAGTGGAAAAGATAAGGAACTTTCTTATTTCGAGATGTAAATTGAATTGGAAATGATTTAATTCTAATGAATTGGAACTTGATTTCAATTAATCTTAAGACATCAACCGTTATTTTACCAACACACGTTTGGTATCAAGAGGCATTTCCGCAACTTTTTTCATGTCAAAAATACTTAAAATTACAAAAACAAAGGGAAGTCACACCTTTTGACATAAAAAAAGCAAGTTCCTTAAAAGTGGCAACACTTAAATTTTAACCAAAGGCGCGTCTAATCAACGTGTTTTTTTTAAGATATTAATTTTTATTTTAAAGCACTCGTTTCACATCTGAATATGTTCTCGCAATCTTTTTCACTTTTTTTTTCAAAATATTAGAAAATTATCGAAACAGTGGAAGTTACACCCGCTTACATAAAAAAGTATATTCTTTTAAAGTGGGACCACTGAAATTTCACCCAAAGGTGGGGGTACTCAACATCTATCTTATAAGGCATCAATTGTCATTTTCGCAATGGAAAATTCCCAAGTTATCTACGATTTTTTTTTTAGTTTTGTAACCATTTTCCACAAATAGGGCGCCATTTTTAAAAATGGCGTCCAAGAGAGAGGGCTGCAACAATAAGTCGCAAGCTATATTATATCCTTAGCATGTCAAAAATTAATAACAAATATAAAAATAAGTACCCGTAACAAAGCGCAAGGATTTTGGTCTCCTGTTTGACTACAGATTGGGCGCCATTTTTCTAAAAATAACGCCCAAGCTAAATTTTTTATCCTTAAGCTTAGTATGCAGATCGAGTAAATACAAATTTTATCTCTCGCTACATTTTTTGTTTCTTAAGACAAATTCTGAAGGTGTAGAGATAAAAACAAAAGTCAAATGAAAACAGTAGCGTAGTTATAAAATTAAAAAATTATAAAGTTTTATTAAATTCACATAAATTTAAAATTTTAAATACAAAAATCAAATGCTTTTAGAAGAATTCGCCTGCACTTGATGGCGAATAATATTTGTATGGATTAATGAAAACACCTCTAAAATGTCAGCAATTATCAGTTTGTTAACTTCTATGGAAAAAGGCGATTTTAGTGAAGTTTGGTAACATTTGGATCAAAATACACTTTTCTTGTCAAAATATAGTTAGTCCCCCATCTGTCAAGCCATTAACTGTCATATTTAACTGCTAGGATCTTGTTGGATTAAAAGCAACAGAAAATTCAGATTTTTTAAAAAAGATTTTTACCTATCCGGAATAAGTGATTTTAGGATAACTGGTTGTCATTTGGATCAATATAAGCTTTTTCCGTCATAATATAGTTTATTTTCCATCTTATAAGCTTTCAACTATCAAATTACAATAAGGGAAGGCTATTTTTACTTTTCCGGAAAATTGATTTTAGAGCAATTGGCTGACCTTAGGATTAAAATATGTTAATTTTTTGATTTAAACATAATTAGCCAGTATTTATATTTCTTGAGTGCTCAGTTTCTTCCTCAGTTTTTTGACAGAACAGGAGAGTAAAAAAATGAAGACAGTATTCCTCACATAGACGTCAAATAAACTCTTTTTTTTTTCTTTTCTTCTTATTTGATTTACTGCGACAAAAAATAATTGAGCAAGTGAATCCCTAAGTTTAGGGGGAAAAGTGAGGAATTTTTGTGCTGAAACCTGTTCATATTTCTGAGATCTCTTAAATATAAACTGAGATAAATTAAGTTTTTTCCCTATTTTTCAAGCCATTTACCGTCAAATTATATTGATGGATGGCTACAATGTCTTCATCTTCCACCAGCGAGGGAAACAAAAACGCATCACGCAGCGAGAGGCGGGCCGCAGAGAGAATAGAAAAAGTCATTGGAAGTATGCCAATGACCGATCTAGACTCAAAGCAATCCGCTAAACTCGCTTGGGCTAGGAACATTCTTGCTAAACCTACGACCAGCAAAGACTTCTCGTCGAAGCGACAACGGTCTGTAGAGGGAGGCACTCCGAACCCCAAAAAACCAAAGGTGCATAACACCTCCTACGCTAAAAAAGACTTGTCCTTTAGTGACGTGCTAAAGGACAAGACTATTGTAGCTGTTATCGACAGAAGCAATGTGGATGGTATGATATCTTCTGATCAATGGACGACGGTCTCAAATAAACTCCAGGAATCGTACTGGACTCTTATAATGGAGAATCCAGGAGAGCCTGTTGTCTTTGAAGATGCAGGGTGGTACCAGGGTAGGGCCAAACTCGTCGCCTTTGATGACCAGAGATCATATGATTTATATAAGCTTGCTGTTAGTAGGTTAGAGGGGCTATGGCCTGGTGCTAAGCTCGAAGTCGTGGCTAAGGAAGACATTCCTTGCAGACCTAGAGCTCGCATCAGAATCCCAGCAAATCTATCCTGCAAGGATACAATCCTAAAGATGATCAGGTACGGTAATCCAACTCTCCCTACTCACGACTGGAAGGTTGCGAAGCTAGAAGATCCAGTTGGTCCTTATAGATCTGCCATCATGGTACTCAATAAGGAATCTCTGGCTCCCCTAGTGTCAACTCAAGGTGTTATTAGGTTTGGTTGGACTACCGCTATCCTGAAAGTCTACAAAAAAGATGAGGAAACACCTTCACCTCTACTGTCACAGGTCATATCCTCTGTGGAGGAAAATACTCGTTGCATCGACCAACCAGCAATGGAAGTAGATGCACCGAGTACGTCCAACACGAGAATATGCCCTACTAACCCGCCTCCTGAGGCTACCAATATTGACAGCTTCTCTGACATGGAGGCTAACCGCATGTCCGAATTTCTGCTCAGTGAGGATGATCTCCTACGGTCACCTTCTGAGTCAGAATCTGAAGAGGAGCTTAACGAAACCGTGGTGGGGGCGGATCTGAAGGAAAGTAGCGATGATGCTGCAACTACTTCAGATTAACCTCCAGCACTCAAAACAGGCTTCAGCCTCCCTTCTTCTCCACATAAAGAAAAATGGGGAAGATGTCGTCCTGATCCAAGAACCCTGGATTTACAAATCCACAATTCAAGGACTCAGGACTTCTGATTACTACTTGCTGCATGCAACGGACAAAGGTGATCCCAGATCCTGCATATTGGTAAGAAGTACCACTAATGTATATTTACTCCCTGATTACAGCGATAAAGACGTAACCGCAGTCAGACTCCAGACCGAGAAAGGTACCTACTGGCTTGCGTCTGCGTACCTCAGCCACGACCACCTGGGCCCTCTCCCTGGCGACACGCTAAAGAGGTTAATCGCTGACGCCGAACGGCAAAAAATCTGCCTCATCATTGGATGTGATGCTAACGCCCACCATACAGTATGGGGAAGCTCTGACATAAACGATCGAGGTGAGTCACTTTTTGATTTTATTCTCAGTACTAACCTCATTGTAAGCAATATTGGTAATGAACCAACATTCATAACCAGAAACCGACAAGAAGTATTAGACATTACTCTTGTCTCCGACTCGATTCATCAAAAGATCACGAATTGGATAGTATCAGAAGAGCACTCTTTCTCTGATCACAGGTATATACAATTCAATCTGAATGATGAAACTACGAAACAGATAGCTTTCCGGAATCATCGGAAAACTAACTGGGTAAAATATAGAGATACTCTTAGCAGATTAATTAAACCTAACCTATTACGTATCCCCTTAGACAGAATCGATCTTGACAATAAAGTCAATGATCTCACCTCAGCTCTCAATAAATCAATGGACATATCCTGTCCTCTTATCCAAATAAGAGGAAAGAAAAAACCTCATTGGTGGAACTTAGAGCTAGAATCGCTCAGGAAGGAATGTAGAAAACTTTTCAACCGAGCTAAATATTCCAAAGAACTCTCTGACTGGGATTTATATAAAGAATCCCTTAAGAAGTATAAAAAACAATTGAGGAAAAATAAAAGAACTTCCTGGAGAAACTTCTGTAACAAAATAGAAGATTCTTCAAAAGCTTCAAGATTGAGAAAAATCCTCTCGTCAAATCCCATTATGCCAAGCGCCCTGAAAACTATCAACGGCTCTTGGACTAAATCTTGTGGGGAATCACTTGACTTGCTACTAGATACTCACTTCCCAGGTAGCTCCCAAAATATATGCAGTGATGACTCAATAGAGTCTAACAAAATAACAACAAATAAACTAGGTCTGATTACTAGGGAAAAACTCAAATGGGCAATCGACAGCTTCGATCCATATAAATCAGCTGGACCTGACGGTATAATACCAGCTGAACTGCAAATGGCTTCAGACATCATCATCCCTATCCTTGAGATAATTCTGGAAGGGTGTATGAACCTTGCACACATACCATCCTTATGGAGAGAAGTTAAAGTGGTGTTCATACCCAAAGCGGGTAAAAGCTCCCATGTAAATCCGAAGGATCTCAGACCTATCAGCCTATCATCATTCCTTCTCAAAACTCTAGAACGACTGATTGATATCCATCTGCGTAGTTCCATAGAACCCAATCTTTTCTCTATGGCACAACACGCTTACCGCAAAGGGAAATCGGTAGAAACGGCCTTGCATAACTTGGTACGCACTATTGAATATTCCCTTCATCATAGAGAGTACACTCTGGTTGCATTCTTAGATATCGAAGGTGCTTTCAACAACGTCAGCAATATGGCAATAACAACCGCGCTTAAGAGCTTGAATGTAGATAGCTCACTTAGGGAGTTAATTAGCCTAATGCTAAGAAGCAGAATAATTAAGTCAACATTAGGTGAATGTTCTGTTAGAAGATCTGTTAGCAGAGGAACACCGCAAGGTGGAGTCCTATCGCCAATCTTATGGAACATCGTAATTAATGACCTACTAGTCAATCTAGAAGCGGATGGCTTCAAAGTTATTGCATATGCTGATGACGTTGCCATTGCAATATCGGGAAAGCATCTTCAAATCATAACAGAATTAATGCAAACCGCTCTCAACAAACTACTTGAATGGACAGACAAATGTGGACTAGGTGTAAACCCCCACAAAACTGAACTTGTCCTCTTTACAAGGAAATATAAAATTCCGAACATAGACCCTCCATCAATAAATGGTATTCCACTTAACTTCTCAGATCAAGCTAAATATCTGGGTCTGATCTTAGACAAAAAGTTGAGCTGGAAACCAAACATACAAGAAAGAATTAGAAAAGCCACAGTGGCACTTTTCTCCTGTAAAAAAGCTATTGGAAACAAATGGGGCTTGTCGCCACATATCACCCACTGGCTATACACAGCGGTCATCAGACCGATACTCACTTATGGGGTGGCAGTATGGTGGACTGCTTTAGATAAAATAACTTATCGTGATAAGCTAAGCAAAGTACAGAGATCGGCTTGCTTGTGTATCAGCGGAGCTCTCCGTTCGACACCTTCCGCTGCGTTAGACATACTGCTTAACATCACACCCCTCGATATATACACTAAACAAGTGGCGGCGAACACAGCTATTCGTCTCAGAGCCATTTCTCAATGGTCCAATAACTCTATTGGACACACTATCATTCTGAACAAATTCGAATCAATCCCTAAACACTCCGACTACACCATCCCTCAGCCGGTTTTTGGCAAAAATTTTCAAATTACAATTCCAACAAGGTCCACTTGGGAAGATAATGAATTCTTGAGAGATGAAGCAATTCACTTCTACACGGACGGCTCAAAAACCGAAGAGGGGGTAGGTGGTGGCGTGTACTCAGAACGACTAAACATTAGTCTCTCCTTCCGTCTCCCCGATCATTGTAGCGTGTTCCAAGCGGAAATCCTGGCGATAAAAGAAGTTTTATCTTGGCTCAAAGAAAACGTAATATCTACTTTGAATATCCGTATCTTCTCAGATAGCCAAGCTGCCCTTAAATCATTAGGATCTGTTTCTACAAACTCCGTAACTGCCCGAAACTGTCGATCGTCTCTAATGGAGATGGCAGAACAGTTCAACATTCACCTTTTCTGGGTGCCGGGACACAGAGATATTCCAGGAAACTGTAAAGCCGATGAACTCGCCAGGATAGGAACTAGTACACCAATATCACCTTGCAAGATGAATATTGGAATACCGATCGCTACATGTAAACTTATGCTTAAGCAAGATTCTATGATGATGACAAACAGCAGATGGACAGGTATCACTACTTGTCTGGCGACAAAACAGATCTGGCCAACACTGGATCCGAAGCGATCGAAATGTTTGTTATCTCTGAGCAGATTGCATATTAGCTCTACAATTGGTGTCATTACTGGACACTGCCTCATAGGTAAACACGCCAATAGACTTGGTGTCTTTTCAAATGATTTCTGCAGAAGCTGCATCGACGAGGAGGAGGAAGAAACTATCCTACACCTTCTTTGCTCATGCCCTGCTCTTTCTCAAAGACGCAAAACACACTTAGGAAATTTTTTCTTCAGTGATCCCAGTGACTTAAATAAAATCGACATTCAGAGTCTCCATCGCTTTATTAAAAGCTCCAACTGGTTTAATTAACGAGGATTACCTCGCATTCTTTATGTGGTATCACAATGGGCCTATTCTGGCCTAAGTGTGTCAGCAGTTTTCCTGACAGCCACCTTAACCTAACCTTAACCTATGGCTACAATGTCATTGGATTTAAAATCCTAGTTAGTTAGTTAGACTTTATTGAACGGAAATAGATATTTACAATTTGTTCTTAATTCTATTTTATATAATTATTATATTGATACTTTAATTTGTTTTGGCACATTAGGGGCCTAATTTTATACATTGTTTTTATTTTTATACAAAATTATTTAAAAGATTGTGATTGATGGTTATATTTTATACTATGTAGATGATTCACTCGGGTTGTTCAAATCCGGTTGTCTTTTTGGGAGGATGTAGGGTGGCTTCTAGCCACGGTGGTAGTTCGACGCTGCATCTTCGTAAAACTGAATTGCCTCGTCTTCATTGATAGGAATGATTCCTTCGTCCAGTAGTGCTGTTACATCAAGGTATCGTGGATCGGTGTGTCTCTCTTCACTTGTGATGGTTCTCACTAGAGGGTTTGGGTGATTGCTAAGGTTGCTCGTCAGTATTTTGGCAGCACTGATCATGTATTTGTCAAGGGGTGTTATTCCGGATGCCTCATAGAGTCGCGTGTTGCTGAAATGTTTTCGTCGCCGTTGGTCAAAGTGGAGTCCCGTGCAGATCCGCAAGATCTTCCTCTCGAACACTCCCAGTTTTTTCATGCTGGTTTTGGAAATAGTAAACCAGACAGGAAAGCAGTATGTGATGATCGGTCTGAGAAGTTGCTTATAAAGAAGCAACTTCGTCCTTTGGCTGAGTCCATTCCTTTTCCGCATTAGGGGGTGGATGCGGTGGAAAGCGTAGTTTGCTTTCTTCAGAGTAGCTGTTACATGCGGATTGAAGCGTAACCTCTCCTTAAGGATTTAAAATCCTCTAAACCAACAGTTTTAAGTTATTGTTTCTCAGGAAAAAATTATTTTTGGGCAATTTGTTAAAATTTGGTTAAAAATAAACTTTTTTCATTAAAATATAATTATTTCTCTATCCGTCAAGCTATCAACTATAAAATTCCATTGAAGGGTGGATGTGATGTAGATAGATTAAGATGGATTAAAAAACCCTTCCAAATTCAGAAATGTTATCAGTTTTCTACTGCTCCAGAAATTCAATTGAATTTACCAACTCAGTTTGCTGATTCCAACTTGGTTTAACTCAGCTTGGAATTTAATTTTTATTGAAAAAAAAAAAATCTCCCGTATCTGTATGTGGCTCTTTTGTACCTTTTTCTATTAGCTACGCCACTGACTGATTTAAAACAGCTGTTCTATTTATTTTATGCTTATTCTTTTTTCATCATTTTCTGTACACAGTTTTTATTTTATTTCAGTCGTGCGTCCTCACAATGTTTAAAATGTAAAAAAAAAATATAGCCAGCAGGTAAAACGTCCAAGAAGGCACTAATCCACAGGAACTACGCCTCTAGTAGCACTAATTTAAAAGAACTATGTCTCTGGTAGCACTATTCAGTAGGAACTATACGCCCCTGGTGTCATTAATCGGCAGAAACTATGCCCTGGGTGATACTATTCGTCCAGTGCCTCTGGTGGCACTATTTAGCAAGTAAAGCCCCCTTGGTGGCACTATTCAGCTAGTACAAAGCACTTGGTGGCACTATTCAGCAAGTAAAGCCACTTTGGGTGAAGCTATTGGACAAGTAAAACGCCCTTGGTGGCACTATTTAGCAAGTATAACAACCCTGGTGGCACAAATCAGCAGGAACTATGCCCCTGTAAACACTTAATCAGCACGTACTACAGTACTACGAGTTTATCTGCGAATAAAGACCCTTTACCACTGGTGGGGGGAAGCCTCAAAAGCTGGACAATCTCCCCTCTAAATAGGTCTTTCAAACGAAATCCCCTACTGTTTGGGAAAGCTCCGACAAATTCAAAAGGAAAGTGACCGAAGCGACTATGAGGCAAGCAGCTGGAGTTAAACTGATTGCGTTTGCTTGTAGATACTATATTGCCGTATGACGTTGAGTATATACGAATGGGTCGTATTCGTTTATCTAAGCAGGTCCTCTTGCAAAGACGAAAAATAATTGTTTAATTGATTTTCCTGTGACGTGACATACCTGTGCGTACTAAGATTTGTCAAGCGGAGTCTACAAAGAGCATCAGAGCCATAAACTCTTCACTGTGCCAGAAATCAGTAGCCAAAACCTCTGAAGAAAAAACACCCAAAAAACATGGTACTATATTGAATGCATGTAAAAATACTGCAGTGTGTGAAGAGTATCGAGCCAGGAGAAAGAAAACCTATAGACGTAGAAATAACAGAGCATATCTGAAATCTCCCAGCCTTAGAAGAATTAAAGAATTCTACAGAACATCCCCAGAAAAACGAAGTAACTGGTTATTTCAGGTGATAAGACCAAAATATCGCTAACACTGAAGCCCAAAGAAAGCCTGTGTGAAGGGAAGGTTTTGGGAGTTCTAAGACCCTAAGACTAAGTTCTAAGAAAAATTTTGGTGTGAGATGATAATTTGATGTTGTTAAAGATGAAATTTTTATATTGTGAGATAAGGGAAGCCGGATTATCAATTTACAAGTTTTGAATTTTGAGATTTTCAAAAAATTGCTAGATTTTTGTTTGCAACATTTCGTACGGCTCCCCCAAGAAAACTCAATGCGGTATGAAAAAGGGTTTTAAGTGAGGTTAGTAACATACAAAATACATACAATTTCAGCTTACCGGCCTGGCACAGGAAATAGTATTTAACCACCATTTTCAACAAAAATTGCCAAACGGGCATTATATTAATAGCTCAATGTGCGAAAGCAGATCATCCATCCTCGAACAAAGAAGAAACTAAAAAACTCAAAATGTAAACTTAGGTAACGAAATGGTCATTCCATTGGTCTCAGGCGTGGCACAACCCAAAATTGAACCGGAAGGCTTGTCACCACTTTATGAAGTCCAGTCCAATCGATTCGCTCTCTTAAGTTTGGAAAAAAGTTTGATTTTCTCCATAAATCAATTCAAAATATATATTGCAGCTCCTGATCTGAATTGAACATTTTCCAATGGAGGATGGAGTGGCTATTGTGCAACTTTCGTTCAAATTGCACAAAAGCCAAATACAAAATGTACATACTTCACCGATTTTGAATCTGACTTTTGAACTATGAGATTTGAGAATGTATTTTTCAAATCTCATTTAGTCTTTTTGTTCTCATTTTCGATGGCTTCCTCAATGATTTTCTCCAACTACGGTTATTCATTGTGGAGTGGAAGTATTCATATTCATGATTGTTGTATTTATAAACATGCAAATAAGTTTAACAATTATTTATTTATGTTTTGCCTTAATTCAAAGATTTACCACCATATTGAAAGTCAAATTTTGGTAAACCACACATTTGACAATTTGCACTTTTTCGAGCAATAATATTAAATCGCAATCGAATTTTCAATCAAGTCGTTTCTCATTGTCAAACAAATATGTAGTGTAGATTCCTGCAATTTTTTTGTATTTAAATTTAATTCATTTCCGGTTTGCGGTTGTGGTCTCGAATTACACAAATGTGTAATTAAAACAGGAAAAACAAATAATAAAAATGGCTGCGCGTTGATAACTGCCAGATGGTTGGATGATTCGGGTGTGTGCGGTTGTCATGTCAACTCTCCAGAGGGCCGGCAATATATTATCAAGACAGCAATATCAAACCAGATTACCAACGAAGATAGCTCTCTCTGATGTCTCCTATGATGCGTGTGCCTGTGCACTGTCGACAAAGAGTAAAAAAAAAATCCTGTCATAAGCGATTGAACGACCAAGTGCAGTTTTTATTATTTTTTTTTTTTCGCAAATGTCATACAAATAATTGCAACAGTTAAAAATGTCACCAAAATGTATATCGTCCTTGTCCTTTTTGTGTTATTCGTATTTATTTCTTTGGTGGTCGATGCAGGCTGGGATTTTATTTTAAAGGTGTTGTTCACACATTGCAATGACATTTTTTTATCTTTCAATGTCATCGATGCATTCAATTATATTGGATACAAACTGAAGCATAAAGTAGAGGAAATCATACAATGAAACTGAAACCTTTGCGGTGTTAATAAAAATAAATAATTTATTAAGCTTTGATTTTAACAATTATAATTATTATTATTATTGTTATTGAGATGATAATGGAAATTTTACTACTATTAAAATCGATAAGTCTGAATGTATACAAACTAACACAGAATGCAGATGCAAATTTAGGCAGTATAAAATTAAATGCACGATTGGGCCGAATGTCCTTGCTCTTTTCTGGCTGAATTGAATGGCTTCGTCAGTAAACAAAATATGCGGTATTGGTCAGGCAGCAATCCACACGTACTCCATGAGTCATCATTGCATCCCGAAAAAATTACGGTTTGGTGTGGTTTATGGGCCGGCGGCGTCATTGGGCCGTACTTCTTCCGTGATGATCAAGACCGGCACGTTACTGTGAATGGGGATCGCTACCGTTCAATGATAACCGAATATTTTTGGCCCCAATTGGATGATATGGACTTGGAGGATATGTGGTTCCAACAGAACGGCGCCACAAGCCACACAGCGAATGTCACAATCAATTTATTGGAAACCAAGTTTGGAGAACGTGTTATCTTACGAAATGGTCCAGTCGCTTGGCCGCCTCGATTGTGCGATTTGATGCCGTTAGACTATTTCCTGTGGGGCTACGTCTAGTCTATGGTCTATGCCAACAAGCCAGCGACGATTGATGAACTTCGTACGTCTATCGAACGTGAAATTGCAGCAGTATCGGCCGATTTATGCTTGAAAACCGTCGAAAATTGGGTTCAGCGTCTGGACTTGTGCAAGCGTGCCCGTGGTGGCCATGCAAAAGAAAGCGAGTTCTATACATAATAGCATTGAACGTACTTTCACAGGAATAAAGAATTTCATTGATATCCAAAACCAACTTTGTTTTATTTAAAAAAACTTTTGTAGCGCTCTTATTGAAAAACCCGATATAACGCATGTTAATATATATACTAAGGGTGTTTCAAAAAAATGAAAGATTGGTCATTGGTCATGTTCAGAAAAACACATTAATCAATTTTGAAAAATTGATTTTTGGTGGGTGGCTTTCTTTTGGCTTACCATTTTTTCAAAAGTGTCAAGTTAATGGTCATCTTAAAAAAAATTGTTTGTGCAACGAAAAATCAGATTTGTTTATAAATTTGTGACATTATGATATTACAAAAAAAAAATCAAATCATAAAATCTCGATTTTTAGTAAATTTATGGAAAAACTACTTGTATCCACAATTTTGTAATGTTTGAGTTTTTCATAATGATCATGGTCATCTTTCAAAAATCGAAAATTAAAAAAAAAAAAAACAAAGAAAAACTTAAAAAGAAATGAAATTTAAAATTAAAAATATTTTCAAAAAATATTTGAGGAAGGATTTTAGTACATATGCAAATTTAAATTCTTATTAATATGCTGCAGATAAAAATTAAAATTTCAAAAATAATTGTCAACCCCAGTTCTGATAAATATGCAATATCATTTCAAAGTTTTCAAAATGATATTTAAAATTTTTTTAAATCCATTTTGCCAATAACGAAATAAATCAAAACCAAAGATAGCAGACTGGGGGAAGTAGTAGTGTTAAAAGCAGCTTTTTTTATAGTATAGAACACACGTCTCTATTTCATCACGAAAATTTTATATCTTAATCACAGGAGTGGTTTTCGATAATAATGTTTTTTTTTTGTCTATGGTTTTTTAACATTTATATTCTGAAAACTTTTTAAAACCATTGAGTACCAAGATTCATACAAAAAAAATTGACTGATATTTTGGTACACTGTTTGAAATTTTTGGGAGAAGCGCTCAGAAGGTTTAAATACACCCAGCGACGAAAAAAACCCTCGCAGTAAATTTTTTTTTTTATTTTAAATAATACAGAAAAAGCGAAAAATAGTCATATTTCAAAAATTTGAATAAAACATTTAAAAGAAAGGAAAACATATGTTTTCATGTTAGATGTCTTTTATAGTGCATTTCGCACATCCACTCATTTGTACCGACCCGACGTGCTATATCCGCCTGGAAATATTTTCTTAAGGTGCATTTAGACCTTCGGTGTTATCGTACGTTGTTTGTTTTTGTCCGTATGCGAAACAAGGAAGGTATAAATGATAACTCCGAACACGAACAACAAAGAAATTGGGCGCGTTCGGCCGGCTATCGGATAGGTTATCCAAGATAACTGAGTAGCCGATACTTTTGTGAATGACCAGAACCAGATAGGTTAGCTGTAAAAAGCTGACAAAGAAAATGAATTAAAATTGTTTTTAATTTGCAAACAAATTTTAACTTTTTTAATGGAGTTTTATTCCATTTATATTAACATATTGCGTAGAGTCCAAGGTGTCGCAAATAACCATTATCTAGCTGCATCTAACTAATTAATTTTCCTTTCAAAAAACCCGACAATGCAAAACTCAACATGAAAAAATCAAACTTCTTGTCAAATATCAGCTGTTTTAAAATTTCTCTTTGGATTGCGGAGTATCCTAGAATTTTTGGGATAACTTCGGATTTGTTTGTTAGTCAGAGATGATTTGTCATCAACTGTTTTTTAACAAGGCATTACAACAACACAAAGCTATCCGGATAACTGGGAATTAACATCCGAACGCGGCCATTTAAAGCCGTTTTGAATTTGTGGATGAACTTTGCCCTTTGTTCGTTGTTTTTGGAACAACGTTCACCGAATAAAGAAGGAAGGCTTTACTTTTTGTTCTGATTGCACTGTTTGATGAAAAAATTGATAATTATTGCATATTTTTTGCAGAAGTCTACACTCTTTTTTTGCACACAATTAATTATCCAGGCTATATATTGTGTGCGGAAAAATGACATTTGTATTTTTTCGTGTTTAAGCCTAATACGCTGTTGATACGAAACCAAATTTTGAGTTGGTCTCCAACAAGACAACGAAGTGCTTACAAAAACGCAGTGAAAAAATATTCGTTGAAAGTTACACCAGTTCAAAAAAATCAAAACAAATGAAACAGAAAAATCACCGGCAGCCACGCTGTAATGAAAGAAACCACAAAAATAAACACAAAAAAACACACATATCATTTTTTCTCACACATTAAATGGCCTAGGTAATTAATTTTGTACGAAAAAAGAGTGTAGACTTCTACAAAAAAAAAGTATGCAACAATTATCAATTTCGTTCATCGAACAGCGTACTGCAGAACGAAAAGTAAGACTAAATTTTTCGTTTCAATAGAAGCGTACTAGGCTTTTGCGACTAACTGCCTGATCAGAATGAGAGGCGGAGCTGGAATAGATGTCAAAAATTCTGCACCTGCATCTGCAAGAGTTGAATAAATTTTAACTTTCATTGCAGCATTTTTGACATGTATTGCAGCTCCGTTTCCCATTTTGTTCAGGCACTGCTCATTGTCTGAACAAAATTAATAAATAGTAATAGATGGAAAAAATAGAATTTACCTCCAAATAACGAAAATGTACAAAGAAATCAGTGCGGGGGTTTTTTTTGTCACTGAGTGTAGTATTATGTACCAAATTTTGTATAAAATTATTTTTTTCATTTTTTGAAAAAAATTCAAAAAACATATTTCCTGAAAACTTAATATGTATTTCGAAAACGACTCAGGCCCATTTTCTGATACGAATTTAAATACTTAAGTAGAACATTGCAGCGTATGCGACAGCTTACGCTGTTACACGGAAAAATAAAACATAAGTTTTATGTGGAATATCAGCAGATATTTCCGAGCCGGGGCAAAAACTTGAATTTGGCGCCCCCCAGTTTTTTAGATTAATAAAAAAAATAGCATATATGTATGTACTTGGTTGAATTTTTTGTAACCGAGTGATAAGAACTTGTTAATGATTTGCACTCTATACAATACAAAAACAAAGGCCGTAACGAGAGGGGGATTGCAGGGTTTAATTTCACACCTCGAACATTTTTAGAAATACATTTTTAAATCATATATTTTCGATTTTAGTACATATACTAAAATTTCTAGGATGATTACTAATTATGCTCGAAACTTTCAGAATTTACTCTAAGCTCGCGTAGTATAATTTTTTTAATGAATATATAGGCTTCAAAGCCCATTATAAAAGATTCCATTGAAATAAATAAATGAAATGAAATATAGTAAGGAACCTCTATCCTGATGATTTATTAAGTCAGCTTAAAATGAGATTCGAGAACCATAAGTCCAACTTTCTTCCTTGTGCATTTTGATTTCCTCAGTTTTTTCATAAAAAATAAACAAAATTTTAGCGAATAAAAAATTTGTAATGTGACCATTCATATTTTAAAGCTTCATGTCTAGGAGACTAATTTTGTTTTAACATAACACCAGAGAGGTGTCAGAAATGTTTTGACCAGTGAAACGTCTAAAAACATACCTAAGAAATTTTACTATAATTTTAATATAATTTAAGAAATTTTACCATCGAAGAAAAACTTACACGATTAGCGTTAATGTCTAATCATCAAAAAATTGAAATTAACACAGAGGACGTTATAGATATACCTATATATTTTCTGCAGGCCAGAAAATTAAATGGTGGACTTTTTTTGAAAAATTTAATAATCCTTCCACCCTAAAATAAAATAATGTCTGGCTACGACCTTGTAATGTACATACACATGCCTGCAATGCAAACGTTTCTTCAAACTTTCCAGATTTGTTAAAAGGAAGGAAAGCCCAATTTACAAAATCAGAAAATAAACCAAAATGTTGCACAAAAATTACTATAAACAAAAATTATTTTTTAAATACTAAACTGAAATAATATTTGTCCTTCAATTTGGTTTATAAAATTTGCTTAAAATGAGAAAAAAATTGAATAAAAAGAAATAATATTTTACTTAAATTAATTAAGAAATAAATGTTACGGCAGAACTTAAACTGACTTTTTCCAGGTCTTTTGTATGTCTGTGGTCTTTTGGAGAAACATGATAAGTCCATTTCCAAATTTTTACATCGAGCTTCATTGAGCTTAAATGGGAGAAGCGAATTTTTTCAAATTTGAAAAATAATTTTCGATGACTTTGGTCATTCCTTTGAAGAAAATCGGTAAATTCGTTCAGGCTCTAGATCAATGTAAAGTGAACGTAAAGACGCAAATTGTTTCCAAACTCCAAAGATATTTATGTCGTTTTCGATTAAAAAGGTTTGATAAAATATAAAATAAGCAACCCCTGTAACGCTATTTTAATTTTTTTCATTTTTTGAATCGGATCATTTTAATAATTTTTTCAAGCAATAATTAATATTCATTTAAAAACAAAATATTTTGTGAATAATAAAAAAAAAAACAACCAAAAGGCTTGATATTTGTTTATTTTTTCCTTTTAGCATTTTTTTTATTATTATTTATTTATTTAAGTAGCAATATACATTATTTCTTTTACATTTAGTAAGAACATGCTATTTTTAGAGATTTAGGATAAACATTTTCCTTTTCAACTATAGATTTAAACTAACATATAATAATAATAAGTTGTAAATGAATTTTAATATTAATTATTCAAGGGAAAGCTACAATTAAAACCCTTATTCAACTCTTAAAAACTAATATTGCAAAACTCCCACGTTAAGTTTATGAATAATACATTTTCAAATACATAGCAATAGCATTAGTTTTATTTGCATATTCTTAAAAACTTAAAATTTTTCTTTTTAAAAATTAAGTACATAAATTATTTAAAAAAAAAATTGTTCCCGATGGATCACCTCCTACAACCAAACCATAGATTAATTTATTTGAGAAGAGTGGTCTTAAATACTCGTATATTTCAAATTGTTACCACGTAACACTTCGGACTCTGATCAAATATTGGCAAATCATTTATCATTTTTTTTTACTTTTTACCAATTTCGATTAAAATTCAATCAAGTTTGAATATCAAATTCAAAAATACAAAACCCCAACTAAATTTCTCGACCCATCAAATTTCAAACTATGCACATAATAAAAAACTGCTTTAAATAATATCCTCTGGTAAACTAGCCTTATAAAAAAAAATAAACAGAAAATTAATTTCAAATTCATTTTTCTTTTTCTTTTTTTTAACAACAAATTGTCCGAAGGGATAATCTTTTACTTTTTTTTTAAAAACCTACCTCAAAACCAACACGAATATAAAGTCCAAAAGGTATATTTATTTTAGGTTAACCTCAAGTTCAACCTTTTTTAGCTGACAACAAAAATAAATAAAAAAAAAAACAATACAAAATCCCACACCCATAGCCAAAAGAGTGATTATCCTGCCCTGATGCGCATCCCATCATCATAACTCATCTCATTGCATACAAATTCATCACACAATCGATTTTCAATCATCCTTGTTTATTTTATTCCGGAACTTTTTTGTTTGTTTTTTATTTTTTTTGGTTTTCATTTTTTTTTTTTTTTATTGAAAAAATATTTATTTATTCTTGGCCTCATAAAAAAATCATCTCCTACCTACATATATAGCCAAATCTCTTATGTCAACCAAAAATGTACATTTATTCAGTTCACTTTTTCCAAAGGATAGCGTTGATTTGGGTTTGAGTCAGAAGGGAATAAAAAGGATATCTAAATATAGCTAGCTATGTTAAAAAAAATTCTATAGGCGCGATAACGACAGCAACAACTATGTGAAATGGGTACCAAAAAAAGCATTTGCTATCATTCACTTCACCATACCCTACCCAACACCCCCCCCCCCCCCAACCCCCAATAGGTCCAAAATAAACTAAGCTTTAGAAAACAGTGCGGATATCACTATTAAGTGGCAAACGGCGGCGGCAATCTATTTTTATTTGCCACATAAATAATAGATTCTTGCGGTTATTATTCGCTCTAAGCCCCAGAGGGAGAGAGTCTACAAAAAGGACATCTATCGTCCTTTCCTATCGGGACATTGAGCAGTGTATATTGAAAATAAAGGCTCAATTGAGGGAATGAATATGTGAAATCGACTGTATTTTGATAACTACAACAAGAACAACAACAACATTCAATTGCCATTTTGTCAGGATTAATAAACTAGATCCTGCCACTGCTTGTTATATGTGTCCTTAAGACATTGTGTCAGTTTCTTTGAGTATGGATTATTGATGTAATCGTTTTAAGGTGTACTTAAACTGTTAAGATATGCATTTTTAAAAGAGATAATATTGTTCTTTCAAGTTTTTTGAATACAGTTTTTTTTTTTGTTTATTTCTGCGTCGTCCTTTATTTATTTTTCATATTTACCAGATGGCTGACTTTTATGTTCATTGCGTTGTTATCCTTTCTTAGTTTTTCAGTTATATTATTGCTTGTGATGGGTGATAATTATTTTTGATGAATTCGATTTAGTCATTGATTTGGATCGTCTTCGGTGCATTACGACTTAATACGAGTACTTAAACATTCGGTTTCGGGACCAAATGTTACCAACATTCTCTTGTATCCTAAAATCCTCAGAAAAATGTCATATTTAAGAAAAATGTTATTTAGCATTTGGTGTTTAAGGGTTACCAAACTTGTAAATGAAAAACACAATTTCCCCTCTTTAAATTGACCTACTAGGTAGGTATACTTCAAAATTTTGAAAACTGAAAGAAAAAAATGATTTAATGTTAAAAACCCTCTTCAATCACGGTATCTGATTCTATAGCGTCTTTATTTATTCATTGGCTTAATTCAAGCTGATTAAAATAAAATATAACCAAAAAAATCTTAATATAAAATGCCAACAAATAAAAATATTTAAAAAGTTAAATTAAATAAATTAAACAATCTGATAAACCTAGTTTAAATTATTATTAATAAAAGAGGGTTTAAGGGTAATTGGAATAAAGAATTCTTATGAGGGAGGATGAATTAAAAATATCCTGTTCATTGTTGGCTAGGCTTAGGCGTATTCTAGAAAAGTTCATGGATTGACATTTACTCTCATTGACTTCTCGGACATTTTTTTCACACCAAGTAAGAAAAGGATTTAAGTCTTTTTGAAGCAGGGAAGAATCGTTAGAGTTATAAATTACTTTTATAATTTTTATATCATCGGCATAAATAGATAAGTCAGAGTAAGAAGTTATGCTTTCAACATTATTAATAGCAAGGACAAAAAGTTGTGGACCAAAATGGCTTCCCTGGGGAACGCCTGAGGTGGCATAGATAGTTTTAGACTCGGAGCATCTGAATATTACCCTATAAAGCCGGTTCTCTAAGTAGGATATAAACCATTTGGTGAGATATTTTATCGAATGCCTTACTGAAGTCAGTGGTGACAGCATCTACATCAAAGTCATTTTCCAAAGCACAAAGGGTCATGGAAACAAATTGAGCAAGATTAGTGGCCGTGGACCTAACCTTAAAAAAAATCATGCTAAAGAGGAGAAACTATTTATTTACAATGAAAGTAAAGAGAGTCGTAAACAATGCTTTCAAACAGCTTGGTTATTGATGAGAGTTTAGACATTGGACGATTATTTAAGATGTCGTTCCTACTAGCTTTTTTATGAATTGGGAATATGAACGAGTTTTTCCATAAACTAGAAAATACTGCTTGCGAAAGCGAGAGGCGGAAAAGAAATGAAAGGGGTTCAGAAAGTACAATGGCATTTTTTGAGAAAAATGTCAGGGATACCGTCAGGACAGGACCAGGAGAAAAGTCGTCTTTCAGAAAATTGATCTTTTCGCAGACCGTCCTAAGACTTATATCGACAGAAACATGTGACGTATGAGGATTGTTCGATAGAAAGCTAAAATATTCAAGGTTAGGCTCATTTGTATCATAACTGTAAGACTGCCCGAAAAAATTGCAAAGAGGTTAACTATTACTTGGGAATCAGCAGCTGACGAGTCACGAAAATTGAAAGAGGAAAGTAAACCGTCCGATTTTTTCTTTACATTTATAGATTGGTAGAATCGCTAAAGTTCAGATATGAGGCTTGTCTGCATTTCAGCAACATAATCATGGTAGTGATTCGCAAAGGGAAGAAAACTCGATGGAAGCTTGTTGGTAGACTGAAAAATCTAAGGGAGTCCGAGAATTTAAGTAATTATTCCATAGTTTATTTCTAAGATTACGAAGAGTTCGCAACTCTTTCGGGTACCAGGGAGGAGATGATGAAGAATTTTTTTGAGGCAAGTAAGGGACACATTGAATAAGGCAACCGAAGAAAGTCAGCAGAATAAAGTAAGTAATTAGCAGTAACAGGGTGATCGCGGTATAAGGTGCACCAAAAGGCTAGAGGGAGTAGGTTGGGTTAAGACAAGACAAAAATTGTATGAGAGGGAAGTATATTTCCCCCCACTTTTTTTAAAAAAAATTGATTTTAAACAGAAAATAATTATAATAATTATAAAAAAATTCAATCTAATTTTTCCCAAAATTTTATGTAATTAAGTATAATTTTTGTTTTAAATTAAATGCTCTTATTAATTTTTAATAAAAAACAGAAAACCAGATACTAAAATGTATGATAGTTTTTGAGAAATAAAAAAAAAAATTAAAAATACTTTTTTCTGGTTTTTAGCAAATAATAAAAAAAAATTATACTTCACCTTTTTATTGCAGCATTTTTTCAATTTAACCATTCAATTCAGTTCAATTGATCTGCATGCCCAATTTTTAAACAGAAGTAAAACAACTATTCCCGGTTGCCCCAGATTAGAGCTTGGATAGTGATTCATACCGATAAAACCTTCACCCATATAACTTTACCCCAGTGCCAGTATAAGAATTGACATCAAATGATATGATTTCGAGGACTGAGTTCTGTAGAACGCAATAGCTGAAGGAAGAAATAGAACACAACAAAAGAGTGTTTTTTTTTATAAGTGTGGTTTTCAATCTGGCAATACTTTTTTCGGAGTTGGTCTTTTTGACAGCTGTCACTTGATTTATATTCAGTTTGGTTTGCTATTTCATAATGAATAAACTTACTCCTAAACAACACTTGCAAATCGTGTAAATTTACTACCAAATTTATTGTTCTGTTCGCGTGACGCATCGCGAAATATTTAATTTATTGAAGGAAATTTTTGGTGAGCTCATGTCGTGGACCTGTGGCGTGGCCTCCAAGATCGCGTGATTTAACAACACTGGAATATTTTTTGTAGGGTTATGTGAAGTCGATCGTCTACGCAGATAAGCCCGAGACGATTGATGCTGATGATGATTGATGATCGTCGCCTTATTGCTAACATACTGCCTCAATTGCTGCAAAAAGTAGTGGAAAATTGGGCCTCTCGGCTGGAATTTATTTGAGCGAGCTGCAGTGGCCACTCGCCCAACCCCAACAATGGTTTTGACGAACATTAATTAGACCCCGTTTTTTGAAAAGAATCCATTTGCCAGATTTATTAGAAAATATCCTCTTGGGTATAACAGATACATACTTTAAATTACCAACAAGAAGGAACTCCAGCATACTTAAGCCTGGTTGTGAAAAACTGGCTGAATAATCATTTCAACTACCGATGGATAGGAAGGGAATGTCCCACTGAATGGCCACCAAGGTCACCAGATTTAGCTCCTTTGGATTTTTACGCTTGAAAATTCATGAAGAACTATTTACATGAATTGGAAATTTCTTGTTTGGAGCAACTAAAACAAAGCATTGAAGTCACTGTAGTGAAAAAAAAACCCTTCTTGAATAAATTTGTCCTTGTCTTAACCCAGCCTACTCGCTCTGGCTTTTTGGTGCACCGAAAACAGATCACCCTTTATAATAATGAAGGCTTGTATACCAAACGTGCGATAACTGATGTGGAAACGCTATTCTGAGAAGCAGGGATTCCTCGAATTAATCATAAATGCAACTCAACTGCGTTGGACAGTTTTTTTTTTTATTAATCTATAGCCCCAGTGGGAAACATGAATAAAATAAAGAATTCGAAACTCTTATCACCACTCAAAAGGTCAAAAGAGTACCTTTTTCAACCTTTTATTTTTATCAATTAAAAATTATTATTATTTGTATTTTTCACTCAGATAAATGTCGTTATATGATTTCACTAGTTTACACGTCCCTTCGATGGAGAATGAAAATATCCTCCTTTTAAATGCATTTTCAGGCTAAATGCAAATAATCGAAAACCAGATCTCATAGAAGGTTTTGGTTGTTAGTTTTGGAAAGCTCTTGAAAATCTCAACAACAAGAAAACAGCCATCCAAAGACATTAAGGTAAGTTGTTGGGGGCTAGAAATTGTTAAATCAGGTAAAGTCCCTTTGAATGAGAATATTTTACCAACCAGACCATACAAACATTTTTTTTAAACACTTTGTAAAGGTGGTTTGATTTCCTACTCATCAATTTCCATTGCTTAGTTTAGGAAATATTACCATTAGGGTAGGTGATTTGGGGCAACAAATCAGTAAAATCACATGCTGATATTACCTCAACCATAACATGAAAAAAACTTGGCGTAGATGTTGCGATAGGGTTTTGAATAGATTTTTCCATTCACGTAGGTCACTTTTTATTTTATTTTCATTGAAAAAAGTTTACGCAAGGTTCCGCAAGTCTACACAAGTCTGCGCAAGCCGACACAAGTTAACGCAAGTCTACGCACGCTTATACGTAAGTCTACGCAAACCTACGCAAGTCTAGCAAGTATACACAACTTTACTGAACTTTGCGCAAGTCTCTTCAAGACTACGAAAGTCTCCGCAAGTTAACGCTAGTTTCTGAAAGTATGCGCAAGTCTACGCAAGTAACTTTGGATGCGTATATTTCGAAAACCAGGCCCCGTAGAAGGTTCCGGTTCAGTAAAATTGCTTTGGATGCGAATATTTCATCGTCTATTTTGGGCTTAAATAGACTTTACCATAAACGTATGTCAAGACTTATTTTATTATTAATTAAAAAAGCTTACGCAAGCACAGGTCTTCGAAAGTGTACGTAACTTAACGTAACTTTATGCAAGTTTTAGCAAGTCTACGCAAGTAAATGCAATCTAACGCAATTTTACGCAAGTCTACGTAAGTGTAAGCAGGTCTACGCAAGTCTACGCAAGTCTCCGCAAGTCTACGAAAGTCTTCCCAAGTTTACGCAAATCTACGCAAGTCTACGCAAGTCTTCGCAAGTTTCCGAGAGCCAACGCAAGTATACACAAGTCTGCGCAAGTAACTTTGGATGCGTATATTTCGAGAACTAGACATCGCAGACGTTTTAATTTTCATTTTTGGAGAGCTTTTGAAAAATTTCTTTAGGTATTTGTTTTCCTAACCTTCTACAAGGCTTGCTTTTCGAAATATCTTTAAGGTAGGCATTTGGATGTTGCGAATCAGTAAAATTGCTTTGGATGCGAATAATTCCTCATCCAGAACATACAAAATAGACTTAAAATAGACTTTTCCACATACATATGTCAAGATTTATTTTATTATTAACGAGTAAGGTTCACGCAAGCTTGCGCAGATCTTCGCAAGTCTACGCAACTTTACGCAAGTCTCCATAATTATACGCAAGCTTACGCACGTCACTCAAGTCAACGCAAGTAAACGCAAGTCTACGCAGTGCAGAACTGAAACTGAAAACTGCAACAATATTGAAAGCTCGATTCGTTAGATATTCGCATTTAACGGATTGCGAAAAAATTCAGGAAAATTTCATTGGATGCAAATGTCTTATGAAGTAGACATTGCAAAAGCTTTTGGTTAACAGAAGTGGATAGATAGCTTTGGAATAGATAATTTTGAATTTGAAAACCAAAACCATTTGCATAGCTTGATGGCGACGAAAATATATCTATTCAAAAGCATTTTTAGGCAAAATGCTAATAATCGAATATCTCTTTGGATGCCTATATTTCTAAAACCAGGTATCATAGAAGGTTCAGGTTTTCAGTTTTGGGAAGCTTTTGAAATTTTTTACAGCAAATGTTATATTTAAATCTTCTTCAAGGTTCTGTTTTGGAATAAGATAGGTGCTGAACTACTATGCTCGACATGAAAACCCTTAATGTAAATTATTTTCAAATCAAAATCGTAATAATATGATTATAGGGCTACCGACTCAACCCAAGTGCTGCGTTATCATTTTCTTCCGGTATTTTACAACACTGTTCCTCTATACAAAAGGAAACCATTATAACAACACTATACCGCGCAACGCTTCCGCAACCACCCACCGCTTATACCGTATCGTTTAAATCTCAACTAAACTAAGTTTTCCTGTGGAAAATAATTGCACAAATTTGGGTTAATGGTTTACGCTCCCTAGTTGCAAATAATTTTATTTCTTTTTGGTTATGTCTTTGTCTTTTTTTAAATCTACATATATACAAAAGGTTACGTCGTACATAGAACGTTTTAGAATAAAATACAAACCAAAAAAAAAAATAAACTCTGAATGCGACCTCGTTATTTTCTATACAGCAAAGTCGTTGCAGCCCGCATAATCAAAGTGTACATCTTTAGCCATAGGGAGCTGAGAGGGGTGGGGGTAGAGATGATGATGTTAGGAAAAAGGAAAAAGCGTGAGTTGGTGGGGTCATCCGAAAACTGAAAATCCCTGATATAACAATATAAACCGAAGAAAGAAGCATCCAAAGTGAAATAAAGATCTATCTAACACATTTGTTGTTCGACCCCTATTTCGAGAGTCAAGTCATCCTGCCTAGACACCACCCTCGCAGCCAAAAAAAAAAGAAACTAAAAAAGCGATAAAGACTGTAAGTAAAAAGCCATTAAGCTATTTTTCAAAGTCAATTGTTGTTCTATTTAAGGAAATGGGGTGAGAAAAGGTCATCAGAAATGGAGAGTTTTTTTTCCCTGCCCGCCACCGAAAAAGGACCAACGGGTTTGTGTAAAAAGAAACATAAAATACCCAAAAAAAAAAGAAAAACACAACTCCAACAAGAGATATTGTCCATGGAATTAAATTTATTGCAATTGAAAATGTCGCCATTGCATAGAAATATAGGTATTCAAAATCCTCCAAGGATTTGAAACGGATTTATGTTGACTCTGAGATGATTTGAAAATTTTATTATGCTGCTCCTTTTTTTGGTTAATTCATGGCAGAGAGCGAACGAATAACTACTCGCTTCGTGCATTATGCATAGCTAATGAATTGTCTTCCTTCTGCAATCGAAGTTTGACTCATGGTTTTAATGACATTCATTAGAAGTTGTTCTTGGGTTGATTTAGAAATATCGTCCATTCGTTCTGCATTGGGAGACAAGTGTGATTCTGCTAGGGGGTCGATATTTTCTGAGCAACTAACAAATTTCGAAGAAAAAAGAAAATGTTTTGGGAGATGATTAAATAGATAAGGAAACATTTCACCTAATAGGGTGAAGTGGGGTAAGTGAGAACCTCAAAATCAAAACGTTGACTGGCAACGTCAACAGAGGAAACACAGTCTTTCAACGGATTGACATAATCGGAAGAACACAAAACGTGATGTTCAGGGCTGCTTTTTGAGTAGGTTTTGAGACGGAAGTGATGGGTGATTGTGATGTGATAGTCGTTGAGGCTATATGAAGGGACTTTGTCTAACTAAGGCATTTCAATGAAATCAAACAACAAACTTAAAACCTTCAACTGAATAGCAAAAACTCTGAAATTTCTTACAATTCTGCACCAAAGTGCACTTCCGATTCAAGCCTCTTTGTGGTTGTCGCACGTGATCCATATCGCTCTCATAATGTGGTTGGGGTTAAAACAAAATTCTACACAAATAGATGTCACGTGCTCAAGGTAACTTTACTCTCTTTGTTCAGAATGCTGCTCATCAATGCGAGTGACCCCTTAATGTGACTAATGTAAGACCATACCTAGTTTTCCAACATTTTTTGTTGGTTCCTCCCTTGGGATGTTGTGTAGGTTAGGTAGTCAGAACATGAAGCATTGGAGGCGATTAATGCCCGAAAAATAAATACTCCTTTGAGGCATTTGTTCTTTTCATACCAATGCTATGAAAATGCCAGCTTTTCACATGTACTTGCGGTTATAACACAACCAACCGGATTTCAGACCATCGCTTTCATTGTCGTCCGTCACCCCATTGATCCTTCACGGCTAGGTGATTCTCGAATAGCATGCATGGACTGTGTTGACTATTATCACCAGGGAATTGCGGTAGGTATTGGTACTTTTGTTCAATGTTATATATCCACATCGCCTTCAAATGTATAAATGATCCAATGAAAAGAACACTAGTAAATACCATTAGATTGTGGCAGTGGGGGTTGTTAAACAAAATGAGAAAAGAATAAAAACATTCTTTCTGTATTCACAAATGATTGGAATAGTTGATATTTTGTTTTCTGAATAATGATTTTTTTCAGGAAGGACAATTATTATAGATAGATTGAATCAGGGCCGCATTTGAAGTAAGAAGTGTTTGATTTCCATAGGTCAAGTTTCGTTACCAAAACGGTAAACAACGCCACGGGAAAAAGTCGGTCTTATTTCGAAAATTTCGCAATTCTTGTGTTGCAATATGACGGAAATGTAATGTACATACTGAAATACACGATATCCGTCAACATGTTGGACACGTGACAAAAGTGTCAGGCACGTGACAGCAGGTATTATGAAAAAAATTATAATACATAACTATTTTGTTTTCAACAATTTTTTTTTGTGTTCAGTAGGACTCTTTAGTCAATTATAATTTTGTAGAATATTCTTTTTTGTCGTACTTGTTCGAAATCTAGGTAAAATAAACTAAGACAAAATGAAGCTAAAAACCTTGATCGTTTTACTGTCGCACACGTGACAGAAAATACTCTGCGTATAGTCAGTAGATTCTTGAACTTTGATTAACAAATATTTCGTCACATTAAAGCGATGACTTGAAACTATCTAATGATGTAAAGCATAAATTAATAAATATAGTGGAGACTACGTATGAAAGTCGGGTACGTGACAATGGAAAGTAGGGTTGCCAGATATTTCCAGTAGCTCAAGGGAACAAAAGGCTAAAATGAAAGAAAAACCCGGGACCTCAAAATTTTGCACGGGACAAAATAAATATTAAATCAGAATATATATCAAAATAAATTCTTTTGCACAATTAAAAGTTCTAATGACTTTAAATTCTCCAAAATGCGTTTCGCGGTTTCGTCCAGATACGATAGTTGGGCTCATCAGTTGTCAAGACGAAAAATGTTATCGATGTTTACTAATGCGAACAAATTACAGTATTGAGGCATTTCCGAACTAACCCCAAATGTTTGAAACAACAACTGGCGAAAAATTTGCTTTTGTTTATGTCTGTCCATCAGTGACGTTGCATCACGTAAGTATGGTTTCTCTCATTTACCGCCATGTAAACTAATTCTGACAGGTGAAAGGGAGAGTCCTTAAGATATTTTGTATTAGTGAAAAGTTCACAAAATTAGCTCCCTCTACTTTACTCTTCTTGCTGCTTGTTGACTAAAATGTCTGGAATAAACACTAGAATAACTTATTTTCAACTAAAATAAGTAAGATTGATAGTTACAAAGCTTGGTGTTTCAAAATATGTTGGGGATACTTCGCACATTCATGTTAACAAAAGTAAATAGCCCTAGGCTAGGACCGCACTGAAGATCACTGTTTGAAAATCAGAATTGCATGCATGACTTTTTCTTGTTGTGACTGTGAAATGCCCGAAATATCAGAAAGCTGTACAGCACATTGTGGGCGAGTAAAAAAAATCTATTCCAGTTGCAGCTGCAGCTCCAGTTGCAGCACTCTATTCTGGTCAGGCAGTTAAAAGTCGTGATCTCTCGGTAGCATGTGCGTCCATTCTCATTTAAAATCATGTGTTCTACTTATGGCTACTGAACAGTCACACGATTGAAATCGCAAGTGCGGTCCTAGTCTCAGACATGCATTCAATTACGAGTAGCTATCGCACGATTCTTTAATCGCTTAAAATACATCAGCTTTTAATGTCAATGCAAACACATGCGATCTATATAATTTTTCCACTGAAAAATGCAGACAAAAATTGATCTGGTTTCATTATTTTTAATCGCTGCGGTTCTGTTGAACGTTTTTTAAGTCATAAAATTAAAAAGACACGACAGATAAGCACAAATGCATGGTAAGGCTAGGACCACACTTGAAATTTTTTCCACACAAGCGCTAGTTGACAATTGACGTATTTTTACTGTTTTCGAAAATCCACTCAAAGGTGAAAAATTTGAATTTGAATTTGGATCTGTAACATGAAACAAGATATACTTTTCTAATGGTTTTTGATGCGTTGAGCTTGAATATGGTCTTGATCTTGCTCTAGCATGTCACGTTTTTGAGATATTCGAATCTAAAGATTTACAAAAATACGTTTTAGAAGCAATTTTTGCAAATTTTTGCATGTTGTGTCAGGAAATTTTAGTCGCAAAGCGCAGATTCGCATTCAGCACCCAAGTAAACATCGAATAGAAAGAAAATTAAAACTACCCCACGATTTGCTGTGCCCTTTTCAGCACAAATTGATTGGATTTTTCGAATTACGTTTAGCTTAAGGCGAAGGCAAACGATTTTTCGAAGATGAATGATAATTCAAAAAGAGTTTTAAAGTAAAATGTTTATATTTACTTTAAAATGACCATAAACATTTTTTCAATAAAAAAATACCTTGACAAAAAATATGTCCCTTGGCATAAAAACGCATTTTTCTTAATTCTTTGGATTTCAATATCTCAAAAACGTGAAATGCTAGATTTCAAGACCAAATTCAAACCCAGCCCACCAAAGACCAGCAGAAAAGTATTTTTTGGTTCATATTACTGACAAAAATTGAAATGTTCACATGAAGTAATTACTAAGTGCCTTCGAGTGGATTTTCGAAAACAGTTAAAATACGTAAATTTTCAAATAGCGCTTGAGTGTAAATGGAGTGCTGCAGAAAAAAGCCTTAGACAGAGATTTATTCGATATTGTGTATACTTTTAATGGTATTTTGATGTAATTTTTAGAATTTTAGCCATTTGTTGAAAAAAAAACTCCCAAAAATGCATTTTTACATCATTTTTTTGCTTTTTACTAAATATATTGCGTCATAAATTTTAGTCATAAATCTCAGATTTGGATTCAACACCCCGGAAACATTTGCTCGCTAAGGCCCACGAATTGACTCGACTATATTTTTTCTACTAAATTTTAAGTCGAAAACTTAAAAGCAAAAAATGCGAATAAATTTACCCATGTGTTCCTGACAGAAAGGTCACACTGGCCACTTTTCAATATTTTTGATATAACTCAGAAACTAAGCCTAATTTGATAATTTTTCATATATGTACAATTTTGTTCAAAATTAAATTTTCTAACGAAATGGAATCTTAAAATAAAATCTAAGAATTCTTAGTTTTTTTTTTTTTAATTGCGCATAACTTTTTTTGTATCAAAGATGGTGTCAAGACACAAATAAAATAAAGTCGAGACTAGAGGTTTAAATATGACATGTTCAAAAATTCTTTTTATTTAAAATTGACAGAAATAAAGCCACTTAAACTCTACCATTTCTTATAATTTTTCCCAGTGTTGGCCCGAAAGCGTCTTTTGCGGTACAATATGACAGATTCCACATTCGTTAAAATATTCGAACTCTAGATTTTGATTAAATATGACATTGTGAAAATATTTAAAATGTAGTTAATTTCGCAATTTTGTTTTCGGTTGGTCCGATATACATATGTATAAAAATTTGGTACTAGGTAAAAGGAGTGTTTAATTTGACATATGGTACCCAAAAATATGTTTTCGGGAAAAAATTGCGAAAAAAATTATAAGAAATTGTAAGATTTGAAAGGTGGTAACTCTGACAGTTTTCAAACAAAATGTTTTTTTAACATGTCATATATAAGTAAATTTTTAACTATTCATTTCAATTGAAAATTTAATTTTGAATAAAAAGCTTTAAGTGTAAGAATGTAAAATCTGGCTAAATTTCGGAATTTTTCCAATAATATTGAGAAGTGTTCAGTATGACCATTCTCCCAGAATCGTGTGGGTGAATTTAGTAGCATTTTCGGTTCCATACAAAAATGACACAGTGAAATCGTCAAACTTTTCGTTCTGCAGAACGCTGTTCGATGAACGAAATTGATACTTGTTGCATATTTTTTGGAGAAGTCTACAATCTTTTTTCGCGCACAATTAATTACCCAGACCATTTATTGTTTGCGTAAAAATGACAACCTCATTCAAAAAATAGTTTTGGCATAGAAATCTTGCTTTAAATTTAGCTTTCAAAAGAAGATAAATTGATTAATTTATGAAATATACTGTCATGAGGGGGGAAAGGGCATCCACCGCCCTTGATGTATATTCTTCAGTTTCTCATCTTGTGTTGAACCATTTTTCTTGTCTTAACCAAATATCACTCTTTATGTACTAAAATTAGAATGACCAAACTTATATGCTTCATGAGATTTAATTTAAAATGCAATCTTATCTTATGCCGGCCACCGCTGCCGCCGTGTCGTCATTTAAAAAGGACAAAAAACTAAGTACAGCCATGAAAACCCAACACCCCCAATAAGAATACTCCAGAGACTTTTATATCGGACAAACAACAAAAAACACAAAAGACCATTCGGACTTGATTAAGCTTTTCGGTTACAATCTCCACACTTTTAAAACATTAAAATTGTTAAATTTTATGACAAGAAAGAAATCGAATTTATGTAAATTTAACGTTTGAGCATTTTATGACTTTGCCATGGCAAAGAATGGACTCTAGCAACTCTTAAGCAGGTAGTAAAAGTTAATTAAATCCAAGAGACCAAGCATAAAAGTGAGTGGATGATGGTGTTACCTATACCTAGGTATATAAAGGCGATGCATTTTCATTTTATAACAACCAACACCCAATGAATATTCCTACATCTTGTGTTGATAATAAAAGGACGAAAATATTTTACCTAACCCTAAGAACATGAAAACTGATTTTTCTTTTTTTTTTGTTTTGTCTTTAAGTTGAGACTATTCAACCTTTTGAATAGCTTCACAAAAGCAAACAGCAGCAGCGGCCGGTGGTGAATTTTCATTTATCAGTTGAAAGAGAATTCAAGATGCCATTAAATGAAATACAATTTGAGTCCTGTTGGAGATTTGGTTGAAGAATGAAACAAAACAAACAAAAAAAATCGATACGTTTCGGTTTGGAAATGGATGAGTCTGTTATCCTTTGGGGTGAAACAAGTAGCTTTCTTATCTATTTTGAGATAAATCCCAAAGATCCTTCGTGGTTCATTGTTTATTGTTTTTGTTGGGGAGACGAGAAATAAATTGTGTGCGGCGGAATCTATTTTGACAGCTATTTGATTTATCAAAGGACCAAAACTAAAAACAATTGGTTTCACTGCTTTATTACATTTTTATAAGAGTAAGAAGACGAATGGAGACTTTGATTTCATTTCCTCTGGAAAGGTACTTTCATCCCCTTTAAGAACAAAAAAAAATCAACCAAAATTTTACTCTGTTGCCAAAATCAAGTTTTTTGTTTATTTGTTTTGTGTTCCAAAGCTGAATTAATTTGAAAACGTTTCTCAAAAAAACAAATAAACAAGCTAAGCCATAGTTTAGCCTATAATAAATAACACGCATCCTGTTTTTGGTAGAACAAAAAAACATCACGTCTCCGTCCTTGCCTTAACCTGCATCAATTTAAAAGTACCGATGTGTAAAATTACTAACTCAAATTTTTCATAACAACAAAAACAACAACAAAAGAAATAAAGAAATAAAAATATGCCTACAATAAATTCATAACACTCTGGCTCTGGCTACTGCGCTTGTAAGAGCTTCTAAGTCGGAAGCATTCAAAATGATGGAAAATGGAAGGATAAATGTAGCTACATCAAAAACGAAGGCGAAACCTCATAAACCAGAGGCAACAATATATACATATGTATTGTTAAGGAACATTCATCTGGCTTGGCTTTGGCTCTGCCAATTTCTTATATTACTGTTACTGGCGATGGGAGCTCTGAATCACGGGACAGCCACCACAGCAACTGAGATATTATGATGGGTATGTCCGTTTTCATTTTCTGAATTAGTAACGCGTAGATGGTTTTGAGAGAAAATAAAAAAAAATAAAATGGAATTATAAGCGTATTCCTTTTGTAAAGATGAAAAATGACGAACGATGAAACACAAATGGTGTTTTGGAAATATACATATGAAGAAATATTTGAATCTTCCGAGAGTTCCTGCTGTTGCTATGCGATGGCTGGTAGTTTGCATTAAATTTGACTTAGGTACCTTCCATTTCACGAACATATGGTTCCTATTCATTCACGATATTAATATACTTTATTGGTAACATGGTAATAGTGATTTGATGAAGAATTATACTAAGGTATTAATATTTTAAATGAAAAAATTTACTGTTTAGCAGAAATACTGTGCATCAGGTTCCTTAACAGGGGCCACCAGCCAAATATACGAGTATATGAGGATACGAAGGTAAGTGCGTTGGGCTAACGACACGGCTACAAAAAAAAATTACATTGCTATGAAAAAGACACGAGAAGCCTCGGATAACAATCCCCCTCAAGTGGCAACCAGACCCAGAACGAAAATAGACTACGATCTAGAAGTATGCACCTGGAATGTATGGACACTCTACACGCCAGGGGCTACTCAAAATCTGGAGTCTGTCCTCTCACGGTACTAGGCAGAATTTAATGCGATCTAGGAGATACGATGGATAGGACCAGGAATAACAAGAAGAAAATATTGTGACATTTATGACAGCTGTCATCAAAGATTGGACAGTGGAATTGCTATAGGGTAAGGATTTATCGTGGGAAATCGACTCAAGTCAAAAGTCATCGATTTCAAGCCGATCAGCGATCACCTAGCTGTGATCCACATAAAAGCTACCTTTCAAAACATTAGTTTAATACCTATGTGCACACGCTCCTTCAGATGAAGCTGAGGAGGATTTTTACGACCTCTTGGACGGAGACTTCAATGCTTAAGTTGGGAAGGAAAATATCGTTGGCGGGTTTGTTGGTGAGCACGAGAACAGACAACGAATTTCGTTGTCTGTTGCAGACTTTGCTGCAGTTCATAATATACGATGATAAGTAGCACTAGGTTCCTCAAGCGAAGAATACACACAGCAACCTGGAGATCTCCAGATGGTCGAACAGCCCACCAAATCGACCACATGGTAATTGGCGCAAGGCATGCATCGAACATCTTGTACGTGCGAACTTTCCGGGCTGCAAACGTGGACTCTGACCATTTTCTTGTTGTGACAAAAAGTTCAGAGCCCGACTGTCCAATGAAAAGAAAACCAAGGAATCAAAGGAGGAAATTCAACATTTCATGCATTAGCACATCTGAAAAAGCCAGGGACTACAATAAGCAACTGACTGGGAAACTCTCTATCATAACTCCAGCCATAAGCGTCAACAACCAGTTGAATCAGTATCGCTACATTATTAAAGAAATAGCCAAGACCATTGTAGGCTATCGACTACCCAGAAAAATGAACCCGATGATGAATTCGCGGTATTGAAATAGGAGACGGAAAATGAACAAATGCAAATGCTGCAATGGAAAACAAGACCAACAAGAGAGAATCATCATGAACAAAATAAGGAAAGGAAAAAACCCTGCCTAGAAAGAAAAGAGCATCCGCAGCCTCTCAGCTCAGGGATTTTGAGTAGTCTAGCACCGCCAGCTCTGTTCTACAAAAAAACCAAGCAACTGCCATCTGGTTATAGGACCGGCACGCAAGCTCTTTAAAACGGCGAAGGAAACCTAGCCACTGAAGCACCGAAAATTGTAGACGTGTTTAAGCAGCATTTCCAGCAACTGCTTAGTAGGCTAGGTATTATGAAGACGAAGTGATAGCACCCAGTACAGTAAAAGAAGTTAAGAAAGCCATCCACAAGCTTAAGAACAACAAATCCGTCTGCTCGGATACCCTACCTGCAAATCTCTTCAAGTATGGAAGAGATTTTCTAGTAGGGAGCGTGCACATCTCATCAACCACTTGTGTTAGGATGAAAGTATGCCCGACGACTGGTCAAAAAGCTCCATGTGCCCAATTTATAACAAAAAAAGCAATCCTATGTCCTGCAAAAACTACAGAGGCATATCCCTTCTTAATTTTGCCTACAAGATCCTATCCAACGTTCTATGTAAGCATCTAAAACCTTTCTGCAACACTTTGACCGGCACTTACCAGTGTGGTTTTAGCCCAGGCTGATCAACGAAAGATTAAATCTTCACATTGAGGTGAATCCTAGAAAAGACCAATGATTTTCAAGTCGAGTCCATCATCTTTTCATCGATTTCAAAGACACATATGATAGCATAAGTCACCAAGAGCTTCTATTTTCGATGTCGAAACTCGTGATCCCGAAAAAACTGATCCAAATATGCTTCATAACGTTTCAAAATACGTGGTGCAACGTGCAAATGGGTAAGGCCTTGTTTACACAGCAATGCACCGCAAATTTTTTTGCGTTGTAACTCCATGCGAATGAGTAGCGTATACATTATAAATAGAAACATTCACACGACGACATATGAAAGGTTTTATGTAGAATATACACACCACTGCTCATTCGCACGGATTAATACCGCAAAAAATCGTGCGGTGCATTGCCGTGTGAACCAAACGTCTACATCATGGTTCAGATAAAAAGACGAGATATGTGATTTCATCAAGTTAATCTTGGAGCATATAGTGCGCAAGAGTGATTTTAACCTGGAAGGCACTATCTTCAACAGGTCTTCTCAACTGCTTTGCTCTGCCGACGACATGGACATCATCGACCGCTTCAAGCTATTGAAATGAATGAGGATAAAACAAAGTATATGCTATCAACAAACAAAGCCTATTTTGTCCATCGCCTAGGACAAAGCGTTACTGTTGGTACTAGTAATTTCAAGGTAGTCAAGGAACAAATAGATAAAATATCGATTCCACGAATGACACTTTGGTGGAAATTCGACAAAGAATTACGCTAGCGAACCGCTGATACTTCGGTTTGGCCAAACAATAATGGATTCAAACCTCCTTTATCCTATACCAAGATGTAGATGTAGTCCAAAGAGCCAAAACACGTTGACTACATTGGCTCACCGAGATCAAGCGAATAGACAACAACCCTCCAACCAAAAAAATCTTCAAATCCCAGTTGCCAGTCCCCAGGTTCGAGACGACCAGGAAGACCGAACCTCCGCTAAAGGGACCAAGTGGTTATAGACGCAAGAGCGCTTGATCTCGAGGAATGAAGAAAGTGTGTGGGGGACCGCTAACGATGTAAGACCGCAATATCTTTGGCAGAGACTCTCCATGAATTTTGAGCCGGATAAGTAGGTAAGTACTTAATAAATGAGACGTCAAAACCTAAGCAGTTTTTTTCTTTTCATATGTGTATCAAAAAATGCAACAAATAACTCATCCTCAAACAATGTCTACTCACATTTCAAGTACTCATTTCATGCAAGCTATCTAAAATATGTATTTAAAAATTGAACCAATGTTGGTAATACTACAAAAACAATAAAGAAGAGTCCGATCACTAGCTATATATACTATGTTGAAGAAAAATACAAAATTTTCTAAAACCCACCAAAACTTTTTCAAAAAACAATTAATTAAAGTTTCATTTTATATACCTTTTGATCCAAGTATGATGCTATAGCTAGTTGCCAAACATTTAGTAGAGTTTAAGTTTCATTAAAATTCTAACAATCACCTCATCGCCTTTTACCTCATAATCTCCCTATAATAGACACCGAAAAACCCAAAAAAACACAAAAGTGCAGTTCAAACTTCAATGACAAAGAAAAATTTATGTTAAAAAGTTTTTTGAAGGAAGTCAAAACTAACTTTACCTTTTGTGCATTTACCTGTGAGCCGAAGGCTCTCTGACAAAAAGTAATCTAATAAATGAACTTACACAAAAATGTTGGTTGGTGTTCTTATGTCCTTGTACGACACTTAAAAAAAAAAAAACAAGAAATTTAATTGAAAAACTTTAAACTGAATTTGTAGAAAATTTTGAGAAGTATGCATTTGGTTTAAAATGTTTTATTTTTCAATAGCCAGGTGTACAAAATGATGTGAATATCGAGACTCTCGACAATAAGTTGTAGAGGATGGGAGCCATACAATATGGATATGGATATTAATATAAATTTGTATTTTTAAAGTACGTTGGAATTATTATTTTAAAAATGCGTTTGTTGAATCCTTATTCTATATGTACTAGAAGACCCGTGCTTGCGTTGCTTCCCTTAATTTTCAAAGTCAAAAGCTGGAACGTTTAAGTCGTGAGTAACTGTGTGTGTGTTAGTACCCGTACATATTGGTTTGTTTGTATTTGAGGGCATTGTTGGTGGTTGCATCCAAGTGTGGATACAGGGGAGACAATTACACCCCCCCCCCCCTGAGCAAGAACGGACAAAATATGAAATTGATAAAATATAATCAAAACATTTTTTGGAAAGCTCGTAACTTCAGCTTAAATCGATTTGTTTTTACCTTTTAAATGCCAATGCAATGTAGTTAAAGTTAAAAAGTCGTCTACAAATTTGTTAGTTAGTTTTTCATAAGTGTAACGTAAGAGGTTACAAGGGCACGTATCTTAGTTTGTCAAACAAGCTTCTTCTAGCCTGCTCGGTTTGTAAAGGGTTTTTTAACAGGGACTCTACAAAAGTAGAGCGACAGGGACAGCAAACGACGCCATATTTCTTGCCGCTCTTTTGACATTTCTCTTCAGTAAGGTTTGCCATTTCTTGTTGGAAAGATATACAAGCCAACAACGAGTCGAAATTATTAAAATTTACTACCAAAATTCGGAGTCAGTGGCCTCAACGTTAAGAGCGCTACGTCCAATTTATGGTCGTCATAATCGTCCTAGCAGATCAACAATTGAGCGTCTAGTGGAAAAATTTGAATCCACAGGTACAGTACAAAATGTTCCCGTACCAGTGAGATAAAGAAGTGTCCGTAGTGCCGAGAATATTGCTGCCGCTGAGGTTTCAGTTGCAGAAAGCCTAAATGTCTCTCACACATCGTTCTCAAGCGTTGGGCATCTCTGTGACGTCGTTGTGGCGAATTTTGCGAAAATTGTGAGATCTTGGCCTGCATCCTTACAAGATTAAATTGACGCAAGAACTGGCACATTACTGTGAGTGGGGATCGCTACCGTTCAATGATAACCCAACATATTTGGCCCCAATTGGATGATATGGACTTGGAGGACATGTGGTTCGAACAGGACGGCGCCACAAACCACACAAACAATTTATTGGAAAACAAGTTTGGAGAACGTGTTATCTCACGAAATTGTCCAGTCGCATGGCCGCCTCGGCCGTGCGATTTGACGCCGATAGACTATTTCCTGTGGGGCTACGTCAAGTCTATGGTCTATGCCAACAAGGCAGCGACAATTGATGAACTTCGTACGAATATCGAACGTGAAATTGCAGCACTATCGGCCGATTTATGCTTGAAAACCGTCGAAAATTGGGTTCAGCGTCTGGACTTCTGCAAGCGTGCCCGGCGTGGTGGCCATGCAAAAGAAATCGAGTTCCATACATAATGGCATCGAACGTACTTTCACAGGAATAAAGAATTTCATTGATATCCACTATGTATCCACTATGTATGGTTCAACCCTAGATCCCGCTGACCTACCTCCGCAAAAACAAAAAAGCATCACAACGTTATGTGTTTGAATAGGAACATACCGATGTGCCATTATGTTTTTCGAAATTTGAAGTAGTGTTACTCAGATCCAGAGGAAACTCAAAACCCCTTTGGAGAAACAACATACTACGGCTACAACTGCGTTATTTAATTTAACAAAATTCCAAAGTACCCGCTATTCAAAACACTGGCAGTTATGAAAGAGGTAATTGCTTTTTTCGGTGTAGAGTGGCATGAAGTGTACCTGTATTTAGACCATATCAAGATTGTGAAAACTCACGAAAATCGCCCCCCTTTCTGAACGAAACCTGATGGATCTGCGCCTGGATGGGTCCCCTATTAATTGGTATGCGTTTTGCTTTTCTTGTATCAATTCAAACCTTATTAATTAAATACCAAAGTATAGATACCTTACATATCTTTAAACGCCTTACGAGCTTACCTGATACAAATATTTTCTATCTTCGTGACCTTTTTGATTTATAAAAAGTATAAATATCTTCCTGATGCATGCACCTACTTAAATTCATCTGTGGAATCAATAAAATATTGATTCGATCGAATATTTTTGACTTTTGATGTCAACATACACACACACAACATTTACTCTCTCTTTCTCTCACTCAAGTAAATGGATTATCCTTTCGAATTCCCTGCTCTTAAGCTGAATTCCAAGCACTTAAGATGCTAACATGCTATTAGGGTCTCATTTCGATGCCCACATTGCATATCAAAAACATCCTTCCAGAGATATGCTAATTCTATAAAGTACTGCATGTTAAACATCAATTGCCAGCATATAATACCAAAGCCATAATGGCAACGAGACCGAGAATGGACGGACACACATGCTATATATTCCATAGTGTACCTACTCACCTGAGTCTCTGTGAAATATATAGTCGATGTGGGTACACGTTTCTAATAAATCAAGGATCTAAATACTAAAAGTCTCCTGCATGATGAAAACTAGATGCATTCTAATGAAAGGCCAAGCTATGCTCCAGTTTTCGGTCCGGCAGGTAGGTTAATTCTACTACCTAAAGGTGCAGCCAACAAAAACGTTATGTTCAGAGAAAGATAGGAGTCACAGCAGAGAGCTATCCTATATTTGCATATATCAAGAATGTTTTTCTTTACACACAAACTTACAAGCGCATATAAAACTATAAACAGAACATAACAGAAGAGAGTAGTGCCTTATAACGAACTAACAAGAACAAGGCAAAAGGATCAGACTGTTAAGGATTCCTTGTACGATGTTATTTAAAAGTTAAATGAGTTAAGTTCAAGTTATTAATACTAATTGGCAATTGTTTAAATTTAGATTAAGATAACGCAGCACCATAGGTACTCAAAGTGTGTGTTTAAATTATTAATTTTCTGAATAAAGATAAGTAGGATATCTCGTAAAACACGAGCTTTTTATAGACTAGACACAAGCACATGTATCTATTAGAAAAACCTGGATTTTGAAGTCAATGATGGTATTTATATTTTTAAAATACGATTCTGGGAATATTTCTGCTAGCTGTGTCAGTGTTGCCAAGTCTTGAACAAGTTCGATAGCCCAATTTAGACATTTTTGTAGCTCAAAATCGGAGCCGAAAAAGTAGCCCAAAACAATTAAAAAGTATTCTAAAAAACAACGGAAAATAAAATAAATATTTTGCTCACAAAACAGTTCCGTGCGTAAAAAAATTAAAATGTTCAAAACAATTTTCAATTTATTCTGTGGATAATATTGAATAATATTCAAGGCAAAAATGTTTGCTTTTGCCTAAGTTACCCTTGAGTCAATAATTTATCCTTAATTAATAAACTGTAAGCCTATAGAAATGGAAAACAATTATTTTTGCGTCAAAAAATGGGCACTATTCAGTGATGCAATATTGTGGAATGCTTAAAGGGTATGTTTAGAGGGGGAGACAATTGTTTTATTTATGATTTACTTATACGAAAAAAAAAATATTACCCAAGATACGATTTAGGTTATTAGTAGCCCAATTATGATTGGGCTGTCATACTAAAATTTTTGTCGGCAACTTTGGAAAAATATAGCCCAATTTCCGATAAATAGCCCAATCTGCAGGTCCGTCAAGATAGCACTGCCACAAAAGAAATCCAAAAATCTAATTAAGTAGAAGTTACCTCCTACTTAAGTGCTAATTAAGTGCTGCAATCTTAATCTCGAAATGCATCTCAAAAGTGCACATCAAAATCCGAAAATGCCTAAAAATTATTTTACATTAAAAATTCTGGGCTCAAAGGTCCCTCCAAATACTTTTAAAAAAACAGCATATCAATTTTTTACCGCCACTCTTTCATTCCTAAACAGGCTTGTGGAAGCTTGTTAAACTTGTGGTGGTGCTATCTTGACATCAAGAAGAATTTTAAAAATCTACTGATGTAGAAATTACGTCCTAATTAGGTGCTAATTAAGTGCTGTAATATTAACACAGCACTTAATTCCAATATGCTAAGTCTGAGCTGTGTTGGTTGTAAGCCTGAAATAATGATTAAATTTTATTAAAGTGTATTTTTAGATAGTAAAAGTGAATTTCGTTGGAACTTAGTTACTTAGAACTTAAAACTTAGAAATTTGCATTAATGGACTAGTTTTTTTTAGAAAATTTTGCATGGGTGTGTTGAGGTGTAAACTTTCTTTGCGAATGCATTATTTGATAGATTCTAGAACGTATACTATGTTAGGTTTATTTATGATATCTACCCCCACATACTGATATAAATTTTAACTTAACAACAGTGCGAAATAGGTGTAGAAACCACCACCGGAGGGGCAAATATTTTCAGTCCCGTATTTTGATTAAAAAATATCATTTTGCTTCCAAATTTTAGCATTGTATAGAAAACCCATATTTCAAATTTTGTCATAATAAAGGAGTCTTTAAGTGACATGCTTTTAAAAAGCCTTTACTTCAGGTGGGTATACTATTCCAGACAAAAACAATTCTATAAATCACAGAATAATATTCAAAAAGATTTCTTAAAGACGATAAATTATGATCATCTGCATTTCTGTGCATATCAACTGAAGTTAGCATATTTTTGCTTCACAATATCTCAATTTATATAAATATCATTACTCAAAAGAGAATAGGTAGGTAATAATAAATTTATATTATAATGAAAGTGCAGCCTTATTAAAATTTATTACATTTTCTGTTTGGCCTATGGCAAATCAATGTCCAAAGTCATCTTTATCATTCTTTACTTATGGACTGGACATACTCTATAAGTACCTATACATTATTATAAAACAAAAAATGTATCGTATTCCAGGTTCTTGGTCAGTAATATTTGCATTTTATTTAATTAAATTTTACGGGTAGTTGAATAAGGGTTTTCGGTTATTGAATACATTTGTTTTTAGCATAAGCATTCTTCAAACTTTTCAATAAGTTTCATTAAACTCGGAAGCTAAAGGCCTCAACCCATAGAATCCGTTGCGTCGGTTTTGGAGACTCACTCAACTGACAGATCAACATATTTTCTTATGGGAATCGGTTCATAAGCAACCTTTGCGTTAGTCGCAACGGACAAAGTAGCTGAATTCTTAACTTTTCCACTCCGTCAGGAGCGTTGACAGCACCTTTTGTGAGTGTGTTTAAGTTTTAAGTGGCTGTTATGTGTATGTATTTGAATTTCAAGTGGTTGTTATGTGAAGGACAACGCATTCGTTGAGTTACTTCAATCAGTCGCATCTGGCAAACGTCGACAAATACGTCGCCGCAACGGATGCACGGATTCTATGGGTCAGGGCCTTAAGCCTAATTTTACAATTCTATATCCGTCTCTTTCTTTAAGAGAGCTATTCAAAATGCATGTTAGTTTTTATATTTGCGCTGCAAATTTGCGTTTTTCTCTTATGAAAATCTTTTTTTTATTTATTTTCCCGTTGGTAGTTGCAAAACCCCCATACGGCTCTATGCGGACCGAAAAACGCGTGCTGATAGGTGTTTGAGATTTTTACTACACTAAAACTACCTCCACTTCCCGATTTCAACTAAGTTAAAACTTATCTAGCAATTTATTTTTAACGAAGTTAAGTTACGTGTTGCAGGTTACTTTCCGGTGAAAGTTCCTGCTTAATCCGCGATTTTAAAGCGGTTTTCTGTTCACCGCACCAAGTCGGAAAGTTTTGTTCTTCGCAGACGGCGTACTAAATTCGACTCGTCAAGAATGTCAATAATCGTTGAATTAGCGTGTCGATTTCTATGTTTTCGCGTGAAACTTTTTGCCACAGTGCTGGCACTTTACTCCTTTAGCAGTAGATCTACTGCGTTTAGTCCCAAATGAAAACCTTCTGCGTAGTGAAACGAATCTACTCCTCTTTTAAGAATTTCGAACATAATTCAAAGTTAACTGTGAACGCGTCCATCCCGACTTTTTCAATAAATTTAAATTCATAATTGGCGAATTTAAAGAAAGTTAGAAAATATTTTTATGAATTCTTTAAACAGAATGTAAATTTTTGTAAGTTTAGCCTATAAAACTTTTTTTTTTTTGTTATTGCTGACTTGATTTCCTGTGGAATCCAACAAATTTTATTTTTTTTATTTGTATTGTATATATTGTAGGATCTACTGCGGCATATTGCAATCTACTGCGCTTTTTTCTCACATAAACTGCGCTCAATCATCTATAGGGTGGCAGCGCTGGAAGGAATCCCGAGATCTCTTTGAACATCTTCATTTCCTATATACCACAAAGCTTTTACAAATGACCTTAGCAATTTATTTTCAAACGCTTGTAAGTTATTTAAGTTTGTATCGCAGGCACAACCCCAGTAGTTTTTACCATAAGTCCAAACAGGTTTAAGTACCTGCCTGTTTTAAATATTTACCGAGTAGCCAGTTCATATCTCTTTATTAACTTTTGTTTCTTCGCATTTCATTTTTAAGTATGGTTTCCATTTTAATTTCGCGTCCAGAGTCATTTCCAGATACTTTGCCTCATTTGCAAATGGAACACGAGCGGTATTGAGAAAGACGGGTAATCTATTTATTTTCTTATACGTAAAGTCCACGTGGCCTGACTTTTGTTCATTGAGCGCTATTCGCCATGTTTTTGTCCCCTCATAAACATTATTAAGAGCATTTTGTAATTTAATTGTAGCTTCGCTAATCGTTTTGCCTACTGCTAGTATTGCAGTATCAACAGCAAACGTGGCTACAATAGTTTGTTCAGTTGAGGTATATCGCGTGTAAATAAAAGGTACAGAACTGGACCTAATAAACTTCCTTGTGGTACCCCAGCCACTATTTCTTTGAAATCAGAATAGTCATTTCCGTGTCTTACACGAAAAAGTCTTTCATTTAGATATCCGTTTAGAATATTGTAAAGTCCTTCAGGCAGAACTTGTCTTAATTTGAATTTGAGGCCTTCGTGCCACACCTTGTCAAACGCCTGCGACACGTCCAAAAAGACAGTCGAACAGATTTTCTTTTCTTCAAGAGCTCTCTTAATTATGTCAGTTATTCTTTGCACTTGATCAATTGTCGAATGCTAGCTTCTAAATCCGAAACTGATGTTCAGGTAGTAATAGCTTCTCTTCTATTATCGGATGCTGGCACAGGAGTAGTATTCATTCAAAAACTGTTGTTATTACAGGAAGAAGCGAAATCGGCCTGAAAGGCTTCTTTTCTGACAGGTTTCAAAACCATTATGACTTCCGCAACTTTCCATTGGCTCGAAACATATTCTTACCTTAGAGTGGCATTTATTAAGTAATGGAGGCTCAAAAATCCTAAATGAGTGACCATTTTTAAAATTTCTGCCGTGATTTAGTCATATTCTGGAGCTTTATTGGACTTAAGCTTCCTTATTTCTCTTTTTTATTCGGCAAGTATACCATTTCTTGTTATGTAGCTTTAATTTGAGGTAAAAATTCATACTAATATTTTCTTTGAGCTTTTGCTCATTGAATGGTTCTAATATTTCCTCCAAGTAATAGTTTCTACGCCTTCTTTCTTTTTCGCTTTTAACTTAGTTGTGACATTTCTTAATCGGAGGCGCTGGAAGCTTTGGTTTTTTTTGGTACTTTGATAGCTTTCAAAAGTGAGAAAGTAGTTAGAATCTTTTTCGGCTGTCAGATTTTCAAAGCAATTTTTAACTTTCCACGCGGTTTTTGAAATCTGATATTCTCGTTTTAAGCAAGTTTCACAAGTGACTTAAATTAGCTTTGTGTTGAGGAGCACGGGTTTGTTGCCATTTTGATGATTTTCGTTTCTCTGTCACTAAATCTTTTATTTCTTGTGGCTATTTTTATCTTAATAGTTTATAATTATAGTTAATAGTTTTATATCTTAATATTTTTTTGAAATTAATTCATTCATAACCTTATTCTAATTTTTAAAGATTTGCAATATGAAGCGCAATCAAGAAGTATCTACTTTACTGCATTTTTTCAAATTTTTGCAAGGAGCTTGGGTATAATCCAAGAGTAACAGCTATTAATTGCAGGATGAAATTGCAAAATTACTTAAAACTTTCGCCAGTTAATTAATCGAAACCTAAGTTCATATTCACAAATCGCAAAATGAATGGTTTCTTGTTATATTAATTTCATTCATATTAATTTTTACCTACTATTAACATTAAAACCCTACTTTAAGTAATATGGAATAAAAGAAAAGCTACTTTGCTAACACTTTAATCAACTAAGTGCAATTTCACCATCAAATTTTACTTTGTTGACAACACCCTTAAAAAGTTCCCACAATCCACATAAACATTCTGTTTTTTAGTATTCCTCTTTTACTATTCAAATTCTTACTGTTCCACTTCAGTGTAAACAAAAACAAACCTTTCAAACGACCAACCCTTTTGCATTATTTTGTAAACACCTTCGTCTACCATACCAACAGTTGCCATAACTGCAAGCCAACCAATTTTCCAAAACATAACCAATCCGCTGGAAAATGTTCAGTTTTTGAAACTTCCTCTGGAACACAACAACTTAAACCAAATATCTTGAGACTCCAGGCTCCATCAGAGTGATGTCCAATAAAACGAAATTTATTATCAACACTTCTGGTAAGTAGCTTCCATAAACGGAAACATTTGAACTTCAGAACCAGATAAGATAATCTTCGCCTCGGAAATCCATCATCACCCTCTCTCTCTCTCTCTCTCTTACACGCATCACCATCCCTCTTGTTATGTTCCACCTCCAATATAACCAGTTGATTACTTTGATGCAATATCCGGTCATGAGGACCACCAGCCCATTGTTGAGTTCCTGGAAACCGACGAAATCACAGTGCTTGCCGCAACCACCACCGATGGCAAACTTAAGTTTCACCACCAAATTCCAAACGACGATGTCTGTTTGTTGTTCTATAAGATTCCCAAAGTTGGTTCCCCATCCTCGTTGTCAGCATCGTCGTCGGTGTCGGCGACGGCGGCGTCGTCTGGAGGAAATGGAGGTGGATCAGCACAAAGTAGAACACCCCAATTGATGGATAACCAGAGCTTGGGAATGCTTACCCTAGAGGGTGGCATGGTAAAATCGATTTACAATTCAATGTCCAGGGTGTTTTCGCCGCATGCCGTTGTTAAGGTAGGTAGAGGTATTTTTGGGTTGTCCTTGTCAGTGCTAATTTTGACAATTTCGAGATTTCACAGAAGGCCGAGTACAGTCCGGAGTTGAGTGGCCTACTCGAAAGTTTGCATGTTTCGTTGGGTTCCACTCTGGGATTACCCCAAACAGGTAGAGGTTTGCGTGTATATATTAGTGTTATCGGTTTAAATGAAAATTGATTGGATATTCCTTCCCTAGGCATAGCTTCGATAAGTGATGAGATTAAATTCTGGAAGCAAAAACTGGACAATTCCAAGTTAAGAGTTGATAGAGAAATGGCACAGGTTTTTATTGCAGCTCTGGATAATATTGACAAACAAATAAAGTGAGTTTGTGTGTGTAATGCGTGCGTGCGCTTAATAAAGTTCTTGACGAGTTGTTAACAAATTATAAGCCAGTTTTAAAATTTAAGTTTAAATTAGGTAAATCTCTTTAATATCCAGTTTCTGAAGAAAACACTTAAATAATGTTAATACAGTGGAAAATAAATTCTTTTACCATTATAGAAAAATTGATCCAGGTTCGATGGGGACACTTGAAGAATTTCTGGATGCTGCTCATAACCATTTGGATGAGCTTTGGCGTTTACCATATCGGTTTCCTCAAAATCGAATGGCAGATTTATTTGATATTTTAGGTAAGGATAACGAGTTTCGATGAAAATACTGTTTCGACATTAACAATTTGACTGAAAATTTATCAAATATTTTTTTTTAGGAAACTTGATACTCGAAGTTTGTACTGAAAATCTAATTACTGAAGATATTTGGAGCTTAAGCTCTTATCACGTAAGTAACGCAATGAGTCAGTGTCATGATATTCTTGACTCTTGGATACAACTTTGTGATTCTTTGACACGATTGTTTTGGCCTAACTACGTTCAACATCCCTGGACTGGTGAGCCTCATATTCCGAAACGTGGACAACTTTTTAAAGAACGCCTTGTAGAAATTAAAAATATAAAGAATCTCTTTAAGCAGATTGTAATTCTGTTGGACGATGATGATATAAGAAACGTTTTTGCGGAGAATTCAATATTTAAAGGTTAGTAATAAACATCGACACATCTGGTGCTGCCTCCCAGTTTTGGTAAAATTAATTAAATTTAAATCGGCCGATACTGCTGCAATTTCACGTTCGATATTCGTACGAAGTTCATCAGTCGTCGCTGGCTTGTTTGCATAGACCTTGACGTAGCCCCACAGGAAATAGTCTAACGGTGTCAAATCGCATGACCGAGGCGGCCAAGTGACTGGACCATTTTTTGAGATAACACGTCCTCCAAACTTGGTTTCCAATAAATTGATTGTGACATTCGCTGTGTGGCTTGTGGCGCCGTCCTGTTGGAACCACATGTCCTTCAAGTCCATATCAGCCAATTGGGGTCAAAAACATTCGGTTATCATTGAACCCATCTCCATTCACAGTAACGTGCCGGTCTTGATCATCACGGAAGAAGTACGGCCGAATCACGACACCGGCCCATAAACCACACCAAACCGTAATTTTTTCGGGATACAATGATGACTCATGGGATACGTGTGGATTGCTGCCTGACCAATACCGCATATTTTGCTCATGGATGAAACCATTCAGCCAGAAATGAGCCTCATCGCTGAAGATGATTTTTCGATGAAAATCCGAATCATTTTAAAGTTGTTCACTCAGCCCAATTCACAAAAACATACGACGCTTCTGGTGGTTCTGGTGGCGGCTTCAGTTCTTACGTCAATTTAGTCTTGTAAGGATGAAGGCCAAGATCTTTTTGCAAAATTCGCCACAACGACGTCACAGAGATGCCCAACGCTTGAGAACGACGTGTGAGAGACACATTTGGGCTTTTTGCAACTGAAGCCTCAGCGGCAGCAATATTCTCGACACTCGGGCACTTCTTTGTCTCACTGCCACGGGAAAATTTTGTACTGTGCCTGTGGATTCAAATTTTTCCACTAGACGCTCAATTGTTGATCTGCTAGGATGATTATGACGACCATAAATTGGACGTAGCGCTCTTAACGTTGAGGCCACTGACTCCGAATTTCGGTAGTAAATTTTAACTATTTACACTCATTGTTGGCTCGTATATCTTTCCATCATGAAATGGAAAAGCTTACTGAAGAGAAATGTCAAAAGAGCGGCAAGAAATATGGCGTCGTTTGCTGTCCTTGTCGCTCTACTTTTGAAGCGTCCCTGTTGAAAAACCCTAACACCTACCTAATCCTAATCCTACCGCCTAAAACTCAAATGTTTTTGAACCTTAGAAAACAATAAAAAGATTTTGTCTAGAATTTTTGACTGCGATATTTTCTATGTTGGTACTGTTTAAAATTTTCATCAGACAAGTTAAAGTTTTTGAAACAATTAAGAGGAGCTCTAACACTAGGACTAACATTTTTCAAATTACATTTAAATCATTATTCTCTTTTAAATTTTGTTCACTAAAAAAATTAAATTTTAACAGAAATCAACATTTTCGACACTACCGAAAAGGGAAAAAGTAATTGGAACAAAGCTTTGCATCAATTCGAACAAATACTTCAACCCATCGATGAAAGAATAGCTTTTGCTTTAAAAGCACAACTTCATAGTTACTTAAGCAATGCAAGGCAAATTATATTTATCTTTACAAAATATGAAACACTTATTCAGAGACCAACTGTTTTGGAATTGCTCACTATTGAGAGAGAACAATTTGTGCAATCATTGCAAATTCTCTTACAAGATTTGCGAAAAGCAATGAATGACACAAATATGGAACCAGATACTGGCCATCTTTCGGTAATTTGCAATGAATGTCGATGGCTGAAAGTTGTACAATATCAAGTAAGATTTGAAAAAAATAATTATTATAATAAAAATAAAAATTAATAAATTATTTTCTTATTGCAAAAGATAACTGAAATAGAAAAAGTAAGTCATCTTATAAGTGGACGTGAGGGATATGAACAAATTAATAAAGTTGTTCAGGAGATCAAAGAAGAAACAGAATCACTTTTACGAACTAACTTTGAGATTTGGTGTGGCCAGTGTACAACAGCAGTAAAAAGTGGTGAATTGAGGTAAGAATAAAGTTGTGCACATAAAAACTGCAAAATGGTATTGAAACTATGTGAATATGTATCAAGATTAAAAGATCTGGTCCAAGGTGACAACCCTGAAGAACTCCAAGTTAGGCAATGAAAGGATTTCCTGAGAACCAGCTAGTTGGACTTTCCCACATTATCTGGTTCCCTTAATGTACGTTTCTATTTGAGAGAACTTGACCTTCATAACAAAATTCTCGAGAGTGACTCTCGGATAGCTGTCTACCTACGTGTGAACTAATTGTATGATTGTGTCCACATGCGAGTTTAACTCTCGAGAGGTGCTTGAGAGTTTCTTGTAGGTTTTTAACTCTCAATGAAATCGCACCTTTACTTGCAGTTTTTTTACTCTCAAATGGATACGCACCTTTAGAGGGCATGATTTTATTTTTTTTAAATGTGACTCCTCCACGAAACAGCTTGACATTTGGCAATCAAGTGATTTTGTTCAGTAAAGAAACTTTTGAATGAGAAGTTGAATTCTTCGAGTGTGTGAATTATGTATTAGCTATTAGTATTTCACTTTGTTATTCCTATTTAATTCAATTTCAGATTACGTGACGATCAGCCTGTTGTGAAATTTGAAAAAGAAGGCCGTCAGTTGATGCGTGTAACCTTCAATCCAAAACTTGTTACATTTTGTCAGGATGTGAGGGAATTTGAAAACCTCGGCTACAACGTTCCAATCGAATTGCGGTCTTCTGCAACACATGCTGCAAAGTTCATGTCGTACGCCCGTCGTTTGCAACAAATAGCAACATTTCACAATACTATTGGTGATCGAATGATACCCTGTCAACGTCCCATCATGCTGAAAAATGCCATGGAACTTTCGCGTCTTGTCCAAGGTGAACCTGCAGCTTGGAATGATGAAGAATCTGTTCAGAGTTATGTGTCTATTCTGCAAGCTGCAGTATCAAAGCTATCAGCTGATAATAATCTTTTAGTTGGTTATCATGAGCAAGCTAAAAGAACGGTAAGACAGTACCCACAACTCATAATCTCTCACCAAAAAATATTAATCTCTCCAAATCTCTTCTAGATCGTGAAGCTTATGAATACTGATCTCTTAACACAGGGTCAGGTGTGGAAAGATGAGATGCGTCACTTGCGGGAATTGATTGCAAGTTTGGAACGTCAAAACTACACGAATCTAGATGCATTTAAGCTACATTGGGATCATCAACTGTACAAGGTCTTGGAATATCAATACCTTGTTGGTATAACTGATATGAACAATAAACTACCAGACATCCATATCGACATATTTTTTCGGTAAGTTTTCAAAACTGCTGTACTACATTTTTGAAATGAAATGCTTATTTCTTTTCAGCCAGCGTCAATTATTATTTCGGCCCTCGGAAGAAGAAATTCGTGAAAAGTATTTCACACAACTTCGTCGATTTCTCGAACGTCCATGTGGATTTCGTGGTATTTCGGAGAAAAGTACTGATCTTTTTAAAAACATGGTCGAAATCAATAGAAATCAATTTGGACCTCTTTTCAAAAAAGCTGAAGATCTTTTTGCGAAACTAACAGAATTCAAGAAAATCTGGAAGCCTTGGATTGCACTTGGTTGTGTTGATATTGAAGAACTATGCAGTATTCATTTGAATTCTTGGGAAGATTGGGATAGAAATTTCAAGGCGTGCAAACACTTTAGTCAAAAGATTGCCAAAATTCAAAAGTATGCCTAAATTATAAGAAATTTGTTGCTGTAACTTTGCAATTGTTGTATGTTTTTGTAACTTGCTACCAAATAATTTCTAGAAAGCATCTTTTCTATCGCCTAATAGGAGATTATTTCTTATATTTTCAGTGCTGAAGAACAAATTGATTGTTTTGTGATAAATATTCTACCACTTCGATCTGATATCGAATTCATAAGTCGACGGTATTGGGAGGTTCTATCCAATAGCTTACGAACATCAATTCTAAATGATGTCAATGTGATTCAGGAATTTCTTCAGACATCCATGCAGTTTTTACAAAATATTCCCATGGACGAAGCATCAATTACTGAATCCGGCATGAAATATGAAAAAATGATATCAGAGCTGCCAAAAGTAAACCATTTTGTTCTTATTTTTTACAAATTTTAACAATTTTCTTTTTTAAAGATCAATAAAACATTAGAAGTAGTCAAAGGCAAAGATACTTGCCTCGCAGGTTGGTGCAAGGAACGTGTATCGGCTTTAGCAAGTATTCTTCAGCAATGGGACAAACTACAACCACTCATTGAAAATCACTCTGTTATCCTCCAAAGGCAGGTGGATATAATTAAGGATCAAGCTAACTCGCAAATTCAAAATCTTCACAGCGAAGCTGAAAAGTTTATTCTTCGCTGGGAATCAACTGTGGCTGAGCTAGAAGCTAACGAAGAAGCAACTTTGGGGCTCTTTAAGGAACGATATGACCATTGGAGTGGCATCAAAGATAAAAAGAATCAACTCATTATTGAATGTGCTAAATTTAATATGGAATTTCCCGAAGAAATTCTTCAACCATTCCAAGCGATCGATGAAAAAGTCCAAGCTCAAGCAAACCAGTGGAAGGAGTTTGATGACTTTTCTACCGAACTTGATGCTATTAAGGGTGAGGAATGGGCGATTTACCGCCGAAGACCCTATGCATTGACAGAGTTTATAACCAAATGGGAAGGTTCAGTGCATTCATCGATTGATTTGCCTTCCAAGAGAATTCGTCAAATGGTGGATCGACTTCAAACTGTTGTACCAATATTACAAATTCTTCAATCTGATGCCTTGAGTGAGAGACATTGGGCTAAAATTTGTATGCTTCTGAATCAGGAACCAAAACCAATGCAGAGTATGATTTTAAAAGACGTTCTCGAAAATTCAAATGCTTTGGTGGCTTCTTCTTCAGAAATCAGCGTAAGCCTTACTTTGTGATTCAAAAGATTCATTTCAATTGAAATTGAGCAATTTCTCTATATACTCTTTTCATTTTCAATTAACTTATAATTTTAATTTCCTTACGAGTAAATAGGATAACGTAATTTTTTAAATATTTATTTACAGAATATCGCGAAACAGGCCTCAGCTGAACAAGTTGTTCGACAAGCTTTAAACGAACTTGATCAATGGGCTGTTACGGCTACACTTAAATTGACATCCCATACTGATTCGTCTGGAAATAGTGTGTCACTCATAAAGGATTATCAGGAAATTTTAAATAAAATTGGAGACAATCAGTCATTACTTCAGTCTGCTAAGAACTCTAGTGCATTTGATGCTTTCTCAGATCAAGCTGAATTATGGGAGAGTCGACTAAATTCGTTGGATAATCTTCTGACCGGACTTAATAAATCACAAAGAAGGTAAGTTTGAAAATAACTTTTTCTTACTGTATGAACTCCTTACACTAAAAGTGGTGCTGCAAATCGGTGTGAATCACAACCAAAGAGTTTCTTTAGCCAGCTTGACTCCAAACTCGCTGTCTCCAGATTAGAATGGTAAGCTAGTTGTGTGTTCTATCTTGTGAGGGAAATCACTTCAAACACCCTCTTCTCACTGATTAAAAATATGGTCGCTTACCGGAAACACCGAAAATGCTAGGGAGATAAGGCCTGCTTTTTCGGAGCACCACTTGATATATCAAGGCCTGAGGTACTCTGATTCAACCTGGTACTAGAGAGGTACCGTTATAATAAAGCCACAATTCCTCTGCCCTGGCTTCAATCTATCCTATGATTAGTTTTACTTTAGCCTGGAAAAGGTGAGTGAGAGCTCCTTGTTTGAAGCTTCTTAAAACTATCACTTCAGGTCTGACCCAGCAGCATCTCAATTAGTTTATTGGTAATATACTGGTCGTAAAACTTAATTTAACGTTCCCTTGTTTTGGTTTGCTCAGAATATTCGCAATCATACCGTTTTTTTTTTTAATGGAAGAAGGGGAAATGCTTTATGCACCATAAGAGGGCTTTTTTTAGCATTGACCCATATTTTCGGACAACTGTGTCAGACTAGTTCAATATGTCCAATATACCCTTCTTGGGGTCTGACTCAACCCTCCGAGTGCCAGCGCTCTTGCCACTTCTATTTCGTAAGTTGCTTTGCATTATCAGTTGTCGCTGCAACTTCAATTTCAGCCTCTGTGTAATGAAGAAGATCAATGGGAGTCATTCCTGCGACTATACAGAGGTGGATGATTCCAATACGGTTCAGTACGAGCTAGCCACATGTAAAGCTCATTGTCTTCCTTCTGTACTTCCTCTTCGCATTGATCATCATTTTGGGTAAGTCTCCTGCTGTCTGTGCTGCAATGGTTAGTTACGATTTCAGCATATCCAAGAGCTTTCCTGCCGTGTAGAACCAATTCAAAGGTATGCGTCTAAGTATGGGGAGTCTGGATCTCTTTTTCCCTTGCCGTGATCAAACGTGGCATGTTCCAGTTCTTGAGAAAGACCCCTTTTACTTGGCAGCTGTTAAACATTTTCTAAAAAAGTTGAGAACATACCCGAGAGGACACTTTCAGCACTTCCGTTGGTATTCCGTCTGGCCCTAGGTCTCTTTCAATGTGCGTCATCTTTTCTTCGTTTAAAGCAGGGCTTACCAGCTGAGTTCCAAATTTCTCGGAGATGTTGACTTTTTGCGGAGGTGCTTCCACTTTTATCATTTGTTCAAATTGATGGCCCTGTTTAACAAAGACCTCTTTTGGCTCAACGTGACTTCTCCTTCCTCTGGTGACTTTGTGTCTGAGTTGCATGCATCTTCGAGGTTTGGCTATCTTTTCCGCCAAAAGTATACAGGATCCAAATTTCTGTTAGGACCGTATTTTCTGGGCTGCTTCAATCATCACATGCGAGCCATATTAGTTGCATAGTGGTATTCCTCTTGGTTCCCCAAGATCCCCTTGTCTCCAGAGCAGTGGCTTTTCCTTATTTTATCACTGGCCGCTTGAGGATCTCTTCGCTGAGTTTCTTTACTTTCCTCATGGTAGCTCTGGTTGGCTTCGGTAAGCAGCTCGTTAATTCCGTTCTTGATCGAAAATGATGTACTGGGTGGTCACTGCTTGTGAAGGCCTCAATTACTCTCCAGTTTTTTATCTTTGTGGATGTGTGTTCTGTCGCAAAGGTTATATCCGGGAGTGTCTCTACACAGCCAGGTCCCCTGAAAGTATCTGTGTGCTTCCTATATTCACTACCTTAGGCCCGCATGTTGTGCTGCCATCTCGAGTATTAGTCTTCTTCGTGAGTCAAGTTGTCATTCTCAATTCTAGGTTTCTGACATCTCTTTTTGTAAAAAAAAATAAGTTCCTGTTACCGGGTTAATCATTGATCAATAAGTATTGTTCCTCTTTTTTAGATGGGTCTATCTGGAACCAGTGTTTGGTGCTGGCACACTTAAAAACGAAGAAGCTCTCTTTAAACGCATCGACAAAGACTTTCGCTATGTAATGCGTGAAATTCAATCCGATGCCAGGGTTATCTCCATCATAAAAATCAATAATATCTCAACTATTGTAAATTCTTTGGAGAATCAATTGTCTAGATGTCAGAACAATCTTACGTCTTATATCATGGTAAGCTCTAAGAGGTTTTTTTTTGGTATAACTCGTATAACCTATTAAGAGTGTTATCCTTAATCCATAAATGGTCCTTTGGGTGTTTGTTTTTTTTTTTTGCAGGACAAAAGAAATTCCTTTCCAAGATTTTATTTTCTTGGCGACGATGACTTATTGGAAATTCTTGGCCAAGCATCAAAGGAGGAAATCATTCAAAAGCATATCAGGAAGCTTTTTCCCGGATGCCATAGTCTAAGTGTAGCCACAATGAGCGATGTGAATACCATTAAAGCTGTGCACAGCGCTGAGGGGGATGTGTTGACTTTGGTTCAATCGGTGCAGATGAAAGGTCCTATTGAGGTAAAAATGCAAGAGAGTTGAATTTCATAAATTAATTTTTTTTCCTTTTTTACCAAAAATTACTATTATTGCTTATAAATTTAAAATTAGGAGAGACTTAACAATTGTGAAAAAGTCCACATTTTGCTTGTCAATTTAAGTCCACACATTTTGCCTGTCAATTTAATGCTTGTCAATTTAAAAAGAATTATCTTAGGCCCGTGTTTTTCAGTGCGAGATAGTCTCAGTTCAGGGGTTAAATTCTAGTAAAGTGCTGAAATGTATTTAAATCCAGTTAAAAATATTTGAATAAATTATTTTTGAACTTTTACTGCACTTTTTTTTGCACCTCCCGATACTATCTAAGAAAGCATTAACAAAAATTTAAATCTTTTTTTTTTAAGGCGAAATTCATCTTTTAACATTTCCATTCAAAGATATAATAATTCACCAAAGATACTTTTTTTTCTCCTCTATTCCTCCATACTACCCTTTCTTCTCTATAAAGAACTGGCTGAATTTGCTTGTGACATCCATTCAGCACACTCTCAAGGAACAAATAGTTCAATGTTATGCAAAAGTGAATAGTTTCAACGAGCAAATTATCGAAAGGTATCCCGTTCAGGTGTTGAGCATTGCAAAAGCGGTTAACTTTACCACTCAAGCGGAAAGAGCGATTGGCTCGATGTCTTTGCAAAAGTTACTACAATCGCTGAACGAGGAAATTACCAAATTTGCAAAGATGAAAAATCAAAGCAAGGCAAACCCACTGATGCGAACGAAGCTGAGAGCTCTTTTGTTCGATTTGGTGCACTATGTGACAATAGTGGAGGAATTGGTGCAGCATAATGTAACCAGTGTGACAGATTGGCATTGGTTGCAACAGATGAAATTTTATTTGGATGCTGATTCGCGAATTGTGATTAAGATGGTTTTTGCTGAATTTGAATATTCATATGAGTTTTTGGGCAATCCTAATCAGTTGGTTAGTACAAGTTTGACGCATAAGTGTTATTTAATTTTGACACAGGCCATGCATATGGGACTTGGTGGTAATCCATTTGGACCAGCTGGGACGGGGAAGACAGAATGTGTTAAGGCGTTGGGTGCTAAGATGGGACGCTTGGTGTTGGTCTTCAATTGTGATGAGGTGAGAACTAATCAAAATGTAAAAATAGACATATTACGCCATTTTCGAAAGCGTCAAAAAAATAACGGCTAAAACGCAAACTGCAAAAGTTGACTGTTCGAAAACCTTAAACGAAATTTGAATTGAAAAGCATTACATATTTTCGATCACCCAGTAAAGCTGTTTCGCAAACTTCTGTACTGAAAAAATGTAGTTGACGTCAAAAATATTGAAAGTCAGAGAGTGTGTTCATAAAACGACGTTCAAACAGTTTTGTGCATGCAAAATGATTGCAAATCGGGCGATAGAAAAATATCTTCGTCAAAAAATGATGATTGACGATAAAATTGACGTTGTTTTGGCATTTTTGAAAACGGTTTTTATAAGGTTAAGGGCAAATAAGTCCTTAGGCCCGATTTTTCAATACTGAATTGTTTAAATAGCTAAATTAACGATGAATAAGCAAATTACTTAATAGCTGATATTTTTTAATTTATCTTGTGTACTTTTTATAGAATATTGACTCAGAAGCAATGGGTTTAATTCTCACTGGCCTTGCACGCTGTGGGGCATGGGGCTGTTTTGATGAGTTCAATCGTTTACAGGAAGCAACTCTATCTGCTATCTCCATGTTAATTCAGCCTATTCAATTAGCATTAAAGGAAAAATCCGAACAGGTTCAAATTGCAGAAAAAACAGTGTGTCCATTTACTTGGCTTTCATCAAACTAATTAATTCATGAGTATAAATAATTTCAGGTAAAAATCAATCACCATTGTGGCATCTTTGTCACGCTTAACCCCGCCGGTGAGGAATACGGTGGTCGTCAAAAACTTCCGGGAAATATCCAAGCCCTATTCAGACCTATAGTAATGCAACAGCCAGAACCCAAAGAGATTTCACGCGTCATGTTATTTGTTGAGGGTTTTAAAACAGCCCATGAAATCGGCGATCGAATAGTGGAACTCTTTGACATGTGCAAGAAGATGCTATCGACTCAACGACATTACGACTGGGGCCTTCGTGAACTTAAAACTATCCTTCTTGCTTGCGGTAGTGAGCTCTGCTCCACCATCACACCACCCCCCGACGCCTCTCTAGCTCTCTCTCAAACCAACAGTGAAAACAACGAAATGGAAATTGTCGTACAATGCTTACGCGCCAACACCATGTCAAAGCTTACTCAACCAGACACCAAGCTATTCGATATGTTATTGCAAAATGTATTTCCCGAAATTGAAATCACCACTCAGCGGGGCTCAACGCTAATGCAATGCATTGCCGAGTCCTTTGCCACTCTCGGAATGTGTCCCAATGACAAGCAAATTGAAAAGGCTCTTCAACTCCACGAACAGCTTGTCAAACGAATGGGGGTCGTGGTTGTTGGGCCACCGGGTTCGGGAAAAACGTCCATCATCAATGTGTTGCGACAGGCTTTAGCTGCAAATGGACGCACAATCCGCACACATACTATTAGTCCAAAATCTATGAGTCGGGTGCAGTTACTGGGCAAACTTGATGCCGACACAAGACAATGGACCGATGGTGTCCTCACCAAAACGGCTGTGGCTGTAAATTCAGAACCAGCGAATATTCAGTCGTGGATAATATGCGATGGCAGTATTGATCCAGAGTGGATTGAGGCATTGAATTCAGTTTTGGATGACAACAAGTAAGTTTGCTTTTATGTGTGGTGATGAGAGGATATACATAGCTAGCAATAGGTATGCCTGCATTTTGTGTTGTGTTTTAGTTTTTATATAGACTAAGATATAGTGTTGAAAATACCGCAACCAAACCAAGGGAATATAAATTCAAAATTTTTGAAAAATACATTTAGGCGTTAGAGGAAAATGGAAGTTTGAAAATACACAGAATTTCAGAAAGTAATTACTCGGCGTATTTGGTATTAAGTACCTATGTTAAACCCTAACTTTGTGGACTAAAGGCCATTGGAATCTATTTTGAATGCATAATCCAACAAGTTCAATTAGGATATGGCTTCTATTTGGATGATTGATTGGATTGCACTGAGAAATTCAGTGTGTTATATATTTAAACAATCTCCTAAGCACTTCCTTTATTTAATCTTAATTTTGAATTATGTAAATTCTCTCCTTTTTAAAAACAGCGTTTAAAGATCATAAATCTATTGATTTAAGAAAAAATATATTTCAAAATTTTAAATTAAAACGCAACCCGCCAGACTATCAGAGTTAGCAGATTTATATTGGTTGTTGAAGGAATTTTAATGAAGATTAGATTGATGGATCAAACATTGTGTTGAAAAACTTCAAGTGCATTGCAATACACTTCCATCTAGTTAGTCAGCTTCATTTGCAAAAATAGCTTTTAAGTTTTACAATTTGTTTTTCTTAAGTTTAATACACAATGGTTTGGCCAATGGCCAAAATTTTGTATGCTAACTTTTCATATTGAACAGTTTTGTTTGTTTAGAAGTTGGTATCCTTCGGAGAAACGTTATCTAAAAACCCAATGCCATTGACCGATTGACATATTATTATAGGGTTTCGGAGCGTAATATTCCATCTAGAATCTATAGGGGGTCATTCAATTCATCAACGTCACTACTGAACTCTTCATTTGTCCGGAAAGTGAAGAATCAAAAGAAAACAAGGAAATGTTTAGGATGGAAGGTTTTTTGTTGAATATAGAAGTGAAGGTTTATAAGACTCAATTGAAAAATATGAGGTTTGATATACTTATTTACAAGCGTTGAGGGTGAAAATTTTACTGCAGAATAACCAAGAACTGTCAGTGACAAAAATTCATTAAAAATATTTATATTTGACCAACTACTGAAACTTTTTGACCTTTTGCTGACTTATTAGATGCCATTATTTTTTGGAGAATATTTCGCATATCTACATAAAGTGGGTGCCAAGATCCATTAGAAATTTCAAGCTCTTCAATTGTGTTCATTTAGTACTCACTCTTATGACATTACTTAGTACTTTTAGTACTTGAAAAATACCAAATACAAGTACTTTATCAAGTACTTTTTCCAAGTACAGGCATTTAGTACAGTAATCCTCCCCACTACATTTTTAAATACTTTTCAAGTACAAATCCATTTTTTCAAGTACTTTTCAAGTAAAAGTCCATATCAAGTACTTTTTAAGTACAATTCATTGAGTGTACTGTGAAACTTTAGCGAGATGATGCCGAGACAACAAGTCGAAGCCATCAGCTGTTGTGATCGTTGCTGGCCGTTGCGTCGGTCAGCATGGCTGTGTTATTGAATTGAAATAATCATTTTTCGATAGCTCATCCAGGCTGCTCAATGTATTCACCTGGACTTGAAAAGTTTTTGAAATGGCTTGTGCTTGAAAAGTACCTACTTGAAATGGACTTTTACTCGAAAATAAACTAAAATGAACTTGTACTTGAAAATGAACTGGCCTGTATAACAATACCAAGTTACATGTACTTGGAACAAATTACTTGAAAAGTACTTGTACCTACTTGGTGTTTTTCAAGTACCAAGTACATTGCCTACTTGGTTTTTCACTTGCGATATAGGTACTATAGGGCAAGTTTTGGATTCGTTCAAAAAAAATATTTCCAGGTAACAATCAAACATGACATTACGATGATAGAGAACACGAAAAAAGTGCGTGGCACAATTCTGTCTGTCTGTCCGTATATTGACTTACAGCCTAAGCCACTGAAGCAATTTTCTTCAAATTTTGTACTTAAGGTATTTTTGTAACTCTCCAAAAGAGGAAATTGAATTTTTTTTAGCACCAAAAATAACGGTACTTGCCCTACAGCCTACAACCATAAATGAAAAAAAATCAAAAAAAAAATCAGTGTATTATTGTAGGTATGGTGTACTTTTTGATAAGAAAAACATTTACCGAAAACCGTTATTAACGGACCTACCATATAACGTTTTTTTTAATTTGCGATTTTCTCACTAACGGCTTAAACGATTTCAGTCAAAACTTGTATGCAAAATTGTTTCAAAATGTCAATAATATTGCACATCAAAATTTTGAATTTTTAAAAAAATAGTAACATTTTTTTTTTTGAAAATTCAATATTTCATAAATGAGTTGAAGAATTTTTTCAAAATGTATTTTAATACATTTTCAAAATTGGCATACCAAAATTTTGTTTTAAATGTTATTAAATTTTTTTATATAAAAAATTTATTTTTAAGAAAACCGCTGCAACGATTTTAAATTTTTTTTGTTTCATATATTCATATTTTTCAAATAATCAAATGGCACACTTGTTTTTGAGCTCTAAGTTTTTTAAGTTTATATAATTAAAAGAACGATTTAAATTTTTTTAATTTCTTTCATATTTTAAAAGTTCTTAATTCCGAACTTGAACATAAAAACAAGTACGTGCGATCCAGCCCTGCATTTTATTTTTTCATGTAAAGGTACAAGTAAAAGGTACTGGGTGCTTCACGCCTTTGAAGTTAACAGGGCAACTTTCAAGCACACAAATGGAACCTTGACAGGAGTTTTAGCCCAGAAAAATTAGACAGAAAAATTGCAAAGCTACGAAAGCTGAATTATGGTGGAGAGCTTTGTTTTAACGTCCTTAGCATTTCCTGAAAAGTTCCGTAAATTTGGGCTTAATTTTTTAGGGGTGATTAAAATGTATCCATTTTAACCCCCTCTACAAAATTTAAGGGGGTTAAAATGTATCCCCTTTAACCCCCTCAGGAAATGCTTAAGACGTCAAAACAAAGCAAAAGTCTTATTTCCCTGGGCTATTTTCAGTTTTTTTTTTGCATTTCTGTTCCCAATTTTGCAGTTCATCAAATAAGGGTGCGATCGACTAACCTGATGACATCACTGTGAAGTTAACTTAGCATATCTCAGGAACCAAGCATGCTAGGAACCTGCAAAGTCTAAAAATTTGCAGTTTTGCAATAAAAGTTGCACTATACCTGTTTTTTCTACATTAATACAAGAACTTCAAAATCTAGGTCACAGGTATTGTCGAAGTCATCAGGAACTGAGTCAAGTTTCTGTATGAAATATTTGGGAACATACTTAAGCCTGAATGTATAAGTTACTGTTACTCGTTCCTTTGAAAAAATCTTAAACATTTAGAATCATCTTCTTTAAGTTTTGTGCAAATCAGTATTTAAATCGTTTGAAACAAATTAAAGTAAGAGAAACGAGTAATATTAAGTTATAAGTCATAATTCATAAGTCATAAGATAGAAAAAACTATCATGATAGAAAAAACTATCCATAAAAATGAAAACCTTCACAAAATTTTAAAAAAATGTTGTCTCGGGTCATTTCTTGCAATAACGTAATAACGGTAATGTAAAAAAAAATAATTTGCTAAAAATCTCGAAACCAAAAAACGCAAGGCTGTAGAATGCTCTTTGTTTCAACTGAATGCGGACACCCATATCTCAAATATACAGCTCTTAAAAAAACAGTAGCAACAAATTTAAAAAATCTTCTTCCTTTAATTTGTTTGACTAATGTATCTAAAGGATTTTTTTTTTTATTTCACAAAACAAAATTATAGGACTTTTCAATTTTTTGAAAAGGTAAATAGGTTTTCAGAATCTGTCACGCAGAGAAATTTTAAAATCTGGCAACATAAAAAAAACAGCAATGAGTGCAAATCTTATCGCAAAAAGATTCAATTAATAAAAAGCTATTTTGAATCATATTTTGAGTTTCACCCGAAATATGTTTTATGTCCCAAAATTCCCCTTATTGTGAGTATCTACTTATTTCAGGCGAAATGTATCGGACGAAAAAACAAAGGATATACTGTGGTGTCCTAAGCGCAATTTTTTTTATTATTATTTTAGGGCAAGAGAAGTTCGGGTCCAAGCATTTTTCGGGTGAAAAAAAAATAAAAAAAAAAGGATTCCCCACAGTACACATAAATGTAAATTAATATACTGCCGTCCTAAGAGTTAAGAGCGTTCAAAATTCAAAAATTGAGTTAATACCATTATTAGAACTGTTAAATAGTTTCTTATTTTTGTGTAAAGCTTAAAACTCATTCATTCATTCTCCTTTGAACAAGAAGTGATTTAAAAAAAATGTTTGATTATTATTACTGTAACTTATTTTTTTTTTTTTTCAATAAATGTGCCTCAAAGTTTTTGAACATTAAAATAACGGATAACTTTTTTCGTTTTTTTTTTTGTGGAAACTTGAAATCACGAAAAAACGAATAGTGTAATCAGTCTCAAAGTTATTTCCAGTGACAAAGTGATGGATTAAAATAAACGAACAGTAACAATCCTTATTAAATATTTTTGGATTTGTTTTTTTTTTTTTTGCATAGCAGAGTCCAAACATACCATTTCAGTGATACATTTTAGATGTGATACATTCGGATTGTTTCCCCTTCTTGAAGCTATGTTTCTGAAGTAACTTTTATTTTCAAAAATAAAAGACACATTCAAATTTATTAACTACTTTAATTGGTATAATTTTGTATAATTTCATATTTGTAATAAACAAATAAACTATTAAAAAAATGTATTGCGTTATTTATAATTACTATTATTGTATATAGTGACCAAATGAATAACAACTTAATAAATATGAACACAGCTATGGATAAACTTTTATGAACTTTACTTTAAAAGTATACAAAAATTCTGAACTTAAATTGAAAATATACATAAATTAGAATTAACTTTTCATAAAAATTAATTGATATTCTAGTAGTATTATGCTAAAACTGATTTTGATGTTGATTTTCAAATGTAAACGAATTATTATACTGTTGAGGTAGCTGATGCTGATTGTAAGGATTTTGTTGTTGAGTGTATTCATTTGTCGATAAGATTACTTCGGGTTCGAGAAGATTTTCATCTACAGGAACTTCTCCACTTGATAATATAACTTCAGGCTCTAAGAGAGTTTCTGTAACTGCAACATCACCGTTTGGAACTATTATTTCGGACTCCAGACGACTTTTATTGACAATCGTGAAATTTCCACAACTATCCATTTCAAGACCAAACTTCTTCCGCTCTTTTCGCATCCGATCTCGAATTTTTTCCAATGTTCGAAAAGACGTATCACTGCGAAGCATTTTCTTTCTTTCACGATCGCGTTCTTGTTCTATCTGGCGGTAAGCTACATTCTTCCTTTTTGCTCGCTTTCGTTCACGATCTTTTTCACGTGCTATGTGATCATTACGTCGCTTTTCGGCTCTTTCTTCCTTAGACATCTGGAATAATAAAGAAATTTAGGAATTGTTTATAATATTTTAATCATAAATAAATACTATTAAAAAACTTGTATTTTTTTTACAGATTATTAACACTACCATCAGGTTGGCGTATCCAATTCGGGAATAATGTTAATTTCATCTTTGAAACACATGAGGTATCACATGCTTCACCTGCTACCATATCAAGAATGGGAATTGTCAACTTAAGGTAAGAAAAAAATCTAGAAACAAATAAGAAATGTCCCAAAATTAACTCATTTTCTAGTTCCGATGACCTTCCAAAAGAGATAATACTTGATGCTCATTTGGTTAACGAAGAATATGGTGACCTTCTGCGATCCTACTGTAAGGATTATTTTGAGCCGGCCGTTGAGTGGGTGGAAAAAGAATATCTCCAGTAAGTTAATCTTTTGAATTTAACATAGTCTTATTAAAATTTCATCTTCTTACAGTTCTCTACCAACTCTAGCTAGAATCTCTCTTACTTGGTCACTGCTGACCAATATGACTCACATCCAGAGCAAAGAGGAGTTCTGTATTTGCCTATTGCAAAGTTTGAGTGGATTTCTACCATGCGAAAAGCACAATGATTTTGCAAATTATGTTTTCGAACTATCCAATGTCTACATCACAAACCCCTCCAAAGCTGATTTGACGTATTACAATCGAGATCGAGATGCAATTGAGTTCTTTGAATCTGATTTTGCATTTGATAACTCTGACATTCAACTCATTAAAACCGATCAAGTTAAGTCATATTTAGAGGTTTTGAGAGTTTATTTGGAAGCACCATGTTCCAAGTCGTTCCTCATTGCTGGACCTTCGGGATGTGGAAAAACTCTACTCATTCAAGAAACAGTTAGCGAACATCCTGGTTATGAATTGAATATCATAAATTGCAGTAAACAACTGACTCCAGCTTATATTCTGCACACTCTTAAACAAAACTGTGTCACTGTAACAGGCTTAAAGGGCCGAGAATATAAACCTCGACAAGTTCGAGTTGTTCTCTTTTTCAAAAACTTGGATCTTTGTCATATCGATGCATGGGGAACGAGTGAGATTGTAGAACTTATTCTTCAACTTATACAAAGAAATGGATTCTATGCAGACAATTTAGAATGGATAAATGTTTCTGGTATACAGATTTGTGGATCGATTTCAGATACGAATTCTCGATTGAAACGAATATCACCACGTTTTTTGTCGATTAATCATTTTTTGAGAATCAGTTATCCTTCGGCAAGTGATATGGAATCAATTGTACAAAATCGTTTGGAACCCATTTTGATAAGATTTAAAAATCCACCCAATATATTGGAGGTCGTGAGATGTGTGTTGGATTTTTTTACACAGGTTGTTTTTTGTAAATTGTATGGGAAATCATTATTGTCATTTTTTTTTAGATTCAAGAAGCATTCAATGTGGTTCAAGGATTAGCTCACTATCAATTTACACCGAAAATAATTATGAACTTTATTTTGGGCTTGAGTCATTATCCAGAAGATTCATTTAATGAGGTAATAAAATTATTATTTTTTACAGTGAAGTTTGGCTTCCTCACATTTTTCCTTTTTATAATAAAACTTAGTATAAAGTTTTGTTCTATATAATATACTGTTGATGGATTAAGCATTTTATATAATTTAAGGCTCTTATATGTGAGCTGGTTTCGATATTTAAAGATCGACTTGCAACCGAAGAAGATATTGAAAAATTCGATGACGTCTTAAGGGATACAATGCGAAAGTTCTACGGAAAGGAGGTGAGCAAAAATAAATTATTTCAATTTTCATAATATTTTAACTTTTTTAAATTAACTTATTCCTTTGCAGAAAATATTTTTCATACCAAAATCACCAAAAGACTCTTCGCTGATAGCACTTGCTCACGATGAATGGATGGATGAAGTTCAAAGATTAATAGCAATTTGCAGTTAGTCAAACTTTTTATATCAAACATTTTACGATTAAGTTAATAATTTATAACATTTTCCGCAGATTCAGAAACGTACATAATTGATGAGCCAATTACCAAAGAACTTTTAGATCAATCTTCTAAAATTGCCCGAGTTATTTCACGACCAAATACACATTTGATGATTATAGCACAACCTAGTGGCAGGCACTTGGATTCGCTGCATATTGCTTCGCAATTATTGCAAGCAAAAATTTATCTACCTCAAGGTGTCAAGGATTATAACATTTCAGACTTTTATAATGATTTAAAATTGGTATGTAATAAATGCGTACAAGAACACACAATTAATTTCTCAAAATTATTACTTAAGGCAATGCAAACAGCAGCTCTTGAAGATCAATGTACATGTCTGCTTATCGATCACTGCTGGATAACTTATTTACCAGATATAATGAAGCCAATTGAAGCAATTCTTGAAGGAAGCGAGATCCTTGACTTATTTGGAGAAGATTTGGATTCAATTGCCAGTTCATTGAAGCATTCTGCTCAACTGGAAGGTTATCAAGATTCGATGGGATCATATTTTATCGAACGTATGTCATTAACTATGTAATCTAATAAGTTTATAGAATATATATTCTTTCCCGTCTACCTCTCAAGGAACCAAAAGAAATCTTCATCTCGTCCTAGTTTTGAATCCAACTAGCGACAAGACAAACGAATACTTTGATATCTACCCAGCTCTCTATAGGAACATGGAGTTTCTTTATGTAAGAGACATGTCATCTGAAACTGCAGCAATGCTGCCAAAGAAATTCATTGAAACTCTTAGTGAAGGCAAGGACAATAGAGTACCAGTAACTTCGTACTTTTCACATGTCTTGAATGGTCTTACACAACAACAATCTCCAAACCGTTTTTATCAGTTAATTCGATCATATTTTTCAATTTATTGTCACTTCTCGCAGGATATAGATAAACGCTTGGAGAAATTACAGGTCAGCCAGGGCTTTTTTTTTAATTTGAAAGACACTAACACTCTACCATTTACAGATGGGAGTGGATAAATTAGCATCAGCCCACAAAGTAGTTGCAACTCTCAAGTCAAATGCTGTTGTTCAAGAGGAAGCCCTTGCTGAAAAACGAAAACTGGCAAATGATGCTCTAGAAATGATTTCAGCCACAATGCGAAATGCCAACGAACAGAAGTCAAGTATGTTGGAACTGAAGAAGAAGGCCCAGGTGAACAATGAAAAGCTGAAGGAACGCCAGCGTGCAATTCAAATCGAGCTAAGCGAAGTTGAACCGATTCTCAAAGAAGCCAGTGCTGCAGTTGGTCAGATAAAATCAGAAGCTCTGTCTGAAATTCGCTCATTGCGTGCTCCACCCGAAGCAATTAGGGACATTTTGGAGGGTGTTTTGAGGTTGATGGGCATAAGAGACACCTCTTGGAATAGCATGAAGACTTTTTTGGCAAAACGAGGAGTTAAGGAAGATATTCGTTCACTCGACCCTGGTCGAATCAGTCCAGAGAACTGTGAAGCTGTTGAGAAATTGCTCCAATCGAAAGCTGATTCTTTTGAGCTGCGAAATGCCAAGCGTGCATCGGCTGCGGCTGCACCCCTTGCTACATGGGTCAAAGCTAGTGTAAGATATTCCAAAGTAATACAAAGCATACGCCCATTGGAGAGGGAACAGAATGAATTGCAGCGTAATCTTGACGTTGCCGACGATGAAATGAAGTCATTGATGACAGGTTTGGATGATGTTGATGCACGAGTGAAGGAATTGTCAGGTCGGTTGAATGCTTACACACAAGAAGCAGCTGTGCTGGAATTGAAATTAGAAGAAGCACGAACTACACTTAATTCAGCCGAAGTATTGGTTGACAAATTGAGTTCAGAGTTTCAAACATGGAGCATCCAATTGGATGACTATAAGCAATCTTATAAGACATTGGACACAAAGTCATTGCTTTTGTCACTGGCTATTAATTATTGCTCTCATTTGAGCTATGAAAAGAGACTGTGAGTGTTTTTTGCATGAACTTATATATAAAAGCTTAGTTTTCTAATATTTTTTTTTTTCAATTTTCTAGATCGGTGATTGAGTATTTGACGACCGACATGCACCTTCCACAATTCAGCATAACCAAAAATCTGCTTTCAGATCAAGAACAAATTATCTGGGAGAGTATGGGTTTAGATCGAGATGCCCAAGTCATTGAAAACGCAGCAATTTTAGCCCAAATGATTGATCTTTCATTTGCTACTTGTCCCATCCCATTGGTAATCGATCCCTCGCAAACTGCATATACTTGGCTTCAAGAATATCTACGAAGTAAGAATAAGTCTTTTGAAGCTACAACACAAAACAACGACCGCTTCACATACACCGTTGAATTAGCAGTTAGATTTGGAAAGATCCTCATCGTTCAAGATTGTCAAGACCTTCGGCCACCTCTGTTGCAGTTGGTAAAATCTAACTTTTTTGTCAAATTTGGCAAAAAACTACTCGAAGTTGGTGGGAAATTAGTGGATATGCATGATAATTTTAGGCTCGTCATGTTTTCGAAAACCGATAAGCTTAACATTGCACTCGAGACAAAAACTTATTGCACTTGTATTCCATTTACTGTGACAACAATTGGGCTAATCGACCAATTAATATCAAAAACAATCATATTAAAAAATCCAAATTTGGAAAAGAAGCGCGTTGACTTGCTAAGAAACGAAGGAATTCTGTTGAAACAAAGAATCGATTTAGAGGATAAACTTCTGCAGGAGTTATCAGAAGCCCAAGGGGATATACTGAAGAATGAGAAACTTTTGAAGACATTAAATGAGGTCAAAGAGAGCAGTAGCCATATTGACAAGTCTCTGAAAGAGTCAGCAATTGTAAAAGATACTTTATTAGAGGAGTATAACCAATTTCAGATGCTCTGCTCAAATGCTGCGAATTTTTACATGGGACTTAGCAAGCTGTATGAAGTAGCGCCGGTTGTTTTTACGAATTTGTTCTTAAAGAGCTTAGAGTTTATCGAAGATGCAGATGAGACGAAGATCTATGCATCTCTGGTGAGAAGTACTTTCCAATATATAGCCCGTTCAACACCGAGAGAATCGCATATAACTTTGGCAATCTTTGTCTGTAAAAATGCTTACCCAGACCGAATTGCCCAACGAGAATGGGAGTTGTTCGTCACGAATTTTATGACCAGTAGTGATGGAGCGACACGCTTCGCTTTGCCATCATGGATGGACCCAGATGCAGTAACAAAGCTAACTATCCTCCTGACGCAGTGTCCAGAGCTTGAACCTTCTCTTCAGCTTGACAATGATCGTCTCTGGCGGCCATTTGTAGAGGAAAAAAGCACTAATCAGGTCCCGGTAGATGTTAAACCGTTCCAAAAGGTACTGATCGCTCAAATTCTGCGACCAGATCTCATCATTCAGACGCTTTCATTAACAGCATCACACATTTTGGGGCTTTCTATTGATTCTGTAATGCAACCGACAATGGAACAACTTACCGAAGAAAGTTCTAGCAGTAAACCAATCTTGGTTATCACACAGCCAGAGAACGATCCAGCTACCGAAATTCGGAATTTGGCTATAAAGAAGCTTGGACCTGGAAAATATACAGAGCTGTCAATTGGTCGAGGAATGGAGAGAAAAACTCTTGAAGCAATTCGCAGATCGGCAGAGACTGGAAAATGGATTTGTGTAAAGAATGTTCATCTGATTCCTAATTGGCTTGTTGATCTTGACCGTGAACTTGAGACTATGAAAAAATTGGATGATTTTCGTTTATGGATAATTTGTGAGTCGACGAAAGGTTTCTCCGAAGCGGTCATGTATAAGTTTGTCAAAGTGCTCTTTGAGTTTCCACATGGTTTGAAGAACAAAGTGCGGCGATTAGTTCAGCAATACTTAATTGGCATGGCTGCTAATCCAACTAAAGATGCAAAAGTAACCAAATTGCGAATAGTGTTGTTTATTCTTAATTCGGTGCTGCAAGAGCGTCGAAAATACATTCCACAGGGATGGTCAAAGTGGTATGAGTTCGGTGACTCAGATCTTCGTTCGGCAATGGAAATTATACAATGGCTAGAGAAGAGTATCTCAAGTGGACGTATAAATTGGAAAATATTACAAAAATTATGTGAAAACGTCGCCTATGGTGGTCGCATTAGCAACAATCGTGACTTATTGGTTTTGCAAAAATATCTAGAGGAATTTTTTAACTCAGATTCAACGAGTAATCGATGGAGTCCATTGAATTTGAAAACTACTATTCCTACAACAACTAATATGCAAGAATACATGAATGCTGTGATGAAATTTCCAGATATGGATGAGCCTGATACATTCAAGCTTTCACCACACTCAAATATGTCGAGAGATATTATATTTTCGAGAAATATTATCAAAGCATTACGGACTGTGTATTTTCAGAATGAAGAACATAATAGAATGGATAAGAGAATAAGACCAATTTTAATGGTGTGGAAGAAACTGGCAGGGGTAAGTTTAATGGGCATTTCGAGAAGAATGGTAGACATTAATGTGTTTTCATTTTAGAAATCAACTGTTCTTCAAACATTAAAGGAAATGAAGGATGTGAAAGCATCAACGCCATGGGAAGCATTTGTTTTATCTGAAATGAAGATAGCAGGACAGTGTTTTCAGGTAAGCACCATTGAACAATTTTAGTATGCAATACACATAGAAGACGAAGAGTTGTATGCTCAGCTTTATTTAAAATAATTGATAATATTAATTTCAGGAAGTGCATAACACCTTATCTAACACCCACATTATACTCAGGGATTCAAAGAACATATCCATTCATTTTGATTCAAATATCTTGGCAACTTTAGCTGAAAATTTGGTAGGTAATAGCATTTTAAAATATCTCTTATTGGGTTTTTCCATTTGGGCCAGAAAAGGAGAAAAATCCAAAGTGCTTCAGTGTTTGATTTCTTAGTCAAAACCAGTCACTTATAAAATTGCTATGCCAGATTGCCAATGGCAAAAAGCTCACTACTTCAACGTTCCTATTTTCTTTTAGGTTCCTCTATCATGGAGGCAAATTTGGTCTGGACCTCGCTCTACAATTGATTATCTAAAAGCGTTAATATTCAAATCAAATGAAGCCGAACGACGTTTCAAGTCAGAATTCAGCTTAGAATTCATTGATAGTATAAACTTAAGCACAGTCTTTAGTTGTGAGACTCTTTTGGCCAGCTTGAAACTTGCCAACTCTAAGAAGCTACAGCAATCGTCAAAGAATTTAATTCTACAAACTAGTGGATCAGTACCTAGTGATTGTATTAGTATCAAAATAGCTTCTGTTAAGGTAAATATTTACTTAATTACTAACAAATTTGCATTAATAATTTTATAAACAAACAAAACATAGTAAACAAACCACAATAAATGGTGTTTTGTCTTATTTTAACACAGATAATACCTACATATATGCAACTTATGTTTTCTTAGAATATTTTATACCTTTTGCCTTGATTGTTGCACACTTTGTGTTTCTTTTGTATCAATTTGAACTTCCATTTTAATTTTGTTTAATTTATTCTTTTAATAACAACCCGGGTTTTTGTTGAAAAATCAGAAATGTTTTTTGTAAGAAAAAAAAAATATTGCTGACATTTCTCATTTTTCCAATATTCCAACTTGCCAAACCAAATTGACGTTTTCTAGAGATGTGCACTTCGTAGAAGAGCTTTTTAATAAATTGTACTAGATGAGTTTTTTTTTATCTAATTTAAGGTCGATGGAGCACAATTTGTCAACGGAAAATTAATTGTTTCGTCAACTTCAGTTCAAAATCAAGATACATCAGAAGAATTTTATATGAACTTCAAAAAAATTGATGGCAATATTGATAGCTATAAGATGAGAAATGGAAATAATCAATTACCCTTGTATTCGAATGCAGCTAGAGAGAAACTTATTTGTTATGTTGATATACAAACAAACGAAAATGCAAATAAAATTTTATTATCGGGAGCAGCTTTAATTGTAGCTGATTTTTAAAATAAAGTTCAATATAAATAAATACATTTTATTTTAGTTTCTACATTGCTTAGGTAAAGTCATTTATCTACGATTATTATTGCAACTGGTAAGTAAAACATCAAATAGGTTTCTTCACTTTACTGACACTTTACCTACACTTTTTGTGCAATTTGCTAAATTAGTCATTTCTGTTCCAAACAAAACTTTGTTCTAACCAAAATATTAAACAGTATGTTTGAGTTGTTAATAAAAACGAACTCACTTTAGGACAATGTCATTGATAAGCACCTTTGACGGTGTTCACATTGGATTGAAAAACTGGATTTTTTTTTTAAGTTTCAGTATTCACAACTCGCTCCCACTTCTTCAGCAAAGGAAGATTTAAATACTGAAACGTCAAAAAAAATCCAGTTTTTCAGTCCAATGTGAACACCGTCTTTTAGTCAGAGCCTGAGAAAATCGTAAGGGCTCTCCCGTACCAACGCGAATTGGTAGCAAATCATTCACAATAGCGCAAATCATGCCAAATACACAACAATAAACAACAACAAAAACTCTCGTCGGCGAATGTTTTCACTGCAGAAAAAATGGATTCCTTAAACTTGTTTGAAAAATTTTTTTAATTTGAGTAACTCAAACTACTACTTCTTTGGTATCAAAAAAAGCTTTCAGATTCCATTATTTCTAATAAACGCTAGATGAACAAACATAAATATAATTGGGACATCTGCTGGTGAATAGCGGATACATAGAATAAACTTCTTCTAGCACTTTTGTTGTCCCAAAATAGCCGCGTTCCGATGTAAATTCTCAATTATCCGGATAGCTTTGTCGGTAATTACATGACCCGATTTTTCCAGTACGATTTTTCTACAAAATCGTGTGAAATGTTAACATGAAATGATCTTTCCGTCCGATTTCTGTCTCTGTCCTTTTTATATTTTATTGCTGTCCACACCAGAGTTGAGGCAGTAAATTTATTGCAGTAAATTTAGTGATTTTTTTCGTAAAATAAATCTACTGCCCAATAAAATACTTTTTGACTTTATAAAAAAAAAATTCAACAAAATAAAAACCTCAACTCATTTTTCAAATCTATCTTTGAAACGAAATTATTCTTATCGCTCCTGAAACATCCCTTTTAGTGCCTTGCATTATAGGCTATGAGTAGCAAACCACAAACTGCGAATAGTTGTGAACTCTGACATTTCTTTCACACGAGTTATTTGCTTGGTCGTCGAATGACGTGATTTGTTTACTTTTGTGCAATGCGTTTCCCAGAAAATAACTTGTTAGTCGAAAAAATAACGCGACATTTCACAATTACAACATACATATTTACAGCCACGCTTCTTTTTAAAATTAGGCTTGTTTTTTTAAGCCCAGGGGAATCGGACCAATAGAACGACATCGGGCCTAAAGCGGCACGCCATGACAGAAAAAAATGGAGTTTCCGTACAAACTATCGATAACAAGTATGAATATGGTGCCGGTAACACAATTTTTATCTGGACTAAAGCTAAGCCCCGAAAATTCTCTAGGCTTAGCAAAGCTCGAAAGGGCTAGGTTGTTGTTGCATTTAACATGAAAATTTCTTAGCCCCAACGTCGTTCGTCCAAGCCCATTTGGGCAAAGAAAAAAACACACCTATTGTAAAAAATATCGTTTGTTCACTTCGTCGAAAAGCAGTTATTATTATTGTGATTTTCTAAAATACAATTACAAACTTGAAAATATACACCCCTATTAGTGAATTCGGCGAATGAGCTTTAGCCATCGTTCAACTCATTTTAGAAATATTAGCTATTAGTGAACTCGCGATAGAAAATTGAACGAATGTCAGTACCATTACCTGCACCACCGACTGTTCAACTCTTTCTGTTCAACTAATTTGATATTCGTGATCTTTTTTCTTAATTTCCCAGAAAATCATCATGAATAACAAAAACTGTAAGCTAAAACTTATAATTCTGAGTTTAAAAGTATAGTATCGATAAAATAAAGAATCTAACATTCTTTTTAAGGAAATAAATTGTTTACAATTTTAAGATGGTATTCAGACAGGCTTCAAGTGAGGCCACTTATTTTGATGTGAGGCCTGTCTGAACACCCTACGAGATTTTGGAAGTGTCAAAAGGTCTGTTTGTTTACCACCCCGTGGGTTCCCAAAGTATCCCAAATTTAGCCAAAGCATGTTTCTTTTCAATTTTATGACACAAAAATGCCAGCGCTTTTGACTTTTTTCATTTCATTTTAGTTCCTACACTTTCTTGCTTGTCAAACAAGAAATCAACAAATTGAAAAATTTTAAATTAAATTGTCAAGTACCGTATGTTAACTGGTATAATTTAATTAAATTAAGTGAAAATGATACAGTGGAGACAAATATAAATTAAAATATTTCTTCTGGTACCTTTTAATAGAATTCAAAATGATTAGTGCAAATGTTAATAGAATTGAAATTGCACAATTTTGCATGCTTGAGCCTACAAGCAATGAAGTCGAATGGGTAATCAAAAGCGCAACAAACTTTGAATATCCCAAATGCGTTTCTTTTATTTTCATTTCTGGTTAAACATTACAACAACAACATCAAAAAGCTCATCATCAAATTTTTTCCCAGACTTTCTCCTAAAAGTAAAGAAACAGACCTAATATAAAGATGGCAATTTCTGCTTACCACCCTAGTCCCTTTTCTCATGGAGAAATAAGTTGCTAGAGATTTTCGTAACGTTTTCTTTTAATCTCCTTAAATATCTCTTGTACCTTTCACATGAGAAAACAAAATCTAGGCAATTTCGAGATTTCCTGCAATTCTATTGGTTGAACGCACCTTAACCTTAGATGTCTTTCTCATCTAGAAACTAAAAGTTGCTAGCAACTCAGTTTCCTCGTATGAAAGGGGACTTAGAAAAAAACCCTTAAAATTATGTACCTATTTACTCAATAAATAAAATATTTGTTCCAATTTATTTTTAAAATTCATTTATTCAGCGTTACACAAATATGTAGTTAAATGTTATTAACATTTCATTCAAGTTTTTATTTCAACTTTCTAAATTTTGGTATATTTTTGTTGTGGTGCAATTCAAAAATATAGATTTTTTTTATTCATTGGAAATAATAATTTTTTTAAAAAAAATATTAATTTTACAAAGGAACATCAAAGTTATGTTTACTCAATTTTGTTTTAAACAACATTATTATTGGTCATTATTCCCTTGTTATTACCAAAAACAAAAAATTTTCTATCGGTTTTTATAAAAAAACTTTTACGGTTTTGAAATCAATATAATTAGATTTTATTATTACATTACAACTACTAATTTCGAAATAAAAATATTATGTGTGCTGTAATAGTTTACCCGCTTATTTAATAAACTGAAACAGAATTATATATTAAGTACATATAAGTACACCTAGATTATAGGATTATTTGAATACCATACAACATTTTCACAGACATGACAATACAAATATTATTTCTTGTTTTATATTTTATTTAAAAAATATTCTATTAAAAATAAAATCTATTTAATTTAAATAGTAACACAAAATACAAAAAAAATCTTTAAAATTTTATTTATTTCATATATAGCAAAAGATGAACAAAAAAAAGTGCAGCACTTAACAATTTATTAAAGTGTAATTTCGTTAACAAATTCGTTGATTTTAAATAAACTATATAGGCATATAAATGTTTTTTTTTCTATATAAATATATATTTTTTTAAATAATTTTATTACTTGGAACCTAACAACAGTTTTATTATATGTATTATTATTTTTTTTTTTAGTTTTATTAATTTTACATAGATTTCTTATAATAGAAGTTGTTGTCCAACAGTGAAGACATTAATAAGTTTTGGGTTTACTTTTGATTAAACATTTTATAAAGGCCCGAATAGGTAGACAGCTGGATGGTCTGCTCCAGGATTTCCCAAGAACTGACTGTAAAGTTCTTGATATCGGGAAATAGTAAGTCCTCCGCGTTTACGATCATCATCCTGAAAAAAAAACATTTGATTTGATTTGACATCTGTCAAATTATATACAAAGCTAAAATACATTCTTATTTGGGCAAAGTTAACGAAACATTGACATTGACATTGACTATTCATGGGACCAATGAATTCCAACAGTGGCTGAATTTTAATTTTTTAAAAATTTGGTTTAATATAGGATAAAAATTTCTCCATGTGTGGTGGGCGAACTTACTTACATTTTGTATATTACAAATACTTTAACTAACTTTTTATTTTTAAGATGCATACTTACACTTAAAAGGCTTTCGAATGCTTTGTCAATAGGTGCTACATCATCGACAGCTATTCTTGTAATGCAATTGTAACGATATTCTTCAATACCGATAATTCCATCACTGTTGATATCAAGCATCTTGAAATTGGCTTCAATAAATGCCTTCATTGCCTTTAATCAAAAAATAATTAAAATATTATCATCGTTTCTTTTTTATTATATTCAACTCGATCACAGAATTCGATGAATGGACTGTGGAGGGAATCAGATTCATTTTTGACATTTTTACGGGGGATGAAAGGTCAAAATTAAGTCTGACTCTCCACAGAGATCATTCTTTAGATTCTGTATAATCGAGATTACTTATTTTTATATCTTACTTGTGGAAATTCATCATACTTTTTTCCCATGCAGGTTTTCTGGACAGCATCTTTGAATTCAGCAGTTGAGATCTTACCATCCTATATACATAAAATAAAGACACATTAATTTAAAAAAGTAAAATGCATGGCATATGCTATATGCTTAAGCCTAGTACGCAGATCCAGCTAAAATTCCGCTTCCATACAAAAATGTCTCCAAAATTTAGCCAAGCTAAAATTAATCCATTTCAGCCCAGAGGTACGCAGCTCCCGCAAAAAAATCAAATGTTCGTTTCTTACTGTACGGAGCCATCTGTCAAAATTTAGCGCGTGAAATATTTGTTCGGTACATTAATTCTTGAGCTAAATTGTGGCAGGTTTTTTTATTTGTGAGATTATGTAAGCTTTATATTGTGAAAAAGAAAATTTGGTACGAGAAACATTCAAAGACAAACGAATTATTAATGCCAAAGGGAAACATCTATTTTATTTGGTTACATTCACTTAAAACATTGAAATAAAATTCTTTGAAATTGTTGAGTATAATTTATTTTCAGAGAACAGCTGTTTTTTGTGATGTAATCTCAACAAAAATGTTATGTCAAAATTTAGCTAGGAGTTTAAGCTGGTGTTTGGAGAGAAAAGTGTGAATGAAATTTTAGCTCGACCTGCGTACTAGGCTTGAAGAAGGATGCTTGAAAAACTTTTAATTCTTTATCAGAAATAAGCATAGATAGTGAAGTAAAATAGCTAAATATGAAAAACAGAGACAGTGTTTTTAGTTCTGAATCCAACTGCATTTCTGAGAGAATGGTCACACTGACCACTTTTCAATATGATTGGTATAGTTTCGAAAAAAAAATATGAATACGTTTATGCAAAATCAAAAAATTTTAGCATTAATACAAAACAAAAAACTAGTTTGTTTCAAAACTCTAGTGCTAATAACATTATTCTCTACGTAATTGGCAAACTTCAAAAAAATATATTGTAATTGACATAAAACTCTAGAAAATTTTATTGTTCGATAACATTGAAATAACCCTGTTATAAATTATTTATAAAGTGAGTTTTCAATACAAATTATCGATAGCAAATTATTCACGCCGACCGCCCGGTTATACAGTTTTGTGCATACGCCCTTAATTTCGTATTCTACTCATCACAAAATTTAAGAGATATTGATTGCAGGTGCAAGTCACATCCCCAAGTAGTCCAGCATTAAGTACAAGAATAAATCCATCGCTTAAAGGCTTAAGAGTAGAGAAAAACTGAGCTACATATCTATTAGGCGTGGTTTTTTACAAGCCTTGAAGAATCGGACGAAAAAAACAGCATCGGAGCTTAGCGACGCCATCACAGAAAAAAAAATGAGGTTTCCATACAAACTATCGATAACAAGTATGCAATTTATGCCGGTAATACAGTTTTTTTCTGGGCTAAATTTAAGCCCCGAAAATTCGCTGGGCTTAGCTAAGCCCGAAGGGGGGCTTAGTTGTTGTTGCATTTAACATGTAAATTGCTTAGCCCCGACGTCGTTTTTTTTCATCCAAGCCCATTTCGGCAAGGAAAATAACAAACCTATTATCATATGAGCTACATATTATTATTTTCTACAGCTCTGAACGCTGCTAATCGGATATTCCAATAATCTTTCCAGTCAGTGGTAGAAAATTAGTTGGTTGGTGGGTGGAAAAAATCGAAAAGTCACATTTAGGTTACGACAGATAAATAAATAATCGGTATCGCTCGAACCTATTACGCAATTTCTTTTTATTAATTTTTAGTTTTGGTGGTGCAATTATTAAAAAAATTGTATTCTGCACTTTGTGCAATAAAACCTTTCAAACGATATATAATTTATATGCCTTCGGCTTTTGTAGACCGCGTGAATTATACTACAAAATAAGTTGTTTACCGTTTTATTATATGAAAATACATCTATAGGTAAACATAAAAAACATCACCCCTTTTTTATAATATTGAGTTTCCAAAAACCAAAAATAATGCAATATTATTGCCATTTTAAAGAATCTTTCTTTGATTGAAATCAATTAAGCCACTCAAGAGAAAATAAAAAATTTTAAAAGACCGTTGTATAGCAGGTACCTTTAATAAAAGTTTTAAGTAATTTTTCTTTTGCAAAATTGTACTCCATACAGACAAAAAAAAAACACAAATCAAAACCAATCAATCAAAATTATTTGATCTTAATATTTAAGAGATAAATAAGCTTTTCCTTAACGGTTTTATTGCAAGTACCGTTATTTTTAAACCTATAAAAAAAATTTATTTTAAAAATCATTAAATGGGTCATTGAAGATCAGAAAACCGTGGAGTGCTTTTAACTTAGACGGTGAATTTCGGAGTGGAGGGGGGGAGTGCAAAAGCACCTTTTTCTGGTTTTTGCATATAACTCGAAAACGATGCAAAATTTTGAGATAATGTTGAAAACTTTGTTTATAGACAGTAAAATTTTAAAAACCGAGTTTGTAAGAGCAAGTTTATTTTTGGCAATTAGTTTAAATTTTTAAAAAATAGATGGGAAACCCTTGAACTGCAAAGAATTTTAATTTCTCTACTATTGTTGACTTTAATGGTCAAAAATTAATTATACACTCAGTTTGAGCGTATCATCGAACAAGTTTCTCAAAATATCCGTAAATGCTTTATTTAATTAATTAATTTTACAATAAAAACCCATGAACGTCTTAGTTTCGTATTGCCCTGTTTTTTAGTACATAGTCAATAAAAAGCCTAATATCGCAAGTTAAAATCTTAATGGCACCTTAAGGCCTGAACTCGAAAATTTTTTGCAGTAAAAAAAATTTCTGCAGGTTGTTAATGCAAAATACTAATTTTTTGCATTACAAAAAAATGTTAATGCAATATGAAAATATTTTACATTAATAAAAAAATGCAGGCCAAAAATTGTTTGCATTCAAAAACTCTAATTCACTTTTTTTCATTAAAAAAAAAAATGTCAAGGCGAGTCAAGAATGTTCAGCACAAACAAAAGTAGTGAAAATTTTTTGAAAAAAAAATTGAATAAAATTTTGAAAATTTCTTGCATTCAAAAAAAGTTTATAAAAATTTCTTGGCATGAAAGGGCATGATTCTTGGGTATTTTCTAAGAAAAAAAAACGTTAAACGCGAAAACACTATCTCTAAATATTAAAATTCAACGAAAGCACATACAATAATGTGCTATAGTTTTTCGAAAGTTAAAATTTAAATTTTTTTTTGGTTTGTGTTTTTTTTTTCTAATCAAGTTATTTAAGTGAACAGTTTTTAAAAAACTAAATTACAAAGTCAAAATTTTCAAGAACCTTTACAAAAATGTATACATTTGTAGGTATGTACCTGCATGGATATTTTGAGAGAAAAATCGTTTTCGAAAAACATAGTTTCACGACTTCCCAAAAACAATTGTAGGTATGACAGAAAATGTTATATTTGGTCCTAATAAAAACTTAAAAATGTGTCGGGGGAATGATCATAAAACGCACCATGTACGGAGTTTAAAAAAAATAAATTTATCCGTTTAGGTTGTAGCTGAAAAAAGAAACAGACAGATTTTTGAGACCTACTTTCTTCATTTTTCCCATACCATCGTAATGCCAAGTAGATTAGATATAATGGAAGTCTCAATTTTTTTTTTCTTTGGGAACGCATAACTAGCCGTATATAGTCCCATTCATATGAATATAAATTTTTACATCATCATTAATCATCATACCTACTTATAAAAAATCTTTAGCCTGCAAAGTTTCTTAGAGATGAATTATTAAAAAAAAAAAAATAAGACATTCAACAGCAACTTGCTATCAACAACATTGAATGCTTGAATTTTATTATGTCTCATATAAAACAAGGAAGCACATCAATTGGAATCCCTTTAAACGCACGATAACTTATACCACCTATGTATATGGAATTTTCTTAAACAGAACACGAACATAAATCCCATAAGCCCGCTCTTCAGTTGACACAACACATTGGAAGATAAATGGTTTCGTCTAAAATCAATTTGCTATACACTCCACCTATACGATCCTACGAACGAGACCAACCTTGAAAGCAACAACTCTATCAATCTTTTAATCAGAAGAACCTACTCCATTCGTTCCTGACGTACCAATCCTATGTAAACGCAGAGTTAGGAAACTCAATATAAGCGAATAAACAGTAACCTACTTTCGATCTATGCATTAACCCTATTAAAAAAAATAAGTTCAAAAGTAGAGACCACCCTGTGTCCTCTCGAAATTATCTCATAACAATTTCAAGCAGCATGACACTCCCGTTTTATTTATCGAAAAATCTCTGGCTGGGAGTCCATTACCTGCAATTCAATTAGTGTGTTGGTTTTTCATTTCATTGAATTTATTCATAATCAGTTGTGTCCTGTTGGAAGCATGCAGGTATAGATCTACACCTCTACACAACAGGAAATTCAAAAAGCGGAATTTCAAATCGACCACGACAATTTAAAATAATAAAACCATAAAATGATGGTAATGGGCTCTATTTAGCTCGCACCATTAAGTTTAACTAATTTTAAAATAATTCGTAAATGGTAAAAATTTATTATTATTAAAATTCGAGTTAAGTACCTTGTCAAAATCGGCCAGATCGGATATTTCCTCCCACAGATTCTTCATGATGTGCTGGTATTCGGCCAAACGGTTGGCATTGCAATCACCTTTGCCCTCGATGACACACGCCCTCACAGCCATGCATTCGAAGTCCTTCTGGTCGAGGTAGCCATTGTTATCGATGTCTGAAAATAAAACAAAAAATCCTTCTTAAAATGATGATATCGATTCGAATTCCGTTTCATATAAGCATCACACAAAAGTAGTGTGGTTTGCGTTTGTGTGTAAGGTGAATGATATTTCAAAGGATACGTAAACGGATATGGATGATGATTGCAATCGTTTTTGATTGCTGTAAAAGTGTTATGTCAATCGAAGTGACCACAAGTTCAAATCAAATAATAAATATTTTCGGATGAAAGAATACGAAATTGAGTTTGAATAGAGGACAAGTTGAAAAAAAAATTCTTTTGCCTAAAACCGAAAAACGTTAGAAAAATAAAATTGAAATTGTTCATAGGCTTTTATAGCCGAGAGAGTAGGGGAAAAATTGTTTAGAGACATAGTAGCCCACTACCAGTATTGAGTCTTTGTAAGCTAGGTTTCTTTTTTCACATAGTCCTTAAAGATTCTTGGAATTAAAAAACTATTTTTGTGCTCGCGAGTTTTTGAAACTGACATTTTATGAAAAAGGAATACCAACAAAAATAGACGATAAGTACCTACAGTATTGCTTGCTCCCTTTTTAACGATTCTGGAAGCAATTTATCGTTGGTTTTTGACATTAGCTTCAGTGCCCTTCCGAAGTGTCGAAAGTAATTACGATTTATCGTCAGATCATAATCCAGTAATATTATCACTGAGCAAAGCAGAAATAATAGAAAAAAGTAATCCTAAGCTCATTAATAAAAGAACAAACTGGAACAAATTCAGAGATAAACTTGAAAGTTTTATAAACCTAAGATCCCCTATGCAAACAATTGAACAAATTGATCTTGAAGTAGAACAATTTATTGCTGATGTGCATGCAGGCTGCAGAAGAAAGTACTCCAACAATTTCGATCTCAAGAGAAAAAGAAATAAAATAAAAAGGAGCTGATATTGGAAAAAAGAAGGGCTCGAAGAAAATAGCAAGCTACGAGATTTCCAGGTGATAAGGCAGTTTTTAACCGTCTTAACAACAAACTATAGAAAAGAATCTGTGAGTTTAAAAGTGATTCACTTAGTAGATTCCTGAATAATCTTATGGCAAATGCTTCTACGGAATATTCCTTATAGAAAGCAGCTAAGCGCCTAAAAAGATCACAGACACAAAACCTGCCAATAAAATCTCAAGATGGTAAATGGATTGGAAACCCGAAACAAAAAGCTGATCTCTTCGCTGAACATCTTGCGAATGTTTTAAAGCCAGCACAGCTACAGACCCCTTACATTTTGTTGATAGAAACGACAAATGTGAAATTCCATCAAGAAGTAAGAAGCATGTGCCAACATAAATTGTGTAACAAAAAATCACCAGGATTTAAAAGAAATGCCTTCAATAGCCTTCAAAAAACTCCAATTTATAATTAATGCATGCCTTTAACTAAGATGCGTGAAACATCATTGAAAATTATTATTGTCATTGTTATACGCAAACAAGGTTAGCCACCAATTGAAGTTAGATCTTACAGACCTATATTGCTTATATCAATCACGGAAAAAGTTTTTAAAAAACTGCTTCTGAAAAAACTTAGCAAAATAATAGAAGAAAGAAGACTAATTCCGAGCCATCAGTTTGGATTTAGAAATAAATATTCCACGATAGACCAAGTGCATCGAATTACGGATGTTGTGGAAAAGGCACTTGAAGAAAAATAAGAATGCTTGGAAATATTCTTAGATGTTGCTCAGGCCTTTGACAAGGTTTGAAATTTGGGAGTACAAACTGCATATAAAGACTTCTCCAGGCAGAACTACGTCATACTAAAATCCTACGTTACGAACCGACTCTTTAGAGTACGGTACCACCAAAATTACTCGGAACTAAAGAAAAATGCAGCTGGTGTACCGCAAGGAAGTGTCCTAGGACCAACCTTGTGTCTGGTATATACAAGAGATATGGGCATTCACGCTATTATGGCCACCTTTGCTGATGATACTGCAATATTGGTGCCAAAAAAATCCATTACGAAGGCTACATAAATCTGCAAAATAGAGTCGATAAAGTCTGTGATTGGACGCAAAAATGGTGTATCAAATCAAATTAAACGAAACAAATGCCCCTTGATACATAAGAATTGACGGTCAACATCGTGATATGCAAATTGAGTTGGTTACAAAAGTGGTCAAAAACAATGCTGTATCACACAATCAGCTACTGCCGAGTCATACCAACTCTGGAATGGAGACTGTCATAAATGTACAAGACAATATTCAGAGATTAAGAAGAGCCAAGCCTCATAAGCTGATGGTCAAAAAGCTATGGAAGAGTGTGACAAGTTAAAGCATCAAACTTCCCTCAATGTGATTTATAAATTAAGAAAGAAAAATCATCTGTCAATCTTTTATAGATTGGTCCTGATTCTCCGGTGGTTTAAGTTCGGTAAGAGTCTCACACTGCTCGGTACCGATTCTTACCGAGTGTCTTTATGAAAATTTCCATCGGATAGAAATAAAAAACAAAATTTTTCAAAACTTCGCGTAATAAAGTGCTATTTTTGTGTCTAATATTCAATACCTAATCAATTCTTAATCAAATACTGAAAACCAAATGTAAAAACCATTTTTAAATTTTTTTGAAAAATGTAAGTGAATTTTTTTTAATTTTTCAAAAAACTATGTAAGACTTTTACATTATTGTGTGTGCTTTCGTAGATTTTTAATATTTTATTTTTGCATTTCAGGGGTTTGATAAAACTTTTCGACCAAACAATTTTTTTTCTTAAAATTTTCCCAAACCCTCAAATAATATTGACAAATTAACGAACACCCTATAGTATGAATGTATTTACTTTACACAAACACGTTTCATGTCGTCTCAAAAACAAATATTTTATTTTTCCTCGTTTTGCCTACTTCACTCATTTTTACCTTTTCGATTTTGTAACAAAGTTCGTTGTTTACTAATATCAAACAAATTTTAAAACAAATTTTTTTACTAGTACCTATGTTAATTTTTTGTTTATTAACTTACATTTGATTAATTCCAAAATACCCAATGTTATTATTTGTCACCAATATGTGCCAAAATTCTAGTTTCACACTTCAAAAATTAGATTATTTCCGGCAGAAAAGAGTGCTCACCAGAGAGTGAAAAATTTACCATTCCTGAAAAATTTTGCCCAAAGAATTTAAAAAAAAAATCTTTGGTCTGTAAGAAATGCCAAATTATATGCACAGTTCTGATTAAATGCATTGTAAGCTTAAGCTTAGTGTACACGATTGGTAGATCTTACAATATTGTCAGATCTGTCAGTGAAAACCATGCTTACAATGTCTTACAACGTGTATTCTTGCAATTAACTGTCAGAAAATGTTGTCTGACAATTAATTGTAAGATCATTGCCTGACAATTAACTGTAAGAAATCTGACAATCATGTGTATGCTAGCTGACAATCGTGTAATCTTACAATTAAGTGTCAGAAAATGTATCTGACAATAAATTATAAGACGATAAGTTGCAAGGTATTTGAATTTTGAATGAATGAATTTTTTTGTCAGGCCTGCCAATTTTTAGCGTTGTCTGACGTTTCTGACAATAAAGAAATTGTAAGATATTCTTTTTTAACATCATACAAGTTTTTCATTGGCAGAAAATAGTTTGACAAAACTGACAATTAGTTGTGTGCTTACATGGTTGGTAAAAAACCTTCCAATCTCTTACAATTTATTGGTAGGTATTCAGACAGCTATATGACAATAAATTGTCAGCCAACTTATGACAATAAATTGTAAGAGATTGGTAGATTTCTACCATCCATGTACACACACAACTTAATTATGTACGCTCATTGGGAGATTATTGTCAGACACAGTCAGGCCTGACAAAATTGTAAGATCTACCAATCGTGTTGGTTAGCTTTACCCTTTCGGCATATGCAATTTTATTCTAATATTTTCGTATTCCTGTATTTGTGCGACTTCACATGCTAATTCCGAAATAGTTCTTCACATTCGGAAACTTGGCGGACACAAATATGGACGAGTATGATAATTTTAATAAAGAGAATTGGAAAATAAATATTCTAAACAGAAAATAATTGTTCTTAGAAGCAGTAAAATGTGCTAAGTTTTCTTACTTTTAGCTAAAAATTTACTTTAGGCAATATTTGACAGCACTTTGACAACTATGTGCTTCAATGTGTGAGTAGTTCTGGTTTCGATTCTGAAATGAAATCCAAAATCGTTTTCTGTTCTTTTCAGGAGAAGAACTGTCATTCTAAATGCCAATAGAAAACTTTTGGAAGAGTTTACACGCACTCCGAACGCTTCTGGATTGGCAATCCAGAAGCGAAAAGGCCATAACATTTGTCATTTGACAGCTCTTAAATATTCAGTACTTCCAGTATTGTAAGCTCTTATTGGATCACCCTGTTTATGCCATCAAGAGCTCCCAAATTGATAACTTTAACGCTCATTATCATGGTAAATTTTATGCGAACTTTAAAGGGCTAGGGACTTCTTACTTCAAAATTTATTAATTTGAGTATTTATTCAGGACACGAATCGAAATCAAATCAAAATGTACACATTTGTCTTGTTTATTAATTTATTATCATTTTTTTCGTAATTTGGTTCTTTTTTTTAAAGTTAATTCTAGAGAAGTATTTATGTAAATAAAAAATCTACCACATTATCGAAAATCGAATTGCAAATTATTTCAAAAAACTCAAATAAAAATGCAAATAATTTGATTTTTCACAAATGGAATACTAAAATGTTTCTCAATCTGGTTGTGATAGAAAAGTATTGAATGTCTTTTGTGATTTTCTTAAAGATTTCATTTGGATTAAAATATGGGGGAGTAAAAATTGATTTGCATTAATATTGTATATTTACAAAAAAAAAAAAATAATGGTTTATCTGTATCACACTACGCGAACATTAATTCATGCCATTTATTAAAAATATTCCTTCTTTTAGGATGGGGATATTTTTGATTTTTAATAAATTTAAAATTCCCTGATAAACTCTTTTGAAATATGAATATTAAGTCCAAAAGATACTCAAATTAATTTAAAAAAAAAGAATATAAGTTCTAAGTTTCTGGTTTGAAGGTTGCAAATTTCGATGATTGTCCAACGATTTTCTAAAAATTTTACTCATGGGAAATTTTTAGCAGAACAAGTTACATTAGGATAGTCATTTAACAAAAACAACTTATAAAACACAAGTCCAAGTGACTTAGCCGTGCATATTATTTTCAGTTCAGGAACTATTTAAATTTATATTTCTTTAAAAAAATACGAAATGGATTTATTTATCAGCGCAACAGTGTTGTGGTTCACAGTGAATAAATATTTTTCTTTTGAATGTAAATTTAAATAAAACCTTTTTCTTTCACCAGAAAATAGACTACCTACAACTTAGGAAATAGGAACTCAATTCAAGTCAAACACTCAATCAGAATCAGAACCCCACAGTTGCGTTAACCATGATGGCTTTATAATTTCAATTGAAATGCGTATCCAAAATCTACATACAATTTGGATGTTAATAGAAAGATGCTTGACATAGAAAACTTCTTTACTTTTGGCGAATAAATCTGGTTACGATTATTATTTATTAGATATACCATCAGCCATCAGATATCAGAAGCCGCCGTAGGGATCTTATGATTTTTTTTTTTCGGGGTACTGGAGGAAAAGAAAACCACTTGGTTGGAGAGGTGAACTGCTAAGTGTGCATGCATTTGCATACCCTACCAATCTTAATTAACAAAATTATATACCAAACGAAGGAAAAGAGGGTGTTTATGAATAAAATTAAATAATAAAAAAAAAAGTTTTCCTTCAATGTTAAGCATTTGCCGCTCACTTACAAAGTATACGTTGATGTAAGGAATGGAATCTTCTACACTTAAGTGTTTAAGTTTCGTCTCGAGATTTTTCGTTTAAAATTTGCTAGTCATAATGGGTGTTTTTTTTTAGCTAATAAAAAGATTAAACTGTCTATGGAGATAACTGTTAAACGCGGGCATTTGTTATGAATGCTCGTTTTGATTTTAATATTCATCAAAAATAGTCTCATTTCATGCAAATTATTCATATTTACCTTTAAAATCACAGGACCCAGTAAATTTTGAATTGTGAATGGTCGAGCATTTCGACATTTCATTCACTGGGTGATATGAATGTTATATAGAACTAAAGAAACACCCTTTATTTATTTTGTTAATTTTCTAAAGTTTACTGAATGAATTTCAATGAACATAATTTATTTGAAGAACTTTTGGCATTGGCATCCCAAAATTTGTAAGTTAATTTAAACTAAACCTTGTTCTTTAATTGTGTGCTCTTAAAAGTTTAAAAGAATTTTAAGCTTGAAGAAATGTTATATGAAAATTTTAAAGAAAATATCATGTAGTCGGAAACTCCGTTTGGAAGTTTGAAAATTTAAATGCATATTCTGATGGAGTTAATTTATTTTGATGGTTTCTCTTGGGGACACTGGGGTATATCACTTTATTTGAAAAACCAAAATTTGAAATTTTTGGGAATAGGAAAGAGGCACCATCTTGAAAAAATCATGTTTTATTTTTATTGATAGCTAGTGTTTGATTCGTTGACTTTGAGGATAGCCTCCAATGTTTTTTATTTACTGCACCCACCGTGTGAAATAGCTATTTTGCTGTGTAGCACCTACAATATTGGCACGCGCACCGTCACACAGTGGAAAGAAAAGCTGAAAAAGTGGACCTCGTCGAAAATTTTTGAGCTAATAACAGATGAAAAGCTAGTAGTAATAGGCGTTTTAAGGATAGAGAGGTATTCTTAAGAATACATTTTTTGTATATTTAAAATGTTTCAAAGTAATACAGTAAACGCTTGATATGAATTTAATACAAAATGCACATTTTACATATAAAGTATTGATCAACTTAAAGAATAAAAAAAAAACAAAGTGTATCGCAAATGGAGTTCTTCTGGTAACTTAGAAGATTTTGAGACATTTAAGGGGTTAAATCAGAATTTCGGTGACTATGACAAAATTTGCTACGATAGATATATCTTTAAAACTGGTTCAATGATTAAATCAATTTCTCATAATTTTTATAAATTAATTAACTACAAGAGAAATGTTAGTAATTTTCTATCGAAAATGCGCTTAAAAGATAAAAGCTACTCAGACCCAAATGAAATATGTGAAATGTTTGCATAATTTTTTGAATCGGTTTATACTGAACCAATTATCTTCGACAATAACGAATTTAGTCACATGTCAGGAACGTAGTAAACGTTTCTCAAATTTCAATTAGTCTTGAAGAATTGGCACTTGAATAAAAAAAATTTAGATGTCAACTTTCTTTTTTCTTGAAAAGAACTGCTGACACGTTGGCAATAGCCCTTTTGGAACTATTTAATGAATCTTTGGAAATTGGTGTTTTTCCAGAAATATGGTATGAATCATATTTAACTCCTATTTTTAAAAGTGGCGACAGGTCTGATTTAAAAAATTACAGTGGAATCGCAATATTGTCGACCATTCAAAAAGTTTTTGAAAAAATTATATCTGATAGATTATGTGTAGGGTTGAAGCAAGTGTTAAGTGGCTAACCATTGCAAAGGCAGTGGCATGCCCAATTTTCTTCAATCTTGATTTGATAAGAAATGGCTGCACAGATATGGAAATTTTCATAATTTGTTATTATGACCGGAGGAAAAATTTAGAAACTTGTTTCAATAAAATTCACCCACTGCCCCGCTCAGTTTTCTCACTTCTTTGTTTTTCGGAAACGGCTCCAACGATTTCCATGAAATTTTTAAAGCTTGCTTTAATGAACGAGAAAAAATTTGGAAAATTAGTTTATGTAAAATTTGCCCACTATCACACCCAGTTTTCGGATTTTTTAATATTAATAAAAATCTTAATAAGAAAATATGCTGACTAGGCCTACTGGAGACACAACTTACAAAAACGTAACATAACTCTACCTCCAAGGTGGTTTGGAAACGAGTGATGTGCTAAATCAACATTCTTGGATTTCCCCCGCCCCCCTCATACATACAAACGTCCTTTAGAAACTAAAATGCAGAAACGTTGGAGTGGCAGTGGGTGGATTTTCTAATAAATAATACAGTGATTGTACAGTAAACACAGAAATTATAAATAATTCTCTACGCGCTATGAAAGAAATCAAATAAATTATTTGCTTGCTTCAATCTAATATGATAAAGAGTTTATTTATTTTATATTTTTTTTTTTTAAATTTAATCGTTATTCACTAGGATAGATTGTTGCGGTAAAATTTACCACAACAAGTTTAACCTGCCTATTCTTAGTCATTGTTAGCCTTTCCTTTTGCGTTGCAGCTCAAAAATGCTTGTACCTTGTAGAATCTTAGATATGTATATGAGAAAGGAGCGTGACACCATGTGGGTTTCAACAAACCAATACTTTCTTTATCAAAACCAGTTTCTGAGAAATCAAGAAATACATATGTAAAGTGGGCATAATAGTGGGCGGATACAAATAAGGCATTTTTTTAAAAGTTTTTTTTCTCGTTCATAAAAATAAATTTCTTGAAAATAGAAAAGAAATAAATAAGTGGGAGTGTCAGTGGTCGGATTTTACTAAAACCGATCTGACATTTTTTTCTCGTCTATCAGAACAAACTCTGAAAAATTCATAAAAATCGTTGGAATCGCTTCCGAGAAACAAAAAAAAATTGGAAAAGTGGCAGTGGGCGAATTTTGTTATTATATTTATTTTAATTTTTTCTCTGTTTATTTTTTTTTTACAAATCATGGGTACTCGGGTGTTTCTTATAAAACCAAAATTGAAGAAGTGTAGGCGTGGCACCGTCCCGGGCAAAGGGAAAGAGGTTGCCAACTTAAGTTGTAAAAATTTGCAAAATTTCAGCTTACCGCTAATTTTTTCCACTTGGTCAGTAGTTAAATTGCTCTTTTAACTGGTCTATTCCTATTAGGAAATGCTTAAGACGTCAACACAAAGCTTTCCGTCAAAATTTAGCTTTGTCGGATTTTTTTCCTAGTTTTGCCATTTTTGTCTAATTTTTCTAGACAAAAAGGTGGCTTCCTTGCCAATTTGAGCGTCCCCAAGCAAAATATTTAACGGTTCCAAATATTCAACTTGCTTATTTTTTGAAATTTTGGCTTCTACATTCTTTTTTTTGACTTCAGTATTGAGAGAGGAATAATTATAATTTTGATAATTTCGGTATAGCTATGATCTTCGAAACGATTTTAAAGAAAATTTCCAAAAATATTTCCCGCTTCCGCCAAAACCCATTTCCAAGCACCAAAATAAAAAGTATGTACAAAATTGAAAATATTGAATTTACCATTATTTTGTTTTTTTTTTCTTTTTTTCCAAAGTTTCATCAAAAATATCAGAAATATCAGATAAAATTTACAACTAAAAACCACTCTTTACGATATCAAATTGAAATCGTTATTCTGTGCCCTAAATTTTAAAATCCCGAAATTAAAAAATTGCTTCAATTTGTGTGAGATTTTGCCTGTTTTTGATGGAACACAACATTTTTGAAAAAAAAACAACAAATTTAATAAAACTGAGTTTAATTCACAATAAGTGATATCTTAGAAACCAAAAAGAAAATTTTTCAAAAACATTCGATTCCATTGAATAATTTCAAACCTTTGTTCTAAAGTTTCTATTTATATGAAAATCTTTCCGTTACCATTAAAACAAGCTCCATTTATACATGTCAATATCACGTCTAAATCAACATGTTGAAGTCTATTTTATTTCACACTGCCAGATTCCTATAAATACTTAATTTAAATAAAAAAGTTTTGTATAATATTTCTCATAACTCACTTTACAATATTCCCTCACATTGAATACGATTTTTTTTTTTTAACTCATCAAAATTCGAAAATTGAAATTCACCCTTCAATAATATTATTGTTTGTTGTTTTCAATTCTTCACACCACAAATTTATTACAAAGAATATTTATATCCTAAACAACACAATCATGGTGGAGATGCGGTCACAGAAATCGGGCAAATAAAATAAATTTCAAGGGCCCCATACCCGAGCATGATGCTTTTCACGTACATGTGCGTTTTCGAAAACCACTTTTTTAAAGTATTTTTGCAATTTATTCATAACAATCTGGTTTTGCTAAAGTGGTTTCTCAGGTGTCTTAATTTTTTGAATGTTTTTTTTTTTTTTTTTTGAAAATTCATAACAAAATTCATTTGTTTTTCCGGCGTTGTGCCAATGTTTGATTCAAGGGTAATTGTATGTTGATAGGTGTTGAGGGTGGTGGGGAAGGGTGGAGGGCGCAAGCATTGTTCGGATTCTTTGGCAACCGAATAAGGATTAAGTGCAGACAGGCGAAACGACAACACAACTAAGTAGAACGTGGCATATTTGAAAACGTCAACGTTGACATATCATTTCTGAGGAGGTTTGTATAAATACGAACGAGAGTACGTATGTGTTATGTTCTCATAGACTTGCATAGTAATTGCAGTTTTTATAAAAAAAAACAACAACAACAGAAACGTTTTGTCTTTCGTGCCAGACACTGATTAATGCTTGCATTTGTTAGATAAAGTAAAATTAATTACAGTTTTGGGCTAATAATAGTATTCACTGGGGCTATTCACACGGTTTTTGCTATTATTTTCTTACTTTTCTTGTGGACTTTTTTTTTTGTTGTTGTTTTGTTTTTAATTGAAAAAATATGAGGGGTTAAATCTGGGGTGAATTTATATCAATTAAATAAAAGACTCTGTAACTTCTAACACAAATAGGTATTTGATATCTGTGAAAAGAAAAATGGGGAATAAAGTTTTAGGAATAAAATACCTTCGAGTGAAGAGGACCCTAGTTAAGAGTTATTCTCAAAAAATGTAATTCTTTATTGAATATGATGGTTTCAGGTCTTTTTACGGTTTATTTGAACCAATTTTCCTCGCAGTCGAGTTCATTTCGTTAATTCAGAAACTTGCTTCTCTAACTCTGATTAGAGATAATTTGAAGACGATAAGAATTTGGGGTTAATTTGTCTGTCAAACGCATAGTTGCCATTTGAATAACAAATCTTAAACAATTTTAAGGACGCATTTTCTCCCCATCTATAGTTTGTATGGATATGGAATTCATTTAAATAAATCTTCGACTATATGATTCCATTTATTTTTCTAAGCCTTCAAGTCTCTCAAAATCCCTCATGATACAAATAATAAAATCAAGTGAAAACTCAACTCATATATGTTAGGCATTTTACTTTTTGTCCCACAAATATTTATGTTATCATAACATAGACTTTGTATAAGTTTGAAAGGAATACAAAAAGTATGTGTATTTATATATGAATACAAGAAGAATCGCCTAAAAAAATTGACTTCTCAAAGCAAAGACACTAACTTGCCTCTGGATATAGGCATACCTAGCTCTACTGAAACGAAACTTTTTATACACAAACTTTGTTTTCTATAACAGAAAAAAAAAAATATGAAGCTCTGTTGTGTTAATGAAAGGTTGAAGCCTTTAGCCATAAAATCCAGGGAATACCTATAAATGATATCCTTTTGAAAAAGAAAGTCATATATGTACCTATGTACATGTTTGTCTGTTTATATAAAGAAAAATATATTTGATAATCATATTTCACATGGGAAACCTTATTTTTCGGTTGAAAATACACAAAGAGGTCATCCTTTTTTAACTATCTGCCAGAATGTCGTAGATCTAAACCGTATTTATTGTTATATCATTTTTTTTTTGCTTTGCTTTAAAGTGATGAGACTCTGGCTTTGACGCACAGTTAACATTTCAAATAAAAGTATTAGACTCCACAGAATTGTCCAAGTCCAATGGATGATGGCTGACAAATAGGGAAAATGGAGAACAATTTAAGATGTGAAATGATATAAAATAACGTAACACAAGTAAAAAGTCTATACAATTTAATGAGTCTGTCACGTTTGGAATGGAATAAGGCCTCTTAGACTTATCCTATAAAATGAAGAAGGGTTAACATTCCCTGCATGTAAGTACCTTCATTTTAAGGAGATATAAAGTTAAACATAAAAGTTTATTCTACATTCCAGTGGACGTGGGAAGTTCATTGCACAAATTACATATTATGGCATTTTTTTGCTTGGTAAGTGAAGAGAGTCGGTAGATTAAATTCTACAACTTCAGTGCCTAATATATTTTTAATATGCAGGCACTATAAATCCTTTTTACAGATAAGCCTTTAAATTTGCTTAAATGCAGTTTGTAGCTTGGTATAATTTGGAGTACCTGATTTGTGTTGCCTATAATGGAGACAATATAATTGAGTCCGATTCATTACATATGTTTTTTTATTACATATTTACGTATCCGGTGGGAAAGTGCAAAGCCTGCATAAGGCTCTATGGGGACCGAAAAACGCGTGCTCATAGGTGTGTGAGTCTCTTATTAAACTCTAAACCACCTCCACTTTCCGATTGCAAATAAGTTGAAACTTAATTAGCAGGTTACTTTCCGGTGAAAGTTCCTGGCTTATTCCGCAATTTTAAAGCAGTTTTTATTCACCACACCAAGTCGGAAGGTTTTGTTCTTCACAGATGGCGTATTAAATTCGCCTCGCCAAGAATGTCAATTATCTTTAAATTAGCTTGAATCAGCGTGTTCGTCCCGAACCGTAGGAATCCCGAGATTTTCGTTTCTTATATACCATGGGCCATCTACAAATGACCTAAGCAATTTATTTTCAAATATTTTCAAGTTATATAAGTTTGTATTGCAGGTACAACCCTAGAGTTGAATACTATAAGCCCAAACAGGTTTAAGTACCTGCCTGTATAAAATCAACTTCCTTTCAAAGCTTTGAATATTTACCGAGTACCCAGGTGCAGCTTCCATTTTAATTTCGCATTAAGAGTCAATCCCCGATTCTTTGCCTCATTCGCAAATGGAACACGAGCGGTACTATAAAAGACGGGTAGTTTGATTATTTTTTTATACGTTAAGTCCACGTGGACTGACTTTTGTTCATTGAGCTCTGTTCTTCATGTTTTTGTGCACTCATTAACTTTATTAAGGGCATTTTGTAATTTAATTTCAGCTTTGCTAATCGTTTTGCCTACTGCTAGTATTGCAGTTTCATCAGCAAATGCGGCTTCGATAGTGTCTTCTGATTGAGGTATATCACGTGTAAATAAAAAGTACAGAACTGGACCTAATACACTTTCTTGTGGCACCCCAGCCACTATTTATTAGAATAGTCATTTCCGTGTCTTATACGAAAAAGTCTGTTTTTTAAATATTCGTTTAGAATTTTTTAAAATCATTTAGACAGAGCTTGTCTTAATTTTAATTTGAGGCCTTCGTACCACACCTTATCGAACGCTTGCGACACATCCAAAAAGACAGTGGACAAAATTTTCTTATCTTTTGTAATTTTGTGTACTTGATCAATTGTTGAATGCTTGCTTCTAAATCCGAACTGATGTTCAGCTTTTGAGATTTTGGGAAGAAGCATAATGCGTTTGCAATAATGTTGTGTGATGGTTTTCCGGGTTCTTACACCATTATAACTTCCGCAATTTTCCATTGGCTTGGAACATATCCTAATCTTAGCGCAACAGCATTTTTAATATTTCTGCTGTTTTGTGGATAGAGGTCGGTGTCGCTGTACAGCCCGTACAGTTCATTGCTTCATCTTCTTCTTCATTCCCCATCTATGCAGAAAACCCGAGGAATTCAAAACAACCTAAAGCATTCTCAGCTTCGGACCACCTCAAAATTATAGCTGTCCATATAGTGAAGTTCTGACCGAGACATTCGGTATTGGGTGCCCTTCGCCGAGATCGGGTGAACAGAACTTTTGAACTGTTATAACTACAATTCGCAGAAATGATTTTTCCATATCCCAAGCACCACGACTGCGATTCTTCAAAGATTTTCTCCTGGTGATCGTCCTCGCAGGCTTTTGTTCGACCTTTTGAAACCTTGAGAGGTTAGTTTTACCTTTGGCTTACTTCTTAACTTCTTTCCTGCAATAGCATCTCTATTCTTCTACACTTGTTATGCTCCTTCCTTTTCTTTCTGAGAAGTTAGTTTTTTTTCCTTCAACCAAAGTAATTTGTATGAATTTCGAAGTAATCCGTTAGATGCGAATATCTAACGAACATAGCTTTGACACTTGCAACGGTTTTCAGTGCTGAATAGGAAATTGACATACTTCTCAAAAAAAATTAGTCACAAAAATTTTGCATGCATTAAAAAAATCAAACTTTTTTCAAAGTAAATCGTGACATACGTTAATGGAAAGGTGTATTCAAACCTTACCGATATAATATATCTTCTATCCTTGAGAGAAGCGTTGGTTCTGCTCTGCAGTGCCAGCGCCGCTTTGTATGCCTGTTGTTTGGATGCACAGTAGCATTCTTGGTCTAACCAGGACTTATTCTGTGGTGATCGTGCAAGGCTCAGCACGTCAGACTCGTCCTCATTGATGGCTTCCAGGCAATTTTTTCACTGGTTCTCGATGTTGAAAGTTGGCATCTTAGGACTATTTAAGAGGGTGCGATTGACTGAATTGGAAAAGGACTTGGTGATTTCTTACAACTGTAGCTACCCGTTGTTGAATTTTGGCTTTGGTCTTGAGTTTAAATTTTGGATATTCGAAGCATTACAATGAGGTAGTGGTTCGAGTCTACGTTTGGCTTCTTGACACGTTTGGATATCCTTGATAGTGAAAGAGTGCCTTGCGTCGACAGCAATGTGATCAATCTGGTTGGTGGTGGATTAACCAGGATATCACCATGTCTCCATGTGGATATTGAACTGTGGAAACTGCGTACCCATAACGGCTTAATCTAAAAAGCAGTATAATATGATGACTCTATTAAACGATTTACTTAAGTCTCCATAGAATACATAGAATTCTTATTTATTTGACTAGTAAATTCAAGAAAATTTCTTGTAGTTGATTTGTTACTGCAAAATCCAAGTTGTTCTTGCGCAGTTTATCCTCGGCAGTAGAATTGAATATACTATATATTGTTTGTCAAAATTGAAACTCTGTTTTATCTTCTTATTATCTAATTGTGATAAAATAGGTCCTACAAAATTAGCCTACCAATGCCAATTCATCATTCAGAGATAAATAAAATTAAATGAAAATAAATCCTTAAATTCAATTAATTAAAAAAAAACAAACGTTAAAAAATAAAAATTTTAAAAAGTGTCTGTCAAAAAAGTTACGTGCTAATCCTGTTTCTTTCCATTTTCTCTTCACTTTCATCAATAAGTTCTCGTATAAGTACATTAGCGAGCATTTGGAAGCCTCAATCTGAGTATTCGATGATGGTTGAGACAAAATGAAACGAGATCGATAATTAATTATTATTTTTGACTTCAAAGACTATACAGAGCCAGGAGCGTATCGATGATTGCTTTCCCTTAAACATAACACTAACTAGTTGTCGTACGAGAATTGTATTGTGGTAGAAGCCAAAAGTGGGGGTATGCAATTCTATGTGTTCCATGTGGCCCAAGTCAATTTTTTTCTCCGATTGCAATAATATTTAAACATTCACACCCAAATTACGGTCACCCCCAAAATTATTCGGAATAAAATGTTTTTTTATTTTTAAGCATGAGTTTTTTTATTTTAAGCCTAATACTCACCTCTTGTGAAATGAAAATTTAAACCGGTTCAAATTACACGTGAATTATCATTATGAAAATATAAATGTCTTTTCACGTGAATTTTTAATACTCAGTTTAGAATTCTTCATACCCACTTTGAGCGGAAAAATAAATTGATTTTTATGAAAGCTATTTGACTGAACCTTGAAATATTATTTGAAGAATATTTATTTGTTTCCTATTTTGTTGTATTTTCGTGTATTGTAGCAATAAAAATAAATTAATTGATAAATGTCAGACTTTTCCACATCTCCTCAATTTTTCCTAGTGGTTGTACATCGGGAAATGAAAATCATTTAGTGAAATATATATCGAACCGGTTCATATTTCACTTTTGAATTTGGGTACTCACCTCTCTTGCGAATTCCATCGCTGTGAATTAACCGGCATTTTTGTGTGGAAATTTCATTTTCACTTGAACTGAGTACTAGGCTTTAAGGAAAACTTATGGAACGAAAACTTAAAAGTAGATAAAGTTAGTGTTTTTTTTTATTTTGTTAGAAAATTAACTTAAAAAAGAACATAAGACAACACTTCAAGTTACTAATTTTAAGTTTTCTGTCAATAAGATTTCTTTTCAATATGAAATAAAATGCATGACTGGGTCACACGTACCTGCTCTTATGTTCAAGACGCTGAGGGTTAACGAGCATCATATGTAAAGACATGGAAATTATGAGTGAAAAATGTTTAAAAACATGAAATACGATATTTAAAATAACTCAAACAACTTTTTTGAGAAATGAAAATAAACAACGCTATTTTAAATCTTGATTGAATACAATTTTATTAAAAAAAAAATATTTGAAATCGTTGGAGCAGCATTTGAATTGGTATAAGAATAAAATTTCTAAAAAAAAATTGAAAGCCCATTTTTCAGATATCGATTTTTCAAAAAATAAAACTGAATTTTTTTTTTTAAATTGACCAACTTTTTTTTGAAAATGTTGATATGCACTATTTTTAACCATATTTGAAATTTGTATATAAAGTAAAAAAATCAAAATCTGTGCAGCTGATAATGAGAAAATTTGTAAATTTTTATTTTAGTATATCGCACTAATTTTATCATAAAAGTTTAATAAAAATCGTATGAGCTGTTTTTGAGAAAAAAAAATATTTTTCTTTACGGTTTTTTACATTTGTATGAAAAGTACCGTTATTTTTTCATAAAAATAAAAATGCTTTACAAAGTGTCTCGTAAATAAAAGTGTCTCGTCTTATAAAAATAGGCTATTTAATACTTTCCAAAAAAAATTTGAACATTTTTTTAAAAATCCAAAAACAAAAAACATTTTTTAAAAATTTTGGTAAATCAAACTATTTCTATTGTTTAGGAGTTTCTGTGTAAAAAAATAGTATTGAAAGCAAGATATTCATTTTGAAGAAAATCGAAAATTTTGTAAAATGATTCTTTGGGAGGTGCCACTAATTACTACTTTTTGAAAAATGGTTTGCCACCCGACGGTAGCTTTAACCAAACAAAATTTATTAAAATTTTTAATAAGGAAAATTATGGAGCCGTTTTTGAAAAAAGTAATATTTTGTAAGATTGGTAAAAAAATTGTATGGTACCACTGTGTACCAAGTTTTAAGAAAATTGATCTAGCCGTTAAGGCTGTAGCCGAACAGATAGACAGACAGGCACAATTTTGCAACCCACTTTTTTGGTATTTTCTAGCATCGTAATGTCATGTCTGATTGTTATCTCGAAATTGTTTTTGCACGAATCCAAATCTTGCCTTGTATGTAAAAACTCATTGTTAAACAAAATTTGTATTCCGAATAATTTTGTGAGTGACTGTATCTCCTTTTATACCTCTTCCAACATTCATAGCTTTTTCAAAAATCCAAATATGATCAGTTATATGAATGGAATCCGAATCTAGAAATTTTTATACTGAATAAAATTCACCCCAAATCCTCTCAAATCAACCCTTCGTGATGGTTACGGAATTGTAAACTTTATAAGTATTAAGTATTTTTTATTTTCAAAATTTTAAATGAACTTTAATATTTATGTTTGTTTCGAAAGGTTTTACAGTTGGTAGATAGGTAGGTGTAGTAGGTACATACTTAAAGTCAACGTCACCTTAGACTAATAAATCAAAAACCTTAGGAATTTTGGAGACAAAATTGACTATAGATCCCCTTTGAGGTCCTTTCACATCCGTCAACCAGCATGCTTCCATAATACTTTCTTTCATATATATACAAAGAATATGTAGGCAATTCAAAAGAATCCCCAGATCATTTGGAATTTAAATCATCGATGGATGTGGTATACAAGTCAACTTTATTTGATGACATCCTAGCTCAAGGGGATTGAAGATTTTTGGGTTGATTAATATGAGATTTTTACTTTAGAGACAGAGAGAGGAGAAGGGTCAAAAGATAATGCTCCCATGAGGATTTTCTTTGAAGTTTCGTTATAATCGGGAAGAAAATGAAATTATTTGCTAGATAATTTACGAAGTGATGTGAAATCTGTGAAAAAGCTACAAATGTGTGTAGATATAAGCCTTATTTCAAGTTGTATACCTAATAACTTAATTAATCTATTTCATAAGCTTTTTATCACATAAGATAGAGAGAGAGGGAGAGTGAGGGAGTTGTTCTCTATAGCATAAATCGATATACTTTACTTGGTGGACTTTTGTACAATAACAAAGTACATTTATAACAAACCCCTAATTGATAAATTTAGCTCATCAAAATTATTAACAATACATGTATCTCATAAGAGCTCTAGGGATTCTTATATAATTGGAATTTTGGATTAAGATTCCATAACACAAATGTGCATATAACAAAAACATGTAATTTAATCCAAATATTGGTCATTCAGCTGAAGAGTGTGCATTGAATTGGTATTTCTATTCTTTGGATTTTGATAAAATCGGTTTAAGTATTATATTTATGTTTTCTAATATAGGAAGTTACTTTTTATGCAAGAACCAAATAAATTTCATGTGCATATAGATAGTAGATAGTCTTCAAATTCAAAGATATATTTTGACTTTTCTGTTTTATTTGTCGACAATAAATAAATCAATTTGTTTCGATTTAATTTGTATAAAAGGGGAGAATAATTCCTATAAGACAAACAAAAACGCAGTAGAAAGATATAAATTATAAAGTTTTATAACTGGTATTAAAGCCAGATATGTTTCTTAAATTTCATTTTAATATCAAGTTTTGTCCAACAAATGTATTTTGAAAAAATTATTTAAGAGCTGAAGATTTAAAAATATAAGAGGGAGTAATTGCCAATGAATTGTGTTAACTAAAATTGCAAAAATTTCCATTTTTTCCAATTTTATTTTGGAAGGATGGTAATATTTAGTTAGTCTTTAAATTTAATTGGCCTAGCACCGTTTTTGAAAAAAATATTTTTAAAAATTTTACTTAACTTAAAATTCAGTAAAAAATTCTTTTAGATACTTTGAGAGAAAAATTTTAAAGGCATGGCATTTGTTCTTTAAATTACTTAACCAACTTCTTAAATAGTTTTATAGGCTATTGATTATTTCATATACTACCTATTAAGATGCTATGAGTTTTTATGGAAAATGTTCATGAGTTTTATGGAAAAAATCAAAAATCATTGAAGATGGGAGAACCACAGGCAGAGTGCTATTAAATTTTAGGGAAAAGGGGGAAAAAGCTATCTTATTTTACGAGTATCTTTGTAAAACAAGGTCTATAGTCGTTTTTAAAGCTCGTGAAATCCAATGACAATAGAAGGGGTTTTTAGTTTTACTTTTTGTTTAATAATAAAAATAATTTTTAGTTTTCTTTACAAATCTTTTTTGTTTTTTTTATACTTAAGGGCTCAGTTCAAGTGTAAATGAAATTTCCATACAAAAATGCCGGTTAATTCACACCGATAGAATTCGTAACAAAAGGTGAGTACCAAAATTCGAGAATAAAATTTAAACCGGTTCGATATATGTACATATAATTCACGAAATGATTTTTATTTCCCAATGTACAACTTCTAGGAAAGAAATAAGAAGATGTGAAAAAGTCTGACATTTGTCAATTAATTTTATTTTATTGCTATCGAAAATACAAAAATAACACAAGACACGAAAATACAACCAAATACGAAATTAAATTAAATATTCTTCAAAAATATTTCAAAATTCAGTCAAAATAAATTTCATTAAAATCAAATTATTTGTTCCACTCAAAGTAAGTATTAAAAATTCTAAGCTCTGTATCAAAAATTCACGTGAAAAAAACAATGATATTTTCATAATGATAATTCACGTGTAATTTTGAGGTAAGTACTAGGCTTTATTGATTATTTAAAGAATTTCAAAGAAATCTTTTTAAGTACAATATTATTGTGAAACATTTATTTAAATCATTTATTGAATTTATAAATTACTACCAAATGTTTCTCTCATAATTTCCATGTCTTAATTTTTTTTTTGACCCGAGCCTCTGGAAATAACCCAGCCTTGCTTTTTATTTTGTATCTTATAATAAAATAAATATATGTACCTTAGGGTTGTTCTTAAATTGGACGTAGTCTTGGATAGCCCTCATTCATTGAACAACAATTTCAATAATTTTTTCAGATTTTTATTTCAATCCCTGGTCTCCCTTTTTTCACTTTAAGGTACATATTATGGGTAAAAGATAATTCTTAAAGCTCGCGCAAAAGGGTGGTCTATTTTCCCCCGTTTAGACAGGAGAAGTAATTTTCTCAAAATTTGGCTTAAAACAGAAAAAATTATTTTAAAAAAACGGGAACACTTAAAATGACACGCCTTATCTTTTTAATTTTAATCTTAAGAAATTATATATATTTTTTTTTATTTATAAGTTTTTAATTTTTGTCTTAATCTAATCTATACCCTCAGATTATATTTTTCGTGTTTATAATAATCACCCTAACCCCTTAATTAGTACCTTTAAGTGAAAATGAGGAGACCAGGAAAGTGAAGTAAAAATCCATCTCAGAATTTCAAAAAAAAACCAATATAAGGACCACCCTAATGTACATATATGAAATATTAACATTGTCAGAGGATAACTACTCGTATATGATTTTCAAAAGAGTTCTTTGAAATCAAATTCTGCATTAAGCTTGAATTTTCAACAAAAACTTTAATATTTGTAAGGTAATTAAGATTCAGTTATCCTATACAGAAATAACTTTAATAATCGTATTGGATAGTTCTAAAACTTTCATTTAAATACATTTAAACTTTTAATAGGTATGGTTTTAAAGCAAAGGCGTCCATTATGATTTTTATACTCATACTCAGTTTCATTTTTCGTACTTCTTCATCATAACTAAATATAAACATAATATTTTCACTCAAAATGAGTGTCTGAGCATGAAATGATGATATATAGTCAACATAAAAATAAGGTGGTATAATTGATAGATGACATAAAGTATTTTTTTTTTTTTAATTCTCTAAAGTTTTTGTGAAATAATTATCTTTTAAATTGAATTAACTTTCATGATGACAGTTTCATTTTCACTAATCATTAATCTTAAATTAAATTTGCATTCTATTTCAGAATAAATATAGAAGACAAAAATGACATACAACCAAAACAATAGTGGAATGGTTTTTGACATTTTTCAAAAGAGTTTCTCATTTTAGAAAAAAGGTTTAATCATTAAATAGTAGTTTTTTAAATTCCAAGTCAATAAAACACCCAAAATTAATTCATAAGTAAGACATAAATACTTATTTTTAAATCAGGAGATCTAGGAAAAGTTGTCATAATCCTTATAATATCATGTCATGTACAAAGCTTAGAACTCACATCCATAATATTCAAATAATAATAAGTATTTGTTTTTTGGTGTGATACCAAACTGCTTAGATATAATATTAAATTCGTATAGGGCTTCTTCTGATTCACACAAATTTCTATGACAACAATATAATAATTGGCATTCTATAGAATTTTATTTTTGTTCTTACATTAATATCTCAAATTCACTTTTCCAACAAAAAAAAAAGATAATCCTAATCATACCTTACATATGTATGTATGTAGAAGTTCCAATATATTTGACAAAATTATTCGCTCATTGCAATGCCAAAAATATATAATATCGAATGACAGAGGATTATGATTTACGAGTTAATTACACGAATATAGCATTGGTAGTCGAATAACCCTCAACATAATAATAACCACAGGTTGTACATAAAATATAAACAAAAAAATCGAAAGACTACCGAAAATACCTGGCAACTGTTTATTTTAGTATATTTTTCGCATATTTTTGGGGAAAGATTTTGGCAAATTGATTTTTGTCATTGCGTAGGGTTTTGTGAACTTTCTATTTTCTTATCTTAACTTACTAAAGTTGGTTGATTTTACAATCAATACAAATATAAGAACTAGAGGGAAGACGTGGTGTGGATATGATGGTGACTTCTGAATAAATGTTTATATTATTTTAAATTTCTGCGATTATTGAAGTAAATTTTATTCTAAGCTCCCATGGGTGAAAACTTCTCTTAGATGGACATAAACTCCTATTTATTTGCACTAAAATTGCTCCGTCGTTTTGGATTTCTCCAGGGTAGAAATTCCCTTGGATGGACACGGACGGATGATGGAATTTTTACTCTTTGCAGATTTAATCTTGACATCAAGTTGATAATTTTGGAAAATGAAAAAGTATTTTTCTAGTCACAGTCTACTGCGGACACTGAATTCTTCTTCTTATTTATGTGCAAAATATATGCGTGTCAGCCCAAAAACTAGTATGATCGATCGAATGTTTACCAGCAAACATTTTTCGTCAGAACGGAATAATAAATGAATGTGACATAAATGAATAAAAGCTTCATTTATAAACTGATTTTTGAGCAGGTTTGAATCAAATCTAATCCAATCTTAAAACGATCTCAAATTGAACTCTAACTGATCTCAAACTGAGCTCAAACCGATCTTAAACCGATCTCAAACCAAGCTCAAACCAATCTTAAACTAATCTCAAACCGATTTCACACCAATCATCTATAGCTACAATTTGGTAAATCAGTCTATAGCAAAAGTGAATGAAATCAAAAACTTAGGTGTGATTTTTGATACCAAACTATAATTCGATCAGAATAATATTAAGATAATTTCTTAAAGGTAACTCAATGTTGGGTTTTGTCATAAGAAATTCTTAAGACTTTAAGGACCCATATACTATACAGTACATAAAACTTTGTACTGCTCGTTAGTTTGCATTATTGAGTTGGTTTTTGGTGTCCTTACGCTGTCAATCACATAAATAGATTGGAAATTTATCCAAAAGGCACTATTACGGTTCGCGCTTGAAAATTTTCTATAAATAATGAAGTTGTTTTTAATTATAAAAAAAGATGTCAACTGTTGGGACTTAAATCCTTGGAATGAAGGCGAGAAGAGTTCAGCTTAGTTTTTATTTACGACATTCTTTGTTCAGCTATTGATAGTGAATATCTTTTATCTAAAATCAATTTATATGCTCCTGAAAGGTCACTGCAATTAAGACCATTACTTTATAAACTGCCTCATTCTACTACCTTGGGCCAAAGAGATCCAATTTCAAGATGCACCAGTACTTTTAATTCACATTATTCTAATATTTACTTATGCTTAAGCAGAAATTGGTTCAAAAAGGAATTAAAATTGATGTTTCTACAATTAGGTAATTAAATTGTTCTCTTTATTTTATGTATATTAAAATTATTTATTTTAAAGTACAATTATATTTAAATATTGTTAATTTTTTCTTAAATCTGTTGATTATTAATTGAAAATGAAATAAATAAATAAACCAACCTTATGCCAAAATTAAATTGAATCTTAACCGATCTCAAACCGATCTGAAAGCAATTTCAAACCAATTTCAAACTGATCTGAAACAGATATCAAACCGATTATAGATTGAACTCAAACCACCTTCAATACTATCTCAAAACGATCTTAAACCGAACTCAAACCGAACCGAAACATTTAAAAATTTTGTTGTTTTCCACAGTGACAGTGACACAGTGAGAATATAACAAAGGGTGTTCTTTTTTTAAGGTATATAACTTTTATGCTGGCAACACTATTCCAACTGGTGGCTATTTTGTCAGATGTCAAGTGATTTATTTTTACTGCCTGAAAAGAATGGAAAACGGAGCTGGAATAGATGTCAAAAATGCTGCAGCTGTAAGAGTTGAACAAATTTCAACTTTCTTTGCAGCATTTTTGACATCTATTGCAGCTCCGTCTCCCATTCTATTCAGGCAGTTTGTTTGCTTTGGCATTTCAACATGAATAGACAGACGCCCGTACAACAAGAGGCGTAGATTTGGTGAATGGGCCCAAAACATCACAATTTTTATAAGCAAATTCTGTTTAGCGATGAATCTCACCTTTGGTTTAATGGACTCATCAATAAACAAATCTGCTGTATTTTTATTGAGGATAATCTTCAAGTCTATGTTGAGACACCGTTACTTCCACATAAACCGACTATTTTTTGTGCTTTATAAGTTTGTGGAATAATTTGACCGTACTTCTTTAAAAACGATTGAGTTGCGGTCGAAATTCTGGCAGGGTCATAACTCATCAAAATGCTACATTTCAAAATTCTGTTTTCCGAAATTCTGCCAGAATTTCGTAAATCAATTTTCTTATAGGAAAAATATCTTTTATTTGGTGAAAAAGTGGTGTAGCTGATTTTTTCTTAGATTTTCCTGTGTTTACTTACATTAATTTCTCAAAATCCGTCCAAAATACCATTGTAAATTCTTAATATCTAAGTTTTTCAAAAAATATGACCTACTTCAATTTCAAACTAAGTCATATTATGCTATGTTCCCGCCAAAATGAAATTTGATTTTTGATATTTTTAAGTGATGGAAAAGATTTCATGAAAATTTGGTCCACCAAAATAAAATTGCTAGAAACTCAGATTTTGGTGTAAGCACAGTATTATAAAACATGGATCTGCCTAAAAATTTTGTTACAAAGTGGGTTACACTATTTATGCACTTAAAGTTACAATTACCTGAAAAACGGTCTTAAAATAAATGAAAAGATAAGTAAGGCTGGTCATTTGTTTTAACGGGTGATTTTTTAAGAGGTTTAGAACTTTAAAAAAAAAAAACACAAAAGATTCGAAAAAATTAATGAAATATTTATTTGAATCGATAGTTTGAACCTTGCAATTAAATGTTTTAAGATAATTTCATGCAAATGTTGACCGCGGCTGCGTCTCAGGTAGCCCATCCGCTGAGTCCAATTTTGGCATACTCTTTCACACATATCGGCCGGTATCTCACGAATGAATGCATGGATGTTGGCTTCCAGTGCGTCAATCGAAGCGGGCTTGTCCCTATAGACATTAGCCTTGACATACCCCCACAAAAAATAATCTAATGGTGTCAAATCGCACGATGCAAATGTTGACCGCGGCTGCGTCTCAGGTAGCCCATCCGCTGAGTCCAATTTTGGCATACTCTTTCACACATATCGGCCGGTATCTCACGAATGAATGCATGGATGTTGGCTTCCAGTGCGTCAATCCTAGCGGGCTTGTCCCTATAGACATTAGCCTTGACATACCCCCACAAAAAATAATCTAATGGTGTCAAATCGCACGATCTAGGCGGCCAATTGACCGGTCCGAAACGTGAAATTAACTGTTCACCAAACTCGCCTCGCAATTGCGCCATTGTTTCGCGTGCTGTGTGGCATGTGGCATCGTCTTGTTGAAACCACATATCATGCAAGTCAAGAACTTCCATTTCGGGCAAAAAAAAGTTTGTTATCATCGCTCGGTAGCGTTCACCATTGACAGTAACGCTGCGATTCGCATCATATTTGAAGAAATATGGCCCAATAATGCCGCCGGCCCACAAACCGCACCAAACAGTGGCTTTTTCGGGATGCATTGGTAGCTATTGCAATGCTTCTGGCTGATCTTCACTCCAAATGTGGCAATTATGCTTATTTACGTACCCATTCAACCAAAAATGAGCCTCATCGCTGAACACAATTTTTCGATAAAAAAGCGGATCCTCGGCCAGCTTTCCAAGAGCCCATTGACCAAAAATTCGGCGTTGTGGTAGGTCGGCTGGCTTTAGTTCTTGCACCAGCTGTATCTTAAAAGGCTTTTCGCCCAAATCCTTCCGCAAAATTTTCCACGTAGTGCTGTAACAAAGGCCTAACTGCTGGGAACGGCGCCGAATCGACATTTCGCGGTCTTCTGTCACACTAGCTGATACGGCCGCAATATTTTCTTCACTACGCACAGTACGTAAACGTGTTGGTGGTTTAATGTCCAACAAAGTAAATTTGGTGCGAAATTTGGTCACAATCTTCCGAATAGACTGCTCAGAAGGTCGAGAATGCCGACCATAAAATGGAAGCAGCGCGCGATGAACATTTCGAACCGAGCACGAATTTTGTTCATTTGTAAGACGATCCATGGTTAAATTGCAAACCAAACTGAAGCTGTTTGACAGTGACACAAGGTACTAAACACACGTCAGCTGTCAAAACCAGTGTTGCCAAAACCAAACCAGCTAAAAAATCACCCGTTATTTTGAAAAAAAAAATAAGTCAATGTTAATATTATAATTGTATATGCTGCAAACCAGAAATAAGACAAATGGTCTAAGAAAAGTTGTACATTTTTTGTTTATTTTCGTTAATAATACAACTTTTTTGAAAAACAAAACAGAATAGGAAAATTTTTTATTTTTAAAAATGTTGTTGACAGAATTTTGTAAAAAGCTGAATTTTGACAAACAGAACTAGAAAAACAGAATTTTGAAAAACATAATTTTCTCAAAAAAAGCAAAATTTTCAAAAGCAGAATTTTGAAACCAGAATTTTGACCCACACGATGCTATGGCCAGAACTTTACAGTAAATGGTGACTGCTGTAGAGCCATAATTACTGATTTTTGTATTACCGAATTCAAAAAGGTTGTAACAAAATAAAAAGAAACGAAACAATTGCAACACATTTCGAAACTAGTTGATAGATTCATGAAAAAATTGAACCAAGTTTGTACAACTGGAATTTAGAAATATTTCTAGGGACGGAACTCTTGATTAATATTGAAGAAATATTAGAATTTTAGAAAACAGAATATCGGAATAGCGGAATAATGGAATTCATACCAAATTTTTGATCCATATACAGAATTTTGGTCAAAATTTTGGAATACCGAAATACAACCTATTCCCATTTATTAATTCTATTTATTATTTGGTAACCGTAAAGTTGCACGTTACAAATCTGTAAATAGGCCTCCAAGATTGTGTGATCTTACGCCACTTGACTATTTTCTGTGGGGACATGTAAAATCACTATAGTTTACGCCGATAAACCCAAAACGATTGACCACTTGCAGGACAATATTCGCAGCATTATTGCCGTGATACGGCCATAATTGTTCGAAAAAGTCATCGAAAATTGGACTTCCAGATATGACTACGGCAGAGTCAGCTATGGCGTGAATCATATTTAAATTATAATAAAATATCATTTCAATTTAAAAAAGAATTATAAGTGTGGTCCTAGCCTAATGCTAGGAACGCACTTACGATTTTCTGTTATACAATTAATTAGTCCTAAGAAATAGGACACATTAGTTTAAACGTGAATGAAAGCACATGACGCCAAAAAATCCTACTAAAGCTACGGTCTCTTTTTGAAGTTTTGATTCGAACCAATTTTTCAATGAGTAACGAAACATTTAGTTAAATACTGCCAATAAAATAAATATGAACAAATACGTGCTCTATCAAAAAAATAACTATAATATTTAATGATGCTTAGCTGACTATTGAAAACTCGGCCCTTAAGGTAATAGATACTTGATACTTTAACAAAGTATTCACTAACTACACCAGCCCCTCGTTTTAAGAAACATTTGTTTGTCAATAAAAAGAGAATAGTTGAAAAAGACTTACTTTTCTCTTGTCAGTTGATAAAATTTACTTACTTTAAACTATCACTATCTCCCTTTCCATCACACAAATCAATCCAAATCTAAGAACTTTAACCATTTAGTAATTTATAAGTTAGTGCACAAAATGTCAAAATATTAATTTCGATATTAAAACCATATCACTATCACATTCACAAAAATAAAAAAAAATAATAAACATTTAAAATTTTCATTCCTATAATCTACTTTCCGCGTCTATATAGCGACAACATTCCATAATTGAAAAACATATTTATAAAAACAACGCAGAAAATTCTTCTCCAAAGGTATTCCCGCGAACCAAATTTTGATTAATTTTCCATAATTATTATTTTCGTAGAATTAAATTCCATTCAAACTGCACTGATTTTCTTTGCAATTAATGTTACTCATACGCCCCGTATGACGACAAAAGGTAAATATTGTTCTCGAGTTCCGTTCCTTGTGCTCGGCGAGTTTATTTGTGCAAGTCGAAAATTTATAACTCTATGATGCCGGTCGGTATGGTGCTTGGCATTGTGAACCAATGTTCTGATATTAACTTACAATTCGTTTACATAATGGACTATAAGTAAACAGAGCTAAAAGGGGGAATAGAAACGAAAGGAGAGCGTTGTTAAAACACCAGAAAACAAAATAAAAGTGAAAACTTGCGTTTACTTCCGCTGCGTACCTAGTATTTCCCCTGTATTCCATTACCACCCCCAGTAGCTTGTCAGAACATTCGCTCTGATTAACTTATTGGAATACTCTTGGTCGGATAGCCCGGCCGGTGGAATTGAAATTGTTGCTAGGGTAAACAGACTAGAGAGACGATGACTACGATGACTGTATAAGTAAAACGCTTTGTTGGCGTGTGAAAAATTTTATTGTTGCCAATAGTTGTTGTGTACAAAATGTATGGTGTGGAGTATCTGGTTATTGTCCTTTGAGATGGTCAGGTCGCCTCAACTTTGATCTGGCTGTCTGACGTTTTGTATTTTTTTTTTTTTTGTGTTTACACGCAGGCTACACCTTTCTCAATATATTTTATCTGAATAAAGTGGAATGGAATGTACACACTTAAAAAATAAGTATTTTTTCACCTTTTTTGTTAGAGGTGGAGCAGTAAAAAAAAATAATAAAATATAATGCAAGAATGAAACACTAACTAAGTACACACATTCATTGATATTTATCGTTTCCGCTTAAAGTTTTGTTTTGAAGTGTTTCCTTTGAAATTTGTTTGTTTAGGTTTTGTTTGTCAAATAAAAATTATTGGATCTCATTAAAACAAATGAAATAAATTATTAATTGCTTCTGATGGAGAGTGTAGAAATCGTTAGTTGAAATATGTTTTGTTTTTTTCTTTTACAATATAATGATAGAGAGAATTATTAATGTGTATGTGTGTGTAATTAATGCAACCAAATTGATTGTGATAAGTGGGGTTTAGTTTCAAGTGGGTGATTCTATACTAAACGACTTTTTACGAAAAAATACAAAATATAACTTAGAATTGGAAAAAATACCGTAAGTTTCAAAAGTTAAATAATTAATAATTTATTTTATCGTCACTTATTTCACAATTAGAACCACTTAGCAGAATAGGGCTCATAAAGTCGTTTTTTTTGGCAGAAACTGTAAGCCATTTTTAAATAATTTAACTTTTTTTTTCAATTTAAAGACAGGTCCCAATTTTCACTAGTCTTAAGTCTGACCATATTGTTTTGACATAGTAAATATAAACTCAGTTTTCAGGCAGTTGATTCATAAAGTGATTTGTGTCACACTCGTAACAAATATAATCATTACTAGAAGGACAACATTTTTATGAAACTGAAAATTTAAGGAAAAAAGAAAATATTATGATCTACCGTAAAACAAAATTTCAAACATCAAAAATAAACGCTGAGCCTGTATTAAAAATTTAAAGTCTATGTCATTTCCGTAACAGGTTGGCATATAAAAACTTTTTCTTTCTGTTTTTCAAATCTTTTTCAATTTTGTTGCTTCAAGATATGAAATTCATGATGTAGTATTTGAATGATTAATAAAACAAGGAGTCTCACTGTCACATCTGTGACGATGGCAACACCCATACACCACAACAAAAACAGTAAAAATCATAACAATTGAAAAAAACATAATGACACATACATAGTACCTACAGCAGATACTTTAAATATTGATTGCTGTTCGTGTATTGAATCTGATTTCAGATAAATTACCTAAACATACAATAAATAACATATGCAAGGGCGTATGCAAGTGGGGGGCAGGTACAGGCTTTTCCTGCCCTCAATCACAAAATATTTCATACACTACGTAATTTATCTTCTTCTGAAAGCATTTTAAAGCAAGATTTCCGTCCCAAAATAATTTTTGAATAAGGTTGCCTCCCTCCCCCCGCCTTTCCGAATTCCTGAATGAGTTTTACTCAAAAACGGCCCCTACGATTTGATGAAAAAAAATGCATACTCTAAGTGTAAAGCTCGAAGGGTCCATAAGCAATGGCATATTTAAAGATTTTGCGCCCCGGGCAAACAACTTTTGGCGCCCTATTATTTGCAGCAAATAATATGCTAATATGTTTCTAACACCCCGAACTTGACGCTCCGACATTTTTTTTTGAAAATTTATGATTCCGCTAAACAAGACTGGATTTTTTAGTGCACAAAATTGTCGCTTTTTAGATACTAATTCTTGCGCAAATATGAATTAGTTGCTTTAATGGATCGATTTTTTTACAATTTAAAAAATGAAATTCACATTTAATAATGCGCATTTTTAAATATATATAAAATGCAAATTTAGATATGTACATTTTTTTAACTCTGCAAAAATAAGGAATGTGCTGATCTCTTCAAACGGTTTTCGCCTATCCGAGACTATATTTGTCTGTTTTTGAGTACGGAAAGTGAACTTTCGTCATTGCAATTTGTCACTGCAATCTTCCGAAACAGGCGAAGAATAAAGCCTGAACAGTTTTTTTTTTTCAAATCAGAACATCTCGGAATTTTAAAACATGTATTTAATGGGCCATGCTAAAAAATCGAAACAATTGTTTTTCATTCATTCATTGGCCTCAAAATTTGTTTAAAGGTTTCCAAAATATTTATCTACCTTAAATTTGAAGCATCCGATACAAAAACCAGATAACTCCATATATTTTAATGTTGAAAAAAGTACAAAAAAAATGTAATCAAAAAGCTAAATATTCTCAAAAACTCAAATTTTTCTTCGAAAAAGAATTAAAAAACACATTGAATAAGTAAAATTTTTTTTAAAATTGAATTTTTCATTAAAAAATAAATTAATTTGTTTTTGGAGTCGTCTGCTTTCGTTTTCTTCATCAAACATCTCTAATCCAGGGTTCTAACTGTTGTTTTTCAATTTACTATTATATTTTGTAAGCTGGAGCTCCGTTTGAGAGGCAAATATCCAAATATTTGGTACCTCTAACGATATTTCCATTTCACAAATTTTTAATGTGCGGCGCAAAAACAAGACAACAGTAAAAAAATTGTGTTTTTCTAATTTTGAGTCAAAATAGCTGATTTTCAAATACACAAAACAATGTGGGATTTTTATATGTTAAAAAAACATGTTTCGTAAAAAAGTGGAGTTATCTTGGTTTTGATCTGGATATTTTGTGTATTGCATTCCTACTTTGATATCTTTAAAACAAATTTGACCAAATTAAAGTAGAAAGAAATAAACAAATTGCTATTAAACCTGCAACTCAACCCCGAAAAGGCTTCAAATAAGAGAAGAACTGGCATAAGAAAGATAAGTTTCTATCAACGATTATTCGAAAATATATAATTTAAGAGTACTGTGGTCAAAAATTACTAAGAATTACTGTCGTGGAACATGCTCAAACCATGCTTCTAAGGGCCGTACACACTGTTTTTCTATATTTCAATTTTTACTCATAAAAACTAGAAAAAAACATCCAATAAAGCTGTTTTTTTTGTGAAAGCCTAAAAATTATTCTTAGTTTTACCCAAGAATTTCCTTGCTCGCGTTATTCATGTTGCTCGGAATGTTTTAGATTTTAAAGAATAAAAATATTGATATAACATTTTCGAGCAACCTGGCTTGCTAGCTTGTATGCCTACGCTTTGATTTTTGCTTTGAAAATAAATACATAAAATTATTTTTTTTTAAATTAATAAGTGAAATAGTCTTCAAAATAATCTTTAAATAAAACAAAAAGGGTATTCATGCAATGTCGGAAAACTATTGTAAACATCGTAACCGTCGGAAAGTTTTCCAGATTCTCTACAATAAGATACATATTTTAATATGTCAAAATAACATTTTTGGCCGGAACCGTCAGTAAGGTTTGCCATTTCATGATGAAAAGATATACGAGCCAACAACGAGTCGAAATTATTAAAATTTACTACCGAAATTCGGAGTCAGTGGCCTCAACGTTAAGAGCGCTACGTCCAATTTATGGTATTCATAATCGTCCTAGCAGATCAGCAATTGAGTGTCTAGTGGAAAAATTTGAATCCACAGGCACAGTACAAAATGTTCCCGTGCCAGTCAGACAAAAAAGTGCCCATACATCTCACAAGATTACATCCTTACAAGAATAAATTGACGCAAGAACTGAAGCCGCTTGACCACCAGAAGCGTCGTATGTTCGTGAATTGGGCTGAGCAACAACTTGAAAATGATTCGCATTTTCATCGAAAAATCATCTTCAGCGATGAGGCTCATTTCTGGCTGAATGGCTTCGTCAATAATCAAAATATGCGGTATTAATCAGGCAGCAATCCACACGTACTCCATGAGTCAACATTGCATCCCGAAAAAATTACGGTTTGGTGTGGTTTATGGGCCGGCGGCGTCATTTGGCCGTACTCCTTCCGTGATGATAAAGACCGGCACGTTACTGGGAATGGGGATCGCTACCGTTCAATGATAACCGAATATTTTTGGCCCCAATTGGATGATATGGACTTTGAGGACATGTGTATCCAACAGGACGACGCCACAAGCCACACAGCGAATGTCACAATCAATTTATTGAAACCAAGTTTGGAGAACGTGTTATCTCGCGAAATGGTCCAGTCGCTTGGCTGCCTCGGTCGTGCGAATAGATGCCGTTAGACTATTTCCTGTGGGGCTACGTCAAGTCTATGGTCTATGCCAACAAGCCAGTGACGATTGATGAACTTCGTACGAATATCGAACGTGAAATTGCAGCAGTATCGGCCGATTTATGCTTGAAAACCGTCAAAAATTGGGTTCAGCGTCTGGACTTCTACAAGCGTGCCCGTGGTGGCCACGCAAAAGAAATCTAATTCCATACATAATGGCATCAAACGTACTTTCACAGGAATAAAGAATTTCATTGATATCCAAAACCATTTTTGTTTTATTTAAAAAATTCCTGCCAAAAATACGCACACAGGAATGGTTGAGAGTTGTAAGTCACTAGGCCTGGGTTCTCCACGAGCTGTTGTGCCACCAAATTTATTTATTTATTTATTTTCAGTTTACGCCAGTTTTGCAAAAAAAACATTAAATGAAAATTCCCTAACTCACTTCGCTAAGGTGGAAACAGGAAAGAGTCTTACATAAAACCACAACTACAATTATTACTCAGAATTTCCCTTGGCTTTGGAACTTGTTTTTTTTATCATTTCAATATTAATAAATTTTTTCAAGGCATTAAAGGTAGGTCAATTTCAAAACAATTTACGTTCTTGAAAACAAAAAAAAAAATTACAAAATCCACCAACACAATAAAGCTAAATATGTCAAAGCATTCCAAAAGGATCAATCTTCAAAATGCACGACAAGCTTGTCTTTGTCTATTAATAGAGCAAAGCAATATCAGTGTCCTCGCTTCCTGTGCATAATCTCTTTTATCTGCAATAAATTGCGTTGCATTTTTATTAGTCTCCTTTGACCACCTTTTATATTTGAAGGATTCAGTAGCATTTTAATTTTTTTTTTCCTCTGCAGCTAAAATTGTGATTTGATTAACAAAAAGAAAGATATCTTAACGTTCGTCGTCGTAGGTACTTGCTAATCCTGTTGAACACAGATAGTTGGATAGTATCCAACAAATTTCTACCAAACTGTCAAATAAAATGCAGTTCCATTAGTGGCTATCTTGCTAATTGACAATAATTTTGCACAATCTACTAAAATGCATCCGTTGGGATGCATACAATACTTCCGGTGATTTTACTGAGACAGTTTAGTCCTGGGGCTGTTAATTTATGGCAACAAAATTTAATGTTCTTCTTAAAAAATTTCCAAGTAGATTGTAGATGTATTAAATTTAAATATACTCTGTGTTGGAATTTTGTGTCCCCGTCTTCTTTATTTTTTTCGTCAACCCAAAAGGATAGTTTAAGACGTGACGCTATGACAAAATGCGATCATCAGAACTTTTTATTCTGTTCGTTAAGTTGATTAATTTCTCTGGGGGCTCATTTGAATATCTAGAATCCGGCCAGAGGTTGTATACATAGGTTAGTCTGACGCAAACAAAACGATGAGGAAATAATTTTAACAAACATACATAAATATTTGTAACATCATGTCCGACGGATGACTGTCTTTTATTCAGATTCAGTTTCTAAGGGTAAGGATTCTAGGGTAATGACTCGGTGTCGGATGATAGCAAGGCCGCAGTCAACATTATATACACATTTTGGAGGGAGGACTATAAGTAATTTGATTGTTTTCACTTTTTAAACAGATATTAACAATTTTCTGAATATTTACTCATATAAATTGGGAGTTTAAATGGGCTTGAGAGATTTATGATTATCACATATAATTTTCTATTTGTGGAAAGAGATTACCAGAATTTATTCAAAATCTAGACTCATTTTGAAAATTGTGCAGAAGTTAGAATATATTTTCAAAAACTATTATTTATCTTGGTAGATTGTTGGTTTTTGTTTGGAACGTAGTTGTTGAGAGATAGGTTGTTCATTTTTTATTATAACGCTGCTAGGAATAATGAAAAAATATGATGATGAAATTTTAGAGAAACAAATATGTACATATGTAGTTCAAAGACTGAATGAATAAATTAAAAATTAATATTTGAGTTTTAATTCCACTACAACCTTTAGATTATTTAATTATGCCTCCATTTAGAGCTTCATAAGGTTGCTCATCCTCTAGAATTTGGAATACCTTAAAAGGGTAATTCGATCTCTTCTATTGGTATACCTTTGACATATGTAGTGTTCGCAGATGAGTGATTTTTTCCACCAAATGGTGGTACAAAGTGCATTGTGGGGTAATGGTGGGACAATATTTCAAACGTATTTTTTTGGGTGAGGGGAGTATTATTTTTATCACAACCTTCCTAGAGTTACTTTACCTACCAAGTTCCAAATTTTCTTCATACAAAACTTTTTAAATTTAATTTAATTTAACACTCAGAGTAAAATAGCTAGCTAAATTCCATTACGATCGGGATTATTTTCAATTTTTTTTTAAATCTCATTTGCGGGGTCTCAAAATATGACACCCAATGCATGATAACTAGTTCAACAAAAAAAATCTTAAGATGTTAGGAACATATTTTTTTAAAAGAGTTCATTCAGGTCTGTTTACGAAATCTAGAATGCCAAAATTTTGAAATAGCAAAGAATCACAAGAACCAAAATCCCGAATGACAGAATCCCGAATAAGTAGCTTAGTACTGTTTTTTGTATTTATTAAATATTTTAGTTAGTCATGTTCTGCGTTAGAGATTTTTGTTATTGGAGCATCAAAATGAATAGAAGTCAATCCAATGATTCCTGTTTGTTTTCTTTTAAAGTACTGAACTATGTAGTACTAGAAGTGTTTTTAGCATTCTTTTTAATTCGGAATTATGACATCCTCGACAAAATACCATTTCCATTAATTCATTATTTAAAGGCAAATAAATAAAAGAAATTGAGTAAAGCAGAAAATTATCCATTTTCAACATCATCAATTCGTATTTGTTAAAATCACAGAAAAAACAAGCAAGTGAAAACATTTTTTGTTAGCAAAAAAAATTATAGTATAATACATTCTTTCATTTTTGAATTACAAAAGAAAAAACGGGATGATTTAGGTATTGTTTCATTTGCGCAAAATTATACACATTTTATTAGAAGGGCATTAGCACGACAGTTATTAACTATTGTTTAGCTTTAATGTAGTTTTCTATACCAACTCATGAACTATAAACGCTTGATGGTACGAGTAAGTGTCTCGTTGAAACAATTTTCTTAAAAAATTAGTGTTGAACTCACCTAAATCAATGACAACTTCAAAGAAAAAAGTGTAACGGATGTCATTCGATTTGGTGTGGCACTAAAAAATTAAAATCAAAGGCTGAATTACTGCATCGGTCATCGAGCAATACAATGTGAATTTGGTATTATCACCGCTCACGTTTCGTTCAAGCAATCACTGATGGCACTCACTCACTCACTCGGTAACTGACACGGTGATTGGGCCCGGGCTTTGACGATTTTATGTAAATGCAAGTGTTTATATTTAAACCAGGCTTACAAGATTGGGCTGGCTAACGGAAATTGGGGTATCTTTTTCCAAAATTGCTAACAACAATTTGAGTATGACAGTCATCATAATTGGGCTATAAATAGCCCAGATCTAATATTGGGCGATATTTTTTTCATATAAATAACAACTTTTCTCCCCCTTAACTCTTTTTATTCTCGGAATAAATTCACTGGTTTTGACATTTCAAATTTTCAAAACAACCGAAACAATTTTTAAATATCATTTAATTTATTTATTATTTATTGTTCCTAGAACTCCCATTTTATTAGGAAAAAGCATTAGTATTGGGCTACTTCTTTGGCTCTGATTATAAGCTACACAATTTTTTTAAATTGGGCTTTCGAATTAGTTCAAAACATGGCAACCCTGATTAAAATTGGGGTTGATCTCGTTTATAATTTAAAAACGCTATTTTCAACTAGTGTAGCGGTAAAATTGTTCGAATGTTAAGTTATCTTCACAATATTCCTTCTGACATTTAACCTTGAATAACTTTTAACGCAAGTCAGATTCATTTATGGACTTTTTACTGAGTATCTATTCTTTATGAAAAATAAAAGATAATTTTGCGTTTAAAAATTTCAACTTGAAACTTTTCCCCAAGTGAAAATGCATTTTTAATTGGTACTTACTACTCAAAAAAATCTAATAAGAAATAAGTTTTCTTAGTTCTCAATTTTCTCGAAATAGATAATATAAAACCATCTCGTTTTTAATGTTTGATTTAAAATGTCCCCCCACTCGGGCTCACTATAGAATTTGGGGTAGGTGTGAGTTTCGGTGTATGCAAAGTTTCTTTTACATTTAAAGAATATGGCTTTAAAGAAACTTTGCATTTATCCTATATATCCAACAATAATATTCGGTTGAATTTGTTTGGTTCGACTTTATTTCTCAGGTAACATTCTGCTTTATTTCACTTTGCAAAATCGAAATAAGGAAGAACGCTAAAATTTGACGTTATTTTACTTTAGTAAACCGAAATATAGCTGAATTTCGTATTTCGGAGTTATTTCACTCAGCGTTATTTCACGGCACCGTTCCGTGATCATTCCGTACACATTTTTGTAGATTACATTGCGGTCTATAAACTGAGCATACATTTTTTATGATAACTTCGTTATTTTGGAGTGAAAAGCAAAAATCTGAAGTTTTGGGGTTTTGACGGAATTCAAATTATTATATCTTTAAAATTATCACTTTTAGAGGTAAACCGGTTTTTGTTTATAAAAGGTAACAAATAACATAAACTTTTCACAAAAAATGTTTTCGATAACTCTACCATTTCTGAGTTATAAGCAAAAAGGGGAAATTTCATCAAATTACGTTTGAAACGCCGATATTTTCTTAACCGCATCAGTCGGAGAAAAAAAAAGGTGTCAAAGTATTTTTTGTCCAAAATAATATTATCTACAAGTTTTGTATACACATTTAATTTTGACATTCTATCTGGAATAACTTTGAACGCAAGCTAAATTTGTTGGTAGATTCTTACATGCGTATTCCTTATGCACAAAATATAGATAAAATAATTCTCTTATTGTCTGTTTTTTTTTTTTCTTCATTAAATAAATATATTGGCAATTAAAAATCCTTATTAGAACTTTTCCGCAGTGAAGGTAAATTTTTCCTTGGCTTTAACGGTTTGACTGATTTTGATCAAAATTGTTTTAATAAGTCCACTAGAATTTAACAGCCGAATTTATTAGATTTTCTTAAAATACCTCTTAGGTCATTTAGTTAAGTTTGCTTAAATATTTAAGTCGCCTTTAAATAACGTTACTTAAATTCTCATCTATAATCAATTTTCCATTGCTACTTAACTAAACGATTGTAATGTAACGTAACGTGAGAAAACTCACTAATACATGTTCTTTTCAGCTGTTTTTTGACAGCTTGCAAACAAATGCAAACAAAAGATGAGGACGTGTATTTATAAGAAAGAAAGAGAAGCAACTGGTATACCTTATGCACACGAAATGGAACATGATTCCATTTTGGTTTCTGATGCTTTGATGTTTGTGTTCAGAAACTCTTCAATTCAATTCTTTGATTTACACCTTGGCCTTTGATTGAAAAATATGTAAATAAATCGAAACAATTTATTTTACAATTCATTTTACTAAAGGAAACCACAAATCTTAAAACTTTGATTGGGTACCCACTGCAAAAATATGAAAACTCTTCCCCCAAACATACATAGATATACCTATGTATATTTATGAAATAAAAAAAACCATTAGTCTCTAATGACAAAATATGTTTAAGATGGCTTTAAGAAACCTTTAAACGCGGTAAATGGCGTTTAAGTTAAAATGCATTTAAGTAACGTTGCTTAAAAGTGAAAATTGATTAAAGATACCGATTTCGCACTTAAGAACAACTTAGAGGCATTTTAAAGCTAGGAAGCCTTTAAATTTTCTTTATAAATACGGCTGTAAATGTTTATTTTTTTTTTTTGGATTCATACGAAAATTGCAATATAAAAATGTTACAGATCCATTACCATTTAACAACAATATCTTCAATTTGTCTAGTTAGTTTATGCATTTTATTTTTAGTCCTACAATAGTCTGTTATCAAATATCCATAGCAAATCTTTGGGGTACAAGGCCCCTTCTCTATGCAATTCTAGGCACAGCTCTGCTTGACAAAACAAACTGGTAGTTAATTGTTATATTGTCAAGATGTGTGGTATTTATTTTCATTCCATAAAGTTGACTTTGTCCTTCCGGTGTGGCTCTGTAATAATCTTAAGGAAATAAGATTTCATAAAATGTTTTGTAAATAATCAACAGTTGAACATTATTTTTATTTATTTAGTATTTGCAATGAAGTCATTAGCTGGAATGTCATGTCTTTCAATTACGATATTAAAGTTAAGCGAAAAAATGGGCAGCTCATGATTCCCAGAAAATATGTGTTGCTACATGCGTCATCCATTTTGAACAGTATATTTTTGATAAACACGTTTGAAGGGTAATTTTATTGGTACGTATCTTATAACACTGCAAATTATGAACTATATATAAATCTTAAAAAAAAAATCATCACCCTACCCCGGCAATTGAATTTTGACACCATTTGACTAAAATACGAATCAGCATACAAATAGTGAAAGAAAGATATTTATTTTATTATTTCTGTCTGAATATTATTAATTCAGAATATCAAATTGAGCACTTTTTCATTACTTTTATAAATGTATGTTTATAGAAACAGAAGTATAATGGAAATGTCCAACATCCATTTCCTTGATAAGACTTTCGTAAATTGTTTCATACTTATCATCATTAATGGTCAACAAACAAACATTAGAAAATGACTCATTTGATACTCAAACAGTTTATTGTATTCCCTTTTCCTTGTCCGTAAGCTTACTAGTTGTTACTAGCCTCCTTTCCTCGGCCCATCGCGACTTACTTTCCATATAAAAGCATACAATTCAAATAAGATTGATTTGTTTTCAAACTTGATTGATTGATTTGTTTGTTTTTAATGTTAAAGTTATATGTTGTTACTACACTTATTTTTTTTTTTCATTTTACATCGTTTAAGGCGTGAAATTGGAAACCTATTCCACTTCATAATAGTCCTTGTTGTCTTCTACACCAAATTTCATTGAAATTTCTTCAGCCATTTGAGCTTGATTAAGGGAAAAATATTATTCACAAACAACCACAACAGCAACTCTGTTCTCATTTTGTTGAATTTCATTAACCGCAACCAGTACCTACTTCACTTCAGATGCAATCAATTTTAAAGCTCACTTTTAAGCTGCCCTTAATTGACTTTATCTATTGCATAGTTTCCTGAGAGAAAACATTAATTTATCTTCCCATGCGTTATGTCATAATTCAATAAATATTGTCTTAGGTAAGAGAAACAACTAATTTTGATTTTAATTGATTTTATTGTGCCTAAGTGCATTTTGTACAACGTAATTTCTTATTAAAAGCTAATTATCCACAACAAAAGGTAAAATTAACAAAACTTTAACAATTCTGTCATACCGCAATTTGGAATTGGAGTGTGGGGGACATGTCATCGTCACGATAATAGAAATTCAATATATCGACGACACGTCGGCGGCGGCGTATGGGCCCTTTTTGTCAAAAAATTATACAAATTATGAATGGATTTGGCGTATTTATACTAATAAATACAAAAATATATTACATGATGTTTGCATGGCAACACGATACGAACAAATATTCTATGAAAAACATATTAAAAAAAACTATCTATTGTTTACCTTAATAATAGGCCATTTATATTCGAATTTCGAAGCCTTATTTTTCCATTGTACGAGTACCTAATATTATTGTATCAATAATTTAGAAGTTTATTCCCGACAATTGAAAAATTCTACATTTATGCTCCTTCATTTCTATTTATCCTGTGTTCCTGCGTATAATATTTCCTGAGAAATTCTTGTAGGATTTAAAAAAGGACTTCTTTAAAAGAAGTACCCCTAAAAGGTGTTCTATTTCAAATCAATGTGTTAAAATTGATTCCACAGTACATCGACGGGTTACATAACAGGTGACCTTTTTGTAATTAATAATTGATCAATTTCTATACGTGCTATAATCTAGAAAGCACTTCAAAAATGGTAGTACTTGCATATACCTACCAAACAAAAATTGATTTTCAACTTTAAGTTTCTCTTAGTAAAACTTATAATAGCCTTGATTTTAGATCTTCTCTTAAATAAATGTTTATTTTAAATACAATAAAAATACAGAAATATACCAAATTGTTGTTTAATTTACATTGAATTTTTACTAAGCGGAAATAAAAATACTAATATTTCAATTATTGACAATTTGAAAATTATGGTCTTTCCATGGGTCTATGTTTCTGCACGTCTGTGCTTCCATCTCTTCATCGAGTTTGAGCTATGTATGTTTGCATTAACGTTTGTTTCTTTCGTAGATGGGTGCTTCTAAGTTGACTAATATTTTTATACGTCCCTTGGCAACTTCAGCTATTTACTTAGCTTTTGTTTACTTCACAATTAACACCAGTATGTGCTGTGAATGACTCTCAAGGCCAATTCAAAAATATGACTGTAAACTATCCCAAATGAATAATTTGTTAAAATATTTAGCCTGTTTGACCTGACACACATCTTTTACAAGTGTATAGATAGATAATATAGGCAAAAGTTTGAAATATCCCATCTATAGAGCATGTTTAGATAGGAAAAATTAACTCCGGACTTGTGAGTCTCATCGTGTCTACATTCGAACATTTGAGTTGCCTCAAAACACATTGAAACAAAAACAAATGAGTCTCATGAGGTTAGTGTTTATCTCTTGTCCAGAAACGACCGTGAGAATAGCGTCAATCTTCCCAATCTAAACAGCGTCATAGGCCGCGTTCGGATGTTAATTCTCAGTTATCCGGATAGCTTTGTGTTGTTGTAATGCCTTGTTAAAAAATAGCTGATGACAAATTATCTGTGACCAACAAACAAATCCGAAGTTATCCCAAAAATTCTAGGATACTCAGCAATCCAAAGAGAAATTTCAAAACAGCTGATATTTGACAAGAAATTTGAGTTGTTCATGTTGAGTTTTGCAGTGTCGGGTTTTTTTAAAGGAAAATTAATTAGTTAGATGCAGCTAGATAATGGTTATTTGCGACACCTTGGACTCTACGCAATATGTTAATATAAATGGAATAAAACTCCGTTAAAAAAGTTAAAATTTGTTTGCAAATTAAAAACAATTTTAATTCATTTTCTTTGTCAGCTTTTTTCAGCTAACCTATCTGGTTCTGGTCGTTCACAAAAGTATCGGCTACTCAGTTATCTTGGATAACCTATCCGATAGCCGGCCGAACGCGCACATATTTGATTCTGGGCTCGGTAGTGAAAGCACCACACACACTCTGCATTCCATTGACGCTGTTTAGATTTGGAACATTGAGACCGGTCTCACGGTCGTTTCTGAACAAGAGAAGTGAGGGTCAGGGATGTCGTGAGACATGAACAAAATATAAACACCGGACTCATGAGACTCATGTGTTGTTGTTTCATTTTGCAAAACATTGAAGTTGTTGTTGTTTCTATGTGTTTTGGGGTGCTTCAAGTTTCTGAATGTAGACTGGATGAGACTCACGAGTCCGGCTCATTGTCCATTGTGACAGTATCATTGAGTCAAAAACCCCGATTACGGAATCAGACAAATGAGCTGTGGAGGGAGTTTGACTCAATTTTGACATTAGATTCATACAAAATATGTCAAAATTGAGTCTGATTCCCTCCGCTGCCCATTTTTTGGCTTCTATAATCGTGGGGAATATCAAATGAAGTTCGAGTTAGGATGTCAAAATTAAAAAATTACTTAAATTTATTTTTTTTTATTGATCTTTCCTTGGACAATTTTGTTTGGGCCCACTATGCTTTGCGCACCATTTGTATGTAGCAATTTATTAGCATATTAACCAAAACCATCATCATATCATTTGTCACTGTTTTGGCCAGAAAGTCTCTTCTTTGGCCAAGTTTCACATTCTTAGACGGTGTTCACATTGGATTGAAAAAGTGTATTTTTTTTTTTGACGTTTCAGTATTCAAATCTCGCTCCCACTTCTTCAGTAAAGGAAGATCTAAATACTGAAACGTCAAAAAATCCAGTTTTTCAGTCCAATGTGAACACCGTCTTAAAAATATTTAAAGTCAAGATTTTGATTTTCCAAACTTGTGCTGCCATGTGCCATACAAAAAAATTACTTAGGTACTAAGGGATTGGTTTCAAGGTACCACTTTTTAGGCGTGTAGTTAGCACCGCCATTTTTGATGATCAATACAAAAAACTGTGCTCAATTGTGTTCCACTTGTGCTAATTTGTGTGATAAATATTTTTAAAAAAATTTCTAATTTTAGGAATGAAATTTTTAAAAATGTTTGATATTTCTTCAAAATGACCCTGCGCTTTAGGGATAGGACAATCTAGAAAAATTTGCTATTTTTAAGGTAAATAGTAATTTATGACTTTTTTTTAATTTAAAATTTTTATTAAAAACTTAACTGTGCTGTTTTGTGCTAAATTTTTGCAGCCAAAAAGAAAAAAAAAGCATATATTTTCAACTTTTACGGCCGAGAAATAATTTTTGGAACCGTCCATTGTATTGTGCTTAACATGTGCCATAAATATTTAAAAAATACCGTAAATTAGTAATTTTTAAAAATGAAATCTGTTCTGTTTGTTTGTGCTGTCGAATGCAAATAATTTATTTTAAAAAATCTCGTTTTTGCAACTATTAAAATAATTTTGCGAAGCATAAAGTTGCAACCGCTTCTTTGTGCTGCCAAATTTTCGTTTTTTTTATTATTATTTATGTCACAAGGTTGCTACCAAGATAAAACAAATCAGCACAACTTTCTTTGTATTGAAAATCGCAAATAGCGGTGCTAACTTCACGCTACGCAAAATTTATTTGTTGGCCTCAAAAGTAGCAATAAACGAATTTTGTTGTATCTTTTCAGCATATAGTAGCACATACTGAGCAGAAAATAACACAACTATCTAAGTTTTTGAGCAAATTAAAAAGAAATCATAAATAAGTTTTTAGCCGTTAAAGCTGCAATTATTCGAATTTTTGTCTATCTCTTCAGCAAATAGCACCACAAACTGAGCAAAATCCCAGCACCTGTATATTTTTTTAAGAACTTGCTAAATTTCATAAGAAATTTCATTCGTAAAATTTGCAAATTTTTCAATTTTTTTAAATATTACCGACACAAGGCAAATACAATTCAAGTATAGCACAAATAAGCACAACCGTTTATTAATCGAAAATGGCGGAGCTTGTTTCACGAAACAGCGTTTCACAAAGTTTCTTGGTTGCATCAATTGAACACAAAAACAGAGCTCTTGTTTTTAAGAAATATCAAAGTTTAAAAAAATTCCTAAGCACAATTAGCGATTTTTTTTTAAATATTTGAACTCAATACAGCACGAAATTTGTTTCAACATAGAGAATAGTGGTGCTTATTTTACACAAAAGATATTAAGGTACCCCCAAAAAACTATACCCTTAGTAAGATTTTTTTTTAAATAAGGCACATGGCAGCCCAAGTTGGGCACATTACAGCACAATTTTTTTTAAATCAGAAATTACGGTATTAACTTCACTTCACGTACACAGGCCCTTTCGCAGCGGGAGGTTATAACCATAAAGATTTACTTTCAAGAAAAATACAAAATGCACTATTCATTCAATATGTTTAAGATATCCTGCATAAACTAGACAGTATTGTTTAAAATTAATAACTTTTCCCTATGCGTATTGCCCGAAAATTGGATTTCTTAGTTTTATTTGGAGAAATCTTTTTCCGAATTTACGAATAAGTGAAGTTTTTGTTAATATAATACAAATGAATATAAAATAAATTGGGTTGGGCAAGAAATTTCACAGATTAATATCTCGCATTCGAAATCACCCATTGCAAAATTTCGCAATTATTTAAATCTCGCTTTTCATAATCTCGTAATTACAAAACCTCGCTCTTAGTAATCTCGCAATCATAAAATCCCTCAAACTAAAAGCTCGCAGATTATAATCACAAAAACAAATTATTGCATTGCAAATAAACTTTTGTCATCCAAATATCTCAAATTTAAATCTCGCACGAGACTAAAATTTGCGAGATCTTGATTAAAAACGTTCATTTGATGCAATATATAGGTAGTAAAATTTTGCAAGATTTTTTAACTTCAGCAAAATAAAGTGAGTTCATTTGTTGTTAAAAGAGCATGAAAGAAATCATAGAAATTTTATATCCAGTTGTAATGTTAGGTTAATTTTTTTAATTGTTAAAAATAAGTTTTGGAAAACAATAAAATCAAAAGAAAAAGTTTTTCGATTTGAGTTTTTGTTTTTTGTTCGTAGGATTTTGAATTGTTAATTCGAAACTGACAAAAATAAATTACTGTGAGATTTGAATTTGCGAAATTTTGATTCACGAAATTTCGATATGCGAAATATTTGAGAGTTTTTTGAGCGAGATGTAAAAGCTAGATTGTTAAAAGCGAGATTTTGTAATTGAAAGGTAATAAAAATAAGAATGTTAATTGTAGTAATTGGTCCAAATTTTTTTTAATATCTCCAAGTTTCGAGCTCCCTTGAATTGGAATTCATCATTTTTGGAGAGATATCAGGTTTTTTTACTATAGCAATTTAAGAAAACGTTGTTGTTCATTAATCTCGAATATTTTGAGAACAAATGATGCTATCAACTTCGTGTTGATTGTATTCTACTGATATTAAAGTTATAAAGAGTACATAAAAGTATAAAATCAGATCAAATCACAATTATATAGGTATTTTTTGTTTAAGTGCTTCGGCTCGAATATCTGGAGGATAGACAATGATTTTGGCTTCGGGGTAATTTTATTCTACTCTATTATATTAAACAATGTTTTTGTCTCTTATTAATCATAAAAGCATCCAATCTTCGGTGTTTACTTGATTGCATATTGAACACCTTTAAACATTTTTTCGGATATCTTGATTTTCTAATAATAAGATGACATCGAGTCTTTAGCTTTAGCTTGGAGAGCGGGATTTTCTTCAAGTTTAAAATTAAAGGTTAATTGGTAATTCCCTAGAAGTGAAACTTAATATCCCTTTAGCTCTGAAAATAACCTTTAAGGAAAAACTTATTCATCTGAAAAATCAACTCCAAGAATTTTGACGAAAAACCACAACAATTTTCCATACCAAGAAATTTTCCAAATATCTGTGATGTGATTGTGAATTGTGGTTAGATGATTATTCCAAATGTCAACTTGATGATATCACAATAAATTATTTATTGGACATGGACAGTGTTAATCGATTACAGAGTACCACTAAAAATTTAAGTATGCCATCATCTATCATTGCACTCTTCAATTGAGTGATACCGCTTCATTCTTCTACAACCTAATCAAAACATGCTGGATAAAATTCATACAATTTGGAATGTGTGAATTTTTATAAAGGCAGGTTTTTAATTTACGACATGTCCCTCGGCTAATACCAACCAAAAGCTTACATTAGCGTATTACACAGAGTTATACATATGTATATATGGTCAAGGGGACATGATGATGCTCACAGGTAAATTACCATCACATGCAAAATATTCCAACCTTCTTAGGAATTTATGTATGCCAGTAAAACCGGGAATTTGTTGTAGCCAACATAATATATAGGAACGTTAGCCAAATGGGACTTCAATACCATGTTAATGACATAATACACATATAAATGGAAACAGGGCTGCATTGTAAGTGCTTCGAGCGTAAAAAGTTTTGAGGGTTTCAAAATGTGATAATAGAATTTCATACATTATTTAAGCTGTTTCGTCATTATCTGTCCCGTCAGTTTCATTCGGTTTATCTGAAAGTTTGTTTTTATTTATGACCCTCAGCCTCACATTCGTACATATCGTTGTATTATAATTTGAATATTATTGCAAAACTTAAATGCAATAAAAAATATCTAATGTCATTGCAATAAATTCATTTATATTATACAAAATTTGCTAGGAAAGACTTTTTATTGTTGTAATGGTAGTAAAAGAGTTGGGAAAATTAATTAAATAGAAGGTTCCTAAATTAGAAAAAACAAATAAGAGAAATAAATTAAATTAATGTAATATATAACTTATTACTAAATTAAGTATTGGTTTCGTGACATAAACAAAATTATAGCTTTTAATCAAATATTACATTACGATGACAGAGAAGTTCAAACAAAGTGGGTTTATTCATATAACATTTATCGGTCTGAATGTGAACTATCCAACTAGATAGAGCCTATAAATGGAGGGACTAATTTGATAAATTTGTACTTGGTACAAAGTGTTTTCATATTTCCGAGAAAATATTGTTTTTAAATACTTTTTCCGATTTCCGACTTTTACCGATTTTGATTAAGCTTTGTGGGTACCTGTGATGACCTTAGTGATTGGAACGAAGTTTTTTGGTAAAGTTTTGTTGATTTCTGATTGTTTTTACATATTAGTACTTAGTTAATAGCTCAACAAATCTTATTAAAAAATTGTTCACAAATATTCCTAGTAGTTAGAAACAAAATCTAATCCATATATTGGACTCGAAGAAATGATCTCATACCCTTAATTCGCTTTAAAAAAGTATATTTCTTTATATTGAATAAATGAATTACTTTCATATAACTACAATTTTTCACAGACAAACGGACAGACAAAGTCGAATCAATAAAAATGTGTTGCTATTTTCATAAATATTTTACTAAAATTATTAAAAATTACGAAAAAAAATGAAGAAACGTTGAAGATCAAGGCTGTCGAAGTACTGCAATTGCAACATTTGCTATGCTTCTTGAAAATCGGTACTGTCGTACTGCTAGCTAATGCGACCAAAGTACTGCTTTTTGTTGCTTAGATCTTTTCCGTACGAAAGTGTCTTAAAATGTTGCTATTGTAGGTACCTTCTTCTATCTTATCACACACAAAAACCAAAATCCTTAAAGCTTGTTTTTATGAAAATTTTGAAGGTCAAAATCTCAGTCATTAATAAGCCAACTTTTCATAGTCTCGAAATTATAAAATCTCACCTTAAACAATCTCACAATAATATCTTTCACCAATTAATCTTGCAAAGATGTATCAACCGAAATCTCAAATATCAAAATCTCATAAGCAAAAACTTCGGAATTTCAAATCTCTCAAAAACATATCTCTCAGTTTCGTACTGTAAAACATAAATCCTGCCAACCAAATAAATAAACCTAAAAACTTTATCAAAACATATTTTTAACAGTTAAAATTTTTGTTTGTAAATTTTACAAGATTTTAGTTGTTTTTATTGAAAGTGATATTTTTTAAATGGGAAATTTTCTATCAGAACAATTTTAAGCTAGACCAATGGGACCAAGGCAGAAATTTGAAAGAAATTTGAAATTTGTTACCGCAGTTTACAAAATAGTAGGTGTAACCCACTCCACCGCTAACTTCACTGTAAAGTTAACAGTACATGCATACTTTTTTCAACAAATAAGTTTGCTAGGAAATTGCATTTGTGTCACAAATTTGCAGTTTCTTAAGCACTTTAAGGAATAACTTAATTCAAATTTTGAAGTCCAAATTTGACAAAAAAATATTGAAATGGCATTCTGCACCGTTAACTTTGCCGTGAAGTTAGCCGAACAGTCCTTTTCTCAAAAACGGAGCGAGCTAGGAAATTGCAAGGAGAGCCCAAATTTACAGTTTCTTATGTGCAACAGTTCAAATTTTGAAATCCAAATTTGACAACAAAAATCGAAAAATCAACTGTGTACTGTTAACTTCACTGTGAAGTTAACAGAACAGTCCTTTTCTCAGTAACAGAGCCAGCAAGAAAATTGCGAGTACGCCCCAAATTTGCAGATTCTTATGCGCTTCAAGAAAAAACTCAGTTCAAATTTTGAAGTCCAAATTTGACAACAAAAATCAAAAAATAAATGTCTTACTGTTAACTTCACTGTGAAGCTTACAGTGCAAATTGAATTTTCCTCTGTGAAGTTAACAGCCCAAATTGAATTTATCGATTTTTTTCGTCAAATTTGGACTTCAAGATTTGAACTGAGTTTTTTCTTGAAGTGCATAAAAAGTGAAAATTTGGAAAGTAACTGCAATTGTCTAGCTAGATCCGTTAGAGAAAAGGACTAATCTGCTAACTTCACAGTGAAGTTAGCTATGCAGTATAAAATTTTTGTATGTAAGGACTTAAAGTAAAGTAAGTATGTAAGGACTTCAAAATTTGGGGTTATCCTTTTCTAGAAATGCAAATTAAACTGCAAATTCAGAGCCTTATTTTAGAATCACAGTTAGCCCGATTTCTGAGAAAAGGACATGCACTGCATACTTCACAGTGAAGTTAGCAGTGTAGTAGGTTACTCCCACGATTTGGTGAGCTGTGAAATTCGATATAGAAATGCATACAAAATGCAACTGCAAACAAATTCCTTCCATGGTCCCATTGGTATAGCTTAAAATTGATTGAAATAAAATCTCATCTGATTTAGTGATTTAATTACAGAAAACTCTTGGTGTGGCATTTGGGCACGGTTTTCTCAGTTCTCTGCGCCCCATTCCTTAAAAAGAAAAACTTTACATGTATCACACATTTGTGATCATTTATGTTAAATTTATGGGGTAGTTTTGATTCTATTCCTAAGGTTTGTGACTAAAATATAAATAAAAATGGTTTCACTTATGGCTGGAAAATTTTCAAATAGGTGTAAATTTCAGGGTTTGCCATGTCTTCAAACTGTTCAACAACCCAATTTAGAATTTTTTTAGTCCAAAATTGGAGCCAGAAAAGTAGCCCAAATAGAAGCCCTATAACAATTAAAAAATGTTCTCATAACTTTAATCATAATAAATTTTTATTTTAATAAACAACGAAACAACAAAATAAAACACATTTTTTGTTCAGAAAAGAAAGAAGAATTCAAATGGAAATTTTGCTAAGAACAATGAAACTGAATGATTTTAAGGTGAAGTTTGTTGCGGTTGTTATGAAATGTCAAAACCTATGAGTATTAGTCCTCTATTACACGATGATTCTTTATGTCTAACTGTCATATCTGATATTAACTGGCACCCATTGAAAACAGTTTGACGCAAAGAATCATCGTGTAATAGAGGACTATTCAGTTAATAAAAAGTGGTGCCAAACTGTGGAATATTTATAAAGTGTCTTTATGGGGAAAAGATGTTTTATTTAAGATTTATTTATAAGAAACAATATATCACCCAAGACTATATTTGGGCTATAAGTAGCCCAATTATGATTAGGCTGTCATACTGAAGTTGTCAATTTCAATAATAGATAGCCCAATATCTATCAAGCCTGGTAAATTTCATCAAAGTACATATATGAAAGTATACACAATTTCCAAGAAATCTCTGTTTAATGTTAGTTTAATAAACTATAAGAGTCACCAGCTTCCCGTCTTCTTAAATTCAATTTGCGAACCTAAATTGATCCTTTTTTCGTTTTTAATTGTAAAATTTTATAATTGCAGCTACTAAACTTTGACGTGATGATTTCACCATTTTAAGTAAATAAACAAATTTTCTTTTCTTGCGACATTATTATGGCTCTGTTGAGTAAATACCAATAAATTGAGACAGTGTGACGCGCGAGCTCCTTGCAAGATACTTATTTATTGCAGAAGAAATTGCAAGAATTCTTATAACAATGTAAACGCTACTGCAAAAAACTTCTGCAAGACTTCTACGAGTTTACTTAAAAATGGAAACGTGGCCTAGATTTTGTCTGACCTTTTGTATTAACAGTTAATTTAACACCATTGAGAGTGTCTTGAAAATGAATGGCGATTGATTTGATAGGCGTTCTTCTTTTTTAGTTCAGAGCAGAGCATGAACAGTCAAACAAAATAATTGCATTTCTTTTTTAGCTCCGAGCGTTCAGAACTTCAAATTTGGGGTGTATTCATAAACGCAGAAAATCTGCGCTAGTACAATCGCATTTCTTTTCTGATGCATTTGTGAACGCACTCCCACTGCAGAATGTCTGCAGTAAACAAAAAGGTCTGACTTAGTCCGATTTGTATGTAAACAGAGTTCATAAACGTCAGAGAAAAATGGCTGCCAAACAAATTTTGTTTAATTTGATTTTTGATTTGCTTACCCAAAAAGAAAAGAAAATTATAAAATAAAATATAAAAAAAATATAAAATATTTGCAATTACTTAAATTCTTTACGAGTCAGTGCCGCTTTGCCTTCTTGTTGTCTTACAAAATAATTTTAATAATTGCCGCTCTTTCTGCAGCCAAACAAATTCAGCTGCACAATCTGCCCGACGCTGACGACAGTCTGACGTTTATGAACGGTACGTACTGCAGTTCGACTAGGTTAGTTCGATCGAAAATCTGACTTTATGAATGCAGATAAAGCAGTTCTTAGTTAGGCTGACGTTTATGAATACACCCTTGTCCTTCTTTTTTAGTTCAGATCGTGTTCAGAGTGTGCTCTGTGAGTTCAGAACAAAATAGCAGATAAACGGAGTAAATGCTGAACACAGCCGATTTGACACTTGGAAATCGCCGAATACAAACAAAAATCAGCGTCAGAACAATAAAAATGGCTGAAGAGGCTGGTCGCTCTATTGAAGAAGGTAAAATATTTTAATATAAAAACTATACCTACTTATAACATTTTTATGAATTAAACTTATTTCAGGCGTCAAATGGACAAGTGTATTAACTATTTTTTTCTTACCAATTTTTTTTACTTCTTTCAATAAACAAATTTTTACATTTGACAGTCAGCCATTTAACATTTCAAATCATGACAGATCAGTGCTCAAGTTGTTTCATAATTAAATTAGAGGGCTCCAAACCTACTCTGCTCAGAACTCTACTCTGCTCGCTCAGACTCTGTTCAGTGCTCACCTCTGAACTAAAAAAGAAAAAATGCCTAATGCTAATCAAGACATTTTGTGATTTAATTCTGGATTAACTGACAGATGGTACCAAAACATCTATTGAAATCAAGTTGCGAAGGGCCTTTATCAAAATGCTATTTTTATTTCGATAGTGAAGGGGTGGTTTCCTTCACCATCATCGTTATCAGATGATAATTAAATTTAATAGTTTATGGAGAGGAATTTTATTGCTAATAAATCATTGAATATTAGATTTGCTTATTAGACTAGGTTAAACGTAAGAAATGGAATTAATACCAAAAACCATATTCTCGTTAAAAGTTAAATCGTGAATCATTGTGAAACTTATTCTTAATTTGATGGAACTCAATTTATTTAAAGCCTAGTCCACACAGCAATTCATTTCATGTTTTTTTGTAATACCTATAAATTCGTGCAAATGAGCAGTGGCGTATACATTCCACATAGATCGTTTCACGTGACGTTTGCTGTTTGAATTTGTTGTTATGAGTTTGGTTTGAATTTGTTGTTATGTGTTTGGTTTCATACTGTCAAAAACGTGCGATTTCCGTGGGAACTAAGCCTTTAATCTTTAATATTCTCGAAGCTATTTCAGCCAGCATTGAAATACTGGTGCTTAATGTACCTACTACATAATATCTGCAATGAGCTTCTATCGTTCATTCATTGCATAAGGATAATTGGATAAAGCACCTGCATTCTATACTGACATACTATTCAAACTCAACAAACCTATAGAAATGCGGCCTTGATGAATCAACTAAAAGTTATTGTCAACAGACAGACAACACAGAGGGCACGTGGATATAAAAACACAACAACTGGCAGGGGAGAAACGCCTCATCGTCGTCGTCTGTCGTTGGGGGAAAACAACCGAACTAAACAAAAAATACAAAAATAATTGTATTAAACTCAATGTACCTTTACCTTTGGCATTACAATTATCCACACAAGTTCATAAAGTTCCAGGGCAAACAAACAAACAAAAAAAAAAAACATGTCGAGCCATACCCATCAAAATACGGCGGGTTACATGAATATTTAACCACTATACCCTCGACCATCAGCATAACACACAACCTATACCCACCTACATAATATATAGAATCGGGTACTTCATTTTCTGGAAAGTTTCAAAGACAGAGAGAGAGAGAAGCAACAAGTTGTGTGGACGTAGAGTAAGTTTTTGTATCTCTGGAACTGACAATGTTCGTTTGATGCTGATGGTGGTAAACTGGGTGAGCCTGATACTTAAAAGAGGACTTTTATTTCTTGCGACAAAATTTCTATAAAAACATGTAATGCAATCGCAAAATAAATTAAAATCAAGAAATAAATTTAACATGACATTACCATTATTGAAAATATGAAGCTAACACAGCAGTCTTAATAGAAAATGGCTGGAATATTGTTTTGTAATTAAAAAACTTACAGATTATTATTCGAAACTTATATAATATATCTTTGGTGGTAAGAATGAAGGCTCATCCGGGATCTTTGCAAAATCTCATATTTATGTGAGATATTCAACAAAAAAGGTATGCCACCTGAAAGGTCAGTAATATTAGTCAAAATGGGTGGAAAAGTGGCAGTAACTACTTACATATGAATATGTCTACGGTAAGTAGACAATTTTTAAGAGGTTTTATAAATCTCGAAAAACTTTAACTTTGTGGGATGTTCACAAAAATATATGTTCCATCTGAAAGGTCAGTAATTGGTCACAAAAGGTTTGTTAGTTTTATCAACTGGCAGCCTGTGCATATCTATGTAGGTTTTTTTTTATGAATGCTTGTTTTTTTTTACAGTTCGCCCATTTGACGATATTATTAGTGCTTTTTTTACATTTGAGATATTCAAAAAATTGAGTATATCACCTTGTTCAATTAGTTTTTGGCGAGTCTAAGTTGATTTTAATGTTTTAATTACACTTGAAACACACCCTAAAAATTATTTAAAAAAACTGTCTTCAAACACACCTTGACAATCATTAAAAAAAAACTGTCTATGGATGATAAATTAATTTCAATTTTGTGAATATCCCAAAAATGAGTTTCTAAAACCCTCCAAATGTTTATCTTGAAAAAAAAACCTTTAAATAATCGTGTACAGCTGACCAATCGTAAAACCAGCTGATCTTTTGTGATCAATTACTGACCTTCAAGATGAACAACTTTTTTTCGAATATCTCACATATGAAGTGCTAAGATCCCGGAGTCGTTTTTGGTCTCTGTTGTCTAAAATTAGGTGTGCAATTGTTTTATTAAATTTTATATTCCAGAATAATTCCAATAGGTAACCTTAACTTACAAAAGCGAGTTTGTGAGACCTCAAGGGTGGATTTTATATATTTTTAAAGGACAAAGGTAAAAAATGCTACCAATGTAGTTGTATACTTTTTTTTTCTGGCACAGAAAAAAATCCCCTCCTTCATCGACATAAACCCAAGGAGATTAGTAAGATGTTATACTTTTTGACAGTTAATTGTTTTGTTTTTTTTGAAAAGATGTATTTAAAGAAGTTTGTATGTAGCTATAGTTTGATTTAATCGGAAAAAAACAAAAACAAATATAAACATGGATTTAAAAAATAACTGAAAGTGACTGTATATAAGTATAATTTAATTTTGTTATAACATAATATTCAAGACACGTAAGTATACTTGTCGGTGTGCAAAGTACCACACTGTCATTTCGCTGTAGGACAAGGGTTTTGTGTACCTATGTACTCGTACCTATATGGTATAAATAATACATGAAGTGGATATAGAACACAATTTTTATTTGCTTCCAGCCAAAAGTAGTATTAACCGAGACAGATGTTTGAATGAAACATAGGATAGACTTGTTTATGAATTTAGACCAATAAGCAAAGTGCAAGCTCAATATTCCGTATAACTATTACAACAAGTACATAAGTATATGAAAACCTGCATATGATATTTTTTAAGTATTTAATCCATTTGAAAAAGTGGATTCGTATACACAAAATATGAAGTAAGTTACAATTTCCCCCACAATTGTTGGTACAATTTCCCCACAACTGAGGTAAAATAAGTTATTTTTGGTCTATGCTTGGTTAAAGTTTTCTTCAAATCATTCAAAAAACACAATTGATTTCATTTCTACCCCATTTCACCCTATGTATGAAGCTACATTTTGAAAAATGTCTAGCAGTAAGGCTTTCTTCTCTGATTCCATCCTTTAAGTAAATTCTTAAGAATGAAACAAGCTTTCTAAGATCTGATAATTTTTTTTATCTATTTCATTCTAGCCAAATTTTGAAAAATATCTAGCCCTTAATAAAGCTTAGCTCTAAATATAACATTTCAAGCATAAAAATATTCGTTTAAATCGGAATAACTTGATTTTGAAAAATACCAACCCAGTGATTTCGTAGTTTATATTCCAAATATAACATTCCAAGCACAAGTCCAAGTATTTTCAAAATCGGATACAATATATTTTCTTACCCCATTTCAGCCTGAAATTTGAGTTTAATTTTGACAAATACTAGGCAGTAGGCCCATCTTAAAAATATAAATTAAGAACAAAAAAATAAATTAAAATCGGATACATTTTTGTTTTTACTCCATTTCACTCTATACAGATATTTTCGCAATCGTTTTTTTATTTTTCGTTAAATACATGTGAGAAATATTTTTCTTAGAAATTTTTGATACCTGTGAGTAGGTATGCATATTGTCTATAAAAAATGGATCACGTAGAAGGGGTCACTTGGAAAATCAATAGGAATTTCACAAGTTATATGAATGAATTACAAAACGTGAGTATAAAAATTGGGTCACTTAATTGAAGTCACTCAAAGAATCCTCTGAACAATTATTAACAAAAATAGGAAAATGTGATTTTTTTATTGGTTTTCCAATATTTATTTATTATGTTTTCTATCAATAAATAACGAGTTCCTGTGCCGCTATTTTGTTTAAGTCTGGTGAGAAGGAAAAGGATGACCATGGTAAAAGTTCTTCGTTTTTTCAACGTAATCCAGCTTCTAGCTACCCGTTCGTATTCGTATAGTTCACGCTGCCAGACCGTGTGAAAAAAAATTTAAAGTGAAAACGTATTTTTTTAATCTGTCTGACATGGCGAAACTCGAATGATTTCAGATTCCATGATCCAATGAACGAAGAGCTTATCTAGGGAGGGGTGAAAACCAATTTCGGGTGTCATAATATTTTCTGTGTGATTTTTCATACGAGCTGTCAAACCCAAAATAACAAAAAAAACTCAAACAAATAAATTTTTTTAAAGGTAAATTCTATTTTTTGTAGAAATATTTTTATTTTCAATAATCTGAATTCACTATTCTCCATGAAAACAATAATTCCCTGCTTAATATGTAAATTACTGAATTTGTGTACTGTGGCGAATACTTACTTTTTATAAAGGACTCCTATTTGAGTTCTTACAAACTCAGAAAAAAGAACCATGAGGCCAGTCAATGAAGATCCAGTCCCAGAACCCAGTACGGAAGAGATTAAGAAAGCCACCCACAAGCTTAAGAACAACAAATCCGTCAGCTCGGATGGCCCACCTGCGGAACTCTTTAAGTATGGAGAAGATATTCTGGTAGGGCGCATGCACCAACTCATCAACCAAGTCTGGGAGGATACAAAATTAAAAAAAAATTCAAAACAAGTGATAGCTAGCTAAGAAATAATCAAAGCAGAAACAAATATTTTCAACACGGTGTTTCAAAAAATGTCAAAAACATCAACATCACCTGTTTTTTTGATTTCATAGAATTAGCTCAAGAAACAACGAAGTTGCAAAATTTTGGCATTTTTTTTAAACACCCTGTTTTGAATTTTTGTTTCAATCGACTCACAAGATGCACAGCGATGCTCTGAGGATTTCGAAACTTCTGTTCTTCGATACTTTATCTTGCGTAACTTTGATCTTTCCAAACTTTCTCCTCTCGTAAAATAAAATTTTTCTTTCTTATTTGAACGGTTCGTTAATGAATCTTGAATATTGTTCTTGCGGGATAAATTTGCGAGCGGACCATATTTAACAGCAGATTTGATTCGATCGTGAAAATGAATTTTATTTTATTTTAAAGGAACCAAAACTAAGATTCGTGATCGAGTTTTTCACGAGAAAACGAATCGTTTTTTATCGTTCTACGGACCTTGCTTTCAATAGAAAAATTTTTTATAAAAATAATCATCAAAGTTGATGAAATTCCAAAGCAAAGTGAAACCTCGTGCGAATACATATATTTCCTACTGATTTTTGCTTTAAATAAAGCAAGGATAAAAAAACATATATCACCCAGATCCCAGTACAAGACGACCTTGCACATTCAGCTCTTTCTCAAATGACTAATTTAGGCAGGTAATCCTGAATCCTGGTAGAACCTATCTACCATTGGCAGGCAGTGAAGCAGTGACTGCAATTTAAAACTAAACACTAATTCCTTAAATAACCACCACGCAAATACAACCCGGCAAGCGTTCGCTTACTTTATATACCTACCTAGCTAGTGGCTGTAGCTCGTTTGCCAAAGTGATTTATTTTAATTAAAAGTGAAAGCTTTCCATTGTGACTATAATAGTCTCGGGTTTTAACCCTTAATTCAAATTGCAGTTGTAGGTAGACACACAAAAAAAAAAATTATAAAACTCCCAGTTATTTTCTGTCTCTATCTCTGTTTATGTATCTTAAAGCTTGTCAGTTAAATGCAAAGCCTTGTCATTGTGTGCCTTGAGAAGTTTTCTTTTATACTAAGCAATTATTCGTCACTTTATTATTTGTCTCTTTATTTGTAATACATGCTATGTTGGTGCTGGGAAATGTTAATGCAAGACTTTCTGACAGATAATTTAAAGACAGAAAAAAGAGCTACGTGCTGTGAGAGATAATATGTATGAACGATTGGTTAAGTGAGTGTATTTAACGTTCCAAAGGAGTTAGGTATACAAATATTTTGTTTTCTTAACTCTCTTTGAGGATAAACCTAACTCTGCGAGGAATAAGATCAAGGTTAGTGTGATGATATCCTATGTTGAATGTTTTGGAAAAGAAAGGTTGCTCCTTTGGGATTGGAATGCGACATGAATTAAGACATTAGCTTCAGATCAATGCTTCTAACTGATTTTGTTTGCTTTGAAACAAGACACATTTCGTTTTATGAATTTTTATACAATTAGAATTGTGGGCTTTTGTTAAAGATTAAAAACAAAGGTATCTACATAAAATCCTTGAAAAAGGATACAAAAATTTTATACCCTCATGAAACTTGGTGAAAATGTTTGGTTGACCATAAAAATGAAAAATCAGAAGAGTCCATCCAAAAATATATAAAATGTTGCAAGGGTGATGGTTTTTGGAAGAGAAGAGAGAAATACAAAAGCCCGTACCTTAAAATCTCGAATAACAAAATCTCGAATTTTAAGGAAGGTATGTATTTACATAATGTAGGCATTCAAAAAGATGTTCATTTTTTTTGTTTGAAAATCTGTTAAGATAAAATAAATGTCGTATTCATTAAGAGAAATTTAAAGAGTAGGGTAAAAAAGTGTCCGCTTTTAAAAAAAACCTAATTTTTATTAAATAACAGTAGTTTTAAGTTTTTTTTTTTATTTCCACCAATTATCAAAATGTTTTGTCTGACGTCAGATTCAAAGAATTCAACCAGAAAAAATATTTAAGTGGTTTTAATTATTTTGACTTTTTGGAGTAGTTGAGCCAAAATTTGAGTTACAACTTTTAAATGTGAAAATTGTCAAATTTTTTTCAGATTCAATCACATCACATTTGGAACATTGGTCAACATTTTGGACCAGCTTTTCTAAAAATTTTGTACAAATCTGTAGCACATAATTTAAGATATTTTAAGCAATAACTGGACTAATATTCTGAACTGGAAGATATTCCTTTCTTTCAAGAACTGCCGTGAAAAATGATTTTTGTTGCCAAAATCCTAAAAAGTATAAACTTTATTAGACTAAAGATTTTCATAATCTTCTTCCACCACTTGCATCCATAAACAAATCAATTTAGCCATAATCTCAGACAGCCAATTGTGGTGAAATCAGTGATGGGCTTATGTAGAATCAATTCTAAAAATGGTTATGTTTTAAAGCATGTCAAATTGTCTAACGCCCATATTGCGATTGTCAATTATCAAATTGATAGTTGCTAAACCTTGAAATTTTTTTAAAACCTAATTTATTACAAAAAAATAATCAACTATTTTTTATTTTTGAATTTTTTTGTGTTTTGCAACATTCTGTAAATATTTTTAAACATCGATTTCGAAATTTTGAAATTATCAAATTGATAATTGACTACCGTATTAGGGGAGTAAAATGCGCTGCCAAGTTGTGTGTGATCATACAAGAAGGTAATATTTTTTTAAGAATCCAAATTTATTCTTCAAAATTTTGATATGCAATATTATAGACATTTTAAAGAAGATTTGGCATAAAAATTGGACATTTTAAAGAAGATTTGGCAGAAAAATTGGACTGAAATCGTTTTAACCGTTAATGAGAAAATCGAAAATCAAAAAAAAACTCTATACGGTAGATACCGTAAAATGTTGTTTACCAAGTAGTATACTTTACCTACCGTTATCCACTGATTTTTCATCAAAATCGTTGAAGCCGTTCTTAATAAATAAAATATTAAATTAAATAAACTCTTCTTTAACGGTTTTCTGGCAAGTACCGTTATTTTTAGAGCTAAACCAATATTTTAACTTTCTTCTCTGGAGTGTTACAAAAAAACATTAAACTAAAAATTTTAAGAAAATCACTATAGTAGCTTAGGCTGTAGGTCGAGGTACAGACCGACAGGCAGACAGAATTGTGCCATCGACTTTTTGGTGTTCTCTATCATCGTAATGTCATGTTTGATTGCTATCCAAATTTATTTGTAAAAATTCCATTTTGTTGAATACACTTTATCTGAACACGTCTTAACAGTGACAGTTCGTATAAAAAACTAACCAACCCAACATGTTTTAATAATTACAAATGTCAAAGTGACAACCTACAATTTTTTTTTTTTGAAGTGAAGAGCATTTTTTTGAATAAAAATGACAGATGTCATTTGTTTAACTCGATAGTAAATAAAATGCACGACAGGGTCGCACGTACTTGCTATTATGTTCAAATTTAAATTTTGAAAGACAAATGTTCAAAAGCATAAAATATGATATTTAAATTAGCTAAAAAATCTTCGTTGAGAGTTTGAGATGAAAAACAAGAATGCTATCTTCATTCTTTATTGAATATAATTGTATGAACAAAAAAAATTATATAAAATTCCTGAAACATTTTTAAGGAATACTTTTGGTATGCAAACTTTAAGCATTTATTTATGTACATATAATTAATTTTTTTTTTAATTTGTCAGCCCGTTTTTGAAATATCGAATTTTCAAAAAAAAATTTGAAACTTTTTTTAAAAATTCAAAATCTTTTTTTTATATACAATATTATTTTATCTTATCTGATATTTGAATGTAAATAAATTTATTTAAATCCATTTAGCCGATAATAAAAAAATTCAAAATAAAAAAACACGTTCTATAACAGGTACTATTAATATTTGTTAAGTGCAAAATTTTCTACATTTTTGAAGTAGATCGTATTAATTTAAGTATGTTAAAAAATTTTTAATCTAAACTGTCAGAATCGTTTTTGAGAAAAAAAACATTATCCTCTCCGGTTTTTTAAATTTTGTATGGAAAGTACCGTTGTTTTTGCATATACATATGTAAAATTTTCTAAAAATAAGTTAAAAAGCACTAAAAACTCTTAAATATCGAGTTTCCAAAATATCATACCGTTTTCGAAATATTTGATTTCCAAATAAAAAATTTTAAACATTTTTTAAAAATTCAAAAAATATTTTTTCTTAATTTTTGTACACTAAAATATTTAAAATATAAAAAAAAATATTGAAATCAGTCATACCGTTATGAAGAAAATCGGAAATTAAAAGGTTCTCTGGGAGATACCAGCCATTTTTTGAAAAATGTTTTTTACCCAAAGAAGGCCTTTACTAAAAGTAATTTACTGAATTTTTTTTAAGATAAGTTGGGTTGTGAAATTGCTAAAAAAATGTATGGCAGGTACCGTTATTTTTGGTTCTAAAAAATAATGAAAAAACGTGTGAGCCGAAGCACCAAAAACCACTATGCACCAAGTTTGAAGAACATCGATCGGGCCGTTTAGGCTGTAGACGAGCAGGCAGACAGACAGACAGAATTGTGCCACCCACTTTTTTGGTGATCTCTATCATCGTAATATCACCGAGTCATGTCATATTTGATAAAAATCTTGAGTTTGAATAATTTAATGAAAGAAATTAAAAGAAATATAATTAAGTTTGAATGGGTTTACGTTTGTCAATTTTGATTTAAAATTTCTTTCGAAACATGACATATTAGAACCTTAAGCTTTAAGATTGAGAAATATGTGCATATATTCAAAAAATATGTACATCTGCTTTTGCAGAAATTGTCAACTCAATAATTCCGTATTCCATTTGGCATTTTTATTTTTCACAATAATTTTTGCAGGATAATAGATGATTATTTTTATACATACACACACACACCAACAACACTTGTCCAATGAAACATTCATAAATATATGTATATCATGTATATTATGTACATAATTGTTAAAATTTTATTATATTAAATGCAAATTTATTTCTAATGATATTATTCAACAACGTTGATATAATTTTAATCCAGTTCGAGTGTTTCATCAGCTATACATTCTTATATTCACTTATTTTTGCGTCCATTATTTGAAATCGTCATTACATACATTCATAACATAGATGGGTCTAATGTTACCAATTCATGATGATTGTTAGAAGTCCAAATAATAGCCTTAATTGGGCAAAACTAAAAGGATGAAGTTTGATGGTGTTCAGATGGTTGATTTTATTTGGCTATTGTAATAGCTCAGCTGGATAGCACTCAGGTCAGTTGATGGATAAGTTTTCAGAATACACTATATTAAAATAAGTTGTAGTTTGTTGTGTTTGTTTGGTTTTTTTTCTGTTAAAACAAATTACACACACAGAGAGAATAGATGGTCTCTGCATAGTTTAGTTATATATTTTTCATGTTAGTTGACAGTTACTATACCATTTTGTATATATAGTTACCGAGTTACCATCATCAATGTTGGTTTGATTGGTTCGGATTCTCGGGTTCGGATTTGGATGTGGGTTGTTTAATTGGTCTGTTTGTTCAAATGGAATTTGTCATGACAAAAAAAAGAAAAAAATGTTATTTTCTGCCTTGTGGATGAATGTAACTCATTCCTTCTTATTTACACTGAACAAGTTTTATTCTCAGTTTCTGATTTTTTTTGTATTTTGTTAAAATAATTAAAGGAAAATGAGTAGTATTATTGATACACCCTCACAGGGAAAATAAGTTATATGAATCTCATTGGAACAGACATTGACTAGTAAACTAATCTTTCAAGTGTTATTGCACTATGTGGGCATAGATATTGGCTATAAATACTCAAAATTCCATAATTGCCTTTGTTCACACATTTTCATTGAATGCAGCACTTTCGGTTTTCTTTGTCATTACCTCGCTGTAATGTCATCTGAGCACACTACCAGAAAGATATCTCTTCTGGTATGTCCCTATGGAGATTTGATCATTTTGGACAAGTCTCCTGCGCTCTGTACTTCAGCGGTACATTAAATAATGTGCCGTCAGGAAATCCAAATCGACATCTAAATTTTATTATGAATATCTTAAGTTAAAATTTACAATAGTTTATGAACAAAACTATTTTTAATGTATTTTTTATTTATGAAGAAAGTTTTTAACTTACATAAATTTCTCTAAATGAAACTTTTGAAGATATGCTTTTAATACACTCTTATGTATGAATCGGAAGGACTTCCTTAGTGGATTCCATCAATAAATATTCACAGCAGAGGATGAGTTGATTATTATTTGGTTACAAAAAAAATATTTGGAATGTTTGCCTTCTTTTAAAAATATTGAAGATCTAATAGATCTAATAAATTGTACTTAAAAGGAAAAACAGCTTTCATAATGTTATTTTATTAATTTAAACCATGACTATTTGAAAATACTCGTAGATTTCGAAGTTTTTCAGGATTCTCTTATAAAGAGTGGTGCTACAAGTCTTATGCCACCAAGAATATTTTGCATGGGGGTATTCTCGCGGCACATGGTGGTGACGTGAATTTGTCGTCAAGATCCTGCAAAATTTTTCTTGTAGGGTATTAAGCTAGGAACTCATACTTGCGATTATCTGTCACACAATTATTCATTAGCAAAAAATTCTCATAAGTTTAAATGTGAATGAACGCACGTGACAAACAAAAATCCTACTAAGCTACTTTCTTAAAGTCTCAGCAAGAAAAATCTCATGTGCATTTCCAGTCGTATAAAATGGCAAGCTTATGCCATATTAAGCCACAATCGACCAACACTTAAACAAAACAAGTTCTTAGCACGATAAAATATGATTATTTCTCTTGTAAAAAATCAAGGGTAATTTTATTTTTAATTCTATCGTGAATCTTTTTAACCTTCGTGAACTTTTGTGAATCTTGGCTACCTAAAAATAAAATTCGTTTTCACGATCGAATCAAATCTCCAGGGATCTGAAAGATATGGTTCGTTCTCAAATTTATCATGCCATTCAACATTTTTTAACAATTTTACAAAATCAATTTTTTTCTCAAAAACGGCTTCACAACTGTTCTTAAAAAAAATCCATTAATTTATTTCAGTAAAGGCTTCCTTAGGACGGGAAACCATTTCAAAAAATGGTTATGGTAGCTCCAAGAGAAACATTTTTTGTGTGTTCGATTTTCTTTCTCTGGAATTTCAATAATTTTTTCTTATACAGAAGCTTCTAAACAATATAAATAGTTTTTGTTTACCAAAATTTTTTGGATTTTTAAAAAAATATTTTAAATTTTTTTTTGAAAATCATTTATTTTTAGTGTTGATTTTTATAAAACTTGGTTTTTAAGGGCCTCCTTTATACTCTTCAAAAAAGTTGCAAAGAAATTAAATTTTTATGAAAAAATAACGGTACCTGACATGCAAATGTTAAAAAAACTCTAAGGAAAATATTTTTTTTCATAAAACAGCACCTTTGATTTTAATAAAGGTTTTTCCGTATGCTAAAATTAGTGGGATATTCCAGCAAAAATTATAAAAATTTATATAAAGCAACTCTCATAAAATTTTTATTTTTTTTTTTTATTTTTATTTTTATCATTATCGGCTGAATAGATCTAGATTAATTTTTGTATATACAATTCACTTTTAATTTTCAGAAGAAAAGTATTGAATTTTTAATAAAGTTTAATTTTTTTTTTAATTTGATAGCTCAAAAAAGGGTTTAAAGTTTTTTTTAGTTTTATTTTTCTATGCACATAAATAAGTACTTAAGATTTGCATATCAAAAGTTTTCATTAAAATTTTTTTAAGAATTTGATCTATAAAATATTATTTTTCCAAAAAAAAACAACTCCAACGATTTTTAATATTTTCTTCATGCAATCATATTTTTGCCCAGGAAAATTAGACACAAAATGGCAAAACTACGAAAAAATTCCGAAAAAGCTGAATTTTGGTAGGGAGCTTCTTGTAACGTCTTAAGCATTTCTTGAAAAGTTCCCCAAATTTGGACCTTGGCTTAATTTTTTGGGGGGGGGGGGGGGAAAGGGGCTGAAACTCAATTTTTTTCAAAAAACTAATGAGTTTTTATTAATGCTCATAAAATTCTGGATAGGAAAGATTAAAAAAAAACTTTTTTCTTAGGAGCAACAGATTTTTTAGATAATTTTATCGTCTAAATGTAATTTTTTGGTGATTTTGTTGTTAAAAGAAATTTCATCAGGTTGTTGAACAAAAACCAAATCACTTTCTTTTTCAAGATTGCGGTCTTCATCTTACTTCGGGCACCCCAAAAACTTTAGTTTTCGAGAAATAAAAAAAAAACTTTATTTCATCCCCTTTAAGCTCCGCTTAAAAAATTAAGTCCCAGCCAAAATTTACGGAACTTTTTAGGAAATGCTTAAGACGTCAAAAAAAGCTCTCTACCAAAATTCAGCTTTGTCGGAATTTTTTCTAAGTGAAAGTCTAATTTTCTTGGGCTAATTCGATCTAGAATTAATATGACATTCTTTTTGCAACTTAAACTCTCAAAGAAGTTTTGGCTTATTTAAATTTATTATTTCATGCTTTAAAATATTTGTCTGTCATAATTTCCATGTCTTTACAAATAATTTTCTTAAGCCCTCAGTCAAGTATTTTTGTTGGTTATGCTTTCACCCCAAAAACTTTCAGCTAAACAAGATTCCCAGTTCGATTCCCGGCCACTGCCACCTAAAAACAGAAATGTTTTTTTCCGAGGTAAGAGTATACTTGTCATGAATAAGTGCTTCTCACCTAGCCGTTCGGACTCGGCAAAAAATTGTAGGTCCCCTCCATTCCTGCCAACAACACGCACACAGGAATGGTTGAGAGTTGTTAGTCGCTAGGCCCTGGTTCTCCATGAGCTGCTGCACCACTTAATTTATTTATTTTGTTTTAAACAAGAAAAAAAAGTCAATACAAAAATTGAAGCTTATGAAATTGCGCTCAAAAACGGTTTTAGCACTTTTTTCGTGGAACCAATTGTTTCAGAGATATTGGCTGAATTATGTCTCAATCACAAATTTTACTTTCAAATATGTTGTCATGGTTGCAATACTATCGGAAGGACGAGAATGGGGTTGCCACTTTCAAGGTTAAAACTCCAAAATTTTTAAAAGTTTTAGAGAAAATTAAAAAAAAGACGTAAGTAAAACCCCATTCACCCCTTTTTACCCCTTTTTACCCCCCTCACAAGAAAGTTCTTGGATGAAACTTAAAATATTGTTTAGGACAGGCTCAAGATACTTAAATGCAGGGTTTCACAAAAAATCAGCTTGGTCGGATTATTTTTCTAGTTCTAATGAGTAAATAATGAAATATTGGAAACAGTGATGTTCGCGGACCTTTAAAGCACGATCTGAGCATGTTCCGCCCACAGTAAAGTAATTTTTTTGCTTTAGTACTCTTATATTTTATATTTTGGAATAATCTTTGCCAGAAACTTTTATCTGGCATGTGCCGCAGTAACTCCCTTATTTGAAGGATTTTCGGGCTTAAGTCGCAGGCCTAATATGGGAGACTAATTATTGGAGAAACAGTAAAAATCTCTCATCAGCAAGGCAATTTAATGAACTAGTAATTAGTTTCAGTTAAGAAAAGATATTTTAATGAAATATGAAAAAAGAAAATTAGAGACAAAACGGAGCGTTGGGGCATACCAGCATTAAATATGTATAATGGCTTGAAATTACCCTTATGTTGAGTGGTTAAAAACATGGTTTTTAATCAAGGAAGAAGACTATTAAATGATCAAATTAAGAGATAGATGGTGTTGGAAATCCTTCTTGTTAACCTCATCTTAATATCGTTGGCTTTCAGTCAAAACCTCGTAAGTCTATTTTGACAAATTGTTAAGAAGACACAAAAAAATGATTTAAAAGGTATTAAAATAAAATTCTTAGATCGTTAAAGGTTTTAAAAAGAGTTGACAGAAGCAAAAGTAATCATGAGATATGTAATTAAGAGCTATTAATATTTGAATTTATTGATTTGTTTTGATGTGAAATACATAAAAATGACATCTCAAAACTTATGAGGGTTTAATTGAAAGCCGACGGTATGAAGTTTAAATTTTGAACTTTAAAACCATTTAAAACGTATTCTCGTGCATTTAATAAAATTTAAATTTTATTGACACACATTTAACATACTACACATTAAATGTTCAAATATCAATCCTCATTTCAACATTCTACATTATCTAAAACCATTTTTGCCCTACATTTTGAATACCTTAATAAATTAAGTTTAAACTTTTAGAAAAGAAAAAACCGAGACAAATCAGGTCCCCAATGAATAAATATCTATTTCAAATGTAAAAAGGTTTGTCAATTCGGTTAAAATAAAAAATGGGAAGCAACTTGAATTCTACTATCACATTTTGTAGGTGTACACCTCCTCTATCGTATAATACTATACTTATTTCAACCTTCCTTATAATTCCCCATGTCTTAACAGCAGAGTTGCTCTATATGTATTCTCATCATAGTTTCTTGAGTAGGTACCTACTTCTAAGGTTTTCGAGATAAACATCAAAACTTTGGGAAAATACATATAAAAATCCATTTAAGGTCTTAGGAGAGCAAGGATAAACAATATCCAAGCAGCAGAAGATGTTTGTTGTTTTTTTTTTTTTCTTTTAAGACCAGTAAGCACATCTTTTTCTTCCTCTAATAAGCCACGATACTGCGCCATCAGACACGAATTCCATCAAGAAATCCACTCTCATTCCACCCAGCTTTCATATGCTTCGTTACACAATGAACCATTTGGATACCTGAATACCAAACATGACGTGAACTATAGGTACATGCCTCCATCATTCGATGAACCAGTTCAAGGAATTCCTATCACAAAAATCTTGTTCCATCAAATCACTTGCATTCTTTTCCTTTTTTTTCTTTTTTTTTTGTGGGCTCAAAGATCTAAATCGTATCATCGTATCTGAAAACATTTATCTGACAAACGATGATAGATACTGTCAAATAAAATATCTTCAATCACAATTCACATCGATTATTTCTTTTATGTTATGCTATCTTTTCTGCAAGATATGTGGTGCTACCAGACCAGTCCCTATCTATTTGCTGGTATCTGGGGAAAATAAAGAATAAAATAACTTTTTTACCGAAATAAATACAAACATTTGTACCTATATATATATATATATATGTATACATATGTATGAACGTCTACGAGTATACATATGTACATATGCTTCAAAAATTGAAAACAATATCAATACGGGGAAGATTAAACCCGTAATTACCTGAACTACATTTTTAAACCCCAGCGGCGGTCAAAGTCAATTAAAAATTCTTTTTATTATACATTTGCAATTTTAAAGGTAGATGTTGTATCTCTTCAATTTATCAACAATGTTTTCTTGTTTGTTTTGATAAAAATCCTGTATTTATCTTGGCATATAAATAATTAATAATAAATATAAATTATTCAACCCTGAGCTGTGGGTAGTTTTAAAATGACAAGATGGCTTAACCATATAAAAGCAACCATCAGTCGTGTTGCCGTAGGAAAATTTTCAAATTTTCCCGTTTGCAATAAATTTATTTCCGATGAATACTTTGTTAAATAGTTCTTAGTAGAGTGCTGCATACGAAATTACGAATATAATTTTTCTTTCTATCGCACTTTTTTCTCTGAAATATTCAATAAAAGTTGTTAAAGGCACAAGTAGAGGTACGTAAAAAAAGCAATGACAAATTTTATATGAGTATCTTGGAGACAAAAACATTCGGAGATATTCATTGAAATTCAAATTAAAAAATTGCATCACATGCTGTTAAGTAAAATATTGTTATCGAAAAATCTACCACAACTACTTAGACAGATTTTCCGCAACTATGTTATTCATTTGATTCCCATGGAAAAAATATTGCTTGACGAAGCCAAGTAATACATTTTATTTTCGATGACTCCTTATATTTAACTGCACTATCAAAAACCTGGTTTTTCTTGAAAATCTATCTGGAGTGCATAGTTTTACAGTTATTGCACTTTTAATTATACATCGGGTGGCCATTTGTGATACCTTAATTTTTGTATAAATATTGATACGATAAGAACCGTGGAGTGGTCAAAATTGCTAATACCTCGTTTTGACGAAAAACTCTCAGGAGTGCATGGATATAGAGATATTGCACTTTTAACTTGTGCCATATCATGTGTCTATCTTTTAAACTTTTTTTGGATGCATTTTGATACGTTAGGCATAGTGGTATGTTCAAAATGGCTTATACCTCACTTTAGATGAACAAATTTTTTGTTGGATTTGGAGATATTGCACTGATTAATAGTAAATTGAATGACCGTTTTTCAAATTTTTGTTTTTTAATGCAAATTAATAACCAAGAGCTTGTGGATTGTTCAAAATGGCTAATACCTCATTTTTGATGAAAACCCCTTTGAAATGCATGTATTTTTAGAAATTTACCATTTTTAATTGCTCATGTGCTCTACATTTTAGTATTCATATTGATAAGTCATGCACCAAGAAAGCTAATAAGTTGTTTTTGATTAAAAAAATATTGAAAAGCAGAACATTCATAATAATCAAAATAACAAACTAAAATGGCTATATGGCTAAACGCTCTGGAGTGCAAAGATTAGGAGATATTGTATTTTTCAGCCATGTACTAGGAGGCCATATTTTTGATACTTTTATTTTGGAAGGAATATTGAATATTATTGGCTTGCTAATTGACTAAAATTGTTTAAACTTTGTTTGTGATGAAAAACTCTCAGGGTTGCATTGACTTAGAGATATTGCACTATTTAACTTGTATATCAGGTGACCATCTTAAAAACTTTTATTTTGAATACATTTTGATACGTAGAGGCCAGTGGTATGTTCAATATTGCTTATACCTATTTTTGGATGAAAACTTTTTTGGATGGACTTGAAGATATTGCACCTATTAATGGTACATTCAGTTACCATCTTTCAGTTTTTGTTTTTGGATGCATAATAATACTCTCTGTCTCGTGCATTGTTCAAAATGGTTAATATCTTGTTTTTGATGAAAAACTCTCTAGTTCATGAACTTAGAGATTTTAAAAAAGAATTGTGCATCTGGTCTACAATATGACAAATTATGCACCATGGATTGTTCAAGATTGCTAATAACTAGTTTTTGATAAAAAAAAAATATTAAGGGTATTCATGCAACGTCGTAAGTTTACAGATTTTTGTAAAATGATAAGCTTATGCAAAGTTTGCATGAACAACCTTCCTTAAACAATTGATAAAATGCTACGTAATTCAATCAGAGTAATAGTCACAATGACGTTTGGATAAGTTTAACCAGTTTGGTTAATTTTACACAAGAAAATTCTTTGATAAGTTTAACCAAATTGTGTAAATCATTTCGTATACAAAATTTGACAGTTCATTAACCAAAAGATAAACTTAGCCAATTTGTAAACTTACCTAGGGTTTTACGAAGTTGCATGAATACCCTTATTGAAAAACAGTGTATTCACAACCATCTTAGTAACCAAAAAAACTGGCTTAAGCCACACTTTCGATGAAAAACTCTCTTAATTGATTTGGAGATATGTACTGCAATTTCATTCATTCATTCATAGATTTTAAGATATTGCACTTCTCAATTTTACATCGGGTGGCCATCTTTGATACCTTTATTTTGATATGCACATTCATGCGCAAAGGACCGTGGACTGACAAATATAGCTTTTATCTCATTTTTAATGGAAAACTCTCAGGAGTGCATGGGCTTAGAGATATTGCACTTTAAAACAGTGTATCAGATGGCCTTCTTTGAAACTTTCATTTTGAAAGTATGCTTATACAGTAAGGCTCACTGATTTTTCACTATAGCTAACACCTCACTTATGAGAAAATAGCCCTCTACATGGATTTGGAGATATTGTACTTATTAATAATACATTGGGTGGTGGTCTTCGAGATTTTCAATTTGGTATACATATTGACATCCTAGGACTCATGGATTACTCAAAATAACTAATACCTCATCTTTTTGATAAAAAAAACTCAGGATTGCATGTATTTGGAAATAACTATTGAAAGAAGCGCTTAAAAATAGAACTAGAATCACTTCCTATCGCACGTATGTGCGTCCCTCTATCACTTGGAAATATCAGATGTCACTTTAACACTTATCATATAATTTCATTTGTTTTATTTTTTTTTTCGCTCAGGATTTTATACATAGCTCTGCCACTAACTTGTCGCTTGTCGCTCAGTGAGAATCAATTTTTTAAGTGGAATAACTAACAATTATTTTATTTTTATCTCCAATCGTTGGTACCGAAAAAAAGACAGATTCTTAAACTGTATCTTCCTCTTCCTCTTCTGTAAGATCCTTCTGATCTTTTTCGATTTCAAAATATTGTTTGATACATTTTTAAATAAAATGTTCCTTGCATTTAATTTGTTTAAATTTTTAAGACCTTTCATAAGAGGTCAGTCAGATTATTGAATAAATTGAAAAATGTACCTTTGAGACTTATGTCAATCCTATTACTTGACCACATTTTTCTAGACAATCCATGCGTAAATTGATTTGATAGTTACATACCTAATCAAACTTGTACTTCTCATTTTTATACCACGATGAGGGTAGGTTCTACTGCGTGATCTTTTTTGAATATTAATGACAGCAAAAAACAAACAAAAACAAATTCAATGTATGGAAACCTTTGTTTTTGCTTATTTTTCCTCAAATGAGTCTGTTTTCTTGTTTTTGACTAACAAGGAACACAAATAATAAAAATGCCGTCATTTGGTAAATTATTCATAACAAAGCATAATTTTGAAAAAGATTGATTATGTAATTAATCAATTCCTTTATTTTTTTTTTATTTTTCATCCAAAAATTCAGAAACGAAGATATCAAATGCAATAATAAAAAATATTCAGGGCCATGCTAAGCACGAAATGTATATTTATGTTCATCTATTTATGTAAGTATTTTTTAAAGCTTCACCATAAACGAGATACTGTGTTTATTAAATCGAATTAATTTCCAATTTAACGTGGTATCAGTTCAGTAGGTACCTACTTACAATGAAGGACAAATAAACACACTATAAAAGAATGTTTTTTTTTCAAACAAAAAGAAGTTCATAACATCAATAAGGGAATTAAAAGTTCAATTTCAATTAAACCAAGAAATTAATGGTTTTTAAAATAGGTAAGTGCAAAGCTATACAATACATAAAGTTTGCCAAAGTAAATATACCTACTACATAAATGTTAATTGTATCTTATTTGAAGGAAATACATACATATGTATGTGTATGTAGTTTTATAAACTGAATGGCCATGTGGAATGGTATGACAGATAAACGTTTCTGTTTTATTTTAAATTTAATTTTCCATCGGAAATTAATGTTGTTTTTAAAGCTGTTTAGGTAGGTATCAATTGTGTAAGGTGAGAAACACGACGGAAGAAATCTTTTGATAGGTATGTACATATAAATTAAGTTTTGTTTGGGTTTGGCTTTTTATTTTTATTAGTTACCTAGTAATGAATATTGTTTTTAAGAGCAACTCAACTATCAAGCAATTAAACACTAATTACTCTTAAATGAAGGCATAGTATTTATACATGTAAGAAATATTGGTAAAAAATATAAAAACTTTTAAAATAAAAAGTCACTGAAATTTGTTGAAAAAAGTGGTTTTTCTCGAATTATATTTTGGTTAATTAAATTCTACACATAAGTTTATAATTGATATTTGAAAGGATTTGTTAAATTTAACAATTCTTTTTTTTTCTAAGTGAAAACAAAAAATTAAAAAAAAAACTATTGGTAGATATATATTGTTGACACTATTTTTTTCGTTTCAAATATCTTTAAAACAAACAATTATGTTGGCTTAGTTTAATTTTACACACTATTAACTAGTATAATTAATAATTCATAGGATTTGCAAAAAATTCGACATCAAAAAAAGTGGTTTTCACACTATTGTGTTAGGGCCACTTGCTTTTCACTTCATTTATTTAAAATGAAAAATGAAATTAAAAAATAGTGCTCTGACATTATTTTTAAGTCCACAGAGATTAATTTATGATCCGATTTATCGAACTTAAGATATACATTTTTTAGGTGCACCATATCGAGAGATATTTGGAGAGTTAAAAAAATATAAAATCAACAAATCTAGCTTCAGGCACCAATGGGAAGTTACCAGTGTGGGTTGTACCCAGCCTCTTTTTATTTATCAACTCGTACCGTTCCACATTTTGAGCTTAAATATATTGCTTATATTTTTCTTTTTATATTTTGTATTGTTTACATATATCTTTTTTATTTTTACTTTTTTTTTCATACATCTCCTCCAAATCGCTGATTTCTTCCATACTCAAATAATTGTATTTCAGTGTTGGAATAATTTATGGTTTAATAACAAACTGTTTACAACATATTAGCAAGAAATATTAAAACAAACAAAAATGAGCAAAAATTAAAAGTAAAAAATTCAACAAAATCTAAAAGTTTTTCGAAAGGAGGTCTACTTTTGCCAGAATTTGTAAAAAAAAAACGTCGTTTTCAAATCTCCACACCACATTTTCGCCCACCCACCCCTCTTCCTTATTTTCCCCATCACTCATTTTCTGGAAATTATTTTCCACCTTTTGGCCTTTGTTAACCCGTTTGGCACTACTCTTTATGTGATTACAGCTTTTCAAAAGAGAAAAAAGACTCCCAGTGACGTGTACATAGTTCGGGTTCTCATATTTTCGATTGTACCAAGGAAAAAAAATTAAAATTTTGAACATTATGGTTAAATAAACGATTTGATGGGTAATTCCATGAAAAAGTGAACATGAAGGTAGAAGAACAAAAAATTTATCTTGCCCCGTGTTATGGCTGAAAATAAAATGAAATTATAAAAGGCTTAACCCTCAATTTTTAAATTTATAACGTATAATAACTTAAGTTACCGACTTTTTGTAACGTGAATGGCCGTGTATTTTATTAAATTTGTATAAATTATTTTCGGTAATTTAAAGTTTCTGTTAAGTTATAAAACTTTGCTTTGACAATGTTTGCTTCAAAGAAAAGGCCTCAGACGTCTTTAATCCTCCTTTGATTCACGGTCATTCAACGAGGAAATATTTTTCCCACAGTACCATGTAAGAAGGTTGCTAAGGAAAAATGTATGTATGTAATTGTACATTACAATTAAATATTGTATCAGCCCTATCAATAAAAATTACTATTCACTAGTTCAAGTAATCCATTTCCTTACAAACTGGTCAAGAAACGGTAGTCTGATTTATTATAAGCTTCAATTTGTCAAATTGAAAATTTAGACATATCTTCACGTTTGGATCTCAATAGAATTAGAATTCATAATCTTAGAACTTATGTTCTTACATTCGTACGTTCCTTCACTTTTTTTATTTACCATATCTCAAGAACGAATCGACTTCCGATAAATTTTATTTTGTAGATAGTTATTTGAATACGTGCAGAAAGGACTTTCAAAAAAATTCAATCAGCAGTTTAAAATAAATTAAAAAAACGTAGTTGAATTTCATCATTCCCGAATATCTCGATAGCAAATCGTCGGCTTAGAGTAAAAATCAGCTAACTCCTATTTGGCATTTTTTGCAGAGAAGAAAATATAAAAAAAAGTGCTGAATAAAACCAAAATAAAATTAAGTATTTTTCTACTCTCCTTATTGCTAAATTCAGTGTAACTGAACAGATTTGATAGATTTGTGTATATTTCAGCTATTTTCAAAGTGCTCTATAGTGGTAAAAAAAAATCGAGTTAGCCGCTTTTCACTTTAAGCCGACAAAATGATGCTATCGACTTTGGATTAATTTTATTCTACGCATATTGACAGAATAAATAATTGGAAAAAATATAAAATCAGATCAACTAATAGTTGCAAAAAAAATTGCTGAAAATTTAGGAAAAAAATTCTTCGGCTTGAATATCTTGAGAACAAATAATGATATTGGCTTTTTTTAAAGCAAACAAAACTAAATACAAGAAACTTTACCAAAAATAATTGTTGACATTTTTTTCGTCTCACTTATCTTCGGGTCATTTTAATTCTTTACACCTATTTAACAATGTTTTTGACTCTAATATCACAAAGGTTATTAAATCTTTGGTGTTCAATTGATTGTATATGAAAAACCTAAAAATATTTTCGATAATACAGAAAACTTATAGGTATAATGTAAGGCTTGGGGCCAAATTATAGACAACTAGTTCAGTGGTTAAATGAACAAATAGCGATCACCCGTAAAACGAGAAACGCAAAAATATTGCCGATGTCCATAAAAACCAGAAAAACTCAAGGTAGGTATAGTCAATTCCACCCGCGCAAAACAAAACTTGTATTTTCGGAGACATCAATTTGGTGAATTTTCTTTCGAGAATTGGGCCTACATCCGTACTATAACCAATTGACCCAGGATCTGTTGAAAAACGACTGTAAACAACAATGTTCAAAAAATGCATGACTGGGTCGCGCGTACTTGCTCTTATGTTCAAGACGCTGAGGGCTTAAGAACATTATACGAGTATAAAGACATGGAAATTATGAGAGAAAAATGTTTTAAATCATGAAACACTTTATCTAAACTGTATAGATAAAATAACTTCTTTGACAATTTTAAATGAAAAAAAACGCCATTTTAAATCTTGATTAAATATGATGGTATGGGGAAAAAAATTTTAAATCGTTGGCGCGGTTTTCTTAAGAAATAATTTTTTGTGTTCTTGACACATTTTTAAGAAACATTTTTGGTATGCAAATCATAAGTATTTAATTACGTGCATATACAAATAAAATAAAAAAAAAAATTCAACCCATTTTTAAGACATCTAAATAAGAAAAAACTTGAAACTTTTTCATAATTTAAAAACTTTTTTTTTTGAAAATTTGTATATGAAATATTTTATAATCATATTTAAAATTTGTAGGTATATACAAAAATTACTCTAAATCCGTTCAGTCGATAATGAGAAAATTCAAAATGAAAAAAAAATACGTTCTTCTATTATATACTATTGATCGTTGCTATTTGTAATTTTTGTATAATTTTTATAATTTTTGGTAGTATATCGCACTAATTTAAGCATACTGAAAAAGTTTAATAAAAATCGTAGGAGCCGTTCTAAAGAAAAAATAAAATCCTTAAAGGTTTTTTTTATCATTTGTACCATTATTTTTTCATAAAAGTAAAATTTATTCTTAAAATACTTTACAGAGTGTTTAAAAACCCATAAATACCAAGTTTTATGAACATCGACCATTTAGTTTTCATAATATATTTGATTTTCAAAAAAAAAATTGAACATTTTTTAAAAATCCAGAAAATATTTTTTGCAAATTTTTGGTAAAAAAAACTATTTGCATTGCTTAGAAGCTTCTGCATAAAAAAAAAATTATTGAAATCAAAACAACCGTTTTGGGAAGTAACCATTACCTGCCAATTTTTGAAAAATGGTTTCCCATCCAACGGTAACTTTAACTTTTTTTTGTAAAATTGCCAACAAAAATAAAAGCAACGTGGGGGAGAATCACCAAATGCCACTATTTACCAAGTTTTTTAAACTGGCAATACTTTCTTGTAGTCTTTTTGACAGCTGTTACTTGATTTATGCTCACAATTAGTTTGGTTTGACATTTGCCATGAATAGACTTACTCCTGACAGCCAACGAAACAATCAATTTATTGAAGGAAACTGTGGCGTGGCCTCCAAAATCGTGCGATTTAACGCCGCTGGACTATTTTTTATGCGGAGGTGGGGGGGAGGGGTATGTAAAGTCACTTGTCTTTGCAGATAAGCCCGAGACGATTGACGCCTTGAAGAGAATATTCGGCACGTTATTGCTGACATACGGCCTCAATTGCTGCAAAAAGTGGTCGAAAATTTGGCCTCTTGACTGAAATTTATTTGAGGCAGCCGCGGCGGCCACTTGTCCGAAATTATTTTTAAAACATAATGACAAACCCTTATCTTTATAATAAAGCTAAATTCTTGGCCATAATATTAAATTATGTGCGTTTTATTTCTTCGTCGGCTTTCTGTCAAAAACTCGTTAATTCAAAATTAAAAAGTGCTCATAGGGGACTCAAAAACCAATTAAAAAAAATAATATTTATTACTTAAAAGATTCCAAAACTGATTGAAGGAGCCAAAGGAAAAATATATTAATTAAAATTTCATTTGAAAAATAACGAGGTTTTGACCGAAATCTCACGATATTCAATTCCACTTGCGTTTCAACCTAATATTTGTTTTTAATTCAAATATTGGTTTGTGCACACAAAATCCAGGGGCCTTTTTCATAAATCTAAAAGACTTAAAAATTTGTGAATTATATGTACCTACATATGTAGTTCGAGAGACGACCTTAAGATTTCTTATTTCATTACGACTCCTGAAACATAGATTACCAGCAGAGAGCTTTATTCCAAACATTTACAAAGCCGCTGGCTGGATAAGATTTCTTGGTTGCTTAGGTTTTAAAGTGTAGTTTTCGGGTTGCATTTTGGACTAAGTTTACCTTTCACCTAAGGAACTTCTGTAAATTGGATATCAAGTGAACGCTAAGACTATTCTCTATACCTTACTGATGGTCAAACAGACTTTTGAAGGTTTTTGCTTCTAGTGCAATCGTCTTATGAGTCTTGTAAATAGTTTTATGAAAAAGGCACCTGGAATAGGTAGATTCTCTTATAATTTTTTTTTTTAGAATAATTTAATTCATTATTCTTCAGACTTGTTGTAATTATATTTGATGTTGATAATATTTTAAGCACCCGTAGTGGATTTGACCAATGGGGTATCTAGCCTTCTTAACCCCCCTCGTTGCACAAAGGGTTATGCCTTTTGTATATTTAATGAGAAATATTTTTCAAACTGTTAATATGGCTTCTTGTTTTTCAATAAATTTTCTAGGATACAATTTTCTTCCAAAATAGTAGAATCGTCCGTTACTTAAAATTTAAATGTTTGTATAAAATTTAATAACATTTTTTGATAGTCATGATAGTATAAGAGGTGTGGCAAAAGTATTATGTCATAATGTAAGTGTGTTAGCATTTGGACAAAAAACATTGAGATTCCAAGGATTTATTTTTTGAAATTGCAAAATTGATGACAACAAAATGTAAAAATGATATCATGAGATCGGTCAAATGACCACATTTTTTTTATCAATTTAAGTGTAAATGGGGCCTGAGTGCAAGAGTGGTGTAACTCATTTTATTAGAAAAAAAAAATTAAACTTTTGTCTCGTCTTTTTTAACATTCATGAATCCAAAGGCTTATTGACCAAACTAAATAGTATATAAGTTTGATCAAAGATGAAAAAAATATGCTCAGAAAAAAAGTAGATTACTTCACTTTTGCAAACACTCATGGACTATCTTGAATTTTGTCATTTAAAATGGATATTGATGCAAATAACAACTAATACATGGATACAATTTTAAATCTTATACTTTGGATTGAAACTTGGACCCAACGTGTTCTTGAATGATGTAGTATCATAGTATCATAGTATCATAGTATCATAGTATTTTTTCAAAAATGTAGGTATATCTCTAAATGTAGGATAATGGGTTTTATTTTTTTCCCTCATAAACTTTGCTAACATAACGAGGGAAATCGTTAGATCATCATACATAATATCAATATGTAAGTTATGTAAAGCAATGAGATATTCAGTTTTATCTGGCAACCCTCATTTTATTTTTATTTTTTTAATTTTGATCGAAAATTTCCTCGCTTAAAAGTTCCTCGTTTAAAAAACAAACGAAAAAGTAAACAAAAGTATCCTCCATCGTTTTATTCAATTTCAAACGTATATTATTTATAACTGTAAGAATTTAATTTAAAAACTCACATCTTTGAAGATTGTTTTCAAATTTTGTTAGTCATAAAACTTTTATCCTAATCTGTCACAAACAACTGCCACCTCATTGTCATTGTATAAAAATACTGAATATGTCAAACAATTCACTCCACCTTTATCTTCTGTCGTTTGGTCGATTATATATATTATGTGTTGTGTACCTTTATATACATACACACACTTATTAATATATGGAAACAACATATTATAAATTCATAAACTCATTTGACTCTGTAAGTATAAAAGGCCATAAGCATCAGAACCTTTCAAGACTCATCACTCAATTTTTGTTGAATTCAATTGGTTGGTTCAAAAAAAAAAAAAATTATATCGAAAATGTTTGATCCTTTTCACAGAATAGATGTAGGTATTATTAATTTATATATATTTTGTTTGTGTATTTCAGAGTACCATTAGTTATATTCAAATTTTAATTAAGGCTTATTAAACATTCATTTGGAAATAACAAAAACTTAGAACAGAACTTAAGCAACGCAGTTGGCTTTTTTATATTTATTTTTTGTTTTAATTAACACTTTATCGACTAAGGATGTTTTTGTTTTGAATTTAGAGCTTATCGACTAAAAAATTAGTCTACTAATGTGTTCCTAACGGGTTAATTACATTATAAGACTTACCATACATATATCGAACAACAAAGTCAACACGATTTTCCCAGGTGTAAGCCATTATTTTTAGTGATGTTTTGTTTTTTTTTTTTTTTTTGTTTTTAATAATTTAAATATTAAATATTTTATAAAGTAAATTTTTTTCTTATTTTATCAAAACTGTTAACTTATTTTTGGCACTAAGCAACACAACGCAGTTCACTTGTGAATTTATTCTTAAAAATGCACAAAACGTTGGTTGAAAATAATTTAATAGAAATTAATCGAAAATATTAAAATATTGAGGAGCATTCGACGGTTAACGGACGACAGCAGTTTTAAAACTGAAGCAATAATAAGGACGAAAATTGTATTTTGGGCCGCAAACTACCTGAGGATTCGTACGCTACTAACTGACAAAAACTGAAACAACTATCAACAGAGAACCTCAAAAAGTGTATCTATACAATTTGTGTCTGTTAGATACAACAGACTAGTCTTCGCGATGATGGCTGGATTATCTGAAAGTAAGGGATACAATGTGCAAGGGATTCAGTGATGTTGTTAGCAGAGCAGCTTGTTGGTGAAATATAGCGCATACGCAATGTATCTACAAGATACTCTTGTTACTTTTGTTCTTCTTTGGCCCAAACATAATGTATACTTTTATATTCTTTATTTTTCATTTTGGGCAATTTATTAACAGAAATCCAACAGATGGATTTGTGTGGTGGTTCATTCTATTAAAAATGAACAAGTATACGTCATAGTGAACCTATTGTTATGGCAAGGGTGGTACGTGGCATGATGATTATTTTTCTATGAAACAGTAGCGGTGGACTTAAAAGGACAATTTATAAGTTGGAAATTTATACAAAATATTGATGGCAAAGATTTGGATGTGGTGAGAGTGGAGTAATATTTGCATTTTCACGAGCAGCCTGTAAGCTCAATTTATGGAGTGACATCATTTTCGAATGGAAAGAATACAAAATGTATATCGTAAGACCGTACAGTTTTTCAATCACTGATATTATTTATTTATTATTTTTAATAAAAATTTAAAATAATGGGACAAAAAATTAAATCAAAGTAAATAAAATACACAAACTTGATCCGAATGTTCTGTTTATAGCTAAAAGTGAATTTGCAGAAAATTCTCCTAACTTCTGCCGTACCTGAGCCAAACGCAACATGGAATAGAGCTCATTTTTATAAAAATGTTAAATGTACGTTCACATGTATTTTTTGTGAAAATTAAAAAAAATAGATAAAATCGATAATTTAATTTTCGATATTCATAGATATTGAGATTCTAAAATAAACATTTTAATATTTCAAAGATCCAACAAATATTTCTTTTTGGTACATAGTGAATATGTACATATTTAATATTTTGGAAGCTTTGGTGTAAAAGCAAGATTATCAAAATCAGCTATTACGTTTTGAAGAGAATCGAAAATCAAAAAAATGGTTTATGATAAGAGAAAGTATACTATTTATTAATGACCATTTTTCTAATTTTTAATTTTTATTTTAATGTTCAGGCTTAGGATATTTAGGTTCCTCATCTTGATTGATTTTTTTTTCAGAAAAATCTGTGGAGCCATTTTTGAGAATAATAAGAATTTGTAAAATTACTAAAAAAATGTATCGCAGGTACCATTATTTTTGGTTCTACAAAAAACTATGTGGAGGTTTGACAAAAAAGCAGCCACTATCTACCGAGTTTTAATAAAGTCGTTTCAGCCCTTCAGCTGAACTATGAAGGCATAACTTGCCGTACAGAGTTGGGTAGTAATTATTACATTTTGTAATTTATTACTTGGTTGGTTACAATTACATGTAATCAGTAATTGACTTTTTCCATTCATAATATATGTTATTTATAATTGGAAATTGGACTTTTTTAATCTGCTGTCGTTTTTTTTTTCTTTTAAATCCGGGTACCTATACATTTTCCAGGTGATCAACAATTCCATTCATAAGGGTATCAGTCACAGTCACTCAACATTCTTGCAGCCAGTGAAACCTGTCAAAATTTGTGTTGTTAAAAATGTCAGTATTTCATTTAGGGTAGCGAAACTAAATTTCTTCGTTTTTGCTTCAATAGGAGTTTGAGTTTTTTCAAAAAAAAATTAACTAATTAAATCAAAAATATCATACCATTCCACATTAACAGATTTTTATTGCCGGTTTGTCACTTAAGAGAACCAAACATTTCTTTAGTTTCAAGAGACATCTTATTTTAGTGTGAAACAGCAGGAAAAAAAGTTCACAATTTGGCACAATCGAACGTTTGAACAAGCTAAGATGGAGGCCGGATACTTTTCGAAAAAAAAAATATAGCCAGTTTATATTTCATGAGCACTCAGTAATATTCCTCCGTTCATTGACAGAGCAAGAGAATAAAATATAAACTAGACTTCCAACATATAAGTCAAAACAACCCTCTTTTTCTTTCCTTCTATTGTATTTTACTGCAACGAAACACGATGAATTTTTGTGAAGAATCGTGTTTATATTTCTGAGGCTTCTGAGATCTCCGAAATACTGGATGAATGCATGCGAAAGTAATGTGTTTTTTCTCATGGAAAATGGTAATTATTGCTCCCCTAAAAAATCGAACTGCCCCCCTGTGGGGCGTGGGCCCCACGTTAGAAAACACTGCTCTAGCTTGAGGTATAGTGAACGTAAAAACGCAAATTTATTTAATGGAGTTATTAAAGACCACAGTTATAATATCCTAAGTAACAATCAAAAACGAATTCTTTTTATTAATTTTTCAACTTTCGGGCGTCTTGACCCTAAGACCTTAAAAGATTTTTTATCAGTCGATATTAAAAATTTTTGCGGTTGCGGAACCCAAATGTATTTGTTTATGGTTTGTGTATGTGTTTAATTGATGATTTACATTAATATTTTTACCCAATAAATTTGAGTGCTTGTTATTTTTATCCATCGTAAAATTATTAAGTTAAATTAATAAGTCCAATAGTTGAGTTTAATTAAATTAAAATTAAGTTAACTAACTAAAAGTTTTGTATAAGCTGGAATTAATGCTGTTTCCTGGGTGTCAGGCCAATCACCTTAAGGCTCTTAGTGGGGCTTAGTCTAATGCATTATTTTAATAAAAACAAACTTTTTATGTTGAACTTAGACCAAGTGTCTTCAGATCCTTATGCTTATTTTTTCAGTTGGCAGGCAAATCACGGACGCATGGACTACGACAGAAAAAGATAGAAAAATCCATAATTTGGTTTTTTTTCAAGACATGTTCATTAGTCTAAGCATGGTTGATGGCTAGTGGATCCAGCATGTAAGAAAAATTTTAGTTTCTTGCCAGCAAGGGTTGACATTTACCGATTTCGATAAAATTTTATTCAAAACTTTTTTTTATTACCTTTATTACTGTTAAGAGGGGGGTCAAAAGAAATTCAAAATTTTTAAAATAAGCCTCGCCCTAATATGTAGCAATTTTTTTTAAAATTTTGTACGTAACATTAATATCAATTTCCACTTAACACCTCCTAATTTCTGTTTATATAAAGATAAACCATAACGAATTTTGCAAATGTCACATCATTTCTTGAACATCTCTGACTTTTTTATTAGAATTTTTAAAAAAGTTTCAAACTTTTTGTATCGAAAATAATTACACTTGCCTTGCCTTACATAAATGCAGTGCTACAGTGATCAGTTACGGCAAATAACAGTGAGGTATGTATGCAACCCCCCTGCTTGAGCTTACTATAAGATTCGGGGAAATAAAACTACTCTGTATTTGAGAAATTTAATTCCCACTTTCTATGAGAACTAAGTCCACTTCGCCAAAGTGGATTTAGTTCCCATTTAATGAGAAATAAGTCCTTCGGTGGACTTAGGTCCTGGGGACTTGGTTTTCTGCATCTATTCAAGAAAAGCCTCAAAAATCTATCAATATTCTGCATTCTTAAAAATTATTTGTGCTTTCCGTTCTTAATTGATTTTTATCAATTAATCCAATACTAGAGTTAAAGAGTTTCGTTGTTTTATTCATCTTTTTTATAAACTTATAATAGTCGGCTTTAGGTTTGTTTTTTATCATCTCGAAGCTGATGAATAAAATATTACATTTGAAATATCATCAAATAAATCAAAATCTAAAGCATTGACCGTGTTAATTATTTTTATTTTAAGAATTTAAAACATACATTTCCCTCAGAAAAATAAATTAAATATATTTTTTCTATTTATATTTTAATATTAAACTGGCATTGTTTCACGAAACAATTGCGCTTTTGTTAAAACAATCAAATTGAGTTAAAGAAACTATTTTGACAAAATGTTAAAAACAAATTAAATAAAAATGAAAACAAAATCTTGAACTACTTTTGAAAAAGACATGCATACCTTCCTACATTACATACATTATATACATATGTAGGTACATCATGCTTCATGCATGCATAATGAATGCATGTAATGACCATGGTGTTGTCACCATATTCAGATACTCGATCTCATTGTGGAAAGAAAGCAAACCTTTAAGGAAATGTAATTAATAAAATAAAAAGGTTAGTTGTAACTTGACAAACAAAAAACACTTTTTCTAAAACCAACCTACACCGAGCTGAACTATATAGTAAAGGTATATGTACGTACATGATGATCAAGATCAAAAACAAAATCGAAAAATATTAAGAGGTCACTAAAAAGTGCGTTTTGTTGTTTCTCACAAAAATTTCACGTTACTTTCTCATCGTCACAGTAATCGATTATTGATTTTGATAAAATGTTGTAACGATTTAAACACGTTGGCTTATCGAATATTTTTCCATAATAAGTTTCCCAAGAGTCTACTTCACGGCTGCCAAATATGAACTGTCAAGACTAATGTTTATCAAAATGGCCGCAGAACAAAGTAGTATACCTTCCCGGCTGACACCCTGTACTTCAATATTTTTGTTTAAAAAGTCCGATTTATACCTACTCTCCAATGTTAAAAATTGCTAGGGGATTTAAGATAAAAAGGGTGTTTTTTGAAAGGTTTAGAACCTAAAGTTGGCAACACTATTTTGACTGGTGGCCATTTTGTCAGCTATCAAGTGATTTATTTCTAGTTTGGTTTGGCATTTCAACATGAATAGACTGACACCTAAATAACGCTTCCAAATTGTGCGAATTTATTTTGAAAATTATGGTTGTGTTCAAAATACGTACCGCGTGAATTTTGTTTAGCGATGAAGCTCACTTTTGGTTGAATGCATACGTCATTAAACAAAACTACCGTATTTGAAGTGATGAAAATCCTCAAGTGTATGTTGAGATACCGTTACATCCACAAAAACTGACTGTTTGGTATACTTTATAGGTTGGTGGAATAACTGGACCGTACCTCTTTAAAAACGATGCTGGCCAGAGCCATGATTACTGACTTTTTCGTTCATCAATTGAACAACCATGATGTGCAGGAGCTGTAGTTTCAAGGAAACGTTTGACAACCACATAATTTTATGTTAAGGACCCGTGAATTGGCCTCCAAGATCTTGCGATTTAACGCCACTTGACTTTTTTTTGTGGGAATATGTGAAGTTGGTAGTAAACGCCGCTAAGCCCGAAAGGATCTACCACTTGGAGAACAACTTTCGCGAAGTCATTGCCGATATACGGCCACAAATTTCTTTCGAATAAAGTTAATTTCATGTCAATTTAAACAAATCATCTTTGTTTTATTCCATTTCAAAGTTCTATGCCTCTAAAAATAAACACCCTTTATAATCAAATATTAAAATTTTAGTTCCCTAAAAGATTTTCCATTCTTAAATTTAAAATTCTTGAACTCTTCGTTTTTTTTCTCGGTGTGTAACAAAAAATGAAATGCTTTATGCACTGTAACTGCCTCAACAGAATGAAAGACGAAGCTGGAATAGATGTCAAAAATGCTGCAGTTAAAAATTGTTCAACTCTTATTGCAGCACCGGCTGCAGCATTTTTGACATCTGACATCCCGCTTCGTCTCCCATTCTGTTCAGGCAGTACAGAGGTATAGCGATGAACCGTTGACCAACCCCGTCTGACGGACTCGCTCCTATTGGTACATATTTTTTCCTGCAAACCGGTTAGACTACAAAAAAAAAATGGGCTTCTCTGAACTCCCTTCCATCTCCTGGGACGATATTTACATTACTTTAAGGTTACCTTGTATATATATCGAGTTCAACAGTATCCGCTCGGCGTCTTCTAATCGCAGTATAAACTGATTTTCTGCTTTCACTTTTCGTTTTCCAACATCTTCTGCGCTATGAGCTCTGAGCTCCTTATTTTACTGGTCTTATGAAGGAAAGCGTTGAACTAGCCGTGTCCGCTGAGACACTAGGTAACGTAATAGTTTACTTAACCATGTTTTCACTTACTTAATTCAGCAACATTTCCGATGAGCCTCATATTCCAGCGGCACCCCCTGTTTTCCGTCTCCCATCGTTCTTACCTCTTTTATTCTGTGAGCGCGTCTGCTTCTTCTATCGCCGCTTCTACTCCAATTTCCGTTTTATTCTCGAATGGACGTACTTTCTTTGCTAGAATGTCTATTGGCGTCACTCCTGCAATTACAAAAGCAGCTGATTCCTACGTGCAGAGCGCCTACTCTTTGTACTGCTGCCATTATTCTCATGAAGAGCATCTGTCCATTTTTCGCATCCGTATAGGAGGATTGCATGAGTTGTAGACATCATCAAGAGTCTTCTTTTGCTTTTTGGTCTTTCCATATTTGCTATCAATCTGATCAAGGCTGCTGTGGTTTTTGAAGCTCGTTCCGCTGCCGACCGTATCTGTTCTCGGAAACTCAACTTTGTGTCGAGTTTTATTCCCAGATAATTCACTGCGTTCTTGCTGGTTACCTATAACTTCTTTGTGTATATGCAGAAGTCGATTATCGAGGGGATTCGTCTTTTCGCTAGCCCGTGTTCCTCTATCCAGAAATTTGTTCTTCTGATGACTTGGTTCATTTTTCTCTGGGCGCTTAAATTTAGAAAAGTTACACATAAAATAGGAACCTACCGATGAACATTAATATTATACTGGGGCTTCAGTTTTTTGGCCTTCCCTTTATGTGTAAAATATAGATTTCCGGTTTATTCCGGTCGATAGCATTACTTTTCCTCAGTACATTGTTATGCCTATGTATGGATTTGTAAAGATTTGTTTCCAACTTTGATTTGGATTTGTTCAAAATTTTGCGACGACAGCATGTGTTACCAAAATACGTGTAATATAACAAACCACACAAAACATAAAATCCACATTTACTATAGTGGTTCTGAATATGTTGGCCATCTATTTCCTGGGTTGACACTGAATGCGAGAAAAATTTAAAATCGTTGCATTCCTATACAACAACACAACAAATAAAATATGAAAATGAAAAATTTCAGAGATGTATCACCATCAGCTACTACTTCCTATAGCTATAGCGATGGGCTGGGGGAGTCAACAACAATTGTTTGGCTGAGTTTTCCATTCTGCGAGTGTGAATTGAATTTGTATAGAGCATTATTATTCGAATAAAATAGCAGAAGCCATGGCAAATATTTTTTTTTCTATAAATATCCTTCAGATGCAGATTTAAAATTGCACCAAAAGCGCATTGAGCAGAAAACCTAGTCAATTCGACTGCTGCTGGGGCTGGCACTCTTGTAAGTTCTCCCCCGAATCCGAATCATAATTTTTGGGTGTTGATTTTAACAGAATAATGATCGACAAAGGAAGAACGAAAACTAAAGTTATAATTTTTGTTGTTGATTGTGTGAACGATATCAACATAGTTTAAAAAAAGATTCAATTGTTAGCTAAATTTTCTTCTTATAGAAGATGAGAAATGAAGATGACTTTGTGCGCGAGATTTATTTTTATTTTGTTTTTGTTTTTTTTTTTTTTTTTTTTTGTTAAATTTTCATTGTTCATCTCTTGATTTATAAAAGTAAGATAATAATAACAGTTATGGATTTAACGAATCTGTCTCGAAAGTTTTTGCATAAATTGCACAACCACCCAACAGCAGCTGCTGATAAGAAATACTCTCCAAAAAGTTTTTGCCTTGATAAATTAAGTAATGGGGGATAATTATTTGTAAATTGAGGAGATTTTATGAATTTAAATCCAAGCAAAGATCTTTTGAAAGTCGGAAGTTAAAACAGTTCCCATGTGAATGGGTAACTCCTTGTTCGTAGTAAGTATTTTTAAGCGAATTTGCAGATTTTTATCAATATCAAAGGAAATAATTTTTGAGGAAAAAACGTAACATTTATATGATTTCCTCGACACCTGTGGTAGTGGTAGCATACCCATGATGTTAAAGTGTGTTTACTGTTTCTTCATTTCTTTTTCCAAAGCTATCCGCTGCTGAAAACCAAAACCTTTTGCAACTTCTAGTTCATTAAATATTTGCAACCAAAATAATTTCAATCAATTTCAACGTAATCCGTTAGATGCGAATATCTTACGTACCAAGCCTTCCAAATTTTTGCTGTTTTCAGTGCTGAATAGGAAATTGGCACACCTTTCCAAAAAATAAAAACTCGCTAATTGTATTTTTTGTTTTTCAAAATTCTAACTCAATCAAAAAAAAAATAATAATTCAAATTGATTCTGGGTTCGTAGTACAGTACACACTACTGTTTTCCAACACCTTTTTTTAAATTAATTAATTTTACATCCCTCAAAAATTTTTATAACAGATTTTTCAAAATGGTTCGTTTTCACGAGATGAAAAAGATTGTATTTTGACATATAAGATGATTTTTTTAGAAAAATCTACTTCAAAGAAAAGAATTGCTTCTGCTAAACCTCAACCATTTCGAATTTGTTGTGAATACTAATTATTTTGTATGAACCTCTGACTTAAGAGTTGTTTCCCATTAAAATGTGGTTTCCTTCATGTGAATATCTTATACAATGGTCCCCGCATAATTAAACTACTTATTTAGTCAATACACTTCAATAACACGGCAAATAATCTTGTACATTTCTAAGACATGTACTTAATAAATTTTTGGAAATTTTACATGCCGTTAATCCTCCATCAATAGAAAAATCAAATTCTCATTTTCTCAGCTGCAATGAAATATTTTTAACTCCCCCTTTTCCGTTTTTAGCAATTTTTTTTGTTTTTCATTAGAGGAATAAAAGCCAAAACAGTAAAAAAAAATAATAATGATAAATAATACCAGCCAGACCACGGGCTTTACCATCTATTTCTAGAACAAATTCCAGTAGAAAATATAATTAACAATGCTTTTGTGCTGTTTATTTAATAAACGTCAGTAAACATCGACTTAAAATTATGCGTTTTAGAAGGGTACAACAACATCAAACTGATGAGCCTTATTGTTGTACCTGGGCGAAACGCATTTGGACTAAGGGTTATCAATTTGTATACTCTTCATACCTTCCAACATTGACAGTGCTACGACCTACAGCTACACTATTGTGTTCAGCCAGTTATACTGCAAAAAAAAATATTTACCATTCAATTTGAAGTTCATCTTCTGTTAAACTTCGGAGAAACTAATTCTAAACAACTACAAATAAAACACATTTGTTTTAAATAACGTTTACCAAAAGAAGAAAAAATAAAGTTTATTACCTAAAGCCACATTCACACGCTTATAGAATAAGTTTCACAATTTCCCAATACTTTCCTTCATTTTAAAATGGTTTAATCAGTAATTATATTCAATAATAATTTAATTTATTTTATTTTTGGGTTTTTTTTTTTCTTTAATTTAATAAATCATTTTAAAGTTTGTAACATTAACAAAAGAAATTTAGCTAATTTATCAACCACAGAGAAAAACCTTTACCCACTTTTATTTTTGTGAATTTTTTTTAAACATTATAACATATGTTTATAGTATAGGTAAAACCAAAAACATTAGTATTATGGTATAGCAGTAGGGTTGTTTGTATTGTATCTAATAAATATTTATGTATATAATAATATATCACACTAAATTGTGTAGAAAAAATAGATATACAATTAATTTAATTTAATTTATTTTATTTTATTTTGTGACAAGGTATGAATTTTACATATTATAGAAAATTGTGTAAATAATTTAAATGATATTGAAAATTAAACAAAAACTTTAAATGAATTATCTAGCCATGTTATTTAGACATACATACATACATATATATAGTACATATCTATCTACCTACACAAATACTTAATTTTTGATCTAATGTTGTTTTTGTTTTTTGTATTTAACATAATGCATTAAATAATTTTCTTCTTTTTGTTGAGGCTTACAAGTTAAGCATACATAGATATCTTTTTAGTTTATTTTATTTTTTGTTTGTCTATTTTTTTTTTTTTTTACTTGTTGTATAAAACAATCGGAATGAGTTTTTAAATTTAAAAAAATACACATTTATATAGTTACATTTGTTGTTGTTTTTTCACAATGTTTTCTTAGGTACACTTTGTTATTTTACATAATTGTTGCTTTTATTTAATTTATACGTAAAAAAAAAAAAATATTTAAAAATGTGTTTGTCCACTTTTTCGATTAATTTAAAATTATTAAATGTAAATAATGTTTGTTTAATAATTTCATTATTAATCGTTTACTGATACGTTTTTATTATTATTTCTTTAAAGTGGACAAATGAGTAACTTTGTTGCTTTTGGCTATTTATTTAGTAGCTTAGTAGGTTTTTTTGTTTATATGATTTGTTGTCAAAGTGATATTTTGGTATGTTGAGATTTGTTTTTATGTGATTGTACTTTATGGGAAAATGACTTAAAGGCAAATTATCTTCAGTTTGAAGGAATATAGATAGTAAATGTGATAAAGTTGTTTTGGTTAAGTTGGTCAAAGATTTGTTTATAAAACAAAAACAGGGAGAAATGTTTATAGTTTTTCAACTATGATACATAATTATGAAACTTTAGAAAAGCGTGAATGTTGTTGCATTCAATTTTACTCAAATTATTTTTATTTTATTTTCTATTTTGCGATTTAACTATGAATGAGAATATAGTAAGTGGCAAAGTAAGGAAAATGTTGTATAAACAAAAATAAATAAATTAATAGCTTTATTAGACACCCTCTTTATATGCATTGCTTAGACATCTTAAAATTCCTTAATAATATAAAAATTGCCAATGCATGTATAGACATAAATGTTAATGTGGTAAATCGGAGGTTTTAATTGATATACCTACTATCAAACATTTTTATAAAAAGATATGTAAGGACTTAAAAAAAACATTTAAAATTTTACGTTGACATTAAATATTTATAATATTTTGTTACTTTTTCACTAAATTAACTATGTTAATTATTTTATTATTTTACTTTTACAGTTTGAGATGAAAATATCAAGACCAGATAGATAATTTGCCTTAGATCATATTTTTTTCTTTTAATTATCATTTCTATTACATTTATTATTATTTATTTAACGATTTACTTATTTGTTTTCATTTGAATGTATTATTTGTCAAATTGTATTACTATTTATTATTGTAAAAAAATGTTTATTATTAAAAATTAATCTTTTACTTTAATTCATTTATTTTTTTTTAAGAAGGCCACTTTCATGTTTATTTTGAAATTCGTTATCATCATAAACGCACATTCATATTAATTAAACACTTCTTTAACTTACTTTTTTTAAATAATTATTCATTTTATTTTATTCAGGTGTTCAATATAAACTTTAAAAAGTAAGCATTAATCTAAAAACAGTATACAATTCATTTTTGCATTTTAATTAAAAATTTACTTTTGTTTTTGTAATACATAATACAAAAATTATTTATTAAACATTTTTATTTATTTTTTTTTTTAATCAGTTTTATGTATATTTGTTTTTATTTATTTGTTTACTTTTTGTATAAAGTATTATTATATTAGCAGTTTCATTTTTATTTCTTTTTGATGGTTTTGGATTTTTTTTTCTACATTTTCAACATCGTCTAATGACTGTCTTGGCGGGTTCTGGAGAAACATTCAAAAATGTTCAGACATATAAACTGAAACATTTAATATACAAAAAATAGCAATTAAAATATACCATAAACGAACTAGAAGGAATTGTGGTAGGTTGCGAAGGTTATTAAATTAAAAACGATTCTTTACCAAATACAACACAATAATTGTAATCGTTGAAGGCTTGGAATTTGGATGCCTGATGCCGTGTGGCTTTGATCGCTTGAGAGTCAATCAGCCTTATTATGAGTTTCACACGGAAAAAAATTCGCCCGAAAAATATTTGTTCCCCCGGAATTTGAAAAGCTATTATGAGTTTCGCCTGAACTTCTATTGACCCAAAATAAATACAAGACTAGCACAAAAGCACCAGTCACTACCCTCTATATTTCTTTCGTTCGCCCTCAAAAAATAAGTGACAATTTAAGCTCTTAATTACGAATAATTACGGAATGAGTGATCATAAAACAGGGGAATTTTCGTTTTTCGGGTGAAACTCACAATAGGCGAAAGGTGAAATGTCAATTTTTCCGCGTGGAATGTTGTTCACGTGAAACTCACAATAGGGCTGAATATAATCAAAGGGTGTATTCATAAACGCAGAAAATCTGCGCTAGTACAATCGCATTTCTTTTCTGATGCATTTGTGAACGCACTCCCAATGCAGAATGTCTGCAGTAAACAAAAAGGTCTGACTTAGTCCGATTTGTATGTAAACAGAGTTCATAAACGTCAGAGAAAAATGGCTGCCAAACAAATTTTGTTTAATTTGATTTTTGATTTGCTTACCCAAAAAGAAAAGAAAATTATAAAATAAAATATAAAATATTTGCAATTACTTAAATTCTTTACGAGTCAGAGCCGCTTTGTCCTTCTTGTTGTCTTAAAAATTATTTTAATAATTCCCGCTCTTTCTGCAGGCAAATAAATTCAGCTGCACAATCTGCCCGACGCTGACGACAGTCTGACGTTTATGAACGGTACGTACTGCAGTTCGACTAGGTTAGTTCGATCGAAAATCTGACTTTATGAATGCAGATAACGCAGTTCTTAGTTAGGCTGACGTTTATGAATACACCCAAGCTTATTGAACGTGTCCAAAAGCCTTAATTAATTTATTCAAAGATTAACGAAAGCAGGTATATCACTGAATAAATGAGGTTTCATTTGAACAACTGTTGGAATACGTTTATAAATACCAAGATGGCTTAACTATTTAGACGTTGATGGATGACAAGCAACTCCTTGTGGCCTTAACTGGATGATATGGTTATCGTCGGTAAGTGGTGGCAGTAGGACGGTGATGCATGCAACCTTTTTTTAACTTATGCCTGTAAGACCTTAGATCCTTTTCACTATTTATTTAAAAAAAGGAAAGAATTGGCAAATTGGATCGAGATAAAAGTGTTTATTATCTCATTAAATAATACGGGTGGCTGGGGAAATATAGACAAAAAATTTGCCTAGAGAGGGGCTTAAATCCACACCACTAAGTTAGCAGCCAAGCATTTCATCCACTGCACCATTTCCTCCCGCCACTTCTCACACACAACTTGATACATTTTTAGTAAATTCACAAACACATCGTTTCAGAAATGCACAATGTTTTCCGCCAAATATTCATAAATGTCTTGAACCCGCATAACTTTTTGTGTAACGTATTTACTATTGCAAACTTACTCAAGTGATGCGCTAACTTCAAACAAATAAGAATTAAGAAAATTCTTAATTCGCTGTTGCTGATGCATGACTCTTGACCTTGCCGGCACGAGCTAAAGACCGTGCATTTTACCTCGGGAAACTGGCACAGTGAAAACAAATTAAAAGGATGACAAGCTGTAAACTTTTTCCAAAGCATTTTCTTCAAAGTTGAGGACAATCTCCGCTCTGATTCCTTGCAATTGGGTCAATGCAGCTGTATTATTTTGAGAAACCTAGAAGGCCTCAACGTGGTAAAGTCGATAAACATTTGTTTGTTGTCATATCGCATCTTACTAGGTGTGTTTCGCATGGAATTATATCAATACAAAACAATCCTAAAGCTTAAAATATCAACTTTTTGATACGATCGACTTTTAATTTTGTATCGAATTGAAAGACACTCGCATTAAGAGCCTATGTATTTTTTTAAAAGATTAAATGTGTCTTATTCAATTTTCGGGAGGTTTTTAGACAATTAACTAACGAGGAAATATCCAGTTCCTTTAAAAAAAATTCCTTAACAATTTGTTGTTGTACGCATTTTTTAATTTGTTTGTATTTTTTTAATTTTTTATTCATAACATTGTTATAATTTTATCGATTTACTTGGTACAATATTATCATTAACTCCCATTTTAGCTCAGAAAAGTCTGAAATTAAACCCAACTTTTTAGAGTGTCACAAGAACTATGTACTTTATTTAAATATATATGCCAGCATATATAATATTTGACATGTTTAACTTAAGATACATTTTGGGTCAGTCTTTTCCAGATTCAGTTCGACATGCATTCGTAGTGATTCTAATTATCAAATTTTAACAAAAATTCTTGTTTTTTGTTCTCCTTGAAAGATAATTATGATTTGTCTTTGGCATCAAACTATGAAAGAGTTTTTAAAATTCACTAGCTCTCATTTTTTGTTTTGATAAATTTTCAAAAGTATCAAAAGTTAAATTTCAAATTTCAATCAAGATAAATAGTTGAACATTTTTAAGGAACAATCTTAAAATCTCATTATTTGCAGACGATGTTTGAATAAAACAACTCCATTTTTTAGTCCTCTTTCTATTGCTTATAATTTTTAAAAGAAAACAAACAATATATTATTTTTAAGCTGCCATATACGGCCGATCCAATCCACAAACGACGGGTATTGAATCGGCACGGGGCCATTTGGCTCGTTGGCTCTGTGATCTATGGTCAGCTTTAGACCTTTGAAGGTAGAAATAAAATTTAAAGAAATTTGTCTGATTTTGACAAAAAAAAAAAAAAAACTTTAAGAGTTGAGATTTTTTCGGTTTAAGAGGCCAAGGAAAATCTACATGACTTATTAGGAATCCAATATTTACAAGAATATACAAAATGACGCCAAAAAATAGCTTAAAATATGAATGTCCTGAACAGTAACAACAAAAACATTTATTATGAAGACTCCCGTTTAAAAGCAAAATATAAAATTAAAATTTCTTAAACTATCAGTGATGAACACTCCTGTTCTGAATTTTCGTATGTTTTCAGTGTTTTGAATTACATTTTTTTCTAATAGTGACTCATTGATTGGGTTTTATTCGATATAACAAAAATTGCTAGATATATGGACCAGTTATATAGTTTACAATCATCAACATGATATTTAAGTTTTAATTTAAAAGTTTTTATGACCTTTAAACCAAACGTGTTTCTATTAAGCTCATCAGCTAGGTGTTCTAAACCCTTCTAAAACATAATATTTTGGTCGATGATTAAAGACACAAATAAAATCCACAGCACAAAATATATGTAAATTATATATTATTCCAGAGGGATTTGGTTAAATTCATGCAGTTAACGAATTGATAAATCGAAATTTTGCGTCAAATTTTGCAAAAAAGAGATGTATTGGAGTCTGTTGTATTTGTCAAACAACAAAGGTGCTTGGCATCCCGGCGACGACTACTTCTCATGTCAGAACATCTAGCCTTCAGCAGAAGCCACCTCAAAAAAGTCAATGTTTTCGACTTTAGTTAAGCTCTTCAATCCTTTAGGTTATATCTCACGATTTATCATGACGGCGAAATTAATAATGCAATGGCTCGAGATCTCGACCTCGACCTTTTCAGAATCATCAAAAGAGTACTCTTTGTGCAAATGAAATGGTTTCAGGAGACTTCTTTTTGGTTTTGAACTTTCGTGAACATTCAATGGAAAACGATATTACCTTAGATTAAATGTAAAATCAAATATACACTCCACATTAGGTAAAGTTTGTTCAATATTCACAGTAATAGTATTATTTTTAAATCAATTAATGTTTGATAATCGTAATAAAGGTGTTAAAAAAGCTGTTTTTTAGTCCGTATAAAATGTAATTACATATTTTGCGAAAACATCAATAAATCAGAACAGGACCGTTGAATAAAATTACCACAGAAATGAATTACTCTAGGATGATGAGGATTATTAATTATTAAAAAAAAAAAATAATTAAGGTTATGAACATGAAAGAAACAGAACAAAAAATAATATGGAATTAACAGAGAGAATACTTTATATTGGAACTTATAAAATAGGCAACGTTTTTACTTTATTATTTGTTTTTTTTCTTTCACTTACTATTATTGTTTTATACTTATATAAGTCAATTAATTCATATATAATAATGCAAAATTACAAAATTACTTTCAGACATTCTGTGTTTTTATTTTAGTAGTTTATTTTGTTGTTTTTACTATTTTTCCTTATATCCTTAAAGATCTACTTCGAGGATATACATATTTGTAAATACATTTTAATTTGTTCTTCATTACTGTCTTTCCCTTCAGTATAATAATTTAGTTACTTATTACTATTTTTGTTTTTTCTAAATATAATTTAAACATATTTTACTAATATAAACACTCTTCTTTGTATTACATAAAATACTTCATTCTTATAATTTTCCTGATTGAACTTTTTTTTAGTTTATTTTATTATTATGTATTATACTCGTAAATATACCTACATGCACACTTAATTTTTTTTTGTTCGTCTTATTCGTAAGTGATTGGGGTATATTTTTGGGTTGGATGAAGCATCGTTTCAGAGTCTATACTTCCGTAGGAGGATTGCGACGCAGACGGATGAACCGGAGAAAAATGGGTAGAAGATGGATTGATTGTGTCGTCTGGATGGTAACTCGTTCTTGGGTTGTTATTGTTGTTTGGCCTGTGTTGAGTTCTTCTTCGATCTCTTCGGGGCATCACGCCTATTTGATTTAAAGAAAATTGAAATAATTTATTTATAAAATAAGTTTGTTTTATATTTTTTTTGAAAAGATTTAAGCAAGTATAATAACATTTCTAATAAGCCGTAACCAAAAAAAAAATAAACATAAGAAGAGAACAAGAAACTATCAATCCAATAAGATATTATATGTAATGTACATTTATACATATAGAGTTGTGTATGTGTAAGATAGAGAAACTGTGGGATCTTATCATGTTAAAAGAAAACAATTATTGAATTATATTGTTTTGACAATTGCTGTATCTATCATAATGGCTGACGAAAATAGAGGCAATTGTAATCAAAACGATATCATTCGATGACTTTCGTTTTACGTGATAAACTTGTTTAGGGCATTTCTAAAAAGACAGCGTGCAAATGTGTAATAATGTGCAGTTTTAAGCTTTAAATAGAAACATCTAACATTTATTTTAAACTTTAAAATGTATTCATTTGAATAATATAAGAACTACAATAGCCACAAAAGTAAACAATAAAATAGACGTAAGCTATTTCAGGAACTTGTTTGCAATCAATAAAATTGCAAATCCTTTGGAATATTTTTCTTTCCAAATTTTATATTAAAAAAAAAAAAAAAAATGATTACTAAAAGGCCTTTTTTACCGTTTCCGAAATAGACCGAGAGCTCACAGCAGATTTTGGGTGCAAATGATAGCAAAAAAGAAGTATAGACGTTGAAAGCTTGAGTTAAGGTTAGTCGAACCAAGTTTTCACCTTTCTTTATGTATGCAAATATGCTCCTCTGATCACAGATTACACAAACCATTGGAGTATATAGTTCGCCCTAACAGTCGTTTAAAAATTCACAGTTCAAAGTGAAAGGTTTTTTTTCAAACGATCTGACAGAGCGAACTTTTACACTCAAAATTATTTTAGATTCTTTGATATGTGATCAGAAAAGCTTTACATAGGGAAGAGTGAAAACAAGTTGCGGCAACCGTCCAGTAGTTTGCACATTGTGACGATTGAAGAAATAACTTTTATTGACACCAGGCTGTGAAATAAAATCAAGCGTATTTTGTTTGGTCTACAAACAAACAAAACGATATTCAAAGAAAACAACTTGTTCCTAGAACTGACGACATGTCAGCGCCAGCATCAGCAACACAACTTAGAAACAAATTATTCGATATTATAAATACTACTGGTCGAAGTCCTGCCAAAACTAATTGAATATCATGGACGGTCACGTTTTGGAAAAATTTATATTTTGAAAATCTAAAGATGTCTGAATAAAAATAAAATTAAAATTCCAATTCGAAATTTTGGCTTCTACGTGGACGATCATTTTTGACTCATATCACTGTTTATGAATAAATAATAATTAATGAAATTAAAAACAATAATGTTTGTAACTGAGCAACTGCTCAAAACTCAAACGGTGGTTCGTTTTTTATGAATAATATGCTTAACGATTGAACACCTACATGTTTGATGGGAACCTCCTCAGGGTAAGCACCAGCTCCATTGTAAGATATAAATAAACGGAAGCACGTGCTTTACCGGGAAGGGCACCTGCTTCTCATCTGTAAGTTAGCTCAGTTTGTTGCTCAACGTTGATGTAAATTGCGTCTATTTTTTTTTTTTTTTTTTTATATATAAATGAATGAGCGTATGCCAATTTTTAATCGCAAGGTTAAATTTATACGAGAAGAGAAGGATTTAAAAAAAAAGTATCTCACATTCTATCTAGCAAAGAAAATGTGGATTTCTTAGAATACCATTTCTTTGGAAAAAATTTAGAATGGTGGGGTTGTGTGTGGTGTCCTTAGAAATAAGAAACGTGTTATAAGTGGTTTTCCAATTTTCACAATAAAATGCTAGTCAAAACAAAAAAAGTTCCATCTTTTACACTCTTATTTTACTTATTATTTGTCGAAAGTAGTTCTAAATGTCAACAATAATACTATTTGGTTTGAGGTATGGGAGCAGCTTCTACGTTTGAAGGAAGAGATACTCTCTATTTTGTATTCTTACGAAACGGGAGCAGTTCCTTTTTTATTGAGCACCTCTTCTGATTCTAATAAAATTTAGCATTTTTTATTACTAAACTTACATTTTCATTTTTCTCGGAATAAACTCAAGTAGATATAGGCCGTTTTTCTCCTGGACCCTTCAAATGCATGCAAAGTAAGTTAAAGAATATTGCTAGATTAGGTTTGAAAAATTTGAAAGAGATGACTAAGATTTGAATATAGACAAGGACTTTTATTGATATTGAATAATTTTGAATGAATAACAATAACTTGTGAGTGCTCCCAAGTTTAGAGGCTGGAGTTTAAGCTTTCTCACGAGTGCCACCTCAATCCTCAGACTCCTTGAGTGGTTAAAAAAAAACCCTTTAGTGTTGCTTATTCTGCTATACTCATATTAATTGAAAAACTTTTTGTCGTCATCTGGGAGCGAACCATTTGCACAGTGTTTTAGGACACGTTGTACAAAAGTGGTTCAAATTTGTATCCGTAGGTTAACAATTTTTAAGATTTTGGTGGAATTACTAAGGTTCAAGTATGTTATAGTAGCCAATTTAATGCCTGAACCACCGTTGAACTTCAGGTAGTTCGCCGAAGTCAGTGAGTAAAAATTACTGAACCAGGGATCAAATGATTGTGCAACTGGCCCTTAGAAGCCGATGCACTACACACTCCGCCAAAAAATCCACATGACTAGCTCAATCTCTGCAAGATTCATTTTTTATCAAAGGCAACGGCCTTCGAATACTATTTTTATAAGCACACACAAGCTTTTTAAAAAGGTAATATTAAATCAATAAACAAGTTCAAAATATAAAGAATTAACTAAAGCTTTTATTGTTCAGTTGGCCTTTTCTCTTTTTTCCCCTACCCGGTTTGTAGGCCAACAATTCGTTGGTGGGTTTGAGTTGAAAGATTTGACGCAGATGACTTTTATTGTTCTGAAAGCCTCACATATAACTAGATAAAATAACTGTCAGTGGCCCATAATAACAGTGGATATAATGACAGTGTGTAACAGTGGCCCAGTACACAACTTATAATAGTGGTTAAAAATCAATTATAAGAAACCCAAAAATAAGCAAACAACCACGGACCCTTATTCCTTTCACCCGAACAACTTTAAATCTAGCAATATTGATATAAAAATGTATATTTCATAAGAATAAATTGTACAAGAAATAATAATTAAAAAGGTGTAGATAAACTTTAATAAAAATATTTAAAGTTTGTGAAAAAAAAACTGAAAATAAGAAAAGCATTCCATTCCTTATTTATATTTAAACACACAAAAATAAAATAAAAGAAAAAAATAACAATAAATTTTAAGTACACAATATTTATGACAGCAAACCAAGGCAATGTAGGCATACAGGTAGATTAGGCGGTCATTCCAAGTTTAATTGTGTTTTTTTTTTATTGCATTTTTCATGTTTAATTTTTGTTTTTTCAATTAGATTTTCTTTTTTTGGTTTAAAATCTTACAGTCGAAAGTGATGTTTCTTGCACTTTATAATGCTGACGTCTAAAATTTTCCAGTTTCACTTTATTCATGGGCGCACCTAAAAAAATATTAATCACAAAAGAAAATGGTATGTTTCGAATGAATATAATATTAAGACATACAAAAGAAAACACTTTTTTAAATGAAAAAGTGGTGTAAAGAAGCTGAATATGTGTTTAAGTGTAGTGTAGAAATAAAACACTTCCTTAAAATCCAAATCCAGATATATATTGTATGTAGTTTATTTGTTTTTTAAGAAGTGGCGAGTAATAATCATTTATTAAAGTCATAAAGTTCTCCACGATCTAAATAAGCAAATAACATCTAAGGAAAAGTACTCATCTTGAAAGTTGGGGCTGGAATACGCGATTTATCCTGGCATTTCGGGGCTTAGATTTATTAGCATTGTAATGAAGAGCTGAATGCTTTATTAAACCAAACATAAGACTAATGAACGCTTTTTATAAAATGCTAGATCTCAGAATATTTGAAATTCAAATGAATAGCGAGAGTGGAAGTTTAAAAATCATATTTGAATTAGAAAATAGTTCTCGGTTCTGATTAAAGACCAGCATTTGAAGATCAAAATATTTGATTATTTTATAAGCAAGTAACGGCTTTAATTACAGTTGGTGTAGATCTCATTTTTCAAAAAAAAACTATGTAAGGAGTCTAACATCCAATTAAATTGGAGCATAGTTTATTTATGCAAAGTTTATGATAATAAACGATTCGAGTAGAGTTTCCCCACTCTTTAGACAGTTTATCCTTGAACCAAATTTTTGACAAGTCATTTTATTACAAAAAACACTTGCAGTATCTGTTGGCTCGTCTCTAACTTTATGGTTATTATTTCTCATTTTCGGTTAATGCATGCTGTACGTTAAATTTAGCATAATAACTCTTTAATAAGAAATACAAAATTTGCAAATATTTCATTAATTTTTTACACTCTTAAGGACTCATGCGTATGTGGTATAAAACTAAACAAAATGCAATAGAAGTGGGGTTGTTTAAGGGACGTCATTAAATTTAATTAAAAGGACTATTGACGATTGTACATATTTGTTTAATGGAAATCCATTGTTAAACGAGCTTTGCGCAAGGAATTTAATTAATTTTATATCATTTAGTAGTACAGTCAAACAAAAAAAAAAATTAAAATACAACAAAATAAAACTCACCAATATAGCTTAGCAGCACAGGCAGGAAAATGAGTCCATGGGCAGCACCGATCAACACAATGCCCAGGTACATTCTGAAGTAGAAAACTTGGAATATCTGACTCTTAGCATGTGCAAGAACCAATATTCCTGCGAATTTAGTTAGTGTTATTCCTGAGAATATAGAACTGCCCATTTTCGTCAGACAATCGGCAGCACGTTTTTCTCGGGTACTTTGCACAGATATAGCAAAGCTATGCACCAAATGTGAGCAGAATTCCACTGATATGCCAACAGCCATAACAAGATTCACCAGCGATACAGCATTTAGAGATATATTCCAATGGTACATCACACCGCCAAGATTTATTACGATCATTGTTATTGTGATAACTACTACAAGCGATGAGTGAATATCGAAACCCATCAGGAGGTAAGTAACAATGAATATGGCCATTACTGATATACTCATGCTCTTTAGCGTGTCGGGCCACATAGTCAAGTATTGTTCGTAGAATACGTAAAATACTGAATATGGGAACACTTCTACTTTGAGGGCTTCACTTAATGGTACACCTTGTGACATTAATCTGCCTCGAATCATGTTGGTTATGTTGGCTGATATTGTACGAGCCGATCGAAGTGCTAAATAGTAATCAGCTGATGTTTTTAGAATCGAATGGTAAGCCATGAAGTATGAAGAGCCAACTTCTAGTGAGTCATTCGATTTGGCTACGTATTTCACAGCGTTTCCATATGCTGGATGCCCACCTTTGGCACACTGATCATCAGGATTATCCATTAAGAAGTATGGTAGATATTTATTGAAATCGTGCTCAGTTGGTCGTTTCATGTTGCTCATGGAGTTATTTTGCATAATGCACGTATCACATGACGTATCTGCAACATGAAAAAAATATTAATACAAAAAAATAAAATAACTTGAAGCCAAAAAGGGATCAGAATTGAAAACTTACCACCATGTGGGCAGAATCCATTAGTTTTTGGATCGACACGGCAACAAGAACTTGGATTTGTAACCCAATCAAAGTAGTCATCAATCCAACTTGAAGCGGGCCGTGCAATATAAGTTCTATTCGAGCGTTTGCTTGCCATGTAGATTTGTGTCAAAACACTGTCGTCATTGCAAAATTGTCCCGCACACACCAAGTTTTGTTCTTTGGTTTGGGTGAAATTCAAACCAGATTTCAGTACAAAATATACCGGTGGTCCAATGCCTAAGAATTTTTTCAATGACTGGAAATAATGTAGCACAAAACTGTCTTCCGGCATCGAAAGTTCCTGATCCAATCCGATTTCGATTCTTGGTGCAATCGCAACGCTCGAACAAAGCCAACCGAAGAAGACAACCATTACCAAAATACGGATATTCTTCTTCATTAAGAAAGGAACATATACACTTTTGAAGAATTTATAGAGCAAGCCTTCGGTCATTGGTGTGGGATCGGACTTCTTACCACGAATGCAGCAGCAAATGTCAAAGCGATTTTCGGTCTGTCGCTTGGTGTCTAACGTCAGCAAACTGATGAAGCAAGTTATTTGAAGCAGGAAGTCGATAAATAGAGCCATACCGGCGTACAGAGCAAATGCCTTTACAGCTGGCATATCCGACAGACCACCGAGGAAGAAACAACAACTTTCACTCACCGAAGTGAGTAGCATCGATGGACCAACACGACCGAGAATTCTTCCAATATGTTCTTCATGAGTCTCCGTGGGTTTTCGAGGATCTCGTTGATAGGTTTGAACCAAAATGAAAATGTTATCGACTCCAACAGCTAACACAAGGAAAGGAATTACCTCGACAATAATCAGAGTAGCTGGTAATCCAATAAAGCCAAAAACACCAACCGAACACACTACAGATGCTAGAACAATAACAACTCCTCCAATGCCAAGTGTGATTTTAACATCGATAAATGCACGACTTGTTTCCTGAACCTGTCCCAAAGAGATAGCAATATAGAGGAACATTATTAGGTACGATACCAATATCGTTGGTACATCCGATTGTGATTCGCGGTTGAGTTCGTCTTCGATGGAACGCTCCGATGAAAACGCGATATCCATGTGCTTGTTCGGATTATTTTTGGTGTAGTTTTGCATGAGTTTTACATATTTTTCTTCCCATTCCAGAGCTGATTGCAACTTGTCCTTGTCATGATGATTATTAACAAGGAATGTCAAAATCATGGCATCAGCTGTTTCGTATTTTGTGGACTCAGAAAACTGCTCGCCTTCTTTGAGAAAACCCCCTAATGCAATAGCTGGATCAATTGGACCACCATATTGAGCTAAACAAAGATATGGATTTCCCATGCACTGATAGATTGTATCCAAATAGTTCACTTCATAGCCATTTTCATCAGAGGTTTCATTAAATGTTTCTAGATCATCTTGGAAATAGCCCCACAATGATTGCACAACACAATCTTTTGTGGTCACAGGTCCTGTATAGGGTGCTGTGAGTGGGGCATAACAAATATTTTCCAAGCCCTTGCCCTCTTCTTGACCAATGGCTTTAATTGCTTCTTGTAAATTATAAACATCTAGCAGAAATTGTTTATCGAAGACAGGTCCAAAAGTAATTGGACCGTTTGAGGTATTATGTACGATTTGAGGCATGTCGACTGCTTTTATAATTATCTACAAAAAAATTCAGTTAGTTATGTTTTGTTTATATTATTTTAAAAAGAGTCACTCACTTGTTCGATTCTGTAGAATGGCTGGAATGTTGAGTCGAAGTATTCGCGTTCAATGCGAGATCGAGATTGTGGCGATGCCCACAGCTGGACTGGATCTGTGGTTATGTGCAAGAATTTAATTCCACATCCAAGCAACGCAACAAAAAATACACCTAAATTGTGAATAGAACAAAAATTAGCAATGTGTGAAATTATTTCGATTTTCATGAAGGGATCATATTTTTAGCCTAACTTTAGGCTGGCTTTTGTTTTTGAATAAAATTCAAGAATTCTGGAACAAGAACTCGATGAAGTATTAACAGTTGTGGACAGTTTTCAAACAGGTACACAAATAATGTGATTTTTTAATTTGCTATAATTTAATATATGTTTCAATCGAATTCGGCTTTTATTTAATTTTTTGTTTTTTTTTTAGTATTTATCCAGGTATTTAAAGTTATATTGAATAAAAATTATTATAAATTGGATTTTAAAGAAATAACTTACCTCCTAAAAGTGTCAACCATGGATAAGTTGCAAAGAATGTTCCCCAAGCAGTGAAAAATGCTTCCAAATACTTTTCGGTTTTCGCTCCCAACTGATCGAAAACACCTGATGGTTCATCATCGATAACATCGATTGAGTCTGTTTGTACACCGTCAACTTCTGTCTCAACTCCATCATCTGAAATGCCTGTATTTGTAATATTTCAAAAAAAATAAGAAAAAAAAACATAAACACCAAACGCAACGGAAAAACAACAAGAAGTGATATATAGTAAGTCATGTCTTTTACAAGTTATTATGTTAAAAAAGCAATTAAAATAATGGATAACAAAGGACACAATCCCGCCACCTTTTTCTTTTAATTAGTAAGTAATTTTGTTAACACAAATAATGACAAAAACAATTAATTATAATAATATATAATATAATTTTATCCGGCGAAAGTGGAGGGACAGAGGCATATTCATATGACAAGACATGAGTTTTTTGTTTTTGATTTTTGTATGTTTGTTTTTTAAACCTACTGGAGCGTTTTGATTGCAGTGGAGAGTCTTCTTGTTCGGCTGTCACATCGTTATTCGTATGTCCTGCCAATCGTCGACCAACGGTTGAATTATAAAGCCGGCCATCCAAAGCATCACCCATCAAACCTAAATGCGGAAAATGACGGTGACGAAAAAGTATTTTTTTATAAAGTATTTCTTGTGTAGGTACCATTACCAAGTTAAGTTTCTTAAAAAGCAGGAAAATGCAGTCATACTTAGAACTTTTGTGATTTTCATTTTGCAGAATAGATAAGAAGGTTTTATAGTTGAAAATTTTGTAAATAATTGTCTTTATCAATATTTTAGTTCAAATGATTTCAAAATAAGCTTTTTTATATGACCTGTCCTTTTTGGCCACATTCAACCTTCCAAGTCTAAACTGCAATGATGATTTATTTAACTTTTAACTGGCTATCTTTTGTCTTAGTTTAATTATTTTGTTGTTTGTTTAAAAGCTTGAAGCAGCTACGCAATAGCAAAATAACCAAAATATAGCCATTTGCTACCAATTACCATGCATGAAAACATTTTGCAATAAGTGCTATAACATGCATGTTTTCAGATTATTCAATAGCGTTAGAAACCAACGAATACAAATCTGGAAAGTAGTGTCATGCGATACAATGGATGCTTTTTGGTATTTTACAGAAGCTAACTTTTTTGTGCACTTAAGAAATTAAGTACTAACTTGTTGATTTAAACCTATTTATTATAAGGGATGATTTTTGAAAGACGAATGAATTTACAATAAATATTTACAACGCTCGGTCTGAATAAATACAACAAGCGCACTTCATACATACATACTTTGGGGGGTTTTGAGAATGTTTACTTTTAGGGCTTTTAGTCGGTTCGCTGAATCGTCAGGGATAGATAACAGGCATAGAAGTGGTCATCAATCAAAGTAATGCGTCAACGAATTCGACGAAAAACCTTTCAAAAGCAAAAAATCAAGTGCAGGGAATTAGATATATTCATCAGATCCATTTCTAGACTGATTCGAGGCGACCTTCACACGTCAGCATATCCTAGACTGAAGAACATAAGTTTTGTCAGAAGCAAATGACTTTGTGGCACGCGAAAAACGGGTATGAAAATATTTTGTTTTTTGATGAGAAGGTCTTTACCCTGGGAGAAGTTTCCAATAGACAAAATGATAAAATTCATTCAATGTCATCAAAGCAGTTGTACCAAGAATTTAGCGGGGAAATCATTAAGCCTCAGTAATGGTTTGGTGGGGAGTCTCACGCCAAGGTGTCACATCACTCTATTTTTGTGAATAGAGTGTGAAAAGGGGTGCGAAAGTTTAGCAAAACAATTGGTGTTGTGAAAAGATAAAGCCATACTCTTTTCAATGGGGAAAAATGGATCTTTCGATAGGACTCTGCTCTTGCGAACAAACCCATAACAACTCAAAAGCCGCTAAAAATGAAATTAAATAAAAAAATAGTATTCCAGGTTTTATGGCAGCTTTAGATTTGACCACAGGAAGTCCACATTTGAATTTTTCGGATTATTGCTTGTGGTAATGAACCAGAGACTCCTCACAAAATTTGGATAGCCTCAGAAAAGCACTGACGCAAGCAGTGGCAAAAATATAAATGGAAACAGTTCATCCAGCTATAACCCTATTGCCGCAACAGATTGCATTAAAGCTGAAGGCGACCATTTCAAGTGACATTATTTTTTTTGCATAAATACAAAAATGGTTGAATAAATAAAAGTTAAAACTATTATCTTGTCTATTTTTTATAACGTTCTATGTTTGTAACAGAATTTATAAAAGGACAAGGTACACGTGTGCAATTAATTTATTGCTGTGAGGCGAGGCTATCAATATTTCTATATTAAAACAAAAGTCAATAGAATGATAAACCGATTTACTGAACATATTTGAGTTAATTCATTAAAGTGCAGAAAGAAATCGATTGTGTAAATTTTGTTTTCAGTTTGAGTATGAGTATCTAACGAAAGGAGACTTAATATTTAATACAAAGCAATTAGTTTTAATATTTAATCAACTAAGGGCAGCCATTCTCGTGTTTTATGCTTTGATGAGTTGAATAGTCTTTTGCGTGTATAAAGAACCTTTTTATTTTAATCGTCAAATAACGAATTGCACTTGAAATAAAAAATGAAAATCATTAGTATAAACAATTATGTATTTAAATATGTGCAGATTTAAAACAGTCCTGCTTGAGCTAATAGCTCTTATGAGTGATTTCTTGTAACATTTGTAGGTTCCACAAAGTGATTTCAATTACTATGCGTAATGGTTGCGCTTCGTATATTCAGTTCTCTATTAGAATTAAAACAACAAGTTTTTCTTTTCAATCTTAAATCGCATGACACTCTTGATACATCTTTAATTTTTCTAACATGCAAGTTGGCGTGTTTTTCAATTTCAAACCATGCATTTTTTTTTTAATGGTTGAATTATAAAGTTCACCAATCCATGAAATAAGTTGCTTTCAACTTACCTTCAGCATTTTTTGATGGAAACAGACAGACGCCCATCAAAAACAACAGAGAGCCCACTAAGAATACTACTAACATTATCACAGAGTATGCATCGAAACCCAAAATAGTAAACTGTTGTGGAAGTGGCGGTTGCGGTGGTGGTATCGGACACGATGCTTCACAATCCGAACAGGAACATGGAAGTGTTTTATTCTAAAAAAAAAATAATATTCAATGACTTTCTTCAAATTCAATTGAGATGATTTTGATATAGTTACATTTAATGGACTGCTGCAAGGAACTGTTTTTGGATCAATTGGCGCGTAACCGTTAATTATCTGTGACTTATCGATATGCTGTATATAGTTTATTTGAAATGGCACATATAAATTGTCTTCAGTATCACCAAGAAATTTAAACCATTTTGATGCGCTGCATCGTGAGGCTGGATATTCGCCACACATAAGATCCAATGCTAGTTGTCCGGTCGATGGAACCGAAACCTAAATTTAAAAAATAAATTGAATTATTTAACAAAACTCTTGAAATAATTATTTTATAAAATAAGTCTTACCTGAGAGCAGGATTTGTAAGTTGAATTAAGATATTCACTCGTAACATGGAAATCTACTGCATTGACATAAACTGTACCTGGATATGGAAAAAAAAAAACAAAAAAAAAGTTTTTATTGCAAAATCAAGAAGAATAAAAGCTAAATAAATGTATTCGAATTTAAATTACCACTTTTTGATGTTTTTGTATTATTTACATACAGGAAATTCGATTGATTGGGTGAACAAGTATAGTCACACATATGACGAACTAAATTACCCATACAGGACGGACATCGATCAAGAAAGGCTCCTGCTTTCGCAATGTTGCTGTTAAGAATATTTATCTGAAAATTAAGTATTCGAAGATTTATTTTATCGATTGAATAAATAAATAAAATAGTGGGTAAAATATTTTGAGGAGAATTGAAAGGTTTGAATTATTCAAAGAATGGTAAAATATAAATGCAGGACAATTTCTGAACTATTGAATCTTAATTTAAAGGAGTTTTTTTTTTTTAATGTGGCTCCTCGTGTCTAGCTTATAGCCGAAACTTTTTTTAGTGGTAGGGAAGTTAACCCGAGGATACAACCCCAAATTCGGATGGCCAAGTCCTTGTTAAGCATTAGAATAACAGGCAGTCCTTGGGGTCGTCTCAACTTGAATAGCAGGCCTTGGGGAGTTTTTTTTTTTTTTAATTTTCATTCGAGGTCGTTATGACTGCCGCAAAGTTTATTAGAAATTTTCAATAGGAAAACAGCAGATTCTATTGTGAATAGTTCTTTCAAGATCTGCTTGCAAAAGGATTTAGAATGAAACAAATTTCAATTACTTGAGTGCATTGAGCAGAAAAATTATTTTTTTTTATGAAAATGAAGATAAGAAATAGAAATCAGTAAAATATGCTCAGTAAACTTTTTACGCTTTGGTTATGAGTCATGACCAAGGATAGGAACGTAAATTGATATGTGCAAGTATACAAAATTAACATTTCCTTGTTTTCAAATAGAGAGGTGTCATTAAGATCCTTCAACAAATAGGCCAGGCCAATTGTAGGTTTGAAAGTTTAAAAAGTGTTTAGCCTGGAAATATGGTAAGGTCTATGCAAAGTTTAGTCAAGAGAAGCTTTGAACGATTTTAATAGGAAAAGTCAAGGTGGAGAAAATATGTCAAATACTAGTTACATTCTTGCTAGAAAAATCCTTTTTGAATATGTTTCGGTATCGCATTAGAGCTAGACCCTTGGTGGCATCAAGGTAAAACTTTGAAGGGCCTTGTTTAAAAATATATTGTTTTTCCAGACAGTGTTGCTATACAACATTATAATTTCATAAATAAAATACCTACGACAAAATTGTATTTAATTTTATGGTCTTTATCTTTGTTGTAGACTATTTTTTGATAGTTTCCAAGATAAAAACGAAAAGGGGAACCTTTCTACTTCTATCTCTCGACAATTTTTAATAAGTGTGCTCAGTCATTCGGGACCAATTTTCAATTAAAGTGAAATATTTTAAATCTCGCTAAGCGAAAGTTAAGCGAAGAGAAAAGTTTAAATATTCATAAATATAGTTCCTCAAACTTACCTGTTGGACATCACAACAAAAATCCGTTTGGCCATTTTCTAGCAAATGGGGACATCTTTTCTTTAAGGCCTCTATACCTTCTGAGGGCATAGGTTTAGCAGTACCATTATATGCACAATACTGATTAAGCGATCCGACCTTGTTACAAACGCCATACCATACGCACTGACCATCGGTCTGTAAAGAAAAAAAAATAATATTTACTTATTAAATTGACCAATGTGCATAAATTAGGAATGACTTTTTTTTTTTTAATTTATAAATCAATCAATTTTCATTTGAAACAGAAAACAAAACCACCTTTTTTGCAGGAATTTGATTATGTTTTTGTTTTCGGTTAATATGAAAGGAAATGAGTAATCAGAGATTTTTAATAGAACGCACTTCATTATTTATTATGAATAATTTCTTTTATAAAACCGAACAAATGAAATAGTTTAGAATTTTATTCAATCAAAGGCTTGGTAAAATTTAAAAATTTAAAAACAAATAAATCGTATTATCAGAGAAGAAAGTTTTTTTTTTTTTTTTTGTTGTGTGTTGTTCGTTTTCATTGATTATTATGTTGAGTGTTGGATCGGTTTAATAGAAAAAATACATAATAATAAGATAAGAATAGTGGAATGTCGTCATTTTCGTATGGGTTATGTTTCAAATCAATGCTATTTACTTTATAAACTTGAGTGATTCATAAATTAACAATAAATAGTCGTTAAAATGTTCTAAATAAACAAAATTATTAAAACAAATATACCACCATTTTTGTTCAAAATAAAGAACAAATCTATAATTTTACCCACACTCCGACATCCGACAGTTAAAATTGCCTATAAATACGTATTTGTGTATCAGCTACTTAAAATCATTTTATTCATTTACACACTTATTCTGAGCGCAGTCAAATTATTTCACTTCAAAGTCACATTATTTAAGTAAACTATACAAATAAAATCGGAAATGCAATTTGCGTAACGAGATATTTCCTTTATGTACCTAATAAAACTTTAAATTTAATTTTCAATTAACTGATTTCACCAGAAATTTTTTTATTTATATAAATTTTAGATTAAAAAGTGAAATTTCAGGAAACTTAGTTTGTGGTAGTATGCTTATCATAAGAACATTAAATTTTTATTTTTTTTTTCTGGATTTGTTATTTTAATTTTAAATTTGTTGAGTTAAATGGTTTTCTTCCGAATAGGACGATATACAGGATTTTTGATACATTATTTGTTTCGCGTTTGGGCATGCAGATGAAACTAGATTTAGCCAACCAAGGATATGATGTTTTTTTGGCCCTAGTCATAAAGTGTATCTTTAAAAAACACTTAAAAAAAAGGTATAAAAAAAATTTGTTCTGTTAATTTTGTTGGCACTTTTCTTAAAACAAGTATGTCCAGCCCTCGAAACTCGAGAGCTAATAACATTATTTGTCAATAAAAGCTGTCCTTAGCGTAGAGAAAAACTGATACCTTGTTTACATGGAGAATTGAATCCGAATTTAATCAGGATTTAGGGCCATGTAGACCTGGATCGGGTTGAATCCGGATTACTCGATCCAATCCAGCTCGTTGTCATAAACCTGGGTCGAAATTTCGATCCGAATAGAATCGATCCTTCGATCCGCTCATGTAAACGTGGTATGAGCTACTTATTATTATTTTCTGCAGCACTGAACGCTGCCATCAGACATTCCAGTCAGTGCTGGAAAAATTCGTTGGTTGGTGGGTGGAAAAAAAGCGAAACGTCACATTCAGGTTACGACAAATAAAAACAAATAATTGCTCGGTCTCGCTCACGCTCCTGCTCGCACTTAATGCCTAATTTAATTTTATTGTTTTTAGTTTTGGTGGTGTATTTATTTAATAAATTTTTGCATTCTGCACTTCTGTTCCAACGAAATGTAATTTATATGCCTTCGGCTTTTGTAGACCGCGTAAATTGTACCACAAAATTGGTGTTTGACGTTTTTTTATATGATGATATCACAAGGAATGGTATAAAAAAGTAGTAGAATGTACAATGTGTACAATTTGTAACTAAACAAATAGCCTTGGATCCTTTAAATTTCATTAAAACGAGTGAATATATTTTTTCGTTCCGAAAATTGATATAAGATATGCAAATGAAAATTTTGAGGGGCAAGTATGTGTTGTTGAAAAAAGTTATATTCCATTGAAATGTTACATTGACCTTGCATTTTGGGTATGAGAAACTTTTTTTCTGTGTGAGCATAAAAATCTGATTTGAAGGCACCCTATTTGGCAGCAATTTTAAATAAAAAAGAAGTTGGAAAAGGGCTTCCACGATATCTGGACAACGAAAAATGTTCAACTTTTTTGGTAGAGAATTAAGAAAAAGCTTTAAACTAACAAATCAAAAAAAGAATTTTTGGAAATGGACCGAGCTTATATAAAATTATTTGTACAACCATCTTCAAAATTGCATCTCAAATGGAAAATGAATAAGAATTTTTATTTCTATTACTTAATGTTATTTAAAGAATTTGTACGGCATGATCTTGTTGTAAAACAGTGAGATAAATAAAGTTCTTCAATTTGCAGGTGATTTGCTTCGTCTTCATTTAAAATTATTCACGCCATGTCACTGGTATCTACATATGTTACTGTATTGCCTTCATATAATACAAAATAAATATATTTTAAATATATTTGTTTTTCAAAACAAAAGATTAGCGAAAATATTGCTGTAGATTCAGCAAAAACTTTCTGCTTAAAGATAACAGAGTATTACAAAGTACAACGAAAAATTTAATAAGGGATTGAATTAACATTAAAGTTGATAAAATATTTTATCAACAAATAATTTATACCCTTTTGATTGGTTTTTATCTCCAATGGTTGTAGTTTAAAAATACATACACTCGTAATTTTTAAACAGAGATATGGAAAGCTTAAGAGTAAAGATAAGATTCTTGCGTTTTCTTCTTCTTTTTGGTCATAAACAATAAAGTACTTTGTCGCATTAACATACGCAGTAGGGTGTTAATTATTTCGCAAATTAATTATACAATATTTTAATCAGGCAAATCTTAACAAAGATTTGTTTCCTGCAGCAAGTTTCTTTCACTGAAAATTATAAATCCAATGTGATTTAGAAAAAAAAATGTCGGAAATTTGACAGTCAAGTGACTTTTATGGTTACCATCACCACCTTTTTGTATTTTTTATTTTTTCCCCCACCAGTTTTCAATTAAATTTAGATACTAGTTTCATACTGGTTCGAGAAAATTATACCACCCAAAATTTTTAACTTTAAAAGTCACTAAATAATAATAGGTCCGGAAATGACACTTCTTCCGAAACTGTTTAACGCGGTCAATATTACGTTAAGCCATTACTATGCACTTTTATTTGAGGTAATCTCCATTTCAAAATGAAAGATAAGACTTCAAAGTGCGACCGTTCCCACAGCTTACCATTGACTCACACCGACTGTTTTTGAGTTTGTTTTAAACCCTTATCGATTTAAGGCCTTAACGAACACCTGCACCTTGACAATAATTCCTAATTATTTCAACAATATCCATCAAACAAAAACAAAAACTATGAAACGACCAAAGTACAAAATGATTGATAAGATACATAAATGTTCGAATGAAGAACTCATTCCTCATTTTTCAGTGTGATATTATGTTATTCGAAGAAAAAAAAAATAATTTAAAAACACCTGAGTTAATAATGAAATGACGAATTGCGATTTTTTACGATTTTTTATGTGTAATACGAGTATTATCACAATTTTGTATAGTTGATAACTTTTTGTTATTCTACTGGGTGATATGTGTGAAATAAAATGATAATTTAATGATTCAAGTAAAAACATTTGAAATTCACCATTCATTGAAGGTTTTCCAAATAAATTTATTTATTCATTGATTACAAACAATTAGAAAGAATTTTGGTGTGATAAAAATATTTGTGATGAATGATGATGTATTATATTTTGTTTATCAAAGGAAATCCGTTTACTAAAAACTAATTTAAAAATATATCATATTTAACATGAAATGAAAATTAATACATATTAAGCAATGAAAGTTTTTTTTTTAAATATGGTTTGTGTTGGTTACTAGAAAACCATTTTACTTGTGATGTACATATCTCCCGCCTGGAAAAATGGAAAGTTTTTGCCAAGTTCAGTCAAGGCCCTGAAAAGGCTTCGTTAGGGGCAATCTAGGCAAGGAAAACTTGTCAAATACTAGTGAGGCCCTTGCTAAAAAAAATTTATTGGAGGAATCTTTTTATTCCATCACAAATAATCCATATATAACATAAACAAAAAAAAATATTTTATACCTATCTATACCTATATAGTTTTTCACTTTCAACATCACACAACTTTATTGCGATAAAGCTCAGTGGCTAGCGTGTTGGACCAAGTTTTATATAAAACCAAAAAAACCAGACCAAAGAAAATAAAGACATAGATACTCGAGATACTTTTGTAAATTTTTCTCGATAACAAATAAAAACCGACCTGAATTTAGTATTAAGATAGTTCTTAGGCCGAAAGGCGTTTTTATAGTTTAACTAATAGCGCCCGATTGGAGCCAGTAAGTTAGTTTTAAGATATTGATAAGTAGGCTGGTTTTTATGAATTCTTGTCTTGGAAAATGGAAAAATAAAAATTAATTTTCAAAAAAGAAAGCGTGTTGGACCGGTAATCAGGAGATATCAGGAATCCCAGTGGAGACAACTTTTTATTTTTGTTTTTGTTGTCTCTTTAGGCAAAAGGTTACCTAAGGGGGAAGGCCCTAGAAAAAATCTATAGTTACCCTTGGTAGACCCCTGCTGGCATCAAAGTAAAACTTTATAGGGCCTCGTTAGGAACCAGTTTATTTTTCCAGATGGGCAAGGTACTACATTTTTATGGCAAGTTATGCAATCGTAAAAAATTTAACTCAAAATGGAAGACAAATCAAGAGGATCTCAATTTTTTATCTGACTGTCTGTCTAAACGACTGGATTGATTTTGTTGAAACGTGATGCAAGTTTTAATCATTTTTCTTAGAACTACGGGTAGCAGAAATACTTTTTTTTTTAAACAATTTTACTAAATCTTATATTTCCCAAAATTGGGTCCAACACTTTTTTTTTTTAATATCAATAGATTACTTTAAGTAAAGTCTTCCTTCGGTTGGGACACTATTTTTGAAAAATGTTTATTAATGGTAGGTATATCCTAAAAAAAACAATTGTATTGCTTTTCGATTGTATATAGAAACTGGGTGTGAGTGATTTTAATATTTGTTTTTATTCAAAAGCTCTTAAAAAGATTGTATTATGTACCTATTAAAATTTTCAAACGAATTTTTTGGATTTAGAAAAAAGAAAATTCAAACTTAGTAATAAGCGATTTTGTTGAAAACTTTTAAGAATATATATATATGTAATGCTTTTATCCAAAAATAACGGTACCTAACTTCCATACAAATGTTAAAAACAGTTTAAGAAAATCCAATTCTTCAAAAAAAAATAGTAGTATACGATTTTGACAACAAAAAATTCCGTGTTCTAAAACTAGAACGGTCTTCTGTAAAATATAAAGATTTGTTTTCTGGTTTTGAATTAATCATTATCGGCTAACGGACTAAAATTCAAAAACTATAGCTTTTAAAAGATTCAAAAACATACAAAAAAATGCCGGCCTGGAAAAACACTAGTTTTTAACAATTCCGTAAAATGTTTTACACGTCGAAATTCATTTGAGATGATGTAACCTTTTGCCTCGAGCAACGCTTTGGTAGCAATGACCTTACGAGTATTTGACAAGTTTTTCTCGACTAGATTCCCCCTACGAAAAACTTTCGACTTGCGAGCGGCACTATAGCTTATCACCCAAAAGGTTTTTATTAGCAAGGCCCTAACGAGTTTTTGTCGAGCTTTTTTCGACTAGATTTTGCCTACGGAAAACTATCCAAAGGCTTGAATAGACTTGCCTATTTTGAATTCGGGTTTTGTTTTTTTTTGAAAATTCGACATTTCAAAAATATAAATTTTATTATAAATTTAATGTTTATCTGCATATTAATAGGTCTTTAAAATTTCACTATCAATTTTTTTTCTTAAAAATCTTTTGCTAAATACCTCTTCAACAGCTTTAAAATGTTTTGTTATTTTTTTAAATTAATTAATACTTATTCAAAAATTCCCATCTTTCTTTTTTTTCGGCTTATTCAAAAATTCCCATCTAGGCATTCTTTTTTTCGGCTCAAACTTGTTAAAAGAGCTGTTTATTAATTTAAAGGAAAAGAATTCAAAGGTATTTGAACGTATGTATGCACATAAGAGCAAAAACATGCGACTCAGTCGTTTACAACGCAAGGTATGTATGGTTTCTTGTCAAAAAAAAAGTTTTATGTCAAAAAAAAATTATTTGATGCAGTCTTAAAAAGGATTCTTTGAAATATGCGAACTTTGCTGATACTAAAATTACTAAATTCTCAGTTCATATCTACCAAAACTACACAATAGTTGTGTAAGTTCCAAAAAATTAACTAGACTTTTGTGTTTTTAGTTAATGATTCCTTTTTTGTGACAGTATTCTTCCGAGCCGACACGATATGATGTTCAAAATCCGTCATTATAAATTCTGTCCTCGACTTGGTTCCCTCTGTCTCTTTGTCTCTATAAGAAAACTATCTTTCTCTTAATTTATTCTTAAAAAAGGATGAAGTTCGATATCAAATAAGTTTTCTAAATCCATTTGAATCCATCCACTGCTTATGAGTGAGATTATGAGCCTTGGGAGGTCCAATATAGAATTTCTAACAGTCAGAAAATTTCTTCAAAAAGCTCATTGAATGGTCCAGTGACTTCATACTGACTTCATTGAAAGAACAAATTCAATATTTTACAATTGCACTAAATAGAACAAAATTAAAACAAATCGATAATAAATAAAACAAAAGAATAATGACGAAGCAGTCTTATCAAAGTGATTATTAAAACAGAGTAATCCAAAACTTAACACTGATGGGAATTTTGTTCAGCTTGATAATTCCTTAGTTCAATGACTCTGATAACACACTAAGTTCCCCTATTAAGGCGGCTTTGCGATTGCTTTTCTCAATGTCAGTACAATTTGATTGGAATTTTACTTACGCATTAATGTTCTCCACCGCCAAGCCAGTTGCCGGATGTAACAACGATTTATTTTTAACTTTAGTAATTTTATATCAGTTTGTAAACATCTGACACATTATTCAAACTGGTCTAATGAAGTCGAACTTGAAATTGCATTAGTGCAATTAAATGTTCGTATAAAGTTCTTTTTTTCAGTCTGATTTTGCCCTTAACACGTTTCAACTATGTATGGGTATCTTACCTCTTCGTATTTAATCAATTATGTAGTTTTTTTTCTTTTTGATAAATAAAATCAAAAGTGAAAAAAAAATTCAATCCTTTTGCGCATACAAAAACGAAATGAAGTTTTTATGCTTGAATTTTAAACTTGATTTCTTTTTTCGCATAATCAAGATGCGTTAAGATTCTAAGCGAAGACGAAGACGGATTGATGTGTTCTCGTTATAATAAAAAAAACAAGATTCTACGCATTTGAATCAAAAGTCAATTCCCTTTCTGTGGAGAAAAATAAAAACATATTCTCAGGAGTTAATTTGAGGTTGATTGGTATGCAGTCCAGAGATGTTGGTTGAAAGTTTTTATTTTGGTTTTTTTATGGCATTACCTAATGTTTATGGAAAAAAGATTGAGTAAGCATTACCAAGGTTAGGTCTACATAAAAAAGGTAAGGTAAGGTTAGGAAGAAGTGACTGTCAGCAAAGATAAGAAACTCACACATTCAGGGGAAAATTTATGCACTCAGTATATATACTGTTATTATGTTAAAAAAAGATTATGTACTGTTTGCATGCATTGTCATTAGATACTACTAAGTTATGTTAACATGTAATGGTTACATTTCAATTTATTCAGGTACCGACTAGAACTTCCCATCAAGAGTACATGCATTCGTCATAGATAACCAACAAGATTGTACATATGTAATGATTACATGGAATATTTACATTTATGTAATGGGTACATTAAGTATTTGTATTTATGTATTAGGTTAGGTTAAGGTTAGGTTAAGGTGGCTGTCAGGAAAACTGCTGACACACTTAGGCCAGAATAGGCCCATTGTGATACCACATAAAGAATGCGAGGTAATCCTCGTTAATTAAACCAGTTGGAGCTTTTAATAAAGCGATGGAGACTCTGAATGTCGATTTTATTTAAGTCACTGGGATCACTGAAGAAAAAATTTCCTAAGTGTGTTTTGCGTCTTTGAGAAAGAGCAGGGCATGAGCAAAGAAGGTGTAGGATAGTTTCTTCCTCCTCCTCGTCGATGCAGCTTCTGCAGAAATCATTTGAAAAGACACCAAGTCTATTGGCGTGTTTACCTATGAGGCAGTGTCCAGTAATGACACCAATTGTAGAGCTAATATGCAATCTGCTCAGAGATAACAAACATCTCGATCGCTTCGGATCCAGTGTTGGCCAGATCTGTTTTGTCGCCAGACAAGTAGTGATACCTGTCCATCTGCTGTTTGTCATCATCATAGAATCTTGCTTAAGCATAAATTTACATGTAGCGATCGGTATTCCAATATTCATCTTGCAAGGTGATATTGGTGTACTAGTTCCTATCCTGGCGAGTTCATCGGCTTTACAGTTTCCTGGAATATCTCTGTGGCCCGGCACCCAGAAAAGGTGAATGTTGAACTGTTCTGCCATCTCCATTAGAGACGATCGACAGTTTCGGGCAGTTACGGAGTTTGTAGAAACAGATCCTAATGATTTAAGGGCAGCTTGGCTATCTGAGAAGATACGGATATTCAAAGTAGATATTACGTTTTCTTTGAGCCAAGATAAAACTTCTTTTATCGCCAGGATTTCCGCTTGGAACACGCTACAATGATCGGGGAGACGGAAGGAGAGACTAATGTTTAGTCGTTCTGAGTACACGCCACCACCTACCCCCTCTTCGGTTTTTGAGCCGTCCGTGTAGAAGTGAATTGCTTCATCTCTCAAGAATTCATTATCTTCCCAAGTGGACCTTGTTGGAATTGTAATTTGAAAATTTTTGCCAAAAACCGGCTGAGGGATAGTGTAGTCGGAGTGTTTAGGGATTGATTCGAATTTGTTCAGAATGATAGTGTGTCCAATAGAGTTATTGGACCATTGAGAAATGGCTCTGAGACGAATAGCTGTGTTCGCCGCCACTTGTTTAGTGTATATATCGAGGGGTGTGATGTTAAGCAGTATGTCTAACGCAGCGGAAGGTGTCGAACGGAGAGCTCCGCTGATACACAAGCAAGCCGATCTCTGTACTTTGCTTAGCTTATCACGATAAGTTATTTTATCTAAAGCAGTCCACCATACTGCCACCCCATAAGTGAGTATCGGTCTGATGACCGCTGTGTATAGCCAGTGGGTGATATGTGGCGACAAGCCCCATTTGTTTCCAATAGCTTTTTTACAGGAGAAAAGTGCCACTGTGGCTTTTCTAATTCTTTCTTGTATGTTTGGTTTCCAGCTCAACTTTTTGTCTAAGATCAGACCCAGATATTTAGCTTGATCTGAGAAGTTAAGTGGAATACCATTTATTGATGGAGGGTCTATGTTCGGAATTTTATATTTCCTTGTAAAGAGGACAAGTTCAGTTTTGTGGGGGTTTACACCTAGTCCACATTTGTCTGTCCATTCAAGTAGTTTGTTGAGAGCGGTTTGCATTAATTCTGTTATGATTTGAAGATGCTTTCCCGATATTGCAATGGCAACGTCATCAGCATATGCAATAACTTTGAAGCCATCCGCTTCTAGATTGACTAGTAGGTCATTAATTACGATGTTCCATAAGATTGGCGATAGGACTCCACCTTGCGGTGTTCCTCTGCTAACAGATCTTCTAACAGAACATTCACCTAATGTTGAGTTAATTATTCTGCTTCTAAGCATTAGGCTAATTAACTCCCTAAGTGAGCTATCTACATTCAAGCTCTTAAGCGCGGTTGTTATTGCCATATTGCTGACGTTGTTGAAAGCACCTTCGATATCTAAGAATGCAACCAGAGTGTACTCTCTATGATGAAGGGAATATTCAATAGTGCGTACCAAGTTATGCAAGGCCGTTTCTACCGATTTCCCTTTGCGGTAAGCGTGTTGTGCCATAGAGAAAAGATTGGGTTCTATGGAACTACGCAGATGGATATCAATCAGTCGTTCTAGAGTTTTGAGAAGGAATGATGATAGGCTGATAGGTCTGAGATCCTTCGGATTTACATGGGAGCTTTTACCCGCTTTGGGTATGAACACCACTTTAACTTCTCTCCATAAGGATGGTATGTGTGCAAGGTTCATACACCCTTCCAGAATTATCTCAAGGATAGGGATGATGATGTCTGAAGCCATTTGCAGTTCAGCTGGTATTATACCGTCAGGTCCAGCTGATTTATATGGATCGAAGCTGTCGATTGCCCATTTGAGTTTTTCCCTAGTAATCAGACCTAGTTTATTTGTTGTTATTTTGTTAGACTCTATTGAGTCATCACTGCATATATTTTGGGAGCTACCTGGGAAGTGAGTATCTAGTAGCAAGTCAAGTGATTCCCCACAAGATTTAGTCCAAGAGCCGTTGATAGTTTTCAGGGCGCTTGGCATAATGGGATTTGACGAGAGGATTTTTCTCAATCTTGAAGCTTTTGAAGAATCTTCTATTTTGTTACAGAAGTTTCTCCAGGAAGTTCTTTTATTTTTCCTCAATTGTTTTTTATACTTCTTAAGAGATTCTTTATATAAATCCCAGTCAGAGAGTTCTTTGGAATATTTAGCTCGGTTGAAAAGTTTTCTACATTCCTTCCTGAGCGATTCTAGCTCTAAGTTCCACCAATGAGGTTTTTTCTTTCCTCTTATTTGGATAAGAGGACAGGATATGTCCATTGATTTATTGAGAGCTGAGGTGAGATCATTGACTTTATTGTCAAGATCGATTCTGTCTAGGGGGATACGTAATAGGTTAGGTTTAATTAATCTGCTAAGAGTATCTCTATATTTTACCCAGTTAGTTTTCCGATGATTCCGGAAAGCTATCTGTTTCGTAGTTTCATCATTTAGATTGAATTGTATATACCTGTGATCAGAGAAAGAGTGCTCTTCTGATACTATCCAATTCGTGATCTTTTGATGAATCGAGTCGGAGACAAGAGTAATGTCTAATACTTCTTGTCGGTTTCTGGTTATGAATGTTGGTTCATTACCAATATTGCTTACAATGAGGTTAGTACTGAGAATAAAATCAAAAAGTGACTCACCTCGATCGTTTATGTCAGAGCTTCCCCATACTGTATGGTGGGCGTTAGCATCACATCCAATGATGAGGCAGATTTTTTGCCGTTCGGCGTCAGCGATTAACCTCTTTAGCGTGTCGCCAGGGAGAGGGCCCAGGTGGTCGTGACTGAGGTACGCAGACGCAAGCCAGTAGGTACCTTTCTCGGTCTGGAGTCTGACTGCGGTTACGTCTTTATCGCTGTAATCAGGGAGTAAATATACATTAGTGGTACTTCTTACCAATATGCAGGATCTGGGATCACCTTTGTCCGTTGCATGCAGCAAGTAGTAGTCAGAAGTCCTGAGTCCTTGAATTGTGGATTTGTAAATCCAGGGTTCTTGGATCAGGACGACATCTTCCCCATTTTTCTTTATGCGGAGAAGAAGGGAGGCTGAAGCCTGTTTTGAGTGCTGGAGGTTAATCTGAAGTAGTTGCAGCATCATCGCTACTTTCCTTCAGATCCGCCCCCACCACGGTTTCGTTTAGCTCCTCTTCAGATTCTGACTCAGAAGGTGACCGTAGGAGATCATCCTCACTGAGCAGAAATTCGGACATGCGGTTAGCCTCCATGTCAGAGAAGCTGTCAATATTGGTAGCCTCAGGAGGCGGGTTTTATTTATGTATTGATTGCATAAAAACTCGTACTTATCACAGAAAAATAACACATTTCTCTGAAATACTAACATAGAATATTTGTATGGTATTCAATGATTGCATATGAACTGTACTCAGTACTTAATCATGTGCTCATCACAGACAATCGACACCCAAATATTTACTGAGTCCTTGGAATTATTATATTTATACAATGAATGCAATCACGGCAATATTGCAAAAAAAAATTTGTACACTACATAATCAAATACTCATAACATGGCTACATAACAGCAAATGCATCAGTGTTAGTGCTAAGATAGATAACGCATGGATCTAGGGAATTTCCTCTTCACTGTTCAGACCATTTGAAGCTCTTAATGAAGCGTGAAAAACTATTATTTTGCCCACCTAACCAAAAAATATGTTGACAAAAAACGAAGCAATTCAATTTCCTCTAGAACAAAACTTTTTGGTTCGATGAGCCCTTCTTAAAATCGAAGTTGTGAAGTAATGATCAAAAAAAGTTCAATTTCAATTACTTCTAATTGAAGTCTCCGAGAGCACTTTTCGATTATTTTTTAATTTAATTGAAGAAATTAAATTACTAATTATATGTAATTGAAAAGTTTCAATTACAATTGAAAAGTTTCAATTACATTAATGTAATTGAAAAGAAAAGTAGTCATGAAAAATGTGTAATGATTACTTTTTTCAGTAATCACTACACAAAAATGTAATTAATTTATTATTTTTGTCAATAACATTTTCCGTTAACACTTTCATCAGGTTTTTAATTTACTGTCGTTTTTTAAAATGATGTCCCGTTGAAAATAATTAAATTAATAATACTAAAATGAGCTAAGTTCTTGCTGCATTTTTGTCTATTTATTTAAGTTAAGCAGTTAGAATAGCATTTTTTATTTTTATTATTATTATTATTATTATTATTATATCGTTTTTTTTTTAAAACATGTAATAAATTACAATCCAAGTAATCAATTACCTTAAAAGTAATTAACACAGTGCTTTCTTTCAATTTCTACCAAAAACCCATTACTATTTTCAATTTAATTTACATTTAATTTGCAAGTATATTTTTAAAATTACAAGTAATGGAAGCGTAATGTAATGTAATCGAAGAAAGTTTAATCACCAATGATTAATGTAATTGAAATAAATAAATAAATAAATTGTAATTAAAATAAAAGTTGGACTAAATTACAAAAAGTAATGATTATTTCCCAACTCTGCTCATGATATTGGTAAGGACCAGGGTTCGTAAAATATCGTTCGTGTACGGATTTTTTCATTCTTTATCGATCTTCTCACGAACAAAAAAAATTATACATAGTTCGCACACGATAAAATTTTCGATCAATAAAACAATTTTCCGTCTCTCGAGAGATCGGAAAAAAAAATTTGAATAAATATATTATTTTTGTACGGTAAGGATCAGAAAAGATCGTTAAAACATCAGGCGCCGAATTACCGCATCGAGCAATACGTGACTGAATTATGTGAGTTTGGCATTACCGCTCACGTTTCGAGCAATCTAGTGTACCAAAATTTGAAGTGGTTACATTCGATCACTGATGGCACTCACTCACTCGATCACTGACGCAATAATTCTACCACCCCAGTCTTCATCAAGTATTTAATTACGTTTGTGAAGCTATTTATTTTTTTGAAACAATTTTTGTTGAAATGGGGAAGATAAGTTGAGTAAGTTCAAAAGAATATAGTTAGTCCTCTATCTGACAAGCCATTAATTGTCAAATTCTATTGAAGAATGTCTACGATGTCGATGCATAAAAAAAACTACTTCTAAGAAATTATAAATTTCAACATTTTTCTACTGCCTCAGAAAAAAGTGATTTTAAGGTTATTCGTTTACATTTTGGTATTTTCAGAACAGGACATTTCAAAAAAAATGTGTTTCCTTGAGCAATTTCAATGAAATTGACACAAGTGATCACTGTTACAAAATTGAAAGAATATTTTTAAAACAGTATATCAACATCAACATCAAACACAAGGTTGACATTTTTTTTTAAATCCAATGTTGACAATAATTGTTTTTTTTGTTTAAATTCTGTCTCAGCTATCACCTGTGTTTATTTCATTGAAATCGGTGAAGTAATAACAGAGTTCCAAGGATTTCGAAACTTTGTCCTCCAATACTTCAGCTTGCATAACTTTGGCTTATCGAAACTTTCTCCTTTCGTAAAATTACATTTTTGTGTTTCTAATTCGAACGGTTCGTGAATGGACCTTCAATAGTTCTCGCAAAATAAATTCACGAACGAACGTAACGAAAGAACCATAAAAATAAGATTCGCGAGATCGAATCAAAAATACAATTTCCTTATGAATATTTTACGAGAAAACAAGTTATCGTTCTAGAAAACTTGGTTAAGGAGCCAGTTATCATTGAAAACTTTAATGATTGATTTTGACACATTTAGAAAGCAAAATCATTTGTTATTTTGATGAACATATAAAGTTCAAGACTCAATTATTATTTCTAGTTAAAAAATTTCAAATAGCCACAACTTTCCACATAAAATGACTTTTAAGACTCCAATGATCATTGTGCAATCATTGAAAAAGCAAAAGTCTTTTTATGGGGAAAGTTGGGCCTTTTTGAAATTGTTTTTGAATAGAAATATTAACAAAGTCTTGAGCTTTATCTGCCCATCAAAATAAGTAATGATTTTTTTTTTCTAAATGTCTAAAAATCAATCATTAAAATTTTCAATGATGAGTTTCATTGATAGTTATAACTGGCGCCTTAAAAACGTTTTTTTTTTTTTCAAAATGGCAAACCCCATTAATAATGGTACTTTTTCTTTATTTTTAATACTCAACAGCGATTTGCCTACCAATTCCAATACTTCATTTTGATCGGTGTTTTTTTCCAATTTTAAAAATGTCTGCCGAATGATATTTGTTTACCTCCCTCTTTCAGTTGTTTTATTTTGAAAGTCCACGTTGAGAAGCGTCACTTCAAGAAAAATATTTGAGCAGCAGTTTTTTTCTTGCTTATTAAAGTTTAAAATTAAGAGTTGGGAAATAATGATTACTTTTGTAATTATTACAAGTAATTGAAAACAGTAATGGGTTTTTGAAAGTTATTGAAGGAAAGCACTGTGCCAACCTTTTAAATTTAGGGTAGTTGATTACTTGGATTGTAATTCATTACATGTTTTATTATTTAAACATTAAAATAATAATAATAATAAATAAATGTATACAAATAGAAAAAGTGCAACGAGATTTAATTATTATAAATATAATTATTTTCAAAAAAAAGATGATTTGAAAGACGACAATAAATTTAAGACCGGATGAAAGTGAATAAAATATAGGTTAATTAGTTTGAAACAATTCACGTACAGAGATTTAACACTACAGGGAACTATTTGTGGTAATATCATGGAAAATTTAATTGAAAAAAAAAAAAACAATTGAATCAACAATTTCGAAGAGGTCACACCTCGAATTTTTTCACAAATACATTTTTTCATATCAATATAATCATAATTCTTCCCTGCACCAACTATGTTCAAAACAAGAACATCTTTAGTATATTTATTGTCATTGTCAAGTAACTCGAAAGTTATTTTTTTAAAGTTTAAACTAGGTATATAAGCTTTAGAAAATAATCAGTTCTTTGCATTGCCTCAACATTTTAAATTTTTAGAGATGTGCCCTTTTCGAAATTGGCCATTCAATTAGTTCATTACATTTCTTGTAATGATTACTGAAAAAAGTTATCATTAAAGATTTTTGATAGTTACTTTTGTTTTCATTCATCACATTAATATATGTAATTGAATTACAAGTAATTGAAACTTTTTAATTACATGTTATTAGTTATTGAATTTCTTCAATTACATTTAAAAGTTATCGAAAAAGTATTTTAAAATTTCAATTACAAGTAATTGAATTTGAACTTTTTTTATCATTACTTCCCAACTCTGCTACATACATACATATGTACGTTTAATCAGATTTATACCACATTGTGACACAAAAAACGAATTTCACCTTGAACTACAAATAGTACAAAAATTATTTAAATAATCTTATCCAAATATACATTATTTGTCTAATTAAAATATAATACGCGGGCTACTTAACACTGAGAAAATATCTCACAAAAAAGCAATGAGAATTTTTTTTATTGAGTTATGATGAGAAATTTCTACACAACACAGGTGAGATCGAATTTTATAATAAACATGTGGTTTTGAAATACGACGAATTATACAATTTCCTGACACTGTTTAAAAAGGGAGATATTATACACTTACTTAAAAAAAAACACACACAAATTTTAATATTTAAATTAGCTAAGTACTTTTGTTTTCCTATAATGTAAAGTCAATTTTTGTTAACATGAAACACCAAAGTTTTATAATTTCTTGCATGCTTTATGATATTTCCTTGTTGTAGGTCAAATAATAAACTAATAATATTCCTTTTTAATTCATTCTAGACACGACACATGCGAGAGTAAAAGTTGAAGGTACAAGGACAGAAAAATCACCTGCAAATTAAATGACTCTATGTGTAAAATATTTTGAAAGTTTTATAATCGATTGTGACGTCAAGACGAAGGTATTTAACCCAGGTGATTGCTATTTGTTTTGCCGGCCACAAAAACATGTTTTTTGGGGGGATTATCATGTTTGTTTGATCGGTTAAATATACATATTGTATATTGTTTGATTAAAAAAAATATTTTCGTGTATGAATCATGAATTTGGTTGAATTATTGCATGCGGTGATAAACATATATACATATTTCGACATTTATCTTTTGTGTAAGTAATTTATTTAGTTGGATTTTAATTCATAAAAGCAGAAAATATTTACTTAAGTTAATATTTATTTTAAAATTATTACACACACCTCCATTTAAATTATTTTAGTCATTTAATTTCGACAGAAAATGTACTATCACTGAAATTTTTAATCGTTAAAAGGCATATAATATACATTTATTGTTGAATATGCACGTCATTATGCAGAACTATTTAAGCATTTCTGATTACCACTTTCAAAGTGTTGATACTATCACATTTAATATTTATTGTATATGGAAATATGCATAACAAGTTTGAGTTTAACTTAAAGTCGACACTAAAATTCTTATAAAACAAGTAATACCTTTCAATACCTTCGTAAAGATGTTAACTATTGAATTATTTCTTATATTTCTTTTTAAGAATATATTTTGGGTATAAAAAAACTATTTTTATTCAGTTAAACAATGGAATAATAAAAGACGACACTATAAGTTTCAAACATATTTGAATTTATATTCGGTATTCATTGCTTATGGATTACTTCTTGAATTTGCGTTTGATGATGAAATACATTTCAAGAATTATTTGATTGACCAATTTCATTGTTATGTACATATGATGTAAATGTTGATAAAAAAACGTTTTGATACGAATAAATTTAGCAATGAAAAGATGCCAACTCTCACGCGCAGAAAATTACTATTTTATAAAATAAAAAATTGTTATTTATACATACAATAAAGCAATTATATTTTACTGCAGCGGTTTTTTTTTTTTTTAATTTAAAGGTCTCTTTTACTTTTTTTCGGTGCAATAAATATTAAACTAACTTTGGAAAAAGCTATGAGCAGTAGAGTTTCCCTTAAGCGAAAAATATAAATAATAAAAAAAATGTGTAAAGGACATATTTGAGTTCGAAAATAAAGTATCAATTAGTTAGAAACTTCAAATTTTTAACTATGTATGTACATAATACAAGAGGAACTTTAACAGAAAAATAAAATGTAAAACCAGGCAAGTCAGTAGATTAATCAAATGAGCGTGGCACACAGTGGTAACAAAACGAATTTTTTCGTTGCAAAAATTATAACTTCAACGCATAATGTATTCCTACATTTTTCTTGATCTTCTTAAAGGAAATTTCTTAGGTACACAAATAGAGAATTTTAAAAAATTGTTTAACAGGATATTTTTCAAAATCAATAAAAAGGAATTATCAAACGGGAATTAAAGTAAAACTTAAAAAAAAAAGCTAAAATTTTGGGAATTGGAAAAAAAATTATGCTTTTAAGTGTTCACAGGGTGTTCAAAAATAAAATGTTCAACAACAGATGATTCATAAAGTTAACGAAACAATATTTAATATTTTTCGGAAAGTTTTAAAGACGTATTTGTTTTTTACTTTGTGGCTTTTCGACATATGTATTTTAAAAACTATTTCAGTGGCCAATTTCATGTGAAATAGTTTAGGAAAAAAGTGTAGACTTAGATTTTATAAAATATTTTTTTTTATAAAAAAAATAAAATGCACGACTTGGTCACACGTATTTGCTCTTATGTTCAAGACGCTGAGAGTTTAAGAAAGTTATATGTAAAGACATGAGTATTATGACAGAAAAATGTGTTAAAGCATGGAAAACGATATTTAAATTAGCTAAAACAACTTCTTTGAGAGTTTTAGATGAAAACGCTATCTTAATTTTTGATTGAATGTATTTGTATGAAAAAAAATCGTTGGAACGGGTTTCTAATTAGTTTTTTATATATCAGATTCTTAAAAAAATTAAAAGGAAAACTTTTGGTATGCAAATCTTAAGTATTTATTTTTTTAGATTTTCCAAAGAAAAATTTGAACAATTTTTATTAATCCAAAAAATAAGTTTCTAAAAATGTTGGCAAACAAAATATTTGCATGTTTAGAAACTTGTATGAAAAAAAATTGAAATAAGAATTGTCGTTTTGAAGAAAAACGAATATTAAAAAAATGGTTCTCTATGGAGGTACCAATAATAGCCTTTTTTGAAAAATGGTAATAGGTTTTTGGATAATTGCTTTAAAAAATGTATGGCAGGCATTTTATTTTAGTTCTAAAAAGAAAAAAAAACGTGTGGGCAGAATCACCAGCAACCACAATGTACCATATAAAATTTTTTCTTATTTAATTCACTAAATATTTAAATTTATTTATCTTAAACATGGAAACATTTTTTTGAAAAATATCACAATATTTATCAAATTTTAATATGTGATATTTTTTCAAAAAAAAATTCCATGAAAAATGTTTTGATGAATTGAATAAGAAAATATTTTATTTGTTGTTTAAGAAAAATCGTTGATAATTCCTGAATTTTCAACTGAAGATTAAAAATCCATAGAACAGAAGTTTTATTTGATAATTTTATTTTCTCCAAGTTTAATCCTGAAAAATGGAAAGTCGGAAAAATGGAAAGTTTTTGCCAAGTCAAGTCAAGGGCCTGGAAAGTTTTTCAAAGGTGAATTCTAACCGAGGAGAATTTGCCAAAAACTAGTAAGGCATTTGTAAAGAAAACTTGTTGGATACATGTTAGTATCATATTTGAAATACCCTGTACTTAACAAAAACAAAAACAAAAAACAATGGCATAAAATATTTAGAATATATACATTTATCAACTACATTGCTAACACTAGCCCAGTAATTAGCGTATTGAAACTAAAGTTTTTGCAAACAGAAGATCGAAGGATCGAATCCCAAATTGACGACCTTTTTCTGCTGGAGGCGAATGGTTACATCACTGGTAAGGTCCATTTGATTATTCGATAGTTCATCTTACTAGGCCCTTGTTAGCATTGAATTTCGATAGGGCCTCGTTAGCATCAATCTTAAACTTTCAAGGGTCTTGTTAAAAATCAGTTCCAGGCGAGTGTATTTTCTTGTTAACGAGTATTTTTAACGTTGAGCTTATTAAAAAAAAAGCCATACAAGACCAGAAATGATTCGACGTCTATGAGCAGGGCAACAAATGGGACCTTTATAAAACTTTTCCGTTTTTTGTAAATTTTTCTAATAAGGGGAACCGAGCAGGCTAGGATCTTATAGTAAGGCTCCAAATTTGCAGTTTTCTTTTTTTGCATTATAACGATTCAATAACGCCAGTATGATTTTTTTTTTTTCAAATTAAAGACTTCAAAATTTCAATTTTTAAAATGCAAAAAAAACTGCCAATTTGGAGCCTTACTGCAAGTTGTTAGATACAATATGTGACCTGCTTACTTCACAGTGATGTTTGCAGGTCACTCGATTGCACCCTTCTTTGGCGAACTGAGAAATCGGGATAAAAAATGCAAGAAAACTGCAAATTCCGGTGAAGGTCCCATTTGCGTGGATGAAGGTTTCCCTGCGTACAGGCGTGAAATGTTTCGATTTAACGAGACAATATTACTTTTAAAGCAATCGAGAAGAGAACATTTATTTGAAACTTATTTCATTTAAAAGAGTCATATTGAAGTCTTTTAGCCAACTTAGTGCTATTACACGACGACTTTTGAGTCATGAATTTTTTAGAATTTTAATGAGTGCAAATAATTTCGAAAAAAAGTCATGACTCATAAGTCGTCGTGTAATAGGGCACTTACAAGCTCATTTTATTAATTTTTTGTTATTTCAGTTCTTATATATGTATTCCGACTTGACAAAAAATGTGCCCTTGTTCTAAAAAGTTTAAATATAAAAAAAAAATGGGCGTGGCAATAGACTGGTAAAGCTAAAATCAGTTTTTAAAGCTTCTTGCTGATAGTAGAAACAGCTCAAAGTATCAGTTAGTTTTTAAAGAATTTGGAAGTCGTCAATAAAAAAATCTTTGGAAATATATTATTTAGTATTACTATGAAAAACACTGCTTCAAACTTTCCCAAATAATATAAAGTTTTGCAATTAAAATAATAATATATGACCTCACATTAAAACAACTCCAAAATTTACACTTAATTATAGAAAAAACGTCAGTAAAGAAAAGAATATAAACATAATAAGTACATTTAAGTGTGAGTGTTAATTAAAATCTATTATCTTTAAATACGAAAACAATAATTTAACCCCAAACAACGAGATCACACAATTAGCAGCTATGAGTGATTTTTGTTTTTGTTTAAATCTGGTTCAATGTTATAATGAAACAAACATAAAATTCAAGGCTAATAAATGAATTGTATTTAAAAGAAACTTAATTCTTTTCAAAATGTGTCGTTTAGACAACAAAAAAATTGTTTAACGTTAAATAATTCTAATGAAAAGAAGAGTTTTTTTTTGAGTTTCCAAATTCAAGACAACATTAAGTAATACGTTCTTTCATTATTATCTTAAAAGTAGCTTAACTTTACAAACTTGTTTAATTGATTAAAGCATTTTTATGACAGATGCCGATATACATTAATTACAAAAAAAGCTATCCAAATCATAAAGAAATTAGGAAAACTCGGAAGAAGTTCAATAAGTTGAATGTATTTCGATATTGTTACTTTACTTGAAATTCGAAAAAAAATACGATACTTTCCGAAAAGGTACCATCTGTTGATTTAATCGATATTTATATCATGCTATCAATAGAACTCAGAAAAGCCTATGATTAAATAAACAAAAATTAATGCCCGAATAATATAATGTCCATAATTAAGGGAAACATGCATTAGATAGCTTTAGATACTTAAAAACATGAAATTTCTTCGTTGCATAGTAAGTCCTCTGATTGAAAACCATAGCAAAAGAAAAAATAGGACCATCAATTAATAAACGGGGTGTGCGAGAAGCCGGCTATAAAATCTCAAAAAAAAAAGTTTTGATCATTTAGAATGATGCGAACTAGAGAAAATTATAGAGGTGAGAAACCATTAAGAGCCTGATTACACGATTCGTTTTTTCGGACGTTTCCTGTTTCGTCTTTTTGACACATTGGGTAAGGGGTGTAGAAATGGCAAACGAGTGCAGGTGGGGGATGCTCATAAAATTGTTGTTCGTGATTTAATAGATATAAAATTGAAAAAGAAGTGAGTTAAAAATATTTTTAATTATTATTACTGACTATTTTCCAATAAATGAACTTCATATTCTTTTAACGTCGGAAAAATTAATGGAATTTTTTGGTTGTGTGTAATCACGAAGGTACGTACCTGTCAAAAAGACGAACAACGAAATAAACGAAAACACGAACCGTGTAATCAAGCTCTTAGAGTGCAGTATTTACATTTTGTTTGATTTTTTTGTGCAAGTGGCAGCTTTGAGATTTGACATTTGCTACCCATGGTTGTCCCGTCAATTAAAAATTGGCGCTTCGTAATGGAAGAATGCGTTATCATTGTAGAAACAAAAAGTTAATGCGAATTTTTCGAAGAAAAATCTCCACTGTCACCGATGAACCGCTTTTCAGAATGTTCTTAAACGCAAAATGCATAAGTCCGTTCAAAAACGCAAGCACAAATTTGAATGCATTAGCATTGTGTTCGATAATGCAGCTTGCTAAAGTCACATGTTCGAAAACATCATCTGCAGTGCAGCTGTGCAGTAAAAAATCGAGTTGAACTAAATATTGAAAAGCCAGAGAGCGTGTTCGTAAACGTAAATGGCACCTGCAAGTAAATTGACTGACGTTGATCAAACCGATTTTGTATAAGCCATCCGTTGCATATATCAAAAATGTATGATCATTTGACTGTCAAATTGACTTTGGGTTGACGTTTTCGAAAACAACCTGTAGGTATGTTGGCACTCCAAAGGCATTTCAAATTTATTATTTTTAAAAAATGACACGAGGCTCTTAAAAGTTTCGCCACCCCTGCCTTATACTTTCCTTAAACATGTCTAGAAATTTCATTTTAATAAGAAGGCTCAGATTTTATAGATTTAAGATTGTCCGCCTATACAACCTGAGCGACTGTGCGGCCTACAGTGGTTCGTTTATTCAATTTTGGCGACAAAAATAATTTTTAAATAATTTCCCACGCCAATTCTAAATGAATTAATTTTCCAAATGATTTAGGGACGTTTTATTCAATGGAACTACCTATTTTTTTTCTTTTCCTTCACAATTAAGGTCAAAACTTGGTCAAACAATTTCGAAATAAAAAAAAAAGTTCCTGCTCAAGTCAGGAACTCTGTCAATTTCTTGCCCTTGTTGTTTAAGTATCTAAATAGGTATTGGTAAATAATGGGTTTGGTAAAATTCTTATCAAAAATAAGAAGAGCATACCTACTTTAGAGAAGTGGGCGTGGCAATGGATGGATTTAACTATGAATATTTCTATATAATATTTTTCCCTATAAGAAAAATTAGTGTCTGAAAGTGTCACCCAAATCGTTGGAGGATTTTCCCAAACCACTTGGAACTCAATTTGGTAACTCGGAGTTAACTTAAATTGAAAAACACGTTTCTGGAGTTAACTCTGGTTTAACTCCGAGACTGGGATAATCTCGCACTGAAAAAACAGGCCCTTAAAAAAAACACTTTTTCCAATGTTTCGCCCCAATATCTCCACAGAGTAAGTTTTAAACCACCATCAGTAACTTCCCGTTTGAATTGAAACAAAAACATAAAACAACACTCAACCCGCTACAAATCAATTGCTATACATTCACTTCATTGAGTAAATTAAGACAAACAAAGGAACACATAACTGCCAGAATCTCAACTCCAGAATTATTATTCCACAAAACAAAACAAAAAAAACTCCTCTTCCATTAAAGACATCGAGATTCTGAATAAATATCTTAAACGAAACATACCCCATGAGAGTTATGACGCAACACCCACCAAGTGACAAAAGTTTCGATGGGTAATGTAATTGAGGCAAATTAAACAGCAATTGTGATGCCGTAAAGGTTCAATTGAATTAAGAATTGCCGAGCATGATTGCAGAGGCCAATTGATGGGTGGTTGTTGCGTGCCTTGCATAAATACAATCAAGTTGCATTTTATTTTGTTTCTTTGTGCGACTTTGTCAAGCCGTGTGTTGCTCTTGCGTCAACAGCAACACGCACCTTATATTATTTTCCTGGGAACACCATTGGTTTATAGTCATTCACCGCAATGACACCAAGAGTCGGCTGGTCATGGTGAAAGTAAGAAAAAATAATCAATTTTCAAGACAATTTAAACTAATTAATGTCGGTTAAGTTAAAAAAAAAAAAAAACAAGTCTAAAAGCTTTGCTAGCGAGAGAGAAAGAGAAAGATGATATTGCGTGGTTCAAGAGCCAGAAATCAATAATAAACGGTCTTGAAATAGAGTGAAGTGTTTTCCTCCCACGCATGTTCCATATTATATTTTTTTTTTCAATTTCTCAAGTAACCTATTGAACCTCTTTTGGCAATGGCTTTTGTAGAACACGCTCACGCTCACTCACCGACCGGCTTGGCTGTTTGATGCTTTGTTGACCATTTTCATGGCATCAAGGTGAGGTCTAGGGATTTTGCTGACCATGTATCCCTCAGTGTATATGCGAGTTATCTTGACATGTGCGCACAATGCCATGAATGAAGAAGGAAGAGAACATAAATTGATGTCAATGTCCGGAAATTACCAATGCCTCAATTCATTTTCCTTTTGGTAAGGTGATGGAGAGCGAACACGTTGTGGTGGTATCAATTTCCAAGGATAGGCAAGACACTTTGTGATTATTTTCAATTAATCTTTAAGGAGCGGTTCCTTGAACTGTATATTCTCTATGGAGTTTTAATGTAATGCTATTTACCGCTATTTACCAAAGTCTAAGAAACAGGGCGTGTATTCTTAAATGAATCTATTAAATGTATTGGATAAGAAAAATGATAGGAAAGCATTCATTTTCGGTTGCGTTGAATAATTTTAATTCCTTTTAATATTGTCGTCAGTGCAATGAGAAAGAAAATATCCTCTCGAAATAAAAGATCTGATATATTGGAAGAAAATGGCAGGCTACAAGATTTCCAGGTGATAAGGCAGTTTTAAACCGTCTCACCAACGAACTAAAGAAAAGAATCTGTGAGTTTAAAAATGATTAACTTGGTAGATTCCTGGATAGTCTGACGGCAGATGCTTCTACCAAATACTCCTTATGTAAAGCAGCCAAGCGCCTAAAACGATCACCGACACTAAACCCGCCAGTAAAATCTCAAGAAGGTATAAATGGATCGGGAACCCGAAACATTCCCAGAAAACACAGCTACAGATCCCTTATATGTAGTTTGTAGATAGAAACGAGGAATGTATAATTCTTCTGTCACGCTCAAAGAAGTAGGAAGCATTATGTCAACGTAAGCTGTCAAACAAAAAATCACCAACTGCTCAGGTTTTGAAAAAAATGCCTTCAATAGCCTTAAAAAAAAAAACTCCAATATATAATGAATGCATGCCTTAAACTAAGGTATTTGCCACATCATTGGATTACTTACTTAGGTCCTCGGACCTGTTACTTCCATATGGTTACCTTTGCCGGGCATAGGGCCTCCACTACTCCTATGCGCCATCGTGTACGGTTTCCGGAGATGTACCTCAGCTCTCTCCAACTCTTCCCCAGTTGTGCTGATTCCACTTCGACCGTTCTTAGCCAAGTACTTCTAGGTCGACAGACTCCTCTGCCTCGCTGCGTGAGCTGGTTCGATTCCCGGCCACTGCCACCTAAAAACAGAAATGTTTTTTTCCGAGGTACTGCCTCTTGCGAGGGACTGACAAATCCTCCAAGAGTATACTTGTCATGAATAAGTGCTTCTCATCTAGCCGTTCGGACTCGGCAAAAAATTGTAGGTCCCCTCCATTCCTGCCAACAACACGCACACAGGAATGGTTGAGAGTTGTTAGTCACTAGGCCCTGGTTCTCCATGAGCTGTTGCGCCACAAAATTTATTTATTTATTTTATGTCCAATCCGCTACCACTTTTCGTATTACAGAATCGATGGTTTCCTGACCTGTCCTCGCATGGAGTTCATCATGGGAGATACGGTTAGGCCAGAAAATCCATTAGACGTTTCGCAGACATCTATTCACGAACGTTGCAGATTTCTTGTGACAGTGGGTGTTACTTTCCAAGTGCTACATCCATAAAGAAGCACGGATTCTACATTGGAGAGCGGAACAGTCGTAGCTTGGTCTTTAGGCTTATAGAGTTGTTTCTCCATATTTTGGACAACATTCCGAAGGCAGCCTTTGCTTTCTTGATTCGGCTGGTTATATCTAGTTCAGTCCCGCCATCAGTAGAGACAATACTCCCAAGGTATTGGAAACTCTCCACCATCTCTACTGGTAGTCCAGAAATATCTATTTGAGTATATGAGGAAGTTCCAAGGCTGATCCTTTGTTTTTGCCATATTGATCTTAAGCCCGACGGTTTCAGCTTCTCTCTCCACCTTTGTTGACATTTGATGGAGATCTATGATCCTATGAGAGAGTAAGAATCCTTCATCCGCGAAGTCATTGTTATACCTAAACAAGGTAAGCCACCAACAGAGATAACATCTTACAGATCTCTTTTCGAAAAACTGCTCCTGAAAATGCTTAGAAAAGTCATAGAAAAAAGAAGACTAGTTCCGAGCCATCGGTTTGGGTTTAGAAATAAACATTTAACGATAGACGGAGGATTACGGACGTTGTGGAGAAGGCACTTGAAAAAAATATGTAAATATGCTTGGCTATATTCTTAGATGTTGCTCAAGCCTTTGGTAAGGGCTGGTACTTGGGACTTGAGTACAAGCGGCATAGGGACCTTCCCAGGCAGAACAAAGAATTTTTTGAAAACCTTCCCAGGCAGAACAAAGAAATACTGAAATCCTACGACACGAATCGACTCTTTAGAGTACGGTACGACCAAAATTACTCGGAAGTAAAGAAAATTGAAGCTGGTGTATCACAAGGAAGTGTCCTAGGTCCAACCCTGTATCTATTATATAGGTACAAGGGATATTCCAGTGGACATCAACGCTATCATGGGGTCGAGGGCTACACAAAAACTGTAAAATGCATTCGAAAAAGTCAGTGATTGGACGCAAACTCTTACCTATTGATCCAGAACAAACTAATGTTATATAAGCAAGTATTGAAACCCGTTTGGACATATGGCATCCAACTATGGGGCTGTACAAAGAAAAACAAATGCTGAACCAACCCAAAAATTCCAAAGCAAAGTTCTTCGTGGAATAATAAGTGCCTTTTGGTATAAAAGAAATAGCGAACTACATCGTAACCAGCAAACTGAAATGGTTACAGAAGTGGTCGGAAAACACGAAATCAGCGACTGCAAAGTCATTCCAACTCCAAAATGGAGATCGTTTTAAATATACGAGACAATGTTCGGAGATTAACAAGAACCAAGCCTCATGAGCCTATGGTCTCAAAGCTATGGGAAAGTGTTAAAACTTGAAAATTCTCCCAATCTGATTTATAAATTAAGAAGGAAAAATCATTTGTTGATCTTTTATAGATTGGTCCTGATTCACTGGTTTTTTAGTTCAGTCCCACACTACTCCGTACCGATTCTTATCGCCTGTCTTTATGAAGATTTCCATCGGATAAACAAAAATGTGCAATGATTGTTTAAATTTGTTCAAGAAAACAAAACTTCAAAAGTCATGACTCATGAACTATACAAGCCACATTAAAAAAGTGAGGAAAAAATGCTCTTTTATTAGTTATACTTTTATTAGCAACGGAAATTTTAGCTTAATTTTATGAACTTCCCTTGATTTTTAATAATTGTTGTATACATTTCTATTTCTATATATATCATGAGTCGTGTGGTTAATTTATGCATTCGTTAAACAATTAACTTCAAATTTTAGTTACAGTTTATTTGTTTGTCATTTATTTTTAAATGAGTAATTAATTAGTTACTTTGTTTAAAAGATTCTAAAAAATTTCCGCACATACAAATCCCAGCCCTAAACATCACACAGTCACAGACTTTGTAAGGCAATAGTTTTGCTTTAAAGTTCACCAAAACTTTTGCTACCTCGAAAGTATGATTTTTAAAAGGTCATGAAGAAAGAAGAAATAACGAAAAAAAAAAACCCAAGATGCATTATTTCTTGTTTTCATGAACTATTACAGTAAATGTCAATTTATTTACACAGTTTTGTTTCTGTGCAGAAGTGCTTGCACACAATGCCAGTTTTGGGTTGCTTTGCTTTAAATGTCAATTTTAAATTTTGTGTTTATTGTTCCTTGCCATGATCCTAAGTAATTTGATTTGAGAATTATATGCAAGATGGGATTGAAAATAGTTATTTAATCTTATCTCTGAAAGTTTAAAAGTTAAATTTGTGAGTGGAAAGGGCTTGGAAAAATGTAAGTTTTGTCAAGTTTTTGTCAAGTTTAGTCCAGGCCTTGAAAAGGTTTCGGTAGAGCAATCTAGACAAGGAAAACTTGCCAAATACTAGTGAGGTCCTTGTTGGATAAGTCCTTTTATCCCACCACAAATACCCCATATAGCAAAAAAAAAATATATATATTATACCCATCATACATTGGGGAAAACTTGACAAAAACTGGTGAGACACTTTCTAGTAAGAAGAATTTTGATATCCCATTATTATTTTGACATCCCATATGTTACCTCTAACAAAAGAGAAAATCGATAATTACCCTTGCTAGACCCCTTCTAGCATCAATGTTAAAATTTGTAGGGCCTCGTTAAAAACTAGATTCTTTTCCCTGGTGGGAAGTAGTTGGCGTAGATATACGAAAACTTTTTTGTATATTGGTTCTTGGGGCAAAAGCTTACACAACTGGCGTTGGCTCTACAGAATTTCGATAGTTCCTCTTGATTGGCCCTTGCTTGCATCAATCTAAAACTTTTTAAGGCCTCGTTGAAAACTAATTTTTTTTTTTTTGGCGCGAAGCTTGGATCAAACATCACAGAAATTCAAAGTACAAAGTTAATTTTTAAATTCCAAACAAACAACAATTAATAAAAAAAAAATAATAATTAAACTTAAGGTATTCACAGTAGCAAAATTTCAAGTGTGAAGGCAGGCATATGTGTATGGTATGTATCTAGACTTTGTAAAAAAAAAAATTGATTTATTGCTTTTAATTATAATTCCTAATGACTAAGCGTTTCTATTAATTTTTTTAGCATTAAGCACGTACAGATACGAGCAGGTACAATCAATAAAAAATAAAAATTTATGACATTGCTATCTTTTAATTATTGTTGACTTTATACTTATTAAAGCCAATGTTAAGGAAAAGGATTTAGTATTTATTGGAATAAGAGATGAAAGCTTACAATCTAAATAACAAAAAAAAATATAACACTAAGCAGACTGAGTCACAAAAAAAAACGATTTGTAAGTAAGTTCCAGCCTGAAAAAAGCATCTAGTTTTAAACGAGGCTCAAGAAAGTTTACCATTTAAGTGAACAAGGCCTCGCCAGACATGTAACCTTTTGCCCCGAGCGGCAGCAGAAAAAAAAATCTATTTGATCATTGATTTTATAGGATTTAATACAGTAACTACTGGGCTAATTCGCAATATAGTTGTGAAATGTTCAAAGTTAATTCCTATTTATTTTTATTTTTATACCACTATATGTAATAGTTTTAGTTTTTGGTATATACGAGGTATTTGTTATTATAAAGCAAAACTTCTCCAACAAATTTGTATAAGCATGGGCCTTACGAGTATTTGTCTAGTTTTCTTCGATGAGATATCTGCTATGAAAACATTTCCAGTGCCTTAACTAAACTTGGCAAAAACTTGAAATTTTTCCGATTATTATTATAAATATATTTTAAACTCGAAACTCGCTTATGTGTGTTTTTACAATAATTATACAAAAATTAAAGAAAAAAAAAACAGCACACTGTCCAGAAAAATAAGACAAAATAAAATTAACAAACAAAAAATTAGGTAAAGCTAATTTTTGATGGAGATTTTTTTTTGCTTAATAATTTTCTAAAATCCGTACAAAATTTCGACGGTTATTAATGTTTTAAGCGAGGAAGTGAAAGAAGATGAAATTCCCTTAATTTAATTTGCACAATCATGCTGTGATTTAAATTATTGGAGCGGCTTAAATTTAAAAAAAAAAAAAAAATGTAAGCAAAAATTTTGGCATACAAATCTTTAGTAATTATTAAGCGGTTTTTAACATTTGCATGGAATGTACTGTTAATTTGTCACAAAAGGAAATTTTGTTCTTCAAAAATTCAAAATTTGATTTTTAAAAAATTGTAACGTTTTTGAAAAATCCAAAATATATTTTTTTGGGAAATTTTGGTACACAGAATTGTTTGTATACAAAATAATTGAAATCAGAAATAGTGTTTAAAAGAAAATCGATAATGAGAAAATGGGTCTTTGGAAGATATCTTTAATATCAATTTTTTTTAAATGGTTTCTCATCTAAAGGTAGCCTTTCCAAAAATAAATTTATTGATTCTTGATTAGAACACAGTTTTGGAGCCGTTTTTGAGAAAAATAAGATTTTTTTAAATTGCTTAAAAAAAATAGAACAAGTACCGTAAAGTTTGGTTAAAAAAATCAAAAATGTTCGGGGATATCACCAAAACCGCTATAAACCAAGTTTAAGAAAATGTTTTCATTAACCTTAGGATCGCCCGCTTTAAACCTTAAATAAAAAGCATAAAAATAAATTTATCGAATAAAAACAATTTTTGTATAGTTTGTGTTTGATAATGAAAGGTGGTAATTTTATTAGAATTTTATTTAGGAACAAAATATTGAGAAAACATTTTTGTTGTAGAATATTTTAAGTTTTTAGTTTTACTTTACTATTTCTTCAAACAATTTTTGAAAAAATGGTCTCAGATATGATTCGTGGTATATTTAAAATTTCTTATTAAATTATGCAAATGTTCGAATAATTAGTTAAAAGTTTAAAAAAATGCACTGAGTCAATGAGCCAATTTTAGGGGAATCCGTCAGAGTTTCGAAAGGCTTAGTTTCGAAAGGCTAAGTTTCGAAAGATAAAGTTTCTCGCAAAACCAAAGTTTCGAAAGAGAAAGTTTCGAAAGGAGAAAGTTTCGAAAGGAGAAAGTTTCGAAGGGAGAAAGTTTCGAAATGTCAAAGTTGCGCAAGAGAAAGTTTCAAAGTACAAAGTTTCGAGAAAAAAGTTTCGAATAAAAAAATTAAAAAAAAAAAATTCTAAAAAAAGTTCCGAAATTCTCGGAACTTCGTTGTTCCTTCACCGATTTCACCGAATTTGACACAGAATTAAAAATGAAAAAATTGTTTTCAAAACAGGGTGTTCCAAAAACGGGTCAAAGTATTGAAACTTGGCTGTTCCTTGAGCGATTTCAACTAAATTGACACATGTAATAGCTGATAAAGAATTAAAAATGAAAAAAAAAATATTTCCAATAGGGTGTTCCTAAAAACAACTTACATTACATATTTGGAAATATTTTTTCACATGACTACGTCATGTTAATCTTTTTAATAACATACCTACTTTTTGTATATGCAATACAAAAGTTAGTTTTATTGCTAAAATTTCACACTTTACTTACTGAAAATAATTAATGTTTGATATTTCTTTTTATAAATATGCTGGGAGTAAAAAGTGAAACATTTTTGTTTTGCATTTAGGGTCCTGCGAATAAAGTTAATTTTTTAGATATACATACTTAGTTACCAATGTATGTGTCGTAATTTTCCGTTTTAATAAGTTTTTTGTCTTACCTGAAATAAAAAGAAATAAAATCCTATTATTTTAAATTACATTTAAGACAAGCAATATTATTTATTAAATTTATAAATTAACAAAATTCAAAGGTTTAACGACTTTGGAAATCATCTTAATTCACAGTTAGCTACTAAGCACTGAAAAACTGGCCTGAAATGTAATATTAACATTTTTTAAAAAGATTTTATATCGACAAAACGAATTCCAATGAATTTTAAGATTTAACAAAATGTTTAGTTGAAAGAATTTTTTAATGGTATAATTTTTCTGTAAGCGGTTTTAACATGTCCAAAATTTGCACACACAATTAATAATTAAAACAAAATATGTTTTTCTCAACAAATAAACAGTGGTACAAAGAATTTCGAGAAAATCGATTCAAATGTATTTACTTGTAGTTTGACCAGAATATGGATTTCTAATCAATATTTTAAATACAAATAGTTCCAAGAATTCATGTAAATAGAAACAAATAATTATTCTACATTGTTGGTAGATATCGTCAAATCGTTTTCCCCAGAGAAGTAGTTATCTTCATACATATTCTAAGAGTTTACGATGACACAAAAACTAATGGTGCATTTTTTTTCTGTCCCCACACAGGTTTTTCTTCAAGATAATAAATTATTTCAATAGCTTCTAAGCTAACCCTACTATCAAAGATCAGGTATATTCCAACGATTTCATAGCCAGCTTTCGTTTGTATTATTTGCATTTTTAAGTTGTATAATTTCATATTAATAAAGTTTTAGTTTTGTTCACATATTCATATACGAAAAAAAAAGGTATCTCCCAAATGACACGACTTGTTTTCTAAGATTTTTTTTTTAACACTGTCTATGTCTGGGATTTTATCATTGGAATTAATTAAATTTGTTGCCGCTACAATTTCCAGTTTGGTATATCTGAATGAAGCAAAGAAATGAATCAATTGACCCTACTCATTATATTTAATTGAACTTGACAAAAAAACAAAAGCTTTTTGTTAGATACGTAAATCAACTCTTATATTATATGATTTCGGCTGTAGCTTTGGCATTTTATTAGAAAACTTTTAAACTTCTCATTCTTATACACTTTTAAAAATATATTTGAAAAAATAAAAACGAAACTATTTTGAGATTATCTTCTTTATCAAATGTAAAATGTTAAAGTTCAAAAAATTTGTATTAATGTTTAGAATATATAATGCCAATGTGTCATTTACCTTTTTTTATGTGCATTTGAGTATAAAAATAATAATAATAACAAAAACTATATTTATCAAAGGTAAATTTTATCTAATTTAGCCGGTTTTGTAGCATTTTTTTTTTATTAGCATCACGTTCTGGAAACAAAATCAGACTTTTTAAAGGTCAAGTTACAAAACTGTATATGACAAGTAGTAGAGATAAAGTAACATGAATTTATTTTTTGTATTTGAATGCAAAATGAAATTTTCTCAAAGAAATTCATTTATAAATTGTTCATTGACATTTCATTGACCCTGTGGAAAAAATAAATAAAGGTAAAGTATACCGAAATGTTGAACAATAATTGTTATGTAACTTGTTAAGACTATGGGAAAGAAGCAAACAAAAATTATATCATTATTGTTGATACTTTATTTATACATATATTGATATTTGTTTGTTGTAAGCCACATTTATAACTGTCATTCGAGTGAAATTAAATACATATTCATATCAATTGATTGTTTGCATTATTTACAGAATTATATTTTGAAGGGGGTGCGCGATAGCAGAACGTGTATACTTTGCATAATAAAGTTCTCACATACTGATAAAAAATTAAAGATGGCAACGTCACTTTTAATTATTGGAAGCAAAACAAACTCGAATGGATAGCGCGAGGCACAGGTAAGTTGTAACAAATAATATGAAACTTTATTATAATTCCTAGAAATATGGTCAGATTTATTAAAAACTTGCAGGTAGAAAAAAAATAATAAGAGAAAAAATTAGCCAACATTTTTCGTGGTTTTTGAATTGATCTTTTAGTTTAGCGATTCCAAACATTTTGAAAAAAAAAATACCGTTAATTTATGTTACATGTTTCAATCAAAGTTGAAATGACCTTAAGTTGAATTGAGATCAGTTTGAGTTAAGTTTGAATTTGGTTTAAATGTGGTTTGAGATCGGTTTGAGAGTAGGGCTGGCCACGATACCAAACCAAACGATACTTTTGTAAGTACCGTCTCGGTATCGTCAAAGTCCAACAATTTTAGTATCATCGGTCTCGTATCGGTATCGGTCTCGTATAATACGTTTGGTCTCGTATAACAAATTCTCGTCTCGTCGTGTTTGGGTATGGTCTCAGTCACAAACAAAATTAAAATGCGCTCGTCTTGGTAACATTTTCTTGATCTTCTAGTGGAACTCGCTTGGTATTTTTAAGATTTAATAAAAATCAAAAAAATATGAGAGGCAGATTTCATTAAAGTCACTTCTCCCAGCTAAAAGAACCAAGTCTGAATTTATCATCCAAATAATTGGTTTCAGAGAAACAATCATTTTCTAATTTTTAAAATTGCTTTAACCTTCTCCTAAGTAAAAACAAAAAATTACAAGAATTTTGTATTAATCAATTATAAAATTAAAAACAAATTTTCTGCCGAACAATACTACCGAAAGTATAGGTAAATTTAGGTCCCAAAGTACGGGTTGGTCTCGGTTTCGTTTCGGATGCTTTAGAGCTCGTATCGTGTCGGTATCGCTTCGGTTTCCGATACCAATACTTAACGATACCGGGACTTTTCTGGTATCGTGGCCAGCCCTTTTTGAGTAAGATATGAGTTCGGTTTGAGTTGGTTTGGAGTTCGGCTTAAGTTTGGTTTAAGTTTGGTTTCAGTTTTGTTTGAGATCGGTTTTAATTCGCTTTGATTTCGGTTTGAGTTAAGTTTGAGTTTGGTTTAAAGTTGGTTTGAGATCGGTTTTGATATCTATTTGAGTTCGGTTTGAGTTCGGTCTACGTTCGGTTGGAGTTCGGTCTACATTCGGTTTGAGTTCGGTTTTGAGTTCGGTTTTGAGTTCGGTTTTCAGTTCGGTTTTGAGTTCGGTTTGAGTTCAGTTTGAGTTTGCTTTGAGTCAAGTTTGAGTTAAGTTTGAGTTAAGTTTGAGTTAAGTTTGAGTTAAGTTTGAGTTAAGTTTGAGTTAAGTTTGAGTTAAGTTTGAGCTAAGTTTGAGTTAAGTTTGAGTTAAGTTTGAGTTAAGTTTGAGTTAAGTTTGAGTTAAGTTTGAGTTAAGTTTGAGTTAAGTTTGAGTTAAGTTTGAGTTAAGTTTGAGTTAAGTTTGAGTTAAGTTTGAGTTAAGTTTGAGTTTGGTTTGTGGTCGATTTCAGTTTCGTTTTGTATTTGGTTTTTTGTTCGGTTTTGATATCTGTTTGATTTTGGTTTGAACTCGGTTTGAGCTCGATTTGAGTTCGGTGTGAATTTGGTTTGAGTTCGGTTAAAAATCGGTTTGAGTTGGGTTTGAGTTTGGCTTAAGTTTGGTTTAAGTTTGGTTTCAGTTTTGTTTGAGATTGTTTTGAGTTTGGTTTTCATTCGGTTTGAATTGGGTTTGAATCCAGTTTGAATTCGGTTTGAGTTCGGTTTTAGTAAGTATATAAAAATATGAAAAATTAAGAAAATATAAAGATAAAATATAGAAAAAATCAAAATATCAAAATATAGAAAAAAATCAAAATATAGAAAAAAATCAAAATAAGTATAGAAAAAAATCAAAATATAGAAAAAAACCTAAATATAGACAAAAATATTAAACAAATAAATAGTGAAGAAATATTTTTAAAAATACTTTAAAAAAAAAAACAAAAAAAAATTTTAATTAAAAAAAATTTTTTTTTAATCTATGCAAATATTTTCGCATGTCATATTGAGGTGGAATAAGAAATTATTTTTTGCATGATTAGTTCACAGTTTCATGCAAAAAAAAAACATTGCTGTCATGGAATGTCATACAAAACAATGGAATTTTGTTTGATGATCGGTTTACACTACCAAAAAGAAATAAATATGTATATTCACCTCGAGACATTATTTGCATGCAAATGATTTTTTGCATCAGAAAACTATTGTTTTCCATTTTTAGGCCTATAGTTTATTAATTAAGGGTAAATTAATGACTCAATATGGGTGGTTTAGGGCAAGGAAAAAATTTTTGGCCTTGAATATTATACAATTTGGTGCACAGATTAGGTGGAAAATTGTTTTGAAAGTTGAGTTTTTATTCGCTTGGGAACTGAAAACTATCACGGAAACCGTTCGAAAAGCTACGGTGGATTTTTGTATGGTTTTTTTCAGGATTCATAACAAGTTTCCTATAACGAAGGAAGCATGCCAAGGCTTATTTTTGAATAATTAAAAGAGATCTTATTAAAAAGCAAGATTACATATTGTTTTTGTATTTGCACGAATCAGATCACTTTCAAACTTCTATTAAAATATATGCATTTCTGACCAAGTTTCAATAATTTAAAAGTGCAAAGCCCAAACAAGAGTTTGTCTTAAACCATTTTTAACTTTCAAGGACCCCAATTTGATTGATTGCAGGTGCTAGGTGCCATCCTTCTACAAAACAATTCCACAAAAAAAAACTTAACTCAAATTAAAAGAAAAAAAAAACGTTAATCAAGGTTTTATATTGATTGAAATGGTTCAACTTTCTGTCAGAGAGTGATATGTACGTATGTATCTTTTTCCATCGCATAATTACATGTTATTTCCTGAAGGTCTCCAGGCACAAAATTATTTTAATCTACTAAAAGAATGACATGTGAAAGATAATTATCTTTCTACAGGGTCAAATCAGACATGAGAACGCATTTTTTTTCAGACGCATGTTCTATCCGTTCGCAGTCGATTTATTATTTATATATATTTTGTTGGTTTCACTTTGTCTTCTTTTTTTTAACATTTAAAATTCAAGTTAAGGATATACAAATGAATAATGAGTATACTAATTGCACAAAGTATTGTTCTATTTAAAGCTTAAGCTAATTTGTTTGGAATTAGGAATCTTTTAGTAGTTTTGTCTACATGTCTGTTTTGTCTTGATGTTTAGCTATCATCAACATTTAATAAAAATAAAAGAAATGTCTTTACAAATTGAAATCATTTTTTTTATGAATTATACCAATTTAAACAAAGATATTCCATCAGCAGCAAAGCAATTACAAAAGATTGTATACAAAAATCAATTAATGTATACACTTTCTAACTCAGTAACTCTATGCTTAATGGGATCATGCTTGAACAGCTTTTGTGAAACTCGATCGTAGATTTACTACTTTGCTAGTTATTTTTTTTAGAACAATTAAGTGAATTATTGGAATTAAAATATTAAAAGCTATGAGTTTTAGATTAAAATCAAAATTTTTTTGTAACCATTAGATGAAATAACTTTTTATTTTTGGTCATTTTGAAAATATGGATTTTATTAATTTTTATTTATTTGTTTGTTTTGCTCTAAGGTTTATTTTTTGATTGTTTTTGCATTTTGGCCTACTGTTACATTTAAATTATAAAGAAATAATTATTTATATTTATATTTCGCTATAAGTAAAAGCAGTAATAGTAAAACCTAGCCTGGAAAAATTGCAAGTTCTTGACAAGTTTAGTCAAGGCCCTGGAAAGTTTTTCGTAGGTGAAATCTAATCGACGAAAAAATAATCATGAGGCCCTCGTTAGTACACATTTTTTGGGTAAATTTTGATATCGCATCATAATACCCCCGTGTATGCAAATCAAAAACTTTTTACCCACCATCCCGCCTAGAAAAATGGCACGTTTTAGTCAAGTTTAATCAAGGCCCTGGAAAGGATAGGGGAAATCTAGACAAAAAAAACTTGTCCAATACTCATGAGGCCCCCGCTGATAAGAACTTGTTAGATAAGTCTTGTTATCTCATCAAAAATACCCCATATATAAAAAAAACAAAGGTCACATGACAGGTGAGGCCTTAGAAAAAGTCGATAGTTATCTTTTCTCGACCCATGTTAGGGTCAATGTAAAACTTTCATGTTCCCCGTTAAAAAACTAGATTTTTTTTGGGAATTAAAACTAACGCAAAGGACGAGGCCCTTAAGAAAATCGATTAGTTAGCCTTGTCGTGTTAGGATCAATGTAAAACTTTCTAGGATCCCGTCAAAAACTAGATTGTTTTTGTAGGCATGAATTTTGTATTTATTTTTTTCCCACTCGAGAAAAAAGCTTACATAACTGGTAAGGCCCTATTGAATTTCTGTAGTTACATTTGCTATAGGACCTTGAAAGCATCAATGTAAAACTTTTTAGGACCTCTTGAGCGTCAACCCTATGAGGGAACGGAACTTGTTCTATTCTCTAGGAAACATAAAATCTCTCATGTAGATGCTCCTACTATCAATTATTCACTGATCAAGCAAAATATTGGGTCTTATTTTAGATAAAAAGTTAAGCTGGAAACCTAACATACAAGAAAGAGTTAAAAAGGACACAGTGGCTCTCTTCTCATGCAAAAGAGCCGTTGGGCATCAATGGAGCCTTCAACCTCGTATTACTCATTGGCTATATACTTCAGTGAATAGACTGATTCTCAATTATCGTGTTGCAGTATGGTAGAATGCTCTAGATAAAGCGGTTAACTGCGACAAACTTAGCAAAGTACAACACTCAGCTTGTTTATGTAGAAGTGGTCCGTACGACACCCTCTGCCGCTCTAGACAATCTGCTATATCTGACGTTCCTCGATATTTTTGGCAAACAGGTGGCTGCTAACACAGCTATACGCCTAAATGCTTCCTCACAATGGACCAACAATAACATTGGCCATTCCATCATTCTGAATTCATTCGGATCACTCCCAAGTCACATTGATTACGCCATCCCAAAACTACAATTCGGCAAAAACTATCAAGTCACGATTCCTTCTAGAACTCTCTGGGAGGATATGGCATTCTTGGAAGATGAATCGATTCATATCCATACAGACGGATTGGAAACCGATGATGGGGTGGGTGATGGTGTGTACTCAGAAAGGCTTGAATTAAGTCTCTCATTCCGTCTTCCTAATCATTGTAGCGTGTTCCAGTCGGAACTCATGGCAGTTTAAGAAGCCTTATCTTGGCTAAAAGAAATCGTGATATCAACCACAGATATCCGCATCTTCTCGGATAGTCAAGCAGCTATAAAATCTCTGGAATCTATCTCTACTAACTCTATAGCAGCCCTAAATTGCCCTTCATCTATGTTGGAGATGGCGCAACAGTTTAACATTTACCTGTGTTGGGTGCCGGGGAATAGGGACATCCCAGGTAATTGTAAGGTCGATGAATTCGCTAAAAGTAGAACAACTCTACCTCTTTCAGCTAGCCAGGCAGATATAGGTATACCCATCGCTACTTGTAAACTTTTGCTGAAGCAAGATGCATTAGCGAGAACAAACCTTAGGTGAAACAATATCACCACTTGTTTGGCCAGAAAACAAATCTGGCCAGTAATGGATTTAAAGCGGTCTAAGTGTTTGATATATCTAAGTAGATTACACATTAGCTCCATGATTGGTCTTATAACCGGACACTGTCTTATAGACAAGCACGCAAGGCGTATTGTTTAATGGTTTTTGCAGAAGCTTTATGGATGAGGAAGAGAAAGAATCGATTCCTCACCTTCATGCACGTGTCCTGCACTATCTAATAATAGACGAAGACTTCACCTTGGTGATTTTAACTTCAATGACCCTAGTGATCTAAATAAGATCTAGACATAGGAAGTCTATTAAGCTTCATAAAAAGCTCCAAATGGTTCATCGAGTAAGGAATACGGTTTCCTAGTCTCATGTGGTGTCACAATGGACCAACTCATGGTCTAAGTGTGTCAGTCTTCACCTAACCTAACCTAGGGCCTCGTTAAAAACTAGATTGTTTTTCGAGGCGGGACAGTATCCAAATTAATCACAGAAGTAATAAGCATACACACAATTTTTTTAGTATTCACCATTATATTTACTTGTGACACTTAAAAATGTATTCCAAGGAAAAATTTCCCACGCTGAAGTGTTCCAATACCTACTTTCAGCTCCAGATCACTATAGGGATATGAACATGCGAATGAGTGAGCATTGTTTCGAACTTTGACTTTGAACTTTTTTAGTTTTTTCCTTAACAACAAAATCAACTCGGTCAGTTATTAAATTTTATTTTTTTTTACAAAAAATAAATCTCAATGCTGAAATAAGATTGAATTGATTTTCATGTTCCAGAGAAAAAACAAACAATTAAAATGTATTATTTCCTGTAAAATTAACATTTTATCGCTAACGATAAAATGGCTTCTACTATTCGATATCTATTTCCATTGTGTGTGTTCGTTAACACTTCAACAATTGTTTTCCTAAAAATTTAAAATAAAACTTAACGTCAATGAAACTGATAACTTAACAAAAAAAATAAACAACTCATTCTTCAATTCAAAGTGATTCATTTTCTTAAACATTATTTAAAATATATTGATTATGTCATTTGTCATTTGTTTGCTTGTGGTTTTATTTAGAAATCTATTTGATCATTTTGTAAGCAAACCTAATGCGATAAGAAAAATAAATTCAAATTGCATTTTCTACTTCATTTTTTGCATTTCATTGCATTTCATTTTTCATTGTCAACTTGTCATGGCTTCTGTGTATAATAATTATAAATAAATTATATCAAAACATACATATATATATATAAAGCACATATCAACAAATACTGAGTGCATTTGCACTTAACAAAACCAAGCCCCTAGCTCCACTACGCAACTGCGATGCGGACAGAAATTAGAATTCTTAAAGAACGAGCGACCGGTGCCGGCCGTGGCGCTCGCTCTGTTTGTGTGTACCAAATTAGAAATAAAAAATACTACAAGTTTATCTGTTTCAACATATTCGGATAATCTTGTTGAATGGTTGAAAAGTTTTATTTTTGTTATTTTTTTTGTTCGGTTTCATTTGATGTTAATGTTTATTTTAATTGTTGTTGTTTATTTATTTATAATATCTCTCTGTGATTCATATATGTATGTTCTCACAAGATAGCTAGCTATATTTCCGAAACATTCTGTTAACGTTTCTTGACGTATGCAAATTGCGAGGTTTATACCCGTAGCTACGTGGAAAACTACATGCCTACTCATTGTAAATATTGCACACGTACGTAATATATACTTGTTAAGTTTACGAGTATATATAAATGTACATATCTACATATATACAAAGAAAGTGTTTATATCTTTAATAGTTTCAAGCTTCGTGTATCTTGAAAGCAATTGAATAAATAAAATGAGTCAGCTGTCCTTAAATTGCAAGTTCTGGTGTACCGGACAACCGATCGCTTTGCAAAGTAAGTGGAAGTATCATTATCACAGTCCGGCAGATTGAGTTCGCTTTAGCTAGTTAAATATTATAATTCTAAGTAATGCATTTAAAAAGCAATCACGAGCTGGTGTGACATTTCCTTAAGAATGATTTGCATTTGTACCGGGAAAGTTTGAATGTCCAGCGAAGGTTAAACATCGCCTTACATATATAAGAAAGCTCCCTTAATATTGTAAAATATTGTCTAAGGCTAGAAACTTACTTCCGAGTTTCTGTCGTTGCTACTTAATTCTTTATATCAATTGCGTTTTCCATATTTTTACTTTGTGTTCTACTTCCTTGCGGTCCAGCTAATAAATCGAGCGACCAAAATCGCGCAAACACGTTTCTAGCCTTAGGCTAGTACCGCACATGCGATTTCGATCACACATGACTGTTAAGTCACTATGTACAGATACAACGAACGACTAAAATCGCTAACGGGTCTTTATTCTAAGGCTATGACTCGACTACGATTAATCGCAAGGATATAGAACACATGAGATAAAATGTGAATAAACGCACTTGATTTCCAGATATCGTACTGGACTGCAACCACTGTTTTAGTCGCAACGACAGAAAATCACAATTTCTATCGCGCAACTATTCAGTCGCAAGAAATAAAAAGCATGAGTTTAAATGAGAATGAACGCACATGCAACCGAGAAATCGCGTCGATTAAAAGTCGAAAATGTATTTAATTTTTCGGGCGATACGAATGTCCTAAGTTAAAATGAAATATACGCAGTAAGATGTTTGTGCTCATACATGCGATTTAAAATAGTGCGACTTAAAAATGTTAGTTACAACTAAAAAAAATCATGCACGCCCTTGTGGTTTTTAATCGTACGACTGTTAATCCGCAAGAAATGAGACAAATGACAAAAAGATTTTACGAGGGTGGGCCTCACCAGTTTTTCACAAGTTTTCTTCAACGAGAATTTCACCACGGAAAACTTTAATGCTTTTGACTAAACTTGCCATTTTCCTATGCTGGTGATATAATTTACATACATAAATGTAGTGACACTTATCTTAATTCCTTACATAATATTAGAAACTGAATCAGTAACATATTTTACATATTTATTACTTTGAAGCCTAATTACCATTATATTCTGTTATTTTATCACATCGTTACAGATTTTACATGCACTATCTTTTTTGCAACCAACAGTTTCACAAATTTATTATTACATATTATTTTAATTAACGAGATAAACACGAAGATGGCTCACGGCAAATTGGATAATGAGATTTTTCTCACCTGTAAGCGATTTTTCTGTGGTAAATTAGAGTAAGCATATACTTGTTGTTGTTGTTGGCATTTGTTTGTGTTAATTTAGTTTAACCTTTAATTGTTTAGTATAATTGTATGTTTGATATATAATTTGAAGGTCATCATAAGCAAGAAGAGAATTATATTTTTATAGTCTGTATGCCATTAAATAAAAGATATTACTATTGCGACAAATAATTAAAATTAAGAGAAATTAACTATAGGAGGCACGTGCTAATTGCTGATATAACTCTGTCAAATCAGAGACAAATATTGCCTTTTTGATAAATAACGTGAGAAAAATATATTTCAGAATAACAAAAATATTAATTTATTTTATTTAAATTTTTTGTTGTGGAGAAATCATACATATTTAGGTACTTATTTAAACACTATGTTATGGAAAAGTCACGTTTATTTCATATCATGAATAACATCAGTCTGAAAAAATAACATTAGCCTGGAAAAAATACTAGTTTTTGTCAAGTTTAGTCAAGGCCTTGAAAAGGCTTCGGTAGGGGTTATCTACACAAGAAAAACTTGTCAAAAACTAGTTTTGAATAAGTCTATTCACCCCATCACAAACACCCCATATACATCAAAAACAAAGAAAAACAAAAAAAAACATCATACAGTAGTAAGACAAATTAAAGTATATAGTTTTTCATTTTCAACATTACACAACTACTGTATTGGGAGACAGCTCAATAGGTAGCATATTGTACTGGTAATCAGAAGATCGAAGATAAGACAACTTTTTTTTTTTTGTCCTTTGGCAAAAGGTTACTTAACGAGGGAAGCCCGATCCAAAATCGATAAGTACCCCTGCAAGGCCCTTGTCATTGCCATGTTAAAAACTAGATTGTTTTTAACTAGAGCTTTACATGGCCAAAACATGGCATTTTTTCAGTCGAACTGAAATACAATTTTAACTTATTTCACATCACAGCTAAAAAACCTGGAAATGGCAAGTTTTAAAACGAAATACACCGTATACAACTAAACAATGCAAAAATACTATATAAAAAGACAAAACTACAACTTTTTAGTTGTGTAAGCCTGGATATTTGGGAGAGTTTTTGTAAATCGCGTTCTTTGTAATTTACAATCTAAATTCGCTTGTTAAATTATTACTTTACCCTTCTTCACTTTGAATAAAACAGGTTCGCGAATCAAACGTTCGCTTAAAATCAAACAGTTTGGCAAATTTTGTATTACGGTTGGCGAATGGGTTAATTTAGTGCGCCAAAATTCCCCAAGTATTCCCCAGCTGGTCACTATGAATTAACATTCACTTAATTAAGACGTTTAAAGCGATTTCGATTATTGCAATACCAAATTGATCCATTCGCTAGCATTTTGATTTGCCCTGCGATGATGACCTTTAATTAATTTGTGCAAAATTAAATCAAGGGCTTGGAGAGTTTTCCTCGAGGAAATCTAGTCGAGGAAAACTTCATGGAAACTCTTGTCCCTTAAAACTTTTTGATCAAGTTTTTCTATCCCATCAAAAATAGCGCGTATATAATAGTCTTTCAAAAATTAAATAATTAATTTCTAGCATTGCACAACTGTAACTATGTAGCTATTGTATAGTAAGCGCATTGAAGAAAAATTCCCGCGACCGACTCACATTGTAAGTCAGTTTTTTTATATCGAGGAAAAAGGTTACAGAGGTTCTGAAGGCCCGGTATGGCAGCATTAATGTGAAATTATGTTCTAGGGCCTCGCTAAAAACTAGATTATTTTTCAAGACGGGTTTTATATTCAATTTCATTGTCCTCTTAGGTTGTATCTCAATTCAGACATTTAAATAACAAACATTTCTGTTTTATTCTTTCCAACTTAATTTTTTGTTTTACTTAAAAATAATTTCATGGGTTTTGACTTCATGTAAAACATAAAATCTGAAAAAAAATTCCACCTTCGCCGTTACTTTCTACCTTCATTTAGATTTGTTAAAAAAAAAGAACAAATATTTGACAGTTCATTTACGACGTCATAAACTTTCCGACATTTACGATGAGTTTACGACGTTGCATGAATGGTACCCTCTCATTAATACTGTTATAAAAGTTGCTACATTATTATTTTTTTTTTTTCAATAACAAGTTCAAGTAAAATAAATAATATGAGAAATTAAATTAATATTTCAACATCTATTATTATTATTATTATTTAACTTTGTGCCACGTACAAAACCATCCTCCCACTTATGTACAAAAATATCCCCTCTTGCATCCGTCCAAAGCTAAAAATAATCAAGCACTCGTAATTGCATTTCCAAGTAGAAGTACATACCTAATTTTCATCTGTGCGCTCGGACAAAAATCGATTTTTCGAAAAATACCGACCCACCACAGGCCACCACAGCTACAAAACGCAGCGCAGCGCCCAAGTACGAAATAAAGCGCCACAACAAAAACCAAAGAGAGTTCAAGTTCTTTGCTGTTCAAATGTTATTCAGTGGAATGAATAGTATTAAATATATGTCTCTAGCTATATGACCATTGAGAGAGAGAAAGAGAGATAGAGATAGAGAAAGTGTAAAATGCTCTTTGATTGTATTTTCCGTTTTCCGTTCTGTTTGTATTGAAGTTAGGTGAAATGGAAAACTGAGAGGTCGAATTGGAAAATTGTCATGGTTTTCCATTTTCATTTCTGAATACTGCAAGTCTGTATCTACATCGATCAAAAAAAAGGAAAACTAATAAACGTTATCGTTAATGCACTTGCCTCTTTTCTCTAGGTTGTATCTTTTTGCATAGGCAGTCGTCAAAGAAGAAAGTGGGATCGATTGGGGGTTGGTTTTCAACTTGAACGGTTTACACCCTTTAAACTTATTTTCTATGCAGAAGGCAGAACCACCTCTTAGGTGAGGTCTAGAGAAGGTATGTACCCAAAACATAACCCTCCCAAAGTTACTCAACTAACATCAGCTGTATGTACACTGTTAGTTTCGTTTCTAAGAATGACATTGAAAACAAGTGCATGCTCTTGATGGCGGCTAAATTGAACGATGTGTGCTGCAATATGTAAACAAAAGAAATAATCTAGAATAGCTATTTTTAGCATCAGGCGCACAACATAAACAAAAATCTACAGAGTTTACTCTTTGGATTTTTTGCACTACACCGACACTTTTCATATTAGTATTGAAGTCTTGAGGAATATTGGCTTGGTCCCTCTTAATTTCGGATGGTTATGTTGTTGTTTTGTTTGTATTGTTTAAAAAAAAAGAAACAAACTATAGTTTCTATAGCAAGACTTAATATTGGATAGGAAGCAGGAAGAAGTGTTTGAGAGTGTGTGTGGTGATGTCATATCGTACTTCAGAGCAGACGCATTGTATACCGAATCAAAACAACAGTATGACTAACAAGATTGAACTTTGAACATTGCGAGATAATCTTAATACGTATACCAATTCTTTTATTGGAATGCCAAATTCACGTAGGAAGTTATGTTTGATGACAAACTCTCGTGTAGATACAAATCTTTGGAATATTTTCTTTGCCTTTTGTTTGAGTGTGCGAAAGTTTACTCGAATGTTTTTTGTTTGTTTTTAAAATTTATAAGTTTATCGCGGTTTTTTACCTCCCCCAAATCATAAACAAATTAGAGCAGAAGAATTAAAATGAATAAAATTCATTTAAAAAACAAATTCCAGAATCTTGACCATATGTTGAAAGTATTTGAGTTGTCTCCCAGCTTTTTCGTTTATTTTTTGCATTTTTTTTAATTTGACAACTGTTTACAAATAAACAGTAAACAACAAAAATATTATTTTTGCACCGCTTTTTGGCAAAAGGAAGGATTATAACCAAAAAAGCTATAGGCCCCTATTATGACTTGCGATTCGCCGAGTCTCACTTTTGACTCAACTCGAACGTTCGACTTTTCAAAAATAAAAATAGCGATTTTATTCAAAACCACCAACAATTACAGTTTGACATGGACGATATAGGTGAATGTTTGCTAAAGATATTAACTGGCATTCAAGTTTTGCAAATTTTAGTCATTAAAGGGGAACTAAATTCAGGCGAGTCGCAAACGGTAATTTCACCATAGTCACATTTAAGTTAAACGTTCGACTTGGCGAATCGAAAGTCATAATAGGTATCATAATCAAAGGTACAGATATACAGAAACTATATTATAAAAATATTTGTTCAGCAATCCCCAAAGAGAGATGTTCAATCATAATTAAATAGAAACACATTCAAGGTTTCGTAATATTATCGTTGGTACTAGCCGATATCCGGTGCGCTTGGCGGCAAAAAAATTAAATTCGTGAATGTCTCGAATTCGACATTAGAAATGTTCTTTAATTACTAAATGTTAACTTGAAGGTCTGTATTGTAATAATAATAAGTTTATTCGATGAGCCCTGAAGTTGTTTTTTTTTTTATCCTGAATCACCCTGGCGAATAAATTCTATTTTTTAAGCGCTAGCGTCGGGTCACCTTGAAGTGATATATCAAAAAAAAACTGTCAAACTTCAGTTGTCGCTGTCAGTTATTTGTTCGCATGGTGTTATATGTATATATTTTTTTATTTAATTTGAAACTGAAAGAAAATAAATATATTTTAAAAACAATTATGTACTAAGAAAATAAACAAAAAGTTACCTTTTATGTTCTCGATTGTGAAACAGAAAAATTCTTTTAGCTATCAATAACTTTAAATCGCCAAAACACAATTGACTACGATTTCTTGTTTTGTGAAAACCGAAAAACCCAGGTGTTTTGGGTTTGTTTTGGAACTTTTAGGGCTTAAAAGAACAGGTTTGACAGTTAAGTATTTAACCCCATCTACCGGAAAATTTCAAATGTTGGTTTACGTACACTTCTAAGTTCTAACTCCATGAAAATTACATACACATAAATTGTGTTAGTTTATTCTCAATGAGGTGGTTGGTTTTTAACTTTTCAGCTAATCTATGAGAAAAAAATAAAAACTATTCATTAAACAAAACTTCTCACTTTATAAGAAATAGATATTTTGTATTTCAAGGATTCTGATAGCCAGTTTTTGATTTTTTTTAAATATTTTCAGATTTTGGTGTTTAGCAAAAATAAAGTGTACTGTGTAAGTTTCAGAGTTCTCATTTATTTTTAGACTTTAACGCATAGCGCCATCTATGGGAAAATTTAAATATAATTTATGTTCTTCATTTTACAGTCAATATATTGGGTGAGTTTTTCCTTAATCGGATGATTAGTAAAGGAGTATTTGGCTAGTTTCGAAATTTTGGTGTTCAGCACCCTCTGCCAGAAAAAATCTAAACTTTTGATTAATGTGACTTACTTGATGATAAATCTTTTGTGTAAATTACAGTTCAATGTAATATATCGTTTTTGAGTATTAGCTAATTTTGTGATGTAAATATCCAGTGCCATCTACAGGAAAACTTTTATTTTACGCACACAGAAATTTGTTTACATATCGATTTTTGCGATTCCGCAATAGTTTACAATATTTGACATAACGTGTACCTAGAATACACAATCAACCAAATTTATACATTCTTGTTTTGGACGTGAATAGGATGTGTACATGATATATGATACCCGCTTGTGTAATTGGGCTCCAAGGAAAGATTTGAAAGCAGGTACCCATGCACATTGGTTTTGAAACATTAAATAATTGAATGGGGACGAAAAAAGAGCTGTATTCCTCATTTTAAAAATAGATAAGGCTTCCGCTTGGAAATGCAATCTAGTTTTTAATGCACTTGAAAGTTTTTCATTGATATCAAAAATAGTCTAGCAAGGGAAACTATCGAAATTGTGTAGGACCTCACCAGTTATGCAACACTTCACCTTGAGAAAAAAAATAAAAATAAAAAGTGTTCTCATCAAGGATTCGATAATGGAACTTGGATCTTCTGTTTACCAGTCCAACACGATAGCTACTAGGTTCAACTCTCAACACAGTTGTGCAATGTTGAAAATGAATAATTATAGTATATGGTGTGTATAAGGTTATATTTTTCTACTACATATTTTGGGAATTTGTGATACGATAACAAAATTCACCCAAAAAGTTCTTACTAGCAAGGAACCCCCGAATGTTTGGCAAGTTTTCCTCGTCTATATTTCCCTTACCGAAATCTTTCTAGGTCCTTGCTTAAACTTTCCAAAAATTTGGCATTTTTCTAGGCGGGCGATTTTCAATTCCTCGAGGTCTCGAAGATTTTATGTTAGGCCAGCGTCGGTCGTTTGGGTTAAATGGTACAATCTGCCTAACAGTCGAATCCGATATGTTATCGTATTTATATATAAATTGCTTGCAGAAATGCTTCGTCTGTATCTTTAACATCTACTACGATTCTACCACAGTGGTTTCCAATAGGGACTAGTAGAATTTGACAGTTCATGACGGCTATGTTGTTTTGTCTGTTGTTAATTTTTCTTTTTTTTTTATTTTGCAGATCAAATAACTACTTTAAGTTAGAATATGGAGCAACATGTGCAAATGGTAAATAACTGTGTAGCGGAGCAGTTGGAAGCTAATTTCGATTTCAGTACCAAATGATCTTCAGCAAAAAGGGGCATTTTTGTATAAACACCACCTTTTTGTGGATGAAGGTTAGGCAATATCGAATGTAAGATGTAAGAATTGTTAAGAAAAATTAAGAATTAATTTTGTTACATTGATGGTTAAATTATAACATACACAAAAAAAAACAAGTTTTAATAACGTTCAATAAATTTAATTTTCATCTTCATTCATTACAAACAAAATATGCTCATTTGTTAAGTAGTCACGATTTCTGTACTAAAAATGAAAAAAAATCAAACAACATCACAATAAAATTAAAACACGGCACATCAGCTTACAGGAAACTTATTTCAAAATAACAATTTCCCATTACAGAATTTTTAATCAACTAATTATTCCATATATGTACATAGTTGTAATTTTCGGCATGTTTTCAGCTTGTAATTAAATAACAATAACTGGAAAACCCATATGTACATATGTATATCGTTTGATATTTAAAGTTGTTCTAAAACAATCAAATATAAAATATTTAATTGCCGATGCAATCACAAATAATTTGAAATCTTCAATCTGGTGGTTGTTGTTCGTGTCTGTTACTGACAACTAGATATGAGAAACAACCAACTTCCTATAACCCACTTAAATGGTTCATATCAATAAAAAAAAAAAAGAAAATGAAATCAGTCACGGCTGGCCAGAAGTATTTAACTTAAACTTAGCAACAAAAGCTTTGACTAATAGTACGGAGCAGGAAAATAAATCGATAAAACCATCCCCACAACTCATTCCTTGACAATAACATTGGTTGAACTTTACTGGGGGACATTGAGGGAGGTTTGAGGCACAAAATCTAAGCGATTATATACGAAAACACGTAATTGAGGAAGGAACGTTATGGCTTTTCGGTGTAGGTCAACACTGATGGTATAGAAATCCAACCGTACTGACATAGCCCAAAATAATTTATTAACAAAAACGATAAGAAAAACTGTTATTAGAGCCTTTTATTTGCCTTATTTGAACAGAAAATAGAGGTCAACTCAATTTTTTCTTTTTTTTTTGATTATTATTATTTTCTACCAAAACAATGTAGGTATATTGATTTTATTTATATGAAAATAAAGAAAATTCTTTCATTTCTACTACTGTCGTTACTACTAATACGACTACTGCAAGGTTTTTGTTCCCAAAATTAAATCAACAATGTAATAGGAAACCTTCATTTCGAGGGTAATGCGAAGGTAATGACAATTTAATAATGCTTGCATTGTGTTTCGGGGTCGTTCCTGACTAAGGCAAACAAAAAAAAAATAAAAAAAACAATATCATTTGGAAAAACACGAAAGTGTAAGGTTTTAATAATATACATATAAACCTTTTTTTGTGTTATCTAGATTATGATGTTATTGAATAAGTCGGTCCCATTTAGATATCATTTGTTTTCACATTGAGCATATTATATCCTTCGAAATTGTATACAAAATCACACGCAATTTCGAACCCTTTCATACATACCTACATCTGCATATGATTTGACTTTTAGTATGAAACCTTGGAATTCCCAAAAAGTGTATTTGAGCAAATTTAAAAGCTATATGAGTTTTTTCCGCTATCTCTTGTCGTTGCATTCAGTAAAAGATTGTTAAAAAAAAGGCATATATTTGAGACACATTGATAGCTATTTTTATTTCTTGAACGTATCGATAACAGTCCGTAAGGCTTTAAAATCAGCTCATATAGATAACCATAGATAAATCTGATAATGCTTAAGAAAATAAATCAGTCAGATATTGTATAGAAGATTAATTGAATTGAATTATTGACCTCTAGTCGGCAACTAGGGTTATAGATCATCGACTTTCTGTTAAAACCTCGTAAGTCCTAAATTTATTTTTTAATGTATTTAAGAACAAAATTACTGAATTCAAATATCAATGTCTCGTAACTATGTTATGGTTCTTTTTGGCTCCCTCAACCAGTTTCAAAAATTTAGGCGATCTAAGAATTCCATTCAGTAAGGTACCTTTTAAATCAGTTGTTTGGTGTGCAATTTTTCAACTTGGACTCAAGAGGTTTTGATGATATATACAAAAACTCTCATATTCTGAATATCATTTCATATCATTCTCTGAATATTTTTCCATTTCCTTTGTGTGCTACTCTGCCACTCTGTCCAGAATGAAAGCATCAATCACTTGAAAAGGCATTTTTAACAACCTTAATGACCTCCACGAACGTAAGATCAAAGACTTGATCTCTTTTTTTCCCAAACTGACAAAATAATTTTAAGATTTCCAGCAGCCGGAGGATTACACGATTGGATTGGCTTCGCTTGAGAACCATTCTGCTAGTTATGTCTAGTTCGGCATAATGTGTAGATGATATTTGATACGGATTGCGATCCAACTGACTCGAGTGTCTTAAGATCTATCTCCTAATGATTGTGCAAACATGTTCCTTACCAAAATTTAATTCATAAAATCCAAAGAATATATTTGGTTTCATGAGCAGATGATGACCTTCATTGGAGACGTCATGACATGGGCATACCGAGACCTACTCTTCTGTTACGTCCAAACATGTAACTGAACAATCATCCATGATGGAGAATATTTGTGTAACTGAAAGTGAAAAGTATTTCCACAAAACTCTAATTATCTTCATTGAGGTGAACTGAATAATTGTGTCAAAAGGTTGCCCATTGGCGTTGCTTTTTCTACATTGACATTTTAAATACCAACAAAAAGCTGAAAATCTTTACAAAACTATTTTTTTTTTAAATTCATGACCCGTTTTAAATCCGTACATTAGACAAATTCTAGTCAAAATAGACATATAAATGTGCAAACCTACCCAAAATTGCGATAAGACTGAAAATTAGTACAGACCTTCCTTTTGGCATAAAAAAATCAGCTGCCAAAAGCCCTCATCATCAAAAGGTCAAGTGTCGAAAAAGTTTGATTTTGGCGTCTAACTTTATAGATCATGCAATTCTTTACCTACAAAAAAGATTACAAATGTCGAAAATATCGAACTTTCACCTACAACTCTTAAACATCTGATGTTAGCAACAAGTAGTTTTTACAAAGATTGTAGATTGTGTTATATATAATCCACAAAAAAAAATTTTTTAAATTGACCATTCAAAAGGTATAAATATTTAAAAAAAATTGGTAGAAGTTGATAGGACAAAAATGTTAGCATTTTCATATAAGGACTCAAAATAACTACAAACATCACTATTATTTGAAACGATTACGCTTAAGGAGCTATTCTCTAAAAAAACAATATATTCGTCAATTTACAATTTTTGAAATACCTATATTTCCTTAGCCAATGGTTTTACGAAAAAAAGTGGCTTAATCTTTTTTGTAAAGAATTGCATGATCTACAAAGCTGATTCATAATATTTTTCGATATCAGTCACCGTTTTAAAGTTATAGGCCAAAAACCTACTTTTTCGATACTTGACCTTGAATAAGTTTTTATGCCAAAAGGAAGGTCTACACCAATTTTCACTCTTATCGGAATTTCTAATAGGTCAAATGTCTACTTTGACTGGACTAACATTGCACAAAATATCTTCGAAATACCCCCAGCTTCACTAGTATACCCATGCATGCATGGTAAAAAATATGAAATTTGCATCCATAATGGTTACAATGGGGTCGTATTCTGACAAAAAAAAAATTTGAAATATACATACAAACACTGATGTATGTTGTTGCTAACAAGAATAAAGATTAATATGAGATAACAGTATACACGTCTTGTTGATAAGAATATATATGAGTTCGTCAGAACAAATTCATCGTTGAAATAAAGCTTAATTTTTTTCAAACGTTCGTGAAAATTGATGACAAATATATATTCAATGGTAAACTGGAGCTGAAGCTGGAATAGCTTTCAAAATATTGAATACACACAAATCCAATGATACGAACACAACACGAAGCAGCTAGACAAGTTGGCCACATTTTAACTTTTGCATGCAGCTTTTTGATGTTTCAAAATAGCGAGCTCAACTGAGTGTTTACGGATTGAAGTGAGTTTCAAAAGTAATTTTAGCTTCCATTTAATCACTATCCGTCTTTATTTTTATTTTGGTGTTGAATTAAACTCGCACAGCTGATTTCAAAGGTCACAAATGTACAGCATATTGTGGGCGGGTACAAAAGATCACGTACAGTTTTGACAGTCATTCCAACTGCAGCGGCAGCTACAGTGGCAGCATCTGATCAGGCAGTATGTGAATTGTGAATTGAGTATGAAATGATATAAAACTATGTATTAATGTAGCATAATGTAGCAAGGAAATTCAAGTAACGAATATACACACCACTTCACCACAAAATTTCATAGAAAATATGCCTTTCCGTTAACGATAAACATGTTTTTGGAGAAAACACAAAAAATATTTTTAAAAAATGTAATGATAACTGTTATCATATAAGTATTTGCTTAGTTAGTATGTATGGATATATTGTAAGTATGAGAATGTCTGTTCATATCAGCAGTATATCAAAAACATGAAGAGCCCATTCAAATAATAACATCATACCTACCTAAGTAAACAAAAAAAAAAAACTTGTTCGTAGAAAATATAATAAACTAAATTCACCGTCTGATGCCTGCTGATAGATTTACCTTCGCCTTCACCTTCATTTAGACTAGAGCAACCACATAAACTGTCACATACGTAACCAAACACATACATATTTACATGCGCATTGTCGCTCTATGATTTTATATGGGCCTCAATTACACCACGTGCACATCGAGCGGTTGCCAAAACGAGAGAAAAAAAAACGTGACTAGGTATAGAATATATTATTATCATCACACAAATATGCTTGAAGTTCAATTAAAGTTGACTAATTTTTATTTGAAAAACAATTTAATGTCTACCTGCCCTTCACTGTTCTACTTCCTTCATATACCCATTCATATTCTTTGCTCTACTTGCATAACTTTCTATGTGGTAATCGAACTATAAATTTATTTAAAAATTTAATGCTATTTTTAAATAATTATAAAATATGAAAAAATCGGTACGAGTAGGTACCTACAACATGGTTATCGTTTATAAAGTTTCTTCTTTCCAACAAAAATTCGTGTTCGTAAAAAACGTTTCTATTCACTTATTACTTATTGCATGGATATCCGGATGGTTGGTACCTATCGAAATCCAGAATTCTCAAATTTTGCTTGCAAAATACCAAATTAAGATCCTGAGTTTCAAAATCCCGATGAACAAAATTCCAAATAATAAAATCCCGAATAACAAAATCCCGAATGGCCTAGCACTTTATTTTTTGTATTAATGATGAGTAAGTTATGGCAACCATCTTTACCCCTGTACTTTTTTGTATTTCTGTTCAGATGGTGATTAAAAGATTGGACTCATCCAATGTACCTATTCAACATTCTGTAAGATGTAAGATATTGACAAAGACAATAATATGAATATGTATATTTAAGTTTTAATGAAAATATGGAAGAGGTTATTATAGCTACGCATATAGTTTACTCTTGAGGTTACAATGCACACGCCCGCCGCCGCCGGCCGACCGACCGCTTCAAAATAATGAAAAATTAAATTTCAGAAGTGAATTAAATTATGCACACTATGCTATTTGTGTGATTTGTGTTTAGAAATAATTTGATTGTTATTAAGGAATTTATGAGTAATGTAAATAATTGGAAGAAGTGGATTTGTATACTTTGTTTCAAAAGCTAAATGTCTTAAAGTAAACAAATATTTAGACTTGTTGTTAGGGGAACATTTTGAAACCAATAATTTTAAACGCTCTATTTATTTACATGAAGACAAACTGTTTTGTTTTTTTTTTTTTTAATAGAACCAACTGAAGGCTGGACTTATTTCACGATATCACATTATGTGCCTTATCGTGAATCTCAAGGAGAATTATGCTTCCATCGAAAACTTTGTCAGCTTTGGTTAACCTCCTTAGGAATAAATTTCCACAGAAAAAAAAAAAGACCAATGAATTTGGAGTGACAGCCAAATTCCCCCAGAAAATTTATTCCTGATATTAATAAATGCTGGTTCCCGGTTTTCGAATGTTCAGAGAAATTTATTGCTTGTTAAACTCTTATATCTAACACATATAAACACTTGATAATGGCAAGACATTTTTGTAGGCATACTTACATATTATTTGTAATAGGCTAATAGACAAATAAATATTGGATTAACTTTACCTCAGCATCATCAGCTTTAAGAACTTTTGTATCGGAACCATTCGAAACGCAACGAATTGTATGACAATATCACATTATTGGACTTTTACATCATCACAATATGAGATTTAACTATTCAAACTTCGATTATTGTCTTTATGAAACCAAACGCCTTATGTAGCAGGTAAAAATCGAAATATTTTAATTAAACTTCACATTTAGATGAGTCTTACTTCAGACTAAGTGGCTGTTTTTATAAGCGAAATTGTAGCATGTTCTTGTTCAACGAGGAGAAAGTTCAAGAAATGCTATCAAACATCTGCATCGTAAATCTTGACGCTTTTAAAAATGCAGTCAAAGCTGCTTAAATGAAACGATAACAGATCTCAATTTGGTAAAACTGAAACAAACAAAGAACAGTAAAGAGAACCCCGAATAGCCGGTAATTTTAAGCCCAAAAACGAAGCAAAATCGAGTCAGAATCTTGATCTGCCATTGTCAGAGGTGGGTTAAATAATTAAAGTGAGTAGGTTGGTATCAAAATGAAAAAGTTTATGCATTAAATTCAAAGCCTGCTCAAGGCTATTATTTCTTGTTTAGTTTGAAAAGGTTTGATTATATTTTAGATTTGAATTCAACCGAAATTATTTTGTAAAAAATTTAGTATCCAACTTTTTTTTGTAAGCGGAATTCAATAAAAACCGAGTGTTTCGTATGAATTGTTTTGGCAAAGAATATTTCAAATAAACGCTTTCAAATAAACAGGTTTTACTGTATGCGTTGAGTCGTGAAAAAAACGTAAACCAAATCATCATGATGACAGCAAACAACAAGCCGTATGAGAAGTAATAAACAATTTTATGGATTACTCAGAAAATTCATAAAATTCCGAAAGTGTAAATTCCAATCTAAATAATGATTTCTTGTAAATAAGTTTTTTTTTCATGTGTTTTATTGTAGGTATTTTTTTTATATTATTTTATATTCAAACTATTTGTTAAAGTTTTGCAGGTCAATCTTCCTTGAAGGATTGAAAGTATAATTGAATCGGTGAGTGTAACTAGTTTATCTGCTCAAAAATAGTAATGAAATGACACTTTGTTAAAATTAAAATTGCATAATAAATTAACCATCTATTTATGTAGTCAGGTAAATCCACGGAAAAATTACTGATCTGAAACAAATTGTATCAAACTTAAATCCTTCATATCTTACTATATTATTCGATGAAGGGTCGCAGCCTGAAACACGGCAGCCTTCCATCCTCTATACCATAGACCAAGCTTTCTGGTATCCGCGATGGCTTGTTCTTTTAATCGGAGGTTCGGTCCTCTTCTTTCTCTCGAGGCTTGTGGCTGAAATACTCTTTTGGCTCTAGCATTATTGTCCATTCTCTCGATGTGGCTCATCAAATGTACCTAGTCTAGTGATAAGTACTGATACAAGTCTAAACGCAAGAATATTTGACAAAGTATTTGTTGTACACGATTCATGTCAACGGTTATTTAAACTGTTGGTTGTAAGCTTGTTTGTTGTTTTAATTCGCTAACAATCATAGGATCACATCCAAAGCTGTATTGTTGAAATCTGCTTTCACAAGTTCAACATGGAAAAAGATGATTTGTGTATCGTATTGTGAAGTTGTTCGAACACACTGGTGGAGTTCGTTACTGCCAAAGATCCCACCGCTGACTCCCAGTGCCATAAAAGCCGTGAAGGCTCAAATCAGAAGAAAATAGGTGAAAAAAAACGGAAAATCTCGTAGCGGGAAATGAGTATTTTCAAAAAATTTATATTTCGCATCATTTAAAAAGATTTGGGAGAAATATCGAGAAAATCTTTGAAAAAAGTTTATCAAATAACAGTTTTGTAGACGTTGTCATTGAGCATTGGCCATTAAAACAAGATTCTTTTCCAGCCCACATGGAAGAACCACACAAGAGTGACCGAAAAACAATGCTTCGAGCTTCATTTCACAACCTTCATTTTTCAACCCATTAAATTGCAAGCTGCAGTCCAATTAAAAGGGAATAGCATAGAGTTTTGAACCTATCGAAGAAGCACCGGTTTGCTAGGTTAATTCTTCGTCCGATCTCAACTACTTTGAAGTTATTGTTATCAACAGTGGGATCTTGGAGGCATGTCTTACGTCAATTAGGTTGGGGTATTCACCTTATTTTTTAATTTGCGAATTTGTAAACCTGGAAACCTGGTGCTACTGATCACCATATTAAAAGCTTCTGATAAGTTTGTTAGTCGGATGCCGATATCATTGAGCAAAACTCGGAAAGAAAATATTCGCCTAATCAAGAGTCCATATCTAGGGGTTCAGGTGGTCATTAATTTGAAGAGTTTATAATTTTGTATGTGTTTGGAGTTGGTTAAATTTTGTGTTTCTTTGAACTTACATTTTATCGGTTAATGCAACGAACATAATTTTTAATGACTATTTCTGTTGCAAATATGGTCAGTTACAAAGTTTGTATTTAAATTTCCACCACAAACGCGACCTATGTAGTTACATAGTCAGCTAAATATGATGTAAATTTCATTATGGCGCAAAAGAAAAAAATTTAAGGGGAGTCAAAAGCAAGAGCCAACAACAATGTAAAGTAAACAGAACATACTAAGAAGATAGTCGCAAATTTGTATTAATACTCGTACATTAGCTATAGATTGGTATCCTCTTTTTAAAAAGCCGCCATGAAATAGTTTTCTCCCGGACTAAAACACTTAATAATATTTATCTAGGTGGGTATTTATATCTAAAAAATAAATCTGAAATGATTCTTTTGGTCGGGATCAGGACACATGACACACCTTTGAGAGCTTGGTAAGGTTTAAGTTCTTCAACTATAGTTTTAAGATTTGTTATCAACAAATTCAGAAGGTATTCGTGTTATCCCGCAGCCTGCACATTTTTATGTTACGTTAAAAATTTAAAACTGTACAAATTGATTTAATACAAACTAAAAACCATATTCTTATATACAAACCTACTCTACCCAGCCAGAACACTAACCTTATTTTCACAATAATCGTCGTCGTCCCCTACCAAGGACGAAAATACACGAATGTTGTAAAACCTAGCCAGTTGGAGTCGGCGAACCAATCCATCTGAATCTGACATCCCCCCAGTTATGCCTACCAAGTGAACAACAAGAACAGCCAACGAGGAACAGTTGGTTGTGACATCATCATAGGACAACAAATATCATAAAAAGGAAGGATATTCACTTGTTTGTATATAGAGAGATAGGTATTTAAGTACCTATATAAATGTGAGTGTGTGTAATGAGAGACACTTGTTCTTTTTAGGAGTATCACCCGAACACAGAAGACGTAGACAATGTGTGCGTTGTATGACGTAGTCATCGCCCTACTTTTTGTCCACCTCTGGTAAAATTGCTTGGTTGCAGCAGAATATCCTTTTCAACAAAACTTTACAAATAATCATTCAAATTAATTCTTTTATCTTACCTGAAAACTTTCAGCAATTAGACTTGCAAATACCACAGCTACAAAATACAGTCTAACGGGAATGCAACGTGAGTTTCTGCATGAGGTTATTCTTGTTGTTGGTACCAATCTGCTGCTTTTTAGCCTTGAACTAATCGACATTTTCGCAATTTATTTTCTTTTTTTCTTCAATTAGTTTTTCCTTTTTAGATTTTCCCCCGAAGAGCGACAACCACTCTTACATTCGTATATGATGCGCCGTAGGGAGGAGAGGAGGCTTTCAGGAGTATTTTACGATTCGATGGATCGATAATTTCGAAGAAATTTTTCGAGGGAATTAAATTTTTAACAAAAACAGATAAACAATAAAAACTAAATAAAAAAAGGGAAATTTTAACTGGGAATATTGGGAAGGAGGAAGTATGGAGACTCATCCAAGTCTTGTGTCCAAATCTAACGTGTTTTTAATTTTTTTGGATGTTCTCTAAAATATTATTTAAAATTATTTTCACCCAACACTTCTTCTTACAAGGGACTTGGGGGAGGTCTCATAATTGAATTGAAATATTATTTTCTTGTAATAAATGCTGATTTCTGTAAATATAACACAACCACCACGACACCAATGAAAAAAAAATGACGACGTAAACTTTTTCTCTACTCGATTTTTGTTTTACCGTTTATTTTTTCAGCTTTCCATTATTTGACGACTAAATTTATTTAATTGTATGGAAATTTCAATTGTATATAAACTGAACACGGGAAGCTATTTAACTTGCGTTGTGAACAATTTGTAGTTAATTTTTTTATTATTAAATTTGGAAGAGAAAACGTTGAAAATTTAATAATTATTCGAGTAATTTTTCGTAGAACGCACCCTACTCGATTAAAGTTGTCGTCTCGACTAAAATCAAACTGTAAAATTTTATTTGTGCAAGATGTAAGAAACGGGTTTTGTGGTAAGAAATGTCAGATTAAATAACAGGTTAGACAGAGAAGAATGCAATTAGCAAAAGAACATACTGTAAATTTTGGTAAGAGCAAAAGAGAAAGGTGTGTGTTATTTTTATTGGATATAGAAAGAAAGAATGAAAGCAGTATAGAGTTGTTTGAGTATGTCTGACTTTGTTGCTCTAAAACTAATACATGTGCTGCCACTTTTTTGTTTTTACGATAAGTTAAATACACTCTCGATTCCGGTAATTGATAGTCGTGGTTTTTTGTCAATTCATATAGGATTAGGTTGGGTATACAGTTCTTGATCTTAAGGGAATGATGAGATGGAGTTTAATTTTTTTTATTTTAGGGGTTTTTAATGCATCCACATTAGTAACGTTTTTTTGCAACTCATAATAATACTGTCTGAAAAAATGACGACAAAACAATTAACATGTCAAATACAACAACAACTATGTTGATATCGAGTAAGCCTTGTCCAGATAATTAAGCAGATTTAATTTTTGTCCCGATAAAAACGGTATTCCCAGAACACCATTGGTGTTATGTTATCGATCATTGGTATAGAAATGTTAAATGTTTGTTCGTAAGATAGTTCAATACAAAATGGCAGACCAATAAGCAAATGTTGAAATATCCCGATGTCGTTCTTTTCACCAAAGTCCATATGGAAGAAACATAAAAACGCAGCTGTTGTATCCTTCGATAACCCTACAAAGCCAAAATCGTGCGATCGTCAACGTTAAAAATGATACATTTTTGGTATTGTCAACTCCCCGTCGACGTTTATAGTGTTTGGATTTGGTCAAGTAATGTAATCTTCAAGAGTTATACATGTCAGTTCCTTCAAGTCAAAGGGTTCAAATTACGTTGACACAGAATACACGTTAACGCATTGAATGAGTGGCATCCCTCGTGGGATTGTCGATGCTTTTCGCGTTAAAGCAGTCAACGTTAACAGTATATTGACGATGTTTTTGGTGACTTCAAGGAATCAATGAATTGACCATTTACGTTGACCGTCTAAACTAAGCATAAAGGCATTGGTTTAGGAGAGACTTAACACCTGTTATAAATTGAAATTTCTCTATAGTCTTGTCATTGGCCACGTTCCAATGTTATCTGGATAGCTTTGTGTTGTTATAATTTCTTGTTAAAAAAACAGCTGTGCGGGCGGTCGCACAACAACAACTCAAGCTATCTCGAAATTTGTACCCACAACAACTGCTGATGTTTTCTAACATGTGACTTTTAGTGCCCTATTACACACCGACTTATGTGGAATGATTTTTTTAGTGAGTGCAAAGGTGAGATCAGATGTTTTTTTTCCATTCGCACTCTTTAAATTTCGAAAAAGATGACTCAAAAGTCGTCGTGTAATAAGGCACTTAACATTAACTGTATTATCAAACAAAATGGCCACGTTCCGATATTTATTCTCAGAGCTATCCAAATAGCTTTGTGTTGTTGTAATCCCATGCCAAAAAAAAAAAAAAAAAAAAATGACCACTGAGGCAACAATTCAAGACGCTTTTTAGATTGAGAAGATTGACACCGGTCTCATAGTACTTTCTGGATAAGCGAAGTGGGGGGTCAGAGATGTCATGAGGTATGAACAAAATACCTGACTCAAGAGACTCATTTGATGTTGTTTCAATATGCAAAGCATTGAAGTTGTTTTTGTTTCTATATGTTTCGAGGCGCCTAAGATTTTTGAATATAGACACGATGAGACTTACGAGTCCGGACTCATTTTTACTAATCTAAACAGGCTCCAAGTTATTTTTAGCTTTTTGAGATAACTAAATAACGTATCAAATCCGATGTTTTTCTCGTTCGCACCCATATAATTCCGAAAAAAGTCATGACTCTAAGGACGCTTGCAGTAAATTTTTATGAGCACATATTCCAATAGAAGACCTTTGCAGTTTATTTGTTAAAAAACATTCTACAAACGCGTTTTTGATGGAGATAAAGTTTTCGAAAATAGCCATTGAAAAAATTTGTCGAGAAATTTTATGAAATAGAACAAAACTTATGTGTTTTGTTTCAATTTTCATCGTTTTTCTCACGAAAATAACAATTAGATAGTGAAATGATAATAAGAAGACCAATTCTGACCAATTTTAATGAATTAAAAAAACTTCAACAAATAATTGATTCTTTTGCCAGTATTTTGACAGATAACTACTGCCAGTTATGAAAATTGCAACTTGTGCACTTAGCTTAAGAAAAAAACTATCGAATAACCATTCGTTACTTTTATTGGTTTTTGTCTTGACTAACATCATAATTTGTGCTTACCAATAGGTGACACTGTAACACCACCTTACGATTAGATTGACTCCTGACAGTATGCTACAAGTGGTCCATTTTAGTGTTGTTCAAAAATTCTTCCCGCTCATTTCGAACGTTTTTTATTTTGAAAACATGATATCGTTTTAAATTTGTTTTAATATCACGTTCGTCAAACGTATTTTTCAATGAAACAAACAAACTGTGTTTTAATGTCAACAATATTTTGCGTCAAAATCATTATTTGACAAAAACGAGAAAAAAAAAACACTTGACAAATATAAAAAAAACTGCTGGCAGGGTACTTTCGTTGCCACTTAACCTTATTCAAAGAGACTTTATCGATCCATATTCTACTATGCCTACTGACATTCGTAGGCTTTCTTATGCTGGTCCTATGTACATTTTACGTAATTTAAATTTTAGTTGATGTGAAAACAAAGGAAAAATACAAAGGTGGATATAGGTTTGCAGTTTTATATTGTAAAGTGATTTAGTTTAAGTTGTAAACATTTAAAAAGGTGAATCATCAATAAAGTTGATTAATTAAAGCCGTTAAAAAAAAAATTGTTTGACTGAAGATGGGAACGACACCTCTAGATGAAGGTACGCAATTTTTTTATTCAGAATGTAGGTTAATATATTTAAATGTAAACAAAACAATACCAGAATATTGTGCCTACAGGTAAAAAGAGATAATTTCGTCTTATTTTGTTTAATAAGTGGATTTTTGTAGGTGCAATGTTTTTAAACGTCACATTAGTTGAACTTAAAAAAACAATCTACGGGTTAATAAGCAAAATTTATTTTATTTTTCATAAATGAGTGATTTAGGAATTTTCAAAAAAATAATACATAAAAACATCAGCCTCCACTTGGTCATTCCTTTCTTACTAAGAGATAATAAAAAGCGAAGTCAAAATAAGTCGCGTGAATTGATGCAAATGTGAACAAGAGTTACTTCCGGGCTTACAAAAAAATAACAATCGAAAACTTTGCATTACTCATATCGTACCAATATCTCAAGTAAAAATGAAAACAGAGTGGGCGCCCTTTTGTTAATTTGTTTAATTAGCGTGTTGGTGCACTTGGTGTTTTTTGTATTTATAAAAGTTATATTCGTGTTGTGAAAGCTGATGGAGTTGAAAAAGTACATTTTCACAATCTTCCTACATATTGACAACAAGATGTGGGATTTCGCTTGAAGTAAGCTTGACATAATTTCAATTTAAACCTATTGCACGTTTTGTTAGCTAACGAACAAATGATTTAAAGGGTGTTGCTGAATAAATATTGTAAAAGAAGGTGCATTATGGAACATGGACTTTCAAATAAGTCAATTAAAGTTGAATTTTGTATTATGACATAAAAATACATATTACTCCAAAAGCCTTCGATTGACAGTCACGAATAATGTTTTCGAAGTCTTTTGATACGAGTACACGGCATGTAAAATGCCACATGTGCATGCGCAGTAGCGTCATTTTTACCTCACAAATGCTTCCCTATTGCCGCATACCATGTACCCGGCATGTTTGTGACAGCCGCATGCGGCATTTAACATGCCGTGTACTCTTAGCTTTCTTCTTTTCCCGATTTCAAGGAGGAGTAAATTTGGAAGACACGCTTATATCGCTATACAGCTTTTCGTCGGATTACTTGTCAAAAGTGATTAATGCTTAAGGCAGCCATTTTCGAAAATTGAGTCATTTGTGCCCTATTACACGACAACTTTAGAGTCATGACTTTTTTCAAAACTCAATGAGTGCGAACGGGAAAAAACATCTGATCTCACCTTCACACTCATTTAGTTTCGAAAAAAGTCATGTCTCTAAAGTCGTCGTGTAATAAGGCACTTTGAACTGAAATTAAAATGTTGATCGCGTCCATTTGAAATGGGTGAAAAAAAAGTGAAGTTAGCTGCGCTAAGCATTTACTCCATTGACGCTGTTCACATTGGAATGAAAAACTGGATTTTTTTGACGTTTCAGTATTTACTGGTGTGGGAGCGGGATGTGAATACTGAAACGTAAAAAAATACAGTTTTTCAGTCCAATATGAACACCGTCATTCACTCGGTCTTTTAATTTTGCTCAAGAAGCGTACTCCGAGCTAGCTCTGATTTAAAAAAGAAACAAGCTGAGCGCTCTGACTGATCTGAGCTAAAAAAGAAGCGCAGATATTTTTTTGACAGCTCAGAGCCATGCTCGGAGCTAAAAAAAAGAAAAACGCCTATTAGTGTTGTCATAATGTTTTTTGTTATCACCTTAAAAAAATCAACACCCAGTTGGAAGTTTGAAATGCCGACAAATCGGAACATTATACTTTTTAAGACTTTGCTTTGATGAAGGTACATGATGTACGTATATGTATCAACATTATTTATGTATTTATGTTGGTTCTTTAACAATAAGGTAAATGGAAATTATGAATTTTGTTCAAAATGCAACTCCGCATAAAGGGAACTATTCTATAGCATAGAAATTGCAAGCTGCTGTGGCATCAGGCTCAGAATGAATAAGTAGATATAGAGTTCAACTTCTGATATGCATTCAAAGTCTTATGACTATAGTGGGCTAATTTTGCGCGGTGCAGCGAAAGATGTTTGCTAATGACATGTTAATCATTTTTAAACTTCGAAAGTAGGTCACTTGTATAGGTGGAAAGATGCAAAACGGTTGTTTTGACAGTTAATTAGAGTAAAATGCACTGAAAAGTTTTCTGGTCTTTCATAACAATTGTTATATTTGCAATTTGAAATAAATTGAGGCACTTTAAGTACAGATACAGAGTTCAATATCCCATCATTATTTTATTATATTGACATTGAGAAAGACCCCAACTCTCGAAGTCCGTAAAGTACTAGTTATAAGGTTTTTCTGCCAATGCTGCTTTTGTTTTTTTTTTCTAAAAAAACATGCAACAAAATCAGTTTCAGAGTTATAGATTTAATTGAAACTCATCACTGAAAATTTTAATGATTGATTTTGAGACATTTGGAAAGCAAAATCATTTATTATTTTGATGGACAGATAAAGCGCAGGACTTAAATAATATTTCTAGTCAAAAAAAAAAAATTCAAACAGGCCCAACTTTCCACAGGGCATGTTCAAAAAGTTAGAATTGGCAGAGATATACCCATTCAAACTTTACCATTTCTTATTTTTTTTTAGATTAATATGGTTTTTTGACATGTCATATTAATGCCTTTAGTTTTTTTTTATTGCATTTATGGACCACTTAAATCTTTTCTTCAAAAAAAGCTAAAATAAAAGTTTCTAAAAAATTTAGAAATTTTTGATATTTCGATTTTTTTAGGTTGGTTTTTGTTAGCTTTTTCTTCTTTCATTTTTTGTATAAAATTATTTACAACATCTGTTGTTAAAGATCTATTCAATAGTCTACTAGTCAAACTTTCAAAGTAAAATAAAATCTAGTCAAAAGATTCAAAGCTTTATCCAAATGATCTTACGTGTCTATAAGTTAATATCGGGTTTTTAATAAGAGCGCTATAAAAAGTTTTTTAAAATAAAACAAAAACGGTTTTGGATATCAATGAAATTCTTTATTCCTGTAAAAGTACGTTTGATGCCATTGTACGAAACTCGATTTCTTTTGCATGGCCACCACGGGCACGCTTGCAGAAGTCCAAACGCTGAACAATATTTTCGACGGTTTTCAAGCATAAATCGGCCGATACCGCTGCAATTTCACGTTCGATATTCGTACGAAGTTCAGCAATCGTCTCTGGCTTGTTGGCATAGACCATTGACTTGACATAGCCCCACAGGAAATATTCTAACGGCGTCAAATCGCACGACCGAGGCGACCAAGCGACTGGACCATTTCGTGAGATAACACGTTCTCCAAACTTGCTTTCCAATAAATTGATTGTGACACTCGCTGTGTGGCTTGTGGCACCGTCCTGTTGGAACCACATGTCTTCCAAGTCCATATCATCCAATTGGGGCGAGTATCATTGAACGGTAGCGATCCCCGTTCACAGTAAGGTGCCGGTCTTGATCATCATGGAAGAAATACGGCCCAATGACGCCGCTGGCCCATAAACCACACCAAACCGTAATTTTTTCGGATGCGTGTGGATTGCTGCCTGACCAATACCGCATATTTTGTTTATTGACGAAGCCATTCAGCCAGAAATGAGCCTCATCGCTGAAGATGATTTTTTGTTGAAAATCCGAATCATATTCAAGTTGTTGCTCAGCCCAATTCACGAACATACGACGCTTCTGGTGGTCAAGCGGCTTCAGTTCTTGCGTCAATTTAATCTTGTAAGGATGTAGGCCAAGATCTTTTCGCAAAATTCGCCACAACGACGTCACAAAGATGCCCAACGCTTGAGAACGACGTGTGAGAGACACATTTGGGCTTTCTGCAACTAAAGCCTCAGATGCAGCAATATTCTCGACACTCCGGGCACTTCTTTGTCTCACTGGTACGGGAACATTTTGTACTGTGCTTGTTGATTAAAATTTTTCCACTAGACGCTCAGTTGTTGATCTGCTAGGACGATTATGACGACCATAAATTGGACGTAGGGCATCTTAACGTGAGGCCACTGACTCCGAATTTTGGTAATAAATTTTAATAATTTCGACTCGTTGTTGGCTCGTTTATCTTTTCATCATGAAATGGCAAACCTTGCTGAAGAGAAATGTCAAAAGAGCGGCAAGAAATATGGCGTCGTTTACTGTCCCTGTCGCTCTACTTTTGTAGCGCGTCCCTGTTGAAAAACCCTTTACAAATAGTAGGCGTGGCAGTTGGTAGATTTTCTAGACTACCTACGTTTTTCTCGCTCATATAAATATTCTGTACAAGTTTTTAGAGCCATTTCCGATAAACTAATGTATAATAATAATTAAATAAGAAAAGAGGGTGTGGCAGTAGGTGGAGTCATGTAAAATAAATTTCTCGATTTTTTTCTCGCTTACAAACAAACTTTGCAAAACTTGTTTCAAACTGTAAGAGCCGTTACCAAAAAAACATGACATAAGAAAAGTTGCCGCGGCAGCTTAAATACTCCTCCATTTTAGGTCATAATTCGAGCAGAGTTTATGGGAAAGATTTTATAGTTTTGACAAAAAAAAAACAACTCTTTAAGTTCAACGCAAAACCCAAGTTGGGTTTATGTGTACTTTTGGATATTTTTTGCAAAAGAAAACTTATATTTTTCCCGTACACACATATTTTTCTAAAATAGCTTTGTTGTTTGTTTAAATCATCAATCATCATCAACTTAAAGGTTCTTCTGCAGTGTTCTCGAAATTGCTCTTCGAATCCTAAGAGCAATAACATGAAACCTCTAGTTGACCATTTTATCTACCTATTACTCATTTATTCAATATTTCCATTTTACTCGTTTTCTAAAAACACTCCTCATTCATTTGAGAAGATAATTATTTTAAAAAGGCGCCTTTTATGTAAAACAATCAAACAAATTATTTTAAACAACAAAAGTTACGCATACGCCCGAGTGGCGTCTATATCCAGTTCTGTCAATTTCTCAAAATGACATACGTCTTCGATGCAATTTATAAATTCATACTATATTATGATGATAATGATGATGAATATTTCATTCTTACTGAATGTAAAGATTTTTGCTGTAATTTTATTTGATTTTTTTTTATCAATAAATAAACGTGCTTTGACTTCCGATTATGATGATCTTCCAATATTACACTCATTCAACTTACTAGAAAAGCTTTAGTCTCCAACAAATTTCTCCAAATGGGAATTCATTGATTGTTAAATGAGTTTGGCTTAGATTCGTTATGCCTATGTAGAAAAAGCAGTTATTGTTTTTGCGATCATACTTTACCTACAAGTTTACCTATACACACAGTCGTATGACAGCTATGACAGACATTAAACTGCAAAACAGCTGTTTGGAATTAACATTTCCCTTCCTTTTTAGTATTGCTACGTACATAACTGATAATGTAAATAAAACAGACAAAAATTAGCCGCATACAAGGCTCAATGCCATGAGATAAAAATGTATCTATATTATTAAAAGAGCGTGCAGTGCTATAGAGTTGCCATTACATTTTTCCTGAATTTGGAAATTGTTGTTATTTTTTTAGGTGTTTCAATGAACAAATTGCTTAGAAAACTTTTTATATATCAACCAACGAGTGTATAAGAAATTTTATGTACTTGCAGACTATAAACTTTTTCAAGGCTTAAAATTGGAATTATTAGATAACCATATAAATTTTGTATAGATAACCAATACTTACTCTAAACAACAAATAAAATAATAATTTATAATTGAGTTAAAAGTGATCCATCATAAATTATCTTTTGGTGTTTTTCTTTTTTAACTCAGAGCAAATCAGGCAACTTTCAAAAAAAAATTCGATGTTTTTTTTTAGCTCAGACATATCAGAGTATAAAAAGTGTGTTTCTTTTTTGCATGAGAGTTACCTCAGAGCTTGCTCAATTAGCTCAGAATAAAATAACGGAGCAAATCGAGTGAAACGCTGAGCGAAGCCAACTTCACTTTTTTTTCACTAACAAAACCTGTTTCTTTTTCCAAAAAAAAATTGTAAAAAATTGACGTTATCAAACACACCTATGATATGACAGTTCAGTGCTCAAGTGTGTTTCATAATTAAATCTGCTCTGATTACTCAGCCTCTACTCAGAGCCAAAAAAGAAAAACATATCTTTTATCTAGTCTATGTAATACTTAGAAAATACCTTAGTTTTAGAAAGCCGATATTCTAAGCCCTAAACCAGAGAATATCAATTATCAAGAAGCCAATCTTTCGTACGTTTCACCCTCCAAACCCCATTTGTTTACATTGTTGTATTTCTAATTTCATTTCGTATCGAAGAATAGATGTGAATCGCAACAACAACAAGACCTATGCTGAATGATGTGCTGAATGACGAGTTGATTCTATGTGTGCATGGTTTTCACTAATACTTTACAAATCTAATCAATCCAGCTGTTCGTTTCAGGCAAATCAAATTGACAGCTGAGGATTGCCATCTTTATATTGTTTATCTATGCCCTAAACTACAAACAACTATTTTGGCATCTCTAGAAAAAAACTCGACTTTCCTGAGCCGCCTTTACCTATACCAAACCAATACCAGGCTAAAGTTAAATGAAGTAAATACACCGAGAGCGCGAGTGACTATCTGACTGGTTCCCCAGTTGGAGATACTTAAATATTGTACACTCTTTGTCGTATCCATACTTATTCTCTCTCTTGGATATACACAAAATATTTTCAATGTATATAATATACGCATATACTGCTAGCTAGCAGTTTACAGTCTACTAGAGCCCGAAGCTCGAACCTTATTTTATGCCCATTAATATCGCTGGATACAAAATGACTTTGGGGGAACAAAGTTATAATATGTTGTACAGTGTTGGGCTGCTGATGTGAGTGGCCAACAAAGATTCCAACTGGTTTCTGAGTTCTGTTCCGCTGGTTTAAACCGTCATTTACTATTAGTCATCATCGGGCTGAATATCTGGCAACGACTATATGAGTTGTTTGCTGCGTGTGATTAAGTTAACAATTTTTTTTGTTCGAAGCTATACATTTTTTAGCTAGTTAAACAAACAAAAGATTATATATTGTGTTAGTTATAGTGACGAAATTTAAATAAAAAAAAAGAAAAATAATTAAATAAAACATTTTCGATCACTTGACAAATATTTAAAGAAATTTGTGAAATAAATTAAACATATGGTACTATCGAGAATACTAGAAAAAAGTGATATTGTTTGAAAAAAAAACGTGCTTTCTAGATTTATTCTACCAAAGATCAACTCAAACACCTTTAAACACGAGAATATAAATCAATTAAAGGTAAACTTTTGCTAAGCTCTTAAAAAAAAAACAACAACAAAAAAACATTGTGAACAAAGTTTGTTTGGCGTTTGGACCGACGGGCTCTGATACAGTGATTTTATACAAAGCTTGCCTTAAACCAGAAATGCAAACAGATTTGTTTTTTTAATAAGTATTTGCTAGATTTATGTTTTTAAACTTGACATTAATGTTTTATCTTAATATTTGACTGCCTATTAAATTTCTTTTTTTAAACAACATAAAATTAAAAAAAAAGTTGTTTGTATTATTATTTTGATAACAAGATATTTACTGGAGCCAAAATTTTTTCGCAGTTCTTCGCTAGACATTATAAATGCAAAACAACAGTCAAAGTCGTTTAGGTTGGTGTAATATTTTATTTGGTTTTGTGTTCTAAATTGTGAGTTTTTAAAATTTTAGTTTTTAAATTGTGAGGTACATAGTTGAAAGTAAAAAAGACTTTTTTCTTCAAATAATGTCGAAATGAACTTAATAATAAAAAGACGAAAAAGACATACCTTCATACTCTTCAAAAAAGTATTTATGTTGGTTAATTTATTTAAAGTGGAAAAAAACAAGAATCTGCAGTTGAATCTAATGTTGCCAGAAACACCGATTTATCGTAATTCTCTCGATTCTTTGACCTATTTCCGATACATCGATTTTTTATCCAAGTATGACACTTTTCCCCGATTTTCAATATTTCGAATAAAAAAATAAATTCAATATTTTCCACTCTTGACTTCATAGTATTTATAATTTTACTAAAAATGTGTACCTTTATTTTTTCAACCTGGCTATGTCTAGCTTAAAATAATAAAATGATCCTGACATTTGAGATTTCAGCTGAAAAATGTTGAGATCTGAAATTGGTTAAATTTTCGTTGAAATGTCGAGTTTTCATTAAGATTTCGTTAAAACTTCCTTGAAATCTTATTCTATCATCTTGAAATATCAAAAGTTTTCAACCAAATACTTGGGCATTATGTACTTCATGCATATTTGGAAATAAAAATATCTAATTTTGATTTAAATGTTTTACCCACTGTGTTCAAATAATATTTGTTTTAAAAATAGACAAACAATACAAAATAAATAAAACAACAAAACAATAGAAATTAAAATTTTGTTTCCTTATAGTCCTTCCACACTAGCCAACTGAGTATTAATACATGTCAAATTGAAAGTGGGAAAGAATTACTTGTGACTGTCAAATCTATGGGAAATATGACTTTCAAATTTTTCTTTCACACTGGCTTGTATTAATACATGCCAAACTTGTGTTGACACATAGATGAAATGTATTTGAAAATTAGAACCAACCCTAAAAATTGTAAGGTGTTAATGCATGTCAAATCATGTATGGAGAGCTGTCAAGCTGTGTAAGATGGGCTGTCAAATCTTGTATTAATACATGTCATATTTTGTTTCCACACTATACACATTTGTTTCCACTTTTTTGACATGTATTAGTACTCAGTGGGGTAGTGTGGAAGGGCTATAACAAATATGAGATTTTTAACTTCAAACAAATATTATTTTTATTCCAATTAGAAAAACACAATCTACATTCGTAAGAAATCAGCAACAAATTTTAAATTTGTATCCAAAGCGATCTGGATAGGTTTGTGTTTTTGTAATCCCTTGGTAAAACACGATGAAAAAATATCTGCTTAAAAGAGAATCCTAGCTATCCTAAAAATGTTAGGATACAAAAATATCCTATGAGAAATGTCAACAATAGATACAAATGTCAACAACAGATACAAGGATGGATAAAGGCCATCCAGAGAAATTTGAACGCGGCCATTTTTTTTCTGGGGCGGGTTTGTCAGGTCATGCAGGCTTAAAACTATTTCCCCGCTTCACACCGATTTCTAATGTGGTAATAAGGCAACACTTTGAATTAGATATTTTTTATAGAAGGTACAGAATTGGGCCTAAAACTTTTTCTTGTGGTACCCCAGCCACTAAAACCTTTTCTTGTGGTACCCCAGGCACTTTTTCATTGAAATTTTAATATTAATATCCGTGTCTTACACGAAAAATTCTGTTTTCTTATTTCGAATTTTAGAAATTCCTTCAGGCAGATCTTAATTTGAGTTTGAGATCTTTTGCCACATCTTGTAAAGTTATATGGAAGCGTAGGCAGAAAAAACCTAGGGTGATCAAAAAAAAAAAATTTAAGGCTCGTTTGGCATTTGATAAAACTTATATCGCAACAAACAGGGCAAATTTTGAAAAGAGGTACTGTGGAGTGATGAACAAATATTTTTCCATGTTGTCTAATCCCGTTAATCCTTGTTTCATCACTCCACAGCACCATTATCCAAAATTAAACGTATATTTTACGATGAGCTTTGTCAAATGTCAAACGAGCATACAAAGTTTTTTTGTCCAGCCAAAGTTGTTTTTTCTGCTTACGCATCCATATCGCTTGGTAAAAGTGACTCGTTTTCTCTGCCTATCAAAATAATAAATTATTTTCCTTTCTAAATGTCTTAAGATCAAACATTAAAATTTTCAATAATGTGTTTCAATGATAGCTTTAACTGACGCCTTAAAAGTTCTTAACTCCAAGCAACATGAGCATAAGAGCAAGTACGTGCAATCCAGTCGTGCATTTTATTTTGTATAGAAATTACCAAATTTGGCGATGAAAAATATAAATAAAAAGGGTATTCATGCAACTCCGTAAAACCCTAGATAAGTTTACAAATTGGTTAAGTTTATCTTTTGATTAATGAACTGTCAAATTTTGTATGGGAAATGATTTACACAATTTGGTTAAACTTATCAAAGGATTTTGTTGCGTAAAATTAACCAATCTGGTTAAACTTATTCAAACGTCATTGTGACTCTTACTCTGATTGAATTACCTAGCATTTAATCAAAAGTATAAAAAATGTCGTTCATGCAAACTTTGCGTAAAATTATCATTTTACACAATTTGTAAACTTACGACGTTGCATGAATACCCTTAATAAAATATTTTCCTTTTATATCCCCACTAAAAGTCTTGTACATCGATTTCGTACGAATGTGTCTTATTTTTTAATTGAATTTCTGACTGTTCCACTTCCTCTTCATTTTGTTTATGAAAAAAATATCTCAAGTGATTTGTCATCGTCGAACTCGAGATTTTGATTGATAGCGAAGACAAAATAGAGGGTCTCACAGTTCTATCTGTCTGTTTGTCCCTTCGGCTACTCTACAATTACAACTATAACGGCTGAAGGGTTTTTCGTAGTACTTTGGTATAAAGTAGTTTTAGGTGTCACATATTTTTTCAACTTTTTAACTACTTTTAGTTCATGTCATGCGTCATGCAATTTTTTTCAACCAAATCATATTTTTCTCGAACATCAAACAACAAAGATTTTTTTGGTTTTCTTGAAGACTATGTGACTGTTTTTAGACGCCGACCGGTAATGGCTATCATTGAAACTCACCATTGAAAATTTTAATGATTGATTTTGAGATACTTAAAGATAGCAAAATGCAGTTCCTCAGCAGAAAATCCAAGATCTTAATTTTTGTTGCTAAAAGATTCGCTTAGGTTGATTTTATCAGAATTTGTTGGCTGAAATGTTTTTTTTGGCGTAATTATACTATTTCTAAAAACAGTATGGAGAATGTTTTTGAATTGTTGAGGATTCTTAATTTAGGGTTCCTCCTCTTGCCTCCCAAGTAGCAACAGAAGCAATTTCTACCACCAAGAAACATTTAAAACTTGCAACTTACTGTCGCAAAGAGCTAAGTGCATGCTGCATAACATTAGACTTTGCTGGATCACAGTGATGTATAGGTACAGGGAAAGGAAAGAGCTGATGAGCTGGCGAGAACGGGATCGTTGGTTGATTTAAGTCAAGCCAAATGACATATAAAGAACCAACCTGTATAGCATCAAACAGGATATTGAAAACATAATATTAGATAAAACCAATGAGAGATGGAAACTGCTCGAAACATGCGGTACAATTAGAAAATTATGGCCAAATTTTGTTTAGCAGAGGAAAGCAAAATTACCCAAATGAACAAGAAACATTTTCGTTCCCTTATCAGCATAATTACAGGGCACAACCTTACTGGGATAACACAAAAAGAAAATGAGGCTCAGTACTGGACAACCACATGAGGAAACCTTCTGAGCTTCGTTAACGCTTCTAAATGGCTTACAAATAGGTTTTTACATTAAGTGGAACTTTTTCTGACATAATTTCCAAATTGTAAACAGGGAGGTAGTTGTAAGAGAATACATACTTATTTTGGGTTGATACCAAGCGATGGACTCTTTCCTAGAATCGTCAGGAACGGTAATTCTGGATTGCTATAATGCAAGGTGGTAGGTCAAAAGTGTAATCTATAATGCATAACTTTATGAATTTTTAGTTCATTGAAAAGGCTAAATAACCACCCAACAACAATTACACAATACATAAGCCCTAACTTACATAGGCCTTAACCCAAGTTCAAATTCCAAAATATTCAATCAAAAAGATTTGAATATACCTACTTGTTGAAATTACGCTCTTAGTCAGAAATGTGCAATTAACTTGTTGTTATAATTTTTGCCTTGAAGGCTATAACTTCAGACGGTGAGTAATTGCTTTCATTAAATTTTTGTTTTGCTTAAAATTTTGTATCTATATTTACCTTAAATTCAAAGCAAATGCGTGTCTATACGAACTTCTATCTCAACGAAATTGTTTTTTTTTTCTGTAAATGAACAAAATGATTAGTCTTACGTAACTATACTACAATCTTTTTAAGAGTATATTAACCAATTTGAAATTTCATGTCAATTTGGAATTATTTTGTTTAATGGAATTGAATATCACTCATAGTTTGTGTCTAATGAAATGAACTTTGTATCTTTAGATACTACTTACATTTTAATTACAAATATGTAGGTGGCATGTACTCTGTACAAATTACCATAATAGCCGATACCAGATACAACCATATTATACGGAAGATATTATTATTGCCTACATTTTGAGGCACTCTCAAAAAGTATACATCGTATACCTAAATACATAAACTAGATATGTTTTACAAAACAAACATAGACATGCAAAAGTAATAAGTATAATAATTGTACATAGGCAAATAAATAATATATCACATTCGACTATCTTGACAAGAAGATTACTTACGTTCGTTTTCATTTTTGTTTAGAGCAAACACACTTACATAAATAAACAGAAAGATAATGAGATTTACATTATGAAGATCAAGATCCAAATTAAGCTATCAAAAACTACCTCATTATAATAATTATAGGATTTAGCATTTGAAAATGCTGCTCTTGCTTTGAAAAGTCTTAGGCACCGCGTAGTTAAGGAATTCACGTGATAATGAAACAATGAAGATTTGGAGTTCAAGAGTCAAGATCAGAGACCATCTAAGAAAGCTTCAACATGTGGTCCATATATAGAGAGTTCGTTTAAAATTGAAATGTTTGAGAAACGAAATCTTGTGAATCTGGTTGCGTTGAAAGAGAAGGAAAGTGTATTTTTACCAATGCGATATCTACATAGACATATAATGCAACTGTATAGTTAAAAAATTGCTGAAACACAAACTGTCATTAACTTTGTTGCAGATATTTTGTTGACAAAAATTGGCAGTCTTTCAAATTTTGATGAAATTCTCTTAAAGAGAATTAAAGAGCCGAAAAACTGTGCAGCGGTTTGGTGGCAACTTTTAGTACCAATTTTTATTTGTATATATCTGATGTCTGACTTATGTATGTATGTCAACCTGGCATTTGTAAGACCAAACAATTTTTGCCCAAAGTACTCTTTAGGTAAGAATTCATATGCCATGAAGTCTCTCTTGAACGCTCTTTTCTGCCAAAAAACTACACAATTTTTGTAGTGTGAAACAGGAATTGACAAAAATCGTTGAAAAATAGTTAGAATTGGAAATTGTGGTCAATATTCCGAACAGACCTATTAAAATGACTCACGCATATAGCGAAAGACGATTGCAATGGTTTGTAACTCCACAAGAACCAGTTGTCAAAAAAAATTGTTCCCTTATTTCAGTTTTGATTAAGTTTATTATTAGTTCGGTCAGAAAACCAAAATCCCTGCGCTTATTGTGAGTGGAAGGGACCTCGTATTTTAATTTACATACATAATTTACTTTTGACATACTAAGAAGACATTGTTGTATAATCCTGCCACTTGGACGTGCGTCGTTTTCAAAAATGGCGCCCAATCTGTGGAAAACGGTAAAACAAAGAAAAAACTCGTAAATCACTTGGAAAACTTCAATGATCAATTAACAATAGATGTCTTAAAGGATCGATGCTGAGTAGAAACACCTTCGATTTAAATGTCAGTGTTGCCACTTTTCAGGAACATACTTTTTTTGATGTCCACTTTTTTTTGTAAATTTTAATATTTTGAAATTGAAAAAAAACTGAACTTATATTTTCCAACACGCCTTTAGCACCTTCAGGCGATTTTGCAACTATTTTCATGCTCAAAATATAAAAAGTTACCAAAGAATTGGAGATCCCACACATTGACACAAAAAAGTATGATCCCGAAAAGTGGCAGAATACCGGCTAACATTTTAACCGATGGTTTTTCTTCTCAGCACCTATCTTTTAAGACATCAACCGTTATGTTTTCAACACATAAGCATACTTTTTCATGTTAAAAATAAAAATATATCAAAATAGGGTGAAATCCCACCTTTTGACAGTATAATAGTGGGCGTGTTTTATTATCTTCTATCGAGATCCGGATCTGGATCTGGATTAACTTTAATACGTAATACAAAAACAAAATAGTGGGAAATTTTCAAAATTGTTTTTGTAGTACGTGTTTAAAGTTAATCCAGATCCGGATCCCGATGATAATAAAACACGCCTAGTAAGAGTGTTCCCAAAAAGTGACAACATTGACATTTTAACCGAAGGTGCGTCTACTCAAAATGTATTTTTAAAAATATCATTTGTTATTTCCTAACACGCGTGTGGCATCTGGAGGATTTTCCGCAATTTTTGTCATATTCAAAATATTAAAAACTTTCAAAGCAGTGAGGCTCCACCTATTGACATCAAATGTCATCAAAATGTTTCCGAAGAGTTGCGCACCACTGAAGTTTTGACCGAAAGTGTGTCTTATCAATATTTCTATCTTTTAAGATAGGAAGTAATTTACGAGTATTTTTAATTTGACTATTTTCTACAGATTGGAGTCGATTTTTGAATATTCAATTTCAATTTCTTTTGGTTTGATTGTATTTTAAAGTCACAAACATTCTAAATTTGTCTTCGAATATTCGAATCTTCGAAATATTGAATTTTTAAAAAATAATATAAAAAAATGTTTTTAATCCAAAACTTATTTTCATAATTTTGGTATGCAGTTTTATTGAAATATGAAATATTTGAAATAAGCTTTTGTTTGATTGATATCTCGAAGTTTTTGAATTAATTCAAAACTTGCCCTAAAGTACCTTTATCGCAATTCAAAATCAATTAAGTTCGATTGATTTTAGTTAAGTCAAAGAAGAAAGTGAATTTACGCTAAATATTCTGCTTGAAATCTTAAATATTCCGGTCAAAATGTCCTTAATTATCTGGCACCTAAGAGAATAGTGTAGAAACTGTCCCAGTTTCTTTTATTTTCATCCAAAACCCAAAACAGTTTCTTTCTTCGACATCAGTTCCTTGGGTTCATTCATTTATTCATTAACATTAATATCTCAACATCATCATATGATAAAACAGCAAACACGAATTTTGTGGTACAATTTATGCGGTCTACAAAAGCCGAAGTCATATAAATTATATATCGTTGGAACGGTTTTTTTGCATAGAAGTGCAGATTGCAAACATTTATTAAATAATAACACCACAAAAACTAAAAAACAATCAAATAAAATTGGGTAATATGTGCGAGCAAGAGCGAGACCCAGCAATTATTTGTTTTTATTTATTGTAACCTAAATGTGACGTTTCGATTTTTTTCACCCACCAACTAACCAATTTTCCAGCACTGACTAAAAAGATCAGTGGAATATCAGACATTCCACTCATCTTTCCAGTCTGGCTGCATTCAGTGCTGCAGAAAATAATAATAATTAGCTCGTATAATAATAAGTAGCTCATACCAAGTTTATATGAGCGGATCGAAGGATCGGATTCAATCCGAATCGAAATTTCAAGCCAGGTTTATGACAACGAGCTAGATTGGATCGAGTTATCCGGATTCAATACCATCCAGGTCTACAAGGACCTAAATCCTGATTCAATTCTCCATGTAAACAAGATATCAGTTTTTCTCTAAGCTAAATACAGCTTTTATTGACAAAAAATTGTATTAGCTCTCGAGTTTCGAGGGCTGGCGTGCTAGTTTTCATTAATATCTCTAACATCCTAGAAATTTAGCAACTTATGTACAGTTTTAAAGAATCACTAGAACAATAAACGTGTGACCCAATATCATGTTTACTGTATTTTTTTCTCAAAAGCACCCCATTCACACCTGCTATAATTCAAATATAGCTTTTTAAGAACCTTGTCTGACATGGTACACATGGTTTTTCATTGTTTTCACCAAAGCGAACTTGGGCATCAGTTTCGGATGACAATTTTTTGTAAATTTAAACCACAGAGTTACCTCATTATATGTAAATATCATTAGAAAAAAGATCTCATTTTCAAAATCAAGGTGAATTGTTACTCTAAAAAAATTCATTATAATAATTAAATGGGCACTTGCTGTGAATCATATTTTTATAGTCTGACTGCAAGGTCAATTTAATTAAAAATTTTTAAATTTGTATAATTTTGTTAAGTTAAATTACTCTACTCATATTACTGTACTCATATTAATCTATATGCAAAGCTTGGTATTACTTTAAGCTTTCATGAAGATAAAGGTCAAAAACTGATTTATAAAAAGAAAAGTATTATTATCAAAATTTTATTGTTTATACTTTAGCAATTAGACAAATGTTTATCTTCATTTATATTCATTGCATCAGTTATTAAGCTTGATTTGCCGGTAAAATAAAAAGAAATAGGCAAATTAAAAAAAATATAGATAGTGTACAAACAAACAGTCATAACTTTCTTTTTCTTGATGAACTAGGCTGTGGAACAAAAATATGGAGAGGAGAAGTTAATTTGAAACGTGCTTCTAACCTTACTTTAAACTAAATAGCAACACAATTTTTATAGTTTATTATACTTTGAACTATGAATATGCATAGCTTTCATTAGCGTTAGACATGAATCATGTTCATACGAGTAATAAGTTGTTAGTTTTAGTTAAAGTTTTATAGTCTAGAAAAAATGGTAAATGCTTATTAAATTCTATGTAGTGATAATTATAATGTTAATTATGTACATATTGTGTCATAAACTTTTTAAAGAATATTTTATGAATATTTGAAGTTTATTAAAATCGTATAACATTTGGCCCAGCAGCTATTGTGTTAAATTAAAATATCTGCCGACTTTGAAGCTACAAATGTACTCGTACATAGTAATTAAAATCAAAAAGTTGTTTTATTGTTTTATTATTAATTTCAATTTTTTATCTACATAGGTACTACTCGTATAAAAACGAAAAACCTTTTTTTTGACAAAAATATAACCTTGAATGATGGGAATCAGGACCGTTAAACCTATGTAAACTCTAAATTGTGTTTTTTCGTCAATTGAAATCCTAAAGTTAACTCTGAATTAACTATCATAATTTGGTGAGTTAATTCAGGGTTCAGGGACTAAATTGAGGTCCTTTTCCGCTGTGGTGCATATCGACTTTGATAGTAAAAGTTATTTGCAGTCCAATTTTATCCTCATCTCTTTTTTCGATATTGAAAGACGTAGATGGGTGATATCCATAGTGTCGCACATCAATGTTTAACAACTTAAATCTAATGCTAATCCTCAACTGAAAAACCGTTCCTGAGTTAACTTGGGGCTAATTTATTTTTTGACTAGCTAGTTCTGATTTAACTCAGAGTTAATTCAGAAACTGAAAAGCAAACTCTGAGCAGAGTATAATCAGAGCTCTCAAATATAGTTTTGAAACATTCATCTAAGCGCCACTTTACACGATAATAAGAAAAAAAAGTCATAAACAAATAAATTTTTGTGGAGCAAAACTACTTTTTATGAATTATCCATTGTTGTTTTCATTCAAAATAAATTTTTTTGAAGAAATATTTTTATTTTCAATACTCTGAATTCACTGCTTTCCATGAAAATAAAAAATCTCGTTTGACTTCTCAAATGGAATTAGCTGCAGTTCTAATGTCAAAAAAGTCATATGCTTTTTGCTTTTGAGAAGTCATATGAGATATATGAGTGTATTCAGACGATATGGTATGAATTTTTTGACAGGTCATACGAGAAGTCATATGACTTCTATAATCGTGTAAAGTGGCTTTAAGCACTGAACTATCATACGATTCGATAAAAATCGGTGCGTTTAGCGCACCAACATTTGTACATACTGACTTTTAGTTTAATCTGACAGCTGGCCATTCTTTTGAAAAATAAAAATAAATCTGAACTGAAATTTGATGTGTTGAACGCGCCGATTCGGCTGAGTTCAGCCTTTTGATCCATTCGTATATTCCGTGTGTATTCCGATATGATTAAAAAAACACAAGTTGAGCGCTCTGAGTACTTTGAGTTGAAAAAGAAAAAAGATAAAAAGGAACTAAAAAAGCAAAACGCCCATTGTTGCGTCCAAGCATTACCTTTATCGACAGCATTTTGTAATTTTGTAAAGCCATTCTGAGACAGATATTGCAGTAGCATCAAAAAAGGTAACTATGATAGCGTCCACAAGAATATCTCTTGTATATAACATATACAAAGTTGGTCCAAGTACAATTTCTTGTGGTACAACGGCTTCAATTTTCTTTAGTTCCGAGTAATTTTGGTGGTACTTTACTCTAATGAGACGGTTTGTAACGTAGGATTTCTGTATTAGGTACGTATAGTATACTACCTGGAAATGTCAAAGGTCAAACCCTGTCAAAGGCATGAGCCACATCTAATGTCGTTTTTGATTGAATTTTCAGACTGTTCTACTCTTTTTTAATTCCAATCGAAGAAATGAAAATATCGTGGTCTCAAATTTACACACACACACACTACTCAATGACGCCATTTTTCAAAATGGTTTCTTCAAGCATTAGTCACGTTTTACAAGTAGTATGATAAAAAACTGTAAATTTATGCGCGTGTTCCAAATCTACTCCTTCTTAAAATCGAGAACAGAAAAAGAATCCGAAAACAGAACTCTGAACAGCCAATCAAATGATTTTGCAGTAGTTGGAGTGAAAATGGATTAGAAAAGTAGTACTCCGAACGTCCACTCGAAAACGACATACAAAAATCCAAGCATATTTGGTTTGCTTTAAGTGACTTTTCAACAAAAACGATGGACCTAATTTATCGTGGAATGTTTTTTTTTCTAAATTCAAACTATCATGGTTTAGCATTAGTCTTTATTTTACTTATAACCCTTCATCACAGGAGTAGTTTTTTTTTTAAATTTTTTGTCATTTTTAAAAACGTCAGATCAAAGTCAATTTAATCGTCAAATGAATGTCATTTTTTGATGCAGATATTAGGTACTTCCGTCAAATATGCAATCATCCTGCTTGCACTTATCGGTTTGATCAACGTCAGTCAGTTTTATTGGAAACGTGAAATGCCGTTTACGAACACACTCTCTGATTTTTCAATATTTTCTTCCTCAACTCGATTTTTTGACTGCACCAGCTGCACCACAGATTATGTTTTCGAACATGTGACTCTAACAAACTGCATTTGGTCGAAAACAATGTTAATCCAGTGAAATTTGTATTTCCACTTTCTAAGAGAAGAGTTTTGCAATTTGCCCTCAAGAACATTCTACAAATGCATTTTGTTTATTTTATTTGAATTTACTTCAGTCACTCATCAACTAAAAAATAAACACACAAATTATTTATCTTTCTTTATTAATTTTTTTACTGATCGGAGATCTACCTACGTAGAAAACTTCAAACTTTATTCTTCTTACTACATACTGGAACTTCCTATCTATATAGACTGCATTTTTAATTTAGAAGTTTCATTCAACCAATCCAAACGAACTGCAACTCTGTCAGTGTTATTTTAGTCCAATGTGCATGTCACGGTGCTGCCGGAAATCTTCGGTATTAATTCCATAAATAAAAATGTACGGATTAATGCTGAATTGATTTGATCGCATCGAATTTACTTTAAGACGGGAAGTTGCCATTATTCATTTATATACACATATTTTAATGTGCGGCTTCTTACAATTCTTTTTCTGTACAGGAACTTAACTTAACTTAACTTAACGTGTATACAGACAAACAAATAAAATAATAAATAATTTATAAAATAAACAAACCAAAGAAAGAATAAATAATTTTTTTCAGAAAGTGAATTATCTCACTGGCGCGGCGACGTACAGTGTGTGCTAGACATTCAGAGCTAAATATGGCGTCAGGCAGGATGTATTCGTCACCCAAAATGGAAGTAAATTACTTTGGTGCGATGAGCAATGGCTTAATGTCTCAAGAAGCCAACAACTTAATTGTTGCTGTAAAATGACTTTTGTCAAGAAAAAACAAATTTATTGCAGAGCCAAACAATTGTTTTATTTTATTACCTGTCAATGATTTGCTTGGGAACACGAACACGAACATTAGTATAATGCTATAACTATCTAAAGAAAGAAGTAAGGTCCAAGGTGAACATGTTGAAACTTAATGAGTTGATTACATTTTTTGTCATTTCTTATGAATATCAAATATAATGTCAAAAAGTAGCAACCTGATGAACTTAGGTGTAATAAGAGAACATTTGTTGTAATATTTTTTTCCGCTTTTTCTAATTGGCAATTACCACAATTCTTAGAATAGCGCCAGATTTAAATAATGCAACTATAAAAAATATCAACATTTTTTTAAATTATAATTTTAGATTATTTTTGATTGTTTCGAGTTCTTGAATAGTTGACCTTAAATTTGAATGACAACCTCCAACCGTCAAAATTCTCAAATTACTTCCAGATTCGATCAAATTAGGTCTAAAATTAACTTCGAATAGTAAAAAAAAAATTAAAAACTTATACTTAACTTAGTTATAATCTCTTGGGAACTTGCTCAACATTTAGGACGCTTTTTTTTAAATTGTATACAAATCTGTATTTGTGACACTTCTACTTATGACAGTCAGACCCTGTCAAGCCCCTTTTTGTTTGAGATTGATATACATCAGTACTGCTGAATTCAGCGTTCCCAAAGTATCAAATTTTATAAATTTACATCAAGAATTGGCGTGGGAATTGATTATTGTCACCAAATTTCAACCAACGGGCCACTGTGCGCTGGCTGGCGTGAAACGATTTTCTTCAAACTTGTGCTTAATCCACTGTGCCAAATCATTCCAATCCTCCTGGTCTTTCTCCCTAGTACGCCATGCAATAGGTTACATTTAAAAAGATTTAAAGTCAAACGGGCATACATACATATACCTGTAGCTGAAATTACTAAACAAAGGTGTTAGGGTGGTTAACAAGAAGGTACATTGATCAGTTTTAGCTCCAAAAATAACGGTACCTTCCATAAAACCGTATTATAAAGTAATTCATTTATACAAATTGACAGAATTTTGATAAATTGAATTTTGACAGCAGAAAAAAAGAGAATTTTGAAATGAAAACAGAATTTTGAAACCCTGGTGAAATATTATTCGTTGACGAGATACACAAAAAAAAAATTCAAAAAAAACGGAAACACTTACAATACCTCTCCTTAGTTTTTTTTAAAGCCACGATTCCATTCTATAATATGTTTCCTAAATAAATTTTTATTTTCTCCCGTCTAAACGGGGGACAATAGATCCCCCTCCAATAATATTTTTTTCTCGTCTAAATCTAATCTATACCCTCAGATTGTTTTTTCACGTTTTATAAGAATCACCCTAACCCCATAGTTAGTACCTTAAAGTGAATACCTTAAAGTGAAATAAAAATCTGAAAAAATTAGGAAAACATTTTTTGTTTATGTAGAACCATTTGATGCTTATCCATCTCACAATTTCAAAAAAATTTTAAGGACCATCCTATTACTCACATTATATCGTTAGTTGAATAAAAAAATTAAAAGAAACTTCAAAATTGCGTAGTTTTTATGGTTTACACTAAAAAAATATCTTTTTTGGGAGATAGTGGAGCTTCTCTTTGATATTCATAAAGTTATGTATGTAAGGAAGTTTTTGATCAGAGAATTTAAAACGAAACGAAACATTTAAGCCTATTCAAATCCAAAAAAGGTTTTTTCTATTACTTTATTTCATTGATAATACAATAAAACCAGGTTATGGCATCACAAAAATTCGTTACAGGTTAGACTTTTCATATTATAACAGACAAAATGGGCGAATTCTCCTTCCCAACGCTTGCCAACTCATTTTTTATATTGATTTATTTCAATACCTATTGGTCAGGGAGAAAAAAAATGTATGCAAGAAATATTACTCTAACAATTTTAAAAAATTGTTTCCACATATTTGACTCCCTGCATTAAGTTCCCTAAAAGATACAAGGTGGCAAAGTTTCAATATAATAATATAATTATAATTAAATGATTTAGAAAGATGAAATACAGTTCTTTAAGATCTTATAAATATTTTTACAAAAACATATTTAGCGGTCAAGAAATTCGACTTCAAATGTACCCAAAAAACGAGTTTTTAACATGTTTGTGTTGCAATATCTCAAAAACGTGACGTGACAAAGCAATTTTGACTTTGGATTCGGATTCACCATGCTAAAATCCATAAGGAATGTATAGTTTGGTTTAAAGGCGATTCTTGTTGCAGACCAGTGTAATTTATTAAAATCACTCACACCGTTTTCAAAAAAAATAAAAACAAAAAATGGTTAGCCATTGTTTTTTTTTTTTTAATATTCAATGGTCTTATCAATTCTTAACCAAATACTGATGTAAAAACTTTTCTGAATTTTTGAGAAATTAAAAAAATAAGCTAAACTAAAAAAAATTATTGACTTTGAAATTAATTTTCTCAAAAACTATTCACATAAACGAATTGATGTTTTTTTAATTTTAATCAGCGCACACTAAAGGAAACTGGAATTCTTCTAACCAAATTGTATTTTATTTAATTTTAGGGGAACTCAAAACTAAAATAAAATAAAATACAATTTGGTATGAAGAATTCCAGATATCACCCCTTAAAATATCTTGCACGAATTCGGGGAAGCCCTGTTGGGTTTGAATGTTTTTTGATGTGCAAAACTTGGTCGTGAATAAAACGTTCATTATAAGAAACCTACGCTTCATAGTGAAAATATCGTGCCGGTGGCTGACCTCGTTTATCGGTTTACCAGTTTCAGAGTACATACCTACTTGCTTTTTATTAAATGCGACTTCGAATCTTTCGTGGGTTAAATTCTCATTTAATGAAAAACCTACGCAATATCCTTTGATGAAATATTTTTGGCGTGCTGTAACGTGGTATAGGTATGTTTATGGTTATGAATCTCTCTGAACCAAAAATCTTAAATTTTGTTTCTTTTCGTGAAAATATTAACCAGGCAGGGTAAGAGATATGATGACAGTAATGAAATCAAATTTAAAAGGATTTAATAAAAGAAAAAACTAAAAACCAATTTGAAGATAAAAAAATCTGTTTATACAGAAAGAAGATGAATAAAGGTTTATGTATGCAAACAATAATATATGATCAATTTCATTTAACCGCAGCTAACAAAGAGAGAAGCCTTGGAACTTCTTTGATTTCTTCTCCTTTGTGATTGCAGTTTTTGTTTACTTTTGTTTTTATATCGTGTAACTTGGACGGAACCATAAATTAATTATATCAATATAAATATAGCAATATACAACATACAATAGCTGTAAGTTTTTACATTAAGCCTTTTCAGGTATTCATTTTGTGAAGATGTGAACTGAGGTTTACAACTTACAATAATGAATGAGTAATTCATTTACTATAGCAACACATTTGAAAATAACAAATTAAATTAAATTAATGATTCTGCCCTTGGGACACTTCGATTTCAATGAAGATGTTCACATTAAACTGAAAAACTAAATTGTTTTGACGTTTCGGTATTCACTTCTTGCTTTCACGCCTTCAGTCAAGTGTTGGAGGTATTATAATTAAATGCAGCCTCTAAAATGCATTTATAAATAAGGCTGATAATGCATATTTTCTAATACTACCTTGTTATTAGACCATATGAGGGGATTTCGTTGAAAATTTCCAAATTTGATACGAAATCATCTCATTTCCCATACAAATTCACATTTCGAGATGAAACAATTTAAAACAAATTTGCACGTTGAAAATTAAATCAAAAACCTTTAAACACACCCAATTGGCCACAGTTTGAATAGCTGTCAAAACATTTTGTATGAAAATGTCACAGCTTAATGGAATAAGAAAGAAAAAAACAACAACAAAAAGCTGTTAACTGCCAGTCGAAATTCAAATATAAAATGAGCTGTTAAACGAAATAACCACTACGTTTTCATTAGACGGTGTTCACATTGGAGTGAAAAACTGGATTTTTTTTGACGTTTCAGCATCTCGCTCCCACTTCTGCAGTAAAGTAAGATATAAATACTGAAACGTCAAAAAAAATCCAGTTTTTCAGTCCAATGTGAACACCGTCTTAGAGTCGAAATGGGGTAATTCCGCAAATCACAGACAAAGTGTTTTCATTTGTAATTTGATTACTTAGTTTGACAGCTCATTTCATTTTTAAATTTTTACTGGCTGTCAATCGCTTTTTGTTGTTTTTTTCGACTTCCATTGAGCTTTGACATTTTCATACAAAACCTTTTCAGAGCTCTTCAAACTGTGACCGATTGGGTGGGTTCAAAGGTTTTTGATTTAATTTTCAACGTGCAAATTTGTTTTAAATTGTTTCATCTCGAAATGTGAATTTGTATGGGAAATGAGATGATTTCGTGTTGAATTTGAAAGTTTTTAATGAATTTACCTCTTTATGAAAATGTAGTACTAGTCCTTGATTTAACTCAGTAAAATTTGGTGAGTTACTCGTAACTAATGACCAACTTATACTACGTTTTCATTAGGGCTGAAATGAGGTAATTTCGTAAATCATAGAAAAAGTCTTTTCATTTGTAATTTGGTAACTTCGTTTGACAGCTCATTTCATTTTTTGAATTTAAGCTGGCTGGTAATCGCTTTTTGTTGTTGTTTTTTCTTTCTAGTTCCATTGAGCTTTGACATTTCCATACAAAATATTTTCAGAGCCTTTTAAAGTGTGGCCAATTGGGTGTGTTCCATAGGTTTTGACTTAATTTCCAAACTGATTTCGTGCAGATTTTGTGGAAATTATCTCATTTCGAAATGTGGATTTGTATGAAAAATGAAATGATTTCGTATCGAATTTGGAAATTTTCAACGAAATCACCTCATTTCGTCTAATGAAAACGTAGCATTAGAATTTTAATTGACTAAAATCTGTTTTAGAAGTAAACTAGTAGTAACCCTGAAAAAAGGATGATCTCGTATACTAAAAATTAGACCTTAGAATTTAAAGGAATTTATCAAGTTTTGACCGATCTATATAGTTTACACAGTGATCAGGTTTTTTGATTAATTTACCTTAACCACAAGTCTTTATATTTTTACTCAATTGCACTAATTCTCGAATTGATATGTTTTTTCTTACTCTCAGCCTTAAATGGAGAATCCGTATTGATTTTGATTTGAAAAGAACTGCAATTATGCAGAAAAACACATTTCTGACTAATCAAATAGAGTGATGCAACCTCACATATAGGTTCATAAATATTCCACCGCAACATCAATACAAAAAAAAAAAAATATACAAAACAAAATACAACGACGTTGATTATTTTAAATTTAAAACTTTACACTTCGCTGATCGTAATTATCTGACCACGAACCAAGAAGCACAAACATTACAGCTCAGCACGCGGACAAAATAAATATTGTACTTACCTATGTATAGAAGGAAATAGATGTACTTCCAGAGCTATAGTCCAATCGATGTAGCCAAGCATAAAGGCTTGACGGTGGGTAATTCTGGGATGAAGTTGGCATCTACATTTTTTTTTTAAATACCATTTCAATGTCGAAAATTGTAACAATATTAATAAAATCAAATACAAAAAAGTCAGTACCTTACTTATACGTACCTACATAACTCTATGTTTTTATGATTGCAATATAGATAAATGCGTTATGGGTAGTTAATTTTAATAGTCTCTTCAGTCTTTCTTTCCTATAAGGCGTAGACCATACAATACTTTCTTTAAGTACTTTTGTAGATATATCAGCTGTAGGGATTAGGTAAACATATTTGTGATCGATGTAGGCTTGCCTCAACTTATAAGTTTCAGAAAATAAAAAAAAAAACAGGAGAAAAAGGTTACATGATATAAAAAGAGGGCTTGCTGTCAGTGTTTATCTTCAGTTTTTTTGTCGGTCTCAAATGTAATTAGGCGGAAGTTGAAATTTCTTCGTTTCGGTAGAACCATTTTTTTTTCATATTTGTACCCCTACCCAGTTTATTTATTGCACACCCATGAGCTGTCTATATTTTTATGTATGTATTCATATACAAATTTTCCTAAAGTTTTACCAAAATTGACGAATAAAGAATATAAAAATAGGTTGACTTCATTATTACTAAAAATAAAATAATATAAGAAAACATGCACAACTAGGTCATATAAACTTAAAAATATCTTTAAAAATATTTGCTCCCAAAAACTTTTGAGGGCCCCTGAAATACTTTCAGCCTTTGGTTGGAGTCCCAAACTGATAGTAGCTTAACAGGGTTATAAACAAATGCAATATTTTCTGAATGCAATCATTAAAATCATTTATTGAATTCAATCAAAATATTGCATTCATTGACTACACTTTGAGACTGCGACTTTAAAAAGTTGTGCAATCACGAATCATTTGGCATTGAAATGATTGCAATCATATTTACCCCCAATCATTTTACAGCAATTATTTGAATGCAATCTTTTTTAGGAATTCTTCTAATTCATAAATTAACTAAAACGTCGATCAGAAGTTAGTTCACGAATTATAAAATAACATATCAATGGCCGCATTCAATGTTGTACCTAAAGCGATCTGGATTGGTTTGTATTGTTGTAATCCCTTGTTAAAACACAGTTGATGGGAAAACAGGTGTTGAGATCCCAAGCTTTCCTAAAAATTTTCGGATACAAAGACATCTAATGAGAAATGTCAAGAACAGCTGATTGGCATTCAGACACATACATGGATAAAAAGCTATCCTAGAAAAACATTAGCTGCTAACTTACGTTAAGTTCAAAATCTTAACGAAAATCTACTACAATCAACAAGAACTCTGCTGGTACCAAAGACTATTTTTTGAACGGCACATATCCTTTCTCACAAAATGTTAACATTTGAGGTTGTAAATAGCATTTGTGTTTCTTGAGTCTTTTTCTTTTTATCTCTAGTTTTTGGCGGCAACAGTGACAGAAGTATTTTTTAACTTAATTACTCGTTTAATGTACCTATTTTGGTGAATTAGTTTATTACCTTGAATTTAAATTTATTGATAAGACTGACTTAAGATAATTCGTGTCATATTTGCGTTTATGAATACCGGTGTTAATTTTTTTACTTTAATTCTTTTTTTTGCTGAACTTTTTAAAATGAATAAAACTGTTGGTGAAATTAATATAATAAAATATTTGTATTTGAACACAAAGAAGCAAGACAAAGATTAAATTTATACAATTATATCGGTGTTAATGTTTTAACTTCGAAACATTTGATTGATTTGACTAATTTTATAAAATGGTCAGCAAAAAACATACACAATGTCCCTTTATCTAACGACTTTTTACCGAAGCTTTTAATTAACTTTCATAACCTATACATTCGCTCTCATTCTTTTTCACCTTAAATAAAAAAGTGAAGAGATCACCAACAATTTTGTACACATAAAATATTAAATTTATCTTGGCGTAAGGATAAAATGTAAGGGAAGAACATTTTTGAGTAGGGTTCTTGTTGATATATTACAATTTTCAAACATTTTTTGTTAATTTCCAATGTTTTAAATACAAAGGAGAAACGCTTTTGTAGTTATCGCATTTAAAACACTTTGTATTCTTTTTTTATTTTGAAGACTTTAAAAAAAAAATAATAAACCGAAACGAATAAGATAAATATCTATCGCACAACCCACGACCCATCCACTTCCTAACGGTAAAAGTGGGTGGTTATGGACAGTATCTACTGCAGTCACATCGTACCTTGTTATTTATTATTCCTGTATAGGTACCTACCAGTAAAAGATACATTTTATATTTTTGAGTGACGCCTACATTAACTTTTCATAATCAGTTGCAGTAAAAAAAGTAACATAATTTTGTGCAATGAAATGTAAAAAACTAGTTAGCCGACTGAAGAATAATTTCGTCCTACCTTACCGAAGGTGATCGTTTAAAGACCATATTTACCGGACAGACAAATCAAGTTCAATGGAACATGTATTGAAGAAGAGAAATGATACAAGCTAACATCTCAAGTCCAAAATCCAGTTAATATGGAATTGCAAAAAAGAAAAAACATGTAATCGTTGGCCGTAAATATATCGCAAATCGTAATTTTTTTGCATCTCTATAATATTGGCTCAATGTTATTCTTTTCTTGCGCGCCTTTTTTTTTCTGTGACTCTTTTTATTGGGGCCGTTTTCTTGGTAGCAATTGACAGAATGCAATCTGTATGACGCATATAATAATGTTTGTGCAAGGCCCCTCAAAACCACTGTTATAGCGCTTTTATTCGAGTTTCAATTTCCTCAGAAACCGCAAATGTTGACTTAAAACTTATATATGGTTTGAGTGTGTGTGTATTGCGCAGTTTGCGGTCCACCAAGTGGCGTTGTCAGATCGATTGACTTTTTTATTGTACAAATAGAGCGGATTTTTGCCCATCGCGCTTAGATCACAGATTTGATTTGCAATTGCTATAACAGTCGTATACCTACATACATCATTAGATAATAAATCATAGAATTGCTGCCAGCATTCTAACAGCAGCTGTTACGTTTTGTGAGTTGATTACCAATCTATAAGGAACTGGATTGGAATGAATAATCATCTAAAAAATTAACATGAAAAAAGATGCGATTGCATTTGTTTAACGGAGAAATTCTGTGCTTAATTTATAGTGACATCTTGAAAATTAGTTGAATGTAGGGTACTGTTAGTTGTTGCAACTCTATAATGGGCATTTTCCATTGGAGGTGGCGAAGTACTTGCAAGTACTTTGCCAGCTTTTTTCAATGGAACATATTAAGCTGCTTCCCCAATGTAAAATGTATCTACTCGCACATGAGAGCAATTGCAGTTGATAGTACTAGATTAGGGTTTTCATCTACTCACAAGTACTTTGAAACCTCCAAAGGAAAACGGCTAATGCTGCATTTAAAGGAGTGACTAAATGTCATTATTTATGCAATTCAGTACCTATACTTATTTGTTTGTCATTTAAGTTAAAAAAGAAAACAGCCTTTTCTATGTATATAAACTGCTGAGATATCTTTTTATTCACAAATAAGCTAAAACGTTGATGAAGTGTGAGCTTACGAATTAATATTTTACATTAATAAAAATATTAATTTTATATTAATAAAAATATTAACTGCTAATCCACGTTAAGTTGCAAATCTTAACGAAAATCTACTACAGTCAACAAGAACTCTGCTGTTACCAAAGACTACTAATTAAACTGCACAGCACATATACTTTCTCACTAAAAGCTAACTTTTTCACACACACTCTCTCATTTAAGGATGTAAATAGCATGTGTGTCATTAAGGTTTGTTTCCTTTATCTTTAGTGTTTGGTAACAATGACAGAAATATTTTTAACTTAATTTCTCGTTTAATTTAGGTACCTATACTTTGGTGAATTAGTTTATCATCTTGAATTTTGATTTATTGATAAGATCTGATACTAAACACACTGACAAAATATAATTCGTATATTATTTGCTTTTATAAATACCGGTAAAACAGTAAATTTTACAATTCATGAACTAACTTCTGGTCAACGAATTAGTAGATATATCAGCAGTTTTTATTGATAGTGCTGTTTGTTCTTTAAATTTAAATGACAAACAAAAAATAAGTAGGAACTGAATTGCGAAACTACCTCATTTCGGCTCTAATGAAAACGTAGTTATGCAAATGCCATTACCGTGGAAAGCAAAAAGGTATCACTACCGTGGCACTTAAAAAAAAAAAAAAAAAAAAAAAAAAAAAATCACTTATAGTGCGACCACTTTCAGCAATAACTTTTGTTATGATAACTATCATTATGCCATCAACAAAGTTTAAAAATTTAAAAAAAAATTTTCGTAAATTTTGCACTCACAAAAGTATCAGTTTGCTCAACGCCTATTTGCGTTTATGAATAGCGGTGTAAATAACTTTTACAAAAAAAGATAAAAAAAAAAAGATGAAATTTTCTAGTAAAAGCATTAACAAAGTATATGGTTTTTGTATACCACTCAACAACTTGGTGGTTTTTCACTTTGATAAACAAAACATTTTAAAATTACTATTAAATATATGTGATTGCTGTAAATCTTTATGTTCTTGATTAAGACCATTGTGATGTGATTCATTATACATTTATTAAGAATTAGTAATTATTTCTCTAAAAAAATATTTATCACAAGTTACCTATTCTTATGAGTTAAAAATACATTAAAAAAACAACAAAAAACATAAAAATTAAGAAAAAATCGTATCATTGTACAACGGCAATAGTATATAATAGTATGACATAGTACGTCACGTTAAAGCTTATTTTAAGTAAAAGTTCAATATCTAATAAGCTTTTAAAATAGAATTTTTATCGTTAAAAATTTTTGAAAAAAAACATTTTTTTGTCAAACTAATTTGTTCAAAATTTTACGTTATAAAGTACAATTTTAGTTGTCAGTATTCAATACTTTTATTAATTTTTAATCAAATACTAAAAACCGCAAAACGAACAACGAGCAAATAAGTGGTTCAATTTGTTTGTTTTAATACTTTTGGGACTCTGACTCCTCAATAAATAAAGAGTTTCTGGGAGATGTAAATATATTGAGAGTGATTTTCTTTAAAATTCGCAAACATTCGAAACCAATATATATTAGCCAAGATTAAGAACCATATTTCAAAATACATATATTAAAATATGGCTATTCTTTATTATATTTATTTATTATTTTCCTTTTATATATATTTGTTTGTATTTCCCTTTGCGCCCACACATGCTGCTTACACCTTTCTGTAGTCGTATTTAAATAATAAATTATACAAATTGCCCCAAATACGAGTCTGACTCAATTAATTTGCATATATGAATGGCATGAACTCATTTATTCGAAAAGTGATAGTATAATGCAAAATTGCAATATTATTTATGAGAATTTAAAACTTAGACTATATTTTTTTATATTGAGTACAAAGCAGCTTATGGGTATCACGTCATTTGTGAAAATTGAACAATATAAAAGGGCATCGAAAAATCATTTAGAGAGGAAGCCATTGACTTTATAATATTGTATACCTTGCATTAGGCTTTCATGCTTACTTTATAAACTAGAATAGGTATTAAGTAGTTCTCTACGTACATATGTATGTATGCATTTCTTATTGAAAATTTATTTTGTTTATAATCATAATGTATTTTGTTCATATTTGCAATGTGCATACAGTTATGTATGTTAATTCGAAAAGAAAGAGTAAAATAAAGAAATTCATTATTAATTGACATTCAACGAATATAATCTTAAATTTAAAAAAATAGTAACTCTGCAAGGGGTTCATAATTTGTATGTGGTTTCTTACACAATAATTTAATAGAAAACTTAATAAAAACACTACATTCTATCGAATTGTCAAATTTTTCTTTCACACATCATAAATAAAAGAAATCAAATAATAGGGGTATTCATGCAACAGCGTAAAGTCATCGTAAACGTAGTTAAGTTGTAAACTTCGTAAATCTGTCAAATTTTCCATACAAATTGTGACAGAAATTACGAAGTATAAAACCTTACAACATTTACGATGAGTTTACGGTGTTGTATGAATATCCTTATTGTTTACGTTTTTTTGAGCTCAAGATGATATAAGAGCATGAGTAAATTGGGAAATTTGAGTGGTCTCAATCTAAACAGCGTCTTAGGTGCGTTTTTTTTTTGTGCACCTATCTTCGCTTAAACAATAAACTGCATCATCACCACTTATGAACTAAGCAAGTATAAAAACAGAGTTATTACCTACCGTTATAACTGTTATACATACATATGGTTTATTTTAAATGAAGAAGTGGGCACATAAAACAACGCTTTCAATGAATTGCTCTAGTCAAAAGTCAAATGTTTGGATCTACTTTGATAGTTGTGCCTTATGTTTTCTGATGGGGCCTGTTAGATCAACCTTCTTCTGCCTTACTGCATTGCAAAAATTGACATGTGAAAAAAAGACACAAGTATACGTTTATCACAATTATTGTGTTTATTTTTCCAAATTTATTTACCTACTCAATCTTAAATTTTTTCCAAATACCTACATCATTATATTTTTAAGAAGGAAAAAGCCAAAAAGTCGACTTTCTTATCTTCTCTGTTTGCCAAGAGCTTAAAACATTAATTTATTGTTTTGTTTTATTTAATATAGTACTATAGTCATGTATTTTATAAAAATCGCTCATTCATTATTTAAGGAATTGTAGCGCTATCAATAGATTTTTTTATCGCACCCAAAGGCAGTTTGAATTATTATTGTTATGTTTAAAATTTCTCAGTTAAATAAAAATCTTAAAGGTATAATTGCATTTCTAAGACGCTGATTTGATTGGGAAGATTGAGACCGGTCTCACGATAGTTTCTGGATAAGAGAAATGGGAGGTCAGGGATGTGGTGAGGCATGAACAAAATATAAACACCGACCTCATGAGACTCATTTTTTGTTGTTTTGATGTGTAAAGTGTTGATGTTGTTGTTGTTTCTATGTGTTTTGAGGCACACCTCATATGGTCGAATGTAGACACAATGAGACTCACAAGTCCGGACTCAAATTTCCCAATCTAAGCAGGCTCTAACTCAATAAATTAATGTGAACTTTTGCACATACATTTCCTCATTTGATGTTGTAAGCCACATTTGTGTCATAAGCGTCTTTTTCCTTTTATTTTAGTTTTTGGCAATAATGACAGAAGTATTTCATTACATTAAGCTGACGGATTTACACCTTCGTTCTTTATTCGGGGAACGTTGTTCTTCCACAAACAACGAGCAAAGTTCGTCCAAAAAATCAAAGTGGCTTTGAATTTCTTCGTTGTTTCGGTGTTGTGTTCGGTGATATCATTTATACCTTCGTTCTTCCACCTACGGATAAAAGTAGAACTTACATGGACGATAACACCAAAGATCTAAATGCGGCTGTAAACGAGTAATTGAATTAAATATTATGCTGTCATTGTTGCCAAAAATTGGATATAAAAGGAAAACTGACTCTAGTGACACACATGATATTTACAACCCCAAATGAGAGAGTGTGTGTGCAAAAGTTCGCATTTAGTGAAAAAGTATTATGTACATTTCAATAAATAGTCTTTGGTAACAGCAGAGTTCTTGTTAATTGTAGTAGATTTTCGTTAAGATTTGGAACTTAACATGGATTAGCAGTTTATATTTTTATTTATTAAAATTTTTATTCGAGAACTAGATATCTGAGTACTTCTTGGGCTGCTAGTTTATTAATTCGAATTTTGATTTATTGATAAGATTTGACACTTAACTCACTGGCTAAAGATTTATTCGTGTTTTGATTGCGTTTATGAATACCAAATACCGTAAATGTCTCAAAATTAACAATTTAAATGTTCAATGATGGTTTTTAATGAAAGCTAGAACTTTTCGCTTAACCCAAAATCAGGGAAGTGTTGTAGACATTCAACTAACTCAGAGACTAAAACCAGTTACAAAGTACCACGGTTAATTAATTTCTAGTGAATTGACTGCTTTTGTTAACTGACAGTCAGAATTTCAGTACCATCTACAATAATAACTGCTGAGTTATAGTTAAAATCCTTTTGTAAGTTAAGAGATTAAATGAAATAAGTCACTTTATTAAATGAACTGCAATTATGAAAAGACTGAAAGTTTTTGCAATTCTCTGTGCCATAATCACCTTAACGATGAATTAGTCTATTTGTCTATTGAACCGTTTATTTTTTTAAAGTAAGATAAGTATGCGTTCAAAGTGAATGTTGAAGTCAACTACATCCTATTATAACTCTTCCAACTACACCGTATGGAGTTCGTCTAATTGCAGAATGTATATATATCTACTCTATTCATAATACTAATGATTATATGTATGTGATATCTAAAATATATAATATAGGCACTACCTACCCAAAAGATAACGACTTCTGTGGAAAGCCGTCAAAAAGCATTTATAATATCGCGGCATAGCTTCAATGAAGACAAATTTAGTTGGATCGTTATTGGTTAATGTTTGTTGTTCAATTTAAAATTGTCTTTCTTATCAAAAATGTTAATGCAAACACAAATCGATTAATAAAGCAAATGCCTTTTTTCTTGTCTAGGAAAAGAATTGTTTTTTTTTTTTTGTTAGTCCATCGATCAATTAAAAAAATTATATAAACCAAGTTTTATTTTATTTTCGTTTATGTACTCGCACCTTTACTTTCTCAGAGTTTTTTTTGTATTTTTTTTTAAATTTTTATACCAGAAGGAAATCTTCAAAAAGTAATCGTCAAATTTAGTTTTCTTTTTGTTGGCAAATCGTTATGTTCCAAGAATACCAGAGTGAGTATTTAGAATCCAGTTCATAAAGCAATAATTTTATTTAGGTACATGGAAAATATTTGTCAGAACTATTATTTTTATTTTTTTAAAAACAAAATTTAAAATAAATACATTTATTGAAAGCAGGAAAATATTATTGTTTTAATCTTTCCATGCAATTTATAACATTTTTATGCTATCTTTCTATTCAATATGTTGCAAGTAAAAAATATTGGAAGAGTTCAAACAAAAGTACCTATACATATTGCCTATTATACAGGGTGTTCCTTTCTCATGTAAATACATCAAACACCTAAAAATATTAAATAAATAACAAGTCTGGCTTAAGTTAATGGAATTTTTCTACAATAGATGTAGAAAATTAAATCGATTGAAAGTAATTCATTAATAATATCGGTTCAGAATATTTCAACTTTTTGAAGTATCGCCAGTGTAATTAACGAGCGAAACCTATCAGAACTTTAATTTTTAGTTCCTTCCAAGTTCGTATGGATTATTGATGTTGAGTATAGACCTTCTCCTTAAAGAAGCCAAACCCAAAAAAAGTCTAAAGATAATCGCAATATTGCATGTTTTGAATTAACATGGTTTGAAAAGTGTTCTTGTAACAACTCATTGTTTAACGATTATTTTGGAGAGTTGCACCTTACACTGTCTTACTAAAACATAGTGCTAAATATTCCAAGCCATTTGTCTTAAACAAGGCAAAAATTATATTAAAAAATTCTAATAAATAAAAAAGTTTTTAATTTTGTACAAAAAAACTTTTGGCCCACCATGTATTTCATGATTAAAATCCTTTTATTACATTATTACTACATCGTAAGCTAAGCGTAACTATGGATAATTTACATGTATGCATATTATGAACCTACATATATACCTACTCTATCTACATAATATACAAGTTTAACATAAATACATAGGTATGTACATATATGCCATGTATGAATGATCCCATCCCAGACAGGAACAAGGGAATCGCGTTGCTATCAACAAAAATTAGCTTGTAATGAATCAAAAAAAAAATTCGTCAATAATAATAATGTGCAATGTGCACCTGCCAAAAACTACACGTTGTACATATACGATATGTACAGGTACACCACAACAAAACAAAATAACGTTACCTTAACAACAGACATTAAAACATAGATAAATAAAGACTTTCCCCCATCAAAAGGATAAGTTCGTCCTTTGAAATTTATGTAGGTACGCATTTATCGTAGGTATTTAACGGAAGTAGGTAGGTAGGTATGTATGCAATTTGAAACGGGCAAGGATTTTTATATTTCGTATTATTTGTCAAAAATTAAAAAGCAGTTTTAATTCAATCAGTTCAAATTACTTCGTTGTTAAGTAATGTTCGCGAATCGCGAGTGGTGGTGATTATTAATTGCGAATGTGTTTACATATGTATGTATATGTTAAAATAACTAATTTTATTACAATTAATTTGAATGAATATGCAAATTCTTAGTTTAGCTTTTTGTTTGTTCGGAATAGGTTCACCGAATCTAATAGTAGTGTAAAAAGTTTACCAAGTCATATAAAATATATTTTATCGGTGTATCTACCTACATCCAACAAGATCTCAATTTGGGCTCTTCCGAATCATTTGCTGTTTGTAATATCATCGAATTCACCAATTTATCGTGAGACGAAGATTGATTGCCTATAAATATACACCCATTTGGTAGTGATAACACATTTAAAAAAAAAAAAGGCCAGAATATATACAGATTTAATTGTAGGTATGTTTAAAATTAAAAAGTGGATCCTCCCTGAATATATTAAAAAATAAAACACCAGAATCGCACGTACTGACTTTTGTAGTTCAACAAGAAGCCAGGTCGCGTTTTCCAAAAAATACTTTAAAAGTTTTTTACTTGCTCTATATAACAAATTTTGATTAAACTCCGATGTGATGTGATGGTTTTCTTACAAGTGAATGTACAAAAATATGATTTTGGTGTTTTTTAATAAAAGCTGTGTTTAATAAAGAAAAGACTAGATCAGAACAGAGCAGAACGAGACAAGTGTGTGGAAGCTGTCAGAACAAGAGAGGAATGAAGCTTTGTGTTGATGGGATTGGCCGTTGCCTATCAACTGTGAAACTTTTTAATTTAAAAATATTTGAAATGATATTTTTGTGTCTATTAATTCTCAATACGAATTTAGAATGAATTCACACTTTTTACATTCTTTTATGTTTTTTCTTTAGTTTATAGATACTAGGTCTGTTCGTGTACTTCCCATAACTACGAATTTCTACGAATTTTATTTTTTTTATATGAGCTTTGACAGAACTTTGGGCTAAATTCGTAGAAATTCGTAGTTTTGGGAGGTACGCGAACAGACATATTAATAGATATAATAATAGGTTTGTTCGGTGAAGTTTACCCAGGTTTTCTTGACAACCCACAAAATTGTAAAAAAAAACTGAGGTTTTCGGTTCTCAAAAAACACCAAACGGCTTTTAATTATGTTGTTGAGATAAGCGAGAAACAAAATTTGATTTAAAAATGAAAAAAAAAGAAGCCACACTTTTCATTTTCTTTTTCTATTTGTTATTATTTGAGTAAATTGGTGTGCAGCACGTGAATCCACAACAAAAAAAAATGCATCACAGCTCCTGCCACTTTGCCATTTCATTCTTTACCTCAACTTGCCCCAACAAAAAACCTAGTTCTACTTCAGGGCGAGTTCAGGGCGACTCCAGGTATCAAAAAACATAGAATTGGCTCATCAGGGTTAGTTCAGGTTTTTCAAAAAATACTTTGTGATGACCCTAGGGTTACTTCAGAGCTCAACAAACAAACCTAATAATAGATAATTCGAGTTAAAAGATCAAATAATAGATATAATAAAGTGCCTACCTACTTCTGAGATAAATATTAGGTTCGTTCGTTCGTTGAGGTTTATCCAGGGTCGACCCAGGTTTTCTTGAAACTCCAAGAATTGTCAAAAACCCGGTGTTTTTCGGTTTTAAAAAAACACCAAAGAGCTTTCAATTATATTTTTGAGATAAGCTAGAAACAAAATTTGTTTTAAAAATGAATAAGAACAAACGACAGTTTACATTTTATATTTCTATTTGTTATTAATTAAATTAAATTTGTGTTTTGGTTGAATTCCTATTTCAAAAACAAAGGAATTACAACAACAAAAAATGCTTCACTTTGACAGTTTATGCTTTCCCTCAACTCGCCCCATCAAAAAATATAGTTCTATTTAAGGGCAAATTTAGTGTGACCCTAGGTCTAAAAAAAAATCAGTATTTTTTGGCAAAAACTAAAAGTGATTTAACAGAGTGCACCGACAAAAAAAATAATGCAATGTTAGCTGAAATTGGTTGTCACCCCGGGCTAGATAAGCTCCTCGCTCCTCGGATCCCATATCACGGAATCCGAGACCATTTAAGTTCAAGTTCACCCTGCGAACTTTATTAAAATCTTAGAATGGTAACGACAGCTTCCAACTGATGGGCCCAAATGTCTTTCTTGGGCGAAACGTAATTCGACTAGAGGTCATAAAAACTAAAAATAAAAAAGGTTAAGGTTACAAAAAAACTTTACTAACGTTTTTATGGAAAACTACCTCAGCTAACTGTTTGAAATATTTGTCAATCTAATATTACTGGGTTAGTAACTATGTAAATCCTACAGTGTGAACGAAAATTGCCGGTCAGACTTTGTGTTCCATCAAATTGTTATTTAATTAATAAAAAATTTAATAAAATGAAATTTGTGTATAAAAACGGGTTTCAGTATTTCTTTTAGGCTTAAGTGACTGAAATGGAGATTTTCAAAAAGTCAAATATCTTCACTCCTACTTGTGATCCATTTTTTTTCGCAACGGAATATTTTTCTAACGGAATGAAAAATGAGGTCTGTGCAGTTTATTTCTCGTCTCGGTAGAAGTCGCTGAACACAATTGTTTACTCATTTGTTATAAACAAACATATATGTATATATTGATATTGATTTTTTTTTAAATACTTTTTTTTTTTGAAAAAAATTACAAAGAATTAATAATAAATTACAGCTTCAATGTCATTTAAATCATCGAAATCGGTTCATTAGATCAGAAGAGATATATTTTTAAGAATTACTCCTAAAAACTGCCATTATGAGCTTTCATTGTTCCATTTCTCAAAATTCTCTTTTGGATTTTAGAAAACAATGAACAAAACTATCATAAAATGTAAAAAAAAATTGAAAAAATAACGACTATCCCATTTTGTTTACCCGTTTCCGAAATTCTGACCCTTGTTTTTACTATAGGAAAAAATTAAATACAAATTTGCCAGTTTATATTTCTGACATCTCAGAGGACTCAGATATATAAACAGGATTCCTCACAAAAATTTCTCATATTTCTCTTTAAAAACTGAGACTGAAATTTTATAGATTTGCTTGCTCATTTATAGTTTGTCTCAGTAAATTAAATATAAGAAGAAAGGAAAAAGAGAGTTGTATTGACTTTTATGTGAGGAATACTGTTTATATTTTATTTCCTCAAGAAATATAAACTGGCTTAATGAATCTATTTGAGGAAGGTACTGTTAGTAACAGTTTTTGGTAAGAAAATGTTCGTACAAAATTAAAAAAAAAAACACCAGAAAAGTATGGAATTTTTCAAATACAACACCAGCCTTAAATAATGAGTTGAAACAAACTTTTGATTGAAATTTTTTAACTGTTATCATCCCTCATCATTGGCTGCGTTCAATGTTGTATCTAAAGCTATCTGGATAGGTTTGTGTCGTTGTAGTCCCTTGTTGAAATACAGCTGATGAAAAGGCAGCTGTTGAGAAAAAAGAGGTCCCAAGCTGTGCTGAAAATTTTAAGATACAAAGATATCCTATGAGAAATGTCAAAAACAGCTAATACAAACACTTGGCCATATTCATTACTTCATTAGTTAAACTCCAGTTTTATCTAGCAACAGCTTAAACACATCTATGAGTATGCCCCATTATGTTTGGTTTTTGATTGTTGATTATTTTGGAAATACGAGTATGTAGTTTTAAAAATCAACAGCAAAGAAATTACAAATTTCTTAATTAAGCCTAGTACATACTTGCGAATTACGTCGTGAATCCATGCGAAATTTGCATTTTTATTCACCCGTGAAAGTGCTCGTGATGCTGTGTGGAGAGTTTTCGTTCACGAGCAATTCCCGTGCAAATCGTACAGGTGGAGAGTTTTTGTTTACGAGCAATTCCCGTGCGAAACGTACGGGAACTCTAGGTGAACAGTTGACAGTTCGATTATACAAGTCATTTGAGGCATTGTGGTTTTAAACGCCAAACGTTCACAACACATTCGTAAGTCTGTACCAGTGAGAAATGTCAAAAATTCATTTTCTCCGCTGGCGATTGTTCACTTCACGAGGAAGTTTGTACTAGACCTTATAGAAATCGGTTAGTGGGACATTAAGGAATGCATTTTAGCTCATCTAGAACTCTTATTCTCCTCTTTTTACAAATTTTCTCGAAAACACTTCTTTTTTAAAATACTTGTAATGCGTTTTTTTGTAGAGAACTTCTTCATATTAAATATTTTATTGCTGTTTCCCATGCTTATCAGTGAAACACTTCCAAGCATTAGTAGGTATTCCTATATTTAAACTGGGTGACGAATACAATATAAACTTCAAATAGTCATTCGGGGAATTTTGTATACACTCTAGATTTCCATATCTTTCAGCGTTGACCTAATTTCCTAACGCAATCAGAAATCAAATGCATTGAACGACCGCAAACCACTTGGTTCATTCACTTTTACTATTGATTTTCTATTGAGTTGCCTGCAGCTTGAAAAATTGTAGATAAATCAATTTTTGATAAAAAGTCGATTAAACCTTAAATTAAAAACCTTATCGGTTGTAATTTTTTATCAGTATACAAACCTTTTATTTTTAAAGACTTTCTACGACTTGCTAGTATTTAACAAATTTCCTAATACAGTACAAGGAGTTCTTATTTCTCTTGAAATTACAACACAAATCAATATTAAAAAAAAAAAACTTACTCAAATATCCCTCTTTTAAGGTATTTAATTAACATTTTTGTTTTTTTCTTTTTATTATTTTTCAGACAAAATGTCGGAATATTTTGAATTTCAGATGACCAAACGATATTTGGACACCGGTTCGCTTCCCTATCTTGGCCGACAGCAACAGACGTTTAATAAAAATGAGGCACGCGACCGGCGGAAAGCATTAATTGCATTGAAGGATATGATTGGAGCTAGTATGAATTTTGCCTTGAAAGACAAATCATGCTGTACCGATGATGACTTTCTGAATAGATTTCTTTATGCGAGGAAATTTCGGTGCAACGAAGCTTTCGAGCTAATTATCAACTACCATTCGTATAAGCAAAGAAATAAAATTCTACTACAAAAGCTTAATATTTTTGACGAAACTATACAGATGGCATTGCGAGATGGTAATCCGTGTATATTAAAAGAACGCGATCGACGTGGAAGGAAAGTTATTTTATTTAATACAGTCAATTGGGAACCAACAAAATACACAGCTGAAGATGTGTATAGAGCATTTCTACTCACACTGGATAAGCTATTGGAAGAGAAGCAAAATCAAGCTTTGGGTTTTGTAGTAATTGTAGATTGGACAAATTTTACTCTACGACAGTCATCTCATATGCAGCCAAAGATATTGAAACTAATGATAGAAGGATTGCAAGTGAGTTGTTTTACTTAAAAAAAAGTGCAGGAATTAACACCTTAATTGATAACAAATGCTTAGATATCTTATTAACAAACTAACTAAAACGTTAATCAAAACTTAATTATCTACTTAACCACGTTAAGTATCAAATATTAACGACAATCTACTACAATTAACAAGAACTTGATTGTCACCAAAAATTAGTTACTAAACTGCAAATAACTGCTACACTTTCTCACTAAAAGTGAATTTTTGCCCACACACTCTCATTTTAGTTTATAAATGCCATCAGTAATATCTGATTTATTTATTATTAATGACAAAAGTATTTTTAACTTAACATTTTTTTTTTTCATTAACTTGAATTTCGTTTTATTGATAAGATTTCGCTTTTAGCTCACTGGCTAACGATAATTCATGTTTTATTTATGTTTATCAATACGGGTATTAATATTTGTATCTTAATTTTTTCCACTTTATTTTTCTCTTCAAAATACTCATGAAAAATCATTATATTTCTTTTTAGGACTGTTTTCCAGCTAAATTCAAGGCGATCCACTTTATCGCTCAACCCTGGTATGTAGACATTGCTCTGGCTGTGATCAAACCATTCCTTAAGGACAAGACCCGTGAGCGTTTTAAGTTGCACGGCACCAATTTGGCAACTTTACACGAATGTATTGCCAAGGACATACTACCTCCTGATCTGGGTGGTGAAGGTCCAAGTGTCAACACTCTCGACTGGTATCACATCCTTCTCGAATCAAGCCAAACAACTGAAGCGCCAAAATCATATCGACTCATAGAAACGACAATTTATGCAAAGGCTCCATTTGAAAAAATACCATCTTCGAATGGCATTTCAGAGAAAAGCCAGTTGATTGAATCAAATCACAATAATTTATGACATAGTTTTACTACAAAGAAACAAATTGTATGCGCTTGAGGGAAGAATTAACGATGTAGCGATGCAATTGTGAATTTTATATGACATTTAATCTAAGAAAAAAATATACCTAAATATCATTTTATTTATCACTAGGAATTCTAAATGATTCTCATTATGTTGTATTGTATTGAAGGTGACGTGAAATAACGCTAATTCAAACGGTGGCCAAATTCGAAATTTTATTGTATTATTTATTTTATTTTCGAATATATTATTTAGATTTATTTCATTAAGAATTAATGGTGAAAATAGTTTCTTTACTTTTATTACATTATTAAAAAACATAGAATCAAAAATTGTAGTGTTTCATAAAATGAAACGAGATGTGGTTAAAAATAGTGTAGGGGCCTAATTCCCTGGAACATACAGACATCTCATCATTCAAATAAAAGTCCAAACGGTATGAACTTCGGATTCCAGAACTGAAATATGGAACATATATTTATGTCCCACGCGAACATTTCGAAATGACTCCTTTTTTCAGTCCATTTAAACTCCAACTGCACTAAGAATGAAAACAGTTTCAAAAGAAGTATAACTATACTAAACTATGCCGCGCGGCGTATGTACGTTCTCAACGTTGCCCAACTATCGGAGAAGGCGCATGGAGAGCCTTATTTCACGTCACCGTATATGTGAAGAAGTGTGTGCTATGCGATATTGTACACTTTAGATTATAATGTATTTACTTAGAAAATCGTAGTATTCTTATGATTAAATTAAGAAATCTCAGTCTCATGTATTTTTTTCTAAAAATCAAATAAAAAATCGAATAGGTACTTATTTATTGCGTTTTAATTTGTCAATTTATTTAAATACACTTTTTAGCCTTTAAAAATAAACATGCCTTTATCTTTAAAGGGTTTTCGGCAATATTTTACCTAAAACAATTTTTTATTTTATTTAGTGTTTAGTCTCATACACTCGAAGTAATTAGAATAGAAGCAGACGTTTTTGAAAAGTTAAATTGATTTTATTACCGTTACATGGTTAATTCACCAAAATAAAACTTGTTGGAAGAAAGACTAGTTTATTTACAAGTTAATTCAGAATTTTTAAATTTTAAGAGTGCATGTTAACCATGACTTTCAATACTAAATATTTGCAAATTATATTCAAAATAAAATTAAAACTTAAAAGCGGTCAATATGTCAACGGTTTTTGTGAAGTGGTAAGTCTTTTTTCTATATTAAAGGTAAAATATATTTATTTTGAACCCTTTGCTGTATGTGTTAGTGAAAATGGGAAAGAAAAAATTTTTGAATTTGGAGCAAAGGACAAAAGTAGATGTTTATCACTCTGAAAGGCTTTCAAACTGCGCTATAGCTCGAAAAATCAACCGAAATGATCATGCTGTTGACATGACCTGGAATGTTTAGCATGGAGTTACCTCAGAAGATTGGCGAAAAATAGTTTTTTTCTGACGAAAAGAAATTTAATTTGGATGGACCAGATGTCACAATTATTATTTTCATGATCTGAGGAAAGAGGAGCGATTTCTGAACCATCATCACAACAGAGAAAGAAGGGTTATGGTTTGGGGCGCAATGCTTCTAACCTTATGACTTGGAGTGTAAGATAAGCTTAAAATATGTATCATATATCGTCCCTGATTGAAAGAACTATTAAGTAACTTGATTTTATAAATTTTGGAGATAGCAACGTTCTAGTTACTAGAGAACGAGGAAAAGTTTAATTTTTTTGTTAACATTACACAAGTATTCTATATTTGCATGCTAGAAAAAAATTGTACCAAAAGTCTTTAAAAACTTTACAACATAACACCAAAGATAAGCCTTATCACAGACCCCGTCGTAATAAATTCATGCTACGAATCCCGAAAAAAGTTTCAAAACTGCTACGTGTTTCGGAGCTGTGGTACCTCTTTCTATAAATCCGGAATTTTGTAGCAATATTTCCGATACAACGGGAGCTGTGATCCTTTTGTTCTTCGTTCGGACTACGAATCTACTACGACGGGGCCTGTGATAATGCTGAATATAACAATTGATTTTAATATATAATCTTTGGTAATACTCTCTTTGTTGAGATATTGTAAAAATTGAAAATTGAGTAACAAAAGTTCTTGCAATCAGGAAACGATAGGATTAGGGTTTACCAAAACAAACAAATATTTCAGTTTGATAAATGTATACTTCCGAATGGAAGAAGAAACACATCGACGAGAAGTCTAAACAAAAGCCTAAATGGATGTGGTTCAAATTTAATACAATGAATTTTAAGGGGATTAAATCGAAAAGAAATTCAAAATTTTGTTTAAGCTTTCGTTCATACATTCGATTTCATTTTGTTTTTTTGATCAAATCAAAAACTAACAATTTTTATTGTTAGTTTTGGTACGTGCTCTGCAATTGAATTTTTTCCAATACTTCTTGGAGTGTATAGAATTTTCATAACTTAAATATTTTCTAAATCTTACGTGTCGCGAGTTTTTTTTTTTTTTTTGCAACTACATATTATGCGCTCTTAGTATCTGTATATAGATTTCTATATTTAGAACTCTATCTCCTCTGATATGTTCGCAGGAGGACGACCAGGCAAGTTTAAAATGGTTAATCCCTGCAGCGAATAGTATCAACTCTCTTTGTAAGTTAGTCTCGGAAAGTCTCTGAAATTAGGGTAACTATGACTAGCTTCTAATCTCATTAATATTTCTAATAATTATAAAATCTCCTTTAAAACATCCATATTTGTGACTTATTAACACTCTTAATGCTTTACTAACTTTCGTTATATGTTGACTTGGATGGCATCCAATACAAAGACATCATCCTCCTCTAGGTCACTAAAAAATCTGCAATCACAAAATTATGCTGTCTCTGTTCCAGTAAATAGCCAAATTAACACAATGATGGGTATCGCTCATATACATACTATCACACGAATTTTTAATAAAAAGATACTAAATAAAAAAAGTAAGTACACGCCACAGTATATAAGCCTAAGGTAATATATTGCACAGGTTGTCAAAGTTGAAAGCGTCAGTAATTTAAATTTTTTTAAGTAGGCACTTTTCTACTTTGAGAAAAAAGAATTTAGCTGAAAGTTTTTGTATTTTTGGAGCTCAGGCCTATTTACAAAAAACAAAATAATTATACCGGCATGAAAATTTTAATTAAATTTAGGCCTCTATTATGACTTGCGATTCACCGAATCTAACGTTCGACTCAAAAATAAAAACTGCGATTATATATAAAGTAACTAAGAATTACAGTTTGTCTTCGACGATATAGGCGAATGTTTGATAAAGGTATTGAGTGACATTCAAAATTTCCAAATTTTAGTCATTTAAAGCGAACTTAATTCAGGCGAGTGGCAAACGGTAATTCCACAGTCACATTTGAACGTTCGACTTGGTGAATCGCAAATCATAAAAGGTGCCTAAATTTAAATGAATTCTTGCTTAAATAAGGTAGGATCTAGTTACGAACGATTAAGAATTTGTTTATTAAAAATTGGTCATAATCTCAGGATTGATTGATGCAATGATTTATTGCAAGGATCGAATCTTTGATACAATCAATCATTGATTGATTGATTCGGTCCTTCTAAATGAACGATTGGCACTGCTCTTCCGAACAAAAAGTTAATTGATTTTAAGTTTTTCACACCCGAAATTTGGGCTTTTCATATAAATTTAATCCTCTTGAAAATTTTAATTAAAATTTAAAACATTTTATATAATATATAAGCTTTTATTATTTTAAAAAAAAATTAAAGAGAACCGTTATCCGAAAGAAAATATGAAATTATTTTTGCGAAAATCTTCAGACAAAACTAAAGCTCGAACTTAAATATGTGGGGATCCGTTAAACTGTCCAACAATCTAACGGATCCCCTTTCAAAAGTCGATTCCTAGTTCACAGTCATCCACAGATTGGAAATCTTTAAATGCATTTAATGGTCCATGGTTTCTACGAGAACCTGAGGATCGTTTGGGGGTGGACGTGGCTCATCTCCATCATCTCCAGGGGCGGCGGAAGGCTCATCTTCTTGACCTCTAGACGGGCCAGGGGCAGAGCCAGCTTTAGCCTTTGCCATATTGACGAAAAGTAAGTTTTCTTCATCATCAAATATTTTGAATTCCTGACCCTTGCCCACAATGGCAATTGAGATGTTCTAAGAGACAGAGGAATGTGAGTACGATTGAGAAATTAAATTTCTCAGAATTCTTACCAGCAGTGGAGATTGTTCGTCCTTTGCCAACAGTTCATCGTTAGGTAGGGTTCCTCGAATTGCTTGGATACCATGACATATCAATTCGTCCTTGGAACAGTCGGCGAACTCACTCAAATGACGTTCTAGGTAAGTACGAGCACTTTGAGAGCGAGAACCAATCGACATTGCCTTGCAGTTGAAATAGTTAGCTGATGGCACTACTTGATAGATGTGTGGTCCTTGATCGTCATAGCCAGCAACCAGGAGCCCAACGCCATAAGGACGGCGATCATAGCGTTGAGTTGTCACTTGCATCTTATTACCCAAATTCATGATCAACCGCGACACCGGGTAGGTTGTATCGTATGAGTACTTGTAGTTCAAACATTCCGTACGAAGGTAACGACTCAAAACGCGAGCGTCGGCTGTAATTCCAGCTATCGAAATACCCAAATGGTCGTCAATTGGAATGATTTTCTTTTGGCTAGATGATAGCTCAGAAGTGGCACGTCGGAGTCCTACCAAAACGGCATAGTCCTTATTTTTTAAACCTACAGTTGCAGAACCAAGTTTCACTGCTTCCATGGCATATTCGACTTGATGAAGCCGGCCTTGGGGGCTCCAGACAGTCACATCACTATCGTATTGGTTTCGGAACTATGAAATGCCGGACACAAAAGATTGAAGTTTGTTAGGAAAGAGGTTATGAGGAAAAATGTTTAAAAAAATTAAAAAACTGAACATTTTGCTTCTATGCTTATATTTCTATCTATCTATTTCTTAAATAGATTTCAGAACAAAAATGTGCATAAACTCACCATTTTTATATAAAATTTAACCAAAACTTCTTTTCAAACAGAATGACAAAACAAATTTCCAAGTCTTTTTCGGCACTGCACTGACGGGATGATATTCTCAAACTGTGTGAAGTGAAGATAGATGCAGTTGTGAACGAACTCGTTCAGCTATTTTTGAGTTTATCTTAAGGGTGAAAGCGATTGGAGAAGCATGCAAGTAGTCCACAAGGCAATTTATGTGATGAAAGATCTGAATCAATTTTTAGCACTTACAAAACAAAACATTTGTAAGTGCTAAAAATTGATCCAGATCTTTCATGTGCATAATAAAATGCGGCTATTACTGTCAAAAATTAAGCTTCTCCCAAACCAACACGAAATCATAGTGAATCATTTAGCTAGTTTATATATCTGAGATTTTCGAGGTCTCAGAAATATAAACAGGATTCTTCACGAAAATTCTTTACTTTTCCTCTTAAAAACTAAAGCCTTAACTACTTAACCACATAAGCCAAAAAAGTGAAAAAGTACAAATGAGAAAATTTTCAAATTAATTTTTGGATATTAAGTATTTTTTGTCATTAATTATTTTTTGCCACAGTAAATCAAATTAGAAGAAAAGAAAAATTGGGTTGTTTTGACTTATATATTAGCAGCCGAATTTATTAGATTTTTTATGTGGTCAACTAGTTATACAGCTTTTTAAAAGTCCTAAGTAGTTGAAAGTCTAAATTATTTAATTAACTAAAATGTCAATTTAGACAAATCTTATGCAGCTGATGCCGTTGTCCAAGTTAGGTGACCTTAGGACAACAGAAAGCAAAGTTTATTAATTACTTTTTGGAATTAGACAGCTATTTTAAGTTAGACAAAGTTTATAAATACGACTGTAGGAATACTAGATGTGTTTTTTGCAAGCCCAGAGGATTCGAGATTTAGTAAGCAGAAAAAATGAAGTAACCATACAAATTATCGATAGCAAGTGTAAAATTCGTGCCAGTAACGCAATTTTTATCTGGACTAAAGGTTAAGCCCTGAAAATTCCTTAGGCTTAACTAAGCCCAAAGGGTCTTGCTTCTTGTTGCATTTAACTTGTAACGTTCTTAGCCCTGAACTCGTTTTTTTCGTCAAAGCCCATTTGAACAAAGAAAAAAAAAACAAACACGTTGGTTTGTGAGTGGCTTATATGTATTTTATTCTCCTGTCCAGTCAAAAAACGGAAGAAAAAATCTGAGCGCTCAAGAAATATAAACTGTCTGATTTACAATAGTACAAAATATGATACACAACGCTAAGAAACTTCAAAAAACATAGTCGCCGAATGGTTGGTGCCTGATAGCCTACTATTGAAAATTTAACGTTATTTGCATTTTCTTGTTTTATCTTAAAAGTACGAATTAGGTCTGAGTGCTTCCATTTGACAATTGCTCAGCTTCTATCACTGAATACATCACTTATCACCAGCTGATAATTGTCATAATTGAGCAAATTATTTTTCATACAAAATTCGTGAACAGTTGTGGCGTATTTGATTCGAAGAATTAAATTTTCTAAAGTTCTATCTGGTTATTTCTTTTTGTTTGCTCTAAATCAACTGCTCAAATATAAAAGAAAAGTTTATTATTTAAGAAAAATTCATAAGCCTTACAACGGAAGCCTTATTAAATAGTTCCCTTAGAATGGCTGGTGTTAACGTCGAAACGCGAGAAAATCGATGGAGAAAGGTACTTTTTTTGTTCTTTTATTTGTTTTCTTGTAGTCAGTTTTTGATTTAATTATTTAAACAAATACCCTGAGCTTAGTCATACTGTGACATGCAAAAATAACAAAATACAAAAGTAAAAATGTGTATATTTTAGTAATCTAAACGAAAGCTGCTTTAAATAATCTAAATAAAGCTGAAAATCAAGCATTATAGAGATAAGAAATTCTTTCTATGACTCGATTACGATTATAAAAAAAGCATACCTTACGCTCCAATGCACAAATAATTCACTAAATATGCATACAATATCCATTATATGTACAATCTTGTTTACTTGATTTACTACCTACTCTGATGTTGTTGTTTTTTCAGGCAATTATTGGTCCATTGCCTCCAGATTTTCTTCGTATTTCAACACCGAGGGAAATTCAGGAAGCTGTCGATTGCCAAGCAGCAATGGCGTTGTATCAACAACAGGCTATGCCGCAATATGTGGTGAGTTTGAGTAATAATAAAAAGATCTTACAAAGCATGCGATGAAAGCTGAGAAGTTGTTAAGTAAATCCACAACAACAATTAAAAAAAAAAAACTGTAGAAGAAGCACTACAAATACTTTACTCTTTTTTTTTACGTTTTAAGCTGTTGATGTAACTTAAGTTTATTTAGATCATTATTATGCATTCGCTATCACCAAATATGCATTGATTTTAGAAATTTACATCTTTCATAAAATGTAGGTAGATATATATCTTGATTCTGATGCCGGACTTGCATTTTGTATTTAGTTATAATAAAGCAGCAAGAACGATTTTTTTAAATGCCTGATTAAGAAACTCTTATTCGTTAGTAAAAAGGCAGGTAGGTAGGGGTTCAATTTCCAATTAAGTTTCGAAGTATGTCTTATTATAGTTGTAATTTACTGGAACTTTAAGCACATAACTGAAGCTGGATAAAAAAGACCCGTTAAATGAATGAATTCTTTTAATTTATTTGCATTTATTTATAACAGAACTTAATACTAATGCTTCTTCCAAGATCTAGTAGATATTTTTTTGACGCCATAAGTAAATTATGTATGTGTATTTAACTCACAAAAATTGAAGTATATGGGTATACTTGGTTTTTGCGAGTAGAGTAAAATCCGGATATAATAAGGTTTTAAATATTAACTTAATTTTATTGAATATTTGATTATTTTAATTACGATAGAGTTTCATATTGTTTCCACAATACGAACATAATACATCGTCGTCGTTCAAAAGGAACCTTCTAAGTGAACATAATACATCGTCGTCGTTCAAAAGGAACCTTCTAAGTCAATCTATTTACTATTAAAGAAGAAAGTTTTATACACTGATTCTTTTTTCAGATTTTTTCTGGCCTTTTCAATCAAATCAATTGACTGATCCGGTTTGTTTTCCAGCTTATGATTTCGTTTCCGACAAGAATTTTAAAATTTTTGAATTTATAAGACTTGGAGACCTTTTACAGAATTGAATGACGACGATAAACCCTATGTATATGAAGATATACTATATGTTCCAAATATTTTTAATATTTTGTAAATATTTGACCGAACTATGTAATTATGATTATAATTTAGCTGAACTCAATAACTGAAGAGCCCTAGTCAGCTGTGATCCAAGATCTGGATGTACTTGAGTAAAGTTAGCCAATGACCTTGCCTGAATAGACGGATTAGCCTTACTCAAACTTTCAGCTATATTTGCCACAAATCTTTTCTTCTCCTGACAAGAAAGAACATTCAACCAAAAGTTGGTAACCTGCGAGAAATTATCAAGATCACCGCTACGGTAACGATCTACATCCCCCGTCAATGAATATCTAGGACGTAAATTTCTAGCACGCTGAGATTCCTGGGGACCGGAAAACGAATTTGGGTAATAATTTGGAGCTCCATCTTGATTATCCGTATAGCACATTGCACCGTCACGTTGGTAGTTTTTAACAGACACCCTATATGGGCAATTTACGGGCAGTTGTAAATAGTTCGGTCCAATACGATGACGATGTGCATCTCCATAGAATAGTCTTCCCTGGAGCATTTTATCCGGAGATGGTTCAATACCGGGCACCATGTGAGACGGAGCAAATGCAATTTGTTCGACTTCAGCAAAATAATTTGTAGGATTGCGATTTAATACTAATTTTCCAACCTGAATCAATGGAAAATCCTTTTGCGGCCATATTTTGGTGACATCGAAGGGATTATATTTGTACGTTTTGGCTTGCTCAAAGGTCATTACTTGGATATACATTGTCCAGCTTGGATAATTTCCCGCCGCAATTGCATTGTACAGATCACGAATACTGTAATCTGGGTCGGACGCGGATAGTTCCGCAGCACGCTTAGGGTCCAAATTTCTTATTCCTTGATTGGTTTTATTGTGGAACTTGCAGTAAACTGGTTCGTTAGAAGCGTTTATCAATTTAAAGGTATTTGATCCATATCCATTCATGTGACGAAAACCATCCGGAATACCTCTATCTGAGAAAAGGATTGCAAATTGATGCGCAGCTTCCGGTCTTAGCGAGAAGAAATCCCAGAACATATCGGGATCCTTTAAATGCGTTCGTGGGTTCCTCTTCTGAGTATGAATAAAACTTGGAAACAATGTCGGATCCCTAATGAAAAATACGGGTGTATTGTTGCCAACAAGATCCCAAATTCCATCATCTGTATAGAACTTAACTGCAAATCCTCTAGGGTCACGCACAGTATCAGCTGATCCACTCTCTCCCCCAACAGTAGAAAATCGGACGGCAATTGGAGTTCGTTTGTTAACACTTTCGAAAACTTTAGCTGCGGAATATTTTGTTATGTCATGAGTTACTTCAAAATAACCAAATGCTCCACATCCCTTAGCATGAACTACACGTTCAGGGATTCGTTCTCGGTCGAAGTGGGCTAGTTCATCAAAGAATTGAACATCTTCTAAAAGTGTAGGACCCCTTGGCCCTACCGTTAGACTTGCATCTTTAATACCAATCGGAGTACCGTATCCTGTTGTTACCGTTGTAATGATGTCACCTGCGGACTTTTTATAATCTTCCAACTGGTTTGTTGCTATGTCTCTATTAGCCATGACTTAGTCTTTCTTTTTCAACACGAAACAAAACATTCAAAACAAATAGAACTAATATTCTTTTAAAAATATATTAGAATTATTTTTCTCACATTTAATAAAAACTAACAGAAGTTTGGATCTATTGTAATAGTCGACCGACTTTTTTCAATTTTAACAAAAAATCAACTTACAGTTCTTTTATAAACAAAACAACCATACTCTTGGGTTAATCAAAAAATATCTCCAAGTAAGTACCTTGAGCTAGTTGCTTACCAATTAAATTGATTTCTCAAGTAACACCATCTATCCTCACATTATTAATATTTTTCCGGATGAGTCATCTTAAATATATCTATTATTTAATGATTTAAATGCTACTATGTATAAAGAGTGAGTATACTCACCCCAAACGTTCCGCTTCATTGAGTGTGGTCACTAGGAAAAAGAACTTGTTGAATACAATAGACTCGACACGCTTTGAAAAGCCGCAGTATTAAAATGCATACAAAGTATTAAAGTGAATATAATAGAGTCGCAGGCTAAGATACCGACGCTAGATATTGGTTGATTTTTAATAATCACACCTGTCTTTTGTATATCAGATACAAATAAAAAAGCAACACAAATCGACCGAAATTCAGCTTGTTGAATACATACTTCATTGTTAATTAAAAAATATAATTAGTTATCATTAATTTCAAGCAATTAAAACTAGATGTTCAGTGGAATCAATGCATTTCATTTCCGTAGATGTAAAACCGCTCGTTTTGCGTTGCGTCTGTTGTATTCAAGCTGATGTATGCTTTGATTTCTCAGAGCCGGAGCTATTATGTACCGCGCCCCAAGCAAAACTCGAAAAATTAATTCTCTAAAAAAGGGTAGGATAATTTCTTGTATTCGTAGAAACACACGAATACAAGAAATTAAATTCAAGAGCAATAACTTGGAAATTCACCTGTAGTTCGAAATAATTTAATTTTTTGGTAAAAAAAAAACTAAAAACAAGTTGAGTGGCAAAATAAATGAATGACGTTTATGTTTATTTGGTGGCGCAACAGCCCGTGAAGAACCAGGACCTACATCTTACATACATTCCTGTGTGGATTGCAAGTTGGCTGGGACAGACAATTTCCTGTCAAATCTGAGAAACTTTTTCATGGCAATTGATACTACTCTTGGAGGATTTTTAATTTTCTCGCAATAGACACTACATGTGAAAAGAATTTTTTTGGAGAAATTCATTTGCTTTAAAAATACTCTCCTTCCCCCCACCCCCCATATTCATCTTTAAAATATTATTTTAAGAATTTATTAAATTTTAGGCACCAAATCACGTCGGACGCCTTAGCATTACTTGTGCTCAAGCACGTTTAGTTCGTAATTACGGCCTCACACGAATGGATCCATATGTTCGAGTTCGTTTAGGTCATTATGTTTACGAAACCCAAACCGATCCAAATGGCGGCAAAAATCCTCGTTGGAATCGTGTCATCCAAAGTCAACTTCCAGTCGGAGTGAATTCAATTTCAATCGAAATCTACGACGAATGTAGTTTTAAAATGGACGAACTTATTGCTTGGACAGATATACGAATCCCTGAATCTGTGCTGCGTGGTGAAACCCATGAAGAATGGTATCCATTGAGCGGCAAGCAAGGCGAAGGTCTCGAAGGAAGCATCGATATGGTTTTGAGTTTTGGCAACCAACCAGTGACCCCATACATGTATCAGGCTATTTCAGCGGCACCAATGGTTATGGTTCCACCAGGACGGCCAATGCCGATATTTGTGGCACCACAGCAACCTCAAATGCCACTTCCACTTCCACAAATCAGCGAAGCAGATCTTAAACAGGTACTTTTGTTGATTTTTGAATGGCAAAATTAATGAAAATGAGTTTAATTTAAAATTTGCTTTCTTTCTCTTAAAGGTCCACGAAATGTTCCCGGATATTGACAAAGAAGTAGTTAAGTCTGTATTCGAAGCAAATCGGGGAAACAAGGATGCAACTGTCAATTCATTGCTTCAAATGAATGAGTAGAATATTTTTTTAATTATTTTTTTGTTTTGCAAAGCATTCCGGCTCAAGTGGAAGTAAAAAGATACCAAAATAAATTTAAACATACACCCCATTAATATTACGCTGTCATTAAAATATGTAACGGCAATTATAATTTAATCCGATATTTCCAATTTATTTATTTTTAAGAATGAGATAAAAATCAAATTATTATAATACGAATAAAAAGTAATTTTAATATATAAACTACGAATTGTTATACATTTATTAGTCATGCAGCAGATCTTGATCAGTTCGTAGTTCGAAAGGATACGCACTTAAACCATTAGGCAAAGGTACTACTACCACCGCAAAACAATAAAAGGTTGTGAATATCGAAATAATCTGTATTATCGAGATGAAATAAGAAAAAACAGCTGAATTAAAAAAAAAATACAAAGTTGAAAGTCTTAGATAAAAAAATCAGTTTGGAGATCGGCATACAATTATAACTATTGGGACTAAGCAAGAGAATAATTCTAAGACACCGTAATATAGAACAAGAGAGATAATAGATTTTGAGTATCTTTTGTTATAAAATGCGTTGTCGAGACATTTGTGCTGCATCACGCTGGAAGCACATTTTAACGAAATGAAACATTTAAATAACAAACAAACAAGTTTTGGGGTAGAATGAAATACGAAGTTTATTAATTAATTGAATATAATAATACGGTTAAATTATTATTAGTATCCAATTAAGTTGGAATGGACACTCACTCAATAATTCGATTTGAAAAAGACCGCTTAAATAAAGAGAATAAGTTAATCCAAGATAATAACATCAATCTTGCCACGTTTACCTCCTCCCGATGATGATGAATTTCCCCCTCCTCCTCCACTAGCTCCTGGCTTTTGGGCATTTTCAATCATCTGCTGATTAGCTTTCTGTCGTTCTGCCAATTTTTGTTGAAGTGTCTTAACAGGACTCGTTTGCTGAAGACCGGGTGTTATAGATGGCGGCGGTGTTGGAATGGGCTTAGGTGTTACTCGACCACCTGCTGTTGGCGGTGCACTCATTGACATAGGTGGCGGTGGTCCCACTGACGTTAGCGTTGCTGGAGAAGTGTACGTTTTCATGTTGAATTGTTGCTGTGGCTGTTTTGATGCCTTTGAAGATGATGGAATCATCGTAATTTGTGGTGAAAGTGATTTCAGAGCTGATTCTACAGCCGCATGAATGTCCTGCTGGGGTTTTTTTGCCTTTGGTTGACGATTGCGCTTGGCGTAAGGACGCTTTTGGCCTAGCATTTGAAATTGTTGAAACTGAGACATTTGAGCTATTTGGGACACCATTGAACTATCAGAGCCCATTCTTTTTAGGAGTTCAGCGTATTGTGTCAGCATAGCCGCCTGCTGGTTGTAATTTTCCATACTGAAGTGGCTCAGTAAAGGAAACTGTGGATTAATGCTAGCTAGAGAAGCCAATTCTGCGGTTGATAAGCCCGCGAGCACAGATCCTGGACTCGAAGGTGGAACGGAAGGGGGACGTGTATAAGGAGTTGATTGAACTGGTTTCTTTTTAGACGAACTTTTCGCTTTTCCTTGAAGTTGTTTGTCAGGCATTTTCAGTTCGGGTATTAGGGACATGTTAGGCAGCTTTTGCGACCGGGATTTTTCAACAGGGAATACATTGGTGGATGGTGTTATTGACAGAGATTTGGGCAGTTCGGGAAGTTTTGGAGGGAGAAGCGATTTAGATGTCATATCAGACAATGGTTTTACATAAATATTCGGTGAGTGTGCTGGGACTTTTGTGACCGAAATCGACGACGAAGTTGATGGCATCGATGTTGAGAGTTTTGCAGAACCGGACGTAGATTCTTTAGGGTGCATAACTTTTGATGAAGTGGGAGTTATTGTTAATTCACCGCCGCCAATATTTATGGTTGTTGATTGCGAATGAGATGAAGTTGCTGTTTTTGAAACTTGAGATGCTGCTGAGGCGATTAGGTTCTTAATATCGAATTGGGGTATCTTTGCGGTCGATGTTGGTACAGAAATCTCAGGAATATTTGGAGCTGCTGGGGTTTTTAGGGGTTGTAAGGCCGCCAGTGGATTAACAATTGGATTCATTGATGGAGCCGCTAGGTTAGGAAGTAATGACGCTGCGGACGCTGCAGGTCCTCCCAACAAAGCATAGTATTCAGCAACTAATTTTTGGAAAGCAGCATGATCCTTGTTTAGAAATAAAAACAAAAGTGAAAGGAAATGGTCAGCAACAAATATCTTTGTTATTTCTTACTTTTGTTAATGGACTGGTCATCGATTGATTTGTGTACAGAGACATAAGGGTTGCCAATGATGATTGGTTGATGAGATTGGTGGTTGCTTGAATAGAAGCTGATGAAACAGGTGGTTGCTGTTGAAAAGATGATACACTGACTTGTGGCAGGGCATTTTTGCTGCCTACTGGTCGACCACGAGCCCGGGATGTTATACCAGGAATTTGAACTGTTTTAGTAACCTAAGATCAAAGAAAATTAATAAAAAATAAAATAAAAAGATGTAAGGAAAATGTACGGTTGTTGGCATAGTGGCAATTGAAACTGAAGGCTTTGGTCCAACGGGCAAGCATTCAGCCGAGACCAATGTAGTAATTGGCTGTGGTTGCCCTGCGCTAGTTATACCAGCCATAGCTTGTTTTTCTTGATTTTTTCGCACAGAAATCTCTTGAAGACACAGCTTTATTGCCAAATCGACTAGATTTAAATTTTCTGGCATTTTAGCTACTTTGTCTTGGATATAGAACTTATAAACATCAACTAGTAATTGAATGAAGAGCGGTTCTTTTTGATTCATGTGTTTGATGCATTTTTTATGAGCTTTGTAAATATCTATCAGAAGATTCAAAGTTTCTACGTTGTCACGGGTTTCCGTTATGTGTTTGAGAATATTCCGCATAATTTGAACACAGAATGTCATTGCCTGTTGATATAGTTCCATTCGTTCTGAGTCCTTGATGTAACGCCTAAATGAGAAGATATAAATGAATTCATATTTATAACGATTGAAAAGGAATTTTTTACTTATCGTTATCCGGAGTACGATATAATTGCAAAGCGACATCTATAAGCAACTTATGATTGTTTGATTTCCGTAAAACTTGAATAAGAATGCTAACACATTTGACTAAATGCGACGAAAAACTTCCGGGACGATCAATTTCTGACGAGGGAATTCGCCAAATTCCATTGAAAATGTTATTATTTTTGCGATCAGAAAAAAGACCATTAATTTGATTGCCTAAATTGGTAGTGTATTGACCCAATAGGAGCTGACGACATTTTTCAAGATCTCTGAATTTTTCCGGTGCATGTAAATAATGATGGACTAGACGGTAAACTGATTTATAGTGTTCTGGGAATCTAGTCACACATTCTTCTAAATTTCGAACACACGAACGATAAATAGCTTCCAATTCGTGTTCGGAATAAGGAGCGTTTTTGTCACGTTTCTTGCCATCGTCTGTTGATGAGCTCTCAGAATCCGAACTATCCGAATCCGAACTAGATGAATCTGAAGTGCTCGATGAAGATGCTGAGCTAGTAGTTCCAGTGGCAGTACTTGATGAATTAGTTGCTGAGCTTTCCTGATATGTAAATAATAAAAAATAAAACAATAAAGTATAACTGTGTAAGCATGACAAGAAATGTATATTTGTATTTTGTAGTTTAAGAGAAGAATTTTAAATGATGAAAACGTTGAACGTAGCATAGGTTGGATAGGAGGGCTGACAGTTGATCTTGTTACCGTCACACTTAGATCTATGTAGATCCGTTGTGATAACTGATAACGTAGCATATAACAAGTCGTTTTAATGAAGTGTAATTATACTTTACTTATACTTATTATTTTAATAGAAATTATCTGAAAAACTTCAATATGACTGGGATAAATTTTTAAGATGTTAGCCATAAATCATAAGAGCTTTTTACGCTCTTGTGAACATTTTTCTGTGATTAAGACTCGATTAAGTTTCCCAACTACTAACATGTACCTTTTCAATTAATCGTTTGTGTGTAAGGCAGTACATACGTCGCCTCATAACTCAATCAATTAACCAAAACGCATAACATGCGTTCAACTCATTACCATTTTCAACCCCCATCTGCAAAACCAACCATCACTACCAGCCAATTCAGCCAACTCTAATTAGTTCCATATTTAATCAAATCACAACTTCATAAGTACGGGTAACGTACATACGGGACGGGAACTTCACCATCAGATACGTATCTAGGTGGAATTTTCAAAGGATATAATTAGGCGTTTCCTCGTGCTGAATAGTTTTGCCAATATACTCTTTTTGGTTGAAAACAAAACATTTGAGGCTCTATAATGTACATAAATAAAATCTTCTTCTATATAATTTGTATATTTGTATTTGTTGTCTTTCGACTCCGACACCTAAAGAAGGCATTGATCCAGGACAATAGTGGGGATGAAGATGGGTGCTTCCCCAATCAAAATATTTAATTGTTCTCCATAATCATCATCATCTTGTCAATGAGTTCTTTTTTGTTTATTTCATTTCTTTTATTATACACAACATATTCGGCACTATACAGATGGTATAGATGAAGGCTCGTGGGTTGTTGAGGTGAATTTCTTAAGTAGTGTATATTTGAGACTGAAGATATTGGCACAGGAAAATTAAATTCTGATTACACTTGGAAATACTCATCAATACTAATTTGATGATATTTTTTTTTGATATTGTTAAACTTTTTATATATTTTAAAGGAAATTCTCAACCAAAAATATAGATATGTACCAAACATAAGGTCTGTTTCTTTACTCGCCCGCGGGTTCCCAAAGTAACCCAAATCTACCCAAAACGTGTTTCGTTACTATTTTGTGACACGAAAATGCCAGAGCTTTTGACTTTTTTTTCATTTCCCCTTCAGCAAGAATCTACCCGAACATTTTAGTTCCGGCACTTTCTTGCTTGTCAAACAAGAAATCAGCTGATCGAAAAATTTTAAATTAAATTTGTCAAGTAGCGTATATAAAATGGTTTAATTTAAATAAATTAAATGAAAATGATACAATGGAGTCAAATTTAAATTAAAATATTTCTTCTGGTATCCTTTAATAGAGCCCAAAATGATAAGTGCAAATGTTAAGAAAATGAAATTGCATAATTTTGTATGCGTTGAACCTACAAGAAGTCGAATGAGTAATTTTACACCGCAACAAACCAGAAACATCCCAAATGCGTTTCTCTACTTTTCATTTCTGGTTAAACATTACAACAACAACATCAAAAAGCTTATCCCCAAACTTTTTCCCGAACTTTTTCCGAAGCTTTATTCCAAAAGTAAAGAAACAGACCAATATTAAGTTTGAAATGTTTATTGACTTAATGTGTTCTTTCCATGATTTATTAAAGGAATGGGCACGTTCAAACGACCCAAGGGACTAGATATTCAGTCAACTGAATTCATTGAACGCAGATTTAACCAACGTAACAAGGTTTGTTTGAAATGTCAAACTTGGAAATTTACTTCAAACATTTACTTCAGTTGATCGTGAAAAAAGTATTCATATTATTTGTATCTTAAATATACAAGCAACAGGTAAAAATCCTTTATGAATTGTAAAATATTAGCATTTTGAAAAATGTTTTTCAAGACTATTTGATTTAGATATTAGCAAACCCAAGATAAAATTAACAAATCTCACACGAAACTCTCATTTTTTCATATTTTTTACTTATCATACAGGTTTTTTCATTTTCTTTTCCGAATATGACAAAGAAAAAGTTTGCACAAAATGGAAAAAAATTAACGTAAAAAAAACAATCACAAAACAATAAAGTCCAGCTTTCAGTTCAATCACAAAATGTAATCGGCTGATATTCTGACATTAGTGCACTTGATTTGATAATTAAGGGAGATTTTTCTTGACTTACTTTCCAGTAAACTTTCCAATAAAATTGCCTTAACTAAAAATAAATATTTTGACATCTGACCAATCAGAGACTAGAAACTTCCCTAAATTCCTAGTCCCTTGGATTGTCTGAACGTACCCAGTATTTATATTAAAAATAGCTGACTTAAAGATAACTGCAAGTACTCGTGGATTATTTTAAACCATTGTATGATGATCAAAGAACTATAAAAAGTCAAGAGTTTATTCCATAATTGGCGTTTTCCTTTGGAGGAGGAGAGGTACTTGCAAGTACTTTGCCATCTTTTTTTTCAATGAAACACATCACACAGCTTTCCCATGTAAAATATATCTACTCGCACATAAGAGCATGTAGATTTGATTGTACTAGGTTAGGGTTTTCATCTACTCACAAGTACTTTGTAATCTTCAAAGGAAAACGGCTAATTTAAAAAGTGGGAGTTAACCTACCATCTAAACATGTGAATTGTTTTCAACCCAAAACTTCAAAAATGTCTAGTATATCAATTTTCAAAAGAAAAATTGTCATAATTGAAATGTACGTTTATATTTTTATTTGAACGCATTTCTTTTTCAATAATTTTAAGGCCAGGTCAAACAAAGCACGGTCCGGCAGTCGTTACAAAAATTTACAAACAAAATTTGACCGCCACGTTCTTTCTTTCTCGTCGGCCAGCGTTCTGTTTGATCAGGCTTTTAAAGACTTCAGAAACCAGTGTTGAAACCATCTGCTGTGCCAGGTCAGGGGTTTGACGTAGGCTTATTTGATGCTGGTATTTACCTTGCTCAAGAAATTGTGAGGAGGTACCTATATACTTTTGCCTAGTATCTACATACCTACTGACAATGATCTGGTGCGAGTTTTGAAAGACGATTCTCTTATAAAACGTGGCCAATTTTGACATGTTCAGGAAAATGAGATCTCGAAAGGCTCAACAAATTTATCTGTGAAAAAGTGAGCAAGCAAATCCAATATTTTGTGAGAATTTCATTTTCCTGAACATGTCTATTACGTTCGTTTACTGCTGTCTGTCAATTTATTTTTTTATATAAACTTTGACAAAACTTTGGCCTAAAGAAATTGGCAATTTTGAAAAGAAAATGAACAAAACGTTTTATTTGAAAAATCCATAGGGTACATTTCGATGATTCAAGGGACTTGCTACTCAGCCAACTGCATTTTTTGGAAGAAAATTTAAAGAAGGAAACTAGGTTTTGGAAATTTATTTCAAACCATTACCTTCAGTTGACCATGAAAAAAGTACCGATATCATTTTCAATTTTGTGTTTCATAAAGAAACTTCCTACTAAATCATAAAAATAAATGCGCATAAATAGAGATCACAAAACAATAGAGTTCAGCTTTCTGTTTAGTGATCTCAGAAATCAACCAAGAGAATAACCTGCAACGCGTGAATAAAATACTTCAGAGCTCATGCCATTTTAAAGTTTGTTCTTATCCTCAACTCACCTAAGAAAAACCTAGATCTCCTTTAGGGATCTCAACAGAATTTCCTGGCCAGGGTGAGTTCAGGGTTTTCAAAAAAAAAAAAAAAAAAGCTTTGGCCGACCCCAGAGTGACTTTCAAAACTCAACGAACAAACCTTTTAAAGAACATTTTACCTGACCTACTTTCCAGTGAACTTTTCAATCAAATTGCTTTAGTTCGAATGAAATATTCTGACAGCTGAACAATCAGAGACTAGAACTTGCCTTAATTTCTAGTCTCATAGGTTGTGTGAACAATTCGAAAGTCATACAGAGTGCCATTTCAAATTAGAATTGAAAAAAACTTTCGAACAGGTTTAACTTTCATATCGGATAACATAATAAGGCCCCAGTGTTTCGACTGGTCCTCTGCACTTGATGCTGGGGGCTTGTTGAGAGACCAGACGCGGTTAGCATAAGTTCTGGCAGTAATGACATCAAATTTTTTCACAGTATCCAAGCGTTGTATCGTCATGAATATCACCATCCGTATTTGAATTTTCCTAATTTACATACAATGTCGGAACGTTCGGATACCCGAAATAATGGAAACATGGATTGATGTCAATTCGGTTGAGGGCTCGTTGATCTGGGGGACCGTGAAGTTTATTTTGTGTGTATTCCAACTTTTGAACTAAAGACTCAAGTTATTGTCCCGAGAGGAATAGTGTATTTATTTTTCTTTTCTGTTCAACAATCACGCTTATTAGATTAGCAAATGCAGTCCAAAAGATCTAGACCAGTGACCGGTGATTACCACTTGAAGGTTAAATGAGCGCAATTGGTCTGTAGTAACCTATGCTATACCCGCACTGAACCCATGTGTTGACGCCAATCGTCTTTTCAAAAGCTAAGCAGCAATTTGCTACTAATTTCAACTTGAACCTTTACAGGCATCGTGAAATTTGCCTCATGTTCGACCAAGAGACAAACACTATCTGTATAGCATTAAAGGGGAGATATTTTTCTGTAAGAGCAAAACACAACCCGTTTCGACGTCTACATATGAGATAAAGGATGAGTGTATTTTATCTATAATCTGTGTGTGTAATTGCAGCACTTCCATTGTGCCGTGCCGGGATAGGCAACGGCGGCGGTGGAGCGAAGAGGTGACAACGACGACGAAGACAACGTGGGGTGCTGCGCTGCTGGTGGCAGAGGGTTGCAAAAAGGATCAAGTTAGCAAAAGCTGAAGCGCTTGATGTAGCATTTTAAGAGTATACAGAGCTGGTTATACCCTTCAAAGGACATCTGATATTGAGAGAAGCAACTAAAGCGAGCAAAGCGGAATTGTACAACACGAGGTAATGCGGCGAGGATACTGTTCTGTAAGGTATCCAAATGGAAGGACAATTTTTAAAAGATGATGATAATGACAGGAGGACGACACGATGACGTTGCTGGTTTCTTTTTGGTCGGCAATCGGAAGTGAATTCCATCAAAACAAATTCTGGTTGGTGTTTTTTTTTTATATTGTCAAGTAACGTGGCATTGAAAGCGAAAAAAGGACGAACTTCACACAAATGAAAGAATACAAAATAAGGGAGAACATACAAGGAATCTACAAGAGCATAGATGTATTCTGTGATATTTTGTGTCACCCTTCGCACCTACCCTATTGTATTTTACGGATGTGTGGAATTAAATGCAGGAATAAAATTTATTTATGGCACATGCGCGTTGGGGTGGAAATCGTAAAATTAACTTCATAAAAAGTGTTGCGGGAGAAGATGAAAGTGAGTGAAAGGTACAATTTAGGACCATAAAGTATTATATCTCAAATCAACTGTTTTCGTCCTTGCGTTATTATACACTCCGATTACAGAATCCTACGAATGAGCTGCGGAGAGAATTTGAATCAATTTTGGCATTAGGCTCATAGTAAAAATGTCAAAATTGAGTCTGAATCTCTCTGCAGGTCATTCGTCGGATTACAGATTACAGAGTCTGATGAACGAGGAGTGAAAAGAGTCAGACTTAATTAAGAGTGTAGTTAAAAAAAATATGAAAATATGTTTTCCAAGAGGGTCACCCATAAGACCCATGAGAACCATTATACATGAAATACTACTTACGGCTCCCAATCCATGAAGGGTTGCAGCCTGAGACACGGCAGCCATCCATCCCAAGCACGCTGCTACCAGTCATCTAGTCCAAGCATTCTGGCATCCACTATGACTGATCGGTGCGGGTTTTGTTCGTTCTATCAAACCTGAGGGCTGGGATTCAAAGACTTTCTTGGCTGGAACATTATTGTCAATTCAGTGGATGTGGTCCAGCCAATGTAGATGACATGTTTTGATTTTCTGGACAACATTCACATCTTGATACAGCTCATAGAGTTCATGGTTGTATATTCTCCTCCATTCGCCTCCATTGCAGTAAGGACCAGTTATCCGTCGAAGAATTTTTCTTCAAAGGAGGCCAGTATCAGCTTTCGCTTTTTGCTTATCGCTCAAAATTGTGCACTTCGACTTCCGTGGCCGGTTGATTGTTTGTTAATAGCATGTTTTTGGTCTTGTCCTCGTTTACTTGAACACCAATAAGTGTCGTCTGTTTTTCCAATGGCGTGAAGCCTCTATAACGGCCTGTTGGGAGCGGCCGATGATGCCGATACCATCGACATACTCTAGAAATTGGACAGATGAGTGCAATCAGTGTTAACGAATGCTCTTCTGAAATTGAAGAAATCACATGAAAGCGCATCCTTGACGAAACCCTAGGCATGTTTGGAATAGTTTGGAATAGCTTTTCCCTAGTTGCAAATTGCAACACGTATTTTCCAATGTCACGCGATACAACTGGATCAATTTTCCCGGGATTTTACGTTTAGCCATCGACATATAGAGCTCCTGATCATGAATGCTATCATATGCATATGCGACTATGATGTCGACGAATAGATGGTGTGTCTCGACCTCAAATTCGTTGGTGTTTCCCAGGATTTGCTTGGGAGTGAATATTTGGTCTATTATCGATTGGTCCGAAGTCACACTGGTTAAGATGTTCACCACAGTACATTAGATATGATTTTGTATGCGACGTTTATAAGGAATTTGTCTCGATAGTTCTTACAGGACAAGGGACCAATGGAGTTGGGAATACGATATCGTTCAAATTTCCGCTGCGTCTTTGCAAGAATATCCAGCGGGGCCGGCGGCGCGAGTCCCAGAGTTTCAAATCTCAATGACTCTGCCGAATAGATCTATCTGAATGTGAGCGAATGCCTGAGTTATGTTGCCTTTGAGGACATCGGTAGATTGCGGCTTAGTGGCATAAACTAGTATCCAACGGGGTGAAATCGAACCATCTTGGCGAACAATTCACGTCACCTTTGTGCGAGATAAACCTAACCTTAAGTCGTTTATGCAGAATGTCGCTGTCAACTTGAATTTGGCAACAGCACGTTCAAAAGTCTACTGGAAAAGACGACCATGTTATCCGTCAAATGGTTGCGCATCGTTGCCACAGATAACAACTTTTTAATAATAAATTTTTATCATTGGCACATGTTACTCAATATAATAGGAAATTTAACGAAACTGTCAATTACAAGAGTGACAGCTATCATCGTGGGGGAAGGGTTAAATTCCAAGGTGCAAGGCGAACAAAAAATTCCACCGCAAATCTTGATATGACAATTCTCCACAATGCTAATTTTGATGTTTTTAAATGAATAGGAGAGTGATTTGCTGCTATTTTTTTAGAGAGGTCTATCGTGTAATTAGCCATTGTGATTTGGCATCAATGACCGAATAATAAACAACAGATTTGACAGACTTCAACCTAAACAACATGGCTGCCACAAACTGTCAACATCGCCTCATTCTTATTTAATTTAGACGATCTGCTACTATAGTATCTTTTCTATAGATTTCGATACCAGCAACACTTGGTATGAAAACTTTACTTTGTAAAAAAAATACAACCCTTCGGATTTCCCGTTGTTATTCTTGCTTCCACCACCAACAGTTCGAACTTTGCAGTCGGTTTAGATACATCGCGTTTCGTAAAACATTGAAAATTTTCATTTCCATATAGCCGCACAAACTCCATCATATACTTCCGACACTATACACACCCGGTCTTCCCGGTCCCCGTTATTTATCCTACTTGCTTTAATATTTGCGGCATTTTATACCATTCATATACACCGCACCTCTGTCGTGATAGCATCATAAATTTCATCTATACAAAACGTATATTAAGTCATTCTATAAATTCTCTACGGAATTTCCCTACACAAAGAGAGCAGAGCACCGCACAAATCCTTTCAATTTTACGTATATGTAGCATTTAGGTACATGTGTTCTCAAATCGCCCTCCACCAAGGAAGCCGCCACCGACCGAACACCCTCGAGAGGGTATAAAGTGTAATTTCAATTTATTTTGGCGTGGTCAAATGGAAATTAATTTTTGCCTTCGTGTTTATTTATTTATTTTTTGTTTCGAGTGAAACAGTGTTTAAAATAAAAAAAAAAATATGTGAATAAAAAAAACAACAAAGGAAATTATTTTCGTCCTTCCATACCGTGTTGTATGAATACATAAGTAGAGGTACTCGTACGCGATACATTTACGGATCGGAATTCCAACACGGTTCTAATGAATGCCATATTTTTATCGTTTTCATTAAATCAACACAAAATGCCGAATGTCCTGCTTCAACGACGTCATCCTTGTTATATTCATGCTGAAACCTATGTATTTTTTTGATTTATTTTTTTAATATTTTCTGTTGTTCTTGTTTTATTTATAACATTTGTTCCGCCGAAAACGTAAAACGCATCAAGGACGAACCAACAGAAGTATAAAATAAAATGTTTATGCAGCGAATGCTTTCATACATAGCGGTGTTTTTCATTGCTGGATATTATCAAGATAAACCATTCCTGATGCTGGTCAAAGCATCCTCTGTCGTCTACGGCATCGAAATCACATCCAGTTCTAAGGATAATTTCAATGATAATAACAGCAAGGAGCTGGGAATAAGTGCCATTCGACAATCTAATGGGTTAGTCCTTAAATAGCAATTGCCCTTTTTTATGTTTTCTTCCTTTTCATCTAGGTACATACATACATTTATATATATTTCAGTTTTTTTTAAATTTTTTCTTGTCTCAATTCATGGTTGGTAAATGCGATTAGGTTTCATGTCATGTTGTTGTTTTAGTTTTTTAGGGGATTCCTACAATAAATTCTTTTAAGCTTAACGAAAATCTACACTTAAGAGCAAACAGACAGAATGTATATGTATAGAAAGATAGAGAAGACAAAGAAAGCACTACCAAAAGCGATAAGTACAGAGAGACAAAACGAATTAAATCTTTCACCGCCTCCGCAGGATTCCCAAAAGGCGGCATCCGGACACAAGTTTGGTAGACCAAATCAAACCGAGACGAAGAAGACGAACTTCATAAGGACATGATTAAGGACGATGCAATTTCAAAGGCTCTATGATGAGCTTACGTTGAGTTCAACGTTTGCCTTTGTGTTGACAATAATTTCCGATTTTTTTTTTTTGCTTATTTCTAGGATGGTTTGGTTTTAATAAGGGTGGTGTTGCTGCCCCCAGAGTGGGTTTTCCTCCTCACAATCGCCCTTTTTTGCACACACACACAAGTTGTGATGGAATCTTATTAAACCAACCAACCAACAAACATACCTACTGTTCATAGCAGAGTATACCTACCTAACCTATAGTATTTAAGCCCATTGATGGATATCTTTCGCTCCTCTAACTGCGTACTTCTCCCTGTGTTGCATGAGTTAAATGAGAATTTGTATATTTAATTAAGCTGAAACCCCATGAATATATTAATTTAACTCCGATGAGGATAATAGAGTGTGAGAAAGCTCTGATGGTAAATGCAAAAAGTAATGTAAAATAATACTTCCAAATGAATTGGTGGTAAAATGTCAACGAGTTGTGAAATGGTTTTTCATCAGAAGAATCTGCACCGCTTTACCTACCTGACCTAAATATTTATCTGGCTTAAAATTTATATATTGTACATTGTACTTTTTGCTGGGAAATTGAGTTGAATTGAGAGGGCTCTTGTTTAATAAGAGAAATAATATAAGATAAGACTCGGAAATATGATAAATTGAAATTTTATATTAAAAGAAGCGTTACCATTTCCGATCAGGTTTGCCCGGGATAGCACTTTCCCCGGGAAAGTAAGGAGTTAAAAACAATTTTAACTCTATGCCTGTAAGAATTAAGTTTTTTTTTAATATTTTCACGATTGCACGACAGAAAGGAATATAGAAGAATAGGAGGGAGGATTTTGTTGTTCGGATTGAAAATAAGGTATTTCACTTATTTCATGGTTGGCGTCCAGTTGTAGCCTAGTAAGAATGGACTTTTTCAAGTAACCGGCTAATTTTTGGTATACATTTTGGTATTGAGGTTACTTATAATCTGAAAAAAGTCTCAACAAAAGTCCTCAACTATTCGATGACCGCTAGGTACTTCATAAGGGGTTAAAGGTTATAAAAATGGGATTTTATCAAGTATCTCCAAAACGGTAAGTTATATAAAACAAAAATTGTTTTACAAACAGGTAGCTGAGGTAATTTTCTGTAAAAAAACGTTCGTGAAATTTCGTTCGTAACATTAAGTGGTAAAAAGTTATAGGGCTTCAAACCATAATCAAAAAACGTATCTGGCACTCGACCTCTAAATAAGAATGGAAAAGAGTACATACTTTTGGGAGAATACTTGGGAAACTTTGAAGTAATATATAATATATAATTATTCTTAATTAGTGTCCAGCTATAATCATTTTCTTAATACTACATTTCCACCTAACACTTTATCTGCGATTTAATAAGATTTACCTCAAATCTTCTTCAAACCCCGAAGATTTACCATACAAATTTATTTCGTAAATCTTGAAGATTAGAAATTAATCTTGTTAAATCTTCCTAAGACAAATACTATTATGAATCGAACTAACCTATTCTTAAAGGGCGCTGAAGGATTCATGCATGACTTAATTCAGTCCTTTTCACATAAAACATTCTGTCTCTTTTCCACTTCTTAAAAAAAAAATGAAACACCATTTACATTTTTAAAGGTGCTGTCACAATAATTTTTTTTTTTTTAAATCTTTTTGTGTGGTGGAAACACCAAATAAATTTAATAAATCTGAACTGAGATAAACAGCATAAGAATATAAAAGGTTTGTTCGATGTCGGAACTGAGGGGCACTAAGAAAAATCTTTGTAAATCGAGCAACTTAACATTTTTTTCATACAAATGTAGCACTGAATTGTTCGATGAAAAATCAAAACTGGGCAGCCACCATTCTTTTGACATTTGAATGACATTTCCCAGTGGGCCTTGGGGCAGGGAACATCAAACAAATCTAAAGTTGAACACGCAATGACAGCGTTTACAATTTCAAAAAACGCCATTTTCACCTATAATCCTATCTTTTAGTGTCGAATTAAAATAATTTTAATTTTGCACTAGTGGAATTACTATCAGTTACCTTTTAACGGTGTTAGGTTCTCAAAGAGCTGTTTCTCTTTGATAATTGATTTTATATATGTACATACCTACATAAAAATAACTTGAAAATAAAAATGTTAAATTCAGAAAAAAAAACAAGGACAAATAAAATCTCTCACGTACAAGGCGTAATGCTATATAGAAAAAATTCCAATTCCTATCCTTACATTTCTATTTCCAATCGCACATCTACACATCTACATATGTATATTAAACAGGACCTACACACAAAGGTGTGTAATTCTATTTGGATGTGAAGATGTAGATATGTTCAGAATATTGATATGCCACGCGACAGATGATAAATATAATACAAAGAAAACATCTTGACTCCTTTTTTTATGATGAATGTGTGATTTTTTTTTTCAATTTATTCAAATGCTGTTCGTGTCAATGAACCTTAAGTACAATTTGATTTGATGATATTTTTTTCAAAGCTACGATATTTTCTTCAACTTTTATTAAAGAGGGGAATTTTTGGATAAGTTGTAAGTCAAAACCGATTGGAAAGACTAACTGTAAAAGCTACACACAAGGCAATCAGATAAGAAATAATTAAGCCCCATCCAGCTACTATAAAAGGAATTATTTGCTGTATACTGATAACTTTATAACGCTGTATTTAAGATTTAAAACCCAAATATACAAAAATGTGGGGACTACGAGTTATACAAAAGATGAACAAGAAGCGAAATAAACGTTTAAAACCATTTCTAACTAAAAATATCGACAGTTTTTTGACAGTTATTTTTTATTGAAAAGAGATGTGAAAAATATTGGTGAATAAAAGTTTTAAAAAATATCTTTAAAGATATTTTTTTTATCAAAATTGTCGAAAAAAGTAAGTATTCGCGACAGTACACAAATCTAGTACTATATACGAGTATATTGCGCAAGTTGTCAAAATTGAAAGTGTTAGTAAATAAAAGTCTTTATTTCCAAGCCCCTTAAATAACACGTTATTACAACCACATAACATTTTGACATTTGACAAATGAACAGGACCTCAGACTCCGCCATTTTCACCGATTTTGAATAAAAATTAAAGCATTCACATATAGCTATGTGATATTTACTTTTAATATGTGTACTTCGAGTATTTACAATATGGCTATTAACCGTTGAACATATCTCTCTATTTCACATTACCTATCGCTTTTTATAATTACAAAAATCGTAAAAAACAAACCAGATTTCATTTTCTATTTGTTATTATGTATTTAACTAAATTTTCGAATTCTTTTAATTTCAACAACAAACGATAACCTCCAACACACAATTTCATTACATAGCAAATGCTTCAAAATGCTCGTCACTTTGACAGTTTACTCTTTTCTTCAACTCGCCCAGAAAACAGAATTAGCTTGACAGTGTGAATTCAGGTTTCAAAGGGTGATTTTTGAGCCGTTTTTCATTGCTGAAAAGATTTGATTGGGAAAAAGATGTATCAGTTTTCCCATTTGTTCATGTTTTATTCAAAAACATAGATGAGATCTGAAGACAAAAGAGGCGATCTTTATGCTTATTATGAGATTTGGTCTACATTCATCCGTACATGCGAACGTTCACTTGTCAAATTACAAATCGAAATAGGACAGTTTGTTTGATTTGCATTATTTGTGCCGACGCCATATGACATTTTTATGTGTAGGCGTGTATGTTTGCTGTCTGTGTAATCAAAATCTGCTCAAAAATATGCCCAGATGTTTCATTCAAGATTTTAAAAGCAAATCTTTCAGATTTCAATGAAAAACAACATCAACGTGAATGTGCCATAATTTTTGCAAATGGCCTTAAACGTCATTATGCTAATGTAAAATTCCAATGCTAGGTTTACACTTATCATTTGGCATTTTTGCTTCATTTTATAAAATGACAAGTGGAAATACTCCGAAATTGGTTTACTTTGAACTGACAAACGATGTTTTCAATGAATGACCACGAATAAGAAAGACAAATTGAAAAAGCTCAATTGACAAATGAAACGTCATTTTGGGCTTAAATAACAAAAAAAATTACTAAAATTTCTGACAACAGAAAGACACTGAAAGTCAACTTTAAGGTGAACAATGGAAATAAATCGAATTCACTGGTATAAAAAATAATCAAAATTCCATTATACAGGGTGTCCGCCGGAAAGGTATACTACTGCCGGCATTTTGATAAACATTAGTGAGACGTTTATATATATGTATTCCAATAGAAGTTAGGCTTCTGAATTCTATTCTTTACAGCTATTATTGAAATAAGCAAAATAGCTGTTACAGAACAAAGTATCAAATAAAGAATTCAATAAGCAATGATTTAGCGATCGACAAGATATAACACACCCTTTGAACAGCTCGAATGACATTTTCAAGATTGTAACATGTTCAGACTCTATTTCCATAGAGATTAAAGGCAGGTGATTCTCCTACAGCCTTTTCAGTAAGTACATTCTGATGTTAACTTCATCCACATAAACATATAATTTTATTGAAGCTTTATACAATTGGAATTTAATTCCCTAAGAGCTTATAACAATCACATTATGAAATATTTGCACAGACGATGACTCCCTTAGTAAAAATATCCATAAAGGTAAACTTTAAATGTTATATCTTCCGCCTATTCAATTTTAATTAAGTAAGAAAAAATATCAGCACGTTCTACTTTGAGAGAGGGTATTTGCAGAAATCACTTCTTCCACAATCTATGTAGCTAGGAGCAGGAAAAAAAGAAAGAAAAAGAAATATTGAAGAAGGAAAATCTGAATAAAAGGTATGCTACCTATCATCAACATTTATTGCTAAACTTAAGCCTAGACATGAGAAAAGGACTACAATAGAAAGAACACCCTTATAAAGCAATAGCATCAAGAAGATAAATAAAATCCAATTCATTCATTCGACTTTTATTCTATTTTTCCTGCTTAGTGCTTCATCTTCTGCCCGATTTCCTTCGTCATATTAAAGCAGAGAGTAGGTATGTATTACACTATTGTGGCGGGGTGTATTTAATGTGCAGTCAGTCAGTTACTCACTAGGACTTATTTTTTGTTGTTGTTTAGTTTATATCTATTGGCATTCATATATCACTCTCAGGATGCAGGAGTAGACGACATAACACAAAACAAAAACTCAAGGTAAAGCTAAAGAGCATCGGCTTTGGCACATGGAGCGCAAAAGGTTGAAGACAATGCTTTTTTTTTCTTTTTTCCGTTGAAGGAGGCAAATTCTTGGTTTTGTTTTTACTTTTTTTATTATTATTCTTTTGCTTCTATTCTTTTGGGAGGGATTTTTTTATTTCGTCGTGGCTCTTATATTTAGTCCCTCATTGCAAATGAAAGCAATGAAATGGAACAGAGGATAAATGAAGACTATTTGCATATTTATTTGGATGGAAGAGGGAATAGAATTTTTTGTTTTTTGTCTCTTATTGTTTTCATTTGGCGACTCTTCACAACAGACAACACAGCGGGAACTAAAGTATTGATATAAACAAATAAAATTTCCTGTCAAATGTGACAGAAAAGAAGACTTTAAAATTTGTAAGTCACAAACAATGTGGGCCTACCTTTATAGTAAAAATCTCCAACAGGAAATAACGGTCTTCTGGTCTGAATGGCAGACAAGGATTAGCAATGCGGAAAGAGTTAAATGGCATTAGGAATGTACATTTAAATGAGTTTATTTAACAAAAAAAAAGGAAAAAAAGGGATGACTTTGTGACTGTCTTCCGTTAGAAAATTGAGATATAAAAAAAGAAAATTCAAGACAAATTTTGCATGCATAAGTTAAGAATGAGCAGCATGCAAACTGGCATTGGAATGAAATTTCATTTCCATAATCAAGAAGGCAGTATCGTAAAGTGTTATTATATTATAACACTATAAGATGGTTTGTGTGTAAGGGAAGTAGATACAAGGTACCTATATCTTCTTCGTTGTTTCTCGTTGTTTCCTTTTATGATATGAGTGGATAATATTATACTAATTTGCATAATTCTTAGTGTCGTTTGAATTTTGACGAAAGGGTTTTTTTTTGTTTTTACATAAAAATCTCATATGTGATTACTACAGCTTTCTCAACATAAACATGAAAATCAACATCAAAAACGAGTAAATTGAAAGAAAAGGAGCAACAATATGCTAATGCTGTGATGACTTATGGGTTTTTGGATTTGATATTTTATATGGGGAAAATGTTTAAAAGACCTCGAAGAAGTCAAGTAGAGTTTGATCGTTTATCTTTCTGACGTTTAATTTTCAAAAATTAAAAACCAACCGAAATTAGTTAGACTAGACGAAAAGTAACAAATCGCAATTATGGGTACGTTTTTTTCTTTTTTAGTTCAGAGCAAAGCTTAAACTGTCAAACAAGAATTATGTTTCTTTTTTAGCTCTGAGCGTTCAGAGATAAAAAATTGTATTTATTTTTTCGTTCCGAGCGTGTACTGAGCTTGTTCAGAGCGGGCTTTAAGGGCTCATAATAAAATAACTGAGCAGACAGAGTTAAATGCTGAACACCACAGTACACATATCTAAGGTATTATCTTGCGCATGTTGTGCGAAAAGAGAACTGTCAGATGAAATTCAAGACGGCCGTTCCTGTGGCTCTGTCCGCTGTATTACAACAACAACAAAACTCGAAGTAATAATAAAAAAAAGTCCTAAAAACCAGGAAGAGATGTTATTTGCATATGTAAATAATATTAGCTGTGTTTAATGAAGAAAAACTAGATCAAAACAGAGCAGAACAGCACAACTGTGTGAAAACTGTCAGAACAAGAAAGAATAGAAAAGTGCAGCTATGTATTGACGGAATTGACCGTTGCCTATCAGCTTTGAAATTTCAAATTTAAAAATGTTTCTGTTGTTATTTTTGTTTGCATTAATTTTCAAATCAAATTTAATATAAATTCACACTTTTTATATTCTTTAGTGTCTTTGCTTCATGTTAAGTACAAAAATACAAAAAAAAAAGTATTTCTGTGATAAATTTTTGCTTATTATTTCCCAAACAAACAAATCAGCTGCTACTTTGACATTTCTCTCTCACTTGCTCCTCCTCAAAAGTAGGTGCGGGAAAAAAAACTGTTCTGAAAAACTTCATAGAACACAAAGTGATAGAATGTAGAACAGTTTAGGGCAAGATTTTTACTCATGGAACACACAATCCTGTACCTTTCTGTTCTTTTCTGTAATTTTTTGTTCGGAACAGATACCTTAAACACACCTATGTAAATAAACACTGAAAAGCTTGAAAAAAATTATATTTGCTAATAAACAAGTATAACAAATGAACACACAACACAGAACAAATTTTGATGTTTAACAAATGTCAGATGCGCAGAACTGAACAGATATCAAAACACTAATGATATTACCTTCTTGTTCTCAGGTGTGTTTCTAAAATTCAGAGCGCTCAGAACACGCTTGGTTCAGAGGATGTTCAGAACATGCTCGACATGCTCGGAATCTGTTCAGAGCTCTATTCTGAATTAAAAAAATAAAACTATAGGCGTTTTTCTCATCAGAATTCACTCAAATACACCTTTTTCAAAAATTTTAATTAATATGTTGTAAAATGAAGAAAATTGAACGCGTCTTTGGTGATGGTTCGTGCCACCACATTTTTTTCATTATTTCTAAATGTCAGTGTTTTATAAAAAATGTAGTATCATACTTAACACCAAGGCCAAACGGCTACATACAATTACTGTCAAATTCATGATTGGCATTCCACTTGCAAAGTAAGTTGCTTGTCTCTGAACTTGAATCTCAACTAGCTTGACAACTGGCTTACGAAATTTCATGCCAGTTGACAAGTAAGTTGCTTAGGTTTGTATGCCCAAAATTTTAGTCGAATAAGTAGGATGTTAAAACTTTTTTAGTATGATACTATGCTAAAATGACGATTTTGCAAATTCTATTCATGTTAAGCATAATTTTATCTTTAAAATTTGACTAAAATTTTACCTGTTCTATTTTTTTAGGAGCTTCGTTCGTTTAAGTTTATACAGGGTTAATCCAAAGATTTGTCAAATACCAAAGTGTCCGCAATTGAGTTGTTGAGATAAGCAAGAAATGGTCAGGGGTAGCCCAGAGTGACTTCAGGACTCAACGAACAAACCTAGTATTGTACAAGCTTCATATGACATTTTGATATAATACTCGTACAAATAGGGTTGGTTAACATGAATCAATATGGTTGGACAATATTGCTTAAAAACGGAACAGTTTATAAAATATTTTGAAAACCGTACAATGAAGTTGGACAACATGATTGTTTTTGCGTTTAAATGATCCAACATCAAAGATTGCCAAACAATGTTGGAGAAGATGTTGATTCATGTAAGCCCCCCTAATGTCAAATGGGTTTGTTTGTCAACTTTTTTGCACTAAATGTCATATTTTTACTTATGTTCAGTACCACGAAAGTATTCAAAATTAATTGTTAAGTAGTATAATACTAATGACTTAACTAGGTTGTTTAAAATAAGCGTTTTGTTTATCAAGCTCCGAGCATAGCACTGAGTTATCAAAAAAAGATTTTTTTTTAGCTCAGAGGACTCAGAGCACTAAATTGGGACTTCTTTTCTAAGAAGATTGCTAGTTCTAAGTACCTACGCTTTATGAGCTCAGAATAAAAAGAGCAAGAGAATGAAGCGCAGTAAACTTCATTTTTTTCGATTTGACAAAACATTTCAAATTGGCGCGTTCAACACATCAAATTTTAGTTCAGATTTTTGAATTTTTCAAGTTTTTGATTGACTAGCTGTCAAACAAAAATTAAAAGTCAGCAATACATTTTGGTACGTTGAACGCACCGATTTATATGGAATCGTATGACACTTGAAATCTTAGATGTGTTTCAAAATTATATCGGAGACGGAGAGGAGACGGAGAGCTCAGATCATACGCTCGAGCTCTGCTAAGAGATAAAAAAGGAAAACATCTAAAGTTGTGCTAATGATTTTAAAAACAGCTATTTTACTGCTTAAAAAATTACCACGAATACAAATTTGTTTGGCAGATAAATTTTGTATTTAACCTACACGTACAATGTATGTACGTATGTATATAACATTGATTTATATTGGTGAATGAATTTGATTTATAGGAACATTTTATGCGCTTACGTTATTTTTATTTAAGTGACAGTAAATTTATATACACTCCAGCGTCAACAACAACTGTTGATTCTACTGAAAGTAACAATACAAACAAAAATAAAAAAATATTTCATAAATAAATCAATAAAATCCTATTGAAATAACAGAAAGCCTCTAGTGAAAACCCTCTTTCCCCATATCTTTTGAGAACATTTTCATAAAAGGGATTAATAAAGTTTCTTCTCCATTTTTGTTTGTCCCTTTTTCAATAGTCTCTGCTTGAAATTGTCAGCGCCTTTCAAGCAATATAGAAACGTGTACATGCTTATAGCTTTGATTCATTGTTCTTTTTACTAGCATGAGTATGCAGATTTGGTTTATAAGAGCATACTTAAACCCATAGAATTAGCTTGGGTTGAGTTATATATAAATATATATATAAATTTTTATGGGACAAGTCCTTCAAAATAAAGGTCGAAATATGTATATGCGTAAGTAGTTCACTTGAGTTATTTTGATACGGAAGTCCACTTTTCAACAAGAATAATATACGAGTATTCAATTGAAAGAGTTGCGAGACTTTTATTCTTGTGGGCTTAATATAAATACTCGTATATACAAAACAAAAAAGTTTTTGTTGGTATAAGGACATAATAAAGGAAAAACTTTTCAAATTGAATTGAAAAGTTAAATCATTTTCGTGGTTGTTCGAGTTTTTACCATCATTGTTTGGGAACAAGTATAGTATATAATGTAATTTTCAAAACTTTTTTTGGATTTGCAAATTTGGAAACAATTTTATTCTATTTTATCAATATTGATTTTTACTGTGTAGGAAGATGTATTTCATCTTCCACAAGGCAAGTCATAAAAAAAAAAAAACAATATGGTAAAAGTAGAAACTCTTACTTTGATGTTAATGAGCTTTTAGAAATATATCATCCCCAAAGTGGGGATCTAAAATGTTTTCTGAATTTCATTTGATATTACAAACATCTAAAATTGCATAAAAAATCACATTAAAAGACAAAAATAAAGCTTTTAACTATTTATCACAAGATGTGTGTATCTACAATCTACGTTTAAAATTACTTTACAGGATGGCGGGAGTAGAGATGACTACCAGAGGGGCACAGAGGACTCTTCTGTATAAAATGACTTATTAGTTGAAAAATCAACAGCGTGCACGAGTTAATCGAGAGGAAGCCATTAGAATTTATTGTTTATGTTCATACAAATGTTTTAAAGTCAATATGAGATACCAAGATAGCAAAGGTTTTTTATGAAAGTTTAATTTTATTCTTATTACTATATTTTTGAAAGAAAATAGTTAGTGTGATTTTGTATGAACTTTAAGTGCTGCAATTTAAATGTTGACTCATTTTTTCAATTTCATGTTAAGAAATTTAAAGAGGAATTAAGGACGTTGACAAAGGTTAAGTGGTCCTTTATTCCCCGCTCTCCCCTATATACATAAAATGGGAATCGAGAATAATCTATGATACGTAAAATCAGTTACTTCCTCATCAATGCACAGCAAGGCTTCGATTCCTGTAGGTGACAGCCGAGAGTTTTTCTAAGGGAAAGAATTAATTATTATGTGCAGAGTTATAGCGCAGACATTTAGGTGATAATAAATCTTTTATGCTAAATAGATAAAACATTAATTTATGAAGGATGATGTAACATTGTATACTGAAAATGTATTCTATACGTTTAAAGCCTTAAGGGAGTAAATCGATTATATCCAAGACTTTATTATTTAGTTTTAAATCGTCGGAAACTTTTTTTATCTTTTTGATATGGTACTTACTCCATATGACGCTTTGACATTTACAATTATACAAAAATGAAAAAAAAGGTGTATTTGTTTAATTTTTTTGCACGAACTGTCATTGTTTTAGTTGAGCTCATCTGCATTTAATTTAAGTAAACTGGGCGGTCGATTATTTCTCACTTATAAGGATGGCCATATTTACATATTTACATCTGCACCTGGAAACAATGTGATGTATGTATGTAACCCCTAAATTGTTAGGTACTATCATGACGCTTTATCCTGAAATTTTTGCGTCATTATAGTACATTTTAAAACGTCAAAAAAGTGAGACTTAATCTTAATAGGTCTGTTTCTTTACTCGCCCGCGGGTTCCCAACGTAACCCAAATCTACCCAAAACGTGTTTCTTTACTATTTTCTGACACAAAAATGCCAGAGCTTTTGACTTTTTTTCATTTCCCCTCCAGCAAGAATCTACCCGAACATTTTAGTTCCGGCACTTTCTTGCTTGTCAAACAAGAAATCAGCTGATCAAAAAATTTGAAATTAAATTTGTCAAGTAGCGTATATAAAACGGTTTAATTTAAATAAATTAAATGAAAATGATACAATAGAGACAAATATAAATTAAAATATTTCTTTTGGTATCTTTTAATAGAGCCCAACATGATAATTGCTAATGTTAATAGAATTGAAATTGCATAATTTTATATGCGTTGAGCCTACAAGCAATTACGTCGAATGGGTAATTTACACCGAAACGAACCAGAAACATCCCAAATGCGTTTCTTTACTTTTCATTTCTGGTTAAACATTACAACAACAACATCAAAAAGCTCATCCCCAAACTTTTTCCCGAACTTTTTCCCAAACTTTATCCCAAAAGTAAAGAAACAGACCTAATATTAGGTCATTAAAAATTTGGCATCATTGCAGTACATTTAAAACGTCAAAAAAGTGTGCTTGCGTAGTATTTTGCATGAACTGTCTCTTTTTTAGGAGTTTGTTTATTGAGAGCAAAAATGTTTCAGCAATATATTTTTTGCTCCTACCTACATAAGTGGGCTGACAATTGGCTGCATAATTCCAAAGGTTGCAAACTAAAAAGAATGAGGCTGAATAATTGAAATAAAATATAGTATTTTATTTTAATAAATTTATCACATTTTAGGGATTTTGCAAAGCAAATATAACATTGCACAAAAAATTATTTTCATTTTTTCACTTGCAACCACGGAAGAGCATTATGTGTTGTCAAATTGAAGTTTCGGGAGCCTGATCGCCTTCCACTTTTTATAGTTGTACTTTAAAAGCTTTATTAGTTAGATTTCATTAATACTCGGTACAAACTCGAAATAGTTAAACCTAGTCGAAACGTCAAACAAGTCCTTATTATTTATAAAATATTTTCTTGGACGATTCAGCTACGCTCTCCTTATGTCAAATATATTATCACAAAAAATGACTAATATAAAACTCTGGTTGTTAAGAACGTTAACACTTCCAGGCTTATTTCCATATTTATTTATTTCAATTAATTATGATTCGTGAAATTGATTAGTAAATGGAGTAAAATAAAAGAAAAGTAGATTCACCCCATCGCTAAAACGAGTTTATAAATAGGGCTGAAGAGTGCATATTTAAATGAATAAAACGTTTTATTCGTACTTGTTCCAATGAAAAACTACTTGTTTGTAGTTGACGCAAAATTATAGACAGCCTATATTAAGGGCATTGGCTTGACACTTATTAAGTATTATTTAACATTGACGCAGTTCTTTAACTCATCATGAACAATAAACAAACATAGTAAGTGTCACGTTAAGACAATTTTCTTAACAAATTTAAGTTGAACTCGCCTAAATTAATGACAGTTCTTAAGTTCCTTATCCACTTTGCTAGTTTCAGACAGTTTGTCAACCTTTTAAATACAGAAAATCTAATCAAATACTCAACTCATCAGACACAGCCAAAAATGAAGTAAGATAAAAAAGAGCTGACAATATTTGTATGGAACAACTAGTTACCTACTTTTTTTAAACTCCGAGCAGACTTACAAAAACTGCTAAGAAACTCTTATCAATCTTACTGCTAATTATGTAATTCAAATCTTAAATATTCTTTTATAAATTATATACCTTTGTCCTCTATCGCACATAAAATCATTAAAAACACATCTCTTGTGCAAATAGACCAATTAAAATGTTGTTAAACCAAACCTAGCCATTCACCTTATGCCATAAACATCCAATTAAGTTGATGAAACCAAACTTATAACCGCCCAACAACCCATTCACCCATTACAACCCTCTCACCCTATGCAGAATATTTTTCATATACAACACAACACACAACAAAAACTAACCGCTTAACATGGTTACACTTTGTCAATGGATTGTACTCACATCACCCGACGCACGTTTCATTACGTCCCCAAAACATTCCTTTTGAAAAATAGATTTTAAAAAAATAAATATTTTCCTATACCCACTGCTTAAAAAAAAAGTAAGTTTAAATAATATTCAACCGGCTTAAGCCTCCTCTAGCAAAAACCTTTTCATTCACCGCTGCTGATGCGCTAAAAACCATCAAAAGCTTGTGCTATTGACACAGTACTCATATAAGTTGATGGTTTGGTTTGGCCCTTAACGACATTACTCTGCTCTACGCTCTCTGGTGTAAATTATATAAAGTATATAATATCTACCGTACGTAGGGTATTTTTTTTTTCTTATGAAATTTCACTGTACCCCCATACACATGACAAAGTGTGACCTAAATATTCAAAAACAACCACCCAACCTTTCTTTTATAAAAAAAAATTCCAAACGAAACTAATTGCGAGCAGAGAAGTGGTGTACTTTTGAAATTAAAATACTACATATACCTCACTAGTGAAATGGAAAGAAAAAACAAAGTGAAAATTCTCTATGGAAATATGTACAAGTGGTTCCTAAGTGGAACGAACAAATTAAAAAAAATTGTATGGTTAGGTTATACCATGATCCAGTGAAGAGTATAGAGACAAGAGATTTTGTTTACATTCTCAAGTTTGCCTTTTGACAGTTTTTTTTTTTGGATTTGTACAAGTTTTAAAAAGAACATGCAATTCAGCACTGATTTTTAGGTACACCCATAGGAACAAGTAAATCAAACTAAAGTAGCCATCAAAAGAGAATTTATAAACATTTTTTCCCAAAAATCAATATTGTGAGTACCTACTACATAAATCAGTTCTTTTTTACTGACGAGCATTTTTATTTGAATTGAGCTTCTTATTTGAAATTTGAAACAAATATCTTAATATCAGAAACGTTATGTCAGCCCATTGTCAGATGGCCATCTCTGGCAATGCCCAAATGTATCGTTTACTTCCTAAGGCGGTATTAACATTGGTCTCAATCCACACGACTCATTTTAACGTCTCTTTTTTTTATCTCACTCCCATCTCTTGGTAAGATAGAGACGGCCAAGCGAGGCGGGATCTTTATAAATTATAAAGTTAGCTGTCATCTCTTTCTTACAATGAGGTCGAAAAAAAGACGTCAAACAAATCACGTGGAGGGAGGTCGATGTAAATACCGTCCAAAACTGTCCATGTTTACAAATTTTAGTTCAAAGTTCTGTCAAAGTTGATAAGAAAAAAATTAGAAGTAAATGAACAGATCTGTTTTCAGTCCAACACTATTTGGTAATGAGATTGTCAGACTTTGAGACAAAATTTGTGTTCGTTTACATCCTAAAAAATGGCAATTTCTACCAATCTTTTCTTACATGAACTTTGATAGAACTTTGAACTAAAATGGGGAGTTTTGGAAAGTAAACGAACCGAGGTAAAATCTACCAACCGGGTGAACTGGCTATTTAGCATTGTAAAAGGGTGTTCAGACCAGCTTCAAGTGAGTCGACTCATTTTGACGTCTCTCTTTTTATTTTTCTCCTACTCTTCTTGGTAAGAAAGTGTTGACAAGTGAGGCAGGCATTTTCAACAAATTTAAAAACTTCAAAGATGGTCAACTTTTTTATTCTAAGAGATGAGAGTTAGATACAAATTAGAGACGTCAAAATGAGTCGCCTCACCTCACTTGAAGCTTGTCTGAACACCGTCATTTTCAGAGCATTGACAGATCATACAATATTATCCGTCTGAATGTAACTTTAGTAGTTTTAAAAATTTTTTAAACTAAATAACAAACACACCAATACCACACAGGCACCCAGTTGAAGCGGCCTTACGAAAAAAAAATCATATCTAAAATGATTCATTATCATTATCAGACCAAAAGGATACAATAAAATTTAAGATTGAATGCAGTTAGCAATGAGCGGTTTGCTCATCGTTATTTCCACCCCATTTAAAGATAATCGTCGTTTAGCGACAACGAGAAAGCCAAACACCATTCATTTTTCTACATCCCCCATCCTTAATGGTGGTCGTGGTTGTGGTGGTTGATTGCGTATAGGGTAGAGTCGTAGTTCGTTTCGTAGTAGAACACAAACATCAAACGATGCCCATCTATTGGAAATTATGTATTATGGAAGTGCATTGATTCGCCTTTCCAGTCACAGTTCATAGACCACCAGACCAGACAGTAGGGTGCCAATGACTATGATGATAGAAAAAAGAGATTCAGTGACAGTGTTTAACGAATTGATTTTACCCTTACAAATTGGTAAAAGAAGACCGACAAAGAAAATTCCAATAAAAAAAATAAAGGGCACAACGACTTTATCCGTTATACATATATATACATAGATACACACATATGTACATCGTTGCCAGCCATTTAAAAGGAGAAACTTAATATAATATCACATTTTCCACACCCTCGATTTTTTTACATCCCATATATGGGTGGGGTGGGAAGAAATATATGACGATGGCAGATTTTTTACTCTATACTTATCATCTGAGTGGCTGCATATGAATGGAATTTAGGGAGCATGCCTTTGTATAGGGGGTGTGTATATCTATTTAAGTTTATTTTCTCGTCATCGATTATGTTTTGATAAAGAGCTGTCTTTTTGATGTGGATGATGATGTGTGTGCTGAAACGATGTGTATCAGATTGAATGGCATTTTTTCTTTTTTTGATTTTTTTTCTTTCTTTTGAGGAAAAGAAGATGTCTCAAATTCAATTATAATAAGTGTTACTGTTAGAGTATGTTTGTTTTGTGTACACATAAAATCGAACATTAAAAGTTGTTTTCTTAACGTTTGCCACAGCCTTTTGTGTTGATAAAAAAAAAGAAGAGTGTGCTTACATTATTTATGTATATATAAAGAACTAACACGAAATTGATTGACAGTATGTCAAGATTTTGAGCAAACATCAGCCAAAGAAAGATATTTATTCAAGTAACTATTTAAAATGTCTATGGTTTACCGTTGCAGCGGTTTAATACAATTTTCGGAACATTTTTTAAAGAAAAAATGATATAAATGTGCCTATTGTGGATGACAACTCAACTTACATAGTTGAGTTGACAGTAGGTCAACTATGGAGAACAGCTACTGTGAGTTGAGTTTAATTAAAAAAAAAATGTTGCCTACTTTAAGGAGTGCCCACTTTAGTCTAAAGTTTTGTTTTTATATGAACTTTAACAGAACTTTGGACTAAAATTTGTAAAAATAGCCTGTTTTGGAAAGAAAGCGAACAGGCTTCATTTCTCATTTGACAGTTCATTTACCAAATGGTAAACTTATCCAGTGTTACATCATTGCATGAATACCTTTCCCCTTAAGCCTAGTACTAGTAGCTGCTGATGTAAAACAAAAAATCCCCTACAAAATTGACACAACGAAATCATGAACGAAAAATTTTATTTTACTTGTCCTTCTGCAGTAGGCTGTTCGACGAGTGAAATTGATAGCAGAATATTTGGAGAAGTCTATACTCTTTTTTTTTGCAGACAATTAACTACCTAAACCATTGATTATGTGCAAAAATTAATAAATAAAATTGACACGTAAAATAAATCGACGAGAGTTCAGGACACAAAATGCAACCCAGAAAACCTGGGTCAACCCTGTGTAAACTTCAACGAACAAACCTAATGACCTTGATTACACGATAAGTTTTTTTGTTCGTTTCATTTTTCGTTTTTTTGATAGGTACGTTGACCTTCGTGATTACACCCAACCAAAAAAGTCTACTCGGTTTTCTCAAGTTCAAAAAAAAATTAAAAATATTTTGAAATCACTTCTTTTTCAAATTTATACCTAATCAATCACAAACAAAAATTTTAAAGCTTATTATTTAAAGTTTATAAGCATCTCCCACCTCTTCTCGTTTGTCAAATCATAAACGTCAAAGTTCAACCAGAAAAAATCATAAAATTTCAATACCTGCTTTCGAAACATGAAACGACCGAAAAACCGAATCGTGTAATCAGGCTCAATGAACGAGCCTGTTATTGACAGCAGAATGTCAACGGATCGGTCGAAAAGGAAAAGTTAAAATTTTAGCTTATTTTTCCGTTGCGTATGCCTTTAATCGAGCTGTCAGTTGTATACGGCAACGGAACGCATGCGACGAATTCTATGGATTGGCCGCTTAAGTCAGTAAGAAATACCCCGCATATAACAAAAACTTAATTTCCATCTACAAAATAAATTAAATTTGGTCGGGCAACAGCTCTTGGAGAACCAGGGTCTAGTGACTCACAACTCTCAACCATTCCTGTGTGGGAGTGCAACTAGAGCTGCAGCTGCAACTGGAATAGCTGTCACAAAATGCTGTTCGTGATTTTTTTACTCGCCCACAATGTGCTGTACAGCTTTTTGACATTTTTGGGGTTTGAAAAATAAAAATTGAAGCAAAAATAAAAATGAATAGTGATGAAATGAAAGCTTACATTACTTTACATCCTTATCAGAGATTAAAAATGGTTGAATCTCTCTTCACCCCCATGTAAAGACTTGAATGCGCTCACAATTTTCTTTAGCTCCGTCTGCAGCTACGTCGTGTTCTGTTCGTATCATTGGATTTATTTGTATTCAACATTTTAGTTATGGTTAAAGTATCCTCAATACCGTAAATTCTTAAAAAAAATTCTTTCACTTTCTGTATGAGTATAGCTTGCTCAACTAAAAAATACAAAATCATGAGCAAAACATTTCAACTCAACATGTAGTTTACAAAATTCCTAAAATACTATAACCTATCAACTAAAAAACTCCTAAATTGCTGCAATGCAGGACGTGTCGGTGTACTTCATCAATTTAAAAACTGACAGTAGCTATAGGTTATATTAAAAGGTACTTTTTTCAAGTAAAAACGAAATAAAATAATACCTGCACGGAGTATATGTATACCTTCGAAATTCAGTGTATGTACATATATTCAAAAAAGAAGAAGTATCTATTTACCAAAGTCCTTCGCTGCATGGACAAAGTTTTGTTGGAAAATTGAAGCTAACTTAAGTCTAAAAAATTCCGTCAACTTTATTTCTCACAACTTTGCCTTAAAATGCAATTCCCATTAACTTAGGAAAAAACTATTTTTTTTGTCTCTGTCCTAACTCCTAAAGCAAGTTAAAACTTTATTATATTATATAAAAGTTATGTATAGTTAGTAGGTATAAATAACTAGCAATGTTGCCAAATCTCATGCATTTTTAACCAGTGCCAAAAAATTTAACAGCACCACCAAAACGTGTATGTTGGGTTTGTTTCCGTATATAACTTTACCCCCACGGGATGTTTTTTTTTTTTGTTTCTGCATGAAATGCACTAGAAAATAAAAATTACACTGAATTATTATCCTTAGACATGCTATCAGTATTCAAATGTGCGTATAGAATTATATGCTTGGGTAGAGAGAACAATGTTAAAGTCCTTTTGCAAGGGAAACAACGCATTACCATTAGATGGCGTGAATCACTCATTTCTAATTTACTTTGTCGTTCTGGTTGTTTTTATGAACTAATATCACGGATCTGGTGTTGGTTGACAGTTGTTGTTCTTGTTGTTGGTTTGGATATAATTCATCAGAATATTTTTTAACATAGATTTAATGGAATTTAATGCGTTTTTATGTTACCTGAGCTGTCACACCTTCATGTATGGCTAGACTAGGTACAATGTCTGTAGGTATTGCTATTTTCCCACCTCCGTGTTTCCTTCATGTGCATCAACGATACTCCTGAGAGAAAAATGACTCCCAAGGAGGGTGTGTTTAAGGAGTCAAACCTACCTACATATAGTGAACTTCAATAAGAGCAATGCTAACATTCATTTTCATTCTATCAAGGGGGAGAAAACTCTTCTTGGAATAACAGGAGGAAATTGACTTGGTTGAATATGGAATCTAGTTTTGTGGTTTCCGTATTGTTTTTTTTTTTTAAGGCTCCCCTAAGTTTTCTAACTTTGTTTGTTAATGACTTTAAGTCGGCCATACAAACAAACAATTGGCCCAGTTCTAGGTTTCTATTTGTGCTTTATACTACCACATTATCTATTTAGATTTCTCTACTTCGTTGCAATTTATACCAAGTGCGGGCGAAGAACTTTCTCTGTTAGTTATTTATTCATCATATTATGTTTCACTTTCAACTATTCTTCATGTAAGAAGAAAAGCCAAACGGTAATTGAATGAAAATAGGGTGGACTTGAGATTTCAAAGGCCCTTTGTATGTGGGTGTCGATCATTCTACTGGTCGCACGGAATGAAATTACACATTTTTCGAAATTAAAACATTTCTTATACACTGACGCAATTTCAAAATCACATCAATTTCAAAAAAAATTATTTTCATGAAATCGTGTTTTATTAGGTCTGTTTAATGAAGAAACACTAGATCAGAGCAGAACAGTACAAGTGTGTAAAAGCTATCAGAACAAGAAAGAACAGAAAAGTGCGGTTTTGTGTTGACGGGACCGACCGTTGCTATCAGCGATGCAATTTCAAATTTAAAATGTTTCGATTGCCATTTGTTGCAATAATTTTCATTTAAAAAAATTATTATAGATCCACACTTTTTATACTCTTTTTTGTCATTTTCTTCATTTTAAGTCCAAAAACATAATCAGCTGGTACTTTGACATTGTTCAAGCACTTCAAAAGTAGGTGCAGGAAATATTGTTCTAAACTGTTCTAAAAACGGGCATGAAACACAAAGTAGCAGAACGTTGAAAAGTTGGGGCAAGGTTTTTACCCATAGAACACACAATCCTGGTGTTTTCTGTTCTTTCCAGTAATTTTCTGTTCGAAACAGATTCATTAAACACACGGGAAAACAGCTGAATATAAAATCTCATCTGACAGTTCTCGCACAAAATGGTAGCCGTCTTTTTCACATTGACAGATTCTATTGTATTTGTATTTTTGTTTTGAATCATGTTACAAAATGTTTAGTACCGAAGCAATAAGTCTATATGAGAACAGAACATTAATAATACAAACATTTGCATACATTTTTTGTGCACGATAGTACACAATACCATCTCATACCTCGAGAAATTGTTGTTAACAAGCTTTTTTTTCAAACTTGGTCACAAATTCGAAATGGCCCTAAGACATGAAGGGCCTTTTATCAGTTGCATACTTTACCCATAAGGATAATGTGCTACTGAGTAAAGAAGAAGGAGTTGAAGCCAAAAGTTTTGCTTTACATTTGGTCAAAAGTACCAGCAATTTGTCATTTAGCCATTCAGGAGCTAGGATAGAGAACTCATAGTAAATAACTGTGTTTGTGATGTTCTTTTTTTGTTACCCCTGTTTAAAGTTTGCCTATATAAATAGCAAGTTTTTCCAATTGACTTGATATGTGAACACAAATGGTGTATTGCGGTTAGGAAACCATCATATATGTATGTATCTACGTTTGAACGTGGTACTATTATTTTTGCAAATCATCATAATCACATATCTAACTCAATGCACACACACACTTCATACACTTTACGCGCGTTAGTTTAACCCATTGTATGCACTTTATTGTGTGGGGAATTATTTATGAAGTGGTTATTGGGGTAAATTGTTTTGACACACAATTGACACATTCAACGCGCAACCTACCTACCTACCTATAAAATGATTTTTCGCTTAATGGTTTTGGACAAATAAATCACACAGAGATTTGTTCAGGTGAACTTTGTCGAACATAACCGCCAAATAACAGAGTGGAAAATTGTTAGTTATTTTTTGGTGCGGTTTGAAATTTTATTGGAGATATACTGTACATATAGATGATGAGGGAATTCGGTGAACCAAAACAATTTGGTGTACCTTATCGTTGTAACAAATAATAAATACGACATGGTGTTGACTTTTAATGGTCGAATTGATTTTTATTGTGATGTCGATGACTGTACGGTGGAGAGATTTAAACACAACTTATTGATATAATCTTTGTATGTACCTAGGTATTTTTTATTTAGATATTAAGGACTTTTTTGGAACAATTTGTTTTTTTTTATTTTAACGACAGTTAGGTAGTTTATTTAGATAGTTTGACTATCATTTCATATTTGATTTTTGTATTAATAAACAAAATAATTTGCAAACATTTCTGAATGCCAGTATTCATCCTTATTCATTAGGTGTTCAACGCCAAAAAAAAATCTATAGTGTGAACTTGGTATTAGTTAAGGCGTGGAACTGGTTAGCCAGTTTATATTGCAGAGGGCTCTGTACTCTAAAAAATATAGCGTTTACCTATTCTTCACCCTCACTAAAATTCCTCAAACCCCTATTACGATTGTCAATTCGGAAATTGATAATTGATTAACCTTGAAATTTGGATTTTTAAACTCAATTTTTCAACAAAATTCAAAATTTATCAATTTGATAATTGACAATCGTAATAGGGCCACAATTTTGCTGTCAAAAAGTGAGAATGACATTTTGTGAATTCGTTTACTCAATTATTTCTTGTCGCAGTCAATTAAATATAGAAGAAATGTAATAGAGAGTTATTTTGATTCCTAAAAGAGAGATCTTATGGCCTTTTGGATTTGCAATTCAGAAGAACTCTCCAATCCAGAAACCCAATAAAATAAACAAGCACATGCAATTTGATTAGGGGAGTTAACATGGATAACATTGTTGACAACATTGCTCGATGGAAACGGAACAAGTTTTCAATATAGTTTGGCAACATGGTTGTTTTTGCGTTTAAATGATCAAACATCAATGTTTGACAAGATGTTGTTCCATGTAAAACACCATAGTCATTTTTTTTGCGCAAATATTGCTTTCGTAAAATATGCAACCGTCCCGTTTGTCCAAAATCTTTTTGATCAACGTCATTCAATTTTGTTTCCGACGCATTTGACGTTTACACACATTCTCTGGTTTCTCAATATTTTTATCGTCGATTTTTTACTGCAAAATTGCACTGCAGAAAATATTTTCGAACATGTGACATGTCAAACAGAAGACTTTTCCAGTTTGCGATTGAGAAGATTCTGCAAATGCATTTTTGACACAGATAACATTTTCCAAAAAGGCCAAAAGTGACGGAGGGAAATTACTAAGTGCAATGAAATATAAACTGGCTAATTAAAACTCTTTTTTTTTGTAGATTCCATTATTCATTTCCATGACAATAACGTTTCAACACCTCAGAAGAAACCGAACTGAAAATCCAGTTGTCGTTAGTTAGCTACGCTTCAATCAATTTGGGACATAACGTTTCCCTGAGCAAATCTTTCAATTCCCTTATAAAAGCTGAAACTGTAGGCTTAGCAACTCTGCATTGAATTCGTTACCACTGCACTTCTGGTAACTTCACTCTGCCATAAAACGAAGTAAGAACACTGGCATGCTTAAGAATAGGTGCAATCGCCTGGGAATACTTTGGTTGTTTAAAAAAACTTCCTCAGTAACCCTGAAATAGCTAAAACATCTGAAATTAAAAATTATTACGTTATATTAGCAGCAAGTATTAAAAATTAGTTTATCACTTTCATGGATTGGGCGATTGGATTCGAGAGCTCAGGTATTCTGATAGGTGAGCTCTCAATCTCAAATAAAAAAAAAATCAAAGCTGCTTTCCGTTGTTGTTTATTACTTTATCATTATTTTTAACTTCCTTTGTGTAGTAATATTGTTTACAAAATTCGCAAAAATAAACGTTCATCAGTTAATTTTGTTATAAAATAAACTCCTACAAGAAGACAACGACTCCAAAAACGACAGTAAGCATTTAGGCTTAGGGTGATTCTCAAGAAATTTCTCTTCTAGGGGATCGCATGCAAATGCCTTGTATCCGATTTGAAGCAAATCGGTCCATCTATTTAGACGCCACATAGACTTACAGGCGCACACACTCATACCCACACACATTTGTGTTAAGTCAAGACGAAACCGACTTTGTTGAACTTCCTCATAAAAACTTCAAAACTTTTTTCGGCACGAAACTAATACATGCCCTATATTCTATAATAGCAAGCAAAAAAAAAATATCTATGATAGGCATCCTTAAGATTAATTGTTTGAAGAACCTAAGAGTCAACACGTCATTAATATTTGTCTTATGTTAACATATTATTTTATGCATTTGATTTATTTATAAGTTCATAAAATCAAATCTATTCTTCATGTCAAGAATAAAAACATAATTTATAGTGAACACTGAAAATGCTATAAAAAATAATTTTTTTTTCATTAATTAATCACATAAAATCATTTCACAGGTCCCCTCAGCTTTTTCATCAAACTAAAGGATTTCAGGAATACATTCTTACACATATATAAAAACAAAACAAAAATATAATGTACCTACTTCTCGCCATAAAGCCTTACATATGTCTGTTAATTTTATTTGTATATTTATGGCTAACAGAAACATTTCTCAACATCAACAGAGAGCCCTTCGTCCTGAGGATTCGTTGCTGATTTCTGTTCCTACCAATATAAACTTGTTTCACTTACAATATTTATTATTATTTTTTTTTTTTTTTTTTGCTTTAATGCCTCAACCAGCATTCATTGAATTTTATTGCAAAACATTTTTCATATTAAAGAAATACCACTGTCGTTTTTCACCCGTTTTAACGGTTTTTTTTTTCACTCATAAAAAAGTGTAATATTGATTTTTACTTTTTTTCTCCCATTCGCGTGTTCGCCGTATCATTGTTGTTGAAATAAAAATTAATAAAATATATACAGTCGAGCCCAGTCGGTAAACACCCTTGTTTCCAATTTCTTTGCAATACGAAATCCTTTGTTTTTTATTTAAATCTTAATATAGTTCTCTGAACTCTGTTTGTTTTCAAATACTTTGCGAAATGACGTTTTTATTCATTTGGGTTTCTTAAACAAAAGCAGAGCCTTAAGCTGCTGTGTGCTTAGGCACTATTATTTTTTTTTCTTGAGTTACTAAAGGGTTACTTGCAAAAGAAATTTGTGAAAATAAATGATATCAATTTATGTAGTTTCTACTGTACATTATATGTACCTATAAAATTGAATTTGCAACTTTAAAAAGCCGCACGGAAAAAGAAATACGCTCAAGAATTGCAATACGTTTTTAACATTTCTTTTCTGTTTGATGGCTTCATTGTGATTCATGTTTGCTTGTACGGCAGCAAAAACAAAAAAGGAAACAATCAGCGTTAAAGAAGACACCTAAGGGGGAGAAACAGAAGAGCCATTACACTTGCAGTGTAGTTTGAAATTAAATGTCACCGCAAAAAGATGTATAATAATAACTTTTTAACAATAAGAGTAGGCACCTGCACAAACATATATCTTCACAGTAGAGCATCATAATACTCAAGGAGTTGTTAGCTGTGTTTTGTAAAAAGATGTTTTGTCTAAGATCCTGGATAAAAATGATGTCATTTTCAGGAGTCTCATGTCATGATTAAAAGCAGACTTGCTTATATCTACTTAAAACAATTTCTTCAACCTGAAAATCTCTTGATATTATATCAACATGTTGTTTACGTGGGAGAGAGAATGGGAAATTCCAGAGATAAAAGGGGATTTCATTGGGAATAGGGGATTTCAGAAAGAATAGCGATACTATTTTCTTACTGCTTATATACAAACGCAAACTATAGATGACAGAACACGTGAGTGATAACTTTGGTTTGTTTTGTTGAAAAGGGTTCTTCGGTTTCCCGCCTGCTTATTTACATTACACAGCTCAATTATTTGCTTCAAAGATTTCGACATTTTACCTTGTTTAAAAAAAAGCTTAAGACTTCTTTTTTTAGTTTTAATAATTATTTTATTTATTTCAGTTTCATTGCGGATCAAGAGGCTCACTCAGATGGTGGAAATGAAGAAGTAAATATCGATAATCCATTCCTATATTGTTTTTGTTTTAAAACAGTTTTCGTTTTTAGATCCCAATTGGTATATGCCAAATTTACAATGGCACAACATGCGAGAAATACCTCAAAAATGAAACTGTATTCATCCCACCGAATTTGACACTCAACGAACTAGAAGAACGCCTTAAATCTGCTTATGGCGTTATAAAAGAATCAAAGTTTGTATAAAATTTATGCATAAGATGTTTTTTTATTCTTATCATTATGTCTTCTGTTTGTTGTATTATATAGAGACATGAATCAAAACTGTAGGATATATGCACTGCCAAGTTTATGTTACAGTACACTGCCTATTTGTCGAACCCCAGAACGTACAAATCTTTTATACTTTTCAAACCGTGCCACCCATAAGGAACGCAAATCAACGAAGAAAAATCAAAGTCATAATGAATCTTCTATCGGAAATCATATAATCGATCGAAGACGGAAACGATTCCTAGAGAAAAACACCAAAGAACGGAAACTCTTTCTCAAGCGTAAATCTACAATAGCTTACGATGACATCTTCACCGGGGAGATATCCAGTCAATATCCACCAACACGTGAATCAGAAAATCTGAGACGTATTTGTCGGGATGAATGTGAACTGCTAGAGAATGAACTATGCCAAAAGGAATATGCTATAGCTAAAAGACACCCAACCATTGGACAGAAATTGCCCCTAGAAGAGTGTCAGAGTTTGCCTCATGCTAGTGATTGTTCTTCATTTGGTATTGCAATAGATGTCAATCCTGAAGAGCATTGTTACTGGGGTTATGGTTCAGAGTATCGAGGCACATTAGCAGTATCCGCCTCAGGCAAACCTTGCCTTCGGTGGTCATGGTTGATGAAGGAAATATCCGATTACCCAGAGCTTGCTGGACAAAATTATTGCAGGTGGGGTTGATTCAATTTATTCGATAAAATAAATTTTAAAAATATATATGTATACAAAAACAATAGGAATCCAGGGGTAACAGAAGAAAAACCATGGTGTTTCGTAGATGACAAGTCTTTCGAGAAAATAATTGAACACTGTAACATACGCAAGTGTGCCGATGAGTTATGGTTTTACATTTATCTATCGATTGCAACTATTATCTGTATACTTTTATTGTATGCTGGTATAGTTTACTACAAGAAGCACATGAATGATGGTATGACAAACATTCAAAATGTAAGTTTGCTCCATAACTATCATAAACAAATCAGTCAGATAACATAAATCTTTCTTTTAGATAAACACTCCTAATGCCGATAAAAATATTTACGGTAACTCACAAATGAACTCGTCACTAGAAATGGCTCGTTTGAATGGTGGCAATGAGAACTCAAGTTTTGCTCAAAACCTCGATAGAAGTTCACTGCTTCGAGTGTCACAGTTTACTCTGCAAGATGTAGAGTTTGTCGAAGAAATTGGAGAAGGAGCATTCGGTATAATAAACAAAAAAATTAAATTCCATTTAAACTATTATAAGCTTAATATTCCTTCTAACTGAACAGGAAAAGTCTACAAGGGTCAACTCACTCAACCGACTGGCGAGAAAATCTTTGTCGCCGTTAAGGCTTTGAAAGAGAATGCATCGCTCAAAACTCAACAAGACTTTCGTCGTGAAATCGAATTGATTTCCGATCTAAAACACGATAATATCGTTTGCATTTTGGGTGTTGTTCTCAACAAGGAACCATTTTGCATGTTATTCGAATACATGTCTCAGGGTGATCTTCACGAGTTCCTTATTGCTAATTCACCCACAGAGAGCAAGTGTTTAAGTCAGTTGGAATTTTTACATATCGCTTTGCAAATTAGCGAGGGAATGGAATATTTATCAGGACATCATTACGTCCATAGAGATTTGGCCGCACGAAATTGTCTGGTTGGAGAGGATCTAACGGTGAAAATATCAGATTTTGGTTTATCAAGAGATATATACAGCTCAGATTACTATCGGTTAGTGCAATTTAATAAGTAAACAAAAGCTTTTTTCTGTATACAATACTTTTCCATTTAGGGTTCAATCTAAATCGTTGTTACCTGTACGATGGATGCCATCGGAATCAATTCTTTATGGTAAATTCACAACGGAAAGTGATGTTTGGTCTTTTGGGGTTGTCCTTTGGGAGATCTACAGCTATGGAATGCAGGTAAGTTTTCTTAAACTCTAAAAAAATAAAAAAAAGGACCGTAATTATTTTATCTTTCTAGCCCTACTACGGTCATAGCAATCAAGAAGTTATCAATATGGTTCGATCTCGTCAACTTCTCGCATGCCCTGAAGCATGCCCAACGGCTGTTTATTCCCTTATGATTGAGTGTTGGCACGAACAATCAGTTAGGAGACCATCATTTTCCGAAATCAGTCATCGTTTAAAAGTATGGCATCAAGCACAGAAGAAACTGATTTGTCCATCACAAATGACGCAGTCCTTCCATTCAAATAATTCGACGTTAGCAATGAATTAAAATTAAATTAAAATTTAAGTCTGTACTTTTTAAGTCACACTCATAAACAAAATTATAACAAAAACAAAGCATCTTCAAACAGATATTCAATAAAAAAAAAATAATTTAAGTTTTTTGTTTTACAAAACGACGAAGAACTTCCATCGAAAAAAATATCTGTATTAAAATTGAAAACAATAACAAGTTGTAGAAATATTTTAAGACAAACAAAAAATATAAACTAAATGGAATTGAAAATATTCTTAAATATGACGAAACTAAGCGATAACCTTTACAAGGTGTTTTTATCAAATCCTGAAAAGGCCCGAAATTAGTTTATCAAGAATAATAAGGTTGTTCGGTATGTTTTCCCCAATATCATCCTGTTAAATCATTACTAACTGAACCTCTACTCATATAAAATATGCTACTGAAAAAAAAAACACAGGTGTATGAAGAACAGAACTTAGTTCTAGCATCTTGTCTAAAAGATGGTTGAAGAAATTTTGGAAAACTAAAATATCAAGTGAATGTAATTGTGTCTCCGTCCTGATTTTGATCTCAATTTTTGCAATACGAAATCAATAGCACTCTTTTTGTATTTTTTTAATGCATTATAAAAATAAGTTTTAGGCTCTAGCTTGTCTCTATATCTTTGCTTAAGCTTATTCGCTCGAACTTATGCTTAAGCTAGATTCCACTATTAACAAAGAGCAGTGTTATAATTTTTCGTAATTCAGCTTTTACTGATTTTTCAGAAGAGTGAAGAATTTTTTCAATCATAATTACATCTCAGAAAATCTATCATTTACATTCTTTTTTATAAGCCGACTTTAGAACTAAATGAAAATTGTATGATTAAATTCAGAACAGTTCAAACTAAAAATTGTAATGGAGACCAAAGGGACCAACAAAAAAAATACTAAGAAATTTTGAATTTTCCATACATTTATAATTTTTATACAAAAAAAAATAAATATCTCTACTATCTGTAAAAAAAAAAAAAACTAATAAAACCATACATCTGTGTGGCAATTCTTTAGCTTCACCCAGATACTAGCAAAACAGAGTGTGTTCTATTTAGTTTAAGACCTCAGTTACTGTATAAGATTAATTTAACTTTACATAAATAAAAAAAATATTTAAAACATAAGCATAAAAAATAGTAATTTAAAAAAATAAGCTTTTTATATTACAAATTAAAAAATAATATTTTTAAACTTGGTTTTGTAAAATGAAATCTTATATTTTAAAAAAGATATATCAGGATAGAATAACCAAATGAATTTATTAATATAAAAATATATATATCAGTAAAAGTTTAAATCTTTTGAATTAATATTAAATAACAAAATGTTATATTAAAAAAAAAACGCGGAAGAAAGCATATACATGTAATACATAATTAAGATTATATTTACATACATGACTTATAATCCAGTCATTAAGTACGCAAGTATTTGGTTTAGACTTTTGTTTTAATAAATATTGCTTTGGTATTTTCTTTAAAAAAAATTATCACAAGACACAAGGGTAAGTAAAAAAAAGTAAATATATTTTACATCCGGTTATACCCTTATACCAATGGAGCTTCTCTAGTATTAAAAATGCTCAGTAGCTTATTAATTAAAATCAATTAACATAAATTGACACCGAACCTATTTTAATTCGTACAAAAAAACACTAAGAAGAAATTATTTTAGACGAAAAGTTACTCGCTTCCAAAGAAACATTACAATTCTGCTAGTTAATAAGCCTTTGGCCAATGCCACTTACCATTCGATCTATAAACAAATACCATCGTAACCGATCGCATGTCAATTTGCAGAATATGGTTTTTAATAACAACAGATACTTAGGTAGAAGTGGCTACCAGCAATTAGGACTGGCAATGGACTTAGATCAAAGTCCATCCGTTGCTATAAGCTAATGCATACGCAAAAAACAATACCATATTACCCGACCAGACACAAAACAGACCATATTACATAGCACCCCTTTTCAAGGATAGAGGTATTAATGCCCATGGGATTTTGTATGAAAAATGACGAATATCACTCAGTTTTCCAGAAAAAGCGATGAAGCGACCCCCATGGCAAAAAAACACGATTAAAACGCCATTCCAGTGCAACACTTAACCCTAAAATACCAGAAAAAGTACTCCGACCTTCCACACAAGTCTTTCTAACATATACTTTCGTTTTATAATCAAGACACACTCAAGGTGTTATAAATATCCTCTGAATGTTATATTTTGTGGGAGGATTGAACAGGATATAACCATGCACATTTACCTTCGAGTATTAAAACGGGAATGAAAAATAGAGCTGGGATAGGAATTCCGCATTCTTGTGGTACGGCTGAAAAAAGAGCCCCTGTTCTTAACGGTACGTCCAAAGTTCGGTCAAGGGTATACTGATAAGATGATCATTCCTGGCTGAGCGGGTATAACGGTTAAATTTTTCAAGGGGAGGACTGCAGCTGGCAGACGTTTTGTCGATGGTAAAGCTCTATTCTGAATGCTATGAATCCTAGACATTTCAGTGTCGTTTCACAAAAGGTGGTTATTAATGCACAAACCAAGGACTGATAGCTTTTCGGTTTCCTCAATGAAAGCACCAGTCACAGATAATGGTGAAAGAGACAAATATTTTACCATCCAGCATTATTACCCATAACAACTTGGATTGAACGGTGAGGAAGGTAATTATTAATACAATGAAGAAGAGATTCATCATAGACAGTTTTCCATTTAGATAGTGTCATAATAGCTACAATTTTTTTAAGGTTAAGCGGTTTTTTGTGAATTTTCGGGTATTGCAAATCATCATAACGTTGAAAAACGTGACCAAACCATAAAATTTCATTTTAAAAAACTTATGTATGAGAAAGAATCAATCCCTAATCTTCTATGCACGTGGCCTGCTCTATCCCATAGACGAAGACTTCACATTGGTGATTTCTACTTCAATGATCCTAGTTAATATAGACATGGGACATAGGAAGTCTATTACGCTTCATAAGAAGCTCTAAATGGTTCACCGAATAAGGAAAAGGGTTTTCTAGATTTATTTGGTATAGCAATGGACTCATAGCCTAAGTGTGTCAGTCTTTACGACATGCAGCCACGTCAACCTAACATAACACGTGGCTCTTAACAATTTATATTTGAATTGCTGTTGGTCAGCAGGAAGCGAGTAGACCTGAATTTTCTTCCAAATCAAAACGGCTAAGAAGAAGGCATTTCATCATAACAAAAGATACTCTTGGAGGATTTTTTAAATATTGCAAGTGGATTGTCTTTAAGCTTTGCTTGATTCAATATTTGTTCGAAAAGTTTCAATTGCTGAAAATTAAAGCAAAACATTATCTTCAAGTATTATTAATTACCTGTGAGGCCCGTCGTGACGGACTTGTTGCTTTGCTTGTAGCTGCTGTAACATTTCCCGTGTTAACACTATCCGGATTTTCGGTAACTTCTATATTTGGCTTACTCAACGTTTCTTGTTCCTTTTGAGGCTCAATAATAACTGGAGTTGTAGCAGGGGATGGCAAAGCAACCGGCAGCGCAGTAGAAGCAACACTTTCACTCGGTTCTGTTATAACTGGTTGATTTAAAGTTTGAGCAGCTGCAGCAGCCGCTGCTGCTTCTCCCAGTTTTGCCTGTTTAATAGCATTACTTTCAACTTTATCAGCAATTTTACGTTTAAATGCATTTAAACTATTGTCTAAACAAACAAAAAAAAAGAAAACTCTGAAGCAGGAATATTATTTGATTTGATATACAATGACTTACCATCGATTTTTGCTTTATTAAAAGCAAATGGACTATTTGCTAAATTATTCAGAATTTGATTGAATAGATCTCCAACTTCTCGTGTAATCTCTTTATCATGTTCGAGAAATTTAATTATTGCTGCATTTGTCCTGTAGAACATTTCAAGAGCTTCGACAGACAATGTTGTGGGATTACTATGGTTGATTTTTATGGGATACGTTGCATTGTTTTCGTAGAGATAATTTGAAGCCTTAAATTACAATAAATAAAAAATGAATTAAAAAAATCAATTTAAGGCACTAATTAAAACTCACTTTTAAATAATGATTCATAAAAACCGAGGGTTGTTCTTTTCGTTTCTCTCCAATTTTTCCCAGCATATACTGATTTAACCACTTCTCATCATGAGATTCATTTTCATCGTCATTTTCCTCTTCAATTTGATTTTGTAACATGACATCACCTTTAGAGAAGCAGTCGTTGGCGATTTTTAAAAAATTATCTTTACGGTCTTCAACTGTGGTGAATCTTGAAACAATAAGTTACATAAAAAATAGTTTTGCTTTGGAATGTTTTGTAGACTTACTGTTCAAGAGAAAGAGTATCTGACGAATGTTTTAAGTCTCTGGAACAAAACGAATGCAATGTATAAGCAAATGATCCATATTCAATCCAAACAAGCACTTGTTCATGATTCAACTTTGTACACTGTTTAAAGCAACGTATGGTATCTTCGCACTCGTTCATAAATGCAGGAATACTAAGGAAAAATAAAAGAATTTATTTCACAGCAACTGTATGAACACATTTAAAAGACCTACTCAATCGACACGAATCCATTAAGTTTTGTTTCGATTTTGCTAGCTTTTGATAGGGCCATTCCAGCCCAAGAATCGAAACGATCTGGGTGACAAGCTAAATCTAAAGGATAATACTTAAGCGTTTTCGAGAAATCTCTACTTTTAAAGTAATAATCTGCCAGTAGATAGTATATGCAGGATATTCTATAAGGCAGAAGAACACAGTTATCTGGCAAAGAATCCCTGGCACCAGATATAAAATCGTGAATATTCGAGATCACTGAAGTGGGATCCATTTCTTTTGGAATCAATGGAACAATCTTAAGCAACAACTGCTCCATATCAGCTGAAATCGATTCGAGTTTATAAGAATTGAATTCTGGTAGGTTTTCTGGTCGATAAAGGTCGAAGAGTTGAATTGCTCTCTGCCATGTCAGTTCTACTGAAGTCGCTTCATGTTCTTCAATGTGCCTTGATCGAGCTTTTTTCGGTGGATAACCATAAAGGCAGTATGTTGTCTTCGAAAAAAAAAAAACAAAAAATTTGGCCTAATAATTTACAATAAAAAAGAAACAAACTAACCTGTTCCATATATTCCATGACAATATCACGACACGAATCATAGAGAGGAACTCTTAAATTGGGTGCAATCATTTCGATAGTGTAAAGAAGCAATTGGCCATTGTCACGAGTACACCACTGACGTTTTCCTAGGAACTCATGGGCAGTAAAAAGAGTTAAAAATGAATGTGGTAGTAAATCTTCGATTTCTTCAGTGTCCATTGTGACATCAACTGGGCGAGTTTTAATAACAATAGGACTGTTGTGTTCTTCCCTATAAAAAAAAAAAAACAATTTATGGAAATGATCATTCAGATTTTGGATTTAAATGAACGCACCTTAATAATACTTGATGTAATACTATCCAAGGCCGCTTAATCTCTAATGGATGTTGTAAATTGTTATTTTTATCAAATGGAGAATCTAATTGATGTGCCAGGAGTTTTATAATGTTTTGTACCAAACGAGGTAAGTACTTTTCTAGGCAATCCACTAAATAATAACAAATAGAACATCGATATCAATATTAATATTTAACAGCTCAATTCAATTTAGATATGTTTTTGACAGATGTCATCGTCTTTGGACAAAGTCACACCAACCTCGGGCGAGAACGATTTTCCAACAAAAATAAAATAAGTTAAAAATGTACTCACATATTTCAGAGCCTTCATTCAGTATTAGAGCTTCTAGGTACGTAAATACATAATTTATATTTTCTGCCCACTTCCTCTGTCTATAAGTTTCTCCTGGTTCACCAAAATATTTCGCAACGCCATATTGCATACATCTTTCTGCCCAAATCAGACAATCCTTAAATGAAAATGAAACTCAAAATAAGTAACCATTTATATAAAAAAATATATATATCGCCAACTTCATAGTCCCCAGTTTGCCAAATGGACTCCAACAGGACTTCGAATTGTGTTTGAAGATCTCTAACCCAGGCTTCACTATCTTTGACTTCTTTACTATTAATAAGGCTGTCTTTGAGTATCAAAATCAGTTCCTTCCATTGCTTTTGCTCGTACAAATCTCTCACTTTGTTTAGTCCGATTTTTCTAAGAAAATTTTCTTTTCGGTTTAGTGCCGTACATACTTTAATTTCGAATATAAAACTCACCTCTGTGTTTCAGTTCTTGTTATTTTAACAGTTTCGCGATCAAGATAATTCGATTCGTCATTCATGTTTGGTAATTCTAAGGAAAAATTTTCACACTGCTCGCTGATTAATTCTTCTAAATGTTGCAAGCTTTCAACGCATTGACTTAAACGGTTTTCATATCTTGCCCAGCAATATTCCATGTGTATCAAACGAATAATATTACGTTCATAAAGATCATCAGAAATAACAAAAGCACATCCAGAGTAAAAGCTTAGATGTGTGAATAGTCTTTGCCACATTGAACTTATTTCGCTAATGTTTGAAAAAATATTTAATTCAACAAACTTATAGAACAAATTGTAGATATATTAATACCTATCCGATTCGATAGTCTTTGCCAGATCAAGTTCCAAAAAGAACATACACATTCGGTAGGAAGCATTAAAGTTATCATTTGACAATTGATTCCAAGTGACCAATTCATAATGGCTCCTAATTGTTTTGAGTGAAGTAAACAAAAATGGTAAGAAATCTTAAAATCATCACCATGCTATACTTACAGATAGAATGTGCAAATTTCATGATATGCGGCTTTCATATCATCGCCCATCGATTTGTCCCAATATTTTGAAACAAATTTGAGCCAGCGAAATATAAGAAGTATCAAATCAAATGGTCTCGACTTCATTTTTTCGAGGAATTTAATAAAATCATCTTGAGTTTCAGCTTGGAATTCTTCGAAAGATGAGAGTTTATCTGATGATAGTTTTCGGTTTGATTTTTGTTGTTCGCTTGTTGGGCATTTTTCATCGTTTTCAAGAGATTTAAAAGGCCAATCATCTTCAAAAGTTTCACTACAAAAAAAATATATGAATACTTAGGAAAAGTATTTAGCAAAACAAATTTAAAAGAAAAACTATTAGAAAATGTTGAAGAATTTTGTTTGCATTTTATTTAAATGTTTAGTTAATTTCACTTGTTAAACTTACTCAGTAAACTTAGCGAAAATCCGTTTCAAAAAGCCATTCAACGTTGTGTCGATTTCAGGCCTATCCTGTTGACTCTTCTTCCTTGAAGTATGTCGTCGGTTTTTATGCCAACCCCATTGTTCAAGGAAACTCAAATCACTACACCGTCGTCTAGGCTTGGGTTTGTTAGTTTCAGTGTCCTGTTTTGCATTTGTATCCGAGTCCTCAGCATTCGAATCGTTGCCCTGCTGGGGAGTTCTTGAACCGATGTTATCAGTGGATGGTGTTATAAAAACGGCTGCATCATTTCCTGAACTTGCACTTTCTTCTTGTTGACTATTGCTTGCAGGCGATTGGTTGGAATTGCTCGATGGCTCATTTGAATTTTCATTACTTTCGGCCGATCCGGTATCCGGAAGAATTTCGATGTCACGAGATGATTTCTCATTATCTTCATCTTTTGCCTGCTCAAGGAAATCATCCACGCTCAGAATAAAAAACAGACATTGTTTTGTCTCATGTAAATAATTATACACTGAAATAATGTATCTTCCAATGGAAAGCCAGTCAAGCTTCTTTACTCGAAATTGTTCCAGATCTGGTTTGATCATTTTAGTATCAACTTCGGGTATATCTCTCGGTTCGGGGAAGACACTTTTCTTGCCTTTGCAGGTGCGACCTTTCGGTTTAACAAATGGTGTACTCCATATTGTTTGATAGAACTCTATTAGGTCGGGAAAGTTTTCTGTGATCTCAGTTAAGACATCAAGAGCACGTTCATATTTATTGTCTTTTAGATACCATTTAAGGGCCCAACCATATGCACCCATAAAATTTTGATTCAGACACATTACCTGTAGAATTCCATCGGCAGCAGACCAATGGTTTGGATTTCGTTTAAGACATTTTTCAAATGCGTAATCAGCTATGTCTAGGACGTGTAATCGAAGAGCAAGCTGGCCCAATCGATGCATAGTGTAAACATCGGTGTCGTCAATATGAATTGCCTAAACAAGAGAAAATTTATATATGAGGTTGCTGATATGCAAAAACATCCAAAGACAATTTTCGATTGTTAGCTAATTAGCTTTTCTATTACCCTGGTATCGATTCTGTGTTTTTGATTTTCATTTTTGGTGGAATAAATATTTTATTTTAACTGCTATATCTCTAGAGCAGTTAGACTTCTGAATTTAAATTATGTAAATGGAAATGTGAGAAATTACCTGCATAAAATGATCCAAGGATTTTTGGAACTCCATTTTTTCCTCATAAATCAGAGCAATATTTTTATGGCAGTTATAACGGATGGCGATTAGCTTCTCGTTGTTACTCTCCATGCAAACCTTAAATAACAAACAATAGTTTATATTTTCTTGACTTCAAGACATTGGGCTTTTGATTGTTGGAAAAAAGCTTACTGGGTACATTTAGTTTTTTTTTTAACATAGAAAGGATGCAGCAACTAAACCCTGTTTTTCTATAAATTCTGAAAACGTGCCCATTGCTTTGTACCTACATACCTCATTAAGAACACGAGTTTCCAACAATTCCAACATTAACGAAAGAGCCAAATCTGGTTTCCCTGAACCTTTATATTTTAAAGCTCGCATGTATTCAGTTTCGGCTATGGTTTCCTATTAAAAGAGAGTATGAACGTTTGTTTTATTAACAAGAAATCATTGAATTTTCGTTAAAGTACAAGTACCTGGGCTTCATCTGTAACAACAGTTTCATCTGCAACTTCATCTTCACTTTCGGATTCATTGAGGGCAACTATTTTAATCATTTTGAAGGATTTTAAATGCACTTTAATTGGAAATGGTGTTTTTATAGTTTTAGTAAAGAAATTTCCACAACCACTTAAAATTAGAGCACGCTCAACGCCGGGTAAATTGTATTTATATTTTTAGACCTTTTGAAATATATCAAACAAAACAAAAAACATCTTGTATATATGGAAGATTTGGTATTAAAACCTTGAGAACAATAAATTATTTATTTATTATGAAATATTTATCAATTATTTTACTTTATTCCATTTCTAATTTCCAAACAAATTCCCAATCCAAAGGATCCGACCAAGAACAAAGCGGCAGTCCTTGCTCAACCTAAAAAATCAGCTGTTTTATTTGGCAGATTAGACGCCGCCATAAGTTTTAAGGCACTTGCACATTTTTGTCATTTGCGTTCTTTTTCCCAAAAAATTTTACGGTGTGACTCCAACGCGATTTCAATAGAGTATGTTTAGATTGGGAAAGTTGAGTCCGGAATAGTGAAGGTCATCGTGTCTACATTTGAGGTCAGTTGTACAAATATTTAATCGGTGGTTCAGCAATTTTAACTCACTGACTTTGGCCAATTTATACTGAGATTCAACGATGGTTCAGGCATAATTGGCTTCTAAAAAAAAAACTTGGACCATCGTTGGTCATTTTCTTTTCCAAGCAATTTCAGTTGCAAGACATGTCTATATAAATAGCTGCAAACAGCAAATGCTCCTGTGCTGTTTAAATCCACAGGTTTCTTTAACATTGAATTTTAATTTACCAAATTCATGCTTTATCATATGATTTCAGCGGAATTACGATAGTTCAAAGTTCAAGTATGTTATAGCAACCAATTTAATGAATGAACCATCGTTGAACCTAAGTAAGCTCACCAAAGTTGGTGAATTAAAATTGCCGAACCACGGATCAAATATTTGTACAACTGGCCCTTAGTGAACAAATGAGTCTTGTAACTTGCTTGCCAGTACTTGCCCGAGTCATGTGGCCCCGATTTTAATGTATTCCCTTGTTTTTTTCAACTATTTCAATGCCACATGATTTTTAACACGCTCTTGAGGAATCGAAATTAGTTAAGTGTGTGCAGCTGTACTGAGAAAACTCACGCTTGAGTTATTGGGTTTAACGAAAAGTGAGATGGTGTAAAAAATGTACGAGCACTTTGAATAAGGAACTGTAGGTACCTGTACCTACCACACGATGATTCTTGGCATCAGTCATTGCAAATTTTGATGAGTGTAAAGTGCATTGTTACACGACGACGAGAAAAAACATCTGACCCCACTCACTTGTGCACTAATTTATTTTCGAAAAAAAGTCATGACCTATAAGTTGTCGTGTAACAGGGCACAAAGGAGAAAACAAGATCTGATTTCACCTTCGCACCCATTGAAACAAGTTGCTGGAGATTTTGTTTCAAGTTTGTGCCAAAACACAAATTGAAAAGTTGCTCGAATCGACGACGGAATAGTTTTTGCATGTGCGCGGAGTCTCATACGAGTCCATAGAAATCAATTTTGCAACCAAACAGTTTCAAAACTGAAAATAGCATGTGCGTGACTAGCCTTAGGCCTGGTGCCCTCTAGGCAACTTTTAGTTGCTCGCCCCAGCAACTTTTTGTTGCTCCCAATTCAAGTACATTGGGTTATATGGGAGAGAGTCCACTAGGCAACTAAGTTGCCGGCAACTTTAAGTTGCTCAAAGTTGCTCGCGGAATTTTTTCCCGGCAACTTTAAGTTGCTCGGCCGTTCCCACTGGGCAACTTTTGTTGAAAGTTGTTAGAAACTAGGTTTCCTCGTGTGAAAGGGGACAAATTTGAACTCAAGTGAAAAGTGTCTTCGTGTAATAGGGTTTTTTCACTAGTTTTATGTTTGCACCTTTATGTATACAAAATCCGTATTTAGGTCGAACAGTCCTAAGTAATCCAAATTCATCTGTCAAAATCAGCTGTATTTATTTGTGGTTAAATAGGTCGAAGTTTTGCGCAATGTTTTTTTCTTCATTTCGAAAATAACTAAAAAATAATATATTTATAATTTATTTACAAAAGTGCTGAGTAACGACATCCTTTAAGATGCCGATTACTGATATTATCGATAGCCTATCAACAAATCCCTACTTCGGGGCTGGTTTCGGATTATTTGGACTCGGGGCCGGTGCTGCAGTACTCCGAAAAGGCCTTCAAGGAGCTTTGATACTCTTCCGGCGACATATGATGATTACATTGGAAGTACCATGTCGAGACAAATCCTATCAGTGGCTGCTACAGTGGATCACTATAAAAGGTGCTCGTAAAACACAACATTTGAGTGTTGAGACTTCTTTTGTTCAAAAGGATTCTGGGCAAATCTGTACGAACTATGACTTCATACCCAGTATTGGAACACATTTGATGCGATATCAAGGAGTTTGGATAAAGGTTGAAAGGACTCGAGAATCACAAACCTTAGATCTACACATGGGACTTCCATTTGAAACTGTTACCTTGACTGCATTCGGAAGAGATCGAAATTTATACTTCAGCATCCTCGAAGAAGCTCGTCAGTTGGCACTTAAGGGCAAAGAAGGTAAGACTATTATGTACACTGCCATGGGATCTGAATGGCGACCATTCGGTCATCCTAGGAAGCGCCGTCCTGTTGAATCTGTGGTCTTAGAAGAGGGTGTGTCATCAAAAATCATCAAAGATTGCAAAGATTTCATTGCGAATCCAAAGTGGTACACTGATAGAGGAATTCCCTACCGAAGGGGCTACCTTCTGTATGGACCTCCAGGATGTGGAAAATCAAGCTTTATTACTGCTTTGGCTGGAGAGTTAGAATACGGGATTTGTCTACTGAATCTGTCGGAGCGTGGACTCACCGATGATCGATTGAATCATCTTTTAAACGTTGCACCAGAGCAATCAATAATTCTCCTAGAAGATATCGATGCTGCTTTTGTCTCACGTGAAGATGTTGCCCAACAAAAATCTGCTTATGAAGGTCTCAACAGGGTTACATTCAGTGGGCTATTAAATTGCCTCGATGGTGTAGCATCTACCGAAGCAAGAATTGTGTTTATGACGACAAACTATCTTGAAAGACTTGACCCAGCTTTAATTCGGCCTGGTCGTGTGGACATGAAAGAATATGTTGGCTATTGTGGAGAATATCAGCTAGCGGAAATGTTTAACCGATTTTACAAGGGCGACACAAGTGTTAATGGGTCAAATGCAGCTGCTGAGTTTGCCAAGAATGTATTGGCTGTAGGGAAGCCAGTTAGTCCGGCCCAGATTCAAGGTCACTTTATGCGACATAAACTTTCCACTCCACAAACTGTTATCGACAGTGTTGCGGACATATGGGACGACCGTGTTCGATAAGCCAGAAAGTTAATTGACTCAATTAAATCTTTATTTTTTTTTTTGTTTTTATTAAATAAAATGATTTTTGTTTTAATTTATTAACTACTGAATTTTATTACAGAGTATTTTCTCTAAAAAGGTTAGACAACAACTATAGTCTAGCCAAAATAGACATTTGACCTAGCCAAAATTCTGATAAGACTAAAAATTGGTATAGACCTTCATTTTGGCATTACATATCAACTCCCAAAAGTCCCCGTCAATCCCACTCGAGCATAAAAACTTATTCAAGGTCAAGTGTCGAAAAAGTTGGTTTTTAGACTATAACTTTTAAACAATGGATCATATAGCAAAAAATATGAGTAAGCTGTGTAGACCATGCAATTCTCTACAAACAATATTGAGACACTTTTTGTGAAGAAAACAGCTTTTTAAATATGGTAATGAAAATATCGGTTTTTCGGGAATAGATTTTTAACAGTAAATAATATCGAAAAGTGTTTCAAGTAATGTCTGTAGTTTGTTTTGTCCATTCTGTAATAAACGAAACGAAAGCGAAGGTTCGTTTTTCAAAAAAGAAAGAAATTGTGCGAACAAGAATGTTTTTTAAATTTATTTGGTTCGCTCAAGCTTAAGAGCCTCTGTCTAGCATTGCATACTTTTAAAAGCTTGTGATTTTGGTTAGGGATGATATTAATGCAGATGGTGAATAGTCAAATAAAGAAAAGTATTGGAAACATATAAATAAATATATAATTTAGAATACAAAATTATATATAACTTGAACGAAAAGCTTAGTAAAAACCTAAGTGACCATTTAATTTTTGTATATGGTAGATTTTCACAAGTGGTAAACTCTGATGAAAAGCGAGGCACACAATATCTCTAGATTTAGAAAAATGAAAATATGAATAGAATAGGGTAAACTGTCCAACAGTGATCAACTTTTTATTTGACTTGATACAATTTTCAAAGTATTGGCTTAAACTTCTAGAGGTTTAAGGGTGCTGAAAGATTGGTTTATTAACTTAACATTTAAAAATAAATGTCTTTAAAAAGGTCATGCGAAATAATTAATTAAGGGGGTGGCAATAGTGAACAACTGCGTGTTACACAGTGAGTTATTTATATTTGCTTACCTTAATGATTATAAAAAAAATCTTATCGAATGAAAATGCAAATCGTTAATTGAAAAAAAAATAAATATTTTATTTAAAAAAATAAGCAATAAAAAGTCATAAAAAACCAACTTTCGGCTTCTTATGTGTTTGTTTTTTACTAAGTGTAAATCTTAACAAATTATATAATAGAAACTATAAATAAAAAATATTACCTACGTTAAAATTAAAATTTCCTTGGTTGCGCCATGGCCAACTGTGCAGTTTTTAAAGTTGGTTCACTGTTAGACATAGTCAGCCTTATTTATTAGATTTCTTAGATGGTTGACTAGTTAGACAGTTTTTAAAAAGTTCTTAATAGTCGGATATATGCCTTATTTAATTATATAAAATGGCAAGTTAGACAAATCTTAGACAACCGATGCCGTTGTCCAAGTTAGACAACAGTAAACAAAGTTTATTAATAACTTTTAGAGTTGGAAGGCTGTCTAAAGTTAGACAAAGTTTATAAATGCGACTGAGTGTCTTTTTTGGAAAATAATATTTTTATAAGTAAAAGTAAAATACTTAATCATTGTTTTTACAATAATATCTCCAGTTTCAATAATATTCAACAAATCCCTCTAGACACATCACTCTTTTTCATCAAGAAAACAAAAAAAAAAGTACGATTTCTCATTTACAAACTAGCAGTTTCACAGATTCCTGCTCTGAGCAAGTACCCATAGGCTAAAACAGCTTCAACTTTTTGTCATATTCAAAAGGAATTAAAACGCGTTTATTTATAGATTTTGTTTTCAATTTTTAATTGCGATATAGGTAATATAAGGCAAGTTTTGGACTCGTGCAAAATATTTTTTTGAGCACAATTCTGTCTGTCTTTGTGTTCGTCTACAACCTAAACGCACGAATCGATTGGTGCATAGTAGTTTTTGGTGATTATGTCCCCACGTTTTTTCATTTTTTTAGAACCAAAAATAACGGTACTGCCATATAATTTTTTTTTAGCAATTTTTCATAATCGTATTTTTCTCAAAAACGGCTCGACAACTTTTCTTAAAAAAAAATCAATAAATTATTTTTAGTAAAGCCTTCCTTCGGGTGAAAACCATTTTTTAAAAAATAGTTATTAATGCTACCTTCCAAAGAACTGTTTTTTTTTTTCAATTTTAGATTTTCTTCAAAACGGTATGACTGATTTCATTAAGTTTTTCTATACAGAGGCTTCCAAAAACTATCAATATTTTTGTGTACTTAAATTAAAATTTTTTTTTTGGATTTTTAAAAAACGTTTTCAAAATATTTTCGTGAAAATCAAATATTTCGAAAATTATATTAAGAGTTATATTTAAGAGTTTTTTAATCCTCTCTAAAATTTTTTTAGAAAAAAATTTACATAAACGTTAATTTTATAGAACGAGAGCCCACAGCAGATTTTTTTTTTTGGGGGGGGGGGGGGGGGGGTATTGAATGATAGCAAAAAAAGAAGTTGTAGGCATCAAAAGCCTCTTTTAAAGCTATTTAAAAAATCAAAGTCTTGCAGTCCACAACTGAGGCCTTTTTGAATAAACAGTTCATCAAAAATAATATGAATGCAACTTTGAAGGTATTCGAGTTAGCCAAAATTGGTTTTCACCCCTTAATAGATAAGCTGCACTGATCACATATTAAGACCATTTAAGTGCATATAGCTCACCCTGCCAGACCCTTCAAAAAATTCAAAATTCAAAGTGAAAAACGTTTTTTAAATACACTCGAATGATCTCGGATTCCGTAATATGTGATCTAAGGAAATTTAAAGAAAACGTCAAAAAAATCTCCAGCTACTTGTTTGTACGTGTGAAAGGGGTCAAATTCAACTAGTACTAGTGTGTTGAGGGCCTTAGTTATAATCACATGAAAAATGAACGAATCGAACATATTTTTGATTTGACAGTTGACTTGACGTTTTCTTCGTAAGCAGGAAGTAATTTGTGTTTTTTGTTTAATAAAAAACTTTTCTTGTGGTTTCTCGGTTAAAATAAAGCGTTTAACAATCAAAAAGGTAAATATTTTGTATAAAATAATCTTTTTTAAATTTTATATTTCGATAATTATTCATATTAACCCTACAGATGGTAAACTCAAACGATTATTCAATTTGCCCCTTCAATAGTGAACATAGAATTGTTACTTTTAGGCTTCCTGGCCATATCCTGAAATGTCAGCGAAGCTATCGTGGACCACCATTAGAAGTGTGCATTTACAATGCATGTCACTTAGTAAAACCAGGTTCAATGCAAGAACATCTTGAAACTTGTCGAGAACGCCATAACTTCCACCACTGTGACTATGAAAAATCTTTCAGGATGGCCAAAAATGACGTCAATGCATGATGCATTGAAAATTGTACTTTATTCCAGACGAACCTGTTACATTATAGAGTGAATTCCTTATAGAAAAATCTTAGTTACGATTAATCGTATTTACAACTAAGAACAAAGTTGGATTAAATAAAAAAGTTTTTTACCATCTTTTCTATAAAAAAATGTAATTTTTGTTTTATTTTAATTATAATCATTTCGTTAAGTATAGGCATATAGATACACACACAAATCAAAATAATCTTAAACTTCTTCCATATCCAGATCCGTGTCTGGGTCTAGCAATTTGCGACTGGACATTGAATCCGTTCCCGATGAACCTTGTTGTCGAATTTTGCCCAGATTCACTACTGGACTTTGTGAATACAAATAAATGGCAAATGAAACAACAGCTATGGCCAGAGCTGTGTTTATATAAATTGGTATTGCGAAAAGGAAATAACATAATACTGCTGTAAACAGAAGTTCTAAGGCGCTCGCGAATGTTTTGAGTATTGAATTCAAGTATTTGAGAAAGAAACTTGTAACTATGCCAATTGCTGCATTATTGATGATAATTGCCACTACACTAAATCGGAATACCGACTGTATGTTTGTTAAAGTAAAAGCATCAAGCAATTCTCCACGCAGGAGTAGAATGCCAGCATTACAAGCAATGGAATCAAAGTACATAAATACATTCTGAACGAAGATATTTACTTCTGCACCTTTATCTTTTAGCAGGTACTCATTGTAGACACCCGCTAAACAGGAACATATTGTTTGGACTAGAATCCAAACGGCACTTATGCTAAGATCGAAACCAGTTATATTTTTTCCAGATGTTATCGTAGCGTTGTTGAGGAGAGCAGAGTCAGCAGATTGGCTATTTGTATTGAAATTGAATTGCTTGAGCATACAACCCACTGTCAGGAGGATGAGAGAGAGCCACTGTCGCTGTGAAAGGTATTTTTTAAATATAATCTGGAAGTAAATTGAAAAAAGTTTTTGTCAATTTTGTTTCTAGATAAAATCATTGGTTAGAAAACGTTAAAAACTAAAAAGCTAAAAATGATATGTTAAAATTGAATCATCTCGTCGTCATATGCTGTAAGCATTTAAAATTTGCAACTACTTAAATAAACTTTGATCAACAGTAAGATTTTTTAAAGACGCTTCAATAAAAGATATTATAATGCTTTTTGAAACTTCTAATGTCGTTTTAGATGTGGAGCAAGTGGCTCCATGCAGCGTCTGGTAGATGAGTTTGATAGGTGAATGGTTGGTGAGTGTGTCCGTTTGTTTGGTCAGAATTGGTAAATGAATCGAAAGGGCTGTCCTTTTCCTCAAAAGGATTTTACCAGTCCAAGGGAGAGGTGGCCCCATCTTCAACATGACATTAACCATTAGGCCAAGGTGTACTAAATAATTACTTAAATAATGGAACAAATTTTACTTAACATTCCATCAAATTGGTCTGAACTGTGCGGCACACAAAAAATATGTTTTTAATTAACCTTCAGTTACGTACAGTTCAATGACTATTGCAACTTATCTTACTGAAGTTCCCTAAACTTCTTTGACTACCACAATATATAACAAGTCTAGAATTAAAATCAAGCAGCGAATTGCTAACTTTAAACAGAACAGCTCTTGAAAGATATCGTCTTAATTCTAGAAAAAACTCTCACAAAGCGATATCTATGTTAAAATGTTAAGATAAATTAACAGAGCATCATTTCCATATATGTATGTGGTATTGTTTGTTAACATGGTTATGTGATGATTTTAAACCCATAACTCCAACATAATGTAGGCTAACAAAAAAACCTTGCCAGGCTTTTTAAAACAATATGCACCTTGACATCGAATACAGAAGTTATTCTGTATTCGATGTCAAGATGCATACATCTACAGACCCTCATACTCATTGCAACTTTTAAGACTATTTAACGTTGATACGTTATTCGTTTGAAGAACATAAGGACGTCGTAGTTTGATAGCATAATGAGACTATTTGCAAACATCTTTTTTAAATTTTTCTTTAAAATTGATAGATCAACAGTTTTCAATTCTTTTTTTTTCGTATTATACTCTGAAATTATTAGAAAAACAGTCTGTTTAATTGCATTACAATAAATTATATACATAGGAGCAATTTAATGTTTATTTAAGCACCCACCTGAAATAATATGCCGGTAATGACAACTCGCAATTGTAAAAGCAAATAATAGGTTGTTGGGTCGAACGTTGATAGATTGACAAAAGCTAAATTATTGTACAGGCAATACAGAAATGCCGGCACAAAATATAGCATCATAACATTGGAATGCTTTTTTATATCTTTAAACAATGAATCGACTGTGTGGCTGCAACAAATTCACAAAATTAATAAAAATCATTAATTTAAGCCTAACATGAATAACTTACTCTTTACAATACAATACAGTTGATATAACTAATTTCAAGACTTCGGTCAATAGTACTACAGTGACTGTATTATAGCTATATGAATTATTGGACTCTTGAGATGCCGTCACCAGTATGCCTGAAAGAAAAGAAAAATTAAAATCTATGTCAAGGTTTCTCTTTATAATTGTTTAAAATTCAAATCCTATTACCTTGGCTTATAAATAAGGACATGTAAAATATGAAAATTAAACATGTTAATTTTGTTGGAAATAATTCCCGCCATACTATTCCGCTCATTATATTTTGCTTTTAAATAAAACAAATTTAAAACAAAATGTGTGTTACTTCCGCTTTCCGCAATAAAACAATCAACAAAAAAAGACTAATCAAATCTCCACTTCACTTTTGCTTCAAGAATTTGATAAAACTTTTATATATAATATTTTTGTTGCCATTTCAGAGCGTTTCAAGTGTTATTTTTTTGTTTTATCACAATATATACATATAATATAATATAATATAATATTGTTGCTGTTTGACCAGATTTTCTGTTTGAGATAAAACAAATATTTTTTGGGGACACAAAACGAAAAAGTTAAAAGTTGGTAGTTTTCTTCAATCACCAGTATCAGCTGTTTTGAATTTTGACAGTCGGTTGACATTACGTGAAAGAGTGGTGCCAAATTTAAAACGTGTAGGGTGCCTCATTCATCAATTGGCTCGAAACAAAATAAATTCCCTGCTACTACCTTTGTTTTTTTATAACAACACTAGGGAGATACAAAAAAGAGTGAAAGGATTTTTTTTTGATAACGGCTGGGTCGAGAAATTGATGTAGCCAGTTTATATTTCTGAGATCTCAGAGTACTCAGAGCGTTCAAAAATGTAAACAGGATTTCTCTAAGAAATTCCTTTCTTTTCCCCTTAAAAACTGAGACTGAAATTTTTTGGATTCGTTTGCTCGATTATTTTTTGTCGCAGTAAATTACATAAAGGAAAACAAAAGGAGAGTTTTTTTTACTTCTATGTGAGAAATACTGTTTATAGTTTATTCTCTTGCTCTGAGGAAAAATACTGAGCGCTAAAGAAATATAAACTGCACAATTGTGTATGATATTTTTGTTTTTTTTTTTTTGTTTTTAAGAAATGGCTGAAAGTTACCAAATGGGATTTTGATCCAGAGCTGTGAAATTGTATTGGCTAAAAGAACAGAAAAACCAATAAGCCAAACAGAAATTAACCTTAAGCAATCCACAAAATTGCCCCTATTATTAAATTATAGCTCCAATGGTTGTTTTCAAGTCAAAAAGACGACCATAATAAGCGTTACTACAACTTCTGTAAAACCATCCATAGCTAATAAGAATAAACTTAAAAATTTCATAAAAATCTGTGAAGTGGTCCTTCAGCTACTAACAAAAAACATCTTGCTGCTATGGTAGAAAACATTCTGAACCATATGACCGAATTTTTGTTACAAGAGCATAGTGCACAGTCCCATGCGGACAAAATCAAAATTTTCAGAACAATTTCTTACCCATTGTGGTTTGCTTTTGCCTAAGCTACCCACTGAGTCAATAAAAATTACCTTTGATTAAGAAAATTGTTAGCTTAAAAATTAAAAACAATTATTTTTCTATCCAAAAACATTTTTGGATGCAAAAAAATTGTTTTCCATTTGCTTGGCCGAAGCAAACATTTTCGCCTTGAATATTTTAGAAAAGATGTAAAATTGTTTTGAAAATTTTAATTTTTTCGCATGGAACTGTTTATAGTGTAGGCTTTTACACATTTATACAAACAATTGTTAACAGTAGTTTAACCATTTAAAATGGTGAAAGGGGTTATAAATTTATTTCGCAGGAGCGAAGTTGTAAAGACTTTTTGGGGGCTGAAAAAAGGGGTGGGAGTTGTATTCTTGCGTTTTCCGACTAAAGTCGACGTCGAAATGAAAAAAATTCAAAAGATAAATTGTACATCACGCAAAGATCCACAACTTTTATATTAATTAATGTTTAATATTTTTCGAAAATGCAAAAAAAATAATTACACCGTTGAATTCTATGGACAAAATAAAAAAATATGTTTTTTTATTTGACGTGAAATAAAATTTTTACTGATGCCGCAACGATATTGCTCGAAAGATTAATTTCAGTACATACAGTTTTATGGGAAAAACACAAATATTAGTCAAGAGCCGACAGCAAATTTGAGAAAGGATGCCAAAATCTAAGCATGAGAGATTATAGGTACATGTATCGTGATTCGTGATATCAAATACCAAGTCCGTCAGGTTTTTTTCAGCTTTTGGGTGGGGCGGGGGATTAAGAAGAGCAAGTTCCTTTATTTTGTTGTCAGGGTTATAACCACTTTAATTTATTTAAATCAAATTGGATGTCATGCTCTGTCATAAACACCTCAACCATGATGGTGCGGTAAATACAACTCAAGAAATAACCATTTTATGCGAACCTTTTCACTCGTTTTTTGAAGATTTCATACAAAATAAAAATCTTAATCTTTTCGCGGACATTAATCATTTTAAACTTCTCGGGACTTATCGTCAATTAATAAGAATTATTTATAAATTCTTCTTCCCGACGTTTCGAAGAAATTTCACTATTCGTGGTCACGGAATTAGACAGTTAGTTCCGAGATCATACAGTCAGTCAGTATTACTATTCGAAGAAACAAAAAAGTTCGAGAATCAAGGGCCAAATTCCTAAACGCAAGATTTGAAAAGCAAATTCCAGTGAAGTGCGCAACATAAATTTTAACATTTGCACAAGAAAAAAGAATCGCGTTCATGATGAAAGTCAGCTTTGCAGGGAATGTTATGTTTGCATTTAAAAACTATTTGCTTAGCATATTGTGAAAATGATATGCGTTTATGAATTCGGCCAAGGTCACAATAATCGCAGTTCCTTTTTGATCGTTTTTTTACAAAGCAAATAGACAAAACTTTGCATTTTCTTTTGTTTATAATATATTTTGTGAATGAAATAAGATTTAAAAAAAAAAATTAAAAACTTATATTTCTCTTTACTGATTGAAATACCAATGTATTTTCATTTTGTTTGAATTGCAGTGTCGGTTGAAAGGATTTCAATTATAGAAAAGTTATTATTTATAAATATAAACTGAATAAAAAAAAAATATATTTTGATGAGAACATTGATTATTTAAATACTATTGTGTCTAACATGGCGCCTAGACATTGAACTATGTTGTTCTGCATAACTTTATCGACCTTTTCTTCCAGATGCCGCTTGGGATCTTGTTTACCAACATTCTTGATGGCGAGTTGTTCAGGGGTCATCTTTTCTTCATCTTCGAGAGCCTATTAATGAGAATAATGTTTCAAAGAATGCTAGGGAAGCCAAATTCTACCAACTTACTTTATTATAATTCTTGGCCAATTCCAACATCTCAGCCACAGTATTCTCGTTGATGGAGGAATGCTCATTGTAATCGGCTAGAGTCAAACCATCCATCCAGGATTTTTTGTGCAGGTTCAGCAACATTTTTTGCTCCAACTCATGTTTCCTGTAGTTGATGCTAATGGAATAATAATGTCGATTCAGGCCATGAATCAGTGCTTGCACTGAGGGCTTTTGTAAATGGCCCAAATTTGATGTGGTTTGGCGGGGTTCTTGACCCAACACCAACATATTGGGGTTGATCAGTCGGAAAGCGTCAATGACAACTTTACCCTTTACCGATTGAATGGGATCAACGACCACAGCCACAGCACGCTCACTGAGAGCCTCAAATGATTGCTGGGTGTTGATATCGACACCGGACAGCCAGCATCCGAAACCAGGATGTGAATGGTACCAGCCGACTACCATTTCGGGGCGGCCAGTTTGTTTGAGCATGTCTAACATTTTCGCTTGGAAAACTGGATCAACGGCCTCGACTGAGACTCCAGTACCAGTTTGGGGCATAGCGAAGACATCAATTACCTGGACGGTGTAGTCGTCAACGAACTCACCCAGCATTAAACCCATGACCTCCATTGGCACTCCGGCACGACCGTGTTTGAGCATTTTCAACAAAGCCAGTGATGAGATGTACACTTGTTCAGCCGTATCTACAACAGGGGCATCTGTTGGTGGTGGGGCTTGGGGCATAGCACCTCCTAAACGAAGTAGGCGATCCATTATTCTGGGGAAATAAATTATATTCTATTAAGAAAAATTGACTGGAGATATATATGTATGTTACCAAATTAGTTTTCTTTGTTTAAGGTGTAATAAAAATTGAATATTTGAGTATAATTCCGGCGAAAATATTCTTGACGAGATACAACACAGCACAATTTTATTTGACAGATGAATGGCTTTTGCTAAAATGTGCAAGTAACAAGGCATCTAAATTCACGGCGGATGTCTGTATTCAGTACGAGGAATAGAATTTTCCTTTACCACTATTACACGATGATTCTTTGCGTCAAACTCTTTTTAAATATCCAAGAACTTGTTTGGCCACTTTACACGATAATATAAGTCATATGACCTGTCATTATATTTTCTGTATGATTTCTGATACATTATGAGCTGTCATTTCAAGACAAGCCATACGGTTATCATTTTTTTTATGTTTACACGTCTTTACTTTGCATTTGATTGTCTCTATGATTATCTGTCAAACCCAATTTTTTCCATGGAAGCAACAATTCTCGTTTGACTTCGCAAATGGAATTAGCTGCAGTTCTAATGTCAAAAAAGTCATATGCTTTTTGCTTTTGAGAAGTCATGTGAGATCTATGAGTGTGCTTAGACGATATGGTATGAATTTTTTGACAGCTCATATGAGAAGTCATTTGACTTCTATAATCGTGTAAAGTGGCCTTTTAAAGATTTGATAGCAGAGGATTTGTTTACCTCCGCCAGCGCCAGTTTACCTCTGTAGAGCTTGCCACCACCACTTTACCACCGACTGTTTACCTCGAGAGCATGAAGCTTGTCATAAAATAATTTTTATAATTCCGAGTGACTTCAGTCTTTATTTAAAATGTAGGCAAAAAAAGTGAAACAAATTATGGAAAATCTTTAAACCTCATTGTGGACTTTTTTTGTATATGTTTTAATGTCTTTTCCAAAATAAGGTAAGACTTTCAAGACTGGCCTGGAGTAGACAATCCTAGAGGACTAAACGAATTTTGTTTTGTCGTTATAGCCAAGTTTATAGTTCCCGTGCGCAAAAAAAAATCTATGTTAATATTCTCACATGCACAAATTAACTGTTTGCGTGATTGGTTAAGAGTTTCATGGAAAAAACACATTGCAGTAATTAAATGTCATGCGAAAAAAATGTATTGAATGCAATATTTTTTTTTTGATGGTCAGCGCATTATTTGCATGCAAATGGTTTTTGAATCCGAAAATAATTATTTTCTATTTTTAGGCATATAGTTTATTAATTTGAGTAAACTAGAGACTCAATTGTTGGTTAAGGCCAAGGCAAACATTTTATGCCTTGAATTTTATAGAATTTGGTGCAAGGAATAGGTGGAAAATAATTTTGAAAAATTTGAAAGCTTTCGAGTCCGCGTGAAGTTCTTTTTCTTTTTCGTTTGTTCCTCTCCTCGTCTGGTCTGGTATTTTTGTTATTTTTGTTTTCTCTCAAGAACGTAAAAGAAAAAAGTCATGACAGAAAAGTATCCTGAAAGAAAAGTGTCACGACGAAAAAGTGTCATGACAAAAAATGTCATGTCAGAAAAAGTCTTGACAGAAAAAAGTGTTATGATATAAAAGTTTCATGACAAACATTCGATTGCAATCAAAATTATTGGATATGCAAAACCTCCTTTTAAATGTCAGTAAAATGGCATGCCAGATTTTGAAAAAAATAAATTTTGGATTTTTTAAAAAATCGAAAACGGGTTGATGAATTTTTTGAAACTAGGTTTATAAATATATATTAATAAATGTTCAAAATTGGAGGAACAATTTTTTTTTTTATAAATATTACCAAAATTTTGTATATAAGAAACTAGTATTTTAAAAACCACTTTTAATATTTTTTTGTTGGATATATTCATATTTTTCAAGTAATAAATCGTATACTTGTTTATGAGCTCTAGGTATCTTATGAATTGTTAATACCATGAAAAGGATTTTTTTCTGCAATTAATTGCATATCTCAAAAGTTTTTAAGTTTCAAGCAACTTGAACATAAGAGCAAGTACGTGATCTAGTCGTGCATTTTATTATTTTTTCTTGTTTCGCTCCAATGACTCGCTTTAAAAAATTTATAGATATTGACCCTGTTGTAAATAGATTCGCATCAACAATCATCTGTAAGCTTTCTATCTAAATGTGTGAATCCTTTTATTCAACTGTCGCAACCTTTCACATAGTCAATTAAGTTATCTAAAGTAGTTAAGTACCTTGTTTCCTGTTAAAATGTGGGAATAAATACTATTTGCCACTTTTTAAGGAAAATTTATATCTGTCTTTATAGCCACTGTGACTTTACCATCAACCTTAACTATACACACTGATTCTCATACTCATATGCTTTTGTTTTTAATTGCAACATTTGCCCTGTTTTCGGTTGATTTTTTTAAGTCTAAATCATTGCAGTGCCATTTTTATTGGGTTAACCATCACTTCATCACACTATCGGAATTACTCAACAGTAGTTTATTGTCATGATTATTTCGATCTCTGGCTTCAATTTATGCAGACCAAGTCTAATATAATGGTTTAAAAAAAAGATAGAAAAATAGATAGGGATTTCTATTGTGCGGTCGTTGCAATCGTTTCTTTCGGGTGATGGCAGTGGCACATGTGTGATTCGTTGCGGAACGAAAATAAGATATAATAAATATTTATAACTTCTACTTTAAGTCAGCTTTGAGTGCAGGGTAATAATAAAAGGGTCTTGGGTTAAAGAAACCGTAATACAGTAATATCATGATTTAAGTAGAGTGTGTTTTAGGGGGCGGGTTAATTTATTTTATAGGAGACATAATGAGAAGTTGTTAATTTTTGTATTCCATCCAAAATAAGTATGAACTTAGGACTTGCTACGCTATCAAGTGATAACTTTTAATATTTCATTATTTTTAAAAATCAAAATCTATATTTATATTAATTTAAGAAAAACTTAATCTAAAAAGTATTATTTTTTTAAATTATATCATGTAACTCTTGTAAAACACTTTTTATTAATTTTATTCAATGAGAGGTATCATTTGAAATTTGTTTTTATACAGCCTCATTTACTTTATTTTCGAGGCAACATAAATATTTTATAATAATGAAAATTACTGGAGTTTCTTAACACTATGTGGCTATTCCATGTATAGAAGAGGTAGCAACAGATTTTCCCAAGCTTTAATTATTATTTCAATTTTTTCATGAGCTTGTATTATTAAAGAGAACCAGAACAATGCAAAATTTCCAAGAAAAGATCTTTCAGCCAGTAGTGTTGCTTATTTCCATGTCAGACAAACCTGCTGTCCCATTTTGAGATATGTATATTCACAACATATACCAACCTCTTTATATATATATAATTGCTTAGGATTAATGCCGTTCCTACATCACAGAGTCGAAAAATTATTGTTTACTCAAAAGTCATTGCACTCTAGTTAGTTTATATACCTTCAGGTAAAAACTTAAAAAAAAATGTTAAAAAAATGTTCATGGTCTACTGCTTGTCACTATAGCTGGTTGGTTGCATTGCAACTAGTGAGTAGAGATTCAAAAGAGTCTCTCTTTGATGCTGTTGCTAAATGACACTTTATGTAGGTACTGATGCAATTATTTTAATTTCCGTTTGACAAGTCAATGTAATTGTATATTCTGTATTCCAGAAATAGGTCTTTGCAATCAATTCCGTAATTTCCCGCAGTTTCATTCTATAGTGTATTATAATTCTTGAGAATTAAAACTATGCAAGTACAAAAAAAATAAAAAAAAAAAATAATAATTAGTTGGTGAACGATGGAAATAGTCTTTTAGTATAGTGGTTAATTATAATTACACCTTTTAACAGACTTTAATTTAGTCCTTAAATTTATTAAGAACTAAAAGGATCTCCAATATTGTAAGTGAACACTTTTTTTTTAAATATGCAATTACACGAGTATTTACAAAATGAGCATAAAGGTTTAAATTTTCACTAAACTTAAACATTTATAATCTTTTTCAATTCGTTTGTTGTTCATTCATAAGTCTAGTTCCGAAAAATGAGATTTCAGAGATTCCAGCATTATCAGAAATATTAAAATTTCTCATTCACACTTTAAGTGGACCATTATTCATGAGATTTTAAATGTAAGCCTATTTAATGCTAAAGATGTTTTATGGAAATGTAAACTTAGAAAAAAAAAAAACACTAACAAAAAGTGCGTATACTTCAAAGTGACCTCCTGAAAAATATGTACTAAATTATACATATGTACAAGAATTTATAAAAAGGGGTTTCTGGATTCAAAATTCTGTGAATATCCCCAGTTTGTTAAGTTAAATAAAATAATTGGGATAAATATATTTAGAATAAAAAACCCTTATGGTAATTTTTTTTACTATTTTTTTTATCCCACGAACTGAAAAATCGTTGACGATCGAAATGAAGGCCGGTAAAGATTCTCAGAATTTTCTCTTCGAATATTTTTTAGTACTAAATAGCTGTATTGGAGATTGTAAATCAAACTTAGACATTTACTTTATTTCCCTTAATCTTTTAAAAATTTTTTTCTCAAAGAGAATATTCAAAGTTTTAAGTAATAAATAAAACAAACAAAATTATACAAACATTCAAGCAAAGTTGAATTATTCTTGAATAAAATAAATAAAATTGAATGAATCCTTGCAGTTTGTTACTAAAAAAGAGGCCGGGTGCGACTCACACTCGTAACTTCCCATTGGTTTCCTCAGAAGCTTGAAGCAAGATGTTATTTTATCATTAAAAATCGCCAATTCAAGTTCTTCAAAAACGTTTTAGTGTGTTCAATATGCAATCAAGTGAAAGTTAGTGAGGAAAATAAAATTAATTCAAAGGCAATATCATTGTTTGTTTTCAAGATATTTGAGAAGAAAAAAATTTGTTTAACAATTTTTGCTAAAGTTTCTTGTAATTTGTCACTTAAAAAAAAAATTTATAAAAACTTGAAGTTGATATGTTTTCATATTCTTACCAGTTTTTTATTGCGTCAAAATTCGTAGAATAAAATTAAACCGAAGCTTATAGCATTATCCTTTCTGGAAATATTTGAGACTAAAGAAATTTAACAGCGTTTTTTGTTTAATTGCTATTGTAAAAAACAGCTCATTGAATTTTTTTGAAAGTCCTTTCTGCACGCATTGAAGCTTATATCTATAAAATAAAATTCATCCGAAGTCGATATCTTTATTCGTTTTTGAGATATGGTGAATTAAAAAAGTGAACCAACCTACAAACGTTCGAATGTACGTACAAACAACCCCTTCCTATTTTTGCTTTTTCCTCTAAGGTTAAACATCTTTTTCTTTTCCATTTTTACCGACAGACCCAATTTATGACTGTAAATCTATGAATTTAACTATCTATAACCGAAAAAGTCTTAACCACTATACAAAAAACGTTAATACTTTCGCTTCTTCTATTCTTATTCGGTTTTAATTGTATCTATAAAAATGTTTTGTACCTATATAATCTGTAAGTAGTATTCAAAGTCATGTCTCACTAGCAGTATTAAAATTTTTCAATTATAATTTTAGTTTTAATTAAGCTAGTCTTTCTTTCTATTCAAGCTTATTTTTGGTGGATCAACCATGTAACGGTAACTCTTCAAAAACGTCTGCTTCTGTCCTTATGACTTGGAGTGTATGTAGTAACTCATTATTGACTATAATCTTTTCTTCATTTTTAATGAAACCCAATTTGTTTTTGAAACTTTTTATAATTTTTTGATTAATAAGTTTTTTGACAGAAAATGACCTCAGGAATCCATGGTTTTCATGTGCGTTGGTGACTGGCGGAACTGAATGTATGTATATGGGAAATCAGGTTAAATTTTATGAAATTTTGGGGTTTTGGTTTGAAATCTAGATTTTAATTTTATGTGAAAAGGCTTTTAAGTTCTAAAGGTGTATTGTAATGTTTTGTTAATATAATTAGAAATATTTTAAATGAAAAAAACGTAAAAGAGCAAAACAAATATTTTTATGTGTTATTAATTTGTAAAACTTTGGGATGCAATATTGTTGAAAGCACATACAAATGTATGAAAACTAGTTCAGGATATATGCATGAGTACATAACATATATATATACATATATACATAAGGAGGTACGTAAATTACTCAAAAATAAAGCAATTTTCTCAAAGAGGTCAAAATCTAGTTTTTGTTTTGCAAGTTTTTCGATAAAATCCTGAATTGCGGCAAAATTTACTACTGAGTCGTAAGTACTTGTTTTTATGTTCAAGAACATCGGAATTATGAGAAAATTTCTGTAAAAGCATGGATTTTTTTTTTTAAGATGCTAAAACAACTCTTTAATAGTTTCAGCTAAGAAAAGGTAAGCAATCTGAATTCTTGAATTAATATGAATTTTTATAAATCGTTGGAGTGTTTTTTTTCATAATTTTAGTTTTATTATATAAAATGTTCAAAAAAATTTTAAGGAAAAAACTGAATTTATTAAAAAACTTTTGGAAATATCGAATCAAAAAAAAATATTTTTTTTTAAAATTTATAAAATATTGTATTGAAAATTTTGATGTGGAAATTTTGATTTTGTTTTTGCCCCTATTTTATGTTTTTGAGGGTGCTGAATCCGACAGCTTATTTGGACTCAAGCGCTATTTGAAAATTGATGTATTTTTACTGTTTTCGAAGATCCACTCAGAGGGCCAAATGCTTTATGCGAATACCAAATACTTTATGCGTAAAATTTGAATTTTTGTCTGTAAAGAGAACCAATATAAACTTTTCTAATGATCTTGGATGCATTAAGCTTAAATCTGGTCTTGAAAACACTCTATAGAACGTAACGTCCCTAAGATATTCAAATCTAAGGATATAAAAAAATGCGTTTTTAATACAGGGTGGCGCACGAATCGTGCTACAAAAATAAAACGTAATAACTTTTTTTCTGTGTGAGTAATCAGCTTATTTTTTTTTTTATTTTGTAGGTTACTATTTAGATTTATAAAAATGGATGCTTGGGATACGGAGAAAAGAATTTGGATAGTGCAACGGTACCATGCTTTGCAGTCCGTCATTTCCGTCCAAAGGGAATTTAGGCGGGAGTTTGGCGGTAATCCCCCGAGTAGATGGACCATTATAAGGTTTGTAAACATGTTTGCTGAATCTGGAAGCATCGCACGAAGGCCGTACCATCGAGATGCCAATGTTCGGGTTCAGGATACAATCGCAGCAGTAGCATCTGCAATACAGGCCAATCCGAGCGTTTCGACCCGAAACTTATCGGGCAAATTGGAGTTAGTAGACGGTCATTACAACGGATACTTCATGACGATTTAAACTTGTTTCCGTACAAAGTCCAAATTACTAGCAAGTTAAACCCTCAGGATTTGCCTGTTCGCCTGGAATTTTGCCAAAAAATGATATCAATGGCCGAAGAAGACAACACATTGATCAATTGTTTGTTCATGTCTGATGAGGCCCATTTTGATCTTAACGGCAATGTAAACAAGCAAAATTGCCGTATATGGAATGAGTCTAATCCTCCATGAGACGGAACTGCACCCAGAACGAGTCACTGTGTGGTGCGCAGTTTCATCAAGGTGTATTGTCGGGCCGTACTTCTTTGAAGAAAACGGTGTAACCGTTACTGTCAATGGGGACCGTTATTTAAAGATGTTGAAGGAGTTTTTTTTACCCAGAACTGCGCCGAAGACGTATACCATTCAACAGCGTTTGGTTTCAGCAAGATGGAGCAACTGCACATATAGCCAGACCAGTTATGGCGGAGCTAAACAAAAAATTCGCAAACAAATTAATTTCTAGGAACTCCACTCTTCGCTGGCCCCCAAGGTCACCTGACCTGACTGCACCAGACTTCTTTTTATGGGGTTATGTCAAGCAAGAGGTGTATAAAACGAAGCCCAGGAATTTAACTGAATTAAAGCAGTCCATAACGACAATAATTGAGGCGATCCCAACTTCAACTCTTCAGGCCGCAATGAATAATTTTTTGATCAGGTGCCGCATATGCGTGGGAGAGCGTGGAGGTCATTTGCGGTCTATAATCTTTAAAAACAACTAACTATTTAAAATAAAATTTAATTTTCTAACCAATAAAAAAAATAAATGAAATACATCGATTAAAAAAATGTTATTTGAATTTCTTATTGTAGCACAATTGGTGCGCCACCCTGTACAAAATGGGGGCTATAATTTGTTTAGAAGTAAGAATGTTTGTGGTCATTCTGAAGTAAAAATTTTTTACTTAATTAAATTAATTTTGAGTTTTTCAAATACCACCATTCATCTTCATAAAATCGTTAGCCTTCGTCTTAAGCAATGTAATTCAAGTAAAGCCAAAAAAAAAGTCGTACAAAAAATGCAAATTGGTTGGAGATTTTTCGAAGATGAATGGTGGTATTTGAAAAATTCTAAAAGAATTTTGAAGTAAAATGTTCATTCTTCAGAATTACCATACAAATTTTTGTAAAAAAAAATATAACCCCAAATTTGAATAAAAAACGCATATTTTTTATCTTTAGATTCGAATATCTCAAGACGTGACGTGCTAGATCAATTTCAAGGTCAGATTCGAATTTAGCGCATCAAGACCATAAGAAAAGTATGTATTGGTGCATTTACAGACAAAAATTTAAATTTTTCACATAAAGTAGTTACTTATTGCTTTTAAAAGGATTTTCAAAAACAGTAAAAACACCTCAATTTTCAACTAGTGCTTGAGTCCAAGTATAGGTTGGCGAAGAAAAAAACCTTAGAATGAGATTTATTGGAAATTTTGTATACTTTCAATGTGTGCCTAATGTTTTTGTTTTTCCTATCATCGTAATTCGTTATGAAAATTCCAATCAAAATCTCGAGTTCAATTTTCTTACAAGTGCTTAACTCACTATAATAAATGATAGCCGTTAATCGTTAGACGCAAGACACTTTGACTTTTTGTTCCTGACTTTTTTTGAGATTCAATAATTGGGAAAGTACTTACAATCATTTTTGTAGATTTTTCCGATTCTAGATCTGTTCCAGTTTTTGATAACTGAGTAAACTCTGAGTTTAATCAGAGCGAATCAGAGTGAGTTAACTCGCGGTATGCATTAATCATTAATTTATCAATTGATATTTCAGGACATGCGAAAAATATCTTGTCAGTTTATCAAGAGTTAATTTTTGGTGGATTATCTGGCTCAAATTTGAATTTTAGAAAATTATAATTTAGTCATTAATAACTTCGATTTGACAGTTTGACTCAAAAAGTCAGATTATCTTGCACTGAAGTACTGGAATAAAACTATTATGTTTGCTTATAATAAGGAAAAAATATTACAAAAGCCCGAAAACAACGGCACCAGCTTGATGTAGGTAACATATGAAAATATAGCTTAAACATCGGTCACCGATGAACGATATGATAGAAACCACTACCCTGTTATATTTAATGTTTGGGTTTATTTTTAATCTCGATTTATTTTTCTACGAAACCAATATTTACCCTACAAATCAAGTACAAATTAGATCAAGCACGTGCGACTCTGCATTCACTATAGTTCTGGACTATACAAAAAAAATGTCTCTGTCGATAGTTTTTTTGAATTCGAGATTTGTCTAAGTTTTTTGTATATCATTAGCTTTCGTTTCTTTTTTTTTGCAAATATTTGACCTTTTTTCTGCATAGGTTTAGCTTAATTTCATCAATAATCAAATAAAAATATTTAAGATTTTAAATAAATACATAAATTTATTTTATCCCAAAAACGTGATTTACTTAAATTGACCTTATTCTCATGTAATGAGAAAACAAAATGAGGAAGACCGAAAATAAATACAAAACAAAAAAAAAAAAAAAAAAACAACTGAAAAAAATCAATTAAAAATCAAATCCATAAAAGTCTCAGAGCTCAAACGTCAGACCTATCACACGCTGATTTTCACAGTTTGCCATCGATACTCTTATATTTAGTCGTTTACATTCACACAGCACTTACCACCATACGGAAACCCCACGAAAACCAGCAAAAGCAAACCGAATGAATCAAAACTAATTACCTCAATTCTCTTCCAGCTCCAGCGCTAGAGCGCCATCCAGCCATCCATACAGATGTACGACCTGAACCTCTGAAGCTGAAGACTTCGCCGCGGTTCCGTGCTTCAATTGTAAAGAATTCGCTTCGGTGCATTTAGTTTGTTGATGAACATCGTCGTCGTCGTTGGTGTTGGTGAAATAAAATTATTGTATCTTCCTTAAGGCATCAAGAGTGTTCGTTATAAAGAACTTTATACTATTTTATTGTTTTTAAATTCCGTACGATAAAATAAAAGATTTTTATAAACGGTTATTAATTCACAGTTTAATAATAATTTACTTTTTTTTTAATAAATTAACAAAAGAAAAGAAAACTAAATTAAAATTTAATATTAAACTCAAACGAAATACAAAATTAGCGAATTGCAATTTAAATGCGATTAAATTTCAATTTAATAAGTGCTCAGTGGTTGTAACGGATAAAATAGATACGCAAACGAAGGGTAATTAAAAATCCATAAATTAAGGCTATTTCATATTGACATAATGCTCAAGTGAATATGTATCTATACATATGGATATCTTATTGTTGTATTATGGTTGTTTTGCAAGTGAAGCTAGAATTAAGATTCTATTTTAAGAAAACAAAATTCTCATTTAAAAATAAAAATATACTCGTATAACAAAACGCATTGTTTGAAATACTTAAACCCTTATTTATATCACCCTGTCCTGTGTATTTCCGTTTGTATATTGATCTTCGTCACTTTATTTTAAACAAACATTCTTCCTTGAGTTGTTGTTAATTGACAGTTGTTCTGGAGAAAGGAGGGTTAGTGTGAGGATATGGATAGTGAATGTTTTTTGTATAAATAGTGGCGTGTGTCCTGAAATTGATGGATTTCTATACATACTTGCTTCAATAGCTCGATAAATATTTTGGTGATACAAATTTTAAAATACGATAGATAGGCCAGGATACAAAACAATATGGCATTTTCAATAGCTAAGAAATAACAAAATAATTTTAAATTAAAATCAAAGTACGCTGTTTGTTCGATGAACAAAAATAGATTAAACAAAAATCAAAAACATATAAATCGGTAATGCCGGTCTTGGGAAAATTTATCTACATATTTATTTTATTTGATTTTAACTGTTGAGTCCTAATACATATTTATAAATAGAAATTTTGTCTTGAGGCTAAAAGTCAAAAGCTTTATCCTTCGCAGAAAAGTCTAATAACTTGTTGAAGTTTGTTTTTAATTTTCTTTCATTCCATCTGTCTTTTTAGCATCAACTCTTCTAAGTTTTGATGTATTAGTAATACCTAGGAGTTTTTAGAAACAATATTAGACCAAGAACCGACAGCAAATTTTGGCAGTGATGATTTCTTATTATCAAAATCTTGGTATGAGGGCTTATGTATCGTGATATTAAACACCAAAATCTGGCAGATTTTTTGTTTAGCCTTTGAGAGAGCTGGGATTTTCTATCTACTTGTTAGGGTCATATGCACAACAATTAACTTTTCAAAAATGAGAAACATGTTTTGTCATTTTTCCGAAGCTTAAATACTTCTATCTTGGTGATACGATCAATAGAAGCCATGATTTAAGCTTTTTAGCAAATCTTCTCAGACTTTTTTTGAAGATTTTACTTTGTTGATTTTTTGTTTGTCTCAAATCTAAAAAAAAAAATGGAAAATAAGATTCGTATAAAATGGCTATATTTTGAGTTCTGTTTATTGGACTGTCACAACTAAGGTGTTCTTGCTTGGGAAAAATGAATGAGCATCATAAACAATGTTTTTTTAAAAATAAATTAAATTGGTTATAACCCTGAACATTAAATAGAGGAACTAATTCTTTTTAACCCCTCGCCCCTCCCAAAGGCTGTAAAAGAAACCTGCCAGACTTTGTCATTTAATATTACCATACATGCACCTATAAACCCTCATACTCAGATTTTTGTTATACCTCTACTCCCAAAATTAGCTGTCTGCTCTTGGACTCTGTTGTTTGATACTCAAAACGTACAGCTGTTTTTATTTATATAAATTAATCCTTCTCCCCCCAAAATATCTGCAGTAAAAAAGCACACAATAACAAAACAGCCAAAACAAAATTGAAAAAATCAAGGATTTAAACTTTTCTTACTAAGCTGGACATACATTTTTTTGAAGTAAAAATAGACTCAAGAAATGCTTACCAACAAAGCTATAAGACGACATATTCGAAAAGCCATTTTAATTTGAAGAGATATAGCCATTTTCTGATCAGTAAACTGCAAAAATTTCTGTCAATTTTTAATAAAAATGTGTGTTTGAACATGCCATATCAAATCATTGAGCATTTACTTTATTCTGTCTTGATTTACATAAGAGTAGCTTAGGTTAGGTTAGGTTAGGGGTGTGCACATCACGGAGGCCGTTTCATACATGGGGGCCAATCGGTCCATTGTGACGAAATAAAAGCAGAGATACTCCTAAACTACTGGTTCAGATAGACTGGTTCGTTTGTGAATCTATGAATTTTCTCATGTTTTCCATTGAGATCTAAGCTAGATCATCCAGTTGTCCAATAAACCTGTTTGCAAAATAACGGAGGCGATTTGTTTGGACAATCACAGAGCAGATGTTTAATAGTTTCTATTTCTTCGACACCCTGACAGCTCCTTCAGAAATCAGGTGCGAATACAACCATTCTAGCGGCCATTGTATCAATGGCGCAGTGACCCGTCAGTACACCTATCAAGATTCTAATATTCTTTTTACTCAGCGATAAAATGTACTGAGTTTTCTTTTCATTAATTCTAGGCCATAAACTTCTAGAGATAACGCAGTCGTTCCTGGTCATTCAGGAGTTATTAATTTGCTCTTTTGTTTTAAGGTCTATTTTCCTTTTAATCACGCCGATGGGGATATCTGGTCCCTTATCTAATTGCCTACTACTGTTTCTATTTGATACTGACCCTTTCCTTGCCAATTCATCTGCTATATCATTCCCTTCTATATTGCTATGTCCAGGAACCCAGCAGAGTTTCACTTGGTTAGTGTTGCAAATATTGTTCAGAATGCCTCGGCATTTTGCTACTGCCTTGGATCTTATAGTCTCACTGGCTATTGCTTTGATAGCAGCTTGGCTGTCCACGAAAAATGTGATCTCCAACAAGCTCAATTTTTTCATGTGAACTATTTCTGCCGCCTAAAAGACATTACATTCATCTGGAAGCTTAAATGATTTCTCTGATATTAAGAGATTCACAGAATAACCCACCTCCTGTTCCTTCTTTGAATTTTGACACATCGATGTTGAAGGGGTTGAAGTTTTGTTAACTTTTCCTGCTAAATTTAGTTCATAAAATTTTTAAGATCATTTATTTTATAAAAATTTCAAGTGATAAATTGTCAAATTTTGTTTCGTTTCTGAGTTATACCAAGCATATTGAAATGAAACCATCCACTCAGAAACGCAAGGGGGAATTTAGAATCATTTTAGGTTTAAAAAATGTTTATGCACTTAACAAACATATTCAATAATACAAATTCTTGAACGTTATTTTTTTTGCGCCACAGACGAAAAGAGTTAGTTTATTGATTCACGCTTAGAAATATAACATTTTATAAACCAAACCTTCCGTGATGTAGGTTCACACACACATATAAGCATCTGCCATGTGTGGCAACGGACCGTTTACCAGCAATTGGTAAAAAGTAATTGACGTTTCTAGTCCATGAAAAAAATGTATCTAATTTTTTAAGTGCTAAATTTGGTGTGTAAAAAAGTTGTGTGAACTTTAAAAAAACAGGTTCAAATTTTCTATTTATATTATTTTACGCATGGCATTTGTTTGTTTAATTAATAAATAAAAAATAATTATTGCATTTTTTCATGCAGTTCTTATTAGATTTTGGGGTTACTTTGCTTCAGGAGCAAACTGTGTTTTAAGCTTTATATTACTATGTTTTTATTGTTTTAAAAGTGAAAATTTGTTTGTTTTGTTAAAAATTGTTATTCATGTTAATTTTTAACCTAATTGAGAAGAATTAATGAAGTTTTTCTTTTGTCCCTTTAATTTTTAAGCATTTAATGAAATAAAATGACGTTTTTTTTGTAAAAAAGGTTGGTTTTTAAAGGTTTTTTCTTTTTTTTCTACATACATGACCATTTGAATCAGGGTTATTGAAGTAAATTACTAAATTCGCTCCAGTTCTTTAGATAAAGGAAATATAGTTAAAAGTTTCAAACAAATGGAGCAAAGTAACCCCGTCTTTTGGACAACTTTGCTTCTTTTTTCATCCACAAAAAAACAGTATTTAACATAAATGCATTATCTGATATCTTGTTAATTAATCGGAATGGAAAACAAAATACATAGATACAAATCTTTCTCTCTTTCTTTGTCATTTTTAAGAGGTTTCATAAAATCCTGCAAAAAACGGAGCAAGCCCCATAACCCCATGTTACGGTACTTATATTTAAAAGCCTATATTATTTTAATTTTTCCATGAAGTGAATAAACGATCTTTTTTAAAACTTTATTATTAAAAAACAATACTTTCTGAAATTTGTTTAAATTGTAAAATTTAGAATTTATATATTTTCTACGCGACCAACTTGATATTTTCTGTGAACTGTCAAAAAAAGTTATTTCACAATCAAAAATAATTTGGACGCATTTTACAAAGCAGCGAATGAAAAATTCACTCGAATTATTGATGGCAAGTTGATCTGTCAGCGACCAAACAAATTCCTGTCTTCATGTCAATGAAATGTCAAAATTGACGACCATTCGTAACTCGTCGTTTGCTGGTCACAACTTATTTGCAAGGAACCCAACTTTTTGGTTCTGCAATACGTGAACTTACAGCGGAAAGCTTCTCTTCAAGCCGTTCACTAAGGCAACTTCAACTCCAGACGTGCTTACATGCTTTGGCATTGAAAATTTTTTCTGGGTAGTTCGAAATTTGCTTTTTTTAAGCAGTTCAGGGATTAGCTATGGACTTTGCTGTTCAGAGTTGACTTTTGCCCTTCAATATGTGTCTTGGCCCCTTTATATAAAAATAAATTGATTTATGAACAAAAAAATGTTTTTTTTTTCGCCATGAATTTTCTTTTCTTTTTCTTGAGTTTAAAACATCGACTAAATGCAAAAATAGAGATGAACCACTTCTAATATTGTGTCCGTCACACATATCCATATAAAACGTGTTTTTTTTTTCAAGGGCAATGGGAATGGGAATTGAACGTGATGTTAACACATAGATTATTTCCAATTTGTTATCTTTATTAGTTTTTTATAAAATGGCAGATCAGTGTCTTCAAATGCAATATATGTTGGCCTTAAGTCTTTTCATTGGCTTACTCGTACTTTTCAACACGACGACGACGTTTAGTAGTGTGTTTAAGTAAAATTTTTAAATCAATTGTTTCATATCACATTGTAATTCCTTCCTTCAGAAAAACTAATGTTAAACAATATGCCGAAATTTTCATCAAGTTTCCCAAACTTGGGTTTTTTTCTATTGTTTCTGACAACAAATTGTGAAAATTTGTGAAAATTTGCAAGAAATTTCACGTTGACAAACACACCCTTTATAAACGGCAATTTATAAAAAACACACCCTGTTTCTGAAGTGTATCTATCCACCTTTAATGAAAAAGAAACAAAGTTCCCGATGAGTATAATCTATTTATCGATCGCTTGATTGATTTTTTCACCATCACTATGTTGTGTAAACTATAAACAATTCAAATTTACTCAACTTGTTTCGTCCGATTTGCCAAACGTGAAGAAGAAATAACTGTGTGATTGGCTGTGAAATGTTAATTGAATGCATCCATGCGATGGCGATGGATGGTATTCAGGAAGCTCTATCAATAGTATCTATCAATTCTACCAGATGCATAGAAGATTTGGTTCAATGAATCATGTCGATCTTTCAGTTAATACTATTACATTATATTATTTAATATGTAAACCACAATAATAACTTTTTTTTTTTTTTCAAATCAGTTCGTTTTATTAATTAAAGTAATTAGTTTTACTCAGAGTTTGCTTATCAACAACATGATAAGACCGCCAATTTTTTCAAAACGTGAGCGTGAGAGAGTATCTCTGTCAATCTATATCTACAATAATGAGCGTGGAGTCAACGGAGTTTAAATAATAATTTTGTGCTTATTGTTTATAAAGATACGGACACTGTCAGTCGTATAATATGTGCTACGACAACATTTTTTAAAAGTAATAATGTATATTCATTTTTCTTTTGTTAATTTGAGTTGCGTTGAGTTACACGTGTCTCCAGGTAAATTTATTTTACACGCACATTTTTTTGTTGTTGCTTAAAATAAAATTATTAGGAATCACATAATCAAATCCAATTATTATTTTCTGTTTTTAGTTTGTTCTTGTTCATAATGAGTGCAATTTTGTGTAGAATATTTGACTTCAATTATTTATTGTATAATAAAGAGTGAACATTTATGACAGATAAAAGTTAATTTGCAGTCTATCTACAGAATAAATGAATAAAAAAATGTATCTTAAGGTCATGAAGATAGGGAGAGGGTGTGTGTGCACTTAAAGAGAAACAATATAATACAAGTGGTGGAGGTGGACTCCAGCTGTGTAATTAAAACAACAGGAGATTGTGATAAAATAAAATAAATATAACACTTTTTGTTTGTGATGCAAGCCAGTTCCGATGTGACGGCGACGTGGATATTTAATACATATTTAGTTGGAGAAATGTGTTTCATTGAAAAGAAATTTAATCAAAAAGATTGGTCTTAAAGCAGACTCACTTTTTTATTTTATCTGAAAAAAAGGAAAAAATGAAATTAATACTAAGTAGTCTAATTTGAATGGAAAGGGAGTCCTAAGTGAGTAGCAAAGGAAAAATGACTTATGTATAATGTATGTATGAACTTGTACATAATGTCTCTTATATGTACTGTATGAAAATAAAATGGTTTTAAATATTACTCGTAGCTCATATAGTCTCAGAAACCACTTCACTGATTTCAATGAAATTCTAAGTATTTTTCTTATGTCCGCTTGGGGGTACTTTTAAGAAAGTAAATTGTTAATAGACTATTTGAGTCAAGCTCTAAGGGATGACATTATTCTGTTTATAAAAAACCACGAAACAATATTACAGAAATTCTCAATAATTCTAAGAATAATTTCTTCAGCTCCTAACAAAGTATAGGATGTTCAGGTAAAAGGATTGATCTTATACATTTTTCTTAGGTGATTATATTTTTATGACACTTTGGCGTCAAAAATTGATAACGGTTTTTTGCAGAAGGGACAAAAATAAGCATTTTTTTACTGTGGGAGGGGGTCTATCTCACCCCATTTAGCAGGTGGGGGCAGTAAAAGAAAAACGACTTTGTAGAAAAAAAGTACTAAAAAACAACTGCAACATTTTTAATAAAGTGCAATACCTTTTTTTTTGAAAGCCAACAATCTTATACATATGAAAGTTATGCTTATCTGTACTGGCATGCCAAAATTTAGAAAATATAGTCCAAAATATTGAGCAATGTTTCCAAGGGATTAGAAGTAATTCTGGTGCTATTCTTTTGAAGTTTTTGTATTAAAAATTATTTTAAAACGTAATGTGGTTGAATCTAAAAGAAATTTGATAATTCTGACAGTTGCCAATAAAATTTTAGGTCAACTATTCAAAAGCTCCCAAAAACAATCTAAGTAAGAGTTTTAATAATGTACGTCCAGCTCTCGAAACTCGAGAGCTTATACCATTATTTTTCAATAAAAGCTGTCTTTAGCGTAGAGAAACACTGATACCTTGTTTACATGCAGAATTGAATTTGAATTGAATCAGGGTTTAGGTCTATGTAGACCAGGATTGGATTGAATCCGGATTCCTTGATCCAATCCAGCTCGTTGTCATAAACCTGGGTCGAAATTTTGACCCGGATTGAATCCGATCCTTCGATCCGCTCATTTAATACTTATTATTATACTACTTATTATTATTGTCAGCAGCACTGAAAGCAGCCATCAGACATTCCAGTTATCTTTCCAGTCAGTGCTGGAAAATTGGTTGGTTGGTGGGTGGAAAAAATCGAAACGTCACATTTAGGTTACCACAAATAAAAACAAATAATTGCTCGGTCTCACTCTCGCTCTGCTCGCACTTTTACGTAATTTTATTGTATTGTTGTTTTAGTTTTTGTGGTGTAGTTATTTAATAAATGTTTGCATTCTGCACTTCTGTGCAAAAAGACCGTTCCAACGATATATAATTTATATGACTTCGGCTTTTGTAGACCGCGTAAATTGTAGCTCAAAATTCGTGTTTGCCGTTTTATTATTAATTCAATAAGCAAATTTCAGAATAGTAGTATTAAAACTAGTTTAAATTCCTTAGCAACATTGTTCAACATTTAAGACTAGCTTTTTTAAATTTGGTACAAGTCTGTATTGGAATAATTCTCATATGAAATTATGCATTCAAGCACATATTTAAAGACATTTGAAAAATGAATTTGACCAATTTCCTGATTTGGGCAATGCTTTTTTTTTAAATTTGAATTTATGTACCAAGTTCTGAACTGTGAAAAAAAAATTAAGCATTATCAATAAACTCAGCATCCCCAAGTCATTGAATGGGTCAAGTTTCGTAAATATTTATCAAGAATTGGTGTGGGAAATGATTATGTAACCAACATTTAAGAAAAGGACCAGACTCTTCTTTCTGTCTATATCTCAACCCTTGGTACCATCAAAAATTGGACTTGAAGGGCATGACCTTAGGTGTGTTTGTTTACTTGAAATTTCATTCAAATTTTCACAATTTGCTGTCAGAAACCATAGAAAAAAACCCAAGTTTGGAAACTTGGTGAAAATTTCACGTCACCAAACAGGCATTTTGTCTTACGCTTGAGGAATTTTGAACTTATTTGTTGGGCCAAACCAGTTAAGCAGTGATTTCCTATGGTAATTCTTCGTTTAATCTCAACTAATTGTCTTTCGTGGAAATAGCATTTATTATGAAGTAGATGAACTCCTTAACTTCTTCGAAGTTGGTCCTATTTATAGTGATATTTTATCGAAACTGATGGTGAACAGATCTTAGTTTTGTCCCGGTTTTTTACTTACTTACTTACTTAAAGTAGCGCTATTGTCCGGGGTGGACCAAGACTTCAATCAACAGACTTCTTCCAGCTGGTTCAGTCTCTAGCTTGATGTCTCTTCCACTTGCGTGCGACAACTGTTACGCTGTCCTCCTCTACTGCCACAGGTGCCGGTGCATTAATGTCCATTCACAGCCACCTCAGGCATAAGCTAGGTTTTTTTCTTCCAAAATCAGCCATAGCGGGAATATTTAGTCGATGGAAGACTTTCCTGGCTTAAGGCCACACTGAAATGGACCTATCAAGTCGTTCACAAAGTACGACAGCGAAGATCTTGTATGCGATGTAAAGGAGATTGATGCCTTTGTAGTTGGTAGAGTCCAGAAGATTGCTTTCTTGAGGATCGGGTAAATAATGCAGCTCTATTTTCTGGTATTCTTCGTCGAGCCAGGGGTCTTGAGACTTGAAACTACTGGTGGCTTCCTGGCAACTTGTCTACCAGTTCTCGATGCTTGAAGTTGGCAACATATGATTATTTAAGAAGACGGATAGGAAAAATTCTGGTGATTTCTTGCTTTCGACGTCGAAGCATTTTGCTGCTTTGACTTGGTCCAGATATCCGTATGTTTGCTACAACGAGGTAGAAGTTCGAATCAAGGTTGGCTCCTAGAAACGTTCGGAAATCTTTGTAAAATGTGGTATATCTGGTTGCTGTTTGATTAGCTATGACCAAAAATATTGTCCTGTTCTTCTTAAAAAAGAAATCTCTTGTTGAAAGACCCTGTACTTAAATGAATATCGCAATTAATTTATTGGTGAGTTTAAAATTTAAAATCGTGTGAAAAACTATAGTAAAAGAAAGAGGCTTCGGGTTGTCATTCCCTTAAAAACTCAAGCTCTTAAATACATAATTATCCCTTTCTCAGCAATTAGGTTTAATGTTACTTTTTTTTAAAAAATTGAAAATGACCGACCAGCACGAAATATCAAAATTTAAAGTGAGGCAATAAGTGCTTATTCTTAATTATGTTACACAAAAAATGATAAAGACTCATACGAGCAAGCATTAAAACAGCAACATCAAAAGAGACCGCTAAATAGCTAAAGCATCATTACCAGAATGATTGACGAAATCAGTTAAACTTTCCTTATTTCTAAACATTTGATATAATTCATTGCCTTAAATATTTCACTTTTACACAATTAAATATATTTAAAGAAAAAAAGTAGAGTTTCTCCAATTGTTCAATACAAAAAAAAAAAATGTTGCTCATAAATAGAAATAGGAATTACCAAATCGTATCTTCAATCAGACAGTTTCCAATCCCTATCAAAAAGAATACAAAAAAAAAATATGTTCGATAAATCAAACTGTCGTGTCTGGGTGCAAGCAGACACAGGAAGATGCTTAATTCCATGCTCCATGAGATCAAACAGCATTTAAAGCCCGTCACAGACTAACATATGAGGCTTATTCGACCTTGCAATTCAAGTCTAGATCGACGACCTGAAGTAAGCAACGAGCGTAATATACAAAACGCCATCCAGCCAAACCGTGTGAATTGTGCAAGAACTAGCATTACCGCACCGGTACACACAGCATCTTACTGTCTCTCTGATGGTAAAAAGATACACCTATAAGAAGATACAATTCCCTGTACGTTGAGTATTACGATAGGTTGGTTAATACAAAACACGAACGTTAAACTTTAAAATAAGTAGCTAGCTAGCTAGCTACGAGTATATACGCAATGCAATTGCCTGCAAGATTCAATTTCACAACACAGATTTTTTGAGAATTGAGTTGGAGTGGCTGGAGGTACCCCCAAGGAATTTATACCTACACAATATGTTTGTATCTTTCAGATAGTTATCTCCAATTCAGTGGCACATTATGAGATGGTACTTCCTTTCCAATCGTCGTCGTTATTATAAGTATAGGTATCTGCGTGTATATGAAAATATACTTTTATCTACTTACTTTTAAGTTTTCAAGATAAATTAATTGAAAATAGTTTTATTTTATTTTTTGTTTTGCTTAGAGCTGTTACCTACTTTTCATGCGGCTTCTGGTTTTTATTTCCTCGGTTTAGCTATGTGATATTTTCTGTGTTATTTTAAATTATTTAATGAAAGATAATTAATTGAATTTAATGTCTTTGGTTGAATAACCTGAGCTGAAATCGTTGTGAAATTAAAAAACCGCTTTCTTTCTTCCTGCAACCAGCAACCTTATAGTTTCATAGGAGGGAGCCCTTGCTTCTGAACCGGCAGTTCTGGTTTTTTGCGGAGAAGTTTTTCGTGTTGGCCTAAAAAATAATCCAAGTTTTCGACCTCGAGCACCGACCGTATCATGCGGTTACAAAGAATGGATGTGCTAAAGTAAGGGCAAAAAAGCTTTAAAGTGCCTTTATCTAGCTAGAATGCAAGTTTTAGGCTTAACTGTGAATATCCAACATGCCAATGATCACTCCTGATCTTGAAAAACTTTAAAAAAATAAAAAAAAAAAATTGGTCGCACAAGAGCTCGTGGAGAATCAAGGCCTAATGGCTTACAACTCTCAACCATTCCTGTGTGCGTATTTTTGGCAGGAATGGAGGGGACCAACAAATTTTTACCGAGTCCAAACGGCTAGATGAAAAGCACTTATTCATGACAAGTATACTCTTGTTCTCATTATACTCAGTTCCTCGCAAGAGGCAGTACCTTGCGAAAAAAACATTTCTGTTTTTAGGTGGCAGCGGCTGGGAGTCGAACCCAGACCTTTGGCATGACAGTCCTACGCACTTACCATCATGTCACGAGGTATTACAAAAAAAAAAAACTGAAAAATTTTAAGCATTCATTAAAAATTTTCTTTGGCTTAATTTCTTAAACTAATTATTATTTTGTTTTATTAATTTCTAATCAATTTGATGGCATACTTTGTTCGAGCATCTCACATATTTGGGAGCCAAGATCCCAGAGCCGTTATAATGTCTTCTAAATGAATTTAAAATTACTAAGCTGGGTTCATACTTTTTGGGGCAGGAAATGCTAGTGAGTCATCATTTTTGATTACAAAATTTTCCAACTTTGCACTGAAATATATCTATCTGATAGCAGGTCTTATCTTAGCCATACAAATCTTTTAACTTATTTAACCTTTTGTAGCTGATCCACTTATAGCCCTTCCACACTAGCTCACTGAGTATTAATACATGTCAAATTGAAAGTGGGAAAGAATTTTTTGCGACTGTTAAATTTGTGGGAAATATGACTTTCAAATTGTCCTTCCACACTAGCTTGTATTAATACATGCCAAACTTGTGTTGACACACAGATGAAATGTATTCAAATTATAACCAACCCTAAAAATTGTAAAGTATTAATACATGTCAAATCAAGTATGGAGAGCTGTCAAGCTGTGTAAGATGGGCTGTCACATCTTGTATTAATACCTGTCATATTTTGTTTCCACACTATGCACATTTTTTTCCCCCACTTTTTTGACATGTATTAATACTCAGTGGGCTAGTGTGGAAGGGCTATTAGTGATGTGACATAAGGCCAATTGACATAAGGTAAAATCTAAAGATTTGGCCTTATATCACTTTTGAAAAGTGACATAAGACGAAATTTTAAGAGTTGGCCTTATGTTGCTTTGGCAAAGTGAAAAAGGGCAAAAGAAAGTATTCAAAGAAATTGCAACAAACTAGAAACGGTTAAGTTTGCCTATGTTTAAAATTTAACCTTAAGTCACTTGGCCTTATGTCACGGCATGCACCGCTCCAGTTATTCAGGATCAAGGGTATTTTTATGACGTAATGGTTACACGCAATAACTTATAATAAACCCTAGGTTGTGCTAAAAGTAAGTAAAGCTCAAGAAGCACATATTACAGATGCATATTGCATAGCTAGCTACTCTAAGGTGATAAACAGATACATAAAATTGGACTCGGTTTAAAAAGTGGTGAATTATTTCATCTATGTTGTTTAACTAAAATAAGTTTTACTTTCAAAATATATTTTATTTTTATTTGTTAACATTTGCTTGCAAAAAAGATCAACCTTAAAAAAACACTACTTTTACTTACTGCATTAATTTCTTCTTAGCAAATACTTTTATACTGCTCTTAATTTGAATGAATTTCAATTATGTCTGCCGCAATACATAGTTTATACCTACATAATTAAATACACATAAGATTTCTTAAGAAAATTAAAATTAAATTCATTTAATTTTGCATATTATCACGAATTACCTAAGCTGATGCCGCGCACCACCTGCCGCTCGCCGCCGGTACCACTCTTTTGATATGATTTCGTTTTTAACTTTCCATTAAAAGAGTTTATTGCACGAGGTGCCGCAATCATTAATTCCAAAATCACTCAACTTTGCAAAATCAGCACGTGAAAAATGCAAACAAAACACGAGAAAGTCTAAAGTCTACCTAACTCGATCCTATATTCAATTCAAAACAAAATACTAAAAAATGTAATACCATTTTGTTTTTAAATAAAACTTGTGTAAGTTTTATGAAGCTTGAGTTTGAGTTTGAAGTGTGAAAAGGCACACTTGAGAAGTTCTTTTGAAAATGAAACTTTCAAGCTGAAATCAAGTTCCCGTGTTCTAATTCAATTATAGAGGACAGAGAGATATGATTTATCTCGTGTTGTCACCACAAATGACCTTTTCAAAGCCGCAGACGCAGAAACGCTATGAATGAAATTATAAATGCAGATGCAATTAAAAAGTATAAACATTAAGATAAATTAATAAAACTTTTTCCCTCCCATAATTATCTTTATCTATAGCGATACCTACTTATGTTTTCTCTTTTTTTATTTTCTTCTTTTGTCGGTCTACTTTCTATGATGCTGCACATATGTATTATAGGAGCAATTTACAACTAGATTACACGAGCGAATACTAAGATACCTGATACATTTGACTGGAAATAGTTAATCTATGACGTAAGGTTGAGGCTTAAAAGTACGTGTGCAAAGAGACGATGACATCATCGTCATCATCCCCATTCCCATCAATTGGAACTAAAGTTAACGTTGACCTATTGACCGATAAAGCCGACCAACCCAACCATCAACACCACCTGCGATCCCTAAACAAGAGCGAGGCCACAAATTTATCGACGACATATCTTGCTAAAACAACGACGTCACAACTGACGCCACCGTTATCGCCAGCCAAGTCGCAGCAGAATTCAAAGATTCCATATCCGCTGTCAATCCTAACCAAAGGGGAACCAAAGCTCTTCCACAGGAGCGGCTCATTGCGGCTGCGTGGAACGAAGAGTAATTTAAACGTTCCGCGTTGTAGAATCATGGAACACATTGCTACCCCAATTGTGGAGGGTTGTGGACGGCTGTATAATGGAACAGCAGTAGTTGCAGATGGTGTTAACCATAGTGGCATCACCCACACCGGTTTCAGTTTCCGCAGGAAGGTTCATTCGACGCGTTCACCATCACCGGTCATCATAATCGAGCCAGGAAACAACTCAATTGCCAGTGAAAAAGTGGATGAAAACAGTTGTACTTCCTCATCATCTGGGGATGTGAAAAAGGACGAGGTTAATTGCAAAGGAAAACTTAATCAAAATAGTGCAAATATGGAGCAGACAAATGGGGTTGGTGGCAGCGATGAAACAGGAAATGGATATTCATCAGCGACAATGGACCCGGAAGAAGAGAAAACATTAGATGACATTACAACTAAGAAACGGGATCTTAACAAGATGGTGAGTGCGTAGATTTATTCTTTTGTTTATTGTTTATTCCTGTGTGTACTTATTGTTATTTTATTTCTCTATGTGTACAATATTTTGTTTTTTTCTGGTTTTAATGTATGAAGAGGAGTGTTTTGTCATTCGAGTTGATGATATCCTTGCCAAATTGGCAAAAGTGCAACTTTATCGTTACACCACCATTAGCAGACCTATTGATTTTTTCAAATGAAATGTGCATTTTTTATTTAAACTGACAGTAGAAGGCAAAAGTATTCAACGCAAATAATTTAATAATATAAATTCAAGAATTTCGAGTTTTGAGAGTAAAAATAAAAACAAAACACTTCGTTTTGCTGAATCCATTTTGTACATGATTCGGATGGTGAACTGTTGCATGTAGAGACTTTTGGTTTTATTTATCTTTTAAATTTTGTTTAAAGCTTGAAACAGATATATTGTGACAGTGTGAGAATATGAAAGAATGAAATTGTTACAGAGTGTACCAGTATTGGATATACTCTCTTTTAAGCCTGATTACACGATTAGTTTTTTCGGTCGTTTCGTGTTTCTTCTTCAAAACTTTAGCAAAAAATGTTCACTATGTCCTCGCTGAAATAATTTTCGAAATTTAAAAATTTACAATTTTTAATGCATTGACGTAGTTATGACCTAAAATTTCTTCAATTTCAGTATAATGGTGTAAGACCCTATTTAGATTGGGAAGATTAAGACCAGTATCACGTCATTGTCTGGACAAGGGAAGTGTGGGGTTCCTGAATTCCTCACTTCCTTTGCCCAGAAACTGCCACGAAACCGGTCTCAATCTTCCCAATCTAAACAGCGTCCATGGATGTGTTTTTGTTAGTCGCCGATTCCACGATGATTCTTGGTGCCTGACTCTTTTCTAAATTCAATGAATAGGTAAAATCAGATCTTTTTTCTTCTTCGCAATCAAGAATATTCGGAAAGAGTTAGACGCGGAGAAACATTATGTAATAGGGGCCTTACAGTTGATAAATAGTTTTCTGATAAAGTAAACAAACAGAGCTTAGGAAACCGTAAACAAAAATTTTTTGTTGTCATTTTATTTTTTCTTCGGTGTTGATCACATATTATGCCTGTTTGGTAACGTGATATTTTCACCAAGTTTCCCAAACTTGGGCTTTTTTCTATGGTTTCTGACAACAAATTGTAAAAAAATTTGTGAAAATTGGAAAATATATCACGTTAACAAACACACCAAATGTAGTAAAGGAACCTACCTCTGTTCTTTAGTTAGTTTCAAATGGTTTCAGACCACCAGATTTAGTCATTTTTAGAGTGGACCTGTACCATATTTCACTTGTGGAAACTCGGCAGGGGAAACGGCTTGTATCATTAGAGTTTTAACTTTTGTTTAGTTCTGTGTTCTGCACATATGTCCAAATTAGTGTCAAATGCCAATATTTGTGTGTTTAAGTTCTCACGTTGACAGCCATTTTCTTGTATCCGACAGTTTCAATTTTGACAACCTGCGTAGTATATTACATTAAGGATTTCTCAAAGGCATTTTTATCGCTGCGGTGAGATTATTAAACGTCATGGTAAGATTAATATAACATGACGCTGTTAAGGATGCGTTAAATGAAGTCAAACAGGGATTTGTCATGGAGTACGTTCAAATTTCCATTTCTGTTTCTATTAAAATATTTAGAAATTTGTTCCTATTTTTCCCTTAAGAACAATATTTTCGAACAAGCATGGGTAATTTTTTACCAGTTTGATTAATGTTTACATAAATCTAGTCAGAAAAATTTAAATTACGTCAGTCATATTCTCTGAAATAATCTGTATTTTCATACAATAAGCGTTTTTCTTTTTTAACTCAAATTAGGTCACGGAACTGACAATAAAATTCAATGTTTTTTTTAGCTCAGACATATCAGAGCATTAGAAGTATATTTCTTTTTTCCATCGAATTTAGCTCAGAGCTTGCTTATTTAGCTCGGAATAAAATAGTCGAGCAAATCGAGCGAAGCCAACTTCACTTATTTTTGTCACTTAATTTTTACGAAACCTGTTTTTATACAAATTTCACGCTACCAAACACGCTTATGATATGACAGTTCAGTGCTCGTGTGTTTCCTTATTGAATCTGAGAGCTCTGCTCTGACCGCTCAAGACGGTGTTCACATTGGACTGAAAAACTGGATTTTTTTTTGACGTTTCTGTATTTACATCTTTCCTTACTGAAGAAGTGAGAGCGAGATGTGAATACTGAAACGTCAAAAAAAATCCAGTTTTTCAATCCAATGTGAACACCGTCCAAGGCTCCTCTCAGAGTCAAATGCCTCGTTTACCGCTACAGCTCAACGCTGCGATGCATTCAACGCTGCGTCGGAAACGCACTCTGTGTGACTGATCTAATGCATTGCCATATAAAACAATGCAGATGTCAAATACGGGCGTAAAACACGCTCTGTTTGACTATGTGTGTTTATAAAGTGTTTGTGTAAAACAGAGTCAAAAGGTATTTTCAGAAAAATGAGATCTCGAAGACCTCAGCAATTGAAGTCTCGTGAACAGGATTCCTCAGCAGAATTTCTTAGTTTTGATGTTGAATTGCATAATAGAATTAGTTGCAGAAATGTATGGTTTTGGGTAAATTTAAATCCTAAGTTTACTCAGAGACTAAACTGAGGACTATTTCCGTTGAGGTACTATCTCGATTTCGATAGACAAATTGATTGAAATTATTGGAAAGTGCAATTTTCGCTTGGCCATCGTTTTTATTTCGCTATTGAAAGGCGTAAAATGGTTATATCTCTAGTGTAGCATATTAATTTCAATAGTTTTTTGACAACTGAAAGACATAGTTTATCCTCAATTGAAAAATTGCTCCTGAGTTAACTCAGAGCTAATTTATATTCAGGATTAGCTAACTCTGAGTTAACACAAAGAAAACTCAGTAACTTACAATTTTGGCCCTAAGATACTCAATTAACATTCCCTGCCCTTACGGAAGCCAACTCACAGAATGTAACTCGTTGTATGGGGATTTAAGGTAATTTATAAATTGAGTTAGGTATCACGTTTGGAATATTTTAAGCTTAGTGAACATGCTTCAAACAACATTTTTGAAACAGCTTCACCCGATAATCTACTCAAGAGGACTCTATATGATCTTAAGGAAGTTCCAAAGTCATGGGTGTGTAGTAAGTAAGTAAGCAAGAAAAATTACGATTTTTTGGCACACATTTCATTTATTTACGACGACGACACGAGCCATTCTCAAGATATTGGTTGAGACGCGTTTACAAAATGGTGTCTGTATCACATTTCTTAAAGCCGCACCATTTTTTTTGTTTACTAAATGAAACCTCACCCACCTACTAGTTGCAACTATAACTGCCGACCATCCTGACAAAAATTTTAAAAAATATTTTGGTGGTTGGATTTTTCTACACAATTGTTCATCCCTTAAACCATCCTTCAACCTTCATACTCTTAAAAATAAAGGAATACTTTGGTTTCCGAAACATTTCCATTGCACAGTGTTGTTTGCTTTTTTACCTTAAGGAAGCTTTACAGAGTTGGATACAGAGGGGACAAATGAACAAATGAATTATTATTACTGTTGTAAATGTAGAATCTGTGTGCACACAGCGTTGCAGAATTTTTCAATTTTCAGTTTTCTGCAATGAGTCTTGCTATCGGGTGAAATAAGCGATGATGTTCTTCTAATTTGTCTAATCAAAAAGTGATTTAATAGTGTAGTGGTTACGAAAATTATTTCTCACCACCAGAAAAGTGTGCATTCAAAGATGGACTAAAGGAACACAATAATAATTATTCTGCAGTATTTTATCTAATCAATGGTAGGTTGTTGTGTTATGTCTTTGTTATTTTGTGTGAAGTTTTAAACAATCGATTCTACAATAACAACACTGACAACAACTACTGTGGTTTCAACGTTCGTTGTTTTCTCCCATTAATTCAGTTTTGACCTACTCCAGTTGGACATCACCTAAAGAACTTCGACTTCGTGAGTAATTGCGACTACATAAGTTATTTAGTTTTACTAGAGGTGGAATTTATAAAAAATCTTTTCTCAAGGGAATTGTGACTTGAAAAGAAAATCGAAGGTGTGTTGTATTTTGTGTATGTTGTCATGCAAACGAGCAATTTTATTGTAAGGATTGCGGAAGAATAAGGTTCCGTTTGGTGGTGAAGGCGATAGCCGATAGGTTATAGTTCATTGTCCTGGTATTTCGATTTGATTGGCTATATAATGTACCTACATATCTATGCATATGTAGTATTCATTTTGTGAAAATCAATCATTTTCAATGTTAGCAAGAAAACGATTTTGAATATTTAATTAAAAACAAATTAGGTGTTCCTACAACAAAATATTAACTATTTTTGTTCGTGAATATTTGGTCGGATAAAAAAAAATCGTCTTTAATTATATAACGAGGAAACTATTTATGAAGTTTTGGAATAACAATGGTTGCGTTCGACCGGTAAAGCAATTGGGTATCCGTAATCCACACATTTTGTAGATACGTTGAGTTGTTTTTGCATCAGCTGTTCTTTAACAAGGGATTACAACAACACAAACAAATCCGGATCACTAAAGAACGCATTCAAACGAGCCCATTATTAGATACATTAAGGGTATTCTTGCAACGTCGTTAGTTTACAAATAGTGTAAAATGATAAGCTTACGCACAGTTTGCATGAACGAGCTTTTTTATACATTTGATTTAATGCTAGGTAATTCAATCCGAGCAAGAGTCAAAATGACGTTTGGATAAGTTGGATAAGTTTAACCAAATTGTGTAAATCATTTTCCATACAAAATTTGACAGTTCATTAACCGAAAGATAAACTTAACCAATTTGTAAACTTATCCAAGGTTTTACGAAGTTGCATGAAAATACCTTTTATATGGTTGTTGAAAATATATAAATCATGGTTTCGTTTTGAAGATGCATTCATAATGCAGCTATGGTGTAGAGAAGAAATAGAGAAAAATTTGCAAAATGGGTATAACGATTTTTATCAAACCACATGCGTCTACCTAAAATTTACGCATGGGGAGAAGAAATAACAATTTTGTATTTAAATACACCTCTTTGAGACAAAATTTTTGTATCCAGCAACTTTTGTTTCTAGTTGAGATCTCCATGAATCAAGCAAACTCTCCTTGCCCATTCTCTCCAGCACTTCCCATATTGTGCATTCTTCCAATAGAATGTAAAAGGAAACCACAAAAAGGCTATGGATTTAGAAAATAGTAAAAGAAAAAGTATAAAAGTGAACTTACAAACGCACCCTTAAGTTTCATTTACGATCTGTCACTACCAAAATGTCAGTCAAAGTTTATTTTTAGGCGGGATGAGATTTCAGAGGAATCAAGAATATAAACAGAATTCCTCACAAAAATTCTTCACTAGGGGACAAGTGAAAACTGAAATTGGTTTGGAGAATGCTTGCTCAATTATTTATTGTCACAGTAAATTACATAAGAAGACAAGTCAAAAAGAAGGTTGATTTGACTTCTATGTGAGAAATACTCCGTATGTGTATTTTATTCTCTTGCACTGTCAAAAAACAAGGAAAAATACTGAGTGCTCAAGAATTATAAACTTACTGGCAATGTTGAAGTGATGAGCCAACTGGCTGACCTCAGAGTTAGAAACACTCTCACGGCGTTGTCTAGCTAGTCATTTTGTCTTAATAGTTTAACAGTCTTTAACTACTTGTTATCGAAAATAATTTCATCTCTAGTAGGATTTACATAATTTTACTTTTAATTGGTAAATTCTTTTTCCACTAAACGTGGAAATCAATTTCATCTGATAATCGGGCGAAGTTATTTCTCACCTATTTTTTGAAAAAATTTAAGAAAGAAAAAGAGCAAAAGAATTCTTTGCAAGAATATTATTTTGTGGAAATGAGAGTAAAATAATCTTGTTGATAATTTTGTATGGAATTCTAAACTCTGTGTGACAAGGCTACTTTTTGAAAAAGATTTAAGGCGATTTTCATTTTTAGCTCTGAGCAGAGCATAGAGTAGAGCTCGAACTATAGGAGTTAGCTCTGTAAACTGAAATTGAAGTGTTGAAGGCACCCATGTGAAAAGATTGAAAAAAAGAGCAAAGTTGGCTGCACTCAGCTATTTACTTCATTAGCCCGGTCTTTTAATTCTGAGCTCATGGAGCATACTCCAAGCCTCGATTTCAAAAAAGAAACACAAGTTGAGCGCTGTGAGTGCTCTGAGCAAAAAAAGAAACACAGATATTTTTTTGACAGTTCAGTGCTTGCTCGGAGCAAAGAAGAAAAATACCTTTAATGGCGCTCTCATTATGTGTCCACGTTTTAACATATGACAAAATAAGTCGGTTTTACCGAAACCAAAACCAAGCAGTTTACTAGAATTTAAAATAGACAAATGCACCTATGGTATGCTAATTTGCAAAAAAATAGGTAGATAAAATTACGTAGTTCTCGTGTAAAATTAAATAAGCGATCCCGCCAGGAAAAATACCAAGTTTATGAAAAGTTAAGGCAAGGCTCTAGAAAGTTTTTGGCAAGGGAAATCTAAACGAGGAAAACTTGTCAAATACTTTGGAGTCCCTTGTTAGTAAGAACTAGTTGGGTGAATTTTGCAATCGTATCACAAATACCCATATACATAAATGTATTATAACAAAATCTTAATACCCACCATACACTTTAACTATTCATTTTCAACATTGCACAATTGTATTACGAATGAGCTCAGTAGCTACGTGTTTTATTGGTAAAAAGAAGATCCCAGAATCGAATCTTAGCTAAGACAACTTTTTATTTTTTTTCTTCTCCAGGTAAAGGGTAACATAACTGGTAAGGGCCCAGACAATTTCGATAGTTACCCCTGCTAGGCCCTTATTATTTTTAACATCAATAAAAAACTTTCTTGTTCTTCGTTAAAGACTAAATTAGCTTTCTTCTCGGGATGTTGCTAATATACAACCTGAAAACTAGCTCTGTTAATATTACCCGAGTGAACCAGATTAAAAGAAATAGTTTTATTGAATACCCTGACACGGTTAATACGGTAGAATAAAGTGTAATCTTAAACAAGTTTCTCAGTTAATATAACAAAGGCTTTCGTTTATTTTAATCTACTTTGTAGTTTATTTTAAAAAATTTCATTTAATCGAGGCGCCTTTATTAATTTTAACCATTTACGTAGTTTTTACTACATTTCTTTTAACACATTTACCTTCCTTTTTAACCCACCATAAAACGCACTCGGTTAAACATTATTTTTTTGCATTTGGATTCCCCTCTAGACAAGTCAATATTCATTGAAAAATATATATGTAAGTCTTCATTAAAGAATATTGACATAAAAGTAGTATAAATATTCGATAAAATCAAATCAGACCATAAATCAGCTTTTTTAAAAAAAAGAGGTTAAGATGCTCTTATTACTACTTTACATGTGTCATCTTTTAAGTATCCTTTTGTCTATGTGTTATAACCTTCGAGTAATATATTTTTATAACATTAATTAACAACAACAAAATTGTCAAGAAAAAGAAAACTCAGACTGGCACCAATATACCTGAGTTTTTTATTTTTTTTTTAATATTATCTGCATACCTATACCTATACCAATAATAGTGATATAATTTTTAAGCAAATGTGTTTTTAAGAAATTGATTTTTTTCCTTCCTTTGCCTTTTTTTTACTGCTTCATGTAAAATATTTACTTTTTAAATTATTCTTCATTGTTTTTGTTTTTCATGTTGTTTACAATAAAAAAAATCAAGTTAAGTAGAATGTGTTGTCTGTGGAAAAGGAAAAAAAAAAAATAGAACTCGAAAGAAACTAATATTGTCAAAGGTTGCCACAACACATAAACTAGACATACAGGCACGGCCGGATTTATCTGAGTAAAAGTAAAACAAGTTTTCAAACTCAAGCACAGTTTTCATCAAATCTCTTAAATTTATCATAATTGGAAAAAAAGTACAAATCTCCATCCAACGTTCTGTTATATCATTTTCGAATGGATTTTGATATTGTTCCATTCCCATCGAATATGGAAAATCTTCTTCTCCAAATTTTTCCATTTTCAATAGGAATATAACAATTCCAACATCCAATCTAAATCGACATAACTCTCGTATTCATAAAATCAATCGAGGAAGGTTAAAAATGGAACAAAACTCAAATTATGCGAAAATAACAGAACGTGGGCACTGAACAAGACCATTCTTTCAGTGCTTACAAATCTGCCACGTTGATGGGTACCATTAAACGTGATAAATTGCTTGTTTTGAGCACCGGTCCAGGTGCTCACCCTTCAAAGTCACTAGCCTTATGTGAGAGATCACCTTTTGCACATTTATTCGCAATCTTTATCTGTTCCCTGTTTCAAGAAAGAGAAATACTTGAAAAAGCCAATTTGTTATATGACAACATTCGGTAGTTATGTCAAAATTTAGTAAGATGATGATTTCATATTCATTTAAAATAGAAAAAGGAGGGAAAAAGTCAGAAATTCTAATAAAAAACGATATCAGTAACCAGTGCCCATGTTCTATGACTTTTAAATCAATAAAATTAGTTGAGAAACTATGAAAATCGAAGCAAATAACTTTAGGTTTGTTCCATTTTTCATCGTTTTTTGACTTATGTATGTCATTTTTGATTGCATTTTCTGAATGTTTCATTGCGTCTTAATTCCAATCGAATATGAGAATATCTTGTTGTCAAACTTACACGCACAGACTACCAAATGACGGCGTTTTCCAAAATGGCTTTTTCAAGCATTTATAACCTTTGACAAGTAATTCAACAAAAAGCTGTTCAAGTGTTCCAAATCTATTCTCCTTCTTGAAATCAGTAACAGAAAAAGACTCCGAAAACATTTTTTGGAATAGCCAATCGATGGTTTTTGGAGTAGTAGAAGCGCAAATGCAGTGCAAAAGCTAGTACTCTGATCGTACAATTGAAAACGACATTATTTTATCAATACGTGGACACAGTTTCTGGTTGAGGAAAAAAGCATCCCCTGAATCTCCTTTGCACTTTGTATTTGCCGGTAAAGCAAGGTTTTTTCTCAGCAATAAAGTAAATGTCTGAAATATGTTGTTTTCATCATCCATTCCGGACTTTAACCTTGTAATTTGTATATATCAGTAGGTTTTAGGTATTGATTGCACAAACTAAGAGGCAAGAGAGCTTACGCATTCAATCTAAACGGAGCCAGTGCTGTCGAAATAATTTTTTTAGAAATATAATTTTTTAGGATTTGCGCAAACCGGAGTTCAAAAACTTTTGTTGTTTTTCGGTTGAAAATTAAATTATGTATGTGATACGCTAGTTTTTTTTTCTACTACGCTTAGAGCCGATTTTTAATCGTCGTTACTATACTATTTTTGGGAGAAGGTGTTTTTTTCATATTGCGTGCGTTCCGGTTCTTACGAGATAAGCTTATTTCAAAATATCTTGAGCTATATTTGCAGCAAAGGTAATCAACTGCCACAAGGGATTATAACAATAAAAAGCTAAGTACATAGGTGCTGAAAATAAACATCGGAACAGTACGTGTCCATTATGCTCATGTCATTTTCGATTGGATTTTCGGACTGTTCTACTCCTTTTTGATTCCAATCGAATATGAAAACATCGTGTTGTCAAATTTACACACACATAATACTGAATGACGCCATTTTGGAAAATGGCCTTACAAGCATTTATCACTTTTGACAAGTTGTCCCACGAAAAACTGTTTGTGTATGCGTGTGTTCCAAATCTACTCCTTCCTTAAATCAGGAATAAAAAAGACTCTGAAATTATTACTCGGAACAGCCAATCGAAGGCTTTTGGAGTAGAAGGAGTCAAAAAGGAGTGGAAAAGGAGTACGCCGAACGTCCAATCGAAAACGACATAAAATTTCAATCCGTTAGATTTTTGACAGCTAAAATTTAAAGTTAATCCTCTACTTAAAAACTCTTCATGAGTTTACCCAGGTTTAATTTAATTGCAGGATTCACTAACTCATCACTGAAAAACTAACAGTAGACATACATATGTACATATGTAAATAGAGCTAACTATAACCCGGCACTGGAAAACTACAAACTTTTTGTGTTTTTAAACCCACTATTACACCACAATACTATTTCGAATTCCTTTCTTTTAAGTTACCGTGGATATGCCAGCATACAAGAATGGGTATAGGGTATATGTGCAAATAAGAACATTTTATAAGTGACCTATATTGTGATATGTTGGTTTGTATATTGCATTAAGAACTGTGCATTTGGCCAAATGCCAACTTTATTCACATTACAATGAGGAAATATATCCCTACCTGAGTCGATGACAAAATCTTGGAATTCTTCCTAAAAAGGAAACAAAAAAGAGAAAAAAGAAAATTATTTTTACATTTTCCTTGCGAATCAGTATCATTTTTTTAGTCATGATTTATTTCCCTTTTGTCACTTTGATTTTAATATCTTGATTCAAAACATATACATATACCTACATTCCTATACATTTAGGTATACTGGGTATAGATATAGCAAAGTGTATACGGATTTTGGAATCGTGCCTTTTCCTAAATTAGTCTAATGCCTTAACGTAGTAGATTGAAAAACTATAGCAGAAATAATAATTAGTTCGACGGTTTTTTCTTTTTTTTTTTTAGTTTTCTAGGTCATCAGTCTAGCGACGAGATTTGTATGATTTGTTTGTGAGCTGTTTATTAAAACAGATATGAATGGGCTTTTGTTTGCATATCATTATGCAGTCAAGAAGCCTAAGGCTTCTCTTAACCATATTTTTTAATAAAACTGTAATTTATAAGAGTCTTTTTTACTGTAGGTATTTTCCTGTAAGGTTTATAGAAAATATCAAAAGTGTCATCTTAGAGGAACAATGCTGAAATTGTTTCAATAAGTAGATATAAATAATTGTATAATTTAAGTAGAATTTTTGAACAGTAAGAAATTGCAGAAATTTAAAATGTTAAAAAGTTAAATGGAAATTAAGACATGGATTAAATTTCAACAACATACAAAAAACTAACAGGAGTTTGGTATCTTTATACTAATACAACATTATTCATAAACTCATTTTAACTTGGAAATTTTATTATTTTAAAGTTATGTGACATTAAATAGACCCAAAGTTAAACGTGCTTAGAGGTTGAATAGTAAATGTAATAGATTACTCTTTTCGATATTTTATTTGACACAAGAACATTGTAACTAAAATGGATCGCAAAATGATGTACTATTAAGGATTTACGCAAAGTTGAATAGAGCCATAATAAGGGCTTATTCACTGTAACTAACCATATTCATCTATTGAGAGGTGTTTTAGCGAATTCAAATGAATACACCTGGTTAGAACAAGAATTGGTGTATAGAAATAATTTCAAACAAATTGGAGTTCCTTCAGAGAAGATAGATCACGAAGCGTCCTACGTACTATATCAGTATTTGGTCCGGTGTTTTCTTTTGAATCATTACAGAATTAACATTTTAACGGGAACGGTTTGCCAATAATTTGCATCATGTTAAAAGACATATTTGACTAGAGCTGCCGTAAGGCAATCATAAGTCAATCAATCTTTTTTAGAAAATCACTAAACAACAAATTGAATGCTAAGAAAAACAAAACGGACACGTATAAAAGTAATTTAACTAAAGAAACCAATTTTTCTTTAATTTCTTTTTCATAAATAATTAAACTTCAACACAAGAAGTTCACGAATTTTTATTGCTTAGTTTTCTTCTTCGGAAAAAGATTTGCTTAATGACAAATGCATTTTGAGAAAATCATTTGATCTAGCCAGTTTATATATCTAAGGGCTCAAAAGGCACAGAAATATAAACACGATTCCTCAAAAAAATTCCTAACTTTGTCCTTTAAGAACTGAGACTGAAATTTTTTGGACTCGCTTGCTCATTATTTTTGTTGCAATAAATTACATAAGAAGAAAAGAAAAAGATATTTGTTTTTGAGGAATCCTGTTTATATTTTATTCTCCTGATCAGTCAAATAACGGAGGAAAATTACTGCGCAATCAAGAAATATAAACTAACTAATTGATTAAAAGATTAATAAGTTATGCGCATCTACGAAACACAACACAGTTAAACTTTTGTTAACGCTAGCTTTTTTATTTTGTTTTGTTTTGTTTCGTTATTTAAATTCAAACTGACATTTTTTTCAAATATGACATATGAACACACCTAGCATTTGACGTACTAGAGGTACGGATAAATTTATTGCTACATATTATTAAGGCTTCATATGATGGATCCAAATGTCATGTTTTGCATAAAGGAAGGTTTTAGAGGAGATTGAAATCCAAATTGGTGTTAGACAGGGTTGTATACTTTTGCCAATACTGTTCCTGTTAGTGATAAGTGATGTGCTGTATGCAGCTTTGTCCACTGCTAATAGAAGAATTCAGTGGAATCTGCAATCATACCTTAAGCATTTTGATTACGCAGACGACGTATGATTACTCTCTCATAAGATCATGAATCTCCATCAAATGACAACAAGGGTGGAGAGAGAAGCGTAAATCTTTGGGCTTTAGATCAATACGGCAAAAAAACGATCAGCCTCGGAACTCCCTCATCTATCCAAGTAGATATTTCTGGACAACCAGTAGAGATGGAAGAGAGTTTCCAATATCTTGCAAGTATTGTCTCTACTGATGGCGGTATCGAACTAGATATTATCAGCTGAATCGGGAAGGTCAAGGCTGCGTCTGGAGCTGTCCAAAATATGAAGAAACAACTTTATAAGCCTTAAGACAAAGCTGTGACTGTTCAGCTCTAATGTTGATTCTGTGCTTCTTTATTGGTGCAGCACTTGGAAAGTAACATCGGCCGTCACAAGGAAGCTTCAAACGTGAACAGATGCCTGGGAAACATCTTGAGGATTTTCTGGCCTAAATGTATCTCCATGGATGAACTTCATGTGAAGACAGGTCAGGAAACTATTGACTCTTTAACATGAAAATGTAAGTGGCAGTGGATTGGACATACGCTTCCAAAAGGTCAAGAGTGCATGCGAGTCAAGCAATGCAATGGAACAAGGCAGAGGAGCGGCCCAACCTAGAAGCACTTGACAAAGAAAGGCCGAAGAGGAATCAGCACTACTGGGGTAGAGTTCGAGAGAGCTGAGGTACATCTCTAGATGTCACGTAGGAGTAGTGGAAGCCCTATGCCTTGCAAGAGGAAACCCACGGACGAAACCGGTCCGAGGACCTAAGTAAATCTGGCAAGGAGAGGAAATTTTGTATTCTCTCGTGAGCGCTCTTTTCGGTAAAAAACAGTAAAAATTTTTTACTTGTCAAATGGGTTCGCATTAAAAATGACTAAATCTGTCGATTTCAAACTATTTGAAACTCGGTAGGGAACAGCGATGAAATGAAAAAGCGACACCAAAATGAGACGTTAAAGTGAAACTTCTTTAGCCTGCACAAAAAACTCTGTTTGGGTAGTTAACTCGGATTTAAAGACGAATTTAAATCAACAACTGGCCTAAGTATATCTGTTCGGAAAACAAAAAAAAAAAATAGTTCATAAACAAGACAAACCAGAATTGGGACAGTTGTTTGGTGTCACCATTTATTTAGACTAACGACTAACGTGGAAAGATAAACTCATTTCGCGTTCATTCTGCTTGCGGAAGCTCATTCTGCTTAAAAAGTCTCTAGCAAGGAAGTTTAATGCAGAAATGATACAATATTCATTTTACTGTAATTTATTCAGATAAATAATTCAATTATAATTATACTTTCCACACAAGTCTTCATTTTTAGTATGCAAAAGTGTTTTAATGAAACTTCTTGACATAAGATAACATATCTTTCAATTTCCCAGAGGCTTCTTAATTATTAATCTATTCCTTATGTATCTCATTTGCAAAGTACTATACGTGCAAGAATCTTCAAAACGAAATCTACAAAAAAAGAAATATTAACTTGTGAGTTCAACTCATTACCTTCGTTAATGAGGTTACGCAGAAAAAAAAACAAACAAAACAATTAAAAATAAATACCAGACATACATACATTCTTCCTTTTTATTTTGTGTTTTGTCTTCATTTTCTTTATTATCTTCATTATTCGAATTCAATTTATATGTATATTTCCCGCCCGTATAAAAAGAAAATATATAAATAACACCAACTCATAGAGCAGAAACCATCACCTTTTAAGCGCAAGATTGCACCTTGTAATAGCTTATTTTACATCATGTGTAAAGTCAGCCATAGTCAGTGCACCAGTGAGGCTAAGCTAAATAAGCTTTGAGAAACAAACCACGGATGACTGAAGCCAGATTCAATGAATTTCAAACAATTCAGGCATGAAATTCATTGTTTTCATATTATTTTTTTTTGTTGCAATTTCGCGCAATGAACGAAAAATACCACAAAAGAAACTCCAATTTCCCTACCCAACCATCATCGCTTTGTATATGAGCAAGCATAAAAGTCTTGAAGCACACAAATATAATAATAAGCCTTTCTTTGATTTGCTTGCCTTTTGCAGTCTTTAAACCTTAACGGACCGTCAGCGAATGCAAACAAGAGTGCATCCCCATCGAAGACTGGGACACCAACTAGCCGAACACCAAAGACACCATCCGTTTTAACACGAACCCCACTGTCAACGGTGCCTGAATCGAAGCTTACACCAAAGACACCACCAGTGACCCCAGATTCTCCAAGCACATATCTCGACGATGATTTAGATTCTCTGTACAGTTTTGCAACAACGACATCCGGCCGTTCGACAATGTCCTGCGAGCACCCTTATGTCGCAAGGTTTGTTTTGAGTCTTTATCTGGTTTTGATAAGGTTTAAATAGCTTTTGTTTCTTATTTCAGGAATGGTACAACCTTCAGCGGACGAAAGATGAAGTATGTCGTCCATTGTTCGAATTATGCAGGACAAATCGGTGAAGACTATTTAACTCCAACGCAACGTGCCCAGCGCCAAATTCGTCGCTTAAAAGAGCTTCTATGTTCTGCTCGCCATGATCTAGAACAAAAAGATACTGAAATTCTTCGTCTAACCCGGGAAGTAGTTGAGTTGAGATTATTCAAGGCTTCTCTCTCATCGCCAGAAGATCGTTCCAACTCCAGTGATGCGGTGACCGTCCGTGAGGCAGATTTGAAAACGTCCCAAGATGTCTCACCTATTGTTGACATGGTCGACGAAGGAGCCGCCGTCAAATCCAGCCCCCGACACATTCCACACAACCAACACGGTGTTCAACATCATCACATTTGCCAATCAGAAATGCAAAGCTCTTATGCCGACTCTGGGCATTTTGAGGATCTGACTACATCGTCGGTTCACTCGAAAGATTCATCCTCATTTGCTCACCACACACATGATATTGCATGTGGCAGTGATGAGCCCAGTAGCTATGAGGAACAACGACAGGAGTTGATAAAATTATACGAAGAGCGTATTGAGGAGCTCATCAAGACACAAGACTCGAACACGAGTGATCTTAAAAGAAGTCACAACGATAGAGTAGAAGCCCTGTTGCAAAAACTGGCTGAATGTAATACACGCTATGCAGATATTGTGCCTGATTATGAGCATGCTAAGGAGCGTATTAGAGAATTGGAGAAGCAATTGGAGGATTTGCAACGTAAACTGACCGAACAGGATGATAAACAAAATAAGATGTACTTACACATGTATACACAGGGACAGGAGGCAGAGCGAATAGCTCGAGCTGATCATGTGAGTATTTTTTTTTTTAATTCTTCTTTAATTCATTAACGTTGAATTTTAAGACAAATTGAGCTTTTTGGGTGCAATAACCATGAACATTTAATGCTTCACCTATAGGTTCGTTAGTAAAACTTATTTCCTTTATTCAACCTCAACCACGTAATAGTAATTACTTCCCCAAAGAAACACTTTAACTTTCTTTCCTCAAATTATGTACTTGTTTATTCAGTGCTCATAAACTCCGAATATTTAACTCTTAAATCATTTTATATAGTCGCTAGGTCTGTTCGTGTACTTTCAATAACTACGAATTTTATTTTTTTTTTATATGAGCTTTGGCAGAACTTTGGGCTAAAATCGTAGAAATTCGTAGTTTTGGGAGGTACGCGAACAGACATAATATAGCTGTGTTTTGTTTGCGTGTTACAAAAACAATTTTGAAAATTTTCCATTATTTTGTTTTTATATTACGTGTAAATATGAATCAGGATCAAGATCCTGATCCCTATCCTGATAGAAAATATCAAAACACATCTAATAATATGTGGGCTTATAGAGCAAAATTTTCAAAACAATTTTCCACATTCTGTGCACCATATAGAGAAAATGTAGAAATTTGTTTCGAAAATTTTGATTTTTTTTTTTCACTATGGGAACTGTAAACGATGCTTAACTCAAAAAAGTTGCATCGAGAAAACGTAGTGAGAGCAAATAATTTAACCTCCTTTGAAAAAATTCCGAATTTCTGCTGCACAAATGATCACAGTAGGTGTGTTTGGTTACTTTTTTAACCACACATTCAAATTATTGAAAGAAGGGGAAAAATCTCTCATAGAGGTTAGAGCTATCTTTAAATGGAAAACTTGCTAGAGGTTAAAATTAGCATTGAACCATTTTTGTATCATCTTGTGTATAGAACGTAAAACGTGACACATACTAGGTCTGTTTGATTCCTGAAATTTATTTTAAATAACTTAATATATAGCTTCCAAAATGCATTAAAAATAAGTGCTTTAAAGTTATTTAAAATAAAATCTTTTATTTATTTCATGAAAAAAACAAGTTTTAATACTCCACTATCAAATCGATTTGCTGAAATTTCGTACGAATTTGTACAACAACGCTTTACTTTTCTACTTGTCACAAATTCCTGTTTGTTAACTCTAAAAAGTTGCAACAAGAGAGCACAATGAGAGAGCAAGAAATTTCCCCTTTATTAAAAATATTGCAAATTTCTGCTAAGGGTTGTGGCTTGTGGGTTGAATTTTATTAAACAATAATTTTCTTTTCGTAAAAAAAAGTGCAGTAGATCTACTTAAATTGTGGTAACGCAGTTTATAAAAAAAAAAATATGTAAAGATACAAAACACTTGCTTTGTTTGGTAACGTGAAATTTTCACCAAGTTTCCTAGACTTGGGTTGTGGAAATTTTAAAGAAATTTCACATTAATACTTACTTTTATCTAACCAACTTTATCTTTGCACTCTATTTCAAGAGAAAGAACAAAATATTTCGTGGCAGATTTTGGTCTATTTAAACGAGATCAGTAATTTGCCAATATTATCTTATCTTGATGAGGTATCTCCATAATCTGGAAAAATCTGCTACCACTATCAGTTCGCAGCTCGTGAGGGAAATTTGTAGTTTTAAGTGCTGCCAAATAACATTTAAAGAATCTTTATCAATTTTCAGCAAATTCTACTCTACTAAAAATCGTTACAGTATAATTAAACGTCAAAATTGAAAGATTGAGTTGGTACTATAATTGGAACCGTTAAATGGTTTTATTATTATGTGCACAGCTTAAAACTCATATATCTTACTGCAAATGGCTTTTTAGTTTAAACTGATATTTCATTGCAGGCTTCAAGAAATTTGTTTATAAGAAATAGTTCTTGATTTTTTTTTTAAATTATTAAAATGAAGGCGAGAAAAGCAAAATCATTACTATGCATTTATCTCAAAACTAAATGGAGACACGCCCTTTTTTCTTATGACGGCAGTACTATGCTCATCACTAACAACCAAAAACAAAAACTATTTAGATTTTGTTAGTTTTAGATTGACCTAAAGTAAAGACCACTAATAACAATTCATTCCCCTCCTGGATTTTAATAAGAATGGTCTTTATAATTTCAGGGATCCTTATTGTTGGCATTCATGTCTTAAAGCCAAACTATAATAATCATAAGCAAACATAAATTAACGTCAAAGTGCTAATGAAATTATGGATAAAATTTGTTAAATTATCTTCTTTAACAATAATCTACTTATGCCCAGCAAAGCAGATTAAAAATTAAAAAATCCCTCCCGCTTTCTTCCCATATTCAGAAACATTTAAAAATGCTACCAAAACTATTCAATAAAAAGATTACTTAAATTCGTAAATTAACTCAAACAGCTGTGAAAACTGTTGACATTTGCTGTCTCATGTGTTTATTTCTGATGTTTCAAATGTCAAAATTTAGAAGCAATTGGGATTACTTAAGTGAACGAATCTGGGAGTAATTGGGTGCGTTCGGCCGGCTATCGGATAGGTTATCCAAGATAACAGAGTAGCCGATACTTTTGTGAATGACCAGAACCAGATAGGTTAGCTAAAAAAGCTGACAAAGAAATTGAATTAAAATTTTTTTTAATTTGCAAAAAAATTTTAACTTTTTAACGGAGTTTTATTCCATTTATATTTACATATTGCTTAGAGTCCAAGGTGTCGCAAATAATCATTATCTTGCTGCATCTAACTAATTAATATTCCTTTCAAAAAACCCGACACTGCAAAACTCAACATGAACAAATCAAACTTCTGTCAAATATCAGCTGTTTTGAAATTTCTCTTTGGATTGCTGAGTATCCTAGAATTTTTGGGATAATTTCGAATTTGTTTGTGGGTCACAGATGATTTGTCATCAGCTGTTTTTTAACAAGGCATTACAACAACACAAAGCTATCCGGATAACTGAGAATTAATATCCGAACGCGGCCATTGGCATTACCGTGTGAACTAGGCCTTATGCGTATTAAAGTTGGGCCTTTATGTTTAAAACTCAAGCAATCCAAGGAATTTGCTAGCAAACAATTTGAATATGAATTTTTAAATGTCTACGATCGATTTGAATTTTATCTTCCCAAATTCACATTTCAATATATTTCCGGGAAATCAAATAGTCCATGAATAAGGAAACAAGACTCATTATAATTAGAGCTCCATTGCAACGTCTATACTGCTGGCAATTAAAACAATGGAAGCATAATGATGAATTGCTTTAAGCGAAGAGAAATATTTTTAGTCTTGGACTCTTAATTAGTAGTTTCTTGAATTTGAACACCAATTCGGTGGGTACTTTATGGAACTGAGATTTTTGTTTCATAGTAGCTACTTGGGCGTTTTGCATTTAATTTTGATAATAAGAGCAAATCTCCAAACCAAAACTGTAAGGATTTTCTTAAATAATAAAATAACTGAAAGAGAATATTTATTTTTAAAAAAAAGTACGTTTACTTCACAGTTAACCAACAATTCTCATAATTGTGTTCTGATATTTTATGATTATTTTGGCCAAGAATTCATTAAAAATATAAGCCTTTGCTAATATATATACATTGACTAAGGGTGTGTTTGTATTTTACTATAAAACTATGTTCCTATTTAGAAACCCATCAATCATAAATAATTTTTATTTTTAAGAATATCATTCCACTTTTAAAATTAAAGACGGTGTTCATACGAGCTTCATATGAGGTGACTCATTTTGACGTCTCTCTTTTTCATCTCATCTCTACTGGTGAGGTGAGCCAAAAAAAAGGTGCCTCACTTTCTTTTCAAGAGCTGAGAGTGAGATACAAAAAAGAGACGTCAAAATGAGTGGCCTCACGAGAAACTCGTGTAAACACCGTCCAACGCGTCATTTACAAAATCGACCTATCATACTCAACCCGTTTCTTGACACAAAAAAACGAATTTCAATCAATTTTAGTACAATTTTTTTAAAAATATATATTTGACAGAACTTTAAGCTGAATTCTTAGTTTTTGGAAGTACGCGAACAAGTTTATTATCAGACAAATTTTCAATTTTTGTCAATTTGTACTACGTAAAAATTCATTTATTAAAGAACAAGTTTAATTTAGGTTCAAATATGGACATTAATTAATTTCGTTTTCATTTCAGGCACTGGAATTGGCGCACAGAGCTCCAAATAAAGTTTCCATAGCAGAACTGTTACATCAACTCCAAAGTACCCAAGATGAATTGGAAAACATTCGCGTAAGATTTTTCAAAATCTTTTTAATTCTTTTTTCAATTTTGTATTGTATTTTGCATTTCTCATTGTAATGCGTTTTATCTCTCATTTACATTTATATACAAACTTTAAATTGTTAAATTCATTTAATCATATTTTACTACTATTTATTATTATTATTATTATTATTATTATTATTATATATTATCAATTTGTTTTAAATTAAGTTTTGTTTTTAATATTTTTAATATACATATACATGATATTTGTTAATTTGCGACATTTTCTTACTTCATCAAAAAACACTTGGTCAATTTTAAACAACACTTTGTCATTGGATTTAGTAAACCCATTTAACTTTTTATATAAAAATGCTTTCCTATAAATAAATGTTTTGTCTTAAGTTAAAAAAATAAAATAAAAATAATTATTAAATATTTATATTTTACAACAAAATGCATAATAGTTGTTTCATTTACAATGGTTTTGTTTTTTTACGTTTGTCTTTCTATAATTTTTTGTTTAACTATAAATACATATGCTTGGTTTACACGTACGCAAATAATATAATAAACAAAATTAAATATCAACAGTAAAATATAGGAGGGCATGGTTAAAACAAAAAAGTAATTAATAATATTAAATAAATAAATATATTAAGAACCGGGGATATTTATATTAAAATAACTGCCTCATATTATGTTTCTAACAATTTCTTATCGCATGTTTTTTTTTATGATAAATGAAATTTAACAATTTTTTCACGAAGTTCCGGTAGATTACTTTTACAATTTATATTTTTTTTTTCAAACACTTTTTCCTTTTTTTATAGCCGTTATAAAAATTAAAAAAAAAAAAACAATTTATTTCTATCGTAAAAAATATCTATGTGTGTGTATTTTATAGGCAGCAGAATGTAGAACACAATGTGGCAGTAATCATGCTCTCCTTACTGCAAAAGAGGCTATTTCTTTGTGGGTACTTGGCGCGAGGAAGGTTTGTAATATTAATGGAATTTTGTTTTTCTGTTAAAACGAAAATTATTATTTGTTACTGGCTATATTTAAAATAATAAAGGTATTCATGCAACGTCGTAAAATTTACAGTATCATTAAATCGTAAAGTTTACATCAAACGTTTCATAAAATTCAGTGATTTATTAAACCAATCAGGTGATTCAACCGATAGCATTTATTTTGTTTGAAAATAAAAATAGATCCTAAAATAGTATAGCATGAATCTTAAACTCAGCTATTTTAATAACAACTATTAGTATTTTTTTTTTTATAATTCCCGACATTGACATTTAAATTGAAATGAGTTCCGTGGTGATGGAAATATTGTGACACATAAAATGTCATAACACCGTTACAAAAAACCTATACGTTAACCAACTTCGATTGAAAAGTTTACGACTTAAATTTCCTTCGGTCACTTCAGTTCACTTACGACTTTTGAAACTTTCAAATGCTTACAATTTGAATATTATGTAATACCCCCCTTTTTTGGGGGTTTTTATGAAACGTTTGTAGTTAATTAGATTACGTTTGTATAGTTAGATTAGATTTTAATTAGTAGATTTTTTGTTTTAGCGTCATACATCTTACGACGTTGAATAAATATCTTTAATTTAATAAGGGTATGCAACGTCGTAAGCTTACAAGTTCTGCAAAATGATAAGTCTACGCAGAGCTTGCATGAACGACCATTTTTATACATTTGATTAAATGGTAAAAGGTAATTCAATCACAGTAAGAGTCACAATGACGTTTGGATAAATTTAACCAGTTTGGGTTATTTTATCCTTTGATAAGCTTAACCAAATCGTGTAAGACATTTCCCTTACAAAATTTGACAGTTCATTAACCAAAAGATAAACTAAACCAATTTTTAAACTTATCTAGGGTCTTACGAAGTTGCATGAATTCCGTTAATATTGTAAGATTTATGTTGCAAAACATAATTTTTTTATATTGTTGAAAGGTTTTATGTATATACTTACGAACGGGACATAATCGGAGTAAAATTATTATTTATTTAATATTTTTAAATTTTTGTTTGTAAAAAGTTAAGGGTATGTTTTATTGTTTGTATTATATAGATGTTTGGTGTAAAGGAACTCGCGTCAAATTGCTTTTGTTTAAATCAATGTAACTCATTCATTTTATAACACTAAATTCATTTATGGTGGTGATGGTGGAAACATTTTAATTATGATTATATTATATTTAGGAAAGAGATCACATTACTCGGAATGGAATATTAATATAAATATTCGACTCCCTCATGCCAGAACTATATAGATTTTGTTACATCGTGTTTGAGTGTTCTTAAAAAAATATTCACCTCGATCATTAATATGGCGGTGGGAGTTAGACTTACTTTAACCAAGCTCACCGCCAGTGAATTTGTAGACTCGTGGACAGTCCGCAATACCTTTCATATAACTTGTAAATCACTTGTAAAAAAAAATTTTAACCAAATTCTTTACCACTAAATAAATTTTAAACGGTCTTCCCGATTCTATCACTTGATAAATACTAGCTGCAAGTATTTATTTCTAACTTTTTGACTTCGAACAAGTTCGCAACTGTCAGTTGAAATTTATCAACTATAGCTATTCATCAAATGTATTCATTATTTCTTAAACTCTTGCTGTTTATAATTACAGAAACGATGAAATTTTCCACTTGTTGAAAGAAGTCCAAAAAATTGTTATAGTTATTCTAAACTTGTTTTTCTGTATTACACAATTTTTTTACTTTATACATTCAATAGCAATTGTTTTTGAGGTTAGTTTGAGTTGCAAAATGGCCACCAATGAGTGCTGTTTGCCGTTTGTATCCAGGCAATCAAGAATTTCTTTTCCTTTGTTGATGACAGTGCAGTATCGATCAATCACCAACGATAAGTCCATGGATGCTTCTCCCTAGGATGACGTTGAGAACATCAAGGCTGCTCTGGCTTTGGACAATTCTCGTGTTGGATTAGCATTTTGAATACACATGCTTTTGGTAAAGATGGTTTCCATTATTAGCTGTATTGTGAGGGCTTCGCTATAGTCAGGAGATCGGTGATGTTGGTGATTATGTTCCCATTAACGTAAAGTACGTGGATAAATCCCATCATTCGGCTTGTTTTTTTTTTCATTCTCCCCATCAGACTGTAATGAGATCCCTATTTGACGATGTTGTGAAGATAGGAATTCAATGATCTTATTATACGCACTGCTATTTTAGTTCCAACATCCCAAGAACTTTACTTCAAATATGGAAATAAAAATATGAACAAATGGGAGAACTGTTCTCTAAGAAACAGTTAAGTGGATTAAAAGTTTTAGAAAAGAAGTCACTAATAAAGACAATAAAGAGAGTTGATGGCAAAAATGGAACCTTGGGGAACACCAGATTTTTTTAGTGAGTATTCAACAAAAAACTGTTTAATACATTTACATATAGAACATTCAATCAGATAAAAAGGATGCAAAAATTATGACATTGAATTGAGAAATGTCATCGGTTTAATAAAGACCCCGCTTAGTTTTACGACATTTTAAAGTATTGATTACAAATAATCAAGCTTTTAATTGGTGATTTGTTCCTCTGATAATTGACAATGGCTAAATTTTACTATCCACCAGATCTGATCCATATTAGGCTATCGTAATAAAATAAACAGAATCTGAGTTACAACAGTGTCATATACCATCTTTTCTGCTCTATTCTTTAATTTCTTCATTTTTCAACATAACAAGCCATCTTCCTGTCAGAGTAAAAAACTAGTATTTACAAAAATGTGCTAAGGGTGTGTCCTTAGAATCGATTTGTAAATCCAAATCCAAAAGCAAAATTGGATCTAATGTTGTTTTTGTAATATATACAAATGAGTTTTCGTATGCAAATCTAATCCACATCAGATCTGGGGCAAAACAAAATACATCTGATATTAGATTTGTTCGTTTAGCCCTGGGGCCCAATCCCGCAAGAGTGAGTTTTTTTCTGAAAACACAGAAAATCGTGTACACGTCATTTTTTGCGATTCCGCAAGAGTGAGTTTTAAGTTTTTGACAAATATCGTTTTCAAAATCAGTCAAATTTATTCACACTTTTTTTGGGCGTGTGTGTACATGGAAAATAATTCACAAGAGTGAGTTTTTTCTGTGTACATGGAAAATAATTCACAAGAGTTAGTTTTTTCTTTGTACACAGAAAATCATGAAGTCACACTGGGGTTGCGCGAAAGCTTTTTTGAAAACCTTGAACTCATCCTGGCCAGCAAATTCTGTGTTTTTTGAGACCTAGGATTGCCCTGAACTTACCCTGAAGTAGATCTAGGTTTTTTGGCAGGGCGGGTTTAGTTAAGAATAAACTGTTAAAGTGTCTCGTAAGTTTCTTTTACTGTAGGTTCACGTGATGTAGGTAATTTTCTTATTTTTTTTAAATAGAAACAAATAAAAAAAGGAAATGGAAACTGAGGAATATATGTCAACAACACAATTGAACACCCTTTGGTGTTTTTTTGAGAACCGAAAAACACAGATTTTTTTTTGACAATTCTTGGGGTTGTTAAGAATAGCTGGGGTCAGCCTTGGGTAAGTTTCAACGAACGAATCTATTTTGTGATCTGTATGTTGGAAATTGTCTCGTGAGCCCCATGACTTAGAGCTTAACGGCCATATAATGAAATGATGTACTCACAATAACCTTTTCAACGATGTATGATGCATCCGTGTTGAGGAATGGAGGAGCTCCCAAAAATGTTTGCCCATTCTCCCTTACATTGTATTTATATCATAAATGAAAGTCTTTTAATTAACTGAAGATTACTCAGAGGCGAAAAGAAATCGGAAAGATTTAAACTGATTTTAAAAGAAGAAAATTAGTTCTTTTAGAAACCATTACAAATTTTCTTGAAATAATTTACCTCGCGTTACAATACAACTTTGAAAACTGCGTGATTCGTCTCACGTGATGTTTGTCTGAACAGCGTCATGTGAACTTACAATTTTGCATAGGCGTTTTAGGAGGTGAGAGCATTTACAGTTGATAGTAAATACTAGATTAGAGTTTTCATCTACTCAAAAGTACTTTGCCACCTCCAAAGAAAAACGGCAAATATTGTCAGAAACGTCATTGTTAGATTGACATCGGTAAATGAAACTGTGAGGTATCATCTTAATATCTCTGAAAACAAAATACATATATATTATTATCAGAAAATTGTGATATTTATAATTGTTTGACTCATCCGAAATTGTCAGGTGACGTAGTTAAAGGAATCTTATCGATCAATAATATTTTCTAACAATTTGTTAGACCCGGTTACTTTCACGTTATTTTCATGTTTTGTTTGGCGGCAAATGTGAAACAGGAAATGAAAATTAGCTAGACAAATTATGAAGTAAAAAACAATACATTTTCACAATGCAGTATGGTATATAGGGAATAATATTAAAATAGTCAACTTACATACACACAAATGTGTAATGTGACTCCGAAGTCCAAATGTATTTTTCATTTAAAGATGAAAGTTTTCATTCACCCCGATTACATAATCCGATGATTGGATGCTTAGGGAGTCAGACTCAATTTTGACATTTCGCTCATAATAAAAATATCAGAATTGAGCCTTATTTCTTCTGCAACTCATTCATTGGATTTTGTCATCGGGGTGATTACTAAATTAATTTGTTCAAGTCCACGATCGTGGAGTTACAAATATTTATTTAAAATTATAAGAAACAGTCGCTGTGTGAACGGAAGATCGTATGAAAATGAGTAAACGTTCACTGAAACACAAATGAAGAATTAATTCCATTGAAACAACGAATTTTTTATTAAGTCAGTTAAGTCAGTTTTATTAAGTTTATTTTAATCAAACAAATATATTCCTTAAGTTAAACAAAAATGGAAAATTATGTTGCCTGGGGTGAAATTTGGTTTTCTGGTTTTATTAGCAGATAACATCAACAAACACATTATACAAACAGAAGGCGAAATTTTGTTTTTCTAAATATATAACATTTTCATACATTTAAACTAATTTGTTCATCAAAGAAGTAACATTTTTTGTATTGTTTCCTGATTATTCTAATTTTCTTTCGAATTCAAAAATAAAAATAAAAAATTAAAATTTTAAAAAATATATAAATATTAATTCTATACAGACAATTTACCGTCGCCTTTTGGACGCCCAGAAGAATAAGACTCATGTTGATCCAGAAGTAACCCTTCAGTTCCTCAAAAGTGCTGTCTATTATTTTCTGACTGACAAAGAGAACTCACAGGGCCATCTGAAGGCGATCGAAAGTATTTTGGAATTTACTGAAGCCGAGAAGCAAAATATCACCAAAGCTAGAGTTTCAAAATGAAATTAATTAAGAATTATTCTTCAAAAGCGTTTCAATGAATAATAATTAATAGAATTCCTTACCTAAACTACATGATTTAAAAAGGTAAAATAAGTTCTAAATGAAAAAAAAAATGCGAGTACCTAGCCTCTAATGTTTATATTATAAGCAGACAAAATATTAAATTTAAAATAAATATAACATTATTATTTTATTTGTTTAGTAAAATAATTTTTGTCGATTTATTTTAGCTTTTATATTACTAAAAACATTATGTTGTGTTGGATGGTTCTTTTTTTTGTATATTTCAACGAATTTTCGAAAACATTTTCATTTAGAAAATATTTTTATAAAAGTTTTTATTTATTTTATGTGTGACTATAGATTAATAATGCATGTAACGTTTTATTTACAACTTATAGCTGAAAATAAACGTCCAAAGATACGACATTGTGATTAAGATAGAAAAGAATAAAGATACAAAATAATATATATTAATGCTTGATATTATATATTTTTAATTATTGTTTATTTTATAAAAATAAAAATCAAACTAAATATTCTAAAAAGCAGAAATAAAAATACAACAAATATGGCCAATACATTTTTTATGTTCAAAATCTACAAAATGCATAAATATTCGCAAACAAAAATTAGCTCTAAGTTCAACTTATAGTGCCTAAATTCAAGCTGTATTATGAAGTAATAATTTGGAGACAAAATACAAAATTGGGAATATTCTTTATTGTTAGAATTTATTAGAAGAATAATAATGATACAAACAATTTAAACAATACACAAGACGTACCTTTAACGAAAGAGTTATTGCATGTTCTTAAATTAAAAAAAAAACACAAAAATAAAAGCAAATATAGATTCTAGTTAAGGTTTTGAATTTAGAGCAGTTTAATCTAACAGGCTTTAAGGGAATAATGTCATCGAGATGATAACAGTTTTGGAGAGTTAAAACTGAATGGAAGCAATGGAAATAAATTTTAATAAACTATTATCTGTTGTATTCCTTGTAGATGTTGTTGTATTTGTGTTTAAATTTGTATTTATTTGAACAGGAGGAGTTCAACTTGTACGTAAGTTGTCTGATATAAATAATTTGTATAGATGTAATTTTAAACATGCGTTAAAACAATATATGCGGTAGAGAAGGGACTTGTTCCATGCCAATTTTTAACAGTTTTATTTTATAATGGTACACTTTGTGCGGCCTTTCTGAACTAGGATGATTGAATATGAAGAAAATTTGAAAAGAAAATTCTTCTGTTTAAGTGGAGCGACTGAATTTATAATTCAAGTAAAAAGTTCAAATGAGCTCAACTCCATTACGTTTTGCCTAGGTATGATAGTTGGGCTCATCAGTTAGATGACTATCATACCCTTCTTAGGGATATCTTTAAAATTCCTGCCACACGGTCTAAAATTTGAATTTTGAACAACTTTTGTACAAGTCCTAAGTGAATTTTTATTCAACTGTTATACCTGTTATAAATTGTAATTCTTCCGTTTTCGTCCTTTTGTGGACCACAAGTTGAGACTAAAGGTATGCCAATTTAAAAAAGTTATTAAGGGTATTCATGCAAGAGCGTCATCGCAAAAGTAGTAAAGTTGTAAACTGCATAAATCTGTCAAATTTTACATACACATTGTGACAGAATAAAGAAGTTTACAACTTTACAACATTTACGACGGCTGTACACTGAAGTATAAATACCCATATTATATAGCTGATCGTAATTAAAAGAAGAATAGGACCATAGTGCGTGTCTAATTTGTCTTCTAACTGAAAGGTGGATCCAGTGAGACAGGTAGAATTTATGTGCGAAAGAAAGAGAAAAGAGATTTTACCCAAAATCCACCGATGCGCCACTATTCTAATAACAATTCTTGGCTTCAACATTAACGATTCTTTTTTGTGCGAGTGAGAGATGAATGGAGTTTGATTGCGTGAAAGAAGAATTGGTATAATGAACTAAAAGGAATTTCTTTGCATGATGTAGACACGGTGTTCATCAAAACGATTTTCAGTAAGACGATAATTTAGACAAGCTCATAGAGGCTTGCTAATTTTTTATAGTTATAAACGGGTTTTAACTACTTAAAGTATTTAGGCATCAACGTACTTCGCGTAGCTTGAAAACAATTCGTTGTGTCCAAAGTTTCCCTGCAAAGTATGTATAAAAACTAAATGTTAATTTTGTTTTTTATTTAGATAATCTTTTGTGAATACTGTAATGACTCTCACATTTGTACTAAAACGACTCTCGAATGGTGAAGTGTCATCTTCCGGATTATACTTGATACAAACCAACCTGTGGAGAGCTTTAATGAGTCTTAGAACTTTTAGGACTAAGCTTAGAGATATTTCCCCTTTGGAAAGCTCTAGAAGCAAATGGAAAATTCACCCGAATTTAACCTAATATTTTTTTACATAGCACCAATTTGGCAATTCACATCTGAACGCAATTAAATGTAAAAAATCACGACCATTTACAATTCACAGTTTGCTGTTCACGCGATCAAGTTGCAAAAGATTCTGCGTGTTTGTAACTCACTTTTGAGCTCGTATAGCATCATCAGGGTTAGCCCAAGTATTTTTAGAAATTATAGCACAAGCTATTTTCCACTTTGCAATTTTGAATTTATAAATTCCCACAGAACTAAAGCTAACTCTTTTGAAGTTCACAGAAATGGAAAGTTCCTAATGCCCTTTTCGATTGGTAGTTCAGAAGCGTTTGAAATGCGTGCAAGCTCTTCTAAAAGTGTTGTATTGACATTCAAAATAACAGTTCCTCTCCTGAAAAAAAAGAAAAGAAAACTGGCCTTGATTTCATAACTGAAGCCAGAGGTCCAATTCCTCAAATGTGAATGATTTTCCGTGTACACATTCCGTTCACGCCCAAAACAAGTGTGAATAAATTTGACTGATTGCGCATACGATATTTGTCAAAAAACTAAAACTCACTCTGTGTACATGATTTTCTGCGTACACAGAAAAAAATGCCTCTTCGTCGACGCTCCGCATTTGCCTTGGTTTGAGAGAGCTTTTAGCCCAGATAAGAACTGTGTTATTGACAGTTTGTATGGATACTCCCCTTTTTTTCTGTGATGGTGTAGCTAAGCCCCGATGTCGTTCTTTAGGTCCGATTCCCTGGGCTTAAAAAAAACACACCTAGTACTAGTGTAAAGGCTCTCTCAAACCAACGTGAATGCGGAGTGGAGAGCTGTAAGGTTTTCCCAAACCATGCAATTTACCAGTTAAATGCAACAACAACTAAGCCCAGACAATTTTTGAGGCTTGGCTTTAAGGCTCTCCCAAACCAACCCGAATGCGGAGCAACGACGATTTTTTGTTGTTGTTTGGCGTTGTGTATTTGTCGTATTTTGTACTATTGTGAATTATTCGCTGCGAATCGCTTCGCATTCGCGTGGGTTTGGGAGAGCTTTAATACGATTTATCAATAGCCGCATTTTATTATCCACATGATCTGATCTGGATCAAGTTTTAACACGTAATTACAAAAACAACATGGGATCCTGCTTTCTATCTGGATCTATTTCAATGATCTAAGAACTAGTTTTCACTCTAGGGTGAATGTGTCTTCTCAGTAGTGCAAAGTAAAGAGGCAGTAGACACATGCTTAATAAAAAAAATGTAAGACAAAAAGAGGCAGGTATATAGCACTCCTGTCAATTAGTTCCTGTCTGTTTTATTTATCATGATCTGATCCTTACCAGGTCATGTAGAAAATAAAATATGGCCAATGCCAAAGTGAAAATTACATTTTTTTCACATTTCCTCTCACATCTAGGTCAACCGAAATAGACCCTCTGCCTCACAAAAGAAATTTCAAAAGTATTCTAGAGATTTAGTTTTGCTTTAAAAAAAATGTTCAGCAATTTATTTCCTCGTGGGAAAGGGGACTTATGTCAAAATTTAGGTTGGATTTTAACGAATGTTTTGAGAGAAATGTAAGAGCGAACATTTAGGGTGATCTGCGTACTTGAATTTAGAGTGTATAAGCAGTAGTCTACCACGTCATCACAGTTTTCTTCGATTTGGGGCCTGTTTGCTTACACCTTATCAACTTTAATCAATGATTATTCCAGTTGATTATCAATAGGACTGTTCGTGTCGAAATCCCAAAGAGAAGCAAAATCTATACAATTCCTACGAACAACAAAGAACAAGTAGAATAAACATAAACCAAACATCGTCCATCTTGCAAAACAAAAAAAAATTGCAAAGATTTTACTACTAGTTGTAGTTATTTAGTACTTTTTTGCACGGCTTTATATAAAATGTATAGAAAACTACAACTGGGAAAAAATCTCATTACTAAGTTCCGCAAAAAAGCTGAAAAATCATAAACTTAACAATAGCCGTGTTTTATTGAAAAAGTTATAGCTAGCACAGTAAAATTTCCCTTGGCAAACAACAACAAACCCAAAAGTGTCGATAGGTAAGTCAGTAAAGTGGATATAAAAGTTGAGATAAAATTTCGTTAAGTTTAAACTTATGTGCGTTTTATTGGTACTTGCATTGCTGCGCTACCAATAAATACCAATAAAATGCACCTATTATAAACATACCCTTAATAGAGTTTCAGTTTTTACTGTACCTACATTTCTCAGAACTAAATACAGATGTCACCACACTACCCATCACTTGACAGCTTCTGTCATCTCACTCGCTCACCCATCCACACAACATGTTTTGTTTTTATCATATTGGCTACACTGCCCATTCCGATGTGTTGTCAATTTGATTTTTGATGTGTTGTGTTGAAGCAGGTCGCGAAATTTTTTCCCTGTCTCAAATCAAATTTTTCATTAATTTGTAATTAAATAAACTAATTGAAAATCCATCAAAAAAATAATTGAATATAACATCCAGTGATTTTCAATAAAATTCATAATTTAATTCAAGTGTTTCTGTGTGAAAATAAAAAAATTAAAAAGAAAAATTCCAATTCCCAGTGTTAGTGAAAAGAAGAAGAAAATTTGTGTATGTGCACCAAATCCAGGAGAGGAAGGAAGCTGGGCAACCAACGAACGACCTGCTTGGTTGTAAAATCGGACGGACATCTAACTACAAAAAAAGTAAATCAACAAAAAAAAAATATCATCAGAACACCACGGGCAACCGTGCGACATCGTTGTTTTCCAACGTGGTGGAAGCGGAATTCTTGATTATTCTTTGAGATAAATAAAAAAACGATAAAAGAATGTAAGTTCGATAAACTTTAAGCTTTAAAATTTATTCTGACAAAAATTCAAGGCCATCATTCTCCCATAATTTAAAATGACCATTCCAATAAGAGTGTAAGCCAAGGCAGATGGTTGGTTGGTAGGTACAAAAAGAAAGTGTTTCGATTTAGAGCCAATTAAAGTTAATCCAACAAACGAAGAGGACAGAGTCACTGCCACCGTGACAACCTCTTTCCGCCACCGAGAACATATTAATCTTTACGTTTGTGCTCTTGTTGCATTGTTCAAGTCCACCAAGGCTTCCTTCTTCCACGGGGATAGAACAAAACCGGACCCGCCGAAGCTAACCGGTTTCGCAAGATTCGCTTCCTTTTGGCTACATAGTTGTTGATGTTGACCCCAGCAGCCACTCCACCTGCATAATTTCCCTTCAGCTAGTGAAGTGCACCTCCAGCATTGCTTCTAGATGAACCAACCAATAAACCCATCGAAACAAGAGCTAGATTAAAAAAAAAACACACTTAAGTAGGTATTAAAGTTGTTGTTATTTTTTGATTTTCGCGTTTACTGTGCGCGAGGCGCGACCCATATTCACTCTGCGGGCCATAGCTGTTCTTTGTTCTATTTGTGGTTCTATTATATTTTTTTAACGCACGTTACACATTATCGATGGAAAAGTAGTGTTATAGTGAATGCCTGCTACCACCACAACAACCACCTCACCTCTGTTGATAGGATTTTAATAGATCCACTTTGCTATGGTTATTAGGACTTTGACAAACCGACGCGGACGCACGGGGCAACGATAAAAAGAACACACGTTATAAGGCATCTGCAATAACCGTGTGCTCTCGTCGAGGGTTGGTTGGGGAACTTAGACGCACGGTGGCAAGTCGTTTAACCAGTCCGTGTTCAAGTAGAAGGGTTGACCATTAACAACCAACAACCTGCTACAACATTAATCTGCCTATGTATAGATTCTTTTTCAAATATCCAAAAGTTGTTTTATTTAATTTTATTCGCCAAGCAAAACATCGTTGGTATTCCTTGTGCTAATACTTTTTAAATAGATTTTCAGCTTTTTTTTTATTTATTGGGTAGTTGTACAAAGTAACTGATGTTTTTTTTTTGTCTACAAAACTATCTCACTCTTGTGTTAATTAAACGAGTTTGCAGTCGAATTGGAAAAAAAAATTCTCTAGATCGTGTTGTTTATTCTAAAAGTGATTCATGTTCTAGTCTGTGTATGCAAATGAAAAGTTACAGGTCGGTATCTAACTCCTTGAAACAATTTTTGTAAAACACTTAAAAAAGTTTCTAATAACATAAAAGTTGGAATTCAATTTTTATTTATGTTTCTACCTATGTGGGCTTGAGGTCAGCTTTTGTTTTTATTTTATAAAATTGCGATTTTTCGGGTTACACCCTGTTGTTTTCCGGTCAGTTAAGGGGTATACAAATTCCCGCTTAATACATACGCGATTCTTCGTTCTTTTCTATCATAATGTTTTCGATGAACCGGCAATGAATGTATTATTTAGTTCATTTTCTTTCCAATCGATTCATTTTTGAAATATAAAAGTTGTCAATGTCCATTGTCGAGGGGCTATTGTACCAAGGGCGGATCCAGACTTTTGCCAGGGTGGGATGCTCAAGTTATTCCAAATTCATTAAGGTGTGCACTCAGATATTTAATTATATTTTGATTATAAATTAGAAACTTAATGCTTTTTGGCCTTAAAACCTTAGCCCTTTATCACAAAAAGATCACATTTAAAAAACAAGACCTAGCTATTTTTATCTTTTGTTGTGCAACACAAAATAATTTAAGTTACTTGTACTACTTCCTTTATGACATGCATTGGCTCGCGGAGAACCAGGGCCTAGTGTCCTACAACTCTCAACCATTCCTGTTTGCATGTTCTTTGCAGGAATGGAGTGTACCTACATTTTAGTCCGAACAGCTAGATGAGAAGCACTTATTCATGACAACTATACTCTTGGAGGATTTGTCAGTAATACAGCAACGGTAAGGAATCGAACATGACAGTCCAGCGCAATAGGTAACCATTATGCTACGAGGTACTTCATAATTAGCCAGTTTATATTTCTGAGATCTCAGAGGACTCAGAGCGCTCAGAGATATAAACAGGATTCCTCTCAAAAAATTCCTCATTTTTCCCCTTAAAAACTGAGACTGAAATTTTTTGGATTCGCTTGCTCAATTATTTTTCGTCGCAGTAAATTACATAAGAAAAGAAAAAGGGATTTGTTTTGACTTCTGTGTGAGGAATGTTGTTTATATTTTACTCTCCTGCTCTGTCAAAAAATTGAGGAAAAATACTGGGCGCTCAAGAAATATAAACTGGCCAAATGAGAAAGAAATATTCTTCACATAATAAGTGCAGAGAGCGTCACCATTTGCAGAAACGAAAACGTTCAATTCCCAAAATTTTTTGCCAAGTTCCTAGAAAAAAATATCTGATCTCGCCTTTGCGCTCATTTAATTTCACTCAAAAAAGTTTTTCCAAGACAAATTGTTTCTAAAGAACTTAGCAGTGGCACTCTTTGCAAGTCGCATTAAAAAGTAGTTTCTTTTTGAATATAAAGCACTTCGAATAACAGAATTTAAAGTAGCCAATATCCAGCTAACATTGTCTTTTTCATTGTTTTTGATGAAGAAAGTTATGCCGTTTTCCATTGGACATCCAGAAGACTTCCGAAGCGTCCGGAATTCTTCTGAAACCATTCCATTGGCACAAAAAACCTTCAGAATTGAGTAGAAGTAACAAGTACTGTTCCATCACAGTACACATATTGATATGTGTACTGTGCTGTTCCATTGGATTCATTATGAGTGTCTTCTTGAGTAAAACGTCTGCCTTCTTTTTTCATATTTTTTCCTTATTAGTCAAATAATTGCCTACTATATTTCGGCTTCTACCAAATTCTCTTGCGATAACGCCAATACTTTGAACCTGATTCATTGCACGCTTTGAACTTATCTTTCTTTTTCTTCCATCAAATTTTTTTTGCGACCTGTTTTTAAACCCAACTTTAAAAATAAATTAGAACTATCGATTGGCAATCAAAACAGGACGATTAGCTAACTCAGTTTATCTTTAACTTAAACTATTGCCTATTTTAATGGCCCAAAAAAACGCATGATTTTCTCAGTTAGATTTATAAAAATAACATTGTATCTCGCGAGGTGGTTTTATCTCTTGAACTTAGTGTTGACAAATGGTTCTTGATAATGTAAAACAAAGAGAAGATAAAACTGGAATTTTAACGAAAGCACGAGCTATGTTGACTTTGAAAAACCGGCATAAGAACAGTGGTTTCCAACTCAGATTGATTTGCGGAGCCCAAAAAAAAAATTAATTCAAAATGTCCGCGACCCCTAAAATATTACTTATTAGAAAATTGTTTAAAAAGTTTCATGAAGTTTTTTTCTAACTATTAGCTCTTTTTTATGTCGGTTTTTGAGCACCCATTGACTTTGCAAAGTTTTGAATCCTTGTTTCAATTAAGGTCAATGCAAGTATCTAGTATGTCATTTTTGCATTCCAAGCGATTTCATATTAATCCATAGTTGAGTATTGCAAATGAGTGTTATGTAATTTTTCCTCAAAAATGAAATTCTTTGCTGAATCCTTTAATTTTGTATTGCCGAATTCTTGTACCTATGTACAAGCTGAGTTGACTAAAGTGTGCAAAAATATCCACAAGGTATGCCAGTTCTAATTCTGTTTCTAGAATTTCTTCAATAGTTTATCAGTAAATTTTATCTTCTCTAAAACTCAAATAGACTTGCCAACATATTGTCTCTTGATAAGCAACTAACTTTAGTGTTATAAAACGAAAATATCTGCGGCTTGGCCATGAAATATAGGTAAAGTGTAGTAGAAAGTTGAACTCTAAACTGTGTGCTTTAGGTTCGCCATTGTCTTCAACAAATATTGTAAATTTTTTTTATAGCCCAAAATCTTATTTGCATTAATCTTCAAATTTTCCACTGCACCATAAAATTTCATCAGTTGACGTATTTATTTGTTTTAAACCAACACTTTTTTTGTTTTTCAAACTTATCTTCTGGTTGTTGTTTGTACATACATACCGTAGTCGTCATAACATAATTATTAAAAAAAAAAAATAAAATTCAAAGCTGGTATAAGAACATGCAATATCTCCTCGACACTTAGCAATTTTATTTGTTTAAACGTTCAAAAATGTGTTATCCTTTTAACTTTGCTATAAACTTTAATTGCAATAATTTTGTCATAAGAACGAGATGATTGCTTCATCATAGTTCTTTCCATGGCGATGCGATGTTGTGATATCATTTTAATTTATTAAAAAAAAAAAAAAAACACGCACCATATACACACCACCCTGACATTGTTTTAGATCGTCCAAGTCAAGGACCATGATTATTATTATTATTATATTGATACTCGTAGTGCATCATGCTATCCTCTCTTTGCCCCTGCACACACTGATGTAGTCCTCAAATAATACTGACATTTTATGCGTTAGTTTAATTGAAATTGTTTGCATCGCAATCTGATAACGTCACTTTGAGAGGCTATCAAACGATTTATTTATGGGCGCTTCAAAAATTATATAATAACTGATAGTGACAGTCAAAATGTTTTAACGAGATTTTAATTACAGTAACGGTTGGGAAAAAGTTTCAATTGTTTATTCTGAGAGAAAACAAAGAATTTTGTTCATTTTGCATCAAAATGAGTAAAGTAAGCCATTCGCTAAAATAAATGGGGATAATGTGATGTTTAATAGTGGATTTGGGTGTTATTGTGGGAGTATGAATTTATTTAATGGGATTAAAACGGGCAAAAGCCTTTTTTTCGAATCGACCCTAATATTGATAACGCATTATATAGGAGTATTATAGGTAAATCTATACTCCTACATAGTGTATAGGTATACCAAGATTATAGATACATCCGTTATTCATGTGTAGATATTTTTACATTAAAGTATTTGAAGGATTCAGAGGTATGCCATTGATTATGGCTATGTTTGTATATTACTTTAGCTTATGTTCAAATAACAATGGATTCTCATTGATTTTATATTTTATAAAACATTTTTGAAAACATTGAAGCTTGATAATTGACATTATCATACAAACATAATTAAATAACTAAAAAGAACCTCTAATATAATGCTTTCCAGCCCCTTTAACTCGATATGAAGGATAAAGCACCAACGAGATAATTCCATCTGTCTCGATTCGAAGCAAGCGGCTTAAGCTACGAATATCCTGAGACCTAGCTTCTACCAACACAGTTTGTCTCTAGGTTGTTTTTGATCTTAAAGCACATCATTCACCTGAGAAATAAATTCAAAGGATTGCTTCACGGTGTTACTGTCTAGTTTCCTCAATGAATGTGCAGTCCACGGCCATTTTCGTTGCAAAATGTTTTCTATAATATTTATATATTTACTATAAACTCGACTTTGGATATGCATTGTGGTCAATGGATCTTCAAGATATCGGTTAACGAAAGCATGTAACCTGCTCGAGATATAAGCAGATCACCTACATGTTTAATAAATATTTCCGGATCATACTTTTGTACATTAAAAGGTGGGACCTCCACGTTTTTGGTAATTTCATGAATATACTCGTAAAATTGAAGTGTTAGTTATATATTCGTACAACCAACTAGTAATTAAATATTTATAAATGTTTCGATAAAAAAGTATCCAAATAACCACCGTAGCTATTTCTGCGTCATAAATATTCTTATATCTATTTGCTTCTTATTTGGAAAAAAAAAAACAATTTAAAGAATTGTTTGTCTATCATTTAAATAAAAGAAAACGTGTATGCTGATTAGAATTGAGGCATGCATGTTTAATTCTACCCTATACAGCTGTTACAACATGGAAATAAACAAATATTAACTGAAAGCTCGATGACAAATTTTAACCTTAAGATGTAAATTCTGTCAAAAGAGTTTAAACTTTTTTTTTACAATTTGTAGTGAAATCTACCTTGAGCGAATAGTAATGGTGCAAAATGATGTGTAGGCCTAGAAAGTTGTCCGTTTAAGGGAAAATGCTTTGATTTTAAAAATTTGTAGTATTACACGGTTTGTTAACAAAACCGTTCAAAAACAATTTACTCTAATCCCCAAACGTACAATTTACAAATCGCCTTTTAAGATTTGGTTCTTGGGGTTTTCCTGCATAAATTTGTGTTGCATTTTTACCTAATATTGTTTTTAATTTTTGGAAACGTTTTTTCTTTTAATGTTGAGGTTTACTTTTTTGGTGAAATAATCTTGTTGTTTTGTGGGCCCTAGAAAGATTTACATTGATCTGAAACATGAGTTTAGCAAGAATAACCATGTCCTCTAGGCCTCGCCCGTTATGCAATTTTTGCCTCGAGACAACAATAAAAAATTGGCCAGTTCATATTTCTTAAGCGCTCAGTATTTTTTCTCAACTTTTTGGCAGAGCAGGAGAATAAAATATAAACAATATTCCTCACATAGAAGTCAAAACAACTCTCCTTTTCTTTTCTTCTTATGTAATTTACTGCGACAGAAAATAATTGAGCAAGTGAATCCAAAAAATATCAGTCTAAGTTTTTAGAGGGAAAAGTGAGGAATTTTTGGGAGGAATCCTGTTTATATTTCTGAGCACTCTGAGTCCTCTAAAATCTCAGAAATATAAACTGGCTAAATGTGTTAAAGCCCTTCCACACTAGCCCACTGAGTATTAATACATGTCAAATTGAAAGTGGGAAAGAATTTCTTGCGACTGTCAAATTTGTGGGAAGTATGACTTTCAAAATTTCCTTCCACACTGGCTTGTATTAATACATGCCAAACTTGTGTTGACACACAAATGAAATGTATTTAAAATTAGAACCAACCCAAAAAATTGTAAAGTATTAATACATGTCAAATCGTGTATGGAGAGCTGTCAAGCTATGTAAGATGGGCTGTCACATCTTTTATTAATACCTGTCATATTTTGTTTCCACGCTATACACATTTTTTTCCCCACTTTTTTGACATGTATTAATACTCAGTGGGCTAGTGTGGAAGAACTATTAACTAGTATTCATTTAATCCTGCTATCTTTTGCAATAAATTTGAGCAATATATAGGTATACTCTCTTTATATACTCTGATTTTTCTTATGGGGTTTTCTTTTGTTAAATTCGGATTTTGGTCTGAAAATTGTTTTTTTTCGTCGCGAATGGTATACGATTTCAGATTGATTTATTGTGTTTATTGTTTGGCGATCTAGACTTGCCAAAATGATGGCTGTCAATTGTTGTGGTGTGTAATGGTAGGTGTGTTCCACAACGAGTTTCAAACAGACCAGATTTAGTACAAACTCGTTCCACAAGTGAAATTTTGTATCGGCCCGCACTAAATCTGGCTTTCTGAAACTGTTTGAAAAAATGTATTCCCTCAATTTATTCAAACAGTTTGCGCAAAGAGGTTAATCTACCGAAAAATCCAGATCTACAAAATTGATTTCCCATTGAAAGGCTTTAATTATTGTCAAAGTCTGAGAATTTCGATAACTATCTTTGGTATTGCTTTCTAAGCATTAATTAAAAACTGTCTAGTGCTTCGTTAAAGACGATATTATTTTTTTATTGAATTGAATTGAAGTAAATGAAGGGCAATAAATTTAAAACAGTTTAGGGTCTTGTTAAAAATTCGATTGTTCTTCCAGGTGGAATGTTGAAATAGCGAAATGTTTCGGTAAGTTTATAGCATCTAGATATACTGCTTTTGGTCGCAACCAAGAGGTTCCCATCTCGCCCAGTTATTGTGAATTTAATCGATGAATTTGAAGCTTTCTGTGTGATTTGAAACGTAAAGGCTCGTATTTGTCCGGTAAGGTCAGGTGAAAATATTATTATATACATATATTGATCTCAGGAATTGTGACAGTTGAAATTTTTGGTTTCCATGATATCCTGTTGGCAGCATGTTCCTGTCCTTCTGTAGTTCTTCTCTTTGATACAAAATGGGAACATAAGCCTACCTCCTCGTCGTGCAAAATTCGTACTCGCTACTACATAATCTTTTTCAAAGGACTCTTTACTACCCCATTTATTAAAATAAAGTGCCAATAAAGTTATAGGTATATATTAAGTTTTATATCTATTTAAAGATAGGCGCAATCTCTATCATTTAATATTTCTTGTTCGTATAGCGGTAAGCTTTTACAATCCAACCCAGAGATGGAAAAGTATATCAACATCAACGAGACCAATTAAGGTGTAGAAACACTATACTGACACTTGTGCCGATTTGCATAATAATTTTACGTATTCTAGGACACTTCTTGAATTTATTAAAAAAAAAAAAAAAACAGGTAAGTATCTTCCTCATGATACCTACTCGTATCTACCTACGTGTTGAATTAATCAAGTTCAAGTTTTTGTGTGAATTGTTGTTGGATATCTCTAAGTGCAATGAGTGTTCTCTTTTTTTTTGCACTTCAACTCTAAACCGCATCATTTCGTTTGAAGTTGTTGCATGCCTGAATGGTTGGCAAACCCAACCCAAGCCTAACCCAAACCCAAAACCCTAATCCAAACACACCAACGATGACAACGAGAAAGAGTGCGAATCTCGAATATATAGTATATTTGAATGCAAAATGTGTGTGAACAAGAAGATGAGCAAATAGCATATTGAAATATATACTTTTTCCTTAGCTTTGCATTTTGTGCTATGAGTTTTCTTTTTCATCATTTTGTTTGTGTCGTTAAGTAGTTTGCATAATGTTACACATTTTAAAATGAATATGAACTGGAGCAGGAGTAGGGAGTTAGGAAGCATCGTTTACTTTTAAACGAAAATAAATTCGATGAGATTGCGAGAATGGGAGGATCACAGCTTCACAGCTTCACAGCACAGATAGCAAATGAAGTTCAAGTAGGTAAAGAAGTTTAGTAAGTCAATAAAATATGCATATAATATAGAATGACATGTGTGGGCAATCATGTGGTGTTGTAAGTTGATTTTTATTTTTCGTCGCCATTCAGTCGACCGACATTAGAAAAATGTTACTCCTGGGGTTTTATGACGCAAATACTTATCTCAATTTTATTTGTGCGGCATGATAAGAAATGAAGATGAATATTAGGACTTTTATCTGGCGCAAATAGATATAGACATATTTTATCGGAATTATATATTCATATGTACGTGACTCGTGACGTCTGACGTAATTGGAGACATCGGTTATAAATGGTTTTTTGTGTTGCTGCAAATATAGGTAGACTGGTCGTAGAGGCCGATATTGAACTATTTTCTTATATTTATCAATTAGTTCTTAATTTAATACTACCAAACATTTAACCCATATGACATTTAAGTATTATTTTGGAACGATTACTTAAACGGTGGAAAAATCTGGAAAATATTGACTTTAGCCTCAAGTTAGAACTTGACATTTCTCCAAAAGAAAACTTTCAAAAACTTATCCCCCTATCAATCAGAAAGTAAAGTTAACTTTTGATTGACAAATTAATTAACTAACGTTGATCAGAAGTTAGTTCATGAATTAAAATTCCATATAAATATAAACTGTTAATTCACTAAGTACCAAATCTTAACGAAAATCTACTACAATCAACAGGAACTCTGCTGTTGCAAAATGAGTATTTTAATTTTATTGAACTGAACACATACTAACTCTGTTCCCTTAATTTTTTCAAAGCAGTTGTGTTCCACAGCGAGTTTCAAACAGTTTGCAACCGCCAGATTTAGTGCAAACCCGTTCCACAAGTGAAATTTTGTATTGGCCCGTACTAGATCTGGCGGTCTGAAACTGTTTGAAAAAATTTAGGGAACAGGGTTTATATTGTCACTTTAATGAAGTGAATTAATAGCAATTTGTCACTCGTGTAAATCTGGCATTAGTGTGCTAACTTTGGTCAGTTTACATTAACTTGAATTTTGTTTTATTGATAAGATTTTACTCTTAAATAACTGACTTAGATAATTCGTGCTTTATTGGCGTTTATAAATACCGTTGTTAATGTTTTTATTTCGTTCGAAGTTTACTGCAGTACATTTAAACCAGAAAAGCCTCATCTAAGCACTTTTACGCATCAGTATGCATTTAAAAATATAGGTACATTGTGAAATGCGATAAGGTGACAAGACAAGTCTACAAGAGTATCAACTTTTCATAGTAAAATGCATCTGCTATCATCTTTTTTGATGGATACTCTTTTATATAAGAGATAGCTTGATAAGTCATTATTATTTATACACACTGGTTTGACTTGATATTTATTTGCTTTAATTTTGTTCTATTTATTAGATGTTGCAATCTGTTTCTCTAAGTTTTTTTTTAAACCATTGTGCATGTAAATAAAATGCTTGAAGCAACTTTATAGAGTATTTCGTTTTATCTGTGTTTTTATAATTTATTTTAATAGCTGTTTTCTATATTTCATTGTTCGTTTGAAACACATTGTAATACCAATATTTGTTAAAATGCATGTATCTGCATATACCTATTATATTTTTATATTATTTTATGCTCTTTACTTGCGATATAAGTACGAGGGCGGGTCTATAAGTCCCTGAAGATTTATACTTATGGCCTTGTAAAATTCAAAAATTTGGCTGTCATGAAGTATATTTTAAATGAATGTCCTGAAATTTGTATTCATATCTGTAAAAAATGTTGTTTTTATAGCTGTTTTTATCAAAATCAGTCAAAAAGTTTTGCAAAGAAAAAAATTTGTGCCGTATTTGCTTTCGATTGATAAAGCCATACGGTTGACCATCTTCAACCGTAATGCAAGCGAGTTTTCACGCCAATTTGTAACTGTGGATAAAACATGGACTCATCACTACACGCCAAAGGAAAGTCTTCTCCAGGTGAATTCATGCCAAAGAAAAACCAAGTGGGTTAATCAGCAAACACTGTGATGGTTAAATTTATTTGGGATGCTTGAGTTGTCATCCATATCGATTTCATTGAGAAAGGTAGGACGATTACCGGTGCTTATATTCTGCACACAAGTCCGCATTCTCAATGGCAAAATTGCATCAATTAAGATAAGAGTTACTACCCCATCTGCTTATTCTCCGGGGTTGCCCCCTGCGAATATTTCTTATTTCTCAATATGAAGAAATTGCTCGGTGGAAAAAAATTTGGCTTAAATAGTTATTTTTTTTTTGTAGCTTTGAGCATAGCACTATGCTGTCAAAAAAATCACAACCTGTGTTTTTTTAAATCGGAGCCAGCTCGGAATAAGCTCCATGACAAAAAGACCGAGCGAATAGAATAAATAGCTCAACGCAGCCAACTTCACTCTTTTTCACTCATTTCAAATGGGCGCGTTCAATAAATCAATTTCACTTCGCATTTTTGAATTGTTCGAGCTTTTGATCAGCCAGCTGTCAGATGAAAATTAGGTCAGTACTTAATTTAGGATGCGTTCAACGCATCGCAATCGTACGACAGTTCAGTGCTCAGATGTGTTTCAGATCCACCCAAACAAACATTTTCAGATAACAAAAAAACACACTTTGATTAACATTCTCAAAGTGATTGTTGCTGTTGTTGTTGTTATTGTTATTGATTTTTGTTACGTATCCGCCCTTAAGTAATTATTTTCTCAAAACGTGTCCCTATTAACTACATATGTATAGTATATAATGTGCTTATAAACATATGCATTTTATTTTTAACTTTTCAAACACAATCTGATAATTCCTATATTAAATGAATTTCCATGAAGTAAAACGCGCAGTTATACACCGGTTATGTGTATCAATATTGTTGGAAAAAAACCTAACAATTTTATGGTTCAACTCCTACTCTTAATACCTTAATGCATAATAGTCACGCTACTAAAGCATCATTAATTTTACACAGTTTTACCATTCTTTTGAATTTGTTCTACTTCGATCAAAATGACAATTAGTATTGATACCACGAATAATGAAAAATGGTTTCGACAGCTCCGACTCCTACTACCAATAGCTTGCATAATTTAGATAGGGTGTTTATTTTAGTAAATGTATCTATTCTACCTGCTTTGATAGATTTGTCACATATAATGGGCGTAATTAAAAACAATGATTAAAACTTATTCAGCTTATTTTGAATAAACTGTCATAAAACAATAGCCAAATCACCCCCCTCTCCCAAATATTGACATCAGGTATATTTAATCAAGTCTTTTCATATTATCAATCTCAAACCTCCATTTAAAACTCTGTGTGTGTCAAATTGTCAATTAACAAAACATTTTACAAACAATTCGCTCGCCCATTTTATAATGATGACACAAGAGAGCTAATGCACCAGCTGCAGTATTTTTTATTATTATGGGCTACACCAGCACACATGTCACTCTCGAGTCTCGACTCTTTATGAGTTTATTTAATATTCTCTATTAAATAATCCATCAGAGTTTTGCTTGATTAAAAATGACACAAAAGGTGGAAAGAAATTTTTACGACTCCCAAATGAATATGAATTAAGTTCGTTGGCCTGGCCAAAATTTATTCATATAGTGGTGGTGGCAGATATATATTCATGCACGTGATGATGCTAAATGATGAATCTCATTGTCAAATGGAAGAGCTAATATTTTTTTCTCCAAAAATAACTTCAACAAAAAAAAAAAAAACAGAAAACAAAGTTAAAACAGAAGTCGCGACAGACGAGCAAGCACGAGCAACCCATGTAGAGCGCACTTTCAATTCTCATTTGAAAACCCATTAATTCACTTTAATTAGCTATCCTCTACCTGACCTCAAAGGACAGTCACATTTTCATTATATTCACTGCAGTTAATAAGAACGTGTAAATCTCACCTAAGATTACACACGAATAAAGGGACTTGACATAAGAGGGCTGTAATAAGCTAAAAAAAAGGGGTAATATAGAACGGGCAACGGACCAGTCAACGGCGACTGGGGGAAGTTATTCTCCTCAATGCTCACGTAAAGTCGTGAATAATTTAAACTGGCTAGCTTGTATGGTTGATTTTTTGTGTGCAACCCGCAAACCAAAGTTGTTCCACTACTTATACTTTTTTTATTCACAATCTTTTTGATACTTAAATTTGTTTCACCCGCACCATTTTTTGCGACATAGTGTTTTTGGATGATATGTCCCCACTGCAAAGGTAGCTATTATGGTATGGATAAAATTGTCTTTACATGAGCTCACATGACAGACATCACGATTCTGGGATTTAAATTTTGTTTTTGTGACTTTCAAATAATAAGAATTATTATTTATAATGTCTTTTGTATTGGCGTTATTGGTGTCATCAGAGATTGTGTATGAGAATGTATTTGACGGTTCATTTCAGCCGCTTTTAAATCCGTAAGTTACACTCAAAAGCTTAATAATGATTACAGATTATTTAACTCAAGTTAACCCAAAATATCCTAGAAATAATCTTATTTTTACGAGGCCCTGGAAGAGTTGACACTGTTTTTCTTTCTATCAAAGGCCTTGTTATAGATATCGAAAAATATGCCCAGTTTACTAGCAAGGGCCTCATGAGTATTTGACAAGCTCGTTTAGATTTTATTTTGGAAAAACTTTCTAAGGCCTTGACTAAACTTGACACTTTTTCAGTCGGGAACTATGTTTCGATACATTGTCCATCGAACAAAAAGGCCATTTGAAAACTGTCAAAATTCAAATGACAAATGCTTCGTCGGTTTTGAACCTAACCCAGAGTTGAAACAAATTTTCTAAACCAATCCAATGTTATTGTCAACAAAAAACCTCAGTTTTTGGTTCTCAAAGAAAAACGAAAGGGCAGTCAAATATTGTTTTGAAAGTGACACTATCAATAACAACAAGTAACACAATGCACAACATCAAAATGGCACTACGGGTTTGTACTAGATCTGGCGGTTTCAAACTCGGTGTGGATCACACCTACTGACAGCAAATTATTAGCTCACAGTTTCGTTAAATTTGTTAGGCCGAATTGAACGAAAGTTTTTTTTTTGATATCAGTAGTCAATAGGCATGTTCAGAAAAATGAGATCTCAGCTGATTTTGCTCCGTCAAAAATTGATTAAGCGATACGTGTAAGTTTCTGTTTTCTTAAGATTTCATTTCTGGGTAGTGATTTCTGAAAATGCTGATAAAGACAAAAGCTCTAGTCCGATATGTCTTTTGACGGACGTGGTCCGAATAAGTGCAAGTTAACAAATTTTATTGATATTCCTTTGATTTGAGGTGATTTTGAAATAAATCAGAATTTTCTGCCATGTTAATGTAGCTTGGATTGATCTTCATATCAATCTCGAAAAACTAGCTTTATTTTAAAGGTTCTTAATATATTGACAGTTGACAGCATGACAGATGGAGGGTGAGCTATGTTTTGACAGCAAAAGTATATTTCGATCCAAATGTCACCCAATAGCCCTAAAGCCACTTTTTACCGGAGAAGTAAATAAAATTAAAAAAAACTCTGATTTTTAGAGGTATTTTGAATTCATCAACATCGTAGCCATACTTCAATGACTTGACTGATGGAGCACAAACTATTTTTAACGTTTAAAGTATATTTTAATCCAGATGTCACCTAATCGCCCTTAAATCAATTTTTATGGAATTTCTATTTTCTTAAAGGGCTTTTAATACATTGACATCGTAACCATGCTTCAATGAAATTTCACGGTTGAGAACTTGACAGTAGATGTAGGACGAACCATATTTTAACAAAAATAGCGTAATTCGATCTAAATATCACCCAATTGCCCTAAAATGACCTTTTTCCGGAGCAGTAAAAAAACATATATGATTTTTTAGAGCTTTTTTTAATCAACTGACAACACAGCCATTCTTCAATGGAATTTGACAATTGATGGCTTGAAAGATGGCGGACAAACTATATTTAGGCAGGAAAAGTGTATTTTGGTTATAAATGTCACCCGATTTCCCTTAAATCCCCTCTTTCCGGAGCAGTTAAAAACTTAAAAAAATCTTTTTGTGTGATGGAAACACCAAATAGATTTTTTGAATCTAAGCTGACATAAACCTTTAGTGGAAACATAGCATTACACTCGAAAAGCAATAATTATCCGATCATAAGGGCTCGAAACATAGATAACCTTCCGTTGGATGGTATTATTGGATGAATCCTTTGACGGATGTGACGAAAGAAGGGGGAACCCAATAAATATGTACGTTTTTTTTCATTGGATTGTCTTTGACAGCTTACTTTGTAAGAATTTATAAAAAACTCAAATTGCTAAGTTTTTTCGACACTGAACAGTCTCATTATTTTTTTCATTTAAATAGTGACCAGTGCAAGTTAGATATAATTTTACCGTTATACTGGTATCGTGTTTACCGATTTTTAACTTAAATTTTTTTACACAGTTTGCAAAACTGTTTTTTTTTTTGGGTTTTGACAGAAAATTTTTAAAAATTGCTACAAATTTCACGTTAACAAACACACCTATTATTTTGCAAATTTGTTAAACTGTCAAAGTCAATAGTGATATTTTTGTAAAGCAGCGTTTTAACCCTATCGACTTTGAAACGTCAAAATAACTGCACGTAAAAATGAATAGTTCATTTACTGCCTAAACTTTAGAGACGGAGCCGCAACTGGAATAGCTATCAAAATGATGAATACACACAAATCCAATGAAACGAACAGAACACGACGCAGCTGCAGACGGAGCTGCACTTTTAACTCTTGCATGCAGCATTTTTGACGTTTCAAAATTGTAACCAAGTGTTAACATGGGGGTTGAAGAGAGTTTCAAACTCTTTTAAATCTCTGATAAAGACGTAAAGTTATTTTAGCTCCATTTCATCTTTATCCACTTTTATTTTTGTTTGAATTTTTATTTTTGTGTTGAATTAAATTCCCACAGCTGACTTCGAATGTCAGAAAGCTGTACAGCACATTGTAGGCGAGTAAACAAAATCACGTACAGCATTTTTTGACAGCAATTCCAGTTGCAGCTGCAGCTCCAGTTGCAGCACTCTTTTCTGGACAGCCAGGTAATCGTCCGGTTCTAATTGCAGCTTCAACTGCTGCTACGTTGCGTTGTGTTCGTAACATTGAATATGTGTGGTGCGTATTTAATATTTTGATAGCTATTCCGGCTCCAATTTCAGTTGTTGCTACGTTTTATTTATATTCATTTTTCCTCGCAAATTTTAGTCAGAGTGTAAGAACTGTCAGATGCAAAACATCAAAGCCTAAATATTCTGTATCCTTCCAATGAAGCTTTTGTTAAGCTTTGGTGGTGTTTTGCATTCGCCTGGTTGATATATTCTAAGTTGCTAATAATTGCTTTTATGTGTACAGTATGTAGATAAATAATTTAAACAATGCCAATAAGTTCTGTTTGTTTACTTCGCAAAACTGCCCATTTCTACGAATAGGGATGTCTACCAAAGTGTTTGTGTTAAAGTGACAGTTCAAGTGTTGAAACTTGGAATTATAATCTGTAGATTTATTTTCTTACACAAATGCCCAAATTTGATTTGCCTCAAAGAAAAAATCTTCAATTTGACGTTTATAATTAGGAGTGAGAAAGACATATTGTTGAATACACAAATAATGTCAGCACAACTTATCCTACAAAACTATTTTTTTGAATAAGCAAAAGCATTATTTTTGATAACGTTGTTTGCTAAAATTATATACATATTCGGTTATATCATTTGCACGCAACTATGAGAGTACAAAAATATGAAAGTTCCAGATTTGACGTCTGAAAAAAGCAGCCGTCAATTAATCACAGTCTTAAATAGCAGACGTCACTAAATCACAGCGATCAAATTGAAATTGGCTAGTTTCTTTCATAATCTTCTTTTACAAAAGAAAAATCCACACCGAAAGTAATTTTTTGATTTTTTTTGACAAATAAAAACTCCAAATTAATTTAATCAACTTGATTATAAGCTGCATGCCGCGCGCCGCCGCCCTGCCGGAACTGGCAAAAAAAAGAATAATCAAAGGCAATACGAGTATTTTTCCGGATATTATCGCTTTTCCAGAGTGTTCTTTTTGATGAAAACCACAACAGAGTTTGAGAGTAGTTCATCTATAACAATCACAAACACATGAAAAAAAGTAGGTGACAAAGCTGCCTATGCTGCACCTCTATAGTTCATTCTCTCGACAGATGCTCACGCTCAAGCCCGCATAAGATAACCGTAGATCAACCTATTGAAGTGGCAAAAGAAAAGGTCGTTCTTCAGACATATTTTTCTTTTGTGTATCCACAAATCTGCGAACAATAGATATAAGTGAGTGAATGGATTTGTGGATGCTGCTGCGAGGTCTGTAATAAAGTGGCTTATATAAATACCAACCTTCTTTTTTTACGAGCATAGGATGTACCATCAGGAGGTTAATAGTGATTGTGTGTCATGATGCTATTCTAGCAATAGATGTTGTCCCCTTCTCCTCTTCTGTAATTTCCAAGAAAAAGAAAAGTCAGTTGACATTTTAAAGATGCGAAAAAGAAAACCATGAAGAGGTGGTTGGTTGGTTGGTTGAAAAAAATTCACCGACACGGTGAATTTTATAGAAAACATAAAAACACCGTAAGATACTTGTCGTCCGTGGAACATAAAAAGTCACAGTGAGATGTGATGATGGTGATGTGCCGATACCGATAGAAATTCCCGTACTTTCATCTTTCATTGCTGTCATGCTGTTGCTGGCTGCTGGCACACTATGCGAGTAAAATCTAATTATATGGAATCGTATTCAGTTGAGAGTCAAGTGCCAACTGAAATCATAGCAGAGATCCATGATTTTTTCGTGATGTTGTGTTTGTGTATAATGCTGGACGACGACGCACACAACTCTTACTGCCCGACAAAAGGCAATGAAATAAACAAATGTATAGGAAAGTATAATGTAAATCTAGTAATCGTAGTTACCCTCTGTTTATTGCCCTACCATCATGATGAAACCGTCATGATTGTAATGATGATGATGGCTCGGCGCGGTGGTGGTGACAAGCAATGGTGGATAGTGATTATGTCCACAATTGGCAACGTTTAGAAAGCTTAATTGACATTTCATTGAGGTTTTAATTTCAATATAGATTACAAAGTATTTATGATAGGAGTTCACAAATTACATAAAAATATTATAACCTCTTTTTATAAACCGTTAGGGGAAATTAAGAGGGATATTTGTTAACACATTTGGAAGGATTTATATGCGAAGTTCAATTTATTGATGCATTTTTATGCGTTCTTCTTCTACGAGCTGTCATTATATTTTCTTGGTTTGGGTTGTGTTTTAAGAGTGGTGCTGTGATGCATAATATGTAACAGTTTCCCGAAATGATCCTGACACTGTACAATTTTGAGAAATTTTCTTCAAAATTACCCAAAGTACTGACAGTACAAGTAAGACAGTTTTGTTTGACAGCTTCCAGATAAGTACAGGTAGTGTTCTTTGACTGTCTTCAAAGGAGTCTGATGACATAGCAAACGTCACTAAATATCAGTGTGAGATAGCCGACTTCACTAATCACAGTATGAGGTTGTAAACGTCATTAAAGCACAGTCTGCGATATAAGACTTCAATAAATCACAATCTGAGATAGCAAATACCACTCAATCACAGTCTGAGGAAGCAGACGTCACTTAATCACAGTCAGAAATAACAAACGCCACTTAATCACAAAGTATACGTCACTACATAACTGTGTGAGATAGTAAACATCACTGAATCACAGCCTAAGAAAGCAAGTGTCACTAAATTTAGTTCAGATTTAATTAATCTTTGTGGTATTTTCATCGCACAGAAAGATTTAAAAAAGATTTATTTTGACAGCACCTTTAAAAATGCAATAATTGTTTCATTTTTTCTTATAAAGTGGAAATGAGATAGAATGCTTCATTTGTGAAGGACTGAATGCAGCCACTAAGGAATCTTTCAGCGTCATGTAAGGTTAAGGTAAGTTCGATTTGTAAAAGTATTTGCCCTAGGAAGATTTAACAAGATTAATTTATTATCTTCAAGAATTACGAAATAAATTTGTATGGTAAATCTTCGAAATTTGATGAAGATTTGAAGTAAATCTTATTAAATCTCAGATTGGTGTTAATCACAACCTGAGGTAGCAAAAGTCACCAAATCACAGTCTGAAGTACCAAAAATTACGAAATCACAGCGTGTGAAAGCAAACGCCACTAAATACCATATAAGATAGCAAGTCACTGAATCACTGCCTTAGACAGCAAACGTCTCCAAATAACAGTCTAAAATAGCAAACGTCACTAGATCACAGTCTGAGAAGAAAGACGTCACTTAATTAAGGCGTGAGATAGTGGACGTCAAAAAATATTGAAGGTAAATAAAAAAAGGGACAGGGAAGCAGAAATTTTGCTAATCGTTTCGGGGATAGTTAATAGAACTAAAATCTAAGTTTAAGGCCATCTTTCTCTTGCAGCTTGCACGGCTGGTGCTGGTTTATTTAAAAACGTCTTCATCGATATGAATGAAATTTTCAAAATTTGTTATTATGAACTATGAATATTATGTTAGTGAAAACATTTGAAAGTGCTAAAGTTAAAGATGACATGTAATTTTCATGATCTGTTTCTATGAGTGATAAAAAAAAATTTAAAAAACGTTTTAGTAAAATCTACCCACTGCCCACTTCTCTAAAAAAGGCTTCGGTAGGGGCAATGACAAGATAAACTTGTCAAATACTAGTGAGGCCCTCGTCAGAGAAAACTTGTTGGATGAGTCTTCTTATCTCATCACAAATACCCTATACATAACAACAACAAATATTTTGTGCCCATCATACTATAGTAAGAAAAATTAAAGTAGGCATAAAGTTTTTTTATTTTCAACATTACACAACTGTATTGCGAAATAGCTCAGTGTTCGACTGGTAATCAGAAGATCGCAGGATCGAATTCTAGTTGAGTAAATTTTGTTTTTGACTCTCTAGGCAAATGGTTACCTAATGGGCAAGGCCCTAGAGAAAATCGATAGTTACCCTTGCTAGCATCAATGTTAAAATGTTTAGGGCCTCGTTAAAAACTTGATTATTTTTCCAGCTGGGTTAAAAAAAGCACATTTTGTGTGAAGTTACATACGCAGCGGCACTAGAAATCGAACTGTTCATGCGAATCAGTGCTTCCCTAGTTCCCAAAATATCCAATTGCTGCCTGATTTTAAAAATTGTCGAATCAAAAGATCTTTAATAAAATGAGTGTACGAGTACTTCGCTCTTTTTTATCATTCGTCAAAGTGTCAACTTTCACATCAAAGTAATTCATTTTATATTTCAATAGAAAAATTAATTAATTGGTTAATTATGACAACCCTAACGCCACTATCATTATAATTGAATTAAAATTCCTTGTGGTTTATAGTAATTTTTTTTTGTTTTGCTGTCAAAAGTAACGTACGTTTGTATATCAACAAGCCACAATCACGACGAGTTTTATCAGTTTTCCACACAAATTGCGGGTTCACTTCAATTAATTAATTGACTTTTGCAATCACACGCATAACAAAAAAGAGCCTTTTCAAACATATACATTGTGGGTTGTATGCGTAGATAAAATATTAAACTAAAAACTAGGCTATCTCTGCAAATGACATGAACTGTAGTTATTTTTGTTATTGTTGTTGTTGCTTTTTTTGAAAATTTGTTTTGTTATTATCAACTTACGTCGATAGTGAATGCGGGTAAATTTAACTATCTAGATTGCTTTTTTATCATTTACATTGAACTTCAATGAAATGATTAACGAGTAAATAGACTCATTCACATTGAACGATGAACATGTATAAGCACTTGCACTTAATAGAACTCCTTAAATGTGTTAATTAGTGTAATTTTTAAGTCACAAACGAAAAGGTGTTAACGTTCTTAGACTTGTAAGTTCATATATTTGAATTCAAATCTTACCGAGTGAGTCCCATATTAAGATTTAAAAAAAAACTTGTTTTATTCAATTCAGCCAACAGCCTCAACTTATAAACAAATTAAAAAAATTATTTAAAAGAGCAATGACACATGCATAACAAGGTTTTTTGTTTTGATATCTACACTACAGTTCTCAGAGCTGTTGCACCTTAACGGGTTTAAATTTATTGCACCATCCAACAGGTTTAATGTAGTAAATTCAATCTTAAGACAGGCCCAGACTACATATTCTTAACCTTTTTTGTTGTCTGTGATTATGTAACTGACGTATATTGTGTCTATTTTATTTTGTCATTGCAAAATTGCAACTATTCACCCATATATATTGTGAATACCAGTTTTTATCAATTCAAATTACGAAAATTATCGTAAACAATCAACAAAAACACTCACTTTATTTCAAATGTTTTTAGATTTGTCTCACTTTCAAAATCCAAACAGTGGCATTTATAAACCTTTAAGACCATAATTGCCATTTTTTTGTATGCTTTATCTTTTTTTGTTCTTATATCTTGCCCGTCTAGAAAAATGGCAATTTTTTGTCAAGTTTAGTCAAGGCACTGAAAATGCTTCGGTAGGGGCAATCTAGACAAGGAAAACTTGTCAAAAACTAGTGAGGCCCTTGCTGGAAAAAATTGTTGCTTGAGTATTTTTATCCCACCACAAATACCCTATATATAACAAAAACAAAATATTTTATGCCCATCATACAATAGTAAGAAAAATTAAAGTAGGTATATCGTTTTTCATTTTCAACATTACACAACTGTATTGTGAAATAGCTCAGTAGCTAGAGTGTCGGACCAGACATAGATATCGATTTTTTTTTTTAATTCTCCTCGGTGAAAAATAAAAACCGACATGAATTTTAGTGTTAAGGTAGTTCTTAGGCCGACAGCCAATAACATTAAGTTATTATAGTTTAAATTAGAGCGCCCGGTTGGGGCCAGTAAGTTAGTTTTAAGATATTGATACGTAGGCTAGTTTTTGTGAATTTTTGTCTAGCCTTATACTACGTTTCCACTTAAAACTAATCTGAGATTTAGTAAGATTTAATTTAGATCTTCTTCGAATCTCAAAGATTTACCACACAAATTTATTTCGTAAATCTTGAAGATTAAAAATTAATCTTCTTAAATCTTTGTGGGGCAAATACTTTTACAAATCAAACTAACCTATTTTTAATTTGCGCTGAAGGATTCATTTTTGGTTGCATTCAGTTCTTCACAAACGAAGCTTGCTATCTCATTCCCACTTCGTAAGAAAAAATGAAACACCATTTGCATTTTTAAAGGTGCTGTCATAATTAATCTTTTTCAAATCTTTTTGTTCGACGAAAACACCAAATTGATTTATTAAATCTAAACTGAAATAAACCTTTGGTGGAAATATAGCATTAAGATAGTTTTAAGAAGGATTGGTAATCAGAAGATTGCTGGATCGAACACTTTTTTTTGTCTCTATAGGCAAATGGTTACCTTGCTTACCGGAAATGCCCTAGAGAAAATCGATAACTACCCTTGCAATACCCTTGCTAGTATCAATGTTAACGATCTTTGTAATAATTTTACAAAACCGATTGTTTGATTAATCAGTACCACCCATATAATCGTTTTCTTGATTTTCTCATTAATTGGGATCCGCGAAATTAGGCCCTATGAAAATTGAATAAGGCCCCAATAAATGCACTGAAGACAACAACAACGAAAATTTTCTAATTTTGGGGTATTATTTAATTTTTTTGAAAAGCCCATTAGACAAAATCTGCGAATATGCCGCAATGTCTTACATTTATTGTGCATATTTTATGTAGTGATTTTATTATTACCTAAATCTTTAAAATACCTAGGGAGCTAAAAAAAAAGGCCAAAAAGGTGTTACCAAGTCATGTATTTTTATTTTATCCGTATGTGACTGAGGCCAGACAATACCAATACCAAAACCAATATAGAAACGTCTTAAAACAAAAACAAAATGGCGGCTCAGCAGGAAATCTTTTGAATTAAAAAAGTAAAAATAAATTCTCGTGCAACATTAGGTCTGTGCGTGTATTTCCCATAACTACGAATTTCTACGAATTTTATATGAGCTTTGATAGAGTTTTGGGCTTGATTCGTAGAAATTCGTAGTTTTGGGAGATACGCGAACAGACATATTTTTTCATGACTATTTTATATAGCTATTTATTTCGACTTAATTTTTGCAAAATTTGGGCGTATTAAACTGCGTCCACACTATGTCGATCAACATTGTTGGTTAACATTGTCGATAAACATGCTAGGGTGTACGTGTCAGTGTGCTGACTGTAATTTGTGTTAAACTATTTTTATATTTTAATTTTAATAATATGGTCATTTTCGAAAACGTCAAACGCAGATCGTCAAATATGAAATCGTTCTGCTGGCACAAAATCAGTTTGATCAACGTCAATTAATTTACTTGCAAACGCATTTGACGTTTACGAACACGCTCTCTGACTTTTCAATACTTTGTTCGTCAACCCGATTTTTTTTCACCTTTTTTATGAAATAATTTTACAAAGAAAAAGAATTCTTCGTAAAATGTTATAAATAAATAAATTTGGTGGCACAACAGCTCTAGGAGAACCAAGGCCTAGTGACTTACAACTCTCAACCATTCCTGTGTGCGTATTTTTGGCAGGAATGGAGGGGACCTACAATTTTTTGCCGAGTCCGAACGGCTAGATGAGAAGCACTTATTCATGACAAGTATACTCACTCTTGGAGGATTTTTCAGTTCCTCGCAAGAGGCAGTACCTCGCGAAAAAAACATTTCTGTTTTTAGGTGGCAGCGGCTGGGAATCGAACCCAGACCTTTGGTATGACAGTCGTACGCACTAACCATCATGCCACGAGGTACTACAAATCGTAAATGTTACATTGTGAAATAATCCTGTTGATAATTTAATTTTGCGTTCTAAATTCTGTACCGTGACAGAAGGCTATTTTTTAAAGAAGATTTTATGACGCTCTCACAATGTTTTAATATTTTTCATGGATGTTACCTCATAACAAAGCATTTTTGTTTTAAAAGTCAGAATAAAGAATTTTGGTGAATCCAGTATGTTTTCAGCCTAAGTGAGTTTTTTCTTTGGACCAACAAAACCGTTGTACCTTTGCTGAATTTTGGCGAACAAGTCATTTGAAGTTTTCGGGTCGTGATTTCCTTGAAAACATTCCAAATTATCAAATTTATCAGATTTGGTCTGAAAATCAATAAAAAAAATCAAAGTATTAGCATAAAATAAATTCTTATCCAATGGTAACAGGATTTTTTCACATCATTTTAGACCCACTTTTTTAATGTAGCACATTGCCATATTGTTAGGTCCAGCGCAAAAATCAAAATATTTTGTTTGCTTTGTTTAATTTCACACGTTTACATCGTCTTTGACACGAGTAGGTAGGACTCGTTCTAAAGGTAATTTTTGGCGCTGAATACTTTCCCGTCATCCGTTTTCTTCAATCAGCTCTGGTTTTTCAGATTAAAATATTTAAAAAAAAAAGTGTCTTTTCGTTTTTTTGAGGATACATATTCAAAACTGTTCCTAAGTTTTCCAAATCTCTTTAATTTTCTACATTTGGTTGCGAAAGTTCAACAAATAGACCACTGTACCATGACATGTTTCTAACTTCATCTTATGATATTTGATACTCAACAGGTCATCTTTTTATACTTTCTCTTAACCATTTAGCTTATACTTTTTCTCTCTCATTGTTGGTATATAAATAAAAAGACTTACAAATTCCTTGTGTACTGATTTAGTTGTTTTTTTTTTCAAATAAATATGCTATCATATTAAATTAACATATTTTCAAAAGAAACAAAAAAAAATCAGTCGGACGAAAAAATTCAGTTGCTTGGTCTATTATTTGAACATAACTCAAAAGCGTAATTAAGACCGACCATTGTTAATAATAATAATTATTGTGTATTCAATTTGTAGGTTACATTGTGGGAATCGCTGTTTTAGATTGAGTGATTTTCACCCGCACCCCCAGTATAAATTGTATTTTAATTGTTCTTTATTCTATGAATAGTGATTTTATGGTATTTTAATTGGTTTCCCATACATTTGATCAGTTAAGAAATGCCCTACGTAAGTGAATATTTTTTTTGGTTTATCACTAATGCATAAGTGTGTTTAAATGTGAAAGTAAAAATTTTCTAATTGAAAATGGTCGATTAATAGGTAAATGAATTGAAAAAAAAACTAGTAAAACCGGTCTAGTGTTAAAAATTTACAACTTAATGCATATCAACTAAAAACTACATACAAATATGCATAGTTGATTTGGGCGCACTTTTATGCTCAAGACTACATTTTGGTTAAGAATTTTGTTACATATAGAATATATATACGAGTAGTTAGTTAAAAAGTATTTTTGATTTAAAGTTTGTAGGGGAAATCTAACCAAGGAAAACTTGCCAAATACTCAGGAGGCCCTGGCTTTTTGGCCTTGGAAAGGTTCGGTTAGGGTTATATACGGAATATATGTTATGGGATACAAAGACTCATCCAATAAGTTTTTTTTTTTCTAGAAAGGGCCTCACTAGTATTTGACAAGTTTTCCCTGTCTAGATTACCCCTATCGAAGCCTTTTTAGGACTTTGACAAAAACTGGCAATTTTTCCAGGTGGGTCATATTCAACATTGCGCAAATGAATTACCAACAAGCTCAGTAGTTAGCGTGTTGGATTGGTTATCAGAAGATTCCAACATTGAATGCCAGATAAAGACAACTTTTTTGTTTTTATTGTTGCCTTCTGAGGAAAAAGGTTATATAACGGGCGAGGCCATTTTGAATTTCGATAGTAAGGTGCCAGTTATAGCTGTTATTGAACATTTTAATGATTGTCTTTGAGATATTTAGGAAGTAAATCATTTATTTTTTTGATGGACAAATAAAGCTTTAAACTAAATTAATATTTCTAGCCAAAACAAAAATTTAATAGGTCCAGCTTTCCACAACAAAAAAAGACTTTCCTTATTTCAATGATTGAACTTTCTTACCTCTGATCATTGAAATCTTAAAAGTCATTTTGTGAAAAAAGTTAGGCCTATTTGAATTTTTTTGTTTGACTAAAAATATTATTTAAGTCTTGAGATTTATTTGTTCATTAAAATAATAAATGATTTTTCTTTCTAAATGTCTCAAAATCAATCACTAAAATTTTCAATTACAGCTATTACTGACGCCTAACTCTTGCTAGCATCGATTCAAAACTGTCTAGGGCCTCGTTAAAACTAGATTATTTTTCCAGATTGAATGTGATGGTTAAAAAAAACTCACCCCTTAATTTCCTTAAATCAAGGGCCTTCCGAGTATTTAACAAGTTTTCTCTGCTTAGATTTTCCTTACTGAACACTTTTTGAAGCCTTGGCTAAACTTGTCAAAAACTTTGCACTTTTCCAGGGATGTTAAAATATTAATAATATTGGATATCAAATAAAACAAAAATAAATTAATTTTTGAATTTAAATAAATGTTTTTTTATTTAATATTTCAGAAATAGGTTGATAGATTTAAAAAAAAAACTAAGTTTTTAACTTTTAGAATATTTTTTAGAAATAAACCCTAAAAAAAGGGTTGCAAATTTTTTTTTAATGTTTACCTACAAACATTTTATACGCTTTTTTAATGCTTTTTTTAATTTTCTTTACGCCAATATCTGAAAAACGTGACATGATAGAATATTTCTGACTTTGAACACACCCAAAACCTGGGAAAGTAAATTTTGTTTTCTGTTATAAAAAACCTTGTTGACCAGTTTAATTAGGAAATTTCCTTGTTATTTCTCACTAGAAAATTCCTTTCGAAATGACAAATTTTTGTAATATTATTTTATTAATTAAAATTGAAGTACTATTGTTGGTTGTCAAAAAAAAGATCTTAAGTAATTTTTCGATGTGGGTGACTATAGTTACCACAGTAGACTTTTTCTTTTTTTAGCTCTGAGCATATACTCGTAGCACTGAGCTGTCAAAAAAGATTTTTTAAAACTTTTTTACTTCAGAACAATCTCATCTCAGAATAAAAAGACCGAGTAAATAGAATAAACAGCTAAACGCAGCCAACTTCACTTGTTTTTTCACTCATTTGAAATAGGCGCGTTCAACACATCAATTTCAGTTCATATTTTGGAATTGTTTGAGTTTTTGATTGGCCAGCTGTCAGATGAAAATGAAGTCAATACATAATTTAGGTGCCTTAAGGTAGAACTAGAATAGGCGGTAGCTGTCGGAAGCTTATGTCAAAACCGACTGAAAAGAAGCTTTTCGAAACGTCAATTTCAAAAGTGACCCATTATGCACAAGTGGTGAAAAGCGAAAAAAGTAAATAATTGTTTGTTCAATGTTAATTTTCTTTTACTTATTCACAACAGATTTTACTTCACTCATACATCAAACAGAAAATAAAACAGTTGTAAACTATACACCAAGCGCCAAATTCTTTTTAGTTTGCTTCCACCATTCTCATTTTATATAAGTTCACTTACGAAAGAGCGGTCATTGAGCGCTCTTTCGCCCGACGGCAAAAGTTAACGAAATCTAAACGAAGGCTATCACTTCGCAATTATGTGTGCGTCATATGAATTTCTTGTTTTTCTAATATTGCATATTTTCTCAAGTAATCAAATAATATTCTTGTTGTTTAGCTTAAAAGAACGGTTCAAGTCTCGTTAAATTTGTCGATAATAACTTAAATAAGTATTCTAAAAAGTTGTAGGCAACTTGAACTATAAAAACAAGTACGTGCGACACATCTGTGCATTTAATTAAATTTGTACAAAAATGTGCAGTGTGAAAGTGTTTTGTATTGAAAGGATTATGTAGTAAATCCAAAAGCTTTTAGTCTTCTTATGATGGAAGTAGAAATTTTGCTAATAGCATTGACTTTCCTATATCTACTTCTTGTAAGGTAGAAAAAATAAAAAAAAAAATAATGTAACCACTCAACTCGAGTTTTAGCAGACTTTTAAATGAAACATCAACCTTACAAACATAATGTTTTACCTATAGAATACCTGCACAGATACTCTATACATAGGTTATGTATGCAACAGGTCTTCTCTACTTTAGAGTTGCAAACATAACAAAGACATTTTATCACGGTTTATTTTTTTTCCCCCGATCGATAATAGCTACAATCTGAATGGTTTAAAATAAAAATTACAAAAGTCAGAAGTGGGATTGAGAAGAGAATATTCACTAGTGAACAAACATCCCAGTAAAGTTACTTCAACAACATACTAGTGAAAAAAAAAACAATTAAAATACTTTAATCATTCAAATAGATATCGAAGTGTCTGTGTTTGGATCAAATTAAAGATAAATCGAATGAAATATTTTCTGTTTGATGTATAATCACACATACCAAACAATGAACGTTCATTTAAACTACCTTTATTTGAAATAAGGTAATTGGGGTAATGATTAGAAATTAGAACTCTAAAAGAAAATAAACTCGAAAGGTTTCTGTGCTGACAAGTAACAAATAGCTTTTTTCTTCTTCAATTGGATTTAAAAACACATCATAGCTATTTGAAAATAGTGCGAAATCATTTCCCATTTCGATGTTAGCATAATCTGCGATAAGTCAAATAGAACTAACTTTCAATCAATTAAACATTGTCAGCACACATTTGAATTGACTACAACTAAATAAATCACTATAGAGTACATTAGTTAAGATTTGTTTATAAGATATAACAAAGCAGTGCTTTCAGTATTGATTCTTTTGTCTTTGAAGACCTGCATGCAGGGCTTTTTGTCCATATGATGGGTTTAACTAAAATCGGTCGAAAAAACAAATTTTAATTTAAAGTTCTCCCCTTTTGATGCCTATAACTTGAGTTGTAATATTTGGACCTTAAAGGAAATGGTACTTAAAATCGAAGAAAAATTCCAGGCTAAATTTTGGTATGCATATTTTTAAGATTCGTCCACATAGTATTCAACTTAAGAAGGGATAAAGATAAAATCTTGGTGTCAGCACATTCAAATTCTAGTTATTCATTTAAAAATTTGCAATACTATTGAAATATTCAAAGCATTCACTGCATTTGTATACAATCCATTTACATACAAAACTTAAGAACAAAATCAATTTGATTTTATCTAGAAATCTTTTTGTTTTAAACCATTAAATAGATGATAGTGTTATTTTATGCACTATTTTTTCGTAAACATAGTATATCCGTGTAGACAAAGTAAAACAACTATTATTTCTTATTTAACAGCTAACCTTCTGCACTCTAATTGATTTTGCTTATTTACATAAAGATAAATAAATAAATGCTAATTATTGTAATTATATTTGAATTAGTGTAAAAGCTTTTAAGTTTGTTTATGTATTTAATTATTATTCATATAAACAAATAATGCAAAATTAAGTTTTGAGGTAGGTAATGTTTTACAAATCAGTTACCTAAAGAATCGAATGTGTCAAGACAGTGCATTAATATTATAGTCTTCTAGCCATTTCTTTAAGTTGGTTAAATAATAAATGATTTTTAAATTATATTGTTGATGAGCTGTAAAAAATATTTTTATATATTCTTTGGGAATGAGTGTTCTTGGTGAGTTAAAAATATTAAATCACTGTTTTTTTATTCTTTTTTACTAATTAAATCAGTAAAATTAAACTTTGACATCGATAAAGAAATTCCGAAAAAAAACTAGATTTTGGCTTTGACTTCTTAAACAAATCCTAAAAAAAATTATAATTTTTAATAGGCTTGAGATAGATTTAACTTGGAATTTTAAACTATAAACTTGAACTCGTCGAAATTGTTGGCACCTTGGCCACGCAGCCCAGCCTGACCTCACCCATTCCATTAAATACATATCATGTCAAAAAAATTGGATAACATTGAAACCAAAAATGTTTAAAAACGGTGACGTTACCACAAGATGGCGCAGCGAAGCTCTCTAGCAAGGCCTAACCCACCCTATCATGGAAGTTATTCGGCTATGCTTAAACTTCTCCGTTATTTTGGCTTACTTTTTTATCCAGCTCAGTTCTTTTCGACCGTACAGTTGCGTTTAACCACCCCTGAAAATTGAATTTTTATTTTGTGAAAACAAAAATATTCACTTTTTTTTAATTGCCTACTCCAAGACCCCCATTACGACTGTCAAATATCAAATTGATAACTGACAAAATAAAAATTCCATGTTTTAAAACCCAACTAAAAAAATTTTAATCGTTGAGAATAATGCTGACCATTGCGAAACACAAGAAAATCAAAAATTATAAAAAAATAGTTAATCGGTTTTTTAATAAATTGAATTTAATTTGAAGGTTTATCAACAATCAATTTGATAATTGAAAATCGTAAGAGCAAAAACATTTGAAAAATATGTGCAAATCTCGAATTACCCAAACAAAAATTGGAAACTTTCATCAAATCAAAAATCAAAATCAAAATTTTTTTTTTTAATTTTTGATAAAATGTTTTTTATATTCAAATTCCTTCAGATAATGAGAAAATTGAAATAGTTGCCAAGTGTAATTTCTTATATTTTTTGGTGGTAGATTGTACTTATAAGCATATTGAAAATGTTTTATAAAAATCGTAGGAGCCGTTTTTCAGAATAATTTTTTTTATTTTTTCATAAAAGCAAACTTTATTCCTAAAATATTCTAGAAATTGTAAAAAACCCCTTAAGTATCAAAAAATGGATCATGTCATTTTCGAAATACTTGATTTTCAAAAAAAGAAAAATTGAAAAATGTTTTTAAAAATCCAAAGCTTCTGTATAAACACAATTACTGAAATCAGTGTTGAAGAAAATGGAAAATAAAAAAAATAATTATTTAATAACCGTTTTTTGAAAAATAGATTCCTACTCAAAAGTAGCCTGTACTAAAAGTATTTATATTTTTGTTTAAAGGAAAGTTGTGAAGCCGTTTAAAAAAAATGCTATTATGTAAAATTGCTTAACAAAATTTATGGCAGGACCCGATATTTTTGGATCTTAAAAATTAATTTACAAAAACGTGTGGGTAAATCATCAAAAAACCACTGTGTGCTGAGATTTCAAAAAATCGATTCAGCCATTTATGCTATAGCTCAATGCACAAGCACAACTGTGGGACCGATACCGTACTTTTTGGACCGGAATTTCACCATAAATGCCAGGCTTATTTTTACTTGCGATATCCAACATGACCTTACGATGATAGAGAACACCAAAAATGTGGGTTGCAAAATTCTGTCTGTCTGTTTGTATCCGGATCTACTGACTAAACCAATGATACAATTTTCTTCAAGTGCGTATTGTGTACTTTCTAGTTATTTTTTTTTTTTTGCCGAAAATCGTTAATAACGGTACCTGCCGGCTTAGCAGATTACAATCAAAATTTGCATGAAAAAGCTTCTTGCAAATGTCAATAAAATTGCATACCAAAACTTTGAAAAAAATAAATTTTGGACTTTTAGTAATATATTAAAAGAAATTTGTTAAAAATTCAATATTTCGAAAACGGGTTGATGATTTTTTTTAACTAGGTTTGAAAATGTATTTCAATATATACTCAGAATTGGCATACCAAAACTTTTTTTTTAATGTTATTAAAATTTTATATATAAAAAATAAATTTTTTCAAGAAATCAAATGACATACTTGTTTTTGGACTCTAAGTTTTTTAATTAGTTGTTTATACAATTAAAAGAACGATTTAAATGCTTTTTATATATTTTTTTTTTATAATTAGTTTCATATTTTAAAAGTTCTTAATTCCAAGCAACTTGAATATAAGAGCAAGTACGTGCGACCCAGTCCCAGTTTGTTAAGTGTAGTCAAGGCCCTGAAAAGGCTTGGGTAGGGGCAATCTAGACAAGGAAAACTTGTCAAATACTAGTGAGGTCCTCGCTAGAAAAAAATTGCTGGATGAGTCTTTTTATCGCATCACAAAACCCTATATAGATATAACAAAAACAAAAAAAATATTTTATGAACATCATGCAAAAGTAGTTTACTTTTTCACTTTCAACATGACATAACTGTATTGCGAAATATGTCAGTGGTTAACATATTGAACTGGTAATCAGACGACTACAGAAACGAATCCCAGTCGAGGCAACTTTCTATTTTTTTTTGTCTCTCTAAGCAAAAGGTTATCTAACGGGCAAGGACCTTGAAAAAATTAATAGGTAGGCTTGCTAGACCCCCGCTAGCTTCAAAGTTAAATTGTCTAGGGTCTCGTTAAAAACCAAATTTTTCCAGGTGGGATACTTGTTTTTGAAGCTCTTAAAGGCAATTCACACGAGAACGACCAACAAATGAAGAATAAACAAACAAAACGGGATTTAACACATTTATAAAACAAAATTAGCATTTTAATAGCTAAAATAAAAGAAATTTGAGTAAACAAATATGTCGTCGCGAATTAAATCTATTCGCGACGACTAATTTGTTTACTCAAATTTCTCTTATTTTAGCTATTAAAATGCAAATTTTTACTAACTCAACATAAACGGCAATTAGACTTCTACCATTAACCTATTCTAGAATTTTAGGAAGAATTTTTCTTTATAAATTTGTTCAATTTTTCCATTTTTTTGTCTGTAATTACTAAACTTGCAAGTTTCAAAAGTTCTTAAGTTCCAAGCAACTTGAACATTCGAGCAAGTATGTGCGGTCTAATCGTGTATTTTAATTCTTATATCTTGGTTTCTAGAAAACGGTTCAGTCGGCTTTTTTGTGCTTATTGGACCTTTTGTCTTCTAGCCCAAAATACTTACCACTAGACAAATTTGAAAATATAGTCGTACAATGTTCAAAACATCAATCAAAATGGCGAAATTCAGCGCTAATTGGGTAGTGGCCGAGTGTTACGCCCGTGCCACCATTTCTATGTTCAAAATAACAATATGTTCTTTTTATTTTGCCATTTATATGATGAGTAAAAAGTTTTTGTTTTTCTTATATAATAAACTAAACTATATACGAGGTATTTCAGATGGGATAGCAAAATACAACCAACAATTTTGCACTAGCAAGGGCCTCTCAAGTAGTTGACAAGTTTTCCCCAACTAGATTTCCCCTTCGAAAACTTTCTAGAGCCTTGACTAAACTTGTCATGAACTTTCCATTTTTCCAGGTGGGCTGCATTTAAGAAAATAAATATTTCACTTTTATAAACCTTTTACCTCCCCTCCCTCATCTTCCCCTCGAAACAAAAATGTTCAAACTTCGATATTTTTATGAACTCTTGATTCTAATGGTCATAAATCAAACCTTCACACCAAGTTCCATATGAGTGCAGATTTTTTTTTACTATATCGTATTTTACCTATAGGTTCAGTTCCTATACCTACTATAAAAACATATTTTCGTAGGAATTTTTACATGTTTTTGTTTATGTTCTTTTTTTTCATCAAACAAACAAACTGATGAAAAAACACCACTCCAATCCAAATTGGTTGGTGCGTGTGTAGGAAAGAAGGAAGGTATAACTACCAAACTTTTCTGCGTTAGTCGATTTTTCACTTGAAGGAAATATTCCAAGTTATTTTTTGTTTTCCTCTGTGAAAAGTTTACGATTAATAAATCTTTTTTTTTTTAAATCTCTTTGAACCTAATTTTTTTTAGGGCTTTCTTTCCATCCGAAAATATTGCAAGAATACAAATAAAAAACAATAAAACATCAGATAAAAAGAAAATAAATAAATTTTACCTGGAATTCAAATCCCCATTTCAATTTATGTATAGCTCGCTCACTTATGTAGAGAAGAAAAAAAAACTACATATGGATATATTCTTCCAACATAAATGTAGGTCCATATTGACATACTTCTCAAATCATCAAAAATTTACAAATATACAAAATTGTTCAATCCTTTTTGTTTTGTTTCTTTTTTTTTCTGTGGGAATTATTTATGCCATTCCATCGAGGTCAAATCATCAAAGAGAAAAAGGAAATATACCTACATATCCAGCTCTCTATAACATACACACAATCAGGAAACACAAGAACAAAAAAGAAAAAAAACTACATATTCAGAAATCGAAAAACAAAAGCAATACTATCCTCGTTAAGCAAGTAAACACAATACCTTGGATCTCTTCAACATCTTCACCAGCTTCACATACATATCATCCTGTCAATGGGATAAAGTGATATAGATACAATCCTAATTGTATTGTTTCAACTTCATTTGCGAATGGATTTTCTGTCGAATAAAGCAACAGTCGTCATGTTGCATTTATTGCAACTGATGCAATCCACAGCATCAAAGGACCACATAAACCACACCACACACTCTCTCTAACATCTTGACCATTATCATTGAGCATCCAATACGTACCCATAGATATCTACACTTAAATCTAAGTGCTAATTGCTTGTTGAGAAATAATCAATGGCACAACAACAGTTAAGTGGCATGGAATATAGGCAAAGCGCGCGCCACCTCACCACACTACACATAAGATCAAGTTCAAAATACCGCACTTGCAAAATAAGTCCAGATTCCGTTCCGATAGATACGAAATGAATCTCTATCTCTCAATTGATTGTGATTGACTATGTGTTAGTGTGAGGAGCTAAAGACGAGTCAGCATTAGTGTTTTCTCTTTGGATTAATTGAACAACAATTGCTAATTCTAGAAACACTCTTCTTCCTCACTATACCTCTACTTTACGTCTAAACATACATCTCTGGTTATTGTCCCACAATAATTGCAGATTGTTCAGTTGTTGTGGTCAGATCTCTGATTCTCACACACACACAGACAAACACACACTATCACAAATATAATTTGCCCCGAAGAAAACACAAATTTATCTTTTGTTCGTTCAGCAGTCGGTCGGTCGGCTACTTCATATATTTCATCTTCTTCGTCCATCAGAAAAGTCAGAAAAGTAGTATTATTTGTTGTGGGGTGAAACGTGTTTACATTGGCCATTTACGGTCAAAGCATTTTTCCATCTTCTTGCCTGCAATGTCTGCAATTGATGGGGTAAAAAAAAACAACAGCAACAACAAGCAAAAAAAAATAACTATTTCAAAGATTGGAAACCCATGAATAGTGTGGTGTGTTCAATAAACGAGTTTGTACTGAAGCGTACTTTTATAGCCGGCATTTTGCTGCTATGATGGGGGACTTTTGAAAAAAAAAAAAAAAATACTGCTTTAGAGGTCAGTGTCGTTCATGTTCAGCATCAGCATCAACGTAACATTCCTGTCCGACTGTCCGGGAGCTAAAGCTACTAATGTTGAATTATGTGTGTGTCCTCGGAATGCATCATGCTCGCGCTCTGAATTAAATTTGTTAGACTATAAGCGTGTTTAGATGCCTTCTTCCATATATAACATTGTTGCATTTGTCACAATTAAAGTGTGGCTGTGGAATCTTGTTTTATTGAATTGAAAATATAAATTGAATCAATTAAAATTTGTGATACTTTGGACACTCTTGAAACGTTGATGAATGTAGGTTTCGACGCAAACAATAATATCAATTTTGCTGGTAGAGATTATTTTTTTTTTATATTTGGCCTAGTAGTTGTGGTAAATAGAAAAAAATGTTAGTACACCGAATCATTCATCATATTCAAATCAATGTCATTATTCAGAAAAAAAAACGTCAAACAAAAAATTTAACATGTCAGTGGTTTAAAAGATGGATTTTTTTTCATATAAATTTGTAGACATTTCATAAATATTCAATTTGTTTGTCAAAATGTCAGAAAATTCATCTTAATTTTGACAGACATTTTTACGAGATCGCACGAATTTATCTACGAAGTTTCAAGTTACCAAACAGGCCGGCTCAGTATGTCGGTAAATACCGATAAACTGCCTGAACAGAATGGAGACGGAACTGCAACTGGAATAGCTGTCAAAATGTTGAATACACACAAATCCAATAATACGAACAGAACATAATACACGTCGCAGTTGCAGACGGAGCTGCAGATGCAGCTGGACAAGTTGGCTAATTTTTAACTTTTGCATGCAGATTTTTTGACGTGTCAAACTCTTTTTAGTCTCTTATAAAGACGTTAAGTTATTTTTGCTATCTCATAATTTAAAATTTTTATTTTTGTTTAAGTTTTTATTTTTGCGTTATACTAAATTGGCACAGCTGACTTCAAATAACAGAAATGTCAGAAAGCTGTGGGCGAGTAAAAAAAATCACGTACGCCATTTTTTGACAGCTATTCCAGTTGCAACACTCTATTTTGGTCAGGCAGTAAATGATTTTTCCAATGACGATCTTTTGTTCATACACATGCGAATATGCAGCAGCGGAAAACAAAAGCAGCGAGAGAAGAGTATCAAGCGAGGAAAAGAAGACTGCATAGGAAGAAGAGAGCGAACTCAGCTTCGCACCTTAAAGAGATCGAAGAGTCTCGCGATCGAAACACCGCAGTCTCTTCGAAACAGCGAAGATAACCTAGTCAACGAAGCACAGGGTATACTATTTAGATGTATTAAAGCAGCATTTCCAGCAGCTGCTAAACTGGCATTTAGGTAGAGCGAGAAATAGGACGAGGAGTGAACCAAACTCCTGTCAATGAAAACCCCAGTACCACCACCCAGTGTAATAGAGGTAGACTTAACTATAAAAAAAAACTCTAGAACATCATGGCTTCCGGATCTGATGGTTTACCAGCGGAGTTCTTCAAGCAAGGAGGATTTCTGTTGGAAGGGTGCACGCATTAACTCAGCAACCTTGTTTGTGACCAAGGAAGCATGCCCGATATCTTATTTATCAGCTCCATATTCCCCGTCTACAAAAAAGTTGATCCTATGTCCTGCAAGAACTATAGAGCCATATCACTGATAAACATCGCATACAAGATCCTATCCAACGTACTGTGTGACCGTCTTAAGCCGTTCTCTAACACTATAATTGACAAGTACCCGTGGGGATTCTAGCCTGACAGATCGAGCCTAGTCTAAAATTTCCCTCTCAGGCAAATCCTGGAAAAGAACCAACGAATTTCAAGTCGAATCTCACCATTATTCTCGTCAGGAGCTCTATATATTGATGGCTGAACTTGGGATCCCAGTAAAACTTATCCAGTTTTGTCGCGTGACATTGGAAAATGCGCGAAACAAAATGCAACTAGGAAAAAGATCTTCCGAACTATTCCAAACATGCACCAGGGTTTCGGCCAGAGATTATCAAATAAAAATGGCAATCCTGAACTGTCAATTTGCTTTGCCTGCAAGCTGAAACGAAAAGCTGAATTAATTGGATTTGCAAAGTATTAGTGAAAATTTGTGAAATACGCTCACATAGAATCAACTCGTCATTCAGCACATCATTCAACAGAGGTCTTTTTGCTGTTCAAATTCGCATCTATTCTTCAGCATGAAATGAAATTACAAATACAACAATGTAAACAAATGGATTTTGCAAGGTAAAACGCACGAACGATTGCCATTTTTGTATTGATAATCTCTAGTTTCGGCGCTATCATGTGATTTCTTCTATCTTGGCAGGCGTTAACACTGAAGGGACTTTTTCAACAGATCTGTCGAACTTCTATAGATGACATCGACATCATTGGCCTCTCGCAACATTGGCGTTATAGAAGCTTTCATGGCGATTATAGAACGAAAATTGTTGTTCTTCAAGTCAAGGAAAACAAGACCAAATACATACATACATGCTATCAACAAATAACCGGCTAGGAAAAAACGTCACTGTTGATACCAACAACCTCCAAGTAGTTAAGGAGTTCATCTACATTAGATTAAACATTAATCCCCCGAACAAACGACATCTTAGTGGAGCTTCGACGAAGAGTTACCCTAGCAAGGGTGAATGAAAGAGAAGATCAACCGCGAACTCCATCATGAGCTATACCGAGAACGCCAACTGCCACTTCCTTCTACACACAACTATGTCGATAGATTTTTGCCCAATACTTCAATGGAGTTCAATTTTTTTTTTAAATGTTTCAAAGACATCTATTCACAATATATGTAGTTGTCAGCTTTTTGTGACGGAGGCGATTACTTTCCATGTTCTACATCCATATAGTAGTATGAACTCTGGGCTTTTGCTTTGTCAATACAGTAATTGACATCTTCATCTGTATCACCACCGTAACATATTTTTTTTAATAGGAGACCAAAAACTATTACTCCATTTATCTATTTTAAATTTAAAAACCATTGAGCCAACAAGTGAAGTGCAGCTTGTACATTCTCTGATCCAAAATGTTTTTTTTTTTTTCTTGTAGTCGATCAGAGAACTGATCAAGTGAATAATAAACTGAAAGCACTGGTCAAGTTTCTTAAAATACTTTAAAATACAGTCGACTCCCTCTAAGTCGAATTTTCACGGGATATGAAAATTAGTTCGACTTAGAGAGAGTCGACTGTACTTTAAAGTGCTGGTCAAGTACTTGAAAGTAATGCTCAAGTACTTAACTACGACGAAGTGCTTGCGACGAAGTGCTTGAAAAATAATGGTACTTGACTTTTTTAAATTACCCCTACCAAGTGCTGAAGTACAAATACAATTCCCAGTACTGGTACTTGTACTTGAAAATTCATAGTTCTAGTTCTTAGGATATAAGAACGTATTATGCTCAATACAATTTTTTTAAGCATGTCCCAATACAGACATTAAAAAAATTGAAATTTAAGTAGGACAAATAAACAGAATGATCAAGAAACTCTTTTCTTTATAGAAAGTGGCAGAGAGTTGCTTTTTTGTTTAATGGATACAATTTTGTTAGTATACAAGAAAGTAATAAATACATACAAGATTATATTCATCCTTCACCTTTGTCCAATCTCAGATCTGTAAAATCATTATAATTCCATCGATATTCTCAAATGTAAATAATTTCTATTTCTCACGTTGAATTTCTTTTTTTTTCATTTTCAGTACCTACCTGAAAGCGTTCAACAAAAATACAAGAAAACAAAACAAATCGTGACTGACTATGCCTCCAAATCAAATCCCATCATGCAATGACGAGGAACAGAATAGTATATACCAATTTGCATAAATCGTAGTGTTAGCACATTGACCTGTTTCCTGGCAAACCGCGCGATGCAGAAATAATGTTAATCCAACATAAATCAAAACCAACTGTGATTCACAAAATATAGTCAGATTTGCAACACTCAAAACTCTAGATATATGTACCTACCTACATACCTACTGTAATATACAATCACTACAACAATAAGAACGAATGTTCATTAAAAAGATACTCTCAAGTCAAAACCATCTAAAATCATTAAATTAAAAAAGTCTCAGCAACAACAACATCTAACCAGTGTGTCATTGTGGAGGAGAAAAAAATCAATGACCAGCATCGGCAAATCTAAATTAGATATTTTTAATGAACGTGAAAATGCCGAATGCAGATACAAATTCAACAATAAACATCAAATTTTGTGACTAAACGTTTCTTCTCTGGTTGTTTGCTGATCTGTCCAGCGAAGAAATTGAATTTTTTGTTTTATTGTTGTTGTATTTTTTTTTTTTTAGTTCGGCTTTAAATTTATGATTTTTTCTTTCGTTCAGTTTAAAATCGGCTTTATGTTTGTTTTCATGCGATAGCGTCTTAAGTCGAGAGTCAACAGCAACAACAACAATAACAAAAAAAGTCCAAAAAAATAAAACATGACGAACCTTAACGTGTCGAGAATGTTACGTGGAAGACTACGATCTAATACGTGCCGGATAGTATTGCTCACATCACTCGTTTGGGTGATAATAGATTTAATTTTAATAACAAATTACTCGGATTGTATAAGCAGAGATGGATGGCGGTGTAAACGGCCTGGCGAATATGATGTTGAGGTGAGTTATAACTAAAAACTTAAACAATAACAATTTTGTATATATTTAAATGAAAGTAAGCTTACTCAAGGGTTCAGCTCAGCTTGATTTAAAGGTAATAAGGTGGATGAAATTTTACAATCACATTAAGCCAGACTCTTAATATTGGTTTGAACATTAACAAATGATCAATTTCTGTCCCAGGTACCATCCCTAATAAAAACACTAAAAAATGAAATAAATGTACATACAATATACAATTCTTTGGCGATATGGACCTTGAAAAAGATGATATTCAAGTCGCTAGCCTAAGATTCAGCTATATATTGTAAATCAAAATAAACGTTGAATATTAAGCTTGTGTAAATTAGATAAGAATGGTGAAAATCGGTTAAGCATTGAAGGGTATATAAACGGTTTTGTGCAAGTACTTTTTTCAAAAACATGAAAAATGAGTTTTCTTGCTTCATTTTTTTTTTTCTGGCCATTACCAGCATATATGCCTGTTTGGTAACGTAAAAATTTCACCAAGTTTCCTAAACTTGTTTTTTTTTTCTATGGTTTCTGACAGCAAATTGTGAAAAATTGCAAAAAAAATTCACGTTAACAAACACAACTACTTAAAGCGCCATTAATAGGTTTGTTTGTGGAAGTTTATTCAGGTTATCTTGACAACTCCAAGAATTGTCAAACAAAACTGCGTTTCATTCGTTTACTATTATGTTGTCCCGAAATGTGTTGGCGCGTTATCGGTGCCAACGCGTTACTTGACTACATCCGAACACTCAACATTAGGCGTTTTTGTTTTTTAATTCAGAATAGAGCTCTGAACGGAGTCCGAGCTAGTCTAGCATGTTCTGAGCATCCTCTGAACCAAGCTTATTCTGAGTGGTCTCAATTATTTTTGAAACACACCTGAGCAAAAACCGTCAAATACTTGTGTTCAGCATTTGACTCTGTCTGCTCAGTTATTTTATTCTGAGCTCATAGAGCGCGCTCTCAACAAGCTCAGATCGTGCTCAGAACGGAAAAAGAAATACAATTTTTTAACTCTGAACTTTCAGAGCTAAAAAAGAAACAATTTTTTTTTTGGCAGGCGCTTTTTGGCGCGGAGCTGACAAGAGTAAAAATCTCACCAACTAAAATCTAACTGAGCGCTCAATGTCAAGTTGACGAAGGCGGAATTCTTTGTTGGGACAAGATTCTCCGTTGAATTGTATACAAAAAACATAATTCTCGTATTTCAGTACGAAACGAAATTTCAACTTTGCTTAAATTATTTAAAAGTACAAAACTTTATCAAATGAAAGAAAAATAAAAGCAAATTCAATTTGTTTTCATTTTTATTAACATTCCACCTTTATTTTGTATTTTTAATCGATTTTAGTATTTCCACATCAGCGAGAAATTGCAATTTGTTTGTCAAATGAACAGCTGTTTAAGCAGAGAAAGAACATTGAGAAATGAATCCACAAAATTTTCGTCTCAGTAATCTCCTTAAAAAATATCAGTGTTCAGGTGAGATTTTTGGTGAGACGCGCCTAGTCACACCATATTGGCTGTAGTGTTATCGGTGTGTGACATTGACAAACTGTCATAGTTTCTTCCGTTTTCTTGCCATTAATGTCATAATCGTGTAAATGTTTTAAATATTTTTCACTCCATTTACCATTAAATAAATTACAAAACCAACTGACATCAAATAACAATATTTTTTGAAAATATCAACGCTTAACTTGTGTCTCTTTTTCAACCGGAGCTAGATCGGAGTACGCTCCATGACGGTGTTGACATTGGACTGAAAAACTAGAAATTTATACGAGTACATCTCACTTCAATGAAATATTGGAAGCGAAATATGAATACTGAAAAAATAATCCAGTTTTTCAGTCCAATGTGAACACCATCCATGAGCTCAGAATAAAAAGATCGAGCGAATGGAGAGCTGAGTGCAGTAAACTTCTTTTTTTTTTAATCTGAAAAAATATTTGAAATCGGTGCGTTCAACAGATACACCTTAGATTTTTCGATTTTTCAAGTGATTGGCCAGCTGTCAGATGAAAATTAAGGTCAGCTCTAAATTTGGTGCGTTGAACGCATCGATTTATATCGAATCGTATATAACAGTTCAGCAACATTTTAAAAGCTCCTAGAGCAAGAGCTAGTTATATAATTTTTCAAAATATGCTAAATAGAAGCCATGTTGGCATTCGATTTAAAAGTAGGTAGAAGAACAGGATGACCATACTTTACAGCCTCCGTCAATGTGAAAAAAAAAAATAAATCTAATTATTGGAAGTATTAAAAAGAAAGTCTTTATAAAAATACATACATACATATATAACAGTTACAATTCAGTGCATCAAAATTATATCGGAGAGCTATGATCGTACTCTACTTAATACTCCGATCGCACGAGCTATGCTCCATTCTCTGCTCTGAACTTAAGAATAAAAACGCCTATGACTGACACAATTAACAAACCTAATGCCGGATTTACACGACTGGAAAGCTGCAACTATGATGAAAAAAAATTATATTGTATATATCATTATAATGCCAGTTTTCCAATCCTGTAAATCTGGTGTAAAGATTAATCACCCAACTTCCCCCTAGAGTAAATACAAAAATGTGTTTAGTTGCATAAATCTGTCAAGTGCCATTAAATATCAATCTCCATCTAAGCCAGATTCACATTATAGTTCTAATATCGATAGAATCTCGACACGATAAAATATTCTTACACAAACAACAATGAGTATATTCACATCATTGATACCTAATACAATTTCGATCCTATCATTGCCTCTTATGTAAAAATATTTTATCATAGCGAGAGCTTATCGGTATCGGCACAATAGTGTGGATCTGGCCTTAAGGTTGGCTACCTTTTCGATTCATTACAAATCCTAAAAAAAAATCGAAAAATCGAAAAATCAAAAATCGAAAAGCGATGAAAATCCAACCAACACAGGCTACGATGACATGGCGAAAAATTCTGTTATGCAAGCGTAAAGATATGGTCAACGCATTGTGCAGTACTCTGTCAAATGTCAAAGTCGCTCAGATGCTAATATATGGCATCTCATTTACACTAGTATTGAATCTCAACTATTGAGATGGCTTAGTATCTTAACCATTTTCTTCACTAATTATACGGGTGTGACCGATAATTATACGACTGAGAAATTTTCATAATTTCTACAATTTTTCTACCAGCTATGACTTCATCGTATTCAAAATGCTATATTAACATGACTGGAAAACTAGAAGTATAATGACCAAACAACTGTCAGACGAATGGATAAATGCCGCATCCACACGACTTGATGTTTGCCAGTATAATGAGAAAAAGAATGGCTTTGTTCATTCAACATTTTGGTTATTGTACTAGCAGTTTTCCAGTCATGTATGTCCAGCATTAAAGGTCATAAATATGCCATTTTTTTCGTCAAAAACAAACTGACAAGTACATCAACTGACGTTCCACTTCTTTTTGATTCCAATCGAATATGAAAACATTGTGTTGTCGAATTTACACACACAATACCAAATGACGCCATTTTACAAATTGGCTTCTTCAAGCATTTATAACTTTTGACAAGTTGTCCGACAAAAAGTTGTTTATGAATGCATATGTTCGAAAATTACTCCTTCTTGAAATCGGAACAGAAAAAGACGTCAAAAAAAGGACTCCGAACAGCCAATCGAAATCATTTGGAGTAGTTGGAGTGAAAATGGAGTATAAAAGGAGTACTCCGAACGCCCAATCGAAAACGACACTAATAAAATCTAAATGAAATAGTAAAAAACTTGTATTTTAAGCACCATCCTACTTATAACACATTTTTTAAACAAATGTGCGTTACACATTTGTGTTATCAGTAAATGTTTCCGCCATATTCAAAGTTCTTATCACTTTTTTTAGATACAAAATTGTATTCATTAATTTCTATTTCACATTTTAAAGTGTGAGTGTGTTTTTTTCTGTATGAGGGGAGGGAAGTAGTTTTTTTTTAAACATAATTTCATTGTTTCACTAACGGGATACCCCCATCATAAAGATCGAAGATAAGTAGGAATTTCATTAGTTAAGTTGAGCGATTTGTTAAAATTAAACAAATTTATGAAAATTTACCAATATAACACTATTGTTTTGTTTGTTCAATATAGCACTTCCAACTAAATTGAACTCAATCTCAATCACTCAATTAAAAAGTTAAAAATAATTTCTTGAGATTCGTAAAGTATCGAATTCCTTGGCGATTTTGTATATCAATGTATCTTCATTAAAACATTGTCATGGGAAACAACCAAGCTCATATGTATGTACATTTTCTTCTTTTAATTCTTAAACAGTTTGTTTGCAAAACGTGGTAGTTGTGTAATTTTCTTCTATACATCATTCTATAAAAGCAAGGATTAACACTGAACATTTATTTTTTAGTGACTTAAGTCTCGATCGTTAATTGACATACTCTGTTTAAGTGCATATACATATTTTCAAAAAAACTTAACTGCAGACAACTTTTTTCTATCGAGTGAAAAACGTCATTTGTGTGCTGCCGACTCTGGCGATACAATTGAGCCCACTCGATTGAACCCAAATAGGTGCTGACATCTGCCAATGGTCGATTGTGTCGTTTAAACCCGATTGGTTCCGACCTCATGATTACTGGACTAGCTCACTTTTCGAGATGTCCTATTTTAAAAGTGGCCCACAAAACAGTTTTTCATTATTTTTTAGTTAAATTTGATTAACCAGTGAATACCCAAATTAAAACGTCTATGTAGTTAATGAATTAAATTTTATTATTGCAGTAATTCATAATAGACAAAATTTTGTTTGGTTTTTTTCTTTCATTTTTAGAAGAATTTGAATTTCACTAAACTCAAAAAGTTTGTAAAATTATAATTTGTATACACAGAAAATAAAATCGCAAACAAAATTATTGTAATGATATTGCAAACGAAATTAGCATTAATAATAGCTATTTTAAAATATTCAATAATTATGAATTTTAAATATACACGTTTCAATATTGTATAAGTTAATGACCTACGATAAACAAATAAGCCTACGGGACCAGTAAAGCTAGTAACGACTTTCTTATTATAAAATCACTGCGATTTGTTGTCATAAATACATACTTAATCTATTTTTGTTTACCAAAAATAAATAAATACAAAATATAAGGAAACAAAAAGCAATAAAAATTAAGTTGTTACTACAACTTAACACTCTTTCTATGCCAATTTCCTATAAATTGGTCTGAAGCATGCAATAAGATCATTTTGTGCAGCATGGTTTTAACTACTAGATAATAATTTCTCGTTGCCACTACAAGGAGTATATGTTGTGATCCAAACGAAACAACTCCATTCCATTCTTATTTTAAAAATGGAAATAACTATTTCCAAATGTACAAAGAAGCATATTAAGGCATTAGAGCGTGTAGTGTAAACCCTAAGTGAAATACAAATAATGCTAACCTTCTACTTACTATTAAGTCCGCAGCATTGCAGTATTAAGTTGTCCTGCTACAAAAAAAAAACTTAAAATGTAATTTATAAATTATAAGAATCTTAAGGCAATGTTTTTTTCCTGGAAATCATGTCTTGATATTTATCTGAAAAAAATGTTTAAATCAATCTTTAATTTAATTCATTATTAAATTTTATTTGAATCTTCTTTCTAGCTACCCGCCGAAAGTCAACGCCTAGTCGACGAAGACTCAATCGTAGATGAAGCTGAAATAGATACAGCGAAAAACCTCGATGGAGGTGTATCAGTGCCAATCACATATCGTAACGTACTGCTTCGAAAATGGCGAATTGCGCCAACAGTACAAGAACAGGTTGGCCAACCTGGAGAGTTGGGTGAGTTTTCATTATAATATCAGCAACCATATAATTATAAATAATAATTTACTTCATCCGTTTCTAATTAAAGGAAAACCTGTAAAAATCCCAGCTGAAATGAAAGGCTTAATGAAAGAGAAATTCAAAGAGAACCAATTCAACCTGCTGGCCAGTGATATGATGTCTTTGAATCGTTCCCTGACTGACGTGCGACATGAAAAGTAATAATATCACCACATTGAATCAATGTTAAACCACAATACAACATTTTTTTTTTTGTTTTTATCAACGTAGCTGCAAAAAGAAATTTTATCCATCAAAGCTTCCAACTACTTCCATTGTGATCGTATTCCACAATGAGGCTTGGACCACACTTTTGCGTACCGTATGGAGTGTCATTAATCGTTCACCGAAGGCACTGCTTAAAGAGGTTATCTTGGTGGATGATGCTAGTGAGAGAGGTAAGTGTGTATGTTCAGTAATCCGATCCTGCTGGTGTATTAAGTGAGTTTTTTTTTCATTAAAAGATTACTTGGGCAAAAAACTAGAAGATTATGTGGCGACATTGCCAGTGCGAACGTTTGTACTGCGCACCGAAAAACGTTCTGGGTTAATTAGAGCGCGACTGTTAGGTGCAAAGCATGTAACGGTATGATTAAAAAAAAACTACTTTACTTTTAACGACCTTGTAATAGTTAAAGAGCATATTATTTTATTCTTTCAGGGTGAAGTTATCACATTCTTAGATGCACACTGTGAGTGCACAGAAGGTTGGCTTGAACCACTTCTTGCACGTATTGTACAAAATAGACGAACTGTAGTTTGTCCAATTATTGATGTGATATCTGATGAAACTTTTGAGTATGTCACAGCATCCGATCAGACGTGGGGTGGTTTCAATTGGAAACTAAATTTTAGATGGTAAGTAAAACACCTCTACAGGTAATCCTGGATTCAAATGCATTTTTTTAGTCGTGAGTTTGTGCGGTTTTCAGAAACTCACATGGCGTGATGTGGTGTGTTATTTCTTCATACTTTTCATTTTTGGGGTATTTTTCATTTTGACCCCTTTTAAGCAACACGAAAAAAAAAATGAAAAAAACCGATTAAAATTTTTTTGGGAGTTTTTCCCTAATGGCTCGAAAACTATCAATTAATTTAAAATAACATCAAAGTACCATTAAAAGAATACACAATTTCCAATAAATGTCTGTTTCAAGTTTTTTTTCTGCGACAATCCATTTAAACTCAGCGCAAGTTGAAAATTGACTTATTTTTTACTGTTTTCGAAAATTCACTTGAAAGCACTAACTAACTACTTAATGTGAAATGAACCAAGATATACTTTTCTGATGGTCTTTGATGCGCTGAACTCGAATCAATGGTACTTTGATCTAATTTTCGAATAATTGGTAGCAAACCTCAGATTTGGTTTCAGCACCCCCGAAACCCGAGGGGCAAAATCAAAACTACTCCACAATTTGCATAATAAAAATACAATATGACTGGACCCGTCCATAGTAATTTAGTTAAAGCAAACCTATTAAAATTGAGTCTTAATCGATTATGAATTCTTTTTCAGGTATCGAGTTCCTCAACGTGAAATGGAGCGACGCAACAATGACCGAACAGCTCCTCTTAGAACACCCACCATGGCAGGTGGTCTCTTCTCAATAGACAAACAGTATTTCTATGAAATTGGTTCATACGATGAGGGTATGGACATTTGGGGTGGTGAAAATCTTGAAATGTCCTTCAGAGTGAGTATGGCAACATATGCAGCCTCGAATTAGAATACAAAATAGGGAGGGGAGCATAGATTTTATTATTTTCATCAACCAAAGCTCCTGTTTATATTTTATTATAGTTTGTTTGTATATTTTTTTTTTGTTGTTTTGTAAATTTTTTTAATATCCATCCTTTTGACAAAAAAAGTTATATTTTATTTTATTAAATCAAATCTAGATATGGCAATGTGGTGGAATTTTAGAAATAATTCCATGTTCGCATGTGGGACATGTATTCCGTGATAAATCACCGTACACATTCCCAGGTGGTGTTGCGAAAATCGTTTTGCATAATGCCGCCCGAGTGGCTGAAGTATGGTTGGACGAATGGAGAGATTTTTACTATGCAATGAGCACAGGTTCGCTTAAAAAATAATTAAACAAAAACAAATTTAAAAAAAAAATAGTAACGTACTATTTTTTATTAACTACACAAAACAATTTTTTTAAGAACAAAAGTTTTCTATACTTCTCTCTTAACATTGAATTTTGTGCTCATCCAATTTGACGATTTCTTTATGTTTTGCGTTTGCAGTTGAAATTTTTTTTATTGTGATTAACCAATTGATTTTATTTTTAGATTTATCAATTAACAATATTTTGTTTGATTTTTTCAGTGATTAGTTTTTAGTTTAACATTACTTATTCAATTTTAGCTTTTTTTTTTCTTAAGTTGATAAATGTTTTTGGTGTACCACATAATTTTATTCAAGCTAATCAGGGGGGATTAATCAATTCAAAAAAAAAAAAAAACAGATTTCTTGTGCTTATTTATTAAAAAAAAAACACTGGAATAGGTTTCTAAATACTCTCCAAAATATTTTTTAAAGAAAACAAAAATGCCATATCTATGTACTTACTTAAAAGTAAATTCACCTAATGCTAAAGTAAGATTGCTTTACTTGATATTCTGCATTTATTTTTTTTATTATTTATTCATTTATTTCCTTGTTGCGTGGTTTTTGCTGAGAGATACAACAAAATTATTATTATTTTAAAATACATATTTGATAAAATAAAAAAACTAAAAAAAAAATATATAACCGTGGTAGTATTTGTTCATTAACATTTACTTAAACCTATTGTTGGAAATTTTTTCAGTCGAGGTCTCATATCTTTTAAAAATTGAGGCAATTCCCATAAAAACGACCGATAACAAAATCAAGCATTTTTTGTTGTGGGTTCACGTGCTGCAAGTAATTATTTTATTTTTGAGATAGAAATTCAAACAAAACACAAATTTGCAACAAATAGAAATAGAAAATGTAAACTTTGGTTTGTTTTTACTCATTTTTAGAATAAATTTGGTTTTTGCTTATCTAAACAACACAATTGGTTTTCAAACAAAAAAAACAAATGAATTTATAATATTGCACAATTTTATTGGCTGAGGCTCCGGGCTAGACAGTCCAATATTTTATCCAATAATTTAGTTGACAGCTGATACAGCCGGTAGAGTTTCAAACACTTCGAAATATTCTAAAATAAATGTTCACTCATTGTCTTTTGTTTTTGACATTTTCACCTAGGAATATCCCTCGCAGAGGTGTTTACACTTCGACACTTGAAAATTAAATAAACAAATATTGTGCAACTCTACCCAGGATACAATATTTTTATATTGTGCAATAAATATTAAAAGGGTTTTGGTTTTCTTCAATATATTTCACAACCTTGGAATAGTATCCACAGACGGACAATAATATTGTACAATATCAAATATTTCTCAATAATATTGAGTGTCAAGGGACCGCTTAATAGGTTTGTTCGTTGAAGTTTACCCAGGGTTGACCCAGGTTTTCTTGACAACCCCAAGAACTTAAAAAAAAATTGGGTTTTTCGGCTCTCAAAAAACACAAAACGGCTTTCAATTATGTTGTTGAGCTAAGCGAGAAACAGAATTTGATTTAAAAATTGAAAAAAAACACACTTTCCATTTTCTATTTCTATTTGTTATTTTTTGAGTAAAATGGTGTATTCCTTGAATTTTCATTTCAAAAAAAAAAGAATTACCTGCAGCACGTGAATCCACAACAAAAAAAATGCATCAGAGCTCCTGCCACTTTGACATTTTATTCTTTACTTCAACTTGCACCTACAAAAAACCTAGTTCTGCTTCAGGGTGATTTCAGTGCTACCCCAGGTTTTAAAAAACATAGAATTGGCTCATCAGGGTTAGTTCAGTTTAAAAAAAAAACGCTTTGGGGTGCCCCAGGGTTACTTCAGAGCTCAACAAACAAACCTAATATTTTTCTATACTATTTTTTTGGAAATTTCAAAAATGCAATTGCAGAATGTTCTTTAACGCAAAATGCAATAGTCTTCAATACAAATATTGCTGCACTAGCAGTGTGTTTGATAATGCACCTTGTTGAAGTCACATATTCGAAAACATCATCTGCAGTGCAGCTGTGCAGTAAAAAAATAGGGTTGACGAACAAAATACTGAAAAAGTCAGAGAACGTGTTCGTAAACGTCAAATGCGTTTGCAGATAATTTAATTAACGTTGATCAAACCGATTTTGTGCTAGCAGGATGATTGCATATTTGACTATCGCAGTATTTACGTAAAATATGACATTCATTTGTCGATCAAATTGACTTTTGATTTGACGTTTTCGAACACGGTCATAAAGTGACAGATTATGGAACATTTTAGAGCATTGAAGATAAAATCTTCTACTCTTCTCTGTGCAAAAAACAGATTCATTTAACACACCTGTATGTACATGTGCATACCAAAACGATAACTTTTGTATTTTTTTTTATTATATCTGTAGGAAGCAGTTTATGATTGATATTATTGATAACAATCAAAAGAGAATAAAAGTCATAAAAATTCCAAAAATTCAATTTGTGCATTTAATCCTTAGAGTACCAATCCTACACTATCCCAGTAAATAACAACACAATTGTTCAGTTTATATATCAGGAGCACTCACTGAGCTGACGGAGCAAAGATTTTGTTTCTTAGTTTTTGACAGCAAAACTGGGGAAATTCTCTGCTGAGCACACAGAAATATAAACTGGATAAATATCAGAATAAAGTGTGAATTTATTTTCATAATCAAACAAATCAGTTTTATCATAAGTTCAAACACACAAATGCGTCGTGTGATGATTTCAGAACCAATCCTTAAAAAATATAAATTAACACCACTGATGGTAAACGACAAATAACTGGCAGTATTGACAATCAATGTCAAAAACTTCTTTTAAAATTTGAGACGCAGCACAAGACTTTCAAATTTATAGTAAGGGTATTCATGCAAAGGGGTAAAGCCAACGTAGTAAAGTTGTAAACTGCATAAATCTGTCAAATTTTATAAATTGTGACAGATTTACGAAGTTAAAAAACTTTACAACGGCTTAACGATGTTGAATAAAAAGTTTATAATACCTACTACCAAAAATTCAATAATACTAGCAAGTTTAGGTATAATTTACTCGTACCTTGACTCTTCTTAAAATGTTTATTCTTATGCAAAAATCAAAAACCGCAACTATCATTATCCTTAAATTCCTTTCCATATAAATGTAACTGCATGTTTAATTGCATTTTTATTTAAAAAAAAAGTATTGTTTAAAACTAAAAATATGTTTCTATTTATTTTTATTTTCTTTATTTCTATGCAATTACACACCGGGACAACTTGTACTTTCCATTCAATATTCATATAAAAATTGCTAACACCTAACAATATATATTTTATAAAAAAAAAAATCGTTTAATGTATCGCCAACAAAATTTAAAAAAATAAACAACTAATCTACTGCAACAACAACATGCAAAATAAAATTTAATTGTATGTGTGTATGTGTGTGCAATAGATTTGGATGTGTGGCGGCTATCTAGAAATAATACCATGCTCACGGGTTGGTCATGTATTTAGAAAATCGACGCCATACACATTTCCTGGTGGTACAACGGAAATTGTTAATCACAATAATGCTCGTTTGGTTGAAGTGTGGCTGGACGATTGGAAAGAATTTTACTACAGTTTTTATCCAGGTTAACATTGTTAAAATAACAAAAAAAAAGTCTAAATACAATACCGAGCAATTTATTCACTGTATATATGTATCTACAAAGTTTTAGTTTTATTTATTACAAAAAAACATTATTTTATCGGGACTGAAGCAGCTGCTTAAAACGAAAATAACTACAAAAACAATTAATAATATGTAGGGTAAACCACCCAATCATTGGCACTTTAAGAATACTTTCCATAATGTTGGCTTATAGTAATGCCGATAAATAAAAAAAAAAATATATGATTACATTTTTGTATATAGATAGTTATGTACATATGTTTTTTCCAATTATAAAATGTAAAAAATCAACTTAAACTAAATTATAATTAAATAAAAACCCACACATATATTTGTTTCAGTTATTGGCATTGTTTGCCATTTAAAAGCATCAGTATTTCCAGTGGTTTGCACACTTATTTTTATTGCTCATATAGCATTATACATATATTAATTTGCATATAATTTAAAATAAAAATAAATGATTTTATTAAAAATTAAGTTTTCAACAATTCCGTATATTTAAGGCCGTGATTAGACTTTTATTGGAAAAAAGTACATTAACGTCTTTTAGAAAGTTGCCAAATATTAAAATTTTGTTTTTGAAAACATATCCAACGAACGGCATAATGTCAATCGACCTAATGATTAGCACTGTCATCAGTACCTTAACCAATGATAGCCAGATGGTGCCAATTTTTAGTCAAGTGATCCTTTTTTAATACAATAGTTACTACGCCTTTTAAGCAGTGAATTCTTACTTAATAATTTAGTGTGCTTATATGTAACTATTCGCGCGCAAGTGGACACTTTTTTGTTTACCTACTTGCTAAGGTTGTCTTCAAAAATGGGGCAAACTGCAGCGTCACTTTTGTTATGGTTTGTTTCCCCTTTCACGAACCTTAAGAAATAAAAAAAAAATGATGCCAAATTAAGCATAAATAACTTAAGAAAACACTCTTAAACAAAATATTTAAAAAAAAAAATCAAAATACTACTCGTACCTACGTTTACCCTGTTTATAGAATCATAAAACAGATTAAAAAAAATACTACGTTTTCATCGGGGTAAATGAGATCATTTTATAGAAAATAGAATACAAATTTGTTTGCAATCAAAATTGAAAGAAAAAACAATACATATAATTGATTGATAAGTTTTTCTTTTTTTCACTTTAGATTAGGCGCGTCTTACCAACTAAAATCTCACTGAGCGCTCAATGTCAAGTCGATGGAGGCGGAATGCTTTGGTGGGACAAGATTCTCCGTTGAATTGTATAAAAACATGTGTTAAAATTTTCGTACTGAAATTCTGGAAACAAATTTCAACTTTGCTTAAAATATTTAAATTTAAAAGCACAAAACTTTATCAAATGAATGAAAAATAAAAGCAAATTCAATTTATTTTCATTTTTATTAACATTCCACCTTTATTTTGAATTTTAAATCGACTTTAGTATTTGCACATCAGCGAGAAATTACAATTTGCCTGTCAAATGAACAGCTGTTTAAGCTGAGAAAGAACATTGAGAAATGAATCCAAAAAATTTTCGTCTCAGTAATCTCCGCAAAAAATCTCAGTGCTCAGGTGAGATTTTTTGTCCCACTTAAAAAATCTCTGAGCGCTCAGAGATTTTATTTGGTGAGACGCGCCTATTAATTTTTTTTGTCATTGTTTGTCATAATTTGTGTCTGTGCATCTCTAGCGATCAAAATTTTTATAATGATGTTAGTAAAAAACGGGTTAATCTAAAAATAAAATCCAGATATGTAAAATTAATTTCCGATCAAAAGAAAAATTGATTGTTTGCCCGTTGAAAGGCTGTCAAAATATGTATTTGGACAGATCTGCAAAAAAAAAAATCCATTAATGTTAGGTACCAAAAGAAATCCCAATAAGATTTATAACTGAGTATTTTTAAATTAGTTTTTTGGTCGTGACTGTGTTTAAATTAAAGGTTAATTTTATTTCCTTTTCCCAACACTTCCATGTCTGTAAATATTGTCATATCTGTTAGTAAAAATGAAAAAATTGTATGACTGTCTGATGGACGGTGTTCACATCGGACTGTCTACTCCGACTTATTTTGACATTCACCCAACTTCTTTTGTTCGGACACAAACTAATGACGGTGTTCACATTAGACTGAAAAACTGGATTTTTTTTTGACGTTTCAGTATTTACATCTTCCTTTACTGAAGAAATGGGAGCGAGATGTGAATACTGAAATTGCAAAAAAAAATCCAGTTTTTCAGTCCAATGTGAACACCGTCAATGTGAACACAAAAGACTCAATTTGACGTTGAGAAGTCGTTGAAAGAAAACACAAATCTGAGCTCATTGATGGTTTAACTAATTTTGTTTTCATTCTAAAACTTAAATTTTATTTGTTTAAAATCTTTTAAATTACATTTTCAAAAAAAATTTAAATTCTGCCTGACTCGGCCATCCCTTTCTCACCACGGAGTAGGGGGAAGATAAAGTACAGAGACGTCAAAAAAAGTCAGAGGAGTCAGTCCAATGTGAACACCGTGATGAAGTTTCTGACAGTAAATTGTCAGCAAAAAAATTTTACAGACAGTAAAGTCTTTCGAACAGTGCCAGACCGCCAGATTTAGTGCAAACCGTTCCACAAATGTACTGGCCCGACCCGTACTAGTTCTAGCGGCCTTAAACTGTTTGAAAAAAACAGGGGTAGTAAAACCGTTAATATTGAAATCCTTTTTTAAACAAAATTTAAAAACTGGGTTTTGCCTTAGTACCTACCACAGATATATGTATGTATATAAAAAATTTAAAAGTAAAGTGTAAATATGTAAAGTAAATCTTGTATTGGAGATAGGTATCTTAGTAAAAAAAAATTGCAAAAATTTAAAAGAAATAGATATTTGTTTTCTAAAACAAATCTATATTGCTCGGTGGTGTATTTTAGACTTTTGTGGTGAAAGTAGAATGTTTTGTAGTGAAAATGCATGAGCAGCATTAAAAAACCCCAAACTTGTACTGTCCCAAACATTATGTTATTTATTTATGTTATTTTTTTTTTTGTATTTTATCAATTAACTATATAACACAATTCATTTGATATTAAAAATAGGTTTTTATTTTTGGTATTGGTTTTGGTTTTGTTATTTTCGTTTATCAGTTTTAAACTTTTTCGATCACCATGAGCACAAAAAACAATTGTTTTACTTTACACTATAGTTGTTATGTACGTAATTTTAATTTTATTCCATCACATTTATTTTTATTGTTATAATTTTTTTATACGGCATTTACACACACATAAACACAAAACACGTCCACTTGTTCACTTGATTTGTGCATGTAGTATAAAATGTTAATGTTTTTTATGATTGATTTATTGCTCTATTATTCTTAATAAATCTTTTTTATTTCGAAAAAAAAAACTATTAGGTGCAAGAAAAGCTTCAGCTGGTGATGTTAGCGAAAGGAAAGCCCTACGTGAACGCCTGAAGTGTAAAAGCTTCAAATGGTATTTAGAACACGTCTATCCAGAAAGTTTAATGCCACTGGATTACTTCTATTTAGGAGAGGTAATTTTGTTAATTCTTAAAAAAAAGTATGTATACTCTTCTCATTGTGGTTACTTTTAATATCACTAATAAAATGTAATCATAATCAGCTGATTACTTTAAATGTTCCTTTACCATACTTACTTTGCTTTGCTTTATTTTTAATGTCAAACGGCTTGGACATTCAATTTCAATTTACATTCTCAAATTATAGCATTATCTTACAGTTATTTCTGTTCGTTTTTAATGTACATATATTTAAATTAAATTATCTCATAGATTCGCAACGCTGACACTGAAACCTGTCTAGACACGATGGGTCGTAAGTACAATGAAAATATCGGTATAAGTTACTGCCATGGTTTAGGAGGAAATCAAGTTTTCGCCTATACAAAACGGCAACAGTTGATGTCAGATGATCTTTGCCTGGATGCATCTAGTGCATCTGGACCAGTGAAAATGATACGATGCCACAATATGGGAGGCAATCAAGAATGGGTCTACGACGAAGAGGTAAGTTTGTGAATTCAATTTACCAACCCCATATAATTTCCAAATTTAATTTCAATTTTCAGGATAAATCAATTCGACATTCGAATACTGGTAATTGCTTGCAACGTGCACCACGCAACGATGCCAGCACACCACTATTACGACCTTGTGATTATTCCAAGGGTCAACAATGGCTAATGGAATCTAAATTTAAATGGCAAGCCCATTAAAAGAGACATAAGATGAGTTTAGAATTTTTAAATTAACTTTATTATTTCCATTTTTTTTTTCATTTTATTATTTTTTTCATTTAGTAAATATAAATACTAAAATCAATATATATATATTTTTCACAAAAAAAAAAAGAAAAACCAACAACTTGTATGTAAAGCATAAACTCATCATCGGTCGAATCAGAATTGCAATTAAGTCTTCCTAAAACATTTCCATTTCTATAATTATATTATGTATTAATCGAACTTCGGATGAGTTATCAAAATTTAGAAAATGCTGTAGTAATGGGATTTTTTTTCTTAATTTTATATTTACTTGTGTCATAATTGAATTCGCATTTTATTTCAATTTTTTATTAAAAACAAACAAAAATCATAAACACTTTTACAAAACTTTGAAACGAAGTTTTCATTTATTTTTTATTTTATATAAAATATGGTTGTATTGTACAGTAAAAAAAAAAGGCGTGAATTCCTTAATTGAATAGAAAAGGGAAAATGTATGTGTACGTATTTAAAATAGGAAAAAAGCTCTAAACATTAACAAAATTTAACAAAACTAACAATACAGTGATACAGTGAAAAGTGATATAATAGGCTTCTGAATAGTTAGCAAGATGTATTTTTTTTGTTTAATTAATGTTAAATACAATTTTGGTGAGGGTGAGGAGCACGCATTGAATTTTTTTTTTGTTAATGCTAAGGTTTAATAATACTTAGCCAGGCCCGCTTCGCGAGTTCCAAAAATTTTAACTCCCTTTTTAGGTCCTCTGTCCCGTTACCGCGACTCCGGTGCTTCGCTTAGGGTGTTTTCAATCGCCTGGCAGGCGTTTATGTGAACTGTCTTTTTTCGACGAACATACATTTTGTATGGAAAATGGAAACTTTAAAAATTAATTAAAAATATAAATAAAAGTTTTTTCACATTAAAATTATGATATTAATTACTTTGAATAATAAATCTACCGAATTGAAGTGCCCGCATATTCGTGTTACAGTAATGGAGATTTGATTTTATTAAAAAACTTTAATACTTTACTTCTCTTCGTAATGTTTTATGCTGAGTTTTCACTAATCTTTGAACTGATTTGACACTACTTGAAAAATTGGTCTAAACCATCAATAATTTCATTCCGAATTTTTACTGGTAAATGGATCAAAGGAAAATCTAGGGTCTAGAAATTGAAAATTCGTGAAAATTAAATTGATCTTGGACAATTTTTTTTCCCCTATTCTTTGCGTCAATATTAAAACTATTATGTTTTTGCTACCTTTTTTCCAAAAAACTGTGTGTGAATGTATAACCACTTTTTATGTATAAAATGTCAAAAATTCAAAACAAAAATCACATTTCATAAGCCCGATCTAGATACAAATTTGTGTTTAGTTGCAAAAAATTAATTAATTAAATTGTGGATTTCACAATAGTTCAGTTCCAGAGGCTTTTCGAAATTATTAAATTGTCTAAGTTATAACGAAATCGGGTCAAATTTTTGTCACACCTCAAAATAAAATGTCAAGCTAGACAAATTTTAGCCAACCGATGCCAATTGTTCAAGTTAGACAACTTTAGGAAAAAAGTAAACAAAGTTTATTAATATCTTTTTGGAGTGGGACGGCTGACTAAAGTTAGACAAATTTTATAAATATGACTGTTAGTTAGTATTTCTTCTTCTTATTTCAGTTCTAAAAATTTCTTTGATCAGAAAATCCAGAGTTTGATTAAAATATTAACATCGAAATTATATAAAAAGCTTTGCCAAAGTTTTCGTTGTAAAATTTATTTTTTATCTTAATTACTTAGTCAAATAGTTTTCATTAAATCAATATAATGACGCATAGAAAAACTGTGTTTGAAGAAGGCAAAACATTTATGTTTGTTTATCTCAAAGATCTGTGGCAACTTTAGTGAAGCGTATTTATTTGGCTGAGCCTTATCGATATTTCCACTCATCACTCAAGACTAAAATCAAAAAAAGTCTTAAAACCAAGCGAAAACTATCATACAGTATTTTACGGATATAAGAAATACTCATATAAGAAAAACTCGCTTAAAAGAAACAAAATCCAAAGTCTTTCTTCGTTGTTTGCATGTAGGTAGATAAGAAAAACGCATATGGAAGAGACATTATATGTAATTTACGGATTTTATTTTATCCGTGTTGTACCGATAATTTTAAGCTCAGCTACAATGTCTTTTCATTTGTATGGCGCAAATTGCATAACCTAATTTCCATCTTATTTAAAACCATCCACGTTTTCATTCGGTTTATAGTGTTATATATAATGCATTATCTCCTACCAACATATATGACCAAATATTAAAAAAAAAATGAAGGAATAGTAATTCGATGAGAGGCACTAATATAGGCTCCAGGCCCTGTATTGATTAAAGTGAATTTAGAATATTGTTTTTAGATCATCATCTTGCTGCTTATGAAAAAATTCATAGCCAATTTATTGCTTTTCATATCATGCTGAAAATCTAAATACATACATACATAAAGAAACAAAAAACGTAAATTATTTGAATCGCATATCATTATAATAATATATAATATTGTTTTAAAAAGTAGAATTTTTAATTTAATTTGGTGCAATTTACGAGTAAAATACAAATAATAGAAGCGTATAATGTAAATATACTATTATTATATTATAGATGTTAAAATTAAATGTAGGTTAAACAAAAAACAAATCAAGTGAATGTATGAGCATTTTTAAATGCACAGTTTTATCAGTCCTTAAAAATCTTATAATACGCTTAAGAATGAAGCAAATAAAGCTTATATAGGAATGTTGCAAGGGTTTTAGATAATATACTAGTGATTTAAGGTATGTAAAATTTGATTTCTTTTTATTATCAGTTTTTGTTTTCTTCAAATTTTCACAAAAACAAAAATCAAGATGCCGAAAGTAATAAAAGAAGATAAAAAAATTAGATTACTGGATAATGTTTTTTTTAATAAACTCGAAACTTTTCCTTTAGCTTATCGCTAACTGTTCTATGACTTAAAAAAAAAAATCAACTTATTGTCATCATTATTGTACACAATTTTTATATTCAGGCAACACCAAACAATTATTTTTCAAACTACATTGAATCACTAGGAAATGTTTTCTTTTGCGATTTGAATCTCATATTAATTTTCCAAAAAAAAAAAATAAGTCTGAAACTTTCCTTAAAATCACAAAATTTCTAATGCTCAAAATATTTTTTTTGCAATTTGTGTAAGTATTAAATGAAATTTAAACAAAAAAAAACAACCCGGACTATTAATTGAGATTTTTTATTTGGTCCTTATTATGGAATCCGACAGTTTTGAATTTCCCTTATCAGCGCGTTTCACTTTCATTTTTAGACATTGTAAAAGTCTAGTAGGTATACAATTAAAATTGTGAAAATAAGTTAACATTTAGTACATAGGCGACTCCATAAAGTTTTACTAAATTCACAATAAATACTGATTTGATGTATTTAATGCAATGAAAGGTCTAAAAGTGTTCTTTTGCGGGCGCATTAACCCAAATCGAATGATACATACAAATTTTAATATTTGTTTTACAAAAAAATCTGAATATTGGTCAAATATATTCCATTGACGCTGATATACATGAATTGTTGTTTTGTGGGGATTTCAAAACTATTGTTTTTACACCAACGACATTTCTGGGTTTTGATATAGCCAATTTTCATTAAAAAAACAACCAACATTCTTCATTTTCTTGCAATGTTTGAAATTTAAATTATTTCTTGTAAAAAACAAAGTGAAACGTGATCGTGAAACTTCAACCGAATCCGCTGGGAGTTCAAAATAGGGCTACAATTACTGTGAAAAAAGCAAATAACCCTTTCTGCATATCCATTTATCATCATTAGTTTCTAAGAAATACAAAAAAAAAATAACTTACATCAATCGGTGACACAAACAAATTTAACTAGATAATTATGTAAATATCATTTAGTGAAGAAACGGACACCGCACATTAGTTTAGTCTAGTTTTGGTGTCTAGCACAAAAATTATGTAAGGAATTTATATAACAAACAAATATTTTATATTAAAAAAACAAAAAACAGATAAATCGTTAAAGTACTGTATATAAACCTATATATTAGATTGTTTTGTTTAAATAGAATCTTAAATGTTTGATAGTGTCCCACACGATTTTTTATAAAAATACCTACTAAGAAAAACAAGTTTAAACAAAAACAAATCAATAAAACAAAATCTGTGTGTATCCTCTTTTTCCTTATGTATCTACTATTTACCACGTGTGAGAATGAGAACAATTCTAAAGTAATTTTTTTATTTTAACTTTTTATTTTAAACAAATAAAAATAAAAAAATATTAAATTTTAATGTTTAAACACAACAACTAAAAAAAACTAACTGGAAACAAAAAATTTAAAATAGTTAAACCTCAGATATCCTTTGTATACTTTTTTACAAGCTTTTTGCATTTATAATACATAAATTCATATGATAAAAAATGATAACAAAAATAAACAAACAATTGAAATGAAATGAGAAAATATATTATAAATAAATAATACTAAAAAAAGTTTAGATAAATAAATATTATTCGTAGGTTATTTTTTAAAACAAAAAATTATTATCTAGAGGTGATGGTGCAATTTACTGTCTTAATTTCAACATTCTGTCCTAAAAGTTTTATTTTCTATATTTTTTTTTTAATATAATACTTATAGTCTATTTTAAGTTACTCGGATAAAATATATAATATACAAATCACTATGTAAAAAAAAGATTGTTTAAATTTAAAATTAACTAAAAGTATTTTGTACGAGATTTTACATTTGATTCAATGCTACTCTTTTTTTAATTTTTAGTTAGATAAACTTAAAAGAGAAATACAAAAATTTTATTTTCATAATAATTATATAAAATAAATAAATCTTAGCAAGACAAATTATTATTAATTTGAAAATGAAGTCTTATTTAAGTTCAATTGGTTTATATAAAAATATAAAGAAAAAAAAAATTAATTCTATTGTGTCTATGATTATTATTATTACTACGAAAACAACTGTAAATGTTTCCATATAAATACATATTTAATGTAATAATAAACAAACAAAAAAATAATATTTGAACAAGTTTTTTTACGAATTAAGGGAAATAAAAACAACGGTTTAAATGCAGTGTTTACGGGAATACGACATTTTGACATGAAAAAGCTTTCCGCAAGATGGGTGCTGCGTTTGCTTTCGATCGATAAAATACGAAAATGTTTAAACATTTTATAGGAGTAGTTGACCATCTTCAACCGTAATCCAAGCGAGTTTTTGCTCCAATTTGTATCTGTGGATGAAATATGGATTCATCAGAACAGTCTTATAAGTATACTTCTCCAGATTATTCCAAGCCAAAGAAACACAAAGTGGGTTTATCGTCAAACACGGTGATGGTGTCATCCATGTCGATTTCCTTGAGAAGGTAAAACGATTGACGGTACTAAATTATGCCGACCTGTTGAAGCGATTAAAAGAGGATTTTAAAGGAAAAAGACTCCATTTTGCGAGAAAAAATGTTCTTTTTCAACGACAACAAGACATAGCCTCTGCGCACTAGTACGCAGTCGCAATGGCAAAATTGCATTAAATAAGTTACGAGCTACTACTCCATCCACCTTAAATTCAATTTTCAGGCACTTATACTAACCCGCCCTCATAGATATAAATATCTAAAAACCAATTTCCGAAGGTATTCATTTCGTTTCCATTTTCTTTAAAACTCAATTTGTTTTATTTCCACCTCTTTTGAAAGTGATAAAATTTGACGTTCGAAATGAGAAACTTATCGGCTTATAGAAACCCATTTCATCGCATTTTTCCAGTATTAGACCGCCAGATTTAGTGTAGGCCTGTACAATATTTGTGGGATGGGCTTGCATCAAATCTGGCGGTCTAGAAACTGTATGCAACTCAGTGTAGAACACACCTATTAGATTTCTTCATTGAAGTTTACCCAAGGTCGACCCAGTTCTTCTTGACAACCCCAAGAATTGTCAAAAAAAAACCCTGGGTTTTTCGTTTCTCAAAAAAACACCAAAGGGCCTTGAATTGTCTTGTTGAGATAAGCAAGAAACCAAATTTGTTTTAAAAAAGAATACCTACAAACAAATCAGTTTACATTTTCTATTTATATCTGTTATTATTAGTGAAAATTTTCAAACTCATTTTGGGATAGCGTTTCTTACTGGAAAACTTATAAAAATGATACAGAAAGCTTAGATTATGGCTTAGGAAATAATTTGTATATTCTTTTTTACAAAACAATTGCTCTAGCGGTAAAAATGTTTACTTTTGTAATTTTGAAAAAAGCGGCCAAGGTAGTTAAGGCTTTCCACATAAAATTACTTTTCTTATTTCAAGGATTGAACTACATGATCATTGAAATATTCACAGTCATAAGGCGCCAGTTATAGCTATCATTGAACTCATCATTGAAAATTTTAATGACTGATTTTGAGACATTTAGAAAGCAAAGTCATTTACTATATTGATGGACAAATGAAGCTCAAGACTTAATTAATATCTCTAATTAAAAATAAATTTCAAATAGGCCCAAATTTCCACATTAAATGACTAAAGATTCCAATAATCATTGGTAAGGTAGTTAAATCATTGAAAAAATTTTGTGGAAAGTTGGGCCTATTTGATTTTTTTTTTTTTTTTTTTGACTCAAAATCAATAGTTAAAATTTTCAATGATGAGTTTCAATAGGTGCGTTTTTTTGCAAGCCCAGAGGAATAGGACCAAAAAAACGACATTGGGGCTTAGCGACGCCATCAGAGAAAAAAAATGGTATTTCCATACAAACTATCGAAAACAAGCATGAAATTCGTGCCAATAACACTGTTTTTATCTGGGTTAAAGTTAAGCCCCGAAAATTTTCTGGGCTAAGCTAAGCCCGTAGGAGCTTCATTGTTGCATTTAACATGCAAATTGCTTAGCTGCGACGTCGTTTTTATCATCCAAGTCCATTCGGGCAAAGAAAAAAGTGATGGCTATAACTTGCGCTATGTGGAAGGCTGGGCCAAAATAAACGTATATTTTAGATCATGCCGATTAGTCAATTTGCAATATTCTACTCCCCTGGAGTTGACCAGATTCGCACTGCACTCGTTTTTGCGTTTTGCATAGGGTTTTCCAATCTTAAATTCAAATTTCAATTTAAAAATTGAGTAATCATGAGTACTATCCCACATAAGGAAAACAGCTAAAGAAAATTAAACTGAGCTTAACTACCTTATCGACAAAACTAGTACATTTCACAAAATGTTTCTATTAATTTTCTTAATGTTTCTCCGCCTGTTCTTATCTTTTGTCAAATGTCAAGTGTCACAAATGTCATTTCAGAAAAACGTCAGTCGACGGGTGATTTCATTTGTGCGGTTTGGTTGATACATTTTTCTTATCAACTTTTTGTTTTTTTTTCCATATATATAAACAAAAAAATCGCAAAAGAACATCTTTATCAATTTTTCTAATATCATGTTTTTTAATTGAAAAGATTCATCCTCATAACTTCTGTTGAGCTGTTCCTTATTGTGCTAGTGCTGTTGCTGATGCTTTTACGATAAAATAATCCCGAGTCCCGACCTTCAGGCAACCTTCAACTCACGTGTGTAATCAATAGTTGAACATTCAGCTCGGTCGCTACCAAGTTACCGTATTTTAATAGCAAGACTCATCCATAAAACTCAGACGCATAGCCTGGAAACTGCTCAATCAGTCTGTGGCATTCGTCCGTAATAGTGTGTCGTCATCGTCGGTAGTTCAACAACTTAGCATTCAGCATCCAAAGTGAATTTAACCCGGATTATAGGTTTATTTGTTGTGACACTGTGATAGGAACGCCAATTCAAAATAAATTCTCGAGGATTAAAACTTTCCACAACAGAATTCGTTTTATTTCTTTTCCATTTCTTGGTCGTCGTCGTTGTCTGGCGATTATTCCTACATATTTACTTTAAATCTTGCGTCAGAGTTACTTATCGTTCTCTAGAAACTTGAATCCATTTTAGTTGGCACTCTGACGTCTTTCCGTCGAGATCATCAGTCTATCGGTATCCTTTAGCTTAAGTGTATTTTGAGATTATAAATAAAGCGCGAATATGTGTGACCGGCTTTTGAATTACAAACCAGCCGCAGCTGAGGGCATACAGAATGACCGTAGTCGATTTAACATGAATGGAGTAGTGCAGCCGTTACTAACAGGTGGGTTTAAGGGCAGTTATTTATTACTCTATCCAGAGATTCATTCAAAAAAAAAATGTTAGCTTTTACTTTATAATTTGATAGTTTAAGTTAAAAGAGCTTTTTTATTGTTGCTTAGTTTGTGTTGTTCTGAGAGAAGAATGTTTTGGTGTTTTATTGTTGTTGTGAAATTTACAAGATTAGGCGGTCTATATTGTTTTGGTTTCGTACGTCGTACGTTAACCTCTTGTAGTTTATTTTTTTTGCTGGGGTGATTGTACGATGTGGTCGAATATTTATTTTTGTTTATTCCTTTATTTTACATGAATGAGATGTCGTAAATGATAAAATGTTTACCTTTACTAAGCATTTCGATGTTAGATAATATTTTTAGTGTGCAAAACAATGATAAACTAGTAATGTACGTACGAGTATGTACATATTTTATTTAATCAATTTTTGTTTTATTTTTTTTACCTCAAGTATTTGTTTAAAAATAGATCGCACACCCTCAAATGATGTGTTTGCTTGTGAAATACCAAACCATTGAACGCGTGCATTTTTATAAATTTATAAACGAATGTTGATCTCATCGGTATTTCGTTTGATTGAAAATTAATGTGATGCAATTTTTTTACATTTGGTCGTGGATTTATAAAAGAAAGCTTTTTTAATATCCTTAGCATTGGTAACGATTCAGAAATATGTATTATGTGCATACATAAGTAGGTATTTAAGAGTAATTGAAAAATATAGTAATAGTTGAATAGCCAATTTTGAAAAAAAAAAAACACAATTATTTTCTAAAAAGTACCTAGGTAGGTAGGGTGATGTCTCTAGTAGTCAGCCCTTTAACTTTATTTTTGTGTTAAACTGGGCTTCAGATACTCTATATTCAAATTGATGAATAGAGTGTTTACGTTATCTGGTTGGTTAGAATTTGTAAGTTACTAAATTGTAAGCGTATTTAGTTAATATAAATAAGTTATTAACAAAAATTGAGCTGTAAGTGCGATTCCTGTGAGTTCGGCCGCCTTAGTTCCAGAAGTCGGCCACCTAAGTTTCAGTAGTCAGCCCCCTGTTAAAAAAATAGAAAATGGGGGCCGAATATAGGGACACACATTTTTATACTTGTCTCATGTAGTCAGTTCCCATAATTTCATTTTTAAACAGGCGGCTGACTACTGAAAATAAGGATTTTGAACAAATAATTTTTACAGAAATCAAGAGATAACAAAAAGTCAATTCAATGTTCATACTCAGCTGAATAAAAAGTGAAGTCTTCAGTGGTCAGCCGGGGGGGGGGGGTGAGGTGTGAGCTTAAAAAAATTGAATAAAATTTGTCTTCTAAGGGCAGCCCCTTTAAAAACATTATTTATTAAAAAAAAAAACATATTTTTTTTACAAAAAACAAGTGAAATGGACTTTAAATAACACAAACACAAAAACATAACAGACTTCTCTTCAGTATTTAAGTTGTTGGAGACCTTAACAAAAAGAACTTCCTCTAAATTTTTTTGTAAAAACTTTCACATTCAAAAATTTTGTTAACTTGAAGCAAAATTCAATTTTTAAACAGAAACCCATCAGCTGCATTTAACCAGAATTTTGCGCACGTAAAGAAGGAAAAAATATTTTTTTTGTACTTTCTCTTCTTGTGCATAAAAGGTGCAGGGAAGCGTTAAGATTGCCTACATTGTTATGAAAAAATGTATTTTTTGTTAAACAAATTGAGATGTGACTTTTTTTGAAATTAGTAATCCAATTAAAATTAATAGCGTTTCTAAACTTTTTACCTTATTGCTAAATCTCTCAATCAAATTTTGTTTTTCTCTTGTTTTATTCAGGTTCTAGTTGCGACTCATGAATCAATACTTTTAAACGAGTAATAATTTAGAATGAATATGTTTTTTTTTTTTTTTTTTTTGTAAGATAATTGCTTATTTTGTCAACAGAATTTGTATTTCTATTGTTTTATTCAGGTTTTTGTTCAACAGCGGTATGGTTTTAATATTCACATGTTTTTATAGTGAAAAGAAAATAATCTAACACCCATTCCTGTCTCAACATAATAATGTATATAATGTGGTAAAAATGTAGGTACATAGTGGTTTTTTGCACGTTTGAAAGCCTTAATTGGGTCTCAATAGAACGAAAAATTCTTAATTTTGTTTAAAATTTTATTCGTTATTGTTTCATTTCTTTAATAAATTATAGGTACAGGGTGATTCTTACCAAATATGACAAAACCATAGCATGTAGGTTACATACTTATCTGGCTCCCGCTCCATCAAGGTTCTCTCACCGAACAGTGGCACGAATCTGTACATCGTTTAGAAGAATGTAAAATTATTGCATTTGATATATCTAAAGCATTTGATAGATTTTGGAATTAAGGTTTCTTATAGAAAATACGTACATTTAGTATTGAAAAATGTCTGACTTGACTTTTTTCTATTGGAGTTTATGTTGCCTCCCCTAGCGTAAACAATTTTGCCAGTGCACATTTTCATATTCGTTTTAAAATACTTTCTTCTTTTTGGGATGTGGAACTACAATGAATATGATAAGCATTTGACAAGTCCATTAAATTTCTGATGATCATGAAATAAACCAATTACCGACGGTAAAATTACCTATTATCTTCAGGTCCACGCCAAAAGACAATGTCAACCGATAGCTTTGGTTCAAACATTTACGAAACTACTGGTCGGATAAGTTTTATCTGATGGCAATGGTTAAAAAATCCACTTTTCAGGTTCCATTTTTGGCTAAGTGTACCTGTGATATTATCAACTTCTATAAATGAGGTATCAAATGAAAGCTGTACTCTACGTGATAACAAGGGTCACACAGACTCTTTCTATCTGTTGTGACGAGTCCAAACCAAAAAAAAAAAAAATAATTGCACCCTACTCCCTCTCTTAAATAATGTTAAAAAATGTTTTACAATGAAGCCTATAGGAGACTTTCTAGAAATCTTTTATGGAATTTTTTGCAAAACAAAAAAATTAATCTAAAATTAAAAATCAATCGACGTGGTTTCATCAATAAATCAACTAATCAAAAATTCTGCATGGATCCCTAAAGTAGGTAAAATAACGCCGTGTAAATATTGAAAATAAAACTCATAAAATATTTTGAATAAGTATATTATTTCTCAAAGATAAATATATGTAGGTAATTATAAAGATATACATTCAACTCGAGAACTGGAATTAAATACGTTTTGAATTGCATTCATTTAATATGTGTTTTTTAATATTGCTGCGGGTTCGGTAAATCGTTCATTACTTTTTATTTACCAACGGATTTTAATGCATCCACTTTTTTTTATTAACATTTGCAAACAAAAAGTATGTATACAAGGTGATTCTTAAAAAATGTAAAATAAGCCATAGCGTGTTAGGTTACTTACTTATCTGGCTCTCGATCCATTAAGATTCTCTGTTTATAACACACCAAACAGTGGCACAAATTTTTACATCATTTTGAAAAAAATGTAAAATTATTGCACTTGCTATTTCAATAGCATTTGATAAAGTTTGGAATTATGCTCTCTTGAAAATATGATTACATTTAGCATTAATAAATGCCTTCTTCATTGGATTCCTTTGAGAGCGTTTTATACAAGTCGCATTGAATGGTTTCAAAGTCTGATATTCACCATTTTTCATATTTATTTTAAAATTCATTCATTTTTCGGATGTGGAATTACAAGCTAGCGTTTGATCAGTTCATTAAATTTAAGATTATTATGAAATAAACTAGGCAATTACCAACAGTAAGTTTTCCTATCGCATCGGGTCCACGCAAAAAGACGATGCCAACTGATAGCTTTGCTCCGAACATTTCCAAAACTACTGGTCGGATAAGTTTTATCTGGTGGCAATGGGTAAGAAAATTCACTTTTCAGGTTGCATTTTTGGCTAAGTGTACCTGTGATATTAGTAACTTCTATAAATGAGGTATCAAATGAAAGCTAAGAGTGTTCCCTACATGATACCAATGGTAACACAGATTCTTTTTAAATTTCTAAATTTTGATGAAGATTTTACAATATAAAAACCAAAAACAGGAAACTAATTGCGACCCATTCCTTCTCTTAAATAATGTCAAAAAATGTTTTACAATGAGCAAACAGGAAAGGTTCTATAAATTTTTTAAAGAATTTTTCGCAAACAAAAAAAAGAATCTTAATTAAAAAAACAATCGAAATGGTTTCAACAATAACTCAACTAATACAAAATTCTGCATGGATCATTAAGATTAAGGTCTTAAAATACTATCATTAAGCCAACCGTAAAATTATTCCTTCTGAGAACTTTGAGCAAAATGAAATTTTCGAGTTTATTTTTTTTGCACCTAATTTGCATTGCCCATATAAATAAATACGCAGTATAAATATTGAAGATAAAAAAAAAACTTATAAAATATTTTGAATAAGTATATATTATTTCTCAAATATAAATATATGTATGTAGGTAATTATAAGGTTATACATCCAACTCGAGAGCTGGAATTAAATACGTTTTCAATTGCTTTTATTTAAAACATGTTTTTTTTTTTTAAATATTTCTGCGGGTTCAGTAAATCGTTTATTACTTTTTATTAACCAATGGATTTTAATGCATCCACTTTTTTCGATTAACATTTGCAAAAAAGAGTATAGTATACATAGGGTGACTGACCACTTTTCCCAAAGCCGATTTTGGTACACTAGAAAATATGCATTAATCTAAGGATGGCACATGATTTAAGAGTGTTTTTTATTGCAAATTTTTATTAAATTAAAATGAACTCGATACAACCACCTTACAAAAAGTTATTGTCCTTTATCATAAATGATGACTGAATTTTAAGTGAAGCAAGTTAAATTTTTCCAACTTTCAACAGTATAGTGATGAAACTTGGTCCACATATTTAATTTGTCAGAAGTAATAAGATTCAAGAAAGTCTACAAATATATTTACAGTGAAAGGTTTTTTTTTATATATCTTTTGGCCAGAGGGTATTTTTTGAGAATTCAAAACTTACGGATAAAGTCTCGAATAGCCTACCCGGATATTTTTTTTAATTAATTTCAACATTTGGTTTCAAATGTCTCGGATAGTGGTATCCGACAGATTAAGTCTCATAAAGCACCTCACTGCTATGAGTTTCCGTCGTAAAATTTTAATCTCGCTTTGAACTAATCGGTCGTGGTTCATACGGAGTTCAAATATTAAAAAGCAGTGACATATTAAATTAAAACGAGAAGGATAAAGTTAATCTGTTAAGAAAGTTTCGGTTAGGCTATCCGAAACTTTATCCGTGGGTCTTAATTTAATTTTTGAAATCGGATCTGTACATTTTGGTTTTTTTGTTTTTATCAAAAACTCTCACAAATACCCAACAAAAATACAAATATTGAGATTCTAACCTTAAAATTAATTTATAAAAAATTCAATTTGTTGTTTTCAATTTCAGTTTGTTTTATTCCTTCCAATGAATTAGTTATAAAGAAATACCTATATATTATAGGTACTATCTTAATAGAAAATAAAAAGAGCTAGTTTGAAAGTAACGGATTTTTTTTGTAGACCTGTGGTTTTCAAGAAGACATAAAACGAATATAATTTAATGTTATGGCCAAGAATTTGGTTTTATTATAAAGATAAGGGGTTGCCATTATGTTTTAAAAAATTATTTCGGCTTTCTGGAATAAATTCCAAATTTTTCAAAAAATTATTCGCTTGAGTTACACAGTTTTGTGCATACGCCCTTGATTGCGTATCTACTTATCACAAAATTTAAGAAATTAATACTGATTGCAAGTGCAAGTGCACCACCTCCATGTAGGTACTCCAAGATTAAGTATAAAATGGCAAGAATAAATCCATCGTTTAAAAGCCGTCTTTAGCGTGTAAAAAAACTAAGCTAGGTACTTACTATTATTTTCCGCAGCGCTGAACGCTGCCGTCGGACATTCACATTTAGTGGGTGGAAAAAATCGAAACGTTGCATTTAGGTTACGACAGATAAAAACAAATAAATACTCGGTCTCGCTCTCGCTCGCACTTATTACGCAATTTTCTTGTATTGTTTTTGGTTTTTGTGGTGTAATAATTTAATAAACTTTTGCATTTCATACCGGCCGTCAGTATAAATACTTTGTAGGCGCAGCACCTTGACTTTCTTTATTTCTTTATATTTTAAGAAGTCTCTTTCGAATTTGTACATTTTTCGGAATATGATCCTCTCTCAACGTCTATCCAAAAGTTCGAATCATTAACGTGCTCGGAAAGACAACTAATTGCACTATGTGCAAATGAATAGTGCTTTATAAAATTCTCCAATGATGCCTTTATAACTTGACCTTTTATTCTCATTATTATGCCAACGGAATGCCATGATGCATTTTTCACCATTTCAGCATTCCTCATAGAAAGTCAATACCTTGTTCTGAGGACTTCAAACGTAAACTTAAACGTCTTCCCCAAACAAGTTGAATTTAGATTCATTTTGTTTTTCCGAATTAGCAATGCTTTATTTATGTGCAGCTTATCAAATTTCAATCACCTCTTCAGCAGATACATATTATAATGATTCTTGGCATGGCGCTGCGTTGGTTTAATAGGGAGAATTAACGATCAAATTTTCCAGCACTTTTATAAAGGCATCAAATCTACTCATCGACATGACCCCTATTACACGATGATTCTTTGTGTCTGACTCTTTTCGAATTTTCTAGAGTGCGAAGGTGAAAAAACATCTGATTTTGCCTTTGCATACTCATTGAATTTTAAAAGAGTCAAACGCAAGGAATCGTCTTGTAATAGGGGTCCATGGGCACATAGAGTATCTAGAGAACCGACCCCCCCTTGCCTATAAATTCCGCAAATTGTGCTTACGCGCTTACTCCACAGGCGATCTGTCTCTCCAACTTAATGTCTGATATCTTTTTATAATATTTTCTTCTATCTGCACATCATGAAACAGCAAATTACACTAAAAAAAAAAAAAAAAAAACCATCCACAAATGCAGTGATTAACATCAACACCGGTGTAAGGATTCAAAATATAAGCAAAAAAATTAAATTTCCAGACAAAAAGAGTTCGGGAAATTTGAAAAAAAGTTAACAAACGCATTGACCCAAGAACTATGTCATTCTTGTGTATAAACGGCGTTAACACCTTGCCATGATTTCAATAGATCTAATGCACTTTTTCGTAACACAAATCGACTGCTTCTAAATCGAGTCTACTGCACTTTTATTTTTCGGAAAAGAAAATTATCTTTCATCAAAATGCAGTCCACTAATTTTTTCAATTCTGTTCTTACGGCTTCTGGCTAATGGCTTGCTTTGATAACAATCGTGACAGCATAACTAATCACTATACGCAATTTTTATTTTTTTTTGTTTTTCTATTTTTAAGAAAAAGTAAAAATTGTAAAATAAAACTGCATTTTTGTTTTGAAAACCTACTTCGGAAAATTTTCCGATTAGGGGCAACGCTGTGAATTGAAATTCGCAAGTTTTCCAACGGAGGGCAAATTATTTGCTCTCTCATCGCATGTAATTGGCATGTTTGTGACAGCCGAATGACGTCAGTGCCGCATGTGCATGCGCCATTTAACATTCCGTGTACTCTTAGCTTTAAATTCACTATTGCAATGAACGACTCGCACAAGTGTGTAGATATGGGTATTAGATTATAATTTTGATCTAATAGATAACAGATGGGACTCACATCCGTCTACGTATGGGGTCTACTTCAGTCAAAAAAATGGAATCTGTTACCGTAAAAATAGTAGTCTTACAATTATTTTCAATCACCCTATTATGACCATTATTCCAGTATCTAACGATGTCAGTACGTAGCTTTCTGTCTTATCTGTCTGCCTTGTTTAAAATCCTTGTGGTCCCGGTAAAAAAGGAAGTCCTCATATTTATTGATACCTACTTGAGCGACTGTATGTAAAATAAAACAAATAAATCATTCCAAAAATTTAAATTTTAACTTTGTTATGAAGTTTTAATTTTTTGTCTGATTATAATGTTAAAAGTAAAAAAAAATAATTATAATCTAAAAATAATCTTATTTATTTATTTTAATTAACAATTTATGTTTATCCTTTTAGATCTATATCAAATAACAATGGCATATGCATATTGGAAATCTGGAAAAATAGGCGATCAAAGTGTTTTTGATCTATTCTTTCGCAACAATCCGTTTCATGGTGAATTTACAATTTTTGCTGGTCTAGAGGAGTGTCTTAAATTTTTAGACAATTTTCACTATTCAGAAAGTGGTAAGTGTAAAAATAAACAAAATAGATTTATTTATTAAAATTAATAACTATTTTCTTTTTTTCTTTAAGATATTGAATATTTAAAAGCAACTCTTCCCGAAGGAATTGAAAATGAATTTTTTGAATATCTGGGCAACCTTACAGCCAAAGAAGTAACACTTTATGCCATTGATGAAGGTTCAGTTGCATTTCCTCGGTAAGCTTTATTTTATTATCTGTTTATTTAAATCATAACTTAAATTAATGTGTTTCTTTTTTTTATAGAGTACCTCTCATTAAAGTTGAAGGCCCTCTTATTATTGTACAGTTATTAGAAACGACACTTCTAACTCTAGTTAATTATGCAAGGTAAATGATTATACATTTTGTAAGCACAGAATGCACTTGAGTGGGTAGTAAATATTCTTATCTTTTATTTTTGTTTTATTTGTTTATAGTTTAATGGCAACAAATGCTGCTCGATATAGAATGGTTGCTGGTAAGAATGTAAAACTTTTGGAATTCGGTTTAAGAAGAGCACAAGGGCCAGATGGAGGCCTGTCGGCATCAAAGTATTCATATACAGGTAAATAATTTTGTATTTGTTTATAAATAACCCCGTTAACACTTAAGAAGGAAAATAAAATTTGTTAATTATACTTTTAATAGTAAATATATTGTCCCTGTCACCTATCCATGTGTTTGTTTAGGGATACAAATCCTTCAAGAATACCTCTTGTCATAAAAACATTCCTTCTCATCTCAGCAAAGTCTCCTTCTTTTCCTGCCTTAAATTCAAATGACTTAAAATTCCTTTTGGTTATAATAGGAGTTTGAGTTAGTTTTCAAAATCGATCTCTGTTAAAAATATCTAGTTCATTTCTTTCATTTTGCCCAAAGTAAAAATATACTTACTTAAATTGAAACTCATTTTACCAAATGCTTTCAGCAGAAGATAATTTTTGTTTAAAATGGGCAAACTTTTTCGAATAATACCTGTTTATAGTGAGAGTAAAGTAAAGACAAAAATGTGCAAGCCATCCGGAAATTCAGTAATAATCATTTCACTAATGTCACCCTGAGTCAGCACCCTATTTTATTAAGTCTTTCAAGGTTCGCACTAAATGTGCACACAGTGTACTTTTTCCTGCAGCAAAGTTATCTACAAATCACTTTTGACTAATCGAATCATTTATAAAATTTTTCAAAGGGAGTAACAATTAAAACAACAAAACAAAAAAGAAACTTTTCACATGAAATCTTGACATGCAATCATGCGAAAATTTGACACCATGAGCCCCTATGACCTCCACATCCTCCTCCGCACCTTTCCTTAAACACCCAACATTCTATAGAGAAAGTTCTTATGCTTACAGCAACTTATGTATGCCTTCAGATATTGTTACCAACTTTTTCAATGAGTCGAACTCGTTCCAAGACATGAACTGGAAAAGTAGAGCCATTTTATAGCATTAATGCAGGACTTAATAAGTTATAAACGTTTATTCCTAACGCCATCTAGACTTTTGGGCTTTCCCCATTGCTAAGAAAGTGAAGGTTAATTGTAGTTTGTGTCTGTAGGTACCATTCTGTACCTAGCTCACTTTCTATCTAGACCACAACTTTTGTTTTCAGATCGTGTTTTCAATTTTTTGCTTTTCTTTATTTTTTATTTTACTCTTACATTCACACCCACCCCAATTGTTTTACATATATGTATGTTTATAGTTTTTTTTTTTTTGAAAAGAGTAAGTGTGTGTTATAGTTTACTCTTGGAAGGTGCGAAATGGCACCTAGTTAGTCAACGGAAATTATATCATCGATATAATAACTGTTACTAAGGCAATTCCAATAAATTGCTAAACTGTCAGTCATTCACGAGAGATGATTGTTATACATTTGAGTAATCTTTTCTGATAGCTATGCATATAATAAAGTCAGCCATAAGTCGGAATACATTATGTCTCATTAATTTTTTATCAGCTTTGTTCTTTCTTATCTTATACAGTCAATGATGGTATTTTGTTGTGTTGAATATATTAAAATTGAAATAAATTAATAAAATGTAATGTTGAATCAAGGCTTTTATTTCTTTAGAACCAACTTCAATAGATACGTTTATAAAGTACATATAAGACCTACTTTCGATTTAATTAATTTATCTTTGAACTAGAAAACTTTATAACCTTGAATAAGGGTAGTTCTTTATCATTAGTTTTTTTCTAATATCAATATTATAAGGCAGGATTTCACTATCTAAAATTTCGGAAGAAATGTTGGATGTTACCTTTGAATTTATCGTTCATTTTTAGTTTAATTCTATGAAAGGTAGGCGAATATAGTGCACACAAACAAAGTTTGTCATGATTGTCCTATCCGAGAACTATCTATACCATTAGGAGGCAGATCTTAAGACACTCAGTTGGATCGCAATCCGCACTCGAAACCATCTACATTGTGTCGAATTAAGCATCTAGTAAAATAATACTTAGTCGAAAACAAGCTAATCATGTCCGTCTTAAAGCCATTTTATCGCTTTAATAAATGAGAACATGTCTTTGATATTCAGTTCGGAAAGTTCGTCAACATCTTCGTCAAAAATTGAAATAATTTTTCTTTCATTTTGGTCAGAATAGGACATATACAGAGGAAATGAATGAATATTTCCTTTTACTACTAGTCCAGTTTCGCCGAATGTTCTCTTGCTAGACAATGTCCAGAACATGTTGCAACAACCTTGTCTTTGCCTTGCTTGGGTTTGCAGATCAGTAATTATTTCGGATTTATTATAGGGGTGCCAAATCTGTTGATTGATTGCCATCTTGAGCTATTCATCATCAAAAAGTTGCTTAGTTTTCCGCGCTTTTGCATTTCACTAAAACTTCGATATGTCCGTACTTTATCTAAACCTAGAGGTCAACAATTAATCAAACTCTTTTTTTTTTCATCCTGACTACGCTTTTTGCACCACATACTGTCAGAAAATTAATTTCCAAACTTTGACCTCAATTCTGTAGCCAAGTATCCTTAGTTTCACAGTTCCCTTATTCTTAACCCTTCACGAACTTCCAACTCCTCTCCCTAGTTCAACAGTTAAACACACATCCTCTTCTAGTTAATTTCCATTAAAATGTGTGTTTTACTCTTCAGTCAACTCTACCTCTCTCCTGATATCAGTTACCCCTTCAATTTCAACCCAATCATTTACATCCCGTCCTCAATATCTCCTGCCTCTTAATTTATTGATCCCTTTCTCCCCTCTACAGTTAAATTAACCCAGCAATCTAGCCAATCCACTGAATGCCCCAGGCAACATGGTTTCTCAAATGCAAGTTTTGAACCAATAAGCTTGTTGAATTCGTGTCGAGGGTGACTCTTAGCCATAGAAAAAAGATACAAAGTCGATTTTATCTCAATCTATTTCAGCAGGGCCTTTGGCAAAATTTCCATACACTAAAACTAATAGACAAATTATCCAGTCTCGGCTTCGAATCCTCTTTGATAAAATCGATTTCTTCTGACCTAAATAATCGTTATTATAGCGTTTTCTTGAGATCCGTCAGTTCTTACTTCTTCTTAGCTAAGTATCTCCGGTATCTCCTATGCCCACTTTTGTTCATTCTTGCTATTAACGATATTGAAATGGTCATCAACCATTCTTCTTTATCCCTGTACATTGAAAATACTAAGTTTTTCCAGAACATCTCGTTGACACATAGATATACAGTTTCGTGTCTTAAAAAATTATTGCAGCTAAACTTTGCCAAATGCCAATCATTCACTTTTACACGCAAATGTTCTGCTTCAAAAATGCTTCTTAATTTGTATCGTAAATCCTTTGAAATTTGAGTTAAATCTCCAATTAGTGTTGGGTGGAAATGTAGTATTAGTTTTTCATCATGAATTTTGACTTATTGATAAGATTTGATACTCTGTTCACTGACTAAAGATAACTTATAACGTTATATGAATACCCGTGGAAGTAAACAGCCACCGTAGATAATTTATTTAATGTTTTCCTTGTATTGTACAAAATTTATTTCCAACTCGGCGATCAATTTTTTGCACAAGTCAACCATTCCGATTTTTGTTTTAGAATAACTAAGATAAATAACCTTTTTTTTCATACCCTTAGGTTATGTCAATACCTAATAAATTAGTAAAAATGTTTCCATCCATAATAATAAATTCACCCCGATACCGAGAACACATATTGAACGCGCCTGGTATTGCCCTTCAGAACTCTGGGAAATGTTGACTCTTTCCGCTAGTGAGCTATAAACAAAAAAGGCTGATTCTTTAAGTAGGTATTGAAATGAATCGATTTAAAAATCAAATGGAAAAATACGGATGGAGCGCTAGGAGGAAGAATACACTTTTGTTGCCTGTTATGCTTTAGACTTTGAGAAACAATAATATGCAACCGGTTACAATTTATTGTGATATCAAGACTAAGTTGTTGAAATTTCATCTCCATACCTAAATTATTTCTTTTAACTTTAAATTTGGTCTAAAAAATCTTATAGCCCCTCTTATTCAATTACAAATTACATGACTACCAACTACCAAGCCTATAGCTAACCTAGATTCTAAATTCAAATTTTCAAGGTGACTTCAACACCCACAGAGTGCATTTATTGAAGACTTGGATATTTTCATACGGGCATAGTGTTTTATATTGATAAATTTTCATGAAATACATATTGGTTTGCATGAAAACTTATCATGTGTATATATGTAAATATACAATACATAAATACATAATGTAATATATTTGTTTTATTATCTAAACGTTCGTGTCCCATAAACAAACGAATTTCAATGAGAAATCGTTAAATCCTATTTCCATCGATGTTTATAGCTATAGTTCAACTATCAAGGTTAGGTAGTAAACTTTCAAATGATAGGTATCTCTGAACAAGCCTTGAAATGATGCATTTTGTCGGTCAGTGATAGTATAATATTAATAAACAAACCCACAAATTTACAACAGTCGTATCCTGGCACCTAGATCACGGCATTTACCCAGACAGTGTTAGGGATTTTATACTGACATCAAAATTTAACTATAGGTATAAGAAAAAACAATACAGTACACTCGCCTAGGCGTGAACTCTTGCTTATGTAAACACCTGAAATCGTTAATAATTTTTTTTATTACATTGACTTCAATTAAACGTGAAAAAATATTGTAACCATTTTATGACGGATATAAACACTTCTTTTTTTTTAAATACCCAAGCCCTTAACCTTCAGATTTGATAAAATGGTAACTAATCGTATTGATAAAACTGTATTGTTGAAGTTTTAATCTACTACTGTAGGTTTTATTTTGGTTTAATTTGTAAATTTCATGATGGCAAACGTGGATAATATCGAAAATGTATACTAACTTTATTTAAAATCGTTCACTTTAACGCGAGTGTACTGTATAGCCAAGGCAACCCCCACCAAATTTCCCATAAATCACTCATACTTTCATTTTTTTGTATAATTTACAGGTGGATTTGACGGTACATCGAATGTTTTAGCTGGAAAGTTATTCAATATACCTGTGAAGGGAACTCACGCTCATGCCTATATAACATCATTCACAGGCATAGATGAACTCAAGACACGACTATTAAGGCACAAGACAGATGGTAATGTTGTATTTATTCGTACACTTCCTTGCTCATAACTCTATTGTTGTTTTTTTTTTTTTGTCATAGGTGTAACGGGTGATCTATTGGAACACGCTATCGAACATAGACAGTCTCTGTCTCAAGTTCTGGATATATCTCCGGAGGAATCAAGCGAAGGCGAATTAGCTGCAATGGTTTCATATGCAATTGCATTCCCAGATGGATTCATGGCTTTAGTCGACACGTATGATGTTAAGAGGTATTTCGCTTTTAGGCAAAATCTCTCGGATTCATCAATGCACAGTTCATAATATTAGTCCCTACCACTTACTCGTATTTGAACACACATTTTCTAACCGTAATGATGCACTTTTTGAGAAGATTTTAACAAGAATATAATATTATTATGCAAGACTCTATTTTTAGAGTGATAAATTTTTAGTTTGCTGCATAGAGGATTTTCCAATATTTTTTATTTTGTATCTAATTTTTTCGAAAGTCAATTAAGCATCAGGGCATTTCAATAATAGAGCTAATATCATAAGTTAAATGTACAAGTTTAAAAATCTACAAAGTGCAACCATTAATAGTTTCTTTTTCATAATGAGACTTTTTCTTTAGAAAGAGCATAAGTACCTTCCTATTTATTCTTCCAATAACAGTTAACTGAATGTTTGATTGATGATTGAAAAATGGGCTCATAATTTCAGATTTATATTTTATTATATGTGCCTCGACTCGATAATTTATTTTGTAACAAACTGCTCTAACAATGATTTCTGACTTAAATAGCAGCAGTACAATATTTAACGAAATTTCTCTTATTCCGGCTGTTGTAAATGCCAATGTTGTAGCTTGATAAGAGGCTATATTGTGAATATATTTTTCGTTTTTTTTTTTTTTTAAATATGTTTTGCGAGTTCGCCTAATGCATTTTTGTTTGTTCATACAAAATGAATAAATTATAATATAAATGTATGCCGTAAAGAATTTCTATAAAAATGTTATATTTGACTATTTCCAAACTCAAAAGTATTCGAGTGAAAGATTTGAACGGTCGATTTCCGTTCTTTACTCAAATCCTAGGACTTTATGGTTGTATGCTTTCCTTAAGAGACTTCACCATCACTTACCGCTACTTGGCATTAAAGAACTCTTTCAACTCGACTAATTCCTTCTCTACTATTCTATGTGTAATACTATTGGCCTGACACTCCGAAGGTCTAGCAAGCGATTCCTACCCTCTGCCACAAATTTTTGTTTGTTTTTTTAATATTTCAGTGGTGAGCAACACAAAATTGTAGGTCTCCCTCCATTCTTGTTGTTCTGTCGCAACAAAAGCTGTTGGGCCACCAAATTTATTTATTCTTCTGTTAAATGTAACAACAATTTGAGTAACCTTGAAGCCACACGAGCGAGTACATACATTCATTTGCAAATCACTCGCCGCTCTACTCGCTTTGAAACTGGTTTGCCGAAGTTTCTATGTATTAGTAACTTGCTGGCCACATCAAGTTTCTCTATAGCCTGGAATTGTAGCTATTTTATGAGTGGGAAGCCGATGGCCAGTCTTCTTTAGTGGTCCGAGTTTTGTCTATGTTCTACGCATCGGCCTACCGAATCATTGTAATTAGGTCCTTCGCAATGCAGGTTTTTCTGTTTGTCAATTCCAATGAGACAGCATTTTTAACCGCCACATAACTTGGTTGTTACATACTTAAGAAGTTTGATAATCCGTTTAGCGACCGTGAAATAGCCATAACTCCAGATATTTATGTAGAATAATTCGGTGTTGACTAACTCAAGTTGTCTGTCATAGATTCAAATCTTCAATATTCATAATATGATGTTGCGAAAGCTTTGCCGCCATCTGCGAACATCATACAAAAACCTTTCATTTTGATTTGGACAGTCGACTGATTCCCCTTCATGCTTGTCTTCATTGAAATATTTTCACTGTCTGTTACAAGCAGTCATACTTAATTCTTCAAATGTGAGTTTCAGGTGCTCTGATAGAAATCGAGCCTGCTCGGAGTTGGAGATAGAAATTTTACGAAGAAGATGACTAAAATTAGAATGAAATTTACTTTCATTTAGGTGGAGCCACTGAATATAATTCAATGTGCTGCCTGCATAGTCTTGATCTTTTTCACGTCACAAATCTAACTCGATGGTATAAAAGCTGCTTTTTATAGCTCTGAGAAAATAATCATTTATTATTATTCTTGAAACCGTTGTTATGATCTGCTTTTCATGGAGATTGAAGTGCTAAATCATGAAGGGAAATAGCTACCTCAAGCTTGAATTATATAAAAAATTGAAGTTCAAGAGATTTGTAAATGGTCCGAGTTAGAAGCATTCGTCATCGTCAGTGCATCTAAACATTGACTCGCAACTTCCTCGTTCCAAAAACAGTTTCATTTACCATTAATTTGGAAAATCCAATTTAAAAAAAAAAATACATTTATAATTTACATGTACATATAAATTAAAAAAAAAAAACACAAAATTTAACAAAATGTATATATCTTATTTTAGTGGCCCTTTTGTAAATAGCTCAAGTAAAATAGCTGTGAAGCCAATGCCGGCACTACTTGGCCAATTAAAAAGTGCAAATGAAGAAATCAGCATCACATCTAATAACCTAGTGTCTAATGGAATTACTACCACAGTTAAACATTCCACTCCTCTCAATGGACATTGTAGTCAAACAAAAGAACTAACAAATTCGTCAAATAATAATTCAAAGGTCTATACAAGTGGATTTATTCCAGAGTCTAAAGAATTCATAACAATCACTGGTGATAAGAATGGATTGAGTAATAACCCTCTTCCAGCTCTTCTTCCATCGGCAACAACAGCCGAATATAATGCATATCTGCCAAAATATGTCGAGAAGTCATTCAGGTAATTCCAGGCAAGCGCTTCCGATTAGAATAAACCTAGACATTAAGATTTTTCATACAAAACAAAAAAAAACTCAACACAATTTCTTCAAGTTTTATTTATAAGTTCATTAAAAAAAGGCATTCGCATGAATTGGCTTTTGTTTGAAATTTAATTACTTTACATAAAATCTGTCTACAAATATTTTTATTACATATTTTCATGTGGTTTTGTGTACTAAAATAAATTGGTAAAAAAATACATAAAAATATTATAAGGTGTATCATACACTCATTGGCAAGTGCAAAACAAACGTTGACAAAAAAATTAACACAAAAGGACGATGCTTTCAGAGATTAATGCTTTCACAAAACGAGGTGATAATACATTTTATTTCATTGATTTTTTAAGGTTAGGTTTCGGTTTTGTTGTTTTTGTTTAATATATTTATATATTAATTTATTATTATTAGTATTTATTTGAAAACAATATTTTAGTTTTTAAAAAATTTGTTTATTTATTAACTTTTTACTTTGTTTCCTAGATTTGTTTGCATTAATAATTTGCTTATTTTTAACACTAGTTTAGAAATCTAATTAAAATTTACCCATATAGTTTATATTTTGATCTGGTCAAAAATAGCATTGAAAAATGTTTAAATGTATGGGTTTTCGAGATATGATTTAAGCAGCATTATAGTGTATAAATAAATACAAACAAATTACTGACGCGACCGCTCGCGGGAAACCGGGGCCTGATGCTTTTTTAGAGTTTAGTCTCTGATACATTTCCGTGTGCACGTTTTTAGTCAGAAGGAATGAGGAGAAATTGCACATTTTTATCGAATCCAAGAGATACTCTTGTAGGGGTTATCATTTCTTAAAGAATTAAAAATGAAAAGAAAGTGTTAAAACTAATTCAGAATAAAATTAAGTCGAATAGATATTTTTCGACTTGAAAGAATTTTTTATTTTAATAAAATTTAATTATGGAAATGCATACCTCGAAAACCAATGCTTTAAAATTTATTCAATACGGTTTTTGAGTTCAAGAATGCGTACACACAAAAATATTGGCATCGAATGTACATTTTGCTTTTAAACTAGTGTACCTTATTAATTCTTATTTTTATTTTTTTTTTTGAGTAAATTTTATTTAATTATCCAATGTTTCGTAGCAACATTTTGGATTTCTCTTTTCCAACTCATCGAATAAAAAACTCAAGAAATTGTTTAGCTAAGGTTCAGTATGAGATCATCAAATGGCAGGGATACTAGAACGTTCAGAATTAGACACTGTTGTTTATAAACTCGTCTCTATACTAGATGCTTGCATATGCGGCCTCGAAATCTTTAAATAGGTGGTAGATATCAATTTGAAGTTCGCGTTCACATAATACGCCTGACAAAATCTTGAAGACAATGTTAAGGAGATTAATGCCATTGTGGCAAAAATGCAGAAGTTCCATTCATCTGGCAGGCTTTCCTCCGACCATATTTTTGTAGATAAGTTGCGAAACTAAGGGTTTCACTTTGGTGGTTGTGTTAAGTCCAGCACGTCTTGGCAATGTTTCCACTGGATATTTGTTAATGGTGGCATAGGACTTGGTTATAAGGGATTCGATCGACCTTCCGACTATGCTGTAATTTGCTCGGCTGCAGGTGGCCTATTAAAGAATCTCACATTTTATTTAATGATCTGAAGCTCGTTGTCTTTATTTTGTTTGCTAGTTTCGTTATTCCGGTTGCTTAAAGTTGTTTCGCAAATAAATATATCGTAAACAGTAAATCCGACTGATTGAAGTTTTTTCTCAAATAAATAAATACATTTTCGTAGCCTGGAAGTCACCCAAACGACCTATAACCTGAATCGTTTAAAACAACTCCAAAGAGGGAAAGTCAGAAAAGGAAAAGCTACCTTACAGGCCTAGGCCCCAAATAAGTCAAAAAATTTCACGTTAACAAGACTTAAAACCTAATATAGGTACCTATATATGTACATTTTTATCTTTCTCTCATTTCTTCAAGAGAAAGAGATAATCAATTAAGTTTCACTTCACCATCTCTCTTACCAAAAAGATGTGTTCCGCACCGAGATTCAAACAGTTTCAGACCGCCAGAGTGAGTCCAATCCCGTTTCACAAGTGAAATATTGTACTGGCCCGCCCCAAATATGGCGGTCTGAAACTGTTTAAAAAAAACTGTAAGTCAAGAGTCGACTCACTTAAAGCCTATTTGAACACCGCCAAAAAATTTTGTTTGGCAAGTCGGTTATAGTAATCATTGCATGTAGCATGTACCTATGGGTTTTCCAATCCATAAGGGTACCACAATGGATCAACATTGATCTTAGTCTGACGGGTACAAGATCTACCCTCAGCCCTTCTACCTAACCTAACGATTTTACGATTTACATAACCTAAGATAAGCCACTGTAGTTTGTAGTCTGATGATTGAAAGTTTTTTTTGTCGATGACTGTACAGGATTATTGCATGGTATGCGGCCACTACATTCAGCAAATCTTTTGAAACAAACTAACTTTGCTGTTATTGGGACGAGGAGTTTTTTTTGTCACGATAACGAATTGTACAGTTGTATCGTGAGAACGAAAAGTGAGACGATGACTTTGACATAGGTTTGCATATGGATGGGGTTCTTTTCGTAATCATACCAACTCGGTGTTTATCACTTACCTTACCTTAAGAATTTTACAGTCATGTCATTTTGACAGTTTATTGGCTGTCTGAACTCACAACAATAAACCTAGCTCTATTTCAGGGCGAGTTCTGGGGAACCAAAAATCACAAAATGAGTGAGTTCAGGTTATTCAAAAACCGCTTCACTGTCTTAATAGAATGGGAGACTGAGCTGCAAAGACAGTTAAAATTCGTTCAACTCTGGGAGCATAATTACACGATTCGTTTTTTCGAACGTTTCGTATTTCGTCTTTTTGACACATTGGGTGAGGGGTGTAAAAAAAAATGTTCGGGGAATCAAAAAACCAAAGCACGTATGAAAATTTTAAGATTTTTTCTGGTTGAACTTTGACGTTATTGATTTGACAAACGCGTAAAGGCGGGGGATGCTTATAAACTTTTAATGAGCTTTAAAATTGTTTCTCGTGTTTAAATAGATACAAAATTGAAAAAGAAGTGATTTAAAAATATTTTTTATTTTTATTTCTGTCTATTTTCCAATAAATGAACCTCATATTTTTTGAACGTCAGAAAAAGGAATGGCCTGTGTGTAATCACGAAGGTACGTACCTGTCAAAAAGACGAAAATCGAAACGAACGAAAACACGAATAGTGTGATCAAGCTCTTGCAGCTGCATTTTTGAAAACTATTCCAGCTCCGTGTCCTATTCTGTTCTGACAGTTAAGGGGCCAACCCATAGAATCCGTCGCATGCGTTGCTTTGCCGTTTACAACTGACAGTTCGATTGAAAACACGTTTTTTAGAGAAGTGGCCGATAGGCATCGCATAAGCCGGACGTTCACATTTATTTTCGCCCGATCCGTTGAAATTTGTTGTCAATAGCCCTGTTTTTTAGTGCATTACTATCTTCGATTAGAAAAAAGTAGCATGTTATTTACAACAAAAAGCTGGTATAATTCCGTATTGTTGTCGATTTAACATGCTACTTTTTCCAAGCGAAGATAAAAATGCAATAAAAAAAGGGCTAATAATAGGTTCGTTCATTGTTGGCTTTGTAGACCCGTTGAAATCAATCAAATAACAATGTACTGAGAAACAAGGTGCACACCTTCGAACCCCGAAATGGATTTGCATTAGATTATATTCAAGCACTCACCAGCGTCGGATAGCAATATCAAAAAACTTAAATTTTCAACAAAAAAAAAAATCATTTTAATCCATTTTCAAACGCAACGTATTCATTGGGTATCCTTCGCATCCGGCAAAATTAACGAATCCGTTGCTGCAACGTATGTGACGCTTTCCATGGGTTGGCCCCTTTAGGGTGATCAGGATTTCAGGGCTCAAGGAACAAATCTTGTGTCCTCTTCTTTTCGGCTCGTGTGACGTTTTTATCTAAATTCAAAGCTGACTTGTGGTTGGAATATGACGTTTCGATGTTTATTCTCAGTTATCCGAATAGTAGCTTTGTGTTGTTGTATTCCCCTGCTAAAAAACATCTAATAACCGCTGGCACAATAACAACTTAAGTTAATGGGATAACTAGATTACTAGATAACATAGCGAATAAACGTCGGAACGTGAGGATTTTAAGTTGAAAATTAATAAATTAGTGTTGCCACTTTAATGCTATGTGGTAGGGATGCCAGACAACAAATTTTAAACCAGAATTGAATTATGTATCCAAACAAATTAAAATGAACTAGTACATTTAATAGATAAAACTACTAATCGAATAAATTTCTTAAGTTGAAGTTGTATTCTTCTTAAAATTATTAAGCTCTTTAATTTGTTTTTGTTGATTTGTTTTAGAGAATATTTTTGTTTAACAAATTAATTTCATTTGGTGAATTGATCATTTGTTTTGTATGCAGTTAATAACATTTTTTTGTATTGAAATAATTGGTTTGAAAAAAATTTATGTTGATTCATTTTCTGTGATGTATTTGTATTTTTATTTTTGAAATATTTTTTTTTTCTTTATTTTTAAACAAAAATCCTTTTTAACAAAAATGACTTCCCGGCACAATTTTGGCAGAGGTATGTAATTCAAATATAAATTTGTAATAATTTGGTTACAAGAAATACAAAAACAAATAAAAAATATATCTTTATATTTCATGAATTTTTTAACAACATGTTGATTATTATTCCATAATTAATTATATTAAATGTTATTGTTTGAAAGTTAAATTTGCTTTCTTGTCCTCGTCCTAATCTTGTAACATTGTTCGTATGATTTAATTAAAAAATATAATGAAATCTTGTTTACATTATTGTTCCAAAATGGCAGTTACACACACATTTTAAAAGTTTATATACATATGATCAATGCATAGTTTATTAATTTTTCATTTGGTTGTAATGAATGCGATAAATAGAGGTGGTTTTTTTCATATCCATAATTATTTATTTTCTCATTCATCCAAAATTGTTATTATTACTATTATTTTTTAAATTATAATTTAATATCAATCCTACATCCGAGAGAGTACACTGCATGGCTTAATTAGCCCTAAGAAGGGACCTTTATGAACAAATTATATTTATTTTTATACTTAAAAGCACATTTTTGCTACTGAAAAGTAAAATAAAAACTTCAAAGTTTATAATTATTTATTTCTAATGTTACAATTTTAAAAGTGCCTCGTAAAACGTAAATATATATTAAGGTTCGTGCTTTTTACTTAAATACACAAACTTATGTGATGTTTCTAATATGACCTATTGAGGGCAGTAATAATGAAATTAAAAAAAAGGAAGCCATTGTTACAAAAGCTGTATTTTGATGAAAGTGATTTATAATTTTATACTCAAAACAATACCAAACACAAGTAATTATAAATACTTTGTTATAGTATAGCACACATAGGCTTAGGTTCCTACATATAAATTACAATCCTGCACTTTTTGATAGAACCATACATTTTTTGTTATTGTTGGTACATTATAAACAAAAATCGTTTTAAGATATTCGGCTACTTTATATGTCCACCCTTAAAGGTGAAATGTATAGCTATAGGGATTAAATAATAATAGTTATTCATAATAATTATTTATCTATACTCTTTATCAATTTTGAGCTGAATTCTAAAAAAACAAAAAATGGTTCCAAGCAGGATTATAAGGTTTAAAAAATCATAAACGACCTTTTTAATACACTTGATTAAACGCTAGGTTATTAAATCAGAGTAAAAGTTACAATGACGTTTGAATAAAGTTTAACTAGTTTGGTTAATTTTACGCAACAAAATCATTTCCCATACAAAATTTGACAGTTCATTAACCAAAAAATAAACTTGAAGTTGCATAAACACCCTAAATATAAGGCAACACTTAAAAAAAAACTTAAAAGTAAAAGAAAAGAATTCGTTAGAATTTTAAATTTTAATTTCAAAGTTATTTGGTTTGAACTTTAATGTACGTCATTGGCCACGATGTTCCAATGTTTATTCTCAGTTATCCGTTAGATTTGTGTTGTTGCAATCCCTTCTTAAAAAAATCAGCTGATGACCGCTGACACAACAACAACCTAAGTTGTCTTGAAATTTTTGGGATAACTAGATAACATGCCTGTTTGGTAACGTGAAATGTTCACCAAGTTTCCCAAGCTTGGTTTTTTCTATGGTTTCTGGCAGTAAATTGTGAGAATTTGTAAATTGCAAGAAATTTCACGTTAACAAACACACCTAATATATCGAATAAACATCGGAACATGAGGATTTATTTGAGGGATGAGAAAGATAACTTTTTCATTTTTGGGGCGCGTTTAGAAGATCTAGTATTTCGATGGCTCCATTAAGCAAACAGGAATGCAAAATATGGCTGAGTTTCGACACGCAGTATTGCAGCGCATCATACATTTTAATACTTATTACTATTTTTTTTTTTAATAATTTGCTGAGGTTAATTAATGTAAGAAAATGCGCGGAACTTTAAGTTGGCAACACTATTTTGACTGGCTGCCATTTTGTCAGCTGTCTAGTGATTTAGTTTTAGTTTGGTCTAGCATTTCAACATAAATAGACCGACGCCTAAACAACGCTTGCAAATCGTGCAAATTTATTTTGAAAATTAGTCTACGCCAATAATCCCGAAGCGAATAACCACGTGGAGGACAAAATTTCCCGTGTTATTGTCGATATACGGCCACAAGTGTTGGAAAATGTCATTGAAAATTGGACTTCCAGATTAGATTACGTCGGAGCCAGCCGTGGCGGTCATATGCCAGAAATCTTATTTGAATTCTAATGCCAGGAAACTATCTTTCGAATAAAGTAAATTTCATGTCAATTTAAAAAATTATATTTGTTTTATTCCATTTCAAAGTAAATACCTCGGAAAAAAACATCCTTTATTTATTGTGGTGCTGAATCAATGCATTGCAACAGTTAATTTCGAATTTGAGTAAGAAAGGAAAAAAAACAAAAAGTCAAAAAAATCGTGATGCACTGCAGTACTGCATTTAAGTACACAGCCTATAGGTTTATTCGTGTACTTTCTGGACAATTTAACTGTCTGTCAAATTTTAAGACTTGGAGATGTAATATTCTCAAAGAGAAAAGTAAAATAGTGCAAAAGCACACGAATGCATAGAACAAAAATTTCTACCACTTTTTGAACGTCGACAAAAAGTAACAAAAAAAAATGTATAAGAAATCAATCAAACAAAGCCACAGCATTAAAATTTCAATTTTAACTTTATATTCTTTAAAAAAAATGGTATTTTGTGCATTAAATTACTAATCACAAACTTATCATTCCAGAAATACACTTTAAAACTTAATTTTTTTATTTTTTTTTTATTTAAAAAAAATGAAATATGAGTTTTTTTTAACCAAAAACCACTTCACAATAAAAAAAACACGAAATTCACAATTAAGCCACATTTTTTGTTTTAAAATAGACCAAAAATTAATTAAATACAAAAAAAAAAACAAAACAACAGACATTTTGTTTTGGTGTTGTTGATCTCAACTCAAAGAACACAAAACTGGCCAGTGGGCAGAATTTGGCAGAAATTCTCAGGATGGCGTTTTTTTTTACTTTCTCGAGAGCGTTCTCTCCTGCCAAAAACCACACAATTTTTGCGTACGCGGACAGCTTTGGTTTAAATTTGGTAGCTTTGGGTAGAATTTAGTAGTTTTGTAGAGTACTCGAACAGAATTTTTATCAGGTTTAAGGCCAGGTCACATAAAGCGTAGGCCAATAAAACGGGCAATACTAAACTGGGAGAGAAAGAACGTGGCGGTCAAATTTTGTTTGTTAATTTTCACAAAAACCGCCGGACCGTGCTCTGGGTTAAAAAAAAAATGGGTAGTAAAAACACTTCGTATATGTTCAAAGAAGATATATAAATCTCTAGAGACCATTATGAAGAAATTTCTTACACTTTTACCAAAAAAAGTTTTTGTCGCACTTTTTTGAAATAATTAAATGCGTCAGGAGTACCTCGTGGCATGATGGTTAGTGCGTAGGACTGTCATGTTCAAAGGTCTGGGTTCAATTCCCAGCCGCTGCCACCTAAAAACAGAAATGTTTTTTTCCGAGGTACTGCCTCTTGCAAGGAACTGACAAATCCTCTAAGAGTATACTTGTCATGAATAAGTGCTTCTCATCTAGCCGTTCAGACTCGGCAAAAAATTGTAGGTCCCCTCCATTCCTGCCTACAACACGCACACAGGAATGGTTGAGAGTTGTAAGTCACTAGGCCTTGGTTCTCCACGAAAATTTACTACCAAATTTATTTTTATTTAATTTAAATGCGTCAAGATATAGAGCCCGTTCAAAAATAAAGCTTTGATAATTCTCAAAACGTCAGTGCTTTGAAAAATGCATTGCAAAAAATGTTCAAAATGACCCCAGAGAAGAAGTTTCAGTAAAATTTTCCAAATTTGATGTCTAATCATCTTATTTTCCATACAAATTCACATTTTCCAAAGATATTATTTCCACCAAATTTTCACGAAAACCTGATGAACACACCCAATTGGAAACCATTTAAATGCTTGAGCTCTCAACCGATAAGCAAAACTACCAAAATTTAGATGAAAACGCCTTTTCTAAGATTTGCGAAATTACTTATCTTTACATAATTTCTGTTAAAAAAAAACGTTGCACATGTTACATTGAAACAGTATAGTATTTGGTATTTAAAAGTTCGATGGCGAAGGTTGAACCTGTCCCAAATTCGTCATTTGTGTCTACATAAATGTACTATTGCAATTTTGTGTTTACACGATTGGAAAACTTCTGACAGGTCTGCCAATATTGAAAAATCTTCCAATCGTGTTAATAACCAATTAGTTTATACTTGATGACTTACCTGGCAATTAAAAATTCGAAGATGTTCTTCGCACGAACATCTTCCAATATCCAATTAGTTGGTCAATCGTCAAACTATCTGTCAAGTAGAATAATTGTGTTCTTACACGTGTTCACACAATTGCAAGCATTTAGCCAATTTTTGGTCAAATTCATGGCTGTAAACGTGAGGACAAAAATACATGCAAACACAACAGCAAATTAAAATTCAAATTGTCAGAAATAAAAAATGACTGTGAACGTGAGAAAAAATACACAAAACACAACAAAAAATATTGATTGAACAAAAGTCGAAATTCTAATGAAATTACCTTTAATATGGATACTTTTTCCCATTGCTAGTTTGTTTTATGTTTATGTTTTATATTTTTTCCTTAGAATGATCCCAGAAATGATATCCAAAATATCGAGCATGAATTAGGGGACATCCTGTATAATGTTTTGTTTTATATTTTTGTCAATCTAAAAATATAGTTTACCCCCCTCCCGAATAAAATCCTAGCTAAGCCACTGTGTTCACAAAAAAAAATAAAATGAACTTGAAGAATTACACCATTTCTTGGAAACAACTTAGTTTTAGTCGTTTTTTTTTCTGCCAACTTAGGTCCAATATTTCAAAAGTTGTCAGTTAAATCTTATAGCTCTTATTTTGATTTAGATAAAGCAGAAATCGTTTCCCATTTATTCCTGAGACAGTTAATTAAATGTTTAATTAATGATTGAAGAATCGAATCTTAAATTTTAAAAAAGTTTTGTTTTACTGTCCTCTTTAGATCGAACAAAAAAATATAAAAGATAGAAATGAATTTTTTTTTCTTCAAACCACAATAATTATCGAACACCTTTTATATTGCATTTATTTATTTGTTTTAATTTCAATCTTATCCAATTTATAATTCAATCTAAATAATCAATACATTATTTTAGGAGTGGATTACTTAACTTCTGTGCAGTGGCATTAGCACTTAATGATCTTGGCTACCGGGCAATTGGTATTCGAATTGATTCAGGCGATTTGGCTTACTTATCATGTTTTTCACGTCAAACATTTGCCAAAGTTGCAGATCGTTTTAAAATATCCTGGTTTAATACACTACAAATTGTTGCATCGAATGATATTAATGAAGAAACTATTTTATCACTTAACGAGCAAGGACATAAGATCGATTGCTTTGGAATTGGAACACATTTGGGTTTGTAAAAAAAAAAAAAACAAATTTAAAAAAATTCAGATCACGAAGAAAAAATATTATTTAATTCTTTTTATATATTTGTTTATTTTAGTTACATGTCAGCGACAACCAGCATTGGGATGTGTATACAAATTGGTAGAGATTAATGGGCAAGCCCGAATAAAATTAAGTCAAGATGTTGAAAAAGTTACAATGCCGGGCAATAAGAGCGCTTATAGGTAAATTTAAAATTTAATTGTTTAATTAACTAATAATTTTTAAAATAAGTTTAATCATCTATCATAAACTATTAGGTTTCAGTTGATTTTATTAATACCACAAAACAACAAGTCTTGTAGAAAAAGCTTTTTTACTTCTTATGCTTTTAGTTTTTTGGTACAGACTCAATCGTCTGCTTAACAGCTTGTTAACAGTTTTTGCTTTATAATTAAATAAAATTTATTTTAAACTTAACACAAAAACAAATAATGTATCTGCTACCTGAAATTTAATTCTCGAATTAGTTTCAAAACTTCGTACGAAAAAAAGCACTCATACGCCATACACATCAATTTCTTAGAATTTATTATTAGAGTGCAATTTCCTTGCTCTGGTGACTGTCCAGCCACAAAATTGCTCTAGAGAGGAGGTACAACTATTTGAATTCTATAAAAATAATTTGTAAGCAAAAATAATGACAAAGAGAGGACGAAATTAGTTTGGGTCAAGTTTTTTTTTTTTTATGGAAATTTACCGTAAAGCGTCTGAAAGTACTAGTCTTCTCCTTCCAAATTATTTATGAATCGTTAGAATTCTTTCTTGTTTTTTACCTAGTTATGGTAAAATTTTTAATATATTTTTTCGTTCCTTTACCTACTTAGGAAAATTTAATAAATGACTTTATTTTTTTTTTTTCAGACTATACAGTGCTGATGGACATGCCCTCATCGATCTTCTGCAAAAAGTCTCTGAACCTGCACCTGAGGTTGGACAAAAAGTTCTATGTCGTCATCCATTCCAAGAATCAAAACGTGCTTATGTTATTCCATCGAAAGTAAAATCTTTATATAAAGTTTTTTGGGCGAATGGAAAAATAGCACAGCCACTTCCAACATTAGAGAAAGTCCGAGAAAAAGTGCAAAAATCTCTTCGAACTCTCAGAAATGACCACAAGCGGACGCTCAATCCAACACCATACAAAGTAAATAAAAAAATCTTAAAAATTGTTCAGTTTCACCCAGTTATGATAATTGTTTTTAACCAACAGGTTGCCGTGAGTGATGATCTGTACAACTTTATTCACGATTTGTGGTTACAGAATGCTCCAATCGGTGAACTTTCATGATCAATATAAGAGTTGATTATTAAAAAAAAAAAAAAAACAGCTCAAAAGTGTTTATATTATCAAGCTGGTCTTTGAGAAAAAACAATACAGCAACATTTTTTTGTTTAGAGTTAAGTCTTTAAAGTTGATTGGAAAATATGTATGTTATCAAAATATATTTAAAAAAAAAAAAAAGCAGAGTGATTTGTATAAGCTAAAATTTATAGAATGGGAACAAAATAAGATCAAACTACCTATTTCAGTTACAATGTAAATATTGAATCTTGACTATTTCTACTTGAAAGTTCCAAAAAAAAAAACTACCGTTGTGAACTTTTATGTAATGTAAAGCTCAATCTTATACATTATGTTGTATATGGAATTTATAATGTTTGTCCCGTTTTATAAGATCAAAAAAAAATAATTATTAACTTAAGAAAAACAATGCACAATGATTTATATAATTTATCATACCTACACCTTCACAGAAAAGAGAACAATAGAACAAAACAGAAAACATGCGAAATGCAGTCTTGTATTAACACATTTTTTTCTACAAATGCAGGGTGCCTTAAAAGTGAAAATAGTATATATACAAATGTTTTATTTAAATAATTCCAAAGCGAAAGAAGTGCAGGAGACAATTTTCGAAATCTTAAAAATTATGTACCTTATAGCAAAGAGACTCAATAAAACTTATAAAATTTCAACTTTATATTACTCTGCTTATTAGTCTGAATATGTTTGCCTAGTCACATACTTTACTTTGATTTATGTTCTCTTGTTTTGTTAAAGTTGTAGAAGTATGCACTTGCACTTGTACTTTAAATGCCAGAGGAATTCCTCGTGCGTTGAACTCAAGACAAATCATAGAGTAAGTTTATTTTGTAGAGAAACGACAAGCATTCCTTCGTTTTTGCAAATTTTAAAGCGAAAAATGCAGACGCAGGGGAAAGAAAACTCATTGAATCCTCTGGTGTACTCCTGCTTTTTGATTGTTTAGTTTTAGCATAAATATTAAAAATATTATTATATGTGCATGACATAAGCAACAAACAGCGATGCTAATGGGCTTATGGCTAGTTTATTCAAAATAGTCTATATTGAATAGAAGTAGTCTGTTATCGGCATTACGAATTTCTATTAGTAAATATTTTTTCTATTTGATTATGTATGTTTTTTTTCTAATTCCAATTCCATCAATAATATTTTTGATCTGATCCACTTGTATCTATTCCAAAAAAATGTAAAACAGTTACAGTAGTTATAATTCTACTTTTACATTCGGTTAGTTCGTAAGCGGAGATGTTTATCTTCGATTACTAAATGGAATTGTTGTAGTTTATAAGCAAATTATAAAAAAAAATTGTAGGTACCTACGTGCACAAAAAATACGCCTAACGAGCCCTAATTCGGTTCTACAGTTAATATAATGTAGTATGTAAATACATCAGAACGTACCCTATTACCAATTAAAAGATTGCAAGTACAGTTTATTCATAGCTTATCTTTTATCAATGCTTATTACAATTAGTTGATCGTCGAGTGTTTGTTAACAAAAATTTTAATCTATGAATCCGTCGTAAGTTATTTATCAGCGCTAATCAGCAGATTTTTGACGATTAACGCCATTAAATCATAGTTGCAGTTCTGACACAGTGAATACTGGCTCTCGAAATAATTTAAAAAAATAGAAATACAAATTACGTGCTCTGATACTGAAATTCCGCCTTTTTCGTTTTCTGTTTCCCGCCCATTGTCTAAATCTTTAAACAAAAAAGTTTCTTTTTGTTCTGTGTGTTTGAGGTTTTTTTACATCACAGTTAAGCTTGAGATTATTCTTCATCACAAAATATAGTTCTGTCAAAATAGCCACTTTGAGTTCAAATAAAAAAATAAAACTACAAAATAGCTGTTGACTAAGGGTAACCAAAGTGTTATTTTTATTTTAATAAATGTGCAACTTTTTCATTATTCTATCATGCTTTTGAGTTAGTGAAATCATTTTCATAAAATTTACATATCTAAATAAACTTTATAAAAATTTTGTGAATTTTTTTTTTGCTTTGGCTAAAATGCTTTGAAAGATTTGATTTGGATTTAGAACTGATATTATTTAAACGTACATCCAAAAATAAAGACTTTACATCTTTAATCTACATTTACAATATAGAGCAGTTCTATGTATGTATGTATGAATGTATTTTATTTGATTAATTCCTCAGTATAATTCCTTAGTTTTGCTGTCAAGAAAGGACAAATATTTTAAATTCGCTTGCTTAATATTTGTCCGGGATCTCTGAAATAAAAACTAATTAATTGACAGGTATACAAATTAATTGAATGGTCAATTTCGAAAAGGTTACTTATCTGAAAATTTAAAATGTTAAAGAACTAATTATTTTCAAAAGCCTAGTTTAAAATTAAAAAAAAAAACTACATTTGAGTTAAATGACAATGACGGTAAATATACTAAAGATGTCCTTTTTTGAGCATAATAGATGCAGGAAATATGATTACATTGATATAAAAAAAATGTATTTGTGAAAAAAAACTCGAGATGTGACCTTTTCGAAATTGGTGATTCAATTTAAACATACCAAACGCCACCTGAGCGAAATTCCATGGTGTATATTTTTAGAGCTCTTTCTAAATAATAACATAAAATTGTTTCTTCATGTTATTTGTTAAGTGATTTATTTTGAATGCTTATGTTGTTGGATAACTTGTATATGTTTCTTATTTTGATGGGTAAAATCTATTTAATTGTAAAAAGAAAAAATTTGGAAAAGTACTAAAAAAATTTTAATAATTTGTGCAAGAGTTCATGTAGCACAAATTACCAGTTTTACATTGAGTGATAAATCATAATAAAGTTTACACTATGTATATGTGCAACCAAAAAATGTCTATTATTTTTTTGTGGAATCGTTTATATGACAAATACACAACGCTAAACAACAACAAAAATTCGTCGTCGCTGCGGATTCGCGTTGGTTTGGGAGAGCCTTTATACATTTTCACTAGGCCAAAATGAGATAATTTCGTTGAAAAATTTCCAAATTCGATACGAAATCGTTTCGAAATGAGATAGTTTCAACCAAATTTGCACGAAAGTGAGTATAGCGTTTAATTGGTATTTTCATCGCAGCGATAGCTATAAATACCAATAAAAGGCACCTTAGATTAATTTCTAATCTTCAAGATTTACCAAATAAATTTATGTGGTAAATCTTCGAGATTCAAAGAAGATTTGAGGTAAATATTAGCTGTATTTTTTGCAACTCCAGTAAATTCTTTTTGAAAAAATACACAGCAAAACAAAGCAATTTACATGTTATATACTACAACAACAACTATGTCCATATAGAGTTAGCTTTGTCCATATAATTAAGTGGATTTAACTTTTGTTCCGATAAAAACGGTATTGCCTGATTACTATTGTCGTTTTGTTATCGATGATTTGTATACAAATGTCAAATATTTGTTGGTGAAATTATTTAATACAAAATGGGCAGACCAAGGCAAATGTTGAAATGTCCCGATGTCGTTTTTTTCGCCAATGTCCATATGGACATGCAAAAACCGGCATCTATTATTAAATCTCAGATTAGTGCTAGGTGGAAATATAGTATAAACTCACTCTTGTGGAATAAGGCCTATGGTGGCTTAAGGGGCTCTACGAACAAACCTAAGATGCTGTTTAGATTAAGATGATTGAGACCAGCCTCACAGCAGTTTCAAAAGAAGTGAGGAAGTCAGGAATCCCCACTTCTCTTGTCGATAAAATGATGTGAAAAGATTATGGGAAGATTGAGAGTAGTCTCATGTCTTCTTCCCAATCTAAAGAGCGTCTAAAAGCCTTCTTAAATTGAGAAATTTAAGTCTGGACTCGTGATTCTCATCGTGTCTAAATTGGACCATTTGAGGCACCTCAAAACAAATTGAAACAACAAGAACTTCAATGATTTACACACGGAAACACCAAGAAATTAGTCTCATGAGGTTGGTGTTAAAGCCACTCCCAAACCAAGGCGAATGCGGAGCGACATGGTTGTTGTTGTGAATGATTCGCAGCGAATCATTCACAACAACAACAAAAATTCTTCATCGCTCCGCATTCGCGTTGGTTTGGGAGAGCCTTTATAATTTGTTCACGCCTCATGACATCCCTGACCCCCCACTTCTCTTGTCCAAAAACTACCGTGGGACCGGTCTCAATCATGATACAACTAAACAGATAACGCCGTCCTGTTTTTTTTTCGTTTTGTTCTGCGCATCTACGTCATCGACGCACAACTTTCCCTGATACTTTTGTTCTTTTTATAATAAAAATGTGTGTGCAGAATCCTAAAAACAAGTGCATTGCTTTTAGGAAATTATATTTCATATTTAATTAATAAATTTTAGTCAAAAATTCTTTGTTTTATTAATCTTGGAAAAAGTATTTGTGTGCGTCGATGACGTCATTTTATGTGAATGATGATATTTAGTTGTATCATGGGTCTCAATTTTCCCAGTCTAATCAGCGTCTAAATGTCTCTATAAATTATCGATAACAAACGACAAACGATTATACAAAATTCCCTTTACATTTATATCGAGAAAAAAGTTAAATCCAGATTTGGACATAGCTAAACTCTATATAGACATAGTTATTGTTATATTTGACATGTAAATTGCTTCGCTTTGCTGTGATTTTTTCCAAGCAGTTATTTTTAACTTGCCAAAAACATAACTTAATAGGGGACTATGAAATTGTAAAAACGGACCTAGCAGTGCTCAAAATAATCGATATTGAATATCTTTGCACATCACTAGAAAAAATTGTACCAGAAAAAATCTACCAGCTGCTTTTGTATATTTGATGCCAACCATGTACGACGCCCATATACAACAAAGAGAAATGTCAAAATATTTTGTCATTCTCCTTTGAACAACCTCCTCTTTTCGCTCGGCAAAAATTAAAAACCAACAACCACTTTTTTTATAACGTTTCTATTTCTACTGTGTTTTCGTCTTGGCTCTTGCGTGAATCAGTGCGAGAAAAATAATTGTTTGTTCATTCATCATTCAACAAATTGAATCGTCTTTTTTCTGTGTGTGATTAAAATTATACAAAAAGAAAAAATTAAGAAAATTTAAGGTTTTCAAAATTCCTAGTTCGTGAAAATTCTTCAACAAATAAAAGAAAGGTAAGAACAAAGAAACTTTATATAAAATTGATCGACGAAATTTGCACATTTGCACAAAAAAAGAAAAGAAAAAACTCGTATAGTGAAATTTCAACCCGTAGCCATGGCAATTTTCTTTTCCAATATAATTTTTTGTTTATAAATACTTTACCCAGTCCAACAGGAAACAAATAAGAACCCTGCCCATCCCCATAATATCATCATAAGGAAAACGCCGGTATAATCAAATTAAGGGCTTTGCCCATGGATTACGTGAAAGTCACAAATTTGTAATTTGTAATCGGGGAATTCGTCACAGATAAGGAATTTGTTTAAATCTAATCTTGCATGTGAGTCACTGACCAAAAAAATAAAAAGAAATAAATGATATTAACTCGGGAACATTATTCTGCTGAATGATTTACTTAAAATGATTTGTAGAGTTTAGTTTTAAATTAATATTTGTTGTTTTTTTTATTCATGAAACCTATACCGCTTATATATCAATTCTACCTCCTATTTTTGAAATCATTCCATGTTGTGCATGTGCATTTTGGAATAAAATAAAGAATCTTTGAAAAATCAAATCACAAATCATAATAATTGAAGTGGGTCGGTTAGGTAAGCATCAGAAAATAAAACATTGTTGGTAGTTGGGATTATTTTTATAATTCTTAATAAATGCTCCTGTTCATTGATTTCTCTGCTGTCTTTCTGGCTCACTCACAGACTGCATAATGCATCAAATTAAAAAAAAAAACTTGTTATGTGGAATATATTTATAGAATAGAAGAAAATCTTTCTTATCCCAAAGTCAGATCTTGGTTTGTTACAATATCAAGGTTGCGTTTTGTTGCAATCCAAACACAAATGGATTTTTATTTATTTCATTTTCTTGCTTTCGTAAAGCCATATACGAAGAAGCTGGTTAAATGACCTATACAACATAGAAAGAGTTACTATTCCAATTGAGAAGTTTATAGCAATTTAGTTATAAGTTTAAACTCGAACTACTACGTACATGAATGTATGTATTAGATTTATTATAACGAATCTCTGATAGCCTAGTCAGTGCTTTGAACTTCTTGGAACCCAATTAGCAATTATAGTGAATTATCCAGTTTTTGGTTGGCTTTCTGATTTCATACATAAGCAACATTCTTTTTCATTTCAAGCTTAGCACTCTTTACTTTTGGTAGAATTTTTGGTCAAGATGAAAGATCCTATTGATTATATCTTTTGTACAATACTTTATTAAGGCCGATTTTGTCGTTTGCATGTTTAGTCAGGTGACCAGGGAGTTATCGTAAGAAAACCGGGTCATACACTCAAATTATATTTGGGTCTTAAGGAATGGTTCCAACACGAACGAATCTTAGATATGCCACTAGAGCAAGAAAGAAATAGAAATAAGTCTTGCATTGCTACCGAACTTGACATTTATGATAGATCGGAAAACGTTTTGGCTTGATTGGGAACTGAAGTTGATAACAATTCTTTTGTTAACCTGTTTTTCAACATAGATTCTTATAGCGTTATTGCTTGGTCGTCTAAAAGTAGGTATTCACAATGCTTCTGAAAATTGTTTGGCACAACGTGACTGTTCTAATCTGTGAAACGAAAGGAAAATCGAAAATATCCAAATATTTTGTATGCCTCTTCACTAGTTTCATACCTAAATATATGTACTTTGTATTTTTACATTAAGAACTTGAGTTGTAAGAGCAATAATAGGTTTCTACTAGGTACACTAATGTGTGATCTGACAAACACACATAAGTAGTCTCGTACGCTTCTTAAGGAGCTATGAATAGTCTACAGAGTAAGTAAAGAGTAGTATTACAACGGATCATCTTTGGTTTGAGTATGTCAGTCCTAATTGCTGGGAGCCACTTCCACTTTACCCTTTTAAAAAGTCACTCCTAATCTCTTCTGATTGAATGAAATACGACATAAGTCAAATAACATTTTTGTAACAGATGTAAAAGGAAATCAAATAAAACCTTAAATTTCTATTAATCTATTAAAAAAAGTTGTCTTTCTTAACCACACAAGAGCTCAATTCATTGCAAATATGGCGTTAGTACATTCTGATTTTTAGCGAATAATTATTGTTATTTTTTGTTTATGTGAAAAATTGCGCGATCTTTCATTTGTCTATTGCGTTGTTTTTCTTCCGAACCGACGACGATATGTAATAAATATAATATTTTTTTCATTAGCTTTTAACACCTTCTTCTCTTTGAAAAAAGTTGATTATTACAAGATTTGTATAAGTATTGATGATTCAAAATGAAACAAAAGTTGTTCATTAATTTGATGACAAACTTTTATTTACAGTCGCCTGAAGGTTCTGTTTTGTAACAAAATAATTATATGAGTCATTTTGTGTTTCTTCACGAATGAAAATAAAAAAAAAACTTATTGTCAATGACCTTAAACGGCATAATTTCAGTAAATAATAACTTTTAAGTTGTGTGATAGTTTTCTTTGATTTCAATAAATAATACACTGCAGCTCATATGAATAGAGATAGACGCACATTTTCGTTTCCATAAATCATAATTTTTGTATGTACGAGTAGCTTTTGTATTAATAGAAGAAAAAATTACCAGCAGAGAGTGTTTCTAGACTTAATTTCAAAATAAAACAAGAAAAAAAAAAAGACAAATTCAATCTTCCTTTTTATTTTATGGCGTCAAGCGGGTATCGGGTTATAGGATAGGTTATACGCCTTCATATTAGCCAAACAATAATACAGTTGGAAAAAATCTGGAAAAAATACGGAAAGCTGGATTTTGGCATATAGCCGTTTTGGTATATGATATTCTAACGAAACCGTAAAAATTCCCCCATCGATATGAGCGCAGCTTATAATCTTAAAGAGGGTCAAAGGCTCCCCAAATGGTTCTTAAAATATATTCATATCTACGCTTGGAGCGCTACGTTCCTGCTCTCACTTGCAACTTTTTGTAATCGTTAGCTTACAATTTTTTTTTGAAACTTATTCAGTCGCTCCACTTAAACAGAAGAATTTTCTTTTCAAATTTCCTTACATTCAATTATTTTTATTATATTTATTTTTGGATTTATGATTGCAATCTTAGCCTTCTATTTTAAATGCAGATAATCAACTTGTATACTCCATATATACACTTGACTTAACTCTTGATTGATTTTGACATAGGGCCCAGTACAGAACCTTGAGGAACGCCGGAGGGTACCCGTAGTTGCGATGAAAATTTGCTTTAAAGAAAAACATACTGAGCTCGAGATTTGAGATATGACTTTAATAAATTACTAATTAATTAATTACAGTGGGTTATCAAAAAAGAATTTATTTTTAAGTTTATTCAAAAGAATGTCATTATTCACAGAATCAAATGCTTTGGAAAAATTCCAGAAAACAATTCTAACGTTTAGGCATTATTTACAACTTTGATCTGGTCCACCACAGATATCATCGCATACTTTTAATAAAGCGGTTGTGCAACTATGCTTTGAACGAAACCCAGATTGCTATTTTCCAAATGCATACTTGCCATACGATTGTTAAGAAAAATCTTATTTATGTCAAAAATAGCTTTTACGATTTTGATTAAAAAAAATATCTGTTTTTTTTTGATTGCGCATGCCATGTTTTTTTTTTCGTTTTCATAACTATAGGCTATTGAATATTATGTGCATATGTATGTATTTATATTTGTTCCTTTTTTTTTTAAAGGAACAATTATATGCAATGGCTTTGACTATTGAATATGTTTGTTTGGCCCAAATACATGCTCAAAATCGAAAATTCTGATTAATTTACCTATGCGTTTTTGAGAGAATAGTCACACTAGCTTTTTTCAATATTTTTGGTATAACTCGGAAACTAAGCCGACTTTTTGTTCAAAATAAAATTTTCTATCAAAATGGATGGTTTAAAAAATTTAACAAAAAATTATAGCAACATAAGAACAAAATGTTTTCGTATACCTTATGATCCCTCCATTTTATTAATGATAAATTACAACTGATGTTCTGTCATTTTCCCTACTTCCAAACACTTTAATGTTGAAGATCCGAATAATTAAACTCAAGATTTGATCTTTTCAAGCTCAAAAGGTTTATTCAATTCTGTTTGGCGCTAAACACTTAAGAAAATATAAATTAAGCCTTTAGAAGAAACTAATTTATTTCAAAATATTGTTTGGAGGTTTGGACAATCGCAGCGCAGGTGTTTAATGGTTTCTATTTCTTCGACATCCTGACAGATCGTACTGAAATCGGGTGTGAATACACTCAGTTTGGTGGCCATTGTGCCAATGCCGCAATAACCCGTTAGTACACCTATCAAGATTTTAATATTCTTTTTACTCAGCGATAAAATTTACCTTGTCTTCTTTTCATTAATTCTAGGCCATAAACTTCGAGAGATAAAGCAATCGATCCTGGACGTCTAGCAGATATTGATTTCTCTTTCGTTATTAGGTCTATTTTTCCTTTAATCACACCGATAGGAATGTTTGATGCCATATATATGCCATGTTCCTATTTGACATTGACCCTTTCCTTGCCAGTTCTTATGCTATATCATTCCCATCTATATTATTATGTCCACGAGCCTTGGATCTTATAGTCTCACTAGCTATTGCTATGATAGCAGCTTGGCTGTCCACGAAAAATGTGATCTCCGATGAGCTCAATTTTTTTCTGCCGCATAGGACCAAAGAAGAATTTTTAATTTAATCCCTTTCAAAGAATTGGCATTTTTGTTTTTGGTTCGTTATCACGCATTTCTGAATTGTGTTCAAAATTCCAAGTTTATAATTCATCGGTAACAGATATAATGTCGGTTTTCGTTGTTTAAAAGATTCGATCCTTCCCATTTGTGTATGTTTATTTAAAAAATTATGACATCTTAAGACGAAAAACCAACATTCCCCTCACAAACGTTAAATTGAAATTGAACAATTTGTTTGTTTGAGATCAAATCTTTCAGATTTCAATGAAAAAAGACATTAATTATTTAAAAACAATTGAAATATTTATATCGGACAGACACAAAAGAAAGCGAGTTAAACGTTTTATAATAGTTTTTAATGGATTTTAGTTAAATTCTTAACTTGAAAATTCAGGCTTCATTTGTAATAACTAGTCATCACTAATACATATTTAAATTTAAGCAAAAATATTTTTGAAAATTGAAATAAATGAAATTATTTTAATTTCCTTTTTCTTTTAGTTGAATAATCTTTGTAAATAATGTATGTATTTCCAAGGCTATTCAGAAAATAAACCTATTTCGCTTTCCCATTTTCTATTTAATTTATGAAAACAGAAAAACACACTTACATTCCCCTCTTTCATTAACACACCCACCGAATTTCTAAATATATTTTAAATCTAGCCATAAATTTGTTTATACATTAATAAAATCACGTCATATTTTTTTTTTTTTTTTTTTTTTCTTTAACTTATTTATCTGAGAGAACCCTTAGCTTATGTAATTAGCAAAAAAAAAAAAACCGGATACCACAAAACAGAATATGTATAAATAATAGAAAATCTCAAACATTTGTAATCGCTCTTCGTCTTAGTATTTATGTTCTTGTTAAAATATTCTTCTTACGTTTTGTTTTCTTTCACATAATAAAGCTCAACATTTTTCACTGCAAACAAAGTGAGGGGTTGAAAAATATTTCTTTTTGTTTACAAAAAGTTATTACAAAAAAATCAACATAAACGATTTATTTATTTAAATTAATATGATAATGGTAAAACAAATGTGTGTTTCTGTGCGATTGTGCCAAAAAAGTATTTGTTTATTCAATCCCCACGAAAATGTTTTTATTTTATTTTCCAAATTACCCCAAAATGGTTGTTGATAAAAACCGGTTGGCACGTGCTTTATCTGCAATAGAACTAAATAAAATTTATACGTCGTTGGTTTAAATGTTATTATAAGTGCTAAAGTATTTATTAATTAATTTATTCAAATCTGAAATAGTAAATAAGATCGCAAAGTAATTATTTACTTACAAAAGAATAGTTTTAAAAATAAAAGTAAAACACTTGAGTACATACATGACATGCAATATTACTGGTTTCTACATACTTAGACCCTTTTTAGGGTTGAGAAGCTTGAGTCTGGATTCGTGATTCGTCTAATCATGTACATTAGACACTTTGAAACATCAGTGTTTTGCACATTGTTTATGTTTTCTTCATGCCTCACGATATCTTTGGCCCCTCACTGTTCTTTTCCACAAACTGCTGTGATATCGGACTCAATCTTAGCAATCTAAACAGCGTCCTAGGAATATATTTAAAAGTGTTTTGGGCGTTAACGACAAGAATCGAGAACAAACCAAACTTTACTTTTATGGGATGGATCAGTCTTTAAAATTAAATTAAATTTCTTTATGAATAAAAACCTAGATCGGAACAGAGCTAACATAACTGAGTGAAAACAGTTGAAAACATTTTAAGGAAAGAATCCTCCGTGTCTTCTATGAGCTTAATTTTAAAATCAAGTTTAATCGCAAATAATTTCCCTTTTTTGATTTTGTATTATTCTTTTTATTTGAAAAAGGGGCTATTCACGTTGACATTATCGTAAAGACCGTTGGAAGGTTTTAAGGATTTTTAATAAAAAACCATCGTGAATGGGCTTCGCGTCCGTCGCCTATATTATTTACAAATCAACAAGATTTTTGCTCAAGAAAAACATAGTCTTGATTCTTGTTATCCTTTAGTTTGCGGTTCAGATACTCAGATATAATTTCTCAAGATCTATACATCGGTGGTAGTAACAATACCAGTTTTTCTATTTATTTTTGTTATCTGCTCCTTTTTTTTGTATTCTGAAAAATAACATGAACCCTGACAACAAGGGTGATTATGTATGACACAAAGGAGAACAGGACTCGCACCTTGATGGGTATGAACTGTCGTGGTGTAAATTTTTAATTTTCATCCTGCCTACCGCGCATGTGTTGTTTATAAAATGAAATTCGAGTTTCGAGATATATGGTTTTCTACCATAGACATTGCTAGTTAACCTGAAACAGAGAGAGTCGGTTAGTTGATTAGAGATTTCTCCCCAAGACTTTGGTCTGGTCATCGTTTTACAGTAGTGTTGTCAGTTGTCACTTTTAATTCTCCAAATTGTACTCTTTTTTCACTCTCAACTCACAGTTCACCGGCTTTTAGTTACTCTTGCTTCTCAATTCAATTATAGTAAAAAAGATACTTTCGTGAGCGTCTTGAACTCTCATCATCGTCATCTGCAATGTGCGAAGTGCGACGACAACGACAACGGCGGCGGTGGTAATTTTGATGTCAAACGTATATACGAGTATGAAAGACGCGCAAAATATCAACTCCGAGCTACGAGGTGGAACTCTTATTTAGTTCGCGACTTAACTTCCTCCACGGAAGCTGTACTTTATTTGCACACGCAATATTGCAGTGATTCATGCTACGGGACGATATCACTGTTCTTTCAAACTTAATTTAACTTATAGTGTGGACAGTAAATAAAGTTTCGTTTTTCTAATTGATTGGTGAAAAGTGTTCCTTGGATTGATAGATGTTATATAGATTGCTATTGTCGTCGTGGGTGTGTTTTCTTGTTTTGTGTGATAGAGTGATTAAAAATTTAGTGGTCTTATATGTTGCATTGAAAAATTAAAGAAAAAAAATAGTAAAAGAGAAAAAAAGTATAAAATACGATAAAATCATTTTTGGTATATACACGTTTTTTGGGGTGTGTTTTGTGCGGCACTGTGTTATATATGTGTTCCCGGTTATAGTTGACCTAAATCTAGCTGGTACTTGTTCTGGTACTGGTGCTGGTACCTACCTACCTACCAACCCACATTTTTTTTTTCCATGGGATGGGATTTGTTTAATCTTCAAATAATTCTTTTCTTGTTTTTTTTTTTTTTTTGTTCAACTTGTCACACTGGCTGCGGTGTATCCTAAGGTCGTTCACACGAACAGTTCTTGGCGACCTTTTTTATTTAGCTTATTTTTAATAATCGAATGAATTTGGACATAAAATCACGTTTTTAATAATTTGGGTTATTTTTTTTTTTTAATAAAAAGCTGTGAATTTATTCTCACCTTGAATTTAACTAAAAAAAATACCTTGAAAGACGTTCTTGATCATTGTTTTTTTTTTAACTGTTCACTGGTCTTTTCTTTGTATCATGCGTTGTTTGCTGTATCAGACACAATTTATATTAATTGCAAAGAAGATAATAAATTATTTGTATCTTTGGCGCTTTAAATATTAAAGAAAGTTTTTTTTTTTGATTAGATCTGTTCGCTTGTGACCTTACTTTATATAGGGAATTAGATGTTGTAAACTTCAGTCGGAGTCTAGAGGTTATTTTGAATCCTGAAATAATTAATGTGTTTTTCCATAAGTTATAACATTTTAATAATTATTTATTTAAATCTTCATATTTTGGCTCTTTTGTTCTTCGGTTTGATTATATAAAACAAATAACTAGTTTTTATTTGTTCATGGCCACGATTGTTCCTGTCCTTGTGATTTATTTTTTTTTTCTTTAGCTACGCCCTTAGGTCGTGCTGTTGTGGTTTGCTATTTTAGATATGCATAAATGATTAAGATATACACACATACATCTATATATCGATGATATTTCAAGTATTTTTTTTTTTTGCTTTTTAACTCGGTGATATTGTTTTTTTTTATTTTGGTGAAAAGTGAGTCTGATAGAAAAATAGTGTTTCAGTTTCGTTAGCCGGGTATAGACTCTTTAAAGATCCATTATTGGGAAGCACAATTTTGCAAAACCCCCTTCAGATACCCACATTGAGCTCCTTGTAGGTAGGAAAAAGAGATGTAGAGTCGAGTGCAGTCGGGAAGAAAGGTTCTGGTAACGAAGTCTAGTATTCCAAGAGTTTAGCCCTATTACAGGCGGATTTTTTGAAAAACGGAAGTGTTCTTTTTTTTTGGCTAATAAGAAAATCACCTTAAGCTTAATCCAAAGAATGACAACCATTTCGCCGATCAAATGATAGATTCTGTTTTTTTTTTTTTTTTTTATTTCTATTCTTAAAGCAACTTTGTTTCATTGTTTTATTGTTATTTCCTGTTTAAACTCATATGGAGAATTTTTACCTAACTTATAAGTTTCATGCATTACTTTCTAATCGTCATATCATTTCAAGATAAGTTGCTAAAGTTATGATACTTACCCCCAGTATCACATTCTCGTTTAAACCTTGAACTGAGTTCAATTGTTCTGCTGAACTAAAGTTTAAACCATAAGTGGAGTTTAAACGCTCACTGTGAAACTGGGAGTTAATGTTTTCTTTTATTAGGATTTATTGTAGGTTCATTAAGTAAATAAAGATTTTATAAGTCACGTCAATTTTGATGGAATAGTTTTTTTTGCATGTTTACTCCAAAAATATAAGAAAGGTTCTTCTGTGATAAATTTTAGCTTATTATTATCCTAAACAAACAAATCATCCAGTACTTTTTGACATTTTGTACTCACTTCCTCCAACCTCAAAAGTAGGTGCAAGAAATATTGTTCTAAACTAAACTGTTCTGAAAAAACTTTATGGAACACAAAGTCAAAGACCGTTTTCGAAAATGTTAAATCAAAGTCAATTTGATCGTCAAATGATCGTCATTTTTTGACGCAGATACTGCGATTGTCAAATATGCAATCGTTCTGCTAGCACAATATCGGATTGATCAACGTCACTTAATTTACTTGCAAACGCATTTGACGTTTACGAACACACTCTCTGACTCTTGAATATTTTGTTCGTCAACCCGATTTTTTTACTGCACAGCTGCACTGCAGGTGTGGTTTTCAAACATGTGACTTCAGCAAGCTGTATTATCGAAGACACTGCTAATGCAGCAAAATTTGTATTAACGCTTTCGTACAGAAGACTTTGCATCTTGTTTAAGAACATTCAGCAATTGCATTTTTCTAGCAGATGACAGAAACAGCTAAAGAATGTATAGAATAGTTTGGGGCAAGGTTTTTACTCATGTTCCTGTAAAACGGGTGTAGTACTGAGAACTTGGGTGGGCACTACCGTGCCCTGTGATACCTATTTAATTATGAAAATTAATTTTAATTCTCCTTATTAAGAGTTTATAAGCCCCCTTTTGTTGAAGTTTTTGTTATGGTTGTTGTTGTTGTTTCGAATCATAAACTTTAAAGTTCAACTGGAAAAAGTCTTATATTTTTCGTGCGTGCATTCGTTACTTCGTTTCCCTTTCATTTCTTCATGCCTTACCCAATGTGTCAAAAAAACATTAAACACGAAACAAAAGTATTGTGCAATCAGGCTCCATGACATATTTAATAATTTCACCGCAAGCTATTGTGCCAGAAATCATTGAACACTTTATGGACACAGTTTAAAACAAACAAATCAAATACAAAAAAATATTATTTCAATAGACACGTTCCGTTGTTTATTCTCAGGTATCTGGATAGCTTTTTGCTGTTGAAATCACTTGTGAAAAAACAACTGATGACCGCTGAAGCAAAATCGACTCAAGGTATCTTAAAGTTTTTGGAATAACTTGATAGCCTATCTCATACTCATACATAACTACCGGAACGCACGGAATGGTGTTAACCCACTGACAGTAAATATGTCTGTTCGCGTACCTTCAAAAACTACAAATTTCTACGAATTTAGCCCTAAGTTCTGTCAAAGCTCATATAAAAAAATCGTAGAGATTCGTAGTTTTTGCTCTGTTTGTTTACCTTATCGGAAAATATTCTGAAATTGTGCAATCTCACTCGAAGAGAACATAAGCAAATGTGAAAAGCCAGGGCAAAATTTGTTAAAGCTTCCCATAGTACCCGTTATAGTTGTTGTTGAGATTAGGCGTGTTTTTTTTATATACAAAATCCGGAGGGAATTGGCCGTCAAAAACACGATGACAAGGCTAAACAATTTTTATACTGAATACACCATAAGTTATATCGATCCGGCTAAGCTAAGCCCGGAAACAAAATAATCGGCGTTAAACTTAACCCGGATGAAAAACTGATACAGGCACAATTTACATACATACTTGATAGTTTGTATGGAAAACCGTTTTTTTTTCCTAGATGGCGTTGTGCTTGCCATAAAAACACGGATTATCAGTACAAAATTAAATGTAATGAAAGACTTAAAAACACTTCTCGACTTTCATTCCACATTCGGTTTTGATTTTGAATACATGTGAATCTTCTATAGCGGCACATATCATTTATTTTAATTTCCTATTATAAAAGTCAATTAGCTTTACAAAATTTACGACAGTCAATTATCACCAGCAAATTTTGACATTAAATAAACTCCTCAAAGTTGGCAACAATTGTTTTTTTTTACTGAACTGAAAGTAGTTGTTAATCACAGTACACAAATAGAAGGCATTATATTCCAGAGGTTGTCAAAATTGGAATTTTCACAAATAAAAAAATGGCTGTGAACGTGAGGACGAAAACACTCGTAAAAACAACAACAAATTGAAATTGAAATTTTCAGAAATAAATAATGGCTGTGAACGTGAGGACAAAATACACGTAAACGCAAAAACAAATATTGACTGAACAAAAGTCAAAATTCTAATGATATAACCTTTAAAATACGTGTTCTATGGTTGTACATAATACGAACAATTTATTTGGTTGTCTTTGAGTTTATTTGACCTGATTTGTTATGTTATGTCATTTCCGATTAGATTATAGAATTGTTCCGTTCCTATCGAATATGGAAAATCTTCTACTCCAAATTTTCCACATTAGATAGGAATGGAACAATTCCAAAATCAAATCAATAACGACATTAGTAATATCTAAGATCCAGTTTGATAAAACAGGTTTATCAGGAAGCTTTATAGAAAGCTTTCTTATGAAGCTAACAGGTCAAAGTCCTCTGCGTTCCAAAACTCTGTTCGTTAATAAATAAAGTCTAGCCAAATGGATATTAAATCCAATGTTTACCATTGCTACACATATCAATGTGTCCTTAAAGTCGATCAAACTTGAGAGAATTCAACACGTTTTAGCATTAGCATTAAAAAAAAAGAAATATGCATTCCATCACCATATAATTACAGAGAGAGCATCGACATACCAATTCATGTTCTCCTATTCCTGAATCTAGCCAGCATCACGCATTGCTTATACTTCATTTGATATTCATTATATTTTCCTCATGTTGACCCAAGTTGATGTTGTCAGTGTGTTAGAGATTCTTGATTACTGTGCCTTGCGATGTTGCTTTTCATCAGATGTACAAAAACTATACAGATACACCCACACACGCACACACACTTAAAAAGAATATTAAATTTTATGGGTTTCTTTCGTACCAAAAAAAAGGTACAAACAAAATAAAACTTTTTAAATTATTCAAGGAAGAAAGAGCTATACTCATTTATACACTGAGCATTCCTCATTTTATAATCTTGCCATGAATAAAGCTAACGAAAGCTTAAATATTAACGCCCAAAGGTCACATCAGAAAAAAAAATAACGAAAGAATATGAAGCAGAAGAGTTTAATTATGTAAGGAAATACCTACTTTACCCATATGTTTTTTTTAATTATGGTCTTTAAATACTAGGGTAGTGAGAAAAAAGTTCAAACGAGGTGGTTGGTAAAAAAAACTTGAAATAAGTAAGAAATTAAAAAAAAAAAACTACACTTCCCACTTATTGAACTATACTAGTCTCAAGTGTCATTAAATTGAACCCGTAAGTGGGCTAAGCCTTCAAGTGCATTGGCAATTTGAGTTTTTCTTTATATCAAACTGAGAACCAAACCTTGCCAAATTTAATTGTTTATTTTGTGACATGAAATTACTTAGAAAACATAACTTTTTATCAAATCATTAGGATTTCTGAATCTTTTTTGATATGGTTTGAAAGAAAATTATAGTTATTGTTCCTGTTAATACAAATTGAGCAAATATTTGCTAACAAACTGAGAAAATATTTGCTCAGTTTTGTTCAGTTCTGTTCGTAAGCTTTATTGGAAAAGTGACATATAAACTGTAAATAAAACACAAATTCATTGAAATGAAGATGATTGTGGAAGTTTCCAATGAAAATGACATTGGACAGTTTCGACAATTTCAAAACTATTAGAAAATGGGGAGTTTTGTTAAAAAGCTTCTGTTAAGGGTGTTTCTTGAGTGTCTTTCAAGCAAAAAGTTATTCTACTATTAGGCAAGGATATATTAATTAGTCAAAACTAATTTCAAAAGTTAACACAAACTTACAGCAAATATTTGCTCACATTTTCGTTAGTTTTGTTTGTTTGCATTATCGGAAAACAAACTGAATGATTTTTATAATTTTTAGTAATATCCTGTCCCACACATCAAAATGTTTTGCATTTTTTACTGGAGAGAGCACGTGAGCCTTTCACCCGACTATTTCTTACTGTCAGTCAAATGGTTTTTTGCCGGAGAGAGCACGTGAGCGTTTCACACGACTATTTCTTACTGTCAGTCAAGTGCCTGGTTTTTCTACTTTTATTTTCAAAATCATTTCCGAAGTGTTGACAGTTTTTCCTTTTGCTTCTCTCTGGGAGTATTTCATTGGGTCCTCTCATAATTTGACAGTCAGCCTGGTAAAATTTCTGTTTGGTAACTTGAAACAAGCTTCGTACGACGTCGCCCAGTAATTTTCTATCGAAACCAAATGGACAGCTAAGAGTAGCAGTAACCAAACAAAATGGCGTCTTAAAAATCTATGGAACAGATATAAGGTGTGTTCGTTTACCTGCCAAAGCTGCCAGTTTCCAACAATATTTGTGCAATTTTTGTTTGTGTAATTATTGACAGAACTTTGGAGTTTTTGGAATAAAATGAACTGTGGTATTACGAGCAACTTCTGTGTTTTTGAGGCTTTGCGTCACCCCGAAGTAGAACTAGGTTTCATGCTGGGACGAGTTGATGTAGCGAATGACAACTATTTTTTTAACAATTCTCGGTGTTGTCCAAAAACCTGGGTTAAACTTGATTAATGTTTAACAAACGAAGCTATTATTATAAGGGTAAATCTTATTAAATCTTTGTTGAGTGGGCGGTGGAGACGTAAGCCATGTTATTGTAACCACGAAGATATTGGAAGAAAAAATGACAATTTAATTCAAACTATCGATCACAAAGTATGTACTTAAACCAATAGCACAGTTTTTCTCGAGGCTTAAGCTGAGCGCCCAGAATTTTCTTTTCCTGTCATAAGATAATTTTTGTTGGGTTCAGATTTGCTTTTGCACCTGCCAAAAACTTTGTTATTCTATAGCAAATGAAAATAGAATAAGTTCTAGTAATAGCCAATGGTTTATTTCTAAGTTTTCCACTAAAAATAATATGTTTTGATCTAAAAATGCACCACGGAACTTGTAAACAGCAATTATCTGAACGCAACTAAAAAGGCAGCCATTAGGCGTTTTTATTTTTTAGCTCTGAGCAGACCATGCAGTAGAGCTCGAGCTATCGAAGTTAGCTCTGAGCAGAGTATGACCAGAGCTCTCCAATGCACATCTGAGCACTAAACTGCCCAATTAAAAACTCGAAAAATTAAAAAAATGTGAACTGAAATTGAAGTGTTGAACGCGCCCATGTTGAATGAGTGAAAAAAGTGCCAAGTTGGCTGCGCTCAGCTATTTACTCCATTCGTTCGCTCTCTTTATTCCGAGCTAATGGAGCGTACTCCGAGCTAGCTCCGATTCAAAATCGCACGCGCTCTGTGTGCTCTGAGCTTAAAAAGAAACACAGATCTTTTTTTGACAACTGAGCTAAGAAAGAAAAACGACTATAGTTGTGTCCTGGTTTACTGATGATTGACTTTTGACAGACAACTAGTCGTATTCTGTTATACCGATTGCTGAATAGCAACTCAACTTCACTCGTAGTTGAAAACAGTGGCATTTCATTGCGTGACTTGTTATTTTGATTTTATCAGCAAAATATCGTTTTACTTGTGTGTTGTTAAATTTTGCCAAATTTATTAATATGTATTCTCCACGCCTAAAACCCTCCTATGAAAACATTTTCTTAGCTAAAATATGAAGGGAAAAATTGTATTTTTAATAAAAAAAAAAATTGGTTGTATGTTATTCCTTATGCAGCGCATAAAGCCGCTTATTTTCGATTCCCCCCCATCTCAAACCAGGGAGTGTTGATAGGTCATACCTATTGCCTATTCTTTTTGACCTAATTAATGCAAAACGAACTAAAATAGAATATTGATAAATTCAAAATATACACGAAAAGCAGATATCAGTATAATTAATTTTTTTTATAGATGAGCCAATAAAAGGTGTAGTTTTCTACATAAATGAATGCAGGCAGCTGGCAAAACCAAAACACCAAAAATATGTATTTTATTATATGTTTGTTTTAAGAAAATAAAAATATGCTAATCATCCCGATTCGTTTTGTTTGTTTTTTCCAAACAAAAACTTTTTCTTCTAAGAATGTCGAAGTTCTTCCTTTATAAAATTCATAAAAAAAACCAGGAATGCGTTGTGAGGTTGTTTTTCGTTTTCGTTTGCGTTTTTGTTTATTTTGTGTTCCTCAGTCTAAATACGGAAAAATTCTTTACAACATAAATACTTTTGTGTGGTGAATAGCAAGAAGGGGCATAAATATGAAATCAACAAAAAAAGTAAATGTAGGTCAGAGACAGCAAGGATTCATTTTAAAAGGGTTATTAATCTGTCGGTATTGAAAAATGTAAGAGCAACCTACAACAAATCTAAATAATAATATACCTTTGGATGAATGAATAAATATATGTACTTCATTCAAGATACTTCATGATAAGATTTTCTAGATAAACTTAAAAGCAGTCCTATATTCAAAGAGAAAAGAGTGATGAATAATAAAATTAAATCATCTAATGCACTCTGAAAAGAAGATTGAATGAAACACCAGCTATTTTTATTTCTCTGTCACTTCATTTAAGTGCGTTTTACTTTTTTCTAAAGTTTTTAGATTTATCTTTTAAGATAGATAGGAATATCTATCTTTATCTATGCTTGTATTTATGTATGTATTTACAGTGGTTGCTTATACTTTTTCATTGCATCGAATTATTTAACAAGTATAAGACAAGGGATTTCCTGTGGAATATGAATTAAAAGTGCCAAAAAAAGATGGAAGGAAATGTCTTTTTTTTTAAATTAAATCATTTATATTGAAATTCGAAAAATTTGATCTCAAAATCTAGGATTATATCCATTTAAATCTGTAAAAAAAAATTTGACCTCATAAGGCAGAATTTCTCTTTAAAATAAAACATCTAGGCATAATTTGTATTAGTATCAGCAAAGAGGCAATAGCCGTTTTCCTTTGGAACACATCAAACTGCTTTTCCATGGAACATGTATCTACTCACCATTGAGAGCATGTGTAGGTGATATTACTTGATAAGGGTTTTCTTCTACTCATAAGTACTTTGCCACCTCCAAAGAAAAACGGCTTATATACACATAGCACATAAACACACGTAGCGTCGGTTAGCGGAACACATTAACCCTATTCCCTAAATTTTTTCAAACAGTTTCAGACCGCCAGATTTAGTGCGGGCCAATACAAAACTTCACTTGTGGAACGGGTTTGCACTAAATCTGGCGGTTTCAAACTATTCGAAACTCGTTGTGGAACACACCTATTATCAACACATGTATGCACTGAACTGTCATAAGTTTCGATGTAAATAAATAGGTGCGTTCAACGCACCAAAGCTTAGTTTAATTTTCATGGAGGGTATTCCGAACTAGATCTGATTGAAAGCTGAAAGGTTAAAAAAGAAACACTGATCTTTTTTTGATAGTTCATTTCGGAGCCAAAAAAGGAAAACACCTTATAATACAAATCAAACAAGCTCTCTGATTTTGATTTGAGGTTTGACAAGAGTTAAGAAAGTTCTGTTCATTTACTTCCTAATACTAGGAATTTCTATCAATTCTAGTACAAAGTTCTGTCAAACTTCATATAAAAAAAAATTAAATTGGCAGGACTTTGAACGAAAATGCTCAGTTTGGGAAGTAAACGAACAGAGTTAATAAATTTGTTCGATAGGCTGCACAGGGCCGCACTGAACTCACTCTCAGGTGTTTATGTGACACTTTTTTCACGCCAGTTTATTTGAACTCTGTTCAATGTGTGTTTGGTGCGTACACTGAATTCGTTCTGACGCACAGCAAGTTTTTTTCTCATGGATGAAATCTGAGGTGCAAAATTGAAATCAGCTGTTGACATGACTTAAATATCAAAGGAAGAATTATTTACTATATAAATGGTAGTAGTTGATTATTTTGAAGAAGATTTTGTTACTATTTACTAATTTTTATATTTACCAACGAAATCTTAAGAAAAGTGTATAGATTTTAAGTGTTTGAGGGGCTGATGGCTTGTTCATCAATGCCTTTAACGTTACTTTTTTTTCAATCAATATTTTTTAAATACAAAATACATTTAGTTTTTTGGTAAATTCTGAGTTTTTAGATTGGCAATAAATTTGACAGTTAATTCAACAGATGTTTTGTGCTTGGTAATATTAGCTTCGTTCGTTGAAGCTTACTCGGGGTTGACCCAGGTTTTTTTGACAACCCCAAGAATTTTCAAAAAATACTTGGGTATTTTGATTTAGCCCGGGTGTGTTCAGGGTTTTCAAAAATCGCTTTGGAGTGACCTCAGGGTGACTTCAGGGCTCAACGAACAAACCTTTAACAAATGGCCGAGTTCAACTCATCAAATTTTACATAATAGGAAGATGTTCAGATCTCTGAATTTTCTTAAGTTCTGATGTAATATTACTTTTTACGACAACTGGAAAATTCGGAAATTTGATGCATTGAATACAAGGAACAACAATCGCACCTGGGTACAAGGTACATACTTAATGCTAAGGGTTTTATTCAGTCTCTTCTTGGTATTAAGGGCTTTATGTAGTCTTCGTATACAATTCAATTTTCATATTACAGTAACGATGTTCTGTCTTCCTTCTTCCCTTCTTTCAATATAAAATGTAACTAATCTAATTTCTAACACGTACCAAAACCTTTCCAACATTCACAAACTCACGTTTTGCATTAAAATTTTTAGGCATTGCTTCCCTTTTATATACTCTTATGTCTCTTTAAAAAATAAATTACCCAAATGAAAGCCATCGACGTCAACAAAATTGGTGACAAGTAAGAAAACATGACTTAACTTTTCTTTATTTCGACTTTAACACCATCACCAGGAAAATAAAACTCAACAACATGGTCCGCGTTTATTTAGGTCATCTATAAACAGTGTCGCGTAGTTATAACCTTGAGCGTTTAAAACAGATAACAACAACAAAACAAAACGTGTCATACCACAATGATAGTATCTAAGTATTTATATAAATTAAATTTCCACCTTAACAATTTCTATATAGATAAATGTGTGTACTTAAGTGCGTGTTTTAAATAGCCCCTCGAGAGAGTGTATAAAATAGGGAAGTAGAAAAAGTAGAAGAACCATTACGCGTCTTCTACTTAAACATGTTTTCGTGCTGTCGCTGTGCTAATAATAACGAGAAAAAAGACGTCAAAACATCTAAAAAAGATAAACAAAAAGTTGCTGCAACAACTTCTGCTGCCTCAGAAAATAGAGACGAAGAAGAAACAATCGATGAATCCATCGTCAGAGAACATGAAGACGAAGAAGAGAAGCATCAGGGGATAAATAATGGAACAACAAAGAATAAAGACTCCCAACCCCTGCCAGCATCATCACCACCATCGTCAGTACCGCCACCCATCAGCAGTGATGTGATTGGCAACAACGACGACAGTGATGAGCAATTAAATAGTGAAAATGAAGTGAAAAATCTGCCAAGCGACGGACGACACCGACGGATGAGTGAATCGATTCAAGAGAACAATAGTCCCAGTTCAAATGAAACGACTGCCTCATCAACATCAACAACAGACGCCGCCACCACCGCCGCAGCAGCACAGGACCGGGAGCAAAAAAAAGATGGCACTGGTATAGACAAATATAAAAATAAACACAAATGCATTTTCTTCTATTCTACAAATTCTATGATCTTATAAAACTAACAATCCACTTAATCCAATGCACTATATCTAGCACTCTCTTTGTATCTATGTACCTATGTTGTATGTATTGTATCTATTTAATTTACAGTAACGTCTGCAAATGACACAGATAGCCTACAGGATTCTCATCATCACAAAAACACCACATCTTTAGTGCCTAAAAATGGTGACAGCAATTGTTTTAGTGAAAGTAGCAATATCACTAGTTGTAATAATCATTTAGAACAAACGTCAATATCGACAACGGCGACGACGACGACAACGTCGAGTAGTAACGACGGATCATCGCCACCATCGGCAACCCTGCCATCACTGCCACGTTCACCATTACCACAAACAAATGCATCATCTACATCTCCATCTGCAGCAACAGCAACAACTGTCATTGAAGTTATAAGACCAAAAAGCTGTTTGTCACGTCACAATTCGACGAGATCATCGATCAAAAAACGGGTCAATATTAATAATAGCACCGAGATTATATCAACACCTCCTGATTTGCCATCGATAGATGACGATGATGTGTTTTCTGATTCGATGCCACCGCAAAAGCGTGAGAATATGTGCGCGCCATATGTGGAAAATGGTAGTGAAGGCAGCGGCATGCAAGGACGCTTTGGTCTGCCTGAGTGGTTCAATGAAGATCGCTTTAATGATTTGTACATATACATTTATAATACTCTCAATAATGTTCACTATTTATATATTTTAACTTTTTGATTTGTATAATCTGCTCCTTTCCTTTTTTGTTTTGGTTAAAAAACTAAACGACAATTGTTCTATAAATCTGGTACTCGTATTGTTTAAGAATGTTAGTATAGTTAACAACAAGTCATTATTATTATTTATTTATTTAGGATCTGGTTCACGTTTAAAGTGACGTTTCTTTTGACGTTTCAGTATTCACATGTCACTCCTTCTGTGAATTGAAATGTGAATACATAAATGACGTTTCTTTTGACGTTTCAATATTTACATTCCAATTTTTCAGTGAAGTGAGATGTGAATACCGAAACGTCAAAAAAAAACAGTCAAATGTGAAATCGTGTATTAATGTTAGTCAGTTTTTCGAAAGAAAATGTCAGATATTGTGCCCCTTCACTTGTCAAATATCAATATTTATTCTGTTAATACGAGTATATATGAAACAATAAAAAATAAAAAGTTAATTTTTGAGGATTTTTTTAAATTTATTTAATTTTATCACAACATGATTTTTTGTGACTATAAATAAAAATAAATAAATTTAAAAAAAAACAAAATTTCAAAAATTAACTTTTTATTTTTTATTGTTTCATATATTCATATAAAATACAACATGGAGACTACACCACTATGGTATTTACTCTGTGTTCTCGTGTTTCTAATTTTTGAACAAATAATTATCACTCGAACTGTCATTTCATTATTAATTTCTGACACTTTCTATTTCGACAACCTTCTATAGGTATAGTGAATGGGCCTTGTGAGATCTAAGGTCCGTTGAAAATCTCTATGAATTTTGCGACTGTCCCAATTTTTAGAATGACCTGACCAGCTTAAGATATTGCCAACAGTTAAAGCCGTTAATAAAGATTTATTTACGTTCAGCATTTAATTGAAACAATTATATACAGTTTTTCTGTTGTGATGATATTTTTATCTTTTTATATTCTTTTTTTTTATTACCTTGTGCTTCCAAATGAAAATCTCATTTTCAACTAAATGGGAACAACATGTTGTGAATTTCCCCAATATGGTTAGAAAATAAAACAAAAAGTAGGTACATAACAAGTTGATTCTCAAAGGTGAAGTTTGTTTGTATGGCGAAAGAAAATTGTACACACATGTCTGTGGAATAGTTTGCGCACAATGTGTCTCTTTTTTATAGATGTCCTAGGAGGAATGATGAAACGGCATGTTTGTTCAGTTTGTTTATTTAATAAACAAAATATACATATAAACTCTTATTATATGTTTTTTTTTTTTTTTGAAATTCATTTTTATTTTTCAATTTTCTTAAAACTAGACAAAAATTCATAAAAACTAGCCTACTTATCAATATCTTAAAACTAACTTACTGGCCCCAGTCGGGCGCTCTAAGTTAAACTATAATAACTTAATGCTAATGCCTTTCGGCCTAAGAACTATCTTAATACTAAATCCAGGTCGGTTTTATTTTTTACCGAGAAGAATTTCACAAAAAAAAAAACTCGGTATCTATGTCTTTATTTTTTGGTTTTATATAAAACTTACAAACTACATAAAACTAGATTAAAGCTAATTAAAACTACTTAAAACTACTTACAACTAATTTTGAACTAATTACAACCTACTTATAAGCTACTTACAAACTAGAACAGCCACAGCAAGCATTTTCCGGTTTTTATAATTTTTTTGTATTTTTGTTGATTTTATAATTTTTTTGGTGTTTTTGTATATTTTTTTTTTTTTTTTTTTTTTTTTTTTTTTTTTTTTTGGTGCCACCCTGACTGTCCCTACTTAAAACTAACTACCTAAACCTATGTAAGTCGGCCATACAAGAGAAAATAGCAAGGTCAACTATTAAATGTCTGAAGGAACTTCATCTTCGTTTTTCAACCACCAGAACTGGTTCTCCTGTTTTACCCTATCTCTTCGGTCCCGTTCGGACACAGTCCTACTGAACCGAAGGTGCTCAGCTCCGTCTTGTGCGAGGACGTCTCGACTGTAAAGGAGCCGCCGATCCACAGTTCTACGGCCGACGTGGTAGATTAGCGGAACCGCCGCTCTATCCTGGATCAGCCCTCGACTGTCTAGGTGGAGGAATGCATCGGGCGGAATAAAGCCGCTTAGACGCACACTCTCGTAGTATTCGTATTTAGGGTAATAAGCCCCGAAAATTAAGCTGTTGGACGAGGACATCGCTCTTGCAATGTGACCCCGAATAAGCTTCAGCAAGAAATTATCTATCCTATTTATGTTGGCCCCGTTGTATAGAGCCAGGTTGGAATAGTAGTGTTTGTACTCCGACTCTGGTGTTCTGTGCAATCCAAGGCAGCGTCGTAGACACTGCCTCTCAAACACCCGAATCTTTTCCATTTGAGATGGGGCAACGTTGAACCAAACCGGACATCCATAGGCAATCATCGGCCGGATAAGGGCCATGTAGCAAATCACCTTCACCCTGCTGTCAAGCCGGCTGCTATAAAACAACCGTTTCGTCAGGGCAAAAGCTCCCCTAGCCCTGGCCAGAGCAGCATTTATATGTCTGTCGAAATACAAATACTGATCCATCCAGATGCCAAGGTACTTTACTACACTTTTACTCGCCAGTGGATGTCCATTTGGCCCTACGATCACCAGCTTGCGCCAGTTCTTTCTCGTATCCCTTGTGGCTCCACGCAACGGAGTCCTAAACAAGATAGTTTCTGATTTCTGAAAGTTGATTTTCAACTTCCAGTCATCACAATATCGTTGAATCTCATCGAAGTCACTCTGCAAAAGCATCCTGATGTCCTCGACTTTTGCAGCTGTTCTGTACGCAATTAGATCGTCGGCATACGCAATTGTCTTATTATATGTATGTAGGTACTTTGTGTACAATCAACAAATTGCTTTAAACGATTTTCTTAAACCACAAAACTATTATTAGTTTGTTTGTACTTACTTTAATTTAATGTAGTAACATAAGGTGATTCCTTAAATTGTGTGTTTTAAAAATATCTATCAATTAAAAAAAAAAATTTGCTGAATTTGTAATTTTCTACTTTATAGTGTTACCGGCTGTAGCTACAGCACTAGATCTGTTTGTTTGCTTCCCAAAACTGTCAATGTTAACCAATTTTAAAGTTCAAAGTTCATATATGACTTGAAAAGTACCCCTTTGAACAACCAATGGTACTCGTATGTAACTGTAGCTAAAAGGAATCGTTCAAGCACAAGCTGTCACTGTAATCGTTCACTCATATAGCAAATAACGTTGACAATGGTGTAGCAACGATTGAAATTAAGCTGTCAATGAATTACTTTGCTGCCATATTTTGGGTGCGTTGAATGCAAATTTCAGATGTATAGAATTGAAATTCTTCGTACCCATACATCGACAATTTATGAGTTGTTTCATCCAAAAATTAAATAAAAAACCTAACATTTTACAAAACCTTACCGTCAATATCACACAATTTAACATGCATTAATTGAAAATGCAAATGTAAAAACTAAAAAATTACATTGAAAAAAAAATCATTTTCAAAACACGAATTTGACAACCATATGAAATTTTATCAAACTTTAATTTTGAGAAGCTAGGAAAAGTTACAATTTACCAAACAGACACAGTTCAATGTTAAATTTAAATGATTATGAAAAATTTTCAATCTTAACTCCACTTCATAAAGAAAAATAAACGTCATTTTGCGCTTTGTAAAGTGCTGCCAAAGTAATCTTCTTTTTCTGCAATGAAAATAAGTCAGATTTATTTTCTCCGAGAGCATTTCATCTCCAACCCTCATAATTTGACATTTGGTCCCAATTCAGAAATCTAAATATTCAGTACTGAAATTTGAGGCATTGTCCAATGTCAAATCAGGGACTCTAAATATTTTTTTGTTCATTATTTGACAATTGGTTTTTGTGAACATGTGTAATATATTACTTTTGATAAGCGTTTTTCTTTTTTTAACTCTGAGCAGACCCCAAGTTGTCAAACAATAATATGTGTTTCTATTTTAACTCTGAACGTACAGAGTTTCGAATATGTGTTTCTTCTTTCGTTGTATTCTGAGCGTGTTCGGAGTGCGTTCTTTGAACTCAGAATTAAATATCTGACCAGATAGACCTAAATGCTGAACACAAGCATTTGAAAGGTAAAATATCAAGTGGTGACAGCTTAATATTCCGGGTGTGTTTTAAAAATATGCCTGTTTAGTAACGTGAAATGTTCACCAAGTTTCCCAAACTTGGTTCTTCACATTAACGCACACCTGATAATTCATAGCACTCAGAAACAAAACTCGCTTGGTTGAGAGCACAGTACACAAATATACACAGTACACATTGAAATCTGTAACGTGGTGATTATAAGCCAGCAATCCCTTAACGTTGTTGACATTTGACTGAAAAACTTAATTTTTTTGACGTTTAAGTATTCACTTCTTACTTAACCAAAGGAGTGGGAGCGAGATGTGAATACTGAAAATTTAAGAAAACTCGGTGCTTCACACTGGTGAAGATGAAGTGTTTCTTCTTGTATTTTCGAAATGAAAGGGTATTTCGAGCTTCAAAGCCACGTCATCGATTAATATTCAAAACTTAATTAAATCATCAACATTGCTGAAATTCCTTTTATAAAAAAAGTTTTAAGCTGTGTCGTCATACCTAAATAGAACAATTGCTCGTTTTAAGTTTAGCTGTAAAGAATATGTCCAAAAGCTTGCATGTCTTTTTTCCTCTACCTCTACTCATAATTGAAAGAAAACTATCTTTGGGTCACTTAAAAAAAAAAACTAACCAAATTTTTTTTAAATTCATACCCCGCCAAGATCAATTTAAAAAAAAGAAAAATAATTTATTCTTAACCCGCATCATTTTATTTTTCTTCGATATTATTTTTTCTTTCTTCAAAACAATCAAAAACATAACTATACGAGTGTTCCTTCTTGTTTATGTTTTTATCTTTAACAATAATTCTCACACACTTCTGTTCCGTCTTTATACTACGTTTGGATTTTTTATATTTTGCATTTTTTGAAAATATTTCTTTAAAAGTAACTTCATGGATCCACCTGTTACGCCTGTTGGCAGAGATGAATTAGAGCTTCGCCGTCATCGTATTTATTCGGATTTAATAACGGCAGCACAAGCGGCAGTGGACAATCGGGTGCGATTCAATCCATTGGGCCCCGATATAGCGTCCGAAGGTGAACTTTTTTTTTGTTGTTGGTTTAATTTTTTTTTCCTCAAAAACTTTGAAAAAAAAAGTTATTTTTAAAGATTAAATATTTTTTCTGCATGAATCCGAATCCCCATCTCTATACTAAAAATCCTATACGATGTTAAAAACATAACTTATGTATTGCGTTCCAGTTTTTTTGTTGTAAATATATATGTATGTATTTCTCTCAGTTATAGGTCTTCAATGTTTTGAAGATATTTTTAATTTGTTTATTTTTTATTAGCAAAAAAGTTATATGCCTGCATTCAGCTGTCGGATGCGAATTAACGTTTTTATAGAGTAATGACCTTGAAATTTTGCACGCCTTTGTTTGGTTATGTGCCTGCTGATAATGTGTGATAAGGTGGTTTTGGGAATTGATTATTTTTAATGTGCTACTATTTCAATTTCAATGTGGACGTAGCTACGCCCAACGAGATATCGGCCAAATCGCAAAATGACAACGCCAAAAACCTTACGAAGAAGGCGTGTTATGCCAATTTTTTTGTGTCATAAACACTTACCTACTCAAAAAATTATTATAATAGTTGTGTGTTTTTGCAACTCCAGTAAGAAAAAAACGACAACAAAACTAAGCAATTTACATTTCAAATACAACAACAACTATTTCCATATAGAGTTAGCTATGTTCAGATAATATAGTGGATTTAACTTTTGTCCCGATAAAAACGGTATTGCCAGGCTACTATTGTCGTTGTGTTATCGATAATTTGTATATAAATGTCAAATGTGAGTTGGTAAATTTATTCAATACAAAATGGCAGACCAAGGCAAATGTCCTGATGTCGTTTTTTCGCCAATATCAATATGGACCTGCAAAAAAACGCAGCTAATATTTTTGGGATTTGTATTATTTTCTTAAATTTTTGAAGTGCAGCTGGAATTAAAAAAATATTTAAAGACGGCTGTGCAAGGTATCGATTAATAATTTTGGGTTTGAAACTTGAAGTTTGAAAAAAGTGAAGGGAGAGAAATGCGCAACGAGAGGTGCGTGGTAAAAAGCAGACCCCGGACCGCTCCCCCCTCTGTAGTACAATTAATCTCCATCCGTTTAAGAGTCCTATAAGTTTAGATTTTTTTCAATTTATTTAATTATCTGTGATGCCGATGCTTATTATGTATACACGAATGCAATTTTGAATTCACTACAGCAATCTAATGGCTTCAAAAACTTTGTGTACATCAAAATGATAAATTAAATTTTGGGCATTATTTAATTTTATACGAATTATGAAGAAAACTGATTTGGCTTGCTATTTAGAATAAATTTGGGCGCTGTGACACATTTTAATTTGGGCGTTGTGTCACCATGCCAGAACACCCCACCCCAGTGATATGTCTTTTGGCGCTTATAGCTACGAATCCACGAATACAGGATCCCGAAGTATCCCAATTTTCTTGCACAAAAATGCCAGAGCTTTTGACTTTATTTCATTTTCACTCCAGCAAGAATCTACTCGAATATTTTAGTTAATGCACTTTCTTGCTTTTCATTTGTCAAACAAGAAATCAGCTGATCGATAAATTTGAAATTAAATGTGTGAAGAACAGAAGAACATAAAATAATTTAATTTAATTCAATTAATATGATACAATGGAGAAAAATATAAATTAAAATGATGCTCCTGGTTCTCTTAATAGAACCCAAAATGATAAATGCGTATAAATAGAATTGAAATTGATTATTTTTGTATGCGTTGAGCCTACAAGCAAAATTAAGTCAAATAGGTAATGTACACCGCAACAAACCAGAAACATCGCAAATTAGTTTCTTTACTTTTCATTTCTGGTTAAAGATGTCAACAACAACAACATCAAAAATCTCAATCCCCAACTTTTTCGCAAAAGAAAAGAAACAGACCTAATGTGTACAGCTGTCAAAACTTCTTACAAATTTCAGACTATTGTCATTTGCCAACTGGGGACAGATGGACTTTTCACAAATTCGCTGATCATGAATTTGGCAAAAGTGAATCCCGCAGCCTTCTTCTGTAATCTTGGTGATAAACTTTTCACAACTTTCAAAACTTCTTACAGATTCCAGACATTTGTGAGCAATGCAAATTTACCACTTGTCTTTAACAACTGTCGAAAGATTCCGTTGTTTTACAATATAGCAAGTGGAAGTATGATCCAAAATTAGTTGTCTTTGAAATGACAAACACTATTTGTCTGTGAACTTTTATTTTAATTTTATTTTTTAATTTCGCGTTTTTGACGATTTCTCAGGGATGTTTTAAATGTTTGCTTTGGTTGGGACAGAAAATAACTGCACAATACAAAATTTCATAGTCATTAAGCAATATTTTATGTTTCCCCCGAAAACAGGGTACAGAAAATTGTACCCAAGCAGGCAGACAAAAATCTATTTTTTTTTTTTTTCAGGATGCAAAACTTGCCAAGGAAATTAAAGTTTACACCCTATTCGTGCGGTCGGGCTTCGAGAGACCTTTTTTTTTGGCAAAACTAACGCTTACTGAATAAAAATACTTGAAACAAGAATACACAAATGCTAATCCTTGACAATATTTAAAGTTTACCAATAGTTTCATCAACAATCAGTCCAACAGACAACTATTCAATTAATTATGTTTTGTAACAAATGAAACTAATAATTTTGTTTGACAAATCTGTCCATCAGCTTCCGTTGGCATACTACCGTATTATGTTATTGTCGTTCTCTTCTTGTAGTTGAGCTCCAAAATCTATTGAATTATTGATGCTTAAGGAAAAAAAACCTGCTTAATGTCTTTGTATAAAAATGCTATAGGATTTCTAATAAATTAAGTATAGAAACCACTGCGTGTGAATTGTCCTTCCGGTTTCGGCAAAAAAATATCTGTATTGTGTAGATGAAGGTCATATACAACATACATACATACGTGTATGGTATGTATGTATTCATATACAAAAAAACATGCATTTACTGTCATACAAAAATTGGCAAAAAGTAACTCACAATACAAAGCTGCTTATCTAAAAGTTATTTTCTACCAAACCAAATTAATGGACTTTTAGTTGTTCAATCACATTTCCGGAAAGCACTTTAGTTCTGTGTTCCTTTGAATACATAATTTGTATTCCAAATGGAAATATGTTTTGTGGTGGTGAGAGGTTTTCCTAGAAAATGTAATTTTACCCAAAATTATTATTTAAAGTCTTACAATCAAGTTAGACACCGCTGGATTTGACTTGTTTGATATTTTCATTTTACTCATTGCACAACATCTAATGTCGATTTTGATGGGATTTTCTGACTATTCCACTTCTTTTTAATTTCAATCGAATATGAAAACATCATATCGTCGTCGTTCAATGAAAACTCCCTAAGCTCATTAATTTCGCAACAGAGAAACTTCTCGTAAATGAGACATATTTTATTAAATATAAAAAAATTAGTTCTGTAAGGGGTCTCTAAATCTTATGTTTTTCTTTTGTAAAAAAAATTTCTAAATGAAACATTTTCAAATGTTGGTCTATAAGAATTCAAAGAACAGATGTCTCAACATTAAAAAATTTTAATGGACCTAGGAGTTTACATTGAACGACTTTTGACACGTAATCCAACAAATCTATTTCTTCTTGAAATTGGGAACACCAAAAGACTCCGAAAACAGTACTACGAACAGCCAATCGAAGGCTTTTGCAGTAGTTGGAGTGAAAATGAAGAAGAAAAGGAGTACTCCAAAGGGCCAATCGAAAGCTACAAAGGCAAGTTGTGTTGTGTTTACATTTAGTTGTATCTGCCAAGCCAAAAAAGTCGGAAGATGAATTCAAATGTAAACACAGTCAAAAAGTTTAGTCGTTTCCGAAAAATCAAATCAACGTCAATTTTATCGTTCACATTGGACAGAAAAATCTGATTTTTTTAACTTTTCTGAATTCACATCTTCATTGAAGGAGAGAGAGCGAGATGAGAATACTGAAATGTCAACAAAAATCCATCAAATTAACGTCTTTTTTTTGATGCAGATATTAGGTATGTTCGCTTGCTGCCAATTTCTCTCTCTGTGAAAGTTCAAATCAATTTTTTGCAATCGCTTTTGTCCCTTACAATTACGCTCAAATTAATAAATAATGTAAATAAATGTAAATCAAGCTTATAAAAGGGCGTGATATATACGGAAACCAAATGGTAGATTAACTGGCAAAAAGCGGGTAATATCCATCGCCGAGCAGATTGGGCACTAGCTCTTCGAACTTGTGTAGAGAGATGTAAATTTAGAGGTGGATCAGCGCTCATCTCACTTTCTTTTGTGAATGCCACAGCCTTGCCGGAACCAGAAAATCAGGCCTTGGAAAATACTTTTTCGATAAATTGGGTGACATCTCTTTTACCACTAAAAGACATCCTTAAATTCATCTAGAATGTTCAGGGAGGCATCCAATACCTAAATTTCCCCCAATCCATTTCCTCCTTAACCATGGGGAGTGCAATGGATCCGAGTAAGATGGTAAGATTGCCGTATCATACGTTTTTTGTTCAGTTTCCTTCAGTCAAATGAAATGTGAATAGTGAAACGTCAAAAAATCCAGCTTTATAGTCCAATGTGAAACAGTCCCGAATGTGGAAGAAACACATAAAAATCATTTCATTAATGTGTTGTAATAGTCCCTTATTACACGATGATTCTTGGCGCCTGACTCTTTTCGAATTTTCATGAGTGCATAGGAGAAAACAAATTTGAATTCACATTTGCGTCCAGTTAGTTTTGGAAAGAGTCAGGCACAAAGAGTCGTCTTATAAAAGAGGTCATACAAAATAGTGGGCTTAATTTTTTTTTTTTAAGAAAATTCAACTGCCAATAGCACTTGGGGCCTTATTCACACCGCTCAAAACATGTGTGAATAAATTTGACTGATAGTGTGTAGACGTTATCTGTCAAACATTAGGTCTGTTTTGTTACTGAAAATTCGTACGATGTCGCACTACATTTCCCAAATTCATGTTTGTTATCTTTAAAGTGTAGCAACGAGAAAGCCAAATGAGAGAGCTGGAAACTTCCCCTCGATGAAAAAGCTTGCAAATTCCTGCTACACAAATTTCTGAGTGCAGGAAGTAAACAACTGTCAAAACACGTCTGTGTTTTTTTTCTTGTGTGTGTTTTAAGATTTGTCTGTTGTGTATGATAGTGTGTGTCACGTTTGAAGTTTCTTACACAAAATTGCTACAAAACTGGTTCAACGCGTTTGTTTACTTTGTTGCAAGTTTTCCCCTCTATGAAAGATTTGTCCTTTCTTTCAATATTTTGACAGTTTTTGAACTTCGTGCTACAAAAGTAATCAAACAAACCTATTTTAAACTCATTTTTGCGGAATAGCAAAACTGCATGTGTATGTGTACCTACACTATTTAAAATCCACTGTGTAATTATGGCCCACCCTGTTCAAAAATCTAAATTGCATTCTACAAAACAAATGATAAACACCGGCCTTATAAGGCTATTTCAATCTATGGGTAATGCTTGACAAGTAGTCATCATCATATGATGTTGTTTACACGATAACAGTTCAATTAATATGAACATAAATGTGTATATCTAATCTCTCAAACTTCTTATGATGAATATAAGAAAATTGATTAAAATAAAATATAATAAATGTCAAATGTGTGGCAAATGAATTACTCTTTGGATTTTAAATTCTAGGGTATATACGCAAGAAAGTCCATGATTAATTTTTCTGTTGCAGAATTGGTTCAGCATTTTGTGCTAACAAATTTTATTTAAATTTCAGTATCTATTGAAAATTTCATACGAAAAGACTTTTCTTATAACGCTCTCCGTGTAAGTTTGCAATTTTTGGTGGTCTATTAATACATTTTAAATAAATATAAAAATATAATATAATAGAAAAAATCTCTCTCTTTCTTGGCGAATTATTCGTAAGAAGGAATTCCCTCTGTTGAAAAAGTGCGTTACATTTTGATGTGTGTAAAAAAGTGTCCAAAACTTCTTTTCAATACATTTTACCCGCCCTAAAGGGAAAGGGGCAAGTTTTAACACAGTATTAATTTTATCCTGAATTATCTGCATCTGCTTACATTTTTCACTTTCATTATTTCCTATACAAATATTTAGTTTTTGATTTTAATTTAATTAAAAATGACAATTAGACTATTTGAATGAATGATATAAAATATCTTATCTTATCATATTCAAACTGAAACTGACTACACCTTAGTAACTGCATCAAAGTAATTTAACGCTCTATCTCCCCCGAGCGCTTCCGTTGCCGTCGTCGTGTCGTGGGTCGTCAGTGACACCACACAAACATTGTTTTTGTTATGATGATTAATCGAAGAGTTCTTACCTACTTGTTGCGATATAATCATTCTAGAATATCTCACGGATGTTCGCCGGAAAATAATTATTACACAAAGTTTGACAATACCCAAGCTTTTCAATAGAAATAGAGAATAAATATGCAATACACAGTTTTTCTATTTAGTGTGGTATTTTTATATGCTGCAAGTACTGCACCGGACAGTCATCATCTTACAGAGTGGATGTGCATTAGACGCATTTTTAAAAGTGAAACTCTTTTCGAAAAATAATTCAATCAAAACACACACATAACACAGAACAAGAATAATGTAAAAAAAAATCACCAACTTGCATTTTAAACATCCGAAATCGGATGTGCATTTAATGGGTCAAACTTTGAGCATGTGCTTCGGGCGCACCTTAATTATAAACGATACGAAAACCTGCAACAATCCAGGTATAAAAGTGGTCTGTTCCGTTATGATCCAAACAAAAAATCCTTTATCGTTCCACCTCTTTTTTGTCAATGAATAATTAAGTGTGTCAGCGGGAGAGTGACACAGTGTGCTGCTAAAAAAATTATTTAATCATTGGCATTGGCCGTGTTTCAAGAGAAAAAATAAAATGTTAAAAATAGTTATGGAATAATTATTATGTGTGAATGTTTTTTTTTTTAATTTGTTTGATGAAGAAGTCTACACATTTTTTTTGTCACAAGGTGCATTTAGAATGAGAACTGAAAATGTTTAATTCTTGGGTGGTAAAATGTTCAAAATTATATTATTAATGAGCTACGGTAAATGGTGATTGAAGTGGAAAATGACATTTGAATCAGAAGGTTACACTCTGACAATGAATCTGAGCTTCAGATGAAAATAATATTTCTATGACAAAACTGCATTTTTGTAAAGATAATTTGGTATATTTCCGTATTGTTGTTGTATTTAACATCAAATTTGTTTTAAAACGAAGATAAAATCCGCTAAAAAACAAGACATTAAAACTAACTATTTCTTTCATTTGGTGATCGTTGAAAATGTATATAAATCTTGATTGAAGAAATTGACGTTTAGTATAAAACTCAAAGCATCTGTCAACATCATTAGTGACATTTATCATTCTGAGGGAATTTCTCAGATGCAAAATCCTAAAACCCAAAGTAAAAGGTTGTCTTTTAATATTTAAATTTTGCTAAATTCTCATGAAAAGAGTGTCCGTTGAATTGAAAAATCTTGTCCTTTAATCTTAAAGTGACAGTTATCATATTAAGAGAACAGCAGTTCGTTTGCTTCCGAAAACTACGAAGTTTACGAATTTGAGTACTTTTTTTATATAAACTTTGACAGAACTTTGGGCTACATTTTTAGAAATTCATATCGTATTTATTGACATGACATATCCCACAAAGCGATTATTTTGACGTTTGTGAATAAACGAAAGATTATATAAGTATTTCATAAAGATCTCTGTTGGCAACATTGCCCCATAAACCTCATTTCGACAACATTGACAAAATGTATGTGTAATTACATCAACTAACATACATTCGCTTAAAGTAAATTGACAAGTAATATTTATTTTTGTCATGAGAGGGTGGTCTACATTCTACAACCAAAATCAATCTCGTTGAAAGTGTTTTAAGTAACGAGTACGATACCTATGAGAATAATATGTATGTAATTTATTGAAAGAAAATGTCGTTTATCTATGTATGTACATACATTGTACATACATATATATGTCCAGAGAATGTTCAAGTCAATATCAAAGATTATATCCCGTCGTGCAGTTTACTTTGACTTTATTTTAATTGAAACTTTTTTGTTTTGAGGAAATTATTTGATTTTAGTTAGTCTTTCGTCTCAGAGTTTAAGTACGTTAGTTGCACTATTCCATAGCTTCAAGGATCAAAGAATTGCTAACATACCAAATGCTCGTAAGCATTAATTAAATTAACTTATTCTTGTAACCCTCAATCAAGAAGTCAATCATCACTAGCTTCGTTTTTTGAGGTTTAATCCAGTGTTGACCTATGTTTTCTTTACAACACTGATCCCCAATTTCATAGTCTCGTTTAAACCTTGAACTGAGTTCAATTGTTCTGCAGAACTAAAGTTTAACCAAACGTGGAATTTAAACTCCTACAGTGAAACTTGTTGACATTTAATTTTGTTTTAAAAATTAACAGAAACAATCCACAACTTTAGACCTTGAGGACTAAACGAACAAACCTTTTACATTATCTCGGAAAACGGTATTATGTATTTTGTAGCGTTTGCAAGACTTTTCGTTCAATTTCCGTGTTGACATTACCTCTGTTCTTTAACTGTCCCGAAACTACCCATTTTTGCGCAAAGTTATGTCAATTTCTTTTGTGTATTTTTATATGGACTTTGAACTTTCGTTTAAAATAGCTAGAAATTGGCAGATCCATTATTTGTGTATTTAATGAACTGCGGAGTTAAACACACACAATTTTAACATCTTGCTAATAGTAAAAATGTCAGAACAGAGCCTGTTTCCCTCAGCAACTCATTTATGGGATTCAGTAAACTTAATCACAATGGCATACTAAGCTCAAAATCGTCAATATTTGAGTTGTGCCGGTCTGTTAACAAATTTAGCACAAACTTCATCAAAAATAAAATCCTTTAATTTTTGCTTTACTATTTTGTATCTGACAGAAACAATTCTCACGTATGTACCTGTCAGAAGATACAAAGGTTTGTACAGTAATAGCCTTGTAAATCCAACATTTCAATTCTGAAATTAAATCAGAAGCATTTTCTTTTCAGCACAAGAACTGTCATTCGAACTGAATGAAAAAGTTAAAAAGCCAGATCATATCAGAGCAACGCACTCATAGACGGTGTTAACATTGGACTGAAACCCCGGATTTTTTGACGTTTCAGTATTCACACTCATACTGAAAAAATCTAGTTTTTCATTCAGGAAAATGAAAAAAAACTGATTGAACAGCATTTTATAAAACTTCAAAATGCACCTCCTCACATCAAAGATTTTTACCCCTTGCAAATTTTCTATCAAGATATCCGTTTCGATTGACACTTCGAACAGATGTGTATCGCACCTCACCGCAATGCGTTGAGTTAAGAATTTTTGAAAGCTGCGAGTTATATGTTGTTAGGCATTTTCCTTTGGAGGTGGCGAAGTACTTGCAAGTACTTTGCCAGTTTTTTTAAATGGAACTCATCAAACTGTTTTCCCATGTAAAATGTATCTACTCGCCATGAGAGGATGTGCAGTTGATAGTACTAGATTAGGGTTTTCATCTACTTACAAGTACTTTACTACCTCCAAAAGAATACGGCTATTATTTGAAGAAAGCTTCAGTTTCTGCGGCAAGAAAATGTTTCATTAGGTGTGTTTGTTAACGTGAATTTTTTTTGCAAATTTTTTACAGTTTGCTGTCAGAAGCAATAAGAGAAAAAACAGAAGTTTGTGAAAATTGGTTAAAAAATTTCACGTTATCAAACAGGCATAACATGCAAGAAATTTGACGTTAACAAACACTCCTATTATTTCTTCCAAATTGCAAGTAAAAAATAAAACTTTATAATTTATTATTGATATTGCAGTAGTTGTGTATTTTAAAAAGAAAAATTGGCGTAGACTAACAAGTGGTAGGATCTTCGAGTGGTGGACCATTCATCCAAAAGAGTTTAACACACGTCGAAAAAGCGGTCATATCAATGATCCACTTGAAGGACACCATAAACGGAGTTGGAACAAGATTGCTTGGTCAAACTTATGGAAATCGTTAGGGAATTATGACATCGTTGTATGTTGAGAAATTGTTATTAAGTTTTACCAACCTTTCTTTTTCTTTTATTGTATTAGTCCAGTTACTCATTTTGCAATTGTTAAAATATAGCGGCAGCAGATTATGGAGGTTGAAAACATAATTTTAACAGTATATATGAATGAAAAGACTTGACCTTGTTTGGTCGATTTGGTGTTTAATGAACCCTCAAAGCTATGAGCTGGCAAGCAAAAATTTGTATTCATGCATTCAAACTACATGCTTCCAGTTCAATTATTTAAACAAAATCGTTAACTTATGATAAAAAAAATATAACTCCAAACGCTCTATCTCTTTAAAAAATTTAATATATAACTTAAATAGGTTTCGAATGCACATCTCTATATTTAAGAAATCGTTTAAAACTTTTGGCATTTAGCTCTTGATTTCAGTAATAAGGATTAGCACATAACTATATATATATTTTAAAAATAAACGTACACGTAGCATATTAATCCACATTCATCCCTTATGAGAAGTTCGAATTCTCTCCTTAAAATTTCCCATTCAAAATATTATCACCCTGATTCCACCTCCACTTGAGAAAATTTCATGGTTTGAATTTCGTCAAATATGTAGGTTAAGTGGTTTGAAACAATAAACCGATTTCGAGAAAATATTATGAGTATTTTCCTCTTGATGGCAAAAACTTATTGATTGAAATGTAAAAAAGAGAATTAAGAGTGGAATATTGGTTTTTCTTGTTTGTTTTCGAAAATTTGTAAATTAAAGTGCATAGGAAAATTTAAATTCTTTGTGTTCTTCGTTTTAATGGAGGTAAAAGCAAAATAATAAAATTTATTATGGCTTGGAATGACAAAAGAAATTAAAATGAACATTTAAGAATTTCATAAAGCAATAATTTTGATATAGATGTCGTACTCTAACCGTCATTTTATCGTTAACTACATATATACATAATGTAAATTTCACAGGAAAAACCATTTTATTCCCTGAACATTAAAACCAATGAGGCCTTATGTTAGCATTCAGTAATATTGTAAATAAAACTTAATATTGAAATTTCGCCCGATTGGTTTCAATCATAAGGAGATCCCTTACAATGTGTTTTCTGTGGATTTTTTTAATTTTTGGACGCTTACGATAAATTGGCAGTTATGTTAGAAAACGTTTGTGTGGCACTTTCTACACGTAAAGTCGTTACAATATTGTACCCGTACAAATCACTTTTCGCTTTGAACTTTATTTTTCGATTCAATTCAAAATTGGAGTATTAAATTAAGAAAACGAATTTAAAAGTCCTGCAAATATTTTCTGCAAAATATATGACAAAAAATGTTTGTTTTAACGTCATAACCTTGAAAAAAAGAATATCTTGTTGATAAAACAGTTTTATGTTGAACTTATTTAAATGTCCTGATTTGTTCTATATTTTTTCATATAGATTTTAATATCAACAAACACATTAAAACTGTTATTTTATACCCGTCATAGACTGAAAGCTCAAATATATAATTTTACACACAAAAAAATATAAAGAAAGAAAATTGTACAATGGCTAAGTTTTGTTGTTTGTATGAACTTCATTTATCTTTAAAAGTGATTGAATACATTTTCGAATCCTTTTAATTTATTTTTTTCTTTTTGTTTATCCATTTTTAGAGTGTGACCCAGATTTTCGACCTTCGGTAACAGCGGATCTTGAAAGTTTACTCAATCGTTTGGAGCATCTTGTTGAACGATTAGAACGATCGGTATCCGCACGTGAGCTACAAATAGCAAATCAAACATTTGATTCTGTACTCGAAAAGAAACGTGCCAGTTTTGATTTGGAATCAACAGAATTACCTCCAATACCAAATCCTGAGAGTGAAGAAAACGACCAACAACAAGATAAATCACAAAATCTCAACGCACGCATTGAACGAATTGAGTCTTCCCTTAATAAGTTCAACGATAGCTTTAGCAAAGATAACGAGAACGATATTGACGGTAGTTTAGAAAATATTCCAACAACAGTTCTTGAAGAATTCCTACCAGACGATAATCAAGAATCACCTTTGCCACCACCTCCGCCGCCAATAAGTGAAAGTATGAGTGTATTAGGCTATCAAGATATTGTCCAAGGACCATTGAGTCAATATTTGTCTCTGTCGCAGAAGATTGGTGGAGATGTTGCAACACATGCGAAACTAGTCAAAGCTGCATTTGAGTAAGTACAAACGAATACAAAAATACATTTTAAAGCTAATTCAAAAACTTAATTATTTTCTTATATTTTTTTTTTTTGTTTTTTATTTTAGTGCCCAAACTCAGTATGTAATGCTTGCGACTGAAAGTGCAAAACCTTCCCAGAATAAGCAAATGGAATTGCTGAAACCAACATCTGATCAAATATCTGCTATTCAAAGTTTCAGGGAGAAAAATCGTGCATCGCCGTTCTTCAACCATTTGTCGGCAATCAGTGAAAGTATTCCAGCGCTCGGTTGGGTTTGCGTTGTAAGTATAAGGTTTCTTATTTTAAAAATGATTTAGTTTAGTTTAATTTTATTAAGTTGATGTCATTCTTTGAATCTGGAGCTAAACCATCGTTGCTCTGACTTCTCTAAATTTCTCTAAAAAAAAACACATTCTTGTTTTTTTTCTAACGCTCAAACGCCGTTACTACTTACTTATCCGGCTCCACTTCCATGAAGCCTGACACACGGCAGCCTTGAATCCTCTACTATCCCGAGCATGCTGCTTACAGGCCTTTAGACCAAGCTTTTTGCCATCGGCGATGGCTTGCTCTTTAAACCGAAATTTAGTCTTCTTCGTTCTCTCGAACACGGGGGATTCAAAAACTCTTTTTGTTGGAGCATTATTTTCCATTCGTAGGAACCTAGTGCTACTTATCAACGTATCATGAGCTTCTAAAAAGTCTATATGTCAGAGGTGGTTAACTGGTAGTTCTAGCTAAAAAAAATATAAAAAACTGCCCGAAAGTATATCTCAAATTATAAGACTGTATTATGAATGATTTCACCTTTTCAATAAAATAAGAGCCAGGAATATTTGCACACTGCCAAATTTTGAAGATTTTGAACGAAAAAGACGACTGTCAAGAGGTGCAGGATGCAAAAATTAATTTCCTTAAGAGATTTGGTGATTGGTATGCATAAACAATGTATGATTGGAAAATGGTGCACTTCAGCGCTAGTTGGGTCTCCGAACGAGTTCGCTCATAGCTACCATTTCTACCTTGAAACCTTTTAACTCTCAAGCTATATTTTTTTTTTAGGAAAATGTTTGTTAAAACAGCGGTCCGTTGTTATGCGTTGAAAAAATTTTACCAGAAAAAAAAATGCCTTATGATATTTTAAAATACGGTCTCATAGTTGTTTTTTTTTTTTTTTATTTTCTTGTCAACGACTGCAACTTAAGTTTATATATATTCATGCCAGCGTTTATTTATTTCTTTTTTTGTTTTTATTATTTATTTAGTCTCCAACACCTGGACCCCATGTAAAAGAAATGAACGATGCTGGTCAGTTCTATACTAATCGTGTTTTGAAAGATTGGAAAGAGAAAGATCCTACTCATGTAGAATGGGCCCGAGCATGGATTCAAACACTCACCGATCTACAACAGTATATTAAACAGTATCATACCACTGGTCTTGTTTGGTCTGGCAAAGGCGCACCAGCTGGTGTTCCTCCTCCACCACCATCGATGGCCGGTTGTCCACCACCGCCACCACCACCTGCTTTTGATCTGGCTGCCATGTCGTTAAACGATAAATCAGCTGATGAGCGCAACAAGCTTTTTGAACAAATCAATCAAGGAGAGGATATTACTAAAAGTAAAAAAAAAAACAAAAAATTCCATACAAACAAATAACTAAATCTTTCAACCTTTTTTAGTTCTTAATAAAGTCACTGCCGATATGCAAACCCATAAAAATCCAGCCTTGCGTAAAGGACCGCCACCCTTCAAGGCTCCTCCACAACATGGTGAAAAGCCAGCAGTTCCTCCAAAAACTGTTGCTAAGGAACCTGTATTTACACGTGATGGCAAAAAGTGGTTAATTGTAAGTTTACATTATAATAACTTTTTAAGAATTTCTTGAAACATTAATAATAATTTCTTTTTATTTTAACCAGGAACATCAAAGGTCAAATCCAAATTTGATAGTTGAAAATGGAGAGATGAACAATGTCGTATATGTGTTCAAGTGTGAAAACTCAACTTTGACTGTCAAAGGCAAGGTGAACAATATAGTGTTCGATTCTTGCAAGAAGTGCTGTTTGCTATTTGACTCTGTAGTTTCGTCAGTTGAGTTTGTCAATTGTCAAAGCGTTCAAATGCAGGTAAGCAATGCGAAATTTGTTTATAAAATGATATAAAATTGTAAAATTTCTAAATATTTTTTAAAGGTTCTGGGAAACGTTCCAACTGTGACAATTGATAAGACCGATGGTTGCCAAATGTATTTATCTAAGGATTCTCTAGGCGTTGCGATTATTAGCTCAAAATCTTCCGAAATGAATGTTTCTATTCCAATGGCAAATGGAGATTTTGTAAGACTTTATAAAGAATGCATATTCATATTTTTCTATGTATATATATAAATTTCTTAAACATAGATGGAGCAAGCGGTGCCTGAACAATTTAGGACAACAATCCAAGGTAATACTCTACAGACTGTCTGCGTAGACAGCCTTGGTTAAGTTTTTAATCATTATCAACGCACAATACCAAATCAACTGAGTAGCAAACCACCACCAACACCAACAAAACAAGAGCCAAACGTTGAGAGAACATTTTTTAGATATCATCAAATTAAAATCATAAAAATACTATAAAATATATATATTAATATTAATACGGTAAATAAAAATTTTCTACTAATTGTATGCGTGAAGTAAAAGTTTTAAAAATTAGCCATTTGGCTGAAAAGTAGCACAATGTTCAGACAAAATTTATTTAACAAAAAAAGTATTTGAAAGAATCAATATATAAGGTTTTTACTTTCACATCAAGATTTTATCAAAAAAAAATATTTTATGACATATTATAATTATTATTAGCTAAACTTATTCTTTTTTATTTATAAAACAAGATTTTTTATATTATTTGAATAATCACCGAAATAAAATGTTTTAACTGTCTAAATTAGATCAAAGGATATATAAAATTTAGCGTTTAATAAGTAATTAAAGTCAAAATTGTAAATCCGTGTATGGTATTTATGCAAAATGTAGACAAAATAAGTAAAATAAAACAAATAAAAACAATTTATACGTGAAACTAGTTTTTTTTTTTAATTTCCTGGCCAGGCCAAGAATCAAGTGACAAATTTGGCTCTTTTGAAGCTGATTCCTGACCGAACCACAACACACCTTAGCAAAATTAGTTTTTTTTGTCATAAATTGCTCCACCCGATCAGGTTTTCAGAGATAACCTTAAATTTCCGAAAAACCGGCATTTATAAATGTTAAGCTCGTAAATGTAAAAGCTCGGCAATACAGATGTCAGGTCTATAATTTTTCTTCTTTTTAAGATCCACTGGGCATAAACCATGCTCGGACTATGTCTGAAAGCAATGGAGCCACAGAAAGTATACAGTGTCGGTACTGGCACAACCATACTAAATTTTGTGAGATGCGCATGCGGTGTCAAGTTGTTAGTGAGGAGATTTCATTCTGTTTCCTCACTACTATAAGCCGTTTTCCATTGGAGGTGGCAAAGTACTCACAAGTACTTTGTTTGCTTTTTACAATAAAATGCATCTAATTGCATTTAATCGCACTAGATTAGGGTTTTCACCTACAAAATTGGGTTTCACTCCGAGACCACTTCAGTGTATAGATCGCCCAGCCAGACTGTTAAAAAAACCGTTGTTCACTTTGAATTTTGAATTTCTTAAACGGTCTGGCAGGGCGAATTATACACTCAATTGGTCTCGGATTCCGTGATATGTGATCCGAGGAGGTTATCTACGGAGGGGTGAAAACCAATTTTGCATTCATATTTTTTTTTGATGCACTGCTTAATCACAAATGCTTTGAATAGCTTTTAATGAAGATTTCGAAGCCTATACTTCTATTTATCTATTACTCACACCCAAACTCTGCTTTGGCTCTTAGCTCAAGCTAAGGTTCTTAAAAAAATGTGTATTTATTAAATGATGGAACTTTCTGTTCTGTTCTTATTTTAAAATTGAGATTTATGGTAAATTAGATATTTTTTTCGGTTATTAAATATTATTATAAAATCGATTTTTTTTAGGATTTAAAACCAGAAGTTAAAATTTGAAATCAAATTTTGAGAAACTTAGTCCCTTTTTATATTTTTGTTTACGAGATTTTTGATAAAACGCGTTTTCCAAAATGGCAGCTGACGCTCTCAGCCCTTTTTCCTGCTGGGAATACTCTGAAACATATTGCAACAAGAAAATTAGCTTAGAAGAAGATTGCAGACAAAATTTCCCGCATATTCGCCTATATTTCCGATTTTCTATACAAAAAATCAGCTTTTTGAACGACATAGCGACGCCATCACAGAAAAAATGGAGTCTCCAAACAAACTATCGGTAACAAGTACGAAATCGGTGCCGGTAACACAGTTTTATCGGGGCTAAGGTGAAGCCACGAAAACTCTCTGGGCTTAGCTAAGTGCGAAGGGGTTTAGTTGATGTTGCATTTATCATGTTAATTGCTTAGCCCCGACAAACACTTGTCAAAAGATCCACTGGGTTGGACGGCAGAGATACGCCCTTTCTCCTTATGACGGCAGCACACGTGATATGATTTCTAATAACACAGAAAAAACTAACTCTTACGGAATTGGACCCCAGGGTAATTTGAATAAGTCTTAAACCCTAGTACATACCTGTGAATCATTTCGTGAATCTATACACAATTAGCATTTTTATTCATCCGTGAACGTGTTCGTGAAGCTGTGTGGAGAGCCTTCGTTCACGAGGAACTCCCGTGCAAAATGTACGGGAACTCCTGGTGAACAGTTGACGGTTCGATTACTAGTCATTTAAAGCAATGTGGTTTTAAACGTCAAACGTTCACAACAAACTCGCAAGTCTGTATCAGTGAGAAATGTCAAAAAAACACTTTCTCCACTGGCGATTATTCACTTCACGAGGAAAAATGAACTAGGCTTAAAAATAAAAAATAGTCCAAGACAGTTGGGCGAAAAAAAAATCATATCGTGGCTTAGCAACGCCTTCATAGAAAAATAAATTAGTTTTTCTATGGGCTAAGCAAAGTCCGGAGGGGCTTAATTTTTTTTTGCACTAAACATATAAGGCTCTCCCACACCAACGTGAATGCGGAGCGATTCGCAGCGAATCATTCACAATAGTAAAAAGAATGACAAATACACAACGCTAAACAACAACAATAATTCGTCGTCGCTCCGCATTCGTGTTAGCGTTGGTTTGGGAGAACCTATAAACTTTTTAGCCCCGACATCATTTTTTTAAAAAAAAAAAGCTCCTAATAAATCCAAACGTTAGTTCTGTTTTTAGTGTATTTTTATCTTTGCTTAGAAAAAAGTGGCATGTTAATTACAACAACAAACTGGTATAATTCCGTATTGTTGTAGCATTCTACTTTTTTCCAAGAGAAGGTAAAAATGCACTAAAACACAGGGCTGTTGCAGCCCAAGCTGAATATGGAATTCCGCATTATAATTCAATTATTTTTGGCACCACTTTTAATGTCAAAAAGAGAAAGACACATATGCATCGATACTGGTTTTGTCTTTTTTCTATTTTGATTTTTGACTCTTATTTGACAGAAATAAAACGAAAAACCAATTTGCTAACGCTTTAAAACAAAAAGTGCAAAACATTTGCAGAAAATTCCGATTTTACTTAATTAAAATCGTTTTAGTATTAACTAGTCTCAATGCAAGAACCCGAAGAAACAATTATTGTGCCCGACCAAACTGCCGAGGCGATTTTAAAACCCGAAGAAACCTGCGAAAAAGATCCTGAAAGCGATGGCATGGAAGAGGACAACGACGACGAGGTGAGTATATAGTAGATTGCACAAAATTAACATACAAGCCACCCCGCCAATAACGCTACCATAAATCAAATAGACCAAAAGTGAGAACTTTGAAGGATTCAATGGAACAGGACGCACCGTAACTCTACAAATGCTGATGGCGGCAAATGTATTGCAGCCGGGAAAATCCGCCATGACCATCGAATATTTAGGGCAGAAATTCGTGGGTGATCTGCTGGCGGATGGGAAGATCAAGTCGCAGGAAACCGAAACCATATTTTTGACACCCAGTGCATGGGCGATGCACTGTAAGCGAATAATTAACCCCGAAAAGAAGTCTGGCTGTGGGTGGGCTTCGGTTAAGTACAAGGGCAAGAAACTAGACGTCTACAAAGCGACCTGGTTGCGCAAATGCGCTCTGCAAAAGGACTCCACGGCAGATGATGGTATATTCAATATTCAATCCAAACTATTCTAAACATAAACCAATTTCATATAATCGATTATAGATCTCGACGCTGATGGTGATAAAAAGCCTGACTCTCCACAGCCCGTGATAAAGCGTACAGTATTTCCGCACAATGCCATAAGCAATCGGAACGTGATGCAGTGAGTAAAATGATTGATTCATGGAAAATGTTGTATTGATCTTTCGAGAGTAGATTTAATTGTTTTTCAAATTTTGTTTCAGTGATGCAAACGCCCTCATAGAAGCTGTACCGTTTTCGGCGCTTAATAAACTACAACCATTCCTGCTGACAATCAATTCGTCTGCTTTGTTTTTGGCCGATTTTCATTGCCATTTGACTATGCATGAAGTGTGTGGATACTTTGGAGGAACCTGGGATGTAAATTCACACAGTAAGTGGTTTGTAGCCGATGATGATTTATTGAAGAAATTGAGATTTTCTTGTTTTTCTAAGAAATTTAGTTTTCGTTTTTTTAAGCATTCTTTTTTTACTGACTTAAAACAGTTAAACAAAGTTCGTTTAAACAAAAATTAAAACAAAATTTAAAACACAAGTCCCGGCGACGGATTAATGGTAGTAGTTAATCTATCGTTGAAGTTAAAAATGTTATGTCAGCTTTCACACATGCCAAAATGTACAATTGTTAAGCTGGCTGCCAAAATGTTGCCTGCTACTCTCGCTGCAAGAGTCGGCTGCCGAAACCCTCTCACCAGAACTCGAAAAAAAAAACAATTCGGACATGATGCCAATGTTTTGTTTTCTGTGATTTATTTCAAGACTCACATTCTGCACATTTCCTCATTGCATTTTGTTCTGTCTTAAAAATGCTATTAGACTGTCCCATAGGCTAGAAAAGCTTAGTTCTAGCTCTTATAATTCCTATAATTCCTGCACAAGTCTCTGTATTTTGTCTACATCCATCAATATACCCGCTTGATGGCATTTTCTCTTTTTTTCTTCTCATCTACGTTTGAAAATTTTTATCGAAGTTCGATTTCAGACGAGTAGGCAGTTGTAAGGAGCATTCGCAGACTGAAGAGATTTCTTCTTTACTCTTTGCTTAGAGCTCATTTTGAATCATTAACATTAACTTGATCGCTGGGATTATTGTAGTGGAAATCTCAAAGGTGTCTTTTAGGATAGAGCAAGGACGGTAGGGCATTAATTCTTCCTCATCCATACAACTTCTGCACAAATTACTTGTAAGACCTCGAAGACCCGGGAGCTTACCTTATAGTGGTAGTCGTTTTACTTAAACGCCATAAAAACGACACGACTTTAGAAACAATAATTGGTTTTTAAATGAAACTAAAAGTTAAGCATTCTCTCCACCAACACAGTTCTTAATTTCCGATCCGTTATGTCTGTTTTATATAAATACGATCGATTCATTTTCCAATAATGCTTTTCGTCATACTTGAAGCTGCTTGGAGAAGCATGAATTCGGAATATAAACACAAACAAATGCACACTTACATAAATTGAACGTCATCATGCCTATCTTACCTTTAATACTACATACATACACTACGTATTTTGTTGTTTTTTTATATTTTAAATTTTATTTCAGCTTTGTCCATTACAAAAGCCTATCCTTGCAAAAATAGCCGCTTCGATAGACATAAAGCTGCTGACGTTGAACTGGAAATTCAAAAATCTATAATGTCAGACCAATTAATTCTTGTTGGTTGGTATCATTCTCATCCGAAATTCCAAGCTGAGCCCACTCTTCGAGATTGTGATTCTCAATTGGACTATCAGATAAAAATGCGTGGACCATCTGAGGTGACGTACACACCATGTGTTGGTATTATTATTTGTAAGTTTTATCTTGAGACCTTACACCATTTTATTGGCTACTAAAAAATCATCTGATTTCCGTCATTCACAGCTCCATACTTTGATGAAAATGCTACTCTTGAATCTGTGGCAAAATCGATTTGGGTTGTTCCACCACAAGAGAATCGCCAAACCATGGAATATGGCCGTCCAATGCTGATGCAATATTCTGTAGTTCCTGAAAAGGAGTTTCCCGAACAAATTCGCAATGAAGTTATTGCCTGCGTTGATTACTACCAGAAATTTCGCAATGAGCTCGTTAAGTTTGGAGCTATATTTAAAGATGATATAACTTACGTTGAAAAACTGAAGAATTCAATGTATCCAAAGTTTCCGCGCGACACGAACGAAAAGATCTTTTGGAATACCATACTTAATGCTCTGGGGTGTGATGAAGAGGAGGAGTTTGTGCTTCCAGCTATTGCGAAATATGAGAGGATTAAAGAGGAACTTAAGCCTGAGCCAGTGCAACTTAAAATCGAAGGTATTAAGGAAGAGTCCGAAGCAAAGGTCGATAAAAACGCAGCTGGTGAATTGAAAGTAATGTCTTTGCAAGAGCAACTAGGCCTTCCTCCTGGCCTCAATATGAATCCAACGCGGCTCTGTTCTCCATTGGCCACTCCAAATCCACCGGTAATACCGATTCCTAGCACTACACCCATTCCGCCGCTGGTTCCGGCTCCAATTTCTTCTGCAAACAGCACAACTCCAACAGCTACCTCTTCACCTCGAGATAGTCCGATAACGATTCCATCGAATTCTGCCAGCCCGGCCAAGTTTGAAATCCCGGTGCGAGCAAGTCCCTCGCCAGCCAAATCAGATACTTCCTCCAGTCGTACTCGCAATTCACCGGCGCCAAGTCCTGGAAAGTTCAGTGTCAGCGATATATCTCGCAATAGCCCAAGCATCACTCCGAATAAATACGAACCACAACCATCACCATTGGCTACAGCTGGATCATCAGCTAATGACTTAATGGCTGCCAGTCTAGCATCTCTAGCTGGACAATTGCCACCGAATTTCCTCCAAACAGACATCGCAGCTTTGTTCAGAGGACAGCATTCAAAGGATTATGGCAGCTCATCTCTAAATCAATTAGCTGCGGCAGCCGCAAAAGTTGGAAATAAATCCAATCTTGATCATTCCAATCCCAATCAACTAGATCCGAGCTTGTATGCCAGTGCCAGTGGGTTTAATATACCCGGGCCTTCACGTGCCACTATAGATCAATCTTCTTCGTCGTGTTCTTCGACGGCATCTTCGAAGTCAATGTCTAAACAGGAACGTGCCGAGTCACGTGCATCGAAATCATCGGCAAGTAATTCATATAAAACGAAACTCATGAAGGAACTAGACGATCTCAAAAACGATCCATTGAAGATGAGTGAATTAATGCGTTCTCCCGAGTATGCTGCTCTCTTGCTTCAGCAGGCCGAAGCATTAGGCGCCACAACTTTGGGAACGCTAGGATTTGGTGCTGATTTTTCCTATCTAACCGGTGCCAGTAGCAGTGGTAGTTCGAAGAAGCAGCAACAGCAGCAACAACAACAACAACAACAAAGTGGTCCACTTACAGCTGATTATAATAATCTGTTGCAGGCTTCGAAATTGCTCGGCTACGATTCATACATGCAACAAGCAAAAACTAGTAATGACTTAAATGCATTCCTGCAGCAACAAATGGCAGGAGTTTCTGCCGCCACTTCTACTTCTTCTTCGTCGTCTTCAAAAAAACAACAACAACAACAACAACAGCAGCAGCAACACCAAGCTCAACAAGCTCAGCAACAGGCACCGCATCCAGATTACACCACACTCCTTCAGACATACTCCAAACTTTTTGACGCTAGCAATCAGTATGGCTCTGGAAAACCAACTAGTGCTCATCATGAACTTTCAGCTCTCCTAGCTGCAGGCGTGGGTGGAATGAGTGGGATGGGTGGCAATTCAGGTTCATCCTCAAACAGCAGCAAAAAGAAACAAGAGCAGCAGCAGCAGCAGCAACAGCAACAACAACAACAACAGCAGAACGATATGCTTAACCAGTTGCTTCAATCCGAAAAGAACCAATCGGACCTCAATGCTTTGCTCTACCATCAAAATAAGGCAGCTGCCGACTTAAATGCTCTCTTCGCCGCTCCATCCGCGGGTGGTAGCTCTTCCTCTTCAAAAAATGCTGCCAATGACCCGGCAGCTTATTACAATCAATTGGCTCAGGAGAAAATGCAAGACTATGCTGCATTCTTTCAGCAACATCATGGCAAATACGGAATTCCAGATCCGTTGTCAAAGTCCACCTTAGCCGCTAATAATCTCTTTATGTCGCCTTCGGCCCTACTCAAACTACAACAGGAATCTCTAAATGCTATGATGATGAAACCTCCTAAATCAACTTCTTCGTCTTCTTCGACCTCCAGGGCCCGTGAATCGTCCGCTTCTCCAGCACAAGAGCGTCTCACACCGACTAAGAGCGTTCGTGACAATTCCGGGGGCGGTGGAGGTAGTGGAAGCGGCGGCGGTGGTGCTGGTTCGCAGCCTGGCATCAAGTACAACTTTAGTGCAGTCGATTTAGCCATATCCAGTGTATCTAGCAATACTCCATCACCGGCTCCATCAGATGGTAGTGGATCTTCCAGGCGTCCATCAAACACCCCGCCGGTGGACCTTAGCCGGCTGTATTCGGAACTCGCACCACCGACAAAAAAACGCATGGAGTTCTCATCGATTGCCGATCTAGCAGCTCCACCACCGAAAATTCCAAAAAACAGCCAGGACAGAGATGATATTCTGAATCTTTCATCGAATGAGTAAATCTTCTATCCCCCTAAATTATAACCTCCCTCTTTTTTAGTTCTCCTCTCTTCTTAAGTGTCCCTATTTACGTCGAACCTCTTTCCCTTGTTCTTCTTCTAATCATTTAAATTCGGTAGCAGTATTTTCTCATTTGCATTTTACAGATTAATTTAGGCATCAATCATACCCTATATTTAAAAAAATATATATATACATATGGATATATTTTGTGCATGTATTTGTGTTATATTTATGTCATCAATTATATAACATGAAAAATAAATTATCAAATATTTAAGAGTCAAAATAATTTGTTTGCTTTTCATTTCATCTCGATTATTAGCCCTGTTCTTAAGTGCATTTTTATCTTCGCTTGAAAAAAAAGTTCCATGTTAATTACAACAACAAACTGGTATAATTGCGTATTGTTGTTCTATTTAGCATGCTACTTTTTCCAAGCGAAAAAAAAAACACCAAAAAAGGGATATTATGAAAACGAAAATGCATCAACAAATTTCGTCAATTCTTTATTTACTCGCATTGCTTCTCACCGATTCAAGGACAGGTAACACAATTCTTATCATTAGTTTTTTACATATGTATGTATGTTAAAAACTATTTGAATGTAAATTGCTTTGAATTATTGATGCTAACATTCAAGCCAACAAAAAGAAATTCAAGACACTCGCTTTGGAAAATTATAGAGCTACCTCTGTAGAATGAAAGTAAACTCACTCCTATGCAAATGTTTATTTTGTCGGATGGAAATTGGTTAGAGTAAGAGCTTCTAATTTATGAATTAAAAAAATTGTTAAGCCATAATCTCTTTTTGATTGAATTGATTTAATTCGGAAGCTCTTGATTTGACTAAGGCTATGAGAGTCATTTGGCGAGCTTCTTTTGGCTTGTGAAGTAAAATATATACCAGACTCAAAATCTCAAAATTCATTGAAATAAAAATGGAAAGGGACCCCGCCCCTGATATAAGCCTCCAAAGATTATGACCACAAAACTTCATATCGTTGAGCCTGAATACGTACGAAATCTTATTTCAGTTTTAAGTTGTCCTCTGCAACTGAGACACCCTGTATATTATGACATATAAATGCATACAAAAATAAGTGCTTGCTACTTTTTGTAAACATGAATTGTTTTTTTTTTTTGTTTAATTCCTCAAGTTTTTAATAACTACAAAAACAACGTTATTTTTATTTGAAGTTAAACTAATTATTCAAATAATTTAAATTCTTGTTTTTTCAATACAGGTTTCATCTAGTTCTAGATTTTAAAGCAGAGAATTTGTTTACTCCACTATACCATCTCCTTAGATGTTATAAAAGTAAGCAACTTGCTGGGTTCTTCGTTAGTTTGCTTGTGAGTTTTGTTGTAATTGGTTAAACGATAACTTATACAAAAAAAAAAAAAAAAAATGAGTGACTATAAGGTAAAAATATGATGTGGTTCAATCATGTGTAGTTCTAAATAATTCTTGAAATGTGTCTTCTTTTGTGCAGTGATTAAAAATTCATATATAATTTATTAAAATTATTTTTTTTTACACATATACGTACATGAATTAATATGTTAAGATGACTTTGCTTATTTCAACAACTTTACTTATTACTGTGTACTGTGTTATTCAAAGTCTTAAAAAAGTTCCAAAATTGATTAATCAATTTAAATGTTAATACAAAGTTGAAAAAGTTGATTCTTAAAAATTAATCCAAATTTTTACATGTTGGTGCTTCGTTAATGATAATTATTAATTCATCGATCGTGAAAATATGTATATAACTGTGTTCTTTTAGGCTGGATTTTGTGTATACATATGCATATGTTTAAAATATAAATAATATCAGGTATAAACATTTTTCGGCTATCTGTTCAAGTGATAACACGTTGTTATCCGTTAAGGGTAAACGATTGTTCCAAGATTTAATAAAACGCTTATTGATTGTGATAACAAAATATAAACAATAGTGTTTACCGGACTTCAGTTAAGTGAAATTAATGCGCAAATCTCTTTCATGACAATATTAAAAAGGTGCTGTACGCAACATCAAATCCTTGATCACACCCCAGGCACTAGTGAATTTGAAAAATAAATAGCGGTTGGAATATTTAAAAGAACGATGTAGTTCAGTCAAAACGCCGATTAAAAGAGCCCAAAATTGCGTTTCGAGCCACTGCCTGTTTTTTTTATGGATCGATTGCTTCTTTGAAAAACTTAAACTCAATTTTTCACAATTGGATAACTTTTTTATCAAAGATTATCGTTAAAATGTAACTTTTGACATTTGTTGTTTTTTTTTTTTAGAAAATCTTATTGGCTCCATAGTATAAACATTTATGTATATGCGTATATATGGGAGAGACAAAAATGCAAATTTTTGTTGTGTAAGAAAATGAAAAAAAGTTACAGTCAGCTACAGATTTTTATTTGCTTGTGAATTACTGCCAAAAACCTGATAGACTAAGAGCTGACAGAAGATTTTTGATGTGAATGATAGCAAAGAAAGACGTATAATGGTTGATAGCTTCATTAATAAAAGCGATTCGAAAAATCGAAGTCTTGCAGTCCACAACTGGGGCCTTAGTGATTGAACAGTGCATCGAAAAAAAAAATATGAATGCAACTTCGAGGATAATCGTGTTAGCTGATGATGGTGTCCACTCCTCTGTAGATAAGCTCCTCGGATCCCATTACACGGAATCTGAGTATGAAGAATCACGGAATCTCAGTATGAGGGCGAACTGCCAGACTGTTAAAATTTTTTTTTTCACTTTGAATTTAGAATTTATTAAATGGTTGTGAATTACCTATACACTCAAATATGTTATCCGATGCACTTTTTCATCACTAAGGCCCCGTTGTAGACTGCAAGACTTCGATTTTTTGAATAGCTTTTAATGAAGCTTTAAACGTCTATGCTTCATGTTTTGCTATCAATCACACCTAAAATCTGCTGTGGGCTCGCGGTCTATTAAGTGCGCTCTAATTATAAAAAAAATTTTTTTTTTTGTTTTGTTTTTGGGAAGAGATTTATTTCTCCTATTGACAAAAGCAACCAGTTTTAAAAATTGTCACTAATTGTTTCCACACACTTCACTTAAAATGTTTGTTAATATTCATTTATTTGAAGCGTTGTTTTTTAGTTCATTTTTATCGTCGCTTAAACAAATGTTAATGTTTTAATTCCAACAACAATATATAAATACGGAACTATACTAAATTGTTGCTGTGTTTTAAATATGATTTTTTTCAAGCCTAGGTAAAAATAGACTTAAAAACTCGGCTATTATATGTGTTTAAAATCTAAATCATTAAAAATTTTGCATACATATGTATGTAGGTACTGCTTTTCTATTTGAAGTGCTTTGATTGTTTTGTAGTAAATTAATAAATAGTGCGCATACGCTACGGTGTACTATTTTAATAAGAGCCAAATAGGTATTTTTATGTCAAAAATGACAGTAGTTCATATACAAATATAAATTAATTATGTGACCAATTATTTGAATATAAATTTTGAAATTATTTGTGTAGGCTCTTTTGGTCAATTTGTATTTAAATGCAAATAAAACAAGTTTGTTCCATCTTTATTCCAACGTTTCATCGCTATTCATGACTTCTTCAGGAGTAAATTTTAAAATTTGTAAAATTTACATGAGGCTGTTGTTTTAATGTAATCACTTATTTGGGAAATTAAATTCTTAACAGAAAAATAAACTTACATTTATTTGACAAGACCAATAATTTAAAAGAACAAACACAAATTATCACAGTAGTGTTTCAATTAGGTAATTATTTTATTGTCAAAGCGTAGTTCAAATGTCACTTGTAGTTGACAATGAAAAATGGAGGATAGGCTTATAAGAACTTGGAACGGGTGCGCACTTAAAATGAATAAATTTGGCAGTTTCAAACTGTTTGAAACTCGGTGTGGAACACGACTGTACTTTTTAAAAATTCATTTAGCCAGTTTTTTATTCAAGGTCTGGTTGGTAAAATATTCTTATCCAAACTGATATTACTGATTTGCTGCCTAAAACTACATACCCTAATGTCTTTGAATGGCTATATTTCCTAAACCAAGCCTTCGAAGTTGATGCGGTTTTCAGTGCTGAGTAAGGAATTAAGCCACCTTTTCAAAAATGCAAAAATTTAGCTACAAAAATGGATTCATGGATTTCGGAAAAAAACCATGGGCTAACCCCTTGTCATTTTTTCAAAAAAAAAAAACAACCTTTTTTTAAAAACTAACAAAATAAATCGTGTCGTACGTTCATGGAACGGTCTATTCAAACTCAATCAACATATCGAAACCAAATTTTTTGTATCGTATTGTTAAGAAAATATTCGGTTCAAAGTGATTTTACTGGTTTTCTGCCTCCAAATACCCACCTCAATGTGTTTGGATGACGATATATCCAAAACCGAGCCTTGTAGAAGAGAGAAAACACCAAAAATCGATAGAAATTTTCTAGATCTAGAAAACTAGAACCATCTACGGTGTGTGGTTCTCGAAATATATGCATCCAAAGTTACTTGCGTAGACTTGCGTAATGTTCCGTAAAGTTGCGTAATGTTGCGTAAATTTACGTAGACTTTTTTATTTTTATTTTTCCTCCGTTTTTTGACAGAGCAAGAGAGTAAAATATAAACAATATTCCTCACATTATTGCTCGTTGAGCCCTGAAGACGCCCCAAAGCGTTTTTTGAAAACCCTGAACTCTGCCATTTTTCAGTTCGCCAAAGGTGTAAGGGTGTAATCGAGTGACATGCTAACTTCACAGCAGGTCACATAGTGTATCTCGGGAAGCAAGCATGCTAGGAACTTGTAGACGGCTCCAAATTTGCAGTTTTTTTTTTACATTTTAACGAAATTTGAAGTCAAAGTTCCAGCAGAGCAAAAAGGGATAAAAAGTGTTTTTAAGAAAGGGAAAGCATTTCTCTAATTTAGTTTTCACCGAAGTCAACTTACATCATAAACGAGTGTTCTGAAGGACGCAGCGTATACTTTCTTTTGTGACTGAGTGTACCTTAAAATTTATTATTTATTCTGAAATGTCAAGAAATTCATTCAAACCTTGATTGGTGTGAGTGGGTAGCCACTATATCCATAAATGTAAAAACGTCGCAAAAAATTAATAAAAAATGTGATTTTCAAATAATATTTGTCAGGTTCTGGCAACCTTTTCTTGACATTTCAGAATTAAAAATGAAAAAAGTTAAAACTTGTTTTTACCAGCTAAGTTTTGTTCAGGACGGCCCTAAGACCAGAAAAAAATAAAAATGTTTTATAACACAAAAGTTTTTTTACTTACACTTAGTTTTCGTACAAATTATATGCCATCAATTTGGCAGCACTAGGAGGGGCGATAGACCACAAAAATACACTTTTTATTTTGTATTGCATTTTAAAAGTGCATTTTTGTGGTCTTAAGGCCATCCTAGCGCTGCCAGGTTGACGGAATGTAATTTGTACGAATACAAAGTGTAAGTGAACAAAACTTGAGCTGGTAAAAAACAATTTTATTTTTTGTTGCATTCTGGAAGTGCATTATTTTGGTTGTAGGGCCTTCCCAGCGCTGACAGGTTGACGGCATACGCACTTTGCACATATACAAATTATAGGTTTGTTCGTGTACTTTCTGGGCTAAATTTGGCAGTCTGTCAAAATTTGAGGAGTGGAGATGCAATTCTCTCAGAGAGAAGTAAAATAGTGCGAAAGTACACGAACGCACAGAACCCGAATTTCTACCACTTTTTGAACGTCAACAAAAAGTAAAAAAGAAACCTCATGAGAAATAACAAAAACAAAGCCACAGCAATAATATCAATTTTAACTTTATATTTTTAAAAACAATTTGGTATTTTTGTATATTAATCTACTAATCACAAACTAAGTATTCCAGAAATAAAAAAATTAAAAACACTTTAAACAAAATTTCTTTATTATTCTTTTGTTGAGAAATATCAGTTTTCTACCCAAAAAGCACTTCACAATAAACAAAAACATGAAATTCACTATTAAGTCACATTTTCTGTTTTAAAAAATTGATCAATAAATTTATTTAATACAAAAAATTAAAAGATAAAAAAAGAAAAGCACTTTTCCAAAAAAAAAAAAACAAATTTAAAAGTAAATAACAGAAGTAAACAACAGCCATTTTGATTTTGTTGTTGCTCTCAACTCAGAACACAAAACTGACAATTTCTGCCCAAAGAAATTTCTTGGGCAGAATTTGGCAAAAATTGTCAGGAAGGGGAAATTTGTACTCTCTCGCTAACGTTCTCTTCTCCCAAAACCTACACAATTTTTGAGTACGCAAACAGCTTTGGACTAAATTTGGTAGATTTGGGTAGAATTTGGTAGTTTTATGAAATACAGGAACAGACTTTATATGCTCACAAAATTAAGAGCGGCATAAAACACTTTAACTTCACTCATTTTTTTTTTTGCATTTTGAAAGTGCATAGCAATATCTATGAACATCAAATAAAAGAACAATTTTTTGTTTGTTTTGCAGTATCTTACTGGCTTTGGATCACATTTCTCATCTGAAGATCCCCGTTGTCCAAATGCCTTACCTGTAGGCCAGAATTCACCACAAAAATGTGCTTACGGTCTTTATGCCGAGCAATTGTCAGGGTCCGCTTTTACGGCTCCCCGAACTGAAAATACTAGAACATGGTTTTATCGAATAAGGCCTAGTGTGATGCATTATCCATTTGAAAAATACGATCACGTACAAAATATGACAAACGATTGGAATCAACTCCACCCAAATCCAAACCAGATGAGATGGCGCCCATTCGATATTCCAACAACTATGAAAGTTAATTTTATCGAAGGACTACATACAATTTGTGGGGCTGGAGATGCTAAAACCCGTCACGGAATTGCTATTCATGTATATTTGTGTAATTCCTCAATGGAGAACACTGCATTTTATAATAGCGATGGAGATTTTCTTATTGGTATGTCTAAAATTATATACATATGTAGATATGTATCTATTTGAGCTTGAACTGAAATTTATTATATATTTATTTATTTGTAGTACCACAACAAGGATCGCTCGATATCATAACTGAGTTTGGCAAAATGAAAGTCAACCCTAATGAAATTTGTGTTATACAACAAGGAATGAAGTTCTCTGTAGGAGTAGAAGGCCCAACAAGAGGATATATTTTGGAAGTTTTCGACAATCATTTTAAAATTCCAGATCTTGGGCCAATTGGAGCAAATGGGCTGGCAAATCCAAGAGATTTTCAAACACCTGTTGCATTTTTTGAAGATTATGAAGTTAACGGTACGTATCTATAAATACTTCATATAAAAGGAATTGGGCACGTTCAGACGACCCAAGGGACTAGATATTCAGTCAACTGAATTAATTGAAAGCAAATTAAACCAAGGTCACTAGGTTTGTTTGAAATGTCAAACTTGGAAATTTACTTCGAACATTTACTTCAGTTGTTCGTGAAAAAAGTACCGATACTATTTTTATCTAAAATATACATAGCAACAGGTATAAACCCTTTATAAATTGTAATAAATAAGCTGTTTGAAAAAGTTTTTTTCAAAATTATTTGATTTGGATATTAGCAAGCCCAATATAGAATTAACAAATCTCATACGAAACTCCTAAGAAAAAAATGAGCGTGAAAAAAAACAATCACAATAAAGTTCAGCTTTCAGTTCAATGACAAAATGTAATCAGCTAATATTCTGACATAAGAGCACTTGACTTGATAATTAAGGGAGATTTTTCTTGACTTACTTTCCAGTCAACTTTCCAATAAATTTGTCTTAATTGGAAAGCAATATTTTGGCAGCTGGCCAATCAGAGACTAAAGACTTGCCTTAATTTCTAGTCCTTTGGGTCGTCTGAACGTACCCATTGTGCTTAATGTGTGATAAAAGGCTAGAGCTTGTATAGGTTGGATCCGGATAGAAAAAAATATAATTTTCTATATAAATTTCATATTTTTTTTATTTTTACTTTTAGAATACAAGATAATTACAAAATTCCAAGGTGCATTATTTTTGGCAAAACAAAAGCATTCACCATTTGATGTGGTTGCTTGGCATGGCAACTTTGTGCCATATAAATATAACCTTTCAAAATTTATGGTCATAAATTCAGTTAGCTTTGATCATTGTGATCCGAGTATATTCACCGTTTTAACCTGCCCCAGTGCTAGGCCAGGAACGGCTATAGCTGATTTTGTTATCTTCCCTCCAAGATGGTCTGTACAAGAGAACACATTTAGGCCACCTTACTATCACAGAAATTGTATGAGCGAATTTATGGGATTAATTTTGGGAAAATATGAAGCAAAGGAAGAAGGATTTATGCCGGGTGGAGCTTCTTTGCATTCAATGATGACACCACATGGCCCCGATAAGAAGTGCTTTGAAGGAGCTTCTAATGCTGTACTACAGTCGGAAAGGATAGCAGATGGGACTCAGGTTTGATTGAATGAATTTAAATGTATTTTTTTTTGTATAAAACTAAAATAATATGGAAATCAATTTATATAGGCATTTATGTTTGAATCTTCATTGAGTATGGCTGTTACGAGATGGGGCGAAGTGACTTGTCAAAAACTGGATGCAAAATACTATGAATGCTGGCAATCATTGCAAAAACATTTTAAATTTCCAAAATAAAATTTATTAAAATACAACTTTTAATGTTATAAAAATTTACATACGTTTATGCATTTATTAGTTGTTTCTTTTTTATTAAATAATTTTTCATAGGAAAATTACCTAAAATTTTAGCTGTAATATTTTTCCAGGCGAAATGATCCATGACCATCGCTTTCAGTTACAGTTTCTATGCGAAAAAAAATCAAAATTTTCCAACTATTCTCTGCAACAAATTGTATAATATTCAAGTCAAGAAATGTTTTCCTTAGCCTAAACCACCCATTGAGTCATTAATTTATCCTAAATTAATAAACTCTATGAGCCTAAAAATGGAAAATAATTATTTTTGGATGCAAAAACAATTTGCATGCAAAAAATGCCTTGAGATGAATATATATTTTTTTTTTTGAAGAGTAAACCATCAAACAAAAAATATTTTACTCACCACACTTGTTTTCGTATGCAAAACAATTGTCAGTCTATTGTTTTGCATGACATTTCATGACAGCAATGATTTTTTTTCGCATGAAACTTATGCAAAAAACTAATTTTGCATTTTACCTCAATTATTTTTAACATGCGAGAATATTTGCATACATTTTTTTTGCACACGGGAACTGTAAACTAGGCTTTTGGGAATAACCCTGAGCGAAGACTGCCGAAATTGTTAAATTAATTAATTCGATCCATCACGTTTTCTACCAGATTGTTGTCCCTTGTCCCTGATCACTCGTGAGGACATACAAGCATTTTCTGCGATTTGTGATGGTAAGCGGGGAAGCTATGCAGAAGAGGGATGAAATATTTTAACATATTTGAAAATATTCGGTGAAGAAAATTGACGTTCTCTTTTGTGCCCCTTGTCGCATCCGATCCAACCAACTGAATCGTGCATTCCATTTTCAAATTCCGAAAAACACAAAGAGGAAGACAAGAGGCAAGAGACAGAGGATTTTTTAGCAGAGAGTAGGCAAGGAGGGCAGGTACAATATATTTTATACATTAGGCATTTTATCTTCTTTTGAAAGTATTTTCAAGCAAGATTTCTGTACCAAAACTTCCTTGAAAGAGGTCTTTGCCCCCGCCCTATCCGAAATCCAGCGTACGCCCTTGCTTTTAAGGCATTTTAAGGATTTAATTTTAGTTGTTTGATAGAACATTAATGGCCTTTTCGATTGGCGATTCGGAAGAACTCTTCGATCCGGAACACCAATAAAACAAACAGGAAATGCAGTTTGATTCTGAAGTTTTCGTATCCTTGTATTTATTTTATGCAACTTCACATGCAATTGCCGAAATAGTTCTTCACATTTGTAAACTTGTCGGACACAAATATGGACGAGTATGGTAATTTGAAATAAAGGAAATGCGAAAATTATATTCTAAACTAAAAATAATTGTTCTTAAAAGTAGTAAAATGTGTGAAGTATACTTATTTTTAGTTAAAAATTTACTTTTGGTAATATTTAACAACACCTTGACAACCATGTGTTTGAATGTGTGAGTTGTTCTGGTTTCGATTATGAAATGAAATCCAGAATTGTTTTCTGTTCTTTTCAGGAGAAGTACCGTCATTCTGAATGCCAATAGAACACTTTCAGAAGGGTTTACACGCATTCCGAACTCTTCTGGATTTCCAATCGAAACGGCCATAACAATCTGCAAGTTCGAAAAATTGTTTTTTGGTTGAGATAGAACTTGAATCAGGACAAACACTCAACTGATGTTGAAGTCCGAAGAACCAGATGGCAGTATCGATTTAATCAATCATTCTCTTTTTCTTTCTCTCTTTCGACCTTTTCCTAAATTAAAAAGGTCATATTTATGTAAATTGGTTGGAAATACCTTTTTTTGTGTTGGCAATAATATCTTGAGTTTTCTTTCAGTTTTTTTTTTGCTTACAAAAAATTTAACACAATGAGGAAACACCTTTGTGGATATCTGTGACATATAGCGAGGGGGAAGGGGCAAGGGACACAGCCCCCGCCTGACACTTTGCTAAGGCAATTTGGAGCGGTTAAATTCTTCTTTTAAAATCCAAAATTCACAAAATGTATTCTTTTTTCGGTCCAATGAACATCTCTTGTGTTACTTAATAACACAATCCAAGAAACGCTGTTCCTTAGAACGTAACTTGGTTTTTTGTTTACATTCTTCTGCTGTTGCCCCAAATTCGATCTCTTTCTTTGGCATCTTAGAACGCATACCCATATTAATTTTGTTCCCGTGTCCATACGCCATTGGGTAGTTCTGCTTGGTTCTTCAGATAAAGCATTGAAGAGGCTGTAAAAGGAACAAGATGGAGCGCAAGAGCTGATGCAGTCTGAGGATTGATATTAGCATTGCAATTGTTTTCATTTCTTTGTTTTTTGGGCTTTTGGAAAAAAAAGTGAATATAAAAAATAAATGCATTATACGGATCTTCTTTTCATTCAAAAATTATCTTTTCAAATAAATTTAATTTTATTTATTTATTTATTAATGATTCTAAATAATTAATAAACAAAAATAGTTTAATGTAGTTAAATTAAAAAATTTATTTAATGGAATATAGTCGAATGTTGCTAAATTAAAAAATTTCAAAAGCTAAAGAAAAAATTAAATAAATGCAAAAAAAAAAATCGTGATGGCAGGTCCGTTTTTTTCTTTTGCCCCGTCCTCGTTTTCAATTGATTAGTTGTTTAGACATTGTTGCTAGACTTGCAAGTCTCCCCACAACAAGACCGATTCGATACGTGGTTGTCAAAATTGAAAGTGTAAACACAAAAAAATAGATACGCCAAGGTAGACATAAACATAGCATGAAATTAAAATTCTCAATACGGATGTTTCTGTGAGCACATATATTGACATTTGACACTAATGTCGGTTTCCATTGATCATCCAGAAGCATTCCGAAGCGTTCGGGAGGCTTCTGAAACAGTTCCATTGGCACAAAAATCGTTTTCTGACGATTCTGAGAGGAGAATTTTGCTTCTCGATTTGAAATCAGAATCAAAAGCGTCAAAACAAACTGCAGTAAAACTTCATATTTGTTAAACATGCTCAGTTTTGTTTGCCATCTAATAATGAATGGACCTATTTCTGAACAACGTTTGCAAATCCTGCAATTACCAATTGAAGGAAACTTTTGGTGAGGCGCCAAATATTCTGTTCCAAGGCATCAATCGGCTCGGGATGATCTGCGTACACAAGTGACTTCACATAACCCCACAACGCGAGATAATGCGCTCACCAAAAGTTTCCTTCAATAAATTAATTGTTTCGCGATGCGTGGCGCGAACCGAACCATTTTGTTGGTATTAAATTTGCACCATTTGCTTGTCAGAAAATCTAATTGAAAATAACATAAATCTATTCATTGTGAAATGGAAAACAAAACTAGCATAAAACAAGTGACAGGTGTCAAAAAGACCAACTCCGAAAAAAGTATTTCAAGATTGAAAAATACGGGGAGAGTACGATAACGTTGGCGCCAAAAATTGTAGAGTGGTCAAAAATAAGCATTTTTTAATTGTGGGATATCTCGCCTCGCTTAGGAGGTAGGGCCAATTAAAAAACTTCTTTAAATGAAAAAAAAATATTAAAAAACAACGACAACACTTACAATAAAGTGCTATAGTAATTTTCTGTTTTCCCAAAAACTAGAAGACATAGAACCATTTAGTTTTTCGATTCAGAATTGATACAAGCATTGACCACAGAAGGCCAAATTTGCAATTTTTTCCAAGTGTTGCTGTTGTTTTTTGAAAAAAAACAGTATTTTTTATTTAAAGTCGGTTTTTCTTAAATTGCCCCTACCTCCTTAAGGGGGTGAGATACACCCTCTATAATAAAAAAAACCCTTCTAGAAAAAACCCTTACCAATTTTTGGCGCCAAAGTTATCGTTCTCGTACCAAAACCACACGTCTAAAAAAACACCCTTTATTCATCCTCAAAAAAAGAGTGTTCCCTATTTCTAGCCGTTTGGCCGAATAAAGACGCCCTAAACGTTGTAAAGTTGTAATCTTCGTAAATCTGTAAAATTTTCCATACAAATTGTGACAGAACGTTTATGGTGGCTTTACGCTGCTGTCTGATTAGCTTAAATACTTATGTTTATTCATAAAAACTATACATAAAAACACTAACCTAAAACATACCCTAAAATCACTAAATCTGTAACAGTTCTCACTGTTGTTCTTCAATAGTTGAAATGTGTAGAAAAATTTTCGGGGGTATTGCATAAATAAACGCATAACTGGGAAAGTACTGGGCAAATCTTACGAAACTTTTGACAGTTTATTAGGCTTAAATCACACTTTTTTAAATTTAAAAACAGAGAAGTATTCCTACTATTTCACAAATAAGGACGATTTTCTTGATAGGCTGCCGACTACTGGAGAATGTCGGAATAAGGCAACTTTACCCTATAGGCACCGAACTGTAACTCAATGAATATACCCATTTCGGCATAACGGCCAGCTCGGTGCACAGTGAGGTCAAATCTGCTATTTAAGAAAAAAACCTGAAAGTGGTATCATTTCGTACACTTCAGTGGTCGGAAGAAAACAAGCCAATATACGGAAAGGATATGCTACGGCTATAATTAAGAAAAGAAGCGTTTCGTCAAGCTTCGTTTAACTTTCCTTAAGTAAAACTGACATTTTGTAAAATATAAATGCCAAAAAGGGATAGATGATAATTTCAGTATGGATGTATTCCCTTTTCAACGATGCGGAAAGCTACTTTTCGTTGGTATTTGACAGTAGCTTTAGTGTCCTTCCGACAATTATAGTTCTACCTTTACCGCCTGAACAGACTGCAAGACGGAGCTGCAGTAAGTGTGAAAAATGCTGCTGCAGTTGCAACATTTTTCGACATCTATTGCAACTCGTTCTTCCATTCTGTTCAGGCAGTTAATGGGGAAGTTTTTCAAATTTTCATAAGCGTGGGATATTTTGTATCAATAAATTATAGTCAGGTGAAGACTAAAAATTAAATAACGATTTCTCAAGGAAGAAAGAGTGGATTGGAATGATTTAAAACTATTTTTGAGAAAGAAAAATAGAATTTTCAGATTCAGATTTGTGGAAAAAAATAACGTTTGTATTGAACGGTTATGTTCAATCAGAAATTCTCTTTTTTTTAATTTACTTATATTTACTGACCCCAAAACCGGTGGAATCTGGTGATGAAATTTTAACCAGATCTTTATTTTACACGCAGTATTACTAAAAAAACCTGAAACAGAGCCTAGAAAGTTGAAGCTCTTTTTGTATGGCTACTCAAGCCTGAAATTACACCCGAAGTCCAAATTTTGGCTTCATTTTTCGGTGTAATAGATAAAATGTGCTTAATAAAAAATTGGAAAATTCTCATCAGATCAGATACCTCTAGGCATTGACATACTATATATGGACTGCTAGTCGAGTTTCATTTCCATACAAAAGCTGTATTAAAAGGTGTTCAAAACTTTTTATCGACATAGCTGCTTGTTGGAGCAAACTGGCAAAAAAAGTTATTATTACTAATGCCATCTCTTGACAATCTTAGCCTAAACAAGCTTTGTTGACATAGAAACTAGGGCCATCTATTATTATATTCAAGTATATTCTTTGACGTCTGACGTTTATTACCATTTTTTTTCTTATTTCAACAATAATTGCGTCAGTTTGTAATAATTTGTTGTTTTCTGGAGTTAAAAAATAAAGAAAAGTGTCCATTTTCTATTTCTAATTGTTATTTTATAAAAGTATTTTTGTGAATTCTTTAAATTTTTTCAAACACTGAACATTTACTGCAGCACGTAAATCTTCAACAAACAAAATTGCTTCAGAACTCATGCCACTCGACAGTTTATTTTTTACATCAACTCGCTCCAGCCTTAAACCTAGATCCACTTTCTAGGGGCGGCCCTAGCTCTAAAAAAGCAGACAGTTTGATGGCCAATAATTGGCTCCAAGAATTAGATAAACTTCATGCCACTCATCGAGAAAAATTTAAAAAGTTGAAAAACTAAAAATGGGGGTAAGTTTAAGCTAGTATTGACTGTTTTGTGTTTTTTCCTTAATACCCTCACTCCACAGAGCATACAGATGTCTAACATCGCAGCCGCAACCCTATCAACGATCAGCAGATTTTTTCTCGGTGGGCAAATCATGTGCTGTCGTTTCATGACCACTCCTATCTTTTACAATAATATCCAACTCAAAGAAAAAAAGGTCATATAAATAAATAACAAGTTTTGCAACAATAGTTACCTCCAGATACAACGAAAACCAGAAAAAAATTAAAAAAGCTCACAAGCACGTGAAATCTCAAATCTCATGACCAAGCTTTGAACAGTTGCGTTCATGCTGTGTTCAATAGTTGGTTTTCTTCGACATGTCGTCGGCAGGACATGGATTTTTCTGGCTTCATTGGTTTTTTTCTCGACATGTTCATGGCCCGAGCATTACTCATGTCAAGTGGAGCCGGCGTGTAATCAACTCTTTCAGATTCATCAGTTGCTCGAATCAGTTATAGAGTAGTTGACTAAAAAAATGTTTGTAATCTCAATATTCAGTTTTGTAGAATGAATCTATGCAAATTAAAACAATGCTGGGTGTAACAAGGAACCAATTACCAGCACATTAGACAAATAAAAGTGAAGAGCTCATTGCTCAAAAAAAGGTTCGCAGTGAAATGATCCAATTGGAGGACGTATTGGCCCAGATTCGGAAGAATATTAAACATTTAGGATCGAATTTGAGCAGAATATAGCTGCTAATGAGCAAACAGCACAAATTATCTGAGAAATGCGGCATTTGATAACTCCTTTACAGAATCACAACGGAAAGCTGAAAGGCGAAGTGCAGCGTTACAAACATAAATATAAATATACATCTGCCGATAGCTTAGAGGTAATATTGTTTAATTGAAAGGGAAGACCGATTTATTTATTTTTTTTTGCAGATAAGGAAAGACCTTGAAGATATGGTTATTAAGTTAGAGAAGGCAGTCAAAATAAATCATCTATAAATGATGAATTTAAGCAAGATGGATCAATTAAAGAAGAAATTAATGCCGATGCAATGTTGTCTGTCAAGGAGGAAAGCACTGATGCACATATTAAAGGTATGCTCGTCTCTACTTTTTAATTGTCGTATGGGCAAAATGTCATATTTGTATTTGTTGAATTCAACATTATTTGTTGTTTTATTTTGGAAACATATTTAGTATGAAGCCAGATTAGCAAAGAATAAATTAACAAGGGGATGCAAGGGACACTTGAGTGAGCTGCTTGCGCCGTGTCGCCTCGTCGGTGTCGTAGGTCATAGCAAACAGCAGAAAAACCTTTCTGCACAGATTTTGTTGTAGATGATGTGAATGAGAAACGTAGGTATAACTATAGGTATATTTTCTCATATTATTATTGAGGGTAGGCATTGTTTTTATTGCTGATTTAAAATGTTCGAGGAAATCTTTTCGTATAGTTATTTAGATATACATTTTCTCGTATAACTTCGATGGCAGGATACCTATAACTTTTGGTGGGTATTTTAATAAATCTGAATTGTAATCTTTATTATGCGAGGGTATATGTATAGGTAGGTATATATTTTGGTAATAATTTTTTCTATTATTAATCGTTTCGAGGATATGTTTTTTGGTAGGTGTTTAAATAAAATATGTAGGTAGTCGTAGGTTTAGGTAAAGATACTTATTATCTTTTGGAAAGGTATTAAGATATTTTTGTTGAAGATGGGGTGGGTTTTTGTAAACCTAATTACATAGGTATTTCTTTTGCTAGGTAAGTAGGTATTTTAATTAAAGTTTGTTTTGCTAAATTCTAGGGTAGGTAGGTACTTAGTAATTTATAAAAAAAAAGTAGACAGTAATAAAAAAGAATTTAGTGAAATGTTTTTATTTCTTCAATGTCTGTACGTAAGTGTGAGTGCATACGCTAAACTTCTTATCTAATAAAACTTTTTATAAATATATTTTGAATAAGTTTATAAGTTGGTATTTAGGTAACTCGTTATTCGAAATACATTTTTAAAAATGGTAACAGATACCTATGACCAATAGCAATACTTATGAAAATGATTGCTGGACATATCTGTATGTGCAAAACTGTGTTTTCCCAAATTCTGTCTAAAAAAAATCTCTTAACACAAAATGTTTGTTTTTATGATTCTATTATGACCCAGAGCTCACAGCAAATTTTGGATGTCAGTGATATCAAAAAATAAAGTATAGGCATACAAAACATGAGCTAAAGCTATTCAAAAAATCAAAAGTCTTGGAGTTCATTGCCAGTTTTGGACTGCAAGACTTTTATTTTGGGAATAATCTTGACTGAAACTTTCGACGGCTACCTATACTTTATATTTTGCAAAGTATCCCTCACACAAAACATATTTACGAAGCTTAAAGCTTTATTACGTTTACGTCGCGTTTTTCAAAATTCAATAAAGCATAACACTCAATAATACATTTAATTTTACTTACATAGGTAGGTACTATACTATTTGGCAAGTTCTGCATTCGTAAACAAAATTAAATCGAGATTTTGATCAGACTTGTCATTAGGATGATAAGGAAGATAAAAACGTAGGTCTCACAATTCTCTGTCTGTTCGGCTACAGCCTAAACGACTGGATTGGTTTTCTAAAAACTTGGTACATAGTGTTTTTTTAGTGACTGTCCCAACATTTTTGTCTCATTTTTCTTAGAACCAAAAATAACGGTCCTGCCAATACAATTTTTTTTAAGCAATTTAACAATATCTTATTTCCCTAAGAAACGGGTCCAAAACTTTTTTTAAGTAGTGGTTGCCATTTTATTTAGAGGAAAAAGATAAAAAACAAATACCGCATTTCAAATTACTCAATAACATTTATTTATTTACTTGTATTCAATATAATAAGTTTATAGATATTTAAAAAAAAAACAAAAACAAACAAATTTCTAATTATATATCAATAATTCTTATACTTATTTGTTGCAGAATATTCTGCTTCACGAAGATCGAATCGAGCCAGAAAATCACCTTCGTTTTTGTATAATCCATAGTAAAAGAAATCACAGTGTATAGTAAAATAAGAGTACAAGTGGTTTTAAGGTAATTTATCATATTTTAAATAACATAAATAATATATGTAATAAATTAATATTTTAGCTCAAGATCGATATTCTTAACTCTTAACAACCAAAAAAGCAGTGAGCACATTAGTGACGGAGAAGAGGATGACGATCAAGAAGCTGATGACCACCACTACCATGATTATTATTCAAGCGAAACAGTTGTTAATGGTAATAGTATTAAAGATGAAATGAGAGCTCAAGATTGTATGACAAAATTGCAGCTTGATGCCACGAAATGTTTTTGGGTATATCTTGATTGTACCTATTATTATTATTATTAATTTTTCAACTTTGATTTATGTTTATTTTGAATTTATCAAATTTATTATTTTGTATTATTTTTTCGATTGCTCTAAAAATCTATGATAAAAATAATAAAATGTAAAATATAAACAAAAATATGTCCATTTTTGTTTTAAAACAATAAAGAAAGTGCTTATTTGCAAGACAATACAAATAAATGTAAACTTATATTCTAAAAGAGCCTCGGTGCGACCCAAATTGGTAACTTCCCATTGGTGCGGTCGGAAGCAAGAGGCCCGATATTATTTTATTTTCAAAACGTCGCCTGTTAAAGCTCTTCGAAAAAGTTCTTAGATATTCAATATGAAATCAATTGAAGATTAGTGAGAAGAATAAAACTAACCCAATGCCAATATCATTGGTTGTTCACAAGTTATTTGAGAAGAAATAAGTTTAATCATTTTTGGTAAGGTTTATAGTAGTTTTTTTACTTTAAAAAAACAATAGGGGTATTCATGGAACAGCGTAAAGTCATCGTAAGCGTAGTAAAATTGTAAACTTCGTAAATCTTTCAATTTTTCCATAAAAATTGTGACAGAAATTACGAAGTTTAAAACTTTACAACATTTACGATAAGTTTACGGTGTTGTATGAATACCCTTAATGTTTGTTGAAATATTTTATAAAACCAATCAAATATCAATTAGGAACTAGTGTACAGAATTTAATTGATTAAAAAATTTCAACGATTTTGGTACAGTTTCTTGTTTTTTTTTTTAACTATTTGGCGAATAGTTTTTTGCAAATCTTATAAATTATTAATTTAAAGTAAGTCTGTGAAATTAAATTAACCCAAAGCCAACATCATTGTTTGTTGTCAAGATATTTGAGACGAAAAACAATTTTCTACAATTATTGGTAAAGTTGCGTGTAGATTTTTTCGTTTAAAAAAAAACTGTTGATTTTTTTAAAAACCCTATCAAATATCAATTACTAACTAATATATGGGATGAAATCAACCGGGAGCCAATATCGTTGTCTGTTCTCAAGATATTTGAGGCAAAAAAATTTCAACATTGGTAAAATTACTTACAGTTTTGTAGCTTTAAAAAAACTTGATTTTATATTTTTAAAAATATAACCCATTTTTATTAGTAAACTTGTGCATAAAATACAATTATCGGCAATCTACATAGATCATAACGAAGAATCTGCGCTGCGTTTTTTGAAGTTGAGGAAGAAGAAGTCGGCTCTGATTCGATCCGGGAATCTCATTCTTAGTTCCAGCTTTTCCTTGATCGACTTTGGCTATTGGTTTCAAAAGACGAAACAACTGAGAAGTTGATCTCGTCAGTGGGGATTGAAGCTCCGGATCGATATGGAGTTTGTGTTGCCTCCAATGACCCCGCTGATGCTTGGCGGAGCAGTAGTTGATGCTGTGCATAGCGGACACACTAAATTACCTCGACAACCACAAATGGAGCAATTCTTTGCAAGGTGGTTCAACAGCAGCCTGAAAGTAATGATTTGTCATTTAGCGTAAAAACTGTTTGAATTGATGTTCTTACTAATTCCTCATCCTCGTTTGGGTGAACTGCTGTGTTGAATTGATTTTGTCGAGGAAGTTGAGATTGAAATGCTGAGAAGTTTCTATCTTTTATAGAGGACAATACAATCAAATTTAAAATATATAGGAAAATATCCAAATACCTACTCTGCTGAGTTCTGAGCAGAACAAATAGGATCACGACAAATGAAGATGTAAATCGTTCTATGGAAACACTCGGACTTTTGTTCTATGGGTGCATAGATCTATTAAAGAAAAGAAGTTTAGTTGTTGACCAAAAGCTTACCTGACACAGAAAAGATTGTGGAACACCACATTTTCTGCATTTCAAATCTTCGGTTGCTGGAATTTTTTCCAAATCCATCCAAGCTGGTTTTCCACAAATTTTACTGGAAAATACACATTTCACTCAAGTTGGACTCACATTCTACGCAAATCTTAGATCTATTTGTTGTTCATTGCCTGAGGCGATTTGTTTTTTTTTTTAATATTGAGCTTTTCCTTAGAACCTTTGAATGTAAAATCATCATGCATTATCAAATGGACGCGAACACTTTCCAGGAACAAAGAAAGCTGATGAATAGATTGTTAGCAGAATGGTTGTAGTTTATTGCTTGGAGATTTCCGTGGCGATTGATTACAAACTAGATGTGGCTGTGTGATAAACTACGTCGTTAACTCCTGTACTGCAATGAAATTGGTCCAGGTCCATTGGATGTTGGTAGTGCAGGATGAGACAGCGTCGTTTAGATCCTTTCTTTTAGTTTTTCCAACGCTATTTTTTTAATGAAAACAGAAAACTTAAAATAAAAACTGATTAATTTAAAAAAGAAAAGTTATGGCTTTTAAACCATTGTTTTAAACTATTATTACTATTTTCTAAAAAAGTAAATAAACAAATAACGACAACACAACTGTCAACCAAATTGTCAAAAGTTACACAATTTTTCTGTTTTGCTCCAACAAGCGCTGCTGGCGCTTAGTTGTTGAAGATGAACTGTCGTGAAGTTGGCTCCTGGCAGTCCATATATAATAGGTCAATGCCTCTAGGTATGTATTAACATAGTACGCTCAAGGAAAAATGATAAATAATAATCCATGAGATGGAGGAATTATGAAAAACATTAGTTTTAAGGGCTCAAAATTACAATGGTCCGTTTTAGTACCTAATTTTTACCATAAAATCGCTTAAAACAGCCGGATTCAACATTAAAAATACGTCAAGAAAAGTGTATCGCCAGATCAAATTAAACACTTTTATACATATAAGAGGTTTTTCCACCTCGCCCCCACTGTGTGTAGTTCAAATTTATAATAAATAATACGATAACACCAGTAAATAAGGAAAAACATGCTTTTTGCACAAATAATATGGGCTTGAATTCAAAATATTATTGTTATTTAATATTTAAGGTATTTTAATAAATATATGCATTTCCATATAAGCCCTATGTACATACATACATAAACATTATACTTAGATAGCATTAGTTAAAATTTTCTTTGTTTGATTTCGAATATTATTTTTGTTTTTAAAGCTATTCTTAAATTTTAATAAAACATGTACATATTGATTAAGTGTGGTTGTTGAAATACTGTCAATTAAGTATCCTTATTAATGGGACGTGATATTACCCTTTGAGTTTGAGGACTTTTTGTGTCTATTTTATTCAACCACTGTTGAAAGCGAAAAAACGTTTGCTTTTCCTTCTTTTGGGGGATGATTTGAAAGGTTGCAACTTGTAAGTTCATTGAAAAGCACTTAGCCGAGAGTAGACTGAACAATATTTACTAATGCAGCTCTTGTGAAGATAATAAAGGAGTAAAAGGATGAAATTTGGTCTGTTCTTGCCGTTCACAAACAATTTCTAATGACCTATCGAAGGTATTTTCCATTTGCTTATGCACAACAAAATTTTTCATCTGTGATTTCGTTGTTTATAATTGTAAGGGATTATTCGATTATTTTGACAGATTCTACTACATTCATTGTTTCTTGTGTAAGAATATTTTATTGTATCAAGACTTTATCGATATCAAAACTATAATGTGAACCTGGCTTCATTATTATACGAAATTGATAAAATCAGGCCAAGTCACCTCGTCAATGCGCAGGAATTTTAAAGCAGAAAAATTCTATTCGCCAAATTAAAAAAAAACAACAACAAAATCTAATAATTCAACATTTTCTTATATTTGTAACGTAAAAAAAGTCTTACAGATACTAAAAATATCTTAAGTTTAGTTTTGTTTTTATGATAAATACATGATTATTTATTAAAATTATTTACAAAATATTTTTCTCATCTAGGAGAAGAAATAAATTTTCTGGAAATCAAATTAAATTGGTTCGAGAAAACAAAACGATTGCGTTTCTATCATAATAATAAACAAACTGCTGCATTATTTGTCTATGCAACTAAATGAAAATTAGTTATACTAAAATATGCTTACACACATACATAATTATTATTCGCTTTCATTAAATTATTTAAAATCTATTTACATGTTTGTAACGAGCTAGGAGGAATCTTTACATTTATTATGATCCGAGCAAGGAAAACACCTCAGGAATGCGAGATACGTAAGTAAACCATCGACCGGTTGCAGACTATCCAACTCGTACTATCACAGATTTAGAAATGCCCTGAAGGTGAGAGCGATGGAGAAGGTGGGTTTTCACCACCCCACTGTCTCTCCTAGAAGGATTTCTTTCTTGGATGTAGGAAATTGCATTTATTTCCCAGTCGACAGTGACCACGCATAAACTGTTTACACACTCGACCACTGCCACCACCCGAGGTCCAATCATTGTTGTTGCCACGGCCAAAGTTGTTGCCTCCTCGATCTGAATTGCCATCCCCAGGTCCAGCTGGTCGCCAATTATTGTCGGAGTTGAAGTTCTTTCCACCACCTGATCTCCAGTTGCCTCCTCCTCCACCCCCACGGTTGTTGCCTCGGTCCATTCCTCTTCTATGGTCTGGTCCAGGTCCGTTCATTGAATCATTGAAATGCATTGGTCTTGGGCCATTCATTGGGCCTGGTCCATTCATTGGGCCTGGTCCATTCATTGGGCCTGGTCCATTCATTGGGCCTGGTCCATTCATCGGTCCTGGTCCATTCATCGGTCCTGGCCCATTCATCGATCCCGGTCCATTCATTGGGCCTGGACCGTTCATTGGTCCACCACCCATCATGCCATTCATTGGCCCACGTGGGCCGTTCATATTCATATTCATATTCATGTTCACATTCATATTCGGACCAAAGTTTCCGAGCCCAGGACCAAAGTTTGGCCCTGGTCCAAATTGTGGTGAATTATTGCCCATAGATTGTGGGCCATTGAAAGGGCCTCCCATACCCATGTTCATGTTGTTATTCATTCCGCCACCGCCTACACCCATTATTGGTGACATATCATCAGATGGACTTCTTGGTGACATTCCACAGCCCGACATCATGTTTGGACTACCCATACTCATATTGTTGTTGTTGAAATTGTTCCCTGGCATACCTCCTGGTCCGCACATCATACCTTGTTGCGGTGGTCCTGGCATATTCATTTGTGGTTGTGGTGGTCCATTGGGGCCATTCATTTGCCAACCAACAGTTTGTTGTGCAGCAAATGGTATAAACGGATTAAACTGATTTCGATTTGTATACATTTCACTACCAGGGCCATTGTTGAAGGCAGATCCGCCATTTTGTGGTGCAGCACCCTTGGGATCTGGCCACGGCATGCTTGTGAAGTCATTTACTGCATCTGGGTTACCTGTTATGTCATCCAAAGGAATCACTGTAAAATCTGTGTGCAGGTTGGGTTCAATGTCTGGTTCAGCTGGTGTATCGGGAATCATGGCATGTGAGAAATACAATGCACGTAAAGTTGTTTGTTCTCGGTCCGCCTGGATTTTTCGCTCTCGACTTTGGCTTCCATCGGGATGGTTTGGAACATCATCCACCAACATCAAAGGCACCCAATCAGTCTGGGGAACCATGTTGTCCTCGGAATTGAATCCCCGCCTAACCATACTTAAGGCGTCCCGCTCACTGAATCGCTCCATATTCTTCATATCAATGAAAGTCTTAGTAACATTAACACGTTCATTTTCATCGAGTTCAAAGAAACGAATTTGTTCGAGATCTTCTTGTGGCCTCCACTTGAGCTTCTTTTTTGGTCCTTTACGACGATGTAGTAACAGCACTCCTGGTGGTCCATTAGGACCACAGCCCGGACCAGGTTTCTTTGGTTCATCTGGGATTTCTTCAACTCCTTCTGGTGTTCTACTGCCACTGTTTGATTCATCCAATTCTTGCGAATTGGAATCCTTGGTCAGATCAATCTCAGCAGGATTTTCCGGATCTTTATTATCTTCACCACTTTGATCAGATTTTGCTTTCTCATCGCGAACACGTTGTTCAATATCTTCTTTAACCTTTTTCAAAGGAATGTCATCATCATCCTCGGTATTGGTACCTGCTTCCTCTTCATCTTTGTCTTCCTTAGATTCTCCTTCATTCTTCTCACCGACGTCCTTGTTCTCATCCAATGTGTCTTGATAGAACTTGAGTGGTGCAACTTTATTGCCTTCAGGACTGATAGGTGGTGATGTTAATCCATCTTTGCTGGAAGCCTCTTTAGAGTTACGTTTGCGCTTGCGCACATCCTTTTTAGGAACCATTGCTGCTGAGAGTGCATCGGAGAATATGTTAGTTTCCACAAGTTGTGAAACTGAAATTAAAAAAAAATACGGTTAATTTTATATTAACAACAATGTATGTATGTAGGTAGTATGGAAATTATATAAAAATCGGTTTTATTATGTTGTGTTGTTTCTTTCTGACTCATTGCTTATAATTGGCTGCCTGGACACCTGAAATTAAACAAATATTTATTATGTAAGTAAAGGGACATTTGAAAGGAAGTGCAAGCTCAGCTATATACAGAACCTTGTCATAGTCAAATGTTTATACGAAATACCAAAATATAAATAGGGATGCATTGTGTCCCAAAAGATTTTAATGTTACGCAATGCGAGATCCTTGCATTAAGAAAGTTAGATGAAACTGACAGAAAAGAAAGCTTGCATAAGCTTTAACTGAACTAGGGAAGCGCTTGCATCTTTTTCTTTAACTTTGCCACGAATACGAATCTCTTTTATGACTTATAACCAGCTTCTCTTAAGCCTTTCAGATTTCGGGAGATTGATTTCAGCAGATATATATAAAGCTCGATGATAGTGTTTGAAATCAGGAGTAATTGTGCTCTTCTCTCATCAAATACAATTTGAACTTGATGAGCCGATCGCGATCTTATCAATTTTTGGTGTTATCTTGTTGCGCAACAGATGGATTTTAATCAACGTCATTCCTCGCGTTCCTATTGTTATTAGATTAAAACAAATTCAAGATAACTTGAGTTCTTTTTGTATCAGCGGTTATCAGCTTGTTTTTTACAAGTGGTTACAACAACACAAAGCCATGCACATAGCTTGAGAATAAACATCGGAACGTGCCAATTATCTGGCTGACCGAATAAAGAAAGAATTTGTAAGCTTATACGGATGCGCAGTTTCTTTTCTTTGTTTGGGTATTTTAATGTAGCAGCTTTTTAATAAAAAGCATACAAGGTATGTTACTGATTAAGGTCTCAATCAAAAATCTATCGTTGCAAGAATAGTACCTAAACATTTTCATGAAATAAATCATAAAACCGATGTCAGTTAATAATTCTGCATTATTTGCGACAACTGATGCACAAACTCAAATCAAAACGCAATGACAAAATTTCTTGTTTGGCATAAGGTTAGAATCGTGCGTGGTTCACTCCATACAATTATTCAAGGACCTCTTTTTATGTTACATAGTTTTTTGTGTTAGGACGAAACAAATATGAATCTCCTCTCAATTTATTTAGTTTTCGAAAAGTACGGCAACTTGAGCTTTCATTAACTTCTGTTTAAAAAAATCCAAGGAAATATGTATCATCGTACTCACATATCTCCTACAAAATCAAATAACCGTAATCAACAATTTAATCTGAAACGATTTTTCTCTAACTCTATCACGTTTTATTAAAAATATGTCCACTGCGGAGCATCTGTCAGGTAGTGAAATTACTTCTTTGCCGCACTACACGAATGTTGTATGCTTAACTTATATAGCTCGATATTTCATGTCCATACAGTATTCAAATCCATTGTGTTCTTAATTAAATCCTTCCCTAATCTTCTAGCTCCCCGCACTGTTTTAATTATTTTGAGGAACCATAACCTATGTAAATACGTTCGCTCATGCTTAAAACAACAACAACACGCAACAAGTTTGATGCACTTGTGTAAAAAATATAATTAAAAATTTCAAAGTTGTTGCTGTTATCAGTAAATAGCTCCGCCTGTACATGTACATACAAATAAATAGACAGTCGACTCCCTCTAAGTCGAATTTTGACGCGATATCAAAATAAGTTCGAGTTAGGGAGTTTTGAAAAAAATCGAGTTAGAAAGAAGGGAATACAGTATGGCAATTCGTGGGGAGTACAAAATTTCAGGTAGAGGGAGTTCGAGTAAGAGGGAGCGGACAGTGATTACATTTTGGAAATTCACAATAACCGCTAGGTGACATGTTATTATTGTAATTCAGTGAACTCATACTTTGAAAAGGCTGCCTATAGTTGTCTCTTTCCTCTGATCAGTCAAAGTCTAAGAGGGAACTCATTAATTCAAACGTTTAAGGTTGAATCAAAGAACGCCGCCGACAAAACTGGATACAACTTTGTGTGGATCAATCAAAAGTAGTTAACTAATCTTGGATTTAAAAGAATGCGTTACCTAACCTAACTACCAACTTTTGCACATAATTTTTTGGGACATTGAACGCCATCTTTTTTCCTAAGATGTTATACTGACAAGAAAAGCTCAAGAGCTTCTTCATTATCTACACAAAAAAAGAAGAGAGTAAAGATAAACCGACACTCTTTTTAATTATTTTAATATTTGGAATAGGTTCAGATTGCACAATTGCTATCTATTTAAATGCTACATATAAAGAGCTTTTTAAATTCCGTTTTGAAAATATCTTAACACCCTGCAAAAGTTTGGAAACAGTTCTTGACTAAATACTCATTTTTTGAATTAGTTGCTCCTTTATTGTGTGAAGAGGCGGAAGAGCCCCTCTGATCGAAAAATGCCCCCAAAAGCTGATAGGACTCGAAATCGCAGATATGCAACCAGCACAGAAATTCGGTTGACAATTTTGTTTAACTAACCAAAAAGTATGAGGAGCGAATTAACTGCATCTGAAATGAATATTCTTCATAGACAGCAACTCCCAAAAAATGGAGCAAGATCGGCGCCGCGTATTGTGTTCTAATACGATCGAGAAGAGGTAAGAAAAAAGCAGACCTTAATAAGCCTACTATAAACAAATGCAACAACCCAACATAGTTGGCCACAAACATAAAAAATCCAAAACTAGAAGATTACTACTAGTCGTAAACGGGAGAGTTGTGATCACCTCCGGATCGAAATTGGAATAGAGGGACAGAAAAATTAATTATTTTTAAACATTTAATTTTTTTAAGTGAAAAAAAATCAAATCAATTCAAATGTTTGCCTTTTTTAGGCTGTATAAATTTTAAAGAATATAAACAGAAATTGATAACAATTCTATCTAAATTATTAAAACTTGGCATTTTTTTGACAGACAAAAAGTAAATACCACAAATACATTTCTTTAAATTAACATACACCCCCATAACGATTGTCAATTAACAAATTGATAGTCAATAAACCTTCAAATTTGGGTTTTTAAACTCAATTTATTAAAAAACTGATCCAACTATTCTTTTATAATTTTTAATTTTCTTGCGTTTCGCAACGGCCAATATTATTCTCAACGACCAAAACTTTTATCAGTCGGGTTTTTAAGCATCTAATTTTTGATTTATCAATTATCAATTTGATAATTGACAATCTTAATAGGAGTCCAAAACATGAATAGAAAAATTAAAATTTGTTCGAAGTGTTTCAAACTTTTGCAGGATAGTGTACTGGATTGATCAAATCTATCAAATTTTCATTTTTTTTATCAAAAGTAAACACGTCGTAATTACTGCACGACTGATTCGCACAAGCTTTCTCTTGTAGCTCAAGGGGCCTGGAATATATTGTTCAAATAAAGAAAAGTAGAAATATTAACATATTATGAGTCATGTCATTTCTTTAACGAAGCAATAGCATTTCTCATAGGCATATTCGAAATTAGTAGGCCTATTAAAAAAAAAAAGAAGATAAACTGACGTTGACTGTCAAATTCAAATTGACTATTGCGTGACTGACATTCATCGTTAGCTGTGTTTTGTTTAAAATCATACACAGCCGGGCAAAAGCTATTCAACAAACTTTTCCAGAGCACTCTTCACTAGTGACATTTGACTACAGAAAAACGGTAAAGTTAGTGGCAGCCGGTGATTGTTGTTGCACTGCGTGTAAGATTTCAATTGGCTAAGTTGCAACTTTCTCAACAAAACACGGCTATTAGGTAACTTGTCCATCGCAATAAAGAAGTGATGCGATAAAAGCCAATCGTATTAAGAGTTAAATACTGGATACGTTGAAGTCGACGTGACAAAAGTTGAATAAATTTGGTGACTCGAAAGCTCCACCACGGGTATGTTAAAATTGTTATTTAGATGATCTATTATCAACAGGAGCTGTTTTCGAAAACTTCAAATCAGCCAATTTGATCGCCGTCTTGCTTGCACAAAATCGGTTTGATCAACGGCAGTAAATTATTTGCAAACGCATTTGACCTTTACGAACACGCTCTCTTGCTTTTCAATATTCTTTTCGGCAACACGATCTTTTACTACACACCTGCACGGCAGATAATGTTTTCAAACATGTGACTTTAGCAAGCTGTATCATCAAGCACAACGCTGATGTAGTAAAATTTGCATTTGCGTTTTCGAATAGAAGCCTTTTGACACAGGTGACGTTTTCGTAAACTGCCAAAGTAATTTAAAGATGACTTAAACAACAACGCAATAAGATCCATAGTTCTGGTTGTGATAGTTATCGGAAAGTGTTGAATATGTGCAATCATTTTTGTTTAGTCAGACAACCCCAAAAAACGAAACGTGAACTGCAAAAATATCAAACGAATTTGTATGGAAAACTAAGGCCTAAAATACCTGAATTAACTACCTAAGAATTAAGCTTGCAGACACCTTAGTGTAATACTGTAAAACCATAATACACACATACTCGAGTTTTAAGGCCTGGTCAAACATAGCTTGATCCAGTGATCTTTGTGAGAAACTACAACAAAAAAAATGATCGATGCGATCTTTTTCCTCAGTGAAGTATTCTTTACCAATTCACCCAAGTTTAAGACCACTTCTGCGGGGTTTGAAGAAGATATTATGGATATGTGTGCATTGGCTGTATCATGAAGACTATCGTGAATAAAAATGGATGCAATCGGGAATAAAATTTCCCTAGTTAAGTTTTTCTCTGTCAAAAATTGCAAATACGAATGATACTAGAAAGTCTGTTTCCCTTGAAATTTATTGGCATCGTTAATATATTTTCAAAAGAAGTTGGGCAACAGTTTCTCAGGTTTTCTTGTTAAATTGAAATTTATTATGGGAAAGATTCACCATAGCGTACAAAATTTCGGGTTAAGCAAAATAAACTTCGCGTCTACCGATAGGGCTTCACGTTGCCAGAAGATCCCTTTGCTTGCATGCAAATAATTGTTCATATCTAGTAAGAATAACGAGTAATACAATTTTAAATGCAACAGGCAAAATTAATAAAAAAGAATATAAATTTCTCGTGGTAAAACAACAAAAAACGTGGAGCAGCCACCATTTGTCAACTTATTTGCCATTAAAATGAACATGCGACTCGTATTGAATATTCTGTTTCAAGGTTGAAAAATTGTCTGTTTTTTCATTGGTTGAAAAGACATCATCCTTTTGCGAAGATATTTGGAGTTTTGTTACTTTATTTCCATTTTATCATGCTTTGATCAAAAAAGATGAGGTCAGAAGAGATCTCCTGTCATATTTGTAATCGAAAATTTTGTGCTGTGTAAATTATTGTTTCTTCCCTGATACTACTCAAATATTAAGCCAGATGTTTCATTTAAAAGAACAATTCTGGATTTTGAGATCAAATCTTTTAGATTTCAATAAAAAACGACATAAGCTAACTGACATAACTGTTTGATTCACTTAATTTTTAAGCATGTGCCTTTTGTAATCCAAAATCAAAAAGAGAGAATCACAAAAATTTGTCAAACTCGGTTTAAGCCAGCTCCTCATATCTAACTCTAATCATTTTTCACACATACTATTTTCCGACTATGTACAGGCGTTTGTTCGTTTTGTTTTCCGATTAAATTGTGGATTTGATAAGTTGTTCTATGCAACCATTAAACTTCCTTTGAAGAAAACAACAATATAGAAACAAATGTTAATGAATAAATAAAAAAATATGGAAGCTTTTCGCTGGTAAAATGAAATACAATTTTTTTTTTTGGATTAAAGGCTATTTATTTTGAATCAATGATTCAATAAATCCAATATAAAATACACCATTAGTATCTATGGGTTCATAACTACGAATAAATCGCTACCTCATATTAAAAAAAAAAATATAATATTTGAATTGATTTAAAATTCCAACTAGCTGAACTGCTGATATTTTTCTTTTTACATTATAAAAAAGCCTGAACAATTTTTTAACTTCCCTTTCTAACAACCTTTCTGCATAATACAAAAAAATAACAGGTTAAAGAATCATCCCCTAACTCGTTCTAAGAACTGTACTCTTCCCTATTTGCACATTGTTGTATATTTGAGCTTATATGAGTAGGATGATACATTCAACGACTTTCCACCCTTGAGGACTGAGCTCTTTTAATAATTGTTTCCATCCCTTAAATCTGAAACCATTACTTTTTGATTAGTACATTATGTGTCGCCGTGTTTTTTTGTTTGTTGAAAATATTGGTAATATATAATTTAAAAAATAAAACACGCTTTTCATCCAAGCTGTGTAGCACAATAAAAAAATATTTGAATATTGAATCATTTTTTTTTTCTTGTTTAAAGACTAAATATTAAGATATAATAATTTATACTCGTTAAATGACTGCTGGCTGGCAAAATTTCGATACTACGAGTATTTTTTAATAAAAAAATAGTTTAATTTTTGGAGTTCGGAAAGGGTTGACAAAGATGCTATCATTATTTAATTTCCGTTGGTTTTTAACTGTACTTTCAAATATCTTAACTATAATTGAGACAATCGAATAAAGAAGGGGCTGTTGTTAAACAATATTTTATAAATATTATTATAATATTTTTACGATTTTACTGAAAATGACTTTAAGCAGCTTTTGGTATCTAATTTTAATGTTTATTGGAAAGTAATGCAAGGACCCCATTTGTCTTACTCTTGAACTAAAAACTATCCCCTAGTTCAAAAATGTTATGTTTCTGAATAATTACAGAATATAATTGAAAGAAAACGGGATTATTTATATAAATTAAAAAAAAAGTTTTCATTGTCTAGAACAACCATAAACAGTTGTAATTAATGTAGACAAAGGTTTTCTAACTGCTAGTATTTGTCTGCAGAGATGAAACGTGAAATTAAGAATGGTGGGGCATACTATAACATTTATGCGTTCGACCTTTGTTCCTTGTCACACATACATACGTATATAAATTGAAAATAAATACATTCAATCATGATATCGAAACGAATGTGAATAATTTATTGTGCATATAATATTTAGTTTGCTTGCAGTTATCCTTATGTTGTTCCAATTAAGTCTTCAAATGTATGTGCATTCCTAACATGCTGTCTCGACTGGGTATGGACGATGACCAATATCAACCACCAACATCGGCAATCTGACATCGATATTTCGTTGCATGAACATGGATTTTCGGTAACATTCTAGATATCTTTGTTCTTAATCCGAACATTGTTCGTGCCGAGTGCAGTGAAGTTGCGACGTGTAAGGATCACATGCAGAGCAGTTAAAAGAACTAAAAGTACGCATTACGCAAATGCAAGTGAAATGTGCAATATAATTTTATCATTTTTGCTGTACATTTGCCCATTAAGGCATTTTTACATCCCTTACTACTTTTGACAATTATCAGTTATTAAAAATTGAAGTTTGTTAATCAACGAAATTTTTTTTTTTTAATTAAGAGGGAAGCTTTGGGCTATAATTTACGAACGAACATAAATTCCAGGGTTGGAATAGGCTTAGCTGATCGCTTTGCCGATAGCTATATTTATCATATCTTAAAGGAAGTATAGGAGCAATGGTCAAACGACAAATTATTTATTTGTGCGATCGCTTTTGTTTTATTCGATAAGGTTCCAGTTTTCCAACTTATCCCTGTCAGAATGGTGGTTCAATTACAAAAATCCCATATTTTCGATCGATATAAATAATAATCAGTTTTGTCAAAAAATCGAAAACTTTGAATCTCCCATTCAGGGGGTGTGGTATCCACTCACATGACCAATTAACTATCTGAAAGTGCCAGAATTTTTATATTATATAAACCTACACAGAAGTAGTGTATAAAGAACTTTCCAAGAAACAATTGATCCTTCAAAAGAAAGGGGCGTGAAATACACCCCATATTTAATTCAGCATCCAAGAGACACGTCATGATTTCGAAATTCTACACGAAGGTAGTTTCTTTGGTTCCCTATAAACAACATAAAAAGAATTGAGTTAAGAGGCGGTTAGTTTTCCCAAGATTAGGAAAAGTGGGCGTGGCAGTGAGTAGAATTGAATACCATTAATGTATTTTTTTTTTCTGGAAAGAAACAAACTGAAAATTTCATACAAAACGTTAGAGCCGGTGCTAAGGAACTAAAATAGTATAAGAAAAGTTGGCGTGACAATAGGTACAATAAACCAAGAGAACTCTAAACAAAATATTATCGATAATAAAAACAAACGGAAAATTTTATCCAAATCACTAAGAGCCCGTTCAGATAAATAAATATATGAGAAGTGGGCGTGGTAGAGGGCGGAGACTAATAAACTTCATAAGAGCCAAAATTACTGCTCAATATTAAGTAGTAGTAGTAATATTGACCGTGTAAGGGTCCTATTGCCCAACTATTGCACTGCGATCTGTTTTTATTTTTGAATGTGGTCCGGGTGTAAGGCACGCATAATACTGTTTTTCCGGCCACTGCCAAATTTTAAGATTCCACAATGACTGTAATGACGATGATTTATATCATAGGATCGAAAATATGAGATTTATTGCCGAAAAACTAACTCATTTCTAAACAACCACCTTAGGTAGGAGTTAAACCTAGGTTCGTTCCCTGAAAACCGGATAAAATTTCATAATTTTTTTCCATTTAACCAATAGCAAAATGTTATAATGATGTGAATTTACAAACAAATCAGTGCAGAAATGATTCACGATGATTTCCATCAAACATTCATAAATGTATCAAACCCGCATCAATAGGACAAAAAAAAAAAAACACTTCATGCGTTGTTGTTTTTGCATTACATCAGCATCAGCTGCATTGCGCATCATCATCGCAATAAGGCAATGTTGCACAAATGTTGGACGTTTATTAAGAAGTTGTTGCATGATCTGTATTTTGATAAGGGATCAATAGCCCCTTAATTATCAAATAAAATAATTAACTTATTTTAATGAAAGAGTGCGAAATCTTCTTCTCCATAGACATATTTATTAACGTAATCATCGTTTTGTTTTGGTAATGTGTGTTTAAAAGTAAACTTAATCTGCAACCAGTTTTAGTCAAAAACTACGATAGAAAGTTAACGTTACTTCCGCTGGTTTGCACATTTTGATCCAAGGAGCATCCCTAATAAATAGCACGTATTAAAACAAAACTACCCTTATTGATTGATAAACGATAGAAATTATCAATTAATTGATAAATTTTACTATTGCAGTCAATATTGAACAAGCTCAAACGATTCGGAATGGATATTTTGTTTGATATTTCAGGTTTCAAGTATTGGTTTTTTATAATAATTTTATTATAATATGTTCACCCAGACGTCAAAAACTCCCACTATGGCCATAGTCACCGTCATCAGGCTCCTTCCTCTGCCACCAGCGACGATTGTATAACATCTCAAGCAAGACGAATATATCATCTTCTGCCAGTTGATTATCATCAAATAGAGATATCCGATCAAATGTTAAAAGGCCAAGCAGGTAGAAAAGAGAATCTATATTCTACAATTGTTAATAGCCTGAATGTGAGATTTTTAAAATACAGTCGACTCCCTCTAAGTCGAATTTTCACGGGAATACAAAAATTATTTCAAGTTAATAGACTTTTACAAAAGTTCGAGTTAGAGAGAAATGTTATATGGTATAGAAATTTGAGAGGAACACAAAAATATGAAGAAAAAGTTCGACTTCAAGGGAAATTCGGCTTAGAGGTACTCGACTGTATGTAATTTTCTACAAAAAAAAAAAAAAAATCAACAAAATGTCAGATATAAACTAAAACCAGCCTATGAATCTTTAAAATTATGTCAACACAAATTTGTTAATTGATGAACAATAATATTTTTGACAACGATAATACCTTAAGCAGGCCATTCACGTTAAAACTGTCGTAAGGACTGTCGCAAGATTCGTAGAGGATTTTCTATGGAAAATTGACAAGTTCTATTGTGAATGGAACACGTTTGTACTGAAGTTCGTTGAAAATCTCTACGAACCTTGCGACCATCCGTTCGATTGTATCAACGTGAATGCCCATCGTTATCAAAAGAAATATTCAAAACTGATTTTAACTGTACAAAAGGCTTCACAGTTTTGAAAAAACCGGTTATCCACGATCAAATTAGTTTATTTATTTGAATGTTCTCATAAAGAATGAGTTTGTACCTTAGCTTTTATAAGTCGCATTTTAACACTTGACAATACTAATTCTTCGAAATTCTACCGAATTTGAAAGTGTCACAAGTTTTCAGATGTGTTTGTAGCATGAAACGAGCACCAAAGATAATAATGAAATTCGACCAGCAAATAGTGTGGAGAATACAGTACAACACGGATATAAGAAAGTCTGAAAATCTCAGATTTTTTTTCTTATAACCGAGTTTTTCTTATATAAAAAACAGATATAAGAAAACTTAAGACAAGCATTGTAGTGCATTGTATTACATTTCTTATTAGCGAGTTTTTCTTATATATTACATCCGTAAAAAACTCTACTTGCATTTTTTTTGCGCAATCGCTTTAGACTTTTGAAAAAAAGTTGTTCACCTTATTTATTTATTTTCATGCAAGTTTTTTGTTTGGCCTGAATTTGCTGCAATTGGGATAAGTTTATCAAAATCCAAGAGTTTAGACTAACAAACAAGCAGGAGGTGTTTGAAAATGCGTCTTAAATTAGACGTTCGCAATAATTATTATTGTATGTAAGAAATACTAGGAGTATTTAAACCTGCTTCCGCACTGTTGATTTATTTTTATCAACCTTACAATGCATAGTTAAGCCTTTCACTAAAACCATACGAAAGAAATCGGGTTACAAAGCTCTCTTTTAACTTTATGTATGTTCCATATTTCCAGAAAGTTTTAAGTCATCATCGCATCTCACATTTTACTAAAAAAAGAATAAATTTGTAGCCATTTGTTTGTTGTACTGCGTATGTATTGGATATGAAGAAACTGACCGCGTTGAAATGTCACACAAAAATTAAAGCATTTGTTGATTGTTAGTTTGAGTGAGTAGACATGTTACATGTAAGTACATAAGTATGTTGCTTGCTCTTGCTGACCCGATCCAAGTTGGTAAAAGGATATTTTGTTGTGGAAAACATGAATTTTAAAGTTGAACATGTTGATCTCGTTACCAAAATGGTTTTAGCAGTTGATCGAGAAAATAAATCAAGAATTTTGATCTGAATAGTGTAAACGTAACTTAAGGACAAAATATGACAATTTACAAACAAAGCAAATTTTTAATATGCGATTAAAAAAAAGTGGTTTGGCATTTTTACAGGATTAAGTTTACAGTTCCCGTGCAAAAAAAAATACATGCAAATATTTTTGCATGTCAAAAATTACTGAGGAGAAATACCATATTATTTCTTTGCATGATTGGTTTACAGTTTCATGCACAGCAAAAACCATTGCTGTTATGAAAATAATGGAGCGGCAATTGTTTTTCGTGCGAAAAAGAATGTGGTGAATAAACTATATAAATTTTTTTGGATGGTCGGTTTACACAAAAAAAATATATATTCACCTCAAGACTTTATTCGCATGCAAATAGTGTTTGCATCCAAAAATAATTAATTTCCATTTTTGTTTATCAGTTACTCAATGGGTAGCTTAGGCCATGGCAAGCATTTTCGCCGTGAATGTTATACAATATGGTGTACAGAATAGGTGGAAAATTATTTGGAAAATTTATTTTTTTTCGCATGGGAACTATAATCGCATTCGGAGGTTTTTCTCTAATAAGTGTCGAAGCTTAAGACGCTACGCTTTAGGCCAAGTTTACAGTTCTAATGTGAAAAAAATCTATGCAAATATTTTCGCATGTCAACAATTATAGAGGTAAAAGAATTATTTTTTTGCGTGTTTGGTTTACTCTCATGCAAAAAAAAAACCATTGCTGTCATGTAATGTTGTTGACCGGCAATTGTTTTGCGTGTGACAAAATCTGAAGAAGAAAAAAAAAAAAAAAAAAACATTCACCCCACATCATATTTGCATGCAAATGGGTTTTGCATGCGAAAATAATTGTTTTCCATTTTTAAAGTTTATTAATCAAAGGTAAATTAATGACTCGATGGGTTGCTTAGGTCAAGGCAAGCTCGGCTTGAATAAACAGTAGACGCTCGATTTTGTGAATCTCACTCCACAGTAGTATATCAAAACATTGCTTGAGAACACTGAGGATGTCTGTTTTTTTAATCTGATTGAAAGCTTAGTTAAGCGCTTTAATAAATGTAAAAACATTCAATTCGGATATTATTGTGCATCATCTCTGCAACGATGCGTTTGTGAATTTACACTGCTTTTTTTGCTATGCTATGATACAATTTTATCAAGAATTTTCTTGATTCTTATTTTTTTTTAAGTTTACGCATCACTTGATGCAAGTTTGCAATAAGGAACAAAAATAAAATTTGGTGGCACAACAGCTCGTGGAGAACCAAGGCCTCATTTCAAGACTCTCAACCATTCCTGTTTGCGTATTTTTGGCAGGAATGGAGGGGACCTACAATTTTTTGCCGAGTCCGAACGGCTATATGAGAAAGCACTTATTCATGGCAAGTATACTCTTGGAGGATTTGTCAGTTCCTCGCAAGAGGCAGTAACTTGGAAAAAAAAACATTTCTGTTTTTAGGTGGCAGCGGCTGGGAATCGAACCCAGACCTTTGGCATGACAGTCCTACGACGCACTAACCATCATGCCACGAGGTACTGCAATAAGGAACACGTTACGCAAAAAGCGATACGGGTTTGATGCATTTATGAATGTTTGGCGAAAACGATTGTGTATCATCTCTGCAACGATGCGTTTGTGAATTTACATTTTTTGAAAATTTTGATTTTTTGTTCGCATAAGAACTGTAAACTATGTTTGTTTTTGTAGACTTTTTCGGAATATTCTAATAAATTTGTCTCTTGAAATCAAATCTTGCCAATGAGAAAATCCGTGAAACAATTTTAAAGAAAATTCGTTTGGTGGCAGTGGGAGTTGTGACAAATTTTGTGAGCCAAGCTAACGCAATTTTATTGTTGACCAATCCTTTTTTAGTTAACATTAATGTTTCAAAAAAAAAAGTAAATTTAAAACTCAAGAAAAATGAAGAAAATTAATACCTGCATGTATGTATGTATATTCAAAAAGCTTTTGATCTACATTCTAGTATTATTCAAATCCAATAACCTGATCATTTATATTCCCAACGCGATTAAATACTTTACTTTTTACATACTTTCCCGAACTCCATCAATGTGATACATATTTCTTTACTAAAAAAAACTCCATCATTGTATCGATTGCCAGACCTCCTTTGTAGTTTCTACATCAGAATCATCCATTTTTTCATAGTGTCGTTGTGTGCAAAGTTGTATTTAATTATTATGCTACAGAACTTTAGAATTAATTGGCTCAATGGTTTTGTTTTTATTTTGAATGAAAAAAATCGTTTATTTTTTCATCATGAAACTTCTTAAATCTAAAACTTGATATTATTGTCTATAACACACTGTGCGGCTGCTGTACACATTATAAAAAGGTACGCGCTCATCACATAGACCACTGGTTATGTTTTTATAAAAATGTTTATATGTATAAATAAAAATAAAGTACTTAACAGTATTAGAACATACACCACCTGTTGGGATTTATATTCGCGAGAGAGTGAGAATAGAGAGAGCCATCTGTTATTTTGTTTATGTTTTTTTGTCTACAAACTTCTTAATTGAAAGAGCAATATTTTAAATCGAATTAAAAACTTTCGCGTTTGTCTCTTATTTGTTATCGCTTTCAGTTAGCCAGGAAAATTGCGCTGTTGAATAGTTTTCTTCGGTCATTCTTGCATTCATTCTTCGCGCAATTTTATTTTGATCAAACCTAATTTTTAAAATAATCCCTGCGTGCTCTTTTTCTTACTTTTTTGATTAAAAAAATCATCACAGACACATGTTCACACTCATGTTGATGACTCTTCTTTCCTCATCCTCTAACCAATTTCTGCTGCCGCCGATGAAAATCCCATCCGTAGTCCAACTGCCGCATTATAAGCAAAGGCCATACCGTAGCAAATTCACACAATAATAAAACCTGAAAGTAAAAAAAAAACTCTTTAATAGAATCTGCTTGAAAGCACTTACTTTTCTTTGGCGGTATAAGTTTGATGGCTCCTATCTTTTCAACGACGGGAACTGCTAAAGCAGCCATCTCAATTTTGGCCTTTTTCTCGGCAGGCGCATCTTTGTTTAGCGATGATAGGGAACTGGGAGGTGGGGAAGCCCTTTTCAAAGTCAAAGTACTTGGAATAGCTGTTCCAGGCACCGGTGCCGAATTGGGCTTCTTGAGACCCTTTCTTGACGGTGGTGGAGGTGCCTCTTCATTGAGACCATGACTTCGAAATTGTGATTTATAAGTTTTGACTGTCTTTGCTTTTTCGGAATCACGACGGATTTCTATTGACATTGATGCTTTTTTAGAAGGGATTGTAATTGATGTTGGCTTAATCTCTTGCGAATCGTCTTTGGGCTTTCTAGGAATCTTTCCTAATTTATCAATTGATGGAGAGCTAAGCTTGGATAAAGTTTCTTTATCTTTCTCGGATTGTCCTACTTGATCGGATTTCTCCTTTTCTTTGTCTTTCTTTATCGATGAGGAACTTGAGCTTGATTTATCTCTATGACGATCTTTATCTTTACTGCTACTACTGCTACTACCACCACCACTACTGTTGGATGTTGATTTACCGGAGGAAGATCTGTGTTTGTCTTTATCAGAGCTACGTTCTTTGTTAGAGCTGCGTTCCTTGTCTTTCTCTCTTTCCTTATCTTTGTCACGGCTTTTACTGTCTGTAGAGCTTCTATGAGATGACTTTGATTTACTACTACTGGAGCTACTGCTGCCTTTAGATGATGATGATGATGATTTGTGGCTTGAAGATGATGATTTATGACTTGAAGACGATGACTTTTTATCTTTATCTGAACTGCTGCTAGATTTACTCTTTTCTTTCTCTTTTTCTTTCTCCTTTTCTTTCTCTTTTTCCTTGGGTTTCTCTTTGTCTACAAGAACCTCCTTTTTCTTTAAAGAAACTTCATTTTCTTTGTTGTCTGTTGTGTCATTAATTGGTTTAGCTGCCGTTGGAACTTCATCAACAGGCTTTACCACTGCTTCGGCAGGCTTTGCTGCAACCTCTTCAACCTCTAATTCTTCTTCGGTCTTCTCATCCTTTGAAACTTCTTCAGGTTGGGTAACAATTTTAGTTCCTGTGACAATCTCAGCCTTAGCAGAATTCTTGGGAGTATTCTCAACCCGAGCCCAAACCTGTTTACCATCTTTAACAACGCATTTCAAAACCAACCCAGATTCCGAAGCTTTCTTTTGTGCTAAAGTTGGTTGAAATGAACCCACAATTGGGGGTTCAGTGGCTCCCAATGGATCTTCTTCAACAGAACTTGTTTGTTTTTTTATTGTTTGTTTTACAATTGAATCAGATTTAACAGAAGAAACATTTACAGGGACAGAAATTGGAGTTAATTCACTTGGTTTAGGTGCCATTTGTGTTGTTGTTGTGGTTGTTGTTGCATCACCAGTTACAACTTTTAACCACTGTTCAACTAGCTTTGATGCCAAAATTCGAACACCTAAGATAAAAATAGAATAACCAAGAAAATGCAATTAAACGATTTTACACATAAAGAATTTTACACAAATAGATTTAAGTATTGGTACGAGTATATTCCCGTCAGACCGAAAATAATAATGTACCTATCGAACGAACGAACGCACAATGACTGAATCTGATAATGACTAATAGTTTTGTTTAGCAATATATTTTTGTATTTCAAAAGGAAATGAGTCACATAATACGTGACACAATGCGCATGCGCTGACCTTGAACGAAATTCAGGTATATAATATAAATTATCATGTTCAGTACTATTTACATTCTATATGGAACTACCTGAAGTTACCATTTTGATTTTATGATGTATTTTATTAATGGAATTTCCAGTAATCATTTTCTAGAAAATTCAATTCAAATTTAATTATGATAGCCAAAAAAAAAAAAAAAAAGCCTAGTGATATCAATATCTATTCTTAGAACCTATTTTTTGTTTATGAGTTTTAAACAAGTACACACCCATGAATGCTAAGCAAGTATGTATTTTATTGGCCACCATTTATATTTTTTTAAAACAAAAGTAACGAATTCAATTGTTGATTTCAAATTAAATAAAATGCACGACTGAATCGACCGTACTTGCTCTTATGTTCAAGTTGGAATTTAGAACTTTTAAAATATGAAATCAATTATAGAAGAAAATATAAAAATAAAAAAAGCGTTTAACATATAACCTTTAATATAGGTTTTTGGTATTTTTTTTTACCAAAAATTATTTTATTACAATATCTTATAATCCCCTGATTTTTTTTTATCAAAACCGCTGATGCCGTTCTTGACATAAATAAGCTTTTCCTTAACGGTTGTATGGCAAGTACCGTTATTTTTGGAGCTAAAAAAAATCAATTTCCCCTCTGGAGGGTTACAAAAAAACTAGGTTACAAATTTGAAGAAAATTCATTGATTTAGGCTGTAGATCGAGGTACAGACAGACAGACACAATTTTGCCACCCACTTTTTGGGTGGTTTGTTGTCTCGACATTTTTTTTGCACGAATCCGAATATCGTACAAAAAATAATAAACACATAATGAGAACCCCATGAAATGAACACTAAAGAATTTACAAGCTGCAGGCGATCGGAGGGAAATCAAATATGTGGATTTTGATAAACCTTTAAAAACAAAATTGAAAAGTATGTTTGTTGTTTCTCCTAACGGGAAAAATTTACGTTCAACTACACGTTCGCTTCGTTTAGATGCTAGTTTAGGTTATTGAAGAACCTCTACACCATCAACACAGAGAATTCACACATGTCAAAATAGAATTGGAATGAAATTTCATGGAATTGCCAAATTTGTGTTAGGAAAATGATAATAAATTGTTTAGAACGGACTTCAAAGTTGTTGGTGTGTTTGGAAATATCTTAACTAGTATGAAATCAATTTATAATAATTTAGAAAGTATTTCTCCCTTCGCATAAGTATATTTCAATGCATTTTCGGTGGTCGCATTATGTAATACAAATAAAATATCTCCTTGGATGATCGGCTGACCTTTTAGAAATAAAGTGAATAAATAATTCAAAACGCAGACATCGCCAAGCGAAAAAAATGGGAATCGCTTTGTTCTATATCAGTCGTATATTTTCATTGTTTGAACAACTGGTTTGACAACTAACTAGGTAGGTAGATATCTCTTCTCGCTTTTTCGTTACTTTGTGAACTGAGGCTTAAGCACTCAGATTTGGTTTAAATTGACGTAAAACAACTATAATCACTAAGAGTCAGTTTTCCAGTGCGAGATCATCCTAGTCGTGGTCAAACCTTTGTTAATCCCAGAAACGTGTTTTCAGTGAATTAAAATCCTAAGTAAAGTGACCCCATTTAGTGAGTAACATCAGGGACCAAATTGGGGGCATTTAAATTGCAATTTCCGTTGTGGCGCCATCTCAATTAAAATAGTGAAAGACAGAATTGGTGATGCCCAATGCCCATAGTATCGCACATCGATTTCAATAGATTTTTCACAACTGAAAGTTAAAGAAAATCCCTTACTGAAAAATAGTTTGAGTTAACATTGTGTTAATATATTTTAAGGATTAACTTACTCCGATTTAACTAAGAATTAACTCTGCACTAAAAAACTGACCTTAAAAAGAAAAGCCTTTTAAAATAAAAAGCCACATTAGTTCAATCCCAATGCAGATTTCGTCGTTTTATCAATTGCAACGGCGACTAGCATTTTTAATGCACACACAAGCTTTTTATTGTTCAGTCAGTTTCTTTCTCATGTATTTTTTTTAATAAACCGTGTTTTGGTGTTTTCTAGACAAATTTGAAGGTCGCACGAAATTCCGCTCCCAAAATTGTTGATTTTTTTTAAGTTAGCAGGACACTTTTGGAAAATCATATTAAAAAGTATCACTAGTTGTTAACTAATTGCGAATAAGTTACGAAAAAAAAAAATATGAACTTAGCAGGAAAATGTTCCCTTACATGAAGATAAACGATCCGAAAAAGATGGTTGTTGAGAACAGTGTTATAACATAATTGCAAATTAGTTATGCATCAAAACTAGTTAATCAAAATTACATAATTAAAAAAAAAAAAATTACAAAAATTAACTAATAAATAAATTAATTTGAGAAAAAATTTTATTTTAGAAATTAATTTCCTAAACCAACTTCTCCGGATCGTTTATCATATGAAGCTCGAAGAACACCCATCGCAAACCAAAACATTAATTTTTTTTGAGTAACTAGTTCGCAATTAATTATCAACTAAAAAGTGGACTGATAGCTTCATACACATATTTTGATGTGTTGATACGTTTAGATAGTATGGGGGTTACTTTTACAAGGCATTTTAACTTTTTCCATTAGCTAGTGGCACCTATATTATTTAGAGAACGGACCTTTTTCCCGTAATAAATAAATTGGGTGGCACCTCAGCTCGAGAAGAACCAGGGCTAGTGACTTAAAACTCTCAACCACTCGAGTATTCGTGTTGTTGGTATGAATAGAGGGGACCTACAATTTGTTGCCTATTCCGAACGGCTAGATTAGAAGCACTTTTTCATGCCAAGTATACTCTATACCAAAAAACAAATATACCCACACTACACATATTAAAGGTAATATCATTAGAGTTTTGTTTTTTTTTTAGTTCTGCGCGTATATAAAAATTTGTGTCAAATGCCAGTATTTGTTGTTGTGTTTACGTGTATTTTCTTCCTCACGTTCACAGCCATTTTCAATTTTAATTTGTTGTTGTTTTACGTGTATTTAATTCCTCAAGTTCACAGTCATTTTTTATTTCCGACAGTTTCAATTTTGACAACCTGCGCAGTATAATACCTTAGATTTGTGTAATGTGAAATATACCTAAGTATTTTGTTAATATGTTTCTTTTATTAATAATTAAATTATTTACGAAAATAAATAATTGCTAATACTCAGATTTATTTATTTGTATATAGATTTGGAAACATTTTTTGAAAAAATATAACAATATTAAAAATTTGATAAATATTGTGATATTTTCTCAAAAAAATTTCCTGATCAATGTCCAAATAAATAAATTTTAGTATTTAATGAATTGAACAAGAAAATATTTAATTTGTTATTTAACAAAAAAAGCTCAACCGATTTTTTTTTTTTTAGTACCTCGTGGCATAGTGGTTAGTAGTTGCACTGTCATGCCAATGGTCTGGTTCAATTTCCAACCACTGTCAGAAATGTTTTTTCCCCAGGTATAGCCTCTTGCGAAGAACTGACAAATCCTATTCATGAATAAGTGCTTCTTATTTAGTCGTTCGGACTTGACAAACAATTGTAGGTCCCCTCCATTCTTGCCAACAACACGCACACTGGAATGGTTGAGTTGTAAGTCACACCAAATTAATTTTTTTATTTTATGGCTATCAAAATTTTGAAAAAATGGCCATTTTTTTATTTCAATATTTAAAAAAACATGTTGATGAATTTTTTATTCAACTAGGTTTATAAATGAATAATGATATCAAAATTTATTTTTAAAACCACTCCAACGGTTTTAATTTTTTTTTTATTCATATTTTTCGAATAATCAAGTGGCATAGGTACTGCTTTTTTAGCTTGAAGCTATTTTACTAGTTGTTTATACAATTAAAAGAAGGATTTAAATCTTTAAATGCAACTTGAACATAAGAGCAAGTACATGCGATCTAGTGTGCTTTTTATTTTCTAATTTCAATCCAACGTAAGTGCTCTTGAAAAAAGAATTTATGGGACTAATTAATTTAAATGCAATATTTTGAACATAACCTAAATCACATTTTAATTTTCAAGGTGCTCCTGTTCATCTGTTTACCCGCAATACAAGAACTCTCTACGAAATCCTGTGTTTTATCTTAGTCTCTCCTCTTTACCGTAACATCAACAAAATTAATTTTTTCAACTATCAATTTATTTTTGTTCCCATCTACAATTTAAACAGAAAAGACTGCATTAACTTAATTAAAATTTCAAAGGTTTTCGTATGTTATTATTTTCTACGCGACCATAACATTTTTTTTTGGAACTGTTCCACAACATCTAGCACGTAACTTGATACGATTGAGTTGAGTCGACGCAATCGAGTACAGGTGGTTCTTTATTTGGCTCAGTCGGTGATTTTCTATTCAAATGAACCAACTCCACTCTATTGCTTCAAGTTACATGTTGGCATCCTAGGGCGCATTCTACAAACCAGTATATTCAACTTTAAACTTGTTTTGCACTCCTTTTACGTGTCTTTATTTTATGTATGACAATTCGGAGCTGGTGGTGTCTAATAACATTTTTTATGTGAATAAAATGTCAGAATTTACAATTAGCTGGTTTAGATTTACTCAGACTGGTGCCCCAATTAACTCAAATTATTTTAGTTTCTATCAATTTTATGAAAATTTTTAATTTAAAGAAAAAAGAAATCCATACAAATGCTGAAGGTTGCGAAGCTTTGGACTCCAGTCTATAAAATTGTTGGCATCGCACTCAAGTTGATGGTGTTTTGTTTAATATTTGAGCGGAAGTTAACTCTATATTGCGCGAAATTCTTTTCATTTCCTTGGTTCTCTTAATTAATTGCTGAATACTAGAAATATTTTCAAATCGGCTTCATTCAATGAAAACTCGATTGGTGTATTTTTCATTTTGGAGAACTGAAATTTTGTTAATAAATACGAGTCTTCAAAAAATGTATTTACTTAGTTTCGAAGAAATTGATGTTGGGAATTTCTATTGAACAACGACATTTCTAACGGTGTAAGGATAATCTTAAACTGCATTAAAAGTAAATCTAAGGCTAAGGTTACAGGGGATAGGTAATCTGAAGACGAATAATTTTTCTGGCGTATGCCTACGTCAGAACTAAAAATATCTAGGTTCGTTCATATGAAAGCAAAAATCCATCTTTCCAATCAATTTTTTTTCTGTCTAGAGTTCATCAGAACTTAGGACAAAATTAGATGAAAAGGTGTTTCTTATAATTCCAACGCATTAATGTACCAAGTTCATGGAGTTCCATTTTTCAATCACATACTTTTTGATTTCGCGTTCAGACAAAATGTAACAGAGACTGCACGATGAACCTCAAAACATTTATTATCTTGTTTGGAATTCAGACACATTCACATTCCAACAAAAACATGATCTGCAGCAGTTCAGAATGCATTTATATAATGAATCTGGTTAAAGTGAATTATTTTTTCAAAAAAAAAAAAAAAACAAAATTGAAAATCACGTATAATAGTGTGGAAGCAAAATATAAATTTTCATCACCCAAAACTTGACAGCGCATCCGACACGATTTGACAAATCGTCGGCTTAGAGTGTAAAGCACATTTTTTTAACCATTATAGACCACTTCAAAAATTTCTAAAAAATACAAGTCTATCAAATCTTTTCAATTTCACTGAATTTGGCAATAACGAGTGTTGTAAAATATTTAATGTAATTTTGGAACAAGTAATGCGAACACTTTGTTTAAAATATTTGTTTGTAAAAAATGCAAAATAGGAGTTAGCTGCTTTACACTCTAAGCCGACGATATGTTAATACATGAAAATATTTAGGAACGGTTCTTAAACCATCACACTTTCTATCCCACTTGGGGGTTTGAGGTTATGGTGAAACTAATTTGTTTGGATACAAGTGTGGAAGCAAAATATGAAAATTATTTTCAGCATACAAATTATTAAAGTTTTCAATGATGAGTTTCAAAGATAGCTATAACTTGCGCCTTACAACCAAGTTTTTACAGGCTGGAGTTAAATCATTTAAATGATTGATTTTGAGACATTAACAAAGCAAAATTATTTACTATATTCATGCATAATTAATATTTCTAGTCAAAAAAATTTCAAATAGGCCCAACTTTCCACATAAAATGACTTTAAAGATTCCACTGATCATTATGAAAAGTTAGGCCTATTTAAAGTCCTTAGTTTTATTTGTCCATCAAAATAATTTTGCTTTCTAAATGTCTCAAAATCAATCATAACAATTTTCAATGAAAACTTTAACTGGCGCCTTATAATTTCACGAGGGAAACCCCGATTTAAAAACTCCTTTAGTGGTGCTTAATCTAGTTTTGCTGGTATTAATTGAAAAACTTTTGGCCGTCACCTGGCAGCGAACCGTATACCAAGCATCTCAGCAGCCGATGCACTACACATTCCCAATCCAGGTTTCGTTGTTTATGAACTGCAACATACGACTAGTATTTTTATAAACACACATAAGCTTGTTTTTTTCAGTCGGTTTTTTCTTTTTTGCCGCATACCCGAGAAGTAATTTATTTTATGTTATTAAGGACCGGAGTTATACCCTTTCCATTAAAAAAAACTGGCACATATTGTCCGCTTTCTGTGAAAACCTCGTAAGTCTTAAAATGCTATTTTAATGTATTTCAGATAAAAACAAATCACTATAAATAAATACTATCAATGTCTTTTAGCGGTGTCACGGTTCCTTTTGGTTCTATCAACCAGTTTTAAACCTTTAAAGATCTGAGGATTTCATTTTAAAACCTTTTATATCGTTTTTTTTTTGTCTTCTAAGCAATTTTTCAAAACAGACTTACAAGGTTTTGACAAAAAGCCGACGCTGTACGTTTAAATTGAACCTAAATATTTAAGTTTTTTATCAGAAAACGGGTCTAATAAACATTAAATACCAATCTTGTTGGCCAAGTCAAAGTGCGTCCGTTCAATCCTAGTAAAATCGGTCAAACTCATTTTCATTTAGTAGAGTAAAACTGGTATAACTAAAACACGAAAAAACCACCTATATGAAAAATTAAAATAACTAGTTCATTAGTTAAATACATATATTTTAAAAAAGAAACTATTAACTTATGTGATAAGTGCTTTGATTTGATTTTTTGTCGAATTAAAAAAAGGGAAAATTACAATATTTATACACATTCTGTTTCCTTTTTAAGATAGCGATTCAATAAAATTACATTAAATTTGGATTGCAAGTTAAATGGGTAACCTTAAATGTGCATTTTGACTCTTGTAATGAAGAATTTATTTTATTTTGAAAATCATATAAAATCCTATCCTTAGTTATTGATATTTACCTATTTAAAGTTTTGAAAATTTTCTTCCTAAGCAAATGCTAACAATCTGTACTATATGAATATGAGTTTGATCGATTTTATACGAAATACGAGTATACTTACCTGAATTTATTTTATTTTGTTTTGAATAACTTACCTTCATCGTCTCCATCTTTACAAAGTCCTTTGACTAATTTAGGCGCGGAATTACTTTTAAGCCGTTCCACATCAACCGGACACAGTAAAAGTAATTCCAAGATCTCCTGCACCAATGGCCAATTTCTAGCTCGAATGGCATCATTCAACCAAATGTGTGTCAAACTCCATCCTCCAGCGCCCATAAATTCACCCAGTAGTTCTGTTTTTGTACATTTTAAAATTTGTACATAAATGCATTTTGAAACTAATTTCTTTGAATATTTTGTCATTAATCTGAAATTAGAGAAAAATTAAAAAATAAAATGTTTATTTTTTTTTTTTCGTTAAATATTTAATTTAAATTTAATAAACTACTTAGCTTGTATTGTAAATTTTTACGAAAGTTTGGTACCTACATACAAGGAAGGGCATTCCTGTTACATGGTTAAATAAAAAATGGAGTTGTTCTCTGAAGAGAACGACTGCGAGAGAATAAAATTAATTACTTAGCCAGTTTATATTTCAGGGCGGAGAGTAGTTAGTTGTTTTCCTCCGTCACTTTGACATAACAGGGGTGTCAAACAAAGAAGTCACGTAAAAGTCGAAACAACTCTCTGATTAACTGCGAAAACTAGGTAATTGAACAATAGAATTCAAAAACTTTCAGTCTCAATTTTTGCCAGCAAAGTGAGGCTTTTGTGAGGAATCGTGTTTATAGGTACCATGAGATATAAACTGGCTAATTAATAAATTACTAAAAGTTTGTGCAAAAATGCCTTTACTGACATTTGTAATGTGTCATATAAATAGCTAGAATGTTATTCGGGCAAACGTGATTCGGGAAACTGAATTTCGGGCAAACGTAATGTTCCCACTAGCTCGTATAAAATCTGTAATATTTTATCTCAGGAAGTGTAATTGTTAAGAAAATGGTCTTAACGCGACATTAACTATCAAGAGTTTTATAGTAAAGAAAAGTTGTAGGACGATTGTTTCCTTTATTATTCATGGTTTTTCTTATTTCTAAAAAAAAGTTTTTGAAGTGGACTCAACGTTAAAATTAAACACAGTCAATAACTGACCACTCTAGGGCAACTACATATCCTTTTTTCAAAGTAAGGAAACCGCATCAAAGTTAAACAATTATAGGTAGTTAATTAGTGTCACGCTTAAGTCCTTCGAATTGGCTATCTATTATGGTTTTCTATTCAAAAATCGACGTCAGATCGATTGAAAGAAAAAAAATCGATTAGTTTTGTTGAAATGAAAAATTGGTTCTAGATCAAAAACGTTTTTTTCCTCGAAAGAAACGCGAATTAACAAAATGTTATAGTATGATGCTAAATTCAATTAAAATTTGAAACGAAATTCTTAACTGAAAATTATTCTAATGGAATTTGTTTCAAAGCTTCTCTTCAGTTCTGAACGCCCAATGAAAAACGACGTTAATGTTGAAATGTCAGGCATATCCATTTTGTAACATCTCCATTATTCGATTTATATTCAATGCATAACTTTTTTGTTAGTGTAGGTATTACCCTGGGAAGGAATTACCAAATAAAACTCAGTTCTGCTCTGAATTTTGATACCAAAACTTGCTTTGATAATTTTTATCAATCAAAAGAGTTCTTTCTTATTATTGTACGGCAAACAACATCTACACAAGCAGGCAACTGGAAGGCCAACAAATAATACTCTTAATTCTAAAAGTCGGCTTTCTAATTAAGGCACACACCTAACACATAAATAGGTAATACATAATTCAATTCGCCTGTCCATAGTGAGTGATTAAGAATTGCTTGAATTTCGGCCATAACTTGATAGAAAAAGTGATAATGTAATTACATTGGGTATGAACGATGCCCAACATCACCCGGAGTCTCCACTTAAAATAAATTATTGTGAGTAGTTTTTTTCTTTTCTTTTCTTTTCTTTTCTTTTCTTTTGGTGTAGGGGGGTTTATAATGTGAGTATAAAACCAGGGGCCGAATTACCGCGTCATTGACCGGCTGAGTGAGTGATAGAATGAAAGAGTAACCACTTCAAATTTAATTTTTCTTTATATTAAACCTATTGCTCGAGAAGTGAGTGGTAATGAGAAAACTCACTTAATTCCAGACTTGCCAGATTGGGCTATTTATCGGAAATTGGACTATTTTTTTCCGAAATTGCCGACAACAATTTCAGTACGACAGGCCAATCGTAATTGGGCTAATTATAGCCCAAATCTTATCTTGGGCGATATTTTGTTTTCGTATAAATAAATCATAAATTAAACACTTTTTCTCAAACATACTCTTTAAGCATTCTACAATTTGGCACCACTTTTTATTCATTGAGTAGTCCCCATTTTTTGATGCAAAAATAATTGTTTTCCATTTGTAGGCTTAAAGCTTATTAATTAAGGATAAATTATTGACTAAACGGGTAACTTAGGCAAAAGCAAACATTTTTTGCCTTGAATATTATCCACAGAATAGGTGCAAAAATTGTTTTGGAAACGCATGCAACTGTAATTTTCTGCTTTGTGAGAAAAAAATTAATTTTATTTTCCGTCGTTTTTTAAACGGTTGAACTTGGTTGAAGTTTTGAGAACACTTTTTTTATTGTTTTGGGCTATATTTGGGCTACTTTTTCAGCTCCCATTTTGGGCTAAAAAAGTTTCTTAATTGAGCTATAGAACTTGTTCAAGACATGGCAACCCTGCTTAATACAGTCACGTATTGCTCGATCACTAATGCGGTAATTCGGCTTCTGATTTTCTAGCCGCTTTAAAAGGTTTCCACAGTTCTTAAAAAAAAAAAATCGTTTACTTTCTACAACAATTCATATCAAAATACTTTTTACTGTAAAATTGAAAATAAGCAAGAAACATTTAAAAATTAAATACCCAGACATCTGTCTATTATTAATTGTAACTTCTTTATTTACGCAAATAGTATGTTAACATAAATTGTAGAAAATATAATTTTATAAGGAAAAAGTTAATTTTTCTATTGTAAAACTAACGATTTTTAAAAGCCTTGTCCCACCCAAAAAGCAAGGTTCAGCCAAAATTTTGCGACATTTCAATGGACTAACATAAATGTGTCATGTGCCAATTTTTCTTGGAGTCCCCTCCCCTTATAAATGTATTTTTTTTATATTTTCAGACATATTTTTCTATTTATTTCTTGTCTTCATACTTCATATGTACCCAATAAAAAGTTAAAATAAAATTCAAGTGAACTCAACTCTATATTGCCTTTCGCCCAGTTACAACAGTTGGACTCGTCAGTTAAAAGAAATAAATGGAAAAATAAATTGACGTTTTTTAACCCCACCGGACTAATTCGCAAATTTGTATGTTTCATAAATTCCTTTTATTGATTTTATTGTAATGATTTGACTTCATATATAAATTTTATATCATATTATCATATCATCGTTTACCATTTATATACTAGATATTTTTTTAACTGATAGTTTTTTACTGTTTGGTCGCTTGCAGGCAAAAATAATTATTGAAAAAATAAAACAAAACCGTGGGCGGACAAATACTTTGATTAATGTTGTTGCAATGATAAAATATTTTACGACAGTAATATCACAACATAATTTGCCCACATAGTACGTAGATACCAGACATATAAACTTCAGAAATAAATATATTTCTAATGGAGGCGCGTCCTCACAAATGAACAGTATTTAAGTTGGATTTATATGCATAGACTAGACTATGGTAACTATTTCATTATATATGAACATGGATCTTTGTGCCTCAATCGTAGTTTAAGATCCGCTCTTAAAAAAATAATTTGGTATGATTTCGTTTCTTTGTTGTATGTAACATGAAGGTAAAAAAAATGCCATGTTCATATTTGGAGCACGATTCGGGTCCAGTTAAGATAACATAAAGATGCTGGAATCTTGTTTTATTGATTTTTCTCACCAAATAACTAAAATTCAAAAGATTTTGTAGTTTATGAAAAAATCAAATAGAGAGCATGTCACAATTTAAAAACAATTTATTTCAATGCGAGACCAATTAAAATTTCTTTGCATTAAATACCTAATTAAATTCTTTTCTCAAAAATCTATATTAATGAACAATTTATTAAAGAAAAAGAAAAATTGACTCACCCTGCTATCCGCTTGACTTCACTTTCACTCAAAATACCACCATTCTCATCGAGCAAAACTTTTAGACATTTTAATAATTGCAATGGTACGATACGCGGCTAAAAAAAAATAATAATTTAACAAATTTTCACGCAATATTTTATATTTGATTCGAATTTAATAAATCAAATAATAAAATCAATCGAAAAAGAAAATAATTCTCACCATTTTGCACTGTTATTTTTTTTTGTCTTGATTTAATAAATTGTAATAGATTTGTACGAAACACTAGTAAAAGCAAACTCCGTTGCTATGCGTTCACACGCGTTGAAAAAATTGTCTTTTGCTTTTTTTTTATTACGTAATTGGAATTGCTACGCGAGCATTTTATTAATTTTTTTTTGTTTCCAAATACAAAGATCACCTATGAAATATAAATATTATTTATTAGATTTGTTTTACGCAACGAAGATTTATCACTTTTCCATTTTCTTCTCTGTGGATTTCGTTTACATTAACGCACGCGTGCAGCAACTTGAATTTATAAATTATGTAGGTAAATATGTATGTATGTACACATGTTGTATTTTTTTCTTCTAAACGCAAACAATTGTTAATTTTAATCTCATCAAATTGTTAAAATTGGGGTTACTTTATTTTTGTATATTCCCCCATTTTGCATACTATGTAGTTTACAGATACCAACTAACAAAAGGAAATGTAATAGTTCAAAACATACAATATGACAGGGTGTACCGCAATACTTTTTCTATATTATTTTAATGTTTATGTATTTATTATTTCAATTTCAATACGTTTTCAAAGGAGCGAATAAGAAAACAAAATAAATTGCGTTAAAATCGATTTAAAAATCAAAACAGCTAACTGAATCATTTCAAGATGAAGCAGTTGCAACAAAACTTACAAATGAAATAAAGATCGGAATTGTGTGAAATCGAACACACCCAACTGAAAAGCTTTTGAATGACAGTCCCAGGAGTTTGATGTGAGAAAGAAAATATAAAATTCGAAACTAAGCTTCTGTCAAATCAAATTCAAACAAATAACAACTTTAAATTTGAAAACGTAAGCTTTTTGTATGCCCTTTTGCACCACCTGTACAATTTGGCGTTTATGAATTAACCCGCTATTTCCGTTTTTGTTTGACAGATAAACCGAAAAATTAAACAAATATTGGATGACAGATTTGAATTAAACCGTTTTATAAAGTAGTTAAACCATAATTCACATTGAAAACAGTGATTTGGCAAGCTAATTCAACTTGGAACAAGTTGAAAAGAATAAGTCTTCTTTTAACTGGCATTACACGAGTTTAAATGTCAGGTGCAATGCATGTAGCATATAACTAGTTTCTTAAAGAATTAAATTATGCTTTGCACGTTATAACTATTAATATTCCATTAATTTACTGTGAGGAAATGTGCGTCTCGCATCCAACCATTTCTCTTCCGTGGCATACAGCGCAACAAAGCGAAGCTCCACCAAGAAATGTACGGTGTATTACAAACTAAGCAAGCTTCAGCTTTCTGCTGCAGCTAAGCATTGTTTTTTTTGCGATGAATTCGAAAATTTGCTTTCTTAGTTAAATTGCATCGATGTATAAAAGCCCTAAATTTTTTTTTATTCAAAACCGAGTCACCCTGTCAAATGACCAATTGTCGAATTTGGTACGTTCATCGCTCTAGTACGTACAAGAAACAGAAAGAAAAAAGCTATGTGCGACTATTAAAATCTAGTACAATTAGAAAAATGAAATTAAAAAATGGTGGCCACACCCAAGCCAAGTGAAAATCACATTTTCAATTTTTTATACAATCCGAAAATTATTAGAAATACAAACTATCTTCTCATACCAAATTTGTCCCAAGTTCCGGTGGCAATTACAAAGCTTCTTTTTCAACACAAATCACCGAATCACAAATTAGAGCAATTTTTACAAAGTTCCTTTGTCCACGAAGCCTTTCACATTTTTTTTTCTTGCGTCACTACGCATATTGATTTTTTTTTTTCTCTTAATTTGCCTCCTGGTACATTTTCACATTAGTTTTTTTATAAGAAAAATATCTTTTTTATTTGGCTATATAATTCTTAAATGCTAAAAAGATTAATATACAATTTTTCCTCTTGTGGTATACACTAGTTTTTAAATATATATATATATTTTTATATATATATATATGTGAATAATCCCTCAAGCGCTTATACAAAAATCCACAGAGAAGTTCCAAAACACGTCCAACTCACCCGCAATTACGACAATTTCTAAAACAAGATTTCAAAATGTCCGCTGAAAGTTGTCCATTTTCGTGGTCCAGATTTCATTTCGTTTCCTTTTAGAGGCTCGAAAACGATACTCGAGGTCGAAGCTAGGTAGGTAATCGATTTTCAATTAAACATTAATCTGCAACCAGAATAAGTTCGCCGCACGACCGCGTCGCGCATCACAATTAAAAATGAAAACAATGAAAAGTACGACTCGAATTGTTTTCAATTTTGTTTTATTGATAGAAATAAATCTTGTATTGCTGCTTTATCTTCGCTTTGAAAAAAGTAGCATGTTAAATACAACACTAACACAGAAATATACAAGTTTGTTGTTGTAATTAACATGCAACTTTTTTCTAAGTGAAGATAAAAATGCACTTATGCCGTTTTCGTTTGGTTTTGTGTTCTGTTCCGTTCCTATGGCATATGGAAATTTTGAAAAAGAAGGGGGGAAAAAAGAGCGGAAAAGGAGTACTCCAAACGTTCAATCGAAAACGACATTAAAAAAGGGCTTTTGAGACGGGTACCCCTATGATTCCACCGAAGGTTTATTATGCCGTTTTCGATTTGATGTTTGGAGTACTCCTTTTCCACTCCTTTTTCACTCCTTCTACTCCAATTTTCCATAAGCCATTGGAATGAAACAGAACACAAAACCAAGTGAAAACGGAATTAATCATATATAAGATGTAAATCTATGTGGTTTAATGTATGTGGTGTCTCCACCGCACAGAACTATTCAAAAGGAAATTAATTTGTGAGCGAACTTCAAAAGCAAATAGAATTTAATTTTTTTCTCGTCGATTGGAAGTGAGATAGGAAGCTTACGTTTTTTGTCAAATGACGTAAAAACAAGTCGAGCCGTAAAGGATTTAGCTAGTTTGTGATACATTTACACCTTATCTCAAAATTAATCTTTTGAGTGCAAGGTTGTTCACAGCTAATAATTTAATTTTTCATCAATGACTATTATGACTGGTAATAAATCCTCTAAGATGCTTGTTAACCACAATTTTAGTCAATGAATCCATAGTTTGAGTTCTTAATTATCGAAATCACATATAAAACAATATTGATTTATATGCTCCATTTACCCAGAGCCTGTGAAAAACTTATTACAGACTTAGAGCCAGTTTGTTCACAGTGGGTTAAATCTGCAATTAAATTAGTTGCCTTTTCTTCCATTTCTATATGGACATTGGCGAAAAAAACGACATCGGGACATTACAACATTTGCCTTGGTCTGCCATTTGGAATTAAATAATCTTATCAACAAACATTTGACATTTCTATACACGTTATCGATAACACAAAGACAGTAGTAGTCTGGCAGTACTGTTTTTATCGAGACAAAAGTTAAATCCACTTAGACATCTGTACATAGCTAACTCTATATTTGTTTTATTTGACATGTAAATTGCTTTGTTTGGAGTTACCAAAAAAACCAACTTTGGTTATTGTCATTTTCGGTAGGGTTTTCGGAATGTTCTACTCCTTTTTGATTCTAATCGAATACGAAAACATCGTGTTGTCAAATTTACACACACACTACTAAATGACGCCATTTTACAAAATGGCTTCTTCAAACATTTATCACTTTTGACAAGGTGTCCGAAAAAACTGTATATGTATGAGTGTGTTCTAAATCTACTCCTTCTTCAAATCGGGGACAGAAAAAGTAGTCCAAAAACAGTACTCCGAACAGCCAATCGAAGGTGTTTGGAATAGTAGGAGTCAGAAAGAAGTGGAAAAGGAGTACGCCGAACGTCTAATCGAAAACGTAATTAATTTTCAGTTTGATTAATATATCATGGTTTTTCCAATAATCTTTCCATTTTCTAGTCTATCTGTCAAATCAATTGTTAGACGGCGTAGTATGTCTTTAATGAGTTTAGTGTGCATTAGCTTTCAAAAAAAAGTTATCTGTACAAAAATACAGAGAAATCGGTGTCTTGAAATACAATTTTGTGTTTAATTTAAGATTATTTCCTATTAAATTACTATACACGTGAGTTTTTTTTTTAATTTGATATACCTGATTGATTTTTCTTACCTCGAGGCCACACGTGCAAGTACTGGCAAGCAAGTTGGCTACATACACTGCCTGTCAAATACGTAATTTGCATTCCATTTGCCTTCCACTTGCTTGTTGCTTCCCACTTGCATTCCACTTGCTTGTCTCCCAACTTGCTTCACTACTGGCTTCAAAAATTCCATGCCAGTTGATGAGCAAGTTGCTTGGGTTTGTTTGTGTTAGTGAACAAATGCGTATGTATTGCAACTTGCTTGCTAGTACTTGCCCGTGTTGCGTCGGGGTTACGCAAAATTTCCAAATGTATAGTTGAAGAGAGTGTAGGTATAGTGCTGGCATTTTGTGAAACCTAGTGATGAGATTTTTTCCCAGTTGTAGTTTTTCTATACATTTTGTATAAGGCTTTGCAAAAAAGTACTTCTTATTGGATAGTAAATAAAATAACTATAACTAGTAGTTAAACCTTTACAAACTGTTTTTGTTTTGCAAGATGAATGATGTTTGGTTTATCTTTATTCTACTTGTTCTTTGTTCGTAGGAGTTGAATAGGTTTTTTCTCTTTTATTGTACCTATGCTTTGGGAATTTGTAGTGCCATAACCAATGATGAACAAATGAAATTCCATTAAATCTTTGATTAAATCGTGCTTACAAAAAAGAATCGGGGAATTAGTGATTTGTCCAATTAAGTGCTCAAATCATGGATTCTCTGTTTTAAATTTTGCTCAACAAACGCAAGTTGACAAAATGTGAACAAACTGGCCCTTAATACTGTATTTCCACCTAACACTAATCTGAGATATGCCGTTTTCACTTGGTTTTGTGTTCTGTTTCATTCCTATGGCTAATGGAACAACTGCGGCCTATTTCATAAAACTACAAGACAAATAATTATTTGTGATTATAGTCTGGAGGCGATCGGACTCGAAGCAAAAACTTTTAAAAGTCTTTCTGACTATCAGTATAGTATAGAGGACAGTATTAGCATTCATTTGATATCCAATTGATAGAAGTTGCTTATGTGAAAGGTATACTTAGTCGAAAATGCAACCAGACAACTGCATTTTCTAACCTTAGAAACCAAGAAATCCTATCCGACCATCGGTTTTGTAAATGTTTGGAATAAAGCTCTCGGCTGGTGTCCTATTTTTCAGGAGTCGTAATGAGAAAAAAAATCTTAATGTTGTCTCTCGAACCATAATTCACAAATAATAATTAGTATTGTAGTTTTATGAAATAGGCCCCTGGACCCATGTTCTATAACTATCGCATCGATAAAATTCGTCGAGAAACGTTGAAAAATGAAACAAAACTCATACTAGGAGTAAAAAAGGAGTACTCCAAACATTTAACCGAAAACGACATTAATATATCTCTAGATCTCAAAGATTTACCATACAAATTAATTTGGTAGATCTTGAAGATTAGAAATTAATCTTGTTAAATCTTCCTCGGGCAAATACTTTAAGTACCCGTTTTACAATCTTGATTCAGCCTTTGTTCAAAATTCAAACTTGGTTCAACTCGAAAGAAGCATTGTACAATCGGAGTTTAGGACTTAACTCACAGCTGAACCAGCAAAATCTTTTTGAACCACGAATCAAAATTTGAACCACGTTTGTACAACCGGTCCTTACTCTCTGATTTTGGGGAGTTAAATATGCTTGAACCGTGGTTGGATTTTTTGACAGCTCAATTAAATAGTAAATAAAAATATGAGCAAGGTACACGCATCAAAGGCCAAACAATACAATCAAAGAAACAACAACATTTTTTAATTCTGTTTTTATTTAAAAAAAAAAAAATGTTTATAAGCACTGACAGCCTTATTTATTAGATTTTTTAGGCGGTTGACTAGTTATTTAAAAGTTCTTAATAGTTGGATAGATGCCTGATTTAATTTTTTAAAATGTCAAGTTAGACAAATCTTAGACAACCGATGCCGTTGTCCAAGTTAGACAACTTTAAGACAACAGTAACAAAGTTTATCAATAACTTTTTGGAGTTGGACGGCTGTCTTAAGTTAGATAAAGTTTATAAAAACGACTGTGAATGTTTTTTCTTCCCCAAAGTCATTATTGCAATATACTAATTGATCACAATACACACAGTGTCAAAGAAAACGATGACGTAGCAGACGATGAGGACTAAAATCTCAGCAGCTGTGGCCGCACACCCACTTTCAAAATTACTGAGACCTCATGAAATATAAATTGGATTAAGTTAAAATGCCTTTTTGTCAAAAAGGATACCGAAAAGGTAAATAAATTACGTTAAGAAATACTCAAATATCTTTATGAGGGTACTATTCAACCTCTAAATACGTTTAGCTAAAATGGCTCTTTTTAACGTCACATAACTTTTTTGAATAACCTTTTCGTGTTTAGAGGTTACTTTTTATTTTACGCATTCTTTAAAATTCGTTTAGGAAACAGGCTGCATCTCCGGTCAATAGGAATCGAAATAAATATTTTTTTAAAGAGGCTTTCCCCCTTGCCTCATGAAGACTGCTACAAATTATTGTAATGCTAAATGCTAGTTAAACTTTATGATGTGTACCTATAAGTTAAAATCCCATTCCTACCTACGATACATCATCACCCAAAACTTAATTTCTTTGTAGTTCCAGAAACCACATCAACCGAAACAAATAATAGAAACAAAAATCTTCCCCAATAACATTGAACTATTCTCGTGGAAATAAATGTCTAAGTTCTAAGATCACTATTACACGAATATGTGTTAACGTCATATGTACATATGTACGATTTTCTCTTATCCGGTTCAAAAGCAACAAACTATAGGAACAGCAAAAGAAAAATCAATTTTCCAATACCTAAGTCTTTAAACTTTGTACGGCTTCTACATATTTCAAAGAGTCCTAATTCCCAGCAATAATTTTAATTCAGTCAATAGTCACAATTCACACTCATCACATCATTTCCGCCCTTAAAATGAAACGTGAACTTTTTTTAACGTTACTTTGCCTATTTGCAAGTGTTAATAGTCTCAGTTTTACGGTTACTTCCAAAATTTATATGGATATTAAAATAAATAAAAAACCAGCGGGCAGAATAGTGTTTGGTCTTTTTGGTGAAGAAGCCCCGAAAACTGTGAAAAATTTCAGACACATTTGTTTGAAGGGAATCAATGGGACAACTTATATCGGATCTAAAATTCATAGGATCATCGATAGATTTATGATTCAAGGCGGGGATATAGTTTCGGGAAATGGACTTGGATCGACAAGTATTTATGGTGATTATTTTGAGGATGAAAATCTTACGATTGAACATCTACGGCCTGGATATTTGGGAATGGCAAATCGTGGACCCAATACCAATGGATGTCAGTTTTATGTAACAACCGTTATGGCAAGGTGGCTTGATGGAAAACACGTAGTGTTTGGAAAATTAATTGAAGGAATGGATACTCTTTACGCATTAGAAAGTGTAAGATTTATGTATATTATAAAAATTAGACACGCATGTACATAGTATAAAGTCCATTATAAGTCTATCAAAATTTCTGTAGATATTACCAACATATTATTTTTTGCACATGATTGCTTGTTTGTACAAATCTTTTCCGAACATCGTCAAATTACCGTTAAATCTCAAATCAATGTAGGTACTTCTCTGGAATACAATTTTTTTTCTTGAAAAGAACTTATTAATGGAAATAGTCTTTTCAATAGGTTTCGCTTCACTAGAAATATATTACTCAACTCTATGATAACTTGAACTCCTCGATTTTCAATTCGTCATTGGTTCAATGTTCAGCTGAATTAAGAAGAGTATAGATTGCGGAGATTTAGAGTCGTATTGTCACTCGAGCATAGTTAACATTTATTTATTTTTACAGATATAGAAAACGGCTCTGAACCTTTGGCACCTCATATATGGGAAATTTGATATTTTAGAATGTCATCTAATTGGTCAGTAATTGGTCAAGAAAGGTCAACTAGTCCTAGAAATTGGTCAGCCCTTGATAACTAGTTATAAAGACTTAAAGTTTCTCAAGGTCACTCAAGGTCACGCGTGATTTTTGGCACCTCATTTATGGGAAATTTACAAAAAAAAGATGCCATCTGAAAGTTTTGTAGATAGTGATAAAAGGTCAACTATTTTCAGTAATTGGTCAGCTTTAGTTTTTTTTCTATGAATTTTCAAAACTCGTTTCAAGGTCACAAAAAAAACTTTTGGCACCTCATTTGGGTCATTTCAAATAAACAAGTATGCCATTTGAAAGGCCATTTCACGGTCATAAAAGGTCAGCTATTTTCAGAAATTGGTCAGGCATAGTTTTTTTTTAATGAATTTTTAATTTATTTAAAAAAAAATTTCAAGGTCATAGCGATTTTTGGCACCTCTTTTATGGGAAATTTGCAAAAAATATATACCATCTGAAAGATCTCTAGATCTATATAAAAGGTCAGCTATTTTCAATAATTGGTCAGCGATAGATTTTTTTTAATAATTTTTTTTTAAATTTCAAGGTCATAGCGATTTTTGGCACCTCATTTATGGGAAATTTGGGAAAATTGCATACATTCTGAAGGATCTCTTGGTCTATATAAAAGGTCAGCTAGTTTTAGTAATTGGTCAGCCATAGATTTTTTTTAATGAATTTTTAAATTTTTGTTCAAGGTCATAGCGATTTTTGGCACCTCATTTATGGGAAATTTGGGAAAATTGCATGCCATCTGAAACATCTCTAGATCTATATAAAAGGTCAGCTAGTTTCAGTAATTGGTCAGCGATAGATTATTTTTTACGATTTAAACAAAAAATAAAAATTCAAGGTCACGAACGATTTTTGGCACCTCATTTGGGTAATTTTCCAAAAAAAAATAAATTATGTGATAGGTTACTCGGTCATCATAAAAGGTCAGTTAGATTCAGGAATTGGTCAGTCATATTTTTTTTTTTAATAAATTCTTAAAGTATTTGTATGTAGGTCACAGTATAGATAGATTCGGGTAATTTAAAAATTTTTTAAATAGATATAGATCCAATAGATTCTGAGAAAATCATGGTGGATTAAACCAAACACTTTCTTTTTCAAGATGGCGCTCATTCCCTTACCCCGGCACCTCAAAAACTTGGTTTCTTAAAGAAGAGATGCAGCCAAACTCAAATCGTACCCATCGATTATGGAAATTTTAATAAATTTTTTGACAAAATTTAATCCACCATGATTTTCTCAGAATCTATTGGATCTATATCTATTTAAAAAATTTTTAAATTACCCGAATCTATCTATACTGTGACCTACATACAAATACTTTAAGAATTTATTAAAAAAAAAAATATGACTGACCAATTCCTGAATCTAACTGACCTTTTATGATGACCGAGTAACCTATCACATAATTTATTTTTTTTTGGAAAATTACCCAAATGAGGTGCCAAAAATCGTTCGTGACCTTGAATTTTTATTTTTTGTTTAAATCGTAAAAAATAATCTATCGCTGACCAATTACTGAAACTAGCTGACCTTTTATATAGATCTAGAGATGTTTCAGATGGCATGCAATTTTCCCAAATTTCCCATAAATGAGGTGCCAAAAATCGCTATGACCTTGAACAAAAATTTAAAAATTCATTAAAAAAAATCTATGGCTGACCAATTACTAAAACTAGCTGACCTTTTATATAGACCAAGAGATCCTTCAGAAAGTATGCAATTTTCCCAAATTTCCCATAAATGAGGTGCCAAAAATCGCTATGACCTTGAAATTTAAAAAAAAATTATTAAAAAAAATCTATCGCTGACCAATTATTGAAAATAGCTGACCTTTTATATAGATCTAGAGATCTTTCAGATGGTATATATTTTTTGCAAATTTCCCATAAAAGAGGTGCCAAAAATCGCTATGACCTTGAAATTTTTTTTTAAATAAATTAAAAATTCATTAAAAAAAAACTATGCCTGACCAATTTCTGAAAATAGCTGACCTTTTATGACCGTGAAATGGCCTTTCAAATGGCATACTTGTTTATTTGAAATGACCCAAATGAGGTGCCAAAAGTTTTTTTTGTGACCTTGAAACGAGTTTTGAAAATTCATAGAAAAAAAACTAAAGCTGACCAATTACTGAAAATAGTTGACCTTTTATCACTATCTACAAATCTTTCAGATGGCATCTTTTTTTTGTAAATTTCCCATAAATGAGGTGCCAAAAATCACGCGTGACCTTGAGTGACCTTGAGAAACTTTAAGTCTTTATAACTAGTTATCAAGGGCTGACCAATTTCTAGGACTAGTTGACCTTTCTTGACCAATTACTGACCAATTAGATGACATTCTAAAATATCAAATTTCCCATATATGAGGTGCCAAAGGTTCAGAGCCATAGAAAACACCTTTACAACCGAAAAAAAACGAAAAGAGAAAACTAGCTGATACAATCACTGTACATTGTGGTCAATAATATGCTGATTTAATGTTAAGCTAATATAACAAGTATGGGTAGAGGCACTCTATGGTCAGGCTAACTGAGCTATGTACATGATATTGAAATTATTATAGACCTGGCAGCATATTTTCGGGTAGAACACATAACCAAAAAACTGAGTAACGGGTGATTTTTTAAGAGGCTTAGAACTTTAAAAAAAAAAAAAACACAAAAAATTCGAAAAAATGAATGAAATATTTATTTGAATCGATAGTTTTAACCTTGCAATTTAATGTTTAAAGATAATTTCATGTAAATGTTGACCGCGGCTGCGTCTCAGGTAGCCCATCCGCTGAGTCCAATTTTGGCATACTCTTTCACACATATCGGCCGGTATCTCACGAATGAATGCATGGATGTTGGCTTCCAGTGCGTCAATCGAAGCGGGCTTGTCCCTATAGACATAAGCCTTGACATTCCCCCACAAAAAATAATCTAATGGTGTCAAATCGCACGATCTAGGCGGCCAATTGACCGGCCCGAAACGTGAAATTAACTGTTCACCAAACTCGCCTCGCAATTGCGCCATTGTTTCGCGTGCTGTGTGGCATGTGGCACCGTCTTGTTGAAACCACATATCATGCAAGTCAAGAACTTCCATTTCGGGCAAAAAAAAGTTTGTTATCATCGCTCGGTAGCGTTCACCATTGACAGTAACGCTGCGATTCGCATCATCTTTGAAGAAATATGGCCCAATAATGCCGCCGGCCCATAAACCGCACCAAACAGTGGCTTTTTCGGGATGCATTGGTAGCTGTTGCAATGCTTCTGGCTGATCTTCACTCCAAATGCGGCAATTATGCTTATTTACGTACCCATTCAACCAAAAATGAGCCTCATCGCTGAACACAATTTTTCGATAAAAAAGCGGATCCTCGGCCAGCTTTCCAAGAGCCCATTCACCAAAAATTCGGCGTTGTGGTAGGTCGGCTGGCTTTAGTTCTTGCACCAGCTGTATCTTAAAAGGCTTTACGCCCAAATCCTTCCGCAAAATTTTCCACGTAGTGCTGTAACAAAGGCCTAACTGCTGGGAACGGCGCCGAATCGACATTTCGCGGTCTTCTGTCACACTAGGTGATACGGCCGCAATATTTTTTTCACTACGCACAGTACGTAAACGTGTTGGTGGTTCAATGTCCAACAAAGTAAATTTGGTGCGAAATTTGGTCACAATCTTCCGAATAGACTGCTCAGGAGGTCGAGAATGCCGACCATAAAATGGAAGCAGCGCGCGATGAACATTTCGAACCGAGCACGAATTTTGATAGTAAAATTCAATAATTTGCAAGCGTTGTTCATTTGTAAGACGATCCATGGTTAAATTGCAAACCAAACTGAAGCTGTTTGACAGTGACACAAGGTACTAAACACACGTTAGCTGCCAAAACTAGTATTGCCAAAACCAAACCAGCTAAAAAATCACCCGTTATAAAAAAGTCTGGTAGGATTTTTTTGGCACCCGTGATAAGGATGAGGGGTTTAAAATAGTGATTTTCAGACTATTATGTTTGGGCCAAATGCACTTCAATTCATTTATAAAAAATGGGAAATGATGCTATGTAATTTTCTTAACGTCCACAAAATCTAATTTTTATGATTCGATTAATAGAGCTCAGAATATAAAGTTTTAAGGTGCACATTGATGATATTTGGGGAATTTAAAAATCGAAAATAAATTTTTAAAAATCTCAAAAATAAAGCCAATAGGGTTTTCTTCAAAAGGTCATATTTTTGGAATCGTTAAAATAAAAGTCTGTGGACATCAAGAAAATGACAGAGCATCATTTATTACGTACGCATCATTTATTTAGTACGTCCAAACCTCGGAACTCAAGAGCTAATAACATTATTGTCTAATTGGTAAACTTTAACATAAAACTCTAGAAAAGTTTATTTTTCGATATAACATTGGAATAATCATGTTATAAATCATTATTCAGGCCGGTTACACAGTTTTTTGTATACGCTCTTGATTGTGTATTTACCAATCGAAAAATTTAAGAAATTAATACTGATTTCAGAAGCAAGCGGACCATCCCCTCCATTTACTCCAACATTAAGTGAAAAATCGACCCTATTACACGATGTTTATTTGCATCAGACTCTTTTCAAATGTTCATGAGTGCGAATGAGAAAAACATAGTTTGACCTTCGCCTCATTAAGACTACTCTTCTAAACCAATGCGGAGCGATTCACAATAGTATAAAATATGACAAATGCACAACGCTAAACAACAACAAAAAAAAAAACGTAGTCACTCCGCATTCGCGTTGATTTGGGAGAGCCTCAAAAGTGAGGAAATTTTGAGAGGAATCCTATTTATATTTCTGAGCGCTCTGAGATCTTAAAAATATAAACTAGCTAATTAAACTCAAAAATTGTATTTTTTGACGTTTCAGAGTGTTCACATCTCACTTCATTGAAGGCATGGGAGCGAAATGTGAATACTGGAAAGTCAAAATAACCTAACCAATATAATTATTTAGAAGTGAGAAGCTTACGTTAGTCTTACTAAAACAATTTTTTTAATACGCACCTTTTATAGTTTGTATTATTAATTGCTTAGTTTTCTATTTGACAAAGTCATAATAATTAGCCAGTTTATTTATTTATTTATGTAGTACCTCGTGGCATGATGGTTAGTGCGTAGGACTGTCAGGCCAAAGGTCTGGGTTCGATTCCCAGCCACTGCCACCTAAAAACAGAAATGTTTTTTACCGAGGTACTGCCTCTTGCGAGGAACTGACAAATTCTCCAAGAGTATACTTGTCATAAATAAGTGCTTTCTCATCTAGCCGTTCGGACTCGGCAAAAAATTGTAGGTCCCCTCCATTCCTCCCAAAAATACGCACACAGGAATGGTTGAGAGTTGTAAGTCACTAGGCCTTGGTTCTCCACGAGCTGTTATGCCACCAAATTTATTTTTTTTATTTATTTATTTTATTTTATTTATTTAATTTTAATATTAACAATAAATTTAAATCTATTATTAACATGATTTTTAAGAACACTTACATCAAAATACTTTCCAGTTTATATTTCTGGGATCTCACTGGGCTCAGATGACTCAGAAATATAAACAAGATTCCTCACAAAATTTCTCACATTTCCCCTTAAAAACTGAGAATGAAATTTTTTGAATTTGCTTGCTCAGTTATTTTTTGTCATAGTAAATTACATATGTAATATGTATTTTCGCGTACCTTCCAAAGCTCATATAAAAAAATAAAATTCGTAGAAATTCGTAGTTATGGGAAGTACACGAACAGACCTAATGTAACTTCTTCATATTACATACACATGTGAGAAATACTGTTTATGTTTTATTCTCATGCTCTGTCAAAAAACTTCACAAAATTACATGTAAGACATTAATATTTCCATCACTTCCAAAACCGTGACATCTTAAACTATATCATTTCACTTACCAAGGTGAAATGTCAATGTCGTTTTTTTTCGCCAAAGTCCATACGGACATGCAAAAAAAACGCAGCTTTTGTTTTGTTAAAATGTCACATCGTGTCACTGTGCTGGCTCTCATTTATCGCTATGTACTTTATTTTTAATATGCTTAAGTTTCGTTGCCTTTTAGTTATTATTATTACTATGATTTAAGCTTAAATTTCTATTCTAAATTATTTAGGTTAAAACAGACACAGAAGATTTTCCTTTGGAACCTGTGGTTATAACAAACTGTGGAGAAATGCCAACAGAGCCTTATCAGTTCTATCCCGATGAATACAAGTTAGTAACAGATTACAGAAAACAAATAACTGCCTGAACAGAATGGGCGATCAAGCTGGAATAGATGTGAAAAATGCCACAGTAGATTTCAAAAATGCTGCAGTAAAAGTTAAAAAAACTATTGAACTATTACAGTTCCAGTTGCGGCTCTTTGGACATCTATTCCAACTTCATCTTGCATTCTGTTCAGGCAGTAATGTTTTATCAATTTTAAATCAAATTAATCTAATTCAATTTTAGCATTTGGGGATGGATTAAAGCAGCTGGTCCACCACTTTTAAGCTCTTTATGTGTTTTAGGAACATTCCACTACTTCTATCGTCAGTTAAGTATGTATTGTTAGTACTTAAAATAGTATTTAAAAGAACTGTAAACAACATGATATTTTGTAATTTGGGATTTTGCAATTTATATGTAAGCCATAAAATAAATAACAAAAAATATTAATTCAAAGAGGAGTTTATTTATTTGCTGAAACTATTTTACCTCTAAGTAAAATCGGTATTGTTGGACCAAGATGAATCTGAAAGTAGGTAAGGTAAATTTAGTTATGATTGATTAAGAATAACATTTTTAGGCTATACTTACATCAATAAACATATAATCCTCAATAATTTGGTCAATTTCATAAAATTTATTGGTGGCCGTTAATTTAAAAGTAAGTTTAAGTCTGAAGTCACTCAAATTCTCATCCGTAGTTTGACAGATCTCGGTCAGAACTAAAGGATTTTTCTTCTCTTTCATTGGTTTGCTCATTTTTGTGTAGTGCTCTTTTATCTGTTTAATTTCATTTGAAAGTTTGTTTCTTTGGTGAACACCTGCTTCATCTATATCATAAGAATGAGAATGGTGGATAGCAACTTCACTGTCTTCAGTATTATTCTTCTCAATATCTGAAGATCTTTCGCGCATATTTGTATATCTTTTCAGATTTTTAGCATCCGGTGATTGATGAAAGAATACAAACATTTGGGAAAACCTTGTACGATAAAATATGCAAATATAACATGATGTTAATAGTTGGTGGGATTTTTAATTAGTTCATGTTTGTGAGTTCAAAAAAGCGAGAACGACAGGAGAGACAAACAACCACAAAAACTGGTGTTCGTAATATTTACCGCAGATACTCTGTGCATTCATAACCAACTTTTTCAGTATTGAATAGGAATAGGAATGAATTGGTGACCTCATCGATTTGTACAGATAGAAGTTCTTAAGAAGGCTTCAGGTCAATTAAAACTGGATTTTATATGATAAAGCAACGTTTTGAGCATGAATACACTTTTCATGAGGCCTTCTTATTGAAATGCTGCACATAACAGTATATTCATGCTCGAAGTGTCACTTATTTTTATACATCTGTTCCCTAGTTTTTTTTTTAAACAATTCCAGACCATCAGATTTAGTGCGGGTCAGTATAATATTTCACTTGTGGAATGGGTTTGCACTTAATCTGCCAGTCTCAAATATTTTTAATGACCTGCAGTCTACTTTAGAACTTCTATTAGTACTGAATTTTCATAAATCTGAATTTTTAGAACTTTTTATTGGTCATAAAAATTCAGACAATTAGTTACGTTTGCTTCCGTTTTTTACTTGCGATATACATGAGGTGTGTTTCCTTAAATTCTTCGCACTATTTCGAACTAAATTTCAAATTGCGAAAGGTGGGGATGTAATCCTTTCAGAGAGAAGAAAAACTGTCAAAATGTCGGAAACGGTTAGTATAGTTTTCTAGCTCCTATCGTTAGTATAGTTTTTTCTTAATCCTTAAGTTAGGTGGTGAGAATGCTCTGCACTAAGCTAAGTCCGAAAAGTATAAGATGTTTTCTTTTACCAACTTACATGTAAATACTTTAGCCCCGATACCTTTTTTTATCAATTAAAACTTAAAACTTACTTTTGTGGAGCTTCAAAGGAAGCAATCAGTCCTGGTAGAGCGATTGAAGTTCTTAGTGACAAAAATAGTCTTGCAGGGCCAACAAATACCATTTCCATTTCAAAGGTCTTAGTTTCATTAAGTATCAACTCATTCATATCCAAACTGAAAGCTGGAAATTCCCAAGGAATTGGGCAGCAGATCGTTATCTTCAAATTGATCACAGGTTCAAATTCCATTGCATGAAGATGCATACATTTGTTGTAAAATTTATCATATCTTGTCTTTAATTCATTAGATTTTGAAACATTAGATATAAATCTTTGAGTTTCTATAATTTGTTCAATTTCTTCTGCTTCAGGGTAATTTTTTGTTGAATTATAATTGAGAAAAATAAAATTTCTGGTTTGATTTCGTTTAAACTTGTTTTTTTGTGTAGTTTCATATAATTCTTCAGGAAGTGTGTTCAGCTCATCCTGGATATATTTCCTTTGCATATCGTTGAATAAATCCCGTAAATAGAAATAACTTGCAGTTATGTCATCATTTGATGTTTGTGGAATCCTATTCAGTTTTATTGGTATGATCATTGGAATGAGTGCCGTTCCATGAATATGAATCGGAATGGCAGTTGTATTGTTATTTATTTCCAAGCCAATGCTTTCAGAAAATCTCGGATGCAAGCCTAATGAAACTTGAAGTTCAATATCTGTGCTTGTTTTTGGCGCGAGGATGAACTGTTTTGGGGAAGTGATTTCAACATAACCAAGAGCTAAGCAATTCTTTTCGAGTGTAAGCTTTTTATTTTCAACAATAGTTATTTTTGTAGCATATTGGCTGATATTGGTGACTCTTATCTTTTCTACAATTATTTTGTACCATATCTGTGGAAAAATTTAAATGAAATAGAAATTTATAGGGAAATGACAAACTACTATCGTTTTCAACTAGATTTTCTGATAATTTCACTCCTTTTTGAATCCAATCAAATATAATAACATTTGTGTTGTCAAAGTTGCACACACACTATACCAAAAACGCCTTTAACAAAATGGTTTCTTCAAGCATTTATCATTTTTTTGTTTGACAAAAAACTGTTATTATGTGGTTATTTGGGCTATAATGATGCAGTTAATTAAAAACTAATTCATCTTTGGTTTACCTTACGTTTCGCTGTTTTTTTCTGCTTCTTCAGGGTTTCTTATTTTATTTTATTTTTTTTAAGGAATTTACTTGAAAAAAAAAACGATTAAATATTTTAACAGATAAAAAAAAATAAATAAATAAATTTACATCTAATATCGTTAGAACAACACAAAATTACAATAGTGTCACACGTGTTATCACAAATTTATTAATGGCCGCACTGTATTCATAAACTGATCAATTATCGACAACACTGTATTCATATACAGTGTTTTTTAAAGTAAATTTCTTCAAAAAATAAAATTAAAACCCTGCGGAAGCCGGAAAAAGCCAGCGAAACGTAGGGTAAAACAAAGATGAATTAGTTTTGAATTAATCGCATCCATTTAGCTCAAATAACCACATACTTTTATTAAATGATCAAACAAAATAACTTATCAGAAACCGTAATGTACGTCTGTCTGTTCCAAATCTATTCCTTCTCTACTTTATGAAATCGTTAACAGAAAAAGATTTCAAAAAATTTTACTTGGAACAGCCAATGGAATCGCGTTTGGAGTGAAATTAGTAAACGTATTATAGTTGTAAACTGAATTTATCCGTCCAATTTTCCATACAAATTGTGACAGATTAATTATGACAGATTTGGAATTTTTAGAAAATAATGGATCGTATTTATGTAATGTGGATCACAGATGGATCAAAGACAGATTAGATACAGTTCGCGATAAAAACGAACAGCGTACACGGACAATAACACCGAAGAAGGTCTAAATGACACTTAACAGACAGGCGAGTTCGATTTGAAAAAATGATGACAAAGAAGTGAGACAGATGGGAAATAGTGTGAAATAGATGGAATTTGAACAAAGAATGGATACAAATTTAGAAATATAGTACCTACTTTAAAATTGGGAATGTAAAAATCTCATTTTTCAAAAATATGAAATAAAAGTATTTACATTTTTCCAAAGATTAATGTCAGTTCTAGAGACTTGAATTCTTCCTTTTTGACTTGTTACTGTTATATCTAGAAATTCGATTTGGCCACCAAAAACTTCGAGTTTATACTTTGAAACAAGATTTTTGTCTGAAATAAAAAAAAAATACATATACAAATGTAACCACTTTCGTTCACGGCCTCAACAGAATGAAAGACGAAACTAGAATAGATTCAAAAAGTTCTGTAGTAAAAGTTAAAAACAGTTTAATTTTTGAAGCTCCAGCTGCATTTTTTTTTGACATCTATTCCAGCTCCGTCTTCCGTTCAGGCAGTCAGATACCATCGTGTTTTTCTGAATCTATAAAATGTAGGTTTCTTCCATTTGGAAATACTCTACCTACCTTTAGGCAATGTTGGTAGGAACATATAAGCTTTGTATATTGAATTTGGTAAAATTTGTCCACTCTTATGTTGAAATACAATTTTATTAGTTTCTTCGAAATCATCTTTTTTTTTGTAATTTGTATCATAACTAATTGAATCATAATCCTCATAATTAGTGCTTGAAGGTTCTTCTAAGCTTGTTTTTTCTGAGAGACCTAAATAATCGAATATCTCATCTATACCAATAGTTTGCATTTCAATTGTTGAAGGTGGTAGTGGCTGACATGAAATTGGCTGAATAAGTGTGCTTTCAGAGTTCAGACTTGTCGATGATGAAGTAAAAGTTTCAGTTCTTGAGCTACTTAAACTAAGTTTTTGCTTTAATTCAATTGCATCCATTATAGGTGAGCTTTTATCGCGGGGAGTTTCTTCATCCAATGACTCAGCATCCGGTGAAAACACCTCTGGATATTGGAATTTTATTGAATTTGGAAATTTTGGGACATTTTCTTTTGGCATAGAAAGTATTATCTCAGATATTGTTTTTGAATAAAGTTCTTCATTGTGGGGTTCGGTTAAAGGTTTGTCGAGTATTAAAGATTCAACCTCTTTCCAGATAAACTTGGCATTTATCGGACTACAGTTGTGAATACTTATATGGGCAAAAGAATCTGTGTACGGAGGAAAGAGTGTAACCTTAGGTGTGCAAATTCGAAGGCTGGGGCTTTCAGTTTTCACGTGCAATGGAAGGGATTTCTGAAAGTCATGAAAATAATACTTTAAAAAAAAAACATGAATATAATACTTTAATGAGTTTGTTGATTTTTAATTACATATTCAAACATTTATTTTGCAATCAAATCAAAATATGTAAGTAAGTATTGAGTAGAAATTTAAGTAAGCTTTGACTATCCCTATTGCATTTTTCAGCTATCAATTGTATAAGATAAATATTAGAATCTAGTATTCAAGAACTTACACCGGTATTCATAAACGCAAATAAAACATAGATTATCTGTAGTCAGTGAACAAAGTGTCAAATCTTATCAATGAATCAAAATTCAAGATGATAAACTCATGAAAGTGGGTACATTAAAAGGAAACCGATGCTAGTGACACACATGCTATTTACAACCTCAAATATGAGAGAGTGTGTGCAAAAGTTCACATTTAGTTAGAAAGTATATGTGAATTTCAATAAATATACTCTTTGCTAATAGGCGTTTTCCTTTGGAGGTGGCGAAGTACTTTGGTACTTTGGCATCTTTTTTTAATGCTGCTTACCCACGTTAAATGTATCAACTCGCATATGAGAGCAAGTGCAGTTGATAGTACTATGTAGATTAGGGTTTTCATCTACTCACAAGTACTTTGCCACCTCCAAAGGAACTTTTAACTTAATATGGACTAGAAGTTTTATTTATTATTATGAAATTTCAATTCGTAAACTAACTTTTGATCACTTTTTTAGTTTATTTATGAATTAGAATATATCTGTGCAATTTTTATCATTTGAAGTGTAAAGTTATTAAGATGATAATCTTCTCTTCGTTCACAACAAATATTAAAATTCTTGTTACTCACAACATTCTGTGTTGTTTAATGTCCAATATAAATATTTAAAAATTATCAATTGATTTTTGACAAGTACAATAGGGATGTTTATTTTGATGTATATGTTTTTACCTGTATTTTATTGTTGGCCTTACACTTAATAACACCCTTAAAACACTGACATATCAAATAAGGTGCTTCTATTTCTCTTTCGTCAAGACTAACATAGATTTCTTTAGATGTTTTTCCATCCATCTTAAAGTCTAGAGACTTTTCACTTAAACCTGCATAGTTTTCTCCTAAAATGAAGTTCCCTTGAACATTCAAATTGACATTTGCGACAAATGGAGTAGTGTTAATAAGATTAACCACATCTAAAAAAATATTTTTAAAAAATTATAAATCTCCAACTTTAGTGCATTTCAAATTGAGGTAGCTACTTACCAAATGCCTTTTTCTCATTTAATTGAGGATTTTTTATTTCAAAACGAATTTCATTCTTGCTCCATAAAACTTTAGTTTCAACTACATTGCATTTAGTTACAAATGTGAACAATTTGAATCGATGTTTTTTTTCATCCATGCCATCAACACAAAATTCTTCTTCATATGTTATCTCCTTTGAGATATCAAGTTTTATTTTAACAATTTCTTGTGCATCTCGTGCTAATGTCAAGATATTTGGTTCAATATTAAAAACAGATATCGGAAGTATTTGGGTTTTTTTTGAATATTTCTTTTGAAAATTTATTTTGTATGATTTTCCCCCTAAATTTGTTATCTTTACAATATGCTCTTGATTTGCAGGTTTTCTGAATATAGTTCCAAAGTCTAGTCCAAGTTTAATATTTGGTTCAAATTTTAGGGGAGCTCCTTCGACTGAGAACGTAATTGGTATTATCTATAAAAAGAGGCTAATTTCATCCATATGTAAATAAAGGGATATAGTTAAACTAACTAGGTTTTTAGAATGCTTAAGATGTATGCAAAGACTATTTTTATACAATCCAGGATCCAGAAACTTTGAGAAAATGGATAAAAGAATTTTTTGATTTGGTGCTAGGCTTCCTCCTTTTGGTTCCAAAAATTCATGTGTTTCATTTTTCTAAAAATAAAACTATTATTATACACATTAAAAAAAAAATTGAATTTATTATATTTATATTTTTTATTTAATATTAATTTATCTTAAATTTTCGTTAAACAAATATTTCATATTCCAATAAAATTAAACAAAATAATTCAAAATATCTACAGAAAATACTGTGCTGAATTTTCTTTGTGTTTCGTAAAGAGTACATCTTGGAGAGTCAAAATCCAGAGAGTTTGAACAAAAAAGTTCATGCAGTGCCCATTTAATTCAAAAAGGATGTTGAAAAACGTAAAGTTGATTTTATCGGTTCATTTTAGACGTAGAGCAATATTTATTGTTTTATTTAAAAGATTAAAATATCTTATTAACCTTTCGCCTATTCTATAGGAACCAAAAATATCTCATTTACGTTTTCAACGCCCTTTTTCAAAATGCTGCCATGTACTTTTACTTTTCGAACTTTGTTGATTTTGACTTTCCAAGAGGTACTCTTTATAAAAAACAAAAAAATCGACAATATTTGTTTTTAGATAGTAACGGGTGATTTTTTAGCTGGTTTGGTTTTGGCAACACTGGTTTTGACAGCTGACGTGTGTTTAGTACCTTGTGTCACTGTCAAACAGCTTCAGTTTGGCTTGCAATTTAACCATGGATCATCTTACAAATGAACAACGCTTGCAAATTATTGAATTTTACTATCAAAATTCGTGCTCGGTTCGAAATGTTCATCGCTCGCTTTTTATCGAAAAATTGTGTTCAGCGATGAGGCTCATTTTTGGTTGAATGGGTACGTAAATAAGCATAATTGCCGCATTTGGAGTGAAGATCAGCCAGAAGCATTGCAACAGCTACCAATGCATCCCGAAAAAGCCACTGTTTGGTGCGGTTTATGGGCCGGCGGCATTATTGGGCCATATTTCTTCAAAGATGATGCGAATCGCAGCGTTACTGTCAATGGTGAACGCTACCGAGCGATGATAACAAACTTTTTTTTTGCCCGAAATGGAAGTTCTTGACTTGCATGATATGTGGTTTCAACAAGACGGTGCCACATGCCACACAGCACGCGAAACAATGGCGCAATTGCGAGGCGAGTTTGGTGAACAGTTAATTTCACATTTCGGGCCGGTCAATTGGCCGCCTAGATCGTGCGATTTGACACCATTAGATTATTTTTTGTGGGGGTATGTCAAGGCTAATGTCTATAGGGACAAGCCCGCTTCGATTGACGCACTGGAAGCCAACATCCATACATTCATTCGTGAGATACCGGCCGATATGTGTGAAAGAGTATGCCAAAATTGGACTCAGCGGATGGGCTACCTGAGACGCAGCCGCGGTCAACATTTGCATGAAATTATCTTTAAACATTAAATTGCAAGGTTCAAACTATCGATTCAAATAAATATTTTATTAATTTTTTCGAATTTTTGTGTTTTTTTTTTTTTTTAAAGTTCTAAACCTCTTAAAAAATCACCGGTTATAAATGTTTAGTTTTCTGTACTATACACATACTTGGTTTGGTTGAGTAGAGGATTGAAGGTTGAGTTCTTTGTAGATACTTTGAGTAACCATTTAAAATGTGTATATGCTTCAGTGTATTAACATTCCTCTCCTTTTTTTAAATCGTATTGACAAATAAACAAGTTTACAAATACTATCGAAAGATTCCATTTAGAAAAATTGTCTTTTTTACAACAGCATTTATCACTTTTGATAAGTAATCTGATGAAAAAATTTTACAAACAAAAAAAGATTTTAAAAATTACTCGGAACAGGAGAAAACGGAGTACAAAAGAAGTTCTTCGAACATCTAATCGAAAAAGACATCAAATCAAACCAAGTTATGCAGTCATCTAATACCTAAAATTCGCTACAAGGATTTTAACCTTACATTCTTTTAAATCTTGAAAAATAGGAGTGTTTGTTAACGTGAAATTTCTTGCAAATTTTCACAAATTTTCGCAATTTGCTGTCAGAAACCATAGAAAAAAAAACCTGGGATCTGAGGCACAAGATGTCCAAGGTAGTTCCCGAACTCTTTATGAAAAGTAGCTGTCAAAGTGTATACTTAAAAGTACTAGAGTAAAAAATGCCATCAATTGTAAGTAGAGATTGCAATCCCGGATTTATTTCAGCAGTAGGGTAAAGGAGGTATACACCTGCACTTTATTTTTTTTTTCTAATAAAACCAGGAAAATGTAAGTTTTTGCATTGCTATTTATTTTCAAAATACAAAAAAAAACCTGTCTTAGTTTAGTTTACTGAACCTTTTTTAAGTAAGGTAAATATCATATTTCATTTTTCATAAATGCACTCTAACAAGTAATTATAAACAGCCCCAATTGTAGCACTTTACAAAACAAGCAACCGCGTTCATATCAGTGGCTTCAATCAAACTTAGATTAATTTTACGTGTTTGCACATCATTATTAAAATGTTTTCCAAGATTGCATTTATGGGTTGCGAGAAGAGCGGTTCATATAAGCCTAACTATCTTTATTGTCCGTTCTTTCTCTACATACTATTTTTATTATTAAAAATGTTCTTATACAAAGTACCTGAATATAGTCATTCCATTAAGAAAATCTGTTGAAAATGTTGATCAGCTAATACTTCAAGAAAGTATAAATGCAAGTAAGAACAACAAAAATTGTTATGCAAGTATTGAAGCCACCATTTCCGGAAATCCTGAGATTGGAGCATTGTAGTCCTGGGATTTTCGGAATCAAAAAATGTATCAGGATCCAGGGATTGCAATCTCTACTTATGTGTCATTTTTTATTCAATATTTTGTCTAAACAGCAGATTTTGGGAGTTGGTGTATAACTAAAATATGAGTTTGAATGTTTATAGGTATGTAAGTATTGTATATATGCATTGTGATTTATACAAAATAGTCTGGCAGGTTTTTTTTAAGCCTTTGGTGGAGGAGGGGTTATTAGACCAGCTTAGTTTTCTAGGGTTTGTTAGAGTCATTACAACTTCAATTCAATTTTAAAAAATAGAAAATAATGATCTGTCATTTTCCCTAAGTCAAAAGATTTTTATCTTGTTGACCCGATCAAAAGGACGCATGATTTTAGCTTTTTAAGCAAACCTTATAGGCATTTTTTGGAGACTTTATTTTGTTGGAAAAAAAATGGTTATAGCCTTAAGGGAAATTTCACACTAGCTACATATACAAAACACTCCACCTATTTATTGCATGTATATTCTTTTTAATCACTTACCAATGAAAAAGTGACTTGAGCTACAGTCGGAGAAATATTTGTAATAAATATTTTTGTTCTAGTTAGCTCAAGAACCTCTTGTTTTTCAAATATTCTGTCTGTTGAAATATAAATTTCTGGGGGAATAACTTTTGCTTCTACCTTAAATGAGTACTCTAGTAATTTTCCAACCAGTTGAAATCTGTAAGAAAATTGTATATTCATATAAGAATCAGGTTTTTTGTAAGTGTAATATCACACGTAAAGTAAAGCATCAAGTAAAGACTATCGCAAATTTGATCAAATGATATTTTTAAAATTGATGACCAATTATTTAAATGTCTAGCGTGCTTTATAAACTTTCCGATTTTTAAAAACTATTTCTATCTTACATTCCATGTAGACATATTTGTCCAACACTTTGAAAGATCACAGAGCAAGGGACTTCAATTTGTTCTCCAGGACCAATAAAGAATTTCTGTTTATTTTTTCCAACTTTGATTTTACCAGGCTTTGATATTGGCTATAAAATTTAATATTTTTCACCTCAAGAAATAAAAAAAATAACAAATAGTGTGACATACTATAACTTTGAAATAAACAAATCCAGGCACAACATCAATATTTTTGAAAGTCATGCTAAAAGTATTTTCCATGTCTACGTAAAGTGGTTGCGAAAAAGAAATATCGTTGTTATACTCCAAGATGGGAACTATGCAATTATATTGCAGTCGTAGAGTATTGACCATATATGTTGAATTTAAAGTATCTTTTATATCAGAATTATTTATACCCAGAGGATAGACTTTAAACTCAATACTTTTTGTACTTGGTCCAGAACTATTAGGAACTAAAACTACTGGAAAAATTTTGGTTTCATTTGATTCCAAATAAAAACGTTCTTCTTCGATTGCAATCTCCTTTGCATCACATGGTAAAGCTTTCCAGTTCAGACGTAGATAATTCCGGTTTTCTTTTAGCTCTTGGAAATAATTGCATCGATCGAAAATGCAATCTAGAGATGCATCGATCATTCTCATCCCGGCTTCTAGTTGATCTTCGCAATGTATAATCTTAAAATTTTGCAAAAGCTCAGTTGCCATCGTGGGGATATCATCTAAGTATAAAAATAAATATTAGTAAAATGTAAGTTCCTGCCTTTAAAGCAGTGTTCAGGGTAAGCATGGTCACGAGTTCTATGCGGTGCTGAAAAAATGCTTTTGCGTTAACAACTTGATTGAGTACAAAATCATTGATTGAAACATTCGACTGTGTTTAAAAAAAAACCAACTGGATAATGTGTGTGACATAATGTGTATTGGAAATAGTTTACTATCAGTTTGATTTTGTAATCTGCTGATAGTGGACGCACTGTAACGCATTACCCGTCTCTATTCTGAACAAAGCATTATGCCATGAGCGGGATAGACATGAATTGCACCTTATTTGGTGCCCACATGCATTGGATTTATTGTATAGGGAAATACAAAAAGTGTCCAATGTTGCAATACGTGATACGTAACAATATCGATTTTTGTCCTTCCAAAAAAAAAATGCATTTTTAACAAGATTTCAGATTAATTTCGCACACACTCGCATGATTTGACATTTCTCTGGAGTTGAAACTATTTTGCGGCGGGTTTAACAAGTATTCTTAAGTGCTGGTTGTTTATTTCAATAGATTAAAGCAAATAAATTATTAAAACAAATTTTAATTCATCAAAAAATAGTGAATAGTAAGTAAGAAGCTATCAAAATATCAATTAACTTCGATTCAAAATGCCCAAAGTCGAATGAGTCAAATGAAAGATTGAATGAGTTTTGGGCTTTTTTAACCTTAGTGGCTGCATAACACTTTTTGTCTATTTTAGCAACTTTTAACGAAAGTATATATGTTTTTAATTAAACAAATAGACGTAATAAACTGATGTCACTTTTGAATATTTGTAATTAATTTGTATGCGCAATTCCACGGAAAAAATTGATCTTTTGTGTATTTCTTGCAACCAAAAAAAATCGATCTGAAATGGTTGTAAGGAACTCAAAATTAATAATCTGCTTCCATTTTAAATTGATTCAACACAAGCACTGCAGTGTGTGTAGTTTCAGCATAGATTTAATTTTGTAATTTGCCGGTACTGACGTTTAAAACTCACTTCCGCATTGCAGACATTTTTTTTTCAAAATTGAATACCTTACCTAGAACATTATTTTGAAACAACGAGCTTATTTGGCTACATGTGTTTGTTCTCGAGCTGTTTTCACTGTTTGAACTGAAATCCAAATAAATATTTTTGAGATCTTCTTCCCCAAGTCTTCCATGGCTTAAACTTGTATTGTAGTATGTTGCAATTCTTGTATTAAGAGGTAAGTTTAAACTATCCACACATAATATCAAAGGATTTTCTAATCCATCATCAACTATCTTAGGTTCCACGACAATAGAAACAGGCAATGGATTATATATTTCTACTGATCCCTTCTGTGGTATACAGATCGGAATATTGCCAAATTCAAATATTTCTGGGAAAACATTTACTTTCGTCGGGAGAGAAACTCCTCTGTAAATAAAAAAATATGATATAAGATAATCAAATAAAAAGTTTTCAGATTTCAATAGTGTAAAGCCAGTATAATTGCAAATTTTTGCTAGCACAAAATAGTATTTGAAAATTCGTACAAACTCGTACGATGTCGCACTACATTTCGCAAATTCCTGTTTGTTGACTCCAAAGCGCAGCAATGAGATAGCAAAATTAGAGAGCATGAAAAAGCTTGCAAATTTCTGCTACATAAATTTCTGTGTGCAGGAAGAATACAACTGTCAAAACCTGTCTGCGTTTTTTAAGATTTGTCTGTTGTGTTTGATAGTATGTGCCACGTTTAACATTTTTTACAAATAATTGCTACAAAACTGATTCAAGGTGTTTGTTAACTTTGCAGCAAGTTTTTCTTTCTATGCAAAATTTGTCCCCTTCTTTCAATAATCTGACAGTTTTTGAACTTCGTGCTACAAAAGTAACCAAACACACCTAAATGTCAAAACCAACGAAAAGTAGCTTTTTGCATCGTCAAAAGGGGATCACACCCATACCGTTCTTATCATCTATCTCTTTTTGGCGTCTTATTGCACGAAATGTCAGTTTTACTTAAGTGAGGTGCGCTCTGGAAGGAAAGTTGAATGAAACTTGACGAAACGCTCCACTCCGCAGCTATAGCCGCGTCATATGCTTTCCGTGTATTCGCTTGTTTTCTTCCGACCACTGAATTGCCCCTCCGAGCATCATAATTCTAGCTTAATACCAAACTGGTTTATTCACCAGCTTTTTGGTTCACTTTGCGAACTGTTAAAAGGTGTCGTGAATGAGGATGTTTAACGTAAAAAACTTTGGCGACAAAAAGTGTCAATTAACCAGTTTTGGTCAGTATTTGGAACAGACCTATTTTGAAATTTGTGTTCCATTTGGCATTCTTCATCATACATCTGCCTCACTTTGCCATCTCTTTCTTTTCAAGAAATAGGAATGAGATAAAAAAGAGACGTCAAAATAAGACACCTAACGTCAAGCTGGTATGAACACCGTCATTTATAGTCAGATAAATAATTTCTGACAGGTGAAAATTTCGTTGTTGTTTCGAGTGTTTTGCGTAGATTTGGGAAAATTCTTTGAACTTTTGAAAAAAAAACAAACCTTAGCAATATTAAAATAAAATCCCCTGATTTAATTTTGAAAGTCAGTTTTGTAAGAAATTTTCCCACATCTCGTCGATAAAAACTTAATTGAATCGATTTCGTTGCATCTGGTTTGATATAAGTAGATGATGGTGTCACTGCAAAATTGGTTTCCGTTTTGTCGGTATGATCTTTGAAATAAATTTCACCTGGAATTGGCCCTGAAAGACAAAAACAAAAATATATAAGATGTGTTAAATTTATGAGGTCCATATTTAATAAAACCTTTATTTAATACATCCAAAGAACCACAATGAATTTGGCCCATATAAAGATTACCAATATCTATTTCCATAGGAGTAATTTCGATATTGGGTCCAAGAATCCTTCCACTAATGTGAACCCTATACCTATATGATTGAGGATTTGAAAAAGGACAATATAAATACACGACTTCATTAATTTGAAGTTGTGATTCTTCTTCACAATAACGAAAGTTGATTGGTGGAGTAAAACTTAAGATTGAAAGTATTGAATTCATTGCAGGAATACAGCCACGCTAAAAATTATCAAGGAAATAAAGGCCTGCTTTGTAGTTAACTCTAACAGCTATAAAGTTTTCAAATATTAAATTAAGGATATTCATACAACGCCGTGATGCTACATTTTGACTAGAGCCGAAATTAGGTAATTTCGAAAATCACAGAAAAATTGTCTTTATTCGTAGTTTGGTAATTTTATATGACATCTAATTACATTTTTGAATTTTAAATCAGCTTGTCCATTCAGCATATTATTCAGCACAGGTCTTGTTGTTGTTGCAATTCATATCTATTCATCGACACGAAGTGAAATTACAAATACAACAATGTAAGCAAATGGGTTTTGGAGGGTGAAACGTACGAAAAATTGGCTTCTTGATAGTTGGTATTCTCTGCTATTACGTACATTTGTAAGGTTTTGACTTAAATTCCAACCTAATTTCGTGCAAATTCGGTTGAAATTATCTAATTTCGAAATGTGAATTTTTATTGAATGATTTTGTATCGAATTTGGAAAATTTTCAACGAAGTTACCTTATTTGGTCTTATGAAAACGTAGTGACAAGCCATCGTTAGTGTAAAGTTTTAAAATATCTGTAGCAATTTGTATGAAAAATTAGACAGATTTACATAGTTTACAACTTTTTAACGTTTAAATGACTTTACGCTGTTGCATGAAAACCCAATTTAAAAAATCATATGCAATATTTATAATTTTATTCTTCATTTACCTTATTCCTTATTGTTATGAACTCGGAAACAACAAGCTTTTCATCTTTTCCATCATCTTTTTCTGTATATTCAACAATTTCTCCTTTAGCCCACTGAAAACTAACACATTCATTGCTTCTGTTACATATAATAAGATTTTTCTGACTCTTCAAACCAATGTAAGTGTCTTCAAATTTCAGTTCACTAGTACTTAAATGAATTGACTGTTTCGATGATTCCATTTGTACAAATATTTTAAAGGATTTTCCTAAAAAAACATTCTTGTCGTTGATTTTTAAGAAAAAATTCTTCATTTCAAATATTCACCATTTTTCAAAGTAAGCAAAATACTTGTTGTAATCGGTTCAGATGGAACTTTTCCAACGATAAGAATTTTATAATAATCGTCGGCTGGTATAGTTTCAGAAATAGGTTTTATAGTAAGGCTTTCATAGTTACTAGTTAACAGTTATATTGAATTTATGGATGCAAATATATATAATTTTTAAATGACTACTTACGAACAAATTGAAAAAGCGATCTCAGTACCTTGTGGATTATAAACTAAAAATTGATAATAAGAAAGTGTGTTTGCTGGAACTTTGGGTAAACAAATTAATTCAGGTATATATATTTCATGCTCTTTCTTCAAAACTAAAATAAAAATAAACAGAATTTGTTTTTCTTAAAAGTAATATTTCGAGATTACCAATTAAAGGAATTTCCCAGACAATATCAGGATGCTCGGCTAGTACAAAAAAGTAACGATTACGGTTGCATAATTTCTTCTTAGTTGGTTCAATAAAAATATCCACAGAAACATATGCTCCTGGTTGTAAGTTTGTATTTCCATTTATTTTGAAAGTAATATCGTTATTTGGTTCAGTGATAAATTTGACTTTTCGACAAAACTGTATAGTAAACAAGAAAGGTAATCATTAGCCCCTGCTTATACTAGTAAGATTGAGTATCTATCATTAGTTATTGTTTTGACCATCAAATTTTAATACATTTTAATTAATTAAGCACTTAATTTCATCATAAAATGACAATTTTCATAAGGTGGTTAGACTTAGTATTAAAATTCTTCAACATTTTACAACAAAATTAAGCTTAAAAAGATGGTTATATATAGTGAATTCAACTAAATTTTGCTATACTAAGTTTTTATTAGAGCCGATATGAGGAAAATGAGTTAAAAGCTTTACCTAAACTGTTCTACATTCTGTCACTTTGTACACCATTTAGTTGTTGAGAACAGTTTAGTGCACCTACTTTTGAGTAAAGCAATTGAGTGAGAAGTCTCAGCGTGAGAAAATTTGTTTTCGTTTGCACTTTTCTATTCTATAGTTCTGACAGTTTGGGAGTTTTCATAAACGTCTGACTGCCCGATTATGTAATCACAAAAATTAATTTAAACAGCTTTCATGTATATAGTTGGTTTTATTATTGATTTTATCGAAACAATTAAAAATTAAATACCAAAAATAGATATTTATATTCAAGAAAGGTGTTTAAACTTTTTTGTGATTGAAGAATTTGGACAGTCAGACGTTTATGAAAACCTCTTTTTTTATAAACTTGTGTTGTTTTGCTATTTTTTTATCTAATTTTTCTTCATAAAACATAGCTTAAATTAAGTTTTGACATTTCTATACAAAACCTTTTCAAAGCTTATTGAATGGATGTTCTCATTAGATTTTTAATTAATTTCGTGCAAAATTTGTTAAATTTAGTTATTTTCATAGCAATTATCTACTTGCCTTAATGACACAGAAGTAACTTCACACGAAATGACTCAGTTTAGCTTGAAACTTATCGTATTCATATTACTTACTGTTCCGGTGTTTCGAACGGTTATTGTTTGACAATTAACTTCAAATATTTTTAGTTTCTTGAAAATAATAATCCTCGGGAAAATGTCTATGGTTTTTTCGAAATTATCATTTTTCAACAAATCTTGAAAGCAAAGAAAAAATGATGAGGTCACAATTTTAAAATGATTATTTATACAAAACCTCTTTTCTGTGTGCAACAAAATAGGCACATTTTTCGTAAGCACCCTGTTTTTCTTTTCGAATTAAAATACATTCTCTGGCCGTGCTGCAGTCAGCTGTTATTTTGACAATCGGAATCAGCTAAACAAAAAAAGATTCGAGAATCGACCACGAGTGTGAAGCAAACTGGAAAAAGTTTATTTATTTTTTTGATTTGTGAATTAAAATTACAATTAAATTGATGTAATTATATCTCGAAAGCAGGAAAAAATATTTTTGTCAAGACACACCTGGGTAAATAATCAACAACATGTCGTACATATTCAAACAAGGTAAATGAAATGTAATCCTTAAAAAATGTGTTGTGGTTATACAACTCCCAAACTATTATCGTCTCTATTCAAAGTTTTTCTGCAATCCCGAACTCCGCTTGTACAATTTCAACGATTTCGTGGCAAAATCAACATTCAAAGGCCACAAAAGCCTCACTATGAACGAGCCAGGGTGATGGCAGTCACCCAACCCATCTATGAAAAACCTCCACCAGCGCAAAATTGTTTCAAAAAGACTGTAAAAACAGATGTTTTAAATCCCTACAACAAAATAATTGCTAAAGAAGTGTACAACTGGCTGGAGCACTCAAAAATGGTTGGTATTTTCCATTTAAACCCTATTAGCGAAGATGAGCTATTTAAAATTCGGGTGGCTCTACATAGACAAAATATCACCTTAAAACGATACGGCAAGAAAATCATCAAAATGGCTGTAGATGACACCAAATACGAAGCTATCGTCCCATTGTTCGATTCAAATCATTGTATAGTATTCTCGCCTGAGCAAAATGTTTCTACATTGTTAAAAATTACTAGAAAAGTTCCACAAATGTTGCTGCTAGGTGGCATTTTGGAGAGCAGACTGCTTAGTCGAAATGAATTCATTAACTTCGCAGCTCTTCCCAATCTTCAGGTTGCCCAAGCACAATTTGTTTCGGTATTAAATATGGCAGCAGGCCAACTAGTTCAAAATCTGGAAGCCCATCAAAACTCCTTTGTAAACATATTGGACGTGTATGCTAAGCAAGATACATCTGTAACTGGAGGAGGTCAAACAGATAATGCAGCAAACACTGTTGCAACTTCACCGGAAGAACCTGCAGCTTCTGATAAAGAAGCACTAGTTGCCGAAAAAAAGATTGCATCAGCTGAAGAGGTTGCAGTATCAGCAAAAGAAGCACCGCACGTTAATGCAGATAAGTCTGCTGCAAAAATAACAGATAGTTCCCAAAGTGAGGACCCGAAAGAATAAAAATGTTTGAAATCTATTGAACTAATGTATGTATGTACATATGTTAAGAAAAATAAAAGTTTCTTGACTAAAAAATTGATGTCGTTTTCGATTGGATTTTGAAACTGTTCTTTTCCTATCAAATATGGAAAAACTAAGTTTTCTTTATTCGATAGGAATGGAACAAAACCTAATGGCTAAAAAATCGTTATATTAAATTTTTTGTCGAAAACAATAATTATTTTTTCAGCATCTCAATTGTCATAGTTACTATTTAAAACTTCCATTATTCCTATCAAATATGAAAAACCTACTCGAAATTTCTCGAAATTTTCCATATTTGATAGGAATTCAACAATTGTAAAATTTTATCGAAAAAAAACCTAATGGCTAAAAAATCGTTATTTTAAACTTTTTGTTGAAAATAATAATTATTTTTTCATAAGAAAACTGCTTTTTCAGCGACTCAATTGTTATAGTTACTATTTGAAACCTCCATTATTTAACCAGTTAGGTGAATGAGATTTCACAAATTTTGTTTATATCACTTTTGATTGTATTTTGGAATTGTTCCATTCCTATCGAATGTGAAAAACCTTCTACTCAAAATTTGCATTATTCTATAAAAATAGAATAACGCCAAATTCTAATAGAAACCTATGTTTGTACAACCGGTCTTTAGACTGTGTTAAGATTTGTTGGTTTCACCGATTTCACCATCGGCCAGCATGACACCAGTTATTGGGTGAAATAGGTGAGGTGAAAAGGGAGGGGTTAGTGAAGAAGAAAATATAAAAATTTGAGTGAACAGTCCCTCTTCATAACCTAATTAGTCCATTTTGTTCATTTTTACTTGTGCGTTGAACAGAAAAGTTCTATCTTGATATGTAGTTGGACGAGATCGGAAGCAGCAATGCTTAATACGCTGCCCAAAGTCGGATGTATCAATTTGCAAATATTCCATATCAGCACAGATACACTTGTGTGAAAACTACAAGTGTATACACGACATGACTATTCACTACGTAGTTAACGTAATTAATCAAAACACGGTCTTGTTGTTTTCGTCTGGATTTTGGAATTGTTTCACTCCTATCGAATATGGAAAATTTGGAGTAGAAGTTTTTCCATATTCAATAGGAATCGAACAATTCCAAAATCCTCTTTCACGCGAGGAAAATGAGTTGCTAGCAACTTTCAGTTCCTGTGTCGAGGATTTGAAGAGACAAAATAGTATTTAAAGGGTATTTATATGCAACCGCGTAAAGTGGTCGTAAGCGTAGTAAAAGTTGTAAACTTCTTAAATCTGTAACAATTTGTATGGAAAATTAGATAGATTTACACAGTTTACAACTTTACTACTTTTACGACGACCTTACGCGGTTGCATGAATAAGCATACTATTTTGTGTAAGGTTAGCAATGCAATGTACTTAGGAATGTTTTGCATGCGAAAAAAATGTGTAAAATAAAATATATTTTTTTGGATGGATAAGTGTAGGCCACTTACAAAAAAAAATATATTCACCTGAAGTCATTATTTGCATGCAAATGGTTTTTGCATCAAAAAATAATTGTTTTTCATTTTTATGCCTATAGTTTATTAATTAATGGGTGGCTTCGGCCAAGGCAAAGTTTTTTGGTTTTGAATATTATTCAATATCGTGGACAGAAAAGGGGGAAAATCGTTTTGAAAATTTTGATTTTTATCGCACGGAGACTATAAACTATATACTTTACAGTTGAACTAATTTTCTATATTTTAGCTATTAGTGAATTCGCCATAGAAAATTGAACGAATGTCGGTAACAGGCGTTTTCTTTTGGAGGTTGCGACGTACTTGCGTTTTTCAATCGAACAAATCAAACTGATTTCCCATGTAAAATGTATCTACTCGCACATGAGATCATGTGCAGTTGATTGTACTAGATTAAGGTTTTCATCTACTCACAAGTACCCTCCAAAGGAAAACGGCAAACATTACCTACCCCAGCAACAATTTTATTAAAAAAAACTTCTTGGTTCTCATTCTCAGTAACATCCCTGTTATCTAAATACGCATGTCCAAATTTTGACGCTTGCGAAAATGAAATCGAAACAAAAAAAAACAGCCAAATGCCAAATTGACAGTTCACATTTCATAAAAATAAAACAACGACCTCGTTTATGTGGAGAGGGGGTGCGCGTAGCTCGACGCACGTTTTTAATTTTCCTTCCCTAATTATTTGGTTTTTTGAATTTTATTTTCTACATTATAGTATCCTTATAAATAAAGTAATTATTAGAAATTCTAAAAAAAGTTATTGTCTAATAGTTTGCAGTGAAGTTTGAATAAAATCTTGTATATTTGTTGTTGATAAATTTAGCAGAAAAATCAACCACGTTCTAAAGAACTTGCAGTCTCCATATATTTTTCAAAAATTTAAATATTTAAGAATTTAGAAGGTAAGATGTTGTTTTTTATGATTTAATTATTTTTTTTTTATATATTCTGCAAACGCTATTGTTGTCTGTTTTATTGGCCTATTTGCCATTTTAAGTTTTTGCATACCTATATTTTTTTACCATAACCTATTTTTGTATGTATTCATTGCATAGTCCTTGCTCATCCATCCTAATGATGATAGGGCAACATCAAAATAGTTAAATCTATTTCTATATAAACTTAGGGAAAGCAAATTCCTTGCATTATTGTGTACCCATATCGTGCTCACATGCAATATCATAGCTCCTCCATTCGTTCTTTACCTTCATATTTTTTTTTATGAAATCTTAAGTATTTATTGATTCAAATCGTTTCAACTAGCAACTTTCCACGCTTCTTCACCTTCACTCATTAGAAGGGGAGAAGAATAATGCTCGCAAAAGCATTATGAGAAAATCACTCAAGTGTCTGCATTGGGGTTCTTTTTGGATAATATAGCATGATGTGTCATTGTGTCAGTATTATTAAAGACAAGGCAAGTAGCATGAACCTAGGACTAACAAAGTTCCATATCTTATTTTCTACTCCAAATATAACCCATTCAAAAGTTGGCTTATATATGGTACCAAACACATCCAATGATTTTGCATGCCCCTTTCCAATAAAAAATATGTAGTTTTAACCAATATGTTTCAATAGCTTGGAGTTCTTATAGAAGTGTTCGATGTGACGCTTTTCTAAACGCTGATTTATTTTCATAGTCTAATCTAAATCAACTTAACCCTTTAACCCTGTTTCCAGCAGGAAAATATAATGTAGATGCCAACGTTTGTTGGTAGAAATATCGCACCCCCTGGATAACTTATTGTTTTTGAGGATACTCCGGTTTTTGCATAAACCGAACTCATTCAAGAATATTTGTTTGGTAAACAATCCCACCGCAGTTGACTCAATACAATTTCGATTTGAAATTTCGACTATCGAGGATTCTGATCGATACCACAAAACTAGACGGCAGACTGGTTATTTTCTTGTTTTATACTTCGGATACTAAGAGAAATGAAGCTACATGAGCTAAGAGGCTTTAGGCTTTGGAATAGTATAACTTAGATTTATCCTAATAGAAGAAAATATCATAACTGATAGATATTTGAAAAATTTCACTATATGAATATGAGAGCATATTTTTTATATACAAAACTTCTCAAAAAAAAAAAAAAATATACATAAAATAATAACTTATCATAGATAGAATGTCGACCTGTTAGATTGGTTTTGATTCCCAGGTGGTTCCTCTGGGTTAACATTCTCCACTATACTTGGTACTCAATAATGAAGCCTTGCAACTGAAAAGGTCGAGTTGATCTTGATTCCATATCACCTCTAGTATGTGATTTTTTTGACAGCCACCAATAATATTGTAGTCTCATATCTTACCTCATTTTTGAAACCGTATCCTAAAATATTCGGCCATTAGAACAGAGTAAATGCTCCAAAAGAGAGAGATTTCGAAAGTTTTTCATGAACTTCAAGAGTATCGGGACTCCTTTATCTGTCTTCTGTTCATATAAAAATTCAAGTCGCTTCGAATAATTTCAGTCTATTCATCGTATTACACCAAAGTGTTGTACTGTTAAAATGATAATTCCATCTTCCATAGTTTAAATCAAGATAAAATGACAAATTATGCCTCATAAAGCAGCTACTATATTTAAGCTTCGTGTAACTATGTAACTGAACAAAATCTAAGTAGGTAAACTCACTGCATACTATCACTTCCCATCACCCAGTCAGACGTCACTCAATCTCAAGTGCCCTCTTTTCATCTATTCTTGATGCAAGGACAATGCTAAGGATTTTTTTGTTTGGCTATGTATACATGATAAAACAAAATCCAAAGCAACCTATTTTATCGTGAGCATAATAGCACACGGTTTATTGTTATTTAAATACATGAATTCTTTTAGGCAAAACAAAAGGAAAAGACACCACTTGCCACAAACAAGGAACAACATTTTACAATATATTTGTCTTCTTTCTATCTAAAATGTGTTCACACGATTCAAAGAGCACAATACATATAATTAATTCTATTTAGTATTAGCTTAGAATTTAACCCTGAAAAACAATGTAAAATCCAAGCGGATATAAAATAAAAGTTATTTTTCCTTTGCATATTTGTATATGACTGTAAGTATAATGTATATGTATCCATGTTGAAAGTTCAACATAATCGTAGTCAACTATTTATGGATATATTCAATTTTCTATTCGATTTATATCTTAATAGAAAAAACTTCCTAATTTCGAATGGCATGATGGCATATTTTACTCAACTCAATTGATAAATTCAATGAAATTGAATTGATTCTCACAACAATCAATTGTCTTATTGTTTATTAAACTATTCGTTGACACGAAGTCATGCAAAGCCAAAAAATATCTTCCCATAATTTAATCCATTTCAATTTTTGTTTCATTTTTATTTTGTCTTGGTATTTATTTTTGAGTAGAAATATAACACAACGAGTCAATTGCACAGGTTTGATACCAAAACATAAACAAAGGGTGTGAGGTCTCGAGAATGATCATATTTCCTAGATTATTTGATTATTTACTTTATATCTGAAGCATTTACAACATTTTGTGTGTCTCTCTATACTCCTCCCCACCATAGTTAGAGAGCCCCATGAGCCATGACAATTTGAAAGTCGATTTTACGGACATAAAAATATGAGGCATGATTATTTCGAGATCTGCAAAAAAGAATATTCGGTTTAAGTGTAATACTTCAATCTCAAGGGGTTATGACTATCCTTAAAATTATAAACATAGTGCGAGCGTTAAAAATTTGGAAATACCGAAGTATATTGGTTACGACTGTTTGAATAAATATCACAATAAGTGGGACAAATTGAGCCGTGTAAAGTACACCTTATTTCTGACTAACTCTCGAGTTCAACTAGAAACAATTTACAGCCTTTAAGATAAGTCAAACATATACAAAACAGAGCTATCACCTTGAAAACACCTACACAAACATTTCGATGTTGCATGTTTTTTTTTTAATAATATAAAATATAAAATTTTATCTGTTTTATATGAGACTTAGCATGTTTGCTTTTTTGCATTTTGATTCAAATATAAGTTTTTTTTTTTGTTAAATTTGTTTCTATTTTGGTTCAGAATATATAATGTATACAAAAAAATATACAATATGAAACTAACGCTTGCCGTATTTTTTTTTGTATGTATGTTCCGCAGTTTTTCAAGCGCAAGACCAATAAAAAAAGAAAATGAATAATTCAAATTTCCATAATAATAATTCAGCAAGCATTTTTGATCTTGACGATTCCATTTACTTTCATCATGATCATTTAACTGGAATCAAACCAATAAGAAAACATGACATGCCTCCTCCTCCACCTAGGACAGCATCGCTTTATGGTCTATCAAGCTATTATACCCTTGATGGGATTAGTGAATCTCATCAGTATATCAATAAACATATTAACAATAATAATAATAATAACAACAATATCATTACATCTCACAATTTACCAAAAAAGTAATTATTATTGATGCTCTATATTTTTAGCATTGCGTATTTGCAAATTCAGTAAAAATAATGTTTGGCTGTGCGAATGAATGCATTGTTTTTAAAAATTCAAAATGTAAATATGCATTTTGGTGATTAAATCTTTATTATTTCAAATATCGGCACCTGATTGCAAGAACTTGGTAACATGTTTTTTTTTTTTTTTTGAGACAGCAATATTTGTTTGTACAGTGGATAACAGCTTTATTGATCCTGGGGAGCTTAAAAGTTTCAAATTGTTTGAACTTTTAATAAAAAAAGAATTATTAACAAGATTAAAATCACAAATTATGTCTTAATTTGTATTCTATAAATATATCACATACACAACTATTACTAAGAATTCCGACAGATACACTCCCGTTCATTTGAATAGGTTCACAATCGAGTGCGTATAACCGTTATAGCTCCAAACTAAGTTGAATAAAAGAATTTTTGTAAATGGCATTAGAGAAAGCATCCAATTTAGGGGAGAATTAGAAAACAAACAATGTTAAACGTACCGCCATTACACGTTTTATTATCATTTCTTTAAATTCATGGTGAAATCCTAGCCCTTTTTTTCGTTAATTTGAATAGGTACACCGCTTTTACCATCACTTTTTCTTTGAGCTAGTTGCAGGTCAGACTATTACTATTACAGAGCTATTTTTAGGTTTTATATCATGAATATATATGATACAAAAAAATAAGAAAAAGAGTATAATGGGTTGCGCGTTTGAGTACGCTTTCAGTTTTTATGATCAAGGACTAAACGTTACATAAACTTTCGGAAACAAATGTTTGCATTCTTTATTATTTAAATCATCTTTTTGTTTATTTCTCAGATAATTAAAGATCAAAGCCGAAATTCTGTTAATTTTTTCCGAAATTTTATAGTCCTTGATTATGGAAACTAAAACTTCGCGGGCTTTTCCTCCACCCAGGAAAAGCCCGCTTCTCATGTTCTGCTTCTGCAATTTTTCAGCGGGATAAACTGACTACAAAGCGGTTCTTTAAAAGTTCTTACTGCCTAACCTCTGCAAAATGTATCTCTAAGAGTTAAAGAAAATGCAATGAGCTGTATCAAATAAGCAGTTATGTTAAAGTAATGACTTGTTTTTTTAAATATGTAATTTTGTTTGAGTTCTCTGGGTTACCTTATGACGTCGCATACCCAAAAAATAAACATCAATTTATCATATACGTATGTATGTCATTTAAATTTACATACATAAAGTGGATATCACATTTAGATCTGAAGTTATAGTGGTCTAAAGTTTTAAAACTAAATTAGACCATTTAAGCTGTTACCCACTTTCATAAGATAAAATGTTTAAAATTAGAACCAATTTGAAATTTTAAAATATGATCGCTAGTGCAAAATGGAACTCAAATGCAATAATTCACAGGCTGTAAGGTGCCAGTTTATAGCTTTCATTTTGTTTCATAGTGTTTTATTTTTTCGGTGATTCTTTTGATGTCAAAATAAAGCTTTTGTCTTTATTACACTGTGTGACACAATTTTAATATTTGTCTTTAACATGAATCAAAATATACTTTCTTGATAGTTTTTGATGCACTGAGTCCGAATCTGGTCTCAGAATTGCTTTAGCAGGTCACGTTTTCCAGATATACTTGAATCCAAAATTTGAAAATATGCGCTTTTAGGCAAATTTGAAGTTATATATTATTTCTTGAATACATTTCTATTGTTAGTCGGAAGTATAAATATTTATCTTTTAAATTCTTTTTGAATCTTTCAAATACCATCATTCATCTTGGAGAAATCATTAACTAGCTTTCGCCTTAAACTACCTTACTCCAAAATATGCAAAATTTTCCTTAGATGGACACATAAAAATCTAATCCGGAGGTTTATTTCGATGCCTCTAATACTTTTGAAATGTCGCCTAATACATTTTTTCGGGAAAGTAACGAAATGTATTCATAACATTATTCAAACCATATATTTTTGGATAGAAAATTTAATTTTGAACAAGTAGTTTTAAGTGTAAAGCTGGCAAATTTGGCTGAGTCTCCGATTTATACCAAAAATATTGAAAAACGGCCAGTGGGACCATTCTCTCAGAAAGGCATGGGTGAATTCAGTAGCATTATTAGTTTTAAACATGCTTATTGTTGAAACAAACATATTCCGTAATGAAAACTTTTGCACGTTATTGTTCCTTTATACCCTAATTTTCCAGTCTATTCAATAGACTAATTCTATTATAAATAAACTGTCATGAGATAGTTATGACGCCATAACCTTAAAATGTGATGTGCTGGGTACCCACATTATTCGGGAATTACAGTCTTATAATTCAATAAGCAATTCAATCTAGCTTAAATTATTCAAGTTAGATAAGAAAAACCTTGTCCCACAGTGTTATTATTTCTAGCGAAAAAATTAAGTTTTTGCCCAGGCCTTCAGATAAAATAATATTCATTAAATCAAGGCTTGAACTACCTTGCAAATGATCATTGAAATATTCACATATTTTTTTTTTGTGTGGTGTTAGACCTGTTTTAATTTTTTTTTATAGAAATATTTATTAATTCTTAAGCCTTATTTGTCCATCAAAATAGTAAATGATTTTGCTTCCTTACCTTCTGAAAATTCCAGAACAAAATTTTCAATGATGAGTTTCAATAATAGCTTTATAACTTTCACACACAATCGCAGAGATTATGGCTTTTCAAGTATATAAAATTTATTGATCGAATTTTTGAGAACATGGTACCACAAAATTAATTTTTCTTCTGCCATTACTGACAAATGAATTGTATTGAGTTGTTTTTTTTTTTTTAAACCGACGATATTTTGAAGTTTTTGTTCTTATAATTAGAATTCGCAAAGCCAAAATCAGTTTTACATTTTTAACACTGAACATGCAAAAAAAAAAATAAAAATAATTATATGCGAAACTAATTATTCTTACACATACTGAACATGATTTTAACACAAAAACCCCTCCCTCATCCTACCTATAGTAGCAGCAACCTTATTGATCACCAGCACAGTAACAACTATTATTCAAATTACAACAATCATTTTCACCATCAACAACATAAAGAACAACCACGAAGAGAACAACAACAAATACTACATCATCGAAGACGACATCTAGCACCTCCAAGAGAGTCCAAATTTCAGATGTCTGCCATTGCAAAAGACTCTAATGCTATTGAGCAATTTGAAGATGAAATTGGCGATAATTTATCAGCTGTACTACGTGAAAAAATGCCAAACAATGACATTCTCTACAATGAAGAGAAATGGCTATGTGGAGATTATAATCCTGAATTGTATCCTGAAATGCTCAAAGTTCACCAAACACCAGCTTATCGGTTATTAGACAACAAAAAGGATAATAAATATGCTGAACGAACTAATTCAAAACGGAAATTCCGCACACGCAGCGAATCGGAACCAAATGAGATTTTCGAAGGTGCCTGGTCAAAGCAGCAGGAGACTCTACCTGTGATAGATGGCGGCGGAAAGTGTGATTTAGCAACTAAATTAGTTAGCGTCGATGAGCGCCGCATCATTAAACTTCCTGCCACGCCCAAAAGGCACTCTCCAGCACGCGTCCTACTATACAATAACACTCCGAGCCCGAGATCACCACGACATGTATTCCATAGCACATCTAATGCTCGTCGTTCGTCACCAGTAAGTCGGCGGAGGGGTTCCTCGCTAACTCGTCTGCATGAATATCGAAGAAGTAGGCCCAAATCTCCGCAACTATCACGTATTACAACTAGTGATGAGTCAGCAGCTGAATATGAAGTCTACTCTCGCAAGTCGAAGTCTGTTGATCCGACTCCAACTCACGGAAGAACACGTCTGCCAAGTTGTGCTAATCATGCTTCCCCCGAGAAGTTTAAGATTGTTTCACCCAATAGGAGACGTTTAGATTGCCGCCGCAGCAGCTGTAGTAGCGTCGAAGATGATCTCGATGTCTCTGATCGAGGTAAATTAAGTGCAGCACCTTTTATTTTTTACATTCATTTTTTTTTTCAGAGAAAAATGCCAACGATGATAGCTTTGAGTCGACTACCTCATCCTCATCGGATTCCGATGAAGACGGCTATAGATCTCACGCGTATAAAAATAGCAATAATGGCGATAAGCTTACTTCGCCCTTGTCTTCCGCCTTTAAGCCTGTTACTAATCTGTCGGCGCAATCTTCTGAAGAAAGTTTAGTTAATCCAGAATCTCTGCTTGTACCTAGTCTTTTTCCAAATGTACCACCATATCTAGCATTTTCTTCAAATACTGAAAAAGGCCCCGAGGTACCGCCAGAGTTATTTAAAATACTCAAATGGAAGGTAACAAATGTGATGCCAAAATTGGTGCGTAATGTCCTTGCAAATACTGGTGTTCGTTTACTTAAAAGTGAGTACCGGGATATTTTGCAAACATTTTTAATTTGCTTTATCGCAATTATTATTATTTTTATTTTTCAGAGACAAATGACTGGATGGGAACTTGGGGTAAACATATGAAAAGTCCATGCTTTAAAACAATTCGTCCATATCAGAAAATAAATCATCTGCCAGGATCATTTAAAATTGGTCGTAAAGATTCATGTTGGAAGAATTTACAAAAACAAATGATTAAGTACGGAAAAAAGGAGTTCGGTTTTATGCCTAAGTGAGTATGAGTATTTGTTGTTATGACCTAATCATACCTGGCTCAAGCTAAATTTTTAAGTTTGTGAGGATGTGCAGGCCTAATATTAACCTTTTAATTGAGTCAGCTTAGAAAAAATATTGAGTATCAAAAATTTAGTTTTAAGTAGTCCGTATTGTCCGTTTGAAAAGCTTCATACTGATCAGTATTTATGTATGTACTTTTTGTTCTGAGAATTTTTTGTTTAATAAGCTCAGATTTTAAATAACTCATATATATCGTGATTAAACAAACAATTAGTTTGTTTTTAAGTTTGCAAACTAAAGTTTGGTGTGGCGATCGGCTTCGAGTGCAAGAATATTTCAAGAACTAATAATATATCAATATTTATTTTATTGGATTGGAAAAGAAACTTTAAGGTGCGAAGCATTAAATATTATTAATCTACTTAAATTTAATGTTTTCTTTAAATTGGTGCTAAAAAACTTTCATACAAGTGCACCTAATAAAAATAAAGTAATTCAGGTCGAAATAAAGTAGTTCAATTACATTTTATTTATGTATATATAAAATATGTATATGTTTCACTGATTTATGACATCCCGAAATAAGACTTGTATTTTAAACATCACAGAACCTACGTTATTCCGGCTGATTTAAATTTACTGCGTAAATCGTGGCCGAAATACGCACAACGTAATGTTAAATGGATAATTAAACCACCAGCAAGTGCCAGAGGAACGGGAATCAGGGTAGTTAATCGATGGGCACAAATACCCAAACGGAAACCATTAATTGTTCAAAGGTACGTCAAATAAATGTTCGTTAAATTATGATTTGAAATTTGATTGGAATCATATTATATGTTTTGCAGATATATCGAACGTCCACTTTTAATAAATGGAAGTAAATTCGATCTTAGATTATATGTTTTGGTTACATCAATTAATCCACTTCGAGTTTATATGTACCACAATGGGCTGGCGAGATTTGCTTCAGGTATATTAACTTAATTAATTTGTCTTTTAAATTTAACTTTAAATAAGGATTTTATCATGTCTATCGTTTTAGTGAAATACAGTGCTAAAGCGGATACTCTTAACGAACGTTGCATGCATTTAACTAATTATAGCATTAATAAACTTTCATCGAACTATTCTAAAAATGAGGACGTGAATGCGTGTCATGGTCATAAATGGACAATAAAATCGTTATGGGCATACCTATCGAATAGAGGAATACGAACGGATCGTTTGTGGGATGCGCTAAGAAATCTGGTCATGCGAACAATTCTTGCAGGGGAGCATTCAATCAACACCATGATCAAGCTAAACGTCGAAAGTAAATACAGTTGCTTTGAATTGTTTGGGTTTGATGTGCTTTTAGATGCTGAATTGGTACCTTGGCTATTGGAAGTTAATATTTCTCCATCATTGCATTCAGAACTGCCATTGGATGCACATGTAAAAGCACCCTTGGTACAAGGAGTGTTAAATACTGCCTTATATAATGTTAGTTTTTTGTTTTGTATTATTAAATTAAATATTAATTTTAAATTGTTTGTTTTTATATAGATTCCTCCAAAGTTGTCACCAGAAAAGCAAAAAGAAATTGCAAGTAAACTAGGAGTGCGCTCAGGACCTCTGTGTTTCGATAAACGAATGTATGTGAATTATTTGTCAAGGTCAGAAAGACTGAAACATAATCAATACACAAGGAAATCGTTAGAGGATCGAGATGATGTAAGTAGCACTATATTATTAATGTTCCCAGCAATTTGTCTAGGCTAAATCTAATATGTGAATAAAAAGCTCCAAGTTTTTGTTCCCCATTTAAATAAAATGAGACATAAATTAGATTTGTTTTAAATTAACTAAAAAGAAGGCAGTTGTAAAAGGTTTTCCAACAGCGACGGGAAGGTTTATCTCTCGTGGAGGTGACGGAAATTGGCCACCAAGATCGAAAAAATTGGCCTTCTCAGATCTGTACCACCACTAAAGCCGTAGACATTTCAAGGATATCATATTCCATATACAATGGCATACATGAATTTTTCAATTAAATGAAGAATTTCGTTAATACTTCACACACAGCTTGTTTAATTTTATTCCATTTTAACATCGATCCCGCACTTATTGAAAAACCCTTTATTATTAAAAAAATAATATTTACTTCTTTATCATTTAATTTTATAAATTAATTCTAGTACATCACCGCCATTCTTGACAATCTCACTCCTGATGATATTCGCTGCCTCGTTGTATCCGAGGATGAACTTGCTCGCAGTGCTCCTTTAGAAAGAATTTTCCCTACAAACAATACGCACAAATACCTTAAATATACAGAAGTTCCACGCTATTATAACCGTCTGTTAGATGCCTGGGAAACACGTTATTCGAAAAATCGTCAAGAAGGCATTAAACTTCTACAAGAGTACTGTGAACAAAAGTATCACTTGGAAGTCCCGCCATCGCCAGCTCGAAAGGTAAGTACTTATATAAACACTGACACACAACACATCCCGTTCCTTGATCAATATAATTGAATAAGCAAAATATCAATTTTAAAGTATTTATTTTTTGGCAAATCATTGCTAGTTTCCATTTTTGTTTTCATTCATAAAAAAAAGTATATACACAATGTTGTTGACTCCGTTCACTAAATTACCATACAATCTCTATCAACATTTATATATGTATATCAAATATTGTGTTTATGTAATCTTGAAAATTTTGAGGGTTTTTGGCGGGCCATTCAATCAATATACTGGCGATGCCGTGCGCTACATTGTCGTAAGTCGGTTCACTTGACCATAATATAGATCGAAACTAACTATACAATATATAGCCGAGTGATTTTTCTTTTCAAAATTGTTTTTGAGATTCGTAATGAAGTTTATTTTGAATATATACTCGTATATTAATATACATATACATAAAATAAAGAAATAGATTTCTAGAAATTGAGTTAAAAATTTATTATAAATATATATAATACATTATATCAATTGTAGAAAATATTTTGCAGTAAACGCAACACGTAGGTAAATTATTTGTGTAAGAAAATTGAAGTTCTTCGACGGTGATTAGTTTTTTAGTCAGTGTGTATTTAAAGTGGTTTTTAATTAGAAAATATATTAGATTTTAAAATGTTGGTTAATTTATACTATAAAGAATTCGAAATTTAGACTTTTAGGTGTTTTTCTTATAACTTATTTTGTTTGTGTGTAAAAACGCTTATTTAGTTAAATATAATTTTAAATTCAAAAATATTCTGCAAGAGAAAAAAAAAGTTGTCATTAATTTAAATATAATTAAAAAAATATTTATAATTTAGAGATTATACTTATCTTACTTACTTGCTTAAAGTGGCTAGTGCTTTAACTAACAAGCTTCTTTCAGACAGCTCGAGGCCTAGCTGAATCCAGTTTCTCGTGTCAAATTGGTTGAGATCCTCTTCCACATGTGTTTGCCAACTGAGTCACAACTTTCCCCTATTGTTCCGTTCATCAGGCTGGATACAAAGATTTTTCGGACCAGAACATTGGTGTTCATTGGCTCCTAGAGACCCAGCCTCATTTGTTAGCCTTTAATTTTTCTTTGTTTAAATCGGTGTCATTGTACAGCTGTTGTATCTTTATCTCTCCTGTCTATGCAAACGGGACCAAAAACTAGCCGAGAATATTTTATCTCAAACTCTGCCAAATCGTTGTCATCCAACTTTGACAGGCTGCGCCTGCACCATAAATCTGGTCTCGGGTGGGTTTAATGCTGGGATAGATTTTAAAATTCGAGACAGAGGTTTTCTACTTAATTGACTTGATCCCAAAGAAGCAGCGATCGGTGTTGGTATTATTGTCTTACTTGATAGCGGAACCAGTGTAGACAAGGTAACTTTCTGACGTTCGTTGGGTGTCCCTTCTTAATGACAGCATCTATATATTAATTCATTAACATTTTTCTATATCCCTTCTTAACTGACTTAATGGCAACTTGTTTTCATAATTTTTTTTATTTGAAAGGTATAGCCAATCGCTCCAACAGAATCAAATTTTTATATTAATAAGTTGCCGTTAAAATATTAATAGTGTCAGGTCGAATTTTGGGATGCAAAACGCTGTTAACAATTCTCCAAAGCTACTGGTGAATGTTTCTTTTATGTCTCAGTTGTAGTAACGTTCATTTCGTTGTTCATAAATTCCTTTTTTGTTTTTTAAAACTTTTTTTCGGAAGAACTTTGTGTTGGAATCGGAATCAGAAATGTTACATACTTTCTGCCAAATAGATACATTCAAAAGAAACCATGAAACAGTTGCAAAACACAGATATGTCATAATTATAAAGACTTACGAGGTTTTCATAAAAAGCCGATGATATTATATGCCACCAAGTATACATTTACCAGTGGAAGCATAGCAAGATGATATGGCAGGTTATTTGAAAGTATCTTGAACGATAGTTAGCCGATAGTTCCGTTAAATATTTTATTTAATTAATCATTACTAACTGGTCGATAAATTATAACCATGACTTCCCTTGGATCAATTAATCTATTTATATTTTTTTTTAACTTAACTTAGTTGACTGACTCTTGCAGGATTATTTTTAAAAGCAATTTAAAACAGAGATATTTGAACAAACACAACAGCAATTAAAAATGGCAAACTAGTACACAAAAATTAAAAAAAAAAAATATTTAGAACTATACATTTATGTACATTATTTTTTATAAACAAAAAAATAACAATCCAAAAATTCTATTTTACATAATAACAATTATCCCGATAGTAATTCTCCTTTTTTCTATAAATAGTCAGTTGATGAGGGATTTATGTTCTATAATAACTCAGGTGGGTCTTTAAATTAATTAAACAACGTCATGCTTAGCCGGTAACTCAATTAAAAATTGAGGCTTGATTTGTTTAACCTTACAATTAACAACATCATCCTTATTAAAACACACATTGCAGCAGCTTTAGCATGTTCCTGCTTTACATGAAACATACCTCTTTGATTGTTCCTTCTCTTTAAGTCTACTTCAAGCTTAATACAATAATTTATTGTCAACTAATAATACTGATGAATCTGGGATTAAACACAACATATCGCTCATTTCCTAGTAGACCGTTAAAACTCAAAATTGACAATTTTGAATTACGTTTTTTTTTTTGTTATACATCGTTCATCGGCATTTCTTTTCTATTTCAAAAAAGAGCGTAGTCCTTTTCATATATTTTTCACGAAAAACGAGATCTTCAACCGCAATTATCTCAAAATAACAAAGGAGAATGGGATTTTCGTCCCATATGTTGTAACACATTCTGACCTATATCATTGGAAAGGTCTCAATCAGTGCTATTTTTGTTGTATCGGCATAAGTCTGTATATGAATTAGGGTGACGCTTATTTTTGAAATTTTTTAATTTCATATGGTTCGCACAAGCGCTGGGCAAAGTAAATGCGTTAGACGAATCGATTTTTCGTAAGTGATACCTGCTACAGAAATGATGGATGGGAAATAATAAAGTTGTAATATGCTTGTATGCATGTGCATATGAAGGGTTGGTCGCAGGATTTAAGGGAAATAACATATGAAATTGAATATTGGATAAGTAGTGCTTTGCACACTCCGACCTTACTGGCATGAACTTATATCGTAAAGTGTTACAAGGATGGGACGCGACTCTTACAATATTATGTCCATTCTCATTTTGAGATATATGATGGTTTTATAGCAAAAGGGGGATATATTTGGTTCTTACAACTACACATCAAATGTTTTGAACAATTAAAGTTTGAATATAAAGAGTCTTTCAATGAAGACGCCTGATTTGTAAAGGTAAATGAAACTAGTTTTTTATATAAACGCTAACTTCCACCAATAATAAACCAGCTTTGAGTTGAAATGGACTTTGTGCCACTCTTTGAAGCTCGGGAGCGGAGTCGTGTCGAAATTTGTGATGAAAAACCTTGTCGAGGTTTAGGCTTTGCAGATAATGTAGCATGGACTCAATTTACGTGACAAAAAACCTAGGTCGAAAATCCGACAATAATCCAACTCGAACTTTCGATACTGCGTGTAAACGGGATATTGTTGGCACGTTTTCGAGAGATCCAATTTCCAATGACTTTACGCATAACTTAGGTTGAATTTTCTGAATATAGTTCATTATGTTGAATTAGCTCAAGGTGGATTAGGGTTGGATATTTGCACCAGGTTCTTCTTAATTTGAGTTCGTATCTACATCTGCATCGTCAAATTTATGCCACAAGTTGTTGGTTATAGCCGTTTTCCTTTTGAGGTGGCAAAGTACTTGTAAGTAGATGAAAACCCTAATCTAGTAGTATCAACTGCAACTGCTCTCATGTGCGAGTAGATACATTTTAACGGGTGATTTTTTAAGAGGTTTAGAACTTTAAAAAAAAAAAAACACAAAAAATTCGAAAAAATGAATGAAATATTTATTTGAATCGATAGTTTGAACCTTGCAATTTAATGTTTAAAGATAATTTCATGCAAATGTTGACCGCGGCTGCGTCTCAGGTAGCCCATCCGCTGACTCCAATTTTGGCATACTCTTTCACACATATCGGCCGGTATCTCACGAATGAATGCATGGATGTTGGCTTCCAGTGCGTCAATCGAAGCGGGCTTGTCCCTATAGACATTAGCCTTGACATACCCCCACAAAAAATAATCTAATGGTGTCAAATCGCACGATCTAGGCGGCCAATTGACCGGCCCGAAACGTGAAATTAACTGTTCACCAAACTCGCCTCGCAATTGCGCTATTGTTTCGCGTGCTGTGTGGCATGTGGCACCGTCTTGTTGAAACCACATATCATGCAAGTCAAGAACTTCCATTTCGGGCAAAAAAAAGTTTGTTATCATCGCTCGGTAGCGTTCACCATTGACAGTAACGCTGCGATTCGCATCATCTTTGAAGAAATATGGCCCAATAATGCCGCCGGCCCATAAACCGCACCAAACAGTGGCTTTTTCGGGATGCATTGGTAGCTGTTGCAATGCTTCTGGCTGATCTTCACTCCAAATGCGGCAATTATGCTTATTTACGTACCCATTCAACCAAAAATGAGCCTCATCGCTGAACACAATTTTTCGATAAAAAAGCGGATCCTCGGTCAGCTTTCCAAGAGCCCATTCACCAAAAATTCGGCGTTGTGGTAGGTCGGCTGGCTTTAGTTCTTGCACCAGCTGTATCTTAAAAGGCTTTACGCCCAAATCCTTCCGCAAAATTTTCCACGTAGTGCTGTAACAAAGGCCTAACTGCTGGGAACGGCGCCGAATCGACATTTCGCGGTCTTCTGTCACACTAGCTGATACGGCCGCAATATTTTCTTCACTACGCACAGTACGTAAACGTGTTGGTGGTTTAATGTCCAACAAAGTAAATTTGGTGCGAAATTTGGTCACAATCTTCCGAATAGACTGCTCAGAAGGTCGAGAATGCCGACCATAAAATGGAAGCAGCGCGCGATGAACATTTCGAACCGAGCACGAATTTTGATAGTAAAATTCAATAATTTGCAAGCGTTGTTCATTTGTAAGACGATCCATGGTTAAATTGCAAACCAAACTGAAGCTGTTTGACAGTGACACAAGGTACTAAACACACGTCTGCGTCAAAACCACTGTTGCCAAAACCAAACCAGCTAAAAAATCACCCGTTACATGAGAAAGCAGTTTGATGTGTTCAATTGAAAAAAGCTGGCAAAGTACTTCGCCACCTCCAATGGAAAAGACCTTATATCGATTTTTAGCCCTCGTGATGGATGGTGATTCCGCCAGACTAAAATACTTACCAAATAATGATTTTCTCAGTTTGTATTTGATGTTTGTCTATCAAATGTGGATTGGTATCAACCCAAAATCAATAAAAATGGGCCTGGACGATCGTTGCTTAAGTTAATTCGGGGAAAAGTCTTCAGAATTCTTCGATTCAGAATGACAAACGAACAAGTTGCAACAGTTTTTCTTTTATTTTTAAGTTAGGCTTCTTTTTCAAACAGCTGTTTCGACCTTTCTGGTTTGAATATTTCTTCAAATGCAGAATCGATTTTCTCTTCTTTTCAGAAGAACCGTCATCCTGTATCAAACGAGCGCTTTGATATTTCAAAATAAAGGGCATCGGAGCTAACAATTTACATGTAAAATACAACAATAACTTATCCCCTTCTAAACTGAAATACGTTGAAAATATCAGAATTCCGAATGACAAAATCCCATTTGACCGAATCCCTAATGCCCAAATACCGGATGCCAAAAAAATTATAAAAATGTTGATTAGTAAACTATGCCATTGCGGGCTCTTGTTTTTTCGTCGTTCGAGATTTTTTACTCAGTCTGTATTCTATGTTTTGTATGCGATAGTAAAGAATCTAGCTGGTGCCCATTGCTCAGTACTGGCTCGTTTGGTTTCAGGAAAAGTGCAGATATTTTTTTCTTCTGCCAACACGGCTAGTATGCGTCAATAACACGAAATTTTGAGCTAAGTCCCTTATGGATGAGTTGTTTTCTTTTTATGTAAATTGTTATACTCTGGTCGTGGTGTGTCTTTTTCGTGCAATTCCTACGGATTTGAAAAAACATAACTTATATAATTAACATGTATTAAAAACATAAACTTTAACTAAAAACATGGCATTAATGATGAATTAGATAATGTTGCTTTAATACTTTGTAAAGGGTTTTTTCTAAAAACAATAACAAGCTCCTGCTCTTGTACCTAAAAGAAATGTCTTTATTAAATTAAATTCAGATTTAAAACCAAAGACCATAATACTAACCAAAACTATCATACTAAAATAATACTGTACCACTTATTGCTATAACTTTTTATATACATACATAAATAACAAAAAAAAACTTCGTGAATCTTTTAATAAGGAACATTCTTCTTACTAATTTAAAATACATAAACCTTGGAAACCATTTAAATGTACACATTTTAAACGATTTCCGAATACATCCCTTTTGCAGGATTACATCATCAAATTCCTGAGATGGATTTTAAAATCGTAATCGCTGCCACCGTATACGTTGTAATTGTTTCAGCAATTTTGTCTCTCATTAGCTTTATAGTTGGTAATTGATAAATCAAAAAAAAACAAAAACAAAAATTACATCAAATTCAAAAATCTAAATGTACATAAATATTTGTTATTTGTAAATACAAACATTACACTACTTACAAAAATACAAGCACCATAATTTATACTTTAATCTAGTCGTATATTTTTGTATCGATAAATTATAAATTAAAATGCTATTCATTTACTATTTACCATCTAAACGCATTTTTAACACATCAAACAAAACATAATTCGTGTTATTTTTAACATAATAATAAAATCATACCTTACATACATACACCCCATGGAAAATTTAATTAAATTAAAAATAAATATAAAAAATAAACTAAACGTTAAAAAAAAATAATTTGTTACAGTTCTTTTACACACAAAAGTACACGCTTAATTTTATGTGTTTTTAGATAATAATATGTGTGTTGTTGGGACAAAGTAAGTTAAATCGATTTTTTATTTCTTTGAATTTTTGTATGTAATCATCCAAAAAGACTTAGTTTGTGTTTTGTAGATATACTTATTGTGAGAGGAGTTTTTTTTAAATAATGTTGTGTACTTGTTTACCTCTTTTTGAATAGCATGTCTTATCTAATTTATTATTATCAAAAAAGACATTTTCAAACAATGAATTTAAGCAGAAAACCCAATCAAATTAATCCTTAACCTATATTATTTGAAAAAAAGGAACATGTTGTTGGGGCAGAAGGAAATGTCACAAGTCAACAAATGCACTGGGAATAGATAAGATTTGGAAAGGAGTTTTTAGATTCGTTCCGCTGTTTTAACAAAAATTTAGTTTTTTTCTAGTTTCTTGGAAAATAAGTTTTGTTGAGCAATGCGGTTTTACTTCCGGACCATAGATATATTTATAACCTCTTACCCATTAAATAGTGCAATTAAACCAACAAATTTTCCATTTAATTAGGATACTCTATTTATTTGTCCTTGTTTTTGTTTATGGTTTAAATGAGTCACTTTTGATATCTCAAAAATACGAAGAAGTAGAAAAATATAAACAATCATAGTTTTTGTTTTTGCGGAAAATATTGAATTAAATTTAGTTCTAAAGTTTGTATGACCTTAAGTCCAATTGCGTTTCGACCAGATAAGACAGTTGGTTCTATCAGTTAAATATTGTCGTTAATAAAATTTGCAGCACAAAACCATTGTTAATTATCTTATTCTACAGGAGTTCGGCTAAATTCAGATACCTAGAAAAGAATGAAGCCCATCTAAAAAATGTACATACAAACATCATGAACATGACGAGGGATATACCTGTCCTATTCTCAAATTGTCGCAGAATGTGGGTAATTCCGCTAGATGAGTGAATTCCCACACTGTGTGTCGTATTTCTTGAGATTATGATCTGCACATGGAGATCTCATCAACTTCTTTCAACAAAACCCCTCCCTGAAAATCGAAGTGTAACTTTTCCACGATATAACTTTTAAAGCTGCCGAGTAGATTTTTTCATTAATTTTAAGAAGGATAAAAAACTAGTTTGATGAGTCCGTTTCTACAAACAAAGCAAACCGGGTAGGATTAAAAATTCTTTAAAAATTTAATTTTATAAAAGTAAGAAAAGGAAACATAAACATGTGTACAACTTGTGAATGAAGCAGGATGTCTCTTGGGTTGCTTGTACTTAACGAGCATTTCGAAAAAAAATATGAGCAGAACGCTTTAACCGTAGCTAAGTCTTTGAATTAATCTTTAATCTTTAATCTTTATTGAATACATCCTATCACAGTAAGAATACACTTATAAATATGTGATAGATCAACATTATTATATGATTCATAACAATAACAATTATAATAATAATAATAATAATTCATTTATATATACAAAAATAGTTTTCAGAGAATGGTATATATTGTAGAGTTTCATTTTCATTTCATTTTAAAGCAAAATTTAAGTTAATAAAGTAAGCAAATAAAACTAATTATATGTTCCTATATATATGTATATAAAAAAAAAAGATCTCTCTTGAGATTGCTTGAAACTAAATAGTTTTTTTTCCCCTTCTACCTCCACTCTAGTTTGATAGGAATGTCCTCAGTTCCCTCTTAAATCGATGTGTGTCATTCAATTCTCTTAGGTAGCGCGGAAGTGAGTTCCAGAGACGGATAGCAGCAATGAAGAATTGTCTTTCGGACACTAAGTAGTAAAATCGCGGTAAAATTAAGTCTAGAGATCTATTCGATGCCGGAAACTTGATTTTGTTATAAAGGCAGCTAGGTTGTTTTGTTCTTATTATGCTCTGAAGGATAACAAGGGTTCTAAATTTGATGTAGTCTTCGAAGGTCATATCCAGCAAGTTTTTTGCTAAGTGAGATACATGGTCATATCTCCTTAGACTATAGATGTAGCGTATAGTGCTATTGAAAGCTATTTGCAGTTTCCTCCTACTTTCGCTATCACAGCTGTAAAAAATTTCACAACCATAAACTAACACAGGAATAATCAAGGATTTCGCAAGGAGTAATCTTGTTTTCATAGGTGTAAATTTTTGTGCGGACCACAAAGTTCGTAAAACTCCGTAAACTTTTCCTACAATCGAATTTATGTGATTGTTCCATGTGAGTGTACGGTTAAACATAACACCAAGGTTTTTTGCACTATTCACAAATTCAATTCTTGAATTATTAAGCAGAATAGGTGGGAAATATGAGAGGTCTACTATTTTTCTTGAAATTACCAAACACTTGCACTTATTTGGATTGAGCACTAAACCGTTCTCCAAAGACCAGTTTTCGATATGGTTCAAATCTTCATTTACAATGCTTGCACAGTTTTCTATTAGACCTAATGGACAACTCAGGTAAATTTGAATATCGTCAGCATATAAGCGTTTAGATGAGTGAAGAATAATGGAAGCAATATCATTAATGAAAATGGAGAATAGAAGTGGACCAAGTATTGATCCTTGAGGAACACCTCTGGACAAAGAAACAAATGCTGATGAAACATTCCCAAGAGTGACTGACTGTTTTCTTCCAGATAAGTAAGATGAGATTAGTTCTGTAGCAAAAGGCGAAAAATTGAAACGATTGCGTAATTTATTAACGAGTTTAGTGTGATCCACCATATCAAACGCTTTTGAAAAGTCCAAAAGAACTAGAAACGTTACATAATCTAGATCCAATTACTCTCTTATGTCTTCAACTACACTTAACAGAGCTGTAGTACAACTATTGTTAGCTCTAAATCCAGACTGAAATGGAATCAGTAGGTTGTTTACTTTTAAAAAATTATTAATTTGCTTATGCATTATCCGTTCACACACCTTAGAAAGAAATGGAAGAATCGATATAGGTCTAAACTCTTCACCGGTTGAATTCTTAGGGATAGGAATTATTTTTGCCAATTTCCATTGCTGTGGAAAAATAGCTGTCGTTAAAATTGTATTTATCACATGAGTGAAATAATCCAACAATATTGGCAATATAGCTTTGATAAAAACTGGGTTTATTTCATCGAGCCCACTAGCGTTTGATTTAACAGACAATAAAGCCTCAACAAAGTCTGTATTATCAATTCTTGAAAATGTGAAAGGTGTTTCTATTAAAACGGGAAAACTATCAAAAGAACTTGTATTGTGTAATGCTGAAGGTACAGGGCAGGGTAACGTTACAAACCGTCGATTCAATTCATTAGGATCAATATCAACTGAACTTCTTAGTTTTTGCTCCCCTATGCCTAGATCTCTTATCTGGCCCCACAACTTGCGACTATTATTGCTTGTGGAGAGGTGAGGTAAATAATGTTGCTTTTTTGCTTCCTTTATAGTGCGAACAACGCTGTTACGCAATATTTTATAATTTTGATGAAGAGCCTCTACTCGAAAACGTTTCCACCTTCTGTATGCCTGGTCCCTTTGCATCATTAACTCTCGAACTTCATTTGTAAGCCACGACTTTTTATTAACTGTGCCAGTCTTTGTTGGGATATATTCATCATATAAATGTTTAATATTACTATTAAGAAACTCTACCTGATCGTCCGGCGAGGGCATAAAATAAACTAGCTCCCAAGGAATATTGTTTATATGCTGCTCAAGTAAAGACCTATCAATATTTTTGAAATCCTTGTAGCTGTATGTTGTTGGTGTTAAATTTTCATGGACATCAAAGTCATAAGTAAGAAATATAAGGTCGTGTTTTGAAAAAGCCGGAGCAGAAGTTTGACTATAAAAAATAATTTTATCTGTCTTATTTACAAAAAATATATCTAACAGCGTACTGGAAACATTTGTAAAATGTGTAGGGTAGACTGCATTCACTGGATGCAAATCGAACATATCAAAACTATTAGTGAGGCTTGAATCAACAATTATGTTGCAATTAAAATCTCCACACAATATTACATCAGTAGAAGTTGTAGCTATTTGCTCTATCAAGATGTTTATAGGTGTTAGATCTATGTTTCTGTTTGGCCGGTAAAATACACCTAAGCGACAACTACTTGAGCCACACATTATATCTAGGAAAATATAATCAACCAAAGATCCATGAGGAGATGTACATTTTTTCTTACAAATTAAATTCTCTAGTACATATACCGCAACACCACCACCACGCCTATCCCTTCTATCAGAACGATATAGCCTATAACCACTCAACGCATAAACTGCATCACTTACATCCGCATAAAACCAAGTTTCCGACACACAAATTGCATGAATTCCTGAGTTGATAAAAATGTCTCTGAATTCGTCAATTTTTCCGTGCAAGCTCTGAGCGTTTAAATGACAAACTTTCAAACCTTGTCTTCGACTACAGAAAACTCTTAGCATTGTACACAAAACATCAGTGCCTCCATCACCCCCGAAACCACCTCCACTTTGTGTTAAATCAATTTTAAAATATAAATATGATTTTTCGGAGAACGAAAGAACACGCAAAGATAAGAATTAGGAGAACCCCCTTCATCAACAGAGTAGAAAAAAAGATCTAATACCAAGACCATTGCAAAAAAAAAAAAAAAAAAATAATAATTATGTTATTACAATATTTTTCAAGCAAATACAAAGAGCTGACAATTTAATAAAAAAAAAAAAGTAGAAAATAATTGAGAAAATTTAAGAGAAATTGAAAAGGATAAAGAGAAAAGAGAGGTAAAAAAGAAAAAAAAAAAAAAAAAAATATATATAGCAAGATGAACAGTACCTAGTAATAAAAATAATCAAATATTCGGTTTTTCTATAAGCTTTGGTTCTCCTTCTTTTTCTGTTTTGTTCTTTGCATCCGATTGACATCTCGCGACTATTGAATTCATAACTTCATCACTCTCTATAATGATAGCCTCAGCGTGTGCATTCTCCTTAACGTAGACGTAGCCAGAACGTGTATAGACAGCAAATAGTTGGTTATTTCAATAAAATTCAGAATCTAGTGCGTATGCTGATTACAATGACAATTTTAAAACAGACATCAAACATGTACTATAAAATAAATTATAGGAAAAAAGAAGTTTTTGTAATTATGTGTTCGACGAAAAATTGATAAAAATATTAGCTGCTGTTGTTTTTATTTTAAGTTTTTTTAAGCAGGAGGAATAGATGCCATGCTTTTGCCATGCTCTTTTAAGGTTTTTTTTATAAAACAAATTCTATATAGGTATTACTGAAATAAATCAAACAAGTAGACGACATATAGCAAGAAGAATTGGACTTATTGGAATTATTGATTCAAAATATCTTTTTTAAGGCCTTTAATCCTACAAATTGGTGTTTCGTCCGGCTTACTCACTTGGACTCATCAGTGACATAGTGAGGACCTAGGAACTAAAAGCCAAAAAAAACTATTTTGATTTTTTGTTTCGAAACTATATTTTATCAATTTTGAAATAGTCAGCTACTTACTACAAAAACAAACTTTTTCAGAAAAAATTAGGTACCATATGTATATAAGTATTTTATTTAACACGTATACCCGGCCATTCACGTTGAAACTGTCGCAAGAATCGTAGAGATATTCTATGGAAAATTGACAAGTTCTCTTGTGAATAGACCACGTTTGTACTGAAGTTCGTTGAAAATCGACTGTCTCAACGTGAATGCCCAGCTTATGTAATATGTAAGAAAAAAATAAAAACATATCCTTAAGTAGGCTTTTTAGTTCACCTTATCAAATTGCGCAATTTTGAAATATTTTCCGAAACTTTGTTCTGAAATCCAGTTTGTACCGTTATCTAATGAAAATAAACAAACAGGGCTAACGCAACTGTGAGCAAATTATGTGTTGTGTGTGCTTCCCTTTAAATATTATTTTGTGAATTCATCATACCGTGCCAGCCTGTAGGCAAGATTTTGACATTTTCTAGGTTAAATAAAAATTTTTGTTTTTGAAAATATTAATAAAACAAAGTTAAAAATGTTCTTTTTGTGCAATTCCAATAGGCCAAATTTATTTGTTAATTGCTTTTTATAAGAATTACAAATATTGTACCTATAAAATCATTTAAAATGAATTTTTCAATAGACGATGCCAAAAAACATGGCCGACACAGACTGTCAACATTCCACCCGTTCCTATTGAAAAATCGTTTATATGAATAACCTTCTTTGTCACTTCATTTAGACCTGTGAATAAATAAAAAAAGCTAGCTTTGAGAACTGCTGGAGAAAATCTAGTAAACTTTAACAAATAATGGCTGAAATAAATATCGAAATACCTACTTCAGATCTTGAGTTGGTCATCGGCGCCAATAGTATTAACTATTAAATATTATCTTTTAAGAATGTTTGTAAGTTTTAGCTAGTTGTTTTTGAAAATTAAAGGCGGTATAATATTATCATATATAGCCAATGTATATATGGCACAATATTTCATTGTATTAGACCATGTCATATATTTAAATATGTCTACTTTTGTGCCATATTTATTTGGTGACACCTGCCAAATTTATATTAATATGTTGATGTAATATCACTTTAAGCTACATTTTTACATAATAACGTCAGTTTTCACCCCAAAAACAAAAAATGTTACTAATAAGTGTTTCGAGTGTGTATGTTACTTAAACCATTACTTGTCCATTTATTGCATTATATTAAATTCAGTGTATAATGCCCACTTCAAATTAAATAAAAATATTTCCGCCCTTTATCCAATCTAAGCACTTTTGTCCTTATTTATTTAAATTCAAGATTTTCATTTATTTTATTATAAAACATTCCTCTCCTCCCTAGCTTAGATGTTTAAATGCAAAGTTTCTCTATTCGATTATTTATTTTTCTGGTTACTAGAATCCCATTTTAGATACAAAAAATGAACCGTTTGCTATGCTAGAAGTAAGAATTTTGCTGATTCTGAAAATGCTTTTATTTTACGTTGTGTTTTTTTTTTTTCTTTCTCTTATTCCTTTTTCTTACACTACACAAAAAAAAACAATCCTCTGCTTCCTTGATAATCTTATCTAGAACCTAAAACACAGGACTCGAACGTTAATACCGACAACTCGGTCGACACTGGCCCTGACGACTGCAGTAAAGTCCATCAAGCGAAGGAATAGAAAGTACATACTGAACTCATATCATCAAATGAAGCAGAAACAGCGTCAGATAGAAGAGAACGACGACTCGGACACGCAAACAGAAGACGAGCTTTAAGCTTGCGGAGGAAGGAAGCCATTATAATGCAATTTAGTTTTGAAAATTTGTTTTCAAAATGACAAACAATATTTAATAAAAAGGTAGAATATTATATATTTTATATTGATTTTGAAAATATTTTATAATCGTTTTTTTTTGCAGTTGGGACGGTTTATATTTATATATCAAGACTGATTCATCGTAATTTTGTTGGAATTCAGCAAACCTCCATTAATAAACTTTTTTCATAGAAAAATATATCGTAGATTCTTGTACATAGTTATTCGGTTAAATAGCAAGCAGAAACCACAATAATGATTAAAGTTAAAAAAAAAAATAGTTGTTAAATGATTTTGTTTTCTCCATTCTTTTATAAAATGTAGATTTTTTGTTTGTTTCAAAGGTCAGTAACCAAATATACATCAAATATTTACAAAAACTTAAATTGTATTTCATAAATTGAACTATTTAGTAGCTGAACCCTATCGACCCATAGCATCAATTTCAGACAAAAAAGATCAAACAATATCGTTCCATTCACAGAAAAATATGTTTCAATGAAACCGCCAGTGCTAAAACTAAACTGTCACTGGTTTTGGATGCAGAGTTTGTTTCACTATTTCGAAGCTCCAAATGGTTAACTTATATTTGTGGAAATGAGGCTCATCACTGATTTTTTAAAAATAAAAAACTTTCACAGCTTGATTTATAAATTCAAATATATTTGACCTTATATGTATGCCCATGTGTAAATTTACTCAGTCATTAAAGCCCTCCCAGTTGTTTTTGGCATTTTTTTGTTCGTCGAATCTTCCAGTTCCTTTGGCTTATAATAATGAGGTGCCACTTCTAAGAGCCACTTACTCTCAATTTCAATAACTTGTCGCATGTATTCTTTTGTTGTGAACACAAGTTCATGATAGAGCACCCATCTTGGTAGCTCTTCGAACAAAGAAGAATTCGGATGAATCATAACAGTCTGATTGTGTTTGATTGTCTTATAATGGCCGCCTTTTGATAATCGGGAAACGTGATAGAAATAACCCGAAGTTATTGCTTTTCGAATATTTATCGTCTCAGGTAGACATGTAACCATGTCGATTTCAACCCTCTGCATCAGTCCAACAAGCTGTTCGCGTACATCTCGAGCTCGTTTCATCGAACGATATTGTATGAAGTTCTCATAGCACCATTGAGTGCTATAATCAGTATCGGCCCATTGATTATACACTTGCAATAAACTGAGGTGATCGCCATGCATGTGATTGAAGTTCTTCCTCGCGGTATCTGCGTGGATTATTTTGTCCTTCGGTCTGTAAAAAATTGCACTATTTACTGAGAGCATTGCTGCAATTGAAACCATTTCTTCAGAACACTTGTATCTGCAAAAAAATATAGAGGTAAACAGCACATTAACTTTCACAAAAATTTTAAACCTTACTTCTCACTGGCAAGCAGCATTTTTGCCATCATTGGGTCCAAGGGAAATTCGGCCATTCGTCGCCCAAGCTTTGTCAGCTCGCCATGGTGATTGAGAGCACCTAGGGCATACAGCTGTTCTAAAGCTAAAACTAGTGTTTCATGAGGTGGTGGATCAAGAAAATCAAAATGTATTAGGTCATTGATTCCAAGAGCCTTTAGCATCAAAACGGCATTTCCCAAATTTATTCGCTGAATCTCTGGAACAGTGTTATCTTCTAGTTCATGTTTATACGCCCATGACGTATACAACCTGAAGCACTTGCCTGGTGCTGTTCGACCAGCTCTGCCGGCTCTCTGGTTTGCTGAAGCTTTCGATATTGGTACAACCATCAGTGATTCCATTCCGGTACGAGAATTAAAATTATTTTGCTTGGCAAAACCCGGATCAATAACATATACGATATTGTCAATTGTGAGAGAGGTCTCGGCTATGTTGGTGGCTAAAATTACTTTTCTGGCATTTGGTGGTGTAGGTTCGAATATTTTAGCTTGCATGTCACTAGGAAGATTTGCATATACAGGGATCACAAGCAGTTCTCGAAGTTTCGAACCAAGGCGCTTAATGCGATCCTGCAAAACTTCTTGGCATGTCTCGATTTCATCTTGGCCTGTAAGAAAAACCAATATATCACCCAAGGGCTGAGTGGCGTGAATTTGAAGAACAGATACACAGCATGCATCAATATAATCTGCCTCGGGTGCTTTGGTGTAGAAGATGTCGACCTGTTATATAATGAAAATTTATTTGAATGATAAAATGGAGAGTGGAACGGGTCTTAACTAAGATCCGCGAAGTTACTTACTGGAAACCGCCTTCCGGGAATTCTAAAAATTGGAGCATCGTCAAAAAACTGCGAAAATTTGTCGGCATCTAGAGTCGCACTTGATATAAGTAGTTTTAACTCGGGCCTAAAGCGCGCGATATCCTTCACCAGACCAAAAAGAATATCGGTGTGCAAAGTACGTTCGTGAGCCTCATCAATAATCATGCAACTATACGATGCCAAATCAGGTTCCGAGAGAAATTCTCTATGCAGTGTACCATCAGTCATGTATTTTAGAATAGTTCGCTCCGATGTGCAGTCCTCGAAACGAATACTGTAACCCACTTCGTTTCCCAATTTAACGTCCATTTCCTGAGCAACACGAGCAGCAACTGACATTGCAGCCACACGACGCGGTTGTGTGCAGCCAATTTTTTTCTTATCCTTGGTAAAACCAGCGTCGATTAGATATTGAGGAATCTGTGTAGTTTTTCCTGATCCTGTCTCACCTTCAATAATTAAAATCTTTATTCAACAAAAAATAGTGTGTTCATTGCAAAAAGAAGGCGATTTAGTTTTACCTGGTGTTCGCGAATAGCTGCAATAAGATCATCTTTGAAAGGGAATACTGGAAGTGATCGGCGTGTCTCTTGAAGGTCCATTTTTTGCCGTTCGGCTTCGCTGATTTCGGGTTTTCGGTCTTTCTTTTCCTTCGAGCCCTCCATTGTCAAGGCTTGAATGAAATCAATTTGATCATCCAGCAGCAGTTCGTATTCGTCTTTGGCTTTCGCATCTTTAGCACCGAATTGAAACATCGCAGATGCTAGCTGCTCCTGTTCCCATTTCTTTTGCTCGAAATTCGGAAGCTTTTCACGTTCGTCTACTTCAACATAATCCTCTGAAAGTTTTAAGATTGAAAAAGAATAGATTTTAAAACAGTTATTAAAAACACGTTAAATGAAGTTATGCTCTTCAAAACAACGAGCATCAAGGAAACTGGTAAGGTGTAGTCAAACACACATGGAGAAGTATTGGCTGTTGTTTTTTGTAGCTCCTGTAAGCTTAAAAAATTAAAATAAATAAATTTGGTGGCGCAACATCTCGTGGAGAACCAGGGCCTAGTGACTTACAACTCTTAACCATTCCTGATTGCGTGTTGTTGGCAGGAATGGAGGGGACCTACAATTTCTTGCCGAGTCTGGGCGGTTAGATGAGAAGCACTTATTCATGATTGAGTATACTCTTGGAGGATTTGTCAGTTCCTCACAAGAGGCAGTACCTCGGGAAAAATACTGTTTTTTTTTAGATAAAAATTGTCTATGCAAAATGCATTATGCACCAACAACGATAGTTAAAAGCGATGAAAATTAACGCTTATCAGGTATATAAATTATAAGTTCTAATTTTTCGAATGAATTAGTGCTTAAATGGAGGTAATACTAAGAAGGGATTTTTTTTACGAATACTAAGTCATTTCTCAGAATATACAGAAAGCAAAATTGTCAATATGATATGGTTTCAGATAAAACCCTGTTCTAGGAGTCCAATCTAATTTTGGGTTAAGACTTTAAACACAACTTGAAAGGCTTTAATTGAAAATCAGAATATGAAGAACAAAATTGAAAATAGGTATGTATATTTCTCATAAAGGGTGGCAAAATTCAATACAGTTTTTAAATATATGTAAGTAGTCGGTTAGTTTGAAAGTGCGTAAAATCACACAAGAATGGCACACTTCCAGTAAAAACTGTAATAGAAATATATTCGACTTCGAAAATTCTGTTTGTGCAACACAAATTTTTATAATAAATCTTTATTAAGTGGTTCCAGCTCTGCTTACAACGCAAATATGAAAACCCACTTGTAGTTTCCGCATCGCTAGACCAGGAATCTTTAAATATGTTCTGCAGAGATAGAAGTTTATTTTCGAGAAATTAGGTCAGGAGGGTTGATGGCATGATGGATACAAAATCTTAACTTGGTTAGGATATATCCTTTACATTTAATAACAAGTTAACAAAAATGATGTACCTACCTTTCTCGCCCTTCTTCATATCCTGTGGCATACGGTAGCGTTGAACACGCTCCAGTTCTCGTGCCTTTTCATGTTCTTTAGCAATGGTAAGCAACTGCTTTTTGTAATCCCTTTCTTCTTTTTCACGCTTGGAAAGCCTACAAAAAATATTGGTATGATTATTCTATCCCGAGAAATTGTTGTAAGCTACTTACACTGATTCGTCGAAAAGATATTCATCATCGATGATATCTGCTTCAAGTTCAGCCACCTTGTCATCTTTACGTTTCTCTAGATACTTGCGACGTGATTGAATTCTTAATTGAGGTAGAATTTTATCACGGTCTTCGTGTTCTAATTTCAGTCGCTTAGCAGCTTCTTCGAATGCCTTTCGGCTGCCACTTGATTCAAGAACTTTTCTCGTTTTGTTTTCATCTTTCTTTTTGAGTCGCTCAGCAAATGCATCTCTTTCCTTAAGATCGCGTAGGCGTTCTTCTTCGGCACTATCAATACTTTCTGAACTGGAAGAAGAATCTTTTCTACGATTTTTATCACGGCCCATATTTAAATTTTATTTAATTACAAAAAAAAGTCGGTATTTTTTCTTGTTGTTAAACTTTTATATCAGGGTAAAGTTAAACGTTTGTCAGATTTTGACAGTAGTTTGTGATCGTACGAGATGACAGAAGGTGCGTGAAGGTGCGTCCCACGAAAAAACTCTCATTGCCGGTACGTGGTTCAAATTTTGATACGGTTCAGCAATTTCTATCACTGATTGAACCTTGAACCATCGTTAAGCCTCAGTTCATTAACAGAAATTGGTGGTTTAAACTCGGTGAACCATGGATCAAAAATTGAACTAACTGGCCCTCAATCATTGATATTGGTATATTACGTAATATGTCAATAACCATAATGCTATAAGAACCTAGATTGTATCTCTTCACTACGCTATAAGCCCTAGTACATACTTCCTCGCGAAGTAAACAATCAACAGTGGAGAAAGATTTTTTTTACATTTATCACTGGCATAGACGTGCGAATGTGTTGTGAACGTTCGACGTTAAGTTTGTAATCAAACTCTCAACTGTTCACCAGGTGTTCGTGTGGATTTTGCATTGGAATTGCTTGTGGACGTAAATTCTCCACACTGCTTCACGGGTGAACAACAATGTAAATTTTGTTTAGATTCACGACATGCTATTCACAAGTATGTACTAAGCTTAAGATAGTTTGTGGTTTGTAGGCAAAGTCTAGTACATACTTTCTAGCGAAGGAAGCACCAGTGTAGAAAGTGAGTGCTAAGGAGTATTGCATTTTAAAAGTATCTTTTGGTCTTATGGCCGTCCTTGTGCTGCCAGGTTGATGGCATATAATTTGTATTTTTTGTTGCATTTTTAAAATGTATTATTCTGGTCTTAGGGCAACCCTATGATGACGGAATGTAATTTGTACAAATACAAAGGGTAAAGGCTCTCCCAAACCAACGCGAGTGCGCTTTCTGTATCATTTTTATTAGTTTCTCTCACAAAATGAGTTTGAAAATGTTCACTTTTGTATTTTTTCACTCTTTTAGCTTATGTAGTTAGAACTTAAGTGTGTATGACCACACAAATACATTTTGAGAGGTGGAAGTTTCGTTGTCATTCTAAATAAATAATACAGTTCATAAGCTTCAGTTATAGCTATCATTGAAAATTTTGTTTATCAATTTTAAGGCATTTTGAAAAGGAAATCGTTTATTATTTTGATGGACAGATAAAGCTAGAGACTGAATTAATATTTCAAGTTAAAAAAATTTCCAATATGCTCAACTTTTTACATAAAATAACTTTTATTATTTCAAGGACTGAACTATCTTACCAGTAATCATTGAAATATTGAAATTCATTTTATGTGGAAAGTAGGGACTATTCGATTTTTTTGGCTAGAAACATTAAGAGTATTCATGAAACGTCGGAAAGTCATCGTAAACGTAGCAAAAGTTGTAAACTTCATAAATATGTCACAATTTGTATGGAAAATTAGACAGACTTACGCATTTTACAATTTTACTACGTTAATTAAGTTCTGAACTTGTTTTGTCCATCCGAAAACTAAATGATTTTGCTCTCTAGGCGTCTCAAAATCAATTATTAAAGTTTCTAATTATGAGTTTTAATGATAGCTACAACTGGAGATCAAAAATCAAAATTGATTTAACTTTTTAAACGTCTGTTTTTTTTGGTTTTTAATAATTTATCGGAGCAAATTGCAAATTTTCTTGTTACCAAACAAACCTATTAATACACTCTTGACCAAAATTCTTTTGCTTTGACATACGATATTGCAAATGTCAAACAACACATTTTGTGCCCACGGGGGCGTATTTATTGAAATTGATAACAGTAGCGTCAGCGTGATACAACACTCTGCTAGGACAAGCTTCACGTGAGCCGACTCATTTTGAGGCCTTCAATATTTTTTCTCGCTTTTTGAATCTATTTTATTGACAAACAAATTAGACATATTAAAAATTAAACTGATTTATTTGCACGTATCTCTGACGGAAATCTTCTTTCGCTAAAAATATCGCCTTTACAAAGTTTTTCTGGCGCCCGTTCCAGTGTCTAACAAAAAACAGTCCTCCTCTGTGGTAAAAATGTCTTACGTTTTTTTATAAGGGAATTTCTTATTCAGTTGTCACTTGAATTTAATTCACATTGCAAAATTCAAGCCACTTGGAAAATAGCTGAAATACAACTTTAAGATACATATTACTTAGAAATTAAAATAGTATGTCGTCCGATGAGTCTTCAAGCTCCATGGAATTTCAAGAATGTATTCTGAAATGTGAGAAAGCTAACCAATTCTACCCCTTCCCAACCAAGACAGTAATGCGAAATGTTTGGCTTTACAAACTTGGATTGGAAGATGATGTATTTTATCCAAAACCCAGTGTTTGTGATAGACATTTTTCTGAAAAAATGTTCGATTCAAATAAAAAGCTTAAAACAATCGCTGTACCAGATATGAATCTACCAACTGACTTCACATCAAAAAAAGGTACTAGACAAGTGATAAAAACTATTCCTCCTATTCAGCTCAAAGCGCCCAAAAAAAATTTGAGGACAAAACCCACTAAGATCGTCGAAATTAAAAGTCAGACAAAAACTTCTTCGTCAAACACGAATCCACCTAAATCGACCGCTACTACTGACACTCAACCCATTGTACCCATCGAAAATCCTTCATCAACACGGAGTTGGATAAATGATTCTTCTAATATACTTGTCGACTACCAATTAAAAGTTCGAGGCAAGCACCTGTGTGATGTTATAGAAATTCCAGAGTACATCGTGGTTTTTACAGTCATCAAAGCCAAACAAACTAATGTTATAAAATTGAGTGACATTCAAAACAACACAGTCACGCCAAAAAGATCTGGGCTTAAAATTCTTCCACAACCGACAGCATTTATAACAATTGACGATGATACTGATGATACCCAAAATATATTACTGGAATCAGGCCCTAAAGCTAAAATCCTATCCAATAAGCCTGCTAAAGTCGTACAGCCACTGCTACCAGTAGTAAAAACTAATCCTCTAAAGAGGATTAAACCACCACTCCCAGTAATCCAAACTGATCCTCTAAAAATCACAAAACCAGCAGTGGAGACTAACTCTATAAAAATGCAAAAACCACCACTAAAAGCGGTGGAAACTAAATCTATAAAAATGCTAACGCCACCACTCCCAGCAGTCCAAACAAGTCCTTTGGAAATGGTTCAACCGGAATTCCCAGCAATCCAAACCACATCTTTAGAAATCGTACCACAGATACTCCCAGAAGTCCAAACTAATCCTCCAAAAATGGTGCAGCCAGTACTAACAGCATTGGAAACTAAATCTATAAAACTCCTACCACCACCACTCCCAGCAGTCCCATTTAATCCTCTAAAAATGGTACAACCAGAACTCCCAGCGGTCCAATCCACATCTTTAGAAATCGCACCACAAATACTCCCAGCAGACCAAAATAGTCCTCTAAAAATGTTACAACCAGAACTCGCAGCTACCCAAAACAAGTCTTTAGAAACCGTACAACCAAAACTGCCAGCAGTCATTCCTCCTCCGATTAAACCCCAACCAGAGCTCGAAATGGATATCGTGTATTACACGCCTGAGGAATATCCCCCAAGACGTGACCGTGCAATTCAAACCGATTTATCTTATAAACGTCGCGAAACTGGTATTCAATGCGATGTTCAGCTGGACAATGACATCAGGGAAATGTCTTATAACGCTGAATTGTGTTGGGTGCAATCACGCTTCAAGGTGATGAATCCACAAAAAAATATGGACGAGTGTCTTATTTGTGGTGAAATATTGAGCAATTATGCATCCAAAGTAAAACATGTCCATGGACATGAGGCATCTTCAGTATTGTGTTCCCAATGCGGCGATATATATGATAGTCAGATCAAATTGAAAATTCATGAAACAACGTTCCATTCAAATAATTTGAATTCAAGCAAACTACAACGTTGTCCGAAAATGAGATGTAACAAAGCCTTTCGTTCGAATAAAAAACTTATTAATCACATTGAGGAGGAGCACACAAGAGCAAGGCAGTATAAATGCAATAAATGTTTGCAATTTTTTAGTTCTTCAATGAAATTGAGTTGCCATCAAAGGGCTTTAGACAAATGCCTACGGACGAGAGGGTGGACATCAAAAAGATGGAGCAAGAGAATATAGTTTTAATATTTTGCTTTGTATATGTTCTTTCAAGTTTATATAATATTTGAAACAACAAAAGGAAACCGGAGCCCATTTTTTTATATATTTTCTTTTTAATTTAACGTTAAACTATTTAATTATTGTCAAATCGCTTAACTTGACGTGCTTTCTGATGGTTCACCCTACATCAAAATTTGCTTTGTGAAATCTCTATCTAAAAAAAACTATGTAATTAAATTTACAATTTTCTGAATAAAAAACGAATTACAATTATAAAATCAAAAACTTCTGCTTTATAAGTATGAACGAATAGTCTCTATTTACAAATTACAGATATAAAACATCTTTAGTCACTCATAATAATCATCTCCAACAGTTTCTTCGGTTAACATGGCAAAGTAATTGCAACGGTGATGAAAACGAACGCTGACATTTACTACACCGTTGTTCAGTTACTTTGCTGCCGTGCTGGTCGATATGGTCAAATAATTGTCGTTTAGAATGAAATGCCTTTAGGCAATTTAATTTCGGACAACGCAATGCTTTTTTAATTTTTATTTTGTCCACTTCCACATGCGTTTTATTTTCATGTTCTAAAAGTTTTGATGGGCTAGGAAACAAACGTCCACAGCGAAAGCACAATAAACTACGTTCTTTGTGCGTCATTGAGTGTTTAATATTTGACCAGTGGTTTGGACATACTTCGCCACATACTTGACACTCGTACATGTTATCTTCAAGGTATTCATATTCTTCCATTATCTCATTTATCCAATCTGATTGAGAACTTTCCGAAGAGCTGTCATCTTCTATTAAGTCACATTGTACGGCTGTTTCAATTGTTCCTTTGATTTCGGCCTCACTCACTTGAATAAGGCGTTCTCGCTTAACAACATTCGATTGAGGCGTATAAGGCACGTACTGGGTTCCATTTATAATTTTTCCACCTGCCACTGCCCATTTGCCAGCTGACTTTGGCGATGGAATCTTATCGTCCGATTGAAGGTTAGGTGCTGTAGCTATAAAGGAATTTTTAGCCCTGAAGGCGGTAAAATCTACTATAAATTGTGGTATTTCCGTTATATCAAAACATTTTTACCTCTTCTTCTCGATTGGTTATTCCGTATTTGGCTATAAGTTGTTCGAACTGAAGGGATTGTTTTTATATTGTTCTTCGGAACATTGACGAATCCTGGTCTTCGTTGTGGTTTGCGGGTGACGTCGTTCGATGCCTTCCAACAGTTCTCTGTAGCGAGGGTTTCAGACAAATTATCTAGTTTTGTAGGTATTTTTCTTCTGCTGGCCGGAGGAATATTTTTGTTTCCTTTTGTAGTTTCACTTGGCGGAATGGCAGTTACAGTACACCCCCTTGACTCCAGGTCATCAAGAATACTATGAATATGGCCATTCACGTGATTATCCTGTTTAGTATCAACCTTCTCAACATTCGATGTAGGGAGCTCATTTTTTTGAGGAATAGGTATTCGAACTAGCTTTCTGCCTGACTTTGTGAACATTTTGTTAACAAATGTTAAACTAAATAATTGTTTTAAACGCAAAAATATTTTAAGCTTTCATCCTAAAGTAATATTGCGCGTTTTTTAAGCTATGTTGCAAAAGTTGGCAGTTAACTTTTCTATTCAAAATCAATGCTTATAGCAAATTATTGGATGAGCCCTAATGCATATATGAATGATATATTAGTCGCAGTATTAGTAAAATTTTGTAAATTATTGTTTTTTTATTGGAAATAAATAATTTTATTCTGTGAGATCTTTCTTGTTTAGAAGCTTATCAGAAGAAGTAGAAGTAGAAGCTAGAAACCAAAGCCATAGCAGAGACGTCAAGAGAAAAATTGAAGCTGTCAAGTATGTCAGCGTTCAGGTTGGCAGCATATTAGGCTGGGCTCACGTAGACTGCGTATTAAAGGGATCTTACATGAATAAACATGGTTGATTGCCGGAACAGTTTTTTTTTTAAACCCATAGTCCCCTTTCACAAAAACAAGTTGCTGGTTATTTTTTGATGATTCTAATTTCCTTTAAAATCTCTTGTACCTTTCACACGAGGAAACAAGGATGTTGGTAATATATAAATGCAAACTAAGATTAATTGAAATGTATAACTAGCAAATTTAAGATATACTGAAAATTAATATGTAGTATTTTATTGTTGAACATGACCATCTTTGGCAGATAAAGTAGCTGGCAAATAAAGTTGCCCAGTGGGCGCGGTCAAGCAACTTAAAGCTTTTGGCAAAAAGTTCCGCGATCAACTTTGAACAACGTAAAGTTGCCGCCAACTTAGTTGCCTAGTGGGCGGTCTCGCATATAACCCAATGTAATTGAATCAGGAGAAACAAAAAGTTGCTGAGGCGAGCAACTTAAAGTTGCCAAGTAGGCACCAGGCCTTCTTATTCTTTTTTACAAAACAATTGCTCTAGCGGGAAAAAATATTTTTACTTTTATAATTTTGCAAAAAGTGGTTAATTTCTTTAAGAAAGGGCGCATTTCTTTAAGAAAATTGTATACTTACAACGCAACAATGCATCACAATAAAAAAAATTTAATAATTTATATTAACAGTTTTCGCACTCATTAAATTTATCAAAATATGTGACTTAAAAAAACTTTTTACTATCCTCAAGAACTTTCACGGGAGAAATTTATCGTTTCTCAAGTTTGACATTTGGATTAAATGATCTTAATCTGGATTTAAGTTATGTTTAGAGTGAATAATTTGGATATGTATATATATTTTTTGATTAATAACTCCGAAATTAGTTGTTGGATCTAAAATTCAGGTAAATTCCATTTTCATCCAGAGTGAATACTATGGTGGCTAAAGAGCTGATTTATAGGCGTCACTTACATCAATAATAGTTATTGAACTAGAATTTTCCGTGTTTGAATGCATTACTGAACTCAAATTTCATAATGTTTTTCCACTTTTGTACGCAAGTGAAAGACCTAACTACATTCATTTCACTTTTGTACAAAAGTGCAAAAGTGAAAAGTACAAATATATGCTAGCGACAACCTTTCTACGAAAAGAGTATGAAATTTGAGTTAAGCTGAATGCATTCAAACACGGAAAAGGCTTGTTCAGCAACTACTATCGATATGAATGACATCTATGAATCAGCTTTTAAACTGTTTATTTAGATGTGTTTGTGTTTCACTTTTCTACAAAAGTAAAAGTTAGGGACGCTCTAATGCCGTTTTCGCCTTGTGTTCCGTTCCATTCCTATGGCTTATGAAAAAATTGGAGTAGTAGCAGTGACAAAGGAGTATAAAAGAACCCAAGGGGCACATTTTGCAACAAGAAACTAAAAAATTTGGTTTCACAACGGTAGTTTCCAAGTGATCTTAAAACATCTTAGTTACCCTCAAGTTTTTGTAAAGTTATTTAATTCCCTCATTTTATTTTATATCATTTGAATTTCAACTCTGTTATGTTTAGGTCTCTATTTTTATTAAGTGAGACCAAAAAATTCTAGGCTCGACCTAGAAGTAACTGAAAGGTTATCCATGCGTAACGATGTAACCTAATTCCAAATAGTTATTTTTAAAAACAGATTTAAACTGTTTTTCAACTTTAAGCTTTTGCAACTTCAAAGTTACTGTAGAGTGTTTAATATTGACTGTGATTCAGAAAACTGATATGCAACACTTTTGTAACAAAGTTAAAAATGCATTCAATTACTTTTTAATGATTTTAAAGTGACAGAAACATTAACAGATTCATGTATGTACCTATAAATTGCAACTTATTTTTTTTCTTCTGTCAGATGTTTTAAAATAAATTTTAAGTAGGGTGTCTATTTCCGAAAACCATTTTTTACTAGCAGGCCCTACAAAATTAAAAGTGTATGACCTAAAAACAACAAATTTGTTCGTCGTCATTAACCCATACCTCTTATAATTTCTTAGATATCTATATTTTTTAAACTTCCTTATATTATTTTTTCAACATGATCTGTAAAAAAGAATGGCTGCAGCAATTTGAGAAAAAATAAAAAAGAAAGAAATGCACATGAAAAAAAAACTTTATGTTTGGCTTTTACAATTTATTTTATTTTCAATATTTTAGGAACAACTTTATATTAATTACTTTTAACACAATATGCCCAAATACTACTTTAATACTTTTAAACAACAAACTCAAAAAACTGAAACAAATTATTTAGCCAGTTTATATTTCTGAGATCTCAGAGGATTCAAAGCGCTCAGAAATATAAACAGGATTTCTCCCAAAAATTCCTCACTTTTCCCATAAAAAACTGAGACTGAAATTTTTTGAATTCGCTTGCTCAATTATTTTTTGTCGCAGTAATTTACATAAGAAGAAAATAAAAAGAGAATTGTTCTGACTTCTATGTGAGTAATAATGTTTATATTTTATTCTCCTGAGGAAAAATTCTGAGTGCTCAAGAAATATAAACTGGAAAAATTTCAAGCGTTATGAAAATTACACTTGGAAGCCTCGGAATCAATTTCTATCAAAATCTATTTCCATGTACCTGTGTATTTATAAATAAGCAAACAAAAATTGTTGCTGCACACAAATGTCTGACCCAATTTTAAGTTTCATATTTTAATATGTAATACATTTATGAAATTGAAAAATATTTATTTTTTATGTCAATAAACCTAAAATATAGTTACGAAAAACATTTCTATAACTATTTTGGAGGTTTTTGGAGGTAGTTGATTTGTTTAAATTAAGTCAACAAGAACTTGACTGTAGCTTTTCAAACGTGTTGCTCTAGTTCTAGTTTGAATAAACCATTTTAAAACGATTTATCATTGGTTACACAAATGTTATGTGTAACTTAATGGTAACTTGAATGTAGTTGCACAATTGGACCGCTCCTGTGCTTTTTTGATTACAATGGTGTTGCTGTGACTAGTTCTTTTTTAACAAATGTGATCGTCACTTTGTTACTGCGAAGTCATCACAACTTATCAATAACAAAGCGTGCCACTTGGGAAGTACTCCAAACATCCAACCGAAAGCGACATAACTTTCACTTTTCAAAAAAGAAAGGATTGAGTAGTTTATAGAAAAGAGACAATTTTTGTTCACTTTTGTACAAAAGTAGGCCTAGCCTTTAAAAGAGCAAAAAAAAGTGAAAGTTCCACTGTTATTCCAAATGTTTCACAAATTCAAATACTTGGGACAGTTTTTTCCTGTTTTTTGGGAAAATTCGCAAAAAATGTTTCACGCTACCAAACACACCTTATAAGAATATCTTCGAACGCTGCTTTTAAATCATCTGTCACTGTCACTATTTGACAGCCTTTAGAATTTCCCATGAACCGTGTATTCAGCACGTGGTAGTTTTGTTTAGATTATAGTCTATTTTTCTAATTTTAATTTTATCGCCTAAAACTGTTTTAATAATTATGGGAAAAACGAAAAAAACAAAAGTACGTCCAACTAAAGTCAATCCCACTGGCATACCAAGTTTGCGAGACCTCGAAAATGAAGATGAATTCAATATGGAGAACAGCAACCCAATCGAAGCAATTCGTGACCAATTACAAAGTTCCAACATTGAAGAGAAAATCAATGGATTGCAAGCATTGGCTGTTCTCTCCTCGAATAAAAGTAAAGTTGTGACCATCTGTTCGAGTGATGTGATTCGAATTGCAGCACCATTGCTTGTCGAGCCAAACAATGCAGTACGAAATGCATGTGCAGGAGCTTTGCGAAATCTCTCAGTTAGTGGAGTGGATGTTTGCGAGAATCTTGTGGAACAAGATGTTCTCACTCCGTTGCTTGCTCTATTGAATGAGTATGCAAAAGAAGCAAACTGGATTCCAGAATTTGATGAAAAGCTCACCGGTCAACTTGGTTTAAAATCAGACATATTTCTTCAGGTAAGATGAAAACTGCATCCAAAATGCTAGAATAAGAAATAAAAATTGTGGTTCTTACTGTAAAAGGAAGTATTCTTTTATTTTGAACTCTGCTCCTATTCCTTTTCTTAAATATTTGTATAAGTATGTACTTGAAAGTTTATTCAATTTGTATACATCTTGTCTCTTAGTCCGTTAATCTTCTCTGGAATCTATGTGAGAGTACTTCTGTTGCGCTTGAAAACTTTAATCAATCACACATCCTAGAGAGTTTCATTCGTTGTTTGGATTACAAAGTCTTTGGCTTTGATATCGCAATTTCTGTAGCACAATGTTTGTTGGTTATATCCGAGGAGAATCCAAACTCTTGGAACGTATTTAATAATCATGTTCCAGAGTTTATTTGTTTGCTTAATATTGAAGGAGATCATTCGCATACATTTTTGAGAACACTTGCGGCAGGTAATATTAGTATAAATCAATTTGTGACAGCTAATATTCTAACGAATTATTTTCGCATGTTAAGGAATACTTTCCAATATCCCTGCTCTGGCAGCAGCATATGTAAATAAAATATTCCCAGCACTCTCAGCCACATTTGATATTAATCATAGAACTGTTCTTGGTGAGATTACAAGTACTCTTCCATTGGCACCACAACCAAATCCAACAGAACTTGAAGTGAAAATGGATGTTGTCGATGGTATAACATATGAGAAATCATTTTTAATATTATTTTAATATTATTTTAATATTTATAATTTATTTAATACAAAAGTGGGAGAAGAAACTGAAGAAGCTGCATCTTTGAGAAGAAGAAAACAGGATCTACCTACTGATACTGAAATTCAAGTAAAACATGTTGGATATCTGCTAGAAGCCCAAAAAGTAGCTGCGGAGATTATAACAAATCAATGTGCAAATGACGATGATGGTAAGTAAGAACTGATAACTCACAAAATTATTTGATAGGGGAATTTTCGATAATAATTTAAAAAAATAGGTTTTCGAGTATCACAAAAATGGTCAGGAGCGCAGGCCTCTAGGATTGTTTTCCAAGAGATACCGGGTTATTAATTTTGAAAGGCCGTATTTCTGTCAGAATTTTCAATTCAGTCAGTTTTAATAGTAGATATTGCAACAACAATGAATTACTACCAATTACTGTGCCCAAGTTTTTCTTACTTAGCAAAGTTTCCTGGTTCCTAGAGATCTTCCATTTCATCAGTTATTCATCAATGTGTTATTTGTATGAACTTGATCCTATTGCTTTAATCACTATAAAGTCCAAACTGATAGAATTTTACCGAAATGAGTAAAGAATACTAATGCAACGAACACAGTAACCCTAAGATGGGTCCCAAGACAAGAGGTATACGCGGGAATGAATTGTTAGATGAGCTAGGTCATTCCTTGATGCGAGCAAGATAAAATTTGAATTCACCAGAGTGTCATTGGAACTCCAGATGTCAGATGGTCATCTATCGACAGTTGTCGGGTTTCAAGGAATCTATGGCCGAATATTTTGAGGAAAAAAACTGAATACTTACTCTAGATAAGCAGGCGCCAATTATCACAGCTAGTTAATGTCCTAATGGCCACAACTCAATGGGAACCCACATGAGTTGAATAGGTACAGCTCATTAGACTTATGTAGAATTGGGGGACGGCTCACCATCCAGGAGCTCAGGATGGTTCAAGGGGGCCCCCCACACCTGAAATTACCTCCAAATCCCCTCCCATCCCCTCCACGCACCTACCTTCCCACACCCTGGAAAGCCCAATGGATTCAAGGAGATCCGAGTGGGATCTATGTACTCCCTCAGTAAAGTTGGCCGTGGCACTAAAGCCCATGATGACTAGGCTCAGCCAACAACATTATTCCAGCTGGCTCGATCTCTAACTGCCTGTATCTAGTTTTACACTCCAAGTTGGTTGTAATCTTCTTACACTTGCAGGCACCATCTGTTAGTCTATCGTTTTTTACTGCCCTGTCTTATCAGGGTGTATTCAAAGACCTTCCGGACCGAAGATCTAGTTAGTGCTCATTCGCTCTAGGAAACTCAGCAACCTGTGCCGTTGGCCTTTCACTTTTTGGTGTCGCTATACAGTACCGTTCGTTGTAGTATCTTCTTTTCAATTCTGATTCCATTCAAGTGGTACCTGGCATTGCCTGTTGCTCTCAAAACAGCTAATAACTTTCTTATCTCATTTTTAATAATAATACCTACATAAATATATCAGAACAGGGTTTTTTTTGATTTTTGAAATCAAAAGTGTCGGAATGGTCATTTCGTTTCCTGATAGTAGAGCATCGCCTCCCAATCGTCATCGAGTTTAACAGGGATGCTCAAACTAGACATTGCTCTATTAGTCTAAGAGCCAACGACATAAAAAGTCAAGTCTTTTTTACTTTTGTAATTCATATCAATAATAGGCTTTGAGGGGTTGAACCAATAACCGTTCCGTCTGCCTACCTTAACACGTCAAATTATACACCTGTTCGACACGTGTTAAGGTAGGCAGACAAACGTAGGCAATGCTAAGGAGACTGATGCCTCTGTAGTATGTGTAGTCCGGCGGGTCTCCTGTCTTGAAGATCAGGCAAATAAAGCTGAGGTTCTAAACATGGGGCATGTTTTTTTCGACCATATTTGTCTTTAGATGAGATGGTACATACTCCTAAGTAAATAAATGTATCTTGTGGAAGTTTTGCCCAAAACAGTTTGTAAAACATGACGGGGTCAATAACCCTCCAAGGTCGTTAGTGCTGAAATATTTTTGTTTTAAATGACAAAAAGAAATATGTATATTAAGTAACAGTGTGAGAAAATAATCAAGTAACAACCGTAGAAAACTGCATAGGGAAGAACTTTCCCCTTCTGGCTCTGGAAAATATCGCGGTACCAACAATTTTTTAAATTTTCCCCTTCCCTGAAGATTTGGCCTCTCTGAAAAATCCTGCGGGCGTCTATGGTAACCTTTTTTTGTATTATGACGGGTTTAAAGGAATGTATGTATTTAAATTTTTTCTGCAACTTGAAATACTTACCATATTAAAAAAAGAAAAACAAAAAAGAATGAAAACAGACTTGGAAAAAACAAATTCAACTGTTTGCTAAAAAATGCAATGATTATTAAAGAAATAACTCTTTGGTGCGAATGTATGTACTAACTAGCATTTTCGTGCACGTTTTAGTTATTAATCCCATGACTTTATTTTATTTTAGAATGGATTGATAACGACGCTGATGACGTATCGGACAATGAAAGCGTCCACGACTACGATAGCAATAGCAAAACCAATAGCATAACAAATCTTCAAAATACCGACAAACTTCCAGTGGAAGTTTTAGAAGCCATCAAATCATTTGGACTAGTAGAAAAGGTTAATATTCATATTCTTACTTAAACAAAAAATAATAAAAAAAAAATTTTTTTTTTTCAGCTTTGGCATAAAGCACAGCCAGTGCAAGAAAATGTGAATCAAATTCTACGTGAGATGAGTTTTACACTTTTGAATAAGTACGAATTTTATTTTATTGTAAAAGTATCCATCTTTCATGTAAAAAACTGTTTTTTCTTGCTAACAGAGTAAAAAGCCTGCGAGTATCATGCCTTTTGTGTTTACAAAATCTTTGCAATTCAATGTGCACTGAAGATCTTGGTGGTCCAACTGCAATCTATGCGGTTTGGTTGGATTTGGGGCAGCAGGTTTTCCAAGGACCACAAGATCCCCTTCTGTTAGAACCATCTACCTCATTGATGCGTGCCTCATTGGAACATTTAATAAAAAGTCCAGAGCTTTTTGCACAGATGTCTGAGAATGATTTAGAAGTAACTATATTGAAATATTTCATTGATATCATCAAATTAATACTTTCTTCCAACTATAGTTAATGCTAAATGGAGTGAATAAATGTACTATGCCAGAAATTCGCGCTAATTGGTTAAGAATGTTGGGTACCCTAGGTTGCTTGCTTTCTGAACGACTGGTTAAAGTTATTATAGGTTTTATTTTAGACACATGTTCAAAGGTAAAACTTTTAAAACACAAATCATATCTCAACATTTTATATTTTTATTTTTTTATTCAAGGAACAAGATGTTTGGACTATTTCTGAATCAATTGATGCCCTAATGGATATGTTTTCTGACAATGACTGGAATCAAGTTGTAGTTGAATTAAATTTTCTTGAACGCATAAAGGCATTAGAAAAAGTCTTCAAATCTAAGGTAAACAGTCCCAGGCTTTACAAAAAAAAAAAAATTATACTTTTAATTTATTATTTTATATTTTATTCAGATTCGGCAGCAAAAACGAGAATTGAATGAAAGATATCCAGCTGTTCTTACAGTTCGCACAAATCTAAGTCGTTTTGTTAAATATATCGAAAGTGAACTGAAAAAATTCTCTAGTACGAATGGAACATAAAACAATAGAAATAAAAACTATATTCCTGATAAACTATCTCTGTGTAAACTGGTACGACATAATATTAATTTTTGCTTTTAAAGAGATGAGCGGCTTTAGAAACACTATGAAGCCGAATAAATAGAAAGCTTTCTGCAAAAAGTGATGGCATCTTCTATAGTTGAAAATATTTACCTATTTTTTTTTACATACTTAGTTTAAACATGAATTGTATATCAATTTACAATAATTTATATAATAAAAGATTTTATTTTGAAAAAAAAAACAGTATCGACTCTATACCAGTGAAAGAAATACTCTATCTTGATTCAATTCAAAGAAGAATCTACTCCCCTCATTTCAGAGACATTTTTGTAGAAGAACTTTTTAAATAAAGGTTACAAAATGTATCTTATAAGACGTTCCAACAATAAAACTGGTGACCTGTTACCAACGGGTGCCGCGATTTTAGACTTCTATCTAATAAGACGTCCCGATGATAAAACTGCGATGTCTTAACTGAAAAGTTGAAGAATATATCGCTAATCCAATGAGATGCATTCCAAGTCTAAAACTGGGACAGACAAAGAATCGCTGTTACAATGCCAAAGTTTGCAAGGAATACCTTCCTCAAATACACAACAGATGTGCACGCATTTTTTATGTAAATTATCAAAAAGATAATCACAACTTCTATCCTGTCCAATTTTTCTTCGCAACAAATCAGTCAACGAAGCTTGGCAGATCTACCGAGATGATCTTGCATCCAAACCATTTGTTTAAATTTGATTTTTTTAAACTGTCGATGCTTTCCAGAAGGAGATGTACAACGGAACGATCTAAAAAAATAACCTTCTTATAATTAAGGCTGCTAGATGATCGACCATGTAGCTAAAGGTAAAAGCATTTAATACAAAAAAACAGCAATTTAAAAGTTTAAATAAAATTGAAACTTTAGGCACTTTAGACTTTATTAACTTTCTAAATTATCCCATTAGTTAACTTAGCACGTTTACAAAAAAAAAATTAAACCCACGTTTATTAATTAATCTTGACTTGATATAGTAGTTATTTGTTTAAATATATAAATAAAAATTATTGTAACACATATAATATAATATAATTATAAATTATTCCTTTTTATAGAAGGATTATAGGAGTAATAATTTGTATGTATACATTTTTAATCGCTGTCGTGGGTTCTTATACTTGGTTGCGTTTTAATTCGTTTTTTTCGATCCAGATTTAGCTCTTTTAGAGATGAACCTTCGAATATTGCACAAGGAATTGAGGTCACATTTTCATCCACCAGAAATTCTTCAGTCAAATAAAGACTTGTTTTTCTAGTTATTTCTATTGTTCCTCTTCACTTGAAGCTCTGGTGATAGATTTTTATTAGTTCGCTTCGGCTTTGGCAATGGATTCCAATCAAGATTAGAGCTAGTGGGCGATGATTCCCTTGAAGCATTATTAACTTCTTTTGTTATGGTGCATTTTTTGAAGACCTCAACATTTCCATTTTTATCGGTTTCTTTAGCTAGCGTTGACACAATGGTATCTAGAATACCTTGAAAATTGTCATCAGTTTTGTTAGAAAGCTTTTGTTCGTGGGCGTTCTCGAGTCCCTCAAGTTCAAGGAGCATTCTCTTCATTTCCCGTTGGGACTCTGCCAAGCTTTTAAGATTCTGTTCCATTGCATTGGTGTTTGTTTCGCTTTGATTCCGTTGTGGATTATTTGCATCAATTTCAGTTTCTTCTCCTTTTTTTGCACCACCTAGAAGTTGTTGGTTTCGATTTATGGAATCAATGATTTGTTTAACAGATCGTCTCTTTTCAGGTGGAACTGGTTCCAATGGAGCTAGTGTCGATTGCTTCCATTGGCTTGGTCGGGGCCGATAAATATTTTCGTTAATATCTTCAGCAGCAAAATGCTTATGTCGCGGAGGTTTTTGAATTGGAGCTGGATGAGCGAATTCGGTACTGGTTGATGTTAAAGCTGCAACAGGTTTAGGGAGGTTTTCAGATCCTTGGTCTGTTTGTGTAGCGGATTCTCCTATACGATCGGCAACTTCTTCAATTTCATTAATAATCAATTGAAGCTCGGAAATTGTTGTTGGAAGATCTTCTTCAATATTTGAAACATTTTCTTCAACTTTGATTTCCCTCTTTTTAGGTGAAGGAGAGGACTTTGACGCCTCTGATATGTTCAGCTGTTTTTCACCTGTAATAACTTTTCTTTCTGCTGGTAGAGGTGATTTTCGTTCAGTGGGTGTAGGTTTCTGTTCCCTTATAGCTGCGACAGGAGTTGATACTGCAGAAGGCTTTTCTTTTCTTTCTTCACTCACGGCAACTATTTTGATGGTAACTTCTTGACGTTGAGGTGCTGGTTTTTTATAAGTACCAACATCTATTCCTATCTCTTTATGTGGCATTTCTGGAGAGGAAGATATTTCTTCAACCGTTTTTATTTCTTTTCGTCTCATTGCAGGAGTATCTGGAGTTTCAGCCAGTAAAATTTCTCGACGAGAAGAAGAAAATCTCGGAGAAACCGGTGGTGGAGACTTTGGAATATTTGGCTTAGTTGCAATAGGCGGTTTTGGTTTTTCTGGGGATTCTTTGATAGAAGCATCATTGACCCTAACAACTTCTTTATTCGTCGATACAATTACTTTCTCAGACGAATGTGGCTTTGTTGTTTCTAGTGAACGAAAAGACGATACTCCTGTTGATTCATTTCTTTCCGGTGTTGAGCGAGGGCTCTCTGTAGTACGAATATGGATCGTTTCCACGTGTCCAATTTCTTTGACTTTGTTTTTCTCAACTTTAACTGAAGAGTCTAATTTCTTTGAATCTTCAGAATCTTGATCTTCCCTGATGAATAATGGTTCTTCGTCTGATTTAATAATAATATCGACACTTGAATTAATCGATCTGCTTGATTCGCGGGTTGGTGAATTATGACTTTTTGGTATTGTACCGTTTTGTTTAAGTGAGTTTGAGGTAACAATATTTGAGGACCGAACTTCATGATTTTCAGGGCTGTCGGTGTTGGAAGACTTGACGAAGCTTTCTATTTCAGCGGTTAGATTATGAATTTCAAGGCGTTCATCGTCATTAGCTGCTGATGAATTCTTAGGCTGAGTAGTAGTGGATGGCTTGTGACTAGGAGTAGAACCAGCACTTGAGCTTTCTTCTTTGATTACTTGATGCACCTAGAAAATAGAATGTTTATTTTTTTTTATTTTATTTAATCAAACACAATTTGAAAATAATGTGTAAAACAAAGCAATTAATGTGAGAAAGTGAAAAAGAATTTAATTTAAAAATTCAAAAGCTTTTAAAGGTTGATTGGAAGTGTTTTGGTGAAATTTTGATAAATGTAAACAAAAAAAATATTATTCAATAAAAAAACGTAGGGGAGTCTTTTTTGGATTTTGCAGTGAAAGTGAAAAAGTAAAAAAAAAACAGGTTTAGTTTTAAAACATATTAAGAACAAAACAATTAGTCCAGGAAGATTAGACAAAAAAATGGCAAAATTAAGAAAAAAATTCCGACAAAGCTGTTTTGACTTGTTAAGCATTTCCTGAAATGCTCCGTAAATTTGGACAGGGGCTTAATTTTTTAGGGGGTTCAGTTTTTTTTTTATTAATTTCTCGAAAACTATAAATTTTTTGGAAAACAAATGTGAAGGTACAAATTGTAGCTTATGTCATACTACACAAAAAAAAAAATTAACATACAAGATGCAAAAACTTCACGATTGATGCAAGAACTTCACGATTAAGTAAATTTTGTCAACAAATTTATTGAAATTACATTAATCGATGGGCTAAAGTTTTTGGAAAATTTGAGTTTGGCTACATCTCTTTATAAAACCAAGTTTTTGGGGTGCCATCTTGAAAAAGGAAGTGATTTGGTTTTTGTTCAACAGCTCGATGAAATTTCTTTTTACAACAAAATCATGAAAATATAAAATTTAGACAATTAAATTATCTAAAAAAATGAGCTATTACGGACTCTATAGGTTGATTAATCTTGAAGTTATAGCGTATCAAAATAACACTTTTTATTTTCTACTTTAAATGGACAAATAACGGGCTTTTGCTAATATCTCAGCCGATATAATTTTTTTTTTCAAAGAACTAATGAGTATATTAATGCTCAAATTCTTGACAAAAAAGGAAAAGTTTTATTTTTCAAATCGTTAAAATTATAGTCTGTGGACTAAAAGAAAATGACAGAGCATTTTTTCCCATTTTTAATAAATTAATTGAAATGCATATGGCCTTAGCACAATAGTCTGAATTATTTCCCCTCGTTTAGGTGGGAGTGGTAATTTTCTAAAAATTTGGCTCAAAACAGAAAAAAAAATATTTAAAAAAAGAACGGGAACACTTACAATGCTACGCCTTACAATGTACAATCTAAGGGCCACCCTAATGTAGATATAACAGTAGGTTTGTTCAATGTCGGCACTGGGGCGCACTGGAGCGCCTTGAAATCGCATTCAGGTGTTCAAAGTGACACTTCTTTCACCCCAGTTTATGTGCTGTGTGTTCGGGGTTTGCACTGAATTCGACCTCAAGCGTCCCAGGTTTTTTCTCTTCTCTTATTTAATTTATGAAGATTTCAAAGCTGCACATAAAACTACATAAGCAATTTTACATTTTTGTCACACAACTGCACCACTGAAGTGTTCGATGTGACATGAAAACCCGAGCAACCACCAGTTTTTTGACATTTGAATGAAATTCCCAGTGAACATCGAACAAACCTAGTATTATAGTTTGACTTGACCGTTGATTTTATCAAAACAGAATCAGTCCTAACTTCATATCTAAAATATTGTTTTGCAATATAAATTGATGATTGTTAAAAATTAAAATATTTCTTGCAATATTGTAGTAATGAAATGACACACAATTTCTTACCTAAGTAACGCAGCAAAACTTCAAGTTATCTTATCACAAAATTGTGATATCATAAAATAAAACAAATGTGTTTTCTTTAAGATAAAAGATAAGCAAATAAAAAAATCATGAGTGCAGAAAAAATTTTGCTTCACTTAACAAAATAAAAAAAAAAAAAAAAAAAACAAAACACAAGTGGTCTGTTTGAATTGAACAAAAATAGAAAATTTAACTATTACCCAATTATTCGATTGATTAAACTGCCTTCACTAGGTGTCCAGACCTTATTCTGTGAGGTGGGCATGCGTTTAATGATTTATGTATTTAAGGTACTTATGCATTTAATTCTAGCCAAAAATATCTATATATGTGTAAAAAACGGAAAGTTCCATGTCTGATACTTTCTTGTTGTCATTCAATGAAAACGTCTTATCACTATCCCGAGTTTAACAACAAAAAATATTAATTTAACTTTGGTATCGTTAAAATAAATTGTTTTCGTTTTAACAATTTTGAAGTCTACTTCTGCAAAAACAGAAAAACAAATCATGAAAAATCAAAGTTCTGTAAACGGTTAGGGATCAAAACAAATCATAAAAAATCAAAGTTCGGGACTGGACATTGTATGATTTTTGCAATGCCGGTCTTTTGGTTATTTGCAAAACGATGATTTCCCCATTATTTTTTTAAACACCAGCGAATTTTTTGGCTGGGCTTTCTTACGACATTTTTTATTTGAATGTCATTTAGGTGTTTTTTGGCGATAAGACCTGGCCTAACGCCGCCATACTTTAAACTCAAAATTATGAGTAAAGAAATTTCCGTTTACTTTTATTTATTCAATTGATTCATAATCAAAAACAAAAAATATCGGACATGAAATTCTTGTTAATTACATAATGTAAATATATGAATACTCGTATGTACCTACATACATAGAAATAAAATATAAAAATAACTTACTGGAATTGGTGGTGGTGGAGCACGTCGCTTTTTCCGAGCTGGATGTTTAGCGGGAGTAGAAGAGGCAGCAATTCCACCCATTACAACATCTTCATCATCGTCTTCATCATCAAATGGATTTGTGCTGGCCACACTAACTTGTGATGATCTGTTAAATATGTAAATAATATATATTATTTTAATTTTTGATCAGTCGATTTTTTTTTATTATAACAATTTTAAGTAACGCAAACCACATGTACAGAGACGTATACATATATTTGGAGTAGGATAACCAACCCTTTACATATACATACAAAGGTATACCCAGCCCATATACTCGTACATATTAAATGAAACTATGCGAAATAGAAATAAATATCCTTTTTCTGAATAAAATAGCTTTATACAAACAAATTTAATTGTTATAAAACAATTCCATGACCACATAATTTCAAATAATGGATCTGCCCTCCAAGATCATTTGGATTAAAACATTTTAATTATTTTCTGCGGTCGTTGTGATACATGTGAAGTCACTAATCTACGCCGGCCGATAAATCATAGATAAATTAACGACTTGAATTGCTTCAGGTAAACAGCCCCCAGTTCCTCGAATGGGCAGTGGAAAATGAATATCCAAATTGGGTTTTATTCTGATTCGCAGCAGCTGGTTTTTAGTTGCTAGTTGCATTTATTTATTTATTAATTTCCATCACCACAATTTTTATGATTTTATTTTATTTCAAAGTTCTATATGTATCTCTTATTAAAAAAAAAAATACTCATAACCTAATTAATTCTTCGCTTATTTATCTCAAAAATGACTCTAACGATTTTCATAAAAAAAATTCAGCGGATTTCTGTAACTATAATGTACTTTCTAGTTAAAAAACATTTACCATAAACCGTTATTAACGGTAACTGCCACATAATGGTTTTCTTGATTTTCAACTTTATACTTACGGATCAAATGATTTCAGTCAAAATTTGTAAGCAAAAGCTACTTTCAAATGTCAATAATATTGCATATCAAAATTTTGGATTTTTAAAAATATTTATCTTTTTGTTGAAAGCCAATATTTCAAAAACGGGTTGATGAATTTTTTTGAAACTATGTTTATAAATGTTTTTCAATATATGTATATTCAAAATTGGCATCCCAAAAGTTTTTATTTTTAGATTTTACCAAAATTTTGAATATACAAAATATTTAAGAAAACCGCTCCAACGATTAAAATTTTTGTTTTTGCATATGTTCATATTTTTTTCAAGTAATCAAATGGCAAAATTGCTTTTTAGCTTTAAGCCTAGTACGCTGCTGAAGTGAAACGAAAATTTTCTCTGGCCTCCTACTCGAAAACAAAATCAGAAACGAAATAATTACGAATAAAAATATGGAGAGTTATATCAGAAAGATGTCAAAATAAATAAAAAAAAAAACAGTACAAAGTCTTAAGTCAATTTTTTCCTCGTTTGATGTGAATATTAATTTTTTTAAAAAGATGTCAAAATAAATTAAAAAAAAAAAACAGTACAAAGTCTTCAGTCAATTTTGTCCTCGTTTGATGTGAATATTTATTTTTTTTTTGTTTTCGCATCGTCCGGTGTGGTGTAAGGGTTCATTTTCTTCAATTTTCATTTTCAAAAAAAAACCAACTGTCAAATTTTCGTCTGAAATAATGTTACGATCAATTAATTGTGTACGAAAAATAAGTGGAGACTTGGATCTAGTAATCTTCTACGATTTTCTGTTTTATTGATATTTCACTATCGAGCTGCGTACTACATAACAAAAAACACAACGAAATTTTTCGTTTCTGATTTCGTTGTGTCAATTTCTGTATGAAATTTTTCGTTTCGCTTCAGCTGTGTACTATGCTGAAATCTGAAATCTAACCGAGCCAAATGGAGCGGATGGCTCGGTCTTATATGGCCAGCTAAGCAGATATTTCTGCCAGATGAGTGTCAAAAATATATTGAATAAATTTAGCTCTCAGTTTATTCGGGTCTATTTCATAAGACATAGGGTAAACAGGACTAACTAACTTTGATTAGAGTCAGAGTTAATTGAGTACTGAAAATCTGGCACAATTAACTTTTGCCATTAAAATAAAAAAATGCCACTCTTTTTTCTCCTATTGGACAACAATGAGTTAGCATTTATGCATCGGTTAACTCGTAGTTCTTTTTAATAATTATGAAATAGTCTGTAATATATGACAACTAGCGAATAACTTAAACTCGCCAAATTTGGCCTTTAAGGAATCCAATAAATCAGTGAATGAAAGTGACACATGCATTATTTAAAAAATGGTTGCCGTTTTTCTCTAACGATTAAGATAATGGAGATCATGAAATTTATCTAACAGGGAAATTTAGAAGTGGATGGTTTTTTTTATAAATGTGGCTGTAAGTTTTCACACTGATCCCATCGTACTAGATTCCTACTACGATTCCCAAAAAAAGTATCATAACTCCCTACCGATGAACTCCGAACTTTAGCAATATTTCTGCTCTTCTGAACTTTAGCAATATTTCTGCTGTGGTAGGGGGTGGGAGCTATCATATTTTTTGTTTGGGATTCGTAATACGAATCTTTTATAACGTGACCTTTCATTAGGTTGATAAAAAGGCGTGTTTTATTATATCGGGGTCTGGATTTAGATTTACTTTTCACTCGTACTACAAAAACAATTTTGAAAATTTCCCATTATTTTGCTTTTGTATTACGTGTAAAAGTTAATCTAGATTTAGATGCCGATGATAATAAAACATGCTTAAAGAAGGTTATTATTTATTAATTATTAATAGTAAGACAGCTGTTTGGAAAGACTGGATTGTTTTTGAAAGAATGTCATGCCACAAAACCTTTGTCCGAAACAAGTATGAGTTACCAAAAGGTTTTTTGTATTTTTTTCCAAGAAAGTTTTTTCCCAAAAATGTTATTGTTTTTAGTAGTTATGATCAGTACCGTATATAAAAATTTTATGTTTTTTCCATTGTATTCATATAAGTATGAAAATTTGGATAAAAAAGCTCGAAAACGCTCCCAAATGTAACGTGAGTAACTATATTGCCCATATGAAAACATCATTTTGACAAATTCACTCACACACTTTGTACTAGGTTGATTCCACTTTTATTAATAATCCGACGGAAATTGTTTGTCGTTTTCAATTGGATTTTAGAATTGTCCCATTCCTATAAAATATGAAAAATTAAGAGTAGGAGATTTTCCATATTTGTTAGGAAGAGAACACTACCAAAATACAATTGAAAACGATATTAATTTGCCTTACTTGCCGACTTTGCAACGCCTCTCATCTTGAAAGTTTATTTAAACAAAAAAAAGCACGCGGTAAGATAAACATGGAAGGTATAAGGCCGGACTGCCGGAGTAAAGCCATTTTAGTGTCTAATTAAATGTCATTTTGACATGACATCGTGTAAAATTTAGAAAAAACTGCGTAAAACCTTGTTATTAAGAATGTTTTTTTATTTTACTTACTATCCATTTATAAATTCCTTTACCAAAATATCAATAAACTGTGGAAACCAGCTGGTGTTAGTTTACGTTTACGGGCGCAACTCAAACCGTTTAGGAAATATTAAAAAAAAAAAAGGATTAATTAAGGTTAAACTATTACGAAGTTGAACTGAGTATTAGTGAAATTAAGCCGCGTCTACATTATGTTGAACTGTGTAGATCAAAATCGTTGATCAACAGTGTTCAATAAGTGTAGACGTGTTTATTGACAATGTCAATCAACATTTGTTGACGTGAACGAAACCCGATTCAAATGGATAGCAATCAACAAAGTTTTTTAACAGAACAAAAACGTTTAAGTATGGGCGAGTTTATCTACACAATTGTCAGCTGTCCATTTTATCATCAGTCACTGAATTTATCTTGATTCTTGATACAAAACAACGTACACAAATTATAAAAATAAAAACATTAAAATAGTTTGACACACATGACAGTCAACACGACGTCAAAACTGAGACGTACACATAAGCATGTTGATCGACAATGTTAACCAACAATGTTGATCGGCTTAGTTTGGACGCTTCCTATATAAGGCTTAATATAAGCTGTGTTTCTTTACAATTCCAGTAAATTCTGTCTGAAAAAACGACAGCAAAACAAGCAATTTTCATGTCAAATACAAAAACAACTATGTCCATAAAGAGTTAGCTATGTACAGATAATTAAGTGGATTTATCGTTTATCCCGATAAAAACGGTATTGCCAGACTAATATAGTCGTTGTGTTATCGTTAATTTGTATAGAAATATCAAATGTTTGTTGGTAAAATTATTCAATACAAAATGGCAGACCAAGGCAGATGTTATTGAAATATCCCGATGTCGTTTTTTCGCCAAAGTCCATATGGTTATACAAAAAAACGCAGCTTATGTATAAATGTGTACTACAAACATATAAAATGTAAAACGTAAGTGCAGAATATTTTTAAACGCAAACTGCAAAAGTTTTCTGTTCGCAAGTGCCAATACAAATTTCGCTGCACTAGCTGTGTGTTCCAGAATGCAGCTTGCTGAAGTCAAATGTTTGAAAACTTCATCTGCAGTGCAGCTATGCAGTACAAAAATCGGGTTGACGATAAAAATATTAAAAAGTGAGAGAGAGTGTTCGTAAACGTCAAATGCATTTGCAAGTAAATTAATCGACGTTGATCAAATCTATTTTGTTTTAGCAGGACAATTGCATATTTGACGATCGCAGTATCTGCGTCAATAAATAACGATCATTTGACGATCAAATTACTTTGATTTGACATTTTCGAAAACGGCCCACTCCTTCCTGAAGTTGGCGGGAGCAAAAAATTATCCGATTATGTTGTTTTTTATTGGTCACTTCAAATTTTGTATACTTAATAGGAATGGAGCAAATGAAGTAAAAAAAGTAGAGTTAGGTCCTTGAGTGGACTAATTTGTTTTTATATTCTTCTACTCAGATAATTAATAAATTTTTTCCCTAAAATTAACATAAATGAAAATGTCTTGGAATTAATGTTGGGCACATACAAATTTAACCAAAATTGAATGTTAGTGGAAAGCGTAATTTTAAGCGAATAAATAATCAAATAGAAACTTTTTGAAATAAATATTTACATTAGTAATGAATAATTTAAATGAAATTATAATTAAGGTTATATTAAATTTAAACTTTTTTTTAAAGATTTTTTGTTCGAATTTCTTGCAAAGCCTTTGGATGTTGGATGTTCTTCCTCGGGTGGGTTAGTAACTGCACAGAAATAATATATGCAACTAGGCGAATTAACATAGAAGGTAGAATATAGAAGGACAAATTTACTCGTAATTATTTTGTCCAACTAACGCAACAGATGGAACTTGTAGGTATACACATTTCAACGTAACGCCAAGATTATGCGTAAACTCACCCGTGGCTTATCATTCCCAAAGAGTCACTATTAAATTCAAGATTACGTACTGGTTGTGGGGTAACAGACCCACGATACACGTACCTTCGGGATGTTGGTAATGTAAGCATTTGTGTTGGAGTCCCGCTTGTTGAGGCAGGTTGCATTGTGCTGCGGTATCTGTCATTCCGATTGAAACCAATACCATTAGTAGGATAATCCGGCTGTTTCAAATACATATATGAAATCAATATTTATGTAGTTTGCAAGTATGTATGTATGTTTGTTATCGGTTTTTTTGGGGAAAAAAAGTAAAAAGTAAATTTTACCTGGGTATTTCTCATATCTTGCAGTGAACTTCGATATGGGACGTTTCTTTGGAAGGCATCATTAACACCGAGGCTACCATTTGTTGCTCCAGTTGTATAGCGCATACGAGGATCATATGTGTTATAACCGTACTCGTTGTTAAAAACATTTCGACGAAGTGGTGGTGGACTTTCTGATGTTTTATTTATACCTAAGCTCGATGATTTCTTCTTTAAGCGAAAAGATTTAAATGCCCTGCAATTGAAAAGAGAGAAACAACGTTGAAGGAAAAAAATTAAAAAAAATGGAGTTTTAAAAACTATAAACGATGTCGAACTCACTTTACATTTTAAGAACTTGCATTATAGTTAAAATAGTAATAGGCTGATTTTAGTTTTTAGTGACAGATATCATACTATAGCTCGTATGCTATCTCCCACATTTGTTCTCAGGAACTGTCATTAATTTAGGTGAGTTCAACTTTAATTTGCTAAGAAAAAATTCTAAGCTTGACACTAACTAGCAAGTGTTTATAGTTCAGAAAAAATAAGAAAACTGCATAAAAGTTAATCAATAGTTATTTAGTGTCACGCTAATGCCCTTGAAATAGATTTGATTTATTACAATCTGACAGAAAATATGATCCTCCTTTAGCTAAAACCTCAAGTTCATAAGTTGACTTAATATTTGATTCTTCAATAATTACTGTTTTTGTTGTTTATCGGCGTCATTTTGTTATATAGATTTTATACAACACAATCTCATATAACAAATTTCATAATTCGAAAATCATCGAGTAAATGACTTCTTATTAAGTGAACATTGACAGAAACGTCATTAGTTGAATATTGTAACTTTATTTGTAATATGCAAAGCAAACTTTGCCGGATACGTTCTCTGCCCACTGAGATCTCCTCTGCCAGTTGCAAATATTGCACTCTTATTTTTACATAAGTTATATAGACACAAGTATAAGACACTGTGCTGATATGTTTATTGATGTGACGTAACAAGTGATCAGCTTTGAAGTACTTTAACTTTACACTCATGTGAATATCATTTAGCATCAATTTAAGCGCGACGTGCTGTTTTGTTTTGCTACATCTTGACCTCATAACAGATGGATTTTCTAGCTATACAACTATATAGATATGTACATGCATAATTCTAGACTTCAAGTTTGTGCTATTATATTTACAAACTAAATACAGTATGAAAATGAACTGAGAGAGGGATAGGAGATATTAGATGTCAGGGTTTAGCTGCTTTCAATGTTTGTTGTATATTGATGAAAAGTGAAGTTTGATTATCTATATCATGTGAAAATTTACTTCTATTTAGTTTAAATTGGCATTCTAGTTTGACACATTGTATGATAATTTTTATATAAGCTTATCTTGATTGTGATTTTTTTTGGTTCAAGGTTATTTAGAAATAAAATGTTCCTTCCACTGGGTCGTATGTTCCTGCTTGAATTTCTTATGTAAAGTTAAACAAAATCAGTTGAATCATAAATCTGAATAAGACAAATTTTTGGCAAATTTTTGAGTTTGTCAATGAGAAAAAAGACCGTTATCATTATGGAGGAACTGTCAAGTTCCAAATTGAAAAACGAAAATAAACACAAGGTGGTTTTTAATGTAGTTTATGCCGAATGTTGAAGTGCAATTTTTATTATTAAAATCTTGCTATTTTTCTTATACAACTTGAAATACTAATATTTACAAATAAATGCACCCATATCTGTTAAATATAATTCCCACACAATGCTGATGTTGCCCTTTGTAAATGAACGAGAGAGCCGTATATTGCTATTTAGTAAAGAGCTCGAATCCAACACCATGATATTATGTTTGTTTGTTATCTTTTTCAAAAAAAATGATTAAAATCTGTCAAATTTTGAAAAGAAAGGAAAATTTCTATCAGAGTTTGGAAAATTCTAAAAAAGTTAACAAACTTATTGAGCCATGAATTGCGCCATTTTTTGTTAGAAACGTCATTTTTGTGTATAAAACCACTTTGTCATGATTTTAATAGATCTAATGCGCTTTTTTCGTAAAACAAATCTACTGCTTTTAAATCTACTGCACTTTTATTTTTCAGAAAAGAAAATTAACATTTATTAAAATTCAGTCCACTAATTTTTCAATTCTATTATTACGGACTCCAGCTTTTATAACAATCGTGACAGCATAAATAGTTACACTACTCTATTTTTAATTTCTTTTGTCCTTCCATTTTGAAAATAGAGTAAAATTGGAATTTTCAGATCTTCTGTAAGAATATATGTATTGAATATACTGCATTTGTTTTTGAAAACTTATTTCCGAAAATGTTCCGATTGGTGGCAACGCTGTGATACAAAATGAACACCACAATTTTTGACAGTAGTTGTAACACTTCGTGTTCACACAAATTTGTGTAGTAGGATTTCGCAGGTTTTCCAACGGAGAGAAAATGATTTGCTCTCTCCCTGAGCTCTCTCGATGCAACTTTTATGAGTTAACAAACAAGAGTTTGTGACAATTTCTAGGAAATTTCACGATAACAAACAGACCTATTATCATGTTACATATGTGAAGTTTTAATAAAAACCTGAAACGCTCTTTAATATTGCAATGCAATTGCGTTCAAGGTTTCTTGTTTTCAAGAAAATATTTTTGAATTTTTTTTTACCGAAGTAATACGTTCTTTTCTTTGTTGAAATTTAAAAACCGTTAACGATGTTCGATAAGAATCTCAAAATTGTTTTTGTCAAATCATAAAGTTCAATCAGAAAAAAGTCTTAAAATTTTCATACTTTGCTTTCATTACTTTATCAACCCCCCCCCCCCCGGACGGAACACGAAACGACCTAAAAAACCAATCGTGTAATAAGACTCTTTGTCCGTTAATGGCAAAGTGACATTTCTTTTTCAATGGAATTATTTCCACTTGTCTTTCAAATGTATTGCCTTTCATTGACAAATAGTGTTTTTCAGTTCAAAGACAATTAATTTTGGAGTATTTCTACTTGTAATTTTGGGACGCAAAAAATGTGTCATTTATCAGTTCGTAAATGACTAGTGGAAACCTAGCATTAGACGTTTATGACATTAGTTATGTTTGTTTAAATGAACAAAAAAGTTACAAGGAATAGGTACGTTGCATCATTAACGCAGACTTTTTAGCTTACCCATGTAGGCTACACCGTTTCGAGTAAAGTCTACACTCTACACACTTTTTTCGCACATAAATTATTTCCCATCCATATCGTTAGTGCCTTTTTCTGAGAAATCAAATTATAAGAAGAGAGAGTGTGGCAGTGGTACCACTCTTGCTGGGGTCAGGACGTAACAAAATGAGAGTAAAGTTGCATTCTTACAAAGAAAACGATATTGAAAATTTAAGGCTACCCTTATTTTTTTCTATACATTTTTTAAACGATTTCAAACAATGTATGACCAATCCCTTAAGGTACGATGGAAACATTTCTTAGATCCTGTTAAAATAGAGAAAATTGAGCCCGGACTGCGAAGTCTCATCGTGTTTCCACTATGAACTTTAGGTGTCTCAGATCACATTGAAACAAAAAGAACTTCAAGATTTCCCTCATTGAATCAAACAAAGTATGAGTCTACTGTTTATTCTGGTGTTTATATATCGTTCGTGCCTCACCTCACCGGTCTGAATCTTCCCAATATAAACACTATCCTACTCAATGAACTATACTTGGAATATTATGTACATGCATAACAAAAATGTAACTCTTTTTTGATAACATTACAAAAGATTTAAGAAAAAACCTTCGTGTTTAAGTATGTAACTATTGGAGATTATAAACTTTCAAAGCTGAAAAAATAATTTAACACTGTGATAATAAATTGTCCTTCAACTAAAAAACAAATTTGTCAGCAGAACAACACGAATCAATCGATTTTCCTTCTTTACGTTACATTGACATCAAATATTTGGCACCCTTACAATGCGGGGTACCTATATATGAGTATCAATATAGACTGTAGGTAGATGAACTATAATAACATGATGGTCTGCCTCTGCCAGGTGTTACTATCAACATCACCCGAATATTTTCCTCTTTCAATCGATAAACTATTATTTGATTTTATTTCCCCATAGAACACTTGTGCAAACATATTTTTTAGAGAACATCTGTAAAATAAATATAAAAAAAAATCGTCTGATATAGAAAGAATCTGATGATGGTCATAGCTGTCTTTCTGCCAAATATGTTTGGCCTTTCGAAAATTGGACAAGTGCCAATCCACAAACATGGTGTAGGTATGATGAAAATTTATGATAAACCGACTATGCAGAGGGTGAGGAGAAAGTCAATATTATGCTTTTGTCTGGTGCTTTTGTCACTGAATAACATTATGAAGGCATAGAGGGCTGACTGGGGGCTGGGGTGCCCTTAAAGCTAACTTATATTTCCCATAGTGGCATATTATTTGAGAATTGATACTAAATTAAATATTTACAGAAATTCCAACACATTCATACGTATGTATTATAGAATTCTACTGCAAACATTAAAATCGATTGGTTTATATATTTAAGCATTGAACTGATAAATATCGTTGCAGTTATTTTATTTTAATTTAATCTTCGAGTCCATTTGGTACAAACAAACAAAATGTACTCAAGAGATTAGATTTCCACAAGGGAAACACATACGAGTAGCTTCTATTTATATGCAATCTAGGTTTCGTATAAGTGTTTTGTTGCTTAACATTTTTGTAACTGGCGCCCAACATTGTCTAATACGTCTGTGTTTTGAGAGGTATTAATACAAAAAAAAAACATCACAAAAACCAACAACAGTGATGTTCATGCAATGAAGTAAATCAATAATTTTTATTATAGACATAACCAAAAGGAGTTTTTAGTTTTCGTTATTTTTTGTTGATAACAAGTTTAGAAATATATAATTTAAGGAATACCACTCAAGTACTCAAAAATGCTCAATATCTGATAACAGAATATAAGGGTTTCCTCAAGTGCCTTGCATATGGGTTGCGAATAGTGAACTGAGAATCGCGTATGGTAGTGAATTTTGGCATTTCCTCAACATGAGCTTTCGTCGACAGACTGCGTGTTACTGGCAGGAATAGAGGGGACCTTCAATTTTTTGCCGAGTCTGAACGGCTAAATAAGAAGCACTTATTCATCACAAGTATACTCTTGAAGGATTTGTCCAGTTCCTCGTAAGAGGCAGTGCCTCGGAAAAAACATTTCAGTTTTCTATGAAAGATTTTTCCCCTTCTTTCAATAATTTGACAGTTTTTAAACTTCGTGCTACAAAAGTAACCAAACACACCTATTATTGCAATGCGGCTGCATTTTCAGGTTGTTTGAGAAATGGGAACTCTACGACAGCAGAGAGCACCAGTAGTACTTTTGGAGTGTGGTTGTTGCCCGCCTGTGGTTTTTGTTTTGTTATTTTCTTAGGTTTGATTTATGTTTACGGTTACATTTCTGGCTTCGTGAATAACCTAAATAATCAAATTTGGGACTCAGGTAATTCCAATTCTTACGATCCATCAGAAACAAATAATGAGCAACTGTGAGGTTTGAATTTTGGTCAGTTGGTGAGATTGAGCCCTACTTTTTGAAAATGAGGCCGGAATTGTAGTGAATCTGAACGACATTCGTGATTTCATAAGGATGACGCCACTTGTCAAACTGCGCATGCAACAATCGATTTATTTCAGCAACGATTTCCAGACCTGACTAAATAATCTCACGAAATACGTTTGTCAACTGACCCCAGTGACCACTAAGATGATGCGATTGAACACCATTTGATTTCTTCTTTCTTTGAGGTTAAGTGAAATATCATGGTTATGCGAACAAAGCAGAAATAATTCCTGAGCTCTGGGCTGAGATCTAATGTGTCATCATAGGTGAGATAAAGCCATTTCTTTGTCAAAAAGTCAAAGAAAATTTCCTGAAAACAACAATGGCTCGTCATCAAGAGCAACGGCTGCTATTTGCCGGATATTTTATGCCATTACATAATCAAAACATTTCTACCTGTATAATGCAATACAAATATCAAATGTACATGTTTTTATTTTTAAATGAAATTCTCTGACAGCGCATTTAAGTAGTCGGAAGAAAACAACCGAATACACGTAAAACATAGACGCTGTTAAGATTGGTAAGATTGGGACCGGTCTCACGCTAGTTTCTGGGCAAGAGAAGTGGCCGGTCAGGGATGTCGTGAGGCATGAACAAAATATAAAAATATAAGCACCGGACTCATGAGACTAACTTGTTGTTGTTTCTATGTGTTTTGAGGCGCCTCAAATTTTCGAATTTAGACACGATGAGACTCACGATTCCAGACTCAATTTTCCCAACCTAAACAGGCTCATATGTTAAGACTCTAATTTCTGAGTGGGACGTTTCGTTTAGTTTCGTTCACTTTTGCTTTCGGAAGTAACTGGCCCGAGCACACTTCACTTAAGTAAATCTGACATTTGGTGCAATAAGAATGTTAAAATGACAAAATGAGATGGATGATAAGTATAGTATAGGTGTGTTCCCGTTTAGTCGATATGGAAAGCTTTTTTCGGTGGTTTTTGGCATTAGCTTTAGTGCCTTTCCGACCATTATAGTTCTATCTTTTTTCCTATATGAATAATACTATATACTACCTACCTACTATATTTCTAGATTGTTTATTAAATAGTACCTATCAGGCTTTATCTTAACATTAATAATGTATCTTGTAGTTTTCTTACACATGCTATGTCTCAATAATTCACTCATTCAACTGCCATTAAAACCATTTCGAAATTTGTATTTTATTCTTAACCAAATCTATACAAACACATTTCTACATGTTTGTTGTTGTTCTTCTTTTGTAGGACATCTGCTTTATTCACGGTCAGCTAAGGGAATTGGGTTTATAAGTAATAATTAAAAACCAATTTACCCAGTCTTGATATGAATTTATATGAAAAAAAATTATAAATAATTAATTTTAAGGCGCCACCACCATCGCATTCAAAGTGAATGTTTTAAGTTTAACTAAACACGCGATGGATAAGATTACTTAGTTTTATTATACCTAAAACACTTTTACTTAATAATAGAAAAATAAACGAACATTTATATTGATTTACTTACCACATGTCCTTGAGACCGCCCAATGAGAAACTATTGCGTCTACCCTGACCATCTTTTGGGATTTTGTTAATGTGCCAAAATCTCAAGCGTTTGTGATTATCGTCTTCGTAGAATGGATTCAAATGCTCCGGGTAATTGTAGACTGACACTTGACTTGTGGAACGTCCATTCCTGATAACCATCAGGTCACCGTTAACACTCATTGTGTCCGGTGCAGTTTTGTATAATTTTCTACAGAATGGGGATCTTCTCTGATGCTTCTCTCTGTTCGTTTACGGTTGCGGTTGGTTTGTTTGATTTGCTTTTGTGTTGAGTAATGATTTGCCTTGCCTTTGTGTGGAGGAGTTGGCGCTTTTTTCGCGTTCATATAATATGTTGGCACATATGAATGGACTATTGTTAATCGGCTTTTTATTCAGTTATTAACCTGCAAAAATATAAAAAAAAAATAGCGATTAGATTGATGCAATTTTATGTGCAGTGTTGCAGTAATTATACAAGTAGATTCTAATGAAATCGGAACGTTTTAAAATATGCGTTGTACATACATACGTCTAACTGAAACGAGGTGCAAAAACAAGACTAATCTAAATATCTTAAAGTAGGTTATCGTAATAGTAGCCGCACCAATGAGCTTAAATGCAATTGGCGCGAAACCAGATGAATAAATCTAGACAGAGGCAAGTCGAATGTGTTTGCTGTTATATCATTAAAATGGACTGAAATTGAAAGATTTTCAAGCTTAAAATAACGGTTGATATCTTGAAAGATAGGTGTTTATAAGACGGGAACATACTTTTTTTTATGTTAAAGGGTATGTCCTCCATTAACATGAAAAAACTTGCAACTTTTTTCCAACAAGAGTTTGACATCTGGAGGCGTTTCTATAAATTTTTATGTTCAAAATATTAAAAAATTACCAAAGAACTGAGGGTCCCAACCCGCTTGACATTAAAAAAGTATATTCCCGAAAAATGTTAGCACTAGCCGTTTTCCTTTCTAGGTGGCAAGGTACTTATGAGTAGGTGAAAACCCTAATCTAGTGATATCAACTGCATTTGCTCTCATGTGTGACTAGATACATTTTATATGGGAAAGCAATTTTATGCGTTCCATTGAAAAGTAGTTATGTATTCATAAGTACTTTCCCAACGCCAAAGGAAAACGCCAAACGAAAATTCGAGATACTGAAATTTTTCCCGAAAATGTTTCTACTTAACACCTTTCTTTTAAGACATCAATGGTGGTTATTTTAACCAAGGAAATTTTCCAAATAATTTACAATTTTTTTTATTTTACCATTTGGCATAAATAGGGTGCTATTTTTCAAAATGGCATTCAAGGTTACAACAATGACTTCTAAGTTAAATTTCATCTGAAAAAAAATACCTTTAAATTAAAGTTCGTTTGGCAGATACTTTGTATCTCTACATTCTTAATTCTAATTCGAACTGCCCATTGATTTCCGTTGCTGTACGTATTCGTTTAAGAGTCTGATTACACGATTTGTTTTTTCGGACGTTTCGTGTTTCGTCTTTTTCACACATTGGGTGAGGGGTGTAGAAATGTAGGGGGAATGAAAAAACGAAAGCACGTATGAAAATTGTAAGATATTTTCTGGTTGAACTTTTACGTTTATGATTTAACAAACGAGTAGAGGCGGGGGATGCTTATAAACTTTATATAATGAGCTTAAAAATTATTTTTCGTGATAAAAGAGATATAAATTTGAACAAGAAGCGATTTAAAAATATATTAAATTATTTTTACAGTCTATTTTCCAATAAATGAACCTCATATTTTTTGAATGTCAGAAAAACGAATTGACTTTTTTGGTTGTGTGTAATCACGAAGGTACGTACCTGTCAAAAAGACGAAAAACGAAACGAACGAAGATACGAATCGTGTAATCAAGGTCTAAGACGTTGTTTACATTGGATTGAAAAACTGGATTTTTTTGACGTTTCAGTATTCACATCTCGCTCCCACTTCTTCAGTAAAGGAAGATGTAAATACTGAAACGTCAAAAAAAGTCCAGTTTTTCAGTCCAGTGTGAACACCGTCTTTAAATTTGTTAATGAGCAAATAATTTTAGAAAATAATAGGCATAAATTGATGATGCAGAAATATTTAAAATTGTTTTTTAATTACCTCAAAGTTCTTATGAATTTTATCAATTATAAAATTTTAAAACTGAAGGGTTTCGTAGATAAATAAAAAGGGTATTCATGCATCAGCGTTAAGTCGTCGTAAAAGTAGTAACTGTTAACTGCGTAAATTTGCGACTTCTTTGCCTTTACGCTTTTGTATGACTACCCTTAAAGATTTATACAACTTGTAAAATTATTTAATTTATTTCAAGAAACAAAACAAATAAAAAATCAGAAGGCAATAGGTAGGTACATATTCGGTCTTAGCTGATGATCGCCATCACTGATTACAAGTCTATACGACCTTTGCTGATGCTGATGATGTTCTGTTATGCCTTTACATACATATATATATATATCTCTTCAATATAATAATTGGCGAAAGACTTTAACGTGTGCTACTACACTGTGCAATTGTTCAATGTTTATTCTTCTTCTGATTGCAATTAATTTACATTGTTGATCGCAAATTGATGCGACACAGAAAGATGATCATTGTGTGTTGTTTTGTATTGTGTTGTGACGCTTAATGCAGGAGACAGTATCGTTGTAATGTTTATTGTTTATTAATTTACTTATTTCCGCAATTCATTTTTCTTATTTTTACCGGTAAACAGGCACAATGACATCGAGTAAACTTTAACAACAATCATTTTACATTTATTTATCTTTGTATTCTACAATTTGAGTCTTTTTAAAATTCTGGCAGTTTCAAAAGATGCTTGTTTTTTTTTTCAATAATAATATTTTTTTTTCAGTAATAATAAACAATAAACAAATTACAAAAATAAATTATAAAGGAAGCGTTGATGCATGCCTATTTAATTGTTTAAAATTTGCGCTATTTATTCTAAATATACATAAGTGTAAATGTCATAAAAGCGACTTTAACAAGTTATATATACAAAAAATCTGAATTTGGAACAACTTTAGCAAATAACGTTTTCTTCTAATTAATAATAAGCTGAACATAAAGTTAAAAATAGTGTTTCGTTTAAAGTCCAAGTCAATATTTGTATCCTAAAACAAAACAAAAAAAACCAAACGTGTCATTGACTCTGCTCTAAATTCCATTATCACCAAATCGATGCCAATTAAATTGCTAATTTCTCTTCTCAAGGTTTGAACTTTGATTCACAGATTCGCAACACAAACAATACTACAAACTGTGTAATTATTTATTTTTTTTAAAGCATCGGTAAAATAACAAACTAAAAAATAAAAATAAAACAAAAACAAAAACAAAAACTACATGCAGCATGTTTGATTTGAAATGTGAATTTTCTTTCGTAATCTTTTGAATAGTAGGTATACAATACTATTACAAAAGTAAGAGATATACTGTGGGTATATGTACTTATGTATACGAGTATTTAGGTATACTAGTGCGTCCAGCCCTCGAAAGTCTAGAGCTAATAATATTATTTGTCAATAAAAGCTGTCTTTGGCGTAGAGAAAAATTGATACCTTGTTTACATGGAGAATTGAATCCAAATTGAATAAGGATTTAGGTCCATGTAGAACTGGATTGGGTTGAATCCGGATAACTCGATCTAATCCAGCTCTTTGCCATAAACATGGGTCGAAATTTCAATCCGGATTGAATTCAACCTTTCGATCCGCTCATGTAAATGAGGTATAAGCTATTTATTATTATTTTCTGCAGCACTGAACGCAGCCATCAGACATTCCTGTTATCTTTCTAGTCAGTGCTGCTGGTGGGTGCAAAAAATCGAAACGCCACATTTAGGTTATGACAAATAAAAACAAATAATTGCTTGGTCTCCCTCTCGCTCGCACTTATAATGCAATTTTATTTTATTGTTTTTTTAATTTTTGTAGTTTTTTTTTTACTTTTGTATGGAAGGTACCGTTATTTCTTCATATAAGTAAATTATTTTCTTAAAATACCTCACAGAATGTAAAAAGACCCATTAAATACCAAGTTTTATAAAAATCGACCAATAAGTTTTCATAATATTTGATTTTCAAAAAAAAATGAATATTTTTTAAAAATCCAAAAAAATATTTGCTGGGAAATTTTGGTAAGAAAAACTATTAACATTGCTTAAAAGCTTCTGTACAAAAAAAAATATTTAAAACAAAATACCATTTTGAAAAAAATCGAAAATAAAGAAGATAGTTCTTTGGGGAGGTACCATTGAAAAATGGTTTCCAATTTATTCAATATTTGCTTAGAAAAGTTATGGAGCAGTTTGTGAGAAAAATAGGGTTTTGTAAAATTTCTAAACAAAATTGTATGGCAGGAACTGTTATTTTTAGTTTAGAAAACATACATAAAATGCATGACTGGATCGCACGTACTTGCTCGTGTGTTCAAGTTGCTTTGAATTTAGAACTTTTAAAATATGAAAGTAATTATAGAAAAAATATAAAAAAAACATTAAAATCGTTCTTTTAATTGAATAAACAACTAGTTAAGAAACTTAGAGCTCAAAAACAAGTAAGCCATTTGATTACTTGAAAATATATGAATATGTGCAAAAAAAAAATTAAAATCGTTGTAGCGGTTTTCTTAAAAATTATTTTCTTATACATATATAAAATTTTAATAACATTTTTAAAAAATAAGTTCTGGTATGCCAATTTTGAGTGTGTATTAAAATAAATTTTAAACCTAGTTTCAAAAAAAATGCATTGACATATTTTTGAAATATTGAGTTTTCAAAAAATAATTTTAAATATTTTTTTTCAAAATTCAAAATTGTTTTTTTTCAAAATTTTGATACGCAATATTATTAACATTTAAAAGAGTTTTTGCATATAAATTTTGACTGAAATCGTTTAAGCCGTAAATGAGAAAATCGAAAATGAAAAAAACGTTATATTGCAGCTTCCGTTAATAACGGTTTTCGATAATTTTTTTTCTTACAATACATACACTGATTTTTTCAAAATCGTTAGAGCCATTTTTGTGATAAATAAGCTTTTTTATTGGACAATTACCGTTGTTTTTGATGCTAAACAAATTTCAATTTTCCTCCTGGAGAGTTACAAAAAAACTTTAGGTTAAAATTTAAACGAAATTGCTTGAATGGCTTAGGCTGTAGGTTTGGTGTTCTCTATCAACGTAACGTCATGTTTGATTGTTATCTTGAATTTTTTTTCACGAATCCTAAACTTGCCTTGCTCCGGGCCAACTAGATCAGGCAGAATCTCGTTATGTTCCATTCTCAACTATTAGGCCAGGAGCTTAACGTCGTGTCGTAGTATTTGTCTCGTTAGTTGATATCGGACTAACGGCAAATTTGCACCGAAGCTCACGCCCATGCCATCACCGACGAATTATCCGCAAGAAATCGAAACAATTCCGCGTTCTTTAAGATTTTGTATCCTCAGTAAAAATTTCAAAGTAAAATTGACATTTGCCGCCATTTGTAAAAATTAAATGGCATCTTCCGATAGGGTTATGATTTATGAATGGCTTTTGCCCTTTGCGGCACCTTCTAGCGCCCAAGAACAGAAAGATATTTACTAAATAAATCCTAAGACAAGCACAAAAATATACACTGTCCGAAATTCCTTCCATTGGAATTTACTTTCATTAAATAAATAAATAAAAATTAATAACCTTCAGTTTACTTAAAAAAATTACAAAAACAAAAATGAAAAACTTATATGTAATCAGAAATCTTAATTATTATTTAGAAAACGATGAAAATATTAAATAAAAATATCTAATTGATAACATAATACAAACGATTATTTCATGCAAATCAATAATTATGAATGCATTAAGTTAATAATAATTCTATAAATAATAATTACAGTATACCATCAATCTCAACAATAATGTACCTACATCATATTATTCTGCTTCAAAATAAAAATAGATTCACTTTCATAAGTCAGAACTTAATGTTATTAACACCAAAGGCGGTACGTATAGTATAGTCTTATTTCTCAATAAATCTAAAAGCTCTTTTTCAAGTGCAATTCAAACATGCTCGACTATAGAATTAGGTATATGAATATATGTAGGTTATATTTGCATATTTAAAAAATTGCCTCTGCTTCTGTTAGAGTCCTAAATATGAATCAGCTTAAAAAAGGCACATTGCCAATTACTCTCTTTATTTAATTTCTTTTCTTTCCAAATGAGCACAAATGTTTTACTTTGAAATCGATGAACATGCTTAGACTCTGCAATAGATGAAGAATATTTAAAAAAAAAAAAGATTCCAATAGCTCTGTTGTAGACATTACTATGGAGGTATGTACAACACAAACAATGTAGAATAATAATCAGACGCAAATAGATGAAATCGAGTTGAGTCTCTTTTACATGATAGCAAGTGTACCGAAAGAAATAAGGAAATGAACTTTACCAAATAAGATTTAACATATTTTTTTTTTTTAAGAAAACACAAAAATAGTAAATTTGTTCATATTAATATATAAATATAAGAATAAATAAGAACACTATAACAAAATATCAAAATTAAATTCTTCAATTTTATTGGTAATTTATTTTGAGAAAATTGAATTGCAAACAGCAAGTTTCAGTACAAAATTCTTATAGTATTTAGGTGTTGTTAAACTCAAAATAGCTTTTTATGGCCATAAATTCAGTGGAAAAATATGGTGTTTCATCCCGGTGGCCTCTTATTATAGAATCATCAGTTTACTAGTGAGGTATGTCTACGTACACGAGTATACTTGTACCAATGGAGGCCAATACGCAATTTTTTGTTTTAGTCAGTTCACATAGATTATTTTTGAAATTCAATGTAAACTAGTCGTATACCTACCTATACAGATTAAAATCATTTAAGTACAAAAAAGACATAATACTTTTTAATCGGACTTGTTGAAATGTTGTTGTAGGTACATATTTACGGTAACATTATCATTTAGACCAGAGTACATTTGTACTTAAGTACTTTGTAAGTACCCAGTACCTTGTACTTGTACTTGCACTTGTACTTAAAAAAAAGCAAGTACCATGTTCTTGGTACTTAAAAAACACTAAGTACAAGTACTTTGTCAAGTAGTTTGTTCCAAGTACATGTACTTGATACTTTAATACTGCCCAGTACATTTTCAAGTACAAGTCCATTTCAATTACTTTTTGAGACCAAGTCCATTTCAAGTATTTTGCAAGTACAAAGTCCATTTCAAGTACGAGTCAATTGCAAGTACTTTTCAAGTACGATTCGTTGAGTAGTCTGTTGGAGCTATCGAATAATGACGACCATTGCAAAACTTTAGCGAGATGATGCCAAGACAACGAGAAGGCATCAGCCGCCGTGATCTGCTTTTTGAATTAAAATAGCTCAGCTATTCGATAGCTCAACCAGACTACTCAAGGAATTGTACTTGAAATGGACTTGTACTTGCAAAGTACTTGAAATTGACTTGTACATGAAAAGTACTTGAAAACGTACTGAACAGTATTAAAGCACATGTACTTAGAATAAAGTGCTTGTACTTGGTGTTTGTACTTGTTTTTTTCAAGTACTGACTGGCACTTGTACTTGAAAGTTTGTATTTGCTTAATCGTTAGTCACTTTAATATCATTGCTTATTGCACAATCCCTAACTCATCTGTAAAAAGTTTTAACTTGTTTTAGCATGAGAGCAATTAGAACAAACACAATAATTCTATTGGTAAAAGAAAGAGAAAGAAATGTATATACTTGTAAACATCATATAAGCTTTTTCCAATTCCTCTTATGTTAATCAACATACTTAAAAAATATGGCAGCAAAAGAGAGGAAAGAACTTTTAAACGGAATAGACACTTTGAACTAGAGCTGTCTTGTCAATGTCTTTACTTCCATGCAGTCACTCACACCTTAACCTTGATTTTGTTTGTGATTAGAATCCACCCACCCACATCGAAATAAGTTTTTTTTTCTTTTGCGTTCATTGTTTTTATTTTCCATTCAACTTACATCTAACTAAAGTTTAGAAAAAAGTTATAAAAGCTTAAAACGAGAGGAAATAATCTTGTATATCAAGTTTTCTGTATGTAGAACACGATTTTGGGTATATTTGACTTTATATCATTTTCGATTGGATTTTCGAAGTACTCCTTTTGCACTTTATTTTTAATCTTGCGTGTTACACATTCCGTCCGTCTTTTTAATGGGTGGTGTTAGAAAGCAAAAATTTTGACAGGTGCTAGAAATTATTGACTTGAATATTTATTCAAAAAATTAGAACCCTAAAATATAGTTGAAGGGAGATATAGACAATATTGGAGCTTATCACTTGAGTGCATGAATTGATTATACTTTAGTTTTTCTTATTTTTTGGAAAATAAATCAAATGACGGTTATTTTGATACTTTATTTATTATCCTATGTCATGTATAAATACCACAATCTTGAGTTTAAATTGATCGATAAAAACAACAAATTTTGAAATGAAATTACCTGTTTCAACCTTTGCCAACCCGTACCTACCAGTGTTGTGGGGGAACCCGTTATAAGAATAAAATATTTGAATTCGATTTAAAAAAATCATTAATCCCGTTTGACTCACTGCATCTTCAAGGTTAAAGTATTTTAATAAAGCCAACACGACAGGCTATATTGTGTGAAAAAAACTAATTTTTTAAATAACAGCGCTCGATAATAAGTTCGTTAATTTGGACTACCATGTTTTTTATTCGATTTGGCTTTAAAAGTAGATGAACAATAAGAAAATTTAACTGAACCCAAGTGAGTCACAGAGTGGGGCCTAAGCAAATAAAGCTCTCTCTGAACCAAACGTGAACTGGCACTCTGATCTATTTAGTAACCAAATTAAGCACTGAACTGTCATTGCATATTTTTTTTTATAAACTGTCAAAATTATCAACTTAATTTAACAAACATTTTCTTCTTTATTTCTTTGTTAATTATGTACTGTCATCCATTATAAAAAAAAATATTGAAGTCTGCCACGCTCAGCTTTTTGCTCGATCTACTCTGTCTACATTTAGGTAATCTAGTTCAACAAGCGTGCGTCGATCTGAGCTAATAAAAACGCTCCCAGTTAAAAAAGTAGCATAGTTATTTTTTGACAGCTCAGTGCTTGCCCTTTAAATTCGTAGAAATAGTCAGTTCTTGAAAGCAAACAAAAAGGCTTAGTATTAGCTTCAATCGGGATTAAAAATCTAGAGATGAGAGATTGGAGAGAAGTAATCGCCTTCATGTACTCATTCGCTAGGGACTAATAGCTATTCCACACTGTCCAATTGAGTATTAACACATGTCAAAAAAGTGTGAAGAAAATCATGTATAATAGTGTGGAAGCAAAATATGAAATTTCATCACACACAACTTGACAGTGCATCCGACACAATTTGACATATGTTAATACATGAAAATATTTAGGAACTTTAAGTTATTTAATTCTAGTTTATTGTATCATATCGTGACCAAACGTCACACTCAAATGTACGTATTGCTCCTGAGCACGAGGAAATCCAGTCACTAACTGACAGCCACGAGGCACTCATGTAACGCGATAAAGCAGGCAATACTTGATAGCCGCAGTATCTAATCATTGTTAAGAAAAAAACAATACTTTGAATTGTACTCATTTGTAATATCTCTAAAGTCTCAATACAATTCAATTCAATTCAATTCAATATTTAGGAACGGTTCTAAAACCATCCCACTTTCTTTCCAACTTGGGGGTTTGAGGTTATGGTGAAACTAATTTGTTTGGATACAAGTGTGCAAGTAAAATATGAAAATCATTTTTTACACACAAATTTGGCAGTCGTATGAAATTCTTTCCCACTTTATTCTGACATGTGTTAATACTTTGTGAGATAGTGTAGAGGCACTTTAAGGTATCTAGCTTTATGAAAATTCAGAAACCTACCTTGAGTTTTTTTTTAATCAGCTACTATTAGTTATTTGTTCATAAGTTACTACAACCACACAAAACTTTCCAAATTGCTTTGGATAAGCAGCCGAATCCAACCAGAGTGAAACTATACAAAAAGTACATCAAGCGTTGAACCAGCAATGTTTGCCGCTTTTTAAACGTCAACAAAAAGTAAACAAAAAAACAAACCTTCTTAATAAAAAAGTAAACAAAGCGACAACATTAGAATTGTAACTTTACATTCTTAAATTTGATATGAAATTTATATTCTCATTAAATTTGATAACAACATTATCATTTTATTTATATTGTTTTTGCTATGAACGGTTTTTACTTAGCAACCTCAAAAGAAGCAGTTCTGAAATGTTGAATCAGGTATTTTTTTGTGATTAATTTCAAACAACAAATTTATGATACTGTATGTTCTTTTTTTTAGTTTACTTTTTGTTGATAGTTTTTATTTGAGTTTTTTGTTTCGAAGCTTTGTTTTTTTTTTCTCTCTCTCTTACGCTAGTTTGCACCAAAGTTTCAAAGTTCAAATTAAATAAAACTATTTGTTGTTTGTGACACACAAAAGACGGTGTTCATACCAGCTTCATGTGAGGCCACTTATTTTGATGCCACTTACTTTCATCTCCTGGAAAGAAAGTGAGGCACAAGTTTTTAAATTTTTTTCAAAATTTCTGCTTCACCTCAACATCTCTTTCTTTTCAAGAAATAGCAATAAGATACAAAATAGAGACGTCAAAATTATTCGCCTCACGTGAAGCTGTTGTTAACACCGTCAAACAGTTTAAAGAAGATTAACTTTGAAAGCACCCTTCAAAATGCAAATGGTGTTTCATTTTTTCTTATAAAATGGAAGTGAGATAGTTTGTTTCATTTGTATCAAAAAATGAAGAACTCAGCCATGAATGAATCCTTCATCCCCATAAGAATCTATAAGTTCGGTTTGTTAATGTATTTGTTCTAGGAAGATTTATCGGTATTAATTTCTAATCTTCAAGAACAAAATAAATAATTTGTATTTGAAGATTTGAAGAAGATTTAAGATACATTTTATTAAATCCCATTATGTTGTTTTTCATTAAAATCTGAAAAATTTGATCTCAAAATAAAGAATTTCTCTTTTGAATCAAACATTTGAGCATAATTACTCTCACTCATAATTAATTTCCAAATTAAATGAGTGCTAAGGTGAGATCAGATGTTTTTCCTTATTCACACTCATTGAATTTCAAAAAAGGTCATGACTCAAAAGTCATTGTGTAGCATGATTTTTTTTGAAATTAAATTAGTGCGAAGAAGAGATCAGACATGCAATTCTTTTCACGAAAAGATCAAATCTTTTCAAAAATGAAAAACGAAATATGTAAGAGAATTTGATCCTCCTTACCTATTAAAATCTGACAGGTATAATATTTCTTGTGCAGAAAGTAAACGAACACCACCGCTCTTGCTCGGTGAAATAAGAACTGGATAAAGCCGTTATATCACGATCGTTTGACATGAAGTTGAAAGTGGATTAGAATTGAGGGATTTACGGAGGGTTTATCTCAAAGGATGATCTTACACGCCTTGAGTTTAGCAACAATATGCAAAGCTAAGCAATTTGTTGGTTTGTTTAAAACTCATCCGTTTATATGATTGAATGCGAGATTACAGTGAGACTCCATCTGCACACTTGAGGTTTCCAATGAAGGTCACCATCAATCACAATCCACTCTGTCTTAATACTACTTTTCCACCTAACACTAAATCTGAGATTTAATACGATATACCTCAAATCTTCTTCACATCTCGACGATTTACCATACAAATTTATTTCGTAAATCTTGAAGATTAGAAATTAGATAATTCATTTTGTAAAAATCTTCCTAGGAAAAATTGTTTTACAAATCGAACTAACCTATTCTTATATGGCACTGAAGGCTTTGACAGAACTCACTCACTTGCTCTAACTTAAAAGTAAATGCAGAAAATTTTTTCTTTTTTCTTGGAATGGATCCTCTCAATAAGCCACTTTATATTTTTGAGATCTCAGAGGGCACAGAGGTCTCACAAATATAAACAGGATTTCCTACGAAAATTCCTCAATTAACCCCTTTAAATGGTAAATGCAAAAGTTAAGTGATAAACAAACTTCGATAAGTATATTATTAAAAGATTAGAATAAAATAATTTTTAAAATCCTGGCCAAGAGAAAAATACTAAAAATAAATTCAACTAAAATATTGAAAACAATATTTAAAAAAACCGCTAGCCAATTAAACAAGGAAGATTTTTTTCATCTTTTTCTGGATTATGTCTTCGCTATACATATTTTTATATTTTGATGTTTAACATAATGTACATACAAACCGACAAAGATTGCTGTTTTTTTTTTATTTCATCATAATGTGCACATATATATTTACATACCTAACGGTGATTTTGCGAAATCAATTTTAAATCACAAACAAAAAATACAAATATTGGTTTCTTCGAATGAAATTAACATATAAGTTTGTATTGTCTATTTAGAGATCTCGTGAGTTGCCATTTTTATAGACAATATATGCGTGGTAAATTATAATCTTTGCTTTATTGTATCTATTACCTTAACTTTGTATATTGTGTTTAATTCATTAGAAATTTTGTCAATTCAAAAAATGAATGTTAAGTTTGTTTAAAGAAAAAAGCTCTTAGGAAACAAACAAACAGTACCTATACATTTTTGTTTCCATCTTTAAATACACATTACCTAACTGAACGCTACTTGCCTGTTGACAAAATTAAAAAAAAAAAAAAAAATATATATAATCTACCAGACACAACTATAGCTCAGTCTTTAATCTTCTCACGGATGATAACCTAAATTATATTGTTGATTCAATGCCTCACATATGTACCTAAAATTTAATTGTACAACGTAGATGTAGGTGCAGATACAACAACCAAAGTAATGAACAGAGATGCTACGTACATATGTATTTATATTGTTGCCAAGTAAATTGAATAATTAATAAGTTTCAATTGCTAGTGGACAATCTTTTAATTATTATTATCTTCTTGAGTGAAATCAACATTGACATTGAAATTCTTACATTCTACGCAAATTTTGTTTGTTTCTTATAATTTTTTTTAGATTATAATTACTGTTATGGGTTGGATGTTAAAAGTTTTAATTGTAGACAGGTTTAAATTTTGATTCACAAGAATGAAGTCTTAATTTTAAATTATTTGTCAGGAATTTGATAACATAGAATTTTAATAGTTTTAGTTAGAGTAACAAGTCAATTAGATCGTCAAATGACGGAGTTCATACCAGCTCATTCTCTTTCATTTTGACGTCTCTTTTTATCTCACTTCTTGAAAAGAAAAAGATGGGGAGGTGAGGCAGACATTTTCAAAAAATTTAAGAACCTTTGCCTCACTTTCTTTCCAAGAGATGAGAGTGACGTCAGAATGTGTCACATAAGGATGGTATGAACACCCTCAATGACCGTCATTTTTTGACATACCGTCAAATAAGAGGTATGTTTGGTTACTTTTGTAGCACAAGTCGCGCTGAACCAGTTTTGTTTCACTTTGTGTATAAAACGTGCCAAACTATCAAACACAGTAGACAAATCTTTAAACATAACCAAAAACAAAAACACATAGACGTGTTTTGACAGTTGTTTACTTCCTACACATAGAGATTTGCAAGATTTTTCATGCGTGGGAAAATTTCTTGCTTTCTCATTGTGCCCATTGCATTAATTTTTTGGAGTTAGCAAATAGGAATTTGTGAAAAGTAGTGCGATTTCATATGAATTCATACGAAATTTCAGTAATCAAATAGACCTAATATGTTTGGTTTGGTTTGATATCTTTTTGCAAAAAAAATGTGTAAGACCTGTCAAATTTTTAAAAGAGGGGAAAATTCGATCAGAGTTGTGGAAATTGGAAAAAAAAGTTAACAAATGCATTGAACCATGAACTGCACCAATTTTTGTTAGAAACGTAATGTTTTTGTGTAAAAATGGATTCGCCACTTTACCATGATTTCAATAGATTTAACGCACTTTTTTAGTAAAACAAATCAACTACTCTTAAATCGAGTCTACTGCAATTTTATTAAGAAAATTATCAATCATCAAAATTCAGTCCACTAATTTTTCAATTCTATTCTTACGGTTTCCGACTATTGGCTTGCTTTGATAACAATCGTGACAGCATAATTAACTATGCCTGTTTGGTAACGTGAAATTTTAGCAAGTTTCCCAAACTTGGGTTTTTTTTCAATGGTTTCTGACAGAAATTTTTTGGAAAATTTGCAAGAAATTTCACGTTAACAAACACACATACTATCTTATGCTATTTTTATTTCTTTTGTTCTTTTATTTTGAAAATAAAAATAGGAGTATGCAGATCTTCTGTAAGAAAATTGAATAAACTTCATTATTTTTGAAATACCTACACAATGCCAACACTGTGACAGAAACTGTCCACAACGATTTTTGACATTATGTAGTTGTAACCTTTTATCAACTTAAGTCAATTTTCTTGCAAACTCAAGTGTACGAACAAGCTTTCTGGGGAGGCTTTTCAATGATCTGTTTGTTCACTCGATTTTTTTACTGCAAAGCTGCACCGCAGATGATGTTTTTGAGCATGTGACTTTAGCAAACTGAATTATTGAAAATAATGCTAATGCAGTAAAATCTAACAGAAAACTTTTACAGTTTGTGCGTTTAAGAACATTCTGCAAATATTTTTTTTGATGCAGATGACGTTTTTTGAAATTACTATTGACACAACAAATTTTGAAGCAGGGGCCTAATTCGGCAAGAGTGAGTTTAAAAATATTTGACAGATAACGTGTACACTATCGGTCAAATTTATTCACACTTGTTTTGGGCCTGGATAGAGTGTGTACATGAAAAATCATTTACGGTTCCAGAACTGTACATAAGTACATAATTTTGAATCATGTCATGAATTTATACAAAATTTGCATTTTTGTTCACCCATGAGCATTCTCGTAAGGCTGTGTGGAGAGTTTTCGTTCACGAGCAATTCCCGTGCAAAACTGTCGGGAAATCTCGGTGAATAGTTGATTGTTCGATTACAAACGTATAATGTCAAACGGTCACAACACACGTTCACATTCAGTGATAAATGCCAAAAAAATAACTTTCTCAACTGGCGAAGGTTTACTTCACGAGAAAGTATGAACTAAGCTTAAACCTTTGTGCAAATGGTCTTTGGTCTTTGGTATTTTAGACTAGGGCCCAACTTTTTAGTGTGAAATCATTCAAGTAAAGTCTCTCTATAAAAATCTTTAAATAAGATTCATGAAAGGTATCAATAATTTACTTCAGTTATGATGAATTTGAAGAAGCCAAAAAGAAAAATTTTGCTGTTTAAGTAAAGTTACAGAAATTCGTAGGTGAGCGAAACGAATTTTGCAGTAGATCTCGCTTGAACTTTTAATTGTACTTTAGTATCACTTTCTCTTTTTGGCACACAGCTTATCTGAGTTTATGTTAATATTTTGATTTTAAACTTTATATATGTAGGTACATTTTATGTAAATACATTATTATATAGTGAGGTTATGAATTTTAATAAGCGAATTGATAAAAATTTGACCAACGAACGCGCAAAAGCAAATAAATTTATTTCAAGCCACAAACAGCTTCGGCATCTTTTGCTAATTATTTAAATTTTTTTTTTACTAGAGCATAGACAATCAATTATAATATTATCAAAATTCAAGTATAAATGAGACTCAATTTGTTTTAATGACAGTTAAACTTGCAGAAGCTTATCAGTTATTTCTATTTTGAAAAGCTTAAAGATCATTGTCAACATTATACAAGACAATTTTTGAAAAGAAATATTTGTTTGGCTCCAAAGATAAGCCTACAGAAAAAAATATAAAATAAATTGAATTTAACACAAATTGCGCATCGCGACAAGGCTCTCCCCACTTGTCAAATGTTGAGGCAATGTGTGATATATTACTAGGACGAAACCCCATTTTTTTAACAAAGCCAATTTAGTAGTTCTAATTGTTTTAGTTGAATTATTATTTCAGTTGTATAAAGATTTTGTATTATAAGAATATTCTTATAGTGTAGAAACAGAATAATTTTAATTATAGCATTCAGTTAGCTAGGACTAGATTGGCAAAAGAAAAGAACACCATTTTAAATAATTCTGAAGCAAATAAAACTGACTGCAACCTTTAAGTTGTTATCATTTAAAAAAAAAGAACTGTTGAGAATAAATTTCATATTAATAATATCTACACAAATGTTGTAAATGTAAATTAATGTATTTGACATGCACAGAGTATTGCAAATGTGGTGAATACTGTAAGAGATGGATTAAAAAAAAAATATGTTTATTTAATACTCAAATATCTATTACCTATATCTTTTACTTCAGTTCATATACATATAATGTGCAAGTATATGGAACTGCATTTCGAATATTTTGTTAATTTTTTATTAAAATTCAAAAATAAAAGATTTTCTTTAGCAAACAGCAATCAGGAAACTTCACAAAGCATCTTAATGAACTCTTGGGGGCGTGTCAATGGGCGAAAATTATATGCGATCATTCCTTATACTGTTCGTTATCATGTGTGAAAATTTCATTACAATGGGTGATCTAGTTCAAATTTTATCTTACAAAAACTCTTAAGAAAATCAAAATAGCCCACAAAATGGGCGTGACAGGAACTTTGGCAAGCTTATATTTGCTAAATATTTGTATAAGGTTTACAAAAGCAACACATCCGAATTTGTAACAATTTTGACGAATATATAACTTTTTTTAAAAAAAAAGGGCGTGGCAGTGGGCGGAAAATTATTATATTAGTTTCTCATCTTGTTGTATATCATGTCTGATCATTTAATCAGAATCGTTCAGTTTTTATGGAGATTTTTCCGTTATCCCATACAAATTATGCTACGGTATGTCCACCATTTTTTTTCAAGTTTTTCTGACTCTCCTTTATGTACTTTAATCGATTCTGGCCGTTAGATAAATCAGTACGGAAATTTCTACGGGACTTCACTACAGGGACTGTATTATTAGTTTGTTCCCTTATTTTTGCCATTTGCACCGACAAATTAGACGCAACCCTCAAAATGTTTCATCTAAAAGTTTCGGAGCCAGCGCGTTTCTGAAGATGGTGTACCCATTTAAATGAAAGAAACAAGTAGCTACGGTTTCGAACTGAATTTGAAGAAATGATAATAAAACGTATAATGACGGTACATTTTAGATTGTGTGTTTTCTTATTCTGTTTTAAATTGGATGCTTTCTCAAATGCCATTTACAATAATTCTTTTATTCCACTTACTTCGGAGTTATAAGGTTTAATCGCACTCGAAAATGTTGTACCTATTCAAGTGAACGGGAGTGTACCTATCAGTACATATCAACAAAATATTCCACATACGCCCCAGTATACATACTGAATACATAATTACAAATATTATGCAGGCTAATCAGCTAAGATTAAAACTTTAAATCTTGTCTTGAACATCTAGTACAATTATTTTAGATATAAATATTAATGTAGAAAAAAATGTATGCTTTATTTTGAATGCAAGAAGTCTTATTTTAATAAGGAATTTATTTTGCATTACTTCTTTTACTATATTAAATCTTAGGGTTGATATGTAAATACATATAGGTGTGTTTTTTGTCCCCACATCGCTTAAAAAATAGTTTGATTGTAAAATACAACAGCTCCCTTTAGTTAGAGGTGATACAAAACTCAGGTTATAAAGTATAAGCGAATATAACAAAACAATATGACTATGGCAGCTTTCAAAAACGTCATTTACGTCAAAAACGCAAATCGAGATGTTAAACTCAATCTGCCAAAGTCAAATGTTTGAAAACAAAAAAGACCAAAAATTTGTATTCAAACGCAATATTTTTAATAACGCAGTTTGCTTAAGTCATATTTAAGATAACATCAGTATTAAAGACCCAAAGAGTACTGGTTACTAGGAAAGAACTCTGACCTATCTTTCCAGAACAAACTTATGTTATATAAGCAAGTATTGAAACCCGTTTGGACATATGGCATCCAACTATGGGGCTGTACAAAGAAAACAAATGCTGAGCCCATCCGCAGAAATTCCAAAGCAAGGTCCTTCGTGGAATAATAAATGCCCCTTGGTATATAAGAAATAGCGATCTACATCGTGACCTTCAAATTGAAATGGTTACAGAAGTGATTAAAAAACACGCTGTATTACACAATCAGCGACTGCAAAGTCATACCAACTCCGAAATGGAGACCGTCTTAAATGTACGAGACAATGTTCGGAGATTAAGAAGAACCAAGAGCTGATGGTCTTAAAGCTATGGGAAAGTGTTATAACTTAAACTTCCCACGATGTGGTTTATAAATTAAGAAAGAAAAATCATTTGTCGATCTCTTAAAGATTGGTCCTGATTAAATGGTGGTATAAGTGCGGTAAGAGTCCCACACTTACCGAGTGTCTTTCGAAGATTTTCACCGGATAAAAAAAATTCATTCTCAAGTCATGTCCCGAATCAATACTTACTACTTTTTTAAAAGTAGGTATGCTGTAAATAAAAATAATAATTGCATATAGTTTGAAAATCGTTTTGGAGATACCCCTTGCATTATACTCCAATATAAAATTCACTTGAGCGTTGCATTAGAGCTCACATAAAAATTTATGAAATCAATTTATGAAGTCAATTTTTAGATGATTTGAATAAAAAAAGGCTCTTTGGAAGCTTTGAAATATTTAAAGAAAAAGAGCATCGAAAATTTAAACGAAAGACGAAACTGTTATCAAAGTGAAAAAAATATTTAAAAAATTGTAAATCACAAACATTTCGGACTAGTTCTTTGACATTTTTCATTTTTGTAAGAAACTACCATTTGTATTTATTCTTTCAAACAAAAAAAAACAACACAAATAGAAACTTTAATGGTAAAAAAAATTATGAGCGATTCTTCACATGAAACTACCAAAAAGGGGTTTTTACGTCCTAAAACGAGATTTCGGGGATATATGGGAAATTTGTTGTATATGGCATACATTTACTGAGTTCTACAACACCTACAAAATGACCTATAGGTCTCTGGAAAAGTATATTCAAATTCAATTTTTTTTACGCACAGTGAAATCTGTCAATGATTGAGAGAGTAAGTCACTCAGTTAGTTACGGTCTTAGCGATTTTTAAAGTCTATATCTCAGCCATTACAATTCTAAAGAGATGAAATTTAGTTAGCTGACTGTGTTTGAGTAGCTCAGCTAGTGACTTTATTGGTACTGAATAAAGAGGGGTGTCGACGTTTGTTCCTGTAAAAAAGGTGTAGTACCCAACTTGGCTGGGCACTACCGTTCCCTTTGATTAATGGACTGGAAAACGTTCAGCCAAATCGTAAATTCCAAACAAAAATTATTTGAAGTTTATCTTGCATACATTTTATGGACATATGAATTAACAACTGTTTTTTTGTTAGTATTCCTCATATAAAAAAAAATAGATAATAACATTTAAAAATGCTCACTTCGATTTTTTTCTGCAGTAAAGCTTATTTCGCTTGGGCTATATGAAGCAAGTTAAATCACCAAAAACAACAAAAACACTTTTTTAAAGAAACCATTAACACACTCAATTCTTTTCACATCGCATCAAATATTTGTTTCAAAAGTACGAGTACCTACTTGCCCTAACTTCTGAAGAGGTTAAAAAGCAGTTTATATCCCAGATAGTTCTTAACATAAATACAAACAAATAAAAATAAATTTAAATTAAGTTTTAGTTCTAGGAATATGTAAATATTATTTAAAAGAAATTGTGTCTCAAAACAGGTGTCAAGCCCTATAAAACGACCCCATTTTGAAAAAAAGAAATGAAAGCTTTCACACACTAAGTATTGATAAGAATCATTAAGTTCACATATATGTGTATAACTACATTATCAGCAACCGGCTTATTCAAAAATCCCACGAGCTAGCAAAATTTTGCATGCTTTATGCATATTTGTTCATAACTTTATTAAATACATATTATGTGTTTGAATGTATGCATTTATTATTATATTTTAAATAACCCGTAACCGACTATTTTCACCTTAAATGAATCACACACACGAGTACGTACATACATTTATGAACATTTATTTTAATACAAAATAAAAATCGAACAAAAAAAGTTAAAAAGTTCATTATAAAATCAAATAGCTACGTATATGTCTGTTCATATCTAGAAAGGTGTATAAGGCGGGTACCAATCGATGAATGTCGCTGGCCTGGCATTGACCATCACACAAGTTTGCCAGTTTCTGTTTATTCTCTTTTTACACAGGTGACACATTCTCAGTTTACTCTATAGCTTAGCTATATAATTAAAATGAAATAACCTGACAAATGACAGCAACAACAATAATAACAACAACAAAAACAAAAAACAACACTGGAAACTTTGCACGCAGTCATTATTATTATGCACTTTTGATTTTTCAAAAACTCGATTTAGCGGTTATTTATGTTTTCACAATTTTCTTCGAACAAAAATACCGATTTTTCTTCAAACCAACGAACGATATACGAATACCATAAGAATGTTTAAGACAACAACAAAAAATAAATTCATTTTTATTTTTTTTTTTGGCTATATTTAGCAAATTACGTTCCAAATGGCAAATACTTATGTTTCGTTCACTTGTTTTATTCACTTTTCACGGAATGAAAATATTTTTAACAGATGAACAATTTTTTGATGGGCACACTTCACTTTTTGCTTGAATTCAAATTGTATCGAATTTCTATCGAATTGAAAAATATTTTCTTCAACGTGTGCATTTGAAAGAAAAAAAACAACTTCACCTTGTTATCTATAAAGTATAATACTTGTAGATACCCCAATAATAATTGGGTTAGAACGAACTTTTTATTTCACCTGTAATCTTGTATAATTTATTTTTAATTTGTATTTTTTCTTAACACTCGGGGTCTCTCGTCAAATCACGTTCTCGACGGTGGTGGTGGTGAGAGACAACGACAGCGTTTCTTTCTATGAAGAATTACCTCATTCTTGAGATCTTATGATTCGCAAAATTCCATTCGAAACCGGAAAATAAATTACTTATTTCAAAAGCAAAAATTTAAAATCAAAAACAAATAAATGAACAGACAAAAAGACGAGACAATTTTTAACTTATAGCCAAACCAATTAAGACTGACGGATATACTGGTGTCCAAATACATATTTGGTATCAGCAGAAGCAAGTAGTATCTTACAGATAAAGAAACAAGACACAACACATTTCTCTGAGGTGTGTTGTTTATTTGTTTTCTTTTTACGTACCGAGACTATTAAATAGGACTAGAAACTACGACGACGACAGCGACAGCGACGACGAACATAGACTTTTTCAGTTGTTGAAACAAATAGTAATAGACATTGATGACAAACTAAAAAAAAAAATTCGCGTCCGCGAATTATTTTGCTTTCTTAGACGAATCACACCCAGAGTATAACTAATATACCTTAGCCTGGCTAGATTGTGTCAGCAAGAAGTTTGTAATAAATTAAGCTTTTTCTATCAATCTTGTATGAGGTCGAAGGGAGGAATATGAGGTTGAACTTTTTTGGTGTGTGTTTCTGCTAAGAATAACAAAAATAATTAAGTTAATTTCGAAACCATTTTAATATGCTTTTTAGTGCTTTTAATGTAGTAGTTTTTTTGGAAAATTAAGCTTTCAATTAAAAATTTGATAAGAAATATTTTTTAAATAAAAAACCTATTTCCCATACCGGGAATTGAACCCGGGCCTCCCGGGTGAGAGCCGGGTATCCTAACCACTAGACAATATGGGAGTTAAATATTGAATATAAAAAAGCATATATGTAGAAAATACTAGTTTTTTTTCATTTAACAAAATAATAAAAGTCACTGTTCAACAAAATTGAACTCTTTTTCAATTTTGCTTTATGGAACATTTCTATTTACAATTGGCTGGAAAATAATTTATGACTACATTGATAAATAATAAAATTTTTTGGCACATAGGGGGCCTAACGGTATACATTGGTAAAATTTAAAATACAAATTAGTCTAGTCAATTTATAGTTTTTTTTTAATAAGAGGTTGGAGAAATGGAGAAGCAACTTTTTTCTTGATTACGTTAAAGTACCATACAGAAAGCTTAAGTCCTAATTTTCGACCATCCACTTGAATATTGATTTCAAGAGTGAATTCTTTTTTAACGAACATTGTCCGTAATGTTAGATTTATCGAAAAAAATGCATTCCTTAGGTCATTTTCCCTTGGACATCCAGAAGCCCTCCGAAGCGTCCGGATTTCTTTTGAAACCATTCCATTGGCACAAAAAAACCTCTTCTGACAATTCCGAGAAGATAATTTCTCTTCTCGATTTGAAATCAGAATCCACTCAAGAAACACTTATACATTTAAACAGAAACGTTAAAACATCAAACTGGCGTACCGCTTTATATTTTTTCAACATTCCATTCGTAATAATTCTGCACTCGAAAACAAGAAATTTAGTATAATTTAATATACAAATTATGAAAAAAAAAAATATACATATTAATTTGTTAGTTAGAATAGAATTGAGTGGAAATAGCCAAGCACTGTTCCATTGGAGTCTGAATGAGTGTCTTTTTGAGTGAAACCAATGGAAAACGGCATAACAAGATAAGTAAGTTCTGCAAATTTGAAAATATAATATTTTTAAATTATCGGGTTTTTCAATAAGAGCGCTACTAAAGTTTTTTTTTTAAATAAAACAAAAAGGTTTTGGATATCAATGAAATTCTTTTTTCCTGTGAAAGAACGTTTGATGCCATTATGTATGGAACTTGATTTCTTTTGCATCGCCACCACGGGCACGCTTGCAGAAGTCCAGACGCTGAATCCAATTTTCGACGGTTTTCAAGCAAAAATCGGCCGATACAATTTCACGTTCGATACTCGTACGAAGTTCATCAATCGTCCCTGGCTTGTTGGCATAGACCATAGACTTGACTTAGATCCACAGGAAATATGTAGTCTAACGGCGTCAAATCGCACGACCGAGGCGGTCAAGCGGCTGGACCATTTCGTGAGATAACACGTTCTCCAAACTTGGTTTCCAATAAATTGATTGTGACATTTGCTGTGTGACTTGTGGCGCCGTCCTGTTGGAACCACATGTCCTCCAAGTCTATATCATCCAATTGGGGCCAAAAATATTCGGTTATCATCACGATCATCACGGAAGAAGTACGGCCCAATGACGCCGCCGGTCCATAAACCACACCAAACCGTAATTTTTTCGGGATGCAATGATGACTCATGGAGTACATGTGGATTGCTGCCTGACCAATACCGCATATTTTATTTATTGACGAAGCCATTCAGCCCGAAATGAGCCTCATCGCTGAAGATGAGAATCCGAATCATATTCAAGTTGTTGCTCAGCCTTAATTCACGAACATACGACGCTTTTGGTGGTCAAGCGGCTTCAGTTCTTGCATCAATTTAATCTTGTAAGGATGTAGGCCAAGATCTTTTCGCAAAATTCGCCACAACAACGTCACAGCGAGACGCCCAACGCTTGAGAACGACGCCTCAGCGACAGCAATATTCTCGATACTACGGGCACTTCTTTGTCTCACTGGCACGGGAACATTTTGTACTGTGCCTGTGGATTCAAATTTTTCCACTAGACGCTCAATTGTTGATTTGCTAAGACGATTATGACGACCATAAATTGGACGTAGCGCTCTTAACGTTGAGGCCACTGATTCCGAATTTCGGTAGTAAATTTTAATAATTTCGACTCGTTGTTGGCTCGTATATCTTTCCATCATGAAATGGCAAACCGTACTGAAGAGAAATGTCAAAAGAGTGGCAAGAAATACGGCGTCGTTTGCTGTCCCTGTCGCACTTTTGTAGCGTCCCTGTTGAAAAACCCTTTATAATACTCGGAGGGGCACTTCAGTGGCCGCAAGAAAACAAGCGAATACACGGAAAGCAAATGGCGCGGCTATATTTGCAGAGTGGAGCGTTTCGTCAAGTTTCGTTCAACTTTCCCTTTTGATATTTGGTGAAATAGGAATGTCAAAAAGAGATAGACTATAAGTACAGTATGGGTGTGTTCCCCTTTTAACGATACAAAAGCGCTACTTTTCGTTAGTTTTTGACATTAACTTCAGTGCCCTTCCGACAATTATAGTTCTGCCTTTAGTCAGGCAGACAATTGGTTATTGGTTCAACTCCTCAAATGCTATTATTGATGTGAATTATAAAAGTATGAAAATCACTTTACTTTTTATGGCGTTGGCTCTCAGACGAATTGTTTGAATAGTTTAAAATGCAGAATCTTAATAACCTTATATTCTTATTTTAAACTTACAATCAGCAATGACAAAAGAAGAATACCTATGACACGAGTGTTCGTGTTTATAATTATTTTCCCTCACACTGCAACACACCTTAACAACTGCTCGAAAAAATTTGTCAAAGGTCAAAGAAGTGTTCCAATTTTTGTTTATATTTACACACAAATTTTTCCACCAAGAAATCATCATAAATTTCAGAATAATTTTGTTTTCTCGTAAGCAAAATTCGCAAAAGTATTCAAAGACTTCGTAAAAATAAGCGAATAAACACAGAAGTGGTATGCGTTGGTCGATTTGTCAACAACAACAACATCAAGCAGACAGTAGTGACAGTGACAGTGATTCAGAGTCTTTTTTAATATCATTGACTAGCCGAGTTATTAATCTCGTTCATCCAAGTTGATGTGCCTGATAAGCATTGAACAAGAAAGGTCTTTACCATCACAATTCATAATACGAGTATCACATCAACACAAAATATACAACAATGATACAACATTTTAAGACGGAGTCACGTATTGTCGTCATGTTTGATAAATAGAGACAAACATAAAAAATGAAAGTCCAAAAAAATTTCTTTTGATAAAATTGAAAACAAGAGACCAACTTTTGTGTATAATTTCAATAAAACTGCGTTTCAGATTGATTTGTTTGAATTTCATTTTTTGTCTAGCAATAAAATACCGTATTTTTCCTTTATAGTCAAATCAAAACTTTGTTGAAAATTCCTTAAACAAATAAAATGTCTGTTCGCGTACCTCCCAAAACTACGAAATTCTACGAATTTAGCCCAAAGTTCTGTCAAAGCTCATATAAAAAATAAAATTCGTAGAAATTCGTAGTTATTGGAAGTACACGAACAGACCTAAAATTGAAGAATTTTTGTTGAACTTCCCTGAACCAATTTTAAAATCTGAATAATATTTTAAGATGTCCTTAAGGGGCTCCAAAGGATCATTTAGGTTGTTGAAAAATAATTTCTCAAGGGCTGTTTTTTCCATTCTGAGTTAAGATGAGGAATTAGCAGAGAATGCGAACTAAGAGCTCTTCCTCCTTTTCAATAGGGCGTTCACCTTTGCACACGTCTCATTTTTCACTTGTTACTAATAATGAGTACACATTATATTGGTACTTTAATACAAAGATCGCTTTTATTCAACATAAAATCATTATTAAATTTAAAACAAAAAAATAATCTATGAGCAACATAAACATTATTGTATTTCAATAAACCTAATTACCCCTTTTAAAAGTTAATGAACCTATATAAAATAATTTTTGAAAAACAAAAATATAACTCCATATAAAAGTTTTAAAAAGTCACTCCAGCAATCCAAGATGAATCATAAATAAATAGTTTATTTCTACATTAATATTTTTTTTTTTTCATTTAATTCCAAGTGCAAAAAATAAAACAAAAAAAACTGGAAAAGCAAACACATCATGTGAGTGAAAAACCTAATTAATCATAAAATTTAATTAATATATAACGGACGTCAAGATAAATTGTGTAAATCTTACGTTAAAGTTTATTTACATACGTGATGTGGGATAAACAAATATTTACAGTCTTTCAGAAAAGAAATTCGCGCAATATTATCTTAAAGATAAATGGCTATCAATCTCAGGGATACGAATACCAGTGGTAACAGGAGACTTCCAGCATTGATTCCAACCGCTACTCCACTATTTGTGAAGATATTTGGAGTAGCTGGCTTCGGATTCGGATACTTTATATGAGGATCTGTTGAAGAGCCATATCCTGGCACTGAAGCACTGGAAGGTTTGTTGTTGAATGTTACTGGCCTTGTTGTATGATTACCGATTGATGTCGTGTTCCATTTTGTTGAATTTATCGGTAGGGGGTGTGGTGTTGCGTAGCTCATTAAAGTTGAATTAATTGTTGAATTCGTCATTGTTGAATTTACAATTGATGTATTTTTCGAAAAATCGTTTGGCATTGTCAAATTCGTGTATGGAAAACTCGAAATTGTAGAGTTCGACAATATTGTTGAATTTGCCGCTAAAGTTGAGTTGGTTGAGCTTGATGGGATATTCGCAGGAGCTAAATAATTTTCAAATTAAAACAATTTAAAAATATGTCAACTATTAAATATTTTGAACTTACCGTTGATGGGATTCGCCATTAGAGGATTCAATGATGCATCGTAAGGTGTTGAAATATATTCCGTTTCCATTGTTGACATTACGGAATAGATCCATCTCAAGTGTGGACTAATATTTGTATAAATGGCTCTAAGAACAACATCTGAACAATTATTTGCTGGATTAGGACGAGTTACTACTGACGAAAGCAAACCAACTAGAAAGCTTTGGCATACTAGTGCAGTTCCACGATCATTGTTAAAAGATAAATATGAGTTTGCTTTCTACATATATATAGAAAAAAAATAATAAAAACTATTAAAGAAATTCACGCAAACATTGATGTTTTTAAAATATATTTACTTCGCAATCGAATCGATGAGGAAGAACATAAAAAGAACAAAAATCACGTTTCCTCGCGGCAGGGTATTTTGTAGAGTTTCGGCATATTTCGTTGTTTACCATATATAATTGCTCGGTTTGATAATAATCTGAGATGGCATCTTTTGTCTGAAATAAAAACAAACACTTAATGAAACTGGATTGTATTACAAATGTCCTTTTTTGAACTTATTTCAAAGACTCAAATAAAAAATCACAAAAAATACCATAACAGAGATCTCTGAATGAAAACAAATTGAATCAATAATTCAACAAGTCCAATCCTTAATGCTAAGTCTTCTACTTGGCTGATTTATTTCAGTAGTATAAAGAATTTGTTTTATAAAAAATAACCTTTTCATAGAAAGTACGCCAGGCTCCAGGCAAAAAATTTCCAGCTTAATGATTAGGAATTCTAATCTTGTTGGATATAGTTTACAGTGAATTTTTGTTAAGGAATTCCTGTAAGTTAAACTAAACTTAATACAAATTGCATATGACAAGGCCCTCACTATGTCACTGATGAATGAGTAAGCCGGACGAAACGCCCTAATTTGTAGGACTAAAGGCCATTGATTTAAGTACATTTGTGCTTAAGTAGTTCCTAAGTACTCATTTTGTATCTTCTATTTGTACCTACATGCTCTACGCAGACCAAACTTATTATTTTATCAAAAATAACATCAGTAGAGGTTTTCTTTTGTGCTGGACGAAATTCTATGTGCACTCTACTTAAGTGCAAAACGACGCACGTAATGTTGCAAATATTTATATAACAATTTTAATTATTTTATGATATTATAAAACCAAAACACATGCTGAACTTGCCTAATATTCTGTTGAGATATCTAAACAAAAACAAAACAAAAATAATGAAGTTGAACAAAGGCATTGCACTGAATTATAAAAGATTAGATATAAATAAATAATTTTTAAAAATAATTCTGGCAGTGTTTTGCTCTTATGTTGTTTACAAATTTGTTGTCTTTGCCGGGTGTTTAAAAAAATAAAACTACATATTATTTAATAAGTCTGAACAAAATACGGTTTAAGCAAATACCTTAAACCAACAAGGCAAAAGGTAGATATGTTTATACGTAAAGCAAGATAACTGATATAAAAAAAAAATTAAGGAAGAAAACAAATAAAATAATAATTCAATCAAAAAAATATAAATTAAAAACTTTTGTGGCTTAAATATTAAATAATAAAATTTTAAATAGCTTTGTCTGATCCTGCGTGCACTTAAAAAAGAATCCATATTTACTCTACTCACTAGAGACATTTTTATTTAAGATGTACATGTATGTACTAAAATTTACATGTTGACCGCAACGAGGGCTCTATGTACTGAATGCAGTTGACTTGTACTGGTTACATTTTTATTTATTCATTGATTAAAGCCATCTACATAGTCATTAAAATCAAGTTATGGGATAAACAAACAACAAGGAATGAGTCAATATTCATGTAGATGGTCTCAAAAAATTATCATGTCTATAAAGAGACGATGATGTACTCAATACATGAATAGAATGAAATATGTAATGACTACATAAATACTTAAAATCTGCCATCTCAATAGAGAACGATACTCATCATAGAAAGTTACATCACATACATTATGAAGCACTATATATGCAAAGTGTATTGAGTGTACTAAACATGTACTGATTACACGTCTCTCTTTCATATTGTAATATTTTAATGTTCCAAATCATTCATTTCTTGCATCGAATTTTTATTTATTGCCAATTTATCCGGTGGTTTTACGTTGTTTTAGATGTCATATATGCTGGGATACGATCCTTGGCATAAGATGCGGTGGACGGTCTGTCGAACCCGATACTAATTAATTTTATTCGTAGAATGGATACACTTATCTGGATAGCCATATAGCAGGTGTTTAAGGAGACCCAAAAATAAACTTACATTTCTTGTATAGAAATTCACCAAACACGAACGATTCAAGTGACTATTGTCATCTATCATTATCCATCTGATATCAGATCGTGTTTCCAAGGGTAACGATTTGCTTAGTGTCAACAAAGCTAAATCATTCTCAAGTGTTATTGGATTGAAATTTTGTGCGATTTCAATTGAAGAAACATTCATTTCAATGGCATCCACTTTAGCATTCGAACTTCCGGCAATCACTTTTATTACTGAAGCATCAAGCTTGTTCGGTTTTCCATCAGTACCGAACTTAATGTGCATACAATCAGCCGAAGCTAGTATGAGTTTTTCATAGATTATAGCGCCATTACAAAGGTGAATTGGATTTACAATGTTTCCTGGCATTTCCAAAAATATTGTAACCTGATAGGGTGGTTGTTGACTGTTGCTGAATTCGGGCAATGTTAAATATAACATTGACACCAAACACATTTTTATAAATGTCTTCATTTTCAATATATAAATTTCACTTAAAAGCTCTTGAATCTACTATAAAGTACTTAAAACGTTTTCGCCCGGACACCTTGACTTTTAAAAACGAACTGACGTGACCGACAGTTCTGGAACTTAAGTATGATTTTTATTTTAAAGGAATGTTGCTTCTCTCTGCTTACACGGTGCGGATGTGACTTCTGGGAAAATATAAATCTATCTCAGAGACAGAATTACAGAATATCTTGAGGATTTTTCTTATCAGTTATCATTTTAGATAAAACAAAAATATTTTCAGAGTGATGTGATGAAACGTAGAAAAAAAAAATATAACTCGACAACAGCAACTTGTATATGAGGTTGTGATAATTATTTGTATTTATGAAAAAAGACTAAAATTTTGCAGATGTATTTTGCAGTGATATTATTCAGTTTTATAGTAATAATAATTTTACGAGGCTGTATAACTATTTTTGCGCAATAACTTTTATTAAAGTTAGAAAAACAGTTAATGGAATATACAATTTATGTACATACTCGTACATCTAGGTTTATAGGATATTTGAATAATTTATTGTGGGTCTACATTTCGTTATAATTACTTACATTTAAATTTTCAAACGGACATTGTACCTATCTTTCTACTGAAACACTATCTTATGTTTGTTATAAAGGTGTTGGTATACATATGTTAATACATATTTAAAGGAAACATATACATAAACTTCTATTTAAATAACAAAAACATAAATTACAAAATAGAAATGGTTGTATAGAAATATAATTTATATTGATTTTTTTAGTGGGTTTAAGGTGTTTTTTTAGACGTGTGGTTTTCAATCTGGCAATACTTTTTTCGGATTTGGTCTTTTTGACATCTGTCCTTGATTTATACTCAGTTTGGTTTACAGTTTCATAATTAATAAACTTACTCCTCAACAAAGTTTGAAAATCGTGCAAATTTATTACCACGACGCATCGCGATACAATCAATTTATTAAAGGAAAGTTTTAGTGAGCGCATTATCTAGCGTGGTGGGGTTATTTTTTGTGGGGTTATGTAAAGTCGCTTTTCTACGCAGATAAGCCCGTGACGATTGACGCCTTGGAAGAGAATATTCGGCGCCGCACTTAAAATTGTCTTCATTACTATTTTCAAAAGTGTTGTCTGTTATTTCCGCTATAACTTTTCAACAATTCATATCATCACCATTTTGGCAACATATTGGTGTGTTTTTGATCAATTAACAACCAAATCTAATAATTTAAAAAAATTCTCTTTTATTTGCAGCGATTTGCACTTTTTATAGTTTGCATACGAGTTATATTACGTATACGCCACAGTGTACCATTTTACTAAAGCTAGATACATACGTATGTACATTTTTAATGTATAAAAGGATGGTAGTTTTAATTCTAGCTGCAGTTGGCAGTTATTATTCTATTAATAAGTGTACATAGTACATAATCTTAAAAAAAAAAAGATAAATTGAAGTTGCTGTCACAGTTCATTTACAAAAAAGTATTGGTACCTGAGAAAATTTTATTTATTTTAAATTATAGCTAGCCCTCGCATGGTCTCCATTTTATTTGGAAAAGTAGTACATCTTGAAATTGTACACTAATTTTAATTTTATTTTTTTTTTATTTAATTTTTTTTTTCCTTAATAGTGTTTTGTTTATTAACAAAATTATAAGTAACAGTCTAGTGAATATACCTTTTAATAAGCAACAGTTGCTTGTTATAACTCAGAAATTAAGCCGGATTTTATATTTTATATTTTTTGTTCAAAACTAAATTTCCTATCGAAATAGATGTTTAAAAAAAAATATTAAAAAAAAGTAAACGAAATTTGTTTATAGTCGGTTTAAATAGGGTAATTAGTCTATAACTTTTAGGTTTTTTTTATTAATTTACCACATCACTGGTGTGATTATTAAGGCTAAGATAAGAAATTCATCATGTCGATAAAAGTTTTTTAGGTAAATGATGGATCCAAATTTTAAACATATTTGGACCAGCAGTGATTTTGCAGTCTTAACTCACCGATTTTGGCAAGTTAAATGAGATCCAACGAGTAAGTAAGTTTACTTTCGTAAATTTGAACATTGAGATCATCGTTGTTCCGCATTTAACTCACCGAAATCGGTGAGTTGAAATTGCTGAACTGCAGATCAAAATTTTAACCACGTTTTTTTGCTGTCAACCTGTCGTCGTCGATTTTTTATGAATCCAAAGCTTGCCCTATAATACTTTTGTACATATATCACTAGTAAAAACATAAAAGAAAATCAATAAATAAGTAAAGTTATCTCTTGTAGGCTAGTGTAAAAGCTTTACCCTTTTCGACAGGAATCTAATTTCAATTCTCTTTGGCACAGGTTTTGCTTGCTCCCAAAGTAACTACGTATGTAGTTTTAATGAAGTGCTAATTTGTATATAAATGTTTTGATAAAACTATTGTGTATTTCAATTTTGAAAATTCATTTGGACTTTTAGGAATGTATGTATCATATCCCTAGTTTTTTTTTTTAAGGTTTAGTAAGCTTTAGCTTTTCTTTAGCTACACCAACATTCCATTTTTATTAGCCAGTAAACCATTCGTTGCACGCGACGCCAAACATTTTATTTATTTTTTTCCTCAAAGGTGACATCTCAAGGATTTCCTACTGAAAACTTTAACACATTTTTTATAATATATAATATAATAAAACATAAATATATTTTTATTTGAAGAATTTTTGCAAACGTGCAGACAAATATTTTTAGGTCTTGATGAGTAAGGTGTTGTGTCAACTCATCTTCCCAGCACATCTGTTTGAAAGAAAAATTCCATTAATCAGTGTTTGCTATTTTTTAATCTATCTTCAAACAAGAGTATGATCGGTGGAACTTATCTTAAACTAATTCAATCAAAGTGAAAAGCTACTTATTATTCTCTCAGTAGAATAAATACATAATGTAGGTAGATATACAATTTCCTAAATAATAAAAATGAGAGTCACAATTACAATATTGAAAGAATGAATAAATTCCATAGTAATAGGAAGTTTGCAATTTTGTTTGTCAACACTATAATAAGCAAAAGAATTAGCTGAATTTATATAACTGACAAAATGTCACAGTTTTTGTGAAATTGTATCCTTTTATAACCATGAGTTTAATATTAAGTCATATTATCGTTGAAACTGAAAAGTGTGTAACTCCTATTTTGCGGAAATAAGATTAGAACGCAATATATTACCTCAACTTCTTATCTGTCTCTTGGTAAACTTGAAATTTTTAATCTTGTCAAGGTGTATCCATCACATACATTGTACTACTGGTGCATTTAATATTGAATATTTCTACTTGCTCCCCTCCTAGCAGAGCATGTAGCTCATTTTGACATCTATTTTTAACAGTATCTCATCTCTTGTTTTCCAGCATCTTATTAACTTACAAATGACCTCCATAAGCTCCATTATTTATATTAAAAAAAATTCATTAACCATTGGTCGCAATCCGATAATTATTGGTTTAAACTTTAAGGTAATCAAATATTATAATAGATCAATTTTATCATTTTGGAATTATTTATTAACTTTTATATTCTTTAAGTCATTAATTAAGACATGAACTCTTGGAAAAATTGTTACTGGCTTAGTTTCGAAAAAAATATTTTGTATAAAACTCCAAATAGCCTTACAGGCAGCTGGATATTCCAATTTAAACAAAACAATAATATTATAGCATAAATCCAAAGCACTTATGAAACTATCAACGGAATATTTTACATCTTCAATGCAAACAAATATTTTCGAAAAGTTCATTATGTCAGTTCCCAAAACAGCTATGAAAGGATATACTTTATCGTATCTTTGATTTAAACTTTCTCTATGCCTTTCAATATCTTGTAATGATTTAGCAATATAGACAAATGCATCTTGAGAATCTTTTATGGAAATTTTTAATAGACTTTTTTTTCCTTTTCTATTATTTCCACATATTGTAAATGTGGGCTTTAAATAACCATGTAAACACCACAATAAGCTAGCATCACGACAATCTGAAAAAAAAACATTAAAGTAATATTTATTAAGAATAAGTATATCTACATAATATAGTTATTTATATTAAAGTGAAATATATAGCATCGAGATCTTAGCTCATTGGTGAAATAAAAAATCAATATACTTGAAAGGTCATAAAATAATTATTGTAGGTAGACAATTAAGTTTTATTGTTAGAGGTTAAAAATCTGGCACAATTAGGTGCAATCATCTTTCAATTACTGAAAAAAAATTTCTACTTTTGACTAATTACTGAAAATAATTAAACTTTTTTGTACTTGTTTTTTTTATTATTCCAGAAGTGAGATAGTAAGATTTCGAAGCCGAATTGTAGGGCAACTTGAAAAAATTTCTATGGACACTGACTAAACCAACATTAATTTTAAAAGTTTCTTTCACAAAATCGTCATGCGCTGGGTAATAGTGATTCAATCAATTTCTTTTAAAGTTTATCTTGTTAACCGTTTTAGTTTATTTTGACTTCCAGATTTAAATCTGAAATGAACTAACCTTTTGAAATACTGTCGTTAATATTACTCAATACCACTTTGATTTCATTGCTCTTAATACTCTGACCCGTGCTTAAGAATTTAAATAGTTTTTCAGATACTGAGTCCCAATTGTTAACAAGACTGTTCCAATTGTTAGGTTGCAAATATTTAAAATCCATTGAAATCTATTAAAAAAAAAAAACATTATTTCGCTTCTTTCTTATTTCTTCTTTTTTTAAACTTACATATTTATGCCCGTTAGGTAATTTGTACTGATGCCATTTTGTAAAAATAAGAGGTAAAGAATGAATTGATTTAATTTCATTAATGCGAAACTTTGTACATGCTTTCCAGCATTTCTCAAATTTTTCCTCCGATAAATTGTCCATATTTAGTAATAAAATATTTTCTGCTGCATCTTCCTCTGAAACTAAAAAGAAGGTATAATATTTAATAAAAATAAAAAAATAAGTTAAAAATTATGTCAGTTGCAAGGGTATACATGCAAAGTCGAAAAGTTACGACGTCGTCGTAAAATCGTGAACTTTCCGTTGCACGTTTGCACTGCAGGTGGCTGTGACTGGGAATGGAGCCCAGACCTTCAGTATGACAGTCCAACACACTAACTATCATGCCACGAGGTACTACATTTCGTGAACATTCGTTAAAAAAATTTAGTTAAATAATGTAGCTGATCAGATATTGCCTATTGCCATTGTATAAATACGACGTTTGCAATGGTTTTAATACGATACATGAACACTCTAATTGTTTTTTTTTTTACGTTTTCAGTCTCCATTTACGACACACAAATTCATAAGGTAAATGCTTTCCCATTCATGTTTTGACGTTTACGACATTTGCGATACTTCAACAACGTTGCATGAATAACAAATGTTTAAATTTTTTTTTTGGAATTTTCAAAAGAGATAGAAAATATATTCACACAACATAGTAAAACTTAAAACCATTGTAAATGTCAGAAAGTTTTGAATTTGTATGGGAAAATTTTACATTAAAAAATGTAAACCATGATTTTACTACGTTTGCTATGTATTTTACCTAGATTTTTAATTGGTGCAGTTTCATCTGGGGCAGTGGCAGTACTTGAAACATCCTTTGAAGTGGAGCTACGTGCCACTTTTATCAATGAGTACTTGTAATTACAAAATTTATTATATATTCGTCCTCGCTTTGACGTTCTATAGTATTCCTTTAATTTAAAAAATAGATAAAAATATTTTTAAAAAAATATTTAAATTTCGTACTAATTGTTCCGTTGGGAATTTTTCTATTATTTCTTTCTCAAGTTTATAAGTTGTTGATAGTTCTAAATGAATGCCTTTGTCGGTGAAGTATTCAGCTATTAGGTGAATCAATAATGTCCTTTGGGCTTCTTCGAATTTTTTATTTTGATTGTATATATCAATTAACATTTTTCCTTTAATACTTGTTGACAAAATGGTTTCCAAATTTGCCCTAGTTCGGGTTGTTTCGGTTATAGTCGTAACGGTTACAGTGTTATTTGTAGTACTAGTTGTAGGGGCAATTTGTTGCACTGAACTTGATAGATTTGGAGAAGTTGGTCTTGGGCTGGAATTATTTTCGTGCCGAAAAGACCTTAACGAATTTCTACGAAAACGGTCTGGTCCAAAGCTTGACGAGGTTTGTGATGGATATTTCGGTAAAGGAATTCCTATAGAAGCTCGCCATTGTTGTAAGTTATGTTCAAACATTATATGAGTTCTCAAATTAAATGGTTCTAAGAGTCTTTCGAAATGATGTGGCTTAATAGCTGCCAAAACTTCCAAGTCAATTTTTTCATCTGGAAGAACAAAAAATTAGAGAAAATTGGATTTTATGCATGTTCATTTATAGTTACTTGTAAAGTGTTCAAAAAGTTCTAATTGGTTCCACTTTTTGAGTAATTCATATAACTCATGAGTTTTTTTTTCTTCGTCTTCATTTTTTGTGTAAGATCCCAGGAACATACAGGTAGAATCGTTATCAGTTAATCGAGTGTCTTCTTCTTCTTCGGATTTGATTGACAATGATAAGTTAGAGTGATGGAAATCCATTGTTTTTAATTAAATTTTTGCTAACTGGAATCTTAAGTCTGTTCTGAAAGAAATTAAACTAAATAATCAACAAACAACACAATGCAGTACATCGTTCAAAAATTTTAATTTTTCAAGACGATATGTCGTATTTTTGCACTATGGGTCCGTCGTATCCTTGAAAAATACTTGATTTCCCAGATTCCTATACCAAACACTTATGGTCTATATATTATTGTTGAATAAAAAATAATGCACAAGACAGAACAGATGAAAGTAAAATAATGTCAGATTAATGTCATTTTTGATTGGATGTTCCGATTACTCCTTTTGCACTGAATTTTAATGGTGTTTTTTATTAAACGTTTGGAATACTTCTTTCCTACTTCATTTTTACTCTAAAAACCTTCGATCGGTTGTTCGGAGTACTGTTTTCGAAGACTTTTCTTGTTGCCGATTACAAGAAAGAGTAGTTTTGGAACACACGCATACCTACATGCAAAACATTTTCGTCTGAGTATTTGTTAAAATTTATAAATGCTTGAATGTAAAATGGCGTTATGCGGTAATGTGTATGCAAATTTGACAACTTAATATTTCATATTCCACTGAAATCAAAAAGGAGTGGACCAGTCAGAAAATCTAATCGAAAACGACATAACTCTTACTACTCCAAAATCCTTTGATTGGCTGTTCCGAATATTGTTTTCAGAGTCTTTTTCAGTAATGTGTGTGTAAATTTGACAACATCATGTTTTCATATTCGAATGTAATCGAAAAGAATTAGAACAGTCAGAAAATCCAATCGAAAACGACAGAAAGGACAAACATATTGAATGTATACAAGCCTTTAATACTGAACTAGAAAAAATTAAATAAATAAAACAAACAGTTCTAACTTAACGAAACATTGAAAAAAGCACACACAAAAAAAATTTGAAGTATAACCAAGCTAGACAAAGACAACTAGTCACTTTCTAGAACCAAAGAAAAAAAATGACAGCAAGGAAAAAGTAAAATAATGTTTGTTTTATGTTTTTGTTTGTACTTATAGAAAATGTAGGTGCAATAAAAATGAATAGAAATAGATGACTCTCACTTAACTTGGGAAAAGAAAATATGTAGGTATTATTAAAAAAGGTCTCTGTTAAGGACTATGCTTTTGAAACTGAAATATCCATGCAAGAGAGCTCTTCAAATTAAACCATCACAATAATTAAAAAGGTGCATTCTTAATCTTGGCGGACAGAAGAAAAACTTGTCTTTTCGTTTAATCTAAATAAATAGCTATATGCCTAGTTTCGGAAGCAAAACTATAAAATTACAAAAACTGTACATTAATATACAAAATAGATAGATATAGTCACTAAAACTTACGGAAACGAAAAAATTATAGTAGCATTAATAGGATGCGTAGGTTTCTATGTGTTTAGGAACTTGTAGGTATTTTCCGTCTGCAAATTTATTATTTTATTATGTTCACTATTTTTTTTGTAAATGTGTTCGGTATTAAAAGGTACAAATTATTTCAATGAACGTTTTATATATTTCCGCTTTATTAGCACATGGTGTTTTTTCTTCACCAATCTATACGAATTAAATCGACATACGACTTATCTATGTAAAGTTCTTAAATTCAATGAATTATTATTCATTTTGGGGCTAACACATACTAAAGCAAATTGTTTGAATGGGCTGTATATCTTTATGATGGTACTTTTATTTGTAGTAGTGCAAAATCGATAGAGTATAGAAGAAGTGTGTTTGTTATGCGAAATCATAATTTACCCTATAAGCATTATGCGAGTAAGGGCATATTGGAATAACGTTTGCAACACAATATAGTTTTCATAATCAAAATTCTATTTATCCATTTTAAAACTTGAAAATAGTTCCTGCGCAAAAAAAGAAATACTCGGATTATTCGCGAATTAATTTCGCTTCGCGATTGCCGAAGTATGCCCAAAAGCAGGAGGTCCCTGGCTCTACGGGCCTTATAAACAGTACTTGTCAAATTAGAAGTATTGTAAATTGGCATTTTGTCTTTTTAGTCCAAAAGATTATTCCACTGCCTGCTAAAACCATTAGATTCGAAGATATAATGTAGTTGAACAAACGTAATCCAAAATGTCGGATTTCGGGCATGGCGTTTCGCTAATCAAGGGATCTATACGTAACTTTATTCTTCTTTCACATCTATTTGAAAGTTGTTTTCAATGTTAAATATGAATGGTAATGCTTTGAATGAAAGTAGTATCAAATATAGTATGTACTTACCACGACTTTTTCTACAACTACTTAAGTTCATTAGTAATTGATATGTAGATTAACAAGTTGAGATTTTGCAGACTCGAATAATTTTATTGTAGAATCCCTTTTTTCTAATAGACTTCTTTCAGATATGGAAAACTAAGTTTTCCTATATTTCCTTCCACTAAAATATATGTATGTCTTTCCTATACAAGGAGTGGTAATATAAAATAAAAACTTCCAACGACTTAAATTAGTCTTAAGTTTCCTGTAGTATGTTTGTGATCTTGAAACACCCTTTAATAATACATATATGGTCTTCTTTTAATTTCCAACCTTCGCTGCTTATACCATCGATTACCTTCTACTTATTTATCTTTTTAAACCTACAACCTACCTGCAAAACAAAATGAATAGCTGAATCACAAAGAAAAAGTAATACATTTATTAAGTTCCTTGAACATAAAAACCAGCCCAAATTGAGACATCTACCTGTTTCACAACCTGGAAAAATATCTACCTCTGGTTGATTCAAAATTTGGATTTAGATTTTTGTGAAATATTTATGCTTGTCAGTTAAGTAAAGATAGTGGTAGAACGCATATAAATGTATACATGCTTTTAATTTGTGTTCGTATTTCAGAAAATAAATAAAAATGTATTTTTTAAGGATTTCTGTACCTTTTATTTTGTTTATAGTTTTAATTATCAATTTTAATTTGTGCAATGCAGCAAATTTGCCTGCAAATGAAAACAAAACTTTAGAAACTACTGCAATAGCCGCTAAGACATCGTAAGTTTTTTTTTCAAATTTTATTTTGAATCTTCCTACTATACATATTTTTAAATGTTTTTTAATGACTATTTTCATTTCTTCAATCTTTGTTTGGCTTTTATTCAAATTTAAAGAAAGTTTTCTGCCCTTTTCATTTTTGTCCAAAGGTTGAGTACATTTCCTACAATTAAATTTGTGCAGGTGAAAATAATCGGTTAAAAACCCATTAAGGAAATATTTTTGTCGCTCGAGCACTGTAAAATGTTTTATTCACACATCTTTCTATTTTATCGCTGCTCTTATAAAATGGGCTCCTGTAAAATAGACACTAGCATTCCTCCTTTAAGACAATTCCACCGTAATACTTGCATTTATAGAAAGGTGGGAAGTGCAGGATGCAAAGGTTTCTGTCTCTTGTTTAATTATAATGACCTCTCTTCTAAAAAAGTGTTAAAATTAAAATAGTTAAAAGGGGTAGTCATCCGCTTGAGTGCGGGCAAATTATTTAAAATACAATTTTGTCATATAAAACCTGAATCTGCCATTGCACTTATAGTCGTTTGTTGCTGCAGTTATCATGTATACTTATGAGCTGCGAAAATATTCTCATTCTTTTTCCAAAGTTAATTTCCTTTTTTAGTGATACTCAACACCTAGTACCATCGTCCGCAAAGAAAGCCTCTGGAACTTTGCATTTGAACATTTACTTCTTCCTTTTTTCTCAATCAAAACAATACTTATTTTTGAATATATTACAGAACCGCAATAGTAGATGTTTTCGAAGACATCCAATGGTTTTTCGGAAGACTCGGAATATTTTGTGAATTGGTAGAGAAAATGTTGCCACCAGAAAAAAGGGACGGGTAAGTGTTCATGTACATTGAATGAATTGAAAAGAGCCAAGTTAAAAAATATATATTTATTTAACAATTGCAGGGATCAAACCCAACTAAGTTTTAATTTACAAAGTGGTTTTAGACACTTCCTTGTCGGAGTCCAAGAAATATCAAAATCTATTGTTGCAGTTTTATCCAACAAAGAAGTACAAGAATATCAGCAACTGTAAGTTTAATCGTTTTGTAAAGAACAGTAGCTAAATAACTTTCATTAATATTGATTTTTATGTCACAGCTCAAGAGCAACAGACTATGCTCAGGAAATGGTTAAATCTGTTGGGGATTTTTTTCGAAATCTCCGTTTATTATTTGTACGACTATTTGACACTTATAATTATTATGTTCCGGAAGTGATATTAACTCAGTGTATTGGAAATTACCTTCATAAGACATATGCCCACCGACCAATATATGAATATCCCATTCTGATGATCAATGATATTATTGAGGCCTTTCAAAAACCAATAAATCAAATCGAAGGCAATGAATCTGGCAGTAATCGAAAAATGGGATCATCGATATCAGAAGCTGAAATAAATTTTGTTAAAAACGAAGAACAAAACGAGATTTTGGACGATGATATGTATATGTTTCATAATATTCCAGTAAGTCCGACACCAGAACTTGCTTCTCGATTTGAAAATGCCCCAACAACACCATCAGATAAAAATTCATCTACTGAAGAAGAGCAGTCAGCAGCATTGGCAGATAATAATTCAGAAGCTACAAGTCATTCGAAAAGCTGGAAGATATGCTTTAAGATTTATGCGACTGAAACTATATTTCGAAAACTTGAGTTTTACTTTTTAGAAAGAAAAGAATAAAAGCAAAATTGATAAATGTAATGAAATTAGGCAATGAAGTGTTTTTTTTTTAATAAAATAGAATGCATTCCTGTTGTTTATGAAATATTTTCATGGGAACTTGCTGGTGGTTTTTTTTAATACTTTACGGAGAACACGGAACAGATGCTACCGATATTCGTTATTTTATAGAAAACAATTATTTCAGAAAAAAATTATCTTGAGCTTCCCCAAACCATTGTGATGAGTTTTAAGAATGTCTTTATTTCTTTCAGGTCGTACTCTTTGCACACAAGTGCTAGGCAAAGCAGTCTAAGCTAAGCTGGAGCATTTACAGAAAAAGTTAGCACTGTTCCTTTCCGCTACTCCATCGTCAGGACAATTCAAATGTGCTGATGAACATTTCACTGCTTTGGTTATCCAATGAATTCATTCAAATCAAAACAAGGTATTTTTAGTTGTCAGGACTCCACGGGCAGTACGTTAGCACACGAGAAGTGGCGGTGGTACGCTTCTAGTTGCATGGATAAGCTCGTCGCGTGGATTGGTTTTGCCGCTTCTCAGTCTACCTCCTGATCGAATGAACCAAAAATTTATGTGTGTCTAAGGTATAATGCAAAATTCAATGATACAAATTTAAGGGATTTGACGATTTTCAAGAGAAACCGAAACGGTATTCTATAGCACGGCACATGTTATAACAAATTGATCTTAAAATAAACAAAGACCTGTCTGAGGAGTAACTAAACACACATTATTTTAAGTTCGATCGTAAAAAAAAGTATTTATTCGTATTCCTATGCAAAAGCGCATAGTACGTACACTTGCTCTTAACTTAACATTCTTTAATCTTAATATAAGATTTAAACTAAAATTAAGTATAGTATACTTTAAGTCATTTAAATTGAGTATTTAACATTAACATGATGTCAGTGTGATATAATGATGAGATGATAATGTTGATGTCATGGAAAATAATTTTATCCCATCAGTCAGTTTTACTACTTAGATGGCAGCAGGAGCATTTTTAATTTCTCCGCCTCACTCATGATTATTGTCTCGCGGTGCTTAGCTATCGGCAGTAATTCAAGAGTTTCTGGATCATCATCGTTGCTCATTTCACTTCTTCGGCGATTTTTTGCATTCAAATGCCGCATAGCAATTTTAAGTTCATCGTCACCATACGTTTGGGTGGCGGCAATTTCATAAGCATTCGCTTGAATGCCTACGTCGCAGCTGGTTTTGCTGTTCCGTGAATGAGGCTTACCCACTGACATGCCCGAATACGAACTATGCATTCCAGTTGGCAAATCCATGTCTAGAGAGAATGAGCTTAAAGAATCATCATCATTGTCATGGTTTAGATATAGACTTAAATTCAAATCGGAAATATCCAAGTCAGCAGTGGCAACTTTTTTTGTTGCTTTGTGTATTTTATTTCGACCTCGTTTTGATCCTTGCGCCGTAGACTTTCGGCTGGCACGACTTTTTGTACTATTTCTACTGTTACGACTAGCTGCATCTACCCGATTGTGATTATTTCCCAACGTCGAGGATTTATTCATAGTTTTTATGAAATTTTCCAAATTACTGTTGGTTGATTTTCGGTTTGACCGACCGAATTCATTGGCATCGACTAGTTCTTCTATTTTTGCTACATGGGTGTATTCATCATCATCGGTTAAATCTTGCTTTAGAACCACATCCAACCGAGAGTCTTGGACTTTAAAAGAAGCACGTGAAGTTTCCTCATCCGAGGATGTTGTCATTCCCTTTTGCAGGAATGGTATGATGAAATGTCCATTTTTAGATAGAAATTCGTTAATATCGTTGGGATCAAGTCCTGCACTAGCACTGCGGCGCTTCATATTCTTGGCAGTTTTGGATTGCGCAAAGAGTCCAACTTTGTGACAGGCATTGGGATAGGTGGTTTTTTTTAGTGCAATAATTTGGCTCTCAATGGATGTACTGCTTTCACGTCGGTTATTGTATTTCCGTCCACTTGCAGCCATGAAGTCCTTTCGACGACTTCTATTTTTCGAGTGTTTATGGTGGCTGCTGGAATTACGACTTCGACTGGCGACTTTGGTCTTCATTTCGGCTATTTTTACCGAAACCTATAAAAGAATATTTTTGTATAAATTTCATATTGGTTGGAAATTGTGGCTAAAGTACGCTATAGAGAAATGGTAACTTTTTCTAAAAATTCATAAGCCGAAGAAAAAAACTCGCTCTTACCTGTGAGTCGACTGAATTTCTTCTCGATTCCACTGAAACATGCCGAACACTAAAACTTATCTCCGAATCTAGAGAACTTTTACGTTGACAACCATGACTTGATGAATTTGTTGCAGCTCCAGTTAAAGCAAAGCGCCTCTTCACAAACTGCGGCAGATAATTAGCCCATGTTGAACTTATGTCATTTGTAGCAGACGAATTGAAGTCATTCATATCGAAATTCAACCCAACAGGATCTGTATGTGTATTGTACAGAGTTATAGAGAGCCTCCCTTTATCTTCGAATTCTTTCCGCTTTGCCCAAGTTTGTGCAATAACTTTGTGTTTGGGCATTTTGATGTCTTCCACAAGCTCTCTACCGCACTTTCTATAAATCCAAGGTATTATTGATGAGAACAATTTTGATAAATAATATACTCACTTTCGAATATAACGTTTCCATGTCTCAATAGATGATGGAGTCCAACACCAGGTGGACATAACAATCCCAGAACCAAATAAACATATAAGATGTAGTTGTAGCACTGCAACACTTGGACGATGTTCCAATTTGCAAACCACATGATCATCGTTAAGTGTTTGTGTTATACGACAACTATAAAATGGCAACATCACGAGAAAATTATTTTTTGAGGTAATGAAATGACAAATTTGTACTCACATTATGTATCGCCTAAGGCTTTCACTCCACGCCGCTGAGTTTCTAAACTCAGTCACATGGCATGCAATAGCTACCAAAATGAATATTAGGGTAAAAAACGCACACAATCCCATCCGTACAATGATGAGATGAATCTTATTACTTGCCGATGTCGACTTAATGTCGTTGGCAAAGTTCTTTAGCCCAAAGAGCATAACCATCCCACGTATGATGAAGTATCCGCCGACAAGAATCACCCCGCATAGCGGTCCAAGTAATAGACCGGCTCTTATTGACTGATTGAGATAGCCAACAAAACAAATTCCAACCGTGCTGTTTCCATCAACTTCACTCAAAGCCATTGCTGTTATTGTCAGCACCAGTGGCAGAGACCAAGCCACCGAATGGAAATATGAACCTTTTTTATCTATTCGGTCTTGGACATTTCCAACTGCACGCAAATGCCAAGCATATGTGAGGAAGACAAACCAAACCATTGCAGCCATAAGAAAGTAATAAACAAAAATAAATACAACAATGCAGGATAGATTCTCTCCAGCGGTTGGTTCAGAGTGCCGTAAGGTTCCATCTTTGCGACAGACAATATCGTCCCGGCCACCGGGAGTAAATTGTGCAAGCCAACTAAAAAACATAGAAAATATATGTAAGGCCATATGTTTTACAGTATCGTTGTAGGATAAGAAATTTAAAAAATGCAAATGCAAATGCTTTGATAAAATAAAAATCTTTCATGAAAAACAAATAAGCCTGGAAGATAAAAATAATTTTGTGATTTGGTTCCCTACGTCACGACCAGAATCCATCAGTATAACTAGGTAATTTATGTGCAAAGTTCGTTTCTATCATCACTAACATTTCAAACTTTAATAAGCCACCATTTAGCATGCGTCTGTTTCTAATTAACTGTATGATTAAATAAAAAAGAATTAAATAGACATTCGTCTTTGCAGCTTAACGTGTACGTGTATGTATGTGAACAACCTATTTTTGTGTAGATAACTTATTTGTAAAATTAAACAGCACTGTTTACAGTAAAAAAAAGTCTTAATACTTTTTTTAACATTGCCTCCTGAATGTTAAATAAATAAATCTTAATATGGTTGAATAAATTCATCTGCGATATATTTGTCACTGTCTTATATTCTATAGGCGCCAAAAATATCATATTCATAGCAAAAAAATTTTATTAATTCTGCTATGATGTGCTGCTGAAAAATGTGTTTTGGTGTTGGAAATTTGTTGGCTTCCCTTATTTTATTTGCGATAACTGCTCCTACTATAGCTTTAGAGAATTTTTTAGGAATCGTAAAAATCTAACTCGAGGTAACGTTTTTATGCTCTTCACATTTTGGTTAAATACAAATTATTAAAGTACCAGGTATCGCTAACGGCTTCAAAGCTTACGATCACAATTTTTATATAAGAGCAATCTTATATAATTATGTGCAAATTAAGATTATACTACCCCGGAAGTATTTTAACGTATTTTGTTTCTAATTTTTTTAATTACAGCCCATGGAATCCTTTGAACTTGAGATTTGAGATTCTTTCGTTAACTTCAACATTTCCTATCTTAAATTGACTTAAAAAAAACATGTTTTATACCACCCTAAGTTCCGTTCACTTACACTTAGTATTCGTAAAAATTATATGCTATCAACCTGGCAGCGATAGGACGGCCAAAAGACCCCAATAAGTAACTTTTTATTTTGTATTGCATTTTTGTGGTCTTAGGGCCGTCCTACCGCTACAAGGTTGACGGCATATAATGGCATCTTTGGCTTTGTCGTTATGGCCAGCTTTAATGATGAATTTCTTACTGATTTTTTTGGTCTCATTGCTCTTCTACCCTTTCTCTACCTCTCTTAAAAAACCTCAGCCTATAACCAACCCCGAGTCCACACGGCCAAGTACTCGCAAGCAACTCATAAAAAAACCCAAGTCACTTGCCAGCTGATGCATAGAATTTGTGAAGCAAGTTTAGAAGAAATTTGGGAAACAAGCAACAAGTGAATGTACCCAAATTGTTGGTCAGTACTTGTCCATGTGGCCGTTGGGTCGGTGAAAGTGAATTTTCTGTCATGGAAATCCACTTTCATAATCCCAATACATAAAAAGAAAGGCTTCGAAAGGTAATGTTAATAATAACTGTCCCATTGCCAAGCTTTCACAAATATCCAACCTCTTCGAAAGTTTTTTTTATGGAACTTTAAGTTTTCATTACAAATCAAACAAGTAGTGGCAATATGGGTTTTTCAAATTTATGCCTAAAACCACTTTGTTGAATTTTTGCCGGTCATCCTCTCCGTTTCAGAAAAAGGCTACAAAGACGATGTTATTTCAACCGAGGCATTGGACAAAATTTCGTCGGATGTTGGCAAAAATAAAGGCAGTTAAAAGAACTGAAATCTAACGTCGCTTCCTTCATTTTTTCACTTCAAGCTATCTTGGAATAATCCTTTGATCTAAAACCCTCTCAAGGCCGACTTTAAATTATTAAATGAAATTCGCTGGAAGAACGAAGAACGTTCAACACTAATCCTCCTTAGACGATTTTCTACGTCCTCTTATGTCTCGACTTAAACTATCTCTCGTATGCTGCGGAGTGTTGATCCGAATATTAACTCCTTTGATTTCAAACGCTTAAAAATCCGTCTTCATTCTCAAACCCAACCTAAGATAATAGTTTTTCGTTTTTAAGTTAGTTTAAGAACTAGCATACAAGAAACCTTTATCCCAAATGAAAATATTAAGTTAATTTAAAAATGAATCAGTTTGATGATTAAGAAGATTGAATGTAAGGTAAAATTTACCAAAAAAAATTATTTTTATAAAACATTAAAAAATTGTGTAAAACAATACTCACCCCAAGCACGCAATGAAAAAGCATAAATTTATATAAAATACAATCAGAGCTGGATACTTGTTGGCATTCTCCCAGTCAATGAGGAAGGTTGCCACCACAAAAAGATTTGACAGAAAACAAAGTGTAACTCCCCAACCGATCATTTTATTTATCTGACTGTGTTCGTTATCGGTGTATAGTGGATCTTTACACTGAATACCACATCCTTCAATACCAGGATAGTAGCTAGCTGCAGATTCAGCAGGCACTAGGGGCTCCATGCAAGTTCCAGTTGAATTAAACTTCATTTCACGTACTCCGTTGTTGCACTTGGAAGGGAATAAGGTTTCATTGCATTTCATAAACTCAGGAAAATATGACGTGTTATAGAGTATCCGACATGGCTCTAGAGTTAATTTGCACATTTCAAGCGATGGTAGATAAACCATATCTTGGTTGTTGATTGTTTCACACTTGGGAGCGAAAACTGCACACAAAAAGTGCTGTGAAAAGAAGAATATACTTAAATCTTTTTTTTACAGTTAACTTTATGTAGGTATAGCTAATATTAATTATGTGTTTATTTTTGTTATATTCAAAAATTTAGTAGAGAATGATGGAAGTATATAATTTCAATTTATATCAATAGTATTCATAAAAATCACGTCTTCAATCAGATTTACTTGAACAGTTTTAGCATGCCTGAATTTGAATTTGTAATCGTATTAATTTTGAACATTAAATATGTATTATATATGAATGCAGCTATTATTAGACTAAGCAATAGCTTTACCTGTATTACAGCCCAGCATCTGGGAACATGCCTTAGAGCCTCATAGCTTTTTAGTCGGTCTATTATCTGTTGCTGGCTATCATAATCCGTCAAATCCAGACTTGTTTGTGTGTAGGTTATATTAGCTCCAAAACATGTTTTAAACTGAAGTTTTTCACATCTACCCGGCCGGACACACTGTCGCATGTCGACATTTCGTCCATGAAACCATGGCTTGTCATCTTTGCTATTCTTGCTATTTATTTTATAATTTCTGGTTCCATTGATGGGTTCCAAATCTGAAGAATTTATATTATTCGACAGAACAGCAGAAATTGTGCTAGAATAGCAGACTATGATTATAGCCAAAAGGGCAACGATGATGCTACTATCATAATCAGAGAAAATACAGAATTGAATTCATAAGAGTACCACTAGACAAAATACTAAGTTGTACTTACCTCATTCTGCAGCAGAATTAAACTAATTCAAAATGCGAGAATTCCAAAAATCAAAACTGGACGTTTAACAAAAAAAAAAGCATTCACCAAAAATGAATTTAAATAAAAAAAATATATGAAAAGTGTGATCATTTTTAATAAAACATTTTGATGCCCATTTATATGGGAAAAACAATTAATACGTGAATTAAATTCGAAATTTCAGGGTTTCTCTGTATAGTCCGAAATTATGTCGCATTTTAGATGACACTACACAGCTTTATAGATCAATGTTTAAACAAATGTTTTTTAACAATTTTAATGAAAACAAACAAAATAAAGAAAACATTAAGCGAAGCTGTGCTGCGATATCAAACAAAAAGAAACAAAAAAAATATGTATGTAGATGGAAGGACCACCCATGCCGCCTGTGTTTATGTTGAATTCTCTTTTTTTTTAATTTGTCTGACAGATCGTTTCTTTTTTCTGCAAACTTCTTGTGCTTCCTGATATGGACAACGGATGGCGTATGTGACAATCAAGGGACTTTGGGTATGTTTGATAGCTTGTTATTTCTTTCAAATTTTAATAAATTTTCAAAAAATTTCTTGAGAAATAATATAGAGAGTTTTCATGCAACGTTGTAATGTTACGAGTACACGGTATGTTAAATAAAGTGCCAGCAACTCCGAAGACTCGGAACAGCCAATCGAAGCTTTTTGGAGTAGTAGGAGTCAAAAAGGAGTGGGAAAGGAGTACGCCGAATGTCCAATTGAAAGCGACATAAGTTGCCCAGTGGGAGCCAGGCCTAATTTGATGACTTTAAGTCTGTTCGTGTACTCCACAAAACTACCAAATTCTAGCCAAATCTACCAAATTTAGCCCAAAGCTGTTCGCGTACTCAAAAATTGTGTAGTTTGTGCCCTATTACACGGCGACTTAAGAGTCATGATTTTTTTCGAAATTAAATGAGTGAGAAGGGCAGATCAGATATTTTTTATCGTTTGTACTCATTGAGTTTCGAAAAAAAACCGTGACTCTAGAGTTATCGTGTAATAGGGCACTTTTTAGCAGAAGAGAACGCTCGCGAGAGAGTACAAAATTTCCCCTTCCTGACAATTTTTGCCAAATTCTGCCCAAGAAATTTCTTTGGGCAGAAATTGTCAGTTTTGTGTTCTGAATTGAGAACAACAACAAAAACCAAAATGGTTGTTGTTTACTTTTAGTTTAGTTTTTTTTTTTTTTGGTAAAATTGCTTTTATTTTTCTATCTTTTATATATATATATATATATATTATTTGTATATTATATTAAATACATTTTTTTATCAATTTTCAAAACAGAAAATGTGTGTTAATAGTGAATTTCATGTTTTTGTTTATTGTGAAGTGCTTTTTGGTTATAAAAACTGATATTTCATAGCAAAAAGCTATTTTGATAACAAAGAAATTTTATTTTATGTAAAAGATAGTAGACTTATATATATAAAACACCATATTTTATATATAAAGTTACTTTTTTTTTGTTTACTTTTTTTTGACGTTTAAAAAGTGGTAGAAATGTTGGTTCTGTGCGTTCGTGTACTTTCGCACAATTGTATTTCTCGCTGAGAGAATTGCATCTCCACTCCTCAAATTTTGACAGACTGCCAAATTTAGCCCAGAAAGTACACGAACAAATCTTTTGTAATCAAACAGAACTGAACGAAGCAGCTGGGTGTTTTTTTTTTTTGACAGCGGCAGCGGCGGTCCTGTCATGTAGGTTGTGTTATGTTTTCGGTTGTAATTTGTAATCAAACGAAATACCAACATGGAACTAGCTATACAAAAAGATTGCGAAGATATAATCGAGAGTTTTATTGCAAACGAAAATCCTAGATTTGAATCGTTTGTTTTTCAATGGAAGTCAACATTGTTTCAGAGCATTTATTCGTAAGTAGCAAGATCCATTATTCATCATTTTCTTTAAATGTTATATCATCTATCTTTCATATTAAAGTACACAATCCCAAACTGTAGAAATTATCCAATCCACAAATGTTTGCATTCACTACGCTAAACGAATTCTATCATCTAAAAGCACATTCCATAAACTGGGAGCACTATTCTTGCTGTATGCGATTTACTTCAAACAACCAACAGATCGTTTTCACAAAATTGACCTGGACATAACGGCTTGGAAGAAATTAAAAGAATTTGTATTCAGTTTGGACAATTTAACTTATGGTGATGATGCCAAATTCATTTACTGGGAACTGGTCAAAGAAAACGCATTCAAGTAAAGACAAAAAAATAGTGCTTCGGCTCATAAAAACGTAGTTGGTTGTTTAATAAAGTTTTTCATTGCCAGGTTTGTTGCATCAGATATTTACTTTGGATTGGAGAACCTTTTAAATTTGGACAAAATTCGAAGTAATGTTATTAATCTAAGCACGTCTATACACACCTTTCGTAATGATATGAAGTCCTTGACATCATCAAAGGGTTTATTTATGGGAATTCAAAAGCTTGATGATGGCTATAATGAGATGAAGGAACTCAACAATCAAAATAGTTCTGGGAATGAAGTAAGATATATCATGCCCATATCGAAAGGATTTCAAGATCTCAAAAAAGCATTTACAAGACTTCAGTCTTTAATTGATGAAAGCTTTAGTTCATTGGTTCGAAAAAGAAAGAAGAAAAAAGATGAGAAAAAGGGAAGGAAAACAGGAAGAATTGGAGGTCATCCAAAACGTAAGAAACGCACTATCTTTCATAAGTAAAAAATTAATTTAACCTTTATGATAAATATAGAATTATATTTGAATCTTTAAGTAAAAAAATAGCCTGTATTTATTTTTTCTGTTTATCAAACACTCCACGGAGGAGTCTGGTAGTATTATTATAAAACAAATTAAAATTCGTATTCTTAAAACATGTTTATTTTTTTGCTTTATATACGAATTTTTAATACATTGTTAATACACCTAATCACTTAACTTACATATATTTTTCAGATTTAAGAAAAAATTGACTTCATTGTTTATGTAGCAAATTAGTTTTTAATTATAAATTTATTACATTTTCATTTTAAAATCTTTGTTTTTTAATTTAGTTTTAGTCTTTTCATATTTTATACAAGAAACGATGAGTATATTCAGACCATCGATACCTGATACACTTTTGCTCCTCTAATTAATTAATTCTTATGTAAAAATATTTGATTGTACCGTGAACGAATCAGTATCGGCAGATTAGTGTGGATCTGGCCTAAGGATAGTTTCGGACCCGAAAAAAAAGAGCTTCTTAAAGGAGATGAAGATTGGTATTTCGGGGACCTAGTCTAATTATAAGAATAGGATTTAACTCACACACGAGTTGCGACCGAGTTTTTGAGTTGTTTTATTTCAACGTTGATATCATTTATTTACTTTTTCCAAAAAAAGTGAGTAGGTATAACTTTTATTTCTTATCGCTCATCGAACTTCCTCTGTAAATGCCCCAGCCGTATTAGAAAAGATGCCCTGGGAAAATACTTTTTCGATGAACTGGACGTTGGCTCATTTTTCGAATGATTTCATTCAAAAATCAAGATGGTTCAGTGAGACACGATATACCTAAGACTTACGTTTCGCCTTTTGTAAGGATAATTGATAGTTTTTGAGCCATTAGGGAAAAACTCTCAAAAAATTGATTTTTGCATTGTTCCATGTTGCGTCAAGAAATTTTAGTCCCAAACATCAGCTTTGCATTCAGCAGCCCCGAAAACATGAAACAGGGGCAAAATCAAAATTGAGCACAAATTGACTGGACGATTTTAAGACAAGGAAAGTTCGGGTGAAACTCATTAACTTTAAAAATTCCGGGGTGAGATATTTTCCGGAAAAAACTCACAATAAAGCTAAGATATTTGTTTCATAAAATATTTCGCCCGAAAAATGTTTGTTCCCCCGGAATTTTAAAAGAAGTTTCGCCTGAACTGGCCTACAATAAAAAAAAATCGCAAAGGGTACCATTACCCTCTGTTTTTCTTTCATTCGTCGTCATAAGGTGAGTAACAAAATTAAGCTCTTAATTACGAAACATTTCGGCCGAAAAGAGCACTCACAAAAAAGGGGATTTTTCGTTTTTCGGGTCAAACTCACAATAAGCGAAAAGTGAAATGTCAATCAAAATAAGGCTGATTATGAGTTTCGCTTGAAATTCTCTTGTCCTAAAAAAAAACTTGCGCCAATCACTATCCTCTGACAATTTCCGATCTTAATAACGAATAATTACGAAATGAGTACTCAGAAACTCACAAGGTGAAAAGTGAAATCTGCAATTTTTCCGCTTGGAATATTTTTCACATAACTCACAATAAAGCTGATTCTTTATTGATACAAACAGTCACATTTATAACCTTTTCCAATTTTAGCTCTGGTTCAAAATCAAAACAATTATTTTTCGTTTAACTATTTTTTATTTTCAAAAATGAAAGTTTTACGAGTTTAACAAACAAAAAAAAAATACCTAAAAAATACAACAAAGAGTTTCGTTATAAAAAAAAACTCAATCCTAAGAATAATCAGAATATGTATTTGTATTTTTGCATTGAATACAGTTTTATTTAAAATTGAATTTTAAAATAAAATACAGCAAAGGACACCTGTTAATCTCATAAACTTATAATATAGATACAAAAAAAAAAAAACAATCCTTATCTTAAAAGCAACCAAAAAAAAAATTTGTTTTCATTATCTCGCATCTAAATAATGTCTACTTAAGAGAGCTAAGACTCTTAGTTAAGAATTATATATTAAAGCTACAAGGTTTTACAAACATTACGTGTGTGTAAGTGTTGTAAAAAATGTTTTGTTTTTTTGTTTACTGAATTTTATATAATCTCTTTATTTTTTCAAATATGAGGTATTGCATTTTGTTTTTGTTCTATTTTCTTTTTTATTTAGCAAAGAAAAAAATCTCTTTAATTGTTTTATTTTTTTATAGTAGTGTTAACTATAAAATGTAGAACTACATGATAAAATTTATTATTTTTTTTTTTTCATTTTGGCAAAAACGCTACTTGTTTGAATAATTTAATAAGATAAAGGTGCGAAAATAGTTCGTTAGTCACTTGAATTATGTTTTTTTCTTTTTTTAAACTGTTCTTACAGCGAATAAAATTGACTAATGCACTTAATTTTTTTTTTTACAATATAAGTTAGTTTGAGTTATTAGGATACAAATTTTAATAATTTTCAAATTTTTAATAATATAAAATATCAATAAGATATTTTTGTTTTTAATTATTTTGTTTTCTCTAAAAAAAAGTCGTTTGGTTCCAAATAAAGTTTCTTTTTTGGTTTCTTATTTATAATGTTTACTTTACTTTACGCTGAGCAAGCTTAAGCTCCTTTGCCCAAACAATATTATTAATAGTTTCTCCGAAAAGATAGAGAAATACTGTAAACACTAAAATAGCGCCAAAGAAGACAATTCGTTGTGGGAGTTCGAGCACTTCAAGCACGGGATATACCCAAACACCGGAGAAATGTTTGATAACATGCACCCAGACAAGGTAGCTAAACATGAAGGCAATAAGGCCGGTCAAACCGTTGATACGTTTTGGATAAGTTCGGAATGATGTGAACATCTCGAGGATTATAAAAACAACAATGTTGGTATGTAAGATGTGATTCAGCCATCTGAAAAAAAAATTAAAAAGGTTTGTTAAAGATGAAAAATATATTTGTTATACTGGAAGGCAAGTTAAAAAGTTATTATCATTTAATTTTAACATTGTCAACACCAAGCCATTTAAAGACTTTCTGAAAATAAAATTTTGTACCTATTCATATTTTTTTTGCAAAAAAAATGTGGCAATTTGCGCGATACTCTAGTCAATGTATTTTAAAAATAAACGTATCACTTAAAAATCAGGAAGACCACAATCAGATATTAGTTAATTCAGGAGTTTGATATACTCTGAAAGCGACACGAAGCCGCAGCTGTTAGACATGCACAATTTTTGTATAGTTTCTTGTCCATATTATTTGAATGGCTATTGAGCTAAATAAACTTTTAGACTTGAACTTATTGATTACAAGGAAATGTAAGATGCAACTGGAATCCTAAAAGTCACCAAATCGATTGACATGTTCCACCAACTACTCGCCTTTTTTTGGAATAAAAATTATTTATGTATTTATTTTTTAACAATGAATTCATTGAATTAAAAAACCAAAGGGTTAATTAGTTTTAAATTGTGCTATAAGCTGGTACATATTATTATTATTATAAAGCCATAAATTTATATGTACACACTTCTATTAGTTAAAGGTAGGTATGTAATATAAAGTTAAGTGTTGGGTCAGAAAGTCATTTAAGTGATTCTAGTTTTGATTCATGAGTTTTCCAATTTTCTTATGCGGTCTTCGTTTGTTTTTAAACAAAACATATATTAAAAATAATAAGACGACCTATATATGCGCATTAAACATATTTGTACTCACCCTGGGAAGATAGCATCCAAGACTTTTGGAAATACAAGTTCTCGGTCAATGGCATATAGCGTCCAAAATGAAATGCCTACATTCAAAGCAATGGGGAATGCCAATGCAGCCAAGATATAATCTTTGATTTTTCTAATTGTGGGCATCTTCTTTGGCGCAACCTCATTGGTCCCGATGAAGTCATTTCCTAGACAAATGACAAAGTACACGGCTTGGATAATCTGCAATTAAAAATACAAAATAAAACAAACATAAATTAACTCATGTGATTTATGATAAGAGAATTTCAATCTAACTTTCGATATTATGTAACAAAAAGATAACAAATCAATAAAACTATAATTAAGTGAATGGCGACAAAAAATAAATTTATTTAAATTTATTTCAGCATTACCGCATCGAGGAATGTCAAGAAACGAAATTTCCCGCCGAATGAGTTGTTCTTGCCATTGTCAGGGTGAGGATGATGCACATAAACGTGATCATAGTAGATGGCATAGATAAATTGAACGGCGGCAATGAGGTGCAACAGAATTCGCAGACTTTTGAAGATTCCCTGATTCCAGGCGTAAGTTATAGGAGCATTGTTCGCTCTACCTTTTGCCATTTTTCAAGACGAAAATTCAAGGACTTTTAAACAAAGTGAGAACTCTAAAAAATAAACTTAAGATAGTGCAGTGATTAAGTTTAATAGTTCAACTTATACCCAAAGTCGAAGTCCACGGATTTTAAGAAAACGCACAGAATACAAGAAAACAGAAAACACGAATTGAAATCGATAGGAAAATAGAAAAGTGGTTTATCTTTGAATGGTCAGTTTGACAGATGGAATTGTTTTTAGGGGATTTGTGTTGGAAGAGGGAGAAATTAAAATGTACTAGAATAAATAAACAGGCATGTCAGAGGTGGTAAATAATCTTTTAGTTGTAACTGTTATACATACAAATTCATTTGGCCAGTTTATATTTCTGACAGAGCAGTAGATTAAAATATAAACAGTATTCCTTATATAGAAGTCAAAACAACTCTCATTTTCTTTTCTTCTTATGTAATTTACTGCGACAAAAAATAATTGAGCAAGTGAATCCGAAACATTTCAGTCTCAGTTTTTAAGGGGAAGAGTGAAGAATTTTTAAGTGGAATTCAGTTTATATTTCAAATAAATAAGATATATAAACTGGTTAATTAGTTATGCTTTGTTAATTTTATTATAACTTAAAATTAATTTCCATACAAATTACAAGAATTCGTCTAGGTTAGCAGTAAAAAACATCTCAACTTAGGAGTCTACTAGGTTCTATGTTAATTATTGAGCTAAGCGTCTATAGAAACAGAATTATAAAACTTAAACATGGAGAAGGCTCTCCCAAAGTCCCCTTTTACTACTACACGATAATTCCTTGCGCCTGACTTTTTTAAAATTTTCATGAGTGGAAAGGAGAAAAATCGAGACTTCGATTCGAGTGAGTGCTCAGAGATCTTTTGAGTGGAAAAACAAATTTCACCTGATCAGTGAAGAGATTTTTCAGGAGATTACGGGGCGAAATTTGTTTGGTTTCATTTCTCAATGTTCTTTCGCAGCTAAAACAACTGTTCATTTCACAGCTAAATTGCAATTTCTCGCTGATGTGCAAATACTAAAATGGATGAAAAATACAAAATAAATATATATTTTATAAAGTTTTGTGTTTTAACTACTAAATATTTTAAGCAAACTTGAAATTTAGTTTCTAGAATTTCAGTATGAAGATGATAAAATACATGTTTTGTATACAATTATATGATTTTACATATGATTTTCATTTTCAGTTATTAATTGAATTCTAAACTTTTTTTAGCAGAGAAAGATAATTTTTTCCCCTGTATCACATAAGGATAAATTAGTTAATTTTAGAAATAAAATAGGGTATTAGGTTGACTGGTTTTTATAAGAAAAAGTTATGTGAACTGCAAACGGGGGTCCAATTTGGAAAGCTTGAGTTAGACATCGTGACAACTAGACATAAATTTTTCTCTCTTATTTTAAATTATATTTGAATAATAAATTGAATTAATTATATAAATACAGTCCTGCGTATTTATTATCGGCCACTACCATTCAGGTACCTAAACTATTAACGGCCATTAAAATGAGAGCGACCAACGAACGACGAAAACGAATAAACGAACAAGACGGGATTTAACACATTTATTAACCTAATTTTTTTCTAGCGCATTTTAATAGCTCAAATAATCAAATCACGACGATTTATTCAATTTTTTCTTATTTTAGACAAAAAATTAAACTACACAAAATGGTAGAAATCTAACAAGTGCTCATATTGAGCTACAAGAATAGACAAATTGGTCATCTCGAATTAAATCTATTCGCAACGACCAATTTTTTTCTTCAAATTTTTCTTATTTTAGCCATTAAAATGCAAATTTTGGTAACTCAACGCTTGTCTTCGAAAAAACTAGACAAAAAGGTAGAAAACCTTTTTGTCTAGTTTTTTCGAAGAATTTGGTTTTATACATGTGTTAAATCCCGTTCGTTCGTTCATTGGTCACTCTCATGTATAGCCGCTAACTCTTAACTTCCAATTCATGTACCTACCTATTTCTATATATATGAAATTAAAATTTTATTTTCAAGAATATTCACCTTGTTACATCAAGTGGTTAAATTAAGTAATAAGCTACGAAATATTTTGTTACTTGTTATCCAATCTTCTTTCTTATATTTCAAATTTATTGTTTAATCTCCGTTTCGCAGATTTTTTAGATACACTTTTCAAATAAGAACGTGTAGAAAATTATTATGTTGCAAAAACAAAATAGTTTTTTTTATAAAAAAGTCGAATTTGGGAAAATTTAACAAAATAATTTGTTATGAAATTGAAAAGCCCACAAAAGGTAGTTTCTCCATCATCTTATCCATTGCCTTGAATGGCACAATTTTAAATTGATTTGTTTCCAATGACGTCAGACTTTTTGGCTACGTCTACCAACTGAATGGGGGAGTTTTCAAGGGTAAAGTTATTCAAAACACTCAATTAAACCTATGCCATGTCAACCGAAAGGCAAACAAATAAAAAAAGGATACTTAACAATAGATTCTCAAATATATATTTAATGTAATTCACATATAGATTCTATAAACTTTAGTGTCAACTTATGTTGAGTACAGGCATACAATTATAGCTTTCCCATCACTGCTGCATCTAAATCGATTTCTGTTAATTCCTCTTCTAATATTGGAATATCATCTTCGTCGTCAACCTGCTGCGAAAGAGTAGTACCTTTATTAGTTTTTTTGTCTACAAACATAGGATTATCAAATGAAGTGCTAGTTCCTCGTATGTTTTCTTTAACTTCCGCTGAAACATTGTATTGTTGAACATCAATAACAAGATTTTCTCCAACATCACCTTCTGCTGCAGCAGTGTTATCAAAACGTGCAAAAACAAAGGGTGTTTGAAAGAGATCATTCCAGCGGACATACATCCACCTTGGAAGGCGTATAATTCTATTATCTGGAATAAAATTAACGAAGACGATAACAAAGAATGCTAGAACTCCAAAAAGTGTTCCGATCATCAGAAGGAGTGCTGCTTGCAATCCATTGGGATTATATGGACGACCTGATGTAAAAAACTCCTTTTTGCTGCTCTTGAACTCATCCCAGGATACAGTTTCGTTAAAACGATGCATAAACTTCACGCTTTTCTCTGCATAATCATCCTTTTCCACAATGATCACTTGTAAATACTTTGCTACACCTGCATCCACAAAACTAACATGGTAGCTCAGTTGATCTTCCATTTCTTGATCTTTGAGAGATAGTGCAATCATCTTGCTGAGCTTTTCTGTAAATGAGGTATCACATTTGTCCACGATTACTTTCATCATAACACCACAAATAGCACAGCAGTGACCAGTTGGTATTATTGGTGTGTTACAGTTTGGTCGTTCACACATATCTTGAACATGTTTACACACATTCCATTCGTAGTCCCAAAAGATGTCCGAGCCATGACATCCACACTGTTCATCTTTGTTGTATTCAACTTTCGTAAGAGAAGCATACTTAAACATCACTTCTCCTAATTCACTTTTAAAAAGTTGTTCCATGAATTCTTTAGAAACATCCGCACCATCTAAATTTATCTGTCCAACTCTCAGGGTTCGGATGTCACTTAAATCTATAGAAAGGGCTCCTGTTGCAGGTATTTGCACTTGTTCATTGCTGCATGGAACTCGTTCAAGATGTGGTACAGCAGCATTATTTGCATTTTCTCCACTATCATTCTTTAAATGTTTCCAATTATGAGGATCAAACCAGTACTTTGTGGTTGTGGTTTTAAGCTCAGCTATTTGGTTTGAGTTTTCACACTTAAAACCATTGTCAATGCCACTGGCAAAGACGATTGATCCAGTTGGCTGAAGAAGTAATGCCCCATCGTTGGGAAGAGTAATTCCGGTAATTTCAACCGTAGTGGACAGAAGAATTGCTGACGAGAAGAACTCAGGAAATATGATTTCATCATGTGGGCAAGGTACATAGCCAGAATCCCAACTGCTGGGATCTTCTAATCCTGGATTTGCAATCCATTCTTTTATTGAATTAATTAATGTGAATTTAAAAATTGATAGCAAAAATAAAATTAAGAGTGATTTATGTTTGATCATCTTGTTGGTGTACGGTTAACTGAAGACTTCCATAGACCGATGGAATATGTTCGCTTTTAAAAAAAGGGGCGTTTTGTCACTGGAAATGTTGGATAGATAATGGATTCTGGATAATTGAATTCCATTTTTATTCATTTTGATAAGTGATTCGATTTTAAAATTAGAGGAGGTGAAATTTTTTAAGACTTTTATTTAACAAGGAACGAAATACCCAGAGTTGTGTATTTAACTTTTCAAGCTTTATGTGTATCATTAAAGATTGTATTTTCTAACTATTGCACTAATTTTGCTTCCAAATTTTGAAGAATTATATAAGTAATATAGGAAGCTATTTAATTTGTTTGCAAGTCTTTTTTGTAAATCACTAATTATTGCGCATCTTCTTCTCATATTAAAGGATATTATTTGATTAACTAGCTTTTCAAGATTTAAAAAAAACCTATAAGAGTTATTTTTATACAATCTGTTTTATACTTGAATGATTCAAGTCGTGATTTAACGCTTCAGTTGCAATACATGTATGTATCTTCCACTATGCCAAAGAATCTAGAAGATTGCATTGCAGCTCCATCACTCAGTTCTTTCCACATGAATAATTTATTTCAATATCTATATTAAGAACTGCGTATCTAATCTATAACAACAAACGTTTACTACATCGCGCTTTGTTAGTCATATTGGATACAAATTAAAAAACAAGGAACGTATAAAAAGGGTATTAATTTTATAGTAACTTTGGCTGGTTGCTTCGTTGGGATCGTTCTAATTTTGCAGCTTTCGTGAAGAATATAACAAATATTTAAAATTAAATTTGCAACCATGATGGCAACAAATTATCTACGAATATTTATGGGGTGTTTATACTGTTATTATCTATGACAACTTATGTTATCTTCATTTTATCATTCACCAAAATAATTTATATTTAGATTAAGATAATTTAATAGGCAAACATATTTACTTGCAATCTAGCTAGTTATGAAAATTTAAGTTAATGTTTTTTTATTTAAAAAAAAAATCACTACAAGGTCACCTTGTATTATTATTATAATTTTTGAGATGAACTTAGCATAATATTTTTTTTCTTATCTGTTTGGTCTCTTCAGCAAAGAAAAAATCTTAACCTTGGAATGTTTAATTGACATTTTTTATAAAAAAAAAATACCAAACAGCTGATAATGATTTCAAAATACTTTACTGACTCTACAATCACTGATCCCTTAAGTGGGTACATGTTTACTCTCTTTGGATTGAGATTTGTTGGCTTTTTCATGGTATTGAAATGATTCAAGGTGAAATTTGAATTTTTAAACTGTCATAAGAAAAAGCTTGCTTGAAAAGTATCTTTAAATAAATTTTACCGAAAATAACTCTTGTAATTTTTTATATAAAACCTTTTCATCATAGTTAATTTGAGGCTTTTGCTATATTCAATTCAGGAAACCAAATCCCGTGTGCTTTTGGGCTGGGATCTTTATTTTTATATTGGAAATTTATTTCCAACATACTTAGGATGAAATTAATATTGGAAGTCAGTTTTGTGAACCTGTCGCTTGGGCGCCATTCTGAAAAATTTACAAAAAGCATTTGGAGGCTTATCTTTAAATTCCCTCATGCTCAAAACATTAAAATTTTTCAAAAAAGTGAAGGGGTCACCCTTCTACAACAAAAAATGTGTGTTTTCAAAAATTGGCAACACTGAAATTTTATTTGAAAGTGCGTCTACTTAACACAATACAGCAGTTAAGACATCAATGGTTATTTTAATCATCAATCGTAATTTTAACTATGGAAGTTTTTAGAGTAATTTACGATTTTTTTTTATTTTAGCTATTATTAAAAATTAACGTTAGTAAGATTTCTCTCATTTTGTCTAGTTTTTTCGAAGAATTTTGGTTTATAAAAGTGTGTTCGTTTATTCGTCGTTAGTTGGTCGCTCTCATGTAAATGGCCCCTTAAAGCTTTGTTTACAATTCAGCCTATTTTACAGTTACCATGCACAAAAAATCAATGCATTTATTCTCGCACGTCAAAAGTAATTGAGGTGAAATGCAAAATTAATTGTTTGCATGATTGGTTCAAAGTTTCACGCCGAAAAAAACCATCGCTGTCATTAAATGTTATGCAAAACGATGGGCCGGCAATTTTTATTTTTTGTATGGTCGGTTTACACAAAAAAAATATAAAATATTCACCTCAAGACATTATTTGCATGCAAATGATTTTTGCATCCAAAAATAATGGGTTTACATTTTTAGGCCCATAGTTTATTGATTAAGGGATAATTAATGACTCAATGGGTGGCTCAGGTGACGGTAAATACATATGGTACACAGAATAAGTAGAAAATTATTTTGATAATTTTAATTTTTGTTCACATGGGAACTATAACCTATGCTTAAGCTTAGTACGTTGCTGATCCAAAACGAAAAACACCATACAAAAAGGGCACAACGAAATCATAAACGAAAATTTAGTTCAATTTGTAACATTTTTGTTGTGATTGTATGTGTTTTTTTTATTTGCATTTGTTTTTTTTTTTTTGATTTTGTGCAACTATAAATAATTATTGTTTATGTGATTTCATAAGTATTTTACTGTCTTGTTGGACATCAACAAAAAATCATTTTATCATAAGCCCCTTCCCTTAAATCGCACGGTATTGGGTTTCCTGGCCAGAGACAGTAACTACTGAGTGCCTTTAATTTTTGAGAATATATTTATATTGATTCCTATATCGATTTGTAAAATCTAGGGCTGTTACCTGTTACTGTTGATTATGTTTAGTACAGAGATTCGGTTTTTAGCCGAACCACACAAATGTGAAATGCTTTACCCCGCACTTTTTTCCCTTCCATTTTGATACTCAGAATTTCAATACCAGTGAATAGGTATCTCCTATTAAATCCTTCCCTATTTTCCTAACTCTCACGCACTGTATTCAATCAATTTAATGGTAGTCACATCTTACAGCCCCTTTAATGCACACATAATATAAAAAATGAAAAAAAAATGTGATGGACGTCATTGAAGCTTACACAATACACATATGTCACACACAGCTAGTGAAACAATAAGTTTGTTCGATTTTCTCTGCAACTTTGCATTATGGAGAATGTCTTTCAAATGTCAAAAAAAAGGTGCTTGCTTGGGTTTTGAATTCACATCTGTACGATAAAAATGTTAAGTTCCTTAGATACTATTTCGTTAGTACTATTTTGTGCAGTTTCAAAATCTTCATGCAAGCACTGAGATCGAGCTCGAACAAGCCAAATGGCTATATTGCGTGACAGATTTTTCTGGATGAGAAGTGATTCCTTAAAATAGAGACTTCAATTGACTACCTCAACCATGCAATTAAATATCATTACATTTTTTCTCTGGGTATATTGTCCACACCAACATTTATGTACTCACGGAAATCACCCAAGCTGTTATTCATAAATTACAGCCATAATTATGCGAGAACGTGATTCAAAATTTCACCAGAAGAATCAAATTTTGAACACAAAGACGAAATCATGCAGTCAATCGCTGATATTGCACTATTTTTATTACTAGTCGCAGAATTTTTAATTTTCGAAAACAAAATTCGTCTTTTAGATAGTTAAAAATCAAACCTCTTGTTGGAGTACCCTATAAGTGTGTATGATTACGATCCAATCGTTTTTCCAAATTAAATCTGAGCAACATATAAAATTATGTTTTCCACTAAAATTCCTATAAAAAATCAAACGAAGTATTGACGGATTATATTTCCCTATAAAAAAATATATTCTTTTGTAGCCCTCATCTGCCTTGAAGTGTTTTCTTTAATAAAAAAAACATATTTCTTTCAATATTTTTGCGAGATAATTGTGTGCAATATAAATAATTGAATTCCATATCGCTCAGTTAAAAAAATAGAATAAACAAAATTTATTGTTTTTTATTTTTATTATTTACTTCACTTATGCATGTTTGTAATTTTGTATGTATGTATGTATGTATGTATGTTTATCGCAACGTCTAGGCATTCGCGAAATATAAGAAGCTCTCGTTCACGGTACTTGAGATTGAGAATAATATATTGTTGATCACTTTCAGATCTGTTTTAAGATTGCATGTTCTGAAGATATCATTTTAAAATAGCTTTCGATCTTTCCACTCATGGGCTGCAACATTTCCATGGCTTTAGATAGAAATGTAAATGAAAGAGGAATTTTCCCTCTGGTCTTTTAATATGTATTTGTGAGTTTTATTGTTGAGGATCGATAAATATATGTACAACATACAGCAATAATAATGAAGTATCTAGTTCATTGACTGTTAATTGAAGGGCAAGTTTATTTTTGTATGTATAATGCTTAATGAGTTTCTTTATAGTTCCTTTGTAAAGGGTGTTCCAACAACACAGATTTCATTTTAAATTAGTATTTAAAAAAAAAACTTTTTTTCTTTTGATGGTACTATTTTTATTTATTTCCAAACTACAAACTCTTTAGTTAACAATGGAAAATAATAATATTTGCCGGATGACTGCTTCAACTATCCCTTACAAATGATGATTTTTTTAAGAAAATTTGGTTCAAGTTTTCAGTTTTCGCATTGTTGATTGCTGCTGTATTTCGCATAATAGTTCTGATGTTTTCCTTAAGTATGCATACATTATTGGGGCAGCATTTGCACAAATTTAATTTTCGACGTAACCCAAAAAAAAAAAGTTTCTGACTTAATTGGTTTTGAAATCGAAATAACCTGGGTTGGTCATTCCAGTAAAAAAATGTGTTTCTAGAACTTGGCTGGGCACTTCCATTCTTTGATTTCTGTTGTTCATCAGCCTAACAATATCATTTTGAATATAAAAAGTGCAAAAAACATGGAGTATATTTTTTCTGACCAGCTTCAATTACATTTTTTTGTATAAAAGTGTCTTGAAAGTTTAAATAATATTGTTCTCAAAATGTGCAGGTGATAAAAAGAATTAAATATTTTTTAAGGCTGATGATTTGTTTTTTTTTTATTTTTTTTTATTTGAGCACTGATAAAAATTAAATTTATAAATTAGGAAACATTTTTATTAAATTTAAAAAAATGTATATAAGAAATTATTTTTTAGTTTAAAAAAAATTACTAGTCTTAATTATTTTGTTTGCTCTACAACTAAATCGCCATTTTCTGTTTTAGGCTCATTAATGTTACAAATGTTTTTAAGCATGACATCGTTTCAACCAAAAATATTCTTCCGCCAGAGCAATTTGGCTTCAAAAAAGAATATTCTTTTACTCATCAGGTCATACGACTAACCAAAGATATAAAAATGGCACTTCAGAACAAAAAATCAGTTGGAATGATATCCTTCGACATTAATAAGGCTTTTGATTGCGTATGGCATGATGGACTCATTCATAAACTTCTAGTAAATGGCCTTCCCACCTACCTAGTTAAACTTATACAAAGTTTTCTACATGAAAGAAAGTATTTTTGTCGAAATTTCGTTAAGCAAGTCTCCATTGTACTCAGTTAAAGCCGGCGTTCCACAAGGATCAATCCTTTCTCCTCTTTTCTACAATATCTACGTATCTGACTTTCCTATTCAAAATTTTTGTAATTGAGCATTTTTTGCAGACGATACTTGTATTAATAGTATCTCGGAAAATTGTCAACAAATTGTATTTAACCTTCAAAAAGCACTCGATGCTATTGAACACTACTTTTACTGTTGGAAAATTAAAATAAACCCCTCAAAGACTCAAGCATGTTTCTTCACAAAGAAACGAAAGCAATGTAATCTCCCACAAAACAACCTTTTAGTTTGTAACGCTCCAGTCCAGTGGGAAGACAACATTAAATATTTGGGTGTAACTCTGGATAAACGCTTGACTTTTTCATACCAAATTGCAGACAGTATTAAGAAAGCCCAATTTCTTGTCAAAATTTTGTATCCGCTTTTAAATAAAAATTCTCACCTTAGCCTTGACAATAAATTATTAATTTACAAAGTGGTTTTCCTTCCTGCTATGCTTTATGCATCACCGTGCTGGTACACTTGTGCTGAATGCCTCTATAAAAAAATCCAAATCTGTCAAAACAAGATCCTTAAAACCATTTTAAACCTCCCTTGGCATTTTTCAACTATAGGTCTGCATGAAATTGCAACTGTTGCTTTAATCAAAGATAAATGTTCAAAAATTCATGATAACTTTATCAATAAATTTTTGTTAAATGAAAATTCAATATTGAAAAATATTGCAGAATAATTTGTTAATTGTTTTATGTAGTTTTAAGTTTTTATTAAAATATCCAATGAGTTTTCACAAAAAAAGCCTTTCTCAAAACAAAAAACACTATACCTAAATTATTCCTCCAAATTGTTAAGTTTATAGTTGCTAAGAATATATATTGTTCTCATCTCTTTACTTTAAGTATCTTATGTAATGAATTAAGTTAATACTGAAGAAATAAAATTTGAATTTGAATTTGCATGACAATAATTTTTAAGTTATTAAGAGAACTTTTTAAAACTTAAAAAGAGTATACTCATACCATCCGATCTCTTAAACAAATAAAGGTAAATAAACCTGAAATTGGATCTTGAGGCGTTTTATTTTAGTTTTTATTTTATTATTTAGGTAGGCTTTTTGGTCAGTTTATGTACACTTAAATGCAAATAAAACAAGTTTATTTCATCTTTTTACCAACGTTTCATAGCTTTCCACGACTTTTTCAGGAATTGCTTTTAAAATTTGTAAATTAATAACCTTACTTGAAGCTATTGTTTTTATTTTATGATAATATATGAAAAATAAATTAACATACATTTGACAAGACTAATATTTGGCCAGTTTATATTTCTTGAGCGCTCAGTATTTTTCCTCAATTTTTTGACAGAGCAGGAGAACAAAATATAAACAGTATTCCGCACATAGAAGTCAAAAAAACTCTCTTTTTCTTTTCTTCTTATAGAATTTACTGAGATAAAAAAATAATTGAGCAAGCAAATCCAAAAAAATTTCAGTCTCAATTTTTAAGGGGAAAAGTGAGGAACTTTTGAAAGAAATCCTGTTTATATTTCTGAGCGCTCTGAGATCTCAGAAATATAAACTGGCTAATTGATTTAAACAAACTAACACAAATTATCACAGTAGTGTTGCCATGAGTTACTTATTTTATAGCCAAAGCGTACCTTAAGTTTGTTTTTTTAACTTTGTTTACATTAAATTTTCATATTTTGCTTAACGAACATTCTCGTCAATACATTTGATATCAACAAATAAACTAAATTGCCCTTACAGCAGATTTAAATCTAAATCTTTCCAACAAAATCCAACAACTTTTAGTCTCAGTGGTTTCTCTTTTATTAAGTTTTGGTTTAACATTTGTTTAAATAATATCCCCAAGAGAATGGCTTTTGATTTAATGTAGGCACAGAACATTATACACAGACATTTCTCAAAAAAATTTAATGGAACGGCTTTCATTTGTTTTCAACACCATTATGCGTGTGATGGTCACTATAAAAATACACAAACATAATAATGGGGTTGGTTTATTAATCCCATTGCACGAGTGGTAATTGAATTATGAATATAATGTACATTATATTCCATTTTAGCACGCAATGTATTCTTGTTGGCCTTATTTTCTGTGTAAAATATTACGACGGACGCTTCCAAGAATTGTCACATCCCACACACAAGAAAAGTACTATTATATCCAGGAAATTCCATCATAAATGCTTTCATTCAACCCAAAATATAAATTTTTAAAATAAATCAGTCATAAAATTTTAAATTCGTACACCGGGTTATTTACCTACATACATTTTTCGCATATTTATTTTTATTGCGTTTAATTCAACCTACAAGATTTAATTGTTTTGCATTGTTTATTGCCATAGAGTAAATTTAAAAACAGACTCTGATTCCTTGATTCCTCTGTTCTATGAATCAAGTAAACACAATGTGTGTGTGTGTTTTATTTCTTCTTCCCTCATCATTAACATCAAATTTGTCTTATTTTTGCCTGCGCCACGCCATCGCCATTCATTGGCCTTTTTTAATCGAATTTAAATCAAGTTTTTTGATGGCTTTCGCGGTATGTGCACAAACTGCCATGTCAAAAATTTAAAATTTTTCAAAATATTATAAATTATATAATCAACAATAGTCTACTAATAATTTACTAAAGTGAAATGCTGTAAAAAAACAGGGGCAGTATGTATGCATAAACATACGAATATTTATTTTTTATTTATGAAATGAAATGAAAATTGTTTTGGGAAGTTGAAATTGATTAACCTTCAATTAATTTTATTGAACTCTTCGATTATATGAATCGCAATGAAGTTTTTTTTAAATTCTGCACTGAATTTGTTGATCTATTTATAATAGTGAACAAATATTTCTTACTTGTTTTGTTGATTTATTGATTGTATGATGAATTTTTATTTATTGATTGAGCTACATAATAAGGCATCAGTTAAAATTCCAAAACAATGGGGAGTCTAAGCGTAAAAACTGCAGTCAGTCAAACAAAAATATGAACTAGATAAGTTTTTCAATACAGATAGAGAGAGATATACTCTCAATATCAATGTTCTAAGGCTGGAATTTGTGAGTGATTGCATGTTGAACATCAATACTTGATGTTGAATTAAGATTTCTTCAGATTTAATCGTTGAGTGTACCTTAACTTCAAGAATCTTGATTGATTTACAAATAAGTGTATTATTAAAAAAATATCTATGTGCAAAGTAAAATATAAAATAAAATACTCAACTGGATTCCATCATGCACTCAATTTCTTTAGAATTTGTACACACTCAAATATTTTTGTTTGTACATTTTGTGTGCACTAAATAGAGTATAGCAAGTAGAATATAGCTACTCTTATTATTATCACAGTGTGAGTGTTAGGAAAATATGAATAGACTTGAACAGGGATACCCATGTCCACACACACATTGACTTAAAATTTTTAAACTATTACAACGGAAAGTAACAATACATTCAGGTTAATCGTTCCGCATTCGTCTAGTACGGCTTAAGAAGAATTCTCTGTACTTCACAATTTATCCGAGGCTAGGCCTATGTGTAAGCTGATGACAATGAGCATTGCTTGGTGCAATTATTACTGTGATAAGATTGTTACAGAGGAGGAATGCAACTGGCCATTTCAGTTCTTCATCTGAAGAAGAGGGTTGCAAATCTGGAAATGAATATGCAAAGTTGAGGATATATTTAGGACATGTTTTTACCATTGATTTAACTAAAATAAAATAATTTTTTTCACAGGCTCTGGTTAAAATTGAGCTAGTCAACCAATATTGGCTGATTAGGAATTTCTATAGCTAATAACTCAAACTACGATTCATTGACAAAACTTGTGGTTAACAAGCACATTCGTGCAAAATCATCGGACAACATTAAGCAAGTATTTTGATTTTGCTAAATTTTATCAAACGAAGATTGCAATCAAACCACTTTTAGAACAAAATTTTTATTCCATGGTGTATTTTATCAGAAAAAGAAATTTGAGACTCTCCCAAACCCAACGTGAAACATTAGCTGTGTTTAATGAAGAAAAACTAGATCAGAACAGAGAACAAAGCAGAACAGCACAAGTGTGTGAAAGCTGTCAGAACATGAAAGAACAGAAAAGTGCAGCTTTGACGGGACGTTGCCTTTCAACTGTGAAACATTTAAATTTAAAAATGGTTGAAATGATATTTTTTTCATTAATTTTCAATTCGAATTTAATATCAATTTACTTTTTCACATTCTTTTATGTTTTTTCTTCAGGTTCAGTTCAAAAATATTAAGAAAAATACTTCTGTCATAAATTTTAGCCTTTTATTATCCCAAACAAACAAATCAGCTGTTACTTTGACATTTCTCACTCATTTGCTCCACCTCAAAAGTAAGTGCAGAAAATGTTGTTCTAAACTATTCTAAAAACGTCATGGAACACAAAGTAATAGAATGTAGATAGATCAGTTTGGGGAAGGGTTTTTCCTCATGGAACACACAATCCTATAGTTCTTTTCTGTAATTTTCTGTTCGAAACAGATTCATTAATCACACCTATTTGGAACGACAAAGAAACTTTCATCTGTCAAAATAAGCTTGACTTTTGTTCAGTCAATAGGTCTGTTTCTTTACTTTTGGGATAAAGTTTGGGAAAAAGTGCGGGGAAAAGTTTGGGTATGAGCTTTTTGATGTTGTTGTTGTAATGTTAAGCCAGAAATGAAAAGTAAAGAAACGAATTTGGGATGTTTCTGGTTCGTTGCGGTGTAAATTACCCATTCGACGTAATTGCTTGTAGGCTCAACGCATACAAAATTATGCAATTTCAATTCTATTAACATTTGCAATTATCATGTTGGGCTCTTTTAAAAGATACCAGAAGAAATATTTTAATTTATATTTGTCTCCATTGTATCATTTTCATTTAATTTAATTAAATTAAACCGTTTTATATACGCTACTTCACAAATTTAATTTCAAATTTTTTGATCAGCTGATTTCTTGTTTGACAAGCAAGAAAGTGCCGGAACTAAAATGTTCGGGTAGATTCTTGCTGGAGGGGAAATGAAAAAAAGTCAAAAGCTCTGGCATTTTTGTGTCAGAAAATAGTAAAGAAACACGTTTTGGGTAGATTTGGGTTACTTTGGGAGCCCGCGGGCGAGTAAAGAAACAGACCTAATATTAGTTATTATTGTGTTCACAATTATTACGGTTCTCACGTTCACAACCATTGTTTCATATCCGATTTCTGAGTTCCAACACTTTTAATTTTGAAAACCAGCGGGGTATATTTACCTTAAATTTGTGTACTGTGTCCATAATACGCATTTATATTTCATATTCATATTGAAAAAAACTGCTTTGCATTTCATTTTAAATTAAAATCTATTTTTGTTTGTTAAATCAAAGAAATGAATTTTAAATTTTAAGCTTATTTACATATATTCATATGTTCTTCTTTAATATTTTAGACTACTTTGAGCTCAAAGAACAAGTACCTATGTACGTAAATATAAGGCAGTCGTGCATTTTATGTTTTAAATTTTCTTCACAATACAATAAATCCCTTTCAACCATTAAAAAAGTACGTGAGGTCAGTCTTATGTTTGTTTTCTTAGAAACTAGGAAAATTTTGGTATTATTAAATCGAAAATCTAAGGTGTTGTGATATGATGAATATGTGAATAATCTGTGTACAGTACAGTACATACATACATACATACTTCCGATTTGGCTACTTTAATTTGGTCATGTTGCTTAGCCCTCAGATTTAACTATTTATTTGATTTGTGTTCATCAACTTGATGAATATCATTTGTTTTGTACATTATTTAAATTTAGTTTTGATCTTCCAGGGCTTTTCGAAGGAACACTATCTTAAAAACTAAATTCAAAACAGATTGCAGCTTTTTCTACGCAGGAAATTGAATAAAGGTTCTTATTGAAGTAGAATCACTCAAGGGCTGTAACCAGCTAAGCATTGCACTATTTCCCTATTTCTAAATTAGCTGCGTACTGTGCAGCTTCTTTGCAGACACAATAAAAAAACAAACTCAAATTATTTGTATCTGGCAATACTATAATTGACATCTACTACTGTCATTATGGTTTTGGTTTTCTTTGTGCTGATAAACATAGACGAACAATTATTTGAGTTGGTAAAAGAAAATAAGTTTTCGTTGTATAAAACTAAGTTTTTATAGGAAGAAAATATTCCCGCACGACAAAAAGTTATTTAATTACTTAAATTTAGTTTTTCACCAACAGATTCGTTTACATATAAAAATTATGAAATATTAGTAGATGGTTTTGATAGAATTTTGCACCATAAATTGGTTATATGTCAAAAGAGTCTAACAATAAGTGTCAAAAACTAAAAAAATACAATCCAAGTGGATCTAAGTACCTGTTTTGTTTTATATTAGGCGTTTTCCTTTGGAGGTGGCGAGGTACTTGCAAGTACTTTGCCAGCTTTTTTCAATGGAACACATCAAACTGCTTTCCCATGTAAAATGTATCTACTCGCCATGAAAGCATGTGCAGTTGATAGTACTAGATTAGGGGTTTCATCTACTCTCAAGTACTTTGCCACCTCCAAAGGAAAACGGCTATTTTACCCACACACAAATAAAGTAGTAGAGGGATCTAAGACTAGTCTAAATTGCATACATAAAAACAGACATTCCTTTTATTCCTATTTTTGTCTAGTTTTTATGAATTCCTCTAGTAATAAGATATATGTTCAATTGATTTAAATAAAACTAAATAATTATTTAGTTAAAATATTTTGTTATTATGTTTTTTTCGTATATCTCTCAATAATAAAATTGGCACATAGACCCTTTAGACTAACAACGCTTCTATTTTAGAGTACATACACCTGTTTGGAGTGCAGCACTTTGTGGAGTGGTGCGTGCAGACTTGCTGCACATCTGTTTTAGCCATTGGTTACAGGTGTGTGCAGAATCACACAGCTATACACAGTGCCGTCTGTCGAACTTAAGAGGCCCTAAGCTAAAAATGTTGATGGAGCCATTATCCGGCAGCTAAAACCGCGAAAAAATCAAACTTTATAACCCAAATACCAAGTAAACTAAAAAAGCCTAGTATACCACCAACATCTTAATAGTCCCATATAACTCGGAAATAATTACTAAAGCCAATAATAAATTGTCCTCGATGATAGGACACTGATCTGGGGCATTCATTTATAATTTTTTTAACAGATCATGTGTGACTGGTATCATGCATACTGCTATGTTATTTTTATTTTGTTGACAAATTATCATGGAAAGATTCATTTCGAAACAAAGTCTCCAAAGCTGTACTAAGAAAATCAGCAAAAAATTTTGAGGAAATTTTCTATACAAATTCACTAGAAGAGCAACTCAAAGAGAGTCTTGAACTTCCGTTCGTTGTCTTCATAAAAATGCGCTTCTCGGTGTGGTTTATAAGCTACTGAAAACATCGGTCCATGTTTCATTAAAAATAAGACTGAAAAGAATATAACCGTAAACGAAAATCAAAATCAAAATTGATGCGCAGCTTATTTCACATTAGAGGCCTGCCAACTGTCAGCCTAGATTGTATGATATTATGTATATGCAGTCAAAAATCTTTGCTGATAAGCCAACTACGATTAATTACCTGGAAGCCAACATTATTCACGTAATTGGGTAGAAATCGGTCGTAGTGTTGGATTTTATTAACAAAAAGCAGTACTTGTACTTGCAGCAACTACTTGGCGTAGTTTCATACAACAATTGAATGAAATTATATTTAAAAATTTAATATCAGAAATTGTACTTTCGGGTCACAATAGATTCTACCATCCAATGCCTTTTTATTTTTTTATTTAAGACTATAAAAAAAACTTTCTAAATGAGTCACCCGTCAAACTTTGATTTAGAAAGCACTTTTTAGTTGGAATTGTTGAATTCCTGATTCAGTATAAATTTCAATGATCTCTTGTCCTCATTGGTGCCTTTATCTGGTGATCTTACTTGGAGTTATTATAGTTTGACTTAGGAGCCTGAGTAGTGAGTATCGTATCAAAGTCAATACGTCCCAGGAAAATCTTTCCAGCTTCTATGATTTCAAATTTTAATCTTGTTTACGTTCAAACTTCCCATGTTCATGACCTCTCTGTATTTATACAGAAGATGATTATCCTGGAGAGAGTTAAGTTAATAATAGATTGTAGCTTATTTTATGGGTTGAAACGTTTGATTTTTGTCAAAAAATTGATATCCGCAAAAAAAGTCTAATTTTAATGAACTAATGGCTATAAAAAGTCAAACGGTAATAGTTTCTTGGGCTTAAGTTCTTCGATGCTAAAGATTAATGAATGTGAAGGTAAGATTATTTTGTAAATACTGTATAATGTATTTATATTTAATTTTTAATAAATCATGGTGAAACTTTTATTTTACCTTACACTTACAGCTTTAAGCATATTTCAAAAAAAAAAAAAAAAAATAATAAACAAAGCTTTATTTATGAGCAAAAATTCTTTGAAAAAAAAAAACAAATATGTTTGTACACCTAAAATGTAATTGCATAAACATAACCTTGTTTTTATATACAAACATGCGCATACCTTTATTTTTTATTGTACAAAACCCCACATAGAGATAATAAACAATGACAAACATTTATTATGTTATCAAAAGCTTAAAACGTCAATTTTCAACCTAAAGGTATACCAATGGTGCCAATCTGTTTACAGCTAATTAATTTATTCTCGCAAACTATCAATATTCCCCACAAAAAAACAAAAAAGAAAATATCAAAACACATAGAAAATGTAGTTTCCATTGAAATCTATTTATTCTTTAAAAAAAGGAAATTTTTTAAATAAATAAATATGAAAACATATCCAGATGGCTCAGGAACACAAACCCCAAATTAAATAAATCTATATCAAAGCATCTTAAGTTGTTTACATCTATATTCAATATTCATACAAATATAAATTTGTAGATTCAATAAAATTTTATAGTACCTACTCCAGAAAATGCCAAACTTGAAGCATTAAAAAAAAATGCATAAACAAAATGCGAAACCAACAAAAAATCGTTTTTTTGTCTTCCCGCACTATCAAGGTCGAAATTCTGACTTGACTATGTCAGGATTCAAAAATAGGTAAAAAGTAATATTCATGATATTTTTCTGGTGTTCAACTGTTGCATACTTAATCGGCACATGTTCTACGCAAGGACAACTCCGCAGAAAAAGCTCCATTATTCCACCCCTTGGTTTGATGGTGTGTTGGTTGTAAGGGGGAAGGGTTGTAAGGGTTTGTAATTTGGTATGTGACACAGTTTATCAACAACTCTCCAGATGGTATAAATTAAATTAAATTAAAACAACAAAATGCAAACAAATATTACTTACCAGTCCCCAATATGTAAGAAATTTCATTTTATTCGAGAATCCTTTTGGAACGCCTGGCAAATTTTGTGATTTTGCTGGAAATTTATCAAAGTACAGGCCATAGGCAAACTGCCCCAAGGCAAGCAAATGAATAATTGTGACGAATACTCGCGATTTGTACAATTCAACTTTGGTCATGATGACGATGATGTGCTACGATGTCACTCAATCAAAATAATTATTATTTTTATTTATTTTTTTATCGTTGAATTTGAATGAATGTCTCGGCGAACGACCTTCTTCTTTCAAGCAGCAGTATAAGTATCTTTTTTTCAATTAGGGGCTTTGCACAGTTGTTGTTGTTGTTGTTGTTGCTGTAGTGAAAAGGTATTTTTACGATCTTGAATATTTTCTTTGTACGTATTATTTTCACTTTCTGTTTTGCTATGCACTTGAAATACTTCTTAGTCGACTAAAAAAATAACAAATATATGTCCGTTTTTTTCGAAATTTACTTATAATGCTAACTTATCACTCTTTTTTAATAACAATTATTCATCATCATTTATGAATCACTACGAACTTGGAATAAAAATCAGTATTAGATACTGAATTAAATCAACAATTTCATAAATTAAAAGAAAAAGAAAATATCGATATATTCAAGCCAGATTTTTGATTTAAATAATGATAAAACCTTATTATTAAAAGAGTGCAAAGTTCAGAATGTAAAAATACAAAACAGTTGCAATATTTTTAAGTTAAGTTAAATGAAGTTAAGTTGCAGTTGTGAAAAATTTTGTTAACAAAAATTGCAATTCAAAAGAAAATGTATCTTTAATTTAAATAGGTACCGTACCGTATTGCATGTACACCGTGGTTGAACTGCGGGATATAACTGCTCTGTATTGAATCTTTAGAGGGACTATGGGAATATAATTTTTTTTTCTTTTTTTCGGGGCCATGGATTTTAATCATTCCTTGTAAGAGTATTTTTGTTTTTGTTGTTGGTTCGTTGCTACTTTATAGAGGTATCTATAGCATAGTCAGAGAGATTGTGGGAGTTGTGCGCAGGTCGAAATACATTTTGCAGCAGTAGGTATCAAACAAGTGATTATATTTTAATGAAAGTCGGGTTCTATCTGTTTTAGCAACAATACTTGACGTGGTTGCATTAATTTTTGTTCTTTTAACTTCTTCTTTATAGAGTTTTTTTTTCATTTTTCATGATAGATTTAATTTATTCTCTCTATAAAAAAAATAATAGTAAAGGGGGTTGGAAATCAATTGTAATGAAGCAATTAATACGGTATGGGCAAGCAATGTGATATGTGTGATGACATTTCATTTATCGATTACAAATGTTTGACATTGGTAGGTTAGTGGAACAGGTTATATAGAAAGAGAAATACCATATAGAGAAGTTTGATCCCTGCGTAGTTTTGATACCATTTATTTTAGAAATTTCTGAGAATTGTATACTTAGCTCTGTTACTTTACTACGCTCATAACTTAGGTATTTAGTTTTATATATTCATCAATTTTAGTGGTTTTTTGTTTAAAAAAATATATGTACAATAAGGTAAAGTTCATACTAAATCACACAAACTTACTCTTGTGGTTCAAAGCTATAATGTTACTAGGCTTGATATTACTTAATACTAGTCTATGATATTACTTAAAAGTTGCGAAAAATGAGTTAACTTCACTGATTAATACTCATCTCACATATACCAATGTTAGAAAAAACTAGGGCATAAGCAAAAAAAACATTTTGTATGGAAGGGAGGTTTTTTAAAAAATACTAAAAATGTAATACAAACATATATTAAGAAACAACGGCAACAGCCGCTGTCACCTAAAACCGAAGTACTGCCTCTTGCGAGGAACTGAAAAATCCTCCAAGAGTATAGTTGTCATGAATAAGTGCTTCTCATCTAGCCGTTTGGACTCGGCAAAAAATTGTAGGTCCCCTCCATTCCTGCCAAGAACAAGCACACAGGAATGGTTGAGAGTTGTAAGTCACTAGGTCTTGGTCTTCCACAAGCTGTTGCGCCACCAAATTTATTATTTATTTTATAACAGCAACACTTGTAATATTATTTTGTAGCATTATGAAAAGCCAGGAAAATATTCATATTTTTTTTATTTCAAATTGAATTTCTTCTAATAAATGGTTTCGGAAAAAAAATAATTTTACAATTTAAAACTTGAAAGGAAGGGTAAAAAAAAAAATAAATAATTTAAAAGGCCTTTTTTAATTTATGGAGTTAAGTGTTTAAATGGCTTTTAGTTCTTGATAATCCAAATAATTTTTAATCACATGCAATGGTTTTAATTTCTATCGTTTCTAGTTTTTGAGAAAGTTAAAAAGTTTCTAGTTTCTTTTCAAGCAAAAATTGTTGCCAAAAATTTTGTGAACAAAAATTAAATTTGAAAATCAACCATAAGAACCATAAGATTTACAAAAAACTACAAAATATTATTGCAGTTTGCTACCGTTATTTTTCAATACATTTTTTCTCTTTCTAACTATTTTATTTTAAATAAACTGCCCCTTCTTTCCAAGCGGGGGAAATACATATAAAAACCCATTTAACATCCAACCTATTGTACATACAATATAATTTAAATGTTAACAAATCTTTTTTTGACGAAAAAAAACCTTTTAAATTATAAAACGTTATTTTTTGTAAAAATAGCTACATATATTCTACAAAGTGTTGTCCTACAAGTCAATAGATATTCAATCGGCTAACATCGATGTAAAACCAACAAAATGTTAAATATAATGAAACTAAAATTTCAAAGATAAAAATATGTCTTATTTCACCCAATCCAGAAAAATTAACATCAGAATTACTTAGGTAATTCTGATGTTCATTCAGCTCTCCCAAAACCAATGCGGAACTGTCATTTTTGTAATTGTGTTTTTCTAGTGATTTCACATCTTGGCAGTTGGTTGCTCTCATATATCAGCCACCTCGAAAGGAAAAGGAATTGTGTCATTTCGAATGTAAATGTTCCCATTGGTCAGTACCCAAAAAAAAAACGCATATCGATTTGATATTTTATTCATATCAAATCACAAATCATATCGATTAATCAGAAATTCCCTCGAACTCGCCTATTTATGATACTAAAAACATCCCGTCAACTTTTCAAGGTTAGTTAAATAATATAATGTCAAAAAATTTAAATTTTCTCTTATATGTTCGGATTGGAGTCAGGACCCAGAAAATCGAAATCCCAAAAACACAAAATCCTGAAAATCCAGAATCCCGAAAACCCAGAATCCCTAAAACCCGAAATCCCAAAAACGCAGAGTACGAAAACTCAGAATCCTGAAAACCCAGATTCCCAAAAACCCAAAATAAAGAAAACCCAAAATCCCGAAAACCCAAAATTGATTTCTGTTGGTTGAACGGAGCTAACCATTGCAGTTGTAGCGATAGTACTTCTGGCATAACCTTCAGTGACGTTTGTTATATACATTAGCGTGAAGAGTAAAACCAAAATAAATTAAATAATATGATTATAAAGAAGTATCTCACTAATTTTTTTCCAATTATAATAAAAACTGTACATATGTAAATAAATTTTGATTGATCAATAAAATAAAATTTAATCGGGCGTGTTTAATTTTGGTGTTATTGACAAAAAAAATTTTGGTGTTGAATTATAATTTTTACGTAGTATAATAATAACATAATAATTTTTAATTAATATCAAATTGATATAGTTATATTATTATTGTGCCTTCAATATTGAAATAAAATTCAAAAACCTTGTGTGTTCTTTTCAGAAGAAAACCATCGACTTTTAATATATTTCATTCCGCAGTTTTTATACGTATCTCGTATTATATTAATTGGCTTCATCTTTCTCTCTTTGGTTTATTCATATTTCACTAAATATCACTTTCACTGCATTGTGTCAAACGAAACATGACCTTTTCCGACAATTACTCGTATAACTACCATTAAAGTGGGACATCTACTACAAAATGAAAATCCATGACCATGGCTCTATACCATGCCTGTATTATTATAACAATTTTCTTCCCGTTTTTTAATACGTTTGGTATAAGAACTAAAAAGTGCAGGAGTGAATTTTTTTTCGTTTAGGCCTGTTCAAACAGAGTGCGTTCCGACGGCCTTTAAAATTTACAAAAAAAGTTTTACCATCGCCTTCTTTTGTTCATACTAAAGTGTTGTATTTCCAGTGGGCCCATGCTCTGATGGACCAGGCTTTTATTGCTCGAATCATCTAGCTGGTTTTTATATCTTTGAGATTACAGACACAGAAGACTCTGAATTGTAAACACGATTCCTCGCAAAAATTCCTCAAGCCTGATTCACAATGCGACGAGAAACAAGACGAGAGCATGATGTGATTCACTATCATCTTTTTCTGGTTATAAAATCGTTCCCCAATTCACAATGTGGGGAGATTTTTAAAGACGAGAATTGATTTTCTGTAAAAAAAAAACAAAAACAATTTAAGTCTAGTACGGTGCTGCAGTGTATCGTCAACGAAGTAATAGATGAAAAGATTGTGGAAAAAGGGTTTGGAGAGTTATATGTAAGGTTAGGTTGAAGTGGTTGCCAGTCGTGAAAACTGACACACTTAGACCATGAGTTGTGTGTGACACCACATGAATCTAGGAAACCCTTTTCCTTACTTCGTGAACCATTTGGAACTTCAGAAAATCAGCATACCATGATTTCTATATAGGGTTTTTATCTACTCATGAGTACTTTGCCACTTCCAACGGAAAACGGCTATAGTAACTCACTAGCGATTACTCGTGTCTCGTGTGGGCTCAGAGTATAAAAGTCCACTCCTGCTAAGTGTAATACGAAATTTAATTTGACAGTTTTGTCACAAAATATAACAGAACAGAACAACAATTAGCTGTCAACACAAATCCAGCTGATTTTCAATTCTCAATTTTATTTGTCGAACAAAATAAATAGGAATTTTAATTTTAAAATAATATTAAATTAATTATGTCAACCACTTCAAAACTAACTCTTTTAGCTGCCTGTGGTGTTTCCGGTGGAATAATTGGTTACGTTCATTTTAAACAAACATCAGACAGGTTAGTTGAATGGTGCAACGCTACGCAATAAATACATTTATTGCATTTTGAATTTATTTCACAGAGATAAACTTCATGAAGGTGTTCTTCGCGATGTTGAACGGCAACAACGAAGGAAATTAGAAAATACTTATGTTTTACAGAAGCAAATTGATTTAACAAAACAACTTAAAAGTGAACTTAAAAACTCTGAAGAAAGTGTATAATTTGGTTGTGTAAATAAATCAAATGAGTACGAATTTTGGAGCCTCAGTTTCTAAGTCCCATATTGTCTAGTGGTTAGGATACCCGGCTCTCACCCGGGAGGCCCGGGTTCGATTCCCGGTATGGGAAATCTTTTTTTTTTTGTTTATCACATAAATGCTTTTAATGGTGAATTAGTTTCCATTTCACATTATTTATTTCCTTTTTTTTAACAGTAGCTACAGACTGAGGATCCATTTTTTCACCATTTTAAGTGACACTAGGTAAATAAATTATTTCTAGAAGTTTTTTAATAGCCTTATCAATCTTTACTTTTTTCTTCTACAATACTATTTTTCAATTAACAATTTAACATTTACATAGTTAGTTTTCAGAGGAATACAAAGAAGCACTATCTGATGTGCATAAGTACTTCTATCTGATGTTTAATTTACTATTTAACATAATTATTGCCTTTTTAACAATAGTTGTTACCTAACGGTGGGTGGCATGGCAGCCGCTGGCAACAGAAAACTTCAACTGAAAACAAAAAGATTAAAAAGAATCTTCAATTCATTTTATAAATTAATTGTTGCATTTTAATTAAGATTTGAATGCATAGTAAAGTCGTAGCTTCTTATAGATTATTCGAAAAATATAAAATATCGAATTTACGATTTTAAAGAGTCATATTGTGCAAAACCTTTTTTATTATACCAAAATTCAAAACAAAACAAAACATCAAAACTATAGTGGTAAGTTCGAAAATAACAATCTTTTGGTTAATTTGTTTTCTTTGGTAAAGAGTGTGACATCACAAAATATACCGAAAGAAAAAGGATTGTGAAATTAAAAAAATCGTACGAATTTTTTAATTTCACAATCCTTCTTCTTTCGGTGTTAAATTTTTCACAAAGAGGATGATTTATTTGGAACAGAAGAAAGTGTCTCGTTATTTTGGTAAGTATAAGCTCACATACGAAACACGATGTTCATTTAACGGGTTTACAACGGAAAATGAAATTAAGCCAAGAAAAAAAGTTGAAAGTGCCACGATATCTAAATTTCGTATTATGCCTAAAACAGATGTGCAGCACGTCTACACGCATCGCTGTGTGCAGCGCCGCACTCAAATCACATGTGCATACTCTTAAATATTTATCATACACAAGACTCCAACACCCTTTTAGTATGAAATTTTTTGATATTTATCAATAATTTTTATACAGTAATGTAGTTTTGTATTTTAACTTTATTTCAATATCTTAATCTTATAGATCCGAGCATTAGAAGCAATGAAAAAAACTTAATATTCTAAAAAAAAATTTACAGGAATGTAGCTTAACATTTATCCTTTCTATAAAGACCTTAACTTTGAAGATTGGACAATGAAAACCGAAATTATAAGCATTCCAATCGATTAACTTGAATGGTATTTGTGCATAACGGAAGTTTTCTTCACTGAACCTAGTCTGCTGTGCAGCAATTTAAGGAACATAGACATCATGCAGTTCGGGCTGCATGCAGCTCTTGAGTTTTTCTGCTCCCATAAGAACCTATGTTATTTTATTTCGCTGCATGAAAAAGGCTGCACGGTCGTGTGTTTAAGCCATTAGGTGTGTCTTTTTTTGCAAGCCCAGGGAAATCGGACCAAAAGAACGACATCGGAGCTTAGCGATTCCACCAGAAAAAAAATGCCTATCGGACAAGGAAAAAACACCCCTATTTAATTAATTATAGTTAAAGTTCGAAAACTTATTGTAACTTTTTTTTTCAAAGATAAAATTTTTGTAGTGAATTTACTTTTTTGCAAAGATTTTTTTTGTTAAGGAAATGGGGTATGCTGCGCATGTCCCTTGAATAGGCACAAATCATCAAATTTTCAATGCACTATGCACCAAAAATACTTTACCAAATTTCATAATTTAAAGCAAAAATCTCTATATAGTCATCAGATCTTAACACGCCACGCCCTCTTAATAGAAACTCTCATGTTTTCAATTATTGTTATAAATAAGAAGTTGTAAATTTCGTAAATCTGATTTGTATTGAAAATTAGACAGATTTACGCAGCTCACAACTTTGCTCTGCTACGACGACTTTACGCCGTTGCATAAATATATCTTTAAAAAAATGTTGTTTTCCTTTTATGGATAAGAAACAAAAAGGGAATCACTTAAATAATGGGGGAAATTCATGAAACTTCGTAAAATCCGAGAAAAGTTTACAAATCGGTTATGTTTATCTTTTAATTAAACTAGTTAAACTTATCTTAAAGTCATTGTGACTCTTACCAGAGAATTACCTAGCATTTAATCAAATGCATAAAAAAACTTGTCATTTACACAATTTACAAACTAACGACGTGCATGAATCTAATATTTTTGATGAAAAAAGGTAAAAAGCCTGGCAGTGCTGTCTTCGCATTCGATTTCGAGAGTCAAATTTAGCCAAACGATACTCGATACTCGAATTCATTTTCACAAGAGAAGAAAAAAATTCATCGTTTCTGTGCAATTTCACAAAAAACTTCACTATAGAATTTGTTTTCGAACGCAACACTGCAACGGCTATTAAAGCAAAACACAATTAAAAAAATTTAGAAAAATTCTAATTTAAATAACTTTAGAAAAAAAGAATCATTTCAAAATGACGATTCTAACAAAACCGTCGAATGAAAAGAAATCCGAAAAAGTTCCCCTGCCATTGGGAATGGTTGCTAGTGATGGCCAACCCCTACCAAGTGCGCCTTTGGTAAGTTTAATAGTTTTGTTAATTATTTATTTGACAAACCAAACAAATTTAAAACAACTCCCTGCCCATTTTCTTAATAAAATAAATTGCATCTGTAGTTAGATACAGAGGTATGTCCTTTTTGCAGCAAAAGTTAGAATATTGATTTTTTCTCGTTTCACCTTGAAATAGATTTATTTCTCCCTCTGTGTTACACAAAACAAATATACACAACAATAGTGTATTTTTGATTGGATAAATAATGTACAAGTGTCCAATCGTGCTTCATACACTTTCCTCCCTTTAAGAAACCTTCATTCCTATCTAATTTCGCTTTTCATTTTGTATTACAAATCGGATAGAAAACTTTATTATTGCAAAACTAAAAAAAAAACACCAAAAAGGCCGAGTTTCCATTATAATCTATGCCATTGTATCCACATACATACCTACATTCTCCGAATTTGCTTTCGTTTTTTTTTTACTGTTGATAGAACAGACAACAAAATAAAAAACAAATAAATAAAACTTGCAACTTTTGATTAAGAATCGATTTTGGTTAAAAAATACGTGGGTTGCCCTTATTCGCTCAGTTTTTGCCACCACATTTCCACATCTACAACGTCTTGGACGATCCCATTACGCTCCTAATTAAATTATATTGCATTCGGAGACAAGGGATTGGAAACCAAGTTAAATTTCATCACTCATCGTCACCATCAAAACTACAATGAAGTAAAAATATATAATATGTACTCCGCCGTCAGCGGACATACAGCTGTTGTCGCCAACAGCAATTATATCCAAAAAGATAATAGATTTTGCTATTCTCATTGTTTTATATTTTTTATATAAATGTGCATTTATCCGTTTTACAACTATACAAATTAGCTAGGAAGGTATCTATTTAAAGTTGAAAAACTAACTTCGTTTTATGAGACTAACGTGTCAGATTCTACTACATATTTACTCTGACGATTTGATTGAAATTATTGGACAACTGATAACTAACCCTTGAATCATTTTACTTTGTGATTATGTGGTATGTTTATGTACAGTTTTACATGAGTGTATTCCCGATAAACAAAATGCCATTAAAAAATGAGATAAGAGATGCGATTAGACATTAGACAATAGACTGAATGTTGCCGCTAGTAAATTTGAAAGCAAAAAGGGGGGCGAAAAATCAAAATATAAAATAAAGAAGGTTCCGAGATGGTGGAGTTGCGTGAGGAGTTTCAAAGCCATTTGTTTTGATACCGAAGTAGCAGAAGTGTTACCTAGGGTAATTTTTTGATGGATCTCCTCTAAAGTGCTTCTGGAGTTGATCCTCCTTCGAAGAGGATGAACTCCTTTATTTGCTTCGAAGTTGTTGCTATTAATAGTGACGTTTTGTTCTATCCAGCAGGCATGGTCTTGTCGTCGTTTACTTAAAGATTAACAAGTTTCGTCTGTTCTTCAATCGGCGTAAAGGACTCTAAGGAAATGGTTCATCCTAGCCTTTCAAACATAAAAGATGAATTATTCAAATAATTTAGAATTTGGATTTTATTTTTCCAAATTCATATTTTTAACAAGTAACTTTTTCAATTATTATTATTGTTTGTTTTACGCACAAACCCGCAACCTAAAAATTGAATTGTTATCAAAAAGTTTAGTCAGAAATGTCAGATAAAATAATCATAACTCAGCAATAATCTTATTGTGAAATATATATCTAGGTAAATCGTTTTTTTCTTGCACACACGAGAAATATTTTAACTTACGTGATATTTAAAGGTTTTTTTTTTAATTTTTGTTTACAATTTTGCTATCTATTAACTTTGTTGATATAGCTAGTATGTGACACATATTAAAATTAAAAATTGCATACTAAAGGGTAGACTTACCAATGTTCTGTTGTGATTCTCTACCAAATATAATTTAAATTTCATAGAAGTTGCCATTTTTAGTGAACGCTTTATTTGTTTGAAAACTATCAGTGTTTTGTCTTTTGACGAAACGCTTCGTTGGCAGAAGGCCAAAGTATTTCGTGCATATTGTTTTAGTCATTTGAGGAATTGTTTTTAAGACCAGTTATAGTTATCATTGAAAACTTTAATGATTGCTTTTGAGACGTCTAGAAAGCATAATCATTTATTTTTTGATGGACGAATAAAGCTTAGAACTTAAAAAAATATTTCTAGCAAAAAAAATTCAAATGGTTACTACGAAACGTCGGGAAAACTAATGAATTAGTCTTAATTGCTCAAATGATAAAAAAAAAACCCAAATTATAACAGACAATAATTAATTAAGTCTTTAACTTCATTTGTTCATTAAAATAATAAATTATTTTTGCTTTCTTATGCCCATATTATTTTCTCGTTTAAACCATATTAAATCCAGATTAAAAGTAATTCAAATCCAATTCCATATTATTCACTTGTTTAATCCACACTTAAATCCAATTATTTAAATCCAATACCGATTAATCCAATTCGATTTCAACTGCGCTCCGGAGGTCAGTTTAAGTTGTAAAATCGATATTAAAACTGAATTTTATATTATTCACTTTTTCTTTACATTTTAAACCGAAATTTTTTCAAACATAGTTGAAGCAAAAATTTGCGATACGTTTCATGCGTTGTTTTTCCAAATCGATGGGGCTAACTCGGTTTGAAACTAAAACGACGGCTACAACGACTCATAGTCTTGGTGTAATCTTGCTTATCTCTCGTCGCGCCGTGGTCGTTCAAAGGAACTTTTCAGTACCATATGGTCCTTAAGCTCGTTTCGCAGTGGTCTCGCCATGCCCTTTTACACGGGAATCTGTGTCATGGTTTTCTCCCTATGGTCTCGCTTTGGTCTCGCCGTGGCATTTATACGTGTTTATTGGCATTGCGCATGTTTTGTCGTTGTCTCGCTATAGTCTCGGCAACATTTTTTTTTTCAAAATTAAAATTTAAAATTTTCTTGTTGTTTCAATGTGTCAAGCATTGAAATGGTCGAATGTAGACATGATGAGACTCACGAGTCCGGACTCAATTTTCCCAATCCAAACAGGCTCCAGTCTTGTGGTCCGTGCCCATTTACACTTCTATTCTTCGCCGACTTTCGATCTGCCGGCTAAAACGGCCTATTACGCCTGGAAACAAATATTTGTTTACAAAAAATATTCAGCTTGCAAGTTTCCAACAAAGACTCAGCTAAAAACACGAAGAAGCTGATCTTATTATGATCTCTGCCGCCTCTTTCTTTATAGGCACTAATTACAAAGAGTCGGGCCTATCAAAACCAATGCTCAAATTTCTAAGCTGAAAGCACAATATTCTCAAATAGATTGCTTTAAAAATTGAGGTTAAAAATTGATGCGCCAAATGTATGCTTAGGAAAGAAATAAAGCAAAGTCCAACCTGTTACGAAATATTGTAATATCAAAATCCAGTTTAACTGTAAGTGCTTTGATCTATATTGCATAAAATGAGTGGCTCTTGTTTAGCGTTGGAATGATTTGCCAAGTTACATACATACATTTGTTGAACAATGTTGTCATTTTTTGCCTTCTTAGTTTTTTTATATTTAAGTCTAAGCTGTTCTGATTTCATTTTTCTTCCTATAAAAATATTAATCTATCCGCGATTTCGATGCCAATGGATGGGGTATCTTATTCAAGTGTCTTCTTATCATGTCAATGCTTTTTAGATTCATAAAATGGTTGTTCAAAATTATTTATTGGTTTTGAAATTTTGTAATTCGTAAGGTTGCTTTCTTGTAGGTCTATTTTTACGTTCTCAATATTTCTGAATCATTTTTGTCTTGAATTTTTGATTCGTAGTGATATCTTCTTTTCTTAACAAAACAATTACATATAGATATATTAACATTACTTTCATATGAAGGGAGTACTTTTTTTCAAACGAGAGATAAGCCACTCTTGTAGGGTTCTAGCATTAACAACTTTGTTACAATGGGGTGACTAATAATCATACATACAAAATAAAGTTATATGGTTAATAATGAATTTATTTTCAATTCCATTTATCTTCATTTCGAATTTTATTTTATCGTTTTCTTGTATTTGTGTTTAATTGAACGATTGTGATTAGAAATTGCGATTTATAATATAATTCTTAGAAACATGAATTTGTATTCATACCTACTTGAAAAAATATGTAAAATCCATAAAGAAATACCGTGGTGGTCAGAGAACTGGAAACGATGACTAATTAAATGCAAAAATGTGAAAGTGGATAAGTGTAGAGTTTGATCAGAGGTTTTATTAATAGCCCATGAACAGGAGTACACCGCGTTCATTGGAATTCTCTTTCAACCTCTAAACGCGTGTGTCTCAAAATAACTTTGATGAATAGCATTTCTGCGCTTTGAAGTATTGTTACTTTACGCAGTCTCTAAAATGTGTTTATGAATTAGGCTGAATTTGTAATCCATGCATATTAAAAGCGTGAAAATATAGGTAAACAAAAATAAAACTGTTGACTAAACTCAAATTGTACCTGGCAATAGAATTAGAAACAAGAACGAAGGGTTGAAATTTTATTATAAATCTTCGTAAGTATAAATATTTTTTCGGTAAGCCTATACATATTTTTAAATAAATGCAGCTAATATAATACCCTGTATATAAACAGCTATATCAATTATATTATTATAACCGAAAAAAAAACTATATGCAATTGCGAACTTCATGCTCAAATATCTCAAATCTCCAATATAAGATTTTGAAAATATTTCAGTTATGCATAAAAGAAGTTCAACATAAGCTTTCATTTGATACTAAATTGGTCGAGGACTATCAATAAAACTTCTTATCAAACTCAACACATTTCCTAAAGAAAAGTTCTGAATCTATTTTTGCGGTCAATAAGGTAGAAAACTTAAGACTGTTTGAACTGACCACAAACCTGGCTTAAATATTCGCGATTTAATGGGGACTTAAATCAAATTTACAGTTTAGTCTTTTCTAATTCTCTGCCACCACTGTATATACCCAACCATTTAGCATATCAAACGTCAAAAAATAAGTTTTAACTTAATTGCCCCCTGTGTAGATCCACTAGTCCACACAAATATTGTATGTTATTCTCTCAACTATTGTAAAGTAAAATAATTGCACAATCTGTGTTCCTTGCTATGTCACAAAAGCTAGTAACTAGTAAGTACGGTTACAATTAGTTTGCTAAGGAATATTCAATCGATATTAATCCAGGTAGTCACTATATCTTGGGAGGAAGTAAAAAAAAAAATTGCTCCAAAGCCGCGTCCAAATCAGTAAAAATTTAGATTGTGTGCCGTGCGCCTTGAATTTTGTATTCGCCAAACTTTTTTCGTGTCAAACTTTTTGTGGAAAATGCTAATTACGGAGCCGTTTGACAAGGCTCGTCGAAGAGCACACTCGATCATCTAATATTAACAAGGATTTTGTCGACCATTTGTGCTGGAACGTTCACAGCGAAATTGGTTAAACCAATTGTGAATTATTTCATTAGATGGTGAATAGTCCCCAGCTCTTGATTTGTTTCCGGAGTTGTTTTTTTTTGCGCAAAAAATATAATAGTCCAGTAACTATGTATATGTATATACTCGTATCAGACCCTGCGTCAGATCTGGTAGTTATAATATTTTGCTGAGCTGTTTGCAATGTTGACCTAATAAATCCAAGTTTTCGATCTCGAGTGCAACATGATAAAAAATTTTAAAAATCGCGAAATTTTCGAGTTTTTTCCGATTTAATACCTGAATAACAAGCTTTTGACGAAAACATTGCTCTACGATTTGAAAGTAATTAAACTTGTATCAATTTGGGTCCAAAATGGTCCCTGTGTAGACCCAAGAGTTTCCAAGAGACATCTTTTCAAAACGTATCAATAGTAAAATTATAACAACAAGCAGTATAATAGACAGTATAATGGCAAATACAGAGTGCTTAGCTTAAAAAGCTTCAACACTCTAGAGCATCTAGGTTGGGTCAAAAGAAGAAAAAAGTAGTGTGCGATGGGATGGCACATATCTTTCTGTTCGGGTGGATGGGGTAATTATCTAAAAAAATGACTTAAACACAAAAACAAATATTAAAGAGCAGTGTTAATATCGGGAGAAAAACCCTTTAGCCTCCTTTTAGTCTAGCAATCAATTGTTCAATATTCTTTTTAAATGAAGTTTTTTTAATCGATAGTTTTTGAAAAATTTAATTTTCCAACACAAAATTTTGAAAATGAAAAAAAGAAAAAATAACTTTTTTATTAACTTTATTTTTTTAATTTTATATCTCTAAATATTCTTTTTGTTTTTAATATTAATGCTCCTATCGATTTTAAGTCAAATTCTGAAAACTATATGCTGAATGTTTTATTCAGTTATTGAAAAAATAGAAACCAAATCTACTTCACTAATTACAGTGCGGGAACCTTGTTGGGAAAAGGAGACCTTGCCTCAAATCTGGTAGATTTAATTTTATTTATTAATAATAAGTTTTCGAACTGGAGTGCCGAAGGCAACATTGTCATTTCCGCGATTTTTTCGCGCTGTTTTCAGTGATTGATGATTTTAACCCTCGAAGTACTCATTTTAGACTGCAATTCCGTATTTCGATTAATTCAACGACTAAATTAAATTGTTTCTGTAGACCCAATAGTTTCCAAATTACAGATGTTTAAAAGAAAGCAATAGTAAATTTGTAATAACAAGTAGTGTAGTAACAGACAGTACAAATAACAAATTAAATAAACTGAAAAAGGTGAAGTAGATTTAGCTCTTGCCAGTTTTCTCAGTTGGTTTGAAAACTAATTTTTCAAAAACTATCAATTAAAACAACCTTATTTTAAAGGAATCTTAAAGAGTGGGTTTCTGGGCTATGAGAAGCTTAAGCTTTACTGTTTTAAGTTTTTTCTGTATTTGTTTTTGTTCATTTATTTTAAGAATCTTAATTTATTATTGAGTGGGAATTTTGTTGACATCCCCCCAATAATTTATGTACAAATTATGTCACAATTCTTGCAATAAACCTAATTCCATTTGCATTTATGTATATTCAAAAAAGTGGAATATATTTTTTATTTTTAGAATGGAGAATCTGACGTCGAATCTATGGTTTTCAACCGTCGCCATATCTCAGCTTCTACAACAATTTTCCTGTTCCTTTCGGCGTTGGCTGTGATGCTTGTTGGTATTCTCGGTGGTGTAGCCATCTATCGAATGTATGCACCAGCTCAACGAAGCCTTCACTACCGTGGCATGTGCGATATTCCATACTTTCCACGTCAAAATATGTCCATTGCCCGATTGTATGCCCATCCAGAAATTATTCAAATGAGTGATCTTAGCAACCTTTTCTCAATAACAAATGAATCATCATCCTCTTTGAGTGAAATGCCAGCTGATGACTTTTTCCGTGAAGAAATTGAACTTGATTTAACTGATGATGAGAGCTTTTCTAAAATCGATGTACCCGACTTCAAAGATGGCCGCAATGGACGGTTTATGCATGATTTCAAAGAAAACGAATCGGCCATTATTGATACCTCAGCAAATAGGTGCTTTGTTATGCCATTAGACAGAGAAACTACTTTGCCACCAAAGAATTTCTATGATCTTATGCAAAAAATGGCATCAGGCTATTATAATATCGATACTGATCGTATACGCATGAATATGCGTGTTGTTACACCTGAACTTACTGATATGACTTTGATTTCACAAAGAATTGCTAGCGAGTGTTATGACATGAAGGTGTACCTTTTGGAAAGATACATTTCTGGTGGTAAGTTAAATTTAATTTTTTTATCTTAAAACATTTTATGAGCTTTTGTAACTTTATTAAATAGAGGAATAAAAAATTTAGGTTATAAGTTTTTCCGATAGTGTCTTATAACATCCTAAGAAGTATTTACTATGGCGCCAACATCAAACATCAAAAATTAGTGAAATATTGGCCAGAAGCTATCAGAGATTCCCTCCCTGAATACCACAAGAGGTATACAAACCTGCTCCCGAACTCCGTTAGTATTTAACCTTGACGATGTAGGCTAAACATTTCGTTCACCAGATCTCTTCGAAGGGCAGATACCAACATAATTCACGTTAAATAAAGCTGCTTAAGCTGGTGGCCTTGCCAGCGAGTTTTCAAAGTACATGCTATAAATTGTTAAGGAGTATGGAACAATTCATCTGTAAAGAATGGTCGAAGGAAAGCAAGTCGAAGAAGCAAGAAGAAAAGAAACCCTCTAGACTGCACCGACAGTCTTCTTTAAACCGCGTACAAGATTTTTTTCTGTCGTATTATGTTGTGGTGTTGGAATTGCAAATTTATATCCACTACCTCTTCAACGATTTCTAGTTTTAACATTCTCAACTTGACAACTCGTCCGTTTGTTCAGGATGGCGATGGAGGATTCACTCTGCTCCATGAAAGTCGGCAACGACTACACGGATACCATTGATCTCCAAAAAGGTTTTAGACAATTCGACGGGTTTGCATGACATAATAAAAGACATTTTTGAAAGTATAGTTCAAATCTCTCACGGCAACACTAGAGGCAAAATCTTAAAGAAGTCCGTCCAATTACTTGAATATATGTCAACGATAGACGTTTTCTTTTGGAGGTGGTGAAGTACTTGCAAGTACTTTGCTAGCTTTTTCAATGGAACCCATCAAACTGCTTTCCCTTGTAGAATGTATCTACTCGCACATGAGAGCATGTGCAGTTGGTTGTACAAGATTAGAGTTTTCATCTACTCATAGGTACTTTGCCACCTCCAAAAGAAAACGGCTGATAATGACATTATCGGAAGAACAAAACATGATGTCAATGGCCAAGAAAATAGGTTTAACGGTAAATAAAAGCTAAACCAAATATATGTTGTCCACAAAAAAAAAAACACACATCCAACGGCTTCTTTGGGCTAAGAAGTTAATATTGTAATTATTCTTAGGTATTTATTTTCATATAATTAAAAATATAACGACAATTTAAGAAAGAATGGTATTGAATTGCCAGGATACGTTGCATGAATGCAGGCTAGGCAGGTGATTCCAATATGTTGTTCCATATACAACATAAAAGTGGATGACCTCTTTTAAGTGAGTGCTGGTGAGTAGCGGCTGTATGTCGTAGTCGGAGTCGAGCAAAGGTGGTATTATGTGTTTTTGAAGTTGGTGTTGGGTAGGTAGGAAATAAAAAGGATGGGAACATTAAAACATATTTTTGAAGAAAAAGTTTAGTAGAAGGAAAATAATTTTTGAAAAGTTAAAATTTGAATATCTCGACAAAGTGAACCAATTTACGTTTTTGAGGTTAAATTCAAGCATATGTCATAAATAACTCTTGACAAATTTGGTTCGAATAGAACAAAATATGTTGAGTTGTGTTTTGTGTACGAAAAGAACTCTCTTAAAACAGTAATTTTTTAAGACCGTCAAAAAACTTTAGTTCAACTCTTTTTTAATTATTTCTTCGATTTTTAAATATTACAAAAAAATATAATTTTTTTTTTTCATTTTCAGTTTTTAAACGTGAAGCCAGATTTTTATCAGATTCAGGTAAATTCGCTGAATTCTCTGGAAAGAAAATTGTCGAATTCAATTTAATGAATATCGGAGACATTGACGAATACGAAGCGATGCAAAAAAAGTAATTTTTTAGCGCAACACTGGTGCTATATTTCTCTATGCAAAATTCTATTTGCTTATAAAAACAAAAATATATTTTATATAGATGTTTAAGAATTATTAGAATTTGTTTAATTTGTATTTTATAGTAAACAAAATATAACTAAGTATGTGCAAACCAATCAATATTTCAATACATTGGTGGCTGTTCTGATATCCGGTCGAATTGAATCCGTACGGATTGACAACGGCCAACAAGAGGATACCGGAATTAAAAAAGTCACAAAATTGCGGTATCTTATTGAGTTCCGTTTTCAATCCGTAAGAATTGATTGATATTTTTCTTTTTAATTTCAATTCGGTTTTATTATTATCCGTTTTGTAATTTATTTTGCTAAAAACTGTTTTACTTTTAACTTTTGAAAATCAATTAAAAAACACAAAACATAATCAATCATTCCTGCTAAAATTGAAAAGAAAACATGTTTTACCAAAACAACAACAACCAACAATAATAATACAAAATTTAAAACACAAAATGAAATACTAAAAACAAACAAAACTATTTTTGTAGCAATTATTTGTGTGAACATTTATATTATTAAATTGAACATCAATTACATAAAACGAAAAATTGTATTTACTAACTTAACAACCATTGTCTGTGGAGAAATTATAAAAATAAAAAATTTATAATTATGTATTTTTATTTTTTAAATATAAACTTGTTAATATACAAATTAATGGTACCTAATGTTTATTAAAAAAAAAAAATAAAAAGTTATTGGTTTGTTTTATTTTTATATTGTTTGGTATTAACAAAGAAAAAATATTTTTAGGCCTTAAAGAACAAATTTTATTAAATTATGATCTTGTAGTTGAATTTTTGGTATTTATAAGCACTCGATTTTGGTATTCCTAAATAATTTATCTGTGTTAATTGGAATAGTTGTAACATCAAAATCTTTTATGTATGTATACTACGTTGTCCAATAAAAGGAACTTTTTGATTATTTTTTTTCTCAAAAAAATTATCTCTTTTTTTTGTATTAATAATTTTATATATATGTGTAAGAGTTTTGATGAAATATAATAGGGGTATTCATGCAACAGCGTAAAGTCATCTTAAACATAGTGAAGTTGTAAACTGTGACGAAAATCTGTCAAATTTTTCATACACATACAGCTTTACGCTGTTGTACGAATACCCTGGGTCATCTCTTACCGAAAGAAGGTAATTTATGATAATTTTGTCTGACAAAAGAACTCAGCTAATCCAAAGCGCGCCTGCACACCACACTTGTTCACGAAAAATCATAATACTTTGATTTTTGGTGTCGCGTGCGTTGATCGGTGTTCTGTATATGGCGGAGTGTCTGACACAAGTGAGCACACAAAAATGTCGTGTGTATGGGCTGCTTAAGAACTCACTATCACGCAAATAAAGTAGGAAAATGTCAAAGAGGCATTAAAGTGGTCATAAGAAAACAACCGAATAAAATATGCAGGTTATACACTCATGAGTGATACGAACAGAGTTGTGAGCTTAGACCCAAAATTGGGTCGTTTTCTTCCTTCAAATCAATAAGGGTTTTCATGCAACGTCGTAAGTTTACAATTTGTGTAAAATAATAAGTTTACGCAAAGTTAGCATGAACAACTTTTTTTTATACATTTGACTAAATGCTAGATAATTCAATTCAGTGTCACAATAATGTTTAGATAAGTTTAACCGGTTTGGTTTATTTTCTGCAGCAAAATCCTTGCATAAGTTTACCCAAATTGTGTCAATCATTTCCCATACAAGATTTGATAGTTCATTAAGCAAAACATAAACTTAACCAATTTGTTAACTTATCTAGGGTCTTACGAAGTTGCTTGAATATCCCTTAATGATTCGATTTTGCCTGTTCACTTACTTTATAAGACATGGAAATTTTATTTAATCAATTATTTAGTTTTCATTAATAATTAATTTCTATATAATTTCTGTTTTATCTGAAAATTTTATTTTATTTTTTTTTTCTAAATTACGATGGAAGACGAAGAATATAATGAAGAGTTTGAGGAAATTGACTCTGACAACACCGACATGGCAGCAAAACAGCAGCTTTCAAAACTAAATGAATATGTTCAACAAATGGCCTATAAGCCGATTAAACCCCAAATAGCTTCCGAACGAACAGAAGCCTTATCAAAAGCCACAAAGAAATATATTGTTGGAACATATGTTGAGCACAAGGATAATTTCAAGCCAAAAGAAAGATCAGATCGAATTGGAAAAATCGTTCAAAATCATACACAAATGAATATTGAAAACTTGGAAGCATTTATCCGAAAACATCGAAAGAAACAAGCACAACTTGAGAAAGATAAGAAACAACAAGAAATCAATTATCACGAGGTACTCTTAAAATTACAAAAACAATGCGAGAATCAACTTATGAATGCAATTGTACACAAGTTTGCCAAGACAGTCTCTAAGAAGGCGTGCTCTTTAAAATCACCATTGAATGTTGAAACCGAAAGTTATAAGCGTCTTCAAAATTCACTTGTTTATAATATGATTTTGGACCTAGAAGTTCCTAACGAACAACAGTCAAAGGATTTAAGAGTTTACAGAAATTTAGCAGCTATTTTTGCTGATTTAATACTGCAAGCTCTATTTTTGGTGCAAAATTTCGATGAGCAGTATTGTGCAGGTGATCAAAAGCAAGAACTGGCAAAACCTACTGAAAGGGATCTAGTAATTAAGTTTAGAGCTCTTCGGGCAGCCAAAAAGAAACTTTATCAAAGTCGCCAGAAAAGTTCAAGAGGGTATGCAGTCTTATCTCATCGTTTGAATAAATAGAAAATTAAGAGAACGTTTAAATTTAATAAAAAGTACAATAATTGAAAGTTATAAAAACCATAAACGAACCATTTTAGTCGAAGTTTTGAACGTTTTTTTATGTACAATCAGAATTGTGTGTTCCAAAAGCTCATCATCGTATTTTATTTTAAGACGACTTTAAGGCGGTCGTTTGGACGGATCGTATAGATTTTCTATGAAAAATTGACAGTTTCTACGAATCTTACAACCGTTTCAACGTAAATGGAGAGCTTAACTTATAAGAAAAAGATTTATGAAGCTGGTAGTGCAGCATATAATGTAGATGCAGAAAATTAATTACATAAATGCACACTAAAAAGTTAGAACGTCATTTAAAAAACAACAATCATACCAAAGTTCTTTAGTTACAAATGCATAAATATAGCACGGAGAAAAAAAGACCAATTTTTTCCGATCAACGGTAATCTGGAACTGCAAAAATTACATTATAAAAAATACATATTCATATATCACCTGTTTCAATTTGAGATCAAATATCACCCTGGGTTAATTCTAAATTAGTTATTTACAACTGCAGGTACTCATCAGTAGTATTAAGTAATTATTTTTTCCGCTCAACGGTTATCTGGAAATTCAAAAATTATACCATAAGTATAATAAGACATGTACAGAAATCGAAATGCATATTTATCACCTGTTTGAGTTTGAGATAAAATATCACCCTGGATTAATTGTTTATTAGTTATTTACTACTTCCGGCACCTATCTGTGGTAATATAATATGTAATTTGTTCCGCTGACCGGTAATCTGGAAATTTAAAAATGATTCCATAAGTATAATAAGACAGTTACAAAAATCGAAATACATATTTATCACCTGTTTGAATATTAGATCTGCACCTATCTGGTTAACATCCACATTCCGTAAGCCACAGGAAACAAAAATGTACATATTCCTATTTGCGAATTCTTTAAACGCAAAACAATTATTCACCACTCACCAACCATACTCATTAACTGTAATGAAATTTCATAAAAAAAAAAAAAACAAAGTAACCTAGTTCAAAACTCAAAGCAAAACTACATATGTATTTTAAATAAAAAGCAATTTTTATCTGAAAAGGAAAACAAAATTATTTGGTTTATTAATTCAAATATTGGTAAATGGACAAAAGGATGAAATATATAAAAATAAAAAGTAATACAAATGATACAAATTCTTAATCAAGAAACAGCAATAATAAATGGATTCGCTCCATTTCCTCTTCCGTCATCGGTCGAACATTATCGGGATCCATACGCGGTCTTGGAATAATTGATAAAGCCCTTAATTGAAAATAATAAATAAATGGTTAATCAATGGTATACAAAAATTTTACTTACCATATCTTTAAATTCTCACGAAATCTTTTTGTTTTCAGGTCAATCACGTCACGTAAAAATAATAAAATTTACTTATTGTAGTAGATTTTCGTAAGGAATTTATGGTAAATGCCAATTAACTATTTCAAGAACATTTATTTTTATTGAATGTGAAGTTTTAACCAGCGGCTTAGTTGCGGATTTACACGAGTGACAAATTGCCATTAATTCACGTCATCAAAAATCAAATCATTTTTGCAGTTTATATTTCTGAGATCTCAGAGAACTCAGAGCGCTCAGAAATATAAACGGGATTCCTCCCAAAAACTCCTCATTTTTCCCCTTAAAAACTGAGACTGAAATTTTTTGGATCCGCTTGCTAAATTATTTTTTGTCGCGGTAAATTTCATAAGAAGAAAAGAAAAGGAGAGTTGTTTTGACTTCTATGTGAGGAATAGTGTTTATATTTTATTCTTCTGCTCTGTCTAAAAATTGACGAAAAATAATGAGTGATCAAGAAATAAAAACTGGCCAATTAATGACATGCATTTATACGAAGACAAAATAATGGCTTTCTGATGCTCAGTATTGTCATTATTTGCAAAATGGTGTCACTGTGAATTTATATGACTTCATTTCAAAGACAATATTTAGTGCCAGTTAGCTTTGTCATTTATTTCATGACGAATATTTTGTCTTAAACGGCGTGGTTTAGTAAAATCGTTGAATAAAGACGTTAGAATAAATGTTATTTATGTTTATAGTTCACGGTTTTAACGTGTTCAACCTAAATTTTATTATTGTTGGAATAAATATTTTTTTATTAAAGTGCCTCTACACCATCTCACAAAGTATTAACACATGTCAGCATAAAGTGGGATAAATTTCGAATTTTGATTGCACACTTGCATCAAACCAAATCAGTTTCAACATAACCTGAAGCCCCCCATTGGGGGTTTACTCATAATTCATTCACGAGTAAAAATTCTCATGAGCAAATTCAAATAAATCGGTCGAACTCATGAATATCTGTTGCCTTCTTTATATCCAAAATTAAAATTACTCATGAACAGTTGCAACAATTTTCGGGTACTCAAAAGTGCCCTATTACACGACGACCTTAGAGTCATGACCTTTTTCGAAATTCAATGAGTGTGAAGGTGAGATCAGATGTTTTTTCCCGTTCACACTCATTGAATTTCGAAAAAAGTCATGACTCTAGAGTCGTCGTGTAATAGGGCACAAACAAAGCGAGTATACTCGAAAAGAAATGGGCATTCGAAAATATCGTAAACATCAAGGGTATCCATGCAACTTCGTAACACCGTAGATAAGTTTACAAATTGATTAAGTTTATCTTTTAGTTAATGAAATTTCAAATTTTATATTGGAAACGATTTACACAATTTGGTTAAACTTATCAAATCAAAAGGTTTTGTTAAAGGTTTTGGTAAAACTCATCCAAACGTCATTGTGTCTCTTAACTCTGATTGAATTACCTAGCATTTAATCAAAAAGGGCGTTCATGCAAACTTTGCGTAAATTTATTATTTTAAAGGTTCTCCCAAACCAACGCGAATGAAGAACGACGACGAATTTTTGTTGGCTTGAGAGAGCCTAAATTCGAAAAAAGAATCGGACGCAAAGAATGATCGTGTAATAGAGGACTTTGCATCGAAATTTTCGAATCACTACTTGCCCTATTACACGGAGACTTTTTCCTAAATTAAATGAGTGCGAAGATGAGAACATATGTTTTTTCTCATCCACACTCATTGAATTTCGAAAAAATAGTCATGAGTCATCGTGTATGTGCCCTATTACACGACGACTTTAGAGTCACGACTTTTTTCGAAATTCAATGAGTGCAAACGAGAAAACATCTGATCTCACCTTCGCATTCATTTAATTTCGAAAAAAGTCATGACACTAATAGGCCACTAACCACTATTACACCCATGAAAATCTAGATGGCTCTCAAAACTCAAAAAATTTCAATTTAACATCTCCTGGCAACGCTAATTTCTTCGATTTGTATTGATCAAAAAAGTGACGTTTCCGAGGCGATTCGATAAAAAATTTTCTTCTTTTCGGGAAAACTTATTTTAATATTTTCAATATTAAATAGGCTTTTCCAAAAATCGCATAGCTAGACAAAGTGTGCATGCTATAGTCCAAAAGAAGTGAGTGACCATTTAATAAACCTATTATCATTCTTCAGTGTCTGTCGTCTGTCCCAACGTTGAAACAAAAAAATGTAAGAATTTGTCTGCCAATTTTTTTTTTCTCTTGTCGGGGTAACCTAGGACGGGTGATAAAAATTTTATCGACTTTTCCAAACTTCTTCAATAAAATTTTGTAGTACAAGTACAAGTAGAGTAAACTTGTGCGTGGAATTCAATTTTCTCTATTATTCATTCATTTATAAATTTATAGGAAGAGAAATTCTTTTAATTGTATAATTGAATATCAGTGCTATTTGCATTTTCCAATCCGAAATTTGTCGAGAACTACATTTTCTTTTTGTTTTATAGATTGAATTAGAAAATATATAAAATAAGCTGCATACATCGGTGAAGGAAGAAAAGATTTTTCTTCATCAAATAGAGATCAAATTGAGAACACCATCACAACTTGGCTTGGATTTCATTACTCGCAATCTGAAAAAGCGGCACAAGCTGTTATTCCCTACTCTACGGAGCGGAAGTGAATAGATAGTTGACTCAAAAGTGATCCCACTTAAAAGCTACCTCTCGAGTGAAAAGTCAAAAGAAGGGAGGACTCGCAAAAAAAAATGAGTGCTGCTGTTGACCCGTGGGTAATAACCCAACGGGAAAAAGTCAAGTACCAGGAGCAGTTCAAGGCATTGCAACCACAAAATGGATATGTCACCGGTACACAAGCGAAAGGTTTCTTTCTGCAATCACAACTGCCCCCGCTTATCTTGGGTCAGATATGGTGAGTTAACTTATACTAAATTTACATACAACTTATTTTTTATTTGATCTAATTGAGACGAATACGCCCATTCAAGTCAATGGCTTTTGTTATCAAAACTTGCTACTTATGAATTAATATTAAGGGCAGTTTAAATCCAAACCCCCCTTCCCCCCAGGAGCAGTGACATTGATGTTCATGCAATAACTTACAAATTAGGGTACATACATAACTACCTATTTGATATTATAATGTACATGCATGGCGAAGGCGACTCTACTACTCGTTTATTGAGTTTCGTTTTGATTTCTTTTACAAGGTGAAGAGTTCTTTCTTAGTTTTAATTTACATGGAAAGAGTTTTATGAATTGGTCGTCGGATACGAGTACATACTTGTTATGAAGAAAATGACATACCCATTCCAAATATTATCCTTGTGATTAAAGTTGAACAAGCTAAAAATGACTTTATTTTATTTTATTTAGTCTTTTTTAAGTGAAATAATTATTTTTTAAATTCACAAAAGTTTTAGTAATGCTATTAAATTTTGTTCTCATAATAAATGCAATTATTTTATTTTACTATGATACAAAAGTGTAGAAATCAAATATCGTTAATCATTTTTAGCTAATCTTGTTTTAAATCTCAAATCAAGAGTCAGAAAATGGTCTTTTAAATACATTGCAAAAATATTAACACTAATAAGTAGTAGTTACTTACTGCATAGTTTTCTATGTGTTTTGTGGAACAAAAAGATTTAATGTTTAAGTAAAAATGTTGGGCTATACCTTCCTTTACATATTTGTCGGTTAAGAAAGGTATGGCACCATAATGTGAACTATCAGCCTTCTATGAATATTTTATAGCATGTGTCCCTCTTTTAACTGAAACTAAAAGAATTAAAAACAAAATATATAAAGTGATCTTAGTCGAACTTGCTAGAATTATAGTATGCTGCATTTGATACCAGTAGTTCTAGAACAAACTTAAAAAAAAGCCTAAGTAAGCTTCTTTTAGGTCCATTAAACATACCCAGTTATTTCATTAACAAGTATCTACATAGTTAATTCCGAACATTTCAAAATTGAATAGTATGGAATACAATATAAACAAAAACACATAGTCTAGTTTTTTCTTTGAAAAATTAAATCAAATTTATACCCGTAGGGCTTGTCTACTTTTGCTTCTTACTGAAAGTCGTATTAACAATATTAAATACATGAAAAAGAGATATGGGGTCTTCCCTTCTAATTTAACGCGTTTGAAATCGTAAATACGCCTTTCAGTAAGAAGGCAATGTAGACAGGCTCGTAGACAGCAAAAATGATAATAGAAGTGTTCTATTGGAAATCACCATAGCTAAGGCAGTAAAATTTCTCTCATCAAACAACAACGAATCCCCGAAAGTGTCGATAACTTCAAATTATGATTATAGTGAAGACGTAAAAAGTGGGTCTCCCAATTCTGTCAGATTGTTTGTTCAGCTAGAGCTCATCGCTACTTGTTTAGCCACAAAAAAGTATGACCGAACCTTGATTTAAAGCGCTCCAAATGTTTAATATCTAAAAATAGACTGCACATCATCATCTCGTAGTACCTCGTGAATACCGTAGTACCGCATGATGGTTAGTGCGTTGGACTGTCATGCCGAAGGTCTGGGTTTGATTCCCAGCCGCTGCCACCTAAAAACGGAAATGTTTTTCCCGAATTTTTTGCATCTTGCGAGGAACTGACAAATCCTCCTATTTGTCATGAATAAGTGCTTGTCATCTAGCCTTTCGGACTGTTGCGGCATCAAATTTATTTATTTTTAAATTATTAGCTTATGCATACAATTTCTTATTGAAATTGGTTGAGCCGTTAATGAAAAAAAAACATTATATAGCAGGTAGTGTTAATAACAGTTTAGGTATTTTTTTTTAACCAAAATGTACATCATACTTACAGTAATTTACTGATTTTTTTAATCAAAATCGTTGGTGCCGTTTTTGACATAAATAAGCTTTTCCTGAACGGTTTTTATGGCAAGTGCCGTAATTTTTGGAACTAAAAAAAATCTATTTTCCCTCTGGAGAATTACAAAATAATATTAAGTTCAAAATATGAAGAACATCATTTTAGTAGTTGAGGCTGTAAGTCAAGGAACAGATAGACAAATAGAATTGGGCTATCCAATTTGTTCGTGTTGGCTATCCATTTCATAGTAATGCCATGTTCGATTGTTACCTCGATTTTTTTTTTCACGAATCCAAAACTTGCCCTAAAGTACTAGTACCTACATATATCTCAAGTAAAAAGGACGTAAATGCCAAAATTCAAAAATTGAGTTAAAACCATAATTGGAACCGTAAAAAAGTTCTTTATTTTTGTGTTAAGCTTAAAACTCATATTTCCAACTGCAAATGCCTAAAAATCACAAACGCAAATTTCATTGCAGATTTCAAGCAAGTTGCTTATATGCCTATACTATTCTTCTAAGTCAAAAATTACTATAACTTATGCACATAAGATTTCAAGCAAGTTGTTTGCATATGTGTCTGTACTATTTTTCTAAATCATCACCAAAAATACTATTAGATCTTAAAAATATTCAAAATCGTTGAAGACGAGAAAAGTAAAGTCATTGAAATGCATGTATCTTTCTTTGTAACGGAAGTATAGTTTTGGAAAGATCTCAATGAGTGCTATTTTTTTGTGCATGGTCAATTTTGTGTGTATTTTACAAAATTTGTGACGCTTCTTGTACAAGGAAGGAGTTTATTAAAAAAAAGTAACACTTGTTGTGACCTTTTAGATGATATAAAGTTGCGAACATGCAAATAGCTGTTAGTTTTTCTTTTTTTTCTCTAGACAAACGCACGATCCTCCTTTCGTCAAGAGGTGTCATTTTTCTTTTTCGATTTCTACTTTCTGGATTTTGAGCATAGCTTATAGAAATTGAGATCATTTTAGTCGAGCAACAAATATGCTGCATTTCCTTGTGTTCTCTGAACATCGACAGAATTAATTTGCACTGCTCATCAGTGAAGTGTTTACAACGACCCACTTTTGCAAATACTTGTTTATATTGTTTGTTCATATTTCTTTAAATACATTTCTTCTACAACAACTCACTTGCTTTCGGTTTATAGCACTTAAAAAAATAAAGAGAATCGAATATTTACAAAGTACTGCTATTTTAGTGTTCATTTCAAAAACGATCCCCAACGATTCAATCAACCGTTATTTTGAAAGCATGGAAAATTAGTTATTGTGTTAAGATTTAGGCTTTCACTAAATGCATGTTTTTTTATAATTTGAAATTTAGGACAAAAGGAGAAAGCTTTCAACAATGTCTGTGAAACGACTGCTATTTTTATGTTCTCAGCTGTGCATATGTAGGTTATAAAGTGTTACAATAATCGGACGCAACTAATGTAATTATGCACATTCTTTTTAGGATGTTTTGTTGTAGATTTAAAGCAAGTAAAAGTAGTAGCAAAAGCTGCCTTAGAACACCAATGGCTGGGAAAAATCGAAGAGTGGTCACTGTTGCGATAAATTTTTTAGTATGCATGTTCATTTTTTTAAATTCTAAGCCTTTTAAATGCAAGCGCAAGTACATGCTACTAATTGAACATTTTATTTCGTATCTGTTATTATGCTGAGCTGTGAAAAACCTTCCATAGAAATTTCTTGGGCAGATCATCCCAGGTAGGAAAGAAGACTCCATTTTCTGAAAAACTAGGTACGATAAGCTTTGGATTGTAATTTACACAAATGGATAGGAAATGAAGTAACAGAACTGACCTAATTTGACTGAAAAAGAAAAATGATTTGCAATCCCTTTCGGTACCCCTACCCCGCTAAAGAATTGCAATGCTCCCATTCGCGGTCTTAATTCATCAGGCGATATAGTTAAAACCACGAACGGAAGATGAAATTACACCATAAAGCCTATTTTCAACTTTCTAGTTTCCGTCGTTCAAAACCTCAGGACACAAGCTTTTAAAAATTTTGTTTAAAAAATCTTTAATGCAAAAATACAATCAAAAAACCTTGTGTCATGACCTAGCAAAGTAAAAACAATTGAAAACATATCCCCCTTTCTTGTCCCAGCAACTCAAACTGCCAAATAGACTTTAACATTTTGTCAGAAGTGCGTTAAAGTAGCTTCCCTAGGTCTAGTTTGTGAAGATTATTTTGTTATAACTGACATGTTATAAGCCGAAATATGAATAAATAAATATCAAACAAGTCCAGTTATATGTTGTTGTATCTTTGCAAAATATTAATACGAAATTATTAGATTTCCTTACACCGCAGGAATCCATTTTTTTGCCTGAGACACTGATCTCGAAGATAATTGACAGCAAATTGTCTGGTGACGGTTTATTTATTGTTTTATCTATAAGAGTATCTTTTTTATCTTACTGTGCGAATATACATAGTTTCAAGATAATAGTATAACACACTTTTGTTTGTGTTTTTTTTTTCTTCAAATTTTGTTTAATAGGGCTCTTGCCGATACAGACTCCGATGGAAAAATGAATATCAATGAATTCAGCATAGCATGTAAGCTAATTTATTTGAAGCTTCGTGGGTTGGAAATTCCAAAAGCCCTTCCGCCAACTTTATTGGCATCTTTGTCATCAGCTATTGGGACTCCATCAATAACGCCTACTGGAAGCTTGAGCCCTCTAGATCAAGTCAAATCGATAGCTTCTCCGATACCAATGCAAGTAGGAGCAGTAGCAGGAATTCCCATTAATGCTTCGCAAGTAGCACCAGCAGTTGCAATGCCAACTATTATGCCAGTTATGTCTGCACCAGGAATGGCTCCAGTTGTTCCTGGAGTTCCAGTTGTACCTGGAGTCTTACCAGCCATGATACCAGGACAAGGAGCAATTCCAACTAATATGCACGTCGCCGCAGGAATGCCAATAGCACAACAACAAATAACATCTATTCCACCACTTATTGCACCAGCACCTGGTGTACCACGTGGAATTGTACCAGTGGTAGCTGCACCACCAATAATTCCAGGCAAAATTACATCGCCACCCACCGCAGACGCCAGCATATTGCCAGCACCACCAACGCCTCCGCAAAGCAATCCACCATCAAGACACATGTCAATATCTGAGAGAGCACCATCAATTGAGTCACCGTAAGTTTGTAGTTAATAAATTAATACAAAAACTTGTACACCAATTAGCAAACATTTTGTATGAATTAAATTACAGACAAGTCGATTGGGCCATCAAAGGACCAGCCAAGCTTAAGTATACTCAAGTCTTCAATTCCACAGATCGTTCACGTTCTGGCTACTTGACAGGCGTTCAAGCACGCGGCATTTTAGTACAGAGTAAATTATCGCAAGCAGTTCTCGCTCAAATATGGACACTATCCGATTTAGATTGTGATGGTCGTCTTAGTTGTGAAGAATTTATTTTAGCTATGTATTTGTGTGACAAAGCAATGTCTGGAGAAAAAATTCCAGTTACTCTGCCACCAGATCTGATTCCGCCTAGTTTTAGAAAAGTAACTTCAAGACATGGCTCGATATCGGGATCAAGACAGGGATCTTTGCCTGGATCACGTCATGCTTCGATTTCTTCTCAAGGAGCTGTAGATCCTGATCCCCTAGCTGGATTACCGCAAAGTAAGAACATTTTTTATTAATTAAAGTTCAATAGGCCTCAAAAATGCTTTATTAGCACAGGTTTTCAAGACACTCTCACCGTTTGTATCTTTTTTATAAGAAAAAGTTATTTATATTATTTTTAATTGCAGCTTCATTTGAAGACAAACGCAAAGAAAACTTTGACAAGGGCCAAGCTGAGCTAGAACGGCGACGCAAGCTGCTTATGGAGCAGCAAAGAAAAGAACACGAAGAGCGTGAGCGAAAAGAACGTGACGAAATTGAAAAAAGGGAAAAAGCTCGCTTGGAAGCCGAGAAGAAACAGCAAGAAGAACTCGAACGACAGTTACAAAAACAACGTGAAATCGAAATGGAAAAAGAGGAGCAACGCAAAAGAACTCTGGAAGCTAAGGAAGCAGCACGAAAGTAAAATATTTTATTTATATTTTTTTGGAATTCAAACATGATCTTAATTTTTTTTCTATATTAAGGGAACTTGAAAAGCAACGTCAACAAGAATGGGAACAACAACGAATTGCTGAAATGCAAGCACAAAAAGAACGTGAGCAAGAAAAAGTTCTTAAACAAAAAGCTCATAACCAAACCCTTAATGTGGAATTAAGCACTCTAAATGAAAAGGTATTTAATGTTGATGTATTACTTAATGATCTTTTTGGTATTGATTGTTGTTCGCTTTTAATAGATAAAAGATTTGTCGCAAAAGATATGTGATACACGAGCTGGTGTAACCAATGTTAAATCTATAATCGATGGAATGCGTTCGACTCGAGATATACAAATGTCGGAAATGAGTCAACTTAAAGCCAGGATAAAAGAGCAGAATCAAAAATTGTTGCAACTCACACAAGAAAGGGCTAAATGGGATGCAAAGACTAAGTCCGGACAATACACAGAGGCAGCACATCAAGAACAAATGAATGCTGCCTTTGCTAATAAACAAGTAAATATTTTTGAGGTTCTATGGAACTTGTCCAAAAAGAATTATTAACCCCCACCAAATTTGTCAGTGAGATTAAGTTCATAAGTTTTAAAGGTGTTAAGAAACATAGATCCATAATGTTTCTATAGATATATATGGAGCGATCGAAAGAACACTAAGTTTTTCGACTAAGAACTTTTTTGTTCAAAGCCTTTTATTTTAGTTTATTACAAAAAAAAAATCGGAGTAAGTTAATTTGTTATAAAGTCCCAGTCTTGGAATTTAACTTATCCTCGTTCATTTATTCTTTTCATTCTTCGGTTTAGTTCAAGTTCTTTTAAATCATAGGTTAGTTAGCTTATATGACGAAAGTCCCAAGAATGCTGAGAATAAGTTTATTGGGAAAAGTTTCTTATGGACGCAAGTTTCAAAGGGAATAATTTTGAATATAAAATTTTTATAAAAAATTTGTTACCCTAATTTAAATATATTTTTATTAAATAGATAAATATTAAAGCGCTAAAAGGAAAGCTCGAAAACATTTGCCAAGAAATTGAGTCCAAAAAAGAAGATATCAATTCGAATGATATTCAACTAACAGAAACAAAGGCTGAGCTGAAAGAATTAATAACCAAGTTCGAGGAATTGTATACTAATTATGACAAACAGCGAAACCAAGTGCTCGAAATGAAGCACAATAAGCGAAATGAAACTTATTCAACATCAAATGCATGGGATGCCGCACCAACATCTGCCTGGGGTGCTACAGATACAATTGCAGAACAAACTGTAGCTTCGGTTGTTGACACATCGGCACCAGCTCCAGAAGGATTTGTTAAATATCGTGCAATCTATGAATTCAGTGCTCGAAACTCGGATGAGATTTCATTTGTACCAGGTGATATTGTATTGGTGCCGCTAGAACAGAATGCCGAACCAGGTTGGTTGGCTGGCGAGATAAATGGACATACAGGATGGTTCCCAGAGACATATGTTGAAAAACTTGATATTGTCGAAACATCTGCCCCTATTTCTAGTTATAATGCTCAGGACACATTCAATGACAATAACCAACAGTTCAGGTAATGCAAAAGCCAAACGAATAATAAGATTTAAAACTAACACTATGTTTTTTTATTACTAGTAATTATATTGATCCTGCCTCAACGACAATAGAGCCCGAAGAAATAAAAACGGAGCCACCATCTGTTGAAAATTACAATGGTGATGTAGAATATTACATCGCAGCGTATCCTTATGAATCAGCCGAAGCTGGAGACTTGAGCTTCACAGCTGGCGAAATGATAATAGTGACGAAAAAGGAAGGCGATTGGTGGACAGGAACAATAGGTAGTAGAACAGGAATGTTCCCATCGAATTATGTACAAAAGGCTGACGTTGGAACGACAGCCGTAGCAGCAGAAACAACACCTGCGGCGGCTACAATTGATTCCTACATTGAAGAGCAACAAATGGTAATAATAAGCATTCAACATTTGTTTGTGCTTCAAAAAAAAAAAAAAAAATCACCATACAATAGAAATATGTTTTGTTGATTTAAATGTTTGTTTTATTAACTATTTTTTTTTTGTTAAACCAATTTATGCGTGTGCCTACTAAGCCTCTGCATTTATCAAAATTACTAAACTAACCATTTTCTAAGCAAAAACTCCAATTTTCCTGTATCACCTCTCTACCATATAGGATAATAACGTTAATGGTAACGTTCAAATCGAACAACTTAAAGATATTCCAGAAGAGCCAGTACAACAACAAGAAAAACTGACCAGCGAGCTGCAGCAGTACTCTGAACAAATTGTTGCAAACGATATAGATTCGAAGCAAATGCCTGCTGCTGTTGCAGCTACAACTCATGATGCAACTGCCACTGATGAGTCCCGAACACAAGAGGAACTTGATACGGAGGTCTCTCAGATAAATACACAGCAAAAGAGTATTGAGCATTCGGATTCTTTCAGTCGGCCCATGTCAAGAACATCATCCATGACACCTGTAATTTTCAAAAACAAAAAACATTTTTTTTTTTATTATAGCTTGAAATATTTTTTTTTATTTTAACTTTAACTTGAACATTTCCATCTTTGAACTAATGTATGTGTGCTGTCATCTTTTTCATTTTTAATCCTTTTCCTCTGTAATTGCTTTCTTTAAAAACACTTGACCAATTGATATCTTGTTTGATAAATAATTTTCAATCTTCAGGGTATGCGAGCCAAAAGAGGTGAAATCGCACAAGTTATTGCTCCATATGAGGCAACAAGCAATGAGCAGCTTTCATTGCAAAGGGGCCAGCTTATTATGGTGCGCAAGAAAACCGACTCCGGCTGGTGGGAGGGTGAATTGCAAGCGAAGGGACGACGACGACAAATTGGATGGTTCCCAGCGTCGTATGTTAAAATACTTCAAGGTGGACGTAACAGCGGACGTAATACACCCGTCTCTGGAAGTCGTGTTGAAATGGCTGAAACTATTTTAGGTAAGTTCTTTTTACAGAAACAAGATTGCCAGACTCCTAATTGAAATTTGTTTTTTAGACAAAGTCATAGCCTTGTATGCTTATAAAGCGCAGAATGATGACGAGCTTTCATTTGACAAAGATGACATAATTAGTGTGCTGGGCAGAGATGAGCCCGACTGGTGGCGCGGTGAATTGAATGGATTGTCTGGGCTGTTCCCCAGCAACTATGTAGGACCATTTGTTTCATCGGGTAAGAAGGATGCCAAATAGTGTTTTGTTTTAATTATAAAAAGTCTGTCCATTTTCTAAAACAAAAAAAATGTTATGCGTGATATTATTGTATTTTGTAAAAAAATATTAGTTGTTTTTTTTTTTTAAATCACAGTTTCTCTTATTTTCAATATTAGTGTTCATGATTTAGGTCTCTGCTTTTTTTCTTTTATTTTTTTTTTTTTATTTTTAAATCATGTTGTATATTTTATTTAATAATTTTTGTTCAGTTCTTTAAATGAGAAGTCATTTAATTGGTTCTAAGAAGCATTCCTTAAAATTAAAAAAAATTGCAATTTGTATCTATAAAAATGAAACTCATAAAAATTAAGACATACATTTTTCTCTAAGGCGACATTCAAAAATTGCTAATTATGTTAAAACTTAAAACAATAATTTATACTCTTTTTTTTATTAATAATTTTTTTTTAGTTTTAAATTGCAATGAATTGTTATTTTTTTCTTAATTTTTTAAGTTAAAAAAATTATACATATACCGAAAATATAATAAAAAAAAATTAAATATTAATTTATTTTTGTTGTTTATTGTTTGTTTTTTTTTTATTTTATTTGATTTTGATTATTTTTATTGATTTTGTGTAAATGATGTACATATTATATAAATGTTTTGTAGGTTTATTTGAAACACTTATTGCTAAGTCTACGAAGGAAAAATACAAATTTTGAGAAATTCCTTTCAGCAACGTATCTATCGAATTTCTGAAAATCGTTATCAAGGATGAGCCAAAATTATCAAATAAATGCAATTAATCATGCTCTCTGGGTTATTTTTTTATAGGCTGACTTCCAATTTTCTCAAAAACTTAATAGCTTATGTGTCAAGATTATTTCACTAAGTATTGTCCAATAACTTGGAAAGATTCTGTGTACATCTAACCTTTGAAGAATTAATGTTTCTCATATGAAAAAACACTATCAAAACAATTAAAAAGGACATTTTAAACACAACCACCTTTCTTTAACCCTATCGTTTTTCAAATGTTTGAAATTTCTACTCCACGTATCTTTCTTAACCTTACTCTTGCCGAAATATGAATAAGACTTTTTCTGTAGGAAATTTAATTTACTTTCATTTGGACTTTCACCCCCCCTCCTGTCTGAAGCGCGTGGCTCTGGGCTGGGACTTTTAGTATGTTATATCTGGGGGTCACTCCTACCACATAAAATAATAACCCGGACTCAATGTGCTTCCTATATATGTATGTGTCAATTACAATTAAAAATGTTTTTAAGAGAAAAGACGTGAGAGTTATGTAACAGAAGTCTTTAGTTTCCGTGTGGGTGGCTTTTCTAGCTTTCGATATAAATACCACCTTGACTTCCCGCCACGCCTGAGGCACATATTTCCATTTAAGGCTGATTAGGAATATGTTTTTTAAGATGGGAGGTTACGAGGTATTCACATTTTTATAGCATCATGGGTAATACGCCATCCTGAAATGAGTGACAAAATCAAAAGGAGAATGATATTTATCGTTGTTCGAGGGCGGGGCTACTTGCTTGTAGCTCCATGATCTTTTGTTTGATGACCGGTTTTCTATGTTTTTTCGAACCTTTTGGTTTGATTTTGAATTTCAATTGTAAAATTTTAAAAATAAAAAAAAAATGTCAAACATCCTGAATAAAAAATAAAATAACTGTGACCGTGAACCATAAGAATGACATATAAGTCGAAAAATAATGAAGTTCGGGAAGTTTGGTCTCAGCTTTGTTTAACTGTCTGCGGTGTTTGGTCGAACTATGTTCACTCGCACCATGTTCGAACGTCTCCAGGGCCCTTTAGGATTTTTTTTTGAGTCTTGTCGATTGATTTTTTTTAAATATTTATTTAGTTCCCACTTACAGTCTGTGAAACTGCAGTGGTTTGGCCTGCCTCAACTTTAGGATTTTTTCCAATTGGATGGATCTTATGTCCTTTTCTTGTTTTGATTTTGTTTTTAATTAATTTTCTGCTCTTCTTTCAAGTCATTGCAGCTATTTTTGCTGAGGGGTCTGCCTCCTCATTACCCTGAGCCTGGGCACTAACGTAGGTGGCTAAGTACCCAATGTAGTTTGAGATTATAGTTCTTGCCAAGTTTATTTAACTCGGCTTCATTTTCCCACACCAATTTAGAGCTCATAACTGACTCTCTCACATAATAGAAATGTTTTCGTGATGGTAATTGCTTTTCGAAGTTATATAAATAAAGATAAATTTGATGGCGCGAATTGGAGTGCCAGATCATTGCAACGTACAACTTACAATTCTCAACCAGTCCTGTGTGCCTATTGTCGGTTGGAATTTGTTACCTAGTCCGAACGGTTGAGATGAGAAGCACTTTTCATGACAAGAGGTACTTTCGGAGGTGGGCCCGTTTTATTTTATAATATATCTTGCATCCATTCTCGTAAATCATAATACCAGTTGTCGTGACTATCATTTATTTGAGTATCGTTTTTGCCTTTGGTGTCGTAATTCGTAACACGGGCCCTGGGTTGGCACAAGAGCCATTAGTCGTATTAAATATTTGTACCTATCTCATTCTTAAAATAAAATATATGAATATTATTTTTTATTCTTACAGGTAATGTATAACGAGTATATGGTTAAGAAGTATTAATCAACAGCAGCGTATAAAAAATTGAATTCAAATGTTGTTACTGTAGTAAATTGAAAATAATATTAAAAAAAAAAAAAATAATAAGAAACAAAACATATATTACATTAGAATTTAGTTAACGAAAAACTTTGCGTAGATGTTCAGATCGTATACCTTAAATATATAGTTTTTTTTCTAAGTTAATAAGAAGGTTATAGTTTATATAAAGTAAAAAAAATTAAAATGATATTCGAAAATAAATTATTTTTAAAATGTAGATCAATTGTTTTATGTTTAATTTATTAAGTAATTGAAAAAAAAAAATAAAATAAAATAACGCAGTTTCTTATTTTTAAAAATACATAAATTAAATTAATAAAAACAAAAATGTTAACTAAAAGTATTAATATGTATGAAATCAATTAAAATGTAATGCATTAGAAATTATCCCCATTATTATGTTTATCAAAATTTAAAAGAAATAATATTCAATGGGATCTCCTATAGTTCCTTGTAATCATTCTAAGTCGGTCTTATTATGTGTGTAGGTATGAAAATATTAAACATTATGTTTTAATTCTAAAGACAGCATGCTGATTCGATTATTCGATACCTAATTATAATTATATATGAGAACCATTTTATCCATAAAACTTCATGTTATAAGAAATTCGCACAATTATAATTAAGATCAATTCAATTCGCTTTTATTTGAGCTTGATATAATTAATGCTTTAAAACCTATGATTCCAACAAGGAAACTATCGTGGTTAGAGTGTGCTGCATAAATTTGTTGAGGGAACCTACAATTATAGATGGCGGTGCTATTGGCGTACATTGGCCAACCTTGATGATGAGTTTGAAGCCTAATTTTTGATGCAGCTAGTTAAGCGGTATAAACCAAAAGACAAACTAAGAAGAGAATTCGTTAGTTCGTAAATTACTTAAAACGAAGTGCTTATGTGGGTACTGTCTGCTTGGGAACTTACAATTGGAGACCTAAAATTATTGTTTTGGCTTTCTTAAGGTTACAATAAGTTGTAATGTATATAATGTGACCTCCATCGAAAATTTGATTTGAGTAAGGAGCCATGATATTCTTCCACTCTTCGCTCTTGAAGGACGCGTCGTTCCTATACAGAAAAAAGACTACACAATTCAAATGACAATTACCAATTCGAATTTCGTTTGCTATAAAATAATAGAGTTATGATGCATTTTTGGTGGCATTTTGCTCTTCATTCCTAAGCTGCATTTTAATATATTTTGGACTGAAATTAATTTCAAGCACATCTCTATCAGTTCCTTTCGTTAATTGGAATAAACAGTATTTATTTTAATATTATTGGAATACAATTAACGTTACATTTTATACAAACAATTAGTTTGATTCGCTGTTTTTGACTAAGTGCGGTTGATGTACATATTTGTACAAAACTTCCCAGTCAAGGTTTCCATTGAGAATGTTCAACACTTCATTCATATCCAATGAGTTTACTCCAAAGTATCTCGTACGGAATTCATTTAAAATGAGACATCTACCAATGAAATGATGCACATCCTCCCAGTCCTTTAGATTCACTTTTTTTATAACAGTTTCTTTTATAACCGTTTTGAATAAAAATGTGGTTTGAGCAAGCAAGTAAATTAAAGTCGTTACCAACGCACTTCTATCATTCTATGGTAATTTCCCTATAAATATTACAAATATAAAACTAAGGCCCCCATACAAAAAGTATACAGGGAGTACGGTTTTCTGACAGGATTACAGATTGGGCGCCATTTTTCAAGATGGTTTTTTCAATTAATAGAGCCTTTGTAGCTAGTCAGCTGTTGTTGACATTTCTTAAAAGATATCTTTGTATCCTAAGATTTTTAGGATAGCCTTTTTTATCACCAGCTGTTATGTCTTCAGCTGTTTTTTCCACAAGGGATTACAACAACACAAAATTGGTTGCTTTTGAACAGACCATCACCGTTTGTCACTAGGCCTTGGTTCTCCATGAGCTATTGCGCTACTATTTATTTATTTTTAAGTGGAAATAGCTCAGTTATCAAACGAAATGTCACTTTATCTTTAACTGACAAAGAAATTTTTTTGGCAAAGTGTTTAATTTTTTTTTGTCAATAAAAGACTCTAATTTGACAGCCGACCCAGTACAATTTGATTGTCATTTTGATAATATGGCTGATTTTATTATCAAAAGTGAAGAAAAAATAGACTATGAACTGAGAGACTCACAACACATACATCATCCATTTCAAACTATGATAATATTCCTGACAACAACAAAATAAAATGAGTCAGAAAGTCAACTCAAAAGTGAACAATATGCAAATTAACCAAATTCGATTATTTTATAAAAGAGTATTTGGGATTCGAACCACAAATTCTATAAAAACGGACAAAAATAATAATTTGTCGACCTACTATGCACACATTTATTGGCGTGTTCAGGAAAATGATATCTGGTGCCGGATTCCGCAAGTGATTTTTTTCTCTATACACAGAAACTCGGGTATGCAATTCCGCAAGAGTGAGTTTAAAATGTTTGACAGATAGCATGTACACTATCAGTCAAATTTATTCACACTTGTTGTGAGCGTGAATAGAGTGTGTACACAAAATATCATCATGCTTGTGGAATTGGGCTCTGAGAGGACTCAGCAAATTTTTATCCGTCAAAAAGTGAGCAAGCAAATCCAATATTTCCTTTCTTCTGTAATTTGACTGAAATTTTCCTAAAGAATCCTGTTCACGAGATTGATATTGTTGAGGGCTCTGAGATCTCATTTTCTTGAACATGTCTAATGCAAATCAATTCAAAAACGGAGCAAATGGAGATAGCTGTCAATGAACTGACAAAGGCGTTTGTCTTTGGCTTTGAAAAGACCAATGATTTTTAACTATTAAAGGCACAAAGTGTATTCCACAACGAGTTTCAGACAATTTGCAACCGCCAGATTTAGTGCAAACCCGTTCCACAATTGTAATTTTGTATTGGCCCGCACTAAATCTGGGCGTCTGAAACTGTTTGAAAAAGTTAGGGAAGAGGGTAACACTTGAAAATAAACTGGCAGTTATTTTGTCATTCAAAAATCGAATTGTGATTTGTCACAGTGTGCCAATTCAAAGAAACCTAGTACAAGAAATGTATTCAAATCATTCAAATCAAAAAAACAAATAGCGGGTGGGATTCCGCTTCCTGGCCAAACTAGAAGTTCCATTAGTTTCGAATTGTCCTGATACCGATATTTCTTTTGATGAGATAAGCCGTTAATTGAGAGCATTCAGCTTCTAAATTATTATCTAAATAAAGTTCAAAGTTTTTTTCCATTATTGTTAATTATTGCATTTTTATGTTTGACTTCCTTGTTAAAATTTGGTTTACAAAATTCATAACACTAAATGCCTGTGAAAACAAATCGTGATCCAGCGTTTTTTTGTGAGAAATTACAAAAAAAAATTGATCACCGCAATCTTTTATCCCAACTGAGTATTGATTCTATCGTTGGATCGCGTTCTGTTTGTTTGCGCAGGCCTTAAACGTTTACAAACTGATTTTGACATAAGATAAACTCCTATAAGTAGACAATATTTTGTATTGAACACAATTTAAAGTAGTTGTATTCTACATGACGAATAATTTGATTTGGTTGCCTATAAGTTTCGTAAATATGCCATAAAGTCAAAGTATTTCATGAAATATTGGCTTAAATGATGTCCTTGTTAGTGTTTTAAACTCCATAAGACAAGGTCTGTTTAATAGGAAAATAGTTTGCAATTGTCCTCAAATTGTGCTAATTTTTTTTTTTTTTTATGAAAACAAATACCTATAACTATTTCCAATACCTATTACCCTAATATGAAACTTTAGATGAACAAAATTAAATAATTAAAATATGCAATATAATTTTATTAAAAGTTTATTAAATACATCACAAAATAAAAAATACAATATAAATGTCAAAATTAAGTAAAAGATTAATCAAACAATATGAGATTATTTGATTTGTGTGTATTCAAAAGAAAAGTACATAAATATGTATAAAAAAATTTTAAAACACATATATACATATTTAATATTATATACATAAGAAACATACCAATATATATATATATATCATACAAAAAGTATTATTCATGAAAATTTTTCAAATTTGCCGTTTCATATAATTAACATATTATTGTGTATTTGTAAATTACTCTTTAGGATTGAAACTCGTACATTTTGGCCGCTCAAAATGAATATGAGTGTTGTCAGTTTAATATAAATGTAAAAGAAGATGTGTTATGCCCCCTCTACAATGAATAATAATGTATTTAAAATGAACAGTCCTGGAAAGCTTACTAGGACCATAAACCAAACAAAAATCTAGTTGTTTACAAATACACAATAATATTGTTTTATAAATTTTATAAATGTATGAGGAAATAAAAAAAAATTAAATAAATAAATGAATTGACGTATTAAATGTGTTATTTATTACCTATACATTAAATTAAATATAAATATATATACATATATATATATATACGTTATTATGAACAATTATTGTTTAGACATGAACATTGTAATTGGTTATAAAAAAAATTAAATTAAATCGAATAAACAATATCAATACAAAAATAAAACAAACAACACAAATATAAAATAAGAATAAAAAAAAATATTGTTAATGTATTTAAAAAAAAAAAAAAAATTGTTTTGTAAATAGGATAAAAAGTATACACATACGTTTACATTAAAAAAAAAATATTATTGTTTCAATACAAAAAGTTCTAGAAGCAACCCTTCAATTGATTTCATTAATGTAAATTTTTAAGTACCACAATTTCCATTTTTTTTTTTAAGATTTAAAAATATTTTTTTCTTAATTTTTTTTGTATATAATAAATAATAAATTAAAAAGTTTGACCGTTCGTTCACAAAAAAATCCATGTGTATTAAAATATTGCGTCGCCTTATAATCTTAATAATCTCAATACAAAAAATAATATAAATGTGTATAAGAATCGCTTTTAATTGTAATATATAAATAAAGATTATTTGATTAATAAAATAAAAAAAAAAAAAACAAATAAAGACATTACACATCACATTTTGTCATTTGAAACGCCTTCTTCTCGACAATTCTGCGACGCTTATTTATTTTATTGAAGGTCCAAAAAACGCTTAGTAAAAATATACGAAATAACTTTTATATACTTCTTAAATGATATCATTTGTTTAACAAACGAAAACAAAAAAATATTTGATTATTTTAATTTTTTTTTCATTATAAAAGAATATTTTTACAATTTTTATGTGTGTACGATGCCTTCAATCGCGCTTATGATATCTCTCTGTTTAAATATTTTCAATTGTATTTTCCATTTTAATATTAATGTTGAATTAAAAACAATAATAATAATAAAAAAAAATTGTTTAAACGAAATAAAACTTACAAAACATAGTCTTCGTTATCTTCTTGCTAGAATAAAACTATATATATATACAATTATATCATTTAACATAAATATAAACAAAAACAAAAATACATGTATTAATTGAAATAAATAAAAAGAAGAAAAAATAATGCAAATTAATACTTAAAGAAATCCGATGCAATAAATGTAAAAAAAAATAAAACAATTCGTTTTGTATCTATTTATTTATAAAAGTTTTAAACATTGAATAATTACATTAATTATTCAACCTTTCTTCTGGAATCTTTGAAATTTTTAATATTTTAATTTTGTCTCATTTGAAACATACGCCAGTATATAAAAACACTGGTATCCGTTCCCTAACACACGTTATAACTGGCACGCGGATAGACAACTTCTCCATTTGATAACTTTCCTTATTAAAAAAGATATGATATCTTTCCAGTATTTATCACTTCGTAGTACCTCGGGGCATGATGGTTAGTGCATTGGACTGTCATGCCGAAGGTCTGGGTTCGATTCCCAGCAGCTGCCACCTAACAACAGAAATGTTCTTCCCGAGGCACTGCCTCTTGCGAGGAACTGACAAATCCTCCAAGAGTATACTTGTCATGAATAATTGCTTCTCATCTAGCCGTTCGGACTCGGTGAAAAATTGTAGGTCCCCTCCATTCCTGCCAATATCATGCACACAGGAATGATTGAGAGTTGTAAGTCACTAGGCCCTGGTTCTCCACGAGCTGTTACGCCACCAAATTTATTTATTTTTATTTATCACTTCACCAAATTCAGCACTTCATCAAACTGTGGGGATTTTCCAATACATATGCATGCACTGCTTTACGAAGTGTATATTGGTAGTAGTAAATGGTAATATCACACGTGTGCGTGGATGTGTTGATAAGTTATCTGTTCATTATACGCAGAATTTGGCAAGTTAAGCTAGAGTGAGTAGGTTGGTTAAGGTAAGAAAAATATCGTATGGGAGGGGGAGCAAATTAAAACGGGAAAGCAAATTAAAAAAGAAATAAAATATTTTAAAAAACGGTAAAACTTCATATAACATAGCACATGCTATGGATGTATCGACAGGTTTTGAATAGACCTTTCCATTGACGTATGCCACAATTTATTTTTTTTTAAATTAAAAAAAGTTTACGCAAGCTACGCAAGCTTACGCAACTTTACGCAAGTTTACGCAACTTTACGCAAGTCTACGCAAGTTTACGCAAGTCTACGCAAGTTTACGCAACATTACGCAACATTACGCAATATTACGCAACTTTACGCAACATTACGCAGGTAACTTTGGATGCATATATTTCGAGAACCACACACCGTAGATGGTTCTAGTTTTTAGTTTTGAAAAGATCTGGAAAATTTCTATCGATTTTTGGTGTTTTCTCTCTTCTACAAGGAACGGTTTTGGATATATCGTCATCCAAACACATTGAGGTGGGTGTTTGGAGGCAGAAAATCAGTAAAATCACTTTCAGCCGAATATTTTCTTAACAATACGATAAAAAAAAAATTTAGTTTCGATATGTTGATTGGGTTTGAATAGACCTTTCCTTTGTTTTTTTTTGAAAAAATGAAAAGGGGTTAGCCCATGGTTTTTTTCCGAAATCCATGAAAAGTTTGTGTTGCAAAATTTTTACATTTTTGGAAAGGTGTATAAATTTCTTATTCAGAACTGAAAGCCGCAACAATTTTGAAGGTTTGGTTAGGGAAATATAGCCATTCAAAGACATGTATGTAGGTAGTTTTGGGCAGCAAATCAGTAATGTGAGTTTGGATAAGAATATTTTACTAACCAGACCTTGAAAAAAAATTTAGCATGGATTTATCGACAGGTTTTGAATAGACCTTTCCATTGACGTATGTCACAATTTATTTTTTTCAAATTAAAAAAAGTTTACGCAAGCTTTCGCAAGTCTACGAAAGTCTACGCAAGTTTACGCAAGTTTACGCAAGTTTACGCAACTTAACGCAAGTTTATTTTTTTCAAATTAAAAAAAGTTTACGCAAGCTTTCGCAAGTCTACGCAAGTTTACGCAAGTCTACGCAAGTTTACGCAACTTTACGCAAGTCTACGCAAGTTTACGCAACATTACGCAACATTAGGCAAGTAACTTTGGATGCAAATATTTCGAGAACCACACACCGTAGATGGTTCGTTTTGAAAAGATCTGGAAAATTTCAGAAAATCAGTAAAATCACTTTGAACCGAATATTTTCTTAACAATACGATAACAAAAAATTTGGTTTCGATATGTCGATTGGGTTTGAATAGAACTTTCGATTATTGTAAGTAGTGTAACGCATTTTTTATCGAAACTAATTCTTTTGTCTCTTAGTTTTACATTTATGCATCAAAAAACATCTGAGCCAATTTTCTTAGTTCTATGAATATGTGTAAATGTACGAGTATTCTAACAAATTTTGGCAGTTCTTTATTGAATATGTTAAATGAATTAAATTTAACACAAATTTCTTGTTTAGTACTTTATAGTACTTAGAACATAAAAAATGATGTCGTGGTATTTTTTTGAATGCTCGATCTTAACACCCATCCTTATTATGTACATACAAAAATTATTTTTAATTTTTTTTTGATGAGACACGTGAATACTTACCGACTTACATATAGCATATTGCAGAAACTCCTTTTTAAAACCTCAATTTTTCATCGTATCTCAGCAATCTCAATAAAAGCTGCATTTTATTATCTCTGGGTCTGGTGTGATTCAGGTTTCCATTGAGAATTATTTCAATAAACCAGATACCAGTTTTCAGTTTTGAAAGGCAGACGGCTGGAAAAATGTCAAGTTTTTGACAAGTTTAGTCAAGGCCCTGAAAAGACTTCGGTAGAGGAAATCTAGACAAGGAAAACTTGTCAAATACTAGTAAGGCCCTCACTAGAAGAAACTTGTTGGATAAGTCCTTTTATCACATCACAAATACGCTATATATATATATAAAAAAAATATATTTTATGGCCACCGTGCAACGCTAAGAAAAATGTACGTATAGGTACAGGGTGTCCGCCGGGAAGGTATACTACTTTGTTTGTTTATAATTCTTGATTAAATGTTCAATGTCAATGTAAAACTTTAAAAAGATTGTTTTTCTAGGTGACAAATGATTCAAATCTCATTTCAAATAAAACAATTTAATAATTTTTTGTAAAGCTTTTCTTTTTCTTTTATTTTAGTAATAGTCTATAATTTATTATTTTGTTTACTTACTTCGTAGGAATTGATTTTTTGAAAACATTTAAACAAAATTTTGGATTACAATTTTTATAAAACTTTTTATATTTACTCGTACTAATATTCAAAAGCATGAAATGAGTAAAAAGAAAATAATATTAAATTTACAATAATTCTCATAAGGAGAACGATCTAGTTATTCTCAAATTTTGTGTTTTTTTTTATGTAATGTAATTTTAATTTGTTAATAAATTATTATTTTTTTTTTTATTTTCATTAAAAGTAATTTTTTTCTATAATGAACAGGCGTCAATTTTAACACAGTTTGTTATTTCTATGCGATCAAGAATTAAGTGATTTCGTTAAGAATTATATTTTATTGTCCTCAGTAATTAATAAAATAAAAATTGTCAATAATAGTTTTTTTTTGTTTCTGCATTTAGAATGCATTTTCTTTGTCCATTAGGAAATTTTTAAATCAATAATTTGTTTATAAATAATTAAATATGTATACTTAAAACAGTAACTCAATATAATAAAGCTTCTATCGTGGAATTCAACGGATCTGACACTGCACATAATGGGTTCACCAATAAGGGCCCGATTTTCGTGATACGTAAACCATCGGTCGGTTAGCCGATTTCTCTATCTTTAACTATATTATAGACGTGATAGAAGCAGCTTTTTTCAAAACCATGGTAGGCTTTTAATCTAAAGGCAGTTTAAGTTCTACATGATCTAGGCCCAAAGAAGAAGAACTCTTCCTTTCCATCGCAACGTTGAAGACTTTGGAAGGATTTAGAAATTTTTGTTTGAGCAAAAAAACATCAGATGCATGATAGAATTAAATAAGAGAACAAAACGCGACTTTACTAAACTTTTTTTTTTACTACAACAGTTCTCTTCAAGTTGCGTATTTTAAAATTTATATTTCGTTTCATATACATATACTGTAAGTACGTATTTATATCTCATTATAATGCTTGCTTGATTATGTAACTAACACGATTTCAGTTTTATTTAACTTATAACATGAAAAGGTTATATACTATATTGTTAGAGTGCGCGTTTTTACATACATTATGTACACTGTTTTCTGTGTTTTGTTTTATTTTTATACATTATAAGTGCAAAATGTTATGAGTATTTATGTTATGTCTTGTAAATATGTATGTATATAGAAACGAATGTAAAATTGTGCTGCTAAGTTAATGTTCTTTTACAAAACTATCCTTATTTACAGCTTATACATATTTCATTTTCATATTTTTGTATTTTCTTTTTTTTGTTTTCTTGAAAAATGGATATGTCCTTCATTCGAAATTTTATAAAAACGAAACATAAACATTGAAACATGGGAATTGTAAAAATTAAAAAAATGCATATTGTACTTGTATTAATAAAACAATATTAGTATAACTATTTAAGTGAACTAAATACAAAAAAATAAGGCAGAATTAAACTTAAAAACTAACAGCAGCATTACTAAAAAACTGGTATCCGCTCCCTAACACACGTGTTAACATGGCACACGGAAAGACAATTTGTCCGTTTGATAACTTCTCTTATTAAAAAAAAAATATGATATCTTTCTAGTATTTATGACTTCACCAAATTCACCACTTCATCAAATTGTCGGGATTTTCTAATACATATGTCACATGCATGCACTGCCTTATGAAGTGGATATTGGTAGTAGTAAACGTTTCTATCACACGTGTGCGTGTATGTGTTAATAAGTTATTCGTTCAATATACGCAGAATATGGCGGGTTAAGGTTATCCGTACGTTAACACACCTCACAGAATATTACTCATTTATTAATAAGAATAACAAGTTAACAAATGCATAAACGCTAGCACGTTGTCATCTGCCGTTTATTAATAAAGGAGTAAATGAATTGACCGTAAAATATAGTTTTCTCGGTAGTCGGTATGACACAAGAAAGCTTATGTTTAGGATCGATTGAGAGAAAGGAACGGCCGTAGGTTCCATTGGGGCTCAAAAGGTCACATTAGCTGTTGACTTCAAAGCCGCATATGATAGCATTCATATTTAGGAGCTCTTTATGTCGATTGCTGAACTTGCGATACGAAAACACGCGACGTAAGGTGCAACTACGGATAAGCTCTTCCGAATTATTCCAAACATGCATAGGATTTCGGCAAGGAGAGATGCACTTTAGTGTGATTTCTTCAATATCGTCCTGGAGCAATAGTGTGCCGGACGCAGGAGATCCGAAGAACAATTACCATCTGCAACTACGGTTTTGCGCAACAAATGGGTTCAAAACTCTTCACACGAAAGACGAAGTGCACGGTCTATAAAACCCTGCGATAAGCAAAAAGAATCAAGATGCGGATGTAGTCCAGAAAATCTAGATCCCGTGGAATACATTAGCTCGGCCAAATCAAGCAAATAGACACAATTCTCCAGCCAAGATAGCCTTTGAATGTCAGCCCCCTGGTTTCCAGAGAACGAAGAAGACCAAACCTCTTCGGTTTAAAGATCAAACCATAGCGGATACCAGAAAGCTTGGTCTAGATGATTGAAAGCAGCATGCTCGAGATCGTAGAGGATGGAAGGCTGCCATGTCTAAGGCTGCGAACCTTCATGGACTCGGAGCCGGATAGTTAAGTAAGTAATTGTTTAAAATCAAATTCGTTTGGATTGTTAAAATATATTTCAAGAAAACAAAAGTCCTATTACACCATCTGATCAAATACCTCATGAAATAAACGTTGACTACAGTCAAGTCTCTTCAGGAGGGCAGAATGAGTCTCCAACCACTAAAGGTAAGACTATAATTATCTGAAGGGCACTAAAGCCAATGTCAAAAACCAACGAAAAGTAGCTTCCTGCATCGTCAAAAGGGGAACGCACCCATACTGTACTTATCATCTATCTCTTTTTGGCATTCATATTTTACCAAAAGTCAGTTTATCTTAAGTGAGGTGCGCTCGGGATAGTGCATCTTCTTGCCGCTCAGGAGTGCACCTCACTCCCGTAAGGAAAGTTGAACGAAACTTGACGAAACGCTTCACTTCGTTATTATGTCCGTAGCATATGCTTTCCGTGTATTCACTTGTTCTCTTTCGACCACTGAAGTGCCCCTCTGAGCATTATAGTTCTAGCTTATTTCCGCAGTAAAAAACCGTTTAGCTGTCCTTTCAACTACTTGGGCCGCTTTTTAAGTTATGGGAGTTTTTTTTTTAAATAGACTCTTATTGACGTCTATTTTCAAATTCAGCCTTATGTGGTATTGGCTTATTTTACAAAAAAGAAAAGGGGTCTTTCAAAAATCCATGCAGCACTTCGGACGCCCTTTTTTTGCCTTCTAAAATATTACAGTGACAAAATATGGATTTCATTTTTGCTTATGATCAGCTTCAATGTATTGTCAAATATCAAGAAATTGAAAGATGGTTTTCAATCATTACAGGAAGGTGCATCAAGGATTTGTGATAAGTGGAGAAGTTTGTGGACAGACCAAATTTCCAAAATTCACCCCGATAAATTATTTCAAAGCAAGAAATTTGATGATCCTCAACAGCAAGGACGTACGCAGGATTTCCATAAAGGGGGAAGGGTTGTCAAACTCATTAAAAAAATAGTTTTGGTTCAGAAATTTAGCTTTTAAATGCTAAAAAGACAAATTGCCTAATGCATGAATTATATTCTGATTAGGGAGGGCAAGCGACCGTACCTGCCCACCTCCTCTTCGGGTTTACGTGTAACTATTTTTATGGCATGATTGACACTTGACACTACCATCAAAGCTTGAGAACAAGCTCACTGGAATGAAAAACGTATTAAATACTTATGAAGTTTTACAAGCTTTCCTTTTAAACAAAACAAATGTCAAAGGGTGACTTGGAAGAAATTTCCTGAATTTTCCTGAACTTATTTTCGGGAGACGTATCATCTGATTTTCCCGCTCAGTCGGTTTGGTATCAGGCCAAAATTTTTGAAAGCTATAAGTTCCATGCAAATGTAAAAGAAATGGCTATCTCTCGATGTTCAAAACATTAAATAAATTACATTTGGTGGCGCAACAGCTCATGGAAAACCAGGGCCTAGTGACATACAACTTTCAACTATTCCTGCGTAGTGTGATTTTGGCAAGAATGGAAAGGTCTTAGCTAATCATTGTTCAATGAGGGAACAAGAACAATGTACAAAATGGCTACCTTTTTAGCTGATTTTTGGTATTATAAAGCCAGTTGAGTTGTGTTCAAGATGGCATTTGAATCAAAAGCAGACAACTTACTGCTAATTATTAGTTGTGTAGTCTATTTTTGTTTTAATCGAATAACATTGCTTTTTAGTGACAAAATGAGAAAAAGGTTGCAAAATTTTAATAAAAAACTCGTTAGTTTGAAATTTTACTCCTGGAAATTCTTTTTTTTTACAGAAATTAATCTTTGAGTAGGTTTGCCCTCCATTCAATAGCTGCACATCTTTTCTATACTTCTATACTTAAGCAAGCCCAACATTAAAGTCGTTACCACTGTACTTCTGGCAGCATCTATATACCTTAGAAGTAGGCGGAATCGCTGAAAAACTCTTTCTTTCTTTTTTTTTTAAACATCCTTAAATTTTTCGGTACTGCCTCTTACGAGAAACTGACAAATCCTCCAAGAGTATACTTGTCATGAATAAGTGCTTTTCATCTAGCCGTTCGGACTCGGCAAAAAATTAAAGGTCCCCTCCATTTCTGCCAACAGCACGCACTCAGGAACAGTTGAGAGTTGTAAGTCACTAGGCCCTGGTTCTTCATGATCAAATAAATTTTGTTTTATCCTTAAATTTGTCTCAAAGCACAATACGTAAAATATGTTTGCTTTAAAGCCTTAAATGCACTGTCAACACGGTAGTTTTTGCCTCAACTGTAAAATAATAATTGTATTTGTTTACTGATACCCAAGCCTCTGATCTAATTTTTATTTAATCACCCAAAAATAGAAGAAACCTGTATATTTAAGGTGGAAATGAAAATATATTATGTAAAGACAAAACAAACAAATATTTTGTTTTTTTTTTTTAATAAATAAACACTATATTTGGACAAATATTAAAAAACAAAGAAATTATTTGAATAATACTTTTACGGACAAACAAATTTCTTTTAAGAACAAAAAAAATGCAATTTAACAATAAGTACATAAATTAAACAAACACTAACAAAGAATCAGTAGATTAAATAACTGCCAAAAATAAAACAAATCATTTTCACATAACAAATTAAAACAAAACAAGAATTGTGTACCTAAAGTAGTAATATTTTCAAAACAAATATAGTAAAATGCAAACTTTTAATATCTAGGCCTAGTTTATCTTTTGATAGAATAATTATTTATATAGATATCTACAACAGCACACGGTAAAAACACTTATTTTCATATTTAAGTGATTTGAAATGAGCTAAAAAAATTAAAACATTAATATTAAAAATAATAAGTACCAACCGTTCTTAAAATTAAATTTAAATACAAATCAAATTTTTGTTTGGCTATTTAAAACTAAGATAATCAATTTTTCACACAGATACTTTTTCTCTTTTCTTTTCATTTTTTTGGTTTTATATATTTTTGCTTTAACTATTTTTTATTTCTTATTAAATTGATATAAAAATAAATTAAATTTTCCTTTTTATCTATTTTTAAGTTGTAAAGTTTTTGTTTTTTTTTTGTTTTAATAAAATTCTTTCGTTAACATTCTCTGTACAATCTCAATACACGTTCATTTTTTTATTTTCTATAACTAGGATGTGTGTGTTTTTTTTTTCTTTTATAATAATTGTCGTGAATTTTTGTTTAAACTTTATTATTATTTTTATAGTTAGCCTATTTATCAATTTTCTTACTATAGAAAAATTCAACTAGTTTTTTTATTTTTTTTTTATCAAGAACACATTTGTTTTTTTTTTTTCTTATGTATTTTTATTTGAATTAGAATTTAATTTATTATTCTTATTATATTTATGGTAAACTACTAGGAGTTAGTCATGGCTGTTTGGTTTGTATATTTTTTCTTTCTTTTATATTTTACTTTCTTGATTGATAATTAGCAGCCTTTTTATTATTCGAATCCATTGATTCGAGTGGTTTGCTTTATTTAAAGTAATCAACACGGCACTGAACGTGTGAACAGTTGGATAAATTTAAATTACAATTTGATCCAAACAAATAACAAAAACAGATTGTTTATTGCAAATTTGTTTGTCACATAGAGTCGTTTTGCTGGTAGTTTAATTTTGATTTATTAATCTCAAACGATAACAGCTGTTTTTACAAAGATTGTTTATCAACTTTTAGGTTTTCTAGGTCACAATGCTTTTTCATCAATAGTTTCTATTTGTTTTTTTGTTTTATTAATTTTTTTAATTTTTTTTTTCAATAAAAATTTTACTAAAAGAATAATTTATATCTAATACAATTCCCTAGACGCATTCTTAACAATTGTTCCCTTCGTCCTCAAATGATGCTTTCGTCATTGTTCCGCATTGCGTTCGATGTCGAAGCACCATCACCATTTCGTTTATTTGACGATCCAGCTGTATAAGTTGAAACAACAATATTATCATCATCGTACAAATCAAAATCTTCTTCCTCATCATCGTCTTCGTCGTCGTCGTCATCGAAATCGGACGTAGAAGTTGATAGAAGAGCTGTTGTCACTTGATTTTTACTGCCCATTCGACGGATTTGTGCTCGGGGCGTTAATTTAGGAAGCAACGGTTCACGGCCACTGCTTGTCGTTGTGGGCGAGGTGAGTAGTTTGTCACTGTTTCCGCTTCCTGTTAAATGTTTTGCAGCTCCAGCCAAAGCGGAGGTCCATTCATCTCCGGCCGGTTCACATAATGATTTTGAGTGGTAATGAGTTTCCTCGGGGATAGTGTCTCTAAATTTTAAAAAAATAATGATTTATGATTATAAGAGTTTTAATTGTTTTTTTTTTTTTTTGTAAATTTGCTATAAGCTATGAATTTATTATTTTGTTTGAAATGCTTGTGATATTTAGTGGAATAAAGATTATATGTTTGCAATGCAATTGTGTAATACAAATATAGAAGTATATGTATAATATTTATATATTAAGAAGCGATTCTTATAAGCTTTAGTATTATTAAAGAATTTAAAGTAAAATGATATATTCAATAATATAAAAAAGTCAGCTTAAACATAAAACCTTTGAAACAAACTACAAGAATTTAATTCATTGGATTATTATTTTTTGGAACATTTGCACCAATCATTTAGAATGGATGTTTCCAGATTTGTAGTGGAAATTACCATAAATTTGACATTCGCACCGTGTTTATTCAGCATAAGGCTGAAAATATACAGCCGTATTAGTCAAAACGCTTTAGATTTATAAGGCAAGAAAATGTTTATTTGGCAGCACTATTTTAACTGGCGGCTATTTGTCAACTGTCAAGTGATTTATTTTTAGTTTGGTTTGGTATAGAGCTGTGTAAATCCTTCATATTAAATGATCGAACCATTCAAGAATCGATCAAAAAATGATTCGATTATTTCAATCAATTGATTATTCGATCATTTTCATTTCACTCAATTCATTATTCGATACTACTCTGATTCGATTTTTATTTCGATCTCGATTAAATCTAACATTTATTTCAATACTGCACCGTTGATCGAATCTATTATTCCAAATTAACAAACAATACAATTTGATTGGATTAAAATCTGTTAAGAAAATCATAAATTTTCAGTTCTCCTACTGCTCCGGAAAAATATAATTTTACGTCGATTGGTTGACATTTGGATCAAAATATAATTTTTCTCATATCTGTCAAGCCAACAACTGTCAAATTCCATGGAAGGATGGTTTCGATGACGGTGGATTAAAAAACTTTTGGGTGATATTTGATTTGAAATACACATATCCTTAAAATATAGTTTGTCCCCTACGAACGACGAACTGCCGAAAATTATATTTTGTATTATTGATGTAAGCTATTTGTCTCCATGTAAGCACAAGCTTCAGGAAGAACTGACCAATAGTCAATTTTTCCAGACATTTGCAGTTTTTTTTTTAATTTCAAGATTAGTTGAGGCCGTTAGTGTTAGTGGCATTACTACAATTTTAATGAAATTGGTTTTATTTCGAGAGTTGAATGTGCATGTATTAAATAATACTCGTAGGGCCAGCCCTCGAAACTCAAGAGCTTATAACATTATTTGTCAATAAAAGCTGTCTTTAGCGTAGAGAAAAACTGGTACCTCGATTATATGGAGAATTGAGTCCGAATTGAATTAGGATTTAGGTCCATGTAGACCTGTAGCCCGGCGAGCTGGATCGAATCGAAAATAGAATGTGTTAACCTAGACCGAAGGATTGAAGAGTCGAGATTTCAGATACTTGTTGCTGTGCGTGCGTAATTGTGTAATTTGTTTCCAGACTGTTGTATGTTGTATCTTTGGCTTATTTTGGTTTTTTGTTATTTGTGGTCGAAATTTATTTTTACTTACAATGTCAAACCCACACAATGAAAGCAAAACTTTCACTTCATTTCCATTTGAATTCAATCTTTCGACCTGGAATTATCATTGACCTGGGTAGAAATTTCGATCCGGATTGAATCCGATAAACATGGTATGAGCTACTTATTATTATTTTCTACAACACTGAACGCTGCAATCAGACATTCCAGAAATCTTTCCATTTAGTGCTGGAAAATTGGTTGGTTGGTGGGTGAAAAAAATCGAAACGTCACATTAAGGATAATCTCAGTCTCGCTCTCGCTCGCACTTATTACGGAATTTTATTTCATTGTTTTTTAGTTTTTGTGGTGCGGTTATTTAATGAATGTTTGCATTCTGCACTTCTGTGCAAAAAAACGTTCCAACGATATATAATTTATATGACTTCGTCTTTTGTAGACCGAGTAAATTGTACCACATAATTCGTGTTTGCCGTTTTGATATATGATTCCTGCATTTGAATTTTTGTATTTGAAGGGTTTATACTATAGTTGCAGGCAGCAGGACTTTTTGCACTTAGAGGCCTACCACACAAAATTAAAAGCTCGAGTACTTTAAAAGCTCCGCCTTCAACTCAAGTCATACAAGTAAATATATCAGAGCATTTGGCGCTTTTCGGCTTAAATTAAGATCACAAATGCTATTAAATATAGGCAAAAAGTATAACAACGCCTCAAGGCACGGTAGGAGGATCGTGCGATTATCTTAAGAGAATCTACACAAATTGCCAATCAAGATTCGTTTATAGTTCAATCTGTGTTTGAATGATATATATGAAAATATATCACTTCTCACCAAAAAACCTAAAGCGTGGCTGTCTAATAATGGCGAAATATTTTACGCTCAGATGAGTCCAAGGTTGTGTTTTATTGTGGTATTGGGCTCCGCTAGTATGTGAGCGGTCTCCTCAACACGGAACTTTAACCCTAGTATACCAAAAAAACTGTTATAACGGGTGATTTTTTAAGAGGGTTAGAACTTAAAAAAAAAAAAAAAAACACAAAAAATTCAAAAAAATTAATAAAATATTTATTTGAATCGATAGTTTGAACCTTGCAATTTAATGTTTAAAGATAGTTTTATGCAAATGTTGACCGCGGCTGCGTCTCAGGTAGCCCATCCGCTGAGTCCAATTTTGGCATACTCTTTCACACATATCGGCCGGTATCTCACGAATGAATGCATGGATGTTGGCTTCCAGTGCGTCAATCGAAGCGGGCTTGTACCTATAGACATTAGCCTTGACATACCCCCACAAAAAATAATCTAATGGTGTCAAATCGCACGATCTAGGCGGCCAATTGACCGGCCCGAAACGTGAAATTAACTGTTCACCAAACTAGCCTCGCAATTGCGCCATTGTTTCGCGTGCTGTGTGGCATGTGACACCGTCTTGTTAAAACCACATATCATGCAAGTCAAGAACTTCCATTTCGGGCAAAAAAAAATTTGTTATCATCGCTCGGTAGCGTTCACCATTGACAGTAACGCTGCGATTCGCATCATCTTTGAAGAAATATGGCCCAATAATGCCGCCGGCCCATAAACCGCACCAAACAGTGGCTATTTCGGGATGCATTGGTAGCTGTTGCAATGTTTCTGGCTGATCTTCACTCCAAATGCGGCAATTATGCTTATTTACGTACCCATTCAACCAAAAATGAGCCTCATCGCTGAACACAATTTTTCGATAAAAAAGCGGATCCTCGGCCAGCTTTCCAAGAGCCCATTCACCAAAAATTCGGCGTTGTGGTAGGTCGGCTGGCTTAAGTTCTTGCACCAGCTGTATCTTAAAAGGCTTTACGCCCAAATCCTTCCGCAAAATTTTCCACGTAGTGCTGTAACAAAGGCCTAACTGCTGGGAACGGCGCCGAATCGACATTTCGCGGTCTTCTGTCACACTAGCTGATACGGCCGCAATATTTTCTTCACTACGCACAGTACGTAAACGTGTTGGTGGTTTAATGTCCAACAAAGTAAATTTGGTGCGAAATTTGGTCACAATCTTCCGAATAGACTGCTCAGAAGGTCGAGAATGCCGACCATAAAATGGAAGCAGCGCGCGATGAACATTTCGAACCGAGCACGAATTTTGATAGTAAAATTCAATAATTTGCAAGCGTTGTTCATTTGTAAGACGATCCATGGTTAAATTGCAAACCAAATTGAAGCTGTTTGACAATGACACAAGGTACTAAACACACGTCAGCTGTCAAAACCAGTGTTGCCAAAACCAAACCAGCTAAAAAATCACCCGTTATATGATGGGTCTAAGATCATGGTATTTTAGGATATTTTTCTTTTTACGCTAGTAAGAATACAAAAGATTGATAGAATAAAAGTAATCGATCAAAATTTGAATGCGGATATCTTGACAAATGGCATGTTTTTTTACTGGGCAGAAGAAATGCCACTCAGATGGGTTTTTCAATAACGACCCAAAGTACACTAATCGCAAAGTAAAAATGTGGTTTCGTGTATAGGAGGTTGAAGATATGATTTTACCAGCAGAGTGACCTGAATACCCTAGAAAATCTTTGAAAGGGCATTTAAATGGCAGTAAACAACTTTAAGGTTATAGATGATGGTCAACTTTGGGAAGTAGTCCAAAGCGCTTGGTAAGCTTTGCAGGCTTCGACGACGACGTTGAAAAGCTGTCATGGAGAATAATGAAAATTTAACAAATTACTCAACTTTAGTTTGTTCGTGTTTTTTTTTTCAACTTCTACTATATTCTATATTGAATCTTTGGCACTGCTATTCTCCTGTTAACCTTAAAATAGTATTTTTTATGTTTAATTTCGCTACATCATATATTTTTTCATTTGAATAATTTTACTAAATAAATAATATTTGTTTCATTATTTATTTCAGAAATATATAATTTTTTCTTTTGTTTTTAATCTACTACTATTTGTTCGCAGCGTATATAGGTGAATTGAAATAAATTATATGTACCATATTTTCTAAAACATATTTTAAAACGTTGTTTAAATGCCTTTATGAGACTTAAGGAATATTACACAATTGCATTTCAATTAATAAGTTGTTGTTGTTAAAGGGAATAACTTATCAAACACAATTATGTACACTGTTTTTTATATTGAAAATAAAAAGAAAGAACAAATAATGAATAAACTCAATAAAACTAAGCTATATGCATAATAATGTAAATATAAGCAATACAACAGAAAGAAACTCAAAAACACTGAACACCAAGCTTACAAATATATTTAACATGGCAACTACTTGTATATGATTATTTTAAAGCAACTAGTTTACAATAAAATATACAAATATGGCAAGCAATTTTGATGTATGTACTAGGTGGTATAATAGAGCTAACAACCAAAATTTTGAGTATGAGAAATTTGACTCTTGAAAATTCATTAAATCAGGAACGAGTATCATTTAAGAGCTTATTCCTGTACGGATATATATAAGAGATGCCTATAATAGTGCAAAACTCGTATTCATAAGATTTCCTCAGATGGTTGTTAAGTTTAAAAAGTGTTTAAAAAGTAAATCTAGGTATACACGATTGTAAGATCTTTCAATATTGGTAGAACTGTCAGAAAATTTTTCAATTGCTCCTAATAAGCTTCCCATTGAAAATTTTCTATCAAGTGAAATTTTTCCGTTTACAGGGTTGGTTAATTTTATCCGAAAATTAGCCAATTTTTTGGTAGAAAATAGGTTAAAATTTGTTGTCTTCCAATTAAAAATTGGCTGTTCACACATTGTCTGCCAACATTGGAAGATCTTCCAATCGTGTAAATAGCCAATTAGTCTATCCTCGACGACAGAAAAAACTTATGTGCCAATTAAAAATTGGAAGATGTTCTTCGCACAAACATTTTCCAATATCTAATTAGTTGGTCAATCGTCCACTTATCTGTTAAGTAGGAAAATTGTGTGTTTACATATGTTCACACAATTGCAAGCATTCGGCCAATTTTTTGTTAAAAAACTGACAGACAATTGGATGAACATTTTCTTTCTATCAATTTTGGCATTTTCTAGACTATTTGGCCTGTGGGGCTACGTCAAGTCTATGGTCTATGCCAACAAGCCAGTGGCGATTGATGAACTTCGTACGAATATCGAACGTGAAATTGCAGCAGTATCGGCCGATTTATGCTTGAAAACCGTCGAAAATTGGGTTCAGCGCCTGGACTTCAACAAGCGTGCCCGTGGTGACCATGCAAAAGAAATCGAGTTCCATACATAATGGCATCAAACGTACTTTCACAGGAATTTCATTGATATCCAAAACCGTTTTTGTTTTATTTAAAAACACTTTTATAGCGCTCTTATTGAACAACCCGATATTACAAGATTTCAAAACAAGATTTTAAAATTCGATCAATCTTATTCAACACGAGTATGTACAACATACAAAATGCATGTTCGAGTTTTAACTAAATTAATAATAATAAATGCGATAGTGTGTCAACTAAAAGAAATTCTTTTATATAAAATTTAGTCATAGAAAATGACATAATAATCAAATATTAATAAAAGAAATAAAGAAATTGATATAAAAATAGCTTAATATTATTTCAACAACTTACAGCAATAGGAAAAAAAACTATTGGGTGCATTCTAAATCGAGCATTATGGTAATATAAGAATTTCATGAGTCAAAAATGTAAATGAAATAAAAAAAAACGCATAAATATAAAACTTAACTTAGACTTCGACTACTTTAACGAAGCATTTTTTAGCAGAAACGATGTATTAATTTATGTATTAGTATCGTTAAGTTATTATTTATTATTTTTTTTTGTTTATAAATTTAATTCTGATCTTTATCAATATCAATAGTATTGTAATGATTTAACCTGGGATTAGGAGGTAAGATTTTACTAGCCCTCCGTCCTGCAAGTACAAGTCTGTAAAATATACATATACACATACAAAAATATTTTAAAATAAAATAGAAAATATACAAAAATGATAGATAAATAAAGTATACTCGTTATATTGTTTATTTTTTCGTTGTTTTTTTTTAATAATAATATTTGTTGTTATTAATGATTGTGTGTGTAGGTTGGTTTGTATGGAAAAAATTGTAGGTTGTAGTTAAAGGAATACTATTGATGTCACATCATGACGTATTCCTGGTTTTTTTTAACTATATGATTCTTTTAAACGAGAAGGAAAAAACATTGATAAGCTGATTTTTATAAATATAAAAAAAAGAATATTTTCAATGACTAAAGGGCTTTGGCTTAAAGATAATAAAACATTTTATTTAGTGGAATGATTTTTCTCAATTGTTTTGCAACTAAAGTAAATAGCGGCTAATAAATATATAATTTACTTCTGTATTTTGTTGACCAATTCCCTTTTTGCGTTTTTAAGTCAAAACATTTTTTTGAAAAATGTATTTTCTTTGAAAATTTTAGTACAACTTACCCAAAGTATAGCTTTATAAAATAAACACTGTTAGGACTATACGGAAAGAGTTCTCAAAAAAATTCAAATACCTAGCAGTTTTCTTATTACAGCCATTAAAAAAAATTAAATTCAATTCGAATGTCTTAAAAATAAATAATTAGCCCTATTACAGATTCCATCTTAATCGTAAATGTAATACGTGAACCCCGAAAAAAATATCACATTCGGAGTACATTTTCGTAGTGAAAAATCTCCTATGAATGTCGAAATTATTGAAATTCAATATCACTTAATCCGATATTCTCTACGACAAGTTATTCCTCTCGTAGTGACAGGGAAAATGGATATTTGTTTATAAATTTAAGTATTTTTCAAGATTTGGTATTGTTAATAAAAAAAACAAACTTTAAAAAACCATTTAAAGTGAAACAAAATTAGTGAACACAAATTAATAGATTTTTTTTCTATTTTTAGTGACTTTCGCGGCAATCCATTCTTCGATTCCAATCGGATTCTGTGAAGACATTAACATTTTTTCGTAGACTGACTCCTCCAACTTTTTTTGACGTATCTGTACTTTATCTCACTCCCACTTGGAGATAAGAAAGAAAAAGCAAAGTCAGGCAGGATTTTTAAATTAAAAAAAAAAAAAAAATTACGTTTTCTTTTGTAACAACTGCTTTTTCTCTCTGTACTTTAACTTTGGCGAACAAATATTTTAAATAAATGAATTTAAGTTTTGGAATGAAAACTTAATTAATTAATCCCTCAATGAGCTCAGATTTGTGTTTTTTTAAACGAATTCTCAACGTGACAGCGAGTCTGGTGTGTTCACACTAGCTTGTGAACACCGTTGAAAGCTGAAAAAAAGTGCAGAACGAAAAGTAGGATTAAATTTTCCGTTATTGGTCATTTTTGTATGGGAATGTTCGTTTCGAATCAGCAGCGTACTAGGCTTAATAATCCATTCGGATATTCAGCGACTCGTTAGCCCTAGTTCAAACGGCATTGCAGTTTAAATCCGTGCGAATGAGCAGTGGCATATAAAGTCTACATAGTACCTTTTACACGACGCAACGTTTGTACGTTAGGCCTGGTTCAGGCAATGCACGGCACGTTTTTTACAGCATTACTGGCTGAACAGAAAGAAGACGGAACTGCAAATGGAAAAACTGTCAAAATGTTGAATACACACAAATCCAATGATACGAACACAACACGACACAGATGCAGACGGAGCTAAGTCTTTCTCTTGCGAAACTTTGACATTTCGAAACTTTCTCCTTTCGAAACTTTGTCTTTCGAAACTTTATTTTTTCGAAACTTTATCATTTCGAAACTTTGGTTTTTCGAAACTTTATTTTTCGAAACATTGCCTTTTGAAACTAACGGATTCCCGATTTTTCTGGCACAATCTATGTGCATAATAATTATATTTGTAGGAAGAGATAAGTAGATCAAACTGTTTATCTTACGGTTAACAGAATAGAACATTTAAATACAAAAAATTAACAAAATAAATAGAATCAGAATTAAAAGCCAACAATTTAGTTTTATTACAGCAATAATTTCAATTAAACATACTACAAACATTATAAAGCAAAGCAATCAATTTTATCTTATCGATGTAAGGTGACAATGCATTATACAAACGTTATTAAATCTCATTCCAATAAATTATTAATAATGAATAAAGGTACATAGTTTGGCAAATTTAAAAGCAAGCAATTAGTTTTTTTTTATTTACATAGCATTTTACAAATTATAGTTTTAATAACAACATTTAAGCAGATAATTATATAAGTATGAAAGATTAAGATGCAATTTTCGGAATATTATTATGTTATTGTGTTCAGTTTATTTAATATAGTTGTATTTGAAACTTAAATGAAGTTTCTGTTTAATGGAATTGAATTAATTTAATTAATTTAAAAAAAAAAAGGTTTTCATTAAAGAGACAATAATATTTTACAAATAAATTTAGAATAAAAAGCCAATAAATTATTTTTTGTATAAGTTTAGGTACGATTTATCGATTTTCTCTAAAATATTTTCAGTTTTTTTTTTTTAATATAAGATAAACACGTTTTCCTTTGGTCACTGATTTTTTTGATATTTTTTTTTGCTGTTCAAACAGCTGATGCCACAAAGAGCATTTTGCATGAACGGTTTGAGGGTAGCGGGTAGGTAATACGTTTTGTTATATATTATGGCCCTGGTAATATTGAATCCATGACATTTGAATAATAAATTTGACATTTGCTATTTCGAATCATTGGAAACAGAATTTCACCAAACAGGAAACGGTATCCAAATTGAGAGTTAGCACTGTGGTCTGAATTAAGTTATCCATCGGTTTAAAATTAGTTTTGTAGGTTTTGGTTAATTCAAATGGATGAGACCAAGTTGGTAAGGCTAGGACCACACTTGCGATTTCAATCGCGCGACGGTTCAGTCGCCAAAAAACAAATGAATTTAAATGAGAATGAACGCACATGGTACCGAGAAATCGCAACTATTAAAAGTCGAAAATCTGTTCTATTTTTCAGACAAATGTATTGTCGAAAGTTAAAATGAAATAAACGTAGTTAGATGTCTGTACTCCCACTTGTGATTTAAAATCGTAGTCACAACTAGAAAAAATCATAAACGCACTTGTGATTTTCAATCGTGCGATTTTTTCTATTGCGATTACAACGGACCACGCCCTCATAATAGCAAAGAAAAAACATAACAAAAAAAAAAAACAAAACCAAGAAGAAATTAATTAATAGTTGTCATGCTTATATTAATAGTTTTTTTTTTGTTAATAAAAGTTGTTTTTTTTTAATATAATCCGGTGTATAAAGTTTTATTTGGAGAAACCCACCATTCCGCTCTACCGAAACTACCATCACGCTACAACCCATAGTTTTAAATGTGAATGCGCACATAACACATATCCGCCTTTTAAATTACAGCGATTATAAAAATGGAACCAAATCTATTTTGTGAGCGTTTTTCAGTTGCAAAATTTAATAGATCGCATGTGTGCAGAGAACAGAAATAACCGTCAACCTTTACTTTTAATCGGTTTCTATCTGAGAGTTATTACATTCGTTTGAAAAAATTTCGGTTTGAGATTTATTTTAGTTTAGTTAAACCATTTTGAAAAATGTTTTTTTTTTTTTATTATTTTGGCGAGACTAGCGAGATCAAAGCGAGATGATGGAAAGACATTCTTCCTGCCAAAAACCACGTGTAAATGTCACAACGGGACCAAAGCGAGACTATAGCGAGAATATCACGACACAGATCCCAGTGTAAACCAACTTGGCGATTATTTTAAGTACAAAAATGTAGTACTTTATAACTCTGTGATACTTACGAATATTCTGATTGATGCAGATGAGATTTATTTTTTTCTCTCTGTGAAAAATCTCCCTCGTTGACCGAAATATAACAAATCAAAATAATGGTTTCTTTCAGGCCTTGACCGAAAAAATGTTTTTTGTTTTTTTTTAGAATAAAGGTTATTCAGTGACTTTTATTGTATATGGCAATAATTGACAGCAATTGAAAAAAAATTCAATAAGTTGAGTTTTATATCTGATCTCCGCGACGTGTGTGCATTCACATTAAAAGCTAAATGTTGTATTTCAAGCAATTAAAGAATCGCACGATAGATAATCGCAAGTGAGTGTATGGCCATGATTTCTTGGAATACCGATTTTTCAATCGCAACGACTGAAATCGCAAGTGCGATCCTAGCCTTAAGCCATGAAAAAATCTTTTTTGAATCAAAAGAAAAAAGCCATTTTGAATCATTAATATTTTCTTGCAATAAAACAGCAAACAGTTTATTCCAAGCAAGTGAGCTAATTACAGAAAGGCTGCCGTTTCAGATGAACGTGGGAATCAAAGACGATATAATAATTCGTATATTTTTTACAAAATGACCGAATATTTTGGAACACTTTAATACATTTTGTTTTAATTTCCTATTATACCAGAGTTTAAAGCATAAAGTGTGAACGTTTAAGGTTTGACTTCTTTGATTCAATTTATTTCGGTTTTCCCCGCATGACGTGACAGCGAAAATTGGAATTTTCAAACACTACAATAATTTTCTCTATCAAAATAGAGATGGGCCTAAAACATAAAAAGCACTCACTTTAGTCCCAGAGTTAACTCATTAATGTCGTTTTCGATTGTATTTTCGGAATGTCGTTTTCGTTTGGACGTTCGGCGTACTCCTTTTCCACTCCTTTCTGAATCCTTCTACTCCAAAAGCCTTCGATTGGCTGTTCCGAGTAATGTTTTCGGAGTCTTTTTCTGTTCCCGATTTCAAGAAGGAGTAGATTTGGAACACACGCATACATATAAAGCTTTTCGTCGGACTACTTGTCAAAAGTGATAAATGCTTGGAGAAGCCATTTTATAAAATGGCGTCATTCAGTAGTGTGTGTGTAAATTTGATAACATGATGTTTTCATATTCGATTGGATTTAAAAAGGAGTAGAACATTCCGAAAACTCAATCGAAAATGACATAAGCATTTATCACTTTTGACAAGTAGTTAGTAGTTAGAAAAACTGTATATGTATGCGTGTGTTCCAAATCTACTCCTTCTTGAAATCGGGAACAGAAAAGACTCCGAAAAAATTATTCGGAACAGCCAATCGAAGCTTTTTGGAGTAGTAGGAGTCAAAAATGAGTGGAAAAGGAGTACGCCGAACGTCAATTGAAAACGACATAAATTAGTTGAATTAACTCAGGAATTTAAATTGACGGAAAAACAAGTTTCCGAAATTACCTTAAGTTTAACCCCGAAACTAGGACAATCTCGCACTGAGAAATTGGCCCTGAAACTAAAACCGAAGGTACAAATTTTGAATGGCAGTTACTTTTGTGAAAGGAATAGAAAATGCGTCGAGATCGTATCTCAAAGACGATTCCAGATGTGTTTACACGTTGACATTAACAATTGTACGTCAATGCGACACGTCATCCAGTTAAGTGCCTTTTGTTGTTAATATTTGTGCTAGGAATTGTCTTAACAATTTTATTCGTATTCGCTGTTCGCGTTTAGTAAATTTCTGTATGTATTTCCTACCACTGTGGTCTCAAAAAGGGTTGCCATTCATCAACTTTGTGAAGCAGAAAAAAAATTTGCCATGTCTAACTATTTTTGTTTAGGCTTCCTCTGGTGGCCTTTTGCGTTAAAAGATTTCAATGAATTTAGCAACTTTTCAAGGTTGATCAAGTAGCTTTTAAATTCAAGTTGCAGCAACTTTGATTTATGTTAGATATAAAATGTGTATTTCGAAAGCTATACTTTAAGTTTGAATGGCTATATTCTCATTGACATATTTTATTATTTAGAAAAAATCGATAAACGTATTAGTTTTAAATTAACAATAAAAGCAGTACATTCATGCATTTTATGCTCAATTAACATACATTTAATTTATTATTAACGATTTAGTTAGACAGAATAGATTTTCTCTATAAAATAATGGACAGATAAATTTTAAACCAAATTAATTTATCATAGATTTATACAAAAAATAAAAAACAAAACAAAACAAAGAAATAAAACATTGTAAATAGCTCTTAACAGAAAATAGAAAAAATAAAAATAGAAATTAAACTTACCCGCTCAACTCAAGCATAGACCCTCTTCTTATATTTCGTCGATGACTAGCTGTCACCGGAAACGGTCCCGAATGACCACCATCGGCTATACTAGCCCCTGATATTGATGCAGATCTTTTATCTGATCTTGCAGCTCCACCAATTACCGCAATATTCTGCTGTGGCTGCTGTGGTAAATTAAAAGGCACCATTCCACTAGTTAAGGCGGCTGCTAATGACGGATCTGATCCAACTGGTATTTCACTGAGATCGACAACAAGAGAAGAAACGAGCTTGGGCGCACCACCACCACCACCGCCTCCACTTCCTGAACCAGAGCTCTCTCGTCGAAAGAAACCTATTACAGATTTAGCCTGTTTAGGTTTTGAAAGTCCACCTTTTTTGGTATAAGGGTGTTTTTTTGTTTGTTGTTTTTTTTTTTTTTAATTGTTTGTTAATTTATTATATTAAATGTCCATTTAATGCATTATTTGAAGTTGTATGAGTGAACGGGTGGCAGTTGTGTTGATTTGGGTTAAGTTTTTAGTTTTTTTTTTAGAGTTATATTTTGGGGAGGAAGTGGTACCAAACATTGCATCACATAAAGAGAGAAGAAGGAAGAAAAAATAAAAGAAAATAAATACAAACTGAGCATTACATTTATATATGTATGTATATTATATTTAAAGCGCAAGCATATGTTATAGTTTATGAAAATTATTATAACAATTATATAATAAGATACATTTATGCAAATGTGTGTAGTTAAAGTGTGCAGGGAAAATGTAGGAGGCTATAGATATTCAGGTTCTTCATAGAAGTTGCCTATAGAAAATTTTAAAAATATTGTATTTGAATAACGATTATTCAATAGCAAATTTAAAATTAGTTTAGACTCCATTTTGAGAAAAGATGAACCATCTTTTGCTGATTTTTTTACTTCATACTTCCAAATTGCTGTATTTTTTTGTGAGATTTGTATTTCTAACCCGTATTAGAATTTAATTTTTCAATGGAAAATTTAACTTTCAAAACGTTAATGTTAACTTAACCTTAAAATACACTTTCACCGCCTATGAAAATGACAATAACTCTATTAGTTCAGCATCGAAAACGGTTCAAATATTCGTTTAGTTTTAATAAATCATATAAACGAGATAAAGTGAAGTCCACAACGGTAATATGACATTTTTTAAAGTTAGTTAGGTATTGACATTATACATTAACACATTACAAACATGCGCCTCAAAGGCTCCAATAATAAGAATATAAATAAATTCTATAAAATAAATAGATAAATAATAATAAAGCTAGGAAAAAACTTACAAATATAACATTTAAAATTCAAAATGAGTAGCTAGTTTTTAAACTTTAAGTATATTTTGTTAAAAAAAAATAAACATTTAATGTGCCTTTTTTGGATAAACTAGATTTAAATAAATTTAATTGTTTGTTAATTATGGTAATTTACCTAAAAACGTGGCACTGGGTGAGTTATAAGCCAGGTATTCCTTATTTGATGCCCATGCAGGAAATTCATTTTGTTGTACAGCATCTGATATTTCATCTTCTTCACGTTTCCATGGCAGTTGGGATTCGGTAGCTGTTGGGGTGGCAACACGTCGTTCACAATCTGAGTCACGAGATGCATTTCGTTCTTCTTCGACAATTACGTTTTCTGCAACTGATTTAAAGAAAATTCAATATTAATTTCAAAACCAATAAAACAATTATTATTCATAAAAATTATAAAAAAAGAAAATGAATTTTTAGAAAAAAAAGATCTAAAATAAGTCTAGAAATAAATTGACATGCAAGAAAAAGAGACAATTATACGATTTTGTTGAAAAATTTGCTGAAAAGTTATTTTGGTCCAATTGAAAATTTGAAAATTATAAAAAAAAAACTTGTTGTCACTACTTACCAATAATGATTTCAACATTTTAAATAAATCATCATAACGTATTTTCAAACCTGATTTTGCGGAGTCAGCAATAATAGCAATTTTAAAACATATATATTTTGTTTTACAGGATTAATAGTGCCTGTTATTTATAGATAAATTAAAGATTTGTATTTGAAACAAAAGAGCTGAGAAACGAACTTTTTTTAATTTGTTGCACCAAAAAAAAGGAGTACCTAGGTATAGGTATTTATTAATTATGAAAGTTCTTCATTCAACTTAAAGAATTGGGATATATGTACATATATCATAGCACACGTATTTCAATTTTAATGCTTTTGGGACAGTTCAGTGGCCTCAAATTTGTAGAAAGGCCGGCCCATTGTGTTAAAAATACTAAAAAGTCTGGATTTTCACAGATTTTTTCTGTTTTACTTAAAATCAATTTTTTCATAAACTATTGGTCTAAGATCTTTTCAAAAAAAATTTAAATGTCATTTTGACATGCCACCGTGTGAAATTTACAAAAAACGAATGCTAACTAAAGCTTTTCACCTTTTCGTTACTAAGAACGGTTTCTTTTATTTAACTTATTCGTTTATTAATTCCTTTACCAAACTTCCACCAATAAAAATTAATTTAATTAACCAGAGTTTTACAGCTCTGGTTGTCAATTATCAAGTTCAGTTGATAAACCTTAAAATTTGGGTTCTTCAACTCAAGTTATTAAAAAACTGATCAACTTTTCTTTTATAATTCTTGATTTTCTTGTAATTTTCTACGGTCTGCATCATTCTAAATGATCAAAACATTTCTAGGTTGGGGTTTTAAACATTGAATTTTAAATTTATCAATTATCAATTTGATAATTGACAACCATAAAAGAGCTTTACAACTCTGGTTTGACAATATATTTGACATAAAGAGGGCGTAGCTAAAACAACTAAGAAAATATTTTATAAATAAGGATTTGTTTGACGTGGCGTAAAGACAGAGTAAGTGCCTCGACTTACATCTACTATTCCGAGGTTAAACTAAGTATTTATTATTAAATTTTAAAGTAAAGTTGTTAAGGTTTAAGAGGCCGGAAAGCAGATTTTGAAACCGACGCATGTTTACGGATATCTTGTGTGTTTACGCAGGGTAAAGCATTAGCATGCTTACTTTATTTTAAGCATGTTCACGCATATTTAAAAAGGGATACGCAAGTTTCCAAACAGGAATTGTAGTTGTGATTTTTTGAAATAAAAAATACCATACACTCTGATATGACCGTCGTCTTTCAATGCTAAAATCATAAGCATTCTAATCGAATACTCGCTTTTATGTCCACCTTCGCTTTGTGGAATGAAAAAAAAAAATAACATTTCAACAAAGCTGCCTTTGCCAATTCAAACAACATAATAGAGCTTTTTCAAAAGTTTTCATCAAAGAATTTTCGATTTGAAGCTTTTGAGAACAAAATTTATAAAAGCTAGAGCCAAAAGTATTGTCGTCCTAGGTTTTTTGTATTGATAATTTTTCTGGAAAGAATATAATACCTAATGAAGGAAGTTTTAATAATAATTGAATATAACTACAGATCTTCCCACAAGAGGCTTTATTTTAAAAATACCACAGAGCTCATGAAAAAATACTATGCTTTCTACTCCATCCCAACCAATCCCATCTTAGCCCACATTTTTAAGTCCGTTGTTCTCGTGGAATAATAAACATACACTGTAAACTTAAAATAGATTGTCAAAACAACATCAATATACAAAAGTTTAACTTTTTTTTAACATTGCTGAAAGCTTATAACGGGTGATTTTTTAGCTGGTTTGGTTTTGGCAACACTGGTTTTGACAAATGACGTGTGTTTAGTACCTTGTGTCACTGTCAAACAGCTTCAGTTTGGTTTGCAATTTAACCATGGATCGTCTTACAAATGAACAACGCTTGCAAATTATTGAATTTTACTATCAAAATTCGTGATCGAAAAATTATCGTTATTATCGAAAAATTGTGTTCAGCGATGAGGCTCATTTTTGGTTGAATGGGTACGTAAATAAGCATAATTGCCGCATTTGGAGTGAAGATCAGCCAGAAGCATTGCAACAGCTACCAATGCATCCCGAAAAAGCCACTGTTTGGTGCGGTTTATGGGCCGGCGGCATTATTGGGCCATATTTCTTCAAAGATGATGCGAATCGCAGCGTTACTGTCAATGGTGAACGCTACCGAGCGATGATAACAAACTTTTTTTTGCCCGAAATGGAAGTTCTTGACTTGCATGATATGTGGTTTCAACAAGACCGTGCCACATGCCACACAGCACGCGAAACAATGGCGCAATTGCGAGGCGAGTTTGGTGAACAGTTAATTTCACGTTTCGGGCCGGTCAATTGGCCGCCTAGATCGTGCGATTTGACACCATTAGATTATTTTTTGTGGGGGTATGTCAAGGCTAATGTCTATAGGGACAAGCCCGCTTCGATTGGCGCACTGGAAGCCAACATCCATGCATTTATTCGTGAGATACCGGCTGATATGTGTGAAAGAGTATGCCAAAATTGGACTCAGCGGATGGGCTACCTGAGACGCAGCCGCGGTCAACATTTGCATGAAATTATCTTTAAACATTAAATTGCAAGGTTCAAACTATCGATTCAAATAAATATTTCATTCATTTTTTCGAATTTTTTGTGTTTTTTTTTTTTAAAGTTCTAAACCTCTTAAAAAATCACTCGTTACAATACTTAATTAGCTAGTTAACCGTTAACGCAAATAACACATAATATTGCTATTTAAACTAATTATAATTGTTTTATCTTCACACCACCTGCTCCTTTTTTTATATTGGCCATGGCTGTCAATTTATTCAAATAGTTTAAAGATGCTGAGATAACTTACAAAAACATTATTTTTCTCAATTTGTTAAAGTTTGTGTACGCATACGAGCAAAAATCCACTAAACTGACTCATGAGTAGATGAAAACTATTATCTAGTACTTCCATTTACTCATTTCATCATACTCGAGTAGATGAGCAGAGGAGTTACGCAACTTGAATCCACCAGAGGACGTCTGATTAAGCTAAGAGATTCTCCTTGTAGATGACATTTTGTTTTCAATTTATGTGCAAATGAAAACACCTTGCAGATAATTTGAGACAATTTAGATTTAAATAAGTTGCTTAGCTTTTCAACTTAATTATATGTGTACTTTTTTTATTTGTGAACTAAAATAAAATGTATGCAAAATGCTATTTGAATAAATTATAATTGTTTTGTTTCTTTGACACCTACTTCCACTCCTCTTGTTGGTCATGCCTGTCAATTTATCCAAATAGTATAAAAAGTTGAAATTACCTACGTGAATATAATTAAAAGAATATTCTTCACACACTTTCTGAATTAATTGGTGTTTGTGTACCTATATGTACATACGTGCAAAAATTAATTAAACCGAGAAATTGTGAGTACAATCTTTGAATTTTATTGATATAAGAACCTGTTTAGATAAGGAAATTTGAGTCCAGACTCGTGAGTCTCATCGTGTCTACATTCAACCATTTGTAGTGCCTCAAAGCAAAAGCAATTTCAATGGTTTGCACATTGAAATACCAAGAAATAAGCCTCATGTGGTCGGGGTTTATATTTTGTTCATGCCTCACGACATCCCTGACCCCCCCACTTCTTTTGCCCTACCGTAAGACCGGTCTCAATCTTCCCAATCTAAACACTCTAAGACGATTGGGAAGATTGAGACCAGTTTCACGGTAGTTTCTAGACATGAAAAGTGGGGGGTCAGGGATAACGTGAGGCATGAACAAAATATAAACATCAGACTCATGACTCATTTGTAGTTGTTTCGATGTGCAAATCGCATTGAGGTTGTTGTTGTTTCTATGTGTTTTGAGGAGCCTCAAATTTTCGAATCTAGACACGATGCGACTCACGAGTCCGGATTCAATTTTCCCAATCAAATCACTTAAATTGTAATAGATTGCTACTAGTGGCGTTCCATTGAGAATGGCTAGTGAAATACTTATGAGACCGCAAAAGAAGCAAGGCTATTAGAATTGGATTTGTATACAGTATTCCGGGGTTAATTGCACCTCGCTTGATTGGTTTTTGCATTTAATTGATCTTAAAAAACTGCAGCTAACAAACGCAAAGCAAATTGAACTCCCAGGTTAATTGATCGAAAAATCAGACAATAAAGCGGGCGACACTGTATTCTTACTAAGATCCCCGTGTTAAAGAAATATTCGTCATCATAATTTGGTTAAAAATATTGCAACAATAGAATTTAATTTTACTATTGGAACATTTTTACTATGTGAGATTTTTAAATGCAAAATTTCACAATACTACATAATTTATATGTTTAAAAAAATCAAGTTTCGCACCACTTCCCAGATTGAAAATATGATATCAATTTAAAAATATTTTTTGATAACGTAGAGAATTGAACATTTAAACATTATGCAGGCCAGGGGGTCAATTTTCGATTTGTGGTTACACTGTGATAAATATGATAACGCCTTCACGCAAAATGCGATTCTCAAGGTGTGAAAAAATAAAAACAAATGTTTTCATATGATGATTCTTTTATCACAATCAGTTCAATCTGTCAAAACCTGTGAAAAGATAAATGATAAACAGAAGCAATTTATGCTCATAAGATATTCCCAAGTCATCATCTTGGTCTTTCTATGAAGTCACTATCATCTTTTACTATGAGAGATTGGAGGCATTTTTCATTTTAGTACCTTTTAGTACTCACTTTGACAGCTGTTTTTCATAACGAGTTCGAGAAACACCTTGAGCATATTTGTGAAGATTGATAAAATGCTAAAACTTTGTGAAAAACGAAATGATAACTTTGTTTTCATTTCACATCAGTTTCACAGCTGTCAAAGTGAGTGCTAAAAAGTTCTAAAAAGAAAAATTCTATCACTCGCTCAAAGTAGAACATTAATTAATGAATAAATGTTATACAAATACTAAGATGGCGACTTGGATGTATCTAATAAGCATACCTAGTTTCTGTTTATCATTTATCTTCTCACAGGTTTTACACAGATTCACAATGGATAGTGATAAAAGAATCATCATATGTAAAAAATGTATTTTCATTTTTTCACAACGTTAGAATCGCATTTGGCGTGAAAGCGTAATCATTTTTCATATCACTTCACAGTTCCACAGGTCGAGAATTGACCCCAAGGACCGGATGATTAAACAACAAAGTATTAATTCTTTGCAGCAGAATTGAGAAATACGAGTATGTTGAAAATCATTTTCACACATTCAAAACAGAATTTATACTTCAAAGCGAAGTGAAATGAAGTGACAGTGAAGCATCTTATGTACCAAAAGGTACAAAGAAAAAAATATATTTTTATCATAAAGGTTTGGGAAAGCCCATTGAGTTGCATTTGACTCGAGAAAAATGTGTTTCACCTTGTCGGCAAAATAATCGCATTTTGTGTTTGATAGTTTTTCACGTCTAGGAAAAAAAAAACATTTTTTTATATGTAAACTACATTTCGCATGGAAGTATAAACTAGGCTTAGTTTATTTATTAAAAATAGTTTTCGAACATAATACGTTTTTAAAAATTAAAATAAAAAGTATAAAAGTAGTTAAGGCAGCCCCATTAAATTGTAACGAAAATCCTGTGTACTTGAAGAAAACTCTTAACTTTGAAGTATTTACTTCAATAAGCTTATAAGAAATAAGTTTAAATTTAATAATAAAAATTAATTCAGCAAATGACAACATCGTACACAATAAATTTATAGAGAACTCATGCAGCATGCAGATAAAAACATCTCAAATCAAAAACATTTTACATTCATTAGTTGCTAAGCGATAGGAAAAAAGAATTTGAAAAATGTTAAACAAAGAGAGATATTAAATGTCTGATTTATTTAATATTATTTTTAAAAATAAACAAAAAGCCCAACTAATAGGCAATAAACTTAACATAACAAGAACAAATTTAGTAACATACAAAAAGATACAAACAAAAATATAAAAAATGAAAATTATAAAAAAAAATTAAAAAATAATTTAAATAGTCAGTTAAAGTTCTAGAAACTGTCATAATGAACATATCGAATAGTAGATTTGTGCTTGGTCATGGAAAGAATAATATATTTGATGTGTTTCATATGATTGCCTATGTCACAATGTGTTTGTGTGTGTATTAAATATATTTGAATATAAATTAACGGGACAGCCAATATTAAACAAAATTAATGAATTTTTTTTTTAATTCAAAACGAACTAACTATAATTAAAAATTATAAACTATCTATATATTTGCGAATGTCAGCGAAATAATTTATCATTAAAAATTAAACACTAGCACAGACTATAAATTTTTTTTTTTGTTTAAATAAAGTTGAGAAAAAAATTAATAGAAATCAACTAAATATTTTCATTTAAATCATTTAAGTTCTTTCATTAAAAAAAAAAAGAAAAGAGTTTATGCGATAAAACTTCTTTACCAATACTTTGAGAGGATCTCTCTCGACGCCACGGTAGTATTAATTCGGCCGCAGTTGGACCAATATCAGGTGTAAGGATTTTCTCAGGACTTTCACTCTTGGATGCATAATGCTTAACAATTCTTGCTTTGGATGAATCAAAGCCTGGTAGACTTGTGATATGCGCTATCAATGAATTATTATTCGCAAGATCTGAGTCCGCTGTTGGTTTGTATGTAAATATTTTTTTTTAATTGTTTTTATTTGATATTGTATTGTCATTTTGTTCAACAGAAAAAAATTAAATATATGACAATGGTTTTATTGAAAAATTGTTGTTGTTGAATGTGTGTGGGTTGTTTGAATTTGGTAGGAGAAGTTAAACAGTGTAGGAAGAAAGAGAGAAATAAACGCAAACAAATGTATTTTTTTTATTAGGGGTATTTTTAAAAATGCATTGAACAAAGTGGTTCATTCAAACTTTTATATATTTGTATATTTTTTTTTTAATTTTAATTTAAATAAAATATTTCTAAGGAAATAAATGAATCTAATGAAAAATAATATCAAAAATATTTTATGCAAGATTTAACCATATAAAGGCACAAATCTGTATTTTTATAGAGAAAATGATATATTCTAAATCAAAAGCATTTTTATACTATATTTAAAGCAATGTTAGTCTATAATATTTACACATTTAAGCGAAAAATAGTTCAATAAGACATCAAATAGGAATACTTAATATATCAATAAGGATGGAGAGTTTTTATAGCCTACCTACCTTCTATTATTACACCTACTAAAATAATTATTAAAATAAAATAGTACGATTGACACAATGATATGCGAATGAAAAGTAAAGGAATAACATAATGAGTTCTCGGATTTAAACAAAAAAATATAAAACTCTGATTAGTTTCATAAAAAAAAATAATTGGGCTACAAATAAACATGGTGGAATGTGTGTTTGATTCATATAATAAAAAGTCCAATTTCCATTTTTAGAAAAAGAACTCTAAAAGGTTTTTCTTCAATTTACGACCTATGACCTATCCCTGGTCAGCACTAAGGAAATTTTTTTCAACTCCTCAGCCATGTTATATAGCAAACTAATTAGTCATGCTTTTACACACACAATTCACTGATATAATCAGATTACAGACTTAACCCTTTCGTTAATGAATGCTGATATTCAACATTTAAATTAAGGCAAATGGACACTAGGGCGTATACGCACTATTTTTTTTTAACTTGTTTTACATTGCAGTCTTTTATTCAAAGTTATAAACAAAACTATAATGGTGATTTCCGAAAAAACAGTTCAAGTTATACCGTCCGAGGGTTTTGATATTTCTCTGTGCGTCAATGTGTACATGTACTTCGGGAGGCCCATTCTAGAAAGCGCGGCGGATCTCTTTCATTGTATTGTATTTCGCATATGAAAAGTGAAACCACTTTTCAACTTAATTTCATTCAACAAATACGTTTTGAAAGCGATAGCTTTGAAGTTAGGGGCGTATCGAAACTAAATGTAAAAAGTTTGATGACACAGACCTTCTGTAAAATTTTAAGAAACAGCTGATAATTTAATGAGAGAGTATAAGTAAGAAATGGAGTGTTCTGGAATTATTTGGAATTCAAATGAGAAAACTGGAAGGATTGTTTTCGAAATAACCCAAAGCGAAGACTGTCGAAATTGGGGTGTCAATTCGGTCTGCCGCGCTTTATGGAACTAGCCTAAGAAATGAAGCTATGTATTTACTCCAAATTAGACAGAAAAGACTTGACAACGTGACGACAAAAAATTCTTTTTTATGTATTATCTCTTTTTTTTTTTTAAATACGTTTTGAAAGAGAACAACTGCAGAAAACTCCACGTCCACACGTCCAAGTTTTGTTTCCTTGCCGCATTGTGAATCAGGCTAGAAGGTAGTCGCCCTACTCGCTAGATCTGCTCATAAGCCAGACACATTTTTGGGGCTAGATTCAACGGATAAAGGGTTGTGATATTAATTATGTTAGTACAACCATTATTGCTTGAACACAATGTGTTAATTCAGTTAGAAAGCAAGTTTTAACTTTAATTCAGTGCCGACTATACTGACAAAAGTCTTCAGAGTAGCTACGACTCTTATAGCGTTTAGTTAATATCGGCTTGAAGTATACGACTGTTGTACTTGTTTCCACAATTGCTGTTAAGCATTTGCTTTGCTTAGGACTTTTTTTCAGAGGTTTTTGTTAAAGAGATTTAGGGGTTTGTTGGTTTTTGAAGATATTGAGAATATTTTATGAATTTGAAAATGCAAAGGGTTCATCCAAACTACAGAAATCATTTTAGGGCATTAAAGAGCCAAATATTTATATAAGGCTTTGCAACCAGACTGGGAGGGAAACGTCCTATTTCTTCTCTTTTTTATATATAATACATTCGTCAAAATTGACACAAATTCGAAATTAGCTTTAGTAAACCTTAAAAAATATTTTTTTTTGGAATAAATCCCATTTTGTTGGGGGTTTTTGACTTTTGTGATTTATTTGGAGTCAGTTTTATTTCGATAAAATCTGAAATAATGAAATCTTCACAAACGATAGCGAACATGGAATGATCGCATACAATTTCCGCCCACTAACACACCCCAACAAAAATTCATCTCCTGAATCTTTTTGAATTATCACTTTTGGGATCTTATAGTTTCAAAACTAACAATTTTGCTTCGGTAAGTTTTAATTTTTTTAATTTTATGAAGTTATTAACTCTGGTATTGAGGTCATATATTTGTCAACAGCTTCATTGAAACTATAAGAGGTGTACTTCAAAACCACAAAGCATTTTATATTGATTTCGTTTTCGTCATTTCTAAGCAGTTAATGATAAGATGACTTTTTATGGGCGTGTCAATGGGCGGAAATTGGTATGCAATCATTCTTTATACTGTTCGCAATCACGTGCAAAAATTTCAGATTTTATCGAATTAAAGCTGACTCCATATACATAAGTCAAAAAAGTCAAAAACACATATAAAATGGACGTGGTAGGAACTTTGTACAGCTTTTATTCTAAACAAAAATACTTTATAAGGTTTACTAAAACAACTTTCGAATTTGAATTAATTTTAACGAATATATTACGTTTTTCAAAAAATTTTCCTTGAAATCTGTTGCACTGTTGCGCGATTAAAAACAAACTCGTTTGATTACAAGCTATGAAACAACTTCTTGTAGCTCCAGTCGCACAAATTCAGTTTCTGATTAGAACATTCGCCTTGAAGTATTGAGTTTGTTTTTTGAAAGCTTGTGCGAAATGGCTCCAGCGATCTCAAAACAACTAAATACCACCGTTCTACCTCGTCATACGACCGCATTTATATTCTAATTAGGACTCAATGATGAATTTACTAAGGTTTGATATTTTGATCGTAAGATGAAACGATCATTTTGGGCATTGCCCGGTCGTGCTAGAGGTACCAATTATGACGTGGCCTTGTTCACATTAAGTACGAAAAAAAATCAGTAACTATATATTTTTTTTGTAATTCCTTTTTAAGGCTATAACTTGTAGCACTTACTGTTACTTAATGATTTTTTTTATTTTTAATAAAAATAAAAGCGTAACTTTTGTAACAAGTTTAAATTCTTGCATATTTAAAAAGCTTACTACTGCAAAGCTACACAAACGTATAATATAGGGTAGACCATTTAAACCTTCAGCATATGGCAACCCTGTAATTTTATCTATTAATTTCATCTATATAATTTCAGTGCAAAGTCCTAGTGAATTTGTCCCATTGAACAATACACCCCACCACAACACGCTGTAATCGTACAGCTTTACATTCAAAACATGTTCTTTTACAAATACAAAATAACTATCGATTCACTTCTACGCAAATTAAAACTATCAATTGATTATAGGACAACATATTTTCGACGAATGCGGGACTGTTTGGGCTGGAATTGGCGAAGAAAGGATCATTTGATACTACTTTTCAGAAAAAAACAAGACCATAGACAACTACTGTTTCCAAAAGGACAGCACCATAGCTTATCGCTTTATTGTCTAGTTCACCTAAGCCCGCATCAAAAAATGGCAAGTTTGCAAAAACTAGGAAGGCCCTTGCTAGAAAAAACTTGTTGGATGAGTCTTTTTATTCCATCACAAATACCCTGTATATAATAAAAACAAACGAAAATATTTTGTACCCATTATATAATATTTAGAAAAATTAAATTACATATAGTTTTTCACTTTCAACATTACACAATTGTATTGCGATACAACTCTGTGGCTAGCGTGTTGAACTGTTAATGAGAAGATCACTGGATCGAATCGCAGTCGGCACAACTTTTTATTTTTTTTTGTCTCACTAGGCAAAAGGTTACCTGACGGACAAGGCCCTACAATAAATCGATAGTTACCCTTGCTAGAATCAAAGTTAAACTTTCTAGGGCCTCGTTTAAAACCAGTTTATTTTTCCAGGTGGGTAAATCTTAAGCAATTACAATTCTCATTATTACCAAAAAACTTCCCAAAGGTGTAAATGGCCCACTCTGTAGTTTCTTGATTAAATATTTGAATTTGGCTTACTTTCATTTGAAGAACATTAGCAAAGTTGGCAATTACAAACAAAAAACTTAAAATAACTAACGTGCTACAGTGTTGCTAAACTGGGTTTTTTATTGGTTAGTTATCATATTGAAACACAGTTTTGAATAACGTACAATCATGGTTAAGGTAATGTTTGTCTGTGTATATCGACTATGGTTTTAACGATGTCAAAAAAATAAATAAATCAAAAATAACAAATAAATTACAAACAAAAATATACAACAACAAAATACCTATGTGAATATTCTTTTTAATAAATTATGTTTGAAAAGAGATGAATATAAAATAATAAAAACAAAAACTAGATTATAAAAATGACATTATTAATAAAACTAAAAAATTAATCACCCAATCACTTTTTTATTCTAATAGAAAAATATAATTCATTTCATTGTTATGTTATTTAATATAAATTCAATAGTTAATTATTAACAAAAAAAAGAACACTTAATAGTAGAAAGTTATACATATGTTCATATTTTTGTATGAAGGAAAAGTTAATAATAATACATAATTTCAAAGATGTTAGAGATATAGATTAATATTTTAATGAAGAATATAAGAAAAATACAACAAATTTTTATAATGGCATATGATAAGAAATCAAAAACAAAACTTAAACAAAAAAAAAAAACAATTTCTTTACTTACGTGATGATTTTGCAGTAAATGTAAGACCCTCTTCCCAATCATCGCAAGCTTCATTAATGGTGACTTCAGTTTGTTTCGGAGGATATTCTTCTGCCGATTCATTTAGGACTTCATTAATGTAATCTAATTTAAATTTAATATTAACAAAAAACAATGATGATAAAATGAGAGATGTGATTAATGGCTTTGCCCCACAAGCATCCAAATTTGGATTTTTGTTGTTTTTTTTTTTTAATAAATTATTTTTCCAATTAAATTTTTATAAAAACTTCTTCTCTTTGTTAAGAAAATTACTTTACTTTTTTCATTAAATTTTTTTATCGTTTTTTTGTTTAATCATCAAATATTTTATGTTTTGTTAAACAAAAATTTATCGCCTAAAATGGCTATTAATTGGTTTTTAGCAGAAAGCAATGAAACTATGATTAAGTTGTTTGAAGGTACTCACAAATAACTCTCAGAAATAGGTTGGAACTTTATTATAGTCATGCAATTAATGTTTTTTTGCCAAGAAGGCAGGTATATTTTAATATTTATGGTACAGAAACTTTTGCATTCATAGAAAAAACATAGACTTTATTAAAAGTTGATTTAAAATTATAAAAATATAATAACAAGATAAACGAACGTTTTGAAGAAGTTTAAAAGTGCATTAAAACATGACAATAATAAAAGTGCTGGCCTAGAATGTCTGTCATAATAAATGACTGTAACAATATGCTAGTATTTATTTTTGTTTATGGTCAGCCTTCCTATTTGTTATATAATTAAGTTGTCAAATATATTCAATGTGGAATGAAACGTAAACCTATGGACACATCTACTTTGCAAATTTAGTGAATTAAAAATAAATGAGTATTGAGTCATACTTTTTCTCAATATTGTTGCAAATTTAAGACCGAAATTTCTATATTTACATAAAGTTAATTTAAATTTTATAAAAAAAAACCTATCCAAGATGATTACTTTATATTTTGAGATACGTTAATGAACATTTATGCAAAAACCGATTATAGGTTAATTTATTATGCAATTTAATTGAAATAGGAACAGTTTTTCAGAGGCAATTACCAACTAATTGCAGCTTCGTTTCTATTTATTAAAAGGTTCTATATTTGTAATAAATACATTAAGAACATTAACTATGAAAACATTCATACATTTGTTGCTGCTAAAAGGTTTGGATACGATTTAAGTAAGTTTCTTTTTTTTTTAATATTCATGCAAAGGCTTCAATGTACCTTAATTTAATTTAATTTAGAATTAACTCTTAAATTAAATAATATATGTTTTATAATAATTTACATTAATCTCAAATGGAACTTTCTTTTAAGTAAAGAAAAATCAAAAAAATCTTACTATATTATTAATTTATCTTCATCATCATTGCATTAATTCAGTGCATTTTTTTTTTTTTTTTTTTAATTTATGAATCAATAAAATTACCTATTTCTAATCTACGATATTTGTTAAGTGATTTGTGAGAATGTTTTCTGATTAGTTTTTTGCGTATAAGAGGTTCATTCGTATTCGTACCATGCGACAATTGTTTGGCTGTTCCATTTTGTTGAAAATCAGTAAATGAGACATGATTTTGTTTGACACCATCTTGCTGCTATAAAAGAAGAGACATTTTTTTTTATAAAGTATTACTAGTTAAAAGCAAAAAAATAGTTACCTTATTTTTATCTCTTTTACTACGTTTGTGGTGTTGACGGTCTTTAAACATACGTCGGAAGTTCATTTGCAGTTTATAGTTGACCTAAAATGTTAACACAAGAATAAAATATATTAATTAATGCTCAGATATATGTATTTCTTATGTTTAAGAAGATTTTACTAACCTGTGTAGACAGATCTCTATCATCGACTGCATGTCTGCTATAACTTAGTCGGCGATGCTGTAATTAGTATATAAAGAAAGTTTTATTATAAGTTGTTTATGAACAAATAAATCGACATAAAATTAATTACAAAAATAAAGAAAAGAAACCCAAAATTAAAAAGGAAAAAAATCACTTCAATATAAATATGATTTTTTTGGAATGGAAAAAAATATTACAATAAAAAAGGCGGTTGACAACAGGTAAATTAAGTGCAATATTGGTTGTATTTATAATTTATGAAAAAAAAAAACTATATGTAAAGCAACGTGAAGCAACATAATCCAAAATCCATAAGTAAATAACTCTCTTTAACTATATTAGATACAAATTACAATGAAAAACAAAATTTAACCTAATTTGAAATCATGTGTTTTTTTTTAAATGAATGAGACGTATTTCCCGATATTTTTTTTTTATTTTTAACTTTAAAAGTTTTTTATTTGATATTCATTTTTATTTATTTTAAGAGTGTCTTAACAACAATTGGTTAAAATTTTATTTAATTCTAATTTATCAAAAAATTATTTAAAGTTTTAATCGTTTTACATTTAAGAAAACATTTTTCAACACAAAACAACATTTATAACAGGAGTCAAACTATTTACTCCTACAGAAATTACAAAAATCCAAATAAATTGGAATTGAGTACTGAATTTCTAAAAATTTCATTAAGAATTGTGGGAATTTATTTTGAAATTCGTAGCAGAATTCTAATTTTAACAGATTTTATTCTTTAAATTAATGTAATATTTAAACAACATCGAAAATAAAATGAACAGCATAAATATATATTAATTTGAATAACGTCACTGACTTATATATATGTATGCAAGTTTGAATTTATATTATAGTAAATTTGCATGCTGTTATGAATTTGAGAAGCATTGCCTGCTATAAATTGGTTATTTAATCAATTTTTATTGAAATTTTGTAAATACTCGTAAATTGGAGTCAAAACATTTACAAATTTTTAATTTAAACCGACATGAGTTAGGATCGGAAAAATTTGGGACTGAGCTGGCTCAGTGTCAAAATTAAACTTTTCAAAATTGGATCTTCCCAAAAATTAATATAATATTTGAGCATGAGGAGGAAAACTAGTATTTTACTTCTACTAATGTCGTTTTCGGATGGATTTTGAAATTGTTTCATTTTAGATCGAGATCTCGAAACATATATTTTGGTGTGAGAGGAAACCAGCCCATATCAATGTTACAGGTATAGTCCTTTTGAAGGTCATAATGAATAAGTTCGTCTGCCAGCATGTTGTGGTCCCCTTTAAAGAAAAAGTGCATTAAAAGTATACAATATTTTTGACAATTGAATTAGTGAGGGAAACCACTTCAAACTAAAGCCCTCGATTTACTGATTACAAATAAGGTTAAGACAGACGTCTAAGTGACCGCTGACAGACGTGCCTGAATATGCAACTTTTTAAGGGTTTATAAAGTTTTAGGAAACCACTTGAAATATATCTTAAATAAAAGGTGCTGACTCTCTGAGTACGAATATATGTGTGACAGATGTCTAAGTGGCCCCAAAGCAACTGACAGACATCCCTGAAAGTGAAACAATTAGATTTTTCAATGTAAAAGATGTTTTTTCTAGAAACATTTTCTAACAGCCGATTTGACAGTTCTCGGTTGTTTTTTGACGGCCTTTCGATTGAGTTATTTTTTGTAACGAAGAATCGAAACGAAAAGCATTCACACTTATCGAATTAGTATTCTAGATTGCCAATCGAAAAGGCCATAAGTTTAATTCGGTTTGGAAATTCACCATTATTAGACCCAAGCAAACGCCAGAATGACGTTTGCAAATTCTTCAAAGAAAACATTGCTATTGAGACGATCCACAATTTATTTTGAAAATTTTGTTCACTGACGAAACAAACTTTTGGTTAGTCAATAAACAAAATTGACGCATTTAGAGCGATGATAATCAAAAAAACCGTTTTCGAAACCACACTACACAAGAAAAGTCACCATGCGCTTCATTAGGCGCGTCTCACCAAATAAAATCTCTGAGCGCTCAGAGATTTTTTAAGTGGGACAAAAAATCTCACCTGAGCACTGAGATTTTTTGCGGAGATTACTGAGACGAAAATTTTTTGGATTCATTTCTCAATGTTCTTTCTCTGCTTAAACAGCTGTTCATTTGACAGGCAAATTGTAATTTCTCGCTGATGTGCAAATACTAAAGTCGATTTAAAATTCAAAATAAAGGTGGAATGTTAATAAAAATGAAAATAAATTGAATTTGCTTTTATTTTTCATTCATTTGATAAAGTTTTGTGCTTTTAAATTTAAATATTTTAAGCAAAGTTGAAATTTGTTTCCAGAATTACGAAAATTCCAGTACGAAAATTTTAACACATGTTTTTATACAATTCAACGGAGAATCTTGTCCCACCAAAACATTCCGCCTCCATCGACTTGACATTGAGCGCTCAGTGAGATTTTAGTTGGTAAGACGCGCCTATTGGTTCATTAGGTTTGTTCGTTAAAATCACCCTGGGGTCGCCCAAAGCGTTTTTTGAAACCAACTAAACTAACCCTGATGAGCCAATTCTGTGTTTTTTGAAACCGGAGGTCACCCTTAACTCGCCTTGAAGTACATAGAACTATTTTTTTTGCTGGGACGAGTTGAGGTAAGGAATAAAATGTCAAAGTGGCAGGAGCTCTCAAGCATTTATTGCTGTGGATTCACCTGCTGCAGGTAATTTTTTTGTTTTTGAAATGGAAATTCAAGGAATACATAAATTTACTTAAATAATAACAAATAGAAATAAAAAATTGAAACGGTGGTTTCTTTTTTTTTTATTTTTTAAATCAAATTTTGTTTCTTGCTTATCTCAACAACAAAATTGAGAGCCGTTTGGTGTTTTTTGAGAACCAAAAAACCCAGGTTATTTTTGACAATTCTTGGGGTTGTCAAGAAAACCTGGGTCAACCCTGGGTAAACTGCAACTAATAAACCTATGATGATCAAATTGTTACAGTCAAAGGTGAGTGGTATAGGGACTCTATAATTCAATTCTAAAGTTAAATCTGATCAACATTCTCGAAACGCGAAAACAACCGCTGGACCAACATGTTCGACGGATTTCCTAATCCAACCAGCCAACCTGTGTTTTTTTATTCGGTTAATTGTTTTGACCACTGTGACGGGAAAATTTGAAAAAATGGCAAATTTCAGTATTGTCTCGGTATCGGTCTCGTATAAGTCAGTCTTGTTTGGTCTTTTATAACAAAGTCTCGTCTCGGTATCGGTATCGGTCTCGTCTGGTTTCAGTCTGGTCTCAGCCACAAACAAAAATAAAATGCACGACTTGGTTACATGTTCTTGATCTTGAAGTTGTACTCGCTTGGTAACTGGGCGTGGAAGTGGGTGGCTCTAATTTAAATAATTGATCAAATCTTCTCCTTACTAAAGAGAAAAAAACTGTGATAATGTCATTCAATCCGTTAAAAACGTTTCCGATAAACCAATTACCTAACCTATATTTGTAATAAATTTATTATAATATTTAAAAAAAAAATCTGCCGATATCAAACGTCCCAAAAGTACGGTATCGGCTCGGAATCGTCTAGGTATCGTTTGGAGCTGTTATCGTCTCGAAATCGTTTCGGTTTCTGATCCCAATACCAAACGATACCGAGACTTTTCTGGTATCGTGGCCCTAGTGTTCACACCAAAAGCTAAATCGCTAAATGTTTTCTTAAGCTTGTTCATAGCACGTTTCGTAAAAAAAAAAAACAGTGGCTTGCATAATCTTTTCAATTTTTTAACTTCCAGCTTAACTTGTTTGCTGTGTGCGTGATTAATAGTTATCGAATGTTACTTCCGAAATTCGAAAGCAATGAAATAAGAGTTACCAAGTACCAAATTTCGTATTTTCGAACAAATGTATGAATTCATCTAAAGAAAAGAAATTTTTCGAACTCAAACGATCTAACTTTCGAATTGGATTATTGAGTAAAGGACCATTCACATGACAGCGACCAACGAACGAGGAATAATTGAACAAAATGGGACTTAACACATTTATAAATCAAAATGGTAGAAATGTAATTAACGTTAATGTTGAACTACTAAAATTGAGGGAAATTTGATTAAACAAATTTGTTTAGTCAAAGCTCTTTTATTTAATTTATTAAAATGCAATTTTAGCAACTCAACCTTAACCGTTTTGTTCGTTGGTGGTTCGTTCGTCGTTCTCATTTGAATGGCCCTTAAGACTCCAAAACATGTTTTCTTACTTTTTCGTGTTTCAATCGGAAGGGATTAATGTTGCAAACATATGGTTTTAGTGGGAGGGCACGCGGTGGGGCCGAAAAGATTTTGCAATATGACCAAGCACCACTGAGAGGGTCTGATTAGCAAGTTGGTACTTGCGCAAGAGCTATAAGTCTACCCTATTAAAGTTAAAAAGCAATCTTCTTTAAACTGCGACTTCAAATAATGAAATCATTATTTATTTGAGATTATTTTAAATCAATCAATTAAAAGCAATCTTTCGGGAATCTATGCCTTCTTTAAATTGTTTGCATTCATTTTTAATTATAAAATTGTAAACAAAATTTTTTCGTTAACCTAACTCTTTAATTTCATTTTAAGTCGAAGGTGAATTTGAGAGTAGTTGATATTAAGTTCATCATACATTCATATATGGTTTGAACTTTATACATGCAACTCACAATTTCAACTTTAAATTAAAAGGCATATAACGATTTAGATAAAAAAAAATAGTACCTTTAAAAGATTGTTAAAGAATTCAAAGAAACGCAAATGAGGAATGCAAAAGAATGCAAATATAAATGCAAATGAATGAAAATGAATGAACATGAATAAAATTAATGAAAATGAATACAAATGAATGCAAAGTATGCATGAATGATGTAAAATGAACTGCCGAAATAATGATTGAAATTATTTCAAGTCTCAATGTCAAATCACTAGTGATTCCAGAATTTGAAGTCGAAGTCTCAAAATGAAGATAATGCAATCTTTAAATTTAAATCATAAAAGATTGCATTCAGAAAAGATTGCATTTTTTTACAATCCTGCACCCTATAAACTTAGTGGTAGCAAAATCAAATTTAAAATTTGTCAATGTTATAAATAATGAAGTTTTCGGTTTTTATACAAAGCCTCCTCTATTTTTTTTTGTAAGTAACACATTACAATTAGCAATATTTAAATAAAAGCCTTACGACTTTTCAAGTTAATTACAGTATGAACAATTTATAATAGCAATATTAATGCAATAAATATTTTTGTGCATATATCTAAAATAATATTTGAACAAATGCAAAACCGAAAAATGAGCGCATAGATGTAGTTATTTAACATAATTAAATATTTATTAAATACGTAATAATTTTGTATTTGTTTAAATGTTACATTTAATTTCAAAACAAAAATTATTATTATTAATTTTTACTTCAAAATTTTGTTAGACAAGAAGGATTTACAAAGGCAGGTTAAGAGATATATATAAATACACATACACAAATTCAATAAAAATTGAAGAAAACAAAAATATATAAATTATCATAATCCAATCATTGCCTACCATTGCCATTGAAGCCTTATATTGATTATTGTTGAATACATTTATTTATGTTTGTTCAATTTTTTTTTTTGTATGTTATGTTCGATAGTTTTTTGCAATTTATACAATTTTATAAATTATAAAAATTGAAGAAGCCAATTTTTGCAACCAATTTGATTTGAAACATGTTCATGTTTTTTTTTTTTTTTTGTAATGTTTAAAATTGAAACGAAACAAAAATGGGAAGAGACAAATAAAATATATATATTTTGATTAATATCTATTTTAAAAGCGGTATCTGATAGAAAATATATTAAATTAAAATTATATTTATGAATATTTAACTGAAAATAAACAAATATAAAATTTATAAGCAGAGGTTTTTTTTTGGTTGAGAAGTGTAGTGATTGTTCTTTTTTTACAGTTTATGTTGGGTTCCTTACTAATTGTTTTGGTCTTGAAAGTTTTGTATAGTTTTTTCGTATAAAGTTTTTTTTCAATAAATATATATACATGGGTTAATGCTTTTCTAGTATTGAAAAGTAAATGTTTGTGTTTTAAATTAAAATAACTTTTATCAAGAAAAAAGTAAATAAAATAAACTTAGACAATAAATACGAATAAGAACTCACCCTTCTATATGGTTTTAATTCTTCCGCAAGTAAATGATGAATTCTTGCATCAGTTAAATCTTTTTTGGACGGATTATAGTCCAGTTCATGCATATCCAGATTGCGTGAGCATGTATTTTCTAGATTTGTTAAACTAGGACTAGAAAGGTAATTGATAAGTATATAAAGTAATATTTAAGGGATATGTAAATTTTGTTTGGACTTCTAATAGTTTTTTTTCCAATTTAAATTTAATTTTTTTTATAGTTTTATTAAGAATAAGACTAACTTGAAAATAATAATATAAAATTTTGAATCTTTAGAAGTCCAAGTTATAGGGAACCACAAACCAAGACAAACTATAAACTAGAACGAGAACAACACAAACGTATACGACAACTTTGTCGGTAAACGAATTTTAAGTGCAGTGCATCGTCGTTATGTATTCCCTTTATGTGGTTATTTATTTATTTTTTGAAAAAGAAAGTATATTTTATACGATGAAAATAGTAAACAAAAAATTATTTAAAAAAAAAATTATTTAAAAAAAAAATTATTTAAACTTAAATTTAAATTAAAACATTTGTTTTTAAAAACAACTTAATTTATAGCTTTTTTATGTTATTTAAGGAAATCATAAAGAGCATAGGACTGGCTTTTATAATTTAAAGGGTCTTTTAATAAGTACGATTGAAATTTATTGAGTTATAGCAGGCACATTTTCAGTCAAATATGTTGTGAATTGTTCAGTGGTGTATGACAAATCAACGTGGAAGATCTAAGAACATTGAAAAACTAGTGCAAATAGTCTTCAAATGTTTCTATTATACTTTTGGGCACAGACCTCATATTCCTCATCGATTTGTGGCCCTGATGGCTTGAGTTTTCGAGATATTCGAATAATAACTAGTTCTTCGCAATTTTCAAGATAATCTAGTTATTAGCGGACATCTTGAAAAGGATGTGAGTAAAGGGAAAGTGCATCAAACTGCAACCAAAGTATGAGTAGAAGGAGGCATCCCTGATAACAGGACAATCAGCTCCATACTAAGCCCCATGTTTCCAAAAGACAATCTCATGTCATGCACGAAAATAACAAGGAATACGAGTTAAACGTCGTATTTAAGATCCTATTCAAAGTACTGCGTGAGCGTCTTAAAATATTTTGTAACACTTTAAAAAGAGATTACCAGTGAGCAACATTTTCAAAACTGGATCTAACGACACCTGGGGGTCAATTCGAAAAGGTGAAGTGAAAAAAAGTTATCATTTTAGTTTTCACAGAGCTTTATCATTTTATCACTTCACAAATACGCGCAAGACAATTTCCGAGCTCGTTATGAAAAACAACAGCCAAAGAGAGTACTAAAAAGTACTAAAAGGAGAAATGCATCTTATCTCTTTCATACTAAAAGATGGTTGTTGTGTCATAAAGAGACCAAGATGGCGACTTAGGTGTATCTAATGAGCATAAAATGCTTCCCCATATCATTTGTCTTTTCACAGGTTTTCACGTGCATTGATTGTGATAAAAGAACTATCAAATGAAAACATTTTGGCCTTTGTTTTCATTTTTTCACACTTCGGGAATCACATTTGGCGAGAAAACATAATCAGATTTATCACTTCACAGTTTCACAGGTAGAGAATTGACCCCCTGTACCTCATATATGTACTGTTATACTCAGCAGCTTGCAATTGAAGCTCTCCATCTCAAACTGGCCTAGGAACCTAGTCAGTTAGCTTACCGTCTCAGGAATCTAACGGACAACACGGAACAGAAGCTCGTAGATTCATAAGAGATAAAGTAAAGTTCAAAAGGAATCAAAGAATATGGGCGTTTTCGAAAACGTCATCTGCGTCAAAAATACATTTGCTAAATGGTCTTAAGCACAAATTTCAAAAGTAGTCTTCTGTTCAAAAGCGCCAATACAAATTTTACTGCATTAGCATTAGGTGTGTTTGGTTACTTTTGTAGCACGCTCCACGCAGTTTAAAAGCTGTCAAATTATTGAAAGAAGGTAAAAAGTCTTTCATAGAGGGAAAAACTTGCTACAAAGACGGTGTTCACATTGGATTGAAAAACTGGATTTTCTTTGACGTTTCAGTATTCAGATCTCGCTCCCACTCCTTCAGTAAAGGAAGATGTGAATACTGAAACGTCAAAAAAAAATCCAGTTTTCAGTCCAACGTAAACACCATCAAAGTAAACAAACGCGTTAAACCAGTTTTGAATCACTTTTGTGAATAAAACGTCAAACGTGACACACACTATCAAACAGAATAGCAGATGTGAAAACACACACAGGCGTGGGTTTGACAGTTGTTTACTTCCTGAAAACAGAAATTTGTAAGCAGAAATTTTTAAGATTTTTCATGGAGGGATTTTTCATGCTCTCTCATTGCAACTTTTTGGAGTTAGCAAAAAATAGTGCGGGCACGGCGTCGTAAGAATTCGTATGAAAATGCAGTAACCAAACAGACTTACATACTTTGTTCGATAATTCAATTTGCTAAAAGCCGTTTTTCTTTGGAGGTGGCGAAGTACAAACAAGTTCTTTGTTAGCTTTTTTCAATTGAACACATCAAACTACATTCCCATGTAAAATATATCTACTTGCACATGAGAGCATGTGCAGTTGATAGTACTAGATTAGGGTTTTCATCTACTCATATCATGAGTACTTTGCCACCTCCAAAGGAGGTGGCTTAAGTAACATTTTCGAAAAAAGTAGTTAAAAAATCGAGTTGACGAACAAATTTTGAAAAGGCAGAGAGCTTGTTCCTTAACATCAAATGCGTTTGCAAGAAAATTGACTGATATTGGTCAAACCGATTTTTTGTGTGCAAACAGGGCAGTTGCATAATAGGACGATAGCAATATCCATGTAAGAAACTGAAGATCATTTGACGATCAAATTGACTTTGATTTAAAGTTTTTAAAAAATGGCCATGTCATATGTATAGACTTCTCAAGATTGTGCTCTCATTCTGAGGATAATCTAATCACGGATCTCATAACATTTGGTCTGAATGAGGGAAAGCAGTGTATCCAGACTGAAACCCTTTAAATATTAAGCTTGATTATATAATCTGTTGAAACTATAGATACTCATTGAGCAAATTTTTCGAATTCAAAAAATGGTAGTACCTTGAATTTTTTTTGGTTTTCTGAAAGTTATAGCTAAATTATTAGGTTTGTTCGATGTTCCCTGCCCCAAGGCGCACTGGGGAATGTCATTCAAATGTCAAAAAACTGCTTGGATTTTGATTTCACAACGAACACTTCAGTGTTCCTTGAGGTGCGTCAGAGCGACTTCAGTGCACGCCTCGAACACACATCGAACACAGTGCAAATAAACTGGGGTGAAAAAAATCTCACATAAAACAGCTGAGTGCGATTTCAGGGCGACTTAGTGCGCCCAGGGCCGAGATCGTTTAGAAGGTCTACTTAAAAAGAACTTACATACTTATTTAAAATGTTATCAATTTTGTATGTGAGATCTGGGATATACTATATATTACATGAATAATAAAAAAAAATTCAAAAACTTCAAGCAAATGTTGCGAAAAGAAAACTGGTCCAAAAAAAATAATATTAATAAAATATTTTATAATACAGACTTGTTTCTATTTTAATAATCTTAAAAGTAAGCGTTATATATGTATGTATCATTGCTGGACGCCTTATTACAAGTTAACTCAGGTGCAACATTTATTTAAATCGTTGTAACTAATAAGCGTATCCTTTTTAGGTATTTGACTATTCTAGGAAGTTATGAACAACCCCTAATAAAATTAGCAATCAATTTTTAACTTTTCTATGAGTAATTTTTAAAATCAATAAAAATTTTAATAGCTACGAGTTGTGAAAAATGACACAATGGAGTGCATAGCTTAAAACTTGAAATACAAAAAATAATAAATACATTTTCAACATTTAAATTTTCTAGAAGAAAGTTAATCTAATTAATAATAAATTCTAACTACATGCTATAATAATTTGGTTGCTCTTGAACTTGATAATTTTTAAACTAAATGTTATAAATAATGAATAGCTTGAACAATTACTAAATATTATTATTGTTCAAACATTCAAATTAATCATACAAAATTAATGAATTGTATTGGATTTTTTGTTTTGTTTTTTTTTTTTTTAATTTGTACATGCACTTTGAGAAAATTGACGAAAAATTCGTTTACCAAGTCGGAAACAACGTCGGCGGCGCCCACCTTCCACCTATACAATTACTGGTGTAATTCCTAAATAGTGCACTCATCGATTCTGTTCCAGAAATTTGGCCAATTGTTGAAGGATTCCTCCTCATAACTTCCATAGCATCACGCATTGTTAATTTAGAGTAAGTTTCGATAATTTTTGGTTCAGCACCCTAAAATAAAATGTTTTAATTAGAAAACTATTTAACACAAAACAGAAATAACAAATAAATAAAATAGTTTAAAAAAAAAAATTAAAGTGAGAGATCACCAAAAGAATAAATGTTTATAATCCTTCTTCACTTTCATCATCTTCTTTTAATAATTTTTTTGATGAACTTTTTGATGATGTCGATGATGCTGTTGGCATTGGCATTATTTGTCGCAAATGAGCCGTTTGACGGTTTTGTTCAATTGAATGTTCAATATATTGTAATGGTATATTGTCAAAGAATTGCAAACTTATTTCACGTGGGGTCTTAACATGCATTCAGATGTAGAGGTATATTATTTCGATATAATTTACAAAAAAGATGAAAGAATTTTTACCTTTAAATCTCTGATTAAAAGTGGACGAATGAATCGGTTGTCAAATCGTTTGAACTTATCTCGCACATTGTAGTTACCAGTCTTTCCAACGATATCTTCTATTCCAGCCATTAAATGATCCATAAACTGTAAAAAATTTCAATAAAAAAAAATATATTAATGTTGGCGAAATCAAAGGTTAAGAACAAGAGAAGAAGAAAAAAAGGAAGATGTGTCAACCCCGACCCGACTAAAACTATAAATTTCTTATTCCTGTTCTACTATCATTAATATGTGAATTAGGGTGGCCCTTTAAAATGTCATTGTTGTGTTTTAAATAACGCACTCTTCTTATTTCTTTTGAATAGCCGTTTAAAAGTGATAACCGTATTAGTTGAAAGTACTATATATGCGCAATACTGCGAGAGTAACCTACACTCGCTTTAAATTATGTCGAAAAAAAAATAAAATGATGATAAATTGACAAGCCCTTGATATCGACACCTAAATGGCACCAACGTAACCTCTGTGTTTTATCTTATTTTAATTTTAATTTATTAAAGGAAAGAAATTCATATCATGTCACTTTTTGTTTTATTAAATTCCTTAAATTTATTTAAAATACTTTCCATAAACAAAAAAATGGAAAACATACCATGTTAAATTGAGGTTCGACATATTATACATGGTTGACTGTATCGCATTTCATACATCATCATAATTAAATTTGTTACTCAGTGTTTTAAATTGAATTAAGTTAATCAATCAAATTAATCCATCAACCATCAACAAACAAAGTTAAGCCGGAAAAAAAATTAAAATTTTCAAACCTCTTTTTGTTACATCATTCCACTCCATTATTACTTTATCTGTCAAAAAAAAGATCGAACAAAGAATTCAGGTAATCAGGTAAGATTTACTGTTTCGCCAGCTGTCAACAAGCTGAATTTCATTGACAAATCAATTTTTAAGTATAAATGTAGAACTATAATGCTAGGAGGGGAACTTAAGAGGTTGGAAGATAACAAACGAATAAACTTAAAATGTATCACACGACTATGATTACGGGGTGGGACTTTCGTTTAGTTTCGTGCACTTTTGATTTCGGAGGTGAGGTCATTCACCTAGTGACCCTATCTATGGGTGTGTTCTCCTTTTAACGATAAGGGAAGCTACTTTTTGTTGGCTTTTGACATAAGCTTCAGTCCTCCTTCGACCATTATAGTTCTACATTAAAGGTAGACAGTATTATAATTTTAGGAGGGGTACATTGTGATGTTTCGTTAAGTTTCGTTCAATTTTGCTTTCAAAAGTGGGGAGTGCTCTCGAGCAAAACTCACAAAAGTAAAACTGACTCTTAGTGAAATAGGATACAAAAAAGAGATAGTTGATGAAGTGCAGAATGGGTGTGTTCCCTTTTTGATCATATGGAAAGATACTTTCCGTTGGTTTACGACATTAACAACAAGCTCCGACAAACAGTTCTACCATTAAGTTGAACAAATATTATTTCTGGTTTATTAGTTTGTATTTTTCAATGTCATGGCAATAATAGCTGAATGTTGACAGTTCAAAATGGCGTTAAATTTCAATAAAAATATAACAATAACTTTTGAAACTTCTAGAATTTAATTTAATTAAGCTTAATACAAGCCACTTATTCTATATCACAATAAGATATCTTAAGAGTAATATTAAGTATTTAAGTTTAAAAAGAAAGAAATAATAAAATAGTTTGGATAAATATCAGGAGGGGTAGCGTAGGAGGGCGTGTCTAAGTGAGAGTTTACTAAGGTTTAAGTCAAATATGTTAGAACTATTGACCCTATTCAACATTCTAGACAGGGGTTCATTTCGTCCGTAGTCAGTACGATGGTATTGGAGTCGAAAAAGAGTCGTAGATCGAGAACGATGTGGGTTAGTGTTCAAACCTATCTGTTGAAGTAAACAGGGGCAGTCAATGTTACATGTTAATAACTGATGAACAAAGAGAATATCAGAAATGTTACGGCGAGTATATAAAGATTGTAAACTTAAAAGCTTTAGACGTTCTTCATATGGGGGAAGGTTGAAAGGATCATCCCAGCCAAGTCCACGCAAGGCAAAACGTAAAAATCTTCGTTGGACGGCTTCAATACGATTAATGTGAAGTTGATAATATGGCGACCAGACCTGAGATGCATATTCTAAAAGTGGTCTGACAAAAGTTATGTAGAGGGATTTTGTGACATAGGGATCGGAGAATTCTTTAGACCAACGCTTTATAAATCCAAGAGATGAGTTGGCTCTGTTTATAATGCTATCAATATGTGAACGAAAGTTCAGTTGGGAGTCGCATAATAAACCTAAATCACGGATCGAAGTAACAATGGGAATGAGTTCGTCATTGATAAAATATTTTCTTTGAAATAATGGAGGACGCTTACGGGAATATGTAATGGCTTGACATTTTTTAACGTTAAGTTCCAGTAGGTTTTTTCGGCACCAAATGTAGAATTTGTCCAAGTCAATTTGCAGAAGTTTGGAATCTTCGCTACAAGAAATCTTTCTGCATATTCTCATGTCATCCGCGTAGATTAACAAGTCAGAGTTAGAAAATATTTTTTCAACGTCATTAGTGGTTAAAACGAAAATAAGAGGTCCTAGATGGCTACCTTGTGGAACTCCAGACGTTGCAAGGATGGAAGTGGATAAACATGACCTGAAAATAACGTTGTATTGTCGTTTCGATAAATATGATTTAATCCATGAAATGATCAAAGGTGGGAAGCCGAGTTTTATAAGCTTAAATAATATTATGTTATGGGATATTTTGTCGAAAGCTTTGCTAAAATCAGTAGCTATCGCATCGACTTCTTTTCCTTCTTCCAAAGCACAAAGGGTAGTAGATACAAACTCTATCAGATTAGTGGTAGTGGACCTGCCTTTTAGGAAACCATGTTGTTTAGTTGAAAAGATTGGTTTACAAAAAAAGAATAAGTTGTCATATATAATACTCTCAAAGAGTTTTGGTATGCAAGAAAGCTTTGCAATAGGTCTATAGTTGGCTATATCATTCTTAGGTCCTTTCTTATGAACAGGTATAATAAAAGCTTCTTTCCAAAGGTTGGGGAAAATTCCTGTTAAAATAGATTTTTGAAAGAGGGCAGTCAGTGGCTGGGCCAAGTAAGCAGTACATTTTTTCAACAAAACAGAAGGGAGACCGTCAGGACCAAAAGAAAAATCATCTTTTAGCAGATTCATTTTATTTGTCACCGATGATATGTCAATATTAATTGAACTTAAGGAAGTCTGAGTGCAGCCATTCATATAACTAAAATAGCTAACGTCAGCCTCAGAATAGTCACACGAAAAAGCTGCGCCAAAAAATTCTGCAAAGAAATTGGATATAGTTTTTGGATCCATTGACGAAGAATCGTATAATTTTAATACAGAGGGGTAGCCATCAAATTTTTTTTTACTATTAATAAACTGATAAAACAGTTTTGGGTTAGAGATAAGATCAGTCTGCATTTGAGAAAGGTATCTAGAATATAGGGATTCACACAAAATGGAGAAATTATTATAAGCTGAAGTGTAGTTAGAAAAATCAGACTCAGAGTTGGACTTTAGAAATTTTTGCCAAAGTTTGTTGCGCTTATTGCGAAGAGAACGGAGTTCTTTGTTATACCATGGGGGAGAAGAAGTTAAATTTTTTTGAGATAGTATTGGGATCGATTGGGAACAACAGTCAAAAATATGTGCGTAAAAAGTAGCGATAGTTACGTCGATATGAATACTATAATCAGATATAAAATCAAAGTTTATCCTACCAAAAAGATCGTTTAATTTTTCAAAATTAGCTTTACGGAAGTTGAATTTACGCTGTGTTAATACGTCAGGATTAGTATTGTTGCTAACGTATGCGAAAATAATTGAGATTGGAGGATGATAAGAATCAAGTTTGGTAAGAAGATGTTTGCTATTTGAAACAACAGTGTTATCGGCATCTGAGGAAAAAATTAAATCTAGCTGTCTTCCTAAGTTATTTTTAACATTGCTCATCTGAACAAGGCCGGAAGCTTGGAAGCGGTCAGTGAACAGAATTTCTTTATCAGAGATTGCATTATTCGAAGTCAAATGGATTTCATCTTCAGAATTAGTCCATATCAAACGTGGAAGATTAAAGTCCCCAACAATAATGATGTCGTCTTCAGGATTAGTTTGCTCAGAAATAAAATCAACTGCATCAGAAAGAAGCTCATATGCACTTGTGGGCTGAGACGGAGGAATGTAGCAACATAAGAAGAAAATACAACGATTGTTCAAGTTAATCTTGACACATATAAGTTCCAAATTTAAAATGTTGGGAATAACAATTAACGCTGCATCCAAATCGGATTGCAGCGCTATAAGTACACCACGCCCTTTAGGGTAATTATTTCCTAAATTGGAACAATCCGGGTCTATGATATCCTTCCGAAAAACAGTAAACTCCGAGGTAAAAAGCTCACTGCTCTCAATTTCATGGGAAAGATTTGTTTCAGTAAGGGCAAACAAATTATATGGAAGTTTTTGTGAATTAAGATAAACTTCGGTGGTTTTGGTGCGAAGACCTCGTACATTCTGATAATAAATAGACAGACATTGATGACTATTTGTAACATGGGACGTTTGTTTGTGGGGAATATTATTAGTGACGAAAAAACTGGTTTTGAGAAACGTGTAGTCTTAGTCTGGAGCTCAAATAAGCGGCGTAAGCTGAGAGGTCATTAGCTACTTGAAGGGGCGAAATATTAAAAAAAAAATTCATGATATTGAATGAACATTTTTTTTAGAGTTAATAAAACAGTAGGAAGGCCTTCTTTTAAAATCAAAAGTTCAACATTAACTCTAGTTTTCCCATCGATGCAAGTATGATGTGGTTTATCATGTAGAAATGCGAGGTAGAGTCTGACATTGGCATAGGTTTTTGGATCACGCAAACGAGACATGACAAAACGGCTATCCTCACAGGATTCCGAAAATTGTTTTGTCAATTTCACTGAGGGAGGTAGAATTGGATCTATATAAGAAGAAGTTATTAAGGAGGGAGAAGGAATTGGAGGAATAGTTCGATTTATTTCGAGAGCGGCACTTGTAGTGGCTGGGGTGTTTGGAGTGTTAATTGGAGTGCAGGATGACTGTTTATTTATTGAGGGTACAGACGGATTCATAAAGTGGGAACGATAAAAGTTTGGGTATTTGGTAGCAGAATAAGGTAGTTTTGAAGAAGAAGAAGGCGGATGATTTGGTAAGTTGGGAACAGGAAAAGACATATTAAGGTATACATGATTACATCTAGTATTATACTTAAAAGTAGAACTTAAACTATTGATAGAAGATGGTTTTTGAACCCAAAGAACAATCTTCATCGTACTATTTTTTAAATTTGTAGAGAAGGAAGAAAAAATCCATTCATATATATGAGGTATAGTGATTTTGAAAATTCCAGGATTAAGACGAATACAAACGATGAGATAAAAACTGTAGTTGATTCTAAAAAAATTTCTAATCCAGGACTCGTTAACATGTTGAGGTGCATCTTTAACGATGAAGATTGATGTCGTTTTATAAATGCTAGTAGATGGTAGAGGTGTGGTATGCGAATTTGACGCTGGAAGCTGTGATACGGTGGAGATGACGTTTGATTGCACGTGAGAAGAGTCGAGTACATTAAGTTCATTAATTATTGGCTTATTGTAATTTATACAAGATGTCACATGAGATATGGCTGGTAACGGAGTAGGAAGAGTAGGTACAGTTGAAGAAGTATCAAGTAGCTGTACAACTGGTGAACTTTCATTAGGAGGTACAGTAGAGGAATCCAGATCATCAAACTCAAAATGGAGGGATTTGTTGTTGTTGTTGAAAACCGGTTCAGGTACAGAATAATCCTTTTTACTACATACACGCCTTACTTCTTCAGATACTTCAGAGATAGCCTTGCGAGTGGCTACAGATTCTTTAACCAAGATATCAGCAAGAGCAAATGAATCTTTAATCAGCTTACCATATGTAGCAGAAAAGTCAATATCTATGAAATTGAGTGCCTTGGATTGGGCCGTTATAGTTTTCTCTAAGCTAGTCACACTGTCTTGAATGGAATTAATTGCGACCAAACATGAAGTTTGTTCCTGTGGTTGATTCAAGGATGAAATCGAATTAGTAATATTGATGAGTTGAGAATCGATGTGGTTAGGAAATGAGTTAAAGATATCAAAGCACTCGGAGAATTTATTGAATGATTGTTTAGATATGCATTCAATATTATTTAGTTGTTTGTTTGATAGCAAATGGTATTTTTCAAGGCATTTAGTGGTTGATTCATTATTTTCTGCCAGAAGTTCATTAGTTAAACTAAAACCATGACGAATTTCTTTCTTCAGTTCAGCAATTGACTCAGATAATTGGTCCACTCTTTCATTATTACATTTAAGAGCAAGCATAATATGGGAAAGCGTTATGATTCTACACTCGTCGCAATAAAAACTAAAATGCTCAGAGTATTCTGGTAGATAAGCCTTAGCAGTTCTACTAAGGCCTGTGCAAACAGGGTGGAATATTTTTCCGCAAATTCCCCTGCAAGGTACCCAATTATTGGTTTTCATGGTGATAGTGCAGTTTAAATTTCCACAAGGAGATGAATTATCCATTTTATTTTTAAAATCGAGAATAATAATTAAATTCGTTTACGTTTTGGTTTATTTTTTTTTTTTTTTTGTTTATTGCTGGTTTTTATCACGAATCTGTCCACTAGTATGAGTTGAGCAGTGTGAAAAATGATCTGTTAGATAATGTAGTGTTGTTTATAATATGCAGTGGTTTGTGTATCAGCTAGATGATGTAGGAAAGATATAGTGTTTTGACGGCTTTCATATAATGATCTCAATAGCAGATGATGTAGTTGTTGATTTTTTTTGTAATTATTTATTTTTAATTTTTTTTTTTTAGAAATACATTAATTGACAAGTTTGTTCCAATAAAAGACGACTTGAGTGCTTAAGTCATCTACTTCGCCAAATTATTCCAGTATTATAAGGACTAGTACTCCAACCCTCGAAACTCGAGAGATAATAACATTATTTGTCAATAAAAGCTGTCTTTAGTGTAGAGAAAAACTGATACCTTGTTTACAAGGAGAATTTAATCAGAATTTAGGTCCATGTAGACCTGGATCGGGTTGAATCCGGATTACTCGATCCAATCTAGCTCGTTGTCATAAACAATGAAACCGATCCTTCGATCCGCTCATATAAACGTGGTATGAGCTACTTAATATTATATGAGCTTCTTATTATTATTTTCTGCAGCACTGAACGTAGCCATCAGACATTCCAGTTATCTTTCCAGTCAGTACTGGAAAATTGGTTGGTTGGTGGGTGGAAAAAATCGAAACGTCACATTTGGGCTACGGCAAATAAAAACAAACAATTGCTCGATCTCGCTCTTGCTCGCACTTACTACGCAATTTTATTTTATTTTTTTTTTAGTTTTTGTGGTGACATTATTTAATAAATGTTTGCATTTTGCACTTCTGTTAAAAAAAACCTTTCCAACGATATATAATTTATATACCTTCGGCTTTTGTAGACCGCGTAAAATGTACCACAAAATTCGTGTTTGCCGTTCTATTATATGATATAGAATTTGTGTTGTAAAAATATCCTTATAAATAAATCTTAACATTAATTTTGTACATTAATAATTACCCTTTCGTGAATCCTTTCATTCATTGTTGGTTTCTTTTTATTTGCACGTTTAACATTTAAGAATTTCACCAAAGGCTTTATTGTAATACCTTGTAGGAAGACAGTAAAATATATAACCGCTATTGTTGTTGTCACAAACATTGCTTTTTGTTTCACGTGGGCCTCATCGATAAGCAGTACCAATGCAAAAGCTACAGCTCCTCGAAGGCCACCATATGACATGACAAATTGATCAACATTTGATAATTTATGAAGACGAAATCTATTCGCCATAGCAGTGAGGATGACAACTCCTATAAAAAAAAATATAAAGAAATATATAATTTATGGTCTTTAATAAGATTTATAAAGATTTAATAAAACTTTACCAATTACACGGAAAAATGAACAAAACAAGATTGTCAATAAAACGAATACTGTATTCCAGACATGGTCATTATTAACTGTTGCCACACCCAGAAACATAAAGATAATTGTTTCTGAAGAACTTGATAACATTTTCAAAGCATATTTAACAGTTGTGTGTGATTTTTGTGATATATTCGATTCAACGTAGTTTTTCATAGTTATACCACAGAAAGTGATCCTGAAAATTAAAAAAAAAATCTTTAATGTGGAAAAAAAGTACAAATATCAAATGCAAATCTATCAAGAGCAGAACTTCATTGAATGAGTCTTTGAATTTTGAAAACGAAAAAAATATCACAAAAAATACATCAATGGATTTTGGTCTGTGATAGGTTAAATAGTGTTTCTTTTTTTAAATAATATCATACTTACGACATAATTCCACTCATATGAAATATCTCCGCATTGAGATATGCCAGATAAGCCATCACAAATATAAATATCGGTTCGATTACACGAACGTGATCAGTAAATCTGGTAACTAGACCTGTAAGGACTCCCCAAATTACTCCTAAAAATAAGATTAATCATTAGTTTTTAAAAATAATTTAGTTAGTTAAAAATAATTAACCTATAAAAGTTCCACCTAAGGCAACAATAAAAAAGGATGCAACGCCTCCCAATATGTCAGAAACGATTATATTTTTGATGCCAATTTCGTTATATACTTCCATCATATGATACATGACAACCTGTAAAGAAATAATTTTTATGTAAAAATCGCAAAAAAGTATCAATTTTTAAAAGAAAAGTAGATTTAAAGAGTAAATGATTCCCTGAGAAGAAATCACAAAATTGATTGATTGACTAAAGATGCATATTCATTTGAGAGTAAAAAGACTGCCAGCAATTCTCAAACAGCTTTCAAGAGTAAAACTCGCAAGTAGAAACAGTCTTTAAACTATTTCGCAGTGAGTTTCGTAGTAAAAGTACTCTCAAATGTAAACGCAATGAGGGTACTTTAGTGGTCGTTAGCAAATGAGCGAATACAAATAAATCATATGACGCAGTAACAATTGGGACTGTGACATCTTTTTTTAATTTCATTCACTTTTGTTTTCGGGAGTAAGGTGCACTCCCAACAACTTTGCGTTGGTTTATTACATGCGATTCCGTGTAATATAATTCTTCCTTTAAGGGCCAGTTTGTTCACAGCTTGTCATCTTAAATCAATAATTACAGATTACACCCAATTTAAACAAACTGGCTCTAAGACTCTAACAAGCATCAATACAATATTTACTATATGCATTATGAAATAAAATATTTAAATTATCAACTCACCGTAACAGCATCATTAAGCAGCGATTCACCAAATACAACAATATACAAAATTTCGTTTACATGGATTTCTTCAAACACAGCCAAAACAGCAACAGGATCAACAGCCGAAATTAGTGAGGCAAAGATAAATGTATCTAAAAGTTTCGGAGTTTGACTCTCATCACCATAAATACCCGTAAGGCCACACGCCCATAATGAGGAACCTTAAATAGAAAATACGAAATTTAATTATGTATTTTATTTGGCGAATAACAGTTTGTAGTCAATAGAAAATGTATGTAATCATTTAGAAAAGAAAATATATCATTTCGTAGAAGAAAAGAAATAAAGCTTCATTTGTCTATGAAAAAGAACAAACAAAATCTTAAAAACCTAATAATAAAAATATGTAATTTCTAAAAGCTATTAAGGTTAAGAAAATTGCCTTACTAAAAATTTAAGTTTTTTCAAAACTAGTTTTATTAGGTACCTTTTTTAAATGTTCAAATAAAAGTATTAATTTTCATAGCATTTTCTTATTAATCAGTTTTAAGAGCATGAGTAAAAATTAAGTGTAAGATTGGGCGCATGTATTTGCTGTTATTGTTCTATTGGCTTAGAACTGTTAAAATTAATATTAAAAAAAGATAATCGAAGATTTGCTTGAAACAAAGACTTGAGGGTGTTACCATCAAGTTTCTTAAAGACTAAAGACTAGCCATTTCACGGGGGCAATACCATTTTAACCATTATATCTTTGAACTGAAAAAATTACTAAATTTGGTATGGTATGTCTGCTAAAATTTTACTCACACTTAATCAAGCCTCCAAAACTCGGTTGGTATGGCCGCAATGTGGATTTTAGTGGAGTTTCCTTTTTTATTTAAAATAGCTAATGATCAAATTATCGGCTAGCTGACAGAAAAGAGCAGTTTGACGGTGTTTTTTCATTCGACATTGAAAATTTATAAACAAAACAGAAATCGTGGAACAGTGAAAACCCGTCAAAAGCTGACAACTTGATAAACTGGAAAAAAATGAAAAAGCGCAATAACGGTAGCTAAAAACAACATAATTTCTAAAAAAATTATTGAAAATTTTTAGAATGCTTTTTGTTTCCTCTCAGTGCAACGATTCTTTAAAAAAATACTAAACAAAATTGAAAAAAAAAATCGTTCGATTAATTTTTTTTGACTAGTGGAAAAATAAAAAAACCTTTTGTTTAGTAAAATTCACAAATACTTCTTTTTTTAGTGACACAGATGCTATTTACAATGAGAGAGTGTGCGTGAAAAAGTTCAGTTTTAGTGAATAATTTTGTGCAGTTCCTTGGTTATAGTAGAGTTCTTGTTGATTGTAGTAGATTTTCGTTAAGATTTGGAGCTTAGCAGTTTATATTTTTGTAACTGAAGGGCCGCAGGAAATAACGACCAAAGTTAATTTTTGTCGAAAATGAGTTTATGGTGACATCTTTTAGGCTTCTAAGAAACGAATCGAAACATGGAACGATTTGGAAATGAAATATAACGGTTAGGGTCAAGATACAGAGGAAAAGATCACAATTGCCACGGGTTTTTTGATTTTCTAATGACAATATCTCATAAACGTGATGAGATAAATTATTTTTGATTTCATATTCGAATTCAGCACGTCAAAAACATATAATAAAGTATACTTTGGTTTCGGTAACAAAATCTTCAGTTTAGTTATTAAATCTGAGTTCATAATATTAGATTTGAAAGTATAAAATTTGAATTCTGAATTTGAAAATTCCTTGCCATTAAGTTAGTTCAAACCATTTTTACTTTTTGAATTACAAAGAAAATTAAAAATGGGTGCCAAATCACCCAACTTTACCCTAGATGAAATTTTAATTTGTGAACTAACTTCTGATCAGTGTTTTAGTTAAAAAATTTAGAACATATCTAAGCACTTTTTTATGGACAGAGCTGTAAGAATTGAAAACGTTATTAAAATTTAATTAAATAAAGTATAACATATTGAAATGCATTGAATTTACATATTTAATTGCAGCATCAAATAATTTTTTTTAGATTTATTACTATGATATTAATTTTTGTATGAATCCCTTACTAGCCCTAATAGCACTTACATAATAACGCAAATACAAACAAATAATGAAGAAATTTCCGTATTTAATGTTTAAAGTTTATCTTCGAGTACATTGGCTGAACTAAGTATTGCAAAGCAAACTAAACGATCTCTTGGGTGGAAGGAAAGCAGTTAAGAAATATGTACTACTGGAAAATTTATAAAATTATGAATTATGACTCAGCTCTATATTATTGCTACTTAAGAAAAGACAGTGTGTCGGGAACTTACCAAAAGAAAGGCATTTATCAATTGAATGTAATACTTTATCTGATAAGACAATGGGTGATCTAATTTCAGGGTTCTTTAGATTTCTTGTAATAAGTTAATTTTGTTGAATGTGATGAGCAATTCATTAAATTACTTCTAAGAAAAAAAAACATGGTACGGCTCTCACTGGTAACTTCTCATTAGTGCTCTCGGAAGCTAGAGGCCCGATGCTATTTTTTTAATTTAAGAAATCGCCAATTCATGGTCTTCGAAAACGTTTGAGGGTGTTCAATATGCAATTAAGCTAAGATCAAAGAATCGTTTGCCCAGATTTTTTTGATTAAAATAATTGTTGCTTTTTTCTCAAAAAATAAAATAAAATATTTTACAAATCTAATCAATCTAGTGTTAGCCCGATGAGGAAACCCAATTCTGCACGCTTTATGAGGAGACTTTTTGGTTTATGATTGAAATTCATTTCTAGCATACTAAGAATGAAATTTAGCTTGGAAGTCATTTTGGTAATCCTGTCTCTTGGATGCCAATGATTTCAAAAATGGCACCCAATATGAGCCAAATGGTTAATAGAAAATTTTCATGGTTAAAATAACAGGGATTGATGTCTTTAAAGAAAGGTGTTGAGTAGATGGGATCTTAAATTTTTTCTTGGCAGTTTCTAATATTTTTAACATCAAAAAACGTAACTTTTTTCATTTTCAAAATATCAAAAATTGCCAAGAAAGTTGAGGTCATACAAATAAGTATGTTCCCAAAAAGTGTAGAACAAATCATCCCGAGGCCCATATCATTATTTATTCTCAAGATATTCGAGAGTAAAAAATTGAATTTTATTAAAAAAAAGTACGCAAAAACACTGTGAAAAAGATCAACAAGAATTGTATCTTTTTTGTTTTCATTTTTATGGTGATTACACAATCTACTCAATCAATCTACACAATCTGTTGCGTTAAGTTGTTTTTTTAAGGTTTTGATATTTTGATGTGATAAAATGGGTTGAATTTCGTATGCCGTCATTATTTTCTGAGAAATGGCGCAGTGTTAAAAGTCCAGAAGCCAAAAGTCCATAATGGGCTTTTGGCTCACTGGGTGGGTTAGAAGTCCATAAATGCATTATGAACTAATAACTCACTAAAGTGGGCCAAAACCCTAGAGGGAAGTGGGTCGAAAGTTCATAGTTTTTTTTCAGAAAGTGGGTCAAAAGTCCATACTTTGCATGCACTGTATTTATGAACAACTCACGCGAATGCACAGAGAGGTATGTTTGGGGGGCTAAGCTACCTCATGCAACCCCCGGCTCGGGCTCACTATAGGATTTAGGGTAGGTGCGAGGTTGGGTGTATGCAAAATTTCTTTAGCATCTAAAGAATCTGGATTTAAAGAAACTTCGAATTTTTCCTATATATCCAAAATCCAACAATAATATTAACTGTATCATTTCATATTGTTAGGACTTTTGGCTCATCTAAGTGGTCCAAAACTGCATTAACTCTGAACCAGTAGTGCATTCAAATTTTTCCGGACTTTTGGCCCACTTAGGTGGGTTATAAGTTAATAATGCATTTATGGACTTCTAACCAACCCAAGTGAGCCCATTATGGACTTTTGGCTTCTGGACTTTTAACCCTGCACTGTTTTCATTAAAAGTCATATTATATCTCATTAAAAAAATATCAAAAAATCTGAACAAGTCACTTGACTGACTCAAAAAAAATTCGAAAAAGGTTACACTCGTCAAAAAAAAATAAAAAAATATATAATTTTTATTTCGTAATAATTGGTTGGCAATAACGGTACCTACCTTAAACAAATTATTTGCAAACAAATAGACCGAGAGCTGGTGAACGTTTTACTTAGAGTTTTATACCGCTCTAAATTTTGTGGGCGTACTTTTCGTACAAATCATATGCCGTAACATGGCAGCACTAGGACGACCACAAGACCACAAAAATGCACTTTTTATTTTGAATTGCATTTTAAAGGTACATTTATGTGGTCTAATGGCCGCCCTAGTGCTGCCAGGTTAATGGCGGTATAGAACACTAAAACTTCGCTAATTTTTTTAGTTTTGAAAGAAATTTTGGTGTTCAAAGAACCGCCGCGAAATCGGTGCCGGTTTTTACCATGTATCGGGTTTTTCAATAAGAGCGCTACAAAAGTTTTTTTAAATAAAACAAAAACAGTTTTGGATATCAATGAAATTCTTTATTCCTGTATAAGTACGTTCGACGCCATTATGTATGGAACTCGATTTCTTTTGCATGGCCACTTCGGGCACGCTTGCAGAGGTCCAGACGCTGAACCCAATTTCGACGGTTTTCAAGCATAAATCGGCCGATACTGCTGCAATTTCACGTTCGATATTCGTACGAAGTTCATCAATCGTCGCTGGCTTGTTGGCATAGAGCAAAGACTTGACGTAGTCCCACATAAAATAGTCTAACGGCGTCAAATCGCACGACCGAGGCGGCCAAGCGACTGGACCATTTCGTGAGATAACATCACGTTCTCCAAACTTGGTTTCCAATAAATTGATTGTGACATTCGCTGTTTGGCTTGTGGCGCCGTCCTGTTGGAACCACATGTCCTCCAAGTCCATATCATCCAATCGGGGCCAAAAATATTCAGTTATCATTGAACGGTAGCGATCCCCATTCACAGTAACGTGCCATTCTTAATCATCACGGAAGTACGGCCCAATGACGCCACCGGCCCATAAACCACACCAAACCCTACGTGTGGATTGCTGCCTGACCAATACCGCATATTTTGTTTATTGACGAAGCCATTCAGCCAGAAATGAGCCTCATCGCTGAAGATGATTTTTTGATGAAAATCCGAATCATTTTCAAGTTGTTGCTCAGTCCACAGTCCACATTCACGAACATACGACACTTCTGGTGGTCAAGCGGCTTCAGTTCTTGCGTCAATTTAATCTTGTAAGGATGTAGGCCAAGATCTTTTCGCAAAATTCGCCACAACGACGTTACAGAGATGCCCAACGCTTAAACGACGTGTGAGAGACAAATTTGGGCTTTCTGCAACTGAAGCCTCAGCAGCAGCAATATTCTCGACACTACGGGCACTTCTTTGCCTCACTAACACTGGAACATGTTGTACTGTGCCTGTGGATTCATATTTTTCCACTAGACACTCAATTGTTGATCTGCTAGGACGATTATGACGACCAGAAATTAGACGTAGCACTCTTAACGTTGAGGCCACTGGCTCCGAATTTCGGTAATAAATTTTAATAATTTCGACTCGTTGTTGGCTCGTATATCTTTCCATCATGAAATGGCAAACCTTACTGAAGAGAAATGTCAAAAGAGCGGCAAGAAATATGGCGTCGTTATCTGTCCCTGTCGCTCTACTTTAGTTTTTACTGATACAAATAGTACGTCCACAAAATTTGGAGCGGTATAAAACACTTTAAGCAACACGTTCACCAGCTCTCGCCCTTAAAATCTAAAAACAAGTTTAGAGTGGTTTTTTTGTCAAAAAATCCATTTAAGTTAAACTGAACTTAATACGAATTGCCTATGACAAAAACCCTCGCTATGAGTCCAAGTCATATTGCCGAACGAAACGCCAATTTGTAGGACTAAAGGTCATAAAAGCTATTTTGAAAAAAAATCTTTCTTGAAAAAAAATTGAAAAGGTAGTACAATTTCTATAGAAAAGAGCACAAATTTGTTACTATTTATTTCTATTATTCTTTTTGTTTTCAGTATCTATTGCTCTTATCAATTCTTAACCAAACCAGTCAAAGAGAGCTTTTGTTTATGTAAAATTCTTTTTTAGTACTTTTTTAGTACCTTATTTAAAAATTCATCCATACATTTGTTTAAGCATTGGATCAAAAACGTACGACCAAGTCACACATTTTATATTGTTTTGTTTAATTCACGATTCACCTTATACAATATACGAACATATTTCAGCCCTAACGTCAATTGCAATACTACATTACTACTAAATTGCGATTTGTATTGGAAAAATTCAACAAATAATAAATGATTCTTCATTTGGAAACAAAATAGCAAAAGACTGCAATTAAATTCCATTAATCGAGTCTTAAGTTCGAATAATATATTTTAATTAATTGTTCCCCAAGTGTCTATTCGAACTAATTTATAACCAAGCTAAGAATAAACTGTCTCCAGGATAATAATGGTTTTTCTTCATTTCTCCAGTGGGTGATTGGGTGATGGGCGACCACAAAACTATCATCAATTTAAGCATTTCCATTTGCTTACTCTAAAACACGAATATACGTTGATAATAATATGGCATTTGAAGGGCGACACATGGATGACACATTTATCTAAATCGATTCAATTTTAATTTCAATTTCAATTTTCATTTTTATACAAAGTATGTACGTTATACGTCCCCCTTTTGTCCGGATTGCTTATTCAAGATATATAAATGACTGAACACATCATAATGCCAACCCCCATTATTGTCATAGATATCCATTTAATAAACTATATTGGCATATTTCTACGGGCGACCGACACCGACTGACGACGCAACGGATCTTAAGTCCTACGCTGCAACGCCGCTATGGTGTTAACGCCCGCCGGCCGGTCAGTCACTTGGTGAACTACAAACGATACTCTTAATATCGACACAAAATTCCATTGTCAGATTGAGAAGAAGAAAAAAAAAAAATATTGCTAAGAAATTAAATCTAAATATAGACTTTCTTTACATCATTAAAAAATAGTTTGTTTTTTTTTTTCAAAATCAATCTATATTGAATGGTGAGTGCAGGGGGTTCACTTTCTCAGTGACGTAATTTCAGATTATTCTCTAACGGTAGTGTAAGACCACAAATTGCTTACTTAGTTCAATCACATTGCAACGTGTGATGAATATTACTTCACAGATTCGATTAATTACATGATATTATTCAATTATCAGAAATTACTTTGTATTTAAAGGTAATGAAATGTTAATGACTTTAAGTAGTTTTTTTTACATCATGTAATTATAGTTCTTATCTAATAAATATTTTGTTTTGGAAAGCACAACAAAACAAAATATTTTTTCAATTAGTTGGGAATTGTATCAGTGGTTTCAGTTTTATTTTTGTGATATACAAGCACTCAAAAGGTTAAAAAGGTGAGGATTAAATAGAAAATACCGACGTGCATATAAATAAAATTTGGGAGAAGAATAGAGCTTGGGAAATATTTCTACACTCGTGTAGTGCAGTTAAGGAAACTATACAAACAATTATAAATATAAAAAATTATTCCAGTCCAATGGTATACAATTTTTGCAAACATACCACAAAAGAAGTGCCAAAATTCGAACATGGTCTTAAACCATTGATTAAGCATTTTCTGTGACCAATTTGTAAAACTAGTTGAGCGTTTTAAACCATTTATTTCGTAAATCTTGAAGATTACAAATTAATCTTGTTAAATCTTTCTAGAGCAAATATTTTTTACAAATCAAACTAACCTTTATGGCGCTGAAGGATTCATTCGTGGCTGCATTCAGTTCTACACAAATGGTGCATTCTATCTCACTTCCACTTCATAGAAAAAAATGAAACACCATTTTCATTTCTAATGATGCTGTCAAAATAAATAAATCTTTTTTAAATCTTGGTGAAAACACCAAATAGATTTATTAAATCTCAACGGAGAATAACCTTTTATGAAAATATAGCATAAATAGTTAATTTTAAATTATCTAATAGTCAATCGGTCATTTTTATTTCAAGGAATTCAGTTCCGATAAATTTTAATTTCGGTTTGGATGAAATTAAATTTCTACAAATTAAACGAGATTCAATACTTTACAGATTTGTATAAAATCTAATTTCAATCAAATTCAAAAACAATACAAGTTGGATGGTTTAAAAAACATCAAACAAATATGAAATTTTCAGTTTTGTTACTGCTCCGGAAAAAAGTGATTTTAGGTCAATTGGTAAATGACTAATTTTTTTTATCGTGGGACGAAGAGCTACGTCGCAGTTGTATCAATATTGTGTGAGCTATATATGCTGTTAAGAAATAAATAAAATAAATACAAAACGTCTACTACAAGTCATCAGTTGTTCGATCAACCAACTCGATTTTTGAGGTAGAAGACCAAGGGCTTGAAACACACAAAATATTAAAAAAAATGGTAATTTTTATTTGTACTGCATGTATCCGTGCAAGGATGTTGATGAATTAAAAAACCTTAAAAAAGAAATCCAAAATTTTTGATAATTTTTTACTGGTCTTGAAAAAAGTAATTTTAAGGAAATTGGGTGACATTTGATTTTAAATACACATGTTTTGTCAAAATATAGTTCGTGTCTTATTTGTCAAGCTATCAATTGTTAAATTTTATTGAAGGATGGCTGTGATGTCAATGGAATAAAAAACCTTTAAGAAATCTGAAATTGTTGAAGAATTTTTACTGCTGATGAAGAAGTTTATTTTAGGGCACTGGGATCAAAATAAGCTTTGTTCAAATATACTTCTTTCAAGCCATCGACTGTCAAACTCCGTTTTCGGATGGCTACACTATTAAAGGAATAAAAAAAATTAAATTTTCAATTTCTAACTGCTACGGAAAAAGGTAAAATAACGAAACACACTTCTTCTGTCAAAATATATTTCGTCTCGTATTTGTCAAGCCATCTACATTTAAATTCTATTGAAGTATGGCTAAGATGCCACTGGATTGAAAAATATGTAAAAATTAAAATTTTTTTAAAAGATTAAAATAGAAAATGGATATTCGTAATCATTGAAATGTTTGAAATTGGGATGGAAAATCGAGAATCATCGAATTGCTTAAGATTGAAGTCGATTGAAATGAAAATAAATAATTTCAACCACCCAAATTTCTGAACTAAGTTCTACCAACAAATTTGGTGGGATTTAGTTCATTTTGGAGTTAACTCATTTGTCAGTCAATTCATAGAGCCCAATTTTCAATTTTTTTGAAAATTTTTAATTATTTTTGTTTGGGTTGAGTGGTTAAGTTTTTTTTTTTTAAGTCAGAAGTTATTTAAGTGCATCAGTATTACAAAATATCCATATAAACGAAATTGGTTTAGCAGCAGATTTGAGTAAAATATTTACTTGAACAATTTTCCAGAACTGTAACTTTGGACCCAAATATCGCGGGATTTTCCAAAAAAATATCAAAATGTTTTATTAAAAGAGTAATTTAAGTAAGTTTCTTAAAGAATGAGAAGAATGAGAAAAATGTGAAAAAAAATAAAAAATATAAATTTTAGAAGGTCGTGAAGATGCACAAAAATAGAAAAATTATTGTACTAGAATAAATTAAAATTTGTATTTGAAACATTTTTTGTCTAGACAAGTTTTCAGTTTAGGCCAATAGTTTCGGAGAAATATATGAATACGCGTTTTCCAAACTTTCGGATTTCCCCCAATGGTATGCCGGCCGTTCCGAAAACTTGGAATTATGACTTTCTAATAATAGCCCCTTTCAAATCAGAAAAAACTAGCCGTCCTATATTTCTTTCCACAAAAAAATCAATTTTTCTTTACCATTATTTATTGCGATATGTACTATAGCAACAAGTTTTTGTCAAGCCTCTTAATTTATCTTTTTAATAGGTGTGTTTGTTAATGATGAAACAAATCGTTGCAAAATTCTGTTTGTTATCTCAAAAAAGTTGCACCGAAAGAGCGCATTGAGAGAAAACTTCGATGGAAAACTTCCGAATTTCCGCTACACACATTTCTGAGAACAGGAATAAGTGTTACAACTACTGTCAAAAGCCGGAGCTTTTCAACTTCTATCACATTTTGACAGCGACTAAGATAACAAATAATGTCTATCTTCACATTCGAAATCGTTATCCGCAGACAACAACAGTTATGTATGCTTGCGAAAAAGTTAAAAAAAAATACCAGAAATTTAATTAATTTATCAAAAACTACGAGCATCAGATTGAAAACCAAAAGTTCTCTACCCAAATTATGCAACAGAAATGTATTCACGAAAGATTGGCATCCTGTGCCTTCTTATAGCCTTTTCAGACCGAACCGAAAAAGCGGTTGCGAAAATATCGGTTTTGAAGAAACGCCTAATCGAAAACTTAAGTTTTCACATAAATTTTTGGGGACTTCAGGTTTTCGTAAAACACAAGTTTTATATAAAACCAGTCGAAAACTTGTTGGAATTCAGAAATGAACAAAATAAACATACCTTTTGAAAAGTTCAGAGCCAAATTAAATGTCAAAAAAGAAACTGATGCTGTCAACGAAAAAAAAATAAAACAGCTGACGAGATTCTGTCATATCAACAATAGAATTCAAAACTCAAAATTATTTAATTTATTTAAAATTCATAATATTTTGTTTGTGGAAATTCAAATTGTTTATATACCATTTTTACTATCATAAAATACAAGAGAAAAAAAGTAAAGAAAAACAAAATTGTGAGTGGTTGGTTAAAAAAAAAACTAATGCCAAGCGAAAACGTGTAATGTTTGGTGTGAGTGGTTTTCGAGTTTTGAAAAAGTTTTCATTAAAAAACGGTTTTGGGGTTTGGTGTTAAAAGACTATTACAATAATGAGGAGATCTTTCAGTGACTGATGATTGATTTAATTTGGTTCAGTGCGTTAGTTTCAAGTTTCAAACTTGTACAGATTTTACAGATTTTACTGAAATAGAAAAACAAACACACCTAATATTTCTCAAACCAGGAGCGGGAGTTAATCTATTACTATTAGTTCATAGCAGTTTAATTCACGAATAAAAGTTAAATTAAATAAGTTTTATTGATTCTATGTATATTGAAATTCTTATAATGAGTCGCAGCAAAAGGTTTCAAATTATAGTGTGGGATAAAACATTCTATATTCATGCAGCATGCAGTTGAGTTCACTTAAGTTTAAAATGAGTTATCACTTCGGACTTTGTTATCAAAAATTTCAAGACCATATAAAAACAATCTTGTTCAAATAAAAACATTCATTAACTGTGGTTGCAACTTAAAGCGTTTCAATTTCATAGAAGAACATTCTGCTAAACTAATAAATTTCCGATTATTTATTCCCAGCAATTTATTTCTAATACAAAATAAATAACCCCTTAATTTGATGAGACATAAAAATGTTTCTTATATTTTTTTTTTGATTTACGATTTACTCTCTACGAGAACGTACAAAGCAAATATATCACTTAAAAAAAAAAGAGCAAAAGGCATCAGCATCACATAACTCAATTATTGAGATCAAATAAGTTGCCGCACAAAAATATTGTGTGTGGTGTGCGTGTGACCCATCAAATTGCGTACATGGCATCATACAATTGATTTGTGTGTACCCGTATCCAATTTTAATTTTATAGCTGTGTACAAGAAGATTGATTGGGTGGCAAGCTATTTAATTTGCATCTAGTGCTCTTCAATTGAATAGAATCTTAAAATGGTCAACTATGTTTATTTACGAGTATGAAGAGTAATTGAGAAGACAAGGAGAAATTTGATCCAAATTTCCTTATTCAATTTATTAAACGTTTTCCGTTCTCGATACATTGTATATCTAAGTAGGTTAATTTTTTGGTCAATATCTGGAAACATGTAGATTTGATAATACACGCCACCATGAATATTCAAAACTTCAGGAAATACCTGTAGGAGAGGCTAATATCAAAAATGTATATTCAAAAATGATTAACTTGTATAATAAAGCTATATATAAATTCTTTGCAAGCTATAGCTTCTAAAAATCAGACTTTATACAAGTTGAAATGCTAATTGGATAATAAACTCAAGGAAATTTACCTACTTTACCTCGTTACAAAGTGAATCAATGGCGTTTCAGCAAAAACGGAAATAGGATAAATAATGGGGGCTATCGTGGATAAAATTTCTTACGAAATTTCTCCCATCTTCTAAAATCGGAAATGCCAACAATTTTCCATTGTTTCTCGCAGGTTTAAATTTGGTCGATAAAAATAGTAGCCCAGTCGCCATGAAATATTAATTTTTGATGCAAATAAATTTAGAGAGAAACACCGAGCCCATATTCACATTCCCAGTGAAATAATAGAAAAAAAGTAATCTTAAGAATCTGTGAGTTTAAAAGTGATTCACTTAGTAGATTCCTGAAGGATGCTTCTAAAATAAATGCATACCTTAAACTAAGATATGTGCGACATCATTGGAAAATTGTAGAAGTCATTGTTATACCTAAACAAGGTAAGCAACTAACAGAAGTAACATCATATAGACCTATATCGCTTATACAAATCACGGCAAAAGTTTTCAAAAAACTGCTTCTGAAAAGACTTAGCAAAATATTTGAAAAAAGGAGACTAATTCCGAGCCATCAGTTTGGATTAAGAAATAAACGTTCTACGATAGACCAAGTACATCGGATTACGGATATTGAAGAAAAGGTACTTGAAGAAAAACAAGTATGCTCGGCTTTATTCTTAGATGTTGCACAAGCCTTTGACAAGGTTTGGCACTTGGGACTTGAGTACAAACTGCATAGGGATCTTCCCAAGCATTACTACGAAATACTGAAATCCTACCTTACGAACCGTTTCTTTAGAGTACGGTACGACCAAAATTACTCGGAACTAAAGAAAATTGAAGCTAGTATACCACAAGGAAGTGTCCTGGGACCAACCCTGTTTCTGTTATATACAAGGGATATTTCAGTGGACATCAACGCTATCATGGCCACCTTTGCTGATGATACTGCAATATTGGTTCGAGATAAATCCGTTACGAAGACAATACAAAAACTGCAAAATCCAGTCGATAAAGTAAGTGATTGGACGCAAAAATGGCGAACCAAACTAAATGAAACAAAATCGACGTATATAAACTTTACTAACAAAAACAATTTTCCAATTCTTATAAACAGTACAGCAGTATCTTACTCCAATACTGCCAAATACTTTGGAATGACTTTAGAAGCAAAGCTTAGATGGAAAGAGCACATCAAAAAGAAAAGAGAAGAATTCAACTAGAAGTACAGAAAAATGTAGTGGTTACTAATATTCTGACCTGTCTTTCTAGAACAAACTAATGTTATATAAGCAAGTATTGAAACCCGTTTGGACATATGGCATCCAACTATGGGGCTGTACAAAGAAAACAAATGCTGAACCCATTCAAAATTTCAAAGCAAGGTCCTTCGTGGAATAATAAATGCCTTTTGGTATATAAGAAATAGCGATCTACATCGTGACCTTCAAATTGGAATGGTTACAGAAGTGATTAAAAAACACGCTGTATCACACAATCAGCGACTGCAAAGTCATACCAACTCCGAAATGGAGACCGTCTTAAGTGTACGAGACAATGGTCGGAGATTAAGAAGAACCAAGACTCATGAGCTGATGGTCTAAAAGCTATGGGAAAGTGTTATAGCTTTAAACTTCCCACAATGTGATTTACAAATTAAGAAAGAAAATCATTTGTCGATCTTTCAAAGATTGGTCCTGATTCACCGGTGGTTTTAGCGCGGTAAGAGTCCCACATTACTCAGTACCGATTCTTACCGCGTGTCTTTTGAAGATTCCCATCGGCTGGAAAAAAAACTTAAAGGACACAACGATATGCCTTGGGAACTCAAATTTTTAAGTGAACTATTATCACTTCCATTTTTTCTATTTAAATATTGTTCTAATACTTAAAGATGATTGTCTGTCCGATGAAGGAAGAGCGCTTAATGGCATTGATGTTTTCCTTTGAAAATGTAGTTAAAACCCATATCGAAGATCTTGGATATTAAGTTGGGTCAACATCAATTGACTATTTGAAGATATAAGAACAATAAAATACAAGAATAGTAATGAGGCTCTAAACGTCTTTCAAGAGATACATTTTTTTTATACTTTTTTGATGATAACAAATGTCATAAACGAAGAACAAACCAAAAAAAGTAAAAAAAAAAAACGAAACTACAAATGTTCATGAATTGTTTTATGTCACCCCCACCCAAAAATAACTTACTATTAAACAATTTATTACCCTTAAAGTCAACTACTACAATCAATTTATATAGGTAGAATTGTTGTATAAATAATAAGTACTCACCAATAGTTGCAACGTTAAATATCGTACCAACAACAGCCATTAGCAATATAGTTCCCAAATTATCGAAGAAAAGGCGATTAGGCATAAAATACCCGGCATCTAAGATAATTGGTGGGAGCATGTAGAAGAAAAATGTATTTGGTGTTAATGGCGATACATTTACGGAAGTGACGAAATATAAAACGACACCAATTGCAACACCAACAACAATTAGAAGGCAGGATTCGGGAAAGATTTTATTTAGTTTTGGTGTCATATGAAAACCTGGAATTAAAAAAAGAAACATTATGTCATATTGTTTAGTATATTTATGTTGGTAGATAGGTTTATTTATTTTATCCTGACAGAATTTTGTTAATTTATATTAACATCATATTAATGACATTTATATATTTTTAAAATAAATCGTTAATTTTTAAATTATATCAGCATGATGAAATATTTATATATATTCTTTATGGACGTTTATTTTCGTTTTCTATTTCTGTATTTCATGTTTTTTTTTGCGCATTATTGAAAAATAATAAAAACATTTATTTTGTGAAAAAATAAACAAGACGCATTTATGTATGTATGTATGTATGTTTTTCAAGGAGATATGTGACATGAAAATTTTAACAAGGGCGCAAAAAACTTTTAAGTATCCGCAAGAAGAATTAAGAGAACTGCCAAAAGATTTGTGGGTGAAAATTTTAAAGTGAATCACAAGGACAATGTCATGTGGAAGACATGTCCCCTCTTCGAGGGGGTATTATAGGAACTTTGTTCCACCCCTTCAGTCCAATACTACAGATAAAATAGATTGAAATAGATATCTCAGACAAAATATAAACAAATATTGTCATATTTTTCCAATAATTTTCTTTTGACAGCCATTTTTTTTAATTTTCAAAAATTTAATCAGTTGATGAAACTACTCTTGTACTAAAGGTAAGTAGCTGGTATTTTGTATTTAAATGCGAATATGAACATATATATGAAGGTATGTGTTTGTAAGACATGAAATGACCTTCCATTCAGATTGAAAAGTCCACAGCGAGTCTTCAAGATCAAACAAATCATATCATGAGAGTTTGAGTAATTTGTTTCATCCTGAAACTGGGACTGATTGGCGGTGCTTATAAATTTGGTTCAATGTTTTTCCTTGAGCATTGCTATTAGAATTGTATGCAATCCTTGCCACTCGTGCAAATTTACGGTGAAAGAAAAATCTATCGACGTTTCGTGGAAAAGATTCAGACACTCCTCAGGCTAAAAAATCTACTTTCTTATAATTATTTCGGACAAAATCCTTGGTAGTCTGCCAATTGGAAAATTCAGTGTTTTCCGGCTATATGAAAAATGCAGATTGAGAGTCGTTAGAAACGCTTTAGTGAGACCAGTTTGGATGTGTAGAACATAGTTTGGTGTTGTTTCTGGTAGAAGAGAACATCTTTTAATAAAAAAAACGTTATAGCTTTTCAACTTGCATGTGTTCGCTAAAGCCTCACACTTGATCACAGTCCAGCATGATTGATCTTGTAGCAGCATCATGAATTTCAAATTTAGTTGAATTTTGAACTGACGTACTGACCAAGTAGCAATAATGGAGTTTTTTTGATGTTGCAAGCTCATTCCGAGACATATTGAAGTTAAAAACAACTCTCAGATATTTATATTGGTTTGACACTGTAACTTCAGTGCCATTGAAAACCATTGTTTATTAGTTCTTGAAGCTTTGACGGGTTATCCGAAAGAAGCACAATATCATCGGCATATGCAAGAGCATTAATTCCAAGATCTTCTAAAAATAATCCAGAGGGTAGATTGTCATGGAAATCGTTTAAATATATTTAACGAAAGGCAGAGCGCTTGAGACGCATCCCTGTTTGACGCCTTTGTTGAAAGAGAAAACGTCGGATACATTTTTACCATCAACTCTATAGTCTATATAGTAAGTCCCTATAAAGATAGAGAGCAATGAAGTTTCTAAAAATCACTCAGACAAACACCCAATTGTGCCGACATATTGACGTAAACTTTAATGGTTTTTCTGACCACTTTTTTGAATTGTAGTTTTTTTTTACCTAAGATCAGCCGCGAGGTATCAAAATTCATTTTTGCAAAATGTCCCACAACAAGAATTACTACATTCTAAATATTTTTAAATATAAAAATTTTAAAAAATTCCGACACACCTAATGTATATGCATATAAGGGTAGTCCAAAAAACTCGTTATGTTATTTTATCAATGGCCCACGGTCATTATTTTGTTGCCTAGATCAAATTCTGTTATCGCGCACAAAATTTCAACCTCCTAGCTTTAATAGAAAGCGGTGCTCAAGCGACTTACTTATCTTAAGTTTTGCCAGAAAACCCTCTTGATATTCGGGGGGGGGGGGGGGGGGGTGGTGATTTCTGGTTACATTCTAATAACAAAAATTGTAAAGGGGAGAAATTCTATTTCCCTCCTGAGGCAAAAAGTATCTTCCGTTTTTTTTTTTTTAATTTCTTAAAAACTAGGAAAAATGTTTAGTTTTCAATATTTCACTAAAAATTGATGAGAGCTTTTTAAATTAAAAAAAAAAGAATAGTGGCGCTTAATAACGCGAAATTTTGAAATAAACCATCTTTCAAAGAAAATTAACAAAAAACTTTATGCTTAATCCAACGTGAGTTGAAAAAACAAATAACACTGGTCTGCAAAAATTAACTTTTTTTGCCTTCAAATAGATTTGACTTATCCAAATCCGGTTTCAGAAAAATTCTACCACATCCAGCTTTTTTTTTTTTAATTGATTTTTGAAAAATGTGAATGATTTGCAGAAAAGAGCTTTCTAAGATTAGGTTGTCCTGGTAAAAAAAACAAAACTACTGTGACTATTCAGGTCAAATTTGGAATATTTATTCCGCATAGTAATATAGTTTTCACATGACACGAGACTTGTCAATGTTTACTCACAATAAACCGTTATTTAAAAAAAAACAAAAGAAACTAAAAAATCCGTAATTTGTATGGAAGATAGTGGAACTTCTCTTCCATATTCATGAAGTCGAGTATATTGAGGAAATTTTTAAGCGTATTAAAATCCAAGGTTTTTTCCATTACTAATTGAATATGAAGAAAATTAAAAAAAAAAATTCTTCTGTTTAAGTGGAGTGACCGAATTTATAATTCAAGTTAAAAGTTCAAATGAGCTCAACTCCATTGCGTTTCGCTGATGAGCCCAACTATCATACCTGGGTGAAACGCAATGGAGTTGAGCTCATTTGAACTTTTAACTTGAATTTTTTCCATTACTTTATTTCACTGATATTACAGTCAAATCTCTGCACTTAGACCCTTAAAAGACTTAAAAAAATACAAAGCGACAAAGATTTAAAACATCGATTATTAAATTTTTTTTAGCGAGTAGTTTTTGGAAACTTTCCAATTCTGCGAAGAAAATGAAGTTCGAAAAGATTGAAACTGATTTAGAAAGATAAAATACAGTTCTTTAAGATCTCATTAATAGTTTTGCAAAAACATATGTAGTGGTGAAAAAATTCAACTCCAAATGTAGGTACCCAAAAAAAGTGTTTTTGGCATGTTTATGTTGAAATATCTCAAAAACGTGACGTGCTAGAGCAATTTTGACTTCATATTCGGATTCAGCATGCCCCAAAATCCATAAGAAAAGTATGATTTTGTTTAAAGGTGATTTTCGTTGCAGACCAGTGTAATAGAATATAGTAAGAAAGTAATAAATTATAGCACATGATTGTATGTATGTGCTTTCGCTGATTTTTTATTTATTGTTTTCATTTTAGGTCAATTTTTCAAAAATTACTCCCTTTGCTGTGCGTTAAGAGGGCTATAAAACTTCTCACCATGCAATTTTTTTCTTAGAATGAAACCAAAAAATCGAGCACGAATTTGGGGACACCCAGTATACACGAACATTTAAACACGAGATTGAACACCGCCTTCCTTTATATGTAGCTAAATGGTGGAAATGTTGTGCTATGCGAAAAAATTCTCTGCACCACATTGTAAAATATTGAAGGCAAAAAATGTTTGCTTTGACCTTGGCCATGAATTTACCCTTAAATTATTTTTGGATGCAAAAACCATTTGCATACAAATAATGCTTTGTAGTGAATATTTTCTTTTCTTGAATGGTAAACCGACCATCCAAAAGAGTATATTTCACTCACCATATTTTTTTTCGCATGCAAAACAATTGCCGGCCCAATGTTTCGCATGACATTCCATGACAGCAATGGTTGTTTTTTTTGAAACTGTAAACCAATCATGCATAAAAACAATTTCTTATTTCACCTCAATAATTTTTGACATCCGAAAATATTTGCATAAGTTTTTTTTGTACGAGATATGTAAAGAAGGCTTTAGGCAACCAAATTATGTGGTGGGCCAGTCATAAAATAAACACGATTCCATTTAAAGGGTGTCCCTTAATCCGTCAATAATAGGGCATGATTATTGGATGTATTCTAAGAAATCAATTCTATCTTTCCCCTTGAGGCAGGAGAGAGCAAATTCTGAAAAATTATTTTTTTTTTTTTTGATAATTTCAAAAAGTTACTTTGTTTTGTTATGTTTATGTTTATGATGTGTATGATGATTTTGGTTTTTGGTTATTTGCAATTTTTTTTAAGTTAATTTCATATACCTACACAGAATTTATAAACGGATATGCCTAAAACAATGTTTTGAACCTCTATTTTGTTTCTAAAATTCTGTTAAAATTTGCAAGGAATTCAAATCAAAGCCCATCCTCATCTATTTTAAAAAATAAACATACAAAAATGACTTTTCATACTCACAAACATACACATAACGTTAGTTAAAAATCTATCAACAAAATTAATTGGACAAGAAGTTTGCTTTTGTTTGACAGCTCTTCATTAATAAAAATTGATAACGCTGCTTGGTGATGTGTGCGACAGAATATGAATGTGTGTGAGATAAGTTCATAAATCCTTTCAAAGCTATTTTAGAATTTTTATAGTGACAATGACTACGACGACGACGACGACGAAGAGAAAAAAAATATGAACTTCATCACATTTTATCTGCACTTAAATTATTATGTCTTATATCGATTTTATAAATGACATCATGGATATGAGCGTAAACCACAAATATGTTGGAAAAAATTTCGAGAATTCTTGTTCAAATGCAACCTTGTGTAAATGTCCTTGAAATGGAATGAGATTTGAGTATTGAGTAAGTAAACCCCCCCCCCCCCCCACAGTAGAAACTTGGAATATTATTTGTATTGTTGGAAAAATACCAATTGACATCAGGCGCGGATAAAGGAGGGTAAAGCACTTTCAAAATTGTTGTTATTCATTCAACATCAATGAAGCGTTATCTTTGCAAACCAACAGTGCAAAAGCTTTCAAACCAAACCACCTTGAATTGGGAGTAATCCTGATGACAAATAAATATCTTACGCCATTCGAACTTTATGACAGTTAATTTTACTGTCACTTCGTAAAGTGTTGCAGATTACTGCAGTTGATTTTAACGATAAAATTCAGCAATTCGGAAATTCTTTTTGGGTCAAGTCTGCACAGTTTAGCAAATCAACCGATACTCGTAAATCATTGATTTAAGGATTTCCTTAAAATGGGAACCATACAACCCTCTTTGGAGCGAAAATCTATATCCGGGCCTGTTTTAAATTGCTACAAAAGGGTCAACAATGCATAAAATGTGAATGGTCAGAGTATTATATGAACCTTACTCAAGGGAAAAAAGTTTGTATATGTCAAAAGTGTCCCTGGTGACAAAATATATAAAAGAAAAATTCAAAAATCGATCAATATAGCAATTTGATTGTGATAAATACAATGATAATTAAAACTATGTCACACACAAGAATATTCTTTGACTACACACAAATTGACTTCTCAAAAAAAAAAAAAAAAAAATAGTCACGTTTTGAATCGTGCATTTATTTCTATATGCGAGAAATAAAGTTCTATAAATGTTGAAGCAAATAGTTTTGAAAACTTTTTCAATTTTAAACTTAGTTAAAGAAGAAAAGTTAAGTCTTACAAAAGAAGGTCAAAGGCGACATAATAATATTATAGGGTATGTATGCAATGACTTTGGGTTTGAGAATTAATATTAAGTTCTAAAGATATTCAATTTTAACAAGTTACATGAAGGTGATGGTGATGGCTGATGGAATCGGATTAGATGAGTTTATAGAATGATTACTATCACATATGGATTTAACTTTTACTAGTACGTGCAGCAGCTAATAACATTATTTGTCAATAAAAGCTGTCTTTAGCGTAGAGAAAAACTGATACCTTGTTTACAAGGAGAATTAAATCCGAATTGAATCAGGATTTAGGTCCATGTAGACCTGGATCGCATTGAATCCGGATTACTCGATCCAATCCAGCATAAACCTGGGTCGAAATTTCAATCCGGATTGAATCCGATCCTTCAATCCGCTCATGGAAACGTGGTATGAGCTACTTATTATTATATGAGCTACTTATTATTATCTTCTGCAGCACTGAACGCAGCCATCAGACTTTCCAGTTATTTTTCCAGTCAGTGCGGGAAAATTGGTTGGTTGGTGGGTGGAAAAAATCGAAATGTCACATCTTGGTTACGACAGATAAAAACAAATAATTGCTCGGTTTCACGAGAGCGATACTCTTGCTCGCACTTATTACGTAATTTTATTTTATTGTTTTTAAAATTTTGTAGTGCAGTTATTTAATAAAGTTTCGCATTCTGCACTTTTGTGCTAAAAAAAACCATTCCAACGATACATAATTTATATGCCTTCGGCTTTTGCAGACCGCGTAAATTGTACTTACCACAAAATTCGTGTTTGCCGTTTTATTATTATGATATGAGTAGAATAATTAGATGATAGAATTTTGCCTAGAAGACTATTGTTTTTATTGATAAATGGTTAAACCCTGCTGTTTTTCAATATCGATTTTTTCTTCACAAGTTGTTTTTTTTTTATAATTGTTAATTGTATTTTTCTTTGTATTTATTATATATTTTATAAAAATTGTTACTTACCAATTTTTGCAATACTAGCTGAAAGAATCCAAATACCAATGATGAATGGTGTTTTGACTCTATCAAAATCAACTTGTGATACTGGATATCTTAACGGATGATCACCATGTTGTGATGCTAATGGATATGTCTTTCCATGATCTCCATGGTCCAATGCCGAAGTTGGCGTTGCAAAAGAACTTGAAGAAGACGCCTTAAATGAAATAAGACATACAAAAAATTAATAATAATAATACAATTTACAGAGACAAACAGATAAAATAAAATAAATTAATAAATTTTTTAATTTAACTTTTTTTTAAACTCGTCAAAATAAAGTTTAAACATGTGGTTAGGTTAGAAAGAAGTGGTTGTCAGTAAATTAGTACTGACACCACTACTTATTTATTTTAATTAAAAAATTACTTTATAAAGTGAAAAAAAAAAGAAACACAACACAATTTTTTCTTAGCAACACACTTTCACTGACGGCGATGGATGAAAATGAAGTGACAGTACAATTTGACGTCTGACGTTTTGTTGATTTGACGTGATAGGAAATTTGACTGACCTTTCAGATGGGCCGTTCCGCCAGGTTTCCCTCTAATGTCGTCAGCTTCATGCTGATGACGCAACAGTGATACCACTTTTAATCTGGAAGACTAAAAAAAAATGCTTCCAGCTTCTGACAAATAGTCAAATCGTGTTCTTAGCCTGTAGTTTATATCACCCTATTCGCTGAGACAATCTTGTCGAACAAAATGCTTCTTAAAAAAGCAACAGCTTGTTTCCGGCCTTTTTAAGAAGGCTCCAACAAACTCTTTGAAAGAACTTCTTAAAGAAAACTTTTCCCTTGTTTTTGATTCGCATGCTTCCATACAAATTAATTTAAGAAAGCCTTACTGAAATGTAAATGAAGCTGCACACATTAAAGCTTGTAAATAGTTTCGAAGTACACCTCTTACAGGTTTCAATGAAGCTGTTGACAAAAAAAAAACAGTCATGAAAATTCACAACTTCGATATACAAGCTCAATAGAAGTCTTTGTTGAGTTAATAACATTAAAAAGTTTGAAACTTACCAAGGGAAAATTGTTTTTTTGGAAACTATAATATCCAAAGTGTTATAATTCAGGAAGATTCATGAGATTAATTATTTTTGAGATTTGTCAGTGGGCGGAAATTGTATGCGATCATTCCTTATACCGTTCTTTATCATGTGTGAAAAATATATTACAATAGATAGGGTGCTTCAGACTTTATAGATCTAAAACTAACTCCATATACGTCAAAAAATTCAAAAACGCCCACAAAATGGACGTAGTAGAAGCTTTGTATTTGTACAACTTATATTCAAAAATAAGGTTTCCTAAAGCAACTGTCGAGTTTGTATTAATTTTGACAACTATAATATTTTTTCAAAAAAGTAGGCTTGGTAGTGTGCGAAAATTAAATGTGTGGCTTGTCATTTTGTTTTTTATTAAATCTGATCATTTCATCAAAATCGGTTAAGTGGTATAGTTTTTATAGAGATTTTACCGCCTTCCCATACAAATTACACTACTGTATATCAGCCATTTTGCGGAAAATGTTATCTCTGTTAAAGTTTTATTAAATCTTTTATCTAGCATCTATAAAGATTAACAAAGATTTGCTAAAGTTATGAGCCATTTGCACAAATATCCCTCCTTCATCTTCCAAGAATAGCAATTAAGATATTTTGTTTGTGACTCCCTTCCAGAAGAAAGTTATTTAAAGCTTTTGCGTTCTACATTTTAAAGCTGTTTGATATATCAAAATAAGCACTAACATACTTGTTAACAAGCGAAATAAAGTTATTTCATTTGAATCCATTAACAATATTAAAATTTGTGAGAGGTTTTAAACCGGAGACTGTCAAAAAAAAAGAAAATAATAAAGCTATATATAGCTGGGAAGAGGTAGGTATTTGTTTTTATAAATCTCATCTCAATGACAGTATTTTAAATCTTTATCTTAAAAAATGTGGTAGGTAGGTACATAATTGCAGAAGCATGTCAGTTGATTTTTTTAATAATTTAAATCAATTTAATTCTATATTCCCAACAAAGGTTTAACACAGCTCAGATTTTATATATTTATTCGGTGTTTTTACCGAACAAAAAGATTCTAAAGAACATTTGTTTTGACAGCACCGTTAAAAATGCAAATGGTGTTTCATTTTTTCTTATGAAGTGGAAGTGAGATAGAATGGTCCATTTGAGTAGAACTGAATGCAGCCACGAATAAATTCTTCAGCACCATTTAAGAATAGGTTAGTTCGTTTTGTAAAAGTATTTGCCCTGGGAAGATTTAACAAGATTAATTTCTAATCTTCAAGATTTACGAAATAATTTTGAATGTTAAATCTACGAGATTTGAAGAAGATTTGAGGTAAATCTTATTAAATCTCAGATTAGTGTTAGGTGGATATGTAGAATAAGAATATTTAAATTCAACCCTAGCACCTCTGTGCAACTCTCAATATTTAAAGGCTTGAGAAGGATCAATCACATAGGATCCAGCCGTTAATTTTATTCTTCTTTCGCTCTAAATTCTTTTGGTTTTCTGAAAATAATTTATACGAAAATAATTGTATTTACATTAAATTTAGTTACATCAGCTTTAGATCGTTTGGTATATAAATATTCTACATTTTCACACGCTCTAACGTTTGAAATTGGAATGCAACGCCGCTAACCGACACTACAATATAAAATAAATGGACAGGAGTTAAATGAGGCGTATTTAGCAAGATACTTTGCACACTAAATTACTGCTAAACTATAGTTAGGCGTCATAAATTTATCGAAGTACAAAGATAAACATTAATTGGATTTCCCGCATGTCAAACGGTGTCGAGGGAATGCAAAATATCTGAATTAAGAAAAGTATGATATGTGAAATATTTAAATGTATCAACTTTATTGAAAATAAATTAAAACAAAAATGTGTTGATAAATATTCTTTTGGGTATATTTTCTAAAAAAAACACATACCTACTCGGGCTCTCTAAATAATATTTATTAGTATTTCTGTCAGTCATCGCGTTGTCGTTTGGTTTCATGTTTTTGTTTTCATTTCTCGAGTGGCTGCGATGGCTATGGGTAACCAGTATCAATGGAAAACAAATATTTATTGATACCACACTCGGCATTTTTGTTTGAACTGATGTTTACACACACTTTGGAGAATTATTATGTTCTTAATATGAAAGCTGATAACTTGAAGTTATATTGGGACAGTTGTATTGAAAATATGTATTTCTTTGAACCTGACATTCATTGGAAATGATATTTAACAGATAAATTTATTACATTTGTGTAAAATTACTCTGAATTAAACAAGTAATGAGTGCTTAGGTAATGAAATACAAATTTTTATTTATCTTTTAATTGATAAAAAAAATTGAATCTCATAGATAAATAAACAAAAAACATTGAATAGCATAGAAATTGTACAGTTGCAATTACTTTCCAAACACATTTTCGAAAAAGCACAATTTCTACGCATGCAATTTCCAATCACCTTAATTCGAACAAAATTGGGTTTTATTACATTATATCCTTTATTACATTTCATACCGTTCTTAGATGAAGTAAACAAACGGGGCTAATAGGTTTGTTCAATGTTTCCTGCCCCATGGTGCACTGGGTAATGTCATTCATATGTCAATTAACTGCTGGCTGCTTGGGTTTTGATTTCACATCGAACACCTCATTTATATTAGAAAAATGCAACAAAAAAAATTAAACTCAACCTTTTGAAAGGTTTAAAATTTTGTTTTCCTGAAAAGATTTCTAAAAGTGGTCACTCATTTCCGTTTTCGATTGGATTTTCTGACTGTTTGATTCCAATCGAATATGAAAACATCATGTTGTCAAATTTACACACAAACTACCGAATGACGCCATTTTACAAAAAGGTTTCTTCAAGAATTTATTACTTTGGACAATGAATCCGACGAAAAGTTGTATATGTATGCGTGGTGCTCCAAATCTACTCCTTTTTGAAATCGGAAACAGAAAGACTCTGAAAAGAATACTCCTTAAAGCCAATCGAAGGCTTTTCGAGTAGTTGGAGTGAAAATGGAGTAGGAAAAGAGTACTCCAAACGTTCAATCGAGAACGACATTAATTACCATTTAACTTAAAAACAAATTTTTCAGTTTCTTTCAATGAGAAAATTTAAATTTGTTGTATTGTTTTATCTATTTGAAATCTCTGCTTTTGGGATTTCAAAAAATTATTTTGTTAGTCAATGTTTAACACTCTTGAAGCAAAGTTTAGTGGAAATACAGTGACCGTGAGTGACTCTTACTGTCGAAATCGCAAACACTAAAATTTCTCAAATGGAAATACCTACCACGTCACGTTTTGTCGTTTTGGATTGTCGTTTATTGCCATGACATTCGTCTCGCCATGGCCGTTTGCACGTAGTTTTTCATTTGTGGTCATGGTGTTCATCTTTTCAAGGTCTCGCCGTATGCACTTTCACGAAGTTTTCTCGTTTTTGGTTATAGTTTCATCTCGTTATAGTTTTATTCGAGAAGCTTGCTTAAAAGATTAAGAATAGTCTAAGTTTTCTTGAACGACTTAGCTTAAATGAAATTTTAATGACTATAATAGTCAAACCATGAGACCAAAGCGAGACCACGTGTAAATGTCACGACGAGAACAAATCGAGATTATAGCAAGGTAACCACGAAACCAATTCCCGTGTAAAGTTAAGTTATTTTTGGTATTATTTTATGCAGTTTCAAAATAAATAGTAATAAAATCGTCTACAAAATATCTCACATTCGTTATTTATGTAGGAAATCCGCGGTCCATCCCAGGCAAGTTCTCAATTTATAGGATAAGCTTTTCTGATTTAAAACGTTAATACATTTTTTTAATATTACCCAAGAGCCGAGGCCTATATCGGACGAGCTTCATCCAGGACGAGCCCCCAAATTTGTAGGATAAGCTTTTTCGATTAAAATAAAACACTGGGTGCTTTGAATATTTCACGATATTAAATATTTTATTCAACTTTAAAGTAAAGTCAGCGACAACCGACCAGTACAATGTTCAAAGTAGAACTCTCGAATTAGTCTAACTCTAGCTGGATGGAATAAATCTTATGTTTTTCGTCTTTCTTTATATCGTTTTATCTCTCCAACCCTTCCCAGCAGTAAATTTCAATTTGGCAGCTCTGATTTCTTCCCCGGTAAAAAACTTGAGCTGCGTGAGAGCGAATTCATTGTACGCCTTGGGGCCTAATTCCACAAGCGCGAATGATTTTGAGTGTACACACTCAATTTACATCCGAAACAATTGTGAATAAATTTGACTGAAAGTGTACACGCTATCAGTCAAATATTTTAAACTCACTCTTGCGAAATCGCAAAAATCGATGGGCACACGATTTTCTGTGTAAACCGAAAAAAATTCACTCAAATGTCATATAAGACACCGAAAGCGAGTTCAAGCCGAACCGGTGCAGGCCCAGAGCCGACATCGAACGAACCCAATAAAACTGACAGCAATTTCTCAGTCAATTCGTATTTGAAAATTTATTTGTTTTGACATTTGTTGGAACATTTTACCGTGTTAGTAAACATTTAAAAACAAAAGCACAATACTAGGTAAAATAAAAGATTTCGAATTAAAATAAGTTTATTACACTTACCGACTCTGTCACTGATACTGTTGTTGCACTTCCTCCAGACGAATCTATTGCATTGCTCAAATTTGGACGGGCTTCTATACTGGTGATAAAATAACAAATCCAAATATAACTCACAAGCAAAAAAACAAATCCTCTATTTAAAGTTCTCAAACATGATGTTGTTTCTTTGGTTCGTTGTTTTTGGTTATCTTTTTGGCAATCATCATCAAGCATTTCTTTGGCATATTTCACACTCTTTTCACTTATTTCACTCTTAAAACTATTATTTAGCACCATCTGGAATTTAACTAGTATCGATAGTAAAACTATCGTTAAACTCCACCATTTAGCTGAAATCTTATCAGCAAATTGACTTAATTCAAACGAAAGCGGTGAAGACGAAATCACTTTAACATCATCGAAGTTCTTTCTTGTTGTTGCACTATTTGACATATTTAAACAAAAATTATTATTACTTTGCGTTATACAATTACTAGAAGTTATAATTAAGTTAGGATGTGAAGTTTTACTAAGAATAGGATTTGCTTTGCATTTAATAGCACCATCTTTCAAAACCGTCGTTGTTGTTGTTGTTGTTTTAGATGTTGATGTTGTTGTTGTTGTAGTTGCTCTTGGTAGTTCTAGCAGGCCTGTTTGTGTTTCGTGATGAATATTTTTCCTTTTGCAAAAATTGTCAAATGCACCATTCTTACAATTTTTTACTAATTCTACTAACATATTTCTAAACTTTTTACTATGTGAATGGTTTTTTTTGTCACACCAACATGCTCGTCGGGCTAAATTCATTTCTTGTATTAGGGAAGGTGTTGCACTATCAAAATCGGTTTCCTTCATTTTGTTTGTTGCAGGACACAGCGGCAGCGGCAGATGCGATTGACAATTATTGTTGTTTGTTGAAAACAGATTTATTGTAATTTGTATAAATTTTGTGGTTGGTTTTGATTGCATTCAGTTTCAAGCATTCTATTGAATACGATTGCAAACACAAAAGCAGAGGTAATTCATTTTGAAAAAAAGCTATTTTGTTTGATGTTTCAATTATTAAGAGCGTTGCGAATCACTGAAATGAAAAGAAATCAAATTTTATTACTAGGAGATTGTAGGTAATCTAAAATAGAATATTATTAAGAATGACGACAGATATTTTCACTTAATTTAACACAAAATATGAAAATTGTAGTAGGCATAGTAAATTAAAGAAACAAAATGTGAGAGGCCCATTATGTCTCGTTTGTGCCTCGGCGATGACAGCTAGGCCATAATGATATGAATTGCTGCCAACTTCGGCGTAGAAATAATAAAACCGCAGCCAACTTCGGATATAAACTAAGATGGAGAAATTCAAATTTGAAAAAAATAACGGCCACGGACGCCATTACTTTTGTTCATCTTATTCTTGCTATAGACATTAAAAGAAAGAATTATTGGTAAAAAAAAAACAAAATGGATTTGATATTATTGATTGTTCAAAAGAAAAATTTGTACAGTCATATTTACTTTACTTCAATATCATTTTGTATTTTTTGAGAACCGAAAAACCTAGTGATTGTTACAAATTTTGGAATTGTCAAAAAAATCTGGGTCAACTGTGGGTAAAATTCAATGAGCTAAGGCATTATGAATAAAATAAATAATAAATTCCGATTTTTGAAGCAGGTGCTTCATTTTGTATGTGAGTATAAGAATAGGTACAAAATGTATTTTTTTTAAATTTAAATTAAATTAATTTTTAAAATTCTTTTCTCGAATATGAAATGTATTTCATTATATTTTGTTCAATAAGCACCAAAGCTAATTCAATATGCATTATGCTGCTAAATCTACTGTTAACCTCAGCAGACAAATTTTTTTTAGAGACTTTCGAAATGTATACGTACACTCTAAGTCATTAGGATAGAAGCAGACATTTTTGAGAAAAATTATACCTATACAGATATTTTTTATATAGTTACATGGTTATCCACCAAAACTTGATGAAAGGAAGATCAAATTCACAGTTGTAAATTTTAAGGCTTCTAGTTAAACATGGCCTGACTACTATTTACAAATAATATACATAAGTACAAAGCATATGCAATACAATCGATTCATGATATTAGAAAGGGAGCGGTACGTAATCCCGCCAACCAAAAACTCACAAATTAAACATTTTGCTTTTATAATTTCGCTCTTACAAAATTTGGCTTATAATCTCATATTTAGGAACATCTTGTACCATCAAATCTAGCGTATATAAATCGAAATTCCGCAATCAAAAATATCACATATTAAAATCTGGCAAATTAAAGTCTCACAGTAGTATACTAGAAACCCGACAAAGAAAAATATTTTCACTGAAGTTCGTTATTTTCGAAACAGTATTTTTAAAAATTAAAAAAAAATTTGCCCCATATTACAGCTTATGAAATTTCTGGATTTTGTTGTTGCGAGATTTCGTACCCAATCCGATTTAAGGCAATCAAAGTATCAACGTTTTTTTGTGAGTTTTTTAAATTTAAAAAGTTTTAAAATTTAGTACAAGAAGGTTTGTTTGTTAGTAAGAATAGAAAAGAAAAATGTTTTGACTTTGAAGAAAGGGGCAAAAATATATTTTAATCACTCTGTAGTTTTTTGAAATCACGCTATAAGTTATGCATTTGTAAAAAAAAATTTAACTCGAGATTTTGGTCAAACTTGTCAATACGATGATAGGTAAGTCGAAAGAAGTGGGTCCCACAATTCTGTCTGTCTATCTGTCCTAACTTAAATATCTATATTCATAAAATTTGGTACATAGTGTTGTTTGGTGATTTTACCAGACTTTTTTTATTTTGTTTTTGGAACTTAAAACACAATTGTTTTTATTATAGAAATTTATATTTTTTTCAAAAACACTCCACAACTTTTCTTAGAAAAAATCAATTAATATCATCAGCTAAGGCTACCTTCAAATGGGAAACCATTTTTTTATTTTCGATTTTTTTCAAAACGATATTTTTCATTTTAATATTTTTTATACAGAAGCTTCTAAGCAATACAAATAGATTTTCTTACCAAAATTTTCAAAAAATAATTGTTTTTGGGTTCATACATTTTTTTTTTTTGGAAATCAAATATTTTAAGAATTACGTGGTTTTTTTAGCATTCTTTTAGGTATTCTGAGAAAAAATTACTTTTATAAAAAATAACGTTGCCTTCAATTGAAATGTTAAAAAAACGTTAAGAAAATTATTTTTTTCTTAAAAACAGCTATATGCTTAAATTAGTGTAGTCTACTACCAACAATTAAAACAAATTATAAATTGCTACTATTGTAGTATCTCTTATAGAACTTTTTTTTAATATTGAATTTAATATGCACATCAATAAATACTTAAGATTTGCATACCAACATTTTTCCTCAAAAATGTTTTAAGAATTTGATATCTTAAATTTTTTTTCAAACAAAGATCAGATCAAGACATTCAAGGACAAAATTGAGATTAAAAGCCTTAATATGGCAAGAACAAAAAATTAATTTTTGTTCAAAATTCGCAGAGATACACCCATTCAAACTTTTTTTTATCATTTTTGGCAGTTTTGGCCCGAATGCCCCTTTTTTGGTGCATATGACTCAACGACTGGTGTCCGATATTCATACGACTTGGTACTAGGTGCAAGGAATTTTAAATATGACGTATGATACCCAAAAATAGTCTTTCGGACAAAAACAGCAAAAAATTATTAGAAATGCTAAAATTTGAATGGCTGTAACAGCTTTTTTTGCTTGAATTTTGTTTTACACATTTCTTAAAACCACCTATTACGATAGAATATTTAGCTTTGAACAAAAAGTTTTGAGTGTAAAATTGTCAAATTAGGACTAGTTTCGGAGTTAAACCAAAATATTGAAAAGTGGCCAAAAACTCATGGATGAATTTAGTAGCATTTTAGGTTTTAAACATGCTTATGGGTCAAACAAACATATTCAATAAATAAAACCCTTAGGTTAGGACCGCACTTGCGATTTCAATCGCGCGACTGTTTAGTCGCCTGAAATAGAACACATGAGAATGAACATAACGAATAAAAGACGAAAATTTGTTCCATTTTCGGAGCGATGCGATTGAAGAAAGTTAAAATGTGATAATGTATGGAAATAATGTTTGTGCTCACACTTGCAATTTAAAATAGTACGACTGTAAAATAGTAGACACAACTAGAAAAAATCATGCACGCACTTGTGATTTTCAATCGTACGGTTATTTAGCCGCAAGAAATGAGACACATGGCTTTAAATGTGAATGCGCATATATGCGACTTTTAAATCGCAGCGATTATAAAAATGGAACCAGATCTATGTTTTGAGCGTTCTTCAGTCGCAAAATTAAATAAATCACTAGGAACGAACTTTCGATTTTCGGTGGCAGCGACTAAAAAAATTGATCGCAACTTAGTGAGAATTTTTGCTGACATATGCGGTCAGTCACATTTAAACACATGTGTTCTATTTTTTGCGACTGAATAATCGTACGACAGAAAATCACAAAAGCGTTCCAAGCCTTACATGTAATTTTTGCTTTTAAAAAAGGTCTATTTATTAGACTAGATTTGAACATAATCAAAATCGTACTTTTTATTAAAATTTTATAGAATTTTTAATCAAAAAAATAAACTTTTGTGTTTATCAAGCAAAATCATCACCGTTGCTCATTTTGCTTAAGTTGAAAGTTGCATTAAGTTCAAATTCTGATGGGTTTTTTGAAAGAATATTAAAAACTGTAGAAGACATTTTTAGCATTAGTGGTTTTCTAAATATTTTTCATTCAGCATTTGATCATACAACAAAAAGAAAACACTAAAATGAGCATTCTATGGCCACATACAGAGAAATTTAACTACTTTTATCTTTTTACTGACCCCTAGTTTTAGATTAGTTAATTACATATGTACATAAATGCCAAATATAAATTTTATTTAATAGTTTATGTATGAGTCTTTTATTATATGCAAACATTCTGAAGGTATATTCCTCTAAATATCTTAGAAGAAAAATAAGAAAAGATGTCACGTACAGACAGGCGTCGAGCTATAAAGCATGGATTACAAATGTGTTAGAACTAAATTATGAGAGTAAATTAAAAGCGGTATTAGCGAGGAAAAACAATTCAAAAAAGCACATCGAAATAGACCAACAAAACAAAAACTTAAATTAAATATTTTTTTTTTCATATTTTTTTAAGGTATACTTCTAATGTTATGATGCGATAAAATTACTGAAAAACGTAACTCAACCAACGTTTATTCTCTAAGATTACTTTTTGTCTGCAATTAATGTTTTTCTATGGCACATTTAAAAATCTCTCTTGTGTCTTAAAAATGTTTGTTCTCTTTCCATAAAATCGTAGAAATTTCATTAAAACTTCTAAAAAATGTCTGCTTGTCTAACTTAATGACTTGCAGTGTACATGTGTATGTTATTCAATTGTTAGACTATATAAAACACATAAAAAAAAGAACGTTATCAAATCGATAGGATACAATTTGCATATTTCTGTTTATACCATTTTACATGTACGTTACGTTATTTCCAGTTATTTTGCTTTAATATTGAACAATGGAAAAATAAAAACGTGCCACGAATGATAAAGAAAGATATTTTAAAGAATAAAATTTGAGGTTATCTCATATTGCTTTGATAAAAATACACAAACATTTATTGATTTTAGGCAAGGTAATCCTAAAATGGCATAAATTTATAAAAAGGATTTCATTGAGGATTTTCTAAGTATATTATATAATTCAAACTGCTTTTGAAATAACTTGTGGGTTCATTGATAAATAGAATAGATACTCCTAACTTTCTGCAAATATAAATCTTATCAACTAGAAAAATAACCTTGATTTTATTCTATTTGATTATCTAAGAATAATACGTAGGTATGCAAATATTTAAAAGCTGCCATCATGTTTAATGAAACCGGAAAAATAACTTTTAAATAGAAATATGTAAGTAATGTAAGAGTAATGTCATAGCTATAAACATTCATTCTGATAATTTATATACTCGTTAAAGATACATACAACAAATATCAAACATAAATATAATCGCAATAGCTAGCTATGGGAATTTTTTTTCATAATAAAGTTAATAAAACGTGACTATACTTCCCGTATTTGAATAAGATTAATATATTTTATTTATTTTTTTTTTATATATCGCAGTGTTAGAAAGGATAAGGCAACAGATGCTTTGGCATCTGTGTTAAGGCAATTTTAGTCATACGGTTCTTAACCATACAAAGGACTTTTGGTATTCAAAGTGATTTATGAAGGAGAGCTTTAGGTGAAAGTAACCTATGGCACGTGCATGTCCATAAAGTTAACTTACCAAAATGAGTATATAAACAATTAAGACCAGTATTAGGGTGTTGTCATCTTTTTGTTCTATTTTTAGATAATATTCGTTTTTATATATTTTTTTTGTGTTAAATGTTGTGCCGTCTTATATCTAAGCTGCATCATAATTTTGTGGTTTATTTTATATTATGGTCTTTAGTTTTCATAACTAAAATTAACAGCAAGTACTCAGAGAAAAAAAAACCCTAATTTAACAAGTCTTGTTAAATAAATAAAATGCAATTCTTTGTGAAGGTAGCATGGCAGTTGTATTTTCAGCAATGGGGATAGTTTAAAATTTGCAGTTTTGAACCGAACTAATCAGGCGGGGACTATTGAATTTGAATTCCGTTTAAATAAAAAATAAAAATATTTTTTTATGAAAAGAGAAAGTTTCGAAAAGCGAAAGTTGGGCAAGACAAGGTATCGAAGGACAAAGTTCCGAAATCCTCAGAACTTTATTGTTCCAGAATACAAATACAGCATAAAAGTAGGAACAAATATTTTGAAAACCCAGACTCCCGAAAACCCGAAAACACAGAATCTCAAAAACCTTAAATCCCGAAAACCCATAATCCCGAAAACTCACAATCCCGAAACCCCAGAATCCAGAAAACCCAGAGTCCCGAAAACTCACAATCCCGAAACCCCAGAATCCAGAAAACCCAGAGTCCCGAAAACTCTGAATCTCTAAAACCCACAAACCCGAAAACCCAAAATCCCAAAATTGTAATCCCGAAATATCATATAAAATGAAAAATTTGCGCAAATTTTACATTTAATATAATATTTCCAGATTTCGTATGTACAGTTAGTGATTGTACTTTTATTTCAACCCATGCTTTGTTTCAAATTTAATTTTTATTTCGAAATTTATATGGAATACAATTATTTCAAAATTAAGTTATTCTTTACTTTGTTATTAATTTATAAAAACTATTTGATTTCAATTCTAAGGGCAGATCTACACCATTTTGCCGATACCGATATGCTATCACTGCACTAAAATATTTTTACATAAGAAAAACTGGAAAGAGCGAAAGAAAATCAGGTATAGATATTGTGAATTTACTCATTGTTTTCTGTCTAAAATACTTTATTCGATAAGAAAACTTTCATGTGAATTTGGCCTTAAAGTTCATCACAGAAGTCACAGTATTTTTTTTTTTAATTTTGTATATTTTTATAATTTACTGGTTTTTTTCAAATATTGTTTCGGGATTTTAGCTTTTCTGGATATTGAATTTTCGGGATTTTGGGCTTTCGGGATTCTAGGTTTTCGGGATTCTGGGCTTTGGAGATTCTGGGTTTTCGGGATTCTTGGTTTTCGGTATTTTGGATTTTCGGGATTTTGGGTTTTCCAGATTCGGGATTTTCGAGATTTTGGGGTTTTGGGATTTAGAATTTCGGGATTTTGCCTGTCTCTCAATTTTATATGCTTAACTTTGACATACAGTGCTAATGCTTACGCTTTAAGAGCTCTTTTGTGCTGCAAGAGCAACACTTGTTCATATTTAATATCCAATTAATAATTATCTCTTCTAAGCCCTATTTCAGAAGTCAGAAAGGAAGCTACGGAAAACCCCGAAGTCGACAATATTTTTTTTTTAACTTATTAGGGGTGTAGACATTTTTTTCTTTTATATTCAAAGTGGGTATGGTGGATGTTTTTGACATGACATAAACAGAATGGAGACGGAGCTGGAACTGGACCTGCAACTAGAATAGCTGTCAAAATTTTGAATACACCCAAATCCAATGATACGAACAGAACACGATACAGCTTCAGACGGAGCTGCAGACGCAGCTGAAGAAGTTGGTCAACTTTTAAATTTTGCATGCAGTTCTTTGACGTTTCAAAACTGTGACCGCAACCAGGTGTTTACATTGGGGTTGAAGAGTTTCAAACTTTTTTTAATCTCTGATAAAGACGTAAAGAAATTTTAGCTTCCATTTCATCATTATTCCTGTTATTTTCTGTTTAAATTTTTATTATTGTGTTGAATTAAGTTCGCAAAGCTGACTTGAAATGCCAAAAATGTCAGAAAGCTGTACAGCACATTGTGGGTAAATAAAAAAAATCACGTACAGCATTTTTTGGCAGCTTTTTCAGTTGCAGCTCCAGCTCCAGTTGAAGCACTCTATTCTGGTCAGGCAGTAAATTGTCATTCATATCTGCTGGAGATTAGCATTCAACTGTGTTGAGTGCAAGGGCATCTTAAGTATTTGTAAGGGCGATGAACTTGCTAAAATTGGTACAACTCTACCTTTTCTACCTAGCAAGGTAGGTAAACTTTTGCTGAAGCAAGATGCATTAGAGAGTTTGAGAGTTTGTCAACAAAACAAATCTAGCCAGTAGTGGATTTAAAGCGATCTAAGTGTTTAATATCTTAAAGTAGCAAATTAGCACGCAACGCGTATTGGCGTATGCTCTAAACATTTTTGCAGAAGCTATATCGATGAGGAAGATAAATAGAATCAATTCCTTACCTTCTATGCACGTGCCCTGCTCTATCTCGTAGACAAAGACTTCACCTTGGCGATTTCTACTTCAATGATCCTAGGTTTCAAAAAAAAACTTAGACATGGGCAGACTATTACGCTTCATAAGAGGCTCCAAATGGTTTACCGAGTAAGGAAAAGGGTTTCCTAGGTTCATGTGGCGTCACAATAGGCCAACTCATGGTCTAAGTGTGTCAGTCTTCACGACTGGCAGCCACTTCAACCCAACCTAACTATGGGAGCATATATCTCAAAGATGGCCGATTGTCAAATTAATTTTACAGTAAACTTCTATCAGGCAATATAAGACATTCGTAAATATCTATGCCAGAAGCCAGAAGATTAGTGAATTGCGTCACAAACGTTTGTCAAAACAGTAAATAAATTATTTAATAGTTCAGTAATTTTGAATATAAACTAAAATGATGATGCGGATTCAACATTTATCACACCCGTCCACCCGCCTCCCATTTTCAGAACTAGATCACACCTTCGTTTTAAATTCTTAAATAAAATTGGATAAATAAACATGTGAACTCATACCTCTTCTGTGCCAAAACTGATTTACATATAAACTTATTTTTTTTAACATCAAACAAGAAAAAAAATCCTGACTAATAAATTAATTGAAAAACGGCATGCGACTGAATTCATAGTAAACCGTCATCGTCATAAAAAAAGAATCTTAATTTCTATAAATGTGACAAATTCCGAACAAGTGCATTGTACTTATAGTTTGTTCTATCTGGGGATTTTTGAAAACACATGTTGATCGTTTCTGACCGAAGTGTCGTCGTCATGTTCTAAAATGTTTATGAACATATTAACCAAAGTTATTAGTTAACCAATCAAATTCGTCATTCTTCGCAGATATTCGATAACAATAAGAATCAATGTGAAATTAAAATAGTAAACATTTTGATTGTGTTTATTCTCAAACAGTTAGAGGTGTTAATGAGAGCTTCCATTATGTACCTGTTGATTGTGGGCTTCAATGATTCCCGCTATTAGCGGCTCTTAAATAATAAAAATTAAAAAATAGAGGAAATGTAGTTTTGAGACAAGTCATACATTATACAAAATATATGATCATTCTCTTCATTGCTTTACAATAATTTCAGGGAATTATTTCAGAACGACTAGATAAGTAAGTAGTTAAAGGTTTATTTAAAGATTTCTATTTTTTCTTCAAAACCAGACGTTTACGCGCCACATTGATTTGAACTGCGTGAGTGTTCTTGACCATGAAAACAGCATGTTATGTGGAAAATATAGACTTCTTTTATTTATTGAATTTCAATGTATGTATATACATTTTGAAGTCCAAGGATTTTTATTTTTATATATTTTTATTTTTTCGAGGCATAAATATTATGGGGTGTATACTGTACAGATATATCTCTAAGCATACATATGTATGAATGATCAATGTTAAAGCTTGTGTAATCACTATTTGGTTTTACAATGTTCTTTAAAAATGTTACATGTTTAACTTATTGACGTCAGGAAAAATGTGTTTAAAAAATGTATAAATATTTTTGTATTTCTAGTATAAACAAAATTAAAAATTTCATATCTATGTAGTTTTGGACTTAAAATATATAGATAGGTGGATGTACATTTCGAATTCGTTATAAATTTCTAAACACATAATTCTAACCTACTTTAACTTGCTCTATATAGGGCAAGTACAGCCGTGGCCAAAAGTATTAGGCACCCTCAATTTTACGATACATTGTCAAAAAAGTGAAATGTTAGCGCTGTGCCACACAAAAGGCTTTAGATCGGTCTCGGAAGACTGGAACACCACTTTTTACCAAAAGAAACGGTGAAAAAAAATAACCACGCATATAGGGAGGATCGATTTATAGTAAGAACGGCCGTCAAAAATCGTAAAAAAAAACTCAAAATTAACTATTTTCTGAAGTAACTGAATATTTAAAAAAAAAGAAAAAAACAAAAGGTTTCGCTGGAAAAAACAAAACAAAAATGCCAACATTTTACCGATGAGAATTGATTTATCGTCCTGTGGTTAGATGAATCAAACATTTAATTTCTGTTTTGTGTTTATATGTCTTTATCTGTCGTAACCTAAATGTGACGTTTCAACTCACCAACCAACCACCACCACTGACTGGAAAGATAGATGAAATGTCCGATGGCAGCGTTCAGTTTTGCAGAAAATAATTATACTGCTTTTAAAAGATTTTTTTTTCTTGCGATTTCTTACTTAATGAACAGGGGGGGGGGGAATGGTGCGCTTGCAACTGTTTTAATTTCTTAAAATTTTGTATGGGTACATTCAAAATCAAGGGCGTATGCACAAAACTGTGTAACCGGCGAAAAAATAAAATTTTCTAGAATTTTATGTGACTTACAATATATTTTATAAAATTTGTCATTTAAACGATAATGTTATTAGCACTGGAGTTTCGAGGGCTGGACATACTAGTTTTATTAAATATATCATTTTCTTAGAAAATGGAGCTAGGGAGTTTTCATTGAACGACGACGATATAAGCATCAGAGGTTTTGATCAAACATACTCGTAATATCACTATGATGGAAAAATCAAAAAAATGGATCACTCGAAATAGAAACGAAGTTCTAGTAGTCCGGGAGACCACGGTAAGACTAAAAATTTTATTTTCGCTATTGAAAAACATGTAGTGTATTGATTCTACAGAAAGTTTACAAGATGATAAATATAACTCTTCAAAATTAAAACACAAAAATGTACCTACCTACCTTCCTATATTTCCCCGTGTAAACTAGACCTTTATAAGTACGTGTGAATTGATTATTGCTTTTTATTTGCTGAACGCACTCATCGATCCTTCATACGTTTGACATAAGGTGTGTTCCACAACGAGTTTCAAACAGTTTGAAACCGTTAGATGGTTAGATTTAGTGCAAACCCGTTCCACAAGTGAAAGACACTCCACTTCAACTGATGGAGCACACAGATATTGAAAAGTGGTTTGTCCATTTTTTTTTTCAAATATTTTGCATTGTCCTAAGATTATTATAAAAATTAAACTATTTCAAACAAATTTATTTTTTTCCTTGCATTAGTCTTTATTACCAGTTTCAATATTTGTGGAAAGAAAACGCATTTTTCCAAATGAAAAGAAATGAAATAGCAGTGCTTTGCCAATTAATCTTTGTTTTCTTTTCCCAACATCGTAAACAAATAATTGGGATATTAAAATGATGCATTAATTCACAATGTTTAGAAAAAATGGTCAATTGCCCTTGAAAATTATAGTTTTTGTTCAGTTGAAGGGGAGTGCAAATATTTGGAATTTTTGTTTGCCTTGCAATTGCAACTGTCAAAGAGCCAAATTGTTAGCTGTCACTTTGACTCTTACAATTTGGTAGAGATACGTATTTGAAATTTGCTCAATGATAATGGCCGCGTTCAAGGTTCTTCTCTTTTTTTGGTGTGCTCTTTCCATTTTAGTTTTGAATCTAAAGTCATTTCAAGGTATTTGCCATATATTGGTAAAAGGTTCAGCCTACACTATCACCTAGACGGTGTTCACATTGGACTGAAAAACTGGATTTTTTTGACGTTTCAGTATTTACAACTTCCTTTACTGAAGGAGTGGGAGCGAGATGTGAATACTGAAACGTCAAAAAAATCCAGTTTTTCAGTCCAATGAGAACACCGTCTTAAGTAAAAAAGAGATAAATGATTAGCAGTGTGTTTTCTTTTGACGATATACGGAAAGCTACTTTTCGTTGGTTTTTGACATAAGCTTCAGTGCTTTTCCGACAGATAAAGGTGTTTTTTTTAGACGTTTGATTTTCAATCAGACAATACTTTTTTCGGAGTTGGTCTTTTTGACAGCTGTCACTTGGTTTATGCAGCGTTTGGTTTGAGCAACGTTTGCAAATCGTGCAAATTTGTTACCATAATAATGGTTCGCGACAATCATTTTATTGAAGGAAACTTTTGGTAAGCGCATTATCCCGCGTCGTGGGTTTGTGGCGTGGCCTCAAAGATCGTGCGATTGAATACCGCTGGACTATGTTTTGTGGGGTTTTGTGAAGTCGCTTGTCTATGCATATAAATCCGAAATGATTGAACGCCTTGAAAGAGAATATTTGGCGCGTTTTTTTGCTGACATTCGGCACCAATTGCTGCAAAAAGTGGTAAAAAATTGTGCCTCTTGGCTGAAATTAACTCGATTTTTAAAACATTATGGCAAACCCTTGTCCTTATAATAATTCTTGGCTATAACTATTAAATTATATGCGTTTTATTTCTTCGTAAGAACCACACGTCTAAAAAAACATTTTTCGCTGTGTTATCGTAAGCAATTGCCGTCAATTTTCAATCGCTAAAGAGGTTTCAAGATAAAAACTATATTTTTCGACATTTGACCTTGAATTACTGTGTTTGGACGCACGATTTCGTAATGGTTTTTTAGACAGTATTTCTGAAGCTTTTCTTAGCTATGAACTTCCTTTCCAGAAAATGATTTCCTTATAAGTGAACTGTTGTAAAAATATACAGTTAACCAAAAAAAAAACACTTTTTTCCTTAATCATTCTTTAAATAACACATTAAAAAAATACTAAAATTTGTTAACAATTCAAAAGATACTCAAAGTAAATATGATAACATTTTTTTTTTAAAGTGATGGTGTTGTATCAATTTTGTTTGTATACAAACAAACTTTAAAAGGTAACTTTTAAAATGTGACAAAGCAAAGACAGCTGCAGAATATAATTTACACTGATGTCATTATAAGCTTCTAGTGTAGAACTCTCAAGACTTATAGGATTAAAATTATAAATATTAAAGCTTGTTATGCTGCATTAATTTTTTATAAGTCGTGTGTGGTGTGTTCATGGTGTCGTAAAAAATACTTGTAGAATTTATTACTACGTATACCTATTAAAATCTGGTTCATTTTATAATCAAAGTTAATTTTATATTTTATTACTGTGCCGCAGACTTGTTAGTTAATCATTAAATGTTATGCATTATATACACTAAATTCTATATTTAAATGCGGTGCTTATCAAATATTATCATCCCTATCTCATTTGCTGGAAAATTCCGTATGCTTCACCTTGATACGGTTGGGATCTTTTATAATATCTTTCTTTAAATGTTTGACTGACATTGCTTCACTTTGATTCACTTTATTTTATAAATTTCATAATCTTTTGAACGCTTGTGGAACAAAATTATAATTTGATCGCAAACATTTTTAAGGGATGGATTAAGCTCGAAATAATGAATGTGCTTTCGAAATGAAATTGATCATAAGGATAATTTAGTTTCATGATTTCTTAGAAACAAGCATCAATGAGTGTATGAAATTTATTTGATAATTTCGATTGTCTCCTCAATCGATAGTCTTCGTGCCTAATTTTGTTCTTATTTTATTTAATATAGAAATTAAAACAAAATGGATTTCACCGTCAAAAAGACTTGGTTATATTAAAAACATATTCACAATGTGGTTCGAATTGCATTCAATAATACTCGGTTTACAAAATCACAAAAATAATAATTATACCGTTTAATAATAGCACATTCGTACTTTTTGTAATTAAAACTATTTGAACTTCGTCCTTACCGGCGGGGGTCTTCTGGACCCACACCATCTTGTTTGTAGTTGTGTAGTATTTCCGGACAGGTCTATTAATTCATAATAGTTTTAAAGTTTCAAGTAATTATTATTTTCCATTCAACTCATCTATTCAAATCACAAGAACTTGTTCCATAATATAATCACTTCTTTGAAAACAATTATTTTTTTCATTTCCTATAGTTAAATTTATCCTCAACATTAAAAACATTTATTTTATTTTTATTCGGAACATTATACCCTCAAGAATCTTTATTCTGACTTAATTGTATTTAATTTTAATCCGTTGCTTACTTGAAAGAACACTTCAAGTGACACCTTATAGAATTCAGTTTTGTGAGAGTTCTCTTCTACAAGTAGTGCCTTTCAAAAATAATAATAAGATACCTATACAAATTAAAATACTTTAAATTATTGTTTTTCTTTTGATTAAACTTCAAGTTTTCTAAGTTCACGTTAAATGCTCTATAAAAACACCTCTTTTAAATCTTAACTGCAATTTATTTTTATTTTATAATTTTTTAATTATATTTTTGCCATTAAAAAACAATTCAAGTTTTTAATAGAACTCATGATTAAGAATTATTTTGTATTCACTGAATCGGGTTTCCTTATCTTTAATTTAGTACCTACTTTGTTTTAACTACACATTATCATCATCGATATAGAGCAGTGTGACCGGTTCAAAACTTTGCACTAAGCACTATAATTTGGTGAGTGGATTTTTTTCCAATTCATTATATTCAGATTAAGTTCTATTATCCATGTCATTTTATTGATAAACCATTAAACATTTACCAATTATTGGTAAAAAGAAAAAAAGTACCAAAAGGTCTGTAAACATATTAATAAAAAACTTGTACTTGTATAATAAAGAATACTGGCTTAAAGTTAGTGTTATGCGGGCCTTAGGTTATGCAATAATAAACAGTAAAACAAAATTGCGTGAAAATAAATTCTACCACAATAATTGCACAATACAGCCCTTACACGGTCAACATTCTTTTGCAAGTAAGGACCGCATTAGCATTACCACTTCAGAATGTTAAGGGTGCATTAGATCAAGTGTGAAAGAAGAAGAACAATGAATAGAAAATAAAATCCACGACTGGATAGCGGGTTTTTTGGTCAAGTTGCTTGGAACTTAAGAATTTTTGAAAATACATATGCAAATAATCACAAACAAAAATATAGAAAAAAAGATGAAAATAATTCTTTTAATTGTATAAACAACTCTTAAAATAATTTAGAAACAAGAACGCCATTTGATTACTTTGATTAGGTACTTGTTTTCTTAAAAACCAATTTTGTATAAAACTTTTGTATTATTTAAAAAAAAGGCTTAGTATGCCATTTTTATATTTATTAGTATAAAGTAAAAACCCAAATTACAAAAAAAAATCATCAGCCTACTTAATATTAAATTTTCAAAAGAAATAATATTTTTTATATTTATTACTAAATATTTCTATTTAAAAAAAATACACTGATTTTTTTTTATCAAAATCGTTAGAGCCGTTTTCGAGATTAATAAGCTTTTCATTTATGGTCGTAGGGCAAGTACCGTTATTTTTGGTGCTAAAAAATTCAATTTCTCCTCTGAAAAGTTACAAAAAAAACTTAAGTTCAAAATTTGAAGAAAATTGCTATTTATTTTGAGACATTTTAAAATCAATTTTTTTTTTGATGAACAAATAAAGCTTGAGACTTAACTAATTTTTCAATTCAAAAAATAATTAAAAAGTCCATTTTGTTATTAAAAAAAAAGCCCTTAAATGTGACAAAAAAGTAAAAATTCCATTTTCTATGAGGCTTTAAGCCGGAAGTTTTCTTGCCCGGAGCCTGGCATAGTGTCTATAAGAGGTTTTTTATGATAAAAATTTTATATACTACTGAAATAAATCAGCCAAGTAGAAGACTAAGCATTGAGAATTTGACTTGTTGAATTATTGATTCAAAATAGATTTGTATGGCTTTTAGCACTACATATAAAAAACCTTCTTATAGAACTTATGCCTGGTTCCGGGCAAGAAAACTTCCAGCTTAATGATTAGGAATTCAAACCTTGTTGGATATAAAGGGTGTTTTTTTAGACGTGTGGTTTTCAATTTGGCAAAATATTTTTCGGAGTTGGTCTTTTTGACAGCTGTCACTTGATTTATGCTCAGTTTGGTCTGCCATTTCATAATAAATAGACTTAAGGCCAGTTTGTTCGCAGCGGGTTAAATCTGCAATTAGATAATCACTGATTTTGTTAAATCCCTAGTTATGAATCTGTGATAGTCCAAGGGTGTTTCTTCACTTAATTTTCAGTTTGATTAATAAATCATGATTTTTCCAATAATCTTACCATTTTACAGTTATCTGTCAAATCAATTGTCAATCTGTCGTAGAATGTCTTTAACTACCTGGTTAGTGTTCGTGAACTTTCGAAGGGAAAATGTTTTGTGTACAAAAATTTGGACAATCAGCGTCTTGAAATATAATTTTGTGATTAATTTAAGATTTTTTCCTATTAAATCACTATGCAGAATAACTACCCAAGTGAAATTTGTTTTTATAATTTAATATCGCTGATTTTTGTTTTGCTTTGCAACCATTTCAAATGCATAGTTGAAGCTTAGTGATGACACATTGTGAAACCTAGTGATGACGTTTTTTTTTTTTTTTTGAACAAACGAATTTCCAGAAAATCTTTGATTAAATCGTGCTGATCAAACAGAATCGGCGAATCAGTGATTTCTCCATTTAAGTGCTCAAACCATGTTAAAAATTTTGCTCAACAAATACAATCAATGATAATAAGTTAGAATTATGATGGACAAAAGTTGACAAGGTGTGAACAAAATGACCCTTATTCCTGAACAACGCTTGCAAATCGTGCAAATTTACTACCAAAATAATGGTTCGGTTCGCGCAACGCATCGCGAAACAAGCAATAGTTGATCTTCTTACCGTCACACTTAGATCTATGTAGATCCGTTGTGATACCCTAGGAAATTGAATTTCACTTAATGTAGAAACCTATGCGTTCTATTAGCCGTCAAGCTATTTAAAGTCGTTTATGAAATTTAGAAGCCGAAGTTCTAGAAATTTCCTAAGTCATCATAAAAATGACTTCCTAGGTAAGAATATGAGTTCATTGAAATCATTTATTTTTCATATTTATGCTAGCGTCAAAGTGATTCCAGCCAATTTGGTCAAGTTTAATCATAAAACAAGGAACTTTACATTCAAATTTAAAATTCAATATAAGGAGCACATATCATCTAGCTTGTAGCGAAAACACTGTTAAATGCAGTTTGAAACTCCCACCCAACAAATCCTGGGTCATGGTCAAAGAATAGACCCAATCCAGATTATATCAAAATGTTTTATCAGCAAAATATGTTTGGTTTTAGTTTACATCAGGCATTTTTATAAGGAAGCCTAAACATACATTTTCTATAGCGATAAACAATATCGTATGTGTAATGTTATGTTTTTTTTTTTTTTTGTAATGAACAAATCGTTTGAATAAAACAATACACGAACCATGATAACGTGTTTTTTTTTTTCCTTTTTCATTATATTTGACTACAGGAAAAACCTTGGCCTACCACCCACTACCCATATGGCAAAAATGTGTTTTTAATGTAGTTCAACTTGTGTTGTTGTTTTGTGTGTCAGAAATAAAATAAATGATATTCAATAAAAATTTATATTTTCTCTCTGGCGACATAATAAATTGAAAAACTATTATACACTTGGCAATATATCAAATACTATAAAAATAGGGTATTTCCAGTTGTTTTTATTTTTATTTAATGAACTCAAGATGATTAATTTTAGTTTTTTTTTTTTTTAATTGAAGATTTTATTTAAAATTCAATGTCATAAGTTAAATTAATTAATAAAAATCAATGAACAAAGTTAGAATTATTTATTTAATTATTTTATGTATTTCGTAGTTTATAGAATATTGTATTGATTAAAGAAACAAATTTGCTTCGGATGAAAAACCGTTAAGCCTATCATAGACCGAGAGCAAACGGCATAAAAATTTAAGTCATTTGCGTAAGGGTGTAAGTATCATAATCAATAAAAGCTTGTGGAACCAATAAACGTTTGTCTGCTTGCATAAACACTTGTCGAAACAGGTGAAAAATTTGACATACAATTTTTACATTAATTCATTTCAATAGTCGGAGGGAAAAATTGTCCATAAAAGAGATATTCAGCATAAAATTTTGAATAATTGTTGTCAAAGATCAAACTTTTTTTAGTTAATCCCTGAGAAGAAAGTGAACAGCGAAGTTTCCAAACATTACTTGTTTACCTGACTGGTTTTTGGAAAGCTGGCAACTACAAAGAGTTGGACCTAAGATAACAAGAGGCGTGTATTTTTGGAACGTCTGAACAGCTGTCAGAACACAAAAGTGAATTTTAGTTAAAAGTAAAATCAGCTAAAATTATTAGTTAAAACCATCTTATAAGTGAAATGGGAAATATAACTATATATTTATATAATTTATGATTTAAATTGAATGTTTGTGTTTTCTTTGTTTGCCATTTCTGGTAGACTATGGCCAAAGCAAAAAAAACCTCAATTGGTCTATTACACGAGGACTTTTTATCGAAATTAAATGAGTACGAAGATGAAATCAGATATTTTTTTTTTCATTTCAAAATTCATAACTCAAAAGTAATTGTATAATAGCAGACTTATTACACATGGAGTAGATGACATTATTTGTGATAATTTAATAATAATTAAAATAAGGACATGATTGTGTTCACAACTTTCAATGTTCCTACATAAAAGGTGTGTTTATCAAATTCTTCGCACTATTTCGGGCTAAATGTCAAATTGTGATGTGCGTTTTGGGATAAAATCCTCTCAGAGAGAAAAAAACTGTCAAAATCTCGGGAACGGTTTAGGCACTAATTTGCAAATTTATTAACTGTGTAATTTGTACCCAAATTTTTATTACAAATTTTTTTTCTGCGGTAAAAGATTTGCTTAGCAACACATACATTTTAAGAAATACATATGATTGATAAAAATATAGTTAAATTAATAAATTATGCACATCTACCAAAAACAAAACAAAAAAATTAACACTTGGGTAACCCTAGCTATTTGTATTCTGTTTTGATATTTGACTTCAAACTGACATTTTTTTCAAATCTGACATACGAACACCTGGCATTTGACATCCAGTACAAAATGTCCACAAGAAATTTCTCGGATCAAATCTGGCAAGGAGGGGAAATTTTTCCTCTCGTGAAAACTATCTTTGGTGTGCAATAGTACAATTTTTCACTTGTGCAATGGCTTCGCATTAAAATGACTACATTTCGCGGTTTCAAACTGTTTAATGCTCGGTGTGGAACACCCTTAATATGAACATACCTAGTTTTCTATTGGTAATTTTAACTCACAATTTTAAGTGGATAAAGTGAGCTTCAACGATGTTTTAAGTCTGTGATAGTAGCCAATAATTACTTAAAATATCCTTGAACTTCATTTGGAGCCAGTTTTGCAATCGTGGTTCAAATTTGAATCAACGGTTCAGCAATTTTAAATAACCGATTTCGGCGAGTTAAATAAGGTTAAACTATAGTTCAAGCATGTTGTTATAACTAATAACACGCTTGAACCATCTTTAAACCTCAATTTAAATACCGAAAGTGGTGAGTTCAAATCGTTGAACAACGGATCAAAATTTCAGCCATTTTAACCGTGTTTTTACACCTGTCCCGCCAAAGCAGTGAGTTAAAATTGCTCTACATCGCGTCAAAATTTGAACCACGTTTGTACAAACTGGTCCTCATAAGCCAAGATTACACATGTAAGTTTTACTTATCATTTATGTAAAAATGCTTCCCATATGAGCTGCAAAAAGCGAACTGCGAACTGTCGTGAGTTTTGACACTCCAATCACATGAGTAATTTTTTTGGTTTTCGATATATGCGAAATGAGTGCTAAAAAAGTGTAAACGAACGAATTTTTCATCCTCTGCTTTGTGGAATACGTTCTGAAGTTGTGGATTGGGAATTAACGCTCGACAGTTCGCAGAATATATGCTGATAGTCGCCTATAAAATATAGAATTGCTAAATTTAACAACTAAAACTAGTTTATCGCCATGTTTTTTTTTTTTAAGATTGAATGGGATAATTTTTTACTTTGTCCAAAAGTTAAATAAAAACATTAACGCACTTATGAAAGACCCTGTTTAGATTGTGATTGATCACTATGGTTTCAATGGATTGGCTATGAGCTCACAGGTAAGATTTTCTCCTAACCGATTTCAACTACAAAACCATCCTCATGACGAAGCCAAAAGTCATAATCTAAACAGGGCTCAATCATCACTCAACATAACTCTACTCTACGAACATAGCCATCAAGAAGTCGAGATACATAAAAGTATCAATCTTACCTATAATGATACAGCATAATTCGATTCAATCGAGTTCAATACTCGAATAAACGTCAGAAGTCTAACCGCAGCAGGCAGCGATTCTGCTGCCAATATTGTTTTTGTAATTCATATAAAATTCCAAATTCATGCAAGTTATGAGTGGTTCCGATTACTCATAAAGTTATGATCGCTCTCTCCGAAAACTTATTCGAAAACCTTCGAAGTAAAACTTCAAGGAAATTCATTAACCAATATTGTCGGTGCTTCTTGGATCCTTACAAAAATGAGTGTTGCATGCACACATACTTAATATTTTTGTTTTCAGGGATTATTTTTTTCCCATTTATCATTTTAAGTTAATTGTTGTAAGTCACGTAGCGTTTTAGTCCGTTTTATTATGAAAATTTAAAAAAAAATCAGTAAGTAATACAAATACGTTTTTCCTCTTAATCAACCGAGTCCGTTCTGGATCAGCAAATGTAAACAATGTATGAACAAAATACCTAGCGAAACCGAAAAGTATTAAAGAACATTTCCCAATATAAACTTTTGGAACTTAACTAAAAAATATTCCCTGAAGAGAAAATCACTGTAGTTAGAAAGAACATGTGTATATATGCGTTTTTTAAAAATCTTAGAAGTACCGACAAAACTGGGCCAGTTTGAAAACAGCTTGATTTCCCAGATTGGGGGAGTCTGGTGACGAGAGAGTTGTTCGCATTTTCGGAATTCGAAAGAGAGCTATGAGTGGTTGGTGAATAGCACAAATATTATTTGGGTAATGAACCTCATAAACTTAAAAGTCGTTTAAGAGTGCTTGATGAATATCGCCCTTAGACTATTATAGCTCTACACTAAAATAGTGACTAGTTGAAAAAATTTGCAGAGTTTTAAACATAATAACATACCTTTCCGCTCTTGAAATTATGCAAAATTGTTAAAATTGTTCTCTGGGAATTTTTAATTTCTTGCCTTTCTATTTATTATTGTCCTTAGAATAAGTCGCAATGGACAAAGTTTGGACATTATTGGCATATTAAAATATACCCTCTGTTTCAATTATTTTCAATTTTGTGAACTCCTTGCCACAACTCCATTCATATACCTGATTGAAAAGCTATTTTAAAACAACAGGAAGTCCTTATTCTTCCCGATCATTCAGTCTTAACAGTCTCGAAAAATAATTAATTAAAAATTACTTAGTTTATATCGAGTTTCCATACGATTTAAGACTTAAAATTTAGTTCTTCGTTTTTCATTGAATACAGTCAGTTTTTGTTTATAAACAAAAATTTTTATTTTAAGTTGAAACAAAAACATATGATGATGGCAGTGACCTCTAAAAATTTTATATAAACAAACAAAACCTTAGGTAAAAGAGAATTTCTAAGATAATGCATTTTTATGTATTTAATTTTTCCTCACAGCGCAGCAGGCTAATCATCGCTAGAAGGTAAATAAAAATGCCAATAATTAACAAATTTTTATTTTACAAATATCAATTTTAAACTAAGCAGATGTGGCAGAATCTTTTTTTTATTGTCGTCGCGTGCGTCGTAGTTTTTAAATTTATGAACAAAAAATTATAATTATAGATTTTCACCTACAAAACTCTGTCTCACGGAAAATAAATATTTTATTTTATAAATGAATGAAGAGGGAAAATATATATTTGGCGGCACGTCAGTCGTTAGTCGTTGTCTTTGGCTACAGGCCATTTGTTGAATTTACTCTAAACGAGGTAGGCATTTGTATTTTTCGTTGCACGCTAAAATACAAATATAATAATCAATGGTATGGTTTTTTTTTTCAAACGCATTTTCGTAAAAGCTTTCTTCAAATTTTATTGAAGCTATCAGCCAGTATGGATTTTATTTGCTTTATTTACGACACATCAGTGCCAAAAATTTGTTCATCGAGACAATAATGATTAATGATTTGCATCAGTTGTATAGGTATAAGTTTAGATATTGATCAGCTTTTTCTTTTTGGCTAAGAACTAATTTGTGAAAATGTATGTTTTAGTACCAAAAAGATGAGTCCGGAACATTCACTCTTAATTGTGCACTAATGCATGCAACGTCGTAAACTTTCTGACGTCACGTTAGTCGTTGCGTCGTTAGATCATAAAGTTAACGGCTGACGTTTCATGAACACTCCAAAAAAACTGCTTGCGTAAAATGTGGTAAACTGATTCAGACTATGGATTCATTTTATATATTTTCCTTAGGTTCTTAAAAAAAAATACTTAAAATTGAGTTTTAATTTCTTTAATTTTTAAATTGTATCTCAATTCAGCCATTTTCTGTTTTGCTTTTCTCATTTGTTTTTGTAATTTTAAATGACTTTCATGGTTATTGATAAATTGTGTCATATACAATGTCATGTTAATATTACAATAAGGGTATTCATGCTACGTAGTAAAACCATCGTAAATGCCGTAAAAGTCTGAAAGTTTCAAAATGCATATGGGAAAATTTTACTCTTTGACATTTACGATGTTTACTATGATTTAAGTACGTTACAGGAATATCCATAATATGATTTTCACGTTTACCATCTTCATTTACGACGTTTACTAATGAAAAAAAATACTTCGGAAAGTTTACGATTTGTTGTTAAAGATTTCCCTAATAAATTTTGACAGTTCGTTTCCTTACCAAGACTTACAATGTTACGACATTTCATAAATTAAAAAAAAAGGCTATGGGTGCGACCCACACTGGTAACTTCCTATTGGTGCCCTCGGAAGCAGGGACGCTACAAAAGTAGAGCGACAGGGACCGCAAACGACGCCATATTTCTTGCCGCTCTTTTGACATTTCTCTTCAGTAAAGTTTGCCATTTCATGATGGAAAGATATACGAGTCAACAACGAGTCGAAATTATTAAAATTTACTACCGAAATTCGGAGTCAGTGGCCTCAACGTTAAGAGCGCTACGTCCAATTTATGGTCGTCATAATCGTCCTAGCAGATTAACAATTGAGCGTCTAGTGGAAAAATTTGAATCCACAGGCACAGTACAAAATGTTCCCCTGCCAGTGAGACAAAGAAGTGTCCGTGCTGCCGCTGAGGATTCAGTTGAAGAAAGCCCAAATGTGTCTCTCACACGTCGTTCTCAAGCGTTGGGCATCTTTGTGACGTCGTTGTGGCGAATTTTGCAAAAAGATCTTGGCCTACATCCTTACAAGATTAAATTGACGCAAGAACTGAAGCCGCTTGACCACCAGAAGCGTCGTATGTTCGTGAATTGGGCTGAGCAACAACTTGAAAATGATTCGGATTTTCATCGAAAAATCATCTTCAGCGATGAGGCTTATTTCTGGCTGAATGGCTTCGTCAATAAACAAAATATGCGGTATTGGTCAGGCAGAAATCCACACGTACTCCATGAGTCATCATTGCATCCCGAAAAAATAACGGTTTGGTGTGGTTTATGGGCCGGCGGCGTCATTGGGCCGTACTTCTTCCGTGATGATCAACACCGGCACGTTACTGTGAATGGGGATCGCTACCGTTCAATGATAACCGAATATTTTTGGCCCCAATTGGATAATATGGACTTAGAGGACATGTGGTTCCAACAGGACGGCGCCACAAGCCACACAGCGAATGTCACAATCAATTTATTGGAAACCAAGTTTGGAGAACGCGTTGGCTCACGAAAAGGTCCAGTCGCTTGGCCGCCTCGATCGTGCGATTTGACGCCGTTAGACTATTTGGCCTGTGGGGCTACGTCAAGCCTATGGTCTATGCCAACAAGCCAGCGACGATTGATGAACTTCGTACGAATATCGAACTTGACATTGCAGCAGTATCGGCCGATTTATGCTTGAAAACCGTCGAAAGTCGGTTCAGCTTCTGGATTTCTGCAAGCGAGCCCATGGTAACCATGCAAAAGAAATCGAGTTCCATACATAATGGCATCGAACGTACTTTCACAGGAATAAAGAATTTCATTGATATCCAAAAACTTTTGTAGCGCTCTTATTGAAAAACCCGATATTAAATATAAAAAGCAATCATCTAGGAATCTAAATAATAAAAACTTCTTTTCTACACAATTAAAAATCTTTCTACTTATTTATTTAACAGTTCTAACCAGTTGGTATAATTCTTATTATGATTTCAATAGAATTTTCCTTCAGTTTCCTTATTTTGAACTATGCAACAGAAACACTTTAACACTTCTCATGTTTTAATTTTATGACATGAATGAATGTTTTTATAAATTTTTTACCTAACAGGTAAATCAAAAAAGTTTCATTTCACTATTTACAGACAATATGGTTACACACAAAGTATTTAAAGTTCTATTGAAATATAAAATTGTTACAAAAGTTTAGCTTCAAAAACTTCTAAATGAATTTCCTTCAGTGGGGAGTATTTTTTTGTATGTTATTAACATGTAACAATGTCAATGTTGAAAGTAAAATCAACCCGCTTTGAAATTATATTAAATTGCTTACTTTACGCACCACACTTTATAGTCAAGGAGAAGCCCTTTTTACATTAAAAATGAAATATGTTCATTCGATGCACTTTTGCATGCAAATATTTGCGAAAACAATTACTTTTGAAGATTAAAGCATTGGGATTGACTTGATGACTTTTAATAATAATGATTGAAATTATCTACAATCAATTATTGATTGTTTTATTTTTATGTCTACAAAGAAACAATGTATAAAAAATCTCGTTAAATTATGTTTAATTAAGCTCAATATATAGAGGTCTGGTTATAGGTAGTATGAAATCAGATTATTCTGGAATCTCAAGTGCATATCCGTGATTTGTGATAAATAATATTTTTCCCTTAACATTTTATGACTGTAGTTTTTTTTTTCTTGGAAGGCTTTATTAGTGTACATGCTACGTGCTTTATCATTTGTTGATTCTACCTAAAATCTTTATAATAAGGTGACACACTTTCTACACCATCTACCTATAGAGAAGAGTATAAGTAGGTATTGCCTGGTGAACCCCCAAAAGTACAGATTTGATTTTCATTTGAATTAATGGATTCTTGGTTAAAATTTTTTGTTTTCATAATTTCAGGATTTTAAAAAACTAAAAAATTTAAAAATTTTTAAATTCAGGCTAAAGTAAAACAAACTATTCATATATCAGAAGAGTTTCTAAGGGGAGTTTCTCTGACACTGTTATTAGGGCAAATTGAACCTAATCTCACTTTCAACTTTTAAGTGACCTTTCCATTTGAAAAAGTGGCTTAATTAATGACTTATTTCTCAAATTGCAAATCTTTGCAAACAAAAAAGAATTGCAGACTTGATGCAACCAACCGAGAATACTCTTATTTTATAGTTGCAATATGCCATTTATGTGAAAAGGTTATAATATCCATTTATTTGCATTGGAAAAACTATACAATTTTTCAATGCAGATCCTATAATTTATACTATTTATCATTAAGAAGAAAAAAAAAAACAAAGCTTGACATCGAAAAATCAATTCAACGTAAATAGAAAATTGCCCTTACACGTGTTGTTGTGAAAACTTGGACTTGACCTACTTAAACGAAGCACTGACTGGGTAGTTTAGTTTTTTTTTTTTCTTTTTCTTTAACTTATCAAACAAATAAAAACAAAAATAAGGGAAAATGTTGAATCATTTGTATAACAAATACTAATTTCTTATTTTCCCAGCAGAGTATAGTGTTGCACTCAAGGTTCATAATATAGCTTGAGTGGCGTCAAACCCTTTGCTCTATATTAAAGCAAAGCAATTGATAATAATTATTATTATTTGTCGCTTGACCTTTGATTTTATTTCATTTTCCCAATGATAACAATTTGTTAAAATAATGTAAAATAAATAATTATGATTATTCCGCAAATCGACAAAAAAGCTTAATTGTTTTAAGTTATCATGTCTGACTATAATGGTTCAATGAGAGAATCAATCACCTTGTCACATTTTTAAAATACGTTTTTTTTTTATTCATGATAGTAGGTGATGAATTCATTTATAAGCCTTTCATGTTAGTTTGGATGAAGTAATTAATGTGTATGTTTATTAGTGCATGTTGTTGCATATCTCTCTACTTTACAAAATGTATATGAAAACAAAAATAATCCATCAATGTTAATTAAACTATGATAAAAATAGTAAATTACAAAGGCTTATAAAATATGTATATGTTTGTAACAATACATTCATAAACACGGAGAAAAAAAGGTATAGTGTGATATTTTTGCATAAATATTTTGGCACTGATAGAAATATTTACAAACATATTAGTATATTGCAACTTAAGAACAATTTATGTACAGTTATTTTATTCTTGAAACTTTTGAGAAGGTACCATTACAATTCCTTGGTATTGAAGATACTTAAAAATTTGTGGTTACAGAACTGTTACTTTATACTAGGTAGTACTTGTATGTACAATGTGTTTACAATTCCACAAAAGTACTTAAATTTTTATTTAGAGGACTTAAAAAAAGATCATGATACTTTTTTTCGTAGGAGTAGTAGATTTTGAGAAAAACGTGCACAAACCTTATATATCTTCTTTTTATAAGATCTTTTCACTGTAATGATTTTTTATCTTCATTTTGCATTGGTAAAATAGGTAATGAACACGTTTGTGTCCATTTTTCTCAAAATCTATTGCTCCTACGAAAAAAAATGTCATGATCTTTTTTGTTTAAAATTTTTTGGACATTAATATCAGCTCATTAATTTTTTGAAAAAATTATATCTGCTCAGATATTAACAAAAGAAACCGTTATTTGTTTATTTAGAGTACAAAATAAAAAGTGTTATTTTGATATGCTATAACTTTAAGATTAGTAAACCTACAGAGTTCGTTAATATCTCATTTTTTAGATAATTTTACTGTCTTATTCTTACATGATTTTGTTGTAAAAGAAAACTTCTTCGAATTGTTGAACAAAAACCAAATCACTTTCTTTTTCAAGATGGCGGTCATCCCCTTACCCTGAGCACCCCAAAAACATGGTTTTATAAAAAACAGATGTAGCCAAACTCAAATCGTACAAAATCTTTAGCCCATCGATTATGGAAATTTTAATAAATTTCTTGACAAAATTTAATGCATACCCACCGTGAAGTTCTTGCATAATTTTCTCAGAATCTATTGCTTGTATGAAAAAAGTATGTTCATCTTTTTTGTGTAGAATGACATAAGCTACAATTTGTGTCTTCACATTTTTTTAAAAAAAACTTATAGTTTTCGAGAAATTAAGAAAAAACTGAATTTTACCCCCTTTAACCCCTCAAAAAAAATTAAGCCCCCGTTCAAATTTACGGAACTTTTCAGGAAATGGTTAAGACGTCAAAACAAAGCTCTCCACCAAAATTTAGCTTTGTCGGAATTTTTTCGTAATTTTGCCATTTTTTTTTGTCTAATTTTCCTAGACTAAATTTGAAAATTTACTGAAATATTGATGCTGTAAAAATCTATAAATCTGCATACAAGGTTCTCAAATCAAAATTTGAAAAGTAACAAAAGATTTACCGAAAGACCACAAAAAGTCGTTTTGTGAAGAGTAAAAAAAATTTTTTTCTGAATAAACTTGAAAAAAAATCATGTAAAAAAACTTATTTAAATTTCCAAAAGTGTCCTTGAATTTTTATGACGTCATTTTTTGCTAAGATATTGGTAATACATATTTTTTCAATAAAGGTCAGATAATCTATTCAAAAACAAATTGAAGCTAAATAAACAGGTTATGTGACCATTGCATTCGATTAACTCAAAAAGAATAATCTTTGAAAATGAGGACCTTCAAAAAAACATAAAAAACAAAAAAAATTGTTTGGTGTTAGTTCTTACAATAATGCAATAACGGTACTGTAAAAAAAATATTCGCAAACAAATATCGAGACAAAAAACATAAAGCTGTATAACGCTGTTTTTTCAACACAATACGACCACTCGTCATAAAGATACACCTATTCAAAAAACACTAATAAAAATTGATAAAAATGTTGTTCCTCTAATTTCCGTGACTATAGTGTAGGTGTGTTTAAAGAATCTGTTCCTAACAGAAAATTAAATTACAGAAAAGAACAGAAAAGTAGAGTATTGTGTGGATTGTGTGTTCCATGAGTAAAAATCTTGTCCTAAACTGTTCTAAATTTTGTCAATTTGTATTCCATGAAATTTTTCAAAACATTTTAGAACAATATTTTCTGCATCTACTTTTGAGGTGCAGCAAGTGAGTGAGAAATGTCAAAGTAACAGCTGATTTGTTTGTTTGGGATAATAAATAATAAGCTTAAATTAAGAAGTACTTTTCTTAATATTTTTGAACTAAAAATGAAGAAAAAAACATAAAAGAATGAAAAAAGTGGAAATTGATATTAAATTCGAATTGAAAATTAATGGAAAAAATAACATTTCAAATATTTTAAAATTTAAATGTTTGGCACGAGTACGATAACTCAAGCGCCAAGAAATAATACCTAATGGTTTTTTGTAGAACCGTTAAAACAAGCATTTTTTACTATAGGAGGAGGGTCTATCTCCCCCCGTTTGGGCGGAAGGGCAATTTAAAAAACGTACTAAAAAAAAAATAACGGTAAGAGTTACTATTAAGTTTTAGGTCTTTATTTAAAGCCAATACTCTGTTCTATTAGCCAGTTTTTAAATCATGTGAAATCTATGCATAGTTTTTGAAAAAATGGGTTTTGAACTTTGGGAAAAAAAAACATAAAAAAGTTTAAAGTGTAAATTTTCAGAACTGTAATAATATAAATACTATTTTTTTTTCTAAAATTCGTTGCTCTAATTGTTTCCTAATCAAAAACTAAAAACTAGATGATTATTTGTCTTCTACTTTTGGGAAAATTTAAAATTACTGAAACAACTTTTTTATGGGATTTTTGTTTTTTTTTCACTGAGACAACGACTGACTACACACGAATTGACTGACTCGGACATGGAACTTGAGTTTAAATTAAAGCTGTTTAAATATTGTAAATATTATGGTTATTTATTTGTAAGTAATATTTTGCAAATTATTTTTTTGTTGTTATTGTATGAGAATAAGAAATCGTTCAATTTATGAATTTTTTATCTTAAAATATTATTTAACATTTGAAAATTCAATTTAATAATTTAAAAATGAAATGAATTCTTATATTCTTATCTGCTTTTCAACAGATATTTGTGGCACCATAAGCATAAGCTGCTATTTGTCGATGCAAAATTACGCTAGCGTCGCGGGATAATATCGTGTATGTTGTTCTTGTCAATGGCTTGAATGGAAGGATAGGACAAGTGCACTAAACATTCTTTATTTTTCGGTCGCAGCTACCGCTTATTCGGGAGCGACCGAATATGGTAGTTCAAAGTGCATTGGGTGATCTTTGTACTTGTTCTTTGTGCCACATATATTTTATGCGATGTTATGAAAAAATGTGTATTTTGTTGTTTGAGATTTAATTTAAATAATTTACGGAAGTATATCTTTCAAACTTAAACAATTCCTCATGAGAACATTAATATTTTGAATTGGTACCTATTACTTGAACTGACGGACCTTATTAAATGATAAATTAACCTTAATTTCTAAGCAAACCACAAGTAAAAAATAACCGTTTCGGTTATTTATTATTTTTGGTTATGATAATCATCAAAAATAAACATCTAACCAAACAAGAAAATGGTCATTTCAATACACACCCTAATTTACACATTTTTTTAGATATAGGTAGCAATTGATTGAAAAACTGACATCTTCTTTAAAATTAATTGTGTTTATTTTTTAAATCAACACTTAGGTACACGTGAAAAAACACAAATAAAATTGGGTAGGTACCTACCAGAGATGCCACTTAGCTGCAATTGGAGTAGATCTTATTCACTTTCCGCAAAAAATAAATCTAGGTACTGCCAATAAATCCAATCTACTGCAGTTTTTTGTTTCATAAACCGTCCCTCGAGCAGATGTAAGAAAAAGCAAAAATTTAACAGCTGCACATAGGAGTACATATTTGCATAAAAAAACGATCGAAGTCAAAATAAAAAATTCCTTTAATAATAATAATAAAATACCTATTCTATTTCGTTAAACTGTCTTTTGTGGTATTTGTTTCTGTTTCTTAAATTGTGTTTTCGTGAGTCTTAGTTTCTTAAACAAGTTTTATTAGATATAAAAGCTATGGACGGTGTTCACATTGGACTCAAAAACTGGATTTTTTTTTACGTTTCAGTATTTACATCTTCCTTTACTGAAGAAGTGGGAGCGAGATGTGAATACTGAAACGTCAAAAAAAATCCAGTTTTTCAATCCAATGTAAACACCGTCATGGGTTTGAACTTTATTACAAAAAAAAATTGACGCTGATATTTTCCTGCTTTGCGTCGTCAGGGGCGTAAATTTTCCTAGACATAAAATTTTGGGTGTTTATATTTTCCGCAATTATTTTTATGTGGGCATAAAATTTAGACTAGAGTTCATTAGTAAGTGCGTAAGTGAGGTAAAACTTTTCTCATTTTCCGCCATTTTGTTTTCTGCTCATTTAAAGTTATTAATTGCTAATTTCGACTTCTCTACCTAGATATGAAATTATATGTCAAAACAATGTGAGTATGTTCAGTGAACAAAAAGTGGTGCCAATTTGTGGTATGCTTTAAGGATATTTTATGTGAGAAAAGTAGTTTTGTATATGATTTATTAATATGAAAAAGATATTGCCCAAGATCAAATTTGGGCTTTTTATAGCCCAATTATGATTGGGCTGTCATACTGAAATTGCAGTCGCCAATTTTGGAAAAAGATAGCCCAATTTCCGATAAATAGCGCAATCTGTCAAGCCTGGTTTTTAGCAGAGGATATCAATTATCAAGAAACCAATATTTCGTTTACGTTTCGCCCTCCAAAACCCATTTGTTTACATCGTTGTATTTGTAATTTAACTTCGTGTCGATGAATAGATGTGAATTGCAACAACAACAAGACATATGCTGAATAATGTGCTGAATGACGAGTTGATTCTATTTGAGCGTTTTTCACTGTTTTTCACTAATACTTTGCAAATCTAATACATCAGCTGTTCACTCCAGCTTGTAGGCAAATCAATTGACAGCTGAGTATTTCCACCTTTATTTTTTTTTTTAGATTTTTAGTCTACGGGGCTTTTTATAACAGTCGAAAAATGTCAAAAGGACATAACACGATCTGTTGAAAGAATTGAAATTTCTACTAAATAGGAAAATTCATACTAATCAAATATTTACCTACATAGAGATTCGCAAATCGCAATACCAATAGTTTTTCATTGCACATCTAGAAGGATTCTGAAGCGTTCAGAAGTTTTCTGAAACCATTCTTTTGGCACAAAAATCCTCTTCTGCTTCTTCTGGAAGAGCCGAACTATATAACTCGATTCTACAATAAAAATGTTCGAATTCGAAAAATCTCAGCTCGCTAGTTCTTTAGCAAAAACATATAACGGAAATAGAACAGCGGCTTATGACGATTCAATGGCAAAAACTGGAAAGCACTAAAATTTGATCCCACTTACATACATATTACCACTTAAAATAAGCATTGAAAACAACTTTCGAATTGAATTCGAAAGTAGAATAAGGTTACATATTAGGGCTCCTAAGAAGAGAATTCAGCTTCTCAATTTAAAATCAGAATCCACACGAGAATCACTAATAGATTCAAACTCAAACGTCAAAACAAACTGCAGTCCAACTTTATGAACAAAGAAGTAAATATAATTTAATAAACAGATTAAGAAAAAAAGAAACAAAAATTATTATTTTGAAGTAGGGAGTAGATACACCTATTGTTTTTAATTTCACTTTTTGTGTTTCTATTTAATGATTCACCAATATGGGGACAAAATTTAAGAATTGAGTAGAAGTAACAAGCAGTGTTCCATTGGATTCAGAATATAAAGTCAATTAGGTAGGTATATAGAATAGACATTCGCAAACGCAAACTATAAATCTATTACAAGAATTTCAGAGTTTTTCCCTATTACCAAAGAAAAACACAAAAGACTCCTTTATATCAATAATTCCTTTTTTTTTTTGAGAAAGTAACAAAATCGAATACACTTTATTCAGCAATGTTGCTTTGATAGTTAAAAAACTATATAAGTAGTGGTATATCGCATCTATTCATCCTAAGTACGTTGTAAACAGAAAGCATTAGTAGATACTTGTAAATGTCTTCACTTTAAGTAACTAGTGGATCATTAATCAGATCTGAGAGTAGACGACTAGGGCCAACAAACTTTACTACCTATAAGCTTAACGCATCTTAAAAAGAAATGGACGCACGCTGGCAGAAATGCTTTTATAGTCCTTGATTTTTAATTCACTAATTAAGTGACGAACATAAAGTTTATCTTTTCATTTTTCAAAAATAAGTTCTCGATGTGTTTATGGATAAAATAACCATTAAAAACAAAGAATCATTAACTATTTCACTATTATTTAAGCTACCGTTATAAATCTGGACTCTTATTTTGTATTATGCGTTTTTATAACCTTTGGATTACGACAGTGACCAGTGGGTATTTGTACCAGTTCCTGTTGAATCCGAAGGTGAATTGCAAAATAAAAATACACGATATCATACCATGAATTCTATATATGTATGTACCTTGGGACTCGGTCGGACTTTTTAGCTTTTAAGGCTTGTTAAAAATAGTTTAGAATATAATATGTAAACAAAGCAAGTTTATTAATAATTATTTGAGTTTAAATAATTTTTTGAGAGTTCCAAAACCGATATAATTCAATTAACAGGTAGGTAGTTCAAATGAGCTTTACTAAAAGATACACTAAACAGTAGAACTGTTATTTCTTATTTTCTTCGTATTCTATTTTGCAGAACAGTTTGATTTATTAAGTAGGGTTTTGTGTGCAAATGGAAATCCACACAAGTGCAGTACATGCATCAATTTATAATGGTTGTTAAGTTGTGCACAAATCGGACAAATTAATACATTTTGAATAGTCATAACCTGGATTTTTACTAATTTCAGTTTAGATATTATATTATGTGTATACGCATATATTTGTTGATATACCACAGGTAAGTAATGAGATTAAAAAAAATCTTGATCCGCAAAGCTTTAGGAAAAAGCGCCATAACCTGATAAACAAACTAATTTATTACTAACCTTTTATCTATTTGAAAATTCATGATTACCAAAAAATTATTGCATTCAAGGACGTCAGGATCTCGTAAGCAACACATACCTATTAAGGTTAACAGATAAAGTTATTATGATAAATCATCCCTTATAATAACAAGACATGTTTTTATAGAATTGAATTGTCAATTGTCATACCTACCAAACCTTGACCCAAGGCCCTTGTAAAGATTTTAAGTGAACCCCTTTCTACCTAGAACCTCAGCTGACTGATTTCATGCTACATGCCTAAGCAGGGAAACAATTTATAAGAATTGTTTGTATTCAAGCAAAATATTTGAATGAAGGTACCTTTTATTGCATAAAATGATTAATTAAAGTCGTGAAATGAAATGAAGTTAATTTAAATTAATAAGAAGAAACCCCACTTACCATAAAGTAACATTTACACTAGCAGATAGCAATTGTGCATTCTTGGTGGCGAATACATTGCAGGTAAATAGGTAGGTAGGTAGGAACCTACTGCTTTTATTTTTTGATAAGAAAGCTTTTAGTTAATAATCTCATTGTAATTCTATATTTATTTGTATCCACTAGAAAAAACGCAAATATTTAATTGAACTAATAAGGTTCAACGGAAAGATACAGATAATTTTCAATACGAATTAGAATATACAAAATTTCCTAGAGTCTCTGTATGGTATGGTAATAAGCACTATTTTCTAAAAATATTCCCGACTCTTTAAATAAATACAAAACATTTCAAAACCAGAAATACCGAAATATAATGTGCGCCCTACGCCATGCCAATGCAATGCAATGCACAAATCCAACGGAAAAAAGGAAATTTATAATAATTTTTATTTAAATAGAACAAAACTATAAGAATCGCCGAGATGCATTATTTAAAGGGTGTTTTACTGATTATATTTGTGTTGATTCGTGCAACACTTTTTCATTCAGCCCTTTTATGAAATTATTGATTTTAAAGATTTTAAATAACCGGGGACTTAGTTTCACTAAAAAAAGACTATTGGCACTGGCACGCGACGAAGAAACACGACAAAATACAGAAATCCTCTAAAGCCGGTGTCGAATTGACAACTGAAGAAAAATGTGAAAATAGAAATAAAATATACGAAAGAGGAATGCAAACAAAACTGAAAAAAAATTAATTTCTTTCAGTTTCGTGCAGTGTGCTCGAATGGTTGCGTTCAGCAAGCAAAGTATTTTCTTACATTCAAAGATTTTATAATACAAGCAATTATCTCAATTTGATTTGCCTTCAAACTGAAACGAACAGTTGAATTAATTACATTTGCGGAGTATTAAGCCTTAACTACATTGGCCACTTTTTGCAAAATTACTAAAGTAAAAATATTTTTTTTCGCTAGGGCAGTTCTTTTGTGCAAAAGAAAATACAAATTTAAGCTTTCTGCATCATTTTTATAAGTTTTCCAGCGAGAAACACTATCCCAAAATGAGTTTGAAAATGTTCACTTTTGTACTTTTTCACTATTTTGGTTTATGTTGTTAGGGCTTCGGTTAAGATGAGTAAAACACGCACACATAGAATTAACACGTCAATCAGCACAGGTCTTGCTTTTGTTGCATTTCACATATATTCTTCGGCACAAAAACAAAATTGCAAATTAAACAATAGTTGTGTTTTATTAACTTCTATCGGGACCTGGATCTGGATCGTAATACAAAAACAATTTTGAAAATTTCCCATTATTTTGTTTTTGTATTACGTGTTAAAAGTTTATCGAGATCCAGATCCTGATCCCGATTGAAGATAATAAAACACAGCAAATGTAAACTAATGGGTTTTGGAAAGTATAACGTGTGAAGTATTGCCATCTTTATATTGCTTATCTCTGATTATGATTGCCTAGATAGTCCGTTATAACACGACGATTCTTTGTGTCGATCTCTTTTTGATCATAATGAAAGAGAAATAAGATGAAATCGAAGACCAATTGCTCTGTGTGTTGTGGGCCAAGGTTTCCAAGACTCTTTTTGACGTTTCTTCTTAGCACTTTCCGTATTTTCGTATTTTTCGTATGCACACAAAAAATCACTTGAACACTGAGAGTGAATTTCACAACAAAAGAGTACTCTCAATTTTATATCAAACATCGGGATTGGAAAGCACCATTTGTGATAGCGCGTTCCTGACAGGATGATTTCAAAGAAAAGTAGTGTTTCTAGACTGAAAAATATTTTAATGAATTTAGTTAAAGGAACTCCGAGATATTTGCAGAGATTTTTACTAGTAGTCGTTATCCTTTGAAGGTGGCAATTTACTCATGAGGAGATGAAAACCATATTCTAGTACTGCACATGGTCTCATGTGCGAGTATATAAATTTTACATAGGAAAGAAGTTTGATGTGTTCCATTGCAAGCCCTTCGTCACTTCCAAAGGAAAATGCCTATGACATAATATGAACCTATTGTTGAACCTATTAAACTCTCCGAAATTGGTGATTTAAAATTGATGAACCACAGTTCAAAATTTGAACCACGACTGTACAACTGATCCTAGGTTTTGTTAAGAGCAATTAAAAAATATAAATAAATTTCAGTAAAACTCTACCAGAAAATTTCTAACAAATAATGATAGATTCTGAAGAAAATTTTTTTTGATCACTAGATAGTTCCGGAGAAATTAATAATTTAATCTGATTAATTTATTTATTAAGAAAAATAAATCTTTCTCGGCCTGAATTCAACAAACAAACGTTCAGTACAGCACTCTATATCAAACATCCCTGTTTGAGCGGTAAAACCTTCCAACAATTCTGGCATCACTTTTTATTATTTTTTGACATTCTTCTTGCGTGTTTCGGTGTTTCTTGTTTTGTTTATTTTATTATATCCATTAAACTTTTGCCAACTTTTTTAGTTTATTAATTAAATTTCTTGACTTTATCCCTCTAAGATGACTGATGGTTTGTCAATACATAACATAATCTATCTCTCAAAGTTTGAAATTATTGTTTATTTCTTCCAGAGGATGTCATAAAACGTCGTTTGCTGATCGATGGCGATGGTACTGGCGATGACCGGAGGCTGAACATCCTCCTGAAAACCTTCATAAAATGGTGTAACACAACTGATAGTCAAGAAAAGTAGAAATAATTTATTTAATAATAAACTATTCTTCAATTTTTAAATACCTACAACTTTTTTTACAGTCAAATCTTTTACGATCGACTGATGGCACAATTGGCGCAATGTAGTTTTGTTGCTTCCAAGTCAGAACACACTCTCAAGATGATTAACGAAGAACTTAAGAACTATGAATCACTGTCGAATAACATAGAAAGTGGTATTGAAATTGCCAAAGAAGACATCGAAACGTGTAAATTGAATTTAATGTATGCAAGGAAAGTTCGAAAGAATCGTGAAGAATACGATGCTTTGGCAAGAGTAATCACCAATGAACCAGATCGTGAGAATAGTGAAAAAGAACTCGAAGCATTGCAAGCTGAATTAACTTCGCTGCAGAATAAATCTAAAAAACTCGATCGGAAACTTGTAACTCGCCAAAATAAGTTCAAAGTTCTTATGCAGTCAATTCGAGAAATGGAATTGTCTACAGTGGAAAAAAGTACTAAAAACGAAGACAATAAGGATATGGAAGCTATAGAGGAGGACACAGACCTCGATGATATAATTGAATACCAAGCAGTAAGCCCCCAGCTTTTGGAATAGTCGTTATTTTTATTGATAATGTACATAAAATAAATTCAAGTTTTTTTTTTAATTCATCACAACTATAAATTCAAAACGAATTTTCTGATAAAGAAATTGTCTTAGTTTTCAGCTATCATTTATTGAGGAGGATTTGGTTTTCAAGTTTTGTGCATCATAATATATCATGTTGCAATGCAACGCACAATTAACCCACTTTGGGCTTGAGCGAATCAAAAATGTTGCCCTAGGAATAATACCACAAAAAAGATATTTCATTAAAAACAGCAATTCTGCATTTTGAGAAAAAATCATTCAGGATGAAGCACGACATGACTAGCCTATAAACTCAAGTTGTTTCAATTTAATGTCTTTAATTGCATTTCTTCAATTTTTTACTCAGTACATAATGTCGTTTTCGATCGAATGCTCAAAGTACCTACTCTTTTTTCAATCTTAGCGCGATTGGACTAAGAAAAAGAGTACCCCGATCTCTCAAACGAAAAAAGCATTAGTAATTAAAAAAAAAAGGTTTAGTGAATTTATATCTCAAAAAAAAAAAAAACTGGAAGTAATTCTAAATTTTGAATCAAAATCTAAATGAAATTAATTTACGATTCCATTAGAAATTTAATTGTTCGATTTCGGAAATATCTTAAAAACTTTGAAATTGCAGTGTTTTTTCGTCTAGTAAATAAGTTAGTACAGTAAAAAACAAAAAAATCAACAAAATTACTGAAACCTATTGAGCACTTAACAGTACACTACTAACAAAAAAAAAAATTATTAGCAAATGGATTTTTTAATTTTCAAAATTTGAACGCGCGTAAAGCAAAAGCAGTAAAATGGGTTTATCAAGCCTACTAAAATGAAGTGGTATTCTTTCTTTTTAGGGTGCCAGTGTAGTGCTAGCTCAAATCTTATTGAATCAGAGAGCTAGAATAATGTAAGTAAATTGAGCGCTAGTTTTAAAATCTCAATATTCATTACATTTTTCCTATAAACCAATAAATTACACCTGAATACATTTGGGAATCACTTCAATATACTTGTCTAATAATAATACAATTTCATGAGGTTACGGGAAATCATACAAGGACACATTGGCTATTTTAGTATAAACCTACCCCCAAGTTCATTTAGGAAATCTTTATCCGTAAATAAATGTAATCAACAAATAGCCCACTAGTTATTTGCTGTTATCGGACAAATGATGATTATAAAACCTATTCATTAATAATTACTCTACATATTATGTGTAGGTTTTATGAACTTAACATAATATCTGCTTAAGGTTAAGAGTATGTATCACGAGCTAAAGCTTGCATGAGAAACATAAAATCTAGACTTTTCATCATTTAAAAATAATATCATTTAATAATAACTTACCTTTCACGGCAGTAATTGTATTTATCGTATCCAATTTAAAGGCAGAAACGACAACATCAATAAGTTTTCAAAAGTATATACATTTTTCCTTAACAAATAAAGTTGAATTATTATTGCACAGACAAAAGACTCACAATCACATATGTACTTTAACTGACACAATATTTATGTAGGTACAAGCTATTTTGCCGACAAAAAACGTCTTAAATACAAACAACTTCGATCAAAAGTCCTCTTTCACTTTTCTATTTGACGTCAGTATTTTAAAACCGAAACGTTAAAACATACGATTTTTCTTATATAAACGACTTTTACACGAAAATCATGTTGTTATGATTTGATCGATAATATTTATTTAATATGTGTTTTTTTTTTATTAATTTGTTTTCAATACCACAGTTGGTATTGTGTAATAATTTTAATTGATTTTATTCATTGTTGTTGTTTTTGTGTTGTAGATTTATGTAATCAAATGGCCTTGTACTTGAATTTCAAAAGTGTTTGGTTCAAACCTTGTTATTTATCCTTTACACACACTCATGGTTGGCTTCATTGTCCGAAAAAGCACAAGCACAATTTATTGAGTTTTGGATAATTTAAAGCAACTAAAAGCACATTTCTTTAGCAAAGGCCAAGGTTTTTAAAAAGGTTATTCTTAATGTCCTTGTAGTTTTTTTTTGAATTGCCAAAACAACATTAGATCCTTTGTGTCGATAACTACGTCCTTTCGTTGCCACAGTTGAGTCAGTTGTGGTTATTTTCTCTTACACTTAAGGATTTTCTTCAGCATGAGAATCCACAGGCAATTGGGTGCTTTTGTTTGCAAGGATAATGACTACCTGTCATCAGTTCCGACGAACTTATTCGTTTAATATAATCAGTTTTCACAGCACAAGCCAAAGGTATAGGAAAACTTGTTATTATGTAACGATTGATGGAGAAAATCTTTACTTTGTTTTTCAATATCATTATTGAGATAAACATCCCCGTTGCTGTCCTTTTCCACCTATATTCATGGTAATCGGTACTGTCAATGCTGCTGCTGCTACTACTGTTGGGCTGGTGTGGTGTATGGAGGTAGTTTATTTCCTCTGGAATGGGAAGTTATGCAAGCAAAATATACATAAAACCCAGACAACTGAGGCTCCACAATCTTTCTTCTACAAAATCCGTGAAAAATCAATCGAGGACCATTAAGGATATAATACAATGTGTAGCTTTAACTTTTATAAAATGTTACTTGTTTCTTTTTTTCTTTCCTGTTATGATGAATTCTAATAAAAATGTATTCTTATGGCAGAATTATTTTCCTTTTAAGTGCGGTTTAACGTGAAATTTTTATGACTTGGAGGAAGGATACCGAAAAGCCGATTTATAAAGAAGGAGTGTTGTTTTGCGACAAAAGAAGAAAAAAAAAAATGTTATACGGAGCAAAACACAAACGGATACCGAGAAGAGCCAATTTTAATAGTGAGACGTTTTATAATTAATTATGAAGTAGGTATGTTTTTTTTTTTTGTATTACTTAACACAAACAAAACTCTTTGAATGAATTTTGAATTAAATTTGCTGTTTTTATATAAACAGCAAACAATTTAATGTGGTTTTTATGAAAATTTGTGAATTTATTTTCATAAAACAGAACGACTGCCATTTCTCACCGAAGAAAAACTGATGACTGAAATTTTCTTTCTGCAAAAAGCTATATAGAAAATTTTACTCGTGTATATCCTTAATGGAGCTTTTGTAGTGGGTGAAATTTTGTTTCGTTTAGAAAAGAAAAAAAAAACAGCTTTTGTACCGGCAGTGTTATGACAGTTATCCTGACGAAGTTTTTACATTAAGGAAGTATGGGGGAAGTTGTTTGTTTGTTTTGTATTGTAAGTATTAAAGTTTTTTTAATTTATGATAGGAAGATTAGATACTTCTGTTTTCAATTGAACAGTCCGTTTCGAATTGAATAAAGATGTGATTTTTTTCGATTTTTTTTTATAAATTTCTCTTATCATTGCTCTTAAGTGTAAAGTTCAGATTATAATTAGAAGAGTTTTTCGACATATGTACATACTATACATGCAATAGAAGTAGATCAAAAAAAAAAACATTACACTTTTAAGCGACTCCTAAAAAACTCACAAATAAATAATTTTCTATATTTTAAACATTATTTAAGGAAACATTAGTCCACAAATGTTATAGATTTATTAATGTGCAATAAAAATTAGCACTTTTTGACATTAGGAAAACTAAAATAAAAAATAATACTTTCTATGGGAGGAGCTATAAAAAGTTACCTGATGTAAATTTTGAATATATTTCTGTTGTAGGTACCTACACCAACGAAAGAGAATTTCGTCAAAATCGTACCAGAAAATTGAGTTTTTTTTTTATAAAAGTAAAACATTTTAACCAAAAATGTGTTAAATACCAATTTTCGAAAAATCTATCTTTTATTGATATGACTTACAACTTTACGCAAATGACTTGGCTTTAAATGCCGTTGGCTCTCAGTCTATAAGTTATTCATTTAAAAAAAATACGTTTCTTGAATGATTTAAAATAAAATATTTTGTTGGATGACCCTTTTCATCCTTGCAGGTGGGCTCTTAACAGGCAAATGAATGTTTTTGTTGCATCTAAGTAAAGCTCTTGCTTGTTATACATATTTTTTTGTGTGCAGTGCCGACAGTTGTTTTTTTTTTATCTTCCATTGTTATAACAATGTACCTAGATGCAGCACAGAGTGTGAGCGATTGAATTGATGTGATTTCAAATTAGTGATCTCATTATTGATAGCCTTTATGCACAGTCTCAAACTCATATTTGATATATATAATATATATATTTCCATTAGGGGGAGGGGGTAAAAGGTATATGTTTTTGATATCCATATTCAGTTTTGAGGGAATACAGCCTTGTGGTACCTGCATGGTTTAATATTTCCTTGGTTTTGCTTTCTTTAGATTCAGCAATAATGTGACATAGCTATTACTCTATTTCGCTATCATATTTTTTCTTTTGGTTCTTCATCTTCATTGCAAATCAAACGTTTTTGCATATTTTATTTTAAACAGTTTTCTGTTGATGTATTTAGACGAAAAACATATTCTGGTGCCTGTGCATATTAATAGTGAGGTCAGTTGAACCTTTAGTAAAACAAAGACATCCCTCATTTCCTGCATATTCGTATTTTATAAAAAAAAAGATACATAATAAGCAAAATTGTAATGTGGTAGGGTTTTTATTTCATTTTTGAATTCAACATTAATATTTTGTTATGAAGCTGCGATGATTTAAAAATCAACATTCGGTCCTTGACGATCAGCTTTAGTTTGTGACCTCTGGCGCTTGATGAAAAGTCTTTCACGAGCAGCTTTCTCTTTTCTAAAAAAAATCAATGTTAAATTCAAATTAAATTAATTGGTATTACATAATTGTCTTGTAAAATTATTTGTACCTTCTGCGAATTTTCTCTAATGTTTCCTCTGTGGGTTTAGGAGCCTCAATTTCATATTTTCGAATTATATTGCGAAGTTTTTCTAACGCATCAGCTAAATTCATTTGTTGTGAACGCGTAAGATCACTTTTAATGACAAAATAACCATCTTTGCTGAGCTTATTTTTTAACTGAGAACAAAACATTAGTTGTTGGTGATTTTAATTGAGGTGATGAAATTTATATAATAGCTTTGTTTTTAGTGCACTAAAAAACACGAATGGTGTATAAGCCGTTTTCCTTAAGAGGTGGCAAAGTAGTTGTGAGTAGATGAAAACCCTAATCTAGCACTATCAACTGCACATGTGCGAGTCTGTTGTGTTCCATTTAAAAAAGTTGGCAAAGTACTTGAAAGTACTTCACCACCTAAAAGGAAAACGCCGATAATTGTATCTGAACAATTATATGGAATCATTTGGATGCAGACTGTAGATTCCCAAATGAGTTCATTAACTGTGTCTTAGCAGTATTGGCATTTTGGTCTTCTTTTTAGGACGACTACCAAATAACTTTGTATAATGATCTTTTAATGAAACTTACCTCAACTAATAATTTTTGTTTAGTCTTTTCTGGTATCCAAGTTGCTGAAGCTAATTGAAATCGCAGATCAACTTTTGTGTTTACGCAATTCACATGCTGTCCACCAGGACCTGAACTGCGACTATAAGTTATGTCTAATTCATTGATGGGGATATAACCAGAGAATTTATCTCCTGTTGATAATGGCTAAAAGATTATAAAAATAAGTATAAAATAAAATACCATTCAAACTAAAATAAAATTACCGCCGATGGAGTAAATAGTTGAAGCTTGCTTTTTGGGTACAATGTTTCCAATGATAAATCACTTCTAAATGAAAAGTTTCGTGCACCAACATTAGTTGGAGTATATGTGGTTAGAAAACCAGGCTTTATAAGCACCGATAGAAATCGACTATAAATTTTATTCATGTCAAAGTAGTTAACAAAAAAAATAGTTTTAAAATAATGGAAGCAAAATTTTATTACTTCTAAATTTACAAATTTTCCTAACCACAAACATTAGAGAAAACAGCTGATTGGATGTCATCGGGTTTCTTCTTTCTTGGTTCGTATTTCGGAGTGTGTTCGCAGAGAGAAAAGAAAAATGTGTTTAAAGTTTATGGAAGTGTTCAGTGTGCTATAGTCGTTTCTTGCTTTTTTTCGGGGAAATAGAATTAACCAACGCTAAACATTTGAAACGATAAAAGATTCAAACAAAGCATTATAAATTCAAGAAGTCTACCTGAAGCTTGAGTGACTCCTTTTTAACTAGCTCAAAAAGGCTAAATATAAAAACTAAATCTAGAAGAATAAAATTTAAACAGGATATGTCATACCAAAACAACTCTCTGTTTCTTTTATTCTTATTAATTTAGTGCTACAAAAAGAAATTGAACTTATGACCGCAAAAAGAAGAACCCTGTTTTATATTTGAAAATACAGATTTTTCTGAGATCTATAAATTATAAAAAAAAACGTTTTGCACCGATTTTGTTGTTCAGCGATGGTGTTAGAGGTTCAAGTTTGTTATAATAGCTGACTTTAACTAACGTTGAACTTCATTTAATTCACCCAAATCAGTATTTTGAAATTACTGAACCAAGGGTCAAAATTTAAACCACGTTTTTACCACGAGCCTTTAGGTAAAATTGATTAATCTGTGGCTTAGAAATTTTATCTCACCGACTTTGGTGAATTTACTGAGGTTCAAGCATGTACATATAATTTTCTACTATCACATGCTTTAATATTGAACCATCATTGAACCTGTTAGAACGCCAAAATTACTGAACCACGGATCAAATTTTGAATCATGTTTGTACAACTAGTCCCAAGGATTTGAGTTTGTCTTTTTTTCTTTAAGACAAAGATTAAGTTTGGACTCGTGAGTTTCATCATGTCTACATGTCAACAAACATGCCGATTACATGGCTTTCGGTAATTGGGATGCATATATGATGTACAAATGATATCACTATGCATGCTAATATGGCATTTTACATCCCATGTATTCGTAGCATTAGCTTTGAAAATCGATAAGAGAAAAAAGACTAGTTTCGTAGCAAAAGCTCAATAAAATTATTAGAATTGAAGAAACCCGAACATGAACATATATGGGCCTTGGATGTTGTCATACAAAAATGACTGGACATGTACTCCGAAAAAATTAGGAACTTCAAAATCAGCTGGCTGACTAGCCAACGTGCACAACTTTGGCAGTTCTACATTGTTGATTTTGAAAATCTTTAAATCTGACTCTGGCCTTTAATGGTTTTTGTTTATTATTAATAATACTCATAGCACAGCAATGGATAAATCACTAGACGTATGTTTATTACTCAATTAAAAAATTTGTTTGCATATAAACCTAAATGTTACAGAACAATTCTTCACCATCAAAGAGTATAAATGAAAATTCCGCCGAAATAATATCAGGCGGTCAAGTATTCTACAATCCAGTTCAAGAATTCAATCGTGATTTGAGTGTTTCAGTTCTTAACGTTTACTTCAAGCGAATTCAAAAGGAAAGATTACAACAAGCATTAAAAAAGAATAAGAACCAAGAGAGCAATATAGATTGCCAGGAAAAATCGTATACTCCAGGAGAAAAATACGAGGTGAGTTTTAGAAGAGCCTGTTAAATCTGTAAGACACACCGTACCTTTTTAGGATGGTATGCGAATACTCGAGGCCTTATCTGCTACTGGATTGCGAAGCATAAGGTATGCTAAGGAAATTGCCGGAGTTCGAGAAATTATTGCCAATGATTTGTCTCAGAAGGCCGTTGAATCGATCAAAGAGAATATAAAACATAATAACGTTGAACATTTGATAACTCCTAGCCATGCGAATGCAATGTAATTTCAATTTGTTATATGAATGAGTCATTTGATTAAGTGAATTTAAAATTTGTATTATAGGACCCTGATGTATCTCTCCACTGAACATGATAAACGATTTGATGTTATTGACTTGGATCCATATGGTTGTCCGAACATGTTTATTGATGGGGCAATACAGAGCATTCGTGCTGGGGGTTTGTTGTTGGTCACAGCGACAGACATGGCAGTTTTGGCTGGCAATACACCTGAAGCTTGCTTTGTTAAATATGGATCGGTTCCTTTAAGAAACAAATCCTGCCATGAAATGGTGAGTAAGTTCTTTACCTTATTCAACTCCTTCTTTCACTTTAGGAGATGAAGTGGCTTTCTTCACAGCAAATAATAATTCTTTTGTGTTATGTCTAAAATAACCTTTAACCAGAGTTTTGGAAAATATATTGGTTTTTTTGACTTGATTCCTAACATTTCTTTTACTGATTATCAAGTATTTTTATTCCTTAGGCACTTCGAATACTTCTTAGAGCTATCGAAGGACACGCAAATCGTTATGGCAAATACATAGAGCCACTGCTATGTGTTTCAGCTGATTTCTACATTCGAGTATTTGTACGCGTGCATGTTAGCCAGGCAACATGTAAATATAGTATATGGTAAAATGTTTTTTTGTTTTTTGTTTTTTTTGTCCCACAAACATTTTTTTTTTTAAATCTTTACTACAACAGCAAGCAGTCTATGATATATCAGTGTACAGGTTGTGAGACATTAACACTGCAGCCTTTAGGAGTAACTAAACCAAATCCAAGCGAAAATGCTCCAGATCGAGTAAAATTTGGTCTACCCACTGGACCTCAAGTGGGTCCAAATTGTTCACATTGCGGTCACAAACATCACGTAATTAATCACATCAGAAATATTGAAACTTTTCAATAACTTTCAATTTAGCTAGGTGGTCCAATATGGTCAGCCCCTATTCACGACAAAGTGTTTGTTCGGGAGCTTTTAGATGAAATCCAAAAGGAACCACTTAGTCAACTAGGCACAAATCGTCGTTTAGTTGGAATGTTGAGTGTAATTGAGGAGGAGCTCGATGATGTGCCGCTCTATTATTCACTGGACAAGCTTTGCTGTGTGGTCAAACTGGAAATAATGCCTATTCTTAAATTTCGTTCAGCCTTATTGCATGCCGGATATAAAGTATCATTTTCACATGCCTGTAAGAGTTCCATAAAGACGAATGCACCACCGTCTGTAGTTTGGGATATTTTACGTTGTTGGAATGCAATTAATCCAGTTAAAAAAGATCGAATGCTAGATGGGACACCAGTGAAAGAGATTCTAAGTATTCAGCCCAAGGTGCAGTATGAATTGACTGAAATTCATCCTGATGCCAATCCGGATAGTAGGAAAAATGCTTTATCAAGATTTCCCGGAAATCCAACAGCACATTGGGGCCCTGGAACTAGAGCTACAATTATGTAAGCGAATACATACTATTTTTTTGTAATACATATTAATACGTATGATTAATTCCAGGATTGGTGAAGATAAGATATTAAAGAGTTTTCGTAATCAAAATAAAAATAAGAAACAAAAGTCAACTAGTTCACCTATGGAAGAAGGTGAAGAACAACAATCCAAACATTTAAAACTGGAAGAAAAACTTTCTTCATAAAGCGCCTTTCTATTATTTTTTTTTTTTTTACTAAAACTACAAATAAACAAATATATTGGATGTTAAATTTATAAATTTTTATTCAAACTAGTAGTGAAAGAAGTTTCCATCAGCTGGCTGTCTTGAAAACCCATTGTTGGTAAGTTGAGTACGGTGTCCACTATTGATCAATTTCACACTATGTGGAGAGATTTTTTCTTTTATACCACCTGAAAGAAATTTTAAATTTAAATGATTTTTAAGACATCTCTCAATGGAAAGCCATACTGATTCTTAATGGATGGCCCAATGGATCTGGTTTCTTTACAATAACGTCTTTTGTATTTTTCAGCACACGAAATGTCTCTATAGAAACAGTTTCTTTTTGAAGAACTGTATCGACTTTTTCAGGAAATAATTCTTTTGCATGATGATATCTGGATTGTAGGTTGAAATCTAAATTATCGCGTGGTACATTCGGATTAGCACTATAGCGTCTGCTTTTTCGAACAGAATTCAAAGTTTGATGATAAAATAAACGTTCATGAGGCTTAAGCTCCGTAAACCATATTTCTTTAGTTGATAGCGGTGGTGGACAAGGTAGTGGTTTGATAAACGTACCTTCATGTTCGAGATTTGGCTTGTACGAAGTGTTGCGGATTTTAATCATTTTTCTTTTATTCTTTATTTTCTAACAAACTGAAGAAATTTTAATTTAATTTTATTCTTTTTTTGATTGGAAGTGAGTTGACGTCACAGTAAACGTAACCTAGTTTCAAAAATTTGTTTGTAAATATGTTACCTAAGAAACTGTTTTGTAAGGGTTGATATCTGCAGGTTCTTACTATTGTCGGTTCATATACCATAATCATTCCTAAATAATAAGTATGTTCGCGCAATGTATGCAGTTTAATAATCGTTAACATCTTAAATGTTGGAAAGTAAAACTTTTCCATAAAAATTTTGAAACATTTGTAATGGTTTTACAACGTTGCATGAACACCCTTAATATGTATATGTATTTACATGACTATCACAAATGATTACAAAATTTATCATTAAAAATATCGCAACTTATTTCAGTCGTCTTCACATACTCAACTCAGACAACTAAACAAATTGTTCGTAATTTTAAGACTAATTTATGTTCTTTTAGTCAAGTAGACAAATATAAATGTTGCCTTCTTCAAGGTGTCTATTTTAAAATTATTTATTTCTAATCATTCTACAGCACACTGGCAAAGTCAGATATATGCTCTCTTCTATCTGGTGAATTCCCAGATGCTTAAGATTCTGATACATAAGTGCGTCAAATTTACCTATTATATGGTCCGATGTCTCCTCTCCACTGCTTTATATGTAGGTCAAAAATGTGTATTCTGAGTCTGTTCCTACTTAAGCTGGAGAAATATGTATATGAAACTTTTTTGATTAAAACATCTAAGTAGAAGTTTGGCCTGTCTTAGGGGTTATGAGTTCATGCGAAATTTTTAATCTTTTGACCTGCTTCAATTTTAATCACATTTTTTCCTATTCTGCAATAAATCTCCTCCGTAGGCAGGGTGATTTGTGATAATTAACATACGACTGTCAACAATCACAAACCACCTTAGCCGATTCCACCCCAGGTTCACAATGATATTGACAATGACGTAGTTTTATGACAACGTTTTGTTTACGTAAAACTAAAACGATCGAGCAATTATCGTTTTGACGAGAAAAATAGAGACGGCTTTGTAAAAACGATATCGTTGAATCGCTATCGTTCAACGTAATATAATCCCTGTTGTTACTTTCGAGATTTCGTTCAGTACATGTCCGTATAGCATTGACTTTTGCCTGTACTAGACTGTCCCATAGGTCTGGAAAGTTTATTTCCAGGCCCAAAATTGTTGCATGTGTCCCTTCACTTGCCCTCGGTCCATCAATGTACCGCCCAGTTTTCAACGGATAATTGTAATGCTTTTGTTCGAGAGCTTTTCCCCTTTTACTATTCTTGATTATAAGTTAGTTTGCTTTTTTTGTGCCATTGTTCATCTTCCTCTACCCCACATTGGTAAGAATAGGTTTTCCCATCATGATGTGGTAGGTTCTTTTCATAAACTTCACGACAGTAATCTCAGCATATTTATGCAAGGAGTTTACATTCGTTGGTTATTGTTGATGCACTAAGTGCAAAATTTCAACTGGCTGGGTTACGACTTATAAACAAAACTAATATTGTCAGACCTTGTTTGGTTATATCACCAGTTTCTTTCCCTTAGCTTGTTATAACAACTACATCGGCGAATTAGTAAATGCTTTGAGAAGTAAGACTTTCTATAGTGTGTCCAATTTATGTTAACAGTACAGGGAAGATAGGATATTTGCCCTTCGCTCTGACCGTTACGGATTTTTAAAAGCTACCTTTATTTTAAAGCTCTTCCAGGGTTGACGTAGTATTATAAATTGCAGTAAATCTGACAAAAACATCGATAAGTTTACCAACTGTTAATTAATATTTATGTTAAAAAATAATGGTGACCACAATAAATTTAATTTACCACACCAGCAAAAGAGGAAAGATAATAGGTGGGTTGTTTAAGAGTATCCCCAGTAACCTTTTTAAGGTAACCTCGTCCTACCAGTCTTTCTTTTTTGGTGATGCCTTGTGGCCTTAACTTTTGTTTTCCTTCAAACAATTGTAGACAGTTTATAGATATAGAAAAAAAACATCCGCTGTATTTTGAACAGCTTCTGTCCTATTTTTGACATGGTTGTAAAATTTCTTCTACTTTTTTTTTGCACCTGTGTCCTTGGTAAAACAATACACAAAAAGTATCTCCTCAAATCTTCAAACTAAATGTTTCCGTGCAGTGTTCAGGGCACACACACTATTTTTAAGATTTTACACACGTTAACCTTTTTTCTTTTTTATTATATATTATTTGTATATACCTTCATAAACCAAAAAAATATTTGCACTTCTAAATCAAAGCTGTCATGGTGGGATCTGCGTGGGTTGAATAAAGATTACACAAACAATTTAAATGTAATTCAGTAATTCTGTTTCTTATTTCAGTGGCAATTTCTTATGTTAATTGACGTGCAAGCAGCAACAGGCACCAGTAGTTTAAAAAAAAACTCTCCCATAAGGCCAGTACTGCAAATTTAAATTGGACAGAGTATACTGCCCATAATCTCGTAAAGGCCTATCTACAATATTTCCAATTTTGAGTTTATTGCAAATTTGAAGTAAAGGAATTGTTTTTTTCTTGACGCTAGATCTTCAAACAAAATAGAAAATCTTAATTTCTAAAAGCCCTAACTATAATGATAATATATTACTATATGCACTAAAATTTTACAAAGCCCTAACTAACCTAATAGTGCCTCTTAAAAAGTGATGCATGACAGGGCTTGCAAACAAAAGCCCTGTCAACAGCTTTATGAACAGAACCTCTTGCGGGGATGGGGTGTCTGAACTTTTTAATTAATTTAAGCATTTTAGAATTATGATAGCTGTTTGCAAGATCATCTCCTCACACTATATTGTATTTAGAGCAAGTTTTCTTCAGTTTTTTTTACTAAAATACACTCAAACCACAAAGTCTAACGATGAATAACGATTTGAAATCGAACTAAAAACACAACAAAATAGGCGGATAATAAGTAAACAACAAAATTTTCCATTCACATACACGACCTTGAACTAAAAAAATGGTTAAAATTTCTGAATACGACCTTGATTTTCTGGCCTGCTATAATTTAAATGCTGAAATATTTTGAATGATGCAAAACGTTTCTTACTCGATATTTGAACCGTTTTGCATCAAAACCTCGATTTTGATGTTTTTTTTTAGATACGACATTATTGTTCTCAGGTGACGATATTTGAATTCCGTTGTGATTTATTTGTTAATTCCTTAAATCAGTTTCGAATAAAAAAAAAAAACAAAACACAGTTAATTTTTTTTTTAAAGTAAATTTATTTAGAATGAAAAGCATGCAGAATTAAAAGAAATGAAACTATAAACATTTATAAATCTTACCCAATCATAGCCACGCCAAAGAAAAGTCGTCTTGTGCAAACTTACCCGCGTCCTTCCTACTTTGAAATCAACCTGTGAATTACCTTTTTAAAAAAACGAACCAGCAACAATACAGCATATTCTTTTTAAATCAGGGATCAACAGGAAAACTTCATAAAAAGCAGATGCAAACTATTTTCAGCGATTTTGATTATTCTCTGCTTTACATTTTCTTGCGACGTGTGACATAAGCAACATATAATAAGAACGGCAAACTGCAAAGCAGCAACGTGGAAATCCACATGAAAGACGCTTTTGTTGTTAATTGTAATTATTGCATTATCGGCGGAAACCTCAGAAGATCTCTGTCGGGCAGCAATTTGCAACAGCAACAAATGTTTTCCCAGCAAACTTATGAATCAATCAGCAAAGCTTATGTTGGCGCGAAAAAATAACTCCCCAATAAAACTAGGGACGGGAGCTGCTTGAAAACGCTTACTTAACACGCAAAAGGCAGGTTAGTAATTACTGTTCTTCTATCTGCTTGATTCGAATAACTGCTCTGCTTATTTTCTGCTACTGACTAATCTGCTAAGTTTCTGCATGATTTTCTTTTCAGCCACTCGAAATCTTTTCGCAACTCGGCCATCAACACCACACCACACCACCATCTTCATCTGTTTCTCTCCTAACAGCTATTTTTTTCATCACCACCCACCATTACACTCTCACTGCCGACGAGAACAGTCAGCTAGCTGCATGTGTTTATTTTGTTTACTTGCTGAAGGCACGTTAACAGAAAAGATTCAAATCAGCAGTAGTGGCAGCAGCAGCAGCATCACACGTTACATTTACAGACAGGAACGTCCTGCGTTAGAATTTGAGTATAAAAATTTAGTATCACGTCTTTTAATATTATTTTGTTTTTTTTTTTAATTTAAATATAAAAATTTAGATGAAGGTGTGTCAAACAAAAAAATTGATAATAATCACTCAACTTGAATTCCTGTTCTTTTTGTATTTCTAACAAGATTTTTTGTGCCAATATAACTATTAAGATTTTATGTAATAAAAGCAAATGAAAAAGACAGCCTTTTGAATATTTTTATTATTACATTTTATTCACCTACGATGTATGTCAATGCATACGATATTTGTTTGTGGTTTTGAGTTGAATTTACCTCATAAACTACAAGTAAAATTTCTACTTTCTTTCATTTTTGATGAAATACAAAACATATCCGACAGTTAAAAATTAAAATAGTTGTTGTCCTTTAAGATTTAAATGTACTGCCTTATTATTTTAATGGCAGACGACAGGTCTTGAATTATTTTTCATACATAATTTTCTACTAAGTAGTTTTTGTTTTGTTTTATTATTAGAATTATGTTGTTAAAAGTTGTTTCGTTTTTGTTTCTCTCTAAATTTTAAATAGACAATTTTACAATTAATCTGACAAAAAAAAAAATTTGTTTTATTTTTGAATAAATTGGATTTTTTGTCTGTTTGTATTTGGGAAAAATATTATTCTTATTTTCAATTAATAAGATTTCGTACGATATAAAAAAAATAATAATGTAATGTAGAAAAATTAAACATTGTAATAATAATTATAGAAAATTAGAAATACAATACACAATTTTATGTTGTTTTTTTTTTGTTTCTTTTTTAGTTATGTTATTTATGTACCTGTGTATGTTGAATACTCGAGGTCCTATGCAGCCATTAGTTGCAAATATTTCAACGGGTCTGTAAAGAGAGAACACTTTCTTTTTAGTATAATGTACCTACTAATCTTGTATGTATATGTATGTAGGTAATAATAGTAGAAATTGAATTACAGTTTTGTATGTACCTACATCCTTACATTAAAATAAACGCAAAATGGATGGGTCAAACTTCTTTAATTTTCGCGGAAGGTTTTAATTTATTTGTAAAAATCAAAGCGGTGAATTGCCCATGTTATACATTTCGATTAACCGATTTTCAATTGCACTAGGAATGGAATTCAATGTTCTACATTTCGATTGTTTTCCAAAATTTCACACTTAATTCGTCAAAATAGGTAAACTAAATAGTTTCGGAAATTGTTCAGTCATAGAAAGTGTTGAATCAATGGCTCGAGTTTTTTAAGGTCATGATGTTTGGCACCTTATTTTTGGGACATACGCAAAAGGCGCAAACCATCTAAAAAGCAACGAAATCTTCTCCTTTTAAAAGAACAACAATTGTCTTTATGCTTAAAAGATTTATGAATTTATATCTTCAACTTCAAAGTTCGGGTAAAAACATAAAAATGCATTTAGTTTCCGCGTTAACTATGCCAGTGCAAAAAGCTTTCTGCGCCTTTATTTTTGTCTATCACTCACACCCATAATCTGCGGCGGGCTCTTAGTCCCCTATTTAAGAAGTTTTACAATGCTTGTAGGTTTCATGGTACCAACAACTTGAGTGAGATAACACTAAGTTTTGTTTGTATAGGATTATTATAGCTATTTTCAATCAATTCAATTTAATCTAAATATTTTTCAGTCATTGGGATTTGAGATTAGAACAGAACATAGTTTAATTGTTAATCAATTGTAATGGAAAACAATTTTAACTACAAGTTCGTAGCTATCTATACATTCGTGTTTTTTCTCTTCGTCCGCATTGTTATATCAAGTCAGCTTGATAAGTATTTCTCTCATTACTTTGAGCTGTCTCAATTCTTCGGTCAATTGTTGGTTGCTTTCATTTGAATCAATATTAAGGACGTTGTATGCAAAACAAAGATGTTGATACAAAATATTCACCCCTATTTCGATATCGTTTTACAACAACGGCGTCATATTTGTGCCTTTCGCCATGTTATTTACAAATAGAGTTTTTTAGTTTAACCACCAATATTCTCTGTTCTTATAATATTCTAGGAAGCTCGGGCACACCACAATACCAACAGGCATTTTAGTAATACAATTTTGTGATTGGGGTGGTTAATTGAACATCAATTTCAAGTTTATCCAGATTTCATTCCCCGTCCTTTAAAAATTTGAAATTTAGGAGACAATGGACGAATGGTTTAAAGCTATCATTTGTACGAAAAAAAAAAAACCGGTTTTTGGGATTCAGTTTTCAAGATTTTTCTTTAAATTTTCTACACACACACACAACTATGAATTTAATATTACAAACAAATTATAAAAATTTGAATATAAATTTTTTGTATAATTAACCTTACCTAAAGCAAATACCTAGGTCCTGCTGCGGCTGCGACTGCGCGAAACACTGCGTCCGCCGTTGTGGCTATTGCTGCGGCTTAGTGATTTGCGGACGGGACTGCGCGAGAATTTAGTCCTGCGTACTGGTGAGCGGCTTCCCGCTGAGCGTGATCTTGATCTCGGAGAATATGAAGGCTTGCGCCTTGGACTACGAGAGCGACGTCGGGGTGAGCGTGAACGACGACGTCGTCCACCACCACCACCTCCACCTCCGCGCCCATTGCGTCTGGTGGGTGATGTTGGCCGTCCATAACGAGCCATTTGGACACGCAACTCCCTACCGTCTAACATGCGACCATCCATAGCCTCAAGTGCGTCCTCGGCATCCCTCTTGTCATAAAACCTACAGGCCCAAGAAATATGGTGTTAAAAAAATTATGTTAATGGACATACGCAAGGGTTATTCATTACCTAACGAAAGCGAAGCCCCGGCTTTCGCGGGTATAGCGATCGCGTGGTATGTATATATCGCCCACCTCACCGCATCTTTCAAACACACGCCTCAAATCTTCAGGAGTGGTGCGGTAAGTTAAGTTATCAACCTTTAAAAAAATATAAAAACTAAATATATTTTGGGTTTATCTTTAGAAAAAAAAGACGCCATTTTTGTCGGAAAAGGTGTTTCTCTACTTATACACATTTTATGGACTTACTTTAAGGGACACCATCCCGTCGATACGAGGTGGTGGCCGGTTGCTGTTATTATTACTGTTACTGTGACTCATTATCACTAAATTTTAGTTAATTTGTTTATTAATTCACTGATTTTTGTATCATATAGTTATATTTTTTTCGATTAAATGCAATGAAGTCGCAAAATTTTCACTTATAAGAAACAAGAAAACGCCAGTGCCACACCACTATGAAATCTGGATAGGCAAAAGCGACACAAGCACAAGAAATTTTAACATTTCAAAATGGCGACTAAAAAAGGTATCGACGAAAGAGGAACAAAAGGAAAAAAACAATAACGAGACTCGATTTGAATTGTCTTAGGCTCTATTTGCACCACACGAGCGATTAAACATCATAACCTCTTAGGCCTGGTAACCACTAGGCAACTTAGCTGCCAGCAACTTTTAGTTTTTTTCTAAACAGAATATATTTTTTTGTTGTAAGGAATTCAACATACTGCTAGCCATACACGACAGACCCTAGTGTGCTTATCCATAATTGGTCATGTATATGGGGTGGATCGGCTGCCGATCCATTTAGATTTTCAGCAAATCTGAAATCCAACTGAGCCAAGTGGATTGGATGGCTCGGTCGTGTGGCTAGAGCCCACAGTTCATAAATAGAAGATATTATATTGCGCATGTGGTCTAAAATGAGATCTGTCAGAAGGAATTCAAGATGGCCGTTCTCGTGATATGTTTGCCGTATTACAACAACAAGAAACACAAAAAAATAATTTAAATAACACTTAAAACCAATTGCCTTATTGTCAAAATAATAAAATAATATGGGTATTCATGCAACGTCGGAAAACTATTGTAAACATCGTAGCCATCGGAAAGTTTACTACATCTACAACGAACTGTCAGCATTTGTATGAGAAATCTTTTCCACCAAATAGAAGACTTTTCTGCATGAATTTGTATCGTAAACAAACTTATTTCGAAAGAAAAAGAATCAAAAACAAACAAATTTAAACCTTAAAATGAGAAAAATTTTAATCAAAATGGCTGAGGAAAGATAAAATTAAAAGACAAATAAATACAATTCAAAAGAAAATTAAACGAAAGTATCTTTTGATTTGACGTTAAACAAACAGCGGATTAGTTTACGATGATAACGCAAGCCGTTTAAAAAGGGTGTTCATGAAACTTGCATCGTAAACAAAAACAAAAAAAAATACTATGTCGAAAAGTTTAAAACGTTCCATGAACACCCTTAAGCCTAGTACGCAGATAAATTGTGATGTTTTATGTTTATTTCACATTCTCCATTATTAAGATGTTTTGAGAACACATGACTGAAATAAAATATAAAATGCACAAAGAAAATGATGACATCAGAATTGAGAACAGAATATATAGAACAGCTGTTTTAAATTAGTCAGTGGCGTAGGGTACAGAAGATACAGATACAGATACATACATACAGATTCGGGAAATATTTTCTTGTATTCAAAATTTAAATTTATTTCCAAACCGATTTGAAATCAGCAAACTGATCTGGCAAAAATCAAGTGGATTTCTGGAGCAGTAGAAAATTCTGAACATTTATGATATTGGCAGGGTTTTTTTATCCATCGATCATCATAGAATTATTTTATTGATAGCTTCACAGATAGAAAAATAACAGTTTGACAGAAAAAGTTTATTTTTATCCAAATGTCTACCAATTGCAATAAAATCACTTTTTTCCGGAGAAGTAAGAAAGCTTAAAAAATTTCTGAATTTTTAGAGGTTTTTTAAGCCAATGACTTGGTAGCCATTCTTTAATGGAATTTCACAGTTAATGGCTTGACAGATGGGGGACAAACTATATTTTGGCAAAAAAAAGTTGATTTTAATCCAAATGTCAACCAATTGCTCAGAAATCAGTTTTTTGCGGAAAAGTAAAAAAAATTGAAAAAATTTGACACTTTTAGAGGTTTTTTTAATCCATTGACATCGTATCCATCTCTGTCAATTTAATCTAACAGTTCATAGCTTGCAGGATGGACGACAAACTATATTTGTTTACGAAAAAAGTCTATTTTGGACCAAATGTCAACCAACTGCCCTAAAATCACCTTCTATAGAGAAACAAAAAAGAAAATTTCAGACTTTTCAAAGGTAAAAGTTAAAGTGTTATTTGTTTCTTTAGCACTCCATTTAGCCCTCTGAGAGAAAGGAAATACCTTATTAGACTATTACTGAATCTTTAAATATTATTGGAAATTATATCGGTCTGGAGATCAAATAACCATTTTGTTGCTTGGTCGAACGTGTATTTGTAATACCATCACAATGGCACTACTAATGGATTTACTTATACTCACTACTCATTTATTTATGAGTGAAGCCAATATGTACTGTAGCGTAGTGCGGTATATCAAAGAAGTGCCGTAGAGTACCTTGCTGTGTAGCGCAGTTCCGCTGAAGTGCAGTTCCGTCGAGTGTGGTCTTACCTTTGTCCTAAAAGTTGTCTAACTTGGATAACAGCATCGGTTGTTTAAGATTTGTATAACTTGACAATTTATTTCATTAAATAAGGATGGAAAGGTGCTTATTAAGAACTTTTTAAAAAGTGTCTAGCTAGTCAACCGCCTAAAAAATTTAATAGATTACCTTTAATATGTGTACTGTGCTATAGCCGAAATTAGTCCATCAAGTGTGTTCTTACCTTTATTTCTATTTCCTTGAAATTTGCGGATACCACAAAAGTTTCGCCCATCTAGCGTCTCCAACAGTTTTCATGTCAACCTTCAAAATTGCGTTTCTTTCAACTGCAACCAACTTCACATGGCTGGAAGGACGTTTTTTGGTGCACCAAAAAAAACTTACCCATATATGCGTGGCCATTTTGACTGATGTGTTGCCGAAAAAAACGCGTGTAGTTCGGGTATCACGTCCAAGAATTCTTTTATTTGTTTGCTAAATAAATTTAAAAGAAACCGTAAAGTAATACAAAAGTATTCCAAGTACTCCAAATACTTGTGAATTAATTCAATATTCAATCAAAGTTCAACAAGTAAAAAGGAATATACTAGAGAAGAAAAAAAGAAGGCCGAAAAAATGGCTCAAGACAACACTAACAGCGATATGCCTGCAAAATTCTCAACATTAAATGTTAATGCTGTGGAATTCGTGCCGAGTTTCAGCTTTGGCGGACCACCACCACCCGCAGCAGCTGCTGCAGCTGCTCCGCCTCCAATAATTGCACCCTCAACTGGCACCACCACAAACAGCACCAACAACACTCCCACAGAGCCTCTTCATCTTCAACCGGAATCTCTGGACTCCTCGCCCGACACCCAGCCGCAGTCATCCTTGTCTCCACCGGCCGCTACAACTCCAACAATACCTCAACAGCAGTTATCACCTTCAGCTGCCATTGAGCCCATCATCCCAGAAATCTTTGATAAACTTCCCGAGAATAATGGTTTGTACATTTGCAAAGATTGAAAAAAAAATCTTGAAACTGAACTGATATCTGATGATTTCGTAACATCTTTTGGTTCTTTGCGAAAAATGCATTTTCCAGTGTTCGTCCGTCACCCACACAAGGGACGTGCGAACAAAAATTACTCAAATCTCGTTTTACAAAAGCAAAAATCCACACCTAGCCGGTTGACAGGTTTTTTCATGATAATGCCGTCCCAAAAAATTGATAACAAGAGAGAAATAAGTTAAATTTGTGCCTCGGTTGAAAATGTTTATACAAATTTCTGACAACTAATGCGAGAGAGGCAGAGCCAGCGGAGTAGAGGAGTTTTTTCCCTGCGATTGGTATTAACCATATTTTTAAACATAACCTAGAAATCTTTTTGTCTTCTCTCGTTCTCCTCGTTGACACGTCGTCGGTCGTCGGTCGTCTTGGGGTTTTTGGTTTTTCCGTTCTCCCACCCAGTTTCATTTATTTTTATTTCTTAAAATTAAATTTAGTTTGTGTTAATTTTGTATAATCTAATTTTTCCCTTAATTTTCTGTTAATTTCTGTGATTAAAAAACTCATTCTCTAGGTACACGTTGTGTATTCTCGTAGTTTTTCGTTTGTTGGTAGAAAACTTTCCCGCTTGTGGCCAATAGAAACTGCTTTTAACCAGTTAACGTTGAGGAACCTTCATCGATAGACCTTTACTTTCACTTGAAATGGGTATTTATTTTGGAAAAATATATATTTTACTATTTTTTAATTTTCATTTCACAATTTTAAGATATTTTTTTTTGTTCTTTGCGAATGGTTTCTTTAAATTTTGGACAAAAGAGTGAGTCATCATAGAAGTAAGTGGCAACAACCTCACCTAGTTTCTAAGTGATCACTTGTGTATGGTGGGTGAATACAGAATGTGCTATTTTCTAGCTTACATCAATTTCCATGTGGATTTTTTAAAACTACATGATGTATTTGGTTTCTCAAGTCGATCAGGGATCAGCTGTATATTTAAATTAATGTTTAAATAGGTTTCGTTGACTTACTAAAATTGAATTGCATTTTTAAAGACGTGTCGGCTACTTGACCAGTCAGCAAAACAGTCATAGTAATAGCAAAATTATGATGACCATGAATTTAATAAGCAAACAAATCATTTCGTTTAAAAAACTAAATTATTGTGCACAGCAACATACATAATTATCAGGATTGTGTAAGAGAATCTAAATTACATTAACATGCTTATGAATTAGAGTACGTATAAGGATCTTCTAGCTTTTCATATGGAGGAGATTGATTTGATAGGTTATGATCAGCCGACCCAGATTTTACCCTTCCAAAAAATTATGTTTTTTTTTTTTTTAATTAACTTAAATAATTACCTATATATTTTATAAAATATTCATTCAATAATATAATATAATTCATATAGAAAATAGGTATAACAAAAATTACGCATAGAACTTTTAACAAGAGAGTTAGCTTTCTTCGTGATATATATATATGGCAAGTTCAATTCCGAAAAAATCACAAGTGTATATATCATTAAAAAACTATTTAATACTCCAAATGTCCTACCAGTTTAAGTTAAAAACCTATCCCGGAGTTTTGAAGAAAATAAAATCCCATAATTTGCTTTTATTTTCGTGTTCGTACAGCTGTTTTATAAGTTGGAAAGTAATAAAAATGCCTCGATTCTGATCAGCATATGTACATATCCCTATATTTACACGCTAAACAAACCACTCTCTCCAAATTGGTGTGTATGATATCGAGAAGCATAAATTTGACATCAGTTTGGAACGAGAAGATGGTCACTAAGGTGGTATTCGTTATTTCGAACACCATATACTATTTTTCATTTATCAAACCATTTTTGTAGAGTGTTTGCCAAACTTATCTTAAATTTGCTTGGAAAATATTTTAACTGTCAGTGTTTTTCCGCAAAGTGGATTTAAGTATGAAAATTTCACTACCGTGGCAAGCAAAACCATGTTACTTCCTTGGTATTTCATCATTTTTACATGTTAAATCTAGTATACAAAAATTGACACTTATAGTGAGACCACTTTCAGCACTAATTTTTATTATGATAACTATCAATCAAAAAATTTTAAGAAATGTATACATTTTTTTGTTGTAAATTTTACACACAAAAGTATCAATTTGCATAGAATCGCGCATATACGGCAAAGATATGGCAGATGAGCTGGTCTCAAACGGTTCATCTTTATTTGAGCTAAACCGAATCCTCGGTGTTTATGCGATTTGATCTAGAAAAAAGAAGAATACACCAGAGTTTCTTTGAAGCTGCAGATGTTAGGACCATCTTACATCTGCAGCTCCACATTTGTCGGGTTTCAATGAACCTACGAATATTTCGTGGAAAAAAAAATAATTACTCAATATAATCAGGGCACATTTATAGCTCTTAGTTAGAGTCCTAACGGGCCACAACTCAATGTGAACCGATATGAGCAGAATTAATAGTCATCAGCTAACCGGAAGAATATGAAGAAGCAGATGAGGACTCATCACACTTCCTTTGCACCATGCTAGCCAGAACCAGCAAAAAGGAGCACTCGGAGAGTACTTTTTCGAACAGGGCAACTAAAGAACATCCTGAAATTTATTCAGAATTCAAGATGGTTTAGGGTGCCTAACACACTTTAACTTCTCTTTCCCCTCCTCCCAACAGAGCACAATGGATCCACGGAGATCCGAGTGGGAAGATGCGCCTTTAGTCTGAAAAAATCGTATTACTTTATGAGGCAATAATGGAGCCCAAAACCCTAACCAACTACGTAGTTATAACTATCCATCTTGATGCTTCTCCGAGTAGACGATGGTGAGAATTAAATCCGATTTTTCTCTGCCATCTCGCTTGTTCTTCAGATCTGGTAAATAGCATTACTAGAAAGCAGTAAAAGGGGCTGAGCTCGAATTTGCGTACAATTTATTGTTTCAAAAGAATTTGTCTGCCAACGGGCAGTGGTCGTCTTAAACATTTCTCTCGATATTAAAGAGTTTTGGTGGTGTTCTTACCCAAATTCTTGCAGCAACAAGATCTCTCCATGGTGGTTCAGAGAAAAAAGAATTGGCAAAGATGCCAATATAAAACATTGCGGTGTTTATGCCTATATTTCGTACCTAATTCATTCCTTGCTTCTTTCAAAGAAAATCTAAAGGAGACGTACTACTGCGTGTGATTTGCACAATGCAAACATCTTCACTACAATAACCATTCCAGTATTTAAATATCAATAATATGTTTGAATTTATTTTAGGCATACGCAATACTTATTTCTATTATTAATTATTTTGTACAGCTGAAAACGACCCAAGCGACAGTTGGGACGTCGAAGAGGATCCCATCATCACCCCAGATGAAGAAGAAGCTGATGAAATTGAGGACGGTGAAGCCGAAGGAGAAGCAACACCAAAAATTTCCAAAAAGAAACCACCAAAAATCGAGGACACTAAGAGCAAAAAAGAACACGTTAATGTTGTATTCATCGGTCATGTTGGTAAATCTCTTAAAAAATAAAAAAAAACAACTTCACAAAATACAATTTACTTAATTTAAAAATTTTTTTCTAGATGCTGGTAAATCAACAATCGGTGGACAAATTATGTCACTCACAGGAATGGTAGATAAGAGAACCCTAGAGAAATACGAACGTGAAGCTCGTGAAAAGTCCCGTGAAAGTTGGTATCTATCTTGGGCCTTGGATACAAACCAAGAGGAACGTGACAAGGGCAAAACTGTCGAAGTGGGCCGAGCCTTTTTTGAGACTGAACGCAAGCATTTCACAATTCTAGATGCTCCTGGTCACAAAAGTTTCGTTCCAAACATGATCGGTGGTGCTGCGCAGGCAGATTTAGCCGTACTTGTGATCTCAGCTAGAAAAGGAGAATTCGAAACTGGATTCGATCGTGGAGGGCAGACACGAGAGCATGCCATGTTAGCAAAGACTGCCGGAGTAAAACATCTTGTAGTATTGGTCAATAAAATGGATGATCCTACTGTTAGTTGGGATGAGACTCGATACAACGAATGCAGAGATAAAATTTTGCCCTACCTTAAGAAATTGGGCTTTAATGCTGGCAAGGACTTGACTTTCATGCCTTGTTCAGGTCTAAATGGTGCAGGTCTTCGCGATTCGGTGCCAGAGTGCCTGTGCTCATGGTATAAGGGACTTGCATTTATTCCATTTATTGACCAGCTGCCTTCGTTGAATCGCAAATTAGATGGACCATTTATAATGCCCATTGTTGATAAGTACAAGGATATGGGAACAGTTGTTATGGGAAAAGTTGAATCAGGATGCGCCAAGAAGGGACAAAATCTTTTAGTTATGCCCAATAGGGTAAGAATTTTTTAAAATCCAATTTAAAATATACTCTATATGTAATTTAATTGCAGACGCAAGTGTCCGTGGATCAGGTGTGGACCGATGATGATGAAGTAACAGCTGTGGGTCCAGGAGAAAATGTTAAAATTAAACTGAAGGTAATGTGTTTTTGTTAAATTTAAGAAACTATAATCGGTTCTACAGTATTCGTATTTGCCTTTCAGGGAATTGAAGAAGAAGACGTTTCACCTGGATTTGTCTTATGTGATTTCCATAATCCAATCAAAACTGGAAAAATCTTTGATGCCCAAGTTGTGATTCTAGAACATAAATCAATTATTTGCGCGGGCTACTCAGCTGTTATGCATATTCATTGTGCGGCAGAAGAAGTTACTGTCAAGGTAAGTTTTATATTATTTATTAAAAAAAACACAGTAACTGTAGCTTGTAACAAAAGTAGAATTATATTCAATGTTTTTGCCAGATCTTGTATTTCTCTAACGTACGGGTGTTGAATGGATGTTCACCTCGTCCTACTTTTCAGGAATCTGCTAAGTGAATCATTTTTGAATTCATAGATTCATTCTTTGACCCATTGTTTTAATCCGGTTCTGTTAACGCTTAGAATTACTTTTTTTCTATTATTTTTACTTTACTCAGTCAGTTGGACTATGGTTTGACATTGACCTTGACACTTACGACACTTACATGATTTCGTTTTTTTGTTTCGAAATTTCGAAAAGGTTTCTTTACAAAAAAAGTACTTGTCATTGTTCTTCAATGATATAAAATTAGTTTATAAAACTTTTTTAGGTACTTTTGATGATGAGTCAAATTTTATTTAAAAAAGTTATAACTGTTTGTTGCACTTAAAAAATAGTGTAAAAATACAGTTTTTTGTTCTAATTCAAATTTGATTCTATTTAGCTGTATAGACACTTTCTGTAAAATAAATTTTATCAGTTCAGATTAACTTGAATCCTCTCCGAGCAATAAACTAAAAAAGAACTAAAAACACAGTTTTAAAAGTTAAAATTAGTAATCGAGCGAGACCTAATTAAATTTCATCAGTTTTTTCACCCATGATTCTAATTCAACATTTTGCAGGTATTAGATTTTAAATCTGATATGTATTTCTTTCGCCACACTAAGGTGACACACCCTACTAGATACCGAGTGGGTGCGTTCCGCATTTAAGGCGTCAACAAAACAAAGCCACACGGTTTTTTGATTAGAAACCAGACTCCTTTTTCGAAAACAACCACTTATTTTACACTCCAATTTGCCCTCATGACGTCACTGGGGACTTTTAGTATGTTAAAACTGGGGGCCCAAGAGAGTATGATTTATTGCACTTATATATCCTTCGTTGACTAGGCTAAATGATGCTGTTACATAAATAGTCACTAATACTAAATCACTAGTGAATAATTGTATTATTTTTACAATCAATCAATCAGCTTATCTCCACACAGTAGTGAAAACCGCTAGAACCCCAACTTTATTTTATTCAACTTCTTCCGTGTTGAAACAAAAATGTTGAAATATTTTTTTTCCAAAAGAATGATTAAAAAACAAAATGGTAAAAATACTCAATACATAACCTATAATATTAATATTTTTATTTCTAGGCCCTCATTTGTTTGGTTGATAAAAAGACCGGAGATAAATCAAAAACACGTCCAAGATTTGTTAAACAAGACCAAGTTGCAATTATGAGAATTGAATGTTCTGGAATGATATGCCTTGAACAATTTAAAATTTTCCCACAAATGGGAAGATTTACTCTTAGAGACGAAAGTAAGTTCAAAATAATTAAAAATACAAAAAAATTATTGAAACTAATATTATTTTCCAATTTACTTTTTATAGACAAAACTATAGCCATCGGAAAGGTGTTGAAAGTGATCGAATAAATTCGCATATATTTTTACTATGCGACAAAATAAAATACCATAACAATGTTTTTCTTTTTCGGTTCGTTATCCTAAATATTATATTTCGCGCAGATGAAACTATAAAAAAAAATGAAACAGAAACAAAAAATTGAAACTACTTACTACTTTGTATTTTAAAGAACAACAAATAAATTTTAATCACACACCTACACTCCCGACAACACACACACACATTTTTATGACACTGAAGTTAATAATAGAAAAACAAAAAAGGAAAGAAAGTAAACAAAAGAGAGAAAAATTAGTTTTTATTAAAATTATAATTAAATATTATTACTGTAACTAATTATAATTGTCGAAACTAAATTGAAGAAGAATAATGTGTGGAGAATGATCATCTCTTCAACTCTTTTAAAAGAATATTGTTTATATTTCTCCTAGATTTGTCTTTGATTTTTTTTCAAATGGAATGATGTTATATCAAAAAAATATCCGAAACTATTGCGGGATAATAGTTCAGACACTTCCTTTCTTCCTTTCTTTGTTTTTTTAGTTTTTATTATTAAAAAATAATTATTATTTATGGTGATGGTCCATCCAAGCAGTGTTAAAGTTAAGTTGGCTTTATCGTTGTTAGTTTGATAAAAGCAATTTCAAATGAATAACACTACATAATTGTCTAAAGTATAATTTAAAATACCGAATCATTAAAAGCAATAACAAATCACGGCCGTCATCGATATATAAATACATATAAAATATTTTTTTTGCTTTATTTTTATTAAATTTCTATATTCTTTTTGTTTTGTATTAATTTAAATAGGAAAAAGAATAAACAAACATTCTTCACAGCCTCTTTTTCACTGTGAAATTTAATTTCACCAAGTGAATATATTTTATTGAAGTTTTAAATCATGTTATGTATATTGTTTAAGAAATCTTTCTTAAACACAATTTTACATTAAAGAAAAAATAAATAAATAGATATTTATTCTTATATGCGTAAGCAAAGTAATTGTTGTTTGTACTTACACATATAATTATAAATGTATATAAATATTAAAAAAAACACTATTTAACAAGACCTATGCAAGTAAATTGAAGATTAAAAAAAAATACTACTAAGGCAGAGTGTATAACAGCTAAACAAAATATATAAAACAAATATTTTATCAAATTGCTTAAAATAAAACGTTATGGCTTGAATGTAATAAGACATCAACAAACTTAAAAGATTGTTTTATGAGAATACTTGCAAAAAATAATTATAATTGAACAAACAAAACGAAAAAAAAAAATGAAAAAAATATTTATACACATAATACGCTGAAGAATTTTTTTATTAAACTAAAAAATATAAAGAAAAATATTTAAAATTGGAATCAAGTTTTTTTTTGTTTTTTAATTTCTGTGGAAAAGCTTGTAAGTAAATGGTAGGTTTTTTGTTTTTTTTTTCACACGAAGAACATTTTTAATATGTAATTTGTGCATATGAAAAACAACTGGGGGAAAAATTGAATGAAACATCAAAATATGTAAATCCGCCTTAAATTATTCGATTGTCTTTTAATAAGCTTTTGTCACTCGCTTCAAGAGCACAAACGCCAGAGTTCCAAAATTGGTTTGGAACAGACAGTGCTGTTTTTGTGTCAAACTAAAAAGTCATATGTATTATTGCAATTGTATGGTTTAAATGCACGAATGCAAATTTCATTGCAAGTTTCAAGCGATTTGTTTATGTGCCGATACTAAGCAAAAAAGTTGAAAATACATTTGGAATCGGCTAAACTGATAGTTGATTGTCGCTCTCCATCGCTAATTGGGTTACCCAGTAAGTGTAATTAATGGTCGTATCCACCATTTCCAACCTCTACTTTCTTAATTTCTAGCGGAGTTTTATTTTGATGCTAATGAAGTTATGTTTGACTTAAAATATCATATTTCATACATAATTCGCAATATGTACCTTTCTTGAATATTTATCATGAAAACAATTTTTTCTGCGAATAAACATTTTTATTCAAAAACTTAACATTAATTTCTTTTACAATTACAAAAAAAAAAAATAACACCAGTTTCATTGAAACTATAGTAGGTACTACCTCGACATCAATGGCGTCACTTGCCTATTTTTCTTCTTAAGTTCTGCTAATCGCTCCGCTTCTTTCTCACCATACAAATCCAGATTTTTACCATAATACCAAACAAGAATATCGAACAATATTCCAAAGATTGTAAAAGCTTCCGATCATAAACAAAAATTTAAAAAAACTGATTAGTTTTGGTAACATTAAACAATCAGTGCAAATTTTAACTTACAAACTGCGCTAAAGTTGACCATATAACGGAACCTTTCCTGATCATATAGCTGACAGTTTCCATTTTGACCACATTGTTTGGTCCAAACCAAACAAGTCGAATCAATTATACGACCAAAAATAATTGGTCCCGGAATGAGTGCAAAAAGACTAATCATCATCAATCCTAGGCCTTGCGCAAATGACTTATCCTCAGCCGAAACAGCTCGATAGTTTACTAAAATGTTGCCAATACGCCCAGAAGATGCAAACCAGTTAATGGTCATGGCAGCAATGGTAAATGTCCAAAATGCTCTTTCACAGCCTTTAAGACAGGCACCTGGTTGCAGAATTTTGGTCAAAATGGAAGTCGCCTGGCTTTTGAAGGTGTTAGAATTATAGAAATATAAAAATTACTAAAGCTTTCAGTGATTTTGTATACCTTGTTTCGGTTTTAAGAAGTTGAGCTGGTGGTAATATTGTTGAAGCAGTCAGGTTGTTCATCCAGCTACCCGGGTCCGCCAAGCAAGAGCAATTTGAGTAGATCTGTTGAAATATAATTCATTTGTTCAAAATTCACTCGTCAAATGTGTTTGTCTTACCTTGTTTTCTGAGTCCCAATTGTAACATCCAGCATGGCATGGAGAGAAGTACGTCGTATCACTTTCTACGTGACAAACAGGACTATATGGGACATGGCCACAGGAGCAATTGAAATTGCAGTTTGTTGTTAGATCTAATCTAAAAATTAAAAAAAAAAACATCCATTTAAAATAAACTCAATATCAAACTAGTAACAATTACGCTCTTACTTCCCATCAACCATTAGAGAAGCTGTATCGCCGCAGTATATAAACAAATACGCTACTTGTCCACCAATAGATAGGAATCCAATAATAACATTCCACATAAGAAGCTTGCTAGGAGCTGGTTTAACTTTTGAAATAACCAACCCAGAAAGTAATAATCCAAGGACCATGCCAGTTAAAGAAAATGGTCCAACGATAATAGTTGCATTTTGGGCACTTCTATGAAATTGTACTTCCATGTATTTGCTTAAAAATGTCATATAGCCGGAAGCACCCAAAAGATAGAATATTCCGGATATGATGTTGAATATAAGCAGCTTATTACGCAGCAGACGCATCAGGGCTTTTGGGAAGTCTAGACATAGTAAAATAAAAACAATAATATGATAAACATTTAATCAAAATGAATATGAAAAAAAGTTATACTAATTCTATGGAATGTAAGATTTAACGTACACAAATTAACAATTTTTAAATTCCAATTAACAATAACAATTCAATGAAAAAATAGAATTTTTATTATTTAACTTATCTAGCAATCTAAATAAAATTTTATCTAATATTATTTGTTTGCTAAGGTCATGCTATTTCATGAGCTGTGTGGTAGTGGGTCAGTTTATCTCTATTGAAAAAAAAAACGAAAATATCAAAATTCATGGAAAAAAAAACAAAATTCAATGTAGTCCCATTTACTGATAGGCTTTTGCAACAGGATACTTTTTGGAAAATATGACCCACACACTACTAGCTCAAAAACCATAGTAAACAGGCCTGGACAGAATGCCAATTTGTATGGACTAAAGCTTTGAATCAATGGAGGTATGTACAGTAGAGTAGCCCAAAATTAATTCACCCAAAAACAAAAAAAATTCCATAAATACTTAATTTTTAGTCTGCTTGATCATTTGTCAACGATAAGTTATAGTTTATAGTGTGGAGTAAAAAACTCTTCTGAAAGTGTAGACATGGTTCTCATTACAACCCTATAACCTGAGTTATAATGTTCAGATCTTCAAAGTTACAAGGGGAATAACAGGTTTTGTAATTCGTAATACGGGCCCTGGGGAAATTTTTCCGTTTGTTAAACCAAACTCCCCTCGTGACGGGCGATTTTTTTTAAGGACTTTGTATATTATTCTACCCTATAAGCAAACTATAAAAAAAAATGTTTCGAAAATTAGTGTAATTCCAATTCATCGATATTTGTTGCTACAAACGCAACATTTTTCTAGTAGAAAATGTGATCACAGTCCGTTGAAGGTTGAATGGTTATCGAGAAAGACAGAATTAAAATAAACATGTATTTTTTTTAAAGGTCAAAGGTTTTCAAAAAAAATGATAATTTAGAACAAAAAGTTGAGAATTTGCAAAAGAAAGTATTAAGTATACAAATTGGATAATATTTAAGAAGTTTTTTTTAATTAAAATCATTATAATTTTTGGAAGAAGTTAAAAGAAACACAAAATGAGAGTTATAAATAAATGCGTATACGCCCTAGTTGCCAGTATAAAATTATTTGGATTCTTTCTCATATCTATCTAAAAGAATTTTTATTAAAGTTTAAAGGCAAAAAGAAATATATTGTTGATACCTGAAACCAGAGGCGGACTTAATGTGAGAAGGCCCTCATCAGGACTTTGAGATAAAGGCCCCAAAATTATAATTAGGTTTAAAATGATTAAATCTATCGCACTAAGACAACCCCAAAGCAGAATTATGGGCTCCTATCCGTATGTTACTCCAAAAGCTATAGGGGTTTTCGAAAGTGGAATTTGATGAACAAAGATAATTTCTGATGAGCCCAAATTAATTGATGAATAATGTATTCAATGGAGTAAATGTCACAGTTATCTTTTTAAATTATTTTCTTTTGGTTTAAAATAACAGAAAGTAATGCGGGGACTTTTATGAAGAAAAAATGTTTATTAATCGTTAAAATATGTTGAAAAAATGTAAATACCCAGGGAACAACTATATTGTTCTCTGTGCCCAAGTACACTCCTGCTTAATGCCCAGCAAAATAAACTAGAAAAAGTGAATGTGTTAGTCAAAAGCTGATAAGAATATGAGCATGAAACGATTCACACGCAAAGTGATAAGAGGCTGATAAATTCTGATCGATACTAATAACTGTACACCTGTCCTCTTTTTTACTAAGCCATAAGAGATATATACCGATATGCTAGTAAGAGTAGTTTACATTTAAATAACTGCTTTAAAATGTTACTGGATACTTTAAATTTTAAAACAAAATTATTTTTTTCAATTACTGAAATTTCATTGATTTTTATTTTGTGTCTTACATATGTATTTTATATCGCCTCCAGCGATTCCATTCGACACGACTCTGCCATTATTGAGAAGATGAAATCTTCATGTAAATGTCTGTTTAACCTAATACTTTTTTACTAAGACTTGAAAGTACACACATATATGGTACTCAAAACACGAAATTTAACAGTGTAGTAAACGCAATTCTGGAAACTCCCAAACGAAAAATGCTATCTTTATGACAGTGTCAAAGTAAAATTATGTACAAATACTATAGGAAAGGTAGAATTTTTCTAGCAAGGAAATAAATGATGACTGATTTTTAAATACAAAATAAATAGGTATTTCCCCCAGGTCTGGAGGTCTGGGACTTGTCTCGTCGGGTTAACTGAGAAATGATGCTCCCACTCAACAACAGTCTTCTCAACAGATAAATAGCCTTTGCGGCTGCTCATGATATGGTAATAAGTAACACCATGGTTCCCATGGTAAACGATTCAAAAGACAATCTGGCGCTCAAAGAGTTTGACTTTTAAATAAAAATAAATTTCAAACCACTAAAAAGAAGATATTTGACACTTTGTATAGAGTAGACTCTACAGAGAAAAACTGAATGATAAGATCTACGTTGCAACTTCTCCTAGCACAAACCTAAGCAATTAGTGGTCCCACCACTACATCATCAAGAGGTCTCCATAACTACCCTAGGCTACCAGTAACCCCAGATAAAAACCCGTATTGGGTAAGGACAAGAATATTTAAATTCACTATTACAAGAATCTAATATCTTCGAAATAGCAGGGCAACCTTAACATCGACACTAAAGCACAGAAAAAAGAACGTGTGATCTTTTCTTAAAAGATGTGCTCTTTTTACGAAGCAGATATGGAGGACATTAATATTTTATATATTAAATTCTATAAATATTTTTAAGGAAAATTTTTGATAAGCAAATCGTAAGTATTTATTTATGCACATTAAAATAAAATTTCAAAAATGATTGTAAGCCCTTTTTGAGATATCAAATTTTCACAAAAATCAATTGAAACTTTTTTTTTAGACTCAAAAACTTTTATTTTGAAAATTTTTATATGCAAATCTGTTCAGCTGATGATGAGAGAAATCAAAATTAAAAAAAAGTCATGTACTATTTTTGGCAGTATATCGCACTAATTTTAGCAGATAGAAAAAGTTTTAAAAAAATCGTAGGAGCTGTTTTAAAAAAAGAATTATTTTCCTTAACGGTTTTTTACCATTTGTATGGAAGGTAACCGTTAGTTTTTCATAAAAGAATTTTTTTTAAATACTTTACAGAGTGTAAAAAAAAACCCTGAAATACCGAGTTTTATAAACATTTTTGAAATCCAAAAATTTTTTTTTTGAAAATCTGGGAAAGTCACTTTGGATGCAAATATTTTACTAAAAAAAAAAAATTGGCTTCGATGCGTCGATTGGGTTTGAATAGACCTTTCCAGGAAGGTACGGCACGATTTATTTCATTAACTTCGACAAAAAAGTATTTCTTTTTTTTTGAAAAAAGGCAAGGGGTTAGCCCATGATTTTTTCCGAGATCCTTAAAAAAATTTTGTGACAAAATTTTAACATTTTTAAAAATTTTGGAAAGGTTTATTACTTTTCTATTCAGATCTGAAAACCGCAACAATTTTGAAAGCTCGGTTCTTAAGATATTCGCATTTAACGGATTGAGGCAGAAAACCGTTAAAATCTGGGAAAGTCACTTTGGAAGCTAATATTTTACTAAATGACCTCAAAAAAAAAATTGGTTTTGATGCGTCGATTGGGTTTGAATAGACCTTTCCAGTAAGGTACGGCACGATTTATTTCATTAACTTTGACAAAAAAGTATTTTTTTTTTTGAAAAAAGGCAAGGGGTTAGCCCATGATTTTTCCCGAAATCCTTACAAAATTTTTGTGACAAAATTTTAACATTTTTAAAAATTTTGGAAAGGTTTAATACTTTTCTATTCAGATCTGAAAACCGCAACAATTTTGAAAGCTCGGTTCTTAAGATATTCGCATTTAACGGATTGAGGCAGAAAATCGTTAAAATCGGGGAAAGTCACTTTGGATGCTAAGATTTTACTAAATGGACCTCGAAAAAAGTTTTTTCCTAACGTTTTCGGAAAAGTGAGTAAATTTCCTACTCAGCACTGAAAGCCGCAATAATTTTGAAGGCTTTGTTTTGGAAACATCGCCATCCAAAGACATTAAGGTAGGTAGTTGGGGGCAGAAAATCGTTAAAATCTGGGAAAGTCACTTTGGATGCTAATATTTTACTAAATAAACTCAAAAAAAAAAATTGCTTCGATGCGTCGATTGGGTTTGAATAGACCTTTCCAGGAAGGTACGGCACGATTTATTTCATTAACTTCGACAAAAAAGTATTTTTTTTTTTTTTGAAAAAAGGCAAGGGGTTAGCCCATGATTTTTTCCGAAATCCTTAAAAAAATTTTGTGACAAAATTTTAACATTTTTAAAAATTTTGGAAAGGTTTATTACTTTTCTATTCAGATCTGAAAACCGCAACAATTTTGAAAGCTCGGTTCTTAAGATATTCGCATTTAACGGATTGAGGCAGAAAATCGTTAAAATCGGGGAAAGTCACTTTGGATGCTAATATTTTACTAAATGAGCTTCGAAAAAAAATTTGTCTTACATTTTTGGAAAGGTGAGTTAATTTTCTACTCAGCACTGAAAGCCGCAATAATTTTGAAGGCTTTGTTTTGGAAACATCGCCATCCAAAGACATTAAGGTAGGTAGTCGGAGGCAGAAAATCGTTAAAATCTGGGAAAGTCACTTTGGATGCTAATATTTTACTATATGACCTCAAAAAAAAAAATTGGCTTCGATGCGTCGATTGGGTTTGAATAGACCTTTCCAGTAAGGTATGGCACGATTTATTTCATGAACTTTGACAAAAAAGTATTTTTTTTTTGAAAAAAGGCAAGGGGTTAGCCCATGATTTTTTCCGAAATCCTTAAAATATTTTTGTGACAAAATTTTAACATTTTTAAAAATTTTGGAAAGGTTTATTACTATTCAGATCTGAAAACCGCAACAATTTAGAAAGCTCGGTTCTTAAGATATTCGCATTTAACGGATTGAGGCAGAAAATCGTTAAAATCTGGGAAAGTGAATTTGGGTGCTAAGATTTTACTAAATGGACTCGAAAAAATTTTTTTCCTAACGTTTTCGGAAAAGTGAGTAAATTTTCTACTCAGCACTGAAAGCCGCAATAATTTTGAAGGCTCGGTTCTTAAGATATTCGCATTTAACGGATTGAGGCAGAAAATCGTTAAAATCGGGGAAAGTCACTTTGGATGCTAATATTTTACTAAATGCACTTCGAAAAAAAATTTGTCTTACGTTTTTGGAAAGGTGAGTTAATTTTCTACTCAGCACTGAAAGCCGCAATAATTTTGAAGGCTTTGTTTTGGAAACATCGCCATCCAAAGACATTAAGGTAGGTAGTTGGAGGCAGAAAATCGTTAAAATCTGGGAAAGTCACTTTGGATGCTAATATTTTACTAAATGGCCTTAAAAAAAAAATTGGTTTCGATGCGTCGATTGGGTTTGAATAGACCGTTCCAGTAAGGTATGGCACGATTTATTTCATTAACTTTGACATAAAAGTATTTTTTTTTTTGAAAAAAGGCAAGGGGTTAGCCCATGATTTTTTCCGAAATCCTTAAAATATTTTTGTGACAAAATTTTAACATTTTTAAAAAATTTGGAAAGGTTTATTACTTTTCTATTCAGATCTGAGTTTGAATAGACCTTTCCAGTAAGGTATGGCACGATTTATTTCATTACCTTTGACAAAAAAATATTTTTTTTTTTTGAAAAAAAGGCAAGGGGTTAGCCCATGATTTTTTCCGAAATCCTTAAAAAAATTTTGTGACAAAATTTTAACATTTTTAAAAATTTTGGAAAGGTTTATTACTTTCTATTCAGATCTGAAAACCGCAACAATTTTGAAAGCTCGGTTCTTAAGATATTCGCATTTAACGGATTGAGGCAGAAAATCGGGGAAAGTCACTTTGGATGCTAATATTTTACTAAATGAATTTCGAAAAAAATTTGTCTTACGTTTTTGGAAAGGTGAGTTAATTTTCTACTCAGCACTGAAAGCCGCAATAATTTTGAAGGCTTTGTTTTGGAAACATCGCCATCCAAAGACATTAAGGTAGGTAGTTGGAGGCAGAAAATCGTTAAAATCTGGGAAAGTCACTTTGGATGCTAATATTTTACTAAATAAACTCAAAAAAAAAAAAATTGCTTCGATGCGTCGATTGGGTTTGAATAGACCTTTCCAGGAAGGTACGGCACGATTTATTTCATTAACTTTGACAAAAAAATATTTTTTTTTGAAAAAAGGCAAGGGTTTAGCCCATGATTTTTTCCGAAATCCTTAAAAAAATTTTGTGACAAAATTTTAACATTTTTAAAAATTTTGGAAAGGTTTATTACTTTTCTATTCAGATCTGAAAACCGCAACAATTTTGAAAGCTCGGTTCTTAAGATATTCGCATTTAACGGATTGAGGCAGAAAATCGTTAAAATCGGGGAAAGTCACTTTGGATGCTAATATTTTACTAAATGAATTTCGAAAAAAATTTGTCTTACGTTTTTGGAAAGGTGAGTTAATTTTCTACTCAGCACTGAAAGCCGCAATAATTTTGAAGGCTTTGTTTTGGAAACATCGCCATCCAAAGACATTAAGGTAGGTAGTTGGAGGCAGAAAATCGTTAAAATCTGGGAAAGTCACTTTGGATGCTAATATTTTACTATATGACCTCAAAAAAAAAAAATTGGCTTCGATGCGTCGATTGGGTTTGAATAGACCTTTCCAGTAAGGTATGGCACGATTTATTTCATTAACTTTGACATAAAAGTATTTTTTTTTTTTGAAAAAAGGCAAGGGGTTAGCCCATGATTTTTTCCGAAATCCTTAAAATATTTTTGTGACAAAATTTTAACATTTTTAAAAAATTTGGAAAGGTTTATTACTTTTCTATTCAGATCTGAGTTTGAATAGACCTTTCCAGTAAGGTATGGCACGATTTATTTCATTACCTTTGACAAAAAAGTATTTTTTTTTTTTGAAAAAAAGGCAAGGGGTTAGCCCATGATTTTTTCCGAAATCCTTAAAAAAATTTTGTGACAAAATTTTAACATTTTTAAAAATTTTGGAAAGGTTTATTACTTTCTATTCAGATCTGAAAACCGCAACAATTTTGAAAGCTCGGTTCTTAAGATATTCGCATTTAACGAATTGAGGCAGAAAATCGTTAAAATCGGGGAAAGTCACTTTGGATGCTAATATTTTACTAAATGAGCTTCGAAAAAAAATTTGTCTTACATTTTTGGAAAGGTGAGTTAATTTTCTACACAGCACTGAAAGCCGCAATAATTTTGAAGGCTTTGTTTTGGAAACATCGCCATCCAAAGACATTAAGGTAGGTAGTTGGAGGCAGAAAATCGTTAAAATCTGGGAAAGTCACTTTGGATGCTAATATTTTACTAAATGACCTCAAAAAAAAATTTGGCTTCGATGCGTCGTTTGGGTTTGAATAGACCTTTCCAGTAAGGTATGGCACGATTTATTTCATTAACTTTGACAAAAAAGTATTTTTTTTTTTTTGAAAAAAGGCAAGGGGTTAGCCCATGATTTTTTCCGAAATCCTTAAAATATTTTTGTGACAAAATTTTAACATTTTTAAAAATTTTGGAAAGGTTTATCACTTTTCTATTCAGATCGGAAAACCGCAACAATTTTGAAAGCTCGGTTCTTAAGATATTCGCATTTAACGGATTGAGGCAGAAAATCGTTAAAATCTGGGAAAGTGAATTTGGGTGCTAAGATTTTACTAAATGGACTCGAAAAATTTTTTTTCCTAACGTTTTCGGAAAAGTGAGTAAATTTTCTACTCAGCACTGAAAGCCGCAATAATTTTGAAGGCTTTGTTTTGGAAACATCGCCATCCAAAGACATTAAGGTAGGTAGTTGGAGGCAGAAAATCGTTAAAATCTGGGAAAGTCACTTTGGATGCTAATATTTTACTAAATGACCCCAAAAAAAAAATTGGTTTCGATGCGTCGATTGGGTTTGAATAGACCTTTCCAGTTAGGTACGGCACGATTTATTTCACTAACTTTGACAAAAAAGTATTTTTTTTTTTTGAAAAAAGGCAAATGGTTAGCCCATGATTTTTTCCGAAATCCTTAAAAAATTTTTGTGACAAAATTTTAACACTTTTTAAATTTTGGAAAGGTTTATTACTTTTCTATTCAGATCTGAAAACCGCAACAATTTAGAAAGCTCGGTTCTTAAGATATTCGCATTTAACGGATTGAGGCAGAAAATCGTTAAAATCTGGGAAAGTGAATTTGGGTGCTAAGATTTTACTAAATGGACTCGAAAAAATTTTTTTCCTAACGTTTTCGGAAAAGTGAGTAAATTTTCTACTCAGCACTGAAAGCCGCAATAATTTTGAAGGCTCGGTTCTTAAGATATTCGCATTTAACGGATTGAGGCAGAAAATCGTTAAAATCGGGGAAAGTCACTTTGGATGCTAATATTTTACTAAATGCACTTCGAAAAAAAATTTGTCTTACGTTTTTGGAAAGGTGAGTTAATTTTCTACTCAGCACTGAAAGCCGCAATAATTTTGAAGGCTTTGTTTTGGAAACATCGCCATCCAAAGACATTAAGGTAGGTAGTTGGAGGCAGAAAATCGTTAAAATCTGGGAAAGTCACTTTGGATGCTAATATTTTACTAAATGGCCTTAAAAAAAAAATTGGTTTCGATGCGTCGATTGGGTTTGAATAGACCGTTCCAGTAAGGTACGGCACGATTTATTTCATTAACTTTGACAAAAAAGTATTTTTTTTTTTTGAAAAAAGGCAAGGGGTTAGCCCATGATTTTTTCCGAAATCTTTAAAAAATTTTTGTGACAAAATTTTAACATTTTTTAAATTTTGGAAAGGTTTATTACTTTTCTATTCAGATCTGAAAACCGCAACAATTTTGAAAGCTCGGTTCTTAAGATATTCGCATTTAACGGATTGAGGTAGAAAATCGTTAAAATCGGGGAAAGTCACTTTGGATGCTAATATTTTACTAAATGGACTTCGAAAAAAAATTTGTCTTACGTTTTTGGAAAGGTAAGTTAATTTTCTACTCAGCACTGAAAGCCGCAATAATTTTGAAGGCTTTGTTTTGGAAACATCGCCATCCAAAGACATTAAGGTAGGTAGTTGGAGGCAGAAAATCGTTAAAATCTGGGAAAGTCACTTTGGATGCTAATATTTTACTAAATGACCTCAAAAAAAATTGGCTTCGATGCGTCGATTGGGTTTGAATAGACCTTTCCAGTAAGGTACGGCACGATTTATTTCATTAACTTTGACAAAAAAATATTTTTTTTTGAAAAAAGGCAAGGGTTTAGCCCATGATTTTTTCCGAAATCCTTAAAAAATTTTTGTGACAAAAGTTTGACATTTTTAAAAATTTTGGAAAGGTTTATTACTTTTCTATTCAGATCTGAAAACCGCAACAATTTAGAAAGCTCGGTTCTTAAGATATTCGCATTTAACGGATTGAGGCAGAAAATCGTTAAAATCGGGGAAAGTCAATTTGGATGCTAATATTTTACTAAATGGACTTCGAAAAAAAATTTGTCTTACGTTTTTGGAAAGGTTAGTTAATTTTCTACTCAGCACTGAAAGCCGCAATAATTTTGAAGGCTTTGTTTTGGAAACATCGCCATCCAAAGACATTAAGGTAGGTAGTTGGAGGCAGAAAATCGTTAAAATCGGGGAAAGTCACTTTGAATGCTAATATTTTACTAAATGAACTTCGAAAAAAAATTTGTCTTACGTTTTTGGAAAGGTGAGTTAATTTTCTACTCAGCACTGAAAGTCGCAATAATTTTGAAGGCTTTGTTTTGGAAACATCGCCATCCAAAGACATTAAGGTAGGTAGTTGGAGGCAGAAAATCGTTAAAATCTGGGAAAGTCACTTTGGGTGCTAATATTTTACTAAATGGACCTCGAAAATATTTTTTCCTGACGTTTTCGGAAAGGTGAGTAAATTTTCTACTCAGCACTGAAAGCCGCAATAATTTTGAAGGCTTTGTTTTGGAAACATCGCCATCCAAAGACATTAAGGTAGGTAGTTGGAGGCAGAAAATCGTTAAAATCTGGGAAAGTCACTTTGGATGCTAATATTTTACTATATGACCTCAAAAAAAAAATTGGCTTCGATGCTTCGATTGGGTTTGAATAGACCTTTCCAGTAAGGTATGGCACGATTTATTTCATTAACTTTGACATAAAAGTATTTTTTTTTTTTGAAAAAAGGCACGGGGTTAGCCCATGATTTTTTCCGAAATCCTTAAAATATTTCTGTGACAAAATTTTAACATTTTTAAAAATTTTGGAAAGGTTTATTACTTTTCTATTCAGATCTGAAAACCGCAACAATTTTGAAAGCTCGGTTCTTAAGATATTCGCATTTAACGGATTGAGGCAGAAAATCGTTAAAATCGGGGAAAGTCACTTTGGATGCTAATATTTTACTAAATGAGCTTCGAAAAAAAATTTGTCTTACATTTTTGGAAAGGTGAGTTAATTTTCTACACAGCACTGAAAGCCGCAATAATTTTGAAGGCTTTGTTTTGGAAACATCGCCATCCAAAGACATTAAGGTAGGTAGTTGGAGGCAGAAAATCGTTAAAATCTGGGAAAGTCACTTTGGATGCTAATATTTTACTATATGACCTCAAAAAAAAAAAATTGGCTTCGATGCGTCGATTAAGTTTGAATAGACCTTTCCAGTAAGGTATGGCACGATTTATTTCATTACCTTTGACAAAAAAGTATTTTTTTTTTTTGAAAAAAGGCAAGGGGTTAGCCCATGATTTTTTCCGAAATCCTTAAAATATTTTTGTGACAAAATTTTAACATTTTTAAAAATTTTGGAAAGGTTTATTACTTTCTATTCAGATCTGAAAACCGCAACAATTTTGAAAGCTCGGTTCTTAAGATATTCGCATTTAACGAATTGAGGCAGAAAATCGTTAAAATCGGGGAAAGTCACTTTGGATGCTAATATTTTACTAAATGACCTCAAAAAAAAATTTGGCTTCGATGCGTCGTTTGGGTTTGAATAGACCTTTCCAGTAAGGTATGGCACGATTTATTTCATTAACTTTGACAAAAAAGTATTTTTTTTTTTTTGAAAAAAGGCAAGGGGTTAGCCCATGATTTTTTCCGAAATCCTTAAAATATTTTTGTGACAAAATTTTAACATTTTTAAAAATTTTGGAAAGGTTTATTACTTTTCTATTCAGATCGGAAAACCGCAACAATTTTGAAAGCTCGGTTCTTAAGATATTCGCATTTAACGGATTGAGGCAGAAAATCGTTAAAATCTGGGAAAGTGAATTTGGGTGCTAAGATTTTACTAAATGGACTCGAAAAATTTTTTTTCCTAACGTTTTCGGAAAAGTGAGTAAATTTTCTACTCAGCACTGAAAGCCGCAATAATTTTGAAGGCTTTGTTTTGGAAACATCGCCATCCAAAGACATTAAGGTAGGTAGTTGGAGGCAGAAAATCGTTAAAATCTGGGAAAGTCACTTTGGGTGCTAATATTTTACTAAATGGACCTCGAAAATATTTTTTCCTGACGTTTTCGGAAAGGTGAGTAAATTTTCTACTCAGCACTGAAAGCCGCAATAATTTTGAAGGCTTTGTTTTGGAAACATCGCCATCCAAAGACATTAAGGTAGGTAGTTGGAGGCAGAAAATCGTTAAAATCTGGGAAAGTCACTTTGGATGCTAATATTTTACTATATGACCTCAAAAAAAAAATTGGCTTAGATGCGTCGATTGGGTTTGAATAGACCTTTCCAGTAAGGTATGGCACGATTTATTTCATGAACTTTGACAAAAAAGTATTTTTTTTTTTGAAAAAAGGCAAGGGGTTAGCCCATGATTTTTTCCGAAATCCTTAAAATATTTTTGTGACAAAATTTTAACATTTTTAAAAATTTTGGAAAGGTTTATTACTATTCAGATCTGAAAACCGTAACAATTTTGAAAGCTCGGTTCTTAAGATATTCGCATTTAACGGATTGAGGCAGAAAATCGTTAAAATCGGGGAAAGTCACTGTGGGTGCTAAGATTTTACTAAATGGACCTCGAAAAAAATTTTTTCCTGACGTTTTCGGAAAGGTGAGTGAATTTTCTACTTAGCACTGAAAGCCGCAATAATTTTGAAGGCTTTGTTTTGGAAACATCGCCATCCAAAGACATTAAAGTAGGTAGTTGGAGGCAGAAAATCGTTAAAATCTGGGAAAGTCACTTTGGATGCTAATATTTTACTAAATGACCTCAAAAAAAAAATTGGCTTCGATGCGTCGATTGGGTTTGAATAGACCTTTCCAGTAAGGTACGGCACGATTTATTTCATTAACTTTGACAAAAAAGTATTTTTTTTTTTGAAAAAAGGCAAGGGGTTAGCCCATGATATTTTCCGAAATCCTTAAAATATTTTTGTGACAAAATTTTAACATTTTTATAAATTTTGGAGAGGTTTATTACTTTTCTATTCAGATCTGAAAACCGCAACAATTTTGAAAGCTCGGTTCTTAAGATATTCGCATTTAACGGATTGAGGCAGAAAATCGTTAAAATCGGGGAAAGTCACTTTGGATGCTAATATTTTACTAAATGAGCTTCGAAAAAAAATTTGTCTTACATTTTTGGAAAGGTGAGTTAATTTTCTACTCAGTACTGAAAGCCGCAATAGTTTTGAAGGCTTTGTTTTGGAAACATCGCCATCCAAAGACATTAAGGTAGGTAGTTGGAGGCAGAAAATCGTTAAAATCTGGGAAAGTCACTTTGGATGCTAATATTTTACTATATGACCTCAAAAAAAAAAAATTGGCTTCGATGCGTCGATTGGGTTTGAATAGACCTTTCCAGTAAGGTATGGCACGATTTATTTCATTACCTTTGACAAAAAAGTATTTTTTTTTTTTGAAAAAAGGCAAGGGGTTAGCCCATGATTTTTTCCGAAATCCTTAAAATATTTTTGTGACAAAATTTTAACATTTTTAAAAATTTTGGAAAGGTTTATTACTATTCAGATCTGAAAACCGCAACAATTTTGAAAGCTCGGTTCTTAAGATATTCGCATTTAACGGATTGAGGCAGAAAATCGTTAAAATCGGGGAAAGTCACTGTGGGTGCTAAGATTTTACTAAATGGACCTCGAAAAAAATTTTTTCCTGACGTTTTCGGAAAGGTGAGTGAATTTTCTACTTAGCACTGAAAGCCGCAATAATTTTGAAGGCTTTGTTTTGGAAACATCGCCATCCAAAGACATTAAGGTAGGTAGTTGGAGGCAGAAAATCGTTAAAATCTGGGAAAGTCACTTTGGATGCTAATATTTTACTAAATGACCTCAAAAAAAATTGGCTTCGATGCGTCGATTGGGTTTGAATAGACCTTTCCAGTAAGGAACGGCACGATTTATTTCATTAACTTTGACAAAATAGTATTTTTTTTTTTGAAAAAAAGGCAAGGGGTTAGCCCATGATTTTTTCCGAAATCCTTAAAAAATGTTTGTGACAAAATTTGAACATTTTTAAAAATTTTGGAAAGGTTTATTACTTTTCTATTCAGATCTGAAAACCGCAACAATTTTGAAAGCTCGGTTCTTAAGATTTCACATTTAACGGATTGAGGCAGAAAATCGTTAAAATCTGGGAAAGTGACTTTGGGTGCTAAGATTTTACTAAATGGACCTTGAAACTAATTTTTTTCTGATATTTTTGGAAAGGTCAGTTAATTTTCTAACATTACTTAAGAAGCTTACTGAGTTAACTATTTACATTACTTAGAAGCTTAGTATACAAAAATTATTGAAATCAAAATAATTATTTTGAAGAAAATCGAAAATAAAAAAAATGGTTCCCGTTAATAACTATTTTTTTTTAAATGGTTTCCCATCCGAAGCAAAATATTTATTTATTTTTTGTAATTAAAGTTGTGGAGCATTTTTTGAGAAAAATAATTTTGTAAAGTTGCTAAAAAATTGCATGGTAGGTACCGTTATTTTAAATTTTATTTCGGGTTTTTTTTTTGCACGAATCCAAAATATGTGGAAAAATCACCCTAGGAACCACTGTTATTACAGGTTGTCAAAACAAAATGTAATAAAAACTTCTCTGCACGCGCAAGCCAAAGGGCACACTCAACAAAACCCTTAAACTATATATTCAGTGACAGCGATCAAGTGAATTTGAAAGAAATGGGCCTTAGGATAGGTACATCAGCTTTCAATCGCTAGATTTAGCGATTGATTGATCACAATTTGGCACAAGTTTGGATAAACAGCATTAACTGGTGTTCTACTGGTTCTAGTTTGCACTTACTTTTGTGACGAATATATATATTAGGCGTAAGGAAAATGAAGAAAAAAATTCCAATTTTTTTCAGACATTGATTTTGATCCCCTATAGTCGCTATAGAGGGTAACTAAATTTCATATTTTTATTTTGCATTATTTGCAAAAAATCTCACAGAAAATTCAAAGCATATACATTTAAAGCAGACAAGAAAAAAATCCCAAGGGAGGGAGTAATATTTCTCCCGGTTATATAGAATGGGCAAAAAACAATGGCAATACTTATAGTATTGTTTTTTGTCACTCAGAAAGCCAGAAGTTCAAACTTATTCTTCAAGTTGATTTGTTTTCATAAACAGGTTCACCAAAAGTCTTTAAACTTAAAATTTCGATAGCAAAAATTGAGCTTTTCTTCATTGAGTTTGAAACAATTTTTTGACAAAACTTTTCATCAAAAAAACTTAATTTGAAAACAAATCAAACAAGAATAACCAAAAATCTACAAAACAACATAGTAAGTGTTGCCGTTGTTATTTAATAAGTTTGTTACTCTGTATTTAAAATATTTTTTTTTTTTTTTACAAAATTGCCTCTCCTATACAAGCGGGGAGGATATTACCCCCTCCTCTATGGGAGTTTTTTCTTATCTACTTTCACCCTACATGCTCTCAGTTTGTTGCCAGATTTTAAACGAATCACCTAGTATGCAAACAAAATAGTGTGTAGGCAATTTTATTAACCCGAGGCATACAGGACTCCTAGGGGATCGAATTAAAATCAACGAAATTTAGAGAACTTTTTTTTCTTCATTTTGAATGATTTAGGCCCATCCAACTGTAAAAACTCAGGATAGTCTTCGAGTCCCACTCTCCAAGTTCGAAAAAAAAACGAAGAAGACCGATGTCATCAGAGGGCTATATAAGTGGAGGCATCATGCTTAGGATCATAATTAGAAAACAGTAGCTCCAAACAACTTTGCCTTTTATGAAAAAAACACTAATTAATACAAAAATTAGACCTCCTTCTTTTTAAATATTGAAAATTGGGACGAATGAAGTTCGATCTTTTAACCAACAATCTATTAACTTAACCTTCAAACTTAAATATAAATATTTTTCTATAAAAGAAATATAGAAGGTTATAATTCTCGCAAACGCAAGGACACGCGTTATTTGAAAAGTCTATAAAAGCCATAGTATCTCAATTTGTTTTTGCTGTAAAAATTGTGTGCACTAACTCAAAATACTTCCTATTTTTTTTGTCAATGTTACTAAGTTGTACAACAAATGCTTCGTACCTTTTAAACAATCAAATTGATTTACAAAACAAAAATAATATAATCCATAATTGAACTTGAAAATATAATTATAAGGTGACCTTTTTCTCAAGGAAAATATTTTTAAAAAGAAGAAATTTCACATGCAAAATTCTATAAAAGCTATAAGCTATAAAAAGGCATAAATATTAGCTATAAAAATATTTGTTCATAAATGTATGTATATGGGTATAAACTATGAGCTTATCTTCAAAGTTTACTAATTAAATAAATCTGATAAAAGACACACGTCTTATAAAACAAGTAACGATATAAACGATTATTATTATTATTGGCAATCGATGTGCACGAAAATCGATTGTAAAATCGTAAGAGTATTATTTGCTTATCAAAATACTGGCTTATATAGTTTTCAATGGAACTAGCTTAAAAAACAACTCCTATAACACTTGAAAATTATTGAAAGGCACACGTAAGTGTGATAAAATATAACTACGAGTACCTTTAAGTTGTGGAAAATCTGCTTTTGAACTTTTATCTAGGGCAGCATTTGAGGATATCCCCCTATCTATTGGTACACCATCGTCTGCAATAAGTTCTTCATTACGTAGAATTTGAGGCAAAACCGAGCTATACTGTTGTTTGTCTTGATTTTTCTTAGGCAACTCCTTGGGGAATAATCCAATTAGTCCGGAGAATAGAAACATAATTGTTCCCAATATCATCCAGCCAAACCACCATGCACCCAACCATCTAGGATCCTTTTTGTCAATCAAAGGAGTCTTAGTGGTGTCGATGAATTGATTGAGGGAAAAATATCCTTCAAGGAAACGATAATAAAGTATTAGAAATTTTCTTTTTTGAGAAAAACTTATGACCTACCTAACGCGAAGCCAAATATGGGTCCAATCATTCTCAGGGACATGGCCACAGCAAGCATCCATGGTGTGTTTGTCTTCTTAGTGTTATCATCCAGATATGTCTGTCCTAGTGAATAATACAAGGTGTTTCCAATTCCAAGAACAAATTGAGACATAAATATCAAGACAAGTGGAACAATGGAAAATAACTGATCGCATTCTTTGTCATTTTGATTGGTTCCACATAATTGCTGCGAGTCTTTAATGTTGGACTTCTGAAAACACAAGAAAACACACAAAAGAAAATTCCATTTAAGTTTGCTTCAAATCAAAGATGATGCATCTTTCACCTACAACCAAAACGAAACTTGTCGAGTTTCTCAGATCCAAGCTATCCAGATATTCCTGTGTCAAATGGTATGCATCCTCTCCTGCACCATAAATGAAATGAGGCAGTGCGACGATGAAACAGGATATTCCACAGAAAACCATACCCCAGGCTATCCAGCAAGGTCGGTTCCTTTGCCCACCAACATACGATAATATCAAAGATAACATTATCTGAGATATTTCATTACCGCTTAGAATTATTCCTACACAAAACAAAAATCAAATATTAGAATTATCATTGCACATGTTTTTTTTTAATTTTTTTGAAGTGTCATTTGAGATTTTAGAATTTTTTCTTACTCACCTGTTGTCTGACTGGGAATTTTGAAACGTCTCTCGATTGTTGTAAGCGTCACAACAAAGTACATATAGGACATGGCTTGGATAGTTCCAAGTAAACTATAAACTGCCATAAACCATTTGGCATTTGCATATCTTTGCAACCATTCTGGATGCCAGGATGACAATCCACATAGGTTATTGTTTGTTTTCAGTCTTAGAGTGGATGGCATTTCTGCGATATAAATTCGATGATTCTTCTTCGTCTTCGATCTGAGAGTCAGATCCTCGGTAGCTATTCTAAATGATTTGGTAATTTATGACTATTCCGCCACGAGCAAAATATTATACAAATCTTCACACGGAACTTATTGAGTAACTGAATTAGCTTTGCTAAAAAAGGTGGTGGCTAACGTAAGAACCAATTTATATTTTATGGCTAAAGTTCGTTGAATAAAAATGGTTTATTTGATAAGTGGCTTCGATAACGATATCAGCTTTGCAGATATTGATAACTATTTGCTGATTGTTTGTATTTGAGAATTTGACTTTAATTCAGAAATACTTGTTATTAAATAAATTAGTTTATAACAATTTTGTTGCAATTAAACATAAATAGCTGATGTTAAATTTATTGAAGATGGTAAAGTTGCAAAATAATTTGGCTGATATGAAACAGGCGTTGACAATATTTAAATGTTTTTATTTTTAATAATTCATGATTTATCTGGAAATTACAATTAAAGGCGGACAAACGTATTGCACTTCCTTTGCAGGACAAATATTGGTTTCACGTAAAAATATTCGAAACTAAAATAACGAAAATGGAAGTTGAATCTAATTAACTTTGTGCTAAGCAAGCAAATTTGGTGACATACTAAATCCTGTTTGTACCGAATCTACCTTAAGTTCAATGCACTTTTTTCATATCTTGTGATAAGCTTTCCTGACTTCACTTGAAGGCAGTTCTTTCAGCTGCCTGCGTAACACTCGATGCAATGCGATGTAGAGTTTTTCCACTTCTTCGTCTTTACAAAACCTATGACTTCTACTTAATTTTTGAATAACCAAACAGGTGAAATAGGAGGGGGCAAGATCAATTTTGAGATCCTTTGTTGGAGAATTAATTTGTATCTTTATGTATTGCTTAACGAAACTATTCACTATGAAGCAGACCCTAATACTAATTCATTACATTTGCTATCCATCAGGTTTCACATTTTATTCCGATCCAGTATTGTTTTCCCGTTTGCTAATCAATTGACCTTCCTCCACTCAAGCTCACTAATTGAAAAATAATTTTAAATTATTTTCCGAAATCTTCAAACAGGTGTTTCTGCTTGACAACATAAAAGTTGATCTTAAACTAATTGCACTCAACTCAAATATCAATTTTGCTGTTAAAAAATAATAAGACAGTCACAAGGGAGGTGGAAACAGAAATGATATGGACTGGGCTATGCATTTTATTATTCATGCAAGTCTAAATCAGTGTATTCCAATCTTCTGCCAAACATTATACATATCTATGCAACTCACTGTAGAACTCATATACCAAAAAGAAAAAAACATTGGCTCTCTTAATCCTGCTTATTATTTTACATATGGTAGGGGTGACCCCCAGGTATTACATACTAGAAGTCTCCAGCCCAGGGCCATGAGCTTCAGGCACTAGGGGGTTTAAAATTTCCAATTTTTCGTGAATATTTTGAAAACTAAGAGTATTAGCGGAAAAGTGTACACTACAAAATGAAAGTTAATTAAATTTCCTACATAAAAGTTGCATTCATATTAAGACTAAGGTTAAGAAAGACGGGATTTTAAATTTTAAACATTCGAAAAGCAATGTTACTGTCTGAAATAAATTATGTTTTTTTGGTTAATTTACCAATAAATATCGGAAAAAGTAAGTACGTACTGATTCATGGTTATTCCAGTGACGTCATAACAGTAAGTTGGGGTATATAAAAGGTGGCTGTGTTTAAAATGTCCTTTTTAATTTTGTTGATAAATATTTTTTTTTACATGAAAAACACTCTTTCTTCAAAAGTAAGAAGCACACCGGATGTTTTCAAGTTATTGGCCAATATTTTGTGAAATAATCTTGACACAATGATCTAAAAAAGAATTAAGTTAAAGGAGAAGTGTGTATTTTCCCATCCCACTTTCAGGCCATACATAAGAAAAAGGTATTCATTTCTGCAGAATACCCCAAACTCCGCACTATTATTGTCCAGAATATGGTCAAAAAGTGTTGAACATAGCCGGTGTTTCGACGCTCAAAGACACAAGGAACTTATAAATTTCGCCAGGAACCTTGTTGCTTGGAAATGGGTTGTCTCTTCGGATGAGGAAAAGCTCAATCTTGACGCATTCGATGGCCAGAAAGCTACAATTCTTAAAGAAAATACATATTTACAAATTTTTGCTGGAATGGGCATGGGCATATCCAAATATAATAGACATTGTTCAACTCAATTTTCAGGGCTTATAAACACTTTAATTTATTTAAAAAAAGTGTATACGATTCTCTCTCATTTTTCCTAAGCATAAATACCTCTATCTTAACGATCCGATTAATAGACGTCACTGGAATTAACATCAAGGTACCACTCCTATAGACACATCCAGGGTAGCTAGAAACTGTATTCAGTTGAAAACGTATAACTTTTGTCACCGGACCTAAACATCATCGAAAACTTTTGGGCTTGGCTATAACAAACATTTTTTAAAGCTAGTTTGAAGATAAAGACTCCTTAATCAAAGCAATTAGAGATGTTTGGAACAAGACTTCACTTGACTTAAAAAAAAAACAGTATCAGTTTTATTTATTTATAAGTTCCAAACCATTTGAAAGCCCTAATTACAAAAAATATTGAACATGCTCATTATTTATTGACAGAAACATAATAAATACATAAATGTTTGAAAACCAACAAAAAATCAATTATTAACTTGTGATCTTCGTGTAAGTTAGTTAAGGAAAATGTGTATTAGGTACATATACACATTTTCCTAACTAACTTATCCACAGGTAATAAACATTCACAAAAAAAAATTATTTCTCCCAGGAATTTATCGAGAAAAAAACTAGGCCTCAAACAAGTGACGCATACTGGATCGAACCACTCTGTGTTCCTGTGCACCCTCTGAATTTCCAATAGAAATCGAGCTAAAGTGGAAATGGGAAGACCGCTTTGCTTCAAATTACAGAAGGAGAATTTTGAATTTTTGTAGTAACTCATCTAGAACGGGCATCATCAAGATGTGCATAATAATTTTGATTTTTGTTAAAGTTTACACAAAAACGACTCTTACAATTTTGATTAATTTTTTTAAAAAGAAAAGGAAAAGATAGTGAAACTTCATATGCTTTGTTATTGGAAATAGAATTTCGACTTTTCTTGAGAAAAAAATTTAATTTTTGGGTTATTTCAATATATTTGGTATATGGCTCAACAAATTTTGTTGCAATTTTGCATGCATTTGGTTCTTACAAAAATTATTACGAAAAAAATCAAAAAAGTACCGTTCCGTTAGCTTTGTACGAGTATTGTCAAAAAATCTAATTTTGTATGCCTTTAATGCCCAGCCATTTAAAATAGCCTTCAGTCAAGTTTGTGTGATCCAGTTATGAAAATTTTCTACCAGAGCAAGAGCCAACAGCAAATTTTGGGAGTGGATGTATTTATAACTGAAATCTGGGTATGAAGATTCACAGGTACGTGTAAGTAAGCCTGGCAGGTTCAATAGGAGCTATGGTTTAAGTTTATAAGGCAAGCCTTTTTTGTTTTGTTTTAAATCTCCAAAAAAGGGATGATAAGGGTTCCTATGAAATGGTTATCTCTTCTGTTCTATTAATCCGCTAATACCAAAGCTTGAGAAATAAATCTGCCAGAGCTTAGTATTCGATATCATAATACATGAAGGTATGATTATACATGAATTTCGATTATATGTACATCCACTCCCAAAATGAGTAGTTGGGTCTTTCACTTCCTGCTAATAATTCGCCGCCTGAGTACTTAAATGACCCATCGACCACTATTTCGGGAAATTGAGTTAATTATGCAGTTATACTAATTAGAATTTTCTCTATCGTTTGCTGCTATCCCCGTTGCTCTCTATTATTAAGCAAGTTACAAAAACCACATATTATTAAGTCCTCTTAGTGTTTATCTACCTTATACCGAAATTTACCATTGGGGCGAAATTTTCAGAAGAAGTCTTGAAATATAGCTTCAGTGCTTAATTGCTCCATATCCAAATTAAGGTTTTTCAGTATAGCAGAAAAAACTGAAGTGCTATAAAAAACATTAAACGAGAAAAAACTTCAAAAAATTAATTAAATTTAACACAAAGTATAAGTAAAAGAATTTTTATAAGCAAAACCGAATGAAATTGAATGTATTTTTTTGGTTTATTTTAACGACCAAAGTAAATTTTTAGTTTTTTTCATAGTTCAGTATTAAAATACTCTACCATTTATTTAAGTTTTTTTAAGACTTTAGAATATTCCAATGTGATATCAAGTAAGTCCTAGCCACCGAATTAATATAATTTTTTATTTAATGTCGTTATCTATAAAAATAAAATTATTAAAAATAAATAATAAGGGTTCTTTTGAATTTTATTGTTTTTCTTGCTTACATTGAATTCCAAAGTTTCAGTTCACAAAAATTCTATATCCATAGGAAATTCCAAATTTGTTTTTCATGGATTTTGCATTCGTATGGGATTAGGTTCTATATCCATTTCTGACTTTTTTTCATACTTTTATTTAAAAAAAAAATAACCGTAACTGTTTTTGACTTCATTTCTTCAAAAAAGCCACAAAGATATTTTCAAATAATGTTTATAAAAATTCAAACATCATATTTCTCAAAAAAAAGTAAAGTATGTATTTTTCAAACTTTAAAATTCGTTTTTCGGGGAATAATTTTGTTGGATATGGGGCATTTAGGTATTCAGGCGGTGACTTGGTAAATAGTTGTTTATTTTTTTAAATTGAAGGGGTTAAATAACGATATTAATGTTTTATTTTGCAACTCAAATTCTTAACCCTTATTTTGTAAACCAATAAACATATCGAAAGCAGATGTAGGTATTCTAGTTGTATTTTAATTACTAACTGTACCCATTAAATTCTTCAAACTAATATTTTCAGAAGTATAAACAAATGACTACAAGCATCTGGGGCCATATATTAATAATTAAAAAAAAAGAGAATTAAAGAAAATTTTTAAATTGTATCCAAGCGTGGATTGTCTATGACGGATAAGCTTTTACATTTTGTTTCATCCCTTAAAAGTTATCTACCTTAAATTTTTATTACCGATGGGTGTGTTTATGTTTGTTTTGGAGCTGTGATAAACGTCTTGAACACCAATTAAAAAAAATTAATATAAAACTAAAATTTTCGAATTTCGCATAACTTAAAAGTATAAATGAAAAGTAAATTTATTGATCTGAGGAATTATAGAGACTATACCTACCACAAGAGATTAATTTTATCTTACATATATTCTGCGATGGAGGTTGCCAAATGGCTATATTTATTTACCCAGACGGTACTGGTCATTGTTTAAAGACACAATAACTATTCAATTATCTTCTGATTGTTTACTTATATAGAACAGTACCCATACCCATGTTAGATAACAAGTAAATTAATCATTGAAATATATACATACATATGTATGTACGGATGTATACACAGGTACTTGGTATGTTTATTTGATTCAGCACAACATTTTAACTAAATTTAATTCCAAAGACATAAATTGTAAATCTTTACTACAATTAAAAGGTAATTAATACATCAAATTCTAATAAAATCAGCAACTCACGTTATTTGAATAAAAAAATTTTGTTTTTGTTTTACACTCAGAATGATTCTGCAAATTAATATCAAATGAAAATTTTGATTAATAATTTATTATTAATGATATTATTTTAAATCTATATCAGGTGACTAAATTTTTGATGAGTTGTTTTTTTTATACCAACAATAAAAAAAAAACCAAAACATTTCTGAGAAATTTTGGTTTCTATGAATGAATTCTGTTTTGAATGTTCTAGAAATTAAGTAAGTCTAGGTATGCTCAGCTCATATCAAAATTTAAAGATTGTCAGTAATGTTTATAAACAAAAGTAATCAATATAGATTCCTTGTAATTATGAATTATCTGGAATTAAATTTGAGTTTAATTGAAAACGTAATATTATTTTTTTTTTTTAGTTTATCCACCAATTGATATCCAATTAAATTATTGTTTAAAGTTCCTTAAGTTCGTGTTGATTGAGTAGATTTTGGAGAAGAGAAAATTGAGATTTATCACTATCCATAGCTAATTTTAAATTGTTGTTAGGTCAACAACAAAATTAATTGATTTTTTCTGAGATTTATTGTAATTTTTATAGTTTGTCAAGTCAATATTTGAAGCTTTTTCTATTAAGAAGAATAACTAAATAAATTGCAGTTCTTCAAAAACAAAAAAAAAAACATTAATACAAATTGAAAAATCTGTTTCCTTTAATTTGTTTTTGACTAGTCCATACGCCGTGGGCTGAACAAATAAATAACTTAAACATTTTTATTATTTTAAAAAAACACCGTAGGGAAAAAACCGCGTTTTACCCTTTTCTTCTAAAATTGAAAGAAATGTGATTTCACACGGGAAATCCATATTTTTTGATTCAATTCTTGACCAAGTTAAATGTTAGATGAATATCTGAGAATGATTAAAGATGATTATTCTCATCGGCTTTTTTCATTTCATGTTCGCCCTACATAATAACAATAACATTTATGTGCAATAACTTATTTTTTATAATTAAAGATTTTCCCTGAAGAAGACGGCAGCCATCGTCAAAGCGTATGTGTAAAAGGAAATAAAATAATCTTCCGTAAATTCATACTTTTCAGAGAAAACGTTGTCTTTTAAATTAATTTTTGCATTGTTTTTGGCACTATGCGATCTTGCCCGAATGGATTTTATTTGAATTTCAGAATCTTCTTTCATCTAATTGATTTTCCTATAAAAGGTCGGGAACTTAATTTCGCATTCGAAATCTCGCAGAAAAAATTCAAGCAATAACAAAACCCAGCTTTTTATAAACTCGCAGTATCAAAATCCCGTTTTTCAGAATTTAGCAATAACGAAATCTCATCGCATTCTAAAATCTCGCAAAATTCAATTGCATTGCATCAAATAACGTATACATTTTTTGCAAAATATGTGTAAATATAGTTCCTACCACTAAAAGACCACACTGTTATTTGTCAATTGTTATTGTTAGTAATATTGTTGTAAAGAGAACAAGAGAGAGAACAATAGTGATTGTATATCCAGTTGTAAAATGCCATGTGTAAATTGCATATATTCAGCTTTCAACTAGAAAATTTCTTAGTTTCATAAATAAATTTTTGGGAAATAAAGTTTCACATGCCAAAAATTTAATACTTTGCGAAGCATTGCTTAACACATTTCATTTCACTAAAAATAAAATTTATTTAATTTTCCAAAAATAAGAAATCCATCTTTTTCTCCTTAAAAGCAGAGTTTTTTTTAATCATGAAATTTGTTATTATTAACATTCTTTAATAGTTGAAAATAATTTTTAAAAATAAAAGTACAAAGAAATGTTTTCCTTTTTGCTAGTTTTTATCTCCCATTTGCAGGATTTTTATTTTTCAGAGAGAAACTCGAAGTGAAACGTTGCTGTTAGATTTAAATAAGTGAAATTTTGATTTGTGACATTTTAAATAGCGAAATTTTGATTACAGTTTGCAATATTTTTCGGTGCGAGATGTAAATGCAAGATTGTTAAAAGGGAGATTTTGTAATTACGAGATTATGAAAAGCTGGATTTTTAATTTGCAGGATTACGTTCTTCGAGATTTAAAAAAATGCCAGGCTTTGTTATTTGGAAATTTTGTTTGCAGGATATCGTGCCACTCTCTCCTAAAAATAACTTCTTATACAAAACCTTAAGCTTTGTGGTACAGGCGCCAAAGTGTCATATCAATATTATACAGGCTCTGTTCAGTGATATTCTGTTTTGTTTTTTATGAGAAAATAAAAAAGATAAGGAACCTGCTTAGTGATCATTCTTGCCACAATAATGATAGAGTCCCAAAACGTTATTATTTGACATCGTTGTATGGCAGCTACCTGTTTTAGATTAGTTGAAATTCTCCACAAGATAACAATAAAAATGTTGGCATCACTGATTCTAAACTAACATATTAAATTCATGCCCACCTTTTTAAGTCCCTGACCATGAATCACTTTTTACTCATTAATTTCACGTGGACCAATCGGCGTTAACGTAACTTTGTTCTTATTTGTTTACATAATTATATATTTTTTAAGTTTCAGTGATTAAAAAAAAAAATCGCATTCTAACCCTTAGCCATAAACACAAACTGTTGTACTAATATTGCGCTTCACCGACAATTCTTTGTTTATATAAAGATGTTTTGAAATTCACACAATTTACACTTTTTCTTTTTAAACTAAACACTAATTTAATTACATTATAAACTTAAATTTATTTAAATCAATCACAATTTAACTACAAAGACCTCCTCGTGTGTTTATCAATTGAGAAAAAACCGCATCTCGATCTTCAAAAAATGCCCGATCAACTAAATATTCTGGACATATGCAACATAGAGTGACCGCATCAAGAATGATTCCCAATTTTTCATATATAAATATAAGCTCTCTTCCTACGCTTGAATGACGTTTCGTGGTATCATTCCACCGCGTTTCTTCTTCCGCTGAAATATTTAGATTAAAATACTATTATAATAGGACTGCGCATGTGAAAATTAAATTGCTGTGACTTTGATTAGATGAAAGCAGCATTACAACTTGAAATGTCAAGCGCAAGTCAGAACATAATAATAAAAAAAAAAAAATTATACATACCTACATACATTTATATAAATTAGGTAGTTAATCAAAACGATTAGATACAGATACATAGTAGAATAGCCGAAACCAAATTTAATTTAAAGACAGTTTCTTATCTCAAAGAAATGGCGCTTATGTTTTTCGGCACAGATTCTTTGCGGCTCTTTGTACTTGACCCTTTGTGTCTATACGAGAATTTTTGCTAAACAACAATCGTTCTCGAAACAACAATATATTTTTAAAAGTAAGATAAACAAACATAATTCATTGTTTTTGATGAGTAAAAAGATAGGGGAAGTGAGGGCTAAGCAACAATATGGGGCAACACTGTTCTTGTACTGACTTGTCTTGTTCTTCTGTTTGAAAGAAAAACTGTTAATTAGCTTTTATGAAAGGCAGTTCGGGCAAATCGTAAATAATCAAACGTGTTCTGCATTTCAATTTTTGAGAGTTCACGAAAAAAAGACGTGAATTTTGATTTTCCCTACAAAATATTGTGATTTGTTTTTTCGAATACGAAAATTTGTGTTCTAAATTAAGAACATAAGACGCTTTAATTTTGAATTCAGTTCATATTTTATGTCTTGACTTTACAGTTGTTCGAAAATTCGCAGAAGATTTGAGTCAAAGTTTTAAGGGTTTGCCTTTATATTTATTTTAAACTTAAATTCCAACCACGTACTTCAAATAAGAAGATTTTGTCCATAAAATATGCTAGATGGAGTTTAGCCACAATTGAGAGCTTGTAGTCACATGCTGGACTGTAGTTAGGTTGTTTCCTTTTTAAAATTGGAGGCGGTGAATTTGATGCAATCCTTAAAATTTCCCATTTATCTCTGCGAAAGGTAGCAAAAGTCTTTTGCATGTTTTCGTATTCGCACCAGCATTTTGGTTTTTTCTCAGAAAATTATAAAATCATAGTAGAGCTTCTGAAATTTTGTTTTGACATTATATATTTTCTAGTCCTTGATCCTCTATTCGCACTTTCTCAACCACATTGGAGTGTTTTTCCTATCCCAATTTTCACTTTTAAACAATTTTATTGTATTTAACCAAAAGAACCACGAAATAAAAGTCAAAAGAAACCTTGAAGTGTGTTGAACTTCGACTAGTTCAAAGCAAAAGTAAAGTTAAGTACGGCGTTAAGATGAAAAGAAAACAACCATATCTATGCAGGTGAACAGGAGTGAAGCAAAAAAATATTTTATAAAAAAAGTACTCATACGCCATAGTGTGTCATTGTTTTACAAAATCACGTTCATTGCAACATATTGGTAATTATTTTGATCAGGAATATTTAAAAATAATTAAATAATCAATGTACGGGCTAACACTACACTTGGTTAGAAAAGCAAATTGGAAATGCGTTCTCTTTCAGCAACAGTCAAATTTCGAATTTTTCGCTGAAAAAAAATTTTGAGTATGGTATATGTCATTATAAAAATTAATATTTAGAATTTTTGGGGTTAGGGGAAGAGCCACTATCTTGAAAAATAAATTAACTTAGCTAGGCAATCGCATTCCATTTTACCAGAAAATATTCAACTGAAAGCTTGTAGAAAATTAAATTTACTTAAAAAATAAGCTTTTAACGTATTACCACCTCTGTAAGCAGTTTTGTCTTTAAGATTTATACCAAGTCAAAATTCACTTATGAGTAATGTTTTTATATAAATGAGATATTGATATACGAGTATATCCCGCTTACCTTTAATTTTCCGGATAATGCTCGTAGAACTATAGGGCCATTCACATGAGAGCGACCAATAAACGAACAAAACGGGATTTAACATTTCAAGCGTTCAAATGAGGAAGAGGTTAAGTGATGCATTTAAAATTTGTCTGTTCTTTTTTTTTTAATAATAATGAGGTTATTTTTTTTAAATTAATTTATTTTTTATCCGATGGAAATCTTCAAAAGACACCTGGTAGGAATCGGTACTGAGAAGTGTGGGACCCTTACCGCGCTAAAACCACCGGTAACCAGGAACGATCTACGAAAGATCGACAAATCATTTTTCATTCTGAATTTATAAATCACATTGTGGAAAACTTTAAATTTATAACACTTTCCCATTGCTTTTAGACCATGCATGCACCATGAGCTGCATGAGGCTTGGTTCTTCTTAATCTCCGAACATTGTCTCGTACATTTAAGTACATTTAAGACGGTCTAAATTTCGGAGTTGGTATGACTTTGCAGTCGCTGATTGTGTGTTACAGCTTGTTTTTTAACCACTTCTGTAACCATTTCAATTTGAAGGTCACGATGTAGATCGCTATTTCTTATATACCAAGGGGCATTTATTATTTTACTAAGGACTTTGCTCTAGAATTTTTGGATGGGTTCAGTATTTATTTTCTTTGTACAGTCCCATAGTTGGTTGCCATATTTCCAAACGGGTTTCAATACTTGCTTATATAACATTAGTTTGTTCTGGATAATTAGATCAGATTTCTCTCCTAGTAACCAGTACATTTTTCTGTACTTCAAATTTAGTTCTTCTCTTTTCTTTTTGATGTGCTCTTTCCTTTTTAACTTTGCATTCAAAGTCATTCCAATGTATTTGGCAGTTTGGAGTTAGGTACTGCTGTTATGTTTATAAGAATTGGAACATTGTTTATTTGTTTGTTTGTAAAGTTTATATGCGTCGATTTAGTTTCATTTAGTTTGATTCGCCATTTTTGCGTCCAATCACTTACTTTATCGACTGCAGTTTTTTGTATAGCCTTCGTTCGGATTTATCTGGCACCAATATTGCAGTATCATCATCAAAGCTGGCCATGATAGCGTTGATGTCCACTGGAATATCCCTCGTATATAACAGATAAAGCCTGGTCCTAGGACACTTCCTTGTGGTACACTAGCTTCAATTTTCTTTAGTTCGTAACGTAGGATTTCAGTATTTCGTAGTACTGCCTGGGAAGATCCATATGCAGTTTATACTCAAGTCCCAAGTGCCAGAGCTCGTCAAAGGCTTGTGGAACATCTAAGAATATAGCCGACCATACTTGTTTTTCTTTAAGTGCCTTTTCCACAAAAACCGTAATCCGATGCACTTGGTCTATCGTAAAATGTTTATTTCTAAATCCGAACTGATGACCCGGAATTAGCCTTTTTTCTTCTATTATTTTGCTAAGTCTTTTCCTGAGGAGTTTTTCGAAAACTTTTGCCATGATTGGTATAAGCGATATAAAGGACTGTAAGATGTCACTTCTGTTGACTTCTGCAATTTTCCAATGGTATGGAACATATCTTAGTTTAAGAAAAGGCTATATAAAAATTCACTTTTCTGTGTGATTGGCATCTTTCAACGATCTCTAGTTTCCAATTTAGCTCTAAGAAAAATGGTGCAATGGAGGTAAATGCAATCCAAAACTATTTATTAGAAAAAGGAGTTAAAATCACTTATATTACACATTTCAAATTCATAATATTTTTGTTTGCATAACGTTTTTTCCCCCACTATTCAATTGAAAGAAATACCACAAACATTTTTGGCATAAAAGAGTTAAGAGGACATTAATCTCCTTAATTCAACTGTTTTCATAATATAAATATATAGTTTTGAGAATGAAGGAATCAAATGTTAAAATTTTTTTTTAAAGCATAGTATCCAGCTGAAGTGAAACGAAAAATTTCACACAGAAATTGACGCAACGAAATCAGAAACGAAAAATTTCGTTGTGATTTTTGTTAAGTAGTACGCAGCTCGATAGTGAAATGTCAATAAAACAGAAAATTGTAATAGATTACTAGATGTCTCCATTAATTGACCATAACATTATTTCAGACGAAAATTTGACAGTTTGTTTTATTTAGTTAGATATAAAAAAAAATGAAAATTGAAGAAAAAGAACTGAGGAACATTGACCACACAATTATTTTGAATCCTTAACACCACACAGGACGATACGAAAACAAAAAAAATAAGAATTCACATCAAACGAGAATTAACTTTAGATACAATTTAGAGGATTATGAAATTCTGCGTCAGTTCTGCCACTCAGAAATTTAAAAAACATAGTTTTAAATCATTATTTCAGTTCAAAAATCATGATCCACACTTCTGGAGTTAAAAAATAGTGAACAGAGAGAAATGAGATCTAAAAAAAAAAATTAAACCATATTCAGCTTTTTTTAAAGAAATTTAAAGAAAAATTTGGAAAAATATCATCAGAAACTTGAAAATTTCGTTTCAAAGTGAACTGGGAAAATGGCAAAGAGTAAATTACAAATTCTGGATTTTTAACGTTGAGAAAGTGTGTGTGCGCGGTGAGCAGCTTAAAGTGATGAATTGTATAATAGGATGTGCTTCTTTCTTACAGAAACAAAAATGTAGTTATATAAAATTGAGTCAAGTTTTATTTCGCTATGTTCGTCTTCAAATACTTAGGCTGGCTCAATTTGTTTTAGACTGTAGCGTACGTAAGACTTGGTTTTTACAAAGTGCCTAACAAATAATAGTTTTTCATTTGGAATTAAGAAAAACATGATTTTGGACTCGAAAACATTAAAAAATTTGAGGTCTAAAAAACATGAAAATCATGCTTAATCATGATTTCTGTCAGCCCTGATATCGCCATCGCAAAAATAATAAATAGTGCAAAAGTGAAATGCCAAAAGCCAAATAATAAGTTAGAAAATTATTCTTGGAGCATAGAGAAATAAAAAGTGTGTGTGGTGACGAGTTAAAATGGTTGAAATTAGAAAAATCATGATTTGGGACTCAAAATCATTAAAACATTATTTGGCTCCAAAAAACATGAAAATCATGATAAATCATGGTTTCTGGCAGCCCTGTTCTGCGTTGATACCAATCTTTAAATTTTAATAGTATGTTGCCACCTTGGCAACACTTCTTAAATACTAAAGCTCAACCTGTCAGGTCAAAATGACAGGTTGGTCTCACTAACAGTCTAGAAGGAAAAAACAGTTTCGTCCACCATGCTCTATTCGGTTCTTTGTGCATCTCTGGCCTGCATGCAGTTCTTGAGTTTGTCTGCTCTCACAAGGACCAGTGTTATTCAATTTCATTGCATGAAATAGGCTGCACGAGTGTTTTTCTTGAGTGTCAGTAAATCCGCCGAAATCGGTGAGTTTAAATTTCTGATCAACACGGATCAAGATTTGAACCTTTTTTTTAACAATTTATATAGTCCTTAGACTTCTCTTGTTTATCTAAAATCTCAGGTTAATGCGAATAGCAGCTTATGTCCTCAAAGCCAACATATCGAAGCCCTTGCAGCAAATTCTCACAGATTTATGTAAAGAAGTTCTAGTAATTCTATATTTAATGCTGTCAAAAAAATGTTCTTTTACATTCAATAAAATGCAAGACTGGGTCGCGCACTTGTTTTTCTATTTCAAGTTGCTTGGAAGGTTAGATATTTTTAAGAAATAAATACATACCTACAAGTGTGAAAGTGCTTCAATTGCTAAAAACAATTCCTAAAATATGTAGTTTGAAAATCAAAAACAAGAATATATACCTAACGTTTGGGGTGCTTGGTAGAAACATGATACATTAATAAAATAAAAAACACCCTGTAAATGTTTCGAAACATTTATTGAATTTTATCTTAACTATCCACGTTATTCCCTTCTATGTGTGTATTGTATAGGTACTGATTCTAAAAGATTGCTGAAGAATTGTTTACCTTTTTATAATGACAGAAAAAGAACGATAAAAATTGTATATTACACTATTCTTATCAATATCAGATTATTACGATTTCACCTGTTTCATTCGTTAGTCATTGTGCTGAATTCAAGCTCATTGGAACAAAAACCGAACGCATAACGAGAATATTATATTCAACAATTTCTAATATTTTACCTACTACATAATTAGCAATGTGGTAAATAATAAACATTTTAATCTTAGAATTTTCTTTTTTAAAAAAAAGGAATAATTATGGAAAATAATAATCGAGGTTCAAGATATCAAAATATTGGAGTAAACGCAAATAATATTTCAAGTGGTTAGAAAAAAGTTTTGTTTGTGTCTGTGTGTTTTGTTTTAATTAAGTAACTGCAAGTTTTTATGAATAAAACTGTTTTTTTAAATATTTTAAATTCTTTAAGATTCAATTGATTGTGGAATTACAAAGCTCGGATGGTGTCGTGGAGCAAAATGTCAGGAATTTGCTACATTAAAATGGTTTGTTATCATTTTGTCGATATCTGGTTTGCTTCAGGGCGCTGTCATATCTTACTTTCGGATATCAGCTAAGCAAGCAGCGATCGCCTATGGATATGACTCATTAGTTGTTGGTAAGTATAGTGTAGAATGGATTTAAAGTCTTTCCTAGAAGCAATATTCGTTCATATTTAACAAATCAATGGAAATGAATCAATAAAAAGATATTTGTAGCATTTTTTGACCAAAATATAAATTACAAATAATAGCCGTAATAGCCTAGTTGCGTACTATTAAGCCAAGTAGGAGTACTACAGAAGTATTTTTTAAGCATATTTTAATTTAATTTTCAGAATGGCTTCTAGTAAGCAATGGTATCTTTCAAGCAATATGTGCCCTTCTATTTGCTCACATGGCACACAAATATCATCCGATAAGTTGGTTAGGAGGATTTACTATCATTCAAGGACTAATTTGTGTAGTGGCAATTATCCCAGCCATTTTGACCCCGTAAGTTAGAAATACATATACATTTATTTTTGCCAAGAATTATGTAGCTATAATCTTTTGAATTTCGTTTCAGACAATCAGAGATGGTAATTCCTTCAACAAGTGAAAATACTCTGTGCAGTTCCAAGGTGTTGCTTACTGAGTTAAGTCAACTTACTATTGATCCAGACCAAAGTCGATTGGGAACCCTCGTACTCCTATTTATTCTACAATTTTTTATTGGAATGGGCAATCTAGCATTTTTCGTCATCGGCATAACCTACATCGATGACAATTCTCAATCAATTGATAGTCCAGCAGTGATAGGAGCTGCCTTATGTGCCAGCATAGCTGGTATTCAAGTTGGTTATTTCATAACAATGGTTATATCAGTTATTTCTGCAAGCTGGTGGCTAGGTTGGGCCATTTTGGGCCCGTTAATATTTGCTGTTGGTATTCTTCTTGGCCTCTTCCCACGTCGCTTGGTGAAGACAGTCGTGCATCATACTGCACAAAGAATTATCGAAGAAACTGATCAACGGGCTTTTGGAAGCCGGATGTCATCATTTATAGATGACACTGGATACTGGGCGTCACTTAAGAGATTAATAGGAAATAAATTGCTCCTATGCAACACATTGAGTTTGACATTTATCCTCGGAGGAGTTTTCAACTATTTCGCTCAGTCAGAAAAATACATTTCATCAAGGTTCTTTATTCCGTTTAGTGAAGAAAATGGCCTGATGGACGAATGGAACTTGATGTTTGTTTCATATTTCTTGACGCCACCTGTTGCTGGGATTGCAGTCTTAGTATCGGGCTTAGTTATATCAAAGCTCAAACTATCGGCTAGGTATGAGAATTTGAAAGTATTTTTTTTATTTATAAAATCTATTTGTTTTTTTTTTCTTCTTCTTTGCTCTAAGAGCAATAACAGCAAAGAATATTGTCTTTGGAATATTTTTGGTGGGGATATTTGCTTCGATGATTTATGTTAGATGTGATGTAGGACCAATTGCTGGTTTTTCCAATGGAAAACTTGCCCAACCATACTGCTCGAAACAGTGTATATGTTCACCAAACACTTTCTTACCAGTTTGTCCAGAAAACAGCACAATCACATATTTCTCCCCGTGCTATGCTGGATGTCAAAGGCAGTCTTTTATAAATGAGATTGCAGTAAGATGCTTTAGTCCCAATTTCAGTCAAAAGTTACCTACAAACTATGTTCTTATATTTTTAGCTCTACGAAGGTTGCACGTGTGGAATGGACACAGAAACAACTTGGACTACGATGAGAGCTACAGCTGGAGCATGTAATCGAAATAATTGTAACCGAATGTGGATCTTATTTCAAGTATCCAGTATAAGCATGGCTTCACTGCTTGCCACAACTGTTGTTGGAAAACTGGTAATATCTCTAAGAAGTGTTTTGCCACAGGACAAAGGATTAGCATTAGCAATGAAAGTGCTTTTTATAGGATTGTTTGCATTTGTACCAGCGAAACTAGGATACGATTTTATTTCAAGTAAGTTCATAATTCACTTTGTACAGTATTTTTTTTCAAAGTTCTGCGATTTTTCATTAACTTTTCAATTTTGAATGCTTAACCCTGAGGACATTAACTGTCAAATAACTCGCTTCTCAACTGGCTTCAAAAAAGTCAAATCCAGTTGACGTAATATAGATTTTGAAATTATTTTAATTGAGATTTTGTTGACATTTTGCAAGTTTTTTTTTGCTATTAACTGGAAGGGTTGGCAAATCATAGCTTAAATCAAATACACCCAACTTTAATGACCATTTCCGTTGTATTTGTGTTTACTCTTCAACATCCCTTGAATATTGAAAGCTTGCTTGATCCCGAGCACACTACTTCCAGTCATCTAGATCAAGTCTTCTGTCATCTGCAATGGCTTGGTCTTTAAAATGGAGGTTCGGTCTTTTTCGTTGCTTCGAATTTGATGGCTAGAATCTAGGATTCAAAGACTCGCTTGGCTGGAGAATTATTTTCCTTGATATGTGTGTGTTTTGATTTTCTGGACTACATATACTTGACTACTTGGACTACTTGATACAGCTCATAGAATTTGCAGTTGCGTATTATATTCTCCTCCATTTGCCCTCGAAGGAACTCAGTAAACTGTTTTCTATTTTTGCTTATACCATCACTTGGCACCATACTTGTATATGTATACAGGATTCGCAGTACACCTAAGGGTTTTTAAATAGCGTGTTCTTCGTTTTTCATGTGAGAAGTTTCCAATCGGTTTACCAGGGTAATTTCCTGTCGTTCCTGGGATTAATGTTTACTCCAAGGTACATATATGATCTCCTTAACTACTTCAAAGTTGTTGCTTTCAACAGTGATGTTTTGTCCTAGCCGGTTGATAGATCCTCGTTTACTTGAAGGCCAACAAGTGACCGATGATGTCGCTATCTAGAAGTAGCACAGATTTGTTGAAAACAGTGCCTTCAGTGCTTATGCCTGCCCTGCGCACTATTTGCTCTAGAAAGAGATTAAAAAAATCACAAGATAGCATTTCCTTGCGGAAACCCTGTACATGTTTGGAATAGTTCAGAAAAGATTCTCCCTAGTTGCACTTTGTATCGCGTATTTTCCAATAAAAAAAAATTATCTTGACAGCATCTTTAAAAATGCAAATGATGTTTCATTTTTTTCTTATAAAGTAGAAGTCAGATAGAATGCTTCAATTGTGAAGAACTGAATGCAGCCCAAAATGAAATCTTCAGCACCACATAAGAATAGGTTAGTTCGATTTGTAAAAGTATTTGCCTACGGAAGATTTTACAAGATTAATTTCTAAATCTTCGTGATTTGAAAAAGATTTGAGGAAAATCTTACTAAATCTCAGATACGTGTTAGGGAGAAAATGTAGTAATAAACTTTCAGATACAATCATCAGATTTCAGAGACCAACTTTATTGTAAAATTAATAAGGTAACACAATAGTCGTTTCTTTTGGAGGTGGCAAGGCACTCATAATGAGGAGATTTAAAACATGATCTAGTACTATCAACTATACACATGCTCACATGTGTGAGTAGATTCATTTACATGGGAAAACAGTTTTCTGCGTTCCATTAAAAAATCTAGTAAAGTACTCATGAATATTTTATCACCTCCAAAGGGAGGTTTGATTAAAGAATATTTTAGTGTGAAAAAAAGGAGTAGATCTCAATAAGCGGAGCGGCGGAGTTATTGTTTTGTTCCCAAAAATTTAAGCAAATTAGCTCCGATTGGAGTAAGATTTTAACGCTGATCGTGAGTCTCGACTTGAAATTTGTCTTTTTCAGGATTTTAAACCTTCAGATCTAACGGTCTTGAGCTTCCTTATAGCTAGCTAAGTTTATCACTACAATACTGGATGGTGGTACTGGGAAGGATTATAAGTAAGCTTTTAAGGAATCCGTCTACTACCAGAAATCTTGTAGCCTTTTATACTTGTTAACACTTGGCGAAAAACGTGCAAGAAACTTCTATACTATGTGAACACACTTCATGATATTTAAAACTGAGATTGTTCGTTGATTTTTTCTAAATTTCATGTTGGAAAACTGTTAATGTATTTCTAGCAAACCAAGTTTGAACTTGATGAAATCATTTTATATTTTCATAAATCTAATCTATACTACTTACTCTACTTATTCATTCCAGGTACAACTTGCATCTATTGGTCTCAAAATTACACCCAATGTTTACTTCGAGAAACTCCTATGCATGGAGACATTCTTAACGCATTGACAGCTGCTCTTATTTTACTTGGAGTACTTCTTGATATTTTAGTATTCATTTTTGCCAAAGACTTAAATGTCTATAACTGCAAAGTAACCGATCCCGATTATAATCCAGTTCCACCCAATGAAACCACAACATTAAGTGTACCTTCTTCACCATTATATTCTCCAGTGCCAAATAATGAAGCCATTCAATCACAGCCCTTAAAACAATTAAGGCCAGCACCAAAACCATTTGTTTTTAGATCTCCAAGTAATACAACACAATCATCGGTAGATACAACAAATCAACCAGCATCTGTAAATGGTATAACTTATGCTAAAGTAACATTTCCACAACAAAGAAGCATATCACCGATGGAAGATGAAAATTTGGACTTTAGAATGCTACCAATTCAAAGTGATATTCCACAACATCATGTATCGCAAAATGATTTAAGAACTCAGTTGGGTAGTTTGAAATCTTTTAATCCTGGCAAAGGAAATTCGGCAATAAGTAAATCACAATCAGGAATCAATGACATTAGACCTAAAAGTCCCGAAACTGATTTTTAGTTTATAACTAATATTTTTTGGTTAGTTTTTAAGATTTTAGTTGTTTAGAATTTTCATTTTAAGTTTTACCAATAAAAAAGACCATTTTCATAAAAATCAATCTATAAGACTTTATATATCATTATGGCAGTTTTCAAAAACACCAATATTGATGTAACGTCGGATTTTTTCAAGGTTTCCAATTTTTCCGAGTAACAAATATACATATATCACATCATCTTCAAAAGTAGGCATGTAAGTACTCGAACATCAAAAAGTTTACAATAATTGTTTACTCTAAAATGGATGTTTCGGTTTCTGAAACTTTCGTCGTTATCGATTGGACGTTCAGCGTACTCCTTTTCCAATCCTTTTTGACTTCTACTGCTGCAAAAGCCTTCGATTGGTTATTCCGAGTAGTTTTTTCGGGATCTTTTTCTGTTCCCGATTTTAAGAAGGAGTGGAATATGCGCACACATATACAGTTTTTAGTCGGACTACTTGTCAAAAGTGCTAAATGCTTGAAGAAACCGTATTGTAAAATGGCGTCATTCAGTAGAGTGTGTGCAAATTTGACAACATGATATTTTCTTATTCGATTTGAATTAAAAAAGGAGTAGAACATTCCGAAAATCCAACCGAAAACGACATTTGATAAAACCAATAGTCTCGATAATATAAAGGGTGCTTTTTTTAGACGTGTGGTTTTCCAGCTGGCAATTTTTTTTTGGGAGTTGGTACTGTTGGCAGCTGTCACTTGATTTATGCTCAGTTTGATTTACCATTTCATAATGAATAGACTTACTCCTGAACAACGTTTGCAAATCGTACAATTTTTTTTACTAAAATAATGGATCGGTTCGCGCGGCGCATGGCGAAACAATCAATTTATTGAAGGAAACTTTTGGTAAGCGCATTATTTCGCGTTGTGGGGTTATGTGAAGTCACTTGTTTACGCAGATAAGCCCGAGACGATTGACGCCCTGGAAGAGAATATTCAGCGCCTCACCAAAAGTTTCCTGCAATAAATTGATTTTTTCGCGATTCGACGCGTAAACCCAACCAGTATATGTTAATAAATTTTGTTCAGGAGTAAGTCTATTCATTATGAAATGGTAAATAAAACTGAGTATAAATCAAGTGACAGTTTTCAAAAAGACCAACTTCGGAAAAATGATTGCCAGACTGAAAACCACACATCTTAAAACCACCCTTTAGATATACCCACGTTTTTTAAATGGTTATGTCACCAAGATTGAAAGCTAATAGTCCTCTCTGATATTTAAAATCAGCCTTCCTATATTTCGTTCCAAAAACGTTAAATTTCATACAACTTTCCTGTACAAGTACGTAACGTATACGACTATATACAGCTAAAAACGTAGTAATGTAATTAAAAACTACTAAAATAATTTTGTTTCTGTATAAGTTTAATTTCGAATTTAAAAAGCCGACATAAATAAAAACACATTGGTACTTTTTAAGTTTTGCGAATTTTGTTTTATTATTGTATCACGTATAGTACTTAATTTATATTTAAAACCTTTTCACTAAGATTCTTTTTTTCTCAAGAAATTCTTTGGACTTTATTTTATAATATTAGTGAATTTCATTTTATTAATAATTTATATATTTTCAATAAACTTTTTACACGATAAGAATATTTTTTTTTTATTTTGTTTACAGTGGATAGTTAATAACGATTTCAAAAACCAGTCATAAGGATCTTACTTCTGATTAATTTATCTATTTTTAAAAATTTATTTTTTCAACTTCAAAATCTTTACAATATTTTTGCATCAGTTTTTTTTTGCACTCAAAAATATACTTTTAGTGGTTGGCATTCATTTTTTTTAATGAAAATTGCTCATAATTATTTTGCAATTAGTCTATATGATAATTTTAATTACATGCATAAATTGTTTGTATGTAAGTGTTATCGCAGGCATATTTTTTAGTATAACATACTGATACAAGTTTTTTTGAAACTTCTTGTGTGTATTGTGAAATCTTCGGTTATTATTTTATTTTTTTTTTATAAATTTCTAAATAAAAATGTTTTAATGGTTTTTATGTTTGAATGTGTTATTCGTTGAATATGATATTTTTTTTTTAATATAAGTGTAGGTATACTAAAAGTATGCCATGCAATATTTTTTGTTTAAATCGAAATATTATATTTTTTAAATAAGCAGTTCCAGCACTTTTTAAAATTATAAAAATTGAATTAAACTAAAAATTAGTTTCATCTGTTTTTTTTTTTTTCAATTAAATGAAACTAAGCACAAAGTTGTAAATACCTCCTAAAAGTAGACAATTATTTTGTATTATTAAATAAACAAAATAAACTTCATTATTTATATATTTTACTAGTTGATTAGATTAGAATATTTGTTATTTTTTTTTTAACATTGATTTTATTACTGAACGCAATTACAAAAATAACGTTAGGTGTACGACAAATTAAACTCCAAAAAAATTGAAGAAAAGGAATCAAAACAGGAATTAAATAATGGTAAAATTTAGCTCTTAGACGGTCCCAATCAAAAATGAAATCATTTTTGTTTGCCAATGTAACATTTAACATAAATTAATTGGTTTATAAAATCAATTTCATTTCCCACGGTTTTTGAATTACGAGTACTTCACTATTTTTTCAAAACAAAAACATTGGCTATTATTATTATTTACTTGACTCTGATAAACAATTTGTGATGAACTTTAAACTCACAACTCGAAGGTATAGTGTGTCAAAATAACAGTCGATAAAGGCTAGGATCAATGAACATAAAGGACTTCAACATTAGAACAAGTTTCTAGTTTCTGATTGTGCAGCTGTTAAAAAATTGCAGATAATAGAAACTTGCTCTACCTTAAATTCTTTTATGTTCAATGAAGGTACGAGTATGTACCTAATATCAAAGATTATTTGTGAAAGTAAACGGATGGAAGCAAAACTATGCCTTTTATGTCCCACGTTTTTATGAGCGGATTCAAAGATCAGATTAAATCTTCAATTCGATATAGCTCACCGAGTTGGATCAGATCGAGTAAATTTTGTTTTGTTTAATGAAAGACACACTAATGTCATTGGGTATTAGTGATACAAATTTAGGAGATGCTTTTTCCCAAACCTGAGGACAACAAATTCAAAAGTACAAGGTGATTCCTTTGTACTTGGAAGTTCAGCACAGTGTTGTACAATCGAGTATAAGTCGATACAACCAAGTATAGGCGACACAATCGAGCATTGAAAGCACCTAATTTGCTTAAACCGACGGATTTCAATCCAAAACAATTTTCGAACCAAATTAATTGCTGCCTAGGCTCAATCGTATCGACCAAGCTTGATTATAAACTTAAACGCTGTTTTATAACTATTGCAATGGATATTACAGGGTGAGAAGTTACATTAAAATTGTAAAAACATTTTTAGAGAAAACTAAAAAAAACCTCTAGTATTGAGGGTTCACCATCAGGAGAATGTACTTAAATACAAATATATATCTCTACTAATTAAAAATAGATTAATATATCCCCAAACGATATGACCGATACCAATTTTAAAATGTAAAAGCAAAACTGCTATTAAAAACTCGAGACGGAGTAAATTAAATAAGATACATAGATATTGCCCTTCACTTAAATAAACCAAGGGTGAATTTTCCATTTGACAGATCGGACGCCTATGCGTACATTTGGCTCTTCGGTATCCAACCATATATTGTTAAGCCATAAGTATGTGCTTTTTTTTACGTTGTCATTTAAAAAAAAATACCTGCCGGAACTGCAACTCCACAAGGTAGTAAGCACACATTGCGGCTGTAATTTTATTAAAATGGCACAAGATGAAAGGAATCGAGAAGGAAACATTAATAAGTTCCCTGATGTTAGCCGCCAGTTGATGATTCTGCAATTGCAGTGCAGGGTGCAGTTCCGTCCAGAATCAAGTACAATAAAACCTTAAAAGCATAAGATTGATAGACTTAATGATTATTTTTAGAAGTATACGACGCAAATGGTAAGCAGAAGTTATACTCAAAATGCAACAATTTCATTCGTATGGAAATACTTGACCAATATTCCACCAAACTTTTTTGTTATTTAAATAGTAAGCACTTTGGATAGGAATAAGTAATTTCATTCAATAATTCATCTGAACTTAAAGTGTAGTTTATGAAACTATGTATGTAATAAGGAAGGAAACTAATATGAATACACCCTACAGTAATATAGTTCGATGTTCGATAGTATTTTATAATTTCATTATTCATTAATTCACTTGACACATCTCTAGTTTAAATTGAAATATCACAAGATTAAACACTGCATGCTTTTAGGCAATTTAAAAAAGTAATTCAAAGTGTACACATTTCCGTTTAAGAAATAAACGTACTTTTTCAGCTCAAATTAAAATTCAAATTTAAAAATCAAACGCTTTAAGAAGAATTTTAAAGAAAAAAGCTAAGAGCATTGTGATATCTTTGTCTTTTCCTGATCCACCAGCAAGTACCACACCTTAGGAAAATAAATGTAAATTCAAATTATTTATTTGTTGGTGAAATCTAGTGAGTTAAAAATGCGATTAGCACCAAGTTATTGTTACATATAAAACAATTTGATAAGCTTCGAGCAAATGGACAGTGTAGAGTAGAAAAACTTTCGTCGCGTTGCGGTGGTTTGAATTAAATTTGGTCTTACGAAACAGTCAGTGTTCCATTTGAGTGGAAAAAGCCAAAATGCCAACTATCACAGCATTAATTTAAACATTTTAATAATGTATGCGCCTATGTCATTGGGTAAACCAATACGACTGTTTCAATAAGCAAATACGTTTCAAGTCTCAAATGGGCAACTGCAGTGTTGAAATTCAAATATGAAGAAACATAATTATTTAAATTGCTCACTTATTAATATAAAAACAAAGACGGAACAGTTTTCACTCTACAGTACTAAAATTGTAATGCTATTCAACATTCTATTCAGAAAAAATGGAAATGAAATAAATACCCACAAAACTATTTAATCCTAAAACGCGTCCATATTTCTATAAAGAGCTCTTCGACATAGCATATTCGCTATTTTCCTAAATAATAAACAATATTATAATTCAAAAACCTTTCCCGAAGAGGACACACAAAAAAAAAAAACTGAAAAAAGAAATTAAATAAAAACAAAAATGTAAATACTTAAAAATTTTTCTTTTTTATTTAAATAATGCTTTATATCAAAGCAAGCTGTATCTTTGAATAAAAAAAAATTAATATAATAGTAGAGTGGGTAAAATACTATGATTCTTAGTGCATAGAGACATATTTTAAAAGACCTTATAATTATAAGAAAAAAAAAATAAAAGAAGACTAGGAGTTTCATTTATGTTCTTTTTTTATTTTTATCCTGTTTTAGGTATGTAGTTTGCTTCATTTTGTTTTATTATTTTATATATTCTCTCATTATTATTATGATTTTTGTTTAGTTTTTTTTTTTTTGCAATAAATAAGAAAATCATATTTTAATATTTAATTTAGTATTGTTGTTCTACTTTTAAAATGTATCACCTGTTTGCGCAAAGTTAAAATGAATAAAAGTGAGATAATGATGATGATGATGATAAAAAATAAAATACAATTTTTTATTTGATGAAAGTTTATACTGTTTGTATATTTTTATTATTTTTTTTGTTTTGTTTAAATAGACGATCGGTTTTTTATTTTGTATAATAATTAGTAGTAATGTTTATATGATTTAGGTCAATATAGTGCTGGAACTTGTTTTGCGTTTTTTTCTTCTTTCTTTTTTAATTTCTGCTTTTCTATGTTTTTTATTTATTATTTGATTTATGTTAAGGAATAAACATAAACATTCAATGATTTATAGACCTTTTAAGACAACAAATTAATCTTTTACCTTCTACTAATTATTTTGAATAAAGTTTTCCCAAATCACCGACTCATAATACAAAATTGTTGATGACAGTTTTGTTTCTAAAATAAAAAAAAAGAATATCTTTAAAACCGGGCAAGGCAGCATAACATCATTTAGAAAAAATTGAAAGAATAAAAATAAAAACAATAAAATTTAAATGATTGCTAATCACAGAGTGTAGTTTTTTTTTTATTTATTAAGAGACATGTATAACAATGATTTTTAACAAATAGCTCTTAGGTGTAATGTAGGCCCGATTTTATTTGATAGTTTTTTTTTGCATTTATTTTTTTTTTTTTAACTTAAGATGAGATGAATGATAAGTCGGCGCTTTGCGGACATATTTTATTAAGCGTGCAACCATCGTGAAGCACTTTTTTTCCATAGACAATTAGAGTCTCTATAGGAAGTTTATAATTTTTGTTTCTTATATAAAAATCATTTCATTTCATTTCTTTTTTTTTTTTTGTTTCAATTCACATTGATATCGTTTAAAAATTGATTCCTGTCTCAAAAAGTCTAAATATCAGATTTTAATATTCTTGTTTACATTGTTTATCCTTTTGTGTTTTTTAAAAAGTATTAAATTAGTATTTGCGTTTTCATTGCTTTTCTATGATGAAAAAAGATCGACTTTTGAGTAACAACATTTTAACTTTTACAATTTTTTTTTGTTTATCGTGATTTAATGTACACATATATATATTTATAAAATTAAAAGAACTTTCCTAAAAAAATAAAATAATACATTAATTTAAAGAAAAAAACACTTTTTTAAATTACTTAATTATAAAAGAAATAGTGAAAATTCTTTTGTTATAATATTTACACATTGATTTAAGTTAAAAGTTTTTGTTTATATAATTTAAATTTTCATAATAATAATTTAAAGAAGTTCGTAAAAAAATATATATGTACGCATATAGGAAAAGAAATTTTTGTTTTTTTTTTATATATTTTAGTAATCAGAACATTATTTTTGCTTTCATCTTTAAAAAAAAAGTCAACTTTAGCTGTGTCTTTTTCTTTTGAACAAACTTCTTTGTTTTGTTACATGAAATTATTATGCAAATTATCACTTTTTTGTTTTATTTTTTAAACTGTACAAGAATTTTAATATTTGTTCGGTTTTCTGTAAAATTTTTTCTTTTTCATTCTAATAATATCATTCATCATTTTTCAAAGATCTACTTAGTGCAAAAGTATTTTTTTAGCGTTTTTTGTTTTCATTTTCATTTCATTTGTCTCTTTCTTTTACAAAACGCTATGATATGACTGAAAAAGAAACTTAACAATTTTTTTTTTGCGAAACGAAACAATTTAGAAATAACACGCTAATAAAATTTAATAAAAATAAAATTTAAACAAACATAGAAATTTATAATTTTTGAAATCGTGTTAATTAAGAAAATGTTTGCATGTTTTTTGTTTCGCTTGTTATTAGGAGATTATCAATAATTTTTGTTTTCTTTACGAATGTGATTTGCGTTTGCTTTAAAAATCTATAATTTTTTTGTTTTTAAAAAAGTGTGTCTTTTTTTTAGTGACATTTTCATTTTCATTTTTGCTTTTTTATTTTTGCCATTTTGCAAATTCTCCAACTCCAGAATTTGCTGCATAAGCTGCTTCTTTTATTAATGTGATTCTTCTCGTTTTTTTTGTGTCTTTTTTGTGTGAGTTTCGTTTTTCTTTTTTATAAAATAAATTAGCTTTCATGCTATTTTTATAGTTTTGTTTAATTAAAATTGGTTGAATTGTTGATTTTTATTTATGTATTATTAATTCACATTTCTCACTTTGCTTTCAGTTTCATCCAACAAATTCTTCCTTCTTGTGTTTTTTTGTGTTTGTTTGTTTTTGTTTTGTTTAAAATGAAGAGAAAGAGTTCACACTAAAAATATTGTTTTGTTTTGTAAAATCCCAATACAAGGGCAAAATTGCTTTGTATTTTCTTTTTTGTTTCTTATATAGCTGGCAATGCCGCACACACCTTATGACAATGGACCAGTGGTTGGGTTTGCAGGCATAACAGCTTGTGGAGCCGGTTGCTGCATTATAACTTGTTGGGTTTGCTGTGGTGGTAATTGCTGCTGCTGCTGCTGCACCACCTGTATCTGGGGTTGTTGGATTGCTAGTGGTGGTGCTGCAATCATATTGCCAGGTCCAATACCGCCAGCAATTTGCAATTGAGTTTGCATTTGCAATTGATGAAGTGTTTCTTGGGACATATTTGCCTTGAGAATTGTATTCTCCACCTCAAGTTGATTAATTTTATCCATTAATTCGGATATTTTTTCTTTAAGCACTTCGACTTCTTCTCGAACTGCTATCATAAGATGAGATTTAACCAAATCCTGAAAAGAAAAGAAAAAATAGAATATAAGTAAATTGAAAACAAAACTTAATCAGAAAATACTTAATAATAGGATACTTTTAAATCTTTGCAACAGAATCAATTAAGCTATTCTTAATGCATATGGAAATATGACTTCTCTTTGAGACGAACCTATTCAAGATTGGGTTTCTATACTTTAAATTTAAAATGCAACATTTATGGCGCCGAACATATAAATTCAGATTGACATAAAAGTTCAAATCAATCAGTCAAAAAATATTTTATAAAATGTATAATACATAACACTATTTAATAAATAATTGAAATAATAAATTCTTTTTAATTGAAAAATCAATATAATCAACCCCCAGAAGACGACAGGTTGACGTAAAGATATTATTATATTGCTGAAGAGGAACAGAACAATTAATGTATATTATTTAAATAAATTCCGGAATATTCAAGTTTTCATTTTTTTTTTTTGAAAACCAGAAAAGGTAGCATAATTATCAATTAAAGACTTTGTTTTCCTCGGTTTAATTCAGTTTTGATTAGTTTTGTTGGAAATATAATTAATTAGGTTTTAAAGGCAAATGTTATTTGTATGCCTTGCGTGTTTTAAGTACATAATATAAAAAAAAATAGACTGGACTAGATTTAATAGTCATGTACATGTCTTGTCATTTAAATCTCAGTACTTTTCAAAAAAATGTTGCTCCTTTTTCTTGATTTAAAATGACACCTCTTGTTGGATAACCCTTTAACATCATTTCGTTTATTGGATTTGGATTTGTTAAAGGTTTTTAAAATTGGAGACACTTTCCAGAATTTCGTTGATATTTTAATAAAATTTGACGAATCAATGAGAATGATATCAGTTTCGAAAAACTGACTTGGAAAGCTACCATAAAAAGATAACGATATCTCTTTAAAAAGCATTTTTTTTTCTGAACATTTATAATAAGAAAATTTAGGAAAACATTCAACCAATTGCAACACCAAACTGCAGTAAGTAATTGCAAATTAAATAAGCCTTACAACCCATGCTTATAACTGCTGAATAGTGTTGTCCACCTCATGTCCATGAAATTTCATTGAAATGCTATGATTTATGAATCATTTATAGAATATACATAAAATGTCTATAGACATTTCATATCGTGCACAAAGCATATTGCCCTTTTTTTGTATTATTTTTATGGCTTCGTTAAGCATGTTTGCCTTTGACATTTTCCTTAGCTTAATACGATAGTAGTCATAGTGCAAACAGAAATATGAATCATGTCTTGATATCTCAAATAAAAAAAGATGTATTCATTCAGGAACATAAGAAGCTCATACATAATATTTTTTTTATCATTTTAAATTTCTTAACAATTCATTTCGTAGACCAGCCAGACTCTCACGATAAAGGGTAACAAAGTTCCCAGTTATCCGTTTTTTTTTATATGTGTGTGTAGGCGAAAAACACGTGTTTTGAAAAGTATTCTAACCCTCTAGTATCTTTTTGGATACTAACTACAAAGAATTTAACATAAGAAAAAAAAAAATATTAAGAATTTTAAGAAACAAATCAAATCAAATAAAATCGCAAGCATACATTTCCATATTGAAATTCTTTATAGAAATTTATTTTAAAAATAGAATAAACATAGACAAAATTAGACTTTTTCCGGAGGAGTATCAGACAAATTTAAATTAACAGGGACATTTAATTTTTAATAAATACAAATTTCTCTTCACAAAATACCCACATAAATATTTTCAATATGAATCAGTTAAGTGTGTTGTGTTGTCTTTTTAGAAATAATATTTAAGTCAAAAATCATTAAAGTGACACAATCATTTGAAATTTACTTTTATTCTACTCTGGCACTTGGTTAGCAAAAACAAAAATAAATGGAAAGAACAATTTACGTCAGATTTCCATTAGAGAGTAACAAAATAATTGACAGGAGTGACGAAAAATTAATTATTATGTTATGAAACAACAAAGATTATAATACACTAAGAGCACATATGAATAGTCTTCGTTATAAGTAAAACACTTAAAACTACTTTTTTGTTTTTGTAAAAAAAAAAGGATTTTAAGGCAAATAACATTTTCTTAGAAATGTTTGCTATATTTTTTTGGCAATTGATAACAATAAATAGTAAACAAGACAAAGAGTCAACAAAAACGAGTGAAATGGAAAAATTTCAAAATAAAAATTTATTTATTTTTATTTTTATTTTTATTTTATTATTATTTGTGTTTATGGCATTCCATAAAAATAAATTTTAAATAAAAAAAGAAGATTTTCTATTTTCTGAGACAGTTTTGAATTTATTCAATTTGTCTAGAAATTTGAAAGTATTCGTCATTTTAAAAATATTTAAAGATTAAATATTCTTTGTTGGTTTTCAAGACTTAGGTATTGGACAAATATTACAAAATGATTATAATTATCTTATCTTCAGTCTATGATAAGAAATATTTTAGTCATATTTGATAGATATATGGGGGCATATATCTACAATTTAAATAGTAAAGGAGTATTATATGATTATTTGTTTTGAATAAAAATCAACAGAACCCGAGGGAAACAAAGACTTGAAAAGCTTTGAAATTGCATTTAGGTATATTGGAAACACCTCTTTGAAGCATTTTTCAATGTTTTTTTTTTTTTTAATAAAGTTTATTTTGTGAAGTCTGGACCAAGTTCGGTCATAGCTTGAAGATTTTTTTCGCCTGGAAGAGCAATCTAGTTTCAAACTAGGCCTTAGAAAGTTTTACATGGGAAAAAATCGATATCACCTAGGCAAAAGAAGATTTTTTCTTTCGGAATAAAGTTTATTTTGTGAAGTCTGGACCAAGTTCGGTCATAGCTTGAGGCTTTTTTTTCGGCTGGAAGAGCAATCTAGTTTCAAACAAGGCCTTAGAAAGTCTTACATGGGAAAAAAATCGAAATCACCTAGGTAAAAGAAGATATGGCTTCAATTGGATTCGATTCTAGGATCTTCTATTTGCCAGTGCAATACGCTAACTACAAAGCCTATTCGCAACACAGGTGTGCAATGTTAAAAATGAATAAGTTTTTTTTTCATACCATTACATATGCTGCTTACAAAGATTTTGTTTTTTGTTGAATGCGAAGTATTTCTGATGGGATACCAAAACATGCCCAACAAATTTTTTTTGACTAAATATGGCACAATTAAGTAATTTTTCCAGGCGGGTTTTGGGCTGCTAGGGTAGGTAAGCTGGATGTCATTAAATTAATTTCAGACCACAAAATGTATATCGAAATTTTGGAGTAAAGGCACACTAAAATTTTAGTAATGTCGCAATCGGCAAACAAAATTTTAGAAGCTCCACCATGTTGCTTTTTTCCTTTACAGAGAATTTAACGGGTGATTTTTTAAGAGGTTTAGAACTTTAAAAAAAAAAAACACAAAAAATTCGAAAAAATTAATGAAATATTTATTTGAATCGATAGTTTGAACCTTGCAATTTAATGTTTAAAGATAATTTCATGCAAATGTTGACCGCGGCTGCGTCTCAGGTAGCCCATCCGCTGAGTCCAATTTTGGCATACTCTTTCACACATATCGGCCGGTATCTCACGAATGAATGCATGGATGTTGGCTTCCAGTGCGTCAATCGAAGCGGGCTTGTCCCTATAGACATTAACCTTGACATACCCCCACAAAAAATAATCTAATGGTGTCAAATCGCACGATCTAGGCGGCCAATTGACCGGCCCGAAACGTGAAATTAACTGTTCACCAAACTCGCCTCGCAATTGCGCCATTGTTTCACGTGCTGTGTGGCATGTGGCACCGTCTTGTTGAAACCACATATCATGCAAGTCAAGAACTTCCATTTCGGGCAAAAAAAAGTTTGTTATCATCGCTCGGTAGCGTTCACCATTGACAGTAACGCTGCGATTCGCATCATCTTTGAAGAAATATGGCCCAATAATGCCGCCGGCCCATAAACCGCACCAAACAGTGGCTTTTTCGGGATGCATTGGTAGCTGTTGCAATGCTTCTGGCTGATCTTCACTCCAAATGCGGCAATTATGCTTATTTACGTACCCATTCAACCAAAAATGAGCCTCATCGCTGAACACAATTTTTCGATAAAAAAGCGGATCCTCGGCCAGCTTTCCAAGAGCCCATTCACCAAAAATTCGGCGTTGTGGTAGGTCGGCTGGCTTTAGTTCTTGCACCAGCTGTATCTTAAAAGGCTTTACGCCCAAATCCTTCCGCAAAATTTTCAACGTAGTGCTGTAACAAAGGCCTAACTGCTGGGAACGGCGCCGAATCGACATTTGGCGGTCTTCTGTCACACTAGCTGATACAGCCGCAATATTTTCTTCACTACGCACAGTACGTAAACGTGTTGGTGGTTTAATGTCCAACAAACTAAATTTGGTGCGAAATTTGGTCACAATCTTCCGAATAGACTGCTCAGAAGGTCGAGAATGCCGACCATAAAATGGAAGCAGCGCGCGATGAACATTTCGAACCGAGCACGAATTTTGATAGTAAAATTCAATAATTTGCAAGCGTTGTTCATTTGTAAGACGATCCATGGTTAAATTGCAAACCAAACTGAAGCTGTTTGACAGTGACACAAGGTACTAAACACACGTCAGCTGTCAAAACCAGTGTTGCCAAAACCAAACCAGCTAAAAAATCACCCGTTAAAAGTGTTCACAAATATCTGAAATTTGACGATTTGAATATAAGTCGGAAGTGCATTTGAATTTCATGTTAAGGTTTGGCCACCTAGGATTGGTTATAATTTCAAATTTGATTTGAGGACTTATGAATAACCCGATCAAATGCTTTAAAAGTCAGTTCAATAAGGACGATTGGCCTGTGGACTTATGATCTTGCGCTTTTATTCACACCATTAACAAATTTGTTAAGTGACCATAATAAATCCAAATTTCAACAGATTTGACTAGAGCATGGCAACTCACCTAGAAAAACAATGTTTTTAACATGGCATTAGAATGTTTTACATTGCCCTAACAAGGGTCTAGCAAAGGTAACTTTCGATTTTGTCTCGGTCTAACCCACCCGTTCGGTAACCTTTTGCCTCAAGAGACAAAAAAAGTTGTCTAAACTGTATTTGTGATGGGACAAAGAGACTGACCAAACAAGTTTTTTCTAGCGAGGACATCACTAGTTTTTTGCAGGTTTTCCCTGTCTAACTTGCACCTGCCGAGCCCTTGTCAGGGCCTTGACTAAACTTGACAAAAAAGACATTTTTCAGACGGTAAAGTACAAAATAAGGAATAGGCAACCAAATATCTAAACTAAATGAGGCCGTGTGTGCAATTGTGGCCTAGCTGCATACTTTATTATTTTCGGTAGACTAAAAATAAGAAACAGATTACGTTCAAATGCATGTAGTTTCAAAGTTTTCAAATGCTTGAAGTTTGAAACAAAAGAAACATAGTTTTGATTTTTATTTGCAATATGATCGAAAAATAAAAGGTTTTTAATTTTGTACCAACTCAAGTGTTCTTCAAAATATCGTTATAACTGATCAGGTAAGCTACTTTTTTTTTTAATTTTGAATAGCTATTCCCTGAATTTTTATAAATTCTTTGACTTAAATTCAAATATACATGGTTAGAATTTTGTTTTAATTTTTGAAAGAATTGAAAAGAACTAAATCATGATTGTAAAAGAATGCAATCGTTTGCGAAAGTAATCTTTAGAAATCATTGAATGAATTCAATTTTTGATTTCAAATTATACAGTCACCATTCATTTAAAAGCTCGGAAATATTTTTTTTACGTTCATTTTACAGCAATCAATAGAATGCATCTTTTGGGAAACCATGCAAGTTTTTTAATAGATAACAAGAGAACGCAAAGAAAAATACAAAGAATGCAAATATTTCAAAAGAAATTTCAAAGATTGAACGACCTCAAAAAATTTTAAAAATCCAGTTGATAACAATCGCTGGTAATACTTTAAAAAATGCTTGTAAAATATATAATAATCAAGCAGCATAAAACTAAAAAATAATCAATATTCACAGAAGTAGTTTAAGTTTAAGTTAAATTTAATCTAACATTAAAAAAAAAAAATAATTGAAATATGTAGAACTTTTGAAGAACCTGTACTAAAATTCCTTAAAAAAATATCAATCTCTCGCTTCATAACAATATAAAATAAATTATTCGATTAACTTATGTGACCTTATAGTTTCAAAACATCATAACTGATTAAAATATATAAAATTACAAATTATTATTATTTCCTGAAATATAATTTTATTTGATTCTAAACGACATTATAACAAAGATAAGATCATTGAGCGTTTTATTAATTTTCTCTGTTGCATACAATACAAAACAACAAAAATAATCAACCGGACAAAATATTAATAAAATCACAAAAATATTAGCTATTTTGACTTTTCTGGTAGGCAATAATCTTTATCGTGTAAAAAGATTGATTCGTTGAACGATTAAAAATGTCTAAATTTTTATCTTGCAGACTTGATTCGAAAAATAATAAATAAAAGGTTGAAATGAATAATTATTATCAAAATGTCCAATTTAAATTCTAATTAAAAATAACATTGCCAAAGATTATGATTAAATTGTGGAATTTATGAGATTAAATAAAATTTTACTTCATACACATTCCAATCCTCTTTTTTAAGGTTTTTTATTCTTTGATCTTTTAGTAAAAACATTTTGAAATAAAAAAAACTTATTTCGATTGAGAAAATACATAGCTATCTACCTACATAATTTCGATAAAATAGACAATAGCTTGTTCGGAATTAATAAATTTATTCCGTTCTTTAATCGGATTCCATCTACATATTTCCCACTACATTCCATTCCAAAGGAGGTGACCTCTTTGACGTAACATTTTTTTCAAGCCGAACATTCAAAATTGTAATGTTTAAACAACGACAGAGATTTTGTGTCTTGAAAAAATGCAACAAAGAAAAAATATCCCTATGAACCACCATCTTGAAATAATAGGTACCTACTTAATGTACCAACAATTTGTGAGATTTGTGAAAGGATTTCTTATAGAAATAATCTTTATAAACAGAAGATACAGCTTTGTTGAACAGAAGTAAGTAAGAAAGTACATTTTTGAGAATTTTATTCAACAGTGTTTTGAAGAAAAAATAAGCTACTCTGCGGGTTTTTATGGTAAAGTTTTAAGGTACAGGCGTAAAGTTAAAATTATTAATAATATTATGTACGAGTATTATCAATCAAATTTTCATAGAACAAAAACCTTTCCTGCTTTTATTAATGAAGGAACAAAAAAAAAAAAAAAACTAATACACCTATCAGCCTCGATAGTTTCTAAGGTCACAATCCTTATCTAAATTGCTGATTGAACGAAACAAAAAAAAAATATACCAGAAGAGTAGCCATTCTAATCAGAATCACACAAAGCACGTTCGATGTAGATAAAGCATTGTTAAACATTTTCTAATTAAAAAAAAAAAAAAAAAAAAAAATCGAACAGAAAATTATGCAAGTTCGATTAATTCTTCACATTGAATTTTAATTAAAAAAAAAGAGAACACAAACAACTAAATGTGATTCATCCATAAGAAAAAAAATATATTTAAAAAAAAAATCCTTATTCGTATGCACAACTAGCTACGCCTTTTGATTGAATTGAAATTTCTAACTTCATTGAATTTTTGAGGAAATAAATTAAAATTACATTTTCTCTCAACGATTTAGAATAATAAAATAATTTAATTCAAATAATAAGAATTAAATATACACAATTTATGTATGTATACATACTTTTGCATTTGGGACCATAACATAGCAAGGACTATCTTGTCCCTTTTGCCAGATCTCGTAGAGCCAGTTTTCAGGTTGACGAAGTGACATGGTACCCATATTTGTACTTTTTGTTTTCATAAAATTTATTCACACAGTGAAAAGTTTATTAATTTGCAAATAAAATTTTATAAATGCAAATTTTTTCTTTGAAATTAAATTAAAAATTTGTGGTTTGAAATCACAGAGATGTTTTTTTTTTGTAGTTTTTTTTTTTTTAATTGATTCACTTTTGTTCAATGATTTTTTCACTTTTACCACACGGTGGTTATCTAAGCGAACGAACTATGAGATACTTTTTAAAATCAATTGAATTATACTGATAGAGATCGTATAATAACCGGCACAAAGCTTTTTTTCTTTTATTTTTATGTGTTTTTGGTGAGAGAGCTTTTTGTATAAGTATTTTTTTTTTTTTTGTAGATTAATTCACTTTTTTTTGAGATTGTGTAAAAGATATTTGTAGTTTTTTTTTTTCTATTTAATTTTTGGTATAGATAGATTTTGCAATAAAAATATTTTTTTTTATTGTTTAAGAATGTAATACCGGCAAGTGTCTGATGGCGACTGAACGTCTATGGTCCTATTAAATACTTTTATAAGAAGAATTATGGAAAGAAAAATCAATTTTATAGATACATTTGTATGCGGGACATATAACCAAACCAATACAAATGTACGAAAGAATCGATTTATGCATGTGTATGGATGGATTGGTGTGTATCTTTTGTATCTGTGTGAATGAAACTTGTGTGCAAAAATTTAGCACCAATACATTTTGAAAATATACATGCTTTTTTGTATAAGAAAACAAGTGCGAACAAGAGTTCATACCTATTTTATACATACATAAAGTATATACATATATATATACATATAAAGTATCTTTGAAGTCTCTGAAAGGTTTTGCGCAGAGCGCAGGTACAGTTTTTCATAGCCAAGTTAAAGTTAAAACAGATGATGATGACCATCACAAGTGTATGATTTTTTTTTTTTTTTTAAATACTATTATTGTATTGTTTGATTGTATATATTGTATCTATAGCTTTAAGTCGCATTTCGTATGTGCATATATATATAGAGATATGAACAATTTAAAGCCTCTGCCATCATAAAAATAATAACGTCATAAAGTTATTTCGTTTTTGCTTTGGTCACCACATTCTTGAGCGCAAAGTTTTATGATGTTTCACCAACGATAAAGCTGTTTTGGTTTTGTATTGTAAGTAGGTAGGTATGATTTTTTTTTAAATTTAAATTTGCGATTTAATGAGAATGTTATATTCTTAAATACATTCTTTTGTCGAAGTAGTAGCAGCAGCAGCCGAAAATTGTATTTTATTGGTTGGGATTGGGACAAAAGGTATTGGCTTTCTACTACATTTAAATTATTTGGTAAAAACTCAGCTGTTTTTTGTTTGATAGTATTAGAGTAAAAAATTGAGTATGAAAGTGTAAATAGTACATACATACATACGTCTATAGATAATCCGTAGATAGGTAGGTAGCTATACCAACAACGAATTATGTGCTGAAAATTTTAATGTTATGTTCCTACTTATAATATGGAGAAATATGTACAAGCATGTCGAACTATGTCGATTAAAGTTGAAAATATATATTTTTTTTGGAGAAGGTAGGATCAAAACAAAATTATGGATGGATTGGGTTCGAATTGAAAAATAAAAATAAAAAAAATTTAATGAACGAACTCATTAATTTTACACAAAAAATGTTGTTGTCTGCTTAGGTACTTTCCCTACCAACTTCACAAGTTTTTTTTTTTAAACTCAGCAAAGGTAGATGTTAGTCAGAAAAAAAACAATATTTTGCTTAGCAAATATATGTATTTTTAAAATGAAAAAAAAAAAATATATAAAACAGTGGACTCTCGTTTACTTGAACACATACGAAACCACGTCTGTTCAAGATAATAGATTGTTCAAGTTAGTGGATCAAACCAACAAATGATTCTGTTTTTGCATTCTTGTACCCAAAGTTTACACTTTTTTTTTTCTTTATGTATCAAAATTCTAATTTATTGTATATTGCCTATTTTGTACTTTTTAACACTTTAAAAAACTTGCATTTGATTTTATAAAACTGACATAAAAATGGAAGAACTTAAGCTCAATAAAACAAAAGAAACTTCGTGGGATTCACCTGATAAAAAAAATTGTTTATGAACCTAGTGAGTCGTTAAAAGAAAATTCAAATTATTCAAATCATGTTTTTTTAAAAATTTGTTCAAGCTAAAGAGTTTCCCAGCCACTGCCACCTAAAAACAGAAATGTTTTTCCGAGGTAATGCCTCTTGCGAAGAAGTGACAAATCCTCCAAGAGTAAACTTGTCATGAATAAGGGCTTCTCATTGTCAGACTAGGCAAAAAATTGTAGGTCTTTCCATTCCTGCCAACAACACAACACGCACATAGGAATGGTAGAGAGTTTTAAGTCACTAGGCCCTGGTTCACCATGAGCTGTTGCGCCACGAAATTTAATTAGAATTTGCAAATGTCTTAACTGTTTAACTTATAGAGTAAGCAATGAAAAAATTCAAGTTACCGAGTCTTGAAAATCGTCTGTTCAAGTAATAGAATAGAGGGAAAAATAGCACGTTCAAGTTATTGGATTGTTCAAGTTATCGTATGGTCAAGTTAGCGAGAGTCCACTGTATATATTTCTGTTTTTTTCTTCAAATTAAATGGCAGGAAATTTGATAAGTACAGGAACAGATAGAAAAGAAATAAATACAGGTAGGTACCTACCTAGGTATTTAGGTAATTTTTCGTGTGAATTAAAACGTAAATATAATAAAATGTACGCATATATTTTTTCGTCTGTACCTATAGAATGTTTATTTGTTTTTTGATAATAAAAGTAATAAATGGAAGTAGGTAGGTATCCAATACCCACCTACGTATTGTGCACATAGTTTTCGAAGTAGGTAGGTATGTAGCTATTTTTCTCAATTTCAATATAAAATTATTTGGCAGGGTTATTGCTAAAAGGATCTAGGTACCTACCTTACTATATAATCGATTTTTCTAGGACATAGTAAATACCTAACCTATGTAGGTACCCAGCTTTTTTTTTTGAAAATACAAATATCAAGTTAATGTGTAGATACCTATTATAGTATATAAACCAATCTATAAGCTCTTTATAAAAATATATATAAACTTATGTAGGTACAAGGTATAATAATAAAAACAAAAATTGACACAAAAATGTAGGTAACGACCTGATATGAATTTATTATTATTACCTATACCTATATACGGATATTGTAGGTAGTTAAAATAAAATGGTGTCAATCAAAGCAAGGTAGGTAATAATAATAATAATAATATGAAATATTAATGACTTTAACAAGAACCAAGAGCTATGGCGCTACAATAGGTGAAATTAAAGACGTCTCTAGGGTTATACTAATGACATCAGATAAATTACTAGATACAGGTTTCCATGATTTATTTTCAAAGAAGAGACACATAGTTAGGTACCTGGTAACTTACAGGTATTTCTTTTAAGCATTAATTATACCTTTTCAGAGGTATAAATAAAATGCATCATTTTGGTCACAATTATGAACTTGCTTTCAAATATTATTAAGGGCTTACCTTTAACTTTGTAAAAACAAATGTAGAGGTAGGTACTTATGCACCTATGTAAATAATGAGTAATTCCATTGTAACCTCAAATTATACATATTCGGGATAGTTTTACGAGTGTTATTTGTTTGAAATATTCATACCTAAATTAAATAATGCAAAATATTTAAATTAGACATTATAATCTTTTAATCGGCTAGGTATTTCTTTGATTTTGACACTTGCAAGGCTCCTAGCAAAATTCTCTAGGACCTCATCAGTGTGAAGTTACCGTTGATCTGGAAAAATGGCTAAAATTTACCTACATTAGGCCCTTGAAAGTTTTCAGTGGACGAAAATTTGGTTAAAAGACGTTTTGTCAAATACTGGTGAGGCTCTTACTAGTGAAAACTTGTTGAGCATGTTTCGATATACTATCAAAAATACCTTTTACACAACATAAAAATTATTTTAAAAGATGCAATGGTTAAACATTAAGGGTATTCATGCAACTTCGTAAAACCCTAGATAGGTTTACAAATTGGATAAGTTTATCTTTTGGCTAATGAACTGTCAAATTTTGTATGGGAAATGAATTACACGATTTGGTTAAACTTATCAAAGGATTTTGTTGCGTAAAATTAACCAAACTTAAACTTATCCAAACGTCATTGTGATTCTTATTCTGATTGAATTACCTAGTATTTAATCAAATCTTTAAAAAAGGTCGTTCATGCAAGCTTTGCTTTGGCTTTGTAAACTTATGATTTTACACAATTTGTAAACTTACGACGTTGCATCAATACCCTTATTGTACCTACTTCAATTCAATACTTAATTCATTTTGAAAATTGAACACCTGTATTGCATGGTTGGCGTATTGGACTGGTAAACAAAAAAAAAAAACCCAGGCTAGAAACTTAAATAAGGCATCCACCTAGAAAAAATGGCAAGTTTTTGTCAATTTAAATTGAGGTCCTGGCAAGGAAAACTTGTCAAATACTATTGAGGATCTGGAGTACAAATGCCCCATATTTAACAGAAACAAACAAAAAAATGTTATACCCATCTTACAATAGTTGGACAAATTTTAGCTCCGAAAAGGTTTCAATAGGGGCATTCTAGACAAGGAAATCTTGTCAATTACTAATGAGGCCCTCACTAGAAAAATCTTGTCGGATAAATCTTTTTATCCTATCCAAAAACATCCCATATATAACAAAAATAAGAAAACAAATATTTAATACGCATCACACCTACAATATTAAAAAAATTAAAGTAAATACATTGTTTTTCATTTCAAAATTTCATAATTGTAATTTCAATTTTCATAATAATAATAGCGAAATTGCTCAGTAAATAGCAGGATAGAATCACAGCTAAGACAACGTTTTTTTAGTTTTAGTTTTTAGTTTTTTTTTTTAGTCTCTCGAGGCAAAAGGTTACCTACTTAACGGGTGAGGCCCCAGAGTAAATGGATAGTTACCGTTTCTAAGCCCATGTTAGGGTCAATGTAAAATTTTCTAGTGCCCCGCTAAAAACTAGATTGTTTTTACAGGTGGGTAATATTACATAACAGTATTGCGAAATAGCTTAGTAGTTATAAAGAATTTGACTGTAAACAGAAGATCGTAGGATAGAATCTCATTAAAAACTACTTTTTTTTGATGTTTGTTGTGCCTCGAGACAAAAGGTTACATAACGGGCGAAGCCCTAGTGAAAATCGATAGTTAGCTTTGCTAGGATCAATATAAAATTTTCTAGGGCGCCGTAAAAAACTAGATTGTTTTTTTAGGTGGGACATTTTTTTTTCGGTTACCTCAAGGTAAAAAGTAAAATTACTGGTGAGGCCCCAGAACTTAGTTCATTTGCTAAAATGTAAAAAATTCAAAACTAGAAAGCATTTAAGAAATAACTACTAGTTTTATAAGACTTGCTTAATGAGAAACTGGGAACGGCGGCGTGTCATGTTTTCCTCTTTAAGATAGTTCAAATTTTCAATGAAATTTAAAACTTGCAAGTCCCTTGTCTAAACTTGGTAAAAGGTGGCTATTTCGCGACACGCAGAAAAGCATTTGATAGGTACTTCAGAGTAGCATTTTTGGAAACATAACTAAGCAAGAAAAATGGCAATCAAATGTTGTAAGGATCCCAGGAGGGAGATGTTGAAGCCAACCCAAAAGTGAAAACCATAAATCCCCGCTGTCTTTATTGTGATTTAAAAAATACAAAGATTCAAATTTTTAATGTATTTCAGTACAAAGGTACTTTATTAAAATTAAATAAACTTAGCACCTAACTAAATTAATATAAAACGCATGGCCGACTGGGGTGTACTTATGAACTTGCTCTTGTAGTTCAATGCTACATGTGGGATGCAGAGTTTTGGATTATATGAATACAATGACCTAGTTAAGAGAAAGTGTGAAAAAATCGATTACATTTTTCAAATATAGAATTGCTGGGGGCTATAAGCCAGATCTTGTTAATATCAGTTTTTCGACGAGTTCGTAGTTGGCGGAAATAAAAACAGACTATCCATAATGCAAAATCATATAAATCAAATAATAATAAGAATAAATAAAAAAAATTGTTTAAAAAAATATTTAATTGTGATTATCTCGTAAATTTGACTTGTTAGAGCAGTAACGAAGTGGGATTCGAAATCACCACACAAAACAACCTTCGGAAAAGTATAGTTTGGTTTCTGCAACCAAAAACCTTGTACCACAAAATCAACTACAAACTAAATTTTCAAGACACTTTAGAAGGATTATTAAAGATTCAAACAAGGAAATATAAAGCTCTATTAAATTTTCTAGTTTTACAACATTTCAATTACTACTAGATTCTTACTACCTAAGAACTTGTTTTGTATTTTTCGAATGTCAGTTTCACATTAATTATAAATATTAAAAATTGCCAACTTTAATGATGAATATTTGGTGTTTGATTTGGTTTTTAGTAAAAGTCTATAGTTTCTTTTATATTTTATAGACTGGTTTTAAGTACCCAACCCATGCCATCAGTAATAGTTTTTTTTTTATCATCGAATTAGTCAACTTTTTTTTTGAGTGACACCAGCTACTCATGGAGTAAATACAAATCAGAGCAATATTTGCTATACCCATTAGTCATAGTCATTTATGTAAATACATGTAAACACACGAGTAACCCAATCAATTAGTATTAAGAAGTTTTGTGGTATTAAAATATTTGAATACTCAAAACGTGTTCTATCGTAATTTCAATCAGAAAAAAGTTAAGACATTCATATTGATTCGATAATCCTAAACTTCTAAGGTGAATGTCTTCGTTGATAAATTAATAATAATAATATTTCATATGACCTCGAAGTGTCAAAGTAACTAGCGTGTACTAATGACATAGTGGCCAATAAAGAAAAAAAAAAAAAAAAAAAAAAAAAAAAAATAGACCTTTAGGATTTAAATGAAATTCGACAGAAAATGAAATGAAATATATTCAAAGCTGTGTTTTTTTTAATAGCCTTGTTTTTGTGTTTAATGTTTTCATTTGAATGTAATTTAACTACACATACTATTTTATGTACCTACCGTATATATAAAATCGATTTGGGTTTTATTTCTTACTATATAGGCAGCCATAGAGTCTAGACAAAATTGACAAAAAAAAAAAACAAAACAAAAAAAGACTAAACGTGCGCGTTATGAGTCAGGCAAAGGATTATACAGTTCATGAAAATGTTTTTCTACTATAAAATTGAATTAATTATAATATTCTCTTTGTAAAAATTCTCTTATATTGCATGATGGTAGGTACCTACCTAGAGTGAAATAATAATTATTTTTGTCACACGAATTTATGCATACCTTTTCGAAAATCTAGTAATTGAAATGAGACAATGAAGTACTCTTACAGAATTCCTTCGATGTAGAAAATTTGATACAATTCTAACAAGTAGTTTTAATGCGAAAGTGAGTTTGTTAGTTACGCTTACACGCATTAACCGCTTAATCAATTTTGATGAATTTTATTAGATGGGACCTTGGAAACGGTTATAGGCTAATTTGTTTCGCTAAACACTTAAAGGGGGTCATTCCTTATTGAAAAAAAAGGGTTTTTAAAACATTTTCCTAATTTATTATTTAATTTGAAACAAATCAAAGCTATCCAAATTCGATAGAGAAAATCTAGACAAAGAAAACATGTCAAATATCAATGAGAGCCTGGCTTGTAAAACCTTTCTGGACAGTTTCGGTATCGCATCAGACATACCTCCCCACCTGGAAAAACAATCTAGTTTTTAACATGGCACTGGAAAGTTTTACATTGCCCCTAACAAGGATCTAGCAAGAGTTACTTTCGATTCTGTCTCGGGCCTCACCCGTTATGTAACCTTTTGCCTCGAGACAAAACATATACAAAGTTGTCTTAACTGGGATTCCATCCTGCGATCTTCTGATTACCAGTACAATACGAGCTACTTTGCACTTGCTCGTAAAACCCTCATGAGCAGTTTTGGTGTCCCGTATCGTAATAGAAAGCTTGTATACAACAAAAACTGCTCGCCTGCAAAAATTGGCAAGTTTTAGTCAAGGCTCTGGAGAGTTTGCCGTAGCAGAAATCTTGGTAGGGAAAAATACTGGAAAGAATTTCTATAGCAAACAAAAACAAATACTTTATACTTCCACCTTGGTTTTCAAGAGATAATTGTCAATTTCAGTTATTAGCGGATTAAATTGGTATAAGGATAAGACAATATTTTGAGAACCGCTAGAGGCAAAAGGTTACATAACTGGTCAGGTACAAGAGAATGTCGATTATTACCCTTGGTAGGCCCTTGTTAGCATCATTGCAAAACTTTCTAGGGCCTTGTTAAAAACTAGATTGCTATTCTAGGCAAGTAACAAAAGCTATGCAATTCAAATGTTTTTGAGAAATATTCGACTTTTCTCCAAAAGATGAACCTTTTTGCTGCCGCTAGAGACATAGGTTTAAATAAATAAATTAGCTGACACAACAGCTCGTGGAGAACTAGGGCCAAGTGACTTACAACTCTCAACCAATTTTGTGTTCGTGTTGTTGGCAGTAATGGAGGGAACCTACAATTTTTTGCCGAGTCCGAACGGCTAGACGAGGAGCACTTATTCATGACAAGTATACTCTTGGAGGATTTGTCAGTTCGTCGCAAGAGACAGTACCTCGGAAAAAATATTTCAGTTTTTAGGTGGCAGCGGCTGGGAATGGAGCCCAGACCTTCAGCATGACAGTCCAACGCATTTGAGAACCATTCAAGTGAGGAAACTTCACGTCGAAGCCCAGAATTGGAAGCGTATAACCACACTTAACTAATGACACACATTTTAAAAAAGTAAGTAACGCTAGACTTTTACGAGTTAATTCTGACATATTTTTTTTAGACTCAATCGTGTTCAATTACAAAAAAGAGGAATAAAATGACAAAAATAATGGCATTTTGATGTCAGAAGTGTAAATAGGGCTTATAAAAAATTTATTTTGTTTAGTCACTCCGATAAGACCCATATAAATCAATTAATAAATAATTGGATTCTTAAGGAATTGGTATAATGGACAAATAAAATAAAATATTTTTCTTTTATATTTCATTCGAATGACATGTTGACTTATTTTACACGTTTAAAAATACACAGACAGAATAATGACACCTTCATTAAAATTTAAATATGCATTTTTACGAGTGTTCCTAACGATGGCGGTTTTTAGAAGTTAGAACCTCGAGTGTAGTGACATAGGTCAAATAATATAAAGGTATGCGATTTTGTGACCTTTTACAAATAAATATGTAAGTATGCGATGAGCCTACCCTTTTGAACATCTACAAAAAGTTTAAAGTTATGTATTTTAATCAGTATCTTTTGTACAGCAATCCAATTTTTGACAAAACCGGATCGCTAAAGATGCGCAGCTGAAAGCGCTCATTTGTTTTGTTTATGGAACTAACAACTGATAAGAGTGACATCTGTTTCAATTCAGGCTCATACAAAATCAAAACTAATAGAAAATTTAAGCGTTGAACGAATCAGATGAGATTGGTGTTGCCACTTAATTTTTTTACTGACATAATTATTAAAGAATTTTGGAAAAAGTTTTGGATATTTTCAAGGGGAGTAAAATTAAGGTAAGGGGAGTACATGAGTATACAGTGAATGCTAGGGGAGTACGAATGCTCCCTAAGGTCACTCTTCGGCAGCCTTAGCACCGGGTTTCACGCATCTAAATCAATGAGTTTTTGAAAGATTTCATCAAACAGACCTTTTCAAATAACATCTATAAATGTCAAAATGACTTTAGGGATTATAGAGTTAGCTCGATACTCAAAAATCCTTTTTTTCCTAATAGATTCGTTACCAGCGAATAACAATACCCAAAATGTCATTAAATTTAATTCCAAATATATTTAGTTAGCATCGAACAACCTCTTTTCTACAGTCAAAGAAGGCGTGTCTCAAAATAGATCAATTTTAAGAATTGGTGTATTTCGTAGTAAAACAAAATTAAACCTAAAAACATAAATGCATTGCTGAATCAGACAAAGTTCCCGCTATTAACGAAGTCAACAATGACTTTGTTTCAAAAATGTTTTAAAAGTTTTTTTTTTAGCAGAATCGAAGCTGCGTAGTTTTTTAAATTATAAACTTGGCTATCATTAATACTTGTAATCATTCCTCGAATCTCTTAAAAGCTCTGGCATTGGTTCAAGGTTATTTTATTTTCATGGTTCTTATATACAGATAGAATTCTTGGTAACGAAAGGTGAGACTCACAAGTCACAACACATCCTGCCACAACAATACACACCCAATTTCACCAAGCCCTCTTTCAAACATCTTACGACGACCAACGACGTTTATAAATTGCAGAAAAAAGAATTGCGTGATTTTGAATCATAATACGACTTAAGTATAGTAGTAACAATGGATATTTTTGGACAATGATGACCACCACCCCATGTCTATAGGAACAGGTATAGTTCCAACCAATTACCTTTAGTCACGTTCTTAGAAAAACCAATGGACTGTTAAGTTCACACGAGCCAATATCAAACCCCCACGCCCACATGACAACACAAAAGAATCTGGAAACAATTGAGCAAATACATTTTATTTTTAGCTATTTTGCATAACACCAAGTTTGTTGGCTTTCAAAAGGGAGAAACAAAAATGTATTATTTTGTTCTCTTTTGTTAAACAAATAATTCAAGAATATTCAATTAAAAACTATTAAACGATTCGATTAAGACATAACCTTTGCCATATAAAAACTTGCATTATATGTTTATACTACTGCAATGTTATAAACAAAATGACAAATACAATCAATTGAATTCATTGAATTAAAGTATCTAAGCCAAATATGTATATTTGTGGTCTTTTGGCATACAAACTGATGACGAGTCTTTTTGTTTTTTAAACTTTTTTTGTTTGAAAAGAAAAGTTTGCCATGGGAAAAGATTTTAAAATTCCACACAAAGTACATATAAGCAAACAGAAATAGGGTTGCCTTTGTGAACAAATACTTTTCCTGGTGTGTGTATGAAAACATTTTCTTTTTTTTTTATATAAAATCACATTTTAACATAATTTTGTGTATTTGTTTTGCTGTCTGCAGGTTGAACCCCAATCGGTAGAAGTCAGACCCCATATATGGGAAAAACCAGCACGTGTGTATATATTTTTTGATCCATTTTAGAATTTGGGTTGGCGAGGGAAAGAGGCGGTTTTGATGGCTATTTATTAGTGATGTAGACAAAGCTCGTTGCAGGAATGCCACAAAACAATGTGACGAAAACAAATATAGAACGAAAGTATATGTAAGTTATTCTAATAATTAAGAAATTTGTTAAGGTGGTATTACATTTGCATATAAATACGGTTCCTTTTTATTTGTGGCTTTGTCTGAAAAGGATGGAAATATTTAAAAAAATGTTAAATAAGTTTTGAAGTGATGATAATTTTGGTAGAAGTCCGATCAGAAAATGCGATTAGCGAAAACGTTTATGAACTGATTTAGAGAGGGTTCCCTAAATTAAATTAGATAAAAAATAAAACTTAAAAAAAAAACATTTATTAAATAAAAGGAAGTTAAATCACATTTGCAGGCAAAAACAGAAACTTTAATTTCATTTATGTAACTGACAACTGACAAGAGTGACATTTGTTTCAGTTCAGGCTCACACAAAATGAAAACATTCAGAGCATTTTAGCGTTGAACGAATCAGATGAGATCAGTAATCCCACTTTATTTTTTTCTGCTGACAAAATTATTAAAACAATTTTGAAAATGTTTTGGTTAGTTTTAAGGGGAGTAAAATCAAGGTGAGGGGAGGGCAGTCAATTCATACGAATTCTACCTTAATAGGCACTTCGGAAGCCTTGCCACTGGTAGCCACAAACATAAAAATGTAAAAGAAAATATTTTGACAGATCATAATGTGTGAAGGGCTGTAATTTTTGCTGGCTGCGTTCCACGCTATAATGAAGTAAATATTGTAATAGGAATTTTTATTTTACTAGGTACACGAACATCGAATGCCATATGAAGTCTTATATCGAATCAAAATGCGGTTTTTGCGAAAGTATCAGTTTTGGAAAAAAACACAATCGCTTCCTTTTTTTTAACTTTTCGTAAAACACAAGTCCTATATAAAATCAGTCGAAGAGTTGTTGCAATTGAAGCATCCAGTGCAAAAACCAGATAATTCCATAATTTTGAATGTTGAGAAAAATGCAGAAAACTGTTTTAAAAATCGTAAAACAAAATATTCCTAAAAACTAAATTTTTCTTCAAAAGACAATAGAAAAACACATTGAATAAGTTAACTTTCTTTTGAAAAAGTGATTTTTTCATTAAAAAAATAAATTAATTTGTGAAAATAAATAGATACTGCGTTCTCTTCATCACACACCTACAAACCATTGTACCAACTGTGGTTTTTTAATTTAATATAATATTTTGACCATTTGAGAGTCAAATCACTCGGTCCCTCTAACAATATTAGCATTTTTCCAATTTTTCAGGTGCGGTGCATGCAAAAACAAGACAACTCCAGTACAAAATTGAGTTTTTCTAATTTAGAGTCAAAAAAGCTGAGTTTTAAGTACACAAGTATACAAAACGGTGCGGGATTTTGTGTTTGTTACTTCTGCATCAAAAAACATATTTCGTCAAAAAGTGGAGACATCTGGTTTTTGACCTGGATGCTTCAATTCAGAGTTGAGCAAAACAAACATACTTTTTGAAAAATTCAGCGTCTAATGAAATTTGAAAAAAAAAAAAAAACTGATGGTATGCTTTCAAATGAACTGACGAAGTTCTGCCATATTAAATATAAAATTCAAATATGAACATTATTTTTATTTATTTTCACATAAAAATAAAACGGGAATTGAGGAAGAAGATTTATGTGATGTTTCCTCCACATAAAAAGATTAAAAAGAAGATTAACTCTGATAACACACTTCAAAAGCAAATGTGGTTTAATTTTTTCTTATGAAGCAGAAGTGAGATAGAATGTTCCATTTGTATCAAACAATAAAGACCTGAATGCAGCCATGAATGAATCTTTCAGCACTATAAAAGAATAGGTCAGTTCGATTTTGTCATAGAAAGATTTAACAAAAATAATTTTAAATCTACTATTTTTATGAAATATAGTATGGATGTGATTTATATAAATAAAAAAGGAATTGTGGATGGTTGGTATAATAAAAAAACGTGTAACGTTCGATGTGAATGGTTTTTGAAAAGTTTTCGCCGGGAACCGGTTGTTTTGGGGTTTGGTGTGAATAGCCTGTAAGTCTGAAATCGTTCTTGTAAACCCATTAAAATATTTTCCCGACATATGTCCGTAAGTCAAATGAAAGAAATGAATGCATTCAAAGATCGTGCTTGGGTAATTTGATGTATGGATGCTTTAATGATTAAAAACATTTATGCAGCGTTTATATTAGACGATAAGAAAAGCGGTTAAGGTTTAATTTTGGAGAACATTAAAAGTATAGTTGTGTTTTCTTGATAAATTTCTTACAAAAAAAAAAAAAAAAACCAAATAGAATAAAAAATGAAAATGTGACCAAGTGAAAAATAATGACCAAAGTGGCAATCGTTCTTCTCCGAAAAAAAAACTGAATTGAAGAACCTATTTCTGATTGACTGTACAACATTTAAAAGAAATAAAAGATAGTAAAAAATGTCAATAGGAGTGGTTACGTTTGGTTTCGTTATGCTTTGTTTGAATCCATTTTATTTTAATACAAAATATTGAACTTTTCATTTGGTCTTTCGAGCCGGGCTGTGACTGTGACTGTGACTGTTTTGGTCTGTTATGTACCTAAGTATAAAAATCAGAAAATTTTGTGATTCCATTGAAGCGCTTTCAAATGAGAATTATTAAGGTAGGGGTACTTAGTCGATATTACTATTACATTCTTATTAATTTAATATTTTTGAATATATCGAATGCTCATTAAATTATTGGGATTACTAGAGTCCTATCACAATTCTTAAAATCATTCCAATCAGTATAAAAACAAATAGAGTCAAAAGAGTAGCTAAATTGTATATTGAATGAGTTTGGAATCTTTGAGTTCACCCTTGAGCAAAGAACTTGCTACATGGGATGTCAAAAGAAAACTAACAAATTTTATTAATATTTTTCATGGATGATAGTGGGTGGTAAAAATAGCACACGCTGGCCGCCCGGGAGTGTGACACATGAATGTTCGTGGATGCCCAGATTGAGTGTGATTTTTTTTTAATTGTTTTATTTTTATCTTTTCTTAAAATTTATAATTAACTTTCAAGAACTGCTAAATAAGTTCAACAAACAATATAAAAGTGTTTCACTGCCGTTAAGATAAAAGCAGGAATATATTTAGCTTTTTGCATTAAAATTTAATGGGGAATTAGTTGCTACATTTAAATATTTTTACTTCAAATAAAAATATATATATATTTTTTTTCAACCACTGGAATCTTGTTGAAAGATCTTTTTAATAATGTTTATCTATAATGAGGACAGTTAATAAATTAAAAGAAAAATCATAAAACTTTTTTTTTATGACAGAAAACAAATATCTTTTGCCAAATGAAAATGATACACATTAGCAAATGATATAGATAAAACACATCAGCACCAAATGTACGAGAGTATGTTTAAAATCATTAAAATTGGTCAAGGTAAAGGCTTTCAAATTATTATGAGTGGGTGGATTAGCCTGAATATTGTTTGTGCTTAGGTTTTTTTTTATATGTTTTTTGCGCAGTTGTAAATAAAAGCCTTCAAATAGTTTTTTTTTAAGTTCCAACAATAGACAGCACAGGTCAACAACAAAAAAAAAAACTTTTTGTTGTGCCTCTATTTTAATGACTTTTTACTAATTCTATGCATATAATTGAAAAACAACAAAAAACTAATAGCTTCCTTCATTTTGGAGAACTTAATTTTATGGCAAGCGATTCCCTACGTGTGTATGTCATGCTTCATAAAAAAAAACATTTGTTTTAATTCGAAGACATATAAAGTCAGGTAAAGCATTCTAAATTCGAATAGTGTGGCAACAACAGCAATAGGTTTTAGGAGGAGTTGTACTGAAGCTTTGAACGAATGAAGGTTTTATAGATTACAGCGAAATCAGAAGGAGAGAAACATTTCTTGTATCTTCTAAGAAAACACTAACTTTTCGCAGCTATTTTAAGGACGAATATACAATTGTGATGCACATACCCAGAACTGAAAGCAGTTCTATGCAAGTGCCACTCAGGGAAAGAGATAAAGGGGATGGAATTTCGCTTTGAGCATTGAGTTTTAGAAGTATTAAAACTATCATTGAGTCTTGGAATGAATATAAAAAGCTGAAGGAACTGCAGTTTGGAAAACAATGAAATAGATAAAAAAAAATCAGACAAAAGATCATAAATGAAAATAATTAAGAGATTCGGAGACAAAACGGAACCCTGAGAAACACCAGCATTTGTTTTATAAATACCAGGCCGTTTTTGAAAACGTCAAAAATGCATTTTCAGATTGTTCTCAAACACAAGTTTTACTGCATTAACATTGTGTTCAATAATACAGTTTGATAACGTCATAAGTTTGAAAACATCATCTGCGGTACAATTCTGCACTACAATAAACGTAGTTGTAACAACAATTTTGAGAAGCCAGAGAATATGATCGTAAACGACAAATGCGATTGCCAGAAAGCTGACTACGTTGTACAAAAAGATTTTAAGCAAATAGGACGATTGTATATTTGACGCAAAACATTATTTGCGACAAGAAATTACGATCATTTGACAATCCTTTGACGATCAAACTGACGTTGATTTGACATTTTCGAAAACTTCTTCAGACCTTAGACATACACAATTTGAGAGGTAATTTCTAATCCAATGAAGAAGAGTTTATTTAAATATATAAAATGCCATAATCTAATTGTCTTCAAAACGATTTAAAGATTTGTTTCACTGCTCGGTGAGACATATATGTATAACCATCAAATCACCAGTGGATTTTTAGCTATGAAAGCCGCACTACTGCTCTTGAAAAAAGATTTCGTTCCTCAAGATTTTGTTTAAGCTGTTGATTAATCCATGACCTTGAAAATAAGGGACTTAAGTGCAATTGGACGATAGTTAAAAAGATAAGAAGATTCAACTTTTTCAGGGACAAGCTGGAAAAATAACTATGCTTCCCATCCTCTTGGAAAGAGACCAGTAGAGTAGGATAGAAGGAAAAGCTTACGCAGTGGCTTTGCAAACGATGAAGAAAACTTCTTCAGCAACAATAGGATGTTTCTTCAAGTGAATTTTTCGTCACTTATGCGCTCAAAAATTGATAAAAGTTTAGTATTTGACTGCCGCATTACGAAATGGGTTGATTTACGCTTGAACCACATTGAGAAAAATAATAAAATTGCTCCCAAAGTGGATGCTGTTCACGTTGCCAAAACAGTGGGAATTGTGAATAAAAATAGCAGCTGCTGTAAGCTGTCCGCAAGTTTTGTGAAGAAAGTCTGTGAAACTGGTTTGCTGATTGATAACCGAATATGTTTTTGTGTTAGTCTTCTGTGCACTCAAAGGAAGATATTACATCTGTTGCTGAAAGTGTGTGCTAAGGCCGAAAACTTCGATCCGCCAAAGATTTCAGCAACTAAACATGGGAGGGGAACGAAATCTCGCAAGCATAAAATTTCGCATTCTTTAAAAAATCCTTGAAAATGAGATCTCACAAATAAATAATCATGCTTTTCATAATTTCGCAATTACAATATAAATATTTTAAAAATCTCGGAAATATCAACCGAGGTCTCGCAATTTATCAAATTTCGCTAATTCAAATGTTACATCTCGCAGCAAAAAATCTCGCAAATACCAACTGATATCTCGTGGAATGGAATTAAAATTTTGCGAGATTTTAGTTTGCAGAATTTTGCTTTTGGTAGGATGTCAAAAGCTGTATTTTATAATTGCGAGATTATAAAAAGCAAAATTTTGTAATGGCAAGACTTCGTAATGCGACATTTCGAATGTTAGATTTCCATTTGCGAGATCTCGTTCCTAATTCACAGAAGATCAGTCGCAGTAAAATAAATTTTTCACTACCCAACATCTCTGATATTTTGGTTTCATTGTCAAATTGGCTAAACATATTGAAACAAGAAAATGATCACTTAACTATTGAAGCTTTAGAGCAGGTCGAAATTTTTCGAAAATTTTGCACAAAACAATATCATCTAAAGGCTTATCGGAGCGGATCAAAAATTTAGCTTTCAAAATAGTGAAAATCTCAATATTTTTAGGTCTGTCAAAAAAACTGTTTGTGCAGTTTTCAGTTGATTTGTAAGGATTTAAATTTTTCTTTTAACCTTAATTAACAAAATAAAATTCTAAAATGTTTGTGACAATATTTTATTGACTTCCGTATAGGTTTTCATTTTAAAAACTTTTTCGATAAAACAGTCAATATGTATATGAATGTAGACAAAAAGTGCGAAATATTAACAAATACCTCGCAAGTGTTTCTGACATCACTTTTTTTTTGTCAACTCGGCAAATTTATTTGGAATTTTATAAGTAAATATTATGAATTGTTTAATATCAGCTGTCAAAGGAATATTGTTTCCGCAAGTGCTTTGTTGATTTTTTTTTTTCTCAGAAAAATGAGAAAGTTTGTATACCTACCCTACAAATTGTTGATAAATATAATTTTCATATCAAAAATATTTTTTACAAAAAGCCAAAATAATTAATTAAAAATAACTCAAAACATGCTATGTATGTTTTCCGGCAGATGTGTGTTGTATATTTTGTTTTTTTGGCTTATTCCAATTTTATGTTTATAAACTAGATATATTCAGTTTGGTTTTTATATTTCGTTTTTGTTATTTTTTTTTTTGTCAAAATTGGAACAAGCACTAGCCACACTCTGCGTGTGAATGATCCGTTGATGAAAATATTCCACATACTGTTTTGGCATTGTTCCAAAATAGAATGAAAGCAGATAAATATAATGTTTTTTCGAGATACTCGTATTTGTGTATCTTAAAATATTGGAATTCGTATAAATGTAGAATATTAAAACACATGTGTGGCTGCTGGAGAATTCCTGAAAAAACGTCTCACACTTGCTTTTTGTTTGCCAATCAAAAACAAATATCAAACACACGATCAAAACAAAGTTGAGTCAAATAATTTTAATCAGGTTTTTTAAAACAAGAAAAAAAACGTCCGAATGTTGAAAAATTCGAAAAGAAATATGAATGCATTAAGAATTTCAAAATCAACTTGTTTTTGTTTAATCAAGATATTATTATGAGACTATGAGGAAGCAGATCTTTTATTATTGTGCTATACGATTAGGTGATTGACTTTGCTTACGCCAACGCGCGTCACTGGCCAAAACGCAACCTCAATTTGAGGAGCTATTAAAACAATTTGGGTAATTTTCCATAGCTTGTTATTGATCGATATTATGTGAAAACAAGGCAAAGAAAAGCTCGAACTCAACGCCAACGGCCTTGTGTATGCTGGCTGTGTGCTGTGTGCGGTAGACGACGATATATACTTGCATTACACACGTTTGTCAATAAAACAAAGAATTTAAATAAAAATATAAATTGATTTTTATTTTTTTTAATTGATGTCATATCCACTTCACAAAGCCTATACCGACAATGTTAACATTTATGTATTATAAAACATTTTGAGTAACAATAATAATATTTTTTTTTTCATTTACATTTTTTTTTTAAATTTTATCGAAGGAGTAGTTTTCCATCGACATCAAGTGTTTATTGTTTTTGTTCATTTAGTTTTATTTACTTATCACTTTAACGATAACAAAATTTAAGCTTTAAAGTACAAAATACAATTTATCAACTTGTTTTGACTTAAATTATTGAATTTAAAAGATATTTACTATTTTTGTAGTGAATAAAAAAAAAACTGAAAAAAATTAATCGATTAAGTAGCAAATCATTCAGGAAGAGAATGATAAATAAAAATAATTTGAAAATACTTTAATTGAAAAGAAGACAGTCCTAGTTTGAAGAGGAGAATCTACATTGAACTGGAATTCAAATTATTAAAAGTTGTTATATCTACTTCACAACTTATGCATTTCAAGTAATTAATAAAACTTTTCCACAATTAGTGAGCGACTAGGGCTGCCCAGATACCAAACCAAACGATATTATTGAAAGTATTGTTTTGGTATCGTTAAAATTGAAATTTCTCAATATTTCTGGTTTTGTGGTCAGCCTTAAAAGCGACAAATCAAGCTTATTTGTTGATGACATATGCTCGTAAGCCCAAACATTCTTGAATCAGGTAATATACATATTTCGAGCTAATCAAATTTTTTTAAGAAGCTTACAATTCTTACCTTTGAAAATGGCTTGGATACAACTCGCAGAAAAAATTAATTTCCGCTAATTTAAGGAAATTAAGTCTGTTTTAAGGTTTTAGGTCATCCTAGACTCAGGGTCAAACCTAAGACCTGTTCAGACCAAACTGACATAATTCAGTCACGTATAATTCGAAAAGTGATGCGGTAATTCAGCCTTTGGCTTTTGGTACAGAAACGTGTTCTTGAGACAGTTTTTATTGGGACTTTGGGTCTGGCTTGGGAAAGGCGGCCTTTAACGTTATAGCTTCAAGCAATTCTTTCAATTTCAAACCCTTTAAACGTCGAAAAAGACCGGAATTTTGATAAGGTGTGTCTAGTTTAAAAAAAAGCATTTCGTCACTTATGTGACTGAGCACCTATTCCTCGACTTGAGTCAACCCTATCATCACTTAACCGTTTTTCGGAACACTTTTCATTGATAACGGCTCTTTTCTAACAAATTAGCTTACTTCCTCACTTGCGATGAGTGCAGAAATAACTACAGGAAGAGGTGATACACGGTAGGTGTACTTGTACATTGGAAATCTGTTGGTGACCAGCTGCGGAGGTGGAAAAATCAATTTTGTGCACTGCTCAACGATGTCCAGGATGCAAATGTGGATGTATAAAATTAAATTTGGTGGCGCAACAGCTCGTGGAGAACCAGGGCTTAGTGACTTACAACTCTCAACCGTTCCTGTGTGCGTTTTGTTGGCAGGAATGGAGGGGACCTACAATTTTTTGCCGAGTCCAAACGGCTAGCTGAGAAGCACTTCTTCATGACATGTATACTCTTATAGGATTTGTCAGATCCTCGCAAAAGGCAGTACCTCGGGAAAAAATTCTAGTTTTAGGTGGCAGTGGCTGGGAATCGAACCTAGACCTTCGGCATGACAGTCCAACGTACTAACCATCACGTCACGGATACTTCATGCAAATGTGGATCCTCAATATAGAAACACACGCAGATCATCCAAGGGTATTGACACCAGTCCCCCAACAAGTGTAGATATAAAAGCCATGATTCACCTTCTAAAGTCAAACAAAGCAGCAGCACTTGACGGCATATCCGCGGAGTTCCTGAAACAAGTTCATAAATTTTGCAACCACTAATGGAGGCTCGTTAGGAAATAGAAACTTATCCCAGTGACTGGAAGAATTGTGTTATTGTGAAACCACCAAAGAAAGGTGACATCGAAAACTAAAAAAAATTGGAATGGTATCACCATTTTGTCCTTGTTCCCGAAGTTAGTGGCAAATAAAATGTTCCTAAAAGGATAAAGAATAGGAACGAGTCTATGCTCAAGAAGCACTAAGCGGACTTTCGCAGTGGTCGATCTTGCGTCGATTACATCAAAACCTTGTAATTATACTTCAGAGTTTTGTGTTCAACAATTGTCAGAGCTTCAATCACAGCTCTACTTCACGTTTGTTGATTTCGAAAAAGCTTTCGACCGGCTCAAATCGAGAATGTTGAACGTATGATAGTTAATGTTATTTAAAGAATCCTACAATAAACAGGGTTTCGTTCTGCATAATTAGCAGCTTTCCGACTTTTACGAGATGCGTCAAGGAGATGTTCTTTCACCTATTCTATTTTTACTGGCAATTGACGATGTGATGACTGCCACAGTGGGCTCATACCAAAAGGCATGGAATACAAAGGAGACTGTTTGACAAGCTAAGACAGATAGACTTTGCCGACGATATCTGTCTGCTGGAAAATAGCACTGGTGGCCTAAATCAAATGTGTCAATCGCTTAAGGTAAATTTAACAGCAGATTATTGTGAGGCAGAGAACCAATGAGGAGGTCAAGCAGCTTAATTATCTGACAATTGTTATCCTCTCTCCCGTGTGGAATTCGAGTAAAATTATCAACTATGCACCAAGTTGAGACAATTTGAATCTTGGAAACTAGAAATATTCATACATTAACGCAGCTAAGACCCCTTGCTTCGAATCGAGACAGATGGAAGTGCACTATGCTCCAGATCAGATGGAGTTGAAATGTTACTGGCCAGACAGAAGGTGTGGCTATAGCTGTGGCTCGTAGCACTGTCAAAGCAGAAAGATACAAGATTAGTTTTGAACGCTATAATATGAAGTTGTTAATGTAGTAAGAAATGTATGGTGTAGCAGAAGTTAAACAAAATTCAACTCTTCCTACAAGCTACAACTACAATCATTCTATTCAGGTGGTTACTCAAGTGGCATGAAAGCATACAAGTAACATGATTTGATAAATTTTGGAGATAGCAGTGTTCATAGTTATGCACCTAGCTACTGGTTTCTGTAGAGTGGTAAAAAACTTTTAAATGTTTTTTTTTTGTAAACGATTTAACACAGAAATTTTATAATAAATGAGCGTGAAGCATTTTGCATCATTATTTTCTTCTTAACTCGTTTCAATTTCATACAAAATGGCAACAGAAAAGCCCCTCAAAAGTAAGCGTGAGAAAAAAAATTTTGCAAGAAAGAATTACAAGAAATTATACTTTTTATAACTTTTCTAAGTAGCACACCCTTCATTTGTATGAAATTTGACTTTAAGATGACCTATTTTGAAAAGTGGGCGTGTCAGTGGGCGGAAGTTGTCATTGATGATGTCTTTACTATATCTTACAGTTTTAGATTTAATAAATTTAAGATCGTCTATTAATACAACTTGAAATACTGGGAGTCAGTGCTACGTGCCATCTAGCAAAAATAGTTATAGAGTTATATCACAAAGTCATCGACAGTTGCTGTCAAAAGTCGTGCCAAATAAAATATCGGGGAACATTCGTGTTCAGGCGGAAACTCTACCACACTCTGCACAAAATAAATGTTGACGTTTATTTTGACACAGTCTTTTTCACGCTTTCATGGTATTAAGACATTTTTTAAACTTCAATAAATTTATATTTTATGAATTAACCTTAAAATGGTGTTTTTCTTTTGATCGGACTTTTTTTTACAGAAAATAACCAGTGCAGGAACAATGCCAATGACGTTATATTCCACACTTAATGTTTTTTTTTTTTTAATTTTAAATTATTAAAATTTATTTATTTAAATTAAAAAACCTAGCACCCGTATTGAAAGGCCCTATATTGAATAAAAAAAATGCTCTAATTGCAGGTTTAATCATACTGCGGCAACCGTGTCTAAGGGGAACAAATAAACTACACGTGCATTCTTTACTCTGCGCCTATTCCAAACACAATCGAGCATAAAAGTTCATACAATGGAAATGGAATACATACATATAAGTACTCATGACGAGCTATATGTACATATGTATGTAGAATCACCATTGTTATTATTCAAAATGGCATAACAATGACACACATAAATACCAATGGTGATGGGACATTAATGTATAAGCGAAGGAAAAACTTATATATATTTTTTTTTTATATTTTGCAGATACAAAATATGAATCATTCAACCATATTTTGTACTACACTATGAAACTATTCTTTCACATAAGTACATACATGTATGTATGTAGGTATGTCTTGTATGTTAGTCAAATGGTTTTTATCAAAATAAAAGAATTTTTATTTTTCGTATGCAAAGTGTAAAATCTCTTCTTTTTTTGTAGTTTTTTTTTTTTAATGGAAACGCGTGTATAGCCAACATCAAGGCCATTCTATTCTGCTAAAATTAATAGAAGTGAAGCATAAAAAGTCAACCAGATGGATTTAATTGAGTACCTACACTTTACGCAGTGTAATTAAAAGAATACAAAAATAAACAAATTCAATTTTATTAGGAATATGGCGTATAAACAATCTAATAATTTTTATCATTATTTTTTTTTTATAAAAAAATAAACAAACAATTGAATTAAATTCGTGGAAATCAAATTTTTTTGTTATTCATAAATAAAAACAGCGGATGGCGTGCGCATTTTAAGCAGTTCTTTTTCTATTATTGTATTCGTGTGTTTCTTTCTAGGATTTTAATTGAGCATTTATGCTGAGAAAAAGATCTTAAGATAGCAAAAAAAAAAAAAAAAAGAAAGAAATTTCAATTTGTATCAATTAATTAATAAAATTACTATGTTGATAGAATATTTCTAGACATCGGGATATAAATACAAAATATTCAATTTAAATTAATGAACTTGTTTATATTTTCATTTCTGGGAGACTACTCACTCTGATCTTTGGATTTTGATATACAAACTTTGGACAGTGAATATATGTTTAAAGAATAATTTGCTTACCTGGAAGAAAAAAAAAAGAAAAATAATTTTATTTATTAATTTGTTTATAGAAATAAATTTGAATTTTGAATGATATTTTATTATTCATGAAATATTAATTATTGTTGATGATTGATTTGGAATATTTTGTGTTTGTTATAATAAGTGGAACAAAAAAATAAGCTGTCAACAAATCATCAATCAAAATGTTTGTCTTTGTTTTTCAGATTTTGTCTATCGTTTTTACTAATGGGGAAGCTAAGCAAATATTTTAAAAAAAAATCTGTCTTAAGGGCCAACAACAGGAAATGAAGATTACCAGAAAAAAGTATTGTGGAAAGGTTAATCATTTAACAAAGAATATGCGCTGGGGTCATACGACGACAGTTGCTACTAAAATTTTGGGATAGAAAAGCAAAAATAAATATTTATAATCAAAAAGAGTATTATTTTTTATTCCAAAACATTCTCCACGTGAAGATCAATACACTTTAGCAAGCGTTTGAATTAATTTTCGAAGCGATTTTTCAACTTTAGTATGTACTCTTAATGGCTAGTTTTTCAGAGCGAGATCATTCTGGTCTCGGGGTCTGGGTTCTGGTCTCCTGAATTGATTCCAGAAACGAGGTTTTTAGTCAGTTGAAATCCTGAGTTGACTCACCTAATTCGATGAGTTTACTCAGGGACTAAAATGAGTTTTTTTTGTGGTATCATCAAGATTGAAAGTAATTGATAGTGCAAGTCCGATGTGGCGCCATCTCAATTTTGATGCGTGAAAGGCGTACAGAGGTGGTATCCATAGTGTCGCACATCGATAACAATAGATTTTTTACAGCTGAAAGATACTCAACTGAAAAACAGTTCCTGAGTTAACTCGAGGTTAATTTATCTTCAGGATAAGCTAACTTTGATTTAACTCAGAGTAAACCGTGAACTGAAAAATTGGCCCTTAAATCCTTTTTAATGCATTACCGTTTATTCGGCGTCGAAAAATCTTGGCTCTGGATTTTAAAGTGCGTATCTATTCCAAAGTAAAAGGACTGCGACTTAAGCAGCTCCCGAGAATTAAAATCGCTAATAAACAGTCATGAAATTAGCTCACAGAGGGGTAGGCAGCTATCTGAGAGTCACTATCGAGAGCTTAGTAGTGAAAGTACTCTCAAATAGAAACCCACCTTAAGCTGGAGAGTCGATTGCAGTCTTTTAACTCTCAAATGGACATGCACAGCTATGTTTGATCTGCAGAAGGAAATCATCAGAAGGAAATCATTGAATGCAAAATCAGAAATACGGAGCCGATGGTCAATCAATTCAATGTTTTGAACGTTTGTTTGAGCCGATTTGTAGGTAGCTTGCATTATTGTGGTGGCGAATAATGATTCGTCTTCTGCGATTGAATTTCTTTATTTGTCTGACTTCTCCTATTGGAAAATAATGGTGTACCATTCAGAATAGACCATCTTAAGCTCTTCTAATAGCAATTTGGAGACTTATTTATCGAATTATTCCGAAAAAGCAGCGTGACCATTTGCTTCGAAATGATTTTTGGGCAAACAAGTTTTGTTGGATTTGGCTCGTCTAAAAAGACTCATACAGTCGTTTGATGTTTTTCAGTTTCGGGCTCATATGCATAGATCGATGATTCGTCGTCAATTACGGGTTTATAAACTTCTCTTGAAGCACCGAAATTGAATTTAAAAAAAAAAAATGTTGGCACCAATCGGCAAGAACTTTTTACACGAAAAAATAAATAAATAGGAATTTTTCTTTTTTATTTTCGAGGAGATCCCGAGTTGTTGAATAAAATGTTCTGTTTGTTTTTTAGCTTAGAGCGTTCAAAGCTTCGAACATTGGTTATTTTTTGTTTCAGCTCAGAATAAGATAAATGAGCAGACAGAGCTGAATGTCGAATACAAGTATTTGACAAGTGGAATTGTCAAAAAATGACAACTAATGTTCAGGTTTGCTTCAAAACATAGTTCAGAGCGCTCAAAGCACGCTAGGTTAAGAGGATGTTCAACATGCTCGAAATGTGTTCAGAGCTCAATTCTAAACTATAGAAGAAACACCCATAACATTCAATGTATGCGAGTGAAACTAGTGCCCATTCATGCCTCAATCTCACGGTATGTGACATCATGACGGACGATCTTTGAACATCATTTCACAGCATCGATTTTTTCTGGCACAAAAACCGATTTAGAATGACATTTACATAATTTATCCTGCAGGACAAAGTGCAATGGCGATTGAATTCACAATTGAAACAAGGTGGCAAGAAATGGTGCTTCCATTATCTTGAGAAAAGTTAAAGCAAGTTGATGGTTTAATCCATGTCGAAAATCATTATAGAAGAGTGAATGTTTAAAATAACTGTAAGCAACACAAATATCACTCGAATGACGAACATTATATTATAACCATTGAAAATGTCAAACTTTACGATGATAATGTCAAACTTGACATATTTCCACCACTGGTGTTGCCATATCTCAAGACTTTCCTACGTAGCAACCTTCGTACATAAATTCATTTTGTGTTATGAGATATTGGGGGGGAATAAAAAGAAAAAAACAAACACATTTTTAGTTTTTAGGTGATTTGACATAGGGTAGATTAAATATATGAAAATGTCAAATCACCGAAAGGTGATGTCATTCTCGAAAGGTTTGACATTTTTTTTTGGACTTTATCTATTTAAGGCGATTGACCATAAAGTCAAAAAATCACCTTTTAACGTGTCTCTTACTAAAAATGTGATGGATATGTCTTAACTTAAACCAATTCATAGTAAATGTTAGGTCTGATCCTTTACTTTGAATTTCTGTTATTTTAAATCAAAACTTCTGTAAATTATTTTTGAGTTTTGACAAAACTTTTGACTAAAATTTACAGAAATTCAAAATTAAAAAACAGAATTGATTTTACTAAAGAAAAGGTTACAACAAATTGATTCACTAAAATATTTTAAACGACTTTTGTGTAAAACATTTTTCTGAATTGCGATCAATTAAAAAAACTATGAGCCTGCATACCTTGAGTAAGATTTACTAGATGGAAAGGCCCTTTTTATTACTTTTTTAGATTTAATCATCAATCAAAAGCAACTTAAAGCCAAAATTTGAAGCCTATAAAATTCAGTCCTTATATTCCCTTACTTATTGTTGATATTTCAATAACTACGAAATAATCACCAAATGATTCAAAAACTCAAGAAGAATAGATTATCTAATTTATACTTGATTTATGTACATACAAACAAATTATGTTTTCATATTTTTTGGTTAAGCGTGAGGACAATATTAAGTGACCTGCAGCTGCACACGCAAACTTGGTTGAAATCTTATAATTTAAACTTTGAACGTCCGTCCGTTTATTTTTTATTCAATAAAAACACTGATAGATGTTTTTTTTTATTTACTGACGTGTTTATAACTTTATCATCACAGCACGCTTCTCTTGATTAAAATTGCCAATACAAAAAAAAAAAGAGGGTGTCCACTGATTAATTTCCATATGAACTGCCAAAATTGAAATGTCACGCTATAATAAAATAAATTAAAATGTGCACAAGCTTGAAAAATTAAATCTACAAAACAACATTATACGTACCTACAATACATATATTAGGGTGGAGCTTATTTGAGATATTTTATTATTTGGTTATTATTTCTTTTGTTTTCCCTAAATAGAAGTTATCAAATTCTTTTACTCAAAATTTCGTCAAAAGTGTAGAAATTGATTGAAAATCTAAAAACTTGTGCAAATATATACTGACCCTATCAGGAATATGAAAAAAATATTTTTTCAATCTTGTAATGGACTTTAAAATAGATATGCAGTCGCTATTTTTAATTAAAGAAAAAAAAAAAAAACAACAACATGTATGCCACCAAATTCTAACTGTTATCAACAAAAAAGTTGAAATCTCTTATGAAACATTTCACGACTGTTAGTTTGCATTTAAGCAGCATCGTGCAGAAAATCTTTTTTTTTTTATGTGGACATTAAAATAGAGACACAGATTGAATATGCAGCCTTGTTTATTTTTGGCGTCAGAAATATGAATTATATCTTAGAAATTACACTTTAATAAAACAGGAATTTCATACAGAACATTGAATTTAATTAAAAAAATTAAGTTCAAATTAAAACTAAGGCACCTATTGTGACTTCCGATTTGCCGAGTCTAAAATTCGACTCGACTCGAACGTTCGACTTTTCAAAAATAAAAAACTACAGTTCAAAGTGACATTTAAGTATTCCAAAATTTAGTCATTTAAGGCGAACTTAATTCTGGCGAGTTGCAAACGGTAATTCCAAATAGTCACATTTGAACGTTCGACTTGGCGAATCGCAAGTCATACCAGGAGCTATATATATATTATATTGAAACACTTAAAATGTTCTAAAGCCTGCAAAATTATATTCTTGAAAAAATTTATTTATTTATTATTTAGTTTATATGTGGACTTTCAGCTTTATAGCTACAAAATTTCACCTAAAAGTTTGTAAGTTTGTATATTTTTGAGAATTTATACACTTCTGTTCATAGAAAATAAAAGTGTAGTAAGAACTTATTCAAATATGTTTTTCTTCAATTTTTATAGCGTATCATATGCCCTATAAAATAAATTATTGGCACATCTACATTAATTCAGAAGTGAGAATATTTCGTTGTTATGATCTTTAGAATTGTCTATTACTGTGTCCTACACGTTGTTGCTTATCGTGATTTCATTGGCATCCTATTTGCCTAGTTACCCACTTTCCTTTGTAGAGATACTTCTCACCATGATTATTCACTAATGTCGGAATAGCACCAGTGAAATGTTGTAATCATTTCTACCATCATTTGATACCACTTGTGTGTGACTTTATCAAGTTAATGGTCTTTAGTCTACCAAAGCAACGTTTGCGTTTAAAAAAACTGAAAAGTGCAACTAAAAAATAATTTCGTTTCATTTTACTTTCACTGTGTAAATATTGTGCTGTCACCACTTTGTAAATTATGACAAAACACAAGACAAAAGTAAACTTGCTCATTTTTTTATAGCACATTGCCAGATACTTACTTCGTAGAAATAAATGCCATCTAGATGGAATTTGGCTTAGTTTTGTGACAGAAATTCTAACAAATTTTACAGACGTGTAAACTTAGCCTAAGACTGAAAGCACACCGAAATTGTCAATACGTTTTTGATTCATACTGCAAGGAAAAGTTTCAAGATATTTGCTTTGTTTCACACTTGTTTGGTATGCCTTGGCTCATATAAAAATGATGAATTCTTTGCGTTTTAAGTCTGAATTTAAGGTTTTGACTGATTCAATGTTTTAAGCCTTTAACTTCTTGCTTTCACTAAAAAAAAATTAAAACGAAATTAAAAACATGTAGTTTGAGCTTAAGCTAAATTTTGCAACCAACATATTTCCTAAAGTCGCTACCGCAAGGCTAAAAATAACACGAATGAATACCACCAAAGTATGCTTAACTTATGAAAACAAAGCAGAAACTTACAAACATTTAACGAACAAAAAATTTTTGTTACACAGTGAATGTAAAATTTGCCCAAGCCACATCATGCTCAAAAACATCAGCTGTAGTGCAGCCGTGCAGTAAAAACACCAATATGTGGCTCTTTAGTTTGAAAACATCAAATGTGCTGACAAAAGAAAAAACCTTTGACCTCGTACAAAAAACATTTGCCCGAGAAGAAGATTGCTTATTTGATAATTTTCATTTTTAAAACAACGAACTGGATCTTCATTTGACGTTTTCTGAAAATGGCTTACATCTGCGCTTAAGATTGGCCAAGGAAAAATTACCATTGAGGCATGAAAAATGCATAATCCAAGTTATTTTTCACGTGCGTGAAGTAAGCACCACCATTTTGGATTTTCGTAAAAAAGTTTCAATTTGTGGTGCCTTGTGTCGTAAACTTCAACAAAAATTAAGCAAAATTGAAAATTTTATGGATAAAAATTAATTCAAATTTTGTAGAAATGAAAACTGGGCTATTTTAGGGTCAGTTTGTGCTGCCATAAATGTCGAAATGATACAAAAATCGCATATTTGCAACTATTACAACCAAACAAAAATTTGAGAGGCGTGTAGTAGTAGCAGCGCAGTTTTCGATTTTCAGCACAAGTAGATTATACAACTTGTTTTGTTTTTGAAAATCGATAGCGGTGCTTACATTATATATCGAAAAAAATAATTTTTGTCTGTAAAAGTTGTAGATATGCATATCTAATTTTTGTATCTCTTCGGCTTATGACAGCACAAACTGAGCACATAACAGTAACACTTTATTTTTTATGAAATCGCAAAATTTGAAAAAAAAATCACCCGAAAAATTAGCAAATTTGCCATTTTTTCTAAATACTTGCCACAGAAGGCACAATTGAACAGAAATTTTTCGTTTGATTATCGAAAATGGCAATGATTATCTCATGCTTAAAAAATGGGTACTCTCTAAAAGCCATATTCCTAGGCTAGGAACGCACTTGCGATTGTCTGTTGTACGATTTTTCAGTCGATTGGCCTAGCTTAAGTCCGATTTTTTTTATAAACGACACATAGTACCATAAATTGGACAAATTACAGAACAATCTTTTTTTAAGAAAATTTAAAATGGCGCACTTCGCACAAATTTTTGTGAAATTTTATCAAAATCGACTTTACGATTTTCGATTAAGATGATGTGTAAAAGTAATGCGATTGCAATGCATTTCAGTTTGTTGATAAAAAATTTGCATTCAAAATATTGAATTTGGACGTATTTTGAGAAAATTGCTTTCGTTTTAGGTGAATTTTGTATATCTTGGGAATAACTTAAAGGATTTTTACAACTTTGTTAATGTGTTTCAAAAATTAGTTTGAATAATAGTCATAGATGTTTAGATACAAAAATATACCTTTATCGAAAACCGTTATCTAGGATCCAAATTATCAAGGATATAAATTATACAAAAAGTAGTTTAGTCATTTGTTCATTATTCAATATGACTTTCAATTTTGAAAATTTTCCTAACGTTTTATCAACGGAAAATTTCCTACCATCGAGATTTGCAATTTGCTAAAAAAACAGAAACACGTTAACAACAATGTCTTCTAATGACTTATTTGTGCTTTTCATCAAACAAAAAAAAAAAAAACAAATAAAAAAAAAAATAAACAAATCAAATCACAAAAATAAACAATGGAAATGTTTCGAGTTTTCAACCAGCCAACTTCCTTGTTGATTAAAAAAAAAAAGTATCCTCAAAACAAACCTTGAACACTTTAATCTATTTTATTACTTTATTTATTATCATCAACTGAGGTGTGATATGGTATGTCTTTGTCTGTAGTTAAAGACTTGTTGTTGTTCATTTTCTTTAGCCGGCTTTTTTTGTTTATCAAGTTTTTAAATTAATAAATAGTCTATAGCTATAGGCATATGTATATATTCTAAACCTACACCTCCACACAACCCAACAAAAAACATAAACACAAAAAATAAACAAACAAACATTCCATCGGAGACTTTATGATGTGTCAAAACGACCATTAAAAATAGGAATTCTAGTATGCAAAAACACTATTAAAAAATATTGTTAATTATTTGCATTTTCTTTTATGATTCTCGTGAAAAAATAAAAACAATTATATGAATCTTAATGTTTGATGTCGAGGAGGCATTTAAAATGAATAATTTTGTTTTTGCTGTCGTATTACGTTTGAACAGTAGGAGGTGTATATGACGTCGCCGTGTCGTTTATAATTCTTGTGGTTAGCATCATGTTGCCATAAACGATCAATGACAGTCTCTATAACATCATGATGCTTTCTAATTTATGAAAACTTCTTTATAATTAGAAATACGATTAAGTCAGGATATGGTATTTGATATTGAACCAGTGTACCCACTCCTATAAATTATTTTAGCATCTAAAGTGTGACGTTAATGACGTTTAAGCCACCCATATACAAAACACAAAATTACTACAATTTATTATTTAAATAACTCATTTAGAAGGCACAGTAATAATAAATTATTATTATTAGTCATTCAACTACAACCTTAAGTAATATTTCTGCTGAATATGTAATTTGATGTAATTCTAGTGGCGAATGACAAAAAATGTTAAAAGCGAATTTGTTTAAAAACAAAAAAAAAAACGTCAGTGCAAAGTTTGAAGCGGTCTATGTATGCTAATTAAACCACTTGACATGCGAACTTGACGCATCGTACTTCGTACATTACTACTAGCTGTCAGCTGAGCTAAAAGTTAGTCATCTCAAAGTACCTACCTACTCGTTAGGGAATGAAACATAATAAGGACTTATGACGATTGCATTCGTTTGTTTGTGGATTAATTAGCACACACTTGAACATGCATCATGACGCTGACAGATGTTATTGCTACCGCAAATAAGCACCATGTATGTATGTAAACATATTATGTAGGTGCATGGCTATAGAAACATGACTCTTTGACAATGCAATGCGTTGATTGAAAAATTGTATAGAAACATATAACAAAAGAGTTAATTATTTAGAATAATAATTTTTGTAAAGGTAAAATATGCTAATTGGTTTAAAAACAAATTTGAATTTTCAAGATATGGAAAGACATTTTAAGTAAAATCAAGTACATGGCGTGGTACGAGTATTTATAAAAAGAAATAGTAATGAGGGTTTCTATAATTATTAGTTATGTTTGTGACACTTATATTCATGAATTCATAAATTATTCACGAAATATTTAGAATTATTTAAAATAAACTTGATAACTTTGACAGCGTGAAGGCCTGTAGTTAATAAGTTCGTATATTCGATTCAAAAAGTATGTACTTTCTTCAGTTATAGATTGCATTTAATTTAGGTTATGGGCGTGGCAGTTTCACAAATTTTTTTTTTATCAATTACTTAAAAATGAAAGGTGTGGTGTTTTGTGCTCAAATTATATTGCTAAGTGCCAAATAGATACAAAGTACTGGAAAAGTTACAAATTTTGTGGTCAAAAATAAACTTTGCTAGTGTGAACTTAGCAGCACAATTTTCGATTTTCAAAAAAAAGTGCTGTATTGTGCTCAAATTGTGCTGCCTTGTGTCGTTAATATTTTTTTATAAAATTGAAAATTAGCTAGTTTTACTATGCAGGAATTTTTTTTTGAATTTTGCCATTTCTTAAAAAAAAGTGATGTTATGGGCTCATATTATGCTGCTTAATGGCAAAGACATACACAAAAATTCGCATAATTGCAACTTTTATGACCAAAAATAAACTTTGCGAAGTACTCTAGCGTGGAGTAAGCACCCCCATTTTCGATTAAAAAAAAAAAAAAAAACATTGCGCTCAACTGTTCGCAGATTTTACAATTTTACGTATACATTTTTTTGTTGAAATTTAGTAATTTTGTAAAAATTGAAGTTGGGCTGTTTTGTGCTCAGTGTCTACAGCCATATGCAATGCAACAAGATAAAAAGAAATAACGAATATTTGGAACTTTTACGATCAAAAAACAATTTTAAGAAGCGTAATGTTTTTTTTTTTAAAAGAAAACTCAGCAAATAAAAAGATTTGTCTTGACAAAAAATATGCACATTTTTAGAACTTGCAAATATAAGAATTTGTTAACTTTAGACATATGGCAGCACAAACTGGACACAAAATAGTCGAACTTTCATTTTTACAAAATTGAAAAATTTCATGCGTAAAATTTGCAAATTTGCGATTTTTTTTTTAAATACTAAACATAGGATAGGAGCACAAGTTGAGCACAACTCAGCACAACTTGAAATTCAGCTCATAAATGAGAAAAAATACTTAAAAATTTAGTTTAAAATGTTATGCAAAAATTGGAATTTATTATTCTTTTCTATCGAGGAGATTTTCATGGAATTATTCCCTTGCACTGTAAATTACACCAGAAATAGAAAAACATGCTATATTCATGCCTTAAGCCTCAACTTTACTTCGTTTGTGCCTACCTTCACCTTATTTTTGTTCGGAAAAAAAGTTGTTTGCAATTTAGTAAGAAATTTAGAGAAATCTTTGACTTTTAGATTTTTTTTTTGATTTTCCTTTCCTGCTTTACTTTTTTTTATACATTTCTTGTAAACCATCCATTTCAAAAGAAAATTTAATTTTCTACAAAATGTTTTAAATGAAAAATTGTCAGATTCGGCTTAGTTTAGGAGTTATACGAAACACATTGAAAAGTGGCCAATGTGACCATTCTCTCAAAAAACGTAATTAAGTAGTATTTTTGGTTTCCAGCATGCTTATAGCAGAGTCGTTGGCAAACGTGTTCCCTATTAAATGGTATATTTATAAGCATAAAACTAAAAACCTTGAAAATTATTGAAAACTGTCTTAAAATGCGATTTTGTTACGGATGTGACACATTTAAACACATTTTAGCTCGGAATAGTTTTCAAAATCAATGAAATATTTTTTGACGATGTTGATTACAAAATTATGTTTTTTGTCGAAGATTTTTATAACTAGGTGAGCATTTTTTGAAAAATTTTATAAAATAAATTCATGGCTTCAATGAAAAATATCATTAAATCGATTTAACGTTGATCTATGAAATAATTTTATTGATTTTATGAAAAATTCATTGTTAAATATATTTATGGATATATTCACTTGTGTTTGAACTATGAATGACTTTTCATTGAGCCAATAAATTCAATCATTGGTTTAACATAAATTTCAAAATTTTTGACTCAAGAAACTTTTCGTTGCAATCAACGTAAATATTTGCTTTTCCAAGTAATTTTGCTCTTAAAATTCTGACATTCATTTCGAAATCAAGGACATAAAAAAAAAAACAAATTACTTGTTATAGTTCTAATTAAAAATCACCTTTCAATTTCATTTATATACACAAAAATTTTCACCACCGGATGCAAGAGATGACGCTGATTAAAACGTAAAATGCATGACAATGTTCGATTTTCTAAAGAAGACATTTTATATCTATCAAGGTGTAAATTTAATTTTCGTTTTACTAATGAGTTTGTCATGGGACTGGGTGTGTACTTTTTTTTTGTTTAAAAATTATCTAGCACATATGTAGATTTAAAATAGGTAAACCACAAGATTTCTAAAAGAAATTTTATTTATAGAATTAAGTTTACTTTGAATAATTTCAAAAAATAAACACTAAAAATGTAACAATAAGTTGCACGAAATAGCTTATGTAGCTAGTGGTTACTTTGAGACTTGAAAGTTATTAAATGAATTTAAAATTTATTTTGACAAAGAGAAATGCTCAGTTTGATGTGAGAGGCATATCGATGTCAAGGCATCATCTATAAATAAAGTTGAAAAGTTAAATTTGAGCAAAGGAGATCATTTATGTATGAGTAAAATAAAATTGGTCCTAGTATTGATCCCTAGGGTATTCCAGTTCATTATCTGTAACTAACCCTATCCTATCCTATCCTATCCCATGTTCTCCTATCCTATCTTATGCTTTGCTATTCTATTCTATCCAGTCCCATCCCTTCCTATCCTATCCTATCCTATCTCATCTTTTCGTCATTAAAAAACATTAAATAGGTAAATGCGCTACAGTTCGATCACTCTATCAAAAGCCTTGAAGAAGTCAAGAAGGAAACTATTGTTAAAAGATTTAAACCATATCAAATCATATCATTATTCATTTATCAGAGTTTCAATCACAATCACAATTGTGACGTGCTCGAAAATCCGACTTCACTGTAGATAGAAAATTATTATGTTTATCTTAATAACTTTACATTCAATTAGTGCAGAATGTCTCTAAGACTTTGGACAGACAAGATAAGATAGGTACTGATACGGTCATAATCTGTTGCCAGAGATATGGGTGAGCTTTTTTTAGGTAAGGAAATTATTGCCAAAATTATGGCATATTCACATTATGAATTTTTTTTCCACCTAAAGAATCAATTAAGTTAGAGAATATACCTACTAACAAAAATAAAACACAATTTCTCTAATAACCATTATTTCAAATCTGTTTAAAAACAAACTATAAAACTTTATAGAGCTTTTTATTTTAATTTACTACATTTAAAATTGTCATTAATTGACTATTATACTTGTCAGTTCTATCATAAAAATCAAGAATTTATTTTGTTTACTAATCCAAAGCTTGCCCCTAATATTTCTTATATTGCAAAAAATAACAAAAAATCTCATATAAATGTCAAAGCACCCTAAATCTGTCCCGATAAAACATGTGAATATTGTCAGAACATTTCCTATTTCACCAAATGCTAACAAACTTAAACTAGTCAAGGTGATTTGAGTCATAAAGTTTTTCGGCAAAATATATATTTTTTTTCTTCTTCTCTTCAAGAAAAAATTCTTGGCCTCAAATCACACTAAAGATATTTCCTAAGTGTTCTTTTGATTTACACTAAATAAATACTTTTATAATTTAATATTTATGATTGATTTATTTGTTGGTTATTTCAAATTTTCACTCAATCAAATTTTCAATAAATAATATTTAAAAACTAATATTTATTTTGGATAATTTGCAAAGAATATCATTAAATATACGTAGGTATATTCTGGCAAAAGATCCAAGGTTAAATTTTGAAAGATTTTGTAAAGTTAATTTATACACCCTCACAAATAATGTTATTTGTGAAATGTAAAATTTTTAATGATTAATTGGTGAAAGTTAATGAGTCTATTTTACTCTTTGTGCTATATACAAAAAAGAAAAAAAAAACTTGACTTTGGTTTATATAGCTTCCGCATGGCCTTGGTTTGGGTATTATAGGTAGGTAGGTACCTATACAAAAACATGACAAGAAGGAAGATTTTTACTGAATGTCATTAAAAAAAAAAAAAATGTCACATAAAAATAGAACGAATAAATTAAAACAAGGCAATTTCCTTTATTTCAAAGTTTTTTTTTTTTATTTTTAAATTCACAGAACAAACAACAATTCAATATCACAACCAAGGCATTTATGATCATTTAAGAAAATTTTATTTTACGAAAATGTAAATATTTTTGCAGAAAGGAAGGTACAAAGCAATACTTAATTTTATATACACAATGAAGTTATTTAAACGTCTTTTAAAGTACGGTTCATTTGATTTTTCCCTTCCTTAAACAAAATATTTTCAAAAGATGTATTTTAAAATCAGCATTTTCCACTAACTCGACTTGCGTGACGAATATTCCTGAATTTTGAATTTTTGTAAAGTCTTCTTTTCAGCACGTTTTTTCGATGATATAGGAAAGACGAATAAAAGTTGGTCTTACAATTCTTTCGAGTGGCTCGACTATGCGAGTGGCTCGACTTTCTTCAAATAAAGCGTTTTTTAGTCATTTCCACTTTTTTCATTCTTTTGAGAACTGAAAATACTGGTAGGTTCTGTCATTACATGTTTTTTTTTGAGCAATATTACATGACCGTATTTTTTTCTTAAAAACGGCATCACAACTTTTCTTTAAAAAAAAAATCAATTAATTACTTTTGGTTTAGGCTTCCTCTGAGCAAAAAAAAAATATTTTTGAAAAATGGTAGTGGTACCTCTCAAAGAATCAGGTTTTTTATCTTCGATTTTCTGGAAAACTGTTTAACTGGTTTTTATTATTTTGTTTGATACATAAGCTTTAATGAATAGAATTGTTTATAAAATAAAAAAAAATGCACTTACGTCTGCATCGCACGTTCTTGCTTTTATGTTTTTGCTTGGAACTTAAAAACTTATTAACTAAGCAAGTAATTACAGACAAAATAGAAAAAGCATTTAAATCGTCCTTTTGATGAACAAATTGTATGATACTTAGAGCCCAAAAACAAGTATGCCATTTTATTACTTGCAAAACAAAATATGAATACATATATCCAAAAAAAAAAAAAAAACGTTTGCGCGGGTTTTTTTTTAAACTAATTTTTTAAAAAACTTCCAATTTTAAGTACTTATTAAGAAACATTTACTATACCTTGTTTCAAAAAATATATCCACCCGTTTTCGAAATATTCGATACAAAAAAAATTTAATGTTTTTTTTAAATCCAAAATTTATTTTTTTTTCAAAATTCTGGTATGTAATTTTATTAAAATTTAAAAGGAACTTTTTCATACCAAATTTAACTGCAACCTGTAGATCCAGGTACAGACAAAATTTTGCCAATAACTTTTTTGGTGTTCTTGATTTTTTTTTTGAAAATTTTATGTTTCGAAAACAGCATGAACGATTTTTTGAAACTAGCTACTCAAATATTTTTTTTTACACAGAGTATTTTAAGAAAAAAAAAAAAAAATACTTTTATAAAAAAAATTAAAACTTTCATACAAATATTAAAAAACGGCAAAATAATTTTTTTCTCAAAAACGGCTCCTAAAATTTTGATAAAACTTTTCCGTGTAATATAATAAGTTAAAATTAGTCACAATTTTCAACCAAGAAATATTTGAATTATTAAAAAAAGATTAGATTTTTTTTTTGAAAATTTAATATCTCAAAAAATCTCCAATGAAAAGTAATTGTCGAAAACTGTCAAAATTTTGTTTTAAAAAAATGTTTTTTAGCGTTTAGCCTCTTGTTCGTCTGAACGAAAAAATGATTAAATTGTTTTTTAAAGAGTTCCAGATTTTCAAAATTTGTGCATCTTTAGATTTAATGTGAAACAAAAAATGTCTGTCGCCAACATACAGTGAATAATTCCTTAGAGGATTTTACGATTCGTACATTGAGGCAAAAAAGTAACAGATTCTTGTACTTGTACACACAAGACAAGTGTTTTGTTACTTTAGAAGGGGGGCTTATATCTTACCGCTTAGGAGGAGGCGCACTTTTATAAAAAAAGCACTAAGGCACAGTTTAGAGTTCTCATACGAACGAAAAATTAAAATTTTCAGAATTGCTTAAGCCACCCATTGAGTCATTAATTTACCCTTAATTAATAAGCCTTAAAACTTAAAATGGAAAATAATTGCAAAAATCATTTGCATGTAAATAATGCTTTAAGGTGAATATATATTTTTTTTTTGGAAGTGTAAGCCGACCACCCAAAAAAATGTATTTAATTCACCACCCCTTTTTCTCACATGCAGAACAATTGCCGGTTTTTTTATTACAGCAATGGTATTTTTTGCATGAAACTGTAAACCAATATCTAATGGAAAAAAATAATTTCTTATTTCACCCTAAACATTTTTGGCATGGGAAAATATTTGCATAGATTTTTTTTGCTCACGATCAAAAGTTCAAAATTAAAATCAAAATTTCCAAAACAATTTCCACCCATTCTGTGCTCCAAATTGTATAGAATTCAAGGCAAAAAATGTTTGCCCTGGCCTAAGCCACTCATTGAGTCATTAATGTACTCTAATTTAACTTTTGGATACAAAAACCATTTGCATGCAAATAATACCTTGATATGAATATATTTCCTTTTTTTATGAAGTGTCCAAATAAATAAAATTTATTTTGCTCACCACATTTTTTTCTCATGCAAAACAATTGCCGGGCTATTGTTTTGCATGACATTTCATGACGGCAATTGTTTTATTTGCATGAAACTGTAAACCAATCATGCAAAAAAAAATATTTTTAATTAAGGTTACCTCAAAAATTTTTGTCACGCTAAAATATTTACATAGATTTTTTTTGCGCACGGTAACTCTAAGCCAGGCTAAAAATTCAAAAAATTAGCCAAAATAACACGGAAAAGCTTACAACAATGTTTTATAGACCGTTTGAAAGCTGTTCTATAATTATATTTTTCAAACTTGTTTGTAAATAATTTTTGAAAAAATTGTTGGAAATTGCAAAAAACAAAGTTTTTATTTCAATTGCAAGCGTTTTTTTTTTCTTAAAACCATTAGCAAATATAACTCGTTTGAAAATAATCTATAGGGAGGGTTGGAAACAAAATTTCGGCTAACGCGATTACACTTAAACTAGCATTCATATATTGTTTTCGATGCACTGTTTAACAATAAAAGCTCCGATTATGGACTGCAAGACTTTGATTTATTAAAAAGCCATCACTTAAGCTTTCGACGCCTATACTTCATTTTTGCTATCATTCACACCCAAAATTTATTGTGGCTCTGATAGTCTATTAGTTTTGAAATATATTTTATATGTCTTGAGCAATTTTTCAAATTGGAGTTACGAGGTTTTGACAGAAAGCTGACGATATGGGTTTCGCTTTCCTGACCGAACTACACAATAAAGTTCTATGATTTTTGAATTTTTGTTTGTTTCTTTTTTCGAAGAAAACTTAAAAAATTGTTGATAAATTAAATCGGGCTTTTTAAGAACAACAAAAAATAAAAATCCTGCTTGGTTATAAATTGTTAGAAAACCATTTACCACACAAGAAAAAGATGCCTGTAAGTCTTGAGCATTTAAGAATTCTTATTTGAATGCAAAAAAAAAAGATGGAGCTTGTCCCAAAATCATAAAAACCGTTATAAATAAAACGAAAGAAAATGAGAAAATTTCTTCATATTTTTTTTCAATTAAAATAATCGCACGAGCAAATGGTTTTCACCTGTTGTGGTGACTGTGGGACATCCTGTATATTTTATTGAATCGAAAGAATTTAAAGAGAAAACATATTAAAATACAAAAATATTTTCATAAATCTGGGATCAAAAACAAACAAAATTTTAGATTTAAAAACTTCATATTTTTTTCCGAAATGGCGTTGCTAGCTCTCAATGTAGTTTTCACGTCCAATATCTTTACACTTTGACAATAAATCTTCTAAAATTTCCTAATGGAAAACTACTTTCCGGATTATCCAGCCTCTATTTTATTCTTATGTATACTTTCCGGTAATCAAAAATACTATAGGAAATAGGAACTCGAAATTAAAATAAATGAAGAATATCTCAAACTCTTTGTCTTTTGCTATTAACAGTAAAGAAAAGATTAATTGACCAAATTTACTTTTTGTCTTTGACCTCAAAACCTCTTAAAAAAAACACTTCCTATAAATTTAAAGGTTATGTTATCGTCTGCATTGTAGTTGTCATTGTCAAGATAAAATCCTTTTTTCTATAACAAAATAGTAGTTATGATATCGATTTTTAAATTGTTTTATGGTCGTTCTTAAGACAACAACAACAAAAAGAAAACATAAAATAAAAACTAACCTCTAACCGGATATTATTACAATTAAATAAAGTTAATAACTCGTATATGTACTCGTAAGTAGTAAATTCCTGGATTTTATGACAATAATTTATTTTGTCCCATCTGATATCACGTATCCATACGCAATAAAATAATTTCTGTCATCATGATTAAAAGTCAAGGCATGTCGTCGGTGATTGTTATAGCTTGATTGTTGATTGGTTGGTTGATATAAAAAAATTACCTGCTATAAAATGCATTCTCTAATTCTGATCGGCTTAGACATGCTGACGTGCGTTTAAGTCCCGTTTGAAAGAAACAACTCAATATAATCATTCATGTGGCATTTTCAATAGAAAATTCATATGAATTGAACATAAATTTTATGTATAGGTGAGGTACATTGGACTCATTATAAAATGGATCTAATGACAATGTTATAATAATTATTTATTATTACAGCAATATGTACATTGTCTAGCAAATTATGTCTTCAGTAATTATTTATTAAAGTGGCATTGCGTACAGTGGAAAAATGTCCGTTGATGTCATTACAATACAATTGTGACATTACTACTTGATTGTTGTAGGTAATATACAAAGGACAAATTATTGTGTTTTTTTTAAGCATTTACCTGTACACTTTTTTAATGGTATGGGTCGAATGATTCATTAATATTGTATCGATATTATAAATGTCACCGATTAAAAATTAGAAATGGAATTTTTTTACCAACTCTTAAATTACCAGAAAAATAAAATTTGATAATTTTGACAATTTGTTTTTTATTTCCACTTAAGAGCTGCTGAAATTAATGTTAATTTTGCACCAAAACATCACGCGCTGATATCAGAGACATCGATAACAGAAAACTTTTCAATCAAACTTAAATCGCAAAAAATTATATCACACTTGGGACTGCTTTAAGGAATTGCGAAAAATATATAAAAGTCACCAACGCAGAGTAAAAACCATGGGTTCCTGGGGTCATTTAAGTCGAAAAACTTTTGAGGTAAATACATATCTCGATTTCGCTTCATTTACAAGTTTTAAGGGCTCTATATGATTTAAGTGCCCGTTTTTTTTTTTAATTTGCATTTTTAATCCAATCGATTCTTTAAATTTTTTTTCATTTAAATCGTTCAAATTTTTTCTTCCAATTTTTTGCGATTTTTCTCATTTTCAAGTTGTTTTATCCAACTTTGAAATTAATTTATTCAAAGAAATATAGTAGGTTATTGAGTATAATTTTGTTTTGTTTTTATGAAATTATAATTCACATTTCCTTAAGAAAAATTAAAATTGTTTCACAATTGACTATCATTTACAAAAAGTGTGGTTGTTTTTTTTTTTTTTAGTTTTAGTAGGTACAACTCTTCTTCGATGCACCTCTAAAAAGTAGGCGTGGTTAAGACTTTGGATGACCAAATTTAAAACGAAAGCTTTTCCTACACATGTTATTCTAAGCATCTTTTCATTTTGTCAAAAACGCCTTCAAAAGTAGGCGAGGCAATTATTTTGCATCATTCTTTTGTTCTCAGCCTTTTATAAGAGCAATTCGTTTTGTTTAAATATTACTTGTCCAAAAGCCTCCTCCTCCCTAAAGTGGGCGTGAAAAAAGTTTTGAAAGAATTATTACAAATTACATAACCTACAACTTTCCTGAAGAACACACCCCTAATTTACATGAACTTTGACAGTTAGATAACCTATTTTAAAAATTGGGAGTGTCAGTGGTTGGAAATTTAATCTTGGCGGTGTGCTCTCTCCCATTCATTGGTATTTCAGCAAGATATTATGGAAAATACAAACATTAGGTGAAACAATATTACCACTTCTTAAGCAAATCAACCGATGTGGTCAATACTGCATGTAAAACATTCTAAGGGCCAGTTTTTCAGATCAGGGTTAACTCAGAGTTAAATCAAAGTAAGCTAATCTTGAAAATAAATTAACACCGAGTTAATTTCAGTTCTGGATTAATTTTATTTTTTTAGTTGTCAAAAATCTAGGGAGGGCCACTTATAGGGATATATCACCTTTTTACGCCTTTCACGCATCGGAATAGAGATGGCGCTACAACTGAAAATGTCCTAAATTCGGTCCCTGAGTTAAATAACCAAAGTAGATGAGTTAGCTTGGAGTTAACTTCGGATTTCAATTGACTGAAAAAAAGTTTTCAGGAGTTAACTCCGGTTTAACCCTGAGACTAGGACCAAATCCGCACTGAAAAAACTAGCCCAAAGTAAGTGATATCTTTAAGCAGAATTATGTACATCGACTCGGTAATAGGTTTCATAACCTGACGTTTTCTATTATATAAGCTAGAATTGAAGCTTAAAGTACTTTCAAACAATTTCCATAGAAGTTGTATGAACAATGCAGAAAAAAAATCGATTTATCTACTTCTATGTGCAGGTCCTGTTCTATTCCAAAGTCGTAGGCTCTATTAAGGAGATTTCTACAACAATAATTCTAGCGATCTGATAATTGTTATAAAGGTTCAAATTAAAAGTTCAAATGAGATCAACTCGATATTGCGTTTCTCCCAGGTACGATAGTTGGGATCATCAGTTAGATGACTATCGTAGCCTTCTACGTAATATGGAATTGAGCTCATTTAAACTTTTAACTTGAATTATAATTCAGTCGCTCCACTTAAACAGAAGAATTTTCTTTTAAATTTTATTCATCATATTCATATTCTGATTCAAAATAGTTTTTTTACGGCATTTAGTCCTACCAATTGGCGCTTCGTCCAGCTTACTCACTTGGACTCATCAGTGGCATAGTGAGGGCCTTCTTCATATCCATATTATTATGAAGATTTAAGAAATTCCGTACGTTTCATACGTTTTTTACCGACTAAGGAGAAAGTCTCCAATGTTCATACGGTATTATAATGAACCACATTATAATATAGGTGTATTAGCTTTCTTAGTAGCAGTTTTTTCAACCCAACCTTACATTATCTGTCAAATCCAATCTGTCAAATTTAAACTGACTATAGAATTGTAGTTGTCATAATCTTGTGCAATGATATATAAAAACAAAATGGCTGAAACAATCACATTTTGACACATCGCCATATTGTATGCCATTATGCAACCATTTCGTTTTTGATTACATTTAAGGAAATAAGTGGCTTGTTGTCAGTTTTGAAATTCTAGCAAGGTTGTTTGTTTATTCATAAACAGGTAACATTTGGATATTTTTTTTGGCATAAATTGAGTTTTCACATGAAATAAAAACAACGTGGTTTTGTATACAAAAAATAATGTTTTAAATTCTATTTTTACTTTTCCCACCTTTTTTATTCGATCTACTATGATCGCACGTTGTACGACAATCGTACTTTCTTTGAATAAAATTTGATTAATTGGAATGCTAAGGTTATATCAAGATTTCAAGATGGCGGTTCTTCCATTTCGTAAATCACAATTGAGGGCGCGTATACACTGTAAGTGACAGAGCGACAAATTACAAAATGGTTGCACTCTTATAGCGGCATTTAGGAAAATTCTTAATGACAGAGCAACGTCTCACACTTAATTTATTTGCTTTTAAATTAAAAAAAAATGCTTTCCTGACAATTCTAGATTTGTTATAAAATATTTGTGATAAAACATTGCACTTAAATCAAATAGCACCGTTCCTTACGAATTATTTAAATCGAGCGCTCATAATTTGAATGATTCCATCAAAAACTTAAATGGCATCATAAATATTTTTTTCCGGGAACATTTAACCTTGAATTATTTTGAATCCAAAATCCCAAAAAAAATTAAAGATTATTTCACTCTGAAGTCGATCGATAACTTTTAACCTTTTTTTTTTGTATAGGTATCAGAAACATGATTGTGTTTATATCTATGTGTGTAGGTATGTTTGTTCATTTAAAATAAATGTATGAAGATACATAAACAAGACTTTTAAACTTATCACAAACTTGTTTTATTATTTTGTTTGTTATGAACTTTGTTTCTGTTTTTCTGGTGTATGTATATTTTTAGTAAAAAAAAAAAAACTATATAAAGTCCAGTTCTTGTATCTTTTATTTTATCAAAATGGATTTTAATGTCACTCGCGCAGAGTTTTGTATTCCTTTTTGTTTTTTTTTTTTGTTTGATTTTATTAAAACCAGTCTCCTTGTAATATGGTGGTATTTGTATGGGTTCCTGAAACTTGTTTTTTTTTTTTATAAAACGTTTACATTTTGATTGTATCTTCGCAGAGAAAGAAACATCCAAACACGTGCGAATTATTAAAAAGAAGAAAAAACTTAAGCGCCAGTCTGGCAATCATATGCACTTGACTTGACATAAATTTTTATAATATTATTTCAACAGCGTTTATACCAGCTAAACTGGTTAGCTTAGACTTGACTCTTTGTTTTTTTTTTTTTTTGACTATGACGTTCATGTTTTCAAGTTTTGAATAAAAACGTAATGTACACAGGATGCATTATTGCACTTTTTAATTTTGCAAACAAAAAGTACATCTATATCTATAATTTCCTTTTTATCTGACACAAAACTGTCAAGTGCAGTGCAACATAAAAACGCTCTGGAATTGGATTAAACAAACAATACAAAAAAAATAAAGATAGTTTTTAATGGTCTCATGGTCTGTCTGTGGCAGTAATATATTGTTGTTCTATTGTTTATTTGTCGAGTACACAATCCCCAAGAAAATAGGCTAAGCTAACAAGTGATAAGTAAAAATGTTTTTCATGATAATTGTTTAGGTTCTGAAGGCATTTCAGGATAGACATAGACGTGTAGACGATAATAATGCCCAACTTGTTTGCTCGTGGTTGATAGTTTTGTTGTTTTTTCGACATTACATGTTTACATAAATAATTATGTTTCGTGTGAAAAAATTATAGTTTGGAAATTATGAGAATTATTAATCTTACAAAAAGTCTGATAAGAAAAAAATAATTGTGCTCCTTGATGGCTGGTGGTGATTCCTATCACTGAATTTAGCATGGAATGGGAATGCCGGTAAGTTTTGACAAAATTCTTATAAATCCCTAAAAGTTTTGCTATCAATATTTCGAAAATTTAAGAGAATATTTTTTTCTTGTGTTTGATTTAATCTTGTTTCGTAGAAAAGTCCGTATTTTAAGTCTTATTTGTGTCTTATATGTGTTCTTTCGAAGCGAAGCTTTCGTTAAAATATTTCAAGTTACTTAAAAGTTTAATTTTCACAGTGTCTACAGGGCAAGTATTATAGTTTAGGTGTTTTGGGGGATTTTGAAAAATAGAGGTATCAATCAAATTTAACAATAAGATGTAAAAAGTCCCAAATAGTAGTTTTCTTCTCGAAGAGAATTCTTTGTCTTTAGGTTTTTTTTCGACTAAACATGCTGAAAGTCTTTTGCGAGTAGGTGCCAAATCCTACAAGACGGAAGCAAGCTATGATGAGAAGGTTAACGTAAATGGTCAACGCATTGACTCCTTGATGTCACCAGAATGACGCCACTCGGTCAATGTTGTCTCAAAATGCGTTTACGTGTTATCTCACCGTTTGGTGTCAACGTATTGACATATGAAACGTTGACGAATACACTACTTGATCACACCCGAAAACTATGAATCTTGCCGCAGAGTTGAGAAGAGCAAAATCAAATGATTTTGTACGTTGACGATCACACGACAATGGCTGTAGTGTTATCGATAGATTTAAAAATCTCTAAAAAATCAGAGATTTTTGAAAGTTTTTTTACGGAAAAATGTGAATTTATGGAAATGGGGTTAGATAGAAATACACTTTTCCGTCAAAATATAGATCGTCCGCCATCTTTCAAGCCATTAACTATCAAGTTTCATTGAAGGATGGCTATGATGACAATAGATTAAGACACCTCGAATAAATAAAAAAATTTGAAGTTTTTTCAATGCCGGAAAAAACTGGAAAAAGGTGATTTCAGAGCAATTGGGTCATATTCATTTTGAAATACACTATTTCTATCAAATAAAGTTCATTCCCTTATCTGTCAAGCCATAAGCTGTCAAATTCCAATGACGGCTGGCTACGATGTCAATGGATTAAAAAACCTCTAAGATACTAGAAATTTCTTTACTGCTCCAGAAAAAAGTGGTATAAGGGAAATTGAGTGACATTTGCATTGAAATATGCTTTTGATGTTAAAATATAGTTTGTCATCCACCTATCAAGCCATCAACTGCCAATTTGCATTGAAGGATGGCTACGATGTCGATGGATTAAAAAACATTTAAAAATTAGAAATTTTTTGAAATTTATTTACTACTCCGGATAAAAGTTATTTAAGTGCGTTTGGGTGACATTTGGAACAATATATATTTGCTGTCCAAATATAGTTCGCCCTCTCTGTGTCAAGCTATTAATTGTTGATGTACATATTAAAAATTCTCAAAAATATGCAAAATTTTCGAAATTGATATTTATAGACTTTTCGCGAAAATATCGGTTTTGGAGAAGGACCTAATCGAAATACACAAGTTTTCCCATAAATTTTTTGTAGCTTCAGGTTTTCGTAAAACACAGGTTTCATATAAAACCAGTCGAAAACTTGTCGAGGTTAGACGTCAATGAAAGGTCAACGTAACCTACATTGGCATGGCAGGAAATTCTGCTGTGTCAACGTAAGAATACATGTCAACGCGGTCATTAGTATTCTGTTGACGTGTTCTAACTTCGTTGGCATAGTGATTTTAGGGCCAACGAAAAATCATCCCATTAGAGTGATTACACCGTTCGAGTCAACGAGAGTGTCAACGCAGTGAGGGTATTCTGCGAAAACTTTGGGACAGATTTTGACGTCACTTTGACGTTAGAGAGTCAACGCGATAACAATCTGCATTGACCGTTTAATCGGAGCTTAACTCTTGTCATCATAAAGTGCCTCACATCTCAGCGGTTTGGATTCGACAAGAAAAATGTTGTCTGTTTTCCATTTCAACTGGGTTAGAAAGAAGCATTTAAGAGTTACTGAGAGTGAAAGTCCCTTGTTCTCGGTTCTCTACTGGCTGTCACTCTAGTAAAAATATTTAAACTGGAACAGATTGTAACTTCAAACAAATATTTTATTTCTCAAAGCCCTTGATAAATTTATTGATATTTAAAATACTCGTATACAATGATGTTTTTAGAAAATGACCATTTAATCAATTTTTCACCCAAGCTTTGCCCTCAACCACCCTACCCAGCCACTGCAATATCAATGTTTTCTTACAATTTCTTATCTCAAATACATTCTTGAAACCTAATTACGTAATCATTTTTTTTAATCACCATTATAATAGCAATTATTATACTTTCGAGATCGCAGGCATTAAAGTTTTCACAAAAAATAAGGAGGCAAATTTAAAGTCTTATAGATAAAATCTAGTAGTTAATCTAGATTTATAAATACAAGATAAAATTATACAATCAAGCATATGTTAAGGGTTTAAGTGCTATTATTATTAATTCTTTTTTCTTAATTTTATAAAAAGAAAATTATTTACTAAACAAAATCGTTCAAAATATGAGATAAGATTACTTAAACACTTGGTTTGCTATAAAAGCCTGATAAGGGAATAAATATTTAAACAAAATTATCAAGACTCATAAAACGTGCACTACAAATGAAGTACATACACATATTAAGTTTTGTTTACTTCATAATAAGATTTTGCCAGACAGACGGCAGATAGATTGCAGAACTAATTTATATATTTTCTTATCAAAAATTGTTTTGCAAAAGCAGTTCATGGGACTAAATAATGGTTTCATTGCATTGCTATTTTGTGTCACCAAATGAAAATAAGAAAATATATATTTATTTTTTTTCTTAATAATTAGTGTCGGGCCTATCACAAATTAAAGCTTAAGCTACGTACCTAATCTATGCTACTTGGCGCTACGATAAATTTTATTAATATGACAAAAGAAGTAGTGAAGTAGTAAACAATATCTTTTTTTTCGGGTGGGTGGTTATAAAGCCAATAAGAAAAAAAACATAATGTTATCTAAGAAGGTAATCATAAACACAATAATTTTAAAGCAATACAGACATACAAAAAAAAAAATGGTAAACAGTGTCAAACAAATAAATAATAATAAGTTGTCAGTCCTAATCTATCATCAAGCTTAAAAAAAAATATACGAAACATTTTTTTTTGGGTTTTTTGATAATGTTTTCTTTTATCTGCAATGAATACATATATCAATATTTTTGTATTGTTAGGCTTATTTTTTGTCTGCAACTTAAATTTTTTTGTCTAGCTTATTATTTTTTTTTAATATCAAAGTTTAATGCGGAAGAATAAATAAGTGTTGATAAAAACAAGATAGACTTTAATAATAAAAGCTTTAACTTGAAGGATAGGTAAATTTAAAATAAAATGAGTGAGTGGGTCTAGGAGTTGGTAGTCACCTTTGTAACGAGTATAATTGTTTTTATTTTCACTAAGCATTAGGGTAAGGCAGGTAAAGTTGGATATGGGGCAACTTGAACCAATGAATTATATTATTCGCCAATGAAGCGTGGAGCACATTGGTCTAACTTACCCCATCTAATATTGGGGCAAAATAGGTCACTTAGACTTGGTGTATTTGAGAAGATCTGATTCTTCAATTATTATAAATATTCGAAATTGTTTTAACATTTATTTAAGAAGCCGAATTTTCTATTTTATTCGACCCAGATTCATTTGTATGTTATGCGTCCCAACTAGCCCCGCCCTTCCCTATTATATCAGTTATGTTATTTCTTATCCTTATTTTCCAAATAACTAACGTTAGGGACTGCGATTTTTTCTAAATTTTGGGTTAAGGAATATTTCAAAGAACAAAAAAAAAATAAACACCAAAATTGTCGTAAATCAGTTAGGTATAAAAATGAAATAGTGCCAAAAAGGTCTGGGTTCGATACCATCTAAAAACAGAAATAATTTTTCCGAGGTTTTACCACTTGCTAGAAACTAAGAAATACTCCAAGAGTATACTTGTCATGGAAAAGTGCGTCTTATCAAGCGATTCAGACTCGGCAATTTTAGGTCCTCATCATTCCAGTTGAGAGTTGTAAGTTACTAGGTCCACGAGCTGTTGCACCACCAATTTTTTTTTTTTTAGACGCTGTAGGGGTTAATTAAACTGCCTTCTTTGTTTATGCATACTTGGACATTCACGTTCTGGCAAAAATTTAGGGCATTTAGGTTGAAAGTAGACAAGAAAGAAATCCTACGGTAGAGTGTAATGTTTACCCCCGTTTGGTCGAGAGGAGCAGTTTAAAAAAAAAAAAATAATAAAATGAATAAAAAACAACGGCAACACTTACAGTTTTGTTTCCTAGCTTTTTGAAAAAAAGACAGAAGTCCTTTTTCATAGTTTGTATTTAAGTAAAGTTTTTTTAATAAACAATTTCAGCAGAAGTAGTTTTCAAACTTAAAATAAATGAATTTGTCTTCAAAATGCTGAGTTTTGAAACAATTCTTTGCTCAAACTGTTCATCAAAAAACCATAAGAATGGAAATCTGGCTTTCTTAAAAGCAACAATATACTACTGTAAGTTTCGCTGTTGTTTTAGTATGAAAAAATTGAAAATTCATTTTATCCCGACAGCTACTTATGGTGGATGAAAATAAAAATCCTAAAAAAGTGAGGGGATTTTTTTTCTTAATTTAGAGCCGATTTAGGCCCTTTTACGAAGACAAAAAGTTGCTCTAAAGAAATAAGTCGCAAATACCAAAATCAATTAATTAAGTGAGCGGCGAAAACTGAAGAAAAAACCCCTTGTAGTTGAACTTTTGAATTGATTACCATTACTTGTAATAAAAAAACTCTTCCAAATAGCATATAGTTGAAAATGGTAGTTGATTTTAGCAAAGTAATTGAAGGAAAACATAGTTCAGTTATTTTGTGCTCAAAAAGGCTCTTAGCGAGCAAATTGTGGGGTAGCTTTGATTTTGCCTTTTTTTTTATGTTTTCGGGGATGCTGAATCCGAACCTGAGGTTTGCGACGCAACCCATTATAGTATAGATAGTATACACAATTTCCAATTAATCCTTTGTTTTATTTTCAGCGACAACCCATTTGCACTCGAGCGCTAGTTGAAAATTGACGTAAGTTTACTGTTTTCGAAAATCTACTTGAAAGCACTAAGTAACTACTTTATGTGAAAAAATTGAATTTTTGTCTGTAACATAAACCAAAATACAACATGATGGCACTAACAGTGTGATTATTACATTTAAGGTAATTGACTTCATGAATTGTAATTATTTAAATGTTTTTACTGATTTCAAATCACGTAAAATGTAATTGAACTGTAAATATTAATAAATTAATTATATTTTTGTGTAATGATTACTGAAAAAAAGTAATCATTACTGCATTTTTGACTTTGGATACTTATGTTTTCAATTGCCCTAACCGAATTGAATTTCAAGTAATTGACACTTTTCAATTACATGTAATTGGCAAGGATAGTATTTTGCTTACTTTACCTTTTTTGTACCAAATCGAATAAAAGAATTAGTATCTATTTGATACAAACATTTTTCATGTTCCCTTGTTTCCGAAAATATGAGAGTTGGGAACTAATGATAACAAAAAGTTCAATTTCAATTACTTTTTTTATAATTAAATGTAATGATTACTTTTTCAGTAATCATTGCATAAAATGTAATAAATTAATTGTTTTTGTCACTTACATTTTCCATGAATCTGCAAAAATAGAGTGTTAAACCTCTGTACGTGTATTGCTTAAAAGTAAATAAGTTATATTTTTTCACTTTCATTACGTTTTTAATATAATGTCGCCTTTTAAATATTCCCTTTTTGAAGCAAGTGTTAGAAAAAAGGAAAGGATTTAAAAGGAGATACCGATGTAATTTTGTTTTGAAATTCTGTATGGGGAGGGGAAAATAGGAGTGGGAGGGGAAAATAGGGCCGATTAAAGCATTCCACATTCTGTGGTTCGGCTAAAAAAAATTACCGAAAGAAGGAAATAATTAAATGAATAATAATAAAATGGACAAATTTCACGTTGCGTGTTTGTCTGTTTGTATTAAGAATACATTTTTTTACTTTTATTATTATTATTTTAATGTTTAAATAATAAAAACATGTACCTAATGAATTACAATCCAAGTAATTAATTACTTTAAATGTAATTAACACAGTGCTTTCCTTCAATTACTTCCAAAACCCCATTACTATTTTGAATTACATTTTTCAATTACTATTACAAGTAATGAAAATATATGTGTTTTTTTTCAATTACAATAATTATGTGTAATTTTAAACGAACACTGCCAAATATTGGGGAAGTGTTTTCAATTTTAAATAATATCAACGATTTTTTTTTAAAACGAAGGAACGATTGCAAATGAAGTGTTGAAGAAGTTCACTAGTGTTTTAAATGCAAATACCAGACTTAAAAGGTCTGGGTTCGACTCCCAGCCGCTGCCACCTAAAAACAGAAATTTTTTTCCCGACGTACTGTGAGGCAAATCCTCCAAGAGTATACTTGTCATGAATAAGTGCTTCTGATAAAGCCGCCCGGACTCGGCATAAAATTGTGGGTCCCCTCCATTCCTGCCAACAAAACGGACAGAGGAGTAGTTGAGAGTTGTAAGTCACTAGGCTCTGGTTCTCCACGAGCTGTTGTGCCACAAAATGTATTCATTTTTATTTTTTACCAGAGTTAAAACACTATTGAGCAAAAAAAAGTGTTGTAAAGAATAGCGAAGGCAATTCTAAACTTCATAAAAACGTTTCTCTTTATTTAATAAAAAATAAAAAGTTGAGATGTCTTCCACAATAGTCACATAAGATTTTAACGCTTATACGGAGCACAAATATAGTATACTGTATGATGTATTAAAATTTTATTCGGTTTATTGACTTCTGAATAATGGAAAACCCAAAAATTAATAAATTCATGTACGCACTCAAGATTTATAAATTGATAAAGGTAAGCACGCAAATATTGAAAATTAATCTCAGCTTGACAAACGTCACTTAAGGATTTTTATTTTTGTATTAAGATCCAGGACAGACTCATAGACCTGTGCCTCAAAAAGTAAAAAAAGCAATGCCCCACAAAATCAAAGTTAGTAGGTTCCAAGTATTAACATAAATGTCTACAAAATTAAAAGTTATTTATTCTAGGCATTTTAAAAATTATACTCATTTTGGCACAACTTTTTTTTAGAAAAAACAATTAAAAAATGATGATGCACGCGAACATGATTACTGAACCTCTTACATTTTCGACTAAAAAAAAAAAAAAACAATCACTTGCAATATTATTTGAGATAAGACTAAAAATTTTCAAATTACCTTATCTAGGTTATAAAAGACAAACACGTCTTTTAAACGACTTAAAGGTTAACAGCTCTGAAATCTTTGATAGAAAAATGTCATTGCCCTGTTAGAATATTATAAATTACTTGCATCAGATGGGTTTTTTGACATAGACATTGTGTGTGTCGTTTTAAGAGAATTCATCAAGAATTGGTGTTGATTGATTGCTACTGTTATTTTGGCATTTTGCCAAAAGTTTTTTTTTTTTTTTAAACTTGTGATGTAAGAGTGTGATAAATGAAAGTTTTGCTCTAGAAATACATATAATTGAACCTGATATTGCAACAGTAAAATAGATCAACGACGCAATGAGGAGGTGGATCGGCTTTTGGTTTATTATTGTTTTGCTATTTTTATAGTAAAAAAAAAACAATTACATTCCTTCTCCAAACCAATTCTATCGCAATATTTTCACTATAAGGAATGTATATTAGTTTCCTCTTGATGAACCAATTTTTGTACGTGCTTTTGAGTTCAGAGAATATTTTTTAAGCCGCACTACACGAATGTTTTGATTACCCATAATATGATCAAACACTCCAAAAAGGGAGACACCGGTGCACTTTCTTTTTGAAATTGTTAATATTGAAATGGAAAAAGAACAAAATAGAGTCGGGTTAAGAGTTCCATATTCGCGTAGTGCGGCTTATGAAGGAATCTCCGTTCGTGTTCTATATCCATCAGTGATTCTTCCCTATTTATTTAACGCTCATAGTGTATTAAATGATTCTAAGAGCAGTCAAAACCTTTTAATAGTGTACACTGACCATAGCAAAATTATGTCTTTAAGGATTTGCAAATTCTTCATATAGAAAAATTTATTTTCAAAATATTGACACACTTCAGTAAGTAAAGGAAAGTAAAATAGATTAAAATATTTGAATCATATTTGGAAAAAAAAAGATACGCTTTTTCAGAAATCGTTGTAATCTTTGTATAAAATAATTGCCTGGAACTGTTACAAAATCTTAAAAAAAAAGGTGAAAAACGAAAGATTTTTAAAAATATTGGAAAGATTCAAATTGGATTTAAAGGAAGAATGTTAATGCTTTGAGGAATCATTGCACTATTTTGTTGAAACAAATAGTCTCGCTTATAACACAGTTCAATTAGTGGAAACACTGTATTTTTCATTTTCTAAGAGGCCAATAGCGATCAGGAAACAGCATCAGGAAATTTTGAATTTTGAAAATGGATTATTAATTGTTTTCAACGGAATTGAAACACAAATGCTACACCAGACACTGACAAAAAAATCTAATAATGTTTTAATGGAAATAAAATCTATCTATTTTAACTATTTCTCTGATGAACATTAATTTTCCTGATACGAAAAATTTATTTGTATCAGGAAAATAGTTACAATACCTTCTTTGGAAAAATAATTGTTCAATTGAAAATTTTATTTTCACAAAAAAACTCTTTGAGTGTTTTGTTTTGATTCTTGTTGCATTTGAGTTTTAAATCCCTTGAAAAAATAGTCAATTATCCATTTAAAAAAACTGTAAATATTTCTGTTATGCGTTTCCTTGATCGCTATCACTGACCCCTTATAGCCTCGTTTCCAGAACTGTGTTCCACGGAGCCCTAGGCTTCCACAAAACAACTTTCAGGGTTCCGGAAGTAAAACCAAAAAATATTTTTTTTTTAAAGAAATAAATTCAAGTGACTTGGTGAAAATTCTAAGTTTTTTTTTAATTGAAAAACATTTTTACTTTGATATGTACTGGTGATTGTTTCTTGATATTGAATTTTTTCGAGTTATAAATTTTTGCAAGAAAATTTTCCAAGGCTGAGAGCTGATATCCGAAAAAATCTTAGCAATATCGCACCTTCGTTTCAGTTCAAAAACGATGTAAGCGCAACTAAATGTTGAGAAATCGCTTTTTATGATTAAGTCCGGACTCAAAATAATATACAATAAATAGGTAAATTACTTTGACTTCGATTGTTCTCATGATGGGTACGTTTTGTTTGAATAAGACTTAGGTATATCTTAGATTTGTATCTGCTCCATTTTTAGGCCGGTGGAGCGTTTAAAGATCTTTTCCTACGTGTGTATTTGAGCCTACCTTAAGTTATAGAAAAAATGAGCCGAAACCGAGGAGAACCGTAAAGACCGCTCAGATACCTTCGTGCATCTTCACGATGCCAAAAAACCTTCCGACATTGAAAAAAAAATACAACGTTTATAGTGGAAGAATAAAGTAAAAACCACTCTTTATTCGGCCGTCCAACCTTCGTTATACATTTCATTTTACAATATGCTTTTCCTTCCTTAAGTTTCAATATATTTTGCAGAGTTGCCAGACTCAAAGCAGTTCGATACAACGTCATAAGGAAAACTAGAAAAGATACAATACTGTCGTTTTGACAGCTGATAGAGTTGAAAGTTTGTTAAATTTCGTTTCAGAAAAACCTGCATTTTCGTCGATATTGCACCAAAGCAGGAGCCAAATTATTTTCCAGGCACCAATTTTGACATCGAATAGGTACAAAATCCATTTAAAATAAAAACTCAACCTAAATTTTGAAATGTTTTGTCTTTTATGTTTGCCTTTCATTGAGTTTTGGGCCTCCAATATAATTAGCGTTCCACAGCGAAACAAGTTTGGGAACCGCTGCCTTACAGGAATATATAATATTTGAAAAAAACCCAGCTGATAGCGATAAATGAGTAGCGGATTTGATTTTAAGGTAATTGAAGAACTTCAATTACTAATTATAGTAATTGAAATGCGTCAATTAGTTACTTACAATTCAATCAGATTAATGTAATTGAAAACAAAACTAATCATCATCAAAAAATCTGTCGTACTTTCGTCAATTACATTTAACGTAATTCAAAATTAATAAAAATATTAAATGAATTAAAATTTAAGAAATCAATTACCTTAAATGTATTAGGCACAGTGGTTTCCTTCAAATAATATGTTTTTTGGAAGAACATTGTTGATTTTTAACTAAAATTTTTCAATTAAAATGACAAATTAATGATTTTTTTTATTTGCAATTTAATGCAATTTAATGCAATGTAAACAATTCAATTACTCATTACGTGGAGTTGCAAGTTAAATCAAATTAGAAAAATTAATCATTACTTCCAAATTTGGATGTTGTTATTCACTTGTGTTGCATAATGATTACAGCATTCCCAATAATTAACATTCGGGAGGATTGCAACTTTTCAAATTTGTCTAAAGAAAAGCCAAAAATAATGTACAAAGATTGTCTATGATGAAATATTGATGACACTGAAAATATTGAATATTTTAATCAATTATGCTTACATTCCCTTTTCTAAAATTATCTGCAAAAATGTAAATAATTTTCTCATTTTTTTTTGTTTGTTCCAAATTTATATTTAAATTGCTTACTTAATGCTTAAAATATCTATTCAAAATCCTCTAATTTATTCACACACACAAAAACACTCTCATAAATAAATTCGCAAAGTTAAAAAAAAAAATAAAAAATCCAAGGACGTTATGCTATACAGCAACATAATGGACACATTAGACAAGCCCATCGCTTAATAGCCCAGTTTTAAGCTTCGTACAAAGTCACATACATATATTTTTAAATAGAGTCAATGGTTTTATATAGTTTTTTTTTTCATGTGTGTTTGTCTAACTACTAGGCTTATTTTTTTCTCCTTTTTGCAAAGCAAAAATGCCTGCAAGCAAAATTGTGTGACAAGTGAATGGCAGCAATGTTCGTTTTATATATTTATATACGGGGATGTAGAAATGTATGTTTGTATGTACAAAACGCTTGATGACCTACTTACGTCCAAATTTACCTCTCTGCAGTTTTATACAAACAACAAAAACTATACTATTTGGCCAATTGAAAGCAGCAGCATGAAAATGTGTACAAAAAAAATATTTTTTTTTTGTATTTGTTTACAATTCAGCTTTTACGGAGCGAGTTTTAATTTGTTTTCTGTTTTCTTTGAATTTTGTTTATTATTTCTTTTTACCAGTTTATCCTGGTTTAGTGTCTATGAAAAAAGCACATAAACCCCAGAAACAAAAAAACACAGCCGGATGTATAAATACGATGTAATGGCGTATTTATACAGCTAATGATCATTTTTAGGTCAAAAAGAGCGCGCGAAACTTTATGGGCTAATGACGGATGAGCGGCAATAATATTTAGCCTCATAAAACACGCCAAAGACTATGTAGTTATATACAAACTAACGTTACACAACGGTTAAACATGCAATTTATTGCATTTTATGTATATAAAATTTGTAGTAAATAAAATTATTTTAAGGCTTTTATAGTTTTGTATCCCAAGTGAAAAGATGTTTCTGGGAACTGCTTTTTGAATCTAGAGGAGGGGAGGACTTTGTAGTATGGATCCTTAGAATAGACATCTTTAGCCCAGGAAAATTAGACAAACAAATGACAAAACTAAGAAAAAATTCCGACAAAGCTGAATTTCGGTGCAGAGCTTTGTTTTGACGTCTTAAGAATTTCCTTAAAAGTTCCGTAAATTTGGGCCGGGGCTTAACTTTTTAGGGGGGATTAGAGGGGGTAAAATTATTTTTTTTCTTAATTTCTCGAAAACCGTAAATTTTTTTTGAAAAAACATGTTAAGGTATAAGTTTTTTATTTTTTCAAGAGAAGCTTCTTTTAATTTTTTTAGGTTGGTAGGTTCAAGTGGGGGCTGCAAATGTGAAATTAACAACTAAAAATAAAAAAATTACCCTGAAAGTAAAAATTTTTCATGAAAGAGAAAAATGTTCATTCCTCTCAAATGTTACCGGTTGCGTGTCTGCTTCAGTTGTAAATCAGATGTCAAAAAAATAAATTATGAGGGCAGCCCTTAAAATTAATAGGGTTGTAAGTTTTCTTTTTCTGTGTATTTTTGGTATTCTTCTTTGAATAGAAATGATTCAATAATTTTTGTTCATGGGCTGGTGTTTGTGTTTTTATTCTATTAATTATTGTGTCATTTGTTTTTAATTTCAAGGAAGGGTATTTGTATTATTAATGTGAGGTAAGTTGTAACCAGAGCTGTAAAATTTCAAGTACCTATAAGTACGTATACCGTACTAGACTACCAATACCTTTACCCGGCACTCTACCAGCATCCCTTGACATAGAACGGGCCTTTAACAATGTTGATAACAGTGCAATTCAACAAGCCCTAAACTCTGTCAGTAGAGATCCATTACTTATAAATTGGATAGATTTCATGGTTAAAACGAGATTTAAAATGCAGAAATGGACGAGTAGGGGTATTCCACAGGGAGGAGTTTTATCTCCTTTACTTTGGTTCTTTGTCGTCGACCGGATTTTAGTTAAACTAAATCTGAGAAGTATCAAGGTCGTTCCACATGCTGTCATCAGCGTTAATGGCCGCAGGAAAATTTGTCCCCACTCAATAGCTTTTTACACTTGTAGCTGAATTTTTGGTAAAAGATGGGGTCCCAGCACAAGGTCCCCCTATTCATTTTATGTATACAGCCATTATAAGGCCAATTCTAACGTACGTGTGCATGTTTAAGTGGCGAGCCTTATATAGGGAAACCAATCTACGAACCATGACTTAAGTTCAAAGGCTAGTGTGTATTGGCACAACGAGTACCCTAGAAACTTTCCTTTCAATTGCCCCACTCGATCTGTTTACGAAAAAGCTTGCGGCCAAAAGTGCTTTTAGACTTCAACAATACAATGCAAAAGGTGCCTCTACGGTTACAGAACTATAATAAATTTTACAGACAATAAAATTCAAACAGGTAACGTTTCACCGGATATTGATTTCAACCTAGTAACCATGACAGATATCCCCACCAGGGAACTCTAGAATGAAAACAGGGTGATTAATGCAAATCATGTTTCGGTCTCTACTGACGGTTCCAAAACCTTGGAGGGTGTTGGGTCAGGCATTTACTCAGATATCCCACCCATTTAAATAGATCAATGAAGCTTCAAAACTTTTGCAGTGTATTCCAAGTGGAAGTGCTGGTAGTTTGCGAAGCAGCGAAACATCTTGCCTCACGTGAATTAGTCAACAATAATATTGCAATTTTCTTAGTCCTTTTTCGCAATTATCAAGTATTGCTTATTCAAGTACTGGAGCAATTCATCAAAGAACCTGACTAGTACTTTCAAGTACTCTCTAGTATCTTTAAGAGCTTGACTAGTATTTTCAATTATTTCGAAGTAGGTACTTCTAGATACTTTCAAATACTTTACCAGTACTGGATCAGTTCTTAGATCAATCACCACAAAAATGTTTGGATCAAAAAATGGTCCCTTCGCATACTGCCTCAATAGTTTCAAAATTACTAATAGATTATACTTTGGTAATAACAATTGGACTCATAGTTTATGGTCTTCTAATAAAAAAGAATTTTTTTTTTATAAATAAGAAGTTGAAAAAAAACATTACTCAATAAGCTAGAAAGTACTTGAAATTACTTCGAAGTAAATACTTGAAATATTGGCCAAGAACTTGAAGTACTAGTTAAATCTAGTACTTAACTTAAGTACTGTTTAAGAACTGGAAATACTGATTAAGTACTTGAAAGCACCGCTCAAGTACTATGGCACTTAAGTAGTTATTTGAAGCTTGCATCCAAGTACTTAAATACTGGGACTTTAATTTTGTCAAGTACCAGTAGCAGGACACTGAAGTTCAAGTTAAAGTACATAGTACTTGAATTTGAGAGAACAAAAGTCCTGAAATAGTTAAGTAAGTACTTTACAGATCTGGCTGTGAGAAACTTGTTTAAATTAGCTCAGATCGTTGTATTAACAGAAGTTGTTTGGAACAAAACAGATGATTAACGAAGGTGTTTTTAGGCACCATTTCGTTGATAACCATGATTTTTTTCAATGCACTCCCAAAAAGAAGGGAAATTTATTTATTAATTTATTTTTCAAAAATATTTTAGTAAGGAAATGATTTTTGTCAAAAAAATTGGTTTTTCTCATGAAACTCTTAAACGTTCAAAGCTATAGAAAAAAGCAGTTTTTTTTCGTCATTTTTCATTTCATATTTCTGAAAAAAAAAATGATGGCAATACTGGTCGCAACAGCTCGTGGAGAACCGGGGCCTAGTGACTTATAGCTCTCAACCATTCTCGTGTGCGTGTTGTTGGCAGGAATGGGCGGGACCTACATTTTTTCCAAATCCGAACAGCTAGATGAGAAGCACTTATCCATGACAAGTATAGACAGTTCCTCGCAAGAGGAACAACATTTCTGTTTTTAGTTGGCAGTGTTTGGGAATCGAACCCAGACCTCCGGCATGAAAGTCCAACGCACTGACCATTATTTCACGAGATAATACAGAATCGGTTCAGTGACCATGGCCAACCATGCCATGGCCATCTTGGAAAAGATGGTAATTTAGTTTTTATTGCTTTTAATTCAATAACTCGATAGAATTTAATTTTATAAAAAAATGACAAAATTATTTAGGCAATAAAATCATCTTAAAAATGAGCTAATAGCCACTTCTGCAAGTTTATTAATCTTGAAGTTATAGCCTGCAAAAATTGGCCTGTTGATTTTATGCTGGAAAATGGCCAAGTTAATTTTTTTGTAAGTATCTCAAAAGCAGTTAAATTTATTCAAAAAAATTGTGAGTTTATATTAAAGCTCATAAGATTCTACACAAATATATTATGAAACTTCTTTTCGTTGAATTATATAATGAAATATAACACTTGTTTTTAATCCAGCATAAGATTGAATATATTCCGAGAAACCAAACGAGATTAACTTAAAATTAAAACTCTGGTTTGAGCTTAGCAAAACTTTTAGGTACACACATTGAAACTCCCTTGTAAAACTGGATGCCATTGCTCAAAAATTAACACTTCTCACATTAAATTTTCTACTATGACGTCACACCTATTTTTATTCAATACATTGAGAATAAACAAATTAAATTTTAAGTGCAGTTGTCAATTATTATAAAATTAAAAAAAAAATACCTGATTTTAATGTGGGTTGTGTATCAAAAATCACCAAAGATAAAACAAATTGACGCAATAAAAGTTAAAATCATTAAACAGGTTAATTGCATTTACGTTCTACGTCAGTGCATTGCAACGGACTATAAACAAGAATAATAAAAATTAAAAAAAAAAAAAACAATTGAAAAGTTTTTTTTTTTTTAATTTCAAGTTTCTGGTTTTGTTGAACACGAATTTACAATAATTGCATACTTTTTTTAAGTGTTTTTTTATGGCATATTATGTTTTATGTTGTTAAAGGTAATAGGTCAATTTTGAAATTGAAAAAAGAACTAATGATAATTTGTCCAAATTTTTACCTCAAAGGCATTTTAGTTGGGTTTGGTTCTATAGCACGTTTTATTCTAACTTATGGGGTTCTAAAAGGTTTTAAAAGTTGAAAACCTTGAAATGAAAAAAAAAAAACACAAAGGTAGTTTGCCATTAAATTAAATTAATGTCTATTATAATGAAGTTTTAATGTGTTGGTTGATTGATTTGAGTTACAACCTTTGCTCCACACTAGGATTTCAATCATTAGTTTAAATTAAATTGCAAATTGTGTAGTATTTACTTGAAATGGCTATAAAAAGTGTAAATTCTATGATATTGAGAAAGAATAAAGGCAAAAATTGCAATGCCTACATCTAGAGGTAAAAAAAATATTGACCCTCAACATTTTGCATCCAAAATAATTAAGAACTTATATAAAATATACGCAGCGAAAGCTTTTCAGTTCTGAAATCGCTTTTGCTCTAGAAGTTTCTTGTTAGTAAACTTTACAGATTTAAGTCTCTAGAATTTTTCGAAGCTATAGGGCTTTCAACTTGGAAATCTTTGGTTGACAATCATTATAAACTTTATTTTCAACGAGCCAGAAAAAGCTCTTCAATTCTGAAATCACAACCACTCTCATGGTTTGTTGTTAGTAGACTTTACAGGCTTAAATATTCATAGTTCTTTGATGCAGTGGGGCGCTCAACTTAGAGTTCCTGGTTGACAACCAATATAAAATTTGTTTTTGACAAGCCAGGGAAAGCTTCTCAGTTCTGCAATTACTACTTCTCTCATGATTTGTTGTTAGTAGACTTTACAGACCTAGTTCTCCAGAGTTTTTCGAAACTAAAGGGCGGTCAACTTAGAGTTATTGGTTGACGACCAATACTAACTTTATTTTTAGCGAGACAATGAAAGCTTCACAGTTCTGCAATCACTTCTTCTGCCATCATTTTTTGTTAGTAGACTTTACAGACCAGAGTCTTCAGAGTTGTTCGAAGTTGTATAGGGCACCCGACTTAGAGTTCTTCGATTACACTCAATACTAACTTAATTTTAAGTGAAACGGCAAAAGCTTTTCTGCTCAGCAATTATTAACCCGCCATGGTTTGTTGTCAGTAGACTTTACATGCGGTCTCCACAAGTGCCTAATTCATTGCAACCGAGAAAACAGAAGCGAGAAAACAAAAAATATGCAAACGATCCAATATTTGTGAAATACTTCCTTTTATTTTCTGCTTGTTTTTATGAATTTATCGGTATTGAAGGTGGCATGTTATGGGCTTGAAAATTTACTCGTAACTCGTAGACAGGTAATGCATTGCCACTGCTCCTGAAAATTCAAATTCGTTTGTGTTCCTTTCATGTCATAGTTTTGCTTTATGATTCTAATAATTTATCGTAGCATAAGAAAAAATGGCCAAAGCTACTTTCAATAGTTCAGTTGTTGCCTTAAAAATAGAAAGGATGAACAAACCATGCATGAGTTTTAAGATCTTTCAAAAAATCATTGATACCTATTTATTGGATGAATTTTTAGAAAGGTTATTTATTGTATATCTCGCGAAGGTATATCGTCAAATGAGATAAATTTCAAATAAAGAGATAAAAATTAAAACAAAGTTAATCTCATTACCAATTCTATGTGAACAACCTCGAAAGTATTAAAAAACATACCTACTTTGTTGCTTAAGTAAAAGTATTTAAGAAGCATTGAATTACACGCACTAGTATCCATTTTTTTTTTATTTTCTATTTTATGAAGGTAATAATCTTTTGCATTGAGCGGAGATTATTTGTGTTGGTTTAACCAACCACCCAAGAGCGCTAAGAAAAAAAAAAAAATGTATTTGCGACCCAAACCGCAACCGACATCGACACACCCACAATAATCCGACCGCGAAGACGTCGCCGTAGTCGCGTCGGAGACTACGACGACATGAATAAAAAACTTTCTCTTAGTTTGTTCGTGCAAATGTGCGTAACCTTGCCTCTTACGTCCTACACACACGGGAGACGAATGATATGCCGCCGCCGCCGCCACGCCAGCCGATACAATACAACATAAAACACAACATGGATTATTTTTATTTTTAATCTTTTGAGAGGTTGTTCAATTAAGCATATGTTGTTGTTTCCAGCTCAATTGATTTGTACACAGTGTAATTTATAGTCTGGGAGTTAGTGTTGTATTTTGAATAATTGTAGTTTAAGGGCCAGTTTGTTCACATTGGGTTAAATCTGTAATAAGTTTTTCACAGGCTCTGGTTAATTGAAGCTAATCAACCAATATTTGCTGATAAGCGTTTTTCTAAATAAACAAATCAAACCATGGATTACTCACTAAAATATTAGTTAACAAGCTCATTCGAAGATTTATCAGTCACAATAATCATTGATTAAAAATGACTTGCTATGAACAAACTGGCCTGAGAGCACGATAGCTCGTGAGAGTTACTTTTACTCTCAGCCATTTCTGAGTGCCTTTTTAAGTCAGCAAAAACAGAGGAGACGTTCAATTTTCTACCAAATACGAGCAGATAGAATAAGAGGCACTTAATCTAAATATTTTACGTCGTATAGAATCGAACTCATACATTTGGCTTGCAAGCTCCAACTACTACGTTGGTTAAAGTGTAATACAAGCTTTTAAGATTGCTTGAAAAATTTTGAGGTCGTCAATTTTTATTATAAACATAAGAATTGAAATAAATTTGACTGTGTTTTAACCTAAAGAAAATTTCCATCGACAGTTGAAATATTCGTTAAATTTAATAATTTGCAACGCAACCCGCCAAACTATTTATATAAGTGGGAGTACACAAAACACGATTCGAAAAATAAAAAGTTTGGTTATTTATGCAAACTTGGGCCTTGAAATACGATTTTATAGTTGGGTTGTTAATTTCTTAAAAAAATATAGCATAACAAACTTTTTTTTTTTAATTTTTGGTTATTTGTTAAGATTTTGGTATAAATTTTAAGAAAGCAAATTGTTTAAGTAAAGGGTTTTCCAATAACCATATTTTATTTCATTTTCAACATTGAAATGCAATTAAAAAGTTCTGTGTGAAATATTAACGAAAATGTTTTTTTTTTAATTTGAAAGTTTCATGCATAGTAACCATTATGTTTGGAATATGACATGGCATCGTTTAGATGTATGCCACGACTTCGCATAATGGCATGGATCCGGTAGGATAAATTTACAAAATAAATAAAGTAGTTTACTATTTTTGAATGCCTCTTCACTTTTCTAATTAGGTCGGGCAATGTGAAGATTCACTTCTAGCATAGCGTAATTAGAATAATTTGTAAGAAATTATATTTAATAAAAACATGTTTTTGGAAAATAAATTTTATCTTTAATTATCTGTTGTCCTTGAAACTCATAGATGAATAAATAAAATAAAGAAATAAAAATACTTATAGCAAAAATTGTTGCAAAATTTATTTTCAATAACTTTTGTCATGAAAAAGGAACTTACAAAAAAAAAAAAAAAAAATGGCGCCCAACGCAAATGGTCAAAAATTCCTTAAAGTATAATTTATGTGCCTATTATAGATGGCAACTGATTTTAGATAAGTTGACTGCAGGACAACTTAATTTAAAGACAGTAAAATAAAATTATTCACATTGAAAAAAACAAATATTTTCAGTTGAGTTAAACAAAAAATGTAGCATACTTAAAGGAACTAATTGTATGTCAAAATCTGCTGGTGAACGTTTTATGTTGTGAATTTTGTAAACCAAATTATTATAAAACAATAGGTAATGAAAAATTCAGTGAAATATAGCTTTCATTTCTTTTTTGATAATTTGGAGAATGAAAACATAAATTTATAAAATCTGATTTGGATGCAATTCTCATACGTGAATACTTGTATATGCCATCATCAGAGAACATTTTTCCGCCAACTGACACGCCCTTTTTTTGAAATAGGTCTTCTTATCATAAAAGTTGATATAAATCAGTGGTGTGTTTCGTTACAAAAGTTGAAGACAAAAAGATTTGTAAATCTTAATACAAAACTTTTTTTCTACGCTCAGATTCGGAGGATTTTTTGTAACAAAAATTTTGGTAAAATTGCATGAATTAAGATCCGAGTTTTTATCTCATATAACTTATAACTCCGGGTTTGGCCCCCTGTAACTAATTCTTATTTTTCAATACGAAGAAATGGCTCGTTGGAAAAAATTTGGCTTAAATGCTAATGAGTGCATATTTTGAGGCTTTCGAAAAAAAATATTTTTTTGAGGGAATACAAAATTAGAAAATACGAGTAGTTGGATCAAATGTATCGAGTTAAAAATAGATTATTTCAAGAAAACAATTTTTTTTCCAGAAAGATATTTCCTTCATTTAATTTTCAGGGACTTATTGACCCGCCCTCGACACTTCGAAACTGATTTTATTAAAAAGAAAACCATCTTCCTTATAGTTTATAAACAGGTAATAGAGTAACATAGATATCGCATCTAGTACAATAAAAAATTACTATTTTTTAAATGAATTTTATGAGAACAAGCTCCTTTTCTTTTTCTTCAAAAATCGAGTCGGTTGATCTTGGTTTTTTCGCAATTTTTCAGCAAAAATAATAGTTTTTTTGTAAAAAAAAAATGCATATAGCAATTGGTAGTAGCTGTCTGGCTTAGATTCAAATGCAAAGTGCAACTTAAAGGTAGACATTTTGTTACTTGTCTACTGGTTTACTAATAGTTGGCTTTTGACAGACAGTTGTGATCTATTATTACTGATTGCTTGATTAATTCAACTATAGTAAAATTTAATTAGAAACATAGTTGTCTTTCAGCATAGGATCATTTGACTCTTACCGATTGGATAGTTAAAATTGCAAACGAGTTTTTATCATTTCAGGATTTTTTTTTCGATTAAATTTTGATTGGAACAATCAATTTTATTGTTGTTTAGCAGAAATGGAGGAGACAACAATTGTTCACCAAATCTGAACGGATAGGATGTGAGGCAATTTTGTATGCCAAGAAATATTCTTACAGCCAATTTCTTCACAAAGTCCTATCGTTACTAGAAGTAGTAGTTCCAAAGTTAGCACTTAAATCGATATCTCTACTTCGTTCACACTAACTTCTGGGCATGAAGAAATGACAGGACTCTTTAAAGAAATTAACTTTTAGAGGATTTGTCACTTCCTTGCAACAGACAATACCTCTAAAAAAAAACATTAAAGGTTTTGAGATGAAATCGACTGAGTTCGAACCCAATAGTCCGATTACAGAAAACGCGAGCGGATCGTATTGAAAGTGATATCACTCAATTTGGATCGGTTTCGATTTTAATTATTCCTGATTAATTCAGTTTCTTCATTCAAATGACATCCTGTTTTTTACTTCCAGGTTCAATTTTAAGAATAGGGAAATACGAATCCGCTATTAAAATCGATCTGCCACGATTTCTGGAACAGACTGTAGACTTCCAGTATAACGTGCTTGTTCAACGAACGAACTATTACGCCAGGGGGTACAACAATAGCATACCAATAAAAACTGTCAATATTTTTTTAAGGTCAACACAATAACAGCGGAATTAAAAATCAACAAAGAACTCAGCTAAAGGTTAAAAATATTAACTTTACTTATCAACCAATAGCGGAAATGAATAAAGTTTTGAAGAAAATCAAAAGATTATTTCTCCCTTTTTTTTTTTTTTCTTATCGAAAATATGCAATAATGAAATATTTATTTTTACGCCAAGCCGAATTAGGGTTTATTGATTTTAACCAAATAATTTACGAGAAGGTTTGTCTGATAAAAAAGTGTACAAATTCTGCTTTTAAATTTACCACAAAATATTTTTTCGGAAAAATAATGCAACAACTAATTCCATTTTTATAATTAATACATATTAATCATTATTATTTAATCATCATTATTTAATTAATTTATTTTTTTTTTAAATAATCACTCATTTATGATACCTTTTCTGGTTTATTGTAACCTCTTTGAAAATAAAACTAAAAAATAAAATTAAAAGATAACTCAAAAAAAACTTACATTTCCTTCTGAACAATATGTAGTTCAAAATACCGATTAATTCCAATATCAACTGGAACGATTTTTTTCCAAAACAACAGACATAAACTTACAAGTGTCTTAATCTAATCGAAAAAGCTCCTTTTATTTTTATATTAAATCGCCGCTACAAGCCAACTATTTGATAATTATAGCAGAATCAGGAACTCCATTAATTTTACTATAAAAAATAACGATTGTAAAAAAGAATCTCCTTATGGCAAAATCAGCTCATTGTTTTTTTTTTTTTTTTTTACAATTTTGTTTTGAGCCCATTATCCATTAAGTTAATCTCGTTTCACTGACCTCGAATAAAAATATAAATAGTATGTCAGCTGTAGCAGAGACAAGAGCATGTGCGTCTGCGTCTATCGATTTCTATAAATTGAACATTTTACAAAAAAAAAAAAAAAAAAAAAAAAAAACAACACACTTAAAAGCAATTTCAATGGTCATCCGGCGGATAAGCTACTTCTGCTGCAGCCGCTGTCATCATTGTTTATTATTACAAGCTCACTGACTGCACTTCAACCTTCACCACCAAACCCCTAGACAAAGTGTTATCAATCTTCGTTTGGTTTTTTTTTTGCACAAAGAAACCGGACATTTCAGCCAATAATCGAATCTTTCACGAAGAATTAACTAGTTCATGCAGAAGGTGAAGGCATGTGCGAAAATTCATTCCGAATGAGGACACGCGAGCTCTTTATGGGATAAAGTCACAATAAATAAACAAACAAGGATGTGATGTGATCCGAGATGTCAGCTGAATATAGAAGTGATGACTTCAAAAAATATTATAAAGCCCAAGACTGTATAATATTAAGCACACATCCGTTAAGCTGATTTTACTACACCAATCCAATTGGTATAGATAGCTATGTGGCTCAAAAGACAGAAGAATAAGATTGAAAATAGAAGAATGAATACAAAAAAAAGGTTGCGTATACGCCTGAGTGGACTTGAAAAAGTATGCTATGTATCTCAGATTTCTCCTATGCGATTTCATCGAAAGTTCTAGATGCAATCAGCAACAGCATCCTGAACAATAATGACCCGGAGCTGCCGCAACCAACAACAAATACGACACAATTAGGGATCACTTCAACAAATTGGCAGTGGGCGCTCTCTATTTTTAGATCAATGCATGCGTGCTCTATAGACTCCGTGCTGTTGTTGGCAAGATTCAATATAATGGTGGCGCGGCGATCATGACTACAACCACGACGTCGACCGACGACGTCAACAACGATGTCCATCAGTGATGTGCGCTACTCAATTGCGCCAATTTATTTGCGTGGCATTTATTGAATTAACGCATACTGTCTCTAATTTGTTGTGTTTTTTTTGCTCTCTTTTAAATTAAAGTGAGATATTCAAAATGACTATTTTGTGATGCAACGATTATAATACTGTGCGGGTTTTCATTAATTTTGATTAATTCTCAAACAAAAAGTCGACAATCATGGACTAGGATAGGATTTGCTTCAAGAAAACACTTAAAATCGTTGATTAGTTACTTCGATTGTCTGGCGGTCTATTCATGCCCCATCAGAGGAGAAGCATGACCAACTGCGAAGAGTATAAAAATTATTACAGCATTTCTGTATTGCGTGCAGTTCACACTAGCTTCCCATAGCAATTTGTGTGTCGCTGGCTTGTTGGCATGAATATGTATAAAAAGGAGCCATAATAATAAATCAAGCTGCATCGTGTGGTCGTCGTCGCCTCTGATGGCAATAAAAAGAAGCTCAAGCGAGTGAGAGCGAGTCAAGTCGGACCGAATCCAAAGCCATATGCTATCATGCAGAGAAGGATAAAATATTATTTTTGATTTCAATTGACGGAAGTTAAATTGAAGTGGACTCTTGTGGTTGATGATGTTGATGTTTTGTTTTTGTTTTTGGTTAATGTTTGCTGTTTCTAATTCAATGGAGAATGAGTTTGCGCCATTAGACGAATATAAATAGTTAACATAAATAATATGCGGAAAACATGTTTGATTTTTTAACATAAATATGGTACAAAAAAAAATGGTTTCTTTTGTTTGTATAAGTGGAGAAGCTATAATAAAACAAAATAGCATAGATTAATAGCTTAGCTGTCAGAGAAGAGAGTTGTAATAATCGATTTTTATGCAATTTGTGTTGTTGATGTAAAATAATGTAAGCTATCTATTGATGGATTACTATAATATCATTAGTCAAAGGCCTTTTTAATGGGTTTTAAAGTTCAACCTATTATAGGAGTGTTGAAATACAGAAACTTATACTCGACTTTGATTTTCTTTGTTTTGTATTGACTTGGATATAATAAAATGTAGATATTACTATGATGATGATGATGATGATGAATGATGTTTTGTTAAAGATATAAATAATTGTCAATTTTTCACTTACCATAGCTTGTTCGATTTTGTTGTCGATAGCAACTGCACTTGTACCAGATGCACTGTAATAAAAAAAGGAAAAATATATTTTATAAATTAAGATTTCATACACAATCACATTTTTTTTTTATAAATAAAAATGACATAATATTTTAATAAATTACAGTTGCAAAATATAGCTAATAAGGAATATTTAAAAAAAATTATCCCAAATGATTCAGTTAAATCGAAACTGAATCATTCAAATGGATGGCTAATGAGTCGAATATTTCAATTAACCTTTTTAAGAAGAATTAATGAATAAGTCAGAAATATCTTAAGAAAATATACTTACAGCGATATTAATTCATTTTTGTACTACAGTTTTTGGAAATAAATAAACACAAACAGATAAAAATTTGATTAAAAAATGTCTAAGGTCTAATTTGTTAACAGTTTATGCAATCTTTAAGATGGTTTTCACAGATTCTTATTAAATGGCGCTAATCAACCACTTTCAAGTGATTAACGATTTTGATAATTATTAACAACTAAATCGATGGATTCAGTGATAAAAGCTCACAAATATTTTTAAGAATGATTAAAAATAATTAGCTAAAATAAAACTGGCCATAATCATATTTAAGAGAAGATAAAGGGGCATTGACAATATTTACCAAAAGTTAAAAATAACAACACATATAACTAACTAATCTTTTTGTTATTTTTTTTTTAACAGGGTAGATATTTCTTATACATCTTCCTCTTCTTATACTCGTAGAACCATCTTCCCATAGCAATGAGTAAAGTTCAATGATTTCCTATTAACTATTAAACACTTAAAGCTAAGTAATTTAAAAAAAAAATTGAGTCCAATCTAAGCACTTAAATCAAAGTTTACGCGGATGTAAAATTAAAACTGCTTTTAAGCTCATCTTAAACTTAATTATTTAATTTCGTATCAGAAAAAAAATTCTAAGGGGCGGTTTTTCAGTGTTACGTTAACTCTGAGTTAAATTGGAGTTAGTTTATCCTTTTACATTAAACCCGAGTTAACTTAGAAACAGTTTTTCAGTCCTATCTATCCGTTGTCAAAAACCTCTTGAAATCGAGGTGCGACACTAGGGATATCGTCTTTTCACTATCGAAACCGAGATGGGGCCCTTTCCAAAGACTTATACAAATTTTTGACACGCATCTGTCAGATATGCATCTGCTAATTTAGATTTTGAGTTTACTTGGCGAGTAAACTCGAACTTAACTTGGGATTCAAACTAACTGAAAAAAACGTTTCCCGGATTTAACTCACGTTTAACTTCGAAACCAGGATGATCCCGCACTGAAAATGTGACCCTAAGGGACTTTTGGAATACGACTGCGAGAATATGTGTATTTTTCATACGAAAAGATTTCAGATGGCACGAAATGAAGTATTTAAAAGAACTGTTAAATGAACTACGAAATGATTTGATAAAACTAACAGGAAAAGAGCCCAAAAGGGTATAAATCCGAGATTACTGTTGCCAGAAAATTTGAATGTTTAAATATCACAATGGGAGGGAAAAATCGAGTCGGGTAAAGCATTCCACATTCGTGTAGTGCGGCTGAAGAAAGAATCTCTATACTTTCCAATACGTCCGAGGTTGAGCTCAAGGGTAAACTGAAGAGCATTCCTGGAAGTACGAGTGTTACGGTTAAATTGTTTTAGGGGAGGAATGCAACTGGCTATTTCACTAGGGCGCTGTTTATAAAAATAACGGTAGTATAATGTAAGACATGAAACATTGCAGCGGTGTTCGAGAGATGCAAATATTTCTGTTAGGTATGGTTCTATCGCCTAACAATCTAAAAGCTTTCTTTTGAATCCTATCCAATAAGCGGAGGTGAGTTAATTGAGCAGCTGCCCAAATATTAGAATTGTACTCTAGTTTTGGACGAATAAACGCTTTATAGATTACAGCCACATCAGAAGAGGAGAAGAACGTCTTATGTATTTAGCAGCTTTTGGCGACGTCATTCCACAAAATGTGGTCTCTGATTCACATCCCGAGAACTGAAAATTTTTCGGTTTCCTCGATCCAAGTACCACACATGGATAGCAGCATTAGGGGAGGGTTCCGCTTTAACGACACAATTGAACTTTTAAAGCATTAAATTCTCTACGGTTCTTAATTCCCCATTGGACAATGCTGTCAAGATCAAAATTTCATACGCTGCCATTGAAGTTCTACATCCGAAGCAGAAGGATGTGAATCGAAGAGCGAATATGAAAAGCTGAGGGTACTTTCGTCAGCGAAGCAATTTAATGGATTAGATGCTTCAGACAAATCTAATTTATGAATATAAGGAAGAGAGTAGGAGACAAAACGGAGCCCTGCGGCACACCAGAGTTTAATTTATGAATTTCAAACTTAAAACCGTCCAACACGATTTGTATTGATTGGTCCGAATGGAGAATTCATCGATACCAAATGCACGCATTTTTGATAAGAGAGATAGAGCCAAACTCTATCAAATGCTTTTGAAATATCAACTTTACTACTTTTTGCAAAACGATGCAAGGATTTGTGCCATTGTTCGGTGAGATATACTATCAGATCACCAGTGGACCTATTACTACGAAAGCCATACTGTCGGTCATTAAGAAGCTTTCGTTCTATGGGATATTTTTTAAACTGATAATTTATCAGTGTTTCCATGACCTTGGAAAGAAGGGACGTAAGCGCAATTGGACAGTTAGAGGGAGTAAAAGCTTCTCCTCTTTAAGGATGGACAAATGCTGTTTTCCATCCACCCGGAAAGAGACCAGTAGAGCTGCTTACGCAGAGGTTTTGCTAGCATTGAAGAACACCTCTTCAGAACAATGGAAGGGATACTATCAGGTCTTTTAGATCTTTTGCAACTGAACGAGTAAGAAAGAAGATTCGTCCCATAGAATAATTGGCGCTCTCAAGTACAGGAGGAGTCAAAACACTCTCTGACAGCGTCGAATTAACAGCAAACTGTGGTGCAAGCAATTTGTTTCCTCTAGTGAGCTGACATAAAGAGTGTAATGGATGACGAGCTTTGAAACCGAAGAAGAGGTAGAATTACGTACGTTTTTTACAAATGACCACAAATTTTTACTACCTTTGGGACATTGTAGTATTTTTTGCATAAATTAGATAAATTAATTAAATGTTAAAATTAAATAAGCCCGTGATTTTATTTTGTAACAGGTACGAACCCATGACTTTGTAAGAAGAAAATCTACCCGAAACCGTACTCTCTCGTGCTATTAGGGGACATTAAAGACCACATTTTGCAAAGCGAGATCATCTGAGTGTTGAAGCTGAATAGCTAACTTCAAATATCAGATGATTGCATGACTTCTTGTAAAACTGGGTCTTAGGAAAATTATTTTTTTTTTGCATAGTTACTGTAATTTTCTTAACATTTTTTTATATTTTATAAAAATTTACTATAAAATCTGAACTATCACCATTTAATGCTTTCCCTATTTAATTAATATTTTAACACATAACATTACCAACAATTTATTTAATTATGATACGCGTCAACGTCATCGTGCTAAACATTGAATAAACATTGACAGCAGCTTGATTTTTTTTGCAGGTTTTTTTTATGCACTAGACATTTTTGATTCAACTGCTTGCTAGTGTATAATTAGTTTTGTAATGCGTATCTACCTACGCAACCATGCGAAAATTATTCCATCAATACAAAAATATAACTACCGTGTATTAGCAGGCACATAACTATATGTTTTTTTTTTTCAATAAAGTTATGTAAAATAGTTAAAATTATCTTATTAACAAAACTACATAACTTGGCAACTGAAAGGTTGTTCAAACAATGATTGATGATTTTTTTTTGTGTGTCTATAAATGTACACAATCTAAACAAACTTTTTAAAACGAGTATTTGATTTATGTTTAAAAAGCTTTCATTGAATTTATATAATCAACGCCAAATATGTGAGAAAAAAAAATGATTTCTTTTGACCTAGAAGACGTTTTTAAAGTAAACTTTAAAAGGAAACTGAATAAATCTTTAAGACCAGTTGAATTTTTAAAAATTTAAATAAAAAACTAACTGGTTTCATAGATTCCAGAGGATCAAGAAGTGATCAATCAATATGGCATTAGGAAATAAAAAAAAATAAATTCGGCGCCACTATAGATTTCATCAGTAAACATACTTACTTACTTGGGGCCTTCTATTAGTCTAAATCCGCTAATGAATTCTGTGATTAATTTGTCTAAGTCTCTCATATATCATAACAAAAAATGCTGTCGTAAAAGTTTTTTATGTGTTTTTTTTTTTTGTTATTAGAGTTAAAAGAGAATGCATAAAACATCTCCTTGATGTGATGATATGTGAACTATTTCAAAAATTTTAAACCGCACAAAAAACATCTTGTTGGCATAAAGTTTATAGCCGAAGGTTTCTTCCTACGCACGGAGAAGAAGGAGCGTTTGAAAAAAAAAAAAAAACATAATGTCATTTCTTTGATAATGATTTATTGCTACACGTGTTTAACGAAGCATGTATAAATAAATATAAGATGATATCCAGTTTCGTATCAAGTAGGTATCGAAGTCGAATCATAGCAAACAAAATCAAAGTGATTTGTTTGCAAAATGATTTTCTTAAGAGGAGTTTTGAGATTGAAATTTCTTAAAAAAAATATAAACAAAATCTGCAACATTGACATACTTTTGATGGTAAATGATGGATTGGTAAAGAGACGCACTTTTTAAGTAGGTTGATGGAGCAATTATTAAGAGTGGTACTGACTCATTTGCTTCAATGGATTTTGAATGTTTTAATACCTGTGCATGGGCAATAATAATTATTATAATTGTTCATTTTTTTTTCTTAATTATTAAAAGCGGAAGAACAACTACACAAAACTAATGAAGAAAATTTGATTCACGTAAATAGTACCGATTTGTTTTGAATGTAGGTTCTACATTTGTTTAGCGAAGGAAAGGGTCTTACCTACTATAGAGGGTGAGGTATTTGTTTTTCATTAGAGTTCTCCTCAGTTGTACTTTTTTAAGATTTTCTATTTCTATCCTAAGAAATATAAAGTGAAATTCTTTAAAAAGTATAAATTCAATTAATCTCATTTTATGACTTTTTTTAAAAATGAGAAAGTTACAAAAGTCCGGATGCCAAAATTCCGAACTGCGAAAAATAGAATCCCGTATTCCATAATCCCGAATGCCCAAAATCTCGACTGTCAAAATTACGAACGGACAAATTCCTGAATGGACAAAATCCCCAATGCCAAAAATCCCGAATCCATTTTAGAAAAAATCCCGAATTTTAGTACTTTTTAAGTACTATTTCATAACATTCAATGAAACTGGATCTGTGCATTCGGGATATTGGTATTAGGGATTCTGACATTCGGGATTTTATCCATTCGGGATTTTGGCATTCGGGTTTTTTTTTCCATTTCGGGATTTTGGCTTTGGGGATTTCGTACCCACGAAACGAAAGTTCTCTTTATGCTATTAGAAAGAAAAACTAAAACTTCTTCCAAATTTATGGTTTTACAACGATTTGTGACTAACCTAAAAAAAAAATTGCAAACTACCAAAAGAAAATTAAAAGATGACGCATTTCTTTTTCTCAATAAAAACAAAATAAACGTGCTGCTTATCTGAAGAACACTTGGTTACGCACTCTCTTCTTATAAAGACTTTAATGATATCGAAATTTGGAAAGCTGTCATTCCTGTTATTTGCAAAATAATTTCAGTAAATCACTTCAATATGACTGAATAAACAAATATTTGTGTACTACCATCAATGGACAGATTTTATTTTTAAATCGTCAGGCTTTTTTATATTGTTTTTTCGTCATCGAAATCAAAAATTTAAGATTCGAACGGATGACGACTTATGACAATTCACAGAGGCGCAAGTCGCGAATATTACTAATGGGCACTTATAGCGATAGAGGAATGTTACGCTGGATTTTGATTTAAAGGAAAACTACTGCTGACTTCTTCACGGGAGCATTATTTCTAAAAGTATCGATTTCTTCGGTCGTTCAAGTAACTCGCAATTGCTTTTGTTACGAGTATCAATATGAGTTTCCAATGAGCTTAATTTTGGATTTTTTTCTAATACATGCAGGTATGTGAGAAGTCATGGTCATAGCCAGGGATCATTTCAATCATCGTCTAGAAAACCATATCATTTTTGGCAACGGCAAACATGTTTTCTATTGAAAGAAAATGACTCGTTCCATTTCAACGACAATAAACACCACTGCAATGTAGAATTGAAATTCTACATCCAGACAACAGCGATGCGAGTCTTGAAAAAAATATTAAAAGGTAGATAGTTCCTATAAGGTCCGAAATTTGGAGTTTTGTATGTACTTCAAGATAAACTCAGTTAAAATCTTAAAGTTCAAATTTACCAACAAAATTGAAAAAATCTATTTTGCAGTGTTCACTTCACTGTAAAGTTAGCAGAGCAGTCGTTTTTTTGTGTATCGGAGTTAACTAGAAAATTGCAGTTATGTTCCAAATTTTGCAGTTTTTAATGTACCTACTTCAAAAAAAAAACTGAGCTCAAATTTTGAAGAAAAAAAATTTTGACCCAAAAAAAATTTAGGGCAGTTATTTCCAAACTTAAAGACATGAAGAAAATTTAACATTTTTTTAATTAAACTTAAAAAAAATCCTTAATTTGTCTTTCAGCTCAACCAATGCCAGAGTAATTGAGTTAGATTTCTTAGGTTCAAAGTAATTTATTTCGGTGTCTGTGCGACTAATTTTTCGGAAAATTATAGGCTTTTGGAGGAAAAGTCGTCTTATGTCTTTGATCATCGATATTTCAAGAACTAATGATTTTACTGCAAACAGGTGTGTTTTTGAATGTTGTATCAATCTTCTTTATCACCTTTCGTGAAAGCAACATCTCCTCAAACTCATTATTGGTTTCAGAAAAGTTCCAACAAATAAAGGGTTTTTCAACGGGGACGCTACAAAAGGGACAGCAAACGACGCCATATTTCTTGCCGCTCTTTTGACATTTCTCTTCGGTAAGGTTTGCCATTTCATGATGGAAAGATATACGAGCCAACAACGAGTCGAAATTATTAAAATTTACTTCCGAAATTCGGAGTCAGTGGCCTCAACGTTAAGAGCGCTAAGTCCAATAATCGTCCTAGCAAATCAACAATTGAGCGTCTAGTGGAAAAATTTGAATCCACAGGCACAGTACAAAATGTTCCCGTGCCAGTGAGACACAGAAGTGCCCGTAGTGTCGAGAATATTGCTGCTGCTGAGGCTTCAGGTGCAGAAAGCCCAAATGTGTCTCTCACACGTCGATCTCAAGCGTTGGGCAGCTCTGTGACGTCGTTGTGGCGAATTTTGCGAAAAGATCTTGGCCTACATCCTTACAAGATTAAATTGACGCAAGAACTGAAGCCGTTTGACCACCAGAAGCGTCGTATGTTCGTGAATTGGGCTGAGAGACAACTTGAAAATGATTTGGATTTTCATCGAAAAATCATCTTCAGCGATTAGGCTAATTTCTGGCTGAATGGCTTCGTCAATAAACAAAATATGCGGTATTGGTCAGGCAGCAATCCACAGGTACTCCATGAGTCATCATTGCATCCCGAAAAAAGTATGGTTTGGTGTGGTTTATGGGCCGGCGGCGTCATTAGACCGTACTTTTTCCGTGATGATCAAGGCCGGGACGTTACTGTGAATGGGGATCGCTACCATTCAATGATAACCGAATATTTTTGGTCCCAATTGGATGATATGGACTTGGAGGACATGTGGTTCCAACAGAACGGTACCACAAGCCACACAGTTTGGAGAACGTGTTATCTCACGAAATGGTCCAGGCGCTTAGCCGCCTCGGTCGTGCGATTTGACGCCGTCAGACAATTTCCTGTGGGGCTACGTCAAGTCTATGGTCTATGCCAACAAGCCAGCGACGATTGATGAACTTCCTACGAATATCGAACATGAAATTGCAGCAGTATCGGCCGATTTATGCTTGAAAACCGTCGAAAACTGGGGTCAGCGTCTGGACTTCTGCAAGCGTGCCCGTGAAAGAAATCGAGTTCCATACATAATGGCATCAAATGTACTTTCACAGGAATAAAGAATTTCATTGATATCCAAAACCGTTTTTGTTTTATTTAAAAAAAACTTTTGTAGCGCTCTTATTGAAAAAGCCGATAGTTGCGCATCCCGCATTAATTCCTTGCAAATTTTCAAATTGATTAACCGTGTCGTTTATTTTTTCCAATTATTCGACGTTTTATAAAAAAAATTTAAGTAACACTTGCTACTTGTAGATTATAAGAAAAACAAGATTCGTTAGTTATATTTCTTACAATTTTGCATAAAATAAAAAGTTTTTAACTTAAATTCCGATATCTTTTTGCTGGCGCTTTCAATCCATACGGTTTCAATTCGATCGAATATCAGAAAACCCGTAATATTATATTTTTTTATCAAATGTTTTAAATAAAGAAATAGATTTCTACTGTAATACAAATATTTTTTTGTTGAAAATATTTTTAATGAGAATTTCTATTAGTATTTAAGGCAATCCAATGGATTAGAGATTAGACGAAAGCACACAATTCAAATAAAAAAAAAAAAAATGGATTTTCAACTTTCTATTTAAAATTAATAAATAAATCAATATTAATTTCTAATACTCAGATTTATCAAATTTATTTAAAACAATTAATAAACAGAAACAGTTAAGTTTCTCAATAAAACTCTTCATTAACATGAAAACCAAATTTTAATAAAATTAATTTATTTAATATATAGTTGTAGTCGCACTTATTTCAAGTAAACATTTAAAAAATGTATCAAAAGTAAATTTGTTTGTCTGTACACCTTGAACTGTCTCATTTGCCGGTTATGTTTATTATGTACATCTACATGCTTACTTAAAAAAAAAAAAAAAAAAATCTGCCGGTTTTTCCAACCGCAACGGAAAAATAAACACAAAAAATAATAATAAATTAAATATTTACTCAAGTGAAAATCATTGACATACAATATCAGCACACACAAAGTCTATACAAGGCGACTCGGGCATATAGCTATCTAAATATATATGTAAGTATGATGAAAATGATGGACGGACAAAAACACTTAACACACTCTTGAGATCCTATATACACTTTTTAGTTTTGTTTCTTCTTGTTTGTTCTAGGCGCCCTGTCTCTAATGGAACCTGCAGGAATAGTTCGTTTCGCAAACAAAAAGAAAGACGACACAATAAAAAAGAAACAAGTTTAACAAAAATCAAACAAACCTTCTTCGTTCGAGAAAAAAAAAGAGCCGAAAGAAACACACGCAACAAGTGCTCAGAATTTTCCCCCTCATCCGGTTTAAATTCAATAAAATTATATATATGGGCCTCTCACTTTACCTACTCTCAAAGTTATCAGGTTTCATACAAAATATACCGTCAGTCAGTCTTTCAGGCTATGGGAATATAGTTTTTTTTTTTTATTATTTTTTGTGAATAGAGATATATTTTGCTTTGTTAGACCGGAAAACTGAAACGGATATCTCGTTGCATGGAGATAGATGTAGACAAGTAGCCATATCTAGGTAGGAGTGAGGTTGAGAAAGAAACACAAATTTGTAAGATGAAATTGTTATTATTTTTTTTTTTCAATACCACACGGTGAAATAGGCGCGGAACTTTGGCACACATTTTACATAGTCGAATTTAGGTCAAACAAAAACAAGTTTTGAAAATTTTTGTGATTTTCTGAACTCTGTTTGTCTTTTATTGAAATGCAATGAAAAATTATTATCATTTTTGGACTTAGCAACAAAGTTGCAGATACAACGACAACAGAAAAAATACGTCATTCTTTGAACATCACAAAAAGAAAAAAAAAAATGATAAATGTTCGGATTTGTAAAGTAATCACCTTCATACACGAAGCTACCATACGTATCAATACGAGTATCAATAAATTTAAGGAAACCTGTTAGCCATGTCTAGTGGTGATGCCTACTAATGGCTTAAGCTACACACGTTAATTATAAAAAAGTCGTATGCAAATTCTTGTTTGAATTGTAAATTCTCATTTTAAATGGATTTAGTGGTGAATAAATTTTGAATGATGCCCAAAGCGGATCCAGTTTTTAGATGTTTGCTATTAAATTTTAAGCCCTGAACAGTAAACAAAAATAAACTTACGTGACTCTGTCTATAGAAAAATCAAAGAGTTGTCAAATAGATAGAATAAAGTGAACTGCAGGTAAGGTGCAAGAGACAGAGGGTATAAAACGGGGAATACCTTAAACACACGATGTGTTCAAATTGAATTATGATAAAGTTAAAAGCATACATCCGAAAATTAGATTAAAATTAATTTAAAAAATAAAAAATTAAAAATAAAGCTTTTGAAATTTTTAATTTAATTTATTTTTACAAAATTATCACAAAATTATTTTTTTTGTTTTAATTTTAATAATTGTTTTTAAAGTAATTAAAAAAAAAATATTGTTTTTTTCAAATTTTTTTTTTTTGTTTTAACTAAATTTTAATATATCTTACATGGAGACGATAATTTTAATTATTATGAAGTCAATTGAAAACAACAAGAAACTATGATTTGTCATAAAAAAAAGTTTAATTCACACTAAACACATATACAGGGTGTCCAAAAAGTTATTGATAATTTGTTCCAAATAAAAATACAATTTCCTATTATTATGGAAAAAGCAATATTATTTTATTTCAAATTACTATATACAAAGGACATGTTAAAAATATTGAATAAAACATGTGTTTCATTCAATATTTTTTAACTTGAAATTCTCAGTACACTTTGTATACTAATGGGGATAAAAAGTCCCAGAAGCCTTAAATCTACTTGATTTCTTCCAGATTTTCATTTAAACAAGTTGCAGTTAGTGCAATAAGCACCTAGCGAATAAACGATGTGAATAATATTTTCCTACAACAAGAATCTCATTGACATACACAGATTGAAAAAAAGCAAACGACTAAAAATATATCCCTGAGGGATTCCATTGCATTTTATAAGAACATATTTTTTGTACAATTGTTTGCAATTTATCGGTTAATTAAGAATAAAGGGCTCAGACTGTACCTACTGGGAGAAAATTTATACAAATGTAAAAGTTTTTTCGTAAACTACTGAATGATTAATTATGTCCAATGCCTTAGAATTGTCTGAAAGTATGAAAAGTGTTCAAGGTTGTTAGCTTTCTAAATATCTCCTGTAAAACTTTCCAGGAAAATTAAGAACAATTTTCCATACGAAAATCACATTATTTTTGTATTAATAAATGTTCGCAATAAAAAAAATACTTATTTATGAATTTTTGAACAATCTTTTCAGACACATTTAAGAAAAATAGTAGTATAGAGATGATCCTGAAGGGAACGGGTCGTTATTCTGTATTCCAAAATTCTTTATATGGATAAAAAATTCTCTATGAAGATAACTCTGTATTCGATTATTCTACTTTTTCATAATTCTGTATTTTATAATTCTGTCAATCCAGAATTCTGTATTTCAGAATTCTGTAAATCCAAAACTCTGTAAGTTTTTCAGTTTCTAAAATTCTGCAAATATACAATTATAATAATTCTTCAATATAAATTTAGACTTCCCTCCCCAGAAATATGTATTTGGATGATAATTTTCTGATTTCTTAGTTCCAGTTGCACAAATGTGGTTCAAGTTTTAATCCGTGGTTAAGCAATTTTTACTGACTGATTTCGGAGGAATAACTGAGGTTCAATGACGGTTTAAGGTTCAAGTATACATAAGTAGCCAATTTATTATGTGAATCTCAGTTAATTCGCCAAAGACGGTGAGTTAAAATTGCTGAAACACGGATTAAATATTTGTACAACTTGCCTTAAGTTATCATTGTTTTTTTTAATAGTTTTGCTGGAAATTCATGGATCTATCGGCTAGTTTCGAAATGAGTTGCTTTTTTTTCCTCTTTGACTAATAAGAGTGAATGTTTGGAACTGTAGTAAACGAAAAAAAAAATATTTCATTTAGATGTCTGGTTAGCTTTGCAGGGCGAAACAAAAGTAATAAAAAAAAGTACGCACTTTTTTTCATTGTCAAAACAATTTTTCTTTTATCATTTACAGAATTTTGCAATACAGAATTTTGAAATCCAGAATTTTGGAATACAGAATCATGAAATACCAAATTTTAGAAAACTGAAAATTGGCGCTTCAGAAAATTCGGATTTACAGAATTTTGAAACAAAATTTTGGAATAAGGAATTTTATAATCCGAATTTTGGCACATACAGAATTATGACCCCAACCCGAACCTGAAACTATCTCATCTAGAGGTCTACACAAATATAATTCTTAATCAGTATTGTTCGGAAATTTTACTTGTTCACTAGCCGAAGATTGAAACAAGTGTATTCACTGAGTGAAAATTAAAAAAACACAAATTGTCACTTTAAATATTTACACATTGCAATTGAAGCCACTACCCACTTGGTACACAAGATTAAAGAACAATATGAAATTGAAATTTATTCTATAAACCAGTTTTCAAAAGCCTAAAGTTGGAAAAATTACTAGCAGTATATGGGTGATGGGAAAATTTTAGATTATACAAAAAGGGACAAATAAATTGCCACGCAACAGACGACGCAACAGACGTGTAATGCATTTCCCTGCCTATTCTAATTTCAAAGAAATAGTGGCTGGGGTGCCACAAGGAAGTGTTTTAGGTCCAGTTCTGTACCTTTTATTCACACGCGATATTGCTCAAACAGAAGACACTATCGTAGCTACTTTTGCTGAGGATAGCTACAATTAAATTACAAAATGCTTTTAATAATGTTAATGTGTGGACAAAAATATGGCGAATGGCGCTCAATGAACAAAAGTCAGTCCACGTGGACTTTACGTATAAAAAAAGAGATTACCCGTCTTTCTTAATACTGCTCGTGTTCCATTTGCAAATGAGGCAAAATATCTGGGAATGACTAAGGACGTGAAATTAAAATGGATGCCGCACGTAAAAAAGAAATGCCAAGAACTAAAAAGTAAATTAAGAGATGAACTGGTTACTCGGTAAATAAACAAAGCTTAGTATTGAAAATAAATTGATTTTATATCGACAGGTTCTTAAACCTGCTTGGACTTATGGTATACAACTTTGGGGTTGTACCTGCAATACAAACTCAAATAACTTCCAAACGTTTAAAAATAAATTGCATAGGACATTTGTAAATGCTCCGTGGTAGATAAGAGACGAAGATCTTCCTACGGTCCGGAACGAAATAAAAAGTTTCGCTAGAAAACATTGAAATCGACTATTAGAACACGCTAAATCAACAATTATTGACATTCTTGACGAGTCGAATTTAGTACGCCGTCAGCGAAGAACAAAACCTTCCGGCTTGGTGCGGTGAACAGAAAACCGCTTTAAAATCGCAGATTAAGCAGGAACTTTCACTGCGAGTTAATCTCAAAATAAGGCAGCTCAATACGACCACTTATCACAAAGATAACTCTCTCCAAAATACACTAAAAAAAATTTAAAAAAATCATGTTTCGTATTTTTGACTTGTGTATATTTTTAAAATTTTAACGCGATAAATTGCGAATGTTAAAAAAAAAAATTAAATAATTAATTTAAGTGAAAAGAATAGTTTAAAATTTAATTTCCTACAGTTATTTACCGTTTCCATAAATTTCAAAAACAACACTGTAAAACAACTTTCTGTTTTTCAATTTTTTTTGGATTTTTACAACCTTAATTTGTTGCGTGTTTTTAACTTAATCTGTAGAAATTTATCTCAAGCATCGAAACACAAATAAATATAAATTAATTTCTCTACATTATCTGATAATTCAATTTTAAATGACTTCTTTTCAGAAAGTATCTTATTATTGAATTTGTCAAATTATACATTGTATCTCTTGTCTACAATCTACAAGCAATAAATACCCTCTACTTTTTCTTCCTCGTATAAATTAAACTATTTCAAATTAAGGCACGCTTTATTAACTATAAGTTTCTCCATTAAACTGTTGTAGGTACATATTGTATAAAAAAACTTTTCTTCTTTATTGTTTTCTTTTTTTTATTCAAAATTGTTAAAATGATAAAAAAACAATATAGGAACACAAAGATCCAAAAATTATGTAAATAAGTCGGAAGTAAACTAAACGAAAACAAACAAGTCATCAAAACAAAACCAGCAATAACAAAAGCAAAAACAAAAACAACAATAAAATATTCAAGTTTTACTACCCAAAAGGGTAGGTTTATATTTGTTGTATGTACGCAGGTATGTAGGTACATTAAGTGTTGGAATAAAGTGTTAATTAAATTTAAATATTAATGTCACGATTTGTTGATCAAAAACAACAACAACAAAAAATGACAACATCAACAAAATATACAAGCACTTCATTTAGTTCTTTTTATTTATTTATTCATTTAGTAAAAAAAAAAACAACAATTATGAATAAAGAGGCATAAATGAAAATATTTTGTTTGTGTTTACTTATGTTTTTTTTCGGACCTTGTAATGATTTCAACATCAAGAATAAATAATAATTACCCTCGAATTTAAGGGCATCCATCTGTTTATATAGGTCTTCATGAATTTACAATGTACATTATGTAATTAGTCGACTCCGCTTAAAAGAAATGATACATTTTCCACCATTTTTATCTTCCTTAAGAAATATTTTCACTCAATCTAACCTAACCTCACTTATTTACTCTAAATGTGCGTTTCCATTTGAGAGTACTTTCAATACTAAACTCTCGAGAGTGATTCTCGGATGTCTACCTCTCTGCGATATCATTTCATGACTATGTCCGTCTGTCCACTGGCGAGTTTTACTCTCGAGAGTTGCTTGAGGCTTGCAGGCTTATTTTTAGTCTCAAAAGCAAACGCTCCTTAGAAATTTAAGGGTTGTAAATTATTTTTGTATCTCAATTTCAAAGAAACGAAATAATATTGGGCTGTCAATAATAAAACTATAAAAGAACTATAAAAGTGAAGTCAAGAATAGAAATATTTCCATTCCAATAACTTTAACTAACGTATTCGAGGTGGTAGGCGCCATGCTCAGTTTAGGTGAAACTCCAAGACTAAAATGAGCACGCACTGAAATACCGGGCCTAATAGGCTTTAATATCGGAAGTAATTTTTTTAAGAAATTTTCTTAAGAAGATGAAATTGTATATTTCAAATTCCTTATACTATGTTCAACCCATCAGAAGTATGTTCTTAAGAGAAGTTAATAATCTAGGAAATGTTACCTGACAATACCAGGTCATAGAAGCCGCTATTCGCCTTAACCACAAAGATAAAAATAACTCATATATGTACATATATTAACTTAACATATCTTTGTTGTTTCAGCTTTTCTTTTCTCTTCCAAGAATATGGTTTACAATCCACATACACACAGAGATTTATGTACATAAATGTAGTTACGTTTTCATTTTATACATTTCTTAGAATTAGATTACATTGCCATTATTGTTGAAAGATGAAACTTATGTAATTGGATTCTTAGAACAAATAAAGGAATGAACTTCTTTGGGTTGATAATGGTTCAAAGTCGTTAAATTTCTAGGGTTTTGCTGTTGCAAAATTTGAGATGTGTCCGTACATAATCTATTACACAAGGAAGATTATGAAATCTTTGGTAAACATTTTATAGACAGTTATTTAAATATATTTTTATTTTGTCTCTGCGATGATTATTATTATAATGTATTCTTTACAATGCTCCAACTTGAGTGTCCTATGTAGCTTTCGTGTTTCATTTCATTGCCAAAACAAAAAATCAAAATTATGCTGGTCCCCTGTATAATTAAATAAGTAATGAGTGTTGGGCGCCATTTTAACAATATGAAAAAAGTCAACTGGAAATAGGTTAGAAAATTCAATCAAGATTAAATTTAAATGATATGGATGTGAATGACATATGAGAGAGCTATGTACGTGTCACACAGCTGATGCTAAAAATGACATTCTGTATAAACAATTGGAGGGTAGGATTATTCCTGCAGAGTTGAGTTGAAATGTTCACACGGAACATTTCATTTGACCCTGTTAGGCTAGGACAACACTTGCGATTTTTAATCGTTGCGATTGAAAAATCGATATCGCAAGAAATTATGGCCATGCATTCACTTGCGATTATCTATCGTGCGATTCCTTAATAGCTTAAAATACAATATACAACTTTTAATGGCGAGGCATGCACATGAGATGTACATAATTAGTTTAGAGACTTAAAAAACACTCAAGAACTAGACTTGGTTAAGAGACTGAAAAGCGCTCAAAAACCAGTTCTGGTTCCATTTTTTTAATCGCTGCGATTTGATAGTCGTATATGTGAGCATTCACATTTAGAACCAGGTGTTTTATGTTTTGTGGCTAAAAATCGTACGATTGAAAATCACAAGTGCGTGCATGATTTTTTCTTATTGTAACTACGATTTTTTAGTCGCACTATTTTTTATCTCAAGTGTGAGCAGAAATATCTAGCTGCGTATGTTTCGTTTTATTTTTCGAAAATCGCATCACCCGAAAAAATTGAACAAATTTTCGACTTTTAATCGTCACGATTTCTTGGCAGCATGTGCGTTCATTCTCCTTTTATTTTATGTGTTTTAATTTTGGCGAATGAAAAGTCACGCGATTGAAATCGTATGTGCGGTCCTAGCCTTAGACTAGGACCGTTTTTGCGATTTTTTGTCGTTGCGACTAAAAAATCATGTGCGTTCATTCTCATTTAATCTAATGTCTTCTATTTTTGCGACTAAATGATCGCACGACAGAAAATCGTAAGTGCGTTACCAGCTTCAGACTTTTTCTTGAGAAATTATTCTCAAGTCACCGGCCTATGCCAGTAAGCCTTAAGCTCGAAACGTACTTGCGATTTTCTGCCATGCGATTACACAATCGTAAAAAATAGACCACACAAGTTTCATTGTGAATAAACGCACTTGACACCAAAAAATCCTACTAAGCTGCGATCACTTTTTTAGTCCCTGCGACAGTTAATCGCAAGTGGGTTTCGAGCCTTAATTTTCCGATTCCCTTAAGGCCAACAGAACACAAACTTTACCCCTAAAATTTAGTCGGATCTAAGCAGCAGTTAATTTAAATTTGGTATATATAAACTCTTACTCTCTGTCACATGTGTGTTGGGCGCCATTTATAATTAAAAGTAAATCACAAAATTCATGAGGTGATAATTGATAGGAAATTGAACTAAATATGAGCACTTCTTTTTTTGTAAGGCGTTGGGCTCTATTTGAAATTGACAGCAAATAACAAAATTCTTTTAGAAATGTCTAAAAATGAATTCCAACACTTTGCAAAAGGTGTTTGGCGCATTTCTTATTGGTAGCAAACTAAACTAAAAATTAACACTAACTCTTTGTTGGACGCCATTTGCAATTGATAGTAAATAACAAAATTCTTAAGATGAATTCAAACACTTTGTAAGAAATTTTTGGCGATTTTTTACTGTAGAAAACTGAACTAAAGACAAACACTAAGTGTTTGTAAGGTTTTGGGCGTCATTTGCAACAGACTACAAATAACAAAATTCATATTTTTATTTCTAAAGATAAATTCTAATACTTTCTAGAAGATGTTGGGAACTATTTAGGTATAATTGATATAAAATTGAACCAGAAAAATTCGTATTTGATAGATGAACTTTTCCTTGTAGTAGATGTTGGGCGCCATTTGTAACTTTCAGAAAAAATTTAACTATGACATGCCACATTCAAACTCTTGATTAAGATGAACTCTTACCTTTTGCCAGAAGTGTTGGGCGCCATTTTTAATTGGCAGCTAACTGAACAAACAGAATTGATGCTGTACTTACTTGCTATATGTGAATTCTAAAAATATTAAACATTACAATAAATTTCAGGGTTTCTTTAAAAGTAGCCGCATCCTGTTTCCAGAATGAGGAATTTGTTTGCTTAAAAAAAACTTGATGACTAATTAATTTCCCAATGATTTTGCTGTGATTTTTTCAGACACAGATGTTTACAAAATTTTTGAATTACGTAAGCAATGCAAAGTTTAAAACGTAAACACTCAATATTGACAGCTTATAACTGCAGGTGCTAGTGACGTGAACAAGCAAATAGTTATTCATATCAAAGAATAAAATCAGAATTTTGTAAATAATGTTTTTTTTTGTTTTGCTTTTGTACATATTTACACAAATTGAATGGCGCCACACAATACCAATCAATAAGGATGTTTTCAATTTTCAACAAATAATAAAAGAGACTAGATAATCTAAACAATATGCAAACTTTTGTTTATGTTTACAAAAAAAAAAGTTGCGATCTCTGCGTTTTGTATGAATGGCACATCAGTTTTTCTTTCACAATTTGAACATTCATTACTTTTCAAGAAAAACAGAAAAACAATTACAATTGTATACAAAAGAACAAGCTTTCTTGCGGAAAATCCCACCAAAACACTTGCGCAAACTTTTAAGTGGAAAACAATTTTTTTTTGTTTCTTTCGAAATTTATTGTGAAATAAAATTCAAAACAACGACGAATTCGAAAGAACGGATGTTTATACTTTTATAATTCATAGCTTTTGCTCATTATTATTATTTTTGATGTTTTTTTTTTTAAATTGTTGTTTTTCGCACTTGTAGGCAGAATTTTAATTTTTATTTCATGAAATTAAAATCAGTATTACATTGAGGGCAGTGTTATGAATCATTTTTCACACACGTCTTCATATCCAGAGTAGGATCGACTGATATGCATACGCAAGTAAGTGATTGAGGCGTCGAGTTTCAAGGGGCTCCTATTAGGTGCAAATATAATTTTAACGGGAGACAAGATTGTATTTAATATATTTATTAAAAAATTGTCTTTAAATTGTTTTCAAAAGTAGTATTTGTCATTTAAAATTAAATATTTAACGTTTAAGCAACATTTTAAAACTTGCAAGACCTTTAAATAAAATTTACAATCTAAGCAAGTGAGTAAAGACATTGTTACCCTTTTTCATAACTTTCCATTCAAGATTCCTGGGCCTTAAGACCCTTAAATAATCTAGTCCCCTACTGTATTTACATATCCATATATCCACCACCATGGTGGTTCTATCAATCAATCTGAGAAAATTCCCATTACACAAAGCCATTTAAGAGCTACAACAATAACACCATTAATAACAACAAGGGTGTACAACATGCAGTGAGGTTAATTGTATGCCAATTTGTATATCTTCAGAAGGAGGCAAACAAACAACAACAAAAAACCACAATGCAAAACATTTTATTTCGAATATGTTTTTTCACATTCCAGAGTAGGCAAACTGGCATGGCGACAGTATTCTTTTTTTAAATATTTCTTTTTATCTACAAATACAAATGAGTAAGTTGGTATATCTGGTAGCAACAAGACAGCGCCAATGGCTGGTATCTGAGTTGCAGCGCTTTCTCTTTCTAAAATATATTACACCAGAAAAAAATAAATAAATTAAAAAGAAACTGCAACTTAATCTAAAAATAAATTTAATTAAATCACATTTGTTTTTTGGGAACAAACCATCAGGTCAAGCTGTGTGTGCAGTGCACACAATAAACTCTCGTCCAAACCATAAACAATCAAAGTGCATTGTCAATGAAAAAAATTTAAAATTTTCAGCTGATGACAGTTTATATAAAAAATGACAAAAGAACAATTTCAGTGGGATCAATGATTTCGAAATTCGATTTCGAAGGACGATGACAATAACAATGCGAGATTTGAGAACTAAAACAGTGAAAGTTTCTTAATATACCTATTTTTGTTTTCTTTAAGTAATTTGTTGGCTTTGTTTCATCATCTAATCTGTGAAATGGTCATTAAATTGGGAACAGTAGAACCTGCTATTTATCAATGCTTTTTTTTTTTTTTTGATTGGTGACAAGCTTAAAATAAAACTGATGTAAATATTTCTTCTGCTTGCAATGATAAGGCTATCAAAATCAGAGTAACAGTTTTTGAGAATTTTTGAAGATTAAATCGTATTAGAGTCTGGGAACAAAAGGTGGTATGAATAAACTGAGGCTTGTGCTCCGAGCAGATGCTCCACAAAAATATAGGATGTGCTCACAAAAATGCACGTGTTCAAGAATTATATTCCTTCAAAATAAATCGATTGCTCCAAAAATTACGTTGTCAAGCAATTGCTCCTTTTTATGCAGACCATGAAATAGGAGATAAGAATAGTATTGAAGAACCCGTTTTGAAAATTTAAATTTTGAGCGACTGCCATTGTTTCTTTGTAAAACGATTCATTTGGCATGAATTACATTTTTGAATGCATTTTCAAGTGTTTCTTCTCGAATTCTTTTGTAGAGAACCTTTTCTTAGCACGTACTTCATTAAGTTCGTAGTACTACAAATTAATATATATCAAATAAAGCACCTACTCTAAAAATTAGGATTTCAGCTGGTCCTTCATTATTTTATTTATAAAAGTCTACTACTTTATGAGCGGTTAAAGGGAAAAGGTGCTCTTTAAAAATAAAACTGAGCATATGCTTATACAAAAGCGGAAGTGTTCAGGAATTTTATACTTCGAATATGGAGCACCAGCTTCAAATATCAGAGTTTTAAGTAAGGGCTTCGTTTTATTAATATCACACATTTGATTTGAGTACAGATCTGGAGAATTTTCGAAAGCATCTTTCCGCCGTTTTTTGTGGAGTCTTTTTCCTAACAGGAACTTTTAAGTATCTGAGAACAGAAACTGATAAAAAAATGTATGCATTCCAGAACTGCATCTGTTCATATCAAATAAATCATATGCTCCGATAAAATGAGTTCTGAGCAGATGGGCTATTTTATTCCTACTTCCCAATAGACAGTTAAACGGAGAATGTGCTCCTTATAAAAAGCTAAGCAGTTGCTCATGCAAAATTTTCAAGAATTGTATTCCTACATCATCAAGAAGCAGATATTCTCAAAACCAGAATTTTTGAAAATCTAAAGTACTTGTCCCTCTGCAAGCACGCACTTCATTTTTAAGATATCTGAGAGCAGGTGCTCATGAAAACATATGTTTTCTTTAATTGTATTATTAAAAAATGAAGCACATAATCCGAAAAAGTTTTGAGCAGATGTTTTTTTTATTCATACAAAATTGAAAAAAAAGTTAAACGGAGAAGGTGCTTTCTTGAAAAACCTAAGGGAATGCGCATGAAAATGCATTTATTCACACCAAATGGAGCAAATACTCAGAAAGTGGAAGTGAGCAAATACTGAATACAAATCAATGAAAATGAAGCACCTGCTTAGCGAATGTAAGTTTTGTGCATGGAGTTCCTTTTTTCCCACTTGTTTAGTTTGAATGGAGTTCTTGGAGACTTGAATTTTCAAAAGCACCTGCTAGGTGTAAAGCTGCTCAAAATATTTTTGTTCTTACCATTTAATGGAAGGTGAAGCAGGTGCTCTATTTAAACATCCGAGAAAGTGCTCATGAAAATGCTGCATTCTGCGAAAAATGGAGTCCTGAGCAGGTACCTTATTTTGTTAATTCTATGCACGGTAAAACGGAGCAAGTACCCTCCATATAAAAAGCCGAGCAGATGCTCATTTAAAACAAGTAATTCAATTATTTTATTTATATTTAAATTTATATTCACACTCAAATTCATATTCATATTCATATTCATATTGATATTCATATTGATATTGATATTGATATTCATATTCATATTCATGTTCATGTTCATATTCATATTCATATTTATATTCATATACATATTCATATTCATATTCATATTCATATTCATATTCATATTCATATTCATATTCATATTCATATTCATATTCATATTCATATTCATATTCATATTCATATTCATATTCATATTCATATTCATATTCATATTCATATTCATATTCATATTCATATTCATATTCATATTCATATTCATATTCATATTCATATTCATATTCATATTCATATTCATATTCATATTCATATTCATATTCATATTCATATTCATATTCATATTCATATTCATATTCATATTCATATTCACGTTCATATTTACAACGATTCTTAAAAGTCCAAATCTTTAAGACCTTACAAACCAAAGATATTGGTTTTGGACTGTTTGGCAAAATTGAATGTGGGGCAAAAACATTACATTTCACTTTATGTATATGGTTTTGAAGAAAAAAACTCAACATATATTTTCGAGAAAAAAAAATTAACAACTGGGTGTGGCGAATCGACATTGCATTAACATTTAAGTTTGGCAAATTAAGAAGAAAATTGCAAAAATTTCTATTCCATCACGAGTGCGATTTGTTTTAAAAATAGAATTAAGACTGACGCAGAATAAATATACATGTAGGATGCAATTTCTTCTTTTTCAGATGCAGTGACTTAGAAAACTTTTCACCTTCATTTAATGTGCGGTGGTTTTTGGTATACAAACAGAATATTTTTTTTTTTGTTCTAGAAATGTTTAATTAGAATTTGTATTTTAAGTGGAAAATTAAAACAGGTGTTGTTTTGTGTTGTGTCTCTTATGTGGGTGGTCGTGTGTTTTAAAATGACGAATTGTATAGGGAAGATAAAAATGTTCTATTACGTTGTTTTGAATAATTTTAAAATTCTAAACAAAACTTTTATGACAACAAGAAAAGAAATTTCAGAAAATGTTTTTATGTTTTCTAAAATTGAAAGTGAAATCATATTTAAAACAAAAATTGAAAGGTACAAATTCAAAAGATTATCTTTTGAAATATTAAGTTTTTAGAATAAAGTAAATTTTTTTTAGATTTTCAGTTTTTGAAATAATCAATTAATTTCTGAAGCAAATGTTTTTTTTTTGTCTAATTTCACTATTTTCTTTAAGACTTTTAGATAAAGCATATCTTTTGTTTGCTCTGTCAGAAAGAGCATCTTTAAACCTATAATTTGACGTATAACAATGTAAGACTGAACAACCATTAACTACTAAAATCACATTCAAAGTCATGTTGTTTTTATCTTAAGTCTTGCTTTTCCTAATTTTTTTGTGGATAATTTAAAAAAAAAAATTAATCTTTATATTAAAAGAAAAATATATTTCAGTGGTATAGGATGTTTTGAATAAGTTTTGAATAATACGCCTACAGCAACGATATGAATCAAACAAGGAGGGTTTAACTTTAACGTAAAGGCTTTTTTATTTAATAAGGCTTGGTACTAGAGAATGTTTGGGGAACACCCGAATCGGGGAATACCCCAAAGAAACTTCTTTTTGTAAAAAACATTCTTTTCTTTATCTAAAAGTTGGAATTATTCAATTGGGAAATCGTAACGTAGATAAGTGTTTTTTTATTAATACGAGTAGGTACGCTAAAAAATACAAAACTTGAAATATGTGAAATTAACAAAAAAAGAGGGCAAAATAGGTTAAATAAATACTTTTAAATAATTTGAGCCTCGAAAAAACATCTATAAACAAAATCTGCTTGTTAACCACAATTTTGGTCAATGTCCATAGTTGACGTTGTTAATTATCGAAATGATCAATCAGCCCATATTGGTTGATTAGCTCCATTTGACCAGAAACTGTGAAAAACTTATTAAAGATTTAACCGAATGTGAACAAACTGGTCTCTCTGGTTTTGGGTAAAAACATGATAACTCCATAAAATAATTTGGGTTATTAGACCTTAAGCGAATGAACAGTTATTTTTTTTTAAACTTGGCATACATTAAACAAAAAAAAACATTCATAAATATTTCAAATTTAAAGAAAATCGGTCAAGTTTGTTTAGGCTTTAGTGTGAAAGTGAAAGTAAAGATCCAAATTATTTTACGAAGTTAAAAGGTTTCTACCAAACAAAAATATCAGTATCTTTTCTGTCTTGTATAAGTAGGTCTCATCTCGGTATAGATCTGGTTTCAGTTTTATGTGTCACATCTCGCTCTAGTCGTACTTTTTTTTTTTTTTAATTTTAAAGGAAAATTTGATTAGAATCGTTGGAGACGTTACAGTGAAAAATGGGTGTGGCGGTGGGTGGTAGTTACTTAAACTATTTTCTAAATTTTCTCTCTGCTAAAAAGAACAAACTGTGAAAATTGTATCTTAATCATTGAAGCTATTTCTGAGAAACCAGTTACAATAGTTTTTTGCTTGTAAAAAAAATAATAAATAAAAAATCTATTTTTATGCCGATACCAAACTATACCACCGAGAGTATCCCTAAATTTCGAATCTTTTCGACTTTTCTTGTATCGTTGCCAGCCCTACAAACAGGTAATTGATTCTTTGAGCAAAACAAGAGTGTAGGCTAGTCCAAAATATGTACATATCTCATATGATTATCTATTATGCTCGTCGAACAGCTAACGAAAAGTAGAACAAACTTTTTCTTCTATGATTTACTTTGCATTTTTGTATGAAATTTTCCATTTAGTAGCTAAATAGGCTGAACAGAATTTCTGTTAGAAGGACAAAATTATAAAAAGACACGGATTCAGATTAAAAAAAAAATCTGGGGTACCGCAAGGAAGTGTTTTAGGTCCAGATCTGTTTCTTAGTTTTATACATGATATACCTAGTCTTTAACCGAAGATACTTTCGTAGTTACGTTTGCTTCCGACATAACATTGAAATGCTAGCAGTGGGCAAAAGGACTAACAAAGCTTCAATATAATTGCAAAACGATCTTGATGTCTTAATGCCAATAAGTGGACAAAAACACTGTACATAGCGATAAACAAACTTAAATTTGTCTACGTGGAGTTTACAAAATTAATAGATAATCTGTTTTTCTTAAAACTCCTTATAGGCTATTGAATATACCTTTTGAAAAAACCAATTACGTGCTAGGGTTTTTATTATTGAATTATGTTTGTTTGCCCCATTAGCATTCTTAAAACCAAAAATGCTACTAATTCTTCAATGCGTTTTAAGAGAATCTTTTAACTTTTCAATTATTTTGTTATAACTTGAAAAAAAAACCAAATTTGACAATTTTACACTTAAAACTTTTTGTTTAAAATTAAATTTTCTATCGAAATGTATGGTTAAAAAAATTTTATAAGAAAATTTAAGCAGGAAAAATAAAGATAAAAAATCGAAAAATCAAAGATTTTTGAATTTGTTTTTAAACTGCGCACAACTTGATAACTTTATGCAAGTAAAGGGTCAAGACAAAATATAGAAGAGCCTAAAGGCTTGAATATGGCATATTCAAGAAGTAATTTTTATTCAAAATTAGCAGAGATAAACATTTTCAAACTGTACCATTTCTTACATTGAAAAATTTAAATACAAATTACATGTACCTATGTTATTTAAAAAATCAATTACTTGATTTAATTACATGTAATTGAAAAAAAGTAATTGAACAAACAAAAAAAAAAAATAATTAAAAAAACTTGTAATGATTACTTTTTTGTAATCATATTCATACAAATGTAATTGATTACAAGAAATATCAATTACATTTGTAATAATGTAACTGATATTTTGTGTAATCAATTACATTTGTGTGTAATGATCACAAAATAAGTAATCATTATAGGTTTTTTTAATTACTTTTTTTCAATTAGATATATCTAATTATTAGTTATTTATTTCTTATCAGAAAGTGGACTTCTGTCTCCCCATACATGGTTACTAGGTCCACGTCACTGGAAGTTAATAAACAAGTAGTTACTATTAAATGAAAATTAATTCATTCAGTAAACTTGCACCTCAAAAAATAATGGAAAATATTTCAAATTACTTAAAGGGAAATAAAACTATTCAGATTTTTCGGGAGTATTATCCTACCTTACAAAGGGGGTTTATATCCCCACTAACTGATTCTCTCAGTGGACTCAATTCTTCTTTGTACCTACTGAATTGTTCTGTTCCTTCAACATTTTTTACTTTTGAATTTCATAAATGAAAATATTAGTTATACAATTTTCATTACAGCCAGAAAATGGCGACATAAAAATTAATACAGAAAGAAAAGTATAGATAAAAATTAAGATTAAAAAAAAGCGAAAAACCCCCAAGATATACATATATACAAATTATGTAGGCAAGATTATTTTGTGTCCAACGCACCAGCTTTAATTTCAATGAATATTATTTTAACATTTTTCTTCTATATATATCGGTATGTATACCTATGTTATTAAGGATATCTGTTTCCAATTTATATATGTATGTACATAGGTATAAGTACCTACCTACTATTTTCATAAATGACTTCGAGCAAAAAAAAAAAGAAACTGCATAAAAAAAATCGATTTCTCAAGTCAAGTACTAGCTAGACAAAATGGCATACAAGTTTGATATGCGCTGTATTAGTACATTAGGAGTATATCTACAAAATATGGATAGGAACGTCTATCAAAAAAAAAAAAAAAAAAAACATTTCAAACAACACCCCAATCTATTATTTGAAAAAAAAGGACAGTAAAATCCCAATTAGCACAATAGAATACAAGTCATAAAATTAATTCACACAAATTAATGATACAAGAATTGGACAATTTATATTAATTCATTGCAAAAACAAGAATGTACAGTTTAGGTACTTACTCCGGATAAAAGTAATCGATATACTTCATTACAACCTCTCGGATAATGTCTTGTTTTCCGGAGATAGTTGGATACAGCTGGAAGGTCATGATGTCTGTCTTCATTTTAAGTTTCCGTAAAAGAATTTATAAAATCTTTTTCTTTTTAAATACAAAATGTATCTTTTTTTTTTAAATTAAAAAAAGACGATGACGAAGACAAAAATGACGAAACAATAAATTATTATGAAGAAGCTGCAGAATTGCTCAAAGTTGAGGTGAGGTTGTGTTAGATTAAGAGAGAGAACAAGAGAGGGGCGCGGCAGAACAAAATTCGAACCAAGAAATACACAAAATGTCTTTTTTTAATTCTTTTTTTTTTTTGTAACTCAAAATGGTTGATTGCACTTTTTATTTAATATTTTGTTTAAATAAATTATGTTTTGAACACTTAGGTACTTATACTTATTTTATTAATTAGATATGTTCTTCTTTTGATACATTTTTATTCTTTTTTAGTTACAATTACATGCGCTTTTGGGATGAATAAATTTTCAATTTGATTTCACGTATTTTTTTTGTTTGGAATTTACATTCTTAAATAAAAGAAGAAATTATTAGATTAAAAATTTAAAAAAATAAAATAAAACACTTTTTATGTATCGATACAGAGCGCAAGAAAAATGAAATTCGTTTAGTTTAGTCTGCACGAGACTATGAAATTCCAATTTTTTTATTAATTACACACGACTGTCGCGCGCTGAAGGCTTTCATTTATAAATGTATACGTATGAGATCTGAATATAATAGAGTGCAGCCGATGGTAGGTACAATACCATTTGGTTGTGTTGGTATTTACTCTTTTACTCACAGATATAATGTTTCGATGAATTCTTCTAGAAAGTACCGATATGTTTTCAAGGAATAAACCACCAACACATGGGAAAGGAAATAATTTACAAAATAGTGTGGGTAAAGAGAGACGCTCAATGGGTACACAGTGTAGGTACATATATGTGTACACTACGGAGCAAGAGGAGGGGGGCCAATGCCTAGCCTATGTCGAATATGAATACACGCGATCCGACCGAATCTCAGAATACCGCAGTTTGCAGAGTGGTGAATATAAAATCAAAGAATAACCGAAAATGATTTGCACTTTTTTGTTTCTTCTTCAGAAAAAAAAATGTTGCCTTTTTATCAAGGCAAACAAAAATATTTAAATACCATAAACAATGTTATTCTGAAATATTCAACACCCTACACGCTTTGAGCCTCTCGCTCCTTAAACAAAATAGCAAAATGATTATTAATTCATGAAACAAAATCCGTTAATTATTGTTTTTTTATTTAAACTGTTCGTCCTTATTAGATGCACTTTTATGGTTTTTCATTTGTTTACCTACAAGCAGAAACTATTTTAGGGAATTTGAAAAAAAAAAAAATATGAAAGCAAATTAGGTATAAAAATTGTGCGTTGCTTTTCCCAATGCGCACGACGACGATGACGACGAAGACACAACAACGACGAAGAACAGAAAAGAAGCTGAGACGATGTTGAAGAGCTCTTTATTATAACTAAATATCTGAATAAAACTGATTGTCTTTTCTGCCAAGGTTTTATGTTTTTATTGTTGTTTTTGTGGAAAACGACGAATATAGGCGCACTTACAAGAGGTGGAAGCATCGATTCGCTTCACTGGACATACTCTGAAATTCGGCCATGACTTGGAGGAGTAGACGAGAGTTGGTAAGTGCGCGCTAGTTCCCTTCCTCCAAACATTACCACTCAACCCCACCTTATACACAACCTCTGAGAAGCTGAGACTGATTTAAAACCTGCAGAGGTGAATTTATAGCTCTCTCAAGTTCTCTTTCGTCTTTTTTTTTACTTTTTCTTGTTGCAGGTTAAATACCAAAATCATATTGAAAATTTATTTAACTCAAGCTTCTTACTGTTTTATCAGAGGTAGGTACGTTGTAAGCAAATAAATTAAATGGGAGCACGTATTTTTGTTTGTACCTAGTACCTTCTACTGTCCTCATCATCAATCGGCACGTTTGCAAAATTTAATTTGTTAAATCAAAGGAAAACATGTAAGTAGGTACGTCACACATTATAAAGCCAAATTCAGCGCAGTACTTTAATGACATGGTTGCCATTAGTTACATGTTGCAAGTTAATTAAAAAAAAAAATTATATGTATTATGTACTGTTCACGAAAATTTTGATAAACGTGTTTTTCAAGATGGCGGCCATCGCTCGCGCCCCCGTCCTATATTCCGTTTCCACCACTCAACATATTCCAAAAAGAAAATAAGTTTAATACAAGATTGCAGAAAAAAAGCCCGGTTCTTGTCTTATATGACCATGACCGTCGGTAGGTACGATACAATCACAGTGTCTGTGATTTAATAAACTTCCATGATTTTTCAATGCATGAAAATAGGTGACGAGAATATTTGTTTGAAACTTCACAAAGCTCCCGCTGACGAAAATAAACAAATTCAGCACATTCACTAAAAAAAATATTTATTTAGCAAAGAAATGAATTTTCTACAATTTTTTTAAAGTAGAAATAGGAATAACATTTAAAATAAAACTATTTCCAAAATTTGAAGTTAGGTACATTTTCAATAAAATTATAGAAATATACTCGTAGATATTTGTATTTAAAATACATTCTTCTATTTTTAATTTTGCTTTAAAAAATATTTTCGCCCAAAGTGGAGAGAACTTTATTTTTTACAAAATAAAAGCGGTTTTATTACAAAAACTTTTACGGCTTAAAAGATATAGTGGACTCTCGCTAACTTGAACATACGATAACTTGAACGATCCAATAACTTGAACATGCTATTTTTCTCTTGAAGGTAAGGTGTTCTATAAATTAAACAAGCCATTTTCAAGGCTCGGTAACTTGAATTTTTCATGACTTACTCTATGAGTTTATGAGTTAAACAGTTATAATATTTTCAATCTCTATAACTTGAAAAAATTTCAACTGTCACATCAAAAATCACCATCTTTTTTATCACTTTCTTGAATGCATACGATCCTCAAAAACGAATATTTGTCTAATTATCTCCAGACCATAACGCTTCCTAAACTGTGTTAAGCAGTTGGTACTACCCTGGGCTAGTTCTTCATTAAGTCTTCGGCACACAAAGAACTACACCAGCATTACCAAACAACTAAAGTTAAAAGAAACAACTGTTTATAAAGCCAAAAAAAAAAAAAAAATAAGTGAAGGGGCCACTGTAAACAACTATTTATTGTAATGCGTTTTAAAGTTTGATTCATTTAACCACAAGACGTAAGATCAATCCTCGTCGGTAAAATATAGGTATTTTTTTGCTTCCAGACAAACTTTTTGTTTTTTCTGAGAGCCATGTTTTTTCCTCTACTCTTTCAACCTAGTGGAGCACCTTCTGTCAGTTTTCTTCCATCGGTTCAAGCGAAGATAGCCTTTTTACAATGTTTTGTTACTTCAAAAAACAGTTACTTTGAAGTTTTTTTTTTTTTTACATTTTTTTCCACCGTTTCTTTTGGGATAAAGTAGTATTCTAGTCTTTCTAAACCGATCTGAGGCCTTTTGTACGGCACAGCGCGAGCATTTTGCTTTTACTTTACTAAAAGTCGAAAAATTAAGGGTGCCTAATATTTTTTGTAAGATTTACCGAAAGACCAGAAAAAGTCGTTTTTAAGAACATACTTTTTTTAAACTAAAGATTTAAAAAAGTTAATTTCTACAAAATCTTAAAAAATCAAGTAAACATTTTACTCATATTTAAAAACCCGTCCTGGAATTTTTTTATGACGCCATCATTGGTAAACAAAGCTAAACGTATCCTTTTGTATAAAAATTCAGATAAACCACGTAAAACAGAATTGTACGATAAAAAAAAACTGAATTTAAGCTAAATAAACAAGTTTTCAGACCAGTAAATTGGATTGACTCAAAAAAATTATTCATGGAGTGAGGTCGTTCAAAAAAAAAAAACAAAAAATACAGTAACTGTACTGCTATAAAATCATCTGCAAACAAATCTCAAAACATAAACAATGTGTTATGCTTTTTGTTTCAACTCAATACGGCTACTTTTCACAAAGATACAACTTTTCAAAAAAAAAAACAAACATTTAAAAAAATGTTGTTCCTCTAATTTTGTTGACCAGTGTTGTTTTAAGATCTACACATTCAAGATATTGAATTCGGGCTGTTTCAGTAGTTATTCTTAATGGAAGAAAAATAGATGCAGCGATGTAATAGCTCGTTGCTTCATACTGCGTAATATTTTAAATATTAAAATATTTTAAGAAAATGATTTCTAATGTTGTTCAATAATTTGAAAAAAAAAAAAAAAACTTGAGCTTGGAACTGATGCCATTTTTAGTTAACTTTATGTTAATTGTAAATTAACGTTTCTATTTCCAACTATCAACTCAAATTACTGGATTATAGCCAACTTTTAAATGAGGTAGTTTAAGACGAGGGGTAACAACTAAATAATGATTTCTAGAATATGAATAAAGGTATTTGAAAATTAGAAGAATTACGTTCATACTTCAGAATGATTATAAAAATTTATTAGCAAAAACACCTCGGGAAATATTATAACCCGAAATATGCATCATAAATGCATTTTTCAAAACTTTTGATTCACATATCTCAAAAATATGACGTGCTCAAGCCATTCTAAGGTCAGTTTCGAGTTCAGTGAATTAAACACCATCAGAAAAATTTACTTTTGTTTATGGTAAAGACAAAAATTCATATTTTTCCACAAAGTCACTAATTAGTGTTTTCGAGTGGATTTTCGAAAACAGTATATCAATTTTCAAATGCATTTTTGTATAATTTTTGGCATTTTTTCTAAGTTGCGTTACGAAATTTTAGTCGCAAAGCTCTGATTCGTATTCAGCACCCCCGAAAACATAAAGCAGCAGTAAAATTAAAATCACCCCAAAATTTGCTTCCTAAGGGTCCTTTTGAGCACAAATTGACTGGACTATATAGTATAGTATAGTCGAACTAAAATTTGTATTGGAATCACTTTCATATGACTATTGCAGTCAAATCTTATAATAACAGATAGAATTGCCAGACCAAGTGAAAAATTAAATCAGTTAAAATTTTTGAGCGATTTTTCTGTCGACAAATTAAATAGATCACACAAAATTAAATGAACCTGCACGCACTTGCGAGACGGTAGGGGCAAACTAGACTCTAAAACTTGCCAAATACTAATGAGGCCCTCGCTAGAACAAAGTATTTTCATCCCATCACGAATCTGCATCTGATTTTATTATTTCGAATACACAGATTTCCTAAAATAATTCATTAATTCAAGACAAGAAATCTGAGCTTATACATGACATACCTATAGAAAACTTTTCAAACAGTCGTTGCAAGACTTTCTTTTCTTACATAAGCATTCGACTCAGAGCTTTTGGGAACAAACCAATTGGGTACCGTTTGATTATCATTTACATCTCTTAGAAAATACTCTTGGCTCTTTGAATAAAAATAATAGCTATTTTTGGCACATTTTTGGTTACTGCGATTACAGAAAATAATAACTGCAAAATCCCAAAATTAATAGCAGTTTTTTTTTATTCTAATTTGTAGACAAAGTAATTTTTGAATTTTTATCAAATGCTTAATATTTAAATACTATTACCACCGTTATAACAGAAAAATAAAAACTAGTTTTCGGCCAATAGGTACATTTTTTTGTTTTTCCTCATCAAGCATGTGTTTGTTGCTAATAATAAACAACACTATCGACCTACTAAGCCTCGAAATAAACAAAAAAAAAAACAGCATATTGTGTTGAAACTGAACCGAAGTGGTAATCATATTCATGGTTTGGCATAAAAACATAGCGGGGGTTATGTTGGGTTGGGAATGGGATTCGTTGTAAATGAGGTGTACTCTCTCTGTTTCTCTCTAAAAAAAAAAACTAACAGCAGTAGCGCTCTGCGCGCATAAAATGTATATGAATCTTCATTGAGAATACCTGTGTGAAGACTCACACACATCAATGAAATGAACACAGAAAAAAACATGGCTGCTGCACACATACTTTTGCACACAATATTTTTACATGAGTATTAGTTCGAAAGGGTCACCGGGGTATGAATGTATTAGTTTTCAAGTATATAGCCACGTTTTCCTCAAACATATGTTTGTCAGTTTGTCAAATTAATGAACAAAATCAGCTGATTAAAGAAAAATACAAGTGTAAAAATGGCAAAAGAAGAAAAGAGAAAAACAAGTTCAAATAAATTTATCGTGTTTGAAAAATCATTGGAGAAGCTTCCATAAATAACAAAACATGGAGGAAACCATCAAGTGTGGTGGAATCGGTATATTAAAGCCGCTTTTGCATCGTTGCGCTGTGTTAAGTTAAAATCCTGGGAGAAATGAAAGGAGGACATTGATTTGTTTGGGTTCTCTCCATCGTCATCGTCGCCGTGTCGTCGTCGTGTCGGTCGTCCTATCTAATAATGGTGGATGACTGAGCTCTGAATATATGGAATTCAGAAACATTTTGTGTGTACAAAATTTTTATGGTGAAAGGGCAAAATATTTTGGTAGACATTTTGATTTCAGGTAGGTATACTATACATATACATACATAGATAATTACTTTGCCAGTTGGAATTTGTAATAATAATGATTGATTTCTCTTAGAAAAATGACGGAAATAAAATTAAATTTATATAAAATAAGTAAGGAAAAATCGGGTTTTTATATCAATTTGAATAAATAAATTGTAGGATTACCTACAATGCTTGCTCAATAGGTTTAGTGAATAAATTAACAAAGGTATAGATAATAGAAACACTTCTCTTCTGTAAATAGGTAAACATAAAAGTAGGACAAAAAAAGCTGCGGAGACTTTTACTTCAAAAAATAATCTAGTTACTGTAGCTCGCAGGCTACAAAAAATTTATGCAACTGTCTTATGAATAACATTTTCAAAATATTTTCTTAAAAAAATAGTAAATAGATAAGGCTTAATTTGTCAGTATAAAGATTTAAAAATAAAATAAATTCAGGTTAAATTTATGAAGACTGGGTCAACTAGTTTTGAATACTGGTCTTAATCATCTGGAATCGATTTGTGAAACTTAAAAGCATGAGTGTTGAACATTACACAACATACACTATCTCGAATATGACTACTTGAATAAAGAGGTCTTAGGTAGTTAGGAAAGAAGAGTGAATAGACGAAACAGTAAACTACATTCTCGAAGAAAATTCCATCAGGTGGTACACTAATGGATCAAGAATAACTTACGGGACTGGGGCTGGAATCTTTAAGTCTATTCTATAGAATCATACCGATAGGACAGTTTGCTACCATCTTCCAGGCGGAAATTCAGATCGCAAGAAACTACCGTAGCCAAAACATTGCCATTATGCTAGATAGTCAAGACGCTCTCAGAGCACTGAGCTCCTACGCCATCAATCAAGACGTTCTCAGAGCACTGAGCTCCTACGCCATCACCTCTAAAGTGGTTTGTGAATGTGTAAACATCGAAGGAAAAAACCACCTCGGACGCCGGGTAAGGCTTGTTCGGTTAGAAAGAGGAATCTCTGTACTTGACAATACATCCAAAATTGGGCTCACGAGTAAACAGATGGTTGCACGGTTACTTCAACTCCCAATTAAGGGATCTGGGGAATGTGAAATGAACAAAGACTGTGTGGATGGCTCTGGGTCTTCCAAGACTGTAGGAGCTTCCAGCTTCGAAAACCGTTGCTCGGGTGGGTCAAATCCCATCGAAGAGAAAATGGAACACAGAAAGGATCATGACGCAGTCCTGAAAACGATCGAAAAACTGAGAGAGCCGTGCGAAGGTGTGGTCAAGGCGACCCAAAAACTTCAGTCTCAGCGACTGGAAGCGATTGAGTTGGGAAGACGGAATTAAAGAACAAGACACCAGTCGATCGAGACCAGAGAAAGACCGATCTACGAATCAGAGTGCCTCTTCCGCAGCAAAAATCCTAGAGTCGGATCAGGCAAATTTCCAAAGCATTTGTATGAGCTCACTTGAAATGCGCTACTTCCCCAAGTCCAGTATGCAAGTAGTAGTTCCAAGGAAATGAAAAAAAAAAACTCTAAAATTATAGTGTCACATGCACGTGAATGGGCTATTCACTATTGTCAAAAGTCAACCAAAGTAAAAGTTGTGGAGCGTTTTTTTTGATTTTTTTTTTAAGTTATTCTTTTCGCTCAAATAAGGTTGCTTAAGCCACGGCGTTTGTAGATTTTTTGGGACTTGATCGTAGTCTCTGGTTACCCAAAAAGTAAAACCAGATCCGGTCAACCCAGAATCTTACCTTCTGAACGCACATATAATTCGAGCGGATCCGTATCAGCATCCCTACTTTATGCAGATCGTTTTATAGTTTATAGTTTATAGTTTAGTTTAGTTTATTTCATCAAACAGAGTACAACTCTTACAGACTACTATAAATAGTTTTACTTAAAAACATAAGTATCCAGATAGTTTATGGATGAAATTCCTATATCTATTCAGTTCTAATTTTTTTTTTTTTTTGGTGTTTGGTTTTATATAAAGAAATATCTAACATTAATCCAAAAGACTGATGTTCACGGTTACGTCAGGTAATCTCGGAAGCCCAGTCACGACACAAAACTTGAAGCTCGCTGGACAAACTACGCTGTAAATTATTGGGCCGACAAGACACCCATCACGTGACACAGTCAGGAAAAAAAGGGAATTCACGTTCTCTGAACCAAGTGAACCAGAGTTTTTTTTTTCCTGGAAGCTTCCACACTGTGATAATCGCAACGCATTGTAGTGCCGTTGACCAAACCAACCAGCGCCCTCAAAGGCACTTTCGTTAATGGCCTCTTCGCTGACTCCGAGAGACCTATATGCTATAATAATCAAACTAAATTTAACTTCTTTTCCTATGCATATAAATGTTATATTGCTTATGTCATGATTACACTCGAAGCTAAGTATTCAAAATAAGGGTCGAGCATACCGAAACCAGAAGTCAAAGAAAGAGGGCCAGACACAATCTCTCGACACCCCCACCAACGAACGTCAGTAAGAAGCCAAAGATGGTCGCTTCTCTAGCCAACGTTGTAGCTGAGAGTGTCGAGGTGGCCGTAATAAATAATGAGCACCGACAAGCTGCTTATATGTGAGCACTGGGCTCGGGTGGAGGCAAGGCTTATAATTGTATAAGCAACGAGTTCCTTGATATAGATAAGCCTTCAACAACGTTGAAAATGGTGCAGTACGACAAGCCCTAAATTCTGCCAGCATTGACACAATGTTGTCAAACTGGACCACTCTAACAATAAGCCTAATATGCGGAAACGCCTTTTTCGAAAGTTGAAGAATATACAAAAGCGAGGAGAAGCTTCTCCGGAGGAAAAATACTCGTAGTATATAATATTAAAGTTGTGCCAAGTTGAGTCTAGACTCTGGAAAGTTATCCGCAGGGGAGATGTTGTTGTGGAAAACTTGCCCAATAATCGTGAGGCTCTTGCTACTAAAATCTTTTGAGTAAGTTTTGCTATTCCATTACAGACATTCCATATATAACAAAAACTTTGTACCCTACGAATGTATCAAAAAAGTATTAAATTATTGCTCTTCAACATATTGCAAAACTGAAAAATTGAAAATTAGTCCAATAGTAAGTCTAAGCGCATTGTACTAAGAAACAGAAGATTCTAGGGTCAAATTGCAAATGGAACAGCTTTTTTTGCTTGCTATACTCAAGGCAAAAGAAGTTAATAGTTGGCAAGGACCTCACAAGTTTCGATAGTAACCCTTGCAAGCACCTTTTTAGTAATTTTGCAAAACTCTCTAGTCGTGCTTTGTCGAAAATAAGATTTTTTTTTCAGGCGGGTTGTAAAACGGTTATAAATGATAAGTACAAGGTTTCGAAAGCCAAAGATCTATAATGTAAATTGGGGCTCTTCAGACTTTTTAAACACAAACCAAATCAGACATGAGCATAGAAATGCAGGTATAAAAAAAATTTGTCATTTAGTACCTAAAATAGGCTTTGGGGCAAAGAATGCGAAAAAAAATATAAGAAAGTATAAGGTTGGAATAGCTCTCGGTTTTGAGTTGAAACAACTTATTCAATGTCATATTAAAGCCCTGAGCCTTTACTTATGCGTTATTTGAGCCTATCTTTGCTCCGAAAAAATTATGAGCAATAAGTAAAAACTTTAGAAATATCTGACTTTTTGACCTTTTTGTTGGTTTTCTATAAATTTTCCTGCAAAATTTTTTATAACATTTTTTAAATCATCAATTTCGATAGTAAATTAATTTTTGAACGAAAATTTTTAAGTGTAAAATTGTCAATGTCGGCTTAGTTATACGGAGTTAAAGTAAACAAATTTGAAAATGGCAAATGGTATCATTCCTTTAGAAATATAAGAGCAAACTTAGTAGCACTTTCGAATTTAAGCATGCTCATGCCTAAAAAAATAACGAATTATAGTTACATATTTCAAATATTATTTTGTATATATTGTTTTCAAATTAATACAAACCAAAACCAAACTTGGTTTAAGATTTTTGGCAAAACTTACCTGAAAAAAAAAAAATGAGGAAATATTAATGATGAATTCATTATTTTGGTTACATATTTTTTTTTAATTTTAATTTTAATTTTAGTTTTATTTATTTGTTCTCTGACTATAATTATAACATAAAGGTGGAGTGCTTCTGAGAATGATGTTTATATCAATTGAATATTAAGTGGAATCATCATCCACTGAATTATTAAAAATGTTTGAAACTGAAAAACGATTGAACAAGATCATGTGTATGGTTGTTTTTTTTTCTAGAAAAAGAAAGATATGTGAGAAACGATTATGTTCACATGAAAATTTTCACGAATGGTTAGACTCCAACTAACCTATTTCTTATTTTTTTTTAACTTGTAGTTAAATTGAAGAAAAAAAGCAAACAAAAAATTATTCAGATACCATATTTTAGATCACGTCTTGCCTTACCGCAAGGGGCATTAAAAATACCAAATTTTTAACTCAAACCTTAATCCACTATTTCACAGGACTTATCTCCATTTAAGTTTTTTTTTCAGACAGTAAGTAATTTTATCTTTGTGGTCCACCCACAAAACAAAAAAAAAAAACAAATAAAAAAACATAAAAAGCAATGACTCTTTGAATCATATTCAAGGTCTTTCCGAACAAAAAAAAAAGCATATCACTTCACCACTTAAAGTCAACGTCAGTGAACGAATATGACAATAATAATAATAATAATAATAATAATAATAATAAAAGGAAACAAGATGCATTGTTTTGTAAACTTATTCGTTGAATGCCCTTTGTTTAATCTTTTTCGTCGAACAAAATTCATTGAACTTGAAAATATCGCATAGGATAAAACAAACAAATTTTAAAATTGACAGAGGCTTTTTTGGTAGAATAAATTATTCAGCTGTCAAGTGAACTTGACACTGAAATTGTTTTTCTTTTTTTTAAATAATAAAAAAATGTTAAATTGTAATTGTAATTGTATTTTTTTTTGTGAGATAATTCTGAGACACAAATTTCATGAGGGAAAGTCACACTTGATCTTGGGAAACAAATTAAAACATATGAACCGTACGAGTACTTTAAAATTTTCAGAAATACTTAAAAATAAACTAAAAATAAAAACAGATGTTTTAAATTGATTAAAATTAAAAAAAGACAATGTCGAGAATTTTTTTGGGAACATTTTGGCTAATTTATTTTGTTATATTTTTCTTTTGTCAACAAAGTTAATCATGGCTTGTCGGGATGAATAATGTTTAAAAAATAAATAACAATTATGATTTGTAGAAGGTGTCAAAATTTATACACTTTTCTATATTACGTAGGTTATTTATATTACCTTCATTGTCTTTTTAAATTTATGTGATAATGCTTGTTTTTAGTTTTTCTTTTTTTTTTCGATTAAATTATACACAAATAGAATTGTTGATATATAAATAAATAAAATTTGTTTAATTTTAGTAGCCATCTTCTTAAGGCTACGGTTACAGTAGATACGTATTCGGGCGAATAATTATTCTTCAGAAAAAAATCAATTTATTTGAACAATCGGTCGTTTCGATGCAGCACGAGTCTGATCTGACGAACAAAATGCTTGCTTTGTAACCGGTTTCATAAGTATATTTAACGCATCCACTGTAGCTATAGCCTAAGGCAACATTTGCCAAGTTTGTTGTGAATCATTTAGCGGATTATGGCTTGGGATGTTGAAAAATAACAATGGACAACGTGTACACTATTTTTAATTTCGTAATCAGAGTCTTCTTTGGTTTTAAGATGCGTTTTTGAATGTACTTATACACGGATTTGTGAACGAATTCGAAAAGCTGGCCCAAAATGTGAAGAGCTAATTTGCGTACTATTCTGTTGATTTTGTTTGTATTGAAAATTATTTTTAAACTTAATCTGAGAAAAATTTAAGAAAAAAATAGACAGTTTGAAATTACATATCAAATTTAGGTCAACTACAAAAAAACTAGAAATAATCAAAAATAATATAAAACAAAGTTCTTATAATAACGATATTTTTTCTGGTTGCATTATTTTTGATAAATTTGAGTTTTTAAGTTGTTGATCTAAAATTTCTTCAACAATAGTTTAATCATTTTCAATAAAAAAATTCAAAACTTCAAAATTTAAGTACTATTAAATTAGTTTTAATCCTTTGGGAACAATGCTCAAAATTTTTTAGTAGCTTTTCAAAATTTCGTAAAAATTTGTATTGGAATCACATTTATTTGAAAAAAATATAGGTACAAAAATGTACATAGTACATGTTTAAAGAAACTTTAAAAATAAATTTGACAAAGGTTCCTTTTTTAAATTTTTGACCATTTTTGGCCTAAACTCAGACTTCGAATGCATTCAGCGCCCCTTAACCATAATGTTCATCAAGATTTGGCATGGAAAATGATTTTTAGCGCCAAAACTCAACAAACGGACCAATGTACGGCTTGTACAGTGGAGCCAAACCTAAAATTTGAAGAAAAAAACTTTTAAGCAGTTGTTTTTTGCATACGTACGTACTTTCATCTGCTGAATCCAATAGTAAAGTATCTATTTTATGACCGGAGTTAAGGGAAGGTTTTGAAAAGTTTTTAATAATAGTGGGATATTTTGTGAAGTTAGATTAAAACAAAAGAGTAAATAACGATTTCTCGAAGAAAAAAAAAAGTGGATTGGAGTGACTCAAAACTATTTTTGAAGGAGAAAAATAGAAATTTCAAATTACGTATCGACTTTCGTAGAAAAAACTTCTATTTTGAACCGGATATAATTAATCAGAAATTTTATCTCATTCAAAAAATTTAATCTATTACAAAACAAGACTTAAGACTGATCCTAGGAAGGTAGAAGTTCAAATTTTTGTAGATTTGTCGGTGTAGTATGAAAAATAGGGTAAATTATTTTTGTTGTCAGGTTTAAGGTATATATTAACATATTACATCAAGGGAATTATTTTTAATGATAATCCATAAGATGGAGGAATCATCCAATAAATCAACATTTCAAAGGTTCGGTTCAACTCCTTATTACGGGTGAAAGTAAATTTGTACTCAAAATCATTTTAACAGCCGGGCATGGATGGATTTCCAACGAAGTTAACAAAAACTGGTCCTCATTAAGATATATATGAAAATAGCGCAAAAATATGACAATTTTCTCGAAAAAATGTCTTAATTCTAAATCAGTTTTACCTATTCGTTGTTCAAAAAAAAAAAAAAATAGTTTTGTTACAACTCCTTGGGGTATCGGCTACTTAATAAAAATCGTTGCAGCCGTTTTTAAGAACATTCTAAAACACCAAAATTGTTGTACCTAAGGTAAGACTTATGTGTACCAAACTTGAAGTAAATTGGTTCACTTGTTTAACTTAAGCTCAGGACGCACATACTGACGGACGACGTGACGAAAACTGTTTTATAAAGACTTCTCTATTGCAAAAGGTTAAGTTTAAGTAAAAGTTTAAGTAAAAAAATATAACTGCTGATAAGTATTGGCCATCCAATTTTTCTACGCAATATGAGCAGACTCTGGGCACTTGGCACCTAACATATGGAATATTCTCAAACAAAAAATACATCATTTAACTGGTCTGAAAAAAGTCAAAGTGCCCTAGAAATTGGTCAGCCTTAGAAAACTTGCAATTAAGGCTTAAAATTTCTTAAGGTCACGCAAGATCATTTTCGGCACATTATTCGAGGGATTTTCGCAAAAAAAAGTATACCACCTGCAATGCAACAATCGCCATTAAAGGTGACTCAGTTTTAGTAATTGGTCAGCGATGGATCTTCTTTTATAAATTTCTATAAAAAAATTTAAGATCACAGTTAGATTAATACCTATGAAAAAAATAATTTTTTAAAAGATTTGAAATTCATCGCTGAACAATTACTAAAACTTGTTGAGCTTTTCTGTATACTTTTTTTTGCGAATATCCCACTAATGAGACATGTGACGTTGCATGACCTTGATAAGCTTAAAACCTTGAATAGAAAATTTCAAGGGCTCACCAATTTCTAGGGCGGACTTGTAAACTACAAGACTAATAATTATTTGTGAATAATAGTCTGGGAGGCGATCGGACTCGAAGCCAAAACCTTCAAAAGTCTGTATGACCATCAGTGAAATATAAAGGACAGTCTAAGCATTCATTTAATATCCAACTGATAGAAGTTCCTTATTTGAAAGGTATACTCAGTCGAAAATGCAACCCGAAAACTGCATTTTCTAACCTTAGCAACCAAGAAATTTTATCCGACCATCGGTTTTGTAAATGTTTGAAATAAAGCTCTCCGCTAGTATCCTGTTTTTCAGGAGCCGTAATGAAATTAGAAATCTTAAGGTTGGCTCTCGAACTATAATTCACAAATAGTTATTAGTCTTGTAGTTTTATGAAATAGGCCCCAGTTAGATGACATACTTGTTTTGTGAATATCCCATATATCAAACCTCGTTAGACTTAAGCCATTTTAGTGTATTTCAGATTCAATAAGTCACTGAATTAAAACATTTATGTTTCGAAATTGCGTTTCATGATTCCTTTTGGTTCTATCAACCAGTTTCAAAACCTTTTACGATCTAAGAATTCCATTTTATTACCTTTTAAGTCATTTTCTTGTCCCTTCTAAGCAATTTTTCAAAACAGACAGATGAGTTTTTGACAGAAAGTCAGCGATTGTTTTATGTGTCAAGAGCCCAGAGCCATGAAACCACCTTTAAAAGAAACATTTCCGGCATTATACTGTTCACAATTACAGCATAAAGTCCATTTTCCCGTTTCGTTCTAAATATTCTTTATCTAACTTGTCTTTTCATCTATCAGTTAAACAACGCATTCGCGAATATAAACATAAAAGTTTATGTTCTTAGGTCTAGATAATTTCCTTGGTTTGAATATTTGATTTTTTAAACAATCAAGTTCTTTATTTGAAACAATTCTGACAGTCAGTCATTGCGCAAAATGTAAATTCTAATATAACTTCCTTTATTTTGAAATGCCATCAAGATAAATTCGAAGTTTAATCGTGATGGCAGGGCCCAGACACGACTTCGATTTATTATTAATAAACATTTTGATTAATGTGCACACCTATTTGGTGTATATAGTATTATTGTGTATAATGTACCACGTCAAATGCATTTTAAGCCCACAAGATTGCGGCGTGAAATTATTATAAACAATTTATCGCGCAATGACAGGCTTAACAGCACGCGTCAGTAACAAGAAGGCGTACACACGTTGCCGCCATCAAACACAACACAAAAAATTAAAAAAAAAAAAACACAAGTAAAGTATTATATTATTGTTATTGTATCTATTATTTCATACGTAAATTTCTACACTGAAAGAAAAATTCATTTAAAATCAACACGAAATTAACAAATCACAATGAAGTTTTTAAGTTTCATTAAAAAATCTTTAAAAAAACTGCGATATTAGACCTACCAACCATTAAGCTAGGAATGCATTTGCGATTTTCTGTCGCAGCGACTAAAAAATTAAGTTCAAACCAGTATGAATTTTTGTTATCATGAGTGCTCATTTGCATTTAAATTCATGTGTTCTATTTTTTCCGCCTGAATAGTCGCGCGATAAGAAATCGCAATATTCTGTCGCAGTGACTAAAAGAAACTGATCGCAGTTTAGTATGATTTTTTGGTTTTAAGTGCGTCCACAATTGAACACTATTTTTTTAAACTAAATAATCATGCGACAGAAGATCGCAAGTGTGTTCCTTAAATAAAAAGAGTGAGTTTCACACTGTTCAATTTACATACATCTTTTTGTTTTTATTTTTCATAATAATTTTCTAGAAGTGTAATATATTTTTGTAAAAAATTAAAATACAAAAAAAAATATGAGGAAAACTTTAAAACCCAACTGGCACTTAACAGATTTTTCCAAACAAATCCGATTTGGAAATTCAACTCACACATTTTGCAATGCAATGTTTTGGCTGGTATTTTCTTTCTGCTGTCAAATCTCTACGAAACGTTGAGCTGCACGTTATGTAACACATTTTTGCTGCTGCTATGAGATAATACCACACCATTTGCAGTGCTGGGTACAATAATAATTGAAGTCAGAGCGAGTGTTTTGAAAAAAAAAAGAAATAAAAATACAAAAAGGGTGCGCCTGACGTTCCAATTGCTTCTGTCAGAAATCCAACAAACCAAACTCAACTCAACTCTTGCTACAGCCAGCCATTAGATATGGTGTAGAAGGTATAGATAATGATGGTGATGATGATGGTTTGACCTGACAAGTGTGCCACAATTTATTATGGAGCAAGAGAAAAGAGGAGTGCCACAAGTTGCAAATTCACTCGTACATTACCAAAAATTGTCGCACGTTATTATGCCAATTGCCATACAAATAATGTCCCCCATATGGGCATTGTGTGATGCGATCGGTGTAATGATATTGTTGTTGTGATCATTGCCGATAGAGTGATACAATATTATATACCGGTACCGGGAATAGAGGGATATTATCTACAATGACTACAACAGCTGTTAGCTTTGGCATTCGTAATAGGTAATTTATTTCCAACAATTGCGTGAGATGGATTGCTAGCTGTCATGTTAACTATTGTCGTTTTTTTTTAAGTGGCTTTGTCTGAATTTTTAAGTGTGAGTTGAATGGATTAAACAAAGTGATACAAAATGTTAAAACATTTTTTTAAGGTTGTTCAAATGTATGAGGTGCGACCTTCAAGTTTTTTTTTGTCAAAATTAGTGAAGGCTTCTCAAAAAAAAAGCACAAACTTCATAAAACAGCCAATTCACTATACTCAACTATCTTGATTGTAAGATGCGAAATTTGTCTAAGAAAAAGGGCTGTGCCCAACTAAGGGTATTGTTTGTAGAGGTTAGCATATTTTTCTAAGCAAAAAATGCAAATTTGGTAATTTTACGGATTAAACTGTCTATTTTCTTAAAATGCGCCGAACAGATAGAAAAGACATGAGTGTCAAATCGAATTTTTTTAAGAATCGAAATATGGAAGGTGAACAATATGTCGTTAATTAGTGTTGATAATTTCGAATAAGGCGTTCAATGTTTTCTGTTATTTGTTGTTTGGTCCTTTGCTATTTCACTTCTTTTCCTTGCGCATCTTCTCGAAAAACGATACAAACTTCTTAAACACACTTACTGGTTAATGGCCTAATACCAGAGTTGATTACTTTTTGTAATTTAATTCAACTTCCATTTCAATTACATGTAATTAGTAATTGAACTTTTTTTTAATTACAATTACACATAATTGTTATTGAAGAAAACATATATTTCCATCACTTGTAATTGTATTTAACAATAATTACTAACAAATTATATGTAGGTTGTTGAAATTTTATGGGTTTTTGGAAGAAATTTAATTAAAGCACTGCGTTCATTACATTTAAGATAATTGATCACTTGAATTGTAATTAGTTACATATTTTTTTATTTAAACATTAAAATAATAATAATAAATATAAAAAAAGGTATTCTAACTGTTAAACTAACAAATAGACAAAAATACAACGAGAAATTTGCCCATTTTATTATTATTAATTTTATTATTTTCAATAGGAGATTATTTAAAAGGTGACTGTAAATTAAAAAGCTGTAGAAAGTGAATAATATATAGGTTTCTTAGTTTAAATCAACACACGAACAAAGATTTAACACTACAGGGAACTATTTGTGCAATATCGCGGAAAATGTATTTGACGAAAACAAGTATTTTATTTTTTAAAACTTAAAAAGTAATCATTGCATATTTTTTGATGATTGCTTTTGTTTTCAATTACATTAATGTAATTGAATTACATTTACATTATTGTAATTGAATTGAACTACATTTACATTAATGTAATTGAATAACAAGTAACTTAAAATTTTCAATCACATGAATTAGTGATTGAATTTCTTCAATTACATTCATAAGTAATCGAAAAAGTGTCCAGAGATTTCAATTACAAGTAATTGAAATTGAATTAATCATAACCTTCTAACTCTACCTAATACTTTGCCGTTGATTAGTCGTTAGCTTATTGTGATAAATTAAATTCTGTCAATCTATGTTTTGGGTTTTTTTTGTTTGGGTTTTTTGCTAACTCACTTCTTTTGCTAACGCACCTTCTTTTGAAAAGCAATAGAAACTTCGTATACTTAATGATTTATTGCATAGTAATTTCCCATTAATTTTTTGCAACAATTCCAATGTTGTCTCACGATGTTTTCTATGTTTTTTGGCTGGTGCTTTAATAACTCTCACCCTCTCGAAAAGCAACACGAACTGCTTATACTTCGTGGTTTATGGCTTTATAATTTCACGTTAATTAGTTGTGAAAATTAAATATTTGTCATTCAATATTTTTTATGTTTTTTTTGACCGTTTACAATTTCACCCCTCTTGATATTGCATTCTCCCGAAAAGTGATACAAAACTTCTTATACTTAGTGGCCCAATACTTAGCAGTTAATTATTAGTCGTTACATTTTTTTGATAAAATTAAATTTTGTCATTCTATGTTTTCTATGTTGTTTTTCTGGGTTCTTGCTAATCGCTTCTCCTGCAAACGCACCTTCTCTTGAAAAGCGATAAATAATTCTTATACTAAATGGTTTATTGCGTAATAATTTACGACGGTTCCAATTTTGTCTATTTGTTGTCAATTTTTTCTAGAAAAGCGCTATAAACTTCTCATACTTAATGGTTTACTGATTAATAATTTGTCATTGATACATCGTTAGTTAGATGTGATAAATTCGATTTTGTCGTTCAAATGATTTCTATGATTTTTGGGTCCTTTGCTAATTCAGCCTTCGTGCTAACGCACCTTTTTTTTTTGAGGGTGCTTTGCTAACCTGATATCACGATAAATAGTTTCATCATTCGAAGTAGTTTTTTTAAGAATGCAACGCTTTAACAATTTCAGACATGGCTATTCCCACCACATTTTGGAGATTATGGCGCAAGTTATTTGAAATTGATATGAATAGTGCTTCCAAAGGTAAATCGATATAAGGCGCCCAATATATTGAGTCGAAGGTGCTAAGTACCTAATAGTTGAGACGAAAATGTTTTCAGTTCAACAGAAGAAAATTTAATATTTATTCATCGAGACCAATGGCATTTTTATTTAGGTTATTTATTCGAACGCAGGGAGAAAGCTTTTAAGAATTAGTAGATACAAAAAATGGGGCTAAGTGATTTTGGCGGCCCTTATTATGTTTTAAAATTTATGAGGAGAAACAAATGGGTGAATGAGTTTAAAATGTGCTAGTTGTGAAATTTTGATATTAGTTTAGTTTTTCACATTAGTGTTTTGCGACAAAAGCAAGAGTCTTTTTATCTAACCAAACTATTTAAGCATGATTTGAAAGATTCAGCAAACTCATTTAATTGCAAATAAAGACATTTGCGAACAATTTGTTGCAAATATTTTCGAGTTACATGTCGTTTTAACGATAAAATTAGCATTCTTTGCTCTAAAACCATCTGAATACCTCTTTATAATAGACTGCAAACTATTCGCATACCATTTTCGAATGATTTGCAAGAAACAGCAAACTATTTCGATGCATTCGCGAACACACGAAAACGTCATATAGCAAATGCAACTATTTGCGAACAAATGTTCAAAAATATTTGCGAATCTAATGTCATTTTTATGTCACTTTTTGCTATAGCTGACCTAGGTTCACCTGAACACACCTTTAGGACAGCTTGCAACTGTTCGCAAACTATTTGGGCATTATAAGACATTTTTTTTATAATACAAATTCAATATACTACTGAAATAAATTAGCCAAGTAGAAGACTTAGCATTAAGGATTGGACTTGTTGAATTACTGATACAAAATAGCTTGGGCATTATGTACAAGACATACCAGCATACTATTTGGGAGCATTTTCGACCACACGAAAAGATTACAACATCGCAAACGCAGTTATTTTTAAGAACAATATCGGACAAATATTTGCAAGTCTGTAAATTGTTATTTTTTCATTTTAATATGACAATCTGCAACTGTGCGGTTATCATTTGCAACACCCAGAACGAAAATAAATAAACGTCAATTTGCATGGTTGCCACGATTTGCAAGACTTAGTAAACTTATTGCAAGCATTCGCAACCACACGCAATTTATCGTAAATATTTCGCGAGACTAACGTCGGTTCATTAAATGCTCTTTTGGAACAACCTGCAAGAGTTCGCAGACCATTCTCAAGGCATAGCATAATATTTGGGAGCATTCTCGGCCACACGAAAACGTCACATTACGAATGTAGTTATTTGCGATCAATTTATCTTAAATATTGGAGAGTCTGACGTAATTTTTGAATCACATTTTGCGATCGCTACCCTCAAATCGTTGGAACACCTCTTAAGAGGAGCATGCAACTGCCCGTAAACTATTTGGGCGCATGATTTCCAAGACACAGCTTACTATTTGTGAAAATAATTGAACAAACGAAAACCTTACATTGCAAATATAACCATTTCGAAAGCTTTTTGCAACAACCTGATACTGTTTGCAATCTATTTGCGAATGATTTGCAAGATCAAGCAAACAATCGCAAACACACGAAAACGTAATATTGCAATGCGACCATTTGTGAATAATTTACAATTTGTGGTTCTGTTCGCCGTTTTCGAACAACCTATACAAATAAATTGGATTTTTTCTTTAATCGCGTTGGGTGACTTATAAGTTATAAGACTTTGAACAACGTTGCTTGAATTTCAAAATTGACTATAAATATCAAGTCGTTTTCAAGTTAACATCGAAATCCATACTAAATTCATTATGAATTTTCTGTAAGAGGAGGTAACTTGGCTGCAATTCCTTATTAAGTACTTTTATCAATTTCAAATCTTTTAACACTTCAAAACAAAACAGAGTCTTATTTATAAAAACAAAGTTAAAAGTATGTTATTCGATCCACGGTTCATATAAAAAAAAATATTGTGTTGTGAATTTGCATTCACTAAAATCGTGACAGGCAAATTATACGATCATTAGCCTTAAACACTGACAAGACACGTAGTCGCCACCGACCATCAGCGTCATCTATGATCGGAGTAGCTTTTGTATATAATAATAATAATAATATGCCCAGTGAAGTGAAACTTCGACATTTGATCTTCACGACTCACGGCAACGCAGACGACGACGTCAATAGACAAAGATTACACTCTCAAGAAAATAACCCAACTATGCATAAAGTTCGAAAAAAAAAATTAAACACCTGTGTCGCATGTTTTGGCTTGAATAGATTTAGTCTTCCATAGCACCAATATATATTGTCCTTGAAAACATTTTAAGAAAAAAAAAAAAAAACTGTACAATGTTTTTGGTTAAAACAATTTATCAAAATTGAACAAAAATTCTTGAATAAATCAAAGAAAACCTTGGTATATGAGTTGTACCTTTGAAAATTATATTTTTTGTCACATTTTTTGGGAAGGACACAAAACAGATTTGAGAAAAATCACTTTAAACACTGTGCCAAACTAACGGGCAAATTACTTTTGCATCATATCTTCATGTTAACTTTAATTTATAAATAACTCGATTCTTTTTTACTACAAAATAACCAATACTTTTTGTGATTCTATGGAGCAAGTGAAATCCAAAAGAAATCAATTAAGGTATGAAAACGGGGAAATTGAGAATACAGAAAAATACGTCAGTAAAAAAAAAAACTAGAGAACGGCCACCACGATATTGGAGAATGGCTTCTGGTGATGATGATGATGTGATTGAACACGAGTAGAGCTCCCACCAATATAATATGAATGAATGAGTGACTTCTCCTTTAGTTTGCTGATTTTCAAGCTGCAAGTGGCTGGCAAAATGCACTTTGCATGCGATGAACTTATTTAAACAAAAAAAAATGGGGTTCGTTATTATGCATCAAATGCATTTTTTGGAATAGGTATTTTTGTATGTTTATTGTAGACAAAAATTCAATTTTATGAGGTGAGTAGGCCTGATTTATTGAATACAAAAACGCTGATGCGGATTGACATTTTTTCTTTTGTTTACAAAACAAGTTTTGCATAGCAACTGTATGATACTTACAGGTGATATATGGAGAGAAGAAGCTCTTATACTGAGCATTTTTTAAAGAAAAAAATGTTACTAATGTTGTGAACTTCCCCATTCCAAAACGACTTTTTGATAATTCGTTTTTTAATGGCTTTCAAGCGAAAGAACGGAAGTGAAGTGAATAAGTTTAAAAACAATTATTATATATCTTATAGAGATCACCAAACATCTTGTATTTGATGTATTAATTCAAAGGCATGGTTTTTAAACGTTAGGGAAATTACATAAATTACAAGAAGGCCAAAAATGTCAATAAATAGGTCATACAAATTAGCTCATATGGAGTTAGCTGTTTAAAATGTTCAAGTTTTGTAAAGGTGTTTTTTTTAACGTAAACAACTTGTCAAAAAAAACATACAGGTCACAGGTTTTAAAAACTGTCACATCGTCCGCATAATTGCGGTTTGAATGCTTCAATACAGATGGTCAGTCATTCATTGAATAATATAAACAAGACAGGGCCTTAATGGCTACCCTGTGGTATACCAGAATTAAAATGCAAATTATTTAATAGCCCTACAACTTATGAAAAACTATTGAATATGATTTATTAAATAATTACAATTGAAGTCGGATTTTAAAAATCTTCGCTAAAGCCCCAGCTTTCTTTATTTCTAATGGCAGAACTACACTACATATTCAAAAACATTTCAGTTTTTTGCAAACAAATCTGAGCTCTCTCCTTCTGTTTTCACTCTCACAACGTCAAAAATTTAGACCCGGTCTAAATAAAAGGTATTTCTTGACAAATACATAAAAAATACACAACATATGAACTTTACCATCAATTTTTTTATGGAGTGAAGGTTTTCTTTTTCCTGGGAACAATTAAGAGAAATTATGAAACATGACAATCAAATGGATTTTAGAAAAAAATAATATGCACAACGTAAGTAAATAACTTACTTGCGCAAGTCCTACAAGTGGGAAGTACTTGCAGCAAGTGATTTCATGTTGTTTACTTGTTTGCAAGTGCTTGCAGGTACTAATCACACCCTGCAAGTGATTCGGTTCTGGCACAAGTACTTGCAAAAAAATAAATCACTTGCAGCAATTATTTGCTTGTAAGTACTTTTTTGGGTCGACACCAGGCAAGTATTACTTGCAGCAATTATTTTGCTTGCTGCAAGTAGATACTTTACTTGCACGGTTTAAAAAAAAAATCGACCACGTTGTTTTCGAAATATGTACTCGTAGTACTAAATTTTAAAATTTATTTTTATTTTAGCGATATTTTTTAAAATCCAAACAATAAAGTATTTTTGAATATAAATTCAAATGTTTTAGAAAATTCTGCAGAAAAAAAATTATAAAAATCAGTCACACCTTTTTAAAGAAAATCAAAAAATGGTTCTTTGGGAGGTACCAGTCTCCCCAAAAGGCATTTTTTTTTAAATGGGGTTCCACATAAATGTAGCCTGTTTAAAAGAATTTATTAAATTTTTTGGAGCAAAGATGTGGAGGCGTTTTTCAGAAAAATATAATTTTTTAAAATTCTAAAAATATATTGATAGGAGGGTCATTGCTCGATCTGTGAAACGGTGAAGTAATGTATATAATATCGCCTTCACGCCAAATTAGATTCTCAATGTGTGAAAAAATGAAAAACCTCGTAAGTCTTAAAATGTCATTTTAACGTATTTTAGATCAAAACCCATCACTGAATGAAAATATCAATGTCTCGCAAATGTATCTTGGTTTCTTTTGGTACCATCAACCTGTTTCAAAACCTTTTACGGTCTAAGAATCCCTTTTTAATAACTTTTAAGCCGATTTTTTGTGTCTTCTAATCAATTTTTCAAAACCGACTTACGAGGTTTTGATAGAAAGCCGACGATAGATGTATTCATTTATCAAAATCAATTGAATCTCCAGTTGGAAGAATGGAATAAATCCCAACATTTTCAAAAATTAGTTTTTTACGCAAAAATCATTTCTACTTAGACTCATCTGTTTGGCCTAAGAAAGTAGTACAAATTTTACAGTTAACAAAAATATTGTGTAAATATTTTGACTCAACTCAAAACTTATTGATTTTACATAAACTAACGAATTTGTTTCATTGACTAAATGAAAATTTTTGTCTACTGAAACTTTATTGCGAATGAATGATTTTTATTTATCATTCTGCTAAATTTTAACGAAAAAATCGTCGAAGCATGAAATTTTTCACTGCATATGCTAATAAATTTGTTTATATTCAATATTTAAATAAAAACTTAGTGGAACAGTCCACTTAAATGCAATCGAAAACGGCAATATATAAAAGGTGTTTTTTTTCTTTTAGAAATATAGAACTTTAAGTTGGCAACACTAATTTAACTGGCGGCCATTTTGTCAGCTGTCAAGTAATTTATTTTTAGTGTGGTTTGGAATTTCAACATGAATGGACTGACCCTGAGCAGAGCAACGCTTCCAAATTGTGCAAATTTATTTTGAAAATCATGGTTATGTTCAAAAAACATATCACGCGAATTTTGTTTAGCTATGAAACTCACTTTTGGTTGAATGGAAACGTTAATAAACAAAACTGCCGCATTTGGTGTGATTATAATCCTCAAGTGTATGTTGAGACACCGTTACATCCACAAAAACTGACTGTTTGGTGTGCCTTATGGGTTGGTGGAATAATTGGTCCGTACTTCTTTGAAAACGATGATGACGAGAACGTTTCAGTCAATGGTGACCACTATAGAGCCATGATAACTGACTTTTTCGTTCATCAATTGAACAACCATGATGTGCAGGCGCTGTGGTTTCAACAAGACGGTGCAACACGACACACAGCTCGTGCCCAACTGATTTATTGAAGGAAACGTTTAGTAACCGCATAGGTTCACGTTACGGACCTGTGAATTGGCCTCCAAGATCGTGCGATTTAACGCCGCTTGACTATTTTCTATAGGGATATGTAAAGTCGTTAGTCTACGCCGATAAGCCCGGTGTACCACTTGAAGGACAACATTCGCCACGTTATTGTCGATATACGGCTACAAATGTTGGAAAAAGTCATCGAAAATTGGACCTCTACATTAGACTACGTCCGAGCCAGCCGTGAAATCAAGCTACATCCAAGCCGGTCATATGCCAGAAATCATATTGGAATTATAATGCCAGAAGGTTATCTTTCGAATAAAGCAAATTTCATGTCAATTTAAAAAATATCATCTTTTTTTATTCCATTTAAAAGTTCCTAACCTCTAAAAAAACACCCTTTACTAACAATATCATGTACATATAAACATATCTTCGCAAACAAAAATAAAATAAATATATTTTCAAGTCACTCAAGTGTCTCAAGAATTTATAAAAAAAAAGTTAATAATCTTGCAACATATGGTAGTTTTAAAATAATTAAAATAAGAGTTCAACATTTAATTGATACCCCTGACAGAACTTAGAGCTCTTAGTGAAGATAGATTATTCTCCTTTAGGTATGTGTGTATGTAAAAAGTTTTGTAATAAATAAAATCTACATCATGTAAATTACAAAACCAAACCATACCAGAACACGTGAAAAGCAAATGCACTTTGAAATTAATAACATGTTGTATCTACTTGTTTTTGCTTTGTTTTTTTTTTTTTTTGTTTGATTCGATGGATTCAGTTGCATTCTAGAAACTTGAAATCGACTGATTGTCTGGGATGAGCGGTATTCAAATAATTTTTTTTTTGTTAGTTTCAAACGAATATTTAATAGATTTGTTATCAATTTGATTTATTGTATAATTAACAGTTTATTATTCATTTTTATTGAGTGAACTACTTCGTAATCAACGTGATTATAGAATTTGAGCTTTTTAACAACTAATAAACCTTACAAGGTGACTTTTGTTAATTAATATAGGTACCAGGTAACTATTTCATTACATATTTAGTTTTGGTTTTATTTTCAATCAGTTATCAAATATGTACATTATCATAAACGTAATGTAAACACGAATTATCTTTAATCAGTTAGTTAGTGTAAAATCTAAATAATCGGAAACTTACTCATTAACGAGTAATTAAGCTAAGAATACTTTTTTTAAATTTACATTTTCACCAAAAAAAATGTAACAGACATTATTGGCCAACATGCTATTAACAATAATAGGAGAATCTGTGTTGAAAATTAATAAACACTCTTGGGTAACTGCAAAGTTGTAGTAGATTTTTGTGAAGATTTAAATCTTAACGTGAATAAGCACTTAATTTTTGTTTTATTGATATGAAACAAGTTAATTATAAAGTGCTAAGACTTCTATTTTCCTCATTTAGAATTTTTTAAGTAAGAAAACCATTTTATAAAACAATTCATATTTTATTTAGTCCTGTTCACTAATGCAATGGCAATCCAGTTTGGAAAAAAACGAAGATTAAAAACGAAAATATATAAATAAGTCATTGCATTGCCACCGTAAATTCGTATGTTAAACATTTTTCAATATTGTTTACTTACTAATTATCGCCCACTTGTATAAACTTTCATTGTTTTTTTTTGTTTTTTTTTTGAATTCTCAGAAGCAAAGTATTATTTATTTTTTCAAACAAAATTTGCACACTTACCTGAAAAGAAATAAAAATAAAATGTTATTAGTTCAATAAACGTTGAATATAAACAATTAATTTTGTATGTATATTTAATTTAAAATGGGATTTTCCAAAAAACATTTTATAATACTTATAGCAGACATTTTGTGTTTACTTTCTATTTAATCTTTGTCTGGATATAAAAAAACTGGAAGACTTTTTAGTTTATTTAAAAACTCATGATAAAGACAATATTGAAAAAAAATGAGACAACTTTTTTTACTGTTGACGAAAAAGAAAGAGATTTTAAGTGTGTTGCCAAGGCAACATCTGGGAATTGTTAAATAGCTTATAGAAGTTATATAGTGTTGAAATGTGCAAATCGTAAAATGCTATTTGATATTTGACAATCATAATAAGGCTGATTGTTTATTTCCAAATTTTTTTATAGGCAGACAATGTCAAAATGCCAAAGCGAGTAGAAGTCAAAAGCTTGAACAGTTTGATTTGGTTGAAAGTACTGAAATAGTAATAAATAAAATACACGACTGGATCGTACCTGCATGCTCTTATGCTCAAGTTGCTTTTAACTTATGAACTTTTAAAATATTATAGAAAAATTAATTTTGATCATTCTTTAACTTGCTTGTTAAATAACTTAGAGCTCAAAAAAAGTCTGCCATTTGGTTACTTAAAAAAAAAACTGAAATCGTTGGACCGTTTTTCTAAAATACTAACTTTTTGTAGATGTATATACAAATTAAATAACATTTAAAAAAAAAAACTGGTATATCAATTTCGAATATTTTTTTTTTTTAAAACAAATATAATATCATAAAAATTCATTAACCAGTTTTTGAAACATTTAAATATTTATTTAAAAATCCAAAACTTATTTTTTTCAGAATTTTTAGATTTAATATTATTGATATTTTAAAAGAGCTCTTTTTTATAAAAATTTTGATTGAAATCGGTAAAGCCGTTAGTGAGAATACCCGAAATCAAAAAACCGATATATATGGGCGGTACCGTTAATAACAGGTAACTAATGTTTTATTAAAATGTCCACATACCTGCAATAACATACTATTTTTTTATTAATTTTTAAATTTATTTATTTAACTACCGTACCTTTAAATAAAATGTTGGCTTGAGAAATATCCATTAAAAATAACAATATTTTTAATTTATCTAAAAAAAAAAAACAATTCTTATTGCGTTGTGTTCTTATTTCGTAAGGTAATTTGTTAAATTATGTAGCTGCTGTAACAGAATACAAATTAGAAAAATGTCTTCTATTACAAACCGGAATATTAAAGAGTTGTTGATTAAAGCCCGATTCAGATCAAAGTTCTCATATCGATAAAATATTCTAACACAAGAAAAAATGAGTATATTTACATAATCGATATTTGATCCTCTTATTGTTTCTAATGTAAAAATATTTTATCGTAGCGAAAGTGTATCAGTATCGGCACAATAGTGTAAATCTGGCCTAGTAGCTTTTAAACTATAAGCACTTGAGTTTCCTAACATCGTGTTACATGTAATTGAAAATTTTCAATTAATAATAACATGTAAAGCCTAGTTTATTCATCCATGCGAAGTGAAGTTTTCATTAAAAAAATATTTTTTTTCCTAGGAGTGAAAATCTGTCAAAAACTTAATTCAATTTTTTTTGGCGACAAGGAGGAACAAATTTGTCTCGAAACAAATGCAACTCGATGGGTTTTTCCAAATCAGATTTTATGACGAAAACTATTTTTTTGAAAACCCTTTGGTGCATAAATGATGTTTCATTTCAAATTTGATTTCACTTCGCTTTGAAGTATAAACTAGACTTAATTGGAAAAAAGTAATTGTAGAGCAAAAAGTATTTGAACAAAAAATGATTACTTTTTTTGTAATCATTACATACAACTGTAATTGATTACACAAAATATCAATTACACTTAATGACACAAATGTTATCGATTTTTTATTTGTAATCATTACATTACAGATTATTTCAATTAGTTTTTTTTTGTTAAATTACATTTTCCAATTACATGTTATTAAATCAAGTAGTTGCTTTTTTTCAACTACACGTAACTTGTAATTTAAAATTTTCCATTACAATTACAATTAATCAGTAATTGAACTTTTTTAATTACAAATAACATGTAATTGTAGTTGAACTATTTTGCAATGATTACTACCCAACTCTGATTGTATCCACTGCGAATGAAAAAAACTGTAAGAACCTTATGGACAAACAGATGTTTCAAAGGTAAAATGGGAGATCAAGAAATAATGGCCAGCTAATTGTTAATCTACTATTTTTTACAAATTATTCGGCCAACACGCTTTTGTGCTATAAATAGTGGTTCCATCACATTATTGTAGATTCCACCCAAACTTGGAAAACTGAACTGAAGCTTTGAGTGTATAATTACTGTTAGGAGTTGCTTCGAGCAATGGGGTTGCAATAAAAACATTTTGGGTGTAGGTTCAGATCAGAACAAAATCGGTGCAAAAAACAGAAAATCTTGTCGCGGGAAACGGTTTGGATTATTGAAGAACGTAACGCAAAAGGCACTCAACGCAAACAAAAGACACATTTGAGATCTGCTTTCAGTCGTATAGAAGTAGAAACGCAAACAAAATCGAAAGCTCTGATACACTAGTACGCAGAAAATGGTCACAAAGAAACTCTCTTCACTGATGGGGAAATCTTTACCGTTGAAGAACTAGTTAATAAACAGAACAACCGAGTGTTTGCTCAGGCATCAAGGGAAGCAACTGACCTTATTCGAAGATTGAAAGAATCCACCATCTCACAAATGTTATGGTATGGTTTGGAGTGAATGGGGTTACTAACCTTCACTTTGTGTGAAAGGAGTCAAAACATCCGCGAAACTGCTTTGGAGACCTTGTCAAGCTTCTTAAACTAGAAAAATGGTATGTTTTCAATTTTAATTTAATTTAATTTTACTTTACTACTTTATTACTTTGCTACACTACAATTAATTCTAAGTGCACAACTTTAATTGGTTCCTTAGATATCATATTGGGTGCTATCGGGAATAAAATTTCTCACGGAATTTTTCCCATCGTCAAAAACTGGGAACGTGATTTGTGGTCGCAGTTTCTCTCGGAAATTATTCGCATCCCCAATAATTGTTTCATGGCCACTGGGCTACCATATTGATCGACCAAATTTGGATATGCAAGGAGCAGTGGAAAATTATTGGCATTTCCAATTTTAGAAGATGGAAGAAATTCCGTTGGGAATTTTATCCACGATTAGCAGTTAGTTTTTTCACTAAATTGTTATATGCAAACGTCGGTAACCATCGACTTAATAATGCGTTTAAGATTGGGTATGTGTGCCATCTAACTGATAAGCCCACCACCATGCTTGGGCGCAATTACATTTTTACTCGTAACAAAAAATATTCGCCCGCAAGCAGTGAAAATTTCAAAAAGATTCTTTTCCAAGGCAAAAAACACATAAGAGTGGCTCAAAAACAATGTTCCGAACTTCATTTCACGGAATGATTGAGGAGATATCATGTCTAAACCTCAACCCATTTAATTACAAGTCTGCTCTACTAAACACCGAAAAAGTGACTCATAGAAGCAAGCCCTTGTCCATGTCAGTGGACAACCTACTAATGGATGAGTCGTGTGCTGCGATCGATGACTGTCCCAAGTCGTTTCTTATTGAAAATATTGGTCGTTTCGAATGATCTATAAAATGGTTCTAGTAGCTTGACCAACAAAATGTACACAATAGTTGTTTTTCGAATATCAAAGTATTATTTTTGTGACTAGATTATATTCGTAGGTATAAGGAGTCCAGCCTTCATCCTTTTACTCTATCGTTAACGTAAAAGTAGTAAGCTTTTTTTTATAGTGGGCGATATGGAAAAATTTTGTTTATTAAAAACTATCTCACTGCAAATAATGGATGTTTTTTTAGAGGTATAGAACTTTAAGTTGGCAATACTATTTTAACCGGCAGCCATTTTGTCAGCTGTCAAGTGATTTATTCGTACGTAGTTTGGTTTGGCATTTCAAAATGAATAGACTGATGCCTGAACAACGCTTCCAAATTGTTCAAATTTATTTTGAAAATCATGGTTCTGTTCAAAATACGAATCGCCCGAATTTCGTTTAGCGATGAAGCTCACTTTTGGTTGAATGGATACGTCAATAAACAAAACTGGCGTATTTGGAGTGATGATAATCCTCAAGTCTATGTTGAGACACTGTTACATCCACAAAAACTGACTGTTTGGTGTGCCTAATGGGTTGTTGGAATAATTGGTCCGTATTGCTTTAAAAACGATGCTGGTCAGAAGGTTACAGTCAATGGTGACCGCTATAGTGCCATGATTGCTGACTTTTTCGTTCATCGATTGGTCAAGCCATACCTAAGGTTTCAACAGCGCAACATGTCACACAACTTGTACCACAGTTGATTTCTTGCAGGAAACGTTTGGTAACCGCATAGTTTCACGTTACGGACCCTTGAATTGGCCTCCAAGATCGTGCGATTTAACGCCGCTTGACTATTTTCTGTGGGGATATGTGAAGTCGTTACTCAATACCGATAAGCCCGAAACGATTGACCACTTGAAGGACAACATTCGCCACGTTATTGCAAATGTTGGAAAAAGTCATCGAAAATTGGACCTCTAGATTAGACTACGTTCGAGCTAGTCATGGCGGTCATATGCCAGAAATCATATTTGAATTATAATGCCAGAAAATTATTTTTCGAATAAAGCAAATTTCAAGTCAATTTAAAAAAATCATCTTTAATTTATTCCATTACAAAGTTCTATACCTCAAAAAAAAAAAATATCGTTTATAACAAAAACTGTCGGGATTATTCGCCAATTTGAGATACAGAGGTCAACTCCTTCAAATTTCTTCTCTAAGAAAAAACACAGTAATATAAAGAAAGTAAAATAAAGTGTTATCTGATTTTTAGGCACATGTTGCATATCTTAAACAACAATAATTATCAAATAACATAATCGAAAAAATGAGTTTTAATTTCAAAAGCTGCGAAAATGGTTAATAATATTTAATATGTTTTTTTTTTTTTTTTTTTAATAAATACAATCAATGCACTTGAAAGAGGACAAAGGGTGCTTTTTTTTGTATTGCTGATTACACTTATTAGATAATTTGATTACCAACAATTGAGCACAATTCAAGTAGGTAGGTACTAAAATAAAAACAAATTATTTTATGATTAATTAAAAATGATAATAGTATTTATCTTTGAAGCTATGTCTCTTAATTTAACGCTTAAACCTAAGTGGAATTTTAAAGGTCAGTCATAATGTTTATTATCAGTTAAATAAATTATTGAATAATCAATAAATGTCCAAGTGGGCTATACTTACTTGGTATTATTTTTAATAAAAGAAGATGATGGTAAACTCATTAAAAAGATATAAGTAATGATATAAATTTGAAGCAATGATCACAAAAAGTTAATTTCAAACCAGTATCGAAAAAAATCAAAAAAGACTAGATTTTTTCTTAAAATTTCTTTGTCAAAAAATTAACTCGTAAATGTAATTTAAAATTAAAGACCCAACTTATACGAGTATATACCAATTTTATCAATGCCAAACTTGTTTGCTAACTTAAAATTGACATGAAACACAAAATTGCGCTAACCAATGTAAATTTTATTTTATCAAGCTAAATTTTTGCGAGTTAATAATAGCTATTATTTGTGGTGGGACAAAGAAACACTTACACGTGCCATAGTTCAATTTGTTTTATTTACGTAAACATTAAACAAACCAACCGCAATTAACTATGAATGACGAATATCAGAGAAACTTTAAAACATAACTATTAGATGCCTTTCAATGACATTCATTTAGCAGACTGCTTGACGCTGATAAATTAAAAAAAAATAGCAAATTACAATGCTCTCTTTGATCTTGTTAAATATTTTCCCACATACAACCAAAAGGGGTCATGTGTTTCAAAGCCATAAGAAATTTAAATTACAAACTCATCAAATGAGTTAATTCATGCTATAATTTTTTGTAAGAAATAGAAAAAAAAGCACAACAAGGAAATTTAAAAAGTCCTTTGTTTATATCTTAAATATAGAAATAAACAAAAATAGTAAAATAATTCTAAGAAATTTATTCATTTGAAGGAGAAACTGAAAGCAGCCATTCATTGAATACCTTTATTGGCAGGAATGCAAATATTTGTGCAAGTGGCAACATTCGAGGTTGGGTCATTAATTTCCGCCACAAGCATAATAGTCTGAGAAATAGCGTTGGAAATTAATATTTTCATTTTTTTTTAAACAGGAATGGAAACATTTTTGCAAATATCTCAGGCATATGAATATGCTGTACCCATACTTACTAAAATTGAATTAAAAAAACTTAATAACTAAAATAATGTGTTGTTGTTTTTGTGAAATAGGCCCCAAGGAACTTTTTTGTTTTTATTCAAAACCTTTCTGGAAATTGTGTTTAAGAAAAATTTGACAAGCAGTTCAAACTGCAGCAGCACTTGACTCTTGTTTTAATTAAAAATCAATCCTTATTTGGTTTTCAAAAATAAAACTTCAAAAAATACCACCCTGACTATACTTTCGATGAAATATTGCATTTATTTCTAGAAGAAATGTTATTCCAATTTGAAGGTAATCATGCAAAAAGATTTCTATCGCTTTCCCAAACAAAATACGTAAATTATACAAAAATGTATATTTTTTTCTTCTTTGAAACTGTACCTTTAATAATTTTTGCATTCCTTTATAATAGTGTATGTGTTCCACTATCTGGCTGTCAAGGCTATTTGTAAATAAATCAAATATGATAGGATCTTTACGTTATATGATTGAAAATTAAATTGCGGCCATTACAACATGAATGTAGGTAGGTATCTTTTGATAAAAGTGTAAATTTGTTTTTGAGTGCAAAAGCACTTAATCAACAACCTTCCATTTAGAACTATCACATTCCATTACAAAGTTGTTTTATTTTTCTATTTATTTTATTTTTATCTTTAACTCAATTATAAAAGATAAGATAAGATTAAATAGTTTTAGTCACTTGGATATGGTAGTTATTTATTATTTGTTGACTATTTTAATATGATGGGATAATCTTATTTGCATCAGTAAATTATTAAACTTGTATAAAATTGTTCGATGTAATCGAAGTGTAATACCTAACCTATACATTTTATAGCTCGCTAGGGATAAAAACAAAATGTAATTAATTTTGCATGTTTTAGGAACACGAGAAGGTAGAAATGCTAGGTTGGTTCAAATGTACGCATTCGATCTAGTTCCTGTGGGGAATAATCTATTTATATGTTTGGATCTGGGCATGGACACTCCAGGGGGCCACTGTGTGCTTTTTCGTACTACAAGGTCACCAATGGAGGACACATCTGCTTATGAAACCAATCATCTTCCTAAGATATATTCATAGGACGTAGGTTATGGTTGTGGTATATGGTGGGTGTTTTGCAAAATACGTTGTACGTTGGGAGGTAAGTAGTAAAAGAGGGCGTCTTTGAGCGGGAGAATTTTCAAACTCACTCGAATGGATTGTCAGTCGCACTTGAAATCAATACCTATACCTAAGGGATAGCTACCGGAGCGAAACCACCTTAATTGTTAAATCATTCTTTCACTTAGAGAAAAGAGAGTCTCCGTGATTTCTCCTTGTCTTCCAAAATGACAGAACTTGATTTTTAGGCTATGAACTAATGAATTTTAGGCTAAGAACGCGCTTACGATTTTTTGTCGCAAATTATAGAACGCATTACATCAAAAAATAAGACAAAGATAACTACTTTTAATCTCTGCGACAGAAAACCGCAAATGTGTTCCTAGCCTTAGTTTATGAATGAATGAGTCTAAGGCTGGGACATCACTACACGATTTAGATACAACGACTATTCAGTCGCAAGAAATAGAACACATGATTTTGAATGAGAATGAGCACATGCGTCAAAGCAACAACAACGATAAACAAAACGTAAATCTTATTACATATTATTATTATTAATCTTAATAGCTGCGATTTTAAAGTTGCACATATGTGAATTCACATTTAAACCATGAGTCCAATTTCTTGTGGCTAAATAATTGTGCCGTTGAAAATCGAAGGTGCGTGCATGATTTTTTCTTATTGAGACTACGATTTTTGAGTAGAACAATATTAAATTGCAGGTGCGAGTCCAACTTAAACATGTAAATTTTATTCATTTTAAGGCTAGACCAATTTCCCATAAACAATGTGCCAAAAAGAGCTATGACCTTGAATTTTTTTTTTTGAAATTCATTAAAAATAAAAAAAAATATGTATGAGTGACCACTGACCAATTACTGAAAACAGTTGACCTTTTAGCAAGATATTCGGATGGTAAACAGTTTTTAAAAATTTCCCATTAATAAGGTGCCAAAAATCGGACATGAACTTGTGAAACTTTAAGCCTTTATAACAAAGTTATCTAGGACTGACCAGTTTCTAGGTCTTGGTTACCTTTTCTGACCAATTACTGACCAAAAAAATTGCATTTTCTTTATTCAAATTTCCCGTATATGAGGTGCCAAAGACCCAGAGCCCGTTTAAAGGGCACTTTTTATTTTACCTGCAAATTTGGAAGAGTGATTGAGTGTTATTTTGAATTTTTCACTACCTCTTCATAAAAAATTAACCTCTTTACCTTACCTGGTATGTAATTGAGAAATATTGATGATCCCAAAAAAAAGAAAAGCCTATAAATTTAAAACATTTTTTTTAGGTATTAGAGCACGAAATTACGATTTACAGAGGTTCAAGTTATATCGAGAAGCGGTTTTAAATCCCTAAAATGTAACACAGTCAACAGATTTGGATCAAATATTTAGACATAAATGAAGAATAGCATAAGTTATCAGATCACCATGGTAAATTTCCGCCTACTGACACGCCCACTTTTTAAAAAGGATCATCTAAATGTCAAAGTCACGTTGTGTTCTAGAAAAAAGTTGTGTGTTCTTTAATTATTAATAATTTTTAAATATAAAACTTTTGATGTCTTTTTTTAAGAACTTTCATAAAAAGAAAAAAATATGCTCAATAACATATTTCTTTTTAAAATAAACTGATATAAAAGTTGGAGAAACAAAAACTTGAAAATGAGAAAAATTGCGTTTGATATTTTTTTTTGCGAGAAAATCGTTATGCAAACAATTTAAGAATCGGACGGGTTTTGGCGAAGACAGAGCCAATTAAAATAAACTGGCACTAAAATCATAAAACCTATATTATTTCTAAACGAAGCGAAAACGAGAAAATTACCACAAACGTTTTTCAACTTAAAATTACCTCAGGAACTTATGGTTTTTCTCTGGATTGGTGACTGTGGAACACCCTGTATACCAAACCCCTTCATAATTTATAAGGAATATTTTGATATTCAAATCTTAAGTATTTATTTATGTGCATACGTTAATAAAATTAAAAAAAAAAACTGTCAACTTTTTTTTTTTTTTTGAGGTATACAATTTTCAGAAATAAAAAAAAAAATTGTTTGCAAAAATTGAATTTATTTGAGATTTGTATAAAAAAACTTATCTAAATCTGTTCAGCTGATAATATGAAAATTCAAAATAAAAAAGAACGTTCTAAGAGGTATTGTTGCTAGGTGTAAATTTTTATATTTTTTGGTAGTAGATCGCAATACCTAATCTACTAAAGAAAAAGTTTTATAAAAATGATCGGAGTCGTTTTTAAGGTAAAATACATTGTCTTTAACGGTTTTCTTACATTTGTATGGAAAATATACAGTTATTTTGTCATAGAACAAATTTTTTAATATTTGTATGGAAAGTAAGTACAGTTATTTTTCCATAAAAATAAATTTTTTCTTAAAAATACTTCAAGGAGTTTGAGAAACCCTTAAATACAGAGATTTCCAAAAAATGTTTTGACATTTTTTTTTTAAGCCCCAAAAAATATTTTGTTTGTAAATTTTGGTAAGAAAAAGTATTTTTTTTTTTTTGTTAAGGAGTTTCTGTATACAAAAAAGTTTGAAATCAGAACTATCGTTTTTAAGAAAATCGAAAATAAAAAATGGTTCTTTGAGAGATACCATTAATAACTATATTTGAAAAAATGGGAAACTCCTCCAAAAGTTACCTTAAGTGTAAGAAATTGTTTGAATTTTTTTTAAGAAAAGTTGTGGAAGCATTTTTGAGAAAATTAAAAATTAAATAAATTATAAAATGATTAAAAACCCGGTACCGTAACTTTTAGTTCTATAAAAAAATTTTAAAAAAACGTGTGAACATTGTAACTAAAAACTACTATGTGACAAGTTTATCGATCTAGCCGCTTAGCTTCTAGCTGAACGGACAGACATACAGACTGCATTTTTGAAGAATATTTGTCTTTTCAATTACATTTGCCTATTTGAATTGCAAGGAATTAATACTTCTAAATTACATTTAATTAGTAATTAAATTTCTTTTCAATTACTTCTTTTAAAATAATCTAAAAAGTGTTTAGAAATTAAAAAAAAAGTATGTTATTATAATATTATTGTAGTACCCTGTGGCATAATGTTTAGTGCGTTGGACTGTCATGGCGAAGGTCTGGGTTCGATTCCCAACTGCTACCACCCAAAATTATGTCTGAGTAACTGCCTCTTGCGACAAGTTCTCCAAGAGTATCTTTTGTCATGAATACGTGCTTCTGATCTAGCTTCTGTGCTAGCTGTCAATAGCACGCACACACGAAAGATTGAGAGTTGTAAGTCACTAAGAGACTTGGTTTCCCACGAGTTGAGGCGTCAACTGTTGAGACAATGTTCAGAAGACTAATAACAACCAAGCCTTATGATTTGATGGTCTAGTCTAGAAGCTATTGGGAAGTCTTAAAACTGTGATTTCCAATTAAGAATGACCTAAAATTTTAATAGAAAATTGAAAGAATAAAACTGAATACAGATCATTAATTTTTTATAGAAATTGACTCAACTGTATTGAAAGACCTTGTTTTATAAATAACACAAATAAACACCAATTTATTCTTATACTTTTATATTGTGTTATGTGTATTTTCAAAAGGTCACCAACAAAAAAAAAAAATTATATTTAAATTTTACCTACATATTAACATACGGATGTATAAATAATAAAACATTATAAATTAACAATCAACGTCAAAATTCAAAATTCGTTTCTTCTTTTTTATTACACAAACAATAATGCATAGAATAAACAAAAAAAATCTTACTCTTCACTAAACATCCGAACAATATGCCTTTTCAATCGAACTTGTTCTGTAGCTGATGGATATGGTGTCTCCTCATCTCCGCTTAATTCTCCAACATCAGTATGATAAAGTGATTCTTGACTTTGTGAAAGTTGTGATGATGACCATAATTCAGCGGCAGCGTGTGCCGCTTGAAGTTTTGTAAATGGCCCCATTTTTGAAATTTTTGTTCTTTTAAAGTCGATATATCAACCTCACAGAAAAAAAAAAATAAAAATTCCTTTCACACTAGAAAACCTTCAAACTGTATTTGCCAATTTTTATTTCGCGTTCAGAGTCTTTAAAAGGCTAACAAACGAAAAGTGTGCTACTCTCCTCACAATATTCTATTTACACAATCAACCACTTGAATATTGTTCACTTAAAGACTTCTTTTTTAATTTTCTCTCTCATCAGAAAAAAATCGTAAACAAAAGAAACAATTTATCGAAACAGCAACTTTATCAACAACTTCTATTATAAAACACTCATTATAGATACACTCAGGGTTCACTAATGTTTTCGCAATACTCTTTTGAGCGATGGAAAAAACAAAATGAAGAAAAAAAAAATAATGAAACGAAACGATCGAAGGAATTTTAAATGAAAACGACTGGGGCGCGCGAGCAATTGCAATCTCAAATTCAATATGAGACTAAACTTAACGTTTGAAGAAAAACATTCTCACTCAAAATCTGGTATATCTTAAGAAAAAAAAAACATGGACAAACTTTAGGTATACAAAAATTTATAGATATTTTACAAAAACAATCAAAATAAAAATGCTCAATAAATTAGAAAATATATTTTCTATTTATTCCATTATATCAAGGCGCGTTATTGCTTAATATTTTGCCATTTTCCTTAGAGAAGCACGATTTTAACTTAAAAATAACAAAACGAGAAAAAAAAACACGTATACGCCACCGACATCAGACGAAAATCCAAATATACAAAGCAAAAAAAAAAAAATAACATCAAGAGTAAATTTCTCAACACATCATCATCAGTTTAGAGCGCAGTGGTTATTTTTATCGGATAACGTATATATATGTACGTTTATTTCTTGAATATATCTATCGATTTATTTACATCAGTTTCCAGCACCACGGCTGCGGTTCACAACTACGAACTTATAGATACCGATACTGTTCTGATGATAAGTATTTTTTTTTTTTTTTTTTTGTTAATTTTGCTCATGCATTTTCCATTAAATATTATAATTTTGTTAGATTTCTTGTTTTATTATTATTTTAATTTAACCAAGCTATGGGCAGCTCACAAGGTTACTTGGCTAGTAGTGTGATATATTCATTATCTCTTTTTTTGTTGTTGAATTTTTCTTCTTTTAAATAACTAGACACACAAATAAGTTGAACGAACGAATTTTGAAGAGTGTTTGTTTATAACTGACGGTCGTTTTCATCGCAGTAGTGGTGCGCATTCAGAAAAAAAAGTAAGTGTCAATTCTCAGTGTTCAGATAGCAGTTATATTACGCTACTGGCTGTACTAGCTATAAGGCTTTATGTGATGAGAATATAAGTATACCTAGGTGTGCTGCTATTTAGTAAATAATTTAGATTTTTGGTCATAAACTACACAACTACAACTGAGCAACACTAAGGCAACAAACGTAAACAAGATTATTTATGCTATGTCACATTTCGCATCGTAACGTAATCATACTGTAATCGAATTTTGATAAAATTAAATTTAAAAAATAAAATGAGAAAAACCTGGTTAACTTTGAGATAACTGGTAATGCAAATAAGAAAATGCGATATCTTGAAGCTATTTCACAGAGACAAGACACAGTAAATTATTTATTATTCTTCTTTCGACTAAATCGCAAGGAGGAAAGTGACTTAAGATTTGTACTTTAAAAGCTTGGATTTTTTGATGGAGTATGTGTCTTGAATAGAATGCTGATTGCATACCTACAATAATTATTTATCGGTATTACTTTTTTTTTCTCATTTTTCATTCTGTTTCAGCAAATAAATATAGTTGAACAAAGAGCATAATTAAACACCTGGGGGCTGAAGTTGCGTTATAATCTTGCCAATTAGTAGATTACAGAAAAGTAAACACCATGGGAAAGGGTATTTAGAATTAAGAAACACCTTTCTACCCAAAACACTCTCTCAAGAAAAGTTTCATGACAACATTCCTTCTTAACGAGGAAAGTGATGCATTATAGTGAATGCCATTAGATCTACGCTACTGACGTATAAATGTTAACTCATTGTACAGCCTTGAGACGAGGACGCCATTCAATTTCTCCATGAAGAACAGCATTCAGGACATCGCCCTTATTAATGAAACCATAGTGATGAAACGCAACGACATGAACATCGCGATTACAAAATCTTCTGACAGAGGGCAATATTCATAAACGAAAAATTCTCCCCCAGCGCCAGCGAAGTCATCATTTTAGGAATACAGCTTATAGACTCACCCTGAAGCTTTTAATGCGGTGTTAGTGCTACTTAGGCTTCCACGGCTTAAAATCCACAAAGCAACCTTGTGCTAACTCAAATCGAACATGTGCTATAATCGACGAAAGACACCACTCTATCATATAAGACGAGCGTACTTTTTGAGGGGCAACCGTCAACTCTGAACTTGCTTGTAGTATGAAGGACGTATCGCCCTAAAGAAGAAATTCGACGTTGGTCACCTTAGCACATTTGGAGTTGCCAGAGCTTACAGAGAGCACTTGAGCTACATAGAAGCTTTTCGCTGTTCATTCCACCTGCCACCGACGTCAGTTGTCTCAGTATTGCGATATCATCATTTAAAGAGCCTGCCGAACCATGAAAGGCTACCAACTACCACCGGAAAAGAACAGGTGAAAGCGAACAGCTAAAAGAAGTGACAGAAGATGCAGAAGCACATGCAAATATGCTGCTGCGTTTAACAAGAGCAGCGAGAGAGGAGTATCAAACAAGGACAAGAGATGAAAAGAAAACCCCGCGTAGAAAGAAGAGGGTGTACGCACCTAAAAACAGAAATGTTTTTTCCGAGGTACTGCCTCCTGCGAGAAACTGACAAATCCTCCTAGGATATACTTGCCATGAATAAGTGTTTCTCATTTAGCCGTTCAGACTCGGCAAAAAATTGTAAGTCCCCTCCATTCCTGCCAACAACATGTACACAGCAATGGTTGAGAGTTGTAAGTCACTAGGCCCTGGTTCTCCACGAGCTGTTGCGCAACCAAATTTATTTTATTTATTTTTTTTTTACGCAGCTTCCCAGCTCAAGAAGAACGAAGTCTCGGGAAGGATACAAAAACCACAAAAGTCACAGATACAAAGGGAATAATATGAATGGGCATCAGGTAGAGTGGGGAATAGGTTAAGAAGAGCGCCCTAGTCATTCAAGACCAAGGAAGAGCAGCTCAAGAACAACAAGGCCGCTGGATCTAAAGATTTACCAGCGGAGCTCTTCAAGGATGTGTCGAATGGGTGCATGCATCAACTCATCAACCAAGTCAGTCAATAGTTTCAGTCAGTAGGAAACTTCGTCGAGGGCAAATTTTCGGAAATGGTATTTTCGTACGCAATATCGGAATAAGTAAGTCTTTGTTAGCTTTAACTCTGGCGGGAAGCTTAAGGGGTAGAAAGTAATTAAATGCACAGGCAAGTTCTTTAGAAATTTTCTTAGTTCCAGCAATAATTGAGATGGCCTGGTTCGAGCTATTTCCCCTACACAACCAAAGGCATGCATTTTTCTCATGGGCACTTGGCCAAACGAAAAGAAAGTGGTCCTTGGGATTCGGAAGCTTAATTGACTGATTCCAATGCATGACTGGACAAAGTTGGAGAATCCACTCGAGGAGACCGACATTAAACTGCGATCCGGTATCAGGGCAGGAGTGTCAAAATATAAAGATTCTGTGGAGTCAGACAAAATTGACAGGAATTTCGGGATTGAAAATTTATTTGCGAGAATTAAGGTTTCAAGACGCACTGAAAGTCACCATCCAGATTAGTTTGAAGCACTTTTAAATGAAGAAGAGGGGAAAACAATCGAGAGAGGGGGATGAATGCTTCCACAGAGGCGTTTCTCCGTTTATCCAGGCGGCAGCGAAAGAATGTCCGAAATAAAATCACCGCAGGCATCTAACAGTTCCAATTAAGTTAAACTTCTTCCTGAACACCATGTATGGACTACTTCAAAATATTCGGAGTTGAGGCCTTAACGCAGTCTGGCTCCTATGCTTGGAGTTATATTAAGAGTCTGATCCTCTAGGCTGGGGATCTGGCTATCGTCAGCGCCTCTTTGGGATGACTCCTCAGTAATGTAAGGCCTCTAGGTTCGAAGCAACAACAAGCCTCATATACTTACAGATTTACTGGTGATGAACCAAGTAAACTGGCCTTACCGTAACTTCATGCGAAGATAGGTCAGAAAATCATCGACTCTATAATACGAAAACGTAGGTGGCAGTGGATTAGACATACGAAGCGATGCAATAGAACCCTCTCAGACAGCGAGGCAGAAGAGTGGGCCGACCTAGAAGTACTTGGCGAAGAATGGTCGAAGAGGCATCTGCACAGCTGTGGAAGAGTTGGAGAGAGTTGAGGTACGTCTTCAGAAACCGTACGTGATGGCGCGTAGGAGTAGTAAAGGCCCTATGCATCGCAGGGAAAATTTCGCAGACGTTAAAGGTGCAAGGACCCAAATAAGGTTAATGAACTTCGGATATTAGCGTGGAGCGTTAGGTTCTTTAATAAGCCAACAATTACTGGAGGCAATAGACTGCTGCTGAAAAGCCCGAAAGCAGATGCCATTTAATGAGTGTCTGAGAGGGTAAAAAGCAGAGTTGCATAGCTGCAAATAAGCTCTGCGAGCAGAAGTTATAATGGAACACTCACTTTTCAGAAGTAATTAAAAGAAGGAGTATCAGCGGCACCTGATCGGAGGAATGGAGGAATGTCACAGTCCAAATGAAGTTCGGAAGTGTTATGAAACTGTAAAAAAGAACATCTAAAGGTTATAAGACCCGAACCAAAGCCTACAAAGACGATCAGGGGAACATCGTAGTAGATTCTCGGTAGGTGCTGAGGATATTGTAACATTATTTCTGCAAATGATGAATTGAACTCTGCAGCCAGGCAAATTGTATCATGCAACCGAAGACAACTACAGTCAAATAAAGCAGCTTGAGCTGACATCCTTGCTGTTGAGCGGTCCAAAACTACAGACAATGACTTTGGTAGGAGAACGTATGTACCTTCAGCTCATCTACAGAATATGGTCGGGCAAATGCATGTCCGTTGAATGGAACCTCAGCACCGTTTACCCGATCCTCAATAGAGCAAGTTTTCTGACGAACGCAGCTAACTACGGAGTCCGCAATCTCCGTAAAACTGCTTGCATATTTTTTTCTGAAGTATTATGAGAACGTTTGAAGCCATTCTTCAAACATTTGATGGGTCCATATCAGTCTGACTAATGACTAGGAAAGCCTATCACTGATGAAAAACGCATGATATTCTATCAATGTCACCAAAGACATGATACATTCCATACTCATCTATTCATGGTAAATAAAAAAAAAACGCCTATATTGCTGCGGAAAGTTGGATTCGATTTCAATTTCAAAACACTGGTTTATAGGATTTAGGTCTGTACGAGTACCTACTTTCAATTTATACTGCTAATACGTTTTCACGTTTTTTTTTTAAATGCTGGTTTTTAAATCCGTGGAAAGATCGTTATAATTTTTAATTTTTAATCTTGTTTGTTTCAGATTTACCATTAAGAACTGTATGTACCTACTCTTTCTATACTTTGCCAGCACTATTCCCTAGCCTTTAAGTACAATGAAGTCATTACAGTAATTATAAACCCACCCTAAATAGGTATTTAAAACAACCTTCATTAGCAAATCATAAAATTATATTTTATGATCTTTGAATCTGTACCTGAAGTTGATCCCTTTTACCTATGTGCTTAAAGTCTCGCCAGGTTATATAAATTCACAAGTATTCGAAATAAAGTATTAGTTTAAACTTAACAACTATCCATGTGATATCATCGACTAAACATTTTCAAAATATTTTTATAAAAATTTACTTCTTTAAAAAAAATTGATGCAAAATGCCAAATCTTACACAACATGAGCGAAGGAAGAGACGAGCTACCTTCATAGCTCTTCAAAATCACGTCAGTAGTCTTGAATTGCGAGTTAAGAAATTTTGCGAAGGAATTAATTTTGAGATTCTAGTTGAACCTGTTAAGCCATCTGTTTGCGAAAGAAAAAGATACATTGTCCAAGTTAATCCAGATGCACTCGCAGAATTTGAAGATAGTGACGAATATTCTGATCATCCTTTAAAAATGCGTATTTATAAAATTAAAAAAATTCAAAGTCGATACAAATCTCTGAAAGACACTGCTTTGGAAAAGTTTGCCGAACTCGAAGAAGAATACAAAAACGAAAATGTTAATATCATTTTATTGGAATATAAAGCAAAATCAAAATCAGACGAAGATACGTCTTCGGATTCGGAATCAGAATCATCCGAATGTTCAGAATCATCAGAAATTGACTTCAATACATCTTTTAAAGAAGAATCGAATTTGAATGAAGATATTAATTCTCAAACAGGTTGTGAAATTCAATCTGCAGCTGAAATTGAAAACATTTCTTCAAAAAAAGAATCCGATTCAGAATGGAGTCAAGAAAGGTCCAATGACAACAGCTCAGCATTAATGAGTCAAAGTGATAAACAAGAGGAAGAATTTAATAAAGAATTACTTTCATTTTATGATATGTTGATGATAAGTGAAGATGAAGAAAAGGAAATTGAAACCGAAGTCGATAACGAGGATTGGCCAAATGCATCAAGACACACAAAGGATCTGGTGACATTATTGTTTGGCGATGAACTTCTTGCAACAAATGAATTATCTCTCAAATCCGACACAGAATCTGGGCATCAAGAACCAGTTTTTCGGAAACCTCAATTGGATTCATTGAAGATGAAGGATATCATTGAAATTATTTGCTCCAAATACAATTTAACAGAATTAGATGCACGCAATTTGATTGCAACAAAATGTGCTGATGTCGAATATAAATTACGCAAGAAACCTACAGAACATTTAAATGATTGTTAAATAAAAATGCTTACTTAGTAATTGTTTATTTTTTTTTTGTGAGTACGCCTTTGGAGGTATTTACCAACCCACCTCCACAAAAAAAAATCTCAGCAATTTCGGTTTTCTGACCGGGCTACAGTTTGGGCACCATGGCGTCAAAGCGAAAGGATTAAAAAATGTATTCCTAAGCTAAAACTCATTTTTAGTGTGTAAGAAATAAAAATAATAGGTCCACTCCAAAAAAACGCGTGGAATTCAGTTTCTAAACTGGACAAATCACGAATAGAAAAATTAATTTTCATCGTAAAATTTGCAAATAAGCACATATTTTTTCAATCGGTTCGACACGCTGTAGCACAAAGTTGATGCAAAATTAACAAATGTGCGGTTTTATTTTTGATATTGATGGCACATTGCAGCACAAATTTACAATAAAATATCACATTTTTGATTATTTTTTGGCCAATTAGTCTCAACTATGGGAATTTTTTTTTATCTTACCCGCGAGTGGCAGCACAAACTGAGCACAGAATAGCACAACCTTTTTTTTAAGAAGATCAAAAATTCCAAACGAAAGTCATCCGTAAAATTAATAATTTTGCTATTTTTTTAAATATAATTACGTCACAAGGTTCACACTTGGCGAAGTAGGTTTCTGGAAGTAAAAGTTGCAATTATGAGAACTTTTATCACAGCACACAGCTTAATTCTTTTTTAAATTTTAATGAGCACCCAACAACACAATATCTTTTTTTTTATAAAATCGAAAATGGCAGTGCAAACATGGAATTTTGCAAAATTGTTTTTTGGCCGTAACAGTTACAATCATGCTAATTTTTAAGAAATTGTAAAAAAAAATCTTCATTTATCTTCATAAAGTTTGCAATTTTTCGAATTTTACTTTTAATATTTAGAACGGCAAAATTCAGAAGAACTTTTTTTTGGAAAATCGATGATGGCGGTCTCTAAACTTTGCAAACACTTATTTTGACCGTAGAAATTGCAATTATGCAAATTTTTATATTATCTTTTCGGCGTATGACAGAACAAACTGAGCACGAAACAGCACAATTTAGATTTTTAAGAAATTTCAAAATTAATCTTTAAGTTTGCAAATTTACAATTTTTCTTAATAACTACTTATTATGTTTTATTTTATGGTGGTGGTGGTGCTGACTTCACACTTCGCAAAGTTCCGTTAAGTTGCGATAATGCGAATGCTTTTGTTATCTTTTCTGCGTTTCGTACCACAAACTAAGCAGAAAATTGTAAAAAAAAAGTCATCCATACAATTTTTATCACGAAAGTTAGCAATTTGAAATTTGGTTTAAATTTTTACAACACAAGACCGCACAAACTGAGCACAAATCAAAAAAGCACAAACTTTATTTTTGAGAAATTTCAAAAAATGTCATCCGTTAAGTTTTCAAATTTGCAAATCTTTTTTTTTAAATATTTACGGCACAAGTTGGACACAATGCAGCATAGGTAACTTCAAGCTTCGCAAAATTGTATTTTGATTGTTAAAGTAGGAACTATGCAATTTTTTTTGTTGGTATTTTTCTTCTTTCTTTTTTAAGAAAATCGAAAATTTCAAAAAAAAAAAAAAAATCATCTGTAAAATTTGCAAAATTTGCAATTTTTTTAAAAACAAGGCACAGTGCAGCACAATTTTTTATTTTTGAAAATCGAAGATGACGGTGATAACCTAACACTTCGCAATATGGTTTTGGGAGGTTATAGTAGCAATTATTCTTTTTTAGGCGCAGAAATGGCAGCAGAAACTAGGCACATAGAAGAACATTAATTTTTAAGGCAAATTTTTTGAGAGATCAAAAAATGCTTACTTCACACTTTGCACAATTGTTTATTGACCATAAAAATTACAAACATGTAGTATCTTTTCTTTCGGCGCAAGTGCAAACTGAGCACGCAACAACACAACTGTTTTTTTTTTTAGGAAAATCGAAAAAATAACACAAAATTAGTCTGTAAAATTTTCACATTTGCAATTTTTTTATAATGGGTTTTTCAAACGGGACGCTACCAAAGTAGAGCGACAGGGACAGCAAACGACGCCATATTTCGACATTTCTCTTCAGTAAGGTTTGCAATTTCATGATGGAAATATATACGAGCCAACAACGAGTCGAAATTATTAAAATTTACTACCAAAATTCGGAGTCAGGTGCCTCAACGTTAAGAGTGGTACGTCCAATTTATGGTCGTCATAATCGTCCTAGCAGATCAACAATTGAGCGTCTAGTGGAAAAATTTAAATCCACAGGCACAGTACAAAATGTTCCCATGCCAGTGAGACAAAGAAGAGCCCGTAGTGAATAGAGAATATTGCTGACGCTGAGGCTTCAGTTGCAGAAAGCCCAAATGTGATTCTCACCCGTCGTTCTCAAGAGTTGGGCATCTCTGTGGAGTCGTTGTGGCGAATTTTGCGAAAAGATCTTGGTCTACATTCTTACAAGATTAAATTGACGCAAGAACTGAAGCCGCTTGACCACCAGAAGCGTCGTATGTTCGTGAATCGGGCTGATCAACAACTTGAAAATGATTCGGATTTTCATCGAAAAATCATCTTCAGCGATGAGGCTCATTTCTGGCTGAATGGCTTCGTCAATAAACAAAATATGCGGTATTGGTCAAGCAGCAATCCTCACGTACTCCATGAGTCATCATTGCATCTCTAAAAAACTACGGTTTGGTGTGGTTTATGGGCCGGCGGCGTTATTGGGCCGTACTTCTTCCGTGATGATCAAGACCGGCACGTTACTGTGAATGGGGATCGCTAAGGTTCAATGATAACCGAATATTTTTGGGCCCAATTGGATGATATGGACTTGGAGGACATGTGGTTCCAACAGGATGGTGCCACAAGCCACACAGCGAATGTCACAATCAATTTATTGGAAACCAAGTTTGGAGAACGTGTTATCTCACGAAATGGTCCAGTCGCTTGGCCGCCTCGGTCATGCGATTTGACGCCGTCAGACTATTTCCTGTGGGGCTACGTCAAGTCTATGGTCTATGCCAACAAGCCAGCGACAACTGATGAACTTCGTACGAATATCGAACGTGAAATTGCAGCAGTATCGGTCGATTTATGCTTTAAAACCGTCGAAAATTGGGTTCAGCGTCTGGACTTCTGCAAGCGTGCCCGTGGTGGGCATGCAAAAGAAATCGAGTTCCATACATAATGGCATCGAAGGTACTTTCACAGGAATAAAGAATTTCATTGATATCCAAACCCGTTTTTATTTTATTTAAAAAAAACTTTTGTAGCGCTCTTATTGAGAAATCCGATACTTTACTTGCCCGGTGTGACGGCACCTCAAACTGAGAAAATACATATTTTTTCAAGTTAAAAAAAGCGTATGGCAAATGTGTGGCTCCTTTTTCCAGCTTCATTTTATCCTAACCCAAAGGATATTTTACAAAAAATAATAGTTGAATTGGAGTTAGTTACAAAAAAAACAACTTGTAAGTAGGTTTTTACGATTCACAAATAAAATATATCAGACTTAACGAATATCTCAAAAAACAGGCTTTTGTATTTCGGCGCCAAGTAAACTGAACCTACTCTTCTTATTATTAAAAAAAAAAAAACAAATATTTCAATGTATCCATTTGCAATGGCGTTCTACAAAAAAGTTACAATTTCTTGATTCATATTCAAAACATAATAAATTATACACGTTAATGTCAGTTTTTGATTTGATGCCTATTTATGTATATCAAAAATAATTATCAATGAAATGACAACTTTTATAAGTCTAATTATTGTATCTAATTTTAAAACTACATTAAAAATAATACAATCTTACATGTGTGTGTTGTGTAAATTTGTATTTATCTTACCTGAAAAGAAAAGAAAAAAAAAATACATTAAACAAATTGTATTAAAATTGCAATTTGGTGTTAAATATAGATATGCATTAAGAAATTACAAAAATATAAGTGTGTCTTAATATTGCAGCAAGTTCATTATGAATATTCGACTAAGAAACGTGAGTCAGATTTGTTATTATTTTTTGTTTTACTTTCTTGCTGCCAAGAATATTTAAATGCGATCAATTTGAATTTGCCAGTAGTATGTTCTCAAGAAGTGTCAAATAATTGAGATATTTAAGAAGTTTATTTAAAAATAATATTAATTATCGAATGAATTAAGCACATACATATACAAACTTGAAATACAATTATTTAGCACTTCAATTACTGCTGCTGATAAAATCAAGTCAATGTAGAATCTTGATTTATTGACAAAGCTACATTGTGAAAATTATAAAAATCCTACAGGTACTGTTTTGCTTTGTAAACAAAACAGATTAACAAAAACTGGGTGCAGAGAGATATTCTTTGTTGTTGAACTCGATATAAAAAAAATGAGTCTTACGAGTATTACGAGTAAGTTCTCAATTAATTTTAATTCAAAAAAACAGGTAGACACACTGACAACAAATATAATGTCTGGCTAAGTTTGACAAGGCATCAATCATTCATGTCGTGTTTTCATCGAAACAGTCAAAACAAAATATATAATAAGATTTAGAATTAAAAAAAGAAAATAATTTATTTTTATAGTTATAATCAATTTTTATTAATAGAAATATTTTTCATTCGAAATATTGACCTACAAGATAATTTTAATTCAAATGTCATCATGCAAAGGTATGCAAATGAGTGATGTTCCGCTTATTAATTAAAGAAATCACTCAACAAGAAAATTAAACAAGCCAATTATTTCATCTTAAAAGTAATTAGATATCACAGCAGAAATTCATTTAAAAGTTCTTATAGTGAGTGCTATGCTGATGCTCCATTGGATATTGCCGTTGATGAAATTGCGCGCACGAAATCAATTTTATCGGGATATTTTCTTATGTCGATGATTAAATAAAACCTAATTATTAATTGAAGTATGGAAAAATGATTTAATTCTAAAAATAGAATGTTTCTGTAAGACGATTTGAGGGCACAGCATAGGTAAGTAAAATTCCTACTAAAATTATCTGAAATGAATAATTATTCATTCCTATATTTGTAAAAATAAATTGAAGCAAATTTATCACCAACTTGTAAGCAAAACACAACTCGTAATATGATTATTATATTCAAAAATTGGGACTCCGAATGTAGTAAAGTAACCAATTAAATTAGACATTGGATCTGATTCGTTCGACGACATTTTTAATCATTTTCAAGTTTTTAGTTTAAGGGACTAGTTTTCAATTATAACTAGAAAGCACGTTTTCACATTAACTCAATGTTAGATGTAGGCCGTGTCTATAAGACCAATATTACAGCTCCTCAAAGTTAACAAATTTTTTCAAGCTTGAAAATTTAAAGTAAGGCATATTTTGAAAAATTACAAATAGGTTAAGCATTCAAGCAACGAAAAGCGAATATCGTCTTTCAACTTTCCGTCAAAATGTTTAATGTTTTAATGTTTTTCAGATAAAAATAAAATCACTATATTAAAATATCAATGCCTAGCAGCTATGTCATACAAAGTTCCTATTACTTAATCAACAAGTCTCCAATCCTGTAAGGATCAAAAAACTTTATTTAATTATTTTTTAAATGGGGTTTGTTTGTTTGTTTTGTTCTTGTTTTTTTTGTTCTTTTTTTTTTTGTTCTAACGGCGCACTGACACGCCTGTTTTTAAAAAAAGCTCATCTATTCGTCGTAAATTAAGGGATGTGTTCTTTAGAAAAGTTGTGGATAAAGTAACTTGTAACAGCTCTTCTGAGCCAAACTTTTTTTTAAGTTTATTTTTGGTTTTTTTATTACTACTTTTTAGGAAAACAAAAGGAATTGCCTTAAACATCGACTAAGAATAAACAAAATGTTTTAGAAAAGCTTTTTGTCAAAAATTCAGCCATACAACAAAAAACAACTATTGGGGATGGGAGGGGGTCATGTCCCTTTGTTGCTAAATAAATAAAAGTATCGTTCGCGTATTATAAGATACAGGTCTTTAAAATTCTTTATCGATCTTCTCACGAACCATTAAAAATATATAGTTCGCGAACGATAAAATTTTCGACCTATAAAAATGTATACATAGCTAAAACCATCACTCAATTTAACTTGATACTTTTTTTCTGTATCTTTTGTTCGAGCAAGATAGGAAAAATAAAATTAAGGTAGGATATGGTTTTCTCACGGTAAAGATCTGAAATTACCTTTAAAACAAAACATTCTTTATCAAGTTTCCATTCATTACCGTTGTTAAGAAATTTTTTTTTTAATTTTTGTTGAAGTGAAGAATATAGAGACAAGAGTTTTTTCAAGTGATATATCAATATCGGTATATCAGTGCGCAAAAATCGGGACAAAACAGGACTTACAAAAAAGCAATGAAATGTTTAATATACTGCACATAGAAAATATTTACGTACGTAAGATTTCGTCAGGAGCATCCAAAATTAAGTTTCGAAACTAACATATCTGCGGGTAGTATCTGTACAAAAAAGTGTGTCATTTCGGGAGAATTACAATTCTGGTAAAATATATTACTCATGTCTTTGTCTAGTAATCAGTTAAAACTAAAAATTACTCCATTTCTTATTTCATCAATATATCTTGCCAAAACAAAAAATTAAGAACACGCAAATCCGTGGTCGATAGGAAAAGCAAACAGTTGCCTAGAGGGTAACAGAACCGATGAAAATTCAAGTTTCAAAGCAACATATCAAGATTTAAAAAAGAAATCACGCAGAACCAGTAAAATTAAAATATTTACAAGTTTTTAAAAATTGAATTTAGTCGAAAGCCCTTAAGCAATATTAAATAAATTTTTAATGTTAGTTAGAATGGTTTACTTTTTTAAACCCCTTGGGCAGCAAAATAATCAGTTTTCAAGGATGGCAAAAACTTAAGGTTTGACACCGATCATGACTTGTTTCTTTACAAGATTTTTTTTTTTTTTCAAATAGGATAGAAATAAATGAACTAAAAAATCTTTAATACAAACTTCCAGGAAATCATTTAAATTAATGAAAGGTTTATGAAAGTTATTTTTCATGAGTAAAAACAGAAAAGTTGAGACAAAATCGCGATATAGGTATCCGGACAGTTTTCAAATATCGAGTTTTCCGCCTCCAAAATTGGTCTGGCAGGCCTTGGTGGGCTTGTTTCTTCACTGTTTCAGTAATATATTTCAAGTGCCACAGTAGTATAGGAGGGACGAAAATATTAATAGAAGCTAAAATTTTTATATATTTTTTTTAAATTTATTTACTTCAAAAAAAAAGCTACGGCAACACTAACAATGTCATTTTATAGCTATTTTTATAGCCAAAAATCAATTTTCCAATTTTGGTTTTAAATAAAGTATTTTTTGAAAAAAACAAAATATATTTTACTTGAAATGAAGATGTGATTTCACGTGTTACGTCACATACCGCGACAAAAACTGTTCTTTACATATTCCAAAATCTTTGTTCCTGTCGTTCTTTCCCTCCATTTTCTACAGGTGTTCTCTTCAATATGCTGGGAGAGAGTAGAAAAACAACTGACCATCAGCCATTAGTACCAATTATAATCGATATAACTCTAAAAGTGGAAGATCAAGCCATTATCCTACAAAACACCAGACGGGCGATCTGTGTTGAAATAAATCCAAAAACTAAAGAGGTGTGGGTGACAGTTGATCCCCGAACGCCCTTATAACTGACAGACAGGTGGTCTGTTCCAAATCCAAACTACCCAAAGAAGCGCGGTTAACATTTAATCCCCGACTGCTTGATGTCACTCTTTTTGAGAATGGCTAGGTGCCCAACATAATTTTAACTTTATTATTGTAAAAGATGAAACGTCATCGACTACTCCCTTACTCTCCTAAATCTAACAAAAACTCACCGAAGTAGGTTATTTTTTATAGCGAGTAGAATACGATTTCCAATTTACCTTTCCGCATTTTAAGCTACGAATACGAATAATTGGTCTTCTCTTTTTTTGTCGCTGAAGTTCTCCTTTCACTTTTGGGTTGTTTTAAGAAATTTGGAGGGAAAAATGATTGTAGAATTTTGAAATTGATTTGTTCAATTTTTGGTGCGTTTATCTGGTTTTCTCTTAAAAAAAAATTAGAAAATAGGAGGAAATTGCTGAATGCGTCCATCGGGTTCACGCGCTCCTGGAAGTGACACCAGTGATCAGCGAATTCCACGATGACTTGCATAAGCTAAGGTTTACGTGCGAGCAAGCAGGACCGCTGGATTTCGTCAACGGTGGCACTGTTCAGCAACATAGCTGGTAGTTGCTTACAAATGACGCGATAGAAGTCCGCGGGCTCCGATTGGCTGAAAGCACAGGCGAAAACAAGTCAAAGGAGGTTCGAACAGACATTGAAAAATCTGGAAGGACACTTCTTGACTTAAAAGCAGCAAATAGAGATCGTTTAAAAGATAACTTGAGGAAAGTGTTAAGAATAGAATGAATTAATTTAGAATGTTAAAGTAGAGTAGAAAGTAAAGTGAAACAAAATTGAAGATTTGCAGTTGGGGTTTTTGAGAAAGTTGGAGGAGAATTCAGGAAGGAAAACTAGAGAAGACACACAGGGAAGAAAATCTACAGAGGAGAGGAAATTGGAAAGTTAAGTACAAATTTTAAACTGTTTGGTATTTTTGTATTTTATTCAAATTTATCTCGTTAATTTTGGTGGCTAGAACTGTGGTAAGTTTGTAATTCGGTTAGTTTTTGTTCAGTTTTCTTTTTCCTGAGATTGCAGGACTCGCGACCCGTTACTAAAATCCGCTTTGGTCCTTTCGGGACAAAGGGATAACGATTCATCTTGATTTGATATCACGGTTGTAAAATTCGATCAAAAGATCTTGGGTTTTAGCTCTCCGTTTGCAAGGTTTCCCAAGCAAAATTAATAAATAATATCCATTCGAAATTATAATTTCACTATTTTTTATTTCAAAAATCTTTTCACTAACGGTTTTGCTTCAGAGGTTTGTGATTTCCTTTTTCAAAAAAAAAAATCACTGGCGCCCATTGTCTTCTTTTTAGATTGGGAAAAGGAACGAGAAGATTAATCAACCGATTAATTCATAAAGGTAATCAAATTTATAATACAATATCTTTACTGAACCCACCCTTACTGAGCAGTCGGAGGTGACAGCATTTAACGTGCTGAGCGCGTGCTTTTTTTCTCCGCTAGCGAAACCCACTCCGAAATTCGGACTAAAAATTCGTATCATATTTCCTCATGGTCACGCAGCTAGATTTCGTTTCATTTGTCGTTGCCCTTGCCGGTGGAAGAAAAAAAAAGTAACACACGTATCTTACTTGTTTGAGAAATGAACAAGCTCACATAACCAATAATGAATTTGCTTTTAAGACCAAAATGTTAGCACCAGAAATAAATTTTTGTTAACAAATGTCTATTACTCCGAAAAGTGCAAGAAGATGCAGCTGATTTAGCAAATAGTCGAGGAATTAAACCCTGTTTAAGCTACTCAGACCCGTTTGCTATGCGAAAGTATTTAAGTTTTACTTAAAAAGCTTGTGTTTTACTTTATCGCCTACGAAAACTGTCACAGAAGCGCATAAATATTCAGCTTTAATATTAAAGTTTCGGATTAGCAAATGGCCTCAATAACATTAAAGCGAAATACAAATTTATACGAAAAATGTGAAAAATTGCAAAAAAAGAATATAAGGAATTTCAATTTTTTTCTTTTGAAAAAAAAGCTTTGAAAAGCTCTAGAAAGCAAACTAGCTTGTTATATTTCAATAAAAATCAAAAAAAAAAAAAAAAATAAACATCGATGTACGTATTTTTTCAACAACTTTGGCTTTAGGACCACACCCTGAGGCCATTTTTGTATGGAGAACGTGCTTTAAATGCAAAATTGAAACAAACGGTTTCTTTTAAAATTATAATGTGGATTCATAGTTGACATTATCATTTATGTTTATCAATATGACAAGTTTTGAAATTTTGGCATCAAGCAGAAAGCTAATAGAAAATAATCGATTAAAGTCGCAATTCATTTAAATTTTAAAATCCGCATTGTGCATTTTTTGGTCATTTTTTAAAGGCTTTGTTTCCCCTCTACAAATCTTTAGAAGCAAAACAAATGATGCCAAAACAATGTATTTTTGGCAGTTTGAAAAATTCTTAAATAAGTTAGTCACTTGTTTGGAACATCTTTAAATTATTTGAATTGAAATGTGGTCATTGTCTCAAATCCTGCGTGATCTTCTCATTAATTTGACTAAAAATTTCCTCGATAAAGACACATTTTACAACACTTTTTGTCTAATTGGCGTTGAAATATTATCCGCTATTAAAAGAATTATTATTTGTTATGTAATTTAAAAACATAGTCAGAAATAAAATAGTTCTTCCTTTATAATTTAATATCATTGAGTTCGACTATTATAATTCAATTCTGAAACTTTTTTTCCTTCCTACAATATTTTATTGACTTGAAAGCATAAATTATTCCTTAAATGTCATTCAACTCATTTAAATCAACTCTTATACATTTTCTTTAAAATAAATTAATATTATTATAGAGACTGTAATTTTTTATAACAATGACGGTGACCTTAAGAAAAGATATTTTCATCACACGGAAGAAATACAGCAAAAAAAAAAGTTTCTTGTCAATTTATTAAAAGTGCAAGCAGTTTAATCAACCCAAAGTCACACAAAGCCAATCCACACCGGTGCCGGTCGGTGCGATTGTGCGGCTAGCATAGCCACCAACTACCACTTAAAGCAATGTTGTCGATTGAGGTATATGTATAATTAATCTTGAATAAAGCATTTAAATTAAAGGAAATAATATCACGGTCACGTAACAACGCTAGCCATTGCGCCGCCGGCCGGGATATACTTAGACACAATATCACAATTACCAAAGCTTATAAAAGATACAATTTAAAAAAGAAAGATTGAATAAAGATATTGACGTGAATAGAATTTTATTTAACATCAAAATAAATGTTAAAATTAAAGTTTTCAAACGACGGAGAAGAAATTTCTAATAACATTGCCAACAACTTATTTCACACTTTAAAAAGATATTATTTTAGATATAAATATAGTGAGGTGAAAATTAACAACCAAACATGATTATTTGAAACAAACACAAATGTTAACAATTTTAAAGTAGGTACTAAAAGTCCCAGAATACAATAATATCATAAAAGCAAAATTTTGTTAATATTTAGGGCCGTTTTTTTCACAGCTAATCATATTTAATTAATGATTATTGTGCCTGGTAAATTCGCGAACGGGCGTGTTACCACAATTTTAGTCAATGTTAAGAATAGTTAAAATTGTTTAATATCGAAATCGTGGAAGACTTATTACAGATTTAACCTATTGTGAACAAACTGGCCCTTAGTATGTGTATCGTGTTTGCATTTGACAAAGCTTGTGTTTTTTTTTTGCATTTAAGTGTAGTTGTGTGTCGTTTATTACTTCCCATTGGAATTTGATGTCGAATTTATCAAAAACTAAGGTCCATTTTTAGCTCTAATTTTAATTTCAATATTCTCAGTTCCCAAATGGATTTATAAAAATAGTGTCATCAGTGTCAAAAAAGCTATTTTGAATTCTTTAAAAACATAGACAGGAAGGCATTAGGCGGTTTAATTGATAATAATTATAATCATATTATTTATAAACACATTAATTTTTTATTTGAGGAACATTTTTGAAACAAAAAATGCCAACGCCAATAACAAATTCTTTTAATTGACGTAAGATAATTTGTGATTAAATATGAGTATCCGTTTCGAAATTGTGCAATGATGTGTGAAAGCTTTGTATTTCGTTTCATGAACTTTAGGGGTCGTATTTGATAATTATTATACATATTGAAATCGACCGCAAGCGCACTGCTGTTTGTTGCTTCAGCTGAACACCACCAAAAATAAGGGATGACTAAGATTTTGAATATAAAATAAAAGAAAACAAAAAGTATAAAATCACACTTCCGAAACAAAAGATTCAGTTTTATAACAATGAATACAATTTCAATGTATGTAAGTATAAAGGTGCCGATAGTAGAGCACGTGTGTCTCTCATACATAATAGTTTGCACAAAAGACAAGGAATCTTTAGACACATTTGTTTTGACGAGAAAATAATATATAAAAATATATAAGGGATGATATAACGGTGCTAATGGGAAACACTCGATCTTCTTTGTTTTCAATATAATTTGAAAATATTAACAAACAATAAACAAAAGAACTGATGATGTAGTGTTAATATTTAATTAAATTAAATTATATTTTTAAGTGTATCGCTTGTTAATTGTAAATAAAGAAATTCAATTATCTACATGTACTTAAAAGTTAATTTTGTTAGATGCTCTCATCACAATAAACAACAGAGCGAAATTGACAACAAAACAGATACTTTTTGGTTGAGTCGAACATTTCTTATTCTACATGTTAGGCATTTTTAAAGTTTAAAAGCCTGATATTTCGGGATATCTGTAATTTATCGATTATAACAATTTTGTAGGCAAATCGGTTTTTCTTCGGTGTTTGATTGTAATTTTTAAAATTTTTGGAAATTAAGATCATTTTCTGAGATCTTTTCAAAATTCAACCATTTGACTCAGCAGGTAGGCGAGCTTAAAAGAATACCTGATGTTGCAGGTCAAAGCACTAACACCCTCGACTTGTTGCCCACGTATCATCCCACTTCTGACCATTGTAGATATAGTGTCGGCTTCTGTTCCATGTTCAAACTCTTCAATTGGGTAAAAAATTCCGAAAAGAACAGTTTGGAAATACGAAAAAGTCAACTAGGATGAACTCAACCATTTTGTTCATATTTTAAACTGATCAATTTGCTTTTTAGATGGAGGGAGACATTGATGCTTATGCAAGCTTCACAATAAGTATAATTTTTAATGGTTTGAAATCTTTTATTTTTCACAGAACAAAAAGTAGCAAACCTCGAGAAAACTCTTGGTTTAACTCCAGCTGCAAGAAAGCTATCAAAGTGAGATAATTGTTTTATTTTTCGGTTATAAAAAAACCATTCTATCAGAGGAAAAGTGAGCAAAATTTAAATAAGCCAGAAATTTCTGCAACGCCTTGATTCTAAGAACTAACGGGTGATTTTTTAGCTGGTTTGGTTTTGGCAACACTGGTTTTGACAGCTGACGTGTGTTTAGTACCTTGTGTCACTGTCAAACAGCTTCAGTTTGGTTTGCAATTTAACCATGGATCGTCTTACAAATGAACAACGCTTGCAAATTATTGGTGAATGGGCTCTTGGAAAGCTGGCCGAGGATCCGCTTTTTTATCAAAAAATTGTGTTCAGCGATGAGGCTGATTTTTGGTTGAATGGGTACGTAAATAAGCATAATTGCCGCATTTGGAGTGAAGATCAGCCAGAAGCATTGCAACAGCTACCAATGCATCCCAAAAAAGCCACTGTTTGGTGCGGTTTATGGGCCGGCGGCATTATTGGGCCATATTTCTTCAAAGATGATGCGAATCGCAGCGTTACTGTCAATGGTGAACGCTACCGAGCGATGATAACAAACTTTTTTTTGCCCGAAATGGAAGTTCTTGACTTGCATGATATGTGGTTTCAACAAGACGGTGCCACATGCCACACAGCACGCGAAACAATGGCGCAATTGCGAGGCGAGTTTGGTGAACAGTTCATTTCACGTTTCGGGCCGGTCAATTGGCCGCCTAGATCGTGCGATTTGACACCATTAGATTATTTTTTGTGGGGGTATGTCAAGGCTAATGTCTATAGGGACAAGCCCGCTTCGATTGACGCACTGGAAGCCAACATCCATGCATTCATTCGTGAGATACCGGCCGATATGTGTGAAAGAGTATGCCAAAATTGGACTCAGCGGATGGGCTACCTGAGACGCAGCCGCGGTCAACATTTGCATGAAATTATCTTTAAACATTAAATTGCAAGGTTCAAACTATCGATTCAAATAAATATTTTATTCATTTTTTCGAATTTTTTGTGTTTTTTTTTTTTAAAGTTCTAAACCTCTTAAAAAATCACCCGTTAAAAAGTATTTTTGGAATTTGAACTACTTTCGGAATTAAAAGGAAATAGACAAAAACTTAAGTATAACTCATAACTACTTATCAAATTTCAGTACAGTAAAAGATCCAGTAGCGATACTTGAAAGTTTTAAGTTTAAGCACCAAAGATTTGTACTGGTACTTAAAAATTTCAATTACAAAGTTTTTGTTCTTGTACTTGTATTTGAGTACCAATATTAATTACTCTACATTACTGCTTTCAAAGTAGTGCAGTTCTTTACTGAAAAAAAGTATGAGTTTTTTTGTACACAACTATGCGGAGTGGAATTAGCTGATGACTCACTTTGAATTGAAACATGAACGAAAACTATATTTTCGGTATTTTCACATATTTGAGGTTTCGCTGACACAGAAATATTCTAATATTAAATGTTTTCTCGAGTTAATGAACTAAGGCACGCAGAGTCTGCCTGGTGAGACAAGTATTACGACCAAAAATTGGGAACCTAATAGAATTACTTTAAAAAGATTTTAGTCAAGGTTAACTCGTTATAAGTTTAAAAGAGGATTAACCAAATTAAACAGTTGAGGATTAACTTCATTTTACAGTTCTCAAAAATCTTTTGTTATAGCCTTTCACTATCGAAATCAAGATGACACAAAGGAAAATTTCGTTAAATCATTTTAACCGGGATTGAATCGGGAACTGATTTTGAGTGAATTAAATTAAACTTTTAGTTATCAAAAATTTATTGAAATCGAATGGCAAGGCTACGGATATTATAGACATTTCACTATCGAAATTGAGATGGCACCAATGTTCGAATCGCCTTTTCATTGTTGTCAAACTTCAAATGCAATAAATGCTTGATGATGTGTACAATGTACATTGCAGTAAATTTTACTACAACAAATTTTACTTATTCCTTTCACTTTTTACACTAACACCTACCTTTTTTATGTTACGGCTCGAAAATACTAGCAGAGTTAAGTGAGTAGCTTGTTAAGTGAATAGCTTGTAGCTCAATAGGCTACTCTTTAAGCAAATTAAAAAATTTTTTTTTTATAATTCTAAAATGTTTGTTACTTTTGAAAATTGAGCTTTCTTGGACCACATTGAGTCAAAAAGTACACTTAAGTAAATATTGAAAAAATGGACACTTAGCTCATTGTAGAACAAAGGTACAGAAATACTTTTCGAAGAAACGACTTCAGGAATCAGGGCCAGGTGAACCAGGATTAATTTGATTTCGTTTGGAGAAAAAAGCCAAGTGTTCTTATTAATTTTTCTATAGCAAAATTCGTTGTTGTTCGATTAGCAGATCGAGAAAAATGTTATTCCTTCGGTTTTCTTTAAATCAAAATTAAGACTAAGGGCGAGTTTTTCAGTTAAGTATTAACTCTGACTAAAATCAGAGTAAGCTTATCTTGAAAATAAGTTAACCCCGAGGATTAACTTTATCTTTCACTTGTCAAAAATTTATTAGCATCGATATGCGAAACTATGGATAACATCCTTCTACATCTTTCATGCATCAGCATAAAGATGGCGCCACAAAGAAATTGCACTGTTAATAACTTTCACTATCGAAATCGAAATGGCGCTATAGCGAAAAAGGCCCTCATTATAGTCATTGACTTAATTCACTAAATAAGGTGAATTATCTAGGAGTTAACTTGGGATTTCAATTGACTGAAAAATACTCGTATGTTTATGAAGTTAACTCAAGTTTAACCCTGAGACTAGGATAATCTCGCACTGGAACAATTGGCCCTAAGACACTTACGGCTAACCCAACATCCTTCTTTCTTAACTGTCTCCCTGATTAATTACTATGCAGTTAAATTAACTGTTACTCCATCAGTTCTAGAATGGAGATACATTATTAAATCATATTAGCCATTAGGAAAAGGGACAAAAATTACTCGTTTTCTCAAAAACCTAGAAAAATTGATGAAGCAATTATTTTCAATATAATACAGTAAAGAATATAAAATATATTTGTATTATAAAATAGTATGTTTTACGATTTTTTAGATTCATATGAAAATACAAAATATTTAAAAAAAAAAAAACTGAATGTGTTTGAAAAAAATCAAAATCAACTCAAACAAAAACTCTTTGCAATAAAAAAGAGTTTCAAAAATTTATTTTCTTTTTTTTTTTAACTTAAGCACTTTCTAGCACCTTAAAAGATCAATCAAAAGAGTGCAGTTGAAATTAACTAGCAAAACATGACAAGTTTTTAGATGTAGGTATAATTTTTTTTGCAAGTAAATTGTCAACTTAAATTACAGTCAAACAATTAAATAACATTTTGACATTCATAAAAGAAGTGCAGCAATAAAAAATAAACAAAAAAAAACTAAGCATGATTATAATGTACATATTTAAATAAATTTTATTTTTATAAATTGTACTTACCCAATAAAATCTTTAACAAAACAGTAAATTGTAAAAATGCCAGTACCGTTGAACAAAGTATCCGGCTTTATTACCGGTAACTGGTTCTTCATTGATTGACCAAGACGGTTCTTATTATTATTTGCGTTGGTGTTGTTGTTGCTGCTGTTGTTGTTGTTGTTGATTGTGCTAACTGTATTAACTGCTTCACCACCACTAACAATTCCAACACCACCACCTCCAACGATATTAGCAGCGACACCAGCAACACCTCCAACAGCATTAGCATCAGTAGGACTCAATGCCACAAGGACTCTAGGTGCAAATTGTACTTGGTGGAAGTCTTTAGTTCCACTGTGGCCAGCTGCAGCTGTTGTGGCCATGTTTGACCATTTTATTTGATTTCCAGCAAGAATGTTGAAAATCGTAAAAAATTAAAACGTTATTAATCCAGTTGTTGTTGTTGTAAGTTTTGGTCTTGATTAAAACTGTTGAAATCATCCCAAAGTATACTCAAAAGTTGATTTTTTGCTTTTTCTTGTTTTAGTTTGAATAATTTTATTGGTTTTTGCGGATTTTTTTTTTTTTTTTTTGTTTGTTGATTTGTTTCGTTTTACCAAAAACCGCTAAGAAATTGTTTTTCATAAACAAAGAAAGTTCATTTCAAAAATTATATACTGAACTCTTTTTTAAAAAAATTATTTATATTTAATATTTTCAACAGAAAAAGAAAACATATGAACATAAACTAAAAAACAAAAATGTAAAGACAAATTGAATCTCAGCCAAATTATCTATTTAAATAGTTGCAATGGAATGAATGGAAAATTTTACAGCAGGAAAGTGGTGTTTAACACTACGCGGTGAAAAGAGACAATAAAGATTTATGACAGTTAATATAAATGAGTTATAAATCACATACAAGAGAATTATTAACTTTAAATATTTAGACTTAAATTTACATAAAACAAAATATAAAAAAGGATAAACAAACAAGGAAACAAAAAAAAACTGGTGCTCCCAAAAAATTAATGCGCAGACATTGAAAGCAAATAACAGTTTAAATAATTTTTTTTATTTTTTGTTATTAAAAAAAACAAATAACACAAAATATAAATTTTAACAAATCAAGGGCCCTTTTCTTTTAGTATATCAACGTAGGTAGGGGTTCTTAAAAGACCAAAATGTTTCGAGTATTTGAGCAAAATGCTATAAATTAAGATTGTACATTGTACATTCCAAAATTTTGCTGTGATAATTGAAGTAGGTTCTAGTAAAATTCATTTCTATTTAGTAATACCTTAAAGGTTAAGCTTCGGTAAAGTAATGCGCTATATGTTTCTTATCTTCATTTTAATCAAATTTTGTATGCGAAAGCTCTAAGTCTAAAAAGTTATGCATAAAAAAATGCAATAATGAATATTTCTTGAATTTTTAAACAAACTGGAAAGTTTTTTCTTGTGAAAACTGTTGACGTTGTTTTTCATAAATATTTTCCATTTATTTTTATTTTTAAGCATTTTTTTCTTTTCTAGTTCTAGTCTATGTGCTCTGAGTTTTTAAAATCATCTTGTACCAATATTTAAAAGTCCAGTAAATACAGGTAAAACAAAGATGTTACCCGAGAGTTGGGTAGTAATCATAGCAAAATAAAGTAAATTACGATTACATTTTTAATTGAAATTTGTAATTGAAAAAGTCCAATTACTGAAAATTTCAATTACTTATTACATGTAATTGAGAAAAACAGTTACTTGATTTAATTTCATGTTATTGGAAGAAAAGTAATTGAAAAAACTTGTAATGATTACAATTTTTTGTAATCACTACACACAAATGTAATTGATTCCAAAAAATAACAATTCACTTGTGCACACAAATATAATTGACAAGAAATTAATAATCGAATTTTTTTTTTAATTACTTGTTTTGTTCAAAAAGTAATCATTACAGTTTTTTTTTAATTTCTTTTCATAGGTACCTACTATGGCAAATTATGAATTCGTAAAAAAAATCGAACACGAGATTTTGATACAACTTGGGTCTCACAATTATTCTGTTTGTTTTTATGGCTGTATGTCCTTTGACCTATAGCCCAAACGACTGGTTCGATTTTTCTCATTCTCAAACCAAAAAAACAGAAGAACGAGAGCTATAGCAACGTATAGCTAGATTTACTGTACTGTAGAAAAAAATATTTTTAGCGTTTATCACGTGTCTTGTTCATCTGCACGAAACAAATATTAAATAGTTTTTGAAGAGAATCGGCTTCTAGATTTCAAACAAGACATGATACATTGTTGAATGTTTTTACGTTGTTTTCTAGCATTTTTACTTGCGATATATACCAAGTTCTGCCAAAAATGCTGATACATAACTAAACAGGTATTGCTTGAAACACCCATTTGAAATAAAAAAAATCGTTGACTTACTTTTCTTAACGGATGTATAAATAAACAATGAATAAATGAGGTCAGTTTGGTTTCAATTTTCTGAAAGAAAAAAGAAAAGCCTTACAGAAGTTTGAAAAAAAAAACTGGTGAAATTTCTTTCTGCTCTCGGTCGTTTCGCTAATCTGAGTGGAGGACAGACCAGAATTGATCATCATCAACATCAAGTCAACACAGTTTCTTCAAGGTTCAACCACCATCCGGCTTCAGTAATGGTTTGGTGGGGAGTCTCATACAAAGTTGTCACATACCAGCTGAAAACGGTTGCCAAGGTCTACAAGAAAGATGTGTTAGAGGGTGTGGAGAAGGGTTTAACCAATATCCTTTTCAATTGAGACCCATGGAGATTTTTTGCTCCTGAAAACAAAGCCAAAAACCACACAGAAGTGGCTTACAAACAATATACCAGGTTTTATAGCAGCTCAGATTTAAATCCTATGGATTATTCTTTGTGGTCAGAACTGGAGAGCATGACCTGCAAAACTCCCCACAGGAATTTGAAGAGCCTAAGAATGCATTTACCAACGCAGCGGTAAAAACGTCAATGAAGATAGTGCGTGCCGCTATAACTCAGGGGCCGGCACGATTAAGGGTCCGCATTAACGCTGTGGGGGAAGGGTCATTTCGAATAATACTTTAAATGAAAAATAGTTTTATTCAAAATATCAAACCGTTCTTATTTTATTGTGTTCTATGTATGTATCAGAGCTAATGGTATGTACTACATGGTAAGTTATGCATTCGTAAAAAAATCGAGATTTTGATCAGATTGCGTCATTGCGATGATAGGGAAGAGGAAAAAGTGGGTCTCACTGTCTGTTAACGACTGCATCGATTTTCTTAAAACTTGGTTCTAGTGGTTTATCATGTTTCTGCCCACACGTTTTTTTAAAAAAAATTTAGACCTATACGGGAGATTCTAATTTTTTTCAAAAATGGCTGCACGACTACAAAACTACACGGTCGATATAGTATTGAAGGGTTTTGACCAGGGTTGGCCGAATTAACTACATTACATTTTTTACATTATTAACTACGCGTAGTTAATTGAATAAACTACACGTTGAATTTACAACAATTTATAACATCTACTACGTAAGTAGTTTAAACGAAAAAACAATAGAATTAATACAGGAACAAATCTTTAAAAACATGAAAGTTTGGTAAAAAAAACCCAAAATGGTATAAGTTTCATATTAATTAAGCTTTTTTTAAGAAACTGTTTAAACATTGCTTTTGTTTGTTTTGCTTATTAAAATTAATAACCGGTAATTTGACTTCAAAACTCTATTTTTAAAGTGACAGGAGACAACTGACAACCTCACTGACAGATTATTTGACGTTTCAAACTACGTCTACTACAATTTGTTTCATTAACTACATTTAACGACATAAACTACATAAAATACGTAGCAGACGTAACAAATGTAGTTATTTCTAAAAAGTGACAGTGCGGCCAACCCTGGTTTTGACAAAATATTTGAAGAAAAAAAATATACTTTAATGACAAAAATAACGATACCTTTGATACAAATATGTATTTAAAAAAAAAACTTAAAAAAACTTGTTTCTTAAAAACGGCTCCTTCGATTTTTATAAAACTTTCTAATAGGTGCCTATGCTTAATTTAGTGCGATTTACTAACTACTAAAAATTATAGAAAACTACACTTAGCAACTATTTATAGTCTTACGTACCTCCCATAGAACTTTTTTTTGTATTTTCTCACTATCGTCCCATCAGATTTAGATACATTTTTGTATTAACAAATTCATTAATATCAAAAATTTCAATAACAAAATTATTTGCTTTTTTTTGTGGAATAGTTTCAATTTTTGAAAATAAGTTTCAATTTTTTGAAAAAAGGGTTTTTAAAAAATTCAATATCACCAAAAAAGATTGACAATAAAAAAACAATTTAGTTTTAATTTGTCTTTTATAGTCACATAAATAAATACTTAAGATTTGCATACTAGAATCTTGCTTTAAAAATGTTTAAAGAATTTCAGGGTATATAAAAAATATTTTTTTTTAAAAACCTCCTCAAATATTTAGATTTTTATTGTTTATATAATTTAATCAAGACATTTTTTCACAACAAATTATTGGAGCTCAATTAAATATCGTATTTCGTGCTCTTAAACATTTGTCTCTTATAATTTCCATGTTTTCATACAATTTTTTTTAAACATAAGAGCAAGAACGTGCAACCCAGTCGTGCATTTTATTCTCTTTAGAAATTGTAGTTTACCTACATATGAACGTACACATTAATAAGTGCGCAGTACATTTCTTACCCAAGTCCCTCAACTAAAACCAAAAAATCAATTGAAATGTTTTAAATCTTTGATCATGTAAAATTGATTATTTTTGATTTTATTGTTGGGTTTACATTTCAATAAACGAACAAATCTTAAAATTCCAAAAAATTGTTTTTTAATTTAATTCTATTTCTCCACCCATATGAAATGCTCCGCAATAAATCGTTTGTACGTGACAATATTTAACATCTAAAAACACACTGTGTTGAAAATAGTACCCATTATATCCGTGTCTATTATACATAACTATATGAAGATATAACTTTACTATTTATTATTCCTTAGAGTGTAAAAATGTACACAAATTGAGTTCATGTGTGTGCGCATTTGATCAACTCGGGCACAAGCAAAGCGCGAGGAAGAAAAGTTTTTTTTTTTACACTTAGCCTTGACCTGGAAATGCGTTTTTGGAATTTCGTCTTGTTCAAAATGTATACTTGACTACGTCATCCTTGCCATCATCATCGTCATCATTGTGTTGTTAGTTGTTGTGTCAGATGACAAAAACTTTTTTGCAAGAAGATACACGATACAAAATTGTGTGTGACAAAAAGAAGATGTGATGTGTCTGTGAATCTACCTACACTTAATATAATTCTGTTGTTTATTTTTCTTCTTTTTTTTTTTATTTTTTTGTTTGAAGATGAAACATCAAAGAAAAAAAAAGTATGTCTGTTAAGTGTTAGAGTGGGAGAATCTTCATCTTCACTTATACATTTGTGTATCGTATGCATGCAAAAATTCATTTATAGCTATATGCTATAGACAAAACTTCAAATTGTAGAAGATGCAATTTGGTGTAGGAGTGAACGTGTTTAAGGATAATTTCTACCTACATACATTTTTGTGGGATGTATTTTTTGCCTTTTATTATTTTTTTCTTAAACTTAAATGGGGGAGCAAATAAGAAGAAATTGACATTTTGTTTTAACGTGCATTGTAACCATTTTGAATGCCAACAATCACCATGACTTAAATTATGCATGGATTTTTCAAAGGATACAGATTTCAGGTTTCCCTACTGAAATACAAAAAGTACCTACATTTTTAATTAGAAATAATATACAATATACATATACTGGCAACCTGTCTAGCAGGAACAACATTTCTAAGTTATAAAAGGTATACCTAATTATTTTTGAATAATATTTTGCTTGGAAAAGAATTATGTCAAAACAACCCAAATTTATAGAACAGCAAAATATTCTTGATGAAATTGAAAATGAAAAAAAAAAAATGCTTAGCTTATTCATTTGTAATTTTATATCTTTTTAAGCATTTATCATGACAGGAATTAGTAGTAGAGGATATGTCACTTCCTCAAAGAGACAGAGGCTGGGAATCGATCGTCTTCGCCAGACGAGGCCTTTCAGCGTCCAACGCACTTACTATTACACCACGGAGGATGCATCCAAAAAAAATATATTCTTTTATCCATGTCACAACCTTTAACCTATTCTAAGCTTAAATATTGGGTTTTTGATTTATTTAAACAAAGGGTATTTTTTTTTTGATTTGATTTGATTTGATGAGGCATAGAAATTTAAGTTGGCAACATTATTTTAACTGGCGGCCATTTAGTCAGCTGTAAAGTAATTTATTTTAAGTTTGGTTTTGCATTTCAACTTGTAATAGACTGACGCCTGAACAACGCTTCCAAATTGTGCAAATTTATTTTGAAAATCATGGTTCTATTGGAAGTACACTCAGAGAAAAAAGTCTGTTAAAAAATTAACCTGGGTCCTGTTAAATTTACAAGGTGTATAACCTGCTCATAAAATTACAGACATTTCAGAAATTTACCTGATTGTAATAACCTTTTATTCAGTGTTAAATCAGTCTGGTGGCCTATATTACCATAAATTAATGTTTTATTACTATATATTAATGTTTACCTGTTGAATTTAATCTGGCTTCATACTCTGCCAGTTAATTTCAACATGACACCAGTATTAAAGCACATAGACACACAGGCCATCCAAAGTTTGAATTTAACATGGCCACCTTTGAAGTAGGACTCTACCAGTTTTGAAGCACACACACAAGCCATCGTTAAAGAAACAGTCTACCAGTTCATTTCAACGTGACACCAGTTTTAAAGCAAAAACACACACAGGCCATCCAAATAAAATTATTTGAATTTAACCTGGCCGCTGTTAATGTAGCACTCTTCCAGGGCTTAAACACACACACAAGCCATCCAAACAAAATCAGTTTTAAGTTATTGATATTTTGCACAAGTTTTTTGTGCAGCGAAGTGGCCCAAGAGACGAGTGATATCCATGTGTCAGAGAGTTCCAGTTCAAAACTAAGTAAGTATCTCAAAGTATTTTTAAAATTAATTAATAAACATAGTAATAAATGTCTATACTTTCAGAATAAAGCAAAATTAATTGGACGGTAAGCAACGGTAGAGATGGGATCTAGACGCATGGATCCAAGACATAATAATTACAGGATATAGGGTTGATTCAACATTGAATCATGTTAAATTAACTAGATTTTAATGTTAAATTTACAGGACATTGAACATTTTGTTCATGTTTTTTAACTAGATTTTCATTTAAAGTTAACTAGATTTACAGGTAAAATCAGCAAAGTTTCGGGTAAAATTTACAGTGTTACTATTTTATGGCAGTGTAAAATTTTCATGATATCATGCAGATATTGCCTGCAACTTACGTTGAATTAACACGATATTAAAATCAGGTATCTGGTTAAGCAGTTAACCCGATCTACCGAGTTTACAAATAATAACCTGAAAATCAGGTATAATAAACCAGAAATTGGTAAGTTTTACCTGTTTTTTTCTCTGAGTATATTGAATAGACCTTTAAAAAAAGAAACTATTTCGTGAAAGGGTTTTTAATATGGATTATGTTTGTTTGGTCGATTAGCATGCTTAAAACCGAAAATGCTACTAGATTCGGCCATGTGTATTTAAGAGAATGGTCACACTGGCCACTTTTTAATATTTTTGATTAAACTTTGAAACAAGCCGAATTTGACAATTTAAATCTAAAACTTTTTGTTTAAAATTAAATTTTTTTATTGAAATGGATGGTTAAAAAAATTTTATACAAATTTTAAGCTGGAAAAGTTACCACAAAACCAACCTTAAAAAAATCGAAAAATCAAAGATTTTAAAATTTTTTTCTAAATTGCACATAACTAACTATTTTTTACGCAAAGATTTGGTCAAGACATGCATGAACAAAAAAAGGTAGATAGTAAAAGCTTAACTTTTTACACTAGTGTAATTTTGTGGCGGATATCGGATAGTGAGAATGTTAGATACGCAGTGCGATATGTGAATGGAAACTTTCGCATGTCAAATAATTTATCTTTCCACGACATCATTCGGGACTGCTGTTTTACAACTTTGTCATTATACGTAGTAGAGTTTTCCCTTAGTTAAAGATACAAAAAAATTCATGTCACTGGCAATGACAAAATATACATTTTGTCCAATGGGAATAGGTCATTTGCTGTGTCAGCTTTTTGGGAGAAGTTTTTAACTACTTATGCTTGATATTGAATTACTTTTTAATAATGTACATATTACAATTTTGTTTGTGGTAAGATAAAATGATTAATGTTAACACAAATTTTTTAGTTTATATTTTGTCAAGTCAATCACACTTTGGTTACTATATTCGTTGTAACTTTTAACTTAACAATAATGTATAAATATTGTCCTGACAGTTCAAGCATAACGGGGAAAAATTATATATCAACTACACTTGTCAAATTTGTGATGAAACACTGGCTAACACTTAAGACCATTTATACAATGAAGTCATAAGTGGTACCAAAAAAGTTAGAAATTATGACAATTATGTCATGGATATCACTCCGGTATTAGTGAAAAACATGGTGAGAGGGTTGTTATGTTTCACCACGATGTAAGGGAGAGATGCTAACCGGGTAACTGACGAATACGTCCGAAAAATAGTTAGTCTGAATATGCATGTCTGTTTAACCATAGTTGTCTGTTACGCTCGAAGTTTGACATCAAATCCACGATCTTTAACAATGTCGAAATATTATTTGAAGGTACCTTTTAAAATAACCCTTATTTTTATTGCCTATGATAGAAAAAACTACTTTATTTGATATGAGGAACGAACCCCTAAAATGACAAATCCAGCAATAAAAACGACAACAATGCGATGCGGGTAGAAAATACTAGCCAGAAATCTTCTTCAAAAACTGGTTTAAGAAAATTTATCATTTCTAAATGGGTTCAGAATTCCCTTAAGATGATTGAACACAGTGCGGGCGTAAGGAAAATATGCAAGGACTTAAAAGAAGATATCGATGAGCATTGGTTTTGTAATTCTGAATATAGAAATGAGAGGGAAAAATAGAGCTGGGTAAAGCACATTCGTGTGGTTAAGCTAAAAAAATGATATCTGAACTTAACAGTATGTCCGAAATTGGGCTCAAGGGTAAGCTGATGTGAATATGAATATGTGATCATTCCACAGAAGGTGATGTTTAATGCACATACCCAGAACTGAAAGCTGTTGAGTTGCCTCGATACAAGTACCGCTCATGGATACGTGCGTTGGGAGTAGGTTTTGCTATAACGACAGAATTGGGTTTTTGAAGCAGTTTTTAGTTAGCTATTCGACAGTGCTGTCAAGATCAGAATTCAAGGAATGCAGGGATGTAAATCGAGAAATGAACATGAAAAGCTGACGGTGGTTTTGTGAGCAAAACAATTAAATGGATTAGAAGTTTCAGATAAGAGATCATGAAAATGAGAAAAAGGATAGGAGACAAAGAGGAGCCCTAGGGCACACCAGCATTTTTTTTATGAATATTAGACTTGAAACCGTCCAACACGACTTGTATTGATCGGTCCGAAAGTTAATTTCTAATCTAACAAAGAAGAGATTCATCGATAACAAATGCACGCATTTTCGATAAGAGAGCTTGATGCTAAACTCTATCAAACGCTTTCGAAATATCAAGTGCAAAATATGTAAAGATTGTTTCCACTATTCGTTGAGATAAATCATCAGATCACCAGTGAACATATTGCTATGAAAGCCTTCTTGCCAATTATTAAGAAGCTTCCATTCTTTAAGATACATACATATACTGTTTGAGTATTTTTAACGAAAAACCTATATTTTCAATAAGTATTTCACTTTTTTAAAGGAGCAATACCTTTTAACTGATCACTCGTAAGGAAAACAATTTGATATTGAATATTTTTAGTCGTCAATGCTTTTACCAGTTTAGTGGAGCATAAAAGACGTCGTCATTTTGGAGTCAAATGCAAAAACCAGATTAGTTTGGCTTTTTACGAAATGTTTAAAATAATGATATATATCTAAAATAAAGCTCTCAGAAACAAAAATTAGATTTTTGTGAAGAGGTTACATGGTTTTATAAATTTTGTGTTTAGTTTTATTCGATATAATTACTACGGTATGTATTATAAACCAAAAAACACTAATTTCGTCATTTTAACCCTTTTTGAAATAGTGACATCTCGTATTTTCTAAGTGATCACTAGAAGAAGAAAAACTGCCTTAATATTTTTTTTCAGTAGGAAATTACATTATCAAGATTTTTGCATAGCAAATTTTTCTATAGGCAAAGATAAATGTGAAATGGACCTTACATAATTTTTGAACAGCACACGATTTGACAATGGACTATTCGACGATATCATGTAGCTTAAAGACTAGTTAACAGTTCCCGTGCAAAAAAAAAATTAAATGCAAATATTTTCGCATGTCATAAAAGATGGAGGTATTTGTTTGCATGATTGTTTTATAGTTTCATGCAAAAAAAAAACCAAGATCAAATCAAAATTTTCAAAACAATTTTTTACTTATTCTATGTACCATTTGTATAATACTCAAGGCGAAAAATGTTAATGCCTTGAGGTGAATATATTTTTATATCCAAAACAATATAATTTATTCACCACATTTTTTTTTTCAGATGCAAAAAAATTGCCGGTTTTTGTTTTGCATGACATTCCATGACAGCAATGGTTTTTTTTTGCATGGAACTGTAAACCAATCATGAAAACAATTATTTTTTATTCACCTTCCTAATTTTTGACATGCGAAAATATTTGCATAGATTTTTTTTGCGCATGGAAACTGCAGAATAGGCTTCATGCTCAATAATGAACCGGTAATTGTTTTGCATCAAAATATGGTGAACAATTTTTTTTTTTGATGGTCGGTTTACACTTCCAAAAAATATATATTTACCTCAAGGCATTATTTGCAGGCAGGTTTTTGCATCTAAATATAATTGTTTTTAAGTTTTAGGATTATCGTTTATTAATAAAGGGAAATTAATAAAATATTATTAAAATATTAACTCAAAATAAGAAGTATCCAACTAAAAACTATTTCAATTTATTCTAGAAAAACAAAACAAAAAAAATCTTTTGAGAAATGAAAATGGCTGACAAATTTCATTTTTCTTGTTAAAATCAAGGAATAACTTGAATCTTTGATCTCTCTTTAAACAAAAAAAAAAACGTAGATATAAGGATATTTCCTTTTCCAAGAATCAGTAAAGTACAAAAGTTCATCTTAACCCCAACCAAAAAAAAAAAAAAAAAAAAAAAAAAAAAAAAAAAAAAAAAAAACTTATCAAATAAAAAAAACGATATTATTTCAATTTCAATAAGAAACTGTCCTCGTATTCTATTACGCAAAATCCTAGAGTATGAGATTGAGGAAGGAATATAACAAAAAAAAAGCAATAAAACACCATGTCATGATGATGTCTCAAGGGAATGGTATGACAGTGTGAATGGTAGCAACGATGATGGCGCGCGCCAATACATACGACACAAGTATACCTACAGCTACTGGTGAATGCCCAGAAACCAAAAATATGAAGTCAAGTCTCAAAGTCTTTAATGAAAGATTTAAAAAAAAAACATATTACACCATTATTTGTTTAACTAAAAATTGGCTTTTTCTTTGCATGATGCCTTTGCTTATACAATTCACATAAATATCCTTTGAAATGGCTTTTTTTTTTTTGTGAAGGCTCTAAGAGTCAGCCATTTTAAAGATATGCATTTAATAGCCACGTTGCAATATTCTCATGTATAAGCACATCTTTGTTGCAAAGACATTTTTCAAACTCAAATTTCCCATTCATTCGTAATTTGTTATATGCAAAAATTTAAGGAAAAAAAAATATAAAAAAATATAATCGATCCAAACGAAACTCAAAAATGAAAAAAAAAAAATGTTTATTTGATAAAAAAAATATAGAATTTACATATAATCCCCCTCCTCAATCCTAGCCTAACCGAATAGGGTAGGTGTATGAAGGATATGGCAGGGGGATGCAAAATTTTAAATTTTAACAGAAAATTAAAATTATTACCTTTTAGTAAATAAATTTCCGTTATTAAATGCAATTTCTAAGTTGTTTTTGTTTTCCATAAATATCGTATAAAATTTCAACTTTGGTCGCTAATTCAAAATAATTTAGAAAAGAGATTTTTTTCTTTTAATTTTCAACTTTTCTTCGACAAATGGAGGGGGAGTTTACCAAAAATACAATTTTTCTTTTTTTTTTACTTTATTTGTCAGCACTTTTTCTTATCCTCGCGATGCGATTTTTTTTAATTTTTCAACAAAAGATACTAAATTTCTTTTTGACGTTTCGGAAATTTGTGTTTAAATTTCTTTTTTCTTTTTTGTACTTTTTGAATAACTTTTGTGGTTTAGCAAATTTAACTTATTAATTATTTTCTTTTCTTAAATCAACAATCATTTTCTTTTTTACTCTTTGCTTAAAGAACTTTTTTTTTTAATAAATTATTTGTTGTACAATCGTAGTTTTATTTTGTTGAATGCGTTTCCATTGAGTATGGCGAGGGTTTGTGTTATACTTTTAGTGAAAAGATGTCCGCCGCCCGTTTTTCTTTCTTTTTCTTTCTTTTTTACTTTTTTGTTCGTGTGCAGTTGATTGGTATAATTATTTTGTATTTGAATTTTATTTGTATTTCGTCACACAATATTTGAAAAAGAAATTGTAAAATATAACTTCTTCTGTGCGTTTTTTCTTTTTTTTTTTAATTTATTTCTTCTTTTTTTAATTTTATTTTTATTAAATTTTCTTTTATTTTATTTTTGTTGTTTAACAAATTAAAAATTAAAAAATGTATTTAATTAAATAAAAAAGCGCGTATACAAACGAAATTATTGTTTGGTGGATAGAAAGAAGCCAAAGTGTGTATTGACAGCTTTTTTTCGTTGAAAAAGGTTGGTTGGATGAAATTTTGAGATTTGATGTATTTTCTTCTTTTTTGCTGTTTTTGTTGTTGTAGTTGGCTGTTCGGGTTTCTGTATTTTATTCTCACTCAGTCGGTATAATGATTTTTGCTCTCTCAATTACTCATATATTCTCGTTTTGAATGTATCGAAGAAGAATTTTAGAGCAGTGTTTGGTGTTTTTAGGGGCTCGATTTTTTTTTTGTTGAATAGAAGGGCGAGCAAGAGAGAAAATGTAGCAAAGACCGACGACGGTGAAACCATTTTGGGGGAGGTTTTTCCTATGTAGATTTGTTGGTGTGGGTGTAGTCATTTTAAGGGAAACTGTAGTCTATTGTAAGTGTTGTGTGTTAGTAGGGTTTTTCGATTCCGTATTTGTGTAGTAGAAATGAAAAGAATGTATTAAAAGACATCCCTTTTTTTTAGTAAATCTATAGAAGTAATTACTGCGTGCGTTTTTTAGTTGGGTTTGTTGTTAGAAAAGGAAGTATAAAAGCATTTTAAAAATTTAAAGGCTTTTATAATTGGAATACCAAATTATTGCTTCTTTATTTAATTTTTATGTATTTCTTTTAATTAGTTTTTCCTCAAGTACTTTAGTTGGTATTTCCACTTAAAAGCATTCTTAAAGACTTATTTAATTGACTTCCCAATCGGTGTTTTTTGTTTCTTTAATACTTCGCTAAGCCTTCTTAAAGAGTTAACATATCAACTGCAACGTTTGATAATTTTGTACAACTGGAAAACGATTACGTTGTTTCAATAAGCTATTTTAAACAATCACTGACGTCAAGAGCGTACGCAAGGGAGGCAGACAGAGAAGATTGCCTCCCCCCCTCCCCTAATCAGAATATATTTCATACACAATTTGTCTTCCTTGGAAAGCATTTTATAGCCAAAATTCTGTACTCAAACAATTTTTTTAATGACTTTTAACACCCCCCCCCCCAATCGATATCCTACCAAGTACGCCCTTGATTGACATGTATCAGATTAGCTGAGTAAGCGAACTTTATGAATGAACTGAGCTTTTCAACTCTTTCTATTGGACCACCCACTTGCGCAAGTGCGTGAAAGTAGTACCGCCATTTAAAATTTACAATAATAAAAAAGTTTTGTTGTATTGTGCTACTTTGTGCCGTAAATATTAAAAATATCACGCATTTGCAAGCTTTACGGTTGATTTTTTTTTTTTTGAAATTGGAATATGGCAGTGCTAACTTTACGCATTCAGTATATGGCATCACAAAACAGCACATTTTCAATTTTGGCGACATTATAAAAATTATAAATCCGTGAAATTAGCAAATTTGCGAATTATTTATAATATTTACTTCAAAAACTGAGCACAAAACAGCACAACTTTCATTTTTAAGAAATTGCAATATTTAAAAATTTCTAATTCCTAAAATTTAGCAATTTTCCGATTTTTTAAAAATATTTACAGGAAAAGAAGGCACAAGTTGAGCAGAAATAAGCACAACCATTTTTTTGAAAATCGAATACGGCGCAGTATTAACTTCACACTTCGTAAAAATGTTTTGTTCATCTCTTCGGTATATGACAGAGGGTCAAACTGATCAAAAACAGCACATTTTTCATTTTGACGAAACTATAAGATTTCTTAACTGTAAAATTTTCATTTAAAAAAAATATTTTCGGCAAAATTCAGCACAAGTTGAGCACAAGTTTTGCTTTGAAAATTGAAAATGGCTTAACAATTCGCAAAATTTTTTGTTGGTCGTTAAAGATACATTTATCTCTTTCGCATATGGTAGGAAAAAGCACTACAACTTACATTTTTAAGAAATTGCAAGATTCCAACAAAATCTGATTCGTTGAATTTGCAAATTTAGAATTTTTTTAAACATTAAACGACACAAGTTGAGAACATTAACAAGTACGTAGATAGAGAAACAGTGTTTTGATACAATGTGATATTATTTAAATCACTGAAGTAGCACTTAATAATTTGAAAATCAGTGGTTACTGTCAACAAAAAAAAAATAATGTTGTCCTAAGCATTATTTAAGGACGTTTTTGAAAAAGTCGTCAGAATTGAACGACGTTGATAAAATAGATTTTAGGCAAACAGAACGAGAAGGAAAGAATGACGATCATTTAACCATGAAATTGACGTTGATTTTACGTTTTCGAAAACGGCCTTTTTTTTTTATTTAATTGTGCGCGCACTAAAGGGGTTGTGACTACCCTTAAGGTGAACACAGTGCGAGCGTTAGGAAAAAAGGGAAGGATTTAAAATGAGATACCGATCTACACTGGTTTTGAAATTCTGAATGTCAAAATGGGAGGGAAAAATAGAGCAGGATAAAGCATTCCACATTCGTGCGGTTCGGCTAAAAGAAGAATCTCTGTACTTAACAGTACGTCCGAAACTGGGCTCAAGGGTAGACTGATGAGCATTCCTGGCAGTGCAAGTATTACGGTGGAATTGTTTAAGGGGTGGAATGCTACCGGCTATTTCGCTAAAACAATGTTTATAAAAATAGCGATAAAATAAGGCGGGGTATGAAACATTACTTCGATGTTGAAGAGATTCGAATGTTTCCGTTAAAGTACTATCACCTATTATTTTTAGAGCTCTTTTTTGAATACGATCCAAGAGGCTTAAATGGGTTATGGGAGCACCAGCACAAATGTGAGAATTGTATTCAAGCTTTGGGCGAATGAAGGCCTTGTAGATTACAGCCAGATCAGAAGGGGAAACAAATTTCTTGCATCTTCGAAGAAAACCTAAACACTTCGCAGCGTTTTTGGCGACGTTGAATATGTGATCATTCCACAGAAGGTGATCTGTGATGGACATACCCAGAACTGAAAGCTGTTCAGTTTCCTCGATGGTAGTACCGCTCATTGATAGCGGCATAGGGGTTAGGTCTTGCTTTAATGACAACAGACAGCATTGGGTTTTTGAAGCATTAAATTCTACACGGTTTTTAATTCCCCACTGGACAATGAGCTTATCATACGCTACCGTTCAAGTTCCACATCCGAAGTGCAGGGATGTGAATCTAGAAACGAATATGAAAAGCTGAGGGTGCTATCATCAGCAAAACAACTTAATGGATTAGAAGTTTCAGATAAGAGATCATTAATAAAAATGAGAAAGAGGGTAGGAGACAAAACGGAGCCCTGGGGCACACCAGCATTAATTTTAAGAATATCAGACTTGAAACCGTCCAGTACAACTTGTATTGATCGGTCCTAAAGGTAATTTCTAATCCAACAAAGGCCCCCCTCAAAAAATAAAGCAGAGATGCTCCTTAACTACTGGTTCAAATAGACTGGTTCGTTTACGAATCAGCCTGTTATTTCTATGAAATTTCTCATGTTTGCCATTGAGACCTAGCGCAGGTCATCATCATCCCGTTTTCCAACAAATCTGTCTCCAAAATAACGGATTTTTTTGGAGGGTTAGACAATCACAGAGCAGGTATTTAATGGTTTCTATGTTTTCGACATCCTGACAGCTCCTACAGAAATCGGGTGCGAATACACCTATTATGGTGGTCATTGTGCCAATGGCGCTCGAACAAAATTTAGACTGAACGGCTGGTCGGATTTATAATATTTTTGACTAGGTGCAAGATATATTAAATTGGTATTAAAAAAAACAGGATTTCGAGCACAAACTGCAAAAAATTATGAGAAATGGTAAAGTTTACATTGCTATATCTTTGTCAGTTTTGAATTTAAATAGTTTTTTGAAAATATCATACTAAAGTCTTAAGCCTTTTCTTTATTTCGCTTGTGCATTTTTGGAGCTTATTTTCGCAAGTTATCCGCAATTTGGTAAAAATTTAAGAAACCTTTGATTTTTAAAATTTTTTTCGATGGTTTTCGTTAACTTTTCTTGCTTCAATTTTTTTAGTAATCTTTGTTAAGCCATTTATTTCGATATAAAATTTAATTTTGAATACAAAATTTCCGTGTTTAACAGTCAAATTTGGCAAAGTTTTCGACTTGGTACTAAAAATATTGAAAAGTGGCAACTGTGACCAAAAACGCAAGGGCTAATTTAGGAACATTTTCCCAAACAAACATATTCAAAAAAAAACATTTTAAACGTAACTGTTCCTATATTCCTCTCATTTTCCGGTATATTCAATACCTAGCCAACAGAAATTTAAAACTAATTTCAAGTTTTCCGTTAAAAAAGGAAAACAATATTAACTGTCCGAACAAAAAATATTTCTTTAAAACAAAATTACAAAAGTTTTTAGAAAAATTCCATTTGAATTTGTTACCATACAAAAAAGTACTTTCAAAGTATTCGAAATTTATAAAATGGCAGCACTTTTACACTTCGGGAAAATGTATCATTCAAGAAACACCACAAAAAACCAATTAACTTCTCTCGGAGCATTGTTTGGCTTTGAGCTTGAATGCGCACGACGACCGACAACGACGGCAGCAGCAAGTTTTCCCAGAGTTTACATCCAGCTAACCGTACAGTACAGCGTACATCCTCTATATTTTCGCTCAATTAATTTAGTTTGTATCTATGATTTGTATCTACTGCTGCAGCAGTATACTTTTGTATTCCTTGTCATTATATTTTTTTGCATAGACTTGCGCATAAACTTATTGCTTTTTGATCCGAATCCACCAGAAAATTCTTCACCAAGCAGACATTAGGTGTTTTTTATTTTCATGAGAGAAACAAAAATGTTTGTTTTGTTGTTGTAACATGAGAGAGCTACATAATTCAGAGCGGATATGCCATGTAAGTGTGAATATAATAGTTGACATGTAATTCTTTTCAATTCATAATTTTGAAATAAACTAAAGCAAAATGCTTGTAACCACCTTTCGTGTATGTTTTACATGTAGATATGCAAAAATGTTAAATTATTCATTTAACTTCCGGAAATGTACCAATTTCCTTTGCGAAAAAGAAGAAGACTTGATAGTTTCTTTCGAAGAAATTATTCTATGTAAACACATGTCGTTCTATGGGATACAATTGCTTCTTATCGAACGATATACATAAATTGAAAAGTATCTACAGATACTCACTGAGGTGTAAAAATAAAATCAATGATTTTCCACCGAAATCTATACGAACCATAACAATAAACAAACAAAAATATTCAAAACAAAAGGGACATTCCAGCTAAAAGCTTAACTTCTGCGCTCTGCAGAAGATGCAAAGCTCCTGGATATGTATGTAGGTATTGTTAAGGACCACAGATATCTATAAATAGAATAAAAACCATAATAAAATTGTATACACCCATAGCTCGGTATAAATATACATATATGTATCTAGCACATTGCTGGAGATAGTGAAAGTTTGCAGTTTACTTTTAGGAAATTGGTAGGTTTGAGCAATGAAATACTTACAAGATGCACGCTGAAAGCCCAAAATCACTTCCAAGGCAATAACATCACACACCATCTATACACGAACAGGAATCTCTTGTAATTTGTTGACCTTTCTTAACATACTATTTTTTGTGGCACACCTGGCACCACACGATTTTGAGAGAAAAACAAAAATAAAATAATGGGGGGGGGATGTCTGATGAAATTGTTATAGATATTTTTTATTTTATATATATTACTCACGTTTTGTGTTTATGTATCTTTAATAGTCTTCTTTTATGGTTATTTTGTACATACCTAAAAAGGAAACAAAAATAAAAGAGCATTAGATAAATTCTGTTGTTTTTATTATGCAGCTTTTATAGAAAGGGTTTTAATTTTATTTTTTTAAATAAAGTAAGCTGTTTTGTAATACACTTGGAAAAGATCATAACTTAAGACCAGTCTTTTCACAGTTGGTTATTTTCAATCAACAATTATTTTTTTAAATTAAATGAAATGTGTTTCCTCTACTAAAACGATAACTAAATCGATAAATATTGGTCATATCGGCCGTTCTCTGCAAAGTGTGATTTTAATAGGCTAATAAAAACTCATTGAAAACTTTTTTTTTGGTTATACAGTTTTACTTATACAATTAGACACGGGCAATATCAAATTTGTAAGCATTTTGCAGCAACTAAAAAAAAAATATATAGGGAAATGTACCTACTACACGAAACTGCCAATGTTTTTCGTTTTGATTGTTATCCCTGCTTTGACAATATTTCTCATGGGATTCTGAATCGGCTTTGATGTGTATCTTAAAACATCTCCTATCATTTTTTTCCTTAAAAATCTTTGCTTTTTTGTTTTTTAAGTCTGCTTGAACAATAATTTTAAAAATATGTTTTATGCTTTTATATTTCTTTAATAATTTTTTTTTTTATGAAAAAACTCTTGAAATATTCAAGCAACTTTAAGTATAAGAGCAAGTATACTTTTTTAATTTCAATTAATTTTCATTTAATTTAAATTTTTGAGTATTGTATTGTGTTAAGAACAGACCTGGGAGATAATGATCAACAAAATTTTAATTACAATTACTTATCATTGACATCTCCAAACACTTTTCAATTACTTTTAAATGTAATTGTAGAAATTATTAAATTACTAATAACATGTGCAGAAGTGATTGAAAAGTGTTAATTATTTAAACATTTAATGCAATTTTTGACTGAGCTTATTCTTACCCTGAATGTAGAATGTAGGAGGGACAACCGCCATCTTTGAAAACACGTTTTATCAAATATCTGGTGCACCGTACCGTACATGGTACAGTTTTAAGAAAGATTTTATTTGTTTTTAAATCAACTTGTCTCAGTAAAAAGTTTTTGAGGAATTAAATTTCAAAGTCAATATTTTTTTAATAAAATTTTTAATTTTATTTGCAAGTTGATTTTTGTCAAAATTTTCCGTTACAAGACACCACTGTTTTTTTTTTTTTAAATTAAACGAATAAAACTTTTTGCCCAAAAAACCCCAAGAAAGCTACTATGAATGGTACTTGAAAAATGTGAAAAAATAACTTTTTTTCATATTTATTTCTCAAAAACTAAAAAAAATTTAAGTATTGTTATTTTTCGGAAACATACTTTAATTAAGAAAACGGGGTGGAAGCTCCACATTTTGACAACTTTTAATATTTTGAACATAAAAGAAGTTGCGGAAATGCCTATGATTGTCAAAAGCAGGTTGGAAAAAATATTAATTTTGTAAAACTAGGTGTTAAGTGCACCTTCAGTTAAAATTTCAATTTTGCCACTTTTTAGGAACATACTTTTTTCATGTCAAAATGTGGTTTTTAACGTGAAAAAAGTTGCGGAAACGCCTTCAGACGTCAAACGTGTGTTGTAAAGATAGCTATTGAGTGTTGCCACTTTTTGGAGATATACTTTTTTGCATACCAAAGATTGGGACTTTCCACTTTTTTTTTTGTATTTTTTTAATATTTTGAACATGAAAAAAAAAGCGGAAACGCCTCCAGGTGGCAAACGCCTATTGAAAAGAAAAGGTTGATGTCGTACAAGACAGTTGTTTAGTAGAAGCATCTTCTTTTAATATTTCAGTTTTGCCACTTTTAAGGTCACTTTTGATGTCAACGTGTGGAAGTTACACTTTTTGGTAGTTATGAGTATTATTAGCGTCTCCAAACATGGCTTGAACAAATAGGTATTGAGTAGAAGCACCTTCAGTTAAAATGTCAATGTTGCCCTTTTCAGGAACATACTTTTTTTCATGTCAGAATGTGGTACCTTCTCCTTCTTTTGTGGTTTTTAACGTGTAAAAAGTTGCGGAAACGCCTCCAGACGTCAAACGTGTGTGGCAAAAATAGCAATTGAGTGTTGCCACTTTTTGGAAAGATACTTTTTGCATACCAAAGAGTGGGACTTTCCACTTTTTTGGTAATTTTTAATATTTCGAACATGAAAAAAAAGCGGAAACACCTCCAGATGGCCAGATGGCCTATCGAAAAAACATAGGTTGATGTCGTACAAGAAAGTTGTTAAGTAGAAGCATCTTCTGTTAATATTTCAGTGTTTCCACTTTTAACGAACATATCTTTTTTTGATGTCAAAATGTGGTAGTTCCACTTTTTTGGTAGTTATAAGTACTTTTAGTGTGATCAAAAATGCGGAAAAGCCTTCAGACTCCAAACACGGCTCGACAAAATATTGGCTGATGTTTTCAAGGATAGATGTTCAGTAGGAGCACCTTTAAGATTTCCTTTTTTATGTTTTTACTATTTATAACGTGAACAAAGTTGCGGAAATTCCTCCAGATACCAAACACATGTTGGAAAAAAAAAAGTTTTCAGTTTTTTCGTGATCAAAATATTAAAAATTATCAAAAAATTGGAAATCCCACCCTTTGACATCAAAAAAGTATGTTTTCGAAAAGTAGCAACACTGCCATTTCAATCGAAACTTATCTTTTAAGATGTAAATCATAATTTTTTTATAAACACGTTTGGCATCTGGAGGCGTTTTCGCATGTTTTTTTTTTTCATGTTCAAAACAATTAAAATTACCAAAAAAAAGTGGTAAGTCCCAATCTTTGGTATAAAAAAGTACGTTTTCAAAAACTGGCAACACTCAAATTTTACTACCCATAAGTGCGGGTGCTCAAAACCTATCTTTAAAGACATCAATTGTTTTTTTGACCATGGAAATTTGCCAAGTAATTTAAGATTTTGTATTTAATTAACCGTTTACGGTAGGTTGGGCGCCATTTTTAAAAATCGTCTGAGCGACAGAATTACAACAATGACTCCTTAGCTAAATAATATCTTTAGCATGTCAAAAATTATTTACAAGAAAACAAATAATGTCCTCCCCTACAAAAACTGCAGGGACTTCGAACTACGAAATGCGCGCCATTTTTCAAAATGGCATCCAAGTGACAGGATAACAAAAATGGCTTTCGGGTTATATATCACTCTTAACGTGTAAGGAATAAATTCTAGTCATAAAAGGCCCCCCCAACAAAAAAAAAACGAACGTGCTTCGGTTTCCTAACCGGACTGTAGCTAAAATACTTATTCAAAATCACGACTATTAAAATGTTGGCGGCTGAAATTTCGAGAAATTGCAACAAAAAAAAATCAGATATTTAAAAACCCGGTGAAGTTAATTTTCATTTGACGATTTATCAACCAGTCGATTTTTTTTGTCGAGTTTATAGAAGAAAATTCGGAACGGGATTTGAAGCAGAAAGGTTATATTCAGACAATATAACGAATTTTTGAAAGAAGAATTACATAACCTTAAATACGCGAAGGAAACCACGGTTTTTTGTCAAACTTTAACATTAGAATATTTTTAAAACTTATGCAATTGAGTTGAAAATTCTAAGTTCAGATCCAAATTCACAACATCAAAAGTTTTCGGAAAAGAATAATTTATAAATAACAATAGTTTTAGAGAGATAAATTAACGTATTACAAGAGCAATGGCTTGCTATAATGCACATATTTTCCGAGATTTTATTTTCAACGAACGGATTGTCAATTCAACAAGGTCTCACTTTTTTCATTATCTGACAACTGGTTTTTGAGAAAATAAAGAAAATTTAGTTTCCGTTTAGTTCGGATTCAAACTGTTTTTCATACTTTATTTAGGGGGAAAACTTCATTTGTATTTGATAAAAGCTCTTTTCAGATTCGAAAATACATTTAACATTAATCACATGGAATTCTATTAGATACATTCTTGATTAGCCAAATCAATCAAATTAACAGACATCACCATGACAATATTGATTCGATAAATCTGTGTCAACAGTTGGTCGTGTTTAAAATAAAAATATACTCTCATCATTATTGATATTGGCCTAAATACAAAAATGACCTCATTTCCACTAACCGACTTACTATATAGGTAAGGGTTGGCTGTTAATTTTATTATTTCCTTATATTTCTACAATCATTTGTTGATAACAGCAGAATATTATTCTTTTTATCAATATTTGACAGGCAAGAAGAGGCATTCAAAATGTCAACCCAATTACATAGTATTTTTTGTTTTATATTTATTGTGTTCTCGTATGGAAACTTCTATAAATAGAACATATTTTTCTTTAACGAAAAAAGCATTCAATAAGCTTTTTTCTTGCAATATATGTATGCTATAGGGCAAGTGTTGGATTCATGCAGAACAAAATTTCAAACTTAATACTTACGATGATGAAGAACACGAAAAAAGTGGGTCCCGCGAATCTTTAACGAACGAATAAAAAGTTTTACATTGATGCTAACAAGGGCCTAGCAAGGGGAACTATCGAATTTGTCTGGGGCCTCACTAGTTACGTTAATTTTTAACCCAAGAATCAATACAATGTAATAAGTTGTTTGTTATAAAGGGTTGATTTTTGATGTGTTATCAAAACCAACCCAACAAGTTTTTACTAAAAAGAGCTTCTCCAGTTTTTGTCAAGTTTTTCTCAACTAGATTTCCCGTAAATGCGATAAACGCGAGGCTATTCTAATGTTACAAAAAAAAACGTTAATTTTAGTGAGAGAAAACCAAATTAGCTTAGAAAATTCCACCAACTTGTAGGAATCAGTTAAAACTTAACTTAATCTGGGGAAGTTTATCTTATCTTGTGATTCAATACACAATTCCGTATGTTTAAAGTAAAAGGTACCAAAAACAATTAATTTTAATAATAAATATAAGTCAGCCTATCCAAATGTTACGGACGGTATATTTTCTAATAGTGATCATTTAAAAGATATTTATTACTTAAAAAATTGGCCAAAACTTAAAAATACCGGTTTTTAGTTTTTTTGTTTTTTCCATACGAGCGTTCAGTTATAAGATATTGCGACTGTAAAAATGGTGAAATTTCAAAAATACTGGTTTTTGGAATCGGCTAAGGTGGTTGATAATCAATTGTGATCACATTAAATTTTTCGTCTCTGTAATGTGAACACTAAAAATTATCAACAGATTGGCATCACTTTGAGAGACCGGTACTGAGAGATGTCATTTTTTCAGCTTTCATGATGGATGAATCAATTTTATTTGAAAGAGAAAAACATTGAATTTTAACAAACAAAACAAAATGTGAGATTGAATTAAATTGGAATAAGGACAGTTATTTATAAATTTAAGGTTTTCGCCGTCAAATTACTCTTCTTCAACTACAAGGCTCCTAAAGACTCAGGAGTTCATTGCTTGTCGTTTAAGAATTATGCATCTACTTTTCTTCACTCCATTCTTGTGGAGCTATTCTGTCTTGGCAGCGGTGGTATAATTTTTGGTGTTAAAGGTCTTCCTTATTTCCTCAAGAGTCTTGCTCTTGATCAATTTGGCAAAAGTTTTGCAAGTGACATCGAGCATTCCCTTGATATCCAAATTGTTAGCTGCCGGAATTAGTTCGAAACGAGTGGTCGTCTGGTGGTTTAGGACGTCAGCATCCCGCGACTAGATGTTCTTGGTTTGCTCTCGACTTCTCAAGTGAAAAGCCTTACGAAGAACGGCCAAATTAACATTTGGCAGAGACACGACAGCATCCTATAGCATTGTATTGATATTTGCAGAGCATTTTGTGATTTGAACATCGGTATCGAAGATTTTGCAACCAGACGATTGTTATAATAGGAATTTTATTAGTTGCTGTTTTTTCTTGAATAGAAGAAGTCGATTAGGTATACCTACTTCTCCTCCTCCAGCTGTTTTTTAAGTCCCAAACACATTGTATCGGGTTGTTCAATAAGAGCGCTACAAAAGTTTTTTTAAATAAAACAAAAACGGGTTTGAATATCAATGAAATTCATTATTCCTGTGAAATACGTTCGATGCCATTATGTATGGATTTTGATTTCGAAGTCCAGACGCTGAACCCAATTTTCGACGGTTTTCAAGCAGAAACCGGCCGATACTGCTACAATTTCACGTTCAATATTCGTACGAAGTTCATCAATCGTCGCTGGCTTGTTGGCATAGACAATGGGCTTGACGTAGCCTCACAGGAAATAGTCTAACGGAGTCAAATCGCACGACCAAGGCGGCCAAGCGACTGGACCATTTCGTGAGATAACACGTTCTCCAAACTTGGTTTCCAATAAATTGATTGTGACATTCGCTGTGTGGCTTGTGGCGCCGTCCTGTTGGAACTACATGTCCTCCAAGTCCATATCATCCAATTTGGGCCAAAAATATTCGGTTATCATTGAACGGTAGTGATCCCCATTCACAGTAACGTGCCGGTCTTGATCATCACGGAAGAAGTACGGCCCAATGACGCCGCCGGCCCGGCATAAACCACACCAAACCGTAATTTTTTCGGGATGCAATGATGACTCATGGAGTACGTGTGGATTGCTGCCTGACCAATACCTCATATTTTGTTTATTGACGAAGCCATTCAGCCAGAAATGAGCCTCATCGCCAAAGATGATTTTTCGATGAAAATCCGAATCATTTTCAAGTTTTTGCTCAGTCCAATTCACGAACATATGACGCTTCTGGTGGTCAAGCGGCTTCAGTTCTTGCGTCAATTTAATCTTGTAAGGATGTAGGCCAAGATCTTTTCGCAAAATTCGCCACAACGACGTCACGGAGATGCCCAACGCTTGAGAACGACGTGTGAGAGACACATTTGGGCTTTCTGCAACTGAAGCCTCAGCGGCAGCTATATTCTCGACACTATGGGCACTTCTTTGTCTCACTAGCACGGGAACATTTTGTACTGTGCCTGTGGATTCAAATTTGTCCACTAGACGCTCAATTATTGATCTGCTAGGACGATTATGACGACCATAAATTGGACGTAGCGCTCTTAACGTTGAGGCCACTGACTCCGAATTTCGGTAGTAAATTTTAATAATTTTGACCCGTTGTTGGCTCGTAATCTTTCCATCATGAAATGGCAAACCTTACTGAAGAGAAATATCAAAAGAGCGGCAAGAAATATGGCGTCGTTTGCTGTCCCTGTCGCTTTACTTTTGTAGTGTCCCTGTTGAAAAACCCTTTAGTTGTTTTTATCAAAGTACAAGGTACTGGTTACTTACAAAGTAGTGTAGTAAAAATAAACTTAAGCAGGTACTTAACAACTGTGTTATCAACCATATAATTCTACATAGAGATAAAAAAAGGGAACAATAAAAGTTGATTTGTAGAGAAGTATTATTATACAAGGTTGAAGACCCCATTAAAACAATACTTGAAAATTTCAGTTTATAAGAACAAGAAGATGTGACCCAGCCCTGCCATTTATTTATTGGTTGTTCTTGTCACCATATCATAAGGGATATGAATATGACTGCCTCAGTCATCAAATCCTATGACTTCACCTGTTGAGAAGTCATCATTCAATAAAGATAGATAACAAGGACATTCACTATCTAAAAATAAACGTTATTTGAAAACAAATCCATCAAATTCCATATCTTATCTTTTCCATACAATTTTAAAAACAATATAGAGAGGTAGACAACACAAAAAACACTTACAATAATAATAAGAATAACAGTTTATAATTGGAGCTCAGCAGGTACAAAGTGTAATATTAAATAGTGAAGCTTGGCAGAGCTTCAATTCGAAAGCTATCGCTCAACGTGCATCACACACTTAAACAAAGGTAGATATAGATATACATATTTATGTATATTTAATAAAATACAGATAAAACAACAAAAAAAATGTGTGCGCTTTTGCTTTAACGAAAAAAAAACACAAAACAGTTTGTATATGAATGTGTGTTAAAGTGCGGGATCGTAAGAAATATATAAATCTGCCACTTGGTTTTTGGGTGCGACCGGCAATGGTTCATCGCGCGTAAAACAATATTCTGTCTGTCTGTTCATCATTATCAACAAAAATGGAAATTTATTGTTAATCAATAAAACTGAAGCATAAACAAAAAATGGTAAGTTTGAATAAATGAAAATAACATCAAATCAAAAAGCTAATGTATTTATTTATTTTTCCTTAAAGAATTATCAAACTAATGCTAATGAAAGTTAAAAGCCTAAAATCTACACACAAAAAAACTAAACAAAAAATTGTTTACGTGATCCTAAAAAACTGATTTGGACCATCGACTAAAGATACTTCTGCCATATAACCGGATTTAAGTTAAGAACCGGCTTTCGCATTGCGAAAAAAAAGTTGTTTTTTTTGTTTTTATTGATATGTGTTAGTTTTTGTTTACATATACCAACATATTTGTATTTTTATAAATTGTGTTACATTCTACATTCGAGTGGAACTTAAATTCAAAAAAAAAAAAATATCTTATTTACTCACGATAGAGACTTGTAAAAAAAAAAAATCAAAACAAACTAAAATGCTTGAAGCTGCTTGTTTAATGCTGATCTGTCCTTGGTTGGTTTTTATCTTTATTGTGGTTTTTGCTATGGCTGTTTTGTGAAAAGCATACAATATGGCAGATAGTTTGAATAAATTTAGACATAAGATATGTGGTGGTGTGATCACATAATATAGGCTGTGATGAGACTTTTTCTCCAAAAGTTTATTTTTTTTAGTTTTTAAGAAATATAAAAAAATGTACAAATATTATCATTATGGTTGTGTAATAAAATAAGTTTACTAAAAATCTATGCTCACTTTTTTGCATTTAAAAAATTAGTTTTAAAAAATGTTTGATTTCCTCGACTTGTTCCTACATACGTTAAGTACTGTGATTTTTTTTTCGGATTTTGACAACATACTCGTACTTATCTGTGGTGTTTGGGAGATTTTAAAATGGAGTCATCATGTTTCTACCCAAACACCAAAGATACTCTGTATGTATGTACCTATGTATTTACAAATGTAAATATATTATTTTAAATTTCAGTTAAGATGAAAGTTTAGGCATTGAGTAAAACAATAAATACAATTTGTCATAAAACCATAAAAGAAATAACGTGCTGTTTAAGAATAAAATGCGCTAGAAGGTCACACGTAATTATATGTAGACACTTGCTTAGAATTTTAAAAATTAAAAATATTTAAATACACACATTGAAATTATGAGAAAAAAAAATATTTGAAAGAATGGAATTCGTTCTTTAAAATTGAAAAAAAAAAATACATCTTAAGACTGTTTGAGGTGGAAAGAAAAAATGCTTCCTGAAATTTCGAACAAATATGAAATTATGCAAACAAAATATGTAATGTCAAAAAAATATTTATTTCTTTTAAATTTTAAAATTTTGGTATACAATTTAACTCTTTAAGAGTTGTTGTAAAGGATTTTTCAACAGGGACGCTACAAAAGTAGAGCGACAGGGACAGCAAATAACGCCATATTTCTTGCCGCTCTTTTGACATTTCTCTTCAGTAAGGTTGGCAATTTCATGATGGAAAGATATACGAGCCAACAACAACGAAATTATTAAAGTTAGCTACCGAAATTCGGAGTCAGTGGCCTCAACGTTAAGAGCGCTACGTCCAATTTATGGTCGTCATAATCGTCCTAGCAGATCAACAATTGAGCGTCTAGTGGAAAAATTTGAATCCACAGGCACAGTACAAAATATTCCCGTGCCAGTGAGGCAATGAATGAATGAATGAAGGATTTGGGGTATAAGTGCACTGCGACCATTAAGATCTATTATGCCCCCGTCTCGAGCTGGATGAGGTTGCTCATACTACAGCACGTTCTCCAAGTTTGTTTCCTTGAGGAACTTGAGTATTTGGAGTGTTTTTAGGGAGGGTAGTTCGCTCTCCTCTATCTGGTGATTTTCCAGATACCTGTGTCTTTGATGCACGAGTGCATCACATCTGCCTAGTATATGGTCCGGTGTCTCCTCATGAGCATTGCAGAATCTGCACGCGCCGCTGTTCTCTAAGCCAAGAATGTGGAGGTGTCTCCTAAGCTTACAGTGGCCTGTGAGGAGACCCGTTATTATTCTAAGTTTGTTCCTGTTTAAGCTCATACAGGACTGGAATCGTTCTTTGTTGTGATGCCCAAGCAGAAGTTTGGCCTGTCTTAGCTTTGGGAGTTCGTTCCAGCAGCGAGACAAAGAAGTGCCCGTAGTGTCGAGAATATTGCTGCTGCTGAGGCTTCAGGTGCAGAAGGCCCAAATGTGTCTCTCACACGTCGATCTCAAGCGTTGGGCAGCTCTGTGACGTCGTTGTGGCGAATTTTGCGAAAAGATCTTGGCCTACATCCTTACAAGATTAAATTGACGCAAGAACTGAAGCCGCTTGACCACCAGAAGCGTCGTATGTTCGTGAATTGGGCTGAGAAACAACTTGAAAATGGTTCGGATTTTCATCGAAAAATCATCTTCAGCGATGAGGCTCATTTCTGGCTGAACGGCTTCGTCAATAAACAAAATATCGGTATTGGTCAGGCAGCAATCCACACGTACTCCATGAGTCATCATTGCATCCCGAAAAAATTACGGTTTGGTGTGGTTTATGGGCTGGCGGCGTCATTGGGCCGTACTTCTTCCGTGATGATCAAGACCGGCTCGTTATTGTGAATGGTGATCGCCACCGTTCAAGGATAACCGAATATTTGTTGCCCCAATTGGATGATATGGACTTGGAGGACATGTGGTTCCAACAGGACGAAGCCACAAGCCACACAGCCAATGTCACAATCAATTTATAGAAAACCATGTTTGGAGAACGTGTTATCCCACGAAATAGTCCAGTCACTTCGCCGCATCGGTCGTGCGATTTGATGCCGTTAGATTATTTCCTGTGGGGCTACGTCAAGTCTATGGTCTATGCCAACAAGCCAGCGACGATTGATGGACTTCGTAAGAATATCGAACGTGAAATTGCAGCAGTATCGGCCGATTTATGCTTGAAAACCTTCGAAAATTGGTTTCAGCGTCTGGACTTCTGCAAGCGTGCCCGTGGTGGCCGTGCAAAAGAAATCGAAATCCATACATAATGGCATCGAACGTACTTTCACAGGAATAATGAATTTCATTGATATTCAAACCCGTTTTAGTTTTATTTAAAAAAAACTTTTGTAGCGCTCTTATTGAACAACCCGATATATCCTATATATGTAAATGAAAATCCAGCTTTCCGCCATTTTTTCCGTAATTTGGATGTTTAATTGTGAGCTCCTCCCTGTTTAAATAACATTTTTCGATATGTATATTTCCAGGGTAAGGGAGAAACATTTTTTCGCACAGTACTGTTGATTTAGATTCTCTTCTATACAAAATGAAAATGTATCATCAACAATTATTTGTCGAAAGTTTACTGAACCATTTAATACTTAGCTTGTTTTTTTTTTCATTTAATGTGTTAAGAAAATGTAACTATATTTAGGGTATATAGTATAGCTATAGGTGGTTACTTACCTACCTATTTCATGTGGCAATCGCGTGAGACATTTTGTAATTGTTATAAATAATTTCTCTTGGGTGTCAACAATAAAATATATATAGATATTAAAAAGGAGCTCAGAGTTTCTATAAATGTAGAAATAATGAACAATTTGTATTTTGTTGTTGCCAGGGTGACACTAAAGTACGTGTTGATAAGACTTTGTATTAAATATCGCATTTGGTGTACCAAAGAAAAATAAAAAAAACAGGTGAATAAAACTTGCTGTCAATTCGTCTACATTATGTGTCACACAAAGGAGAAGCATTGTAAAAATAAAAAAAAAAATGAAAGTATTCTGACGTCGTTGAACAAAATATAGGTTTTAGTTTCTTTTTGTTTTATTTACAGAAATGATAAGGACTATCTATAATTCTGCATATTATTTTCTGTCATCAAAAACTTGACACAAATTTGTTCCTAAAACACGATAGGTAAAGTTGGATCTGAGAAAAATTCAAAAACTCAGCCGAAGACAGAAAATGGCAAGTGCGTTGGTAGCCTTAAACTTTGATTGATTTTTTTTTTTTTTTAATCTCCATTTCTTTCTAAAAACTTAACTCAGTTGTTTTTGATTAATACCAATGACACCATAATATTTATTATTTAAACGTCAAGGTTGTTGAACTTTTTAAAGTTCAAAGTACCTACCGAAACTTGTTGATGGTTCAAAAATAAAAGTTAATTTTCATTCAAGGATGTGGAAGCAGATGTTAATTACATTAACATAATTAATTACGTGGGAACATTTACGATTGGTTAAAATGCAACAGAAATACATATATCAACAAAAAGTTGTGTTGAATGTTTTATCAAATATTGTGAATATTACGTAAGCAACCAAATTAACTACACAATTAATTTTATAAACGAGTTTTTAATTCAGAAAAAGAAAAAAAATATTGTCAGAGCTGCTCGAAATGATGAAATGACTTTCTCGTTTTTATAAAAAAAAACAAACTCCAGCCATTTTTTTTTGCTAAAATTAATTGATTATAAAATTATCATAATTATACTTTATTCAAAGAAAGTTTTTTAATTGATTCAAGTACATAATTTTGAATTGAGACAAAACTTGGTTAAAACAAGCTTTTGGTTTAAATATTTGTAAGCAAAAAGTTAATGGCAAAACTGCATAGTTGAAATATCAAAACAAATTTCTTTTTTACCCTGAACCGTCCTCTTTCAACTGAGAAAATCAAAATATTAAAAAATGAACGATTACCTAAGGTTTGTTACATTTTCTTTCCAAATATCAGACTATATTTTTCCAAAGCAGATTTTGGAAATACTATGCGCAAGGTTTTAGTGCAGTTAGTACGAAGTTAAAATTATTTTACTATTTTGTACATTTTGATCTAATTTAGGATCACAAGAAATATTTCCAACATTTCACTTGAATTAAATGATTTAACAATCGTACTTAAATCATTGGAAACTTTAACATTTGACAGGAGCTGTACGAATTCCCGCAAACTAATATCTCGATTAACGAAATCTCACATTTTATTAAAAAAATCTCTAAAAACGAATTTAATAATCCTGTTTTTCATAATACAGCAATTACAAAATTTCGCATTTAAGAATCTCGTTTGTACATCTAGCACAACAAATCTCGCAAATATTAACCGAAATCTCGCATATCAAAATCTAATTATGAAAATTAAGATTTTGCAATTGCGAGATTCTAAGTGCGACATTTTTATTTACGAAATTTTGTACCCAACCTGATACACACAAATGAAAAAAAAGTGAGTTTGCTTAGTTTTTTGCATGAAGAACCATTTTTTAGGCATCCTCAGCTGCACTTTATTGAAAAAAAAAAAACAGATTTTTCAAGATAGATACCTACTAAGCTCTGGGACTTGGTAACCCAAATATGGGATATGCGCACAAAAAAGTATGCCATCCGAAGGGGCCTTTAAATTTTCATAAAGGTTAATATGTTGCAGTAAATGGTCAGCTATAGATTTTTGTAGATAAATTTCTAGTTTGCAGTAAATTCAACATAACCTAGAATTTTTTTTATTTATACAAAGTAAAATTCACGACTGGGTCGCACGTACACATAACTACTCTTATGTTCAAGAGGTTGAGGGTTTTAAAATGTTGTATATAAGGACATGGAAATTATGAGAGCATAAAATTTAAAAGCATGAATACGATATTTGATTTGGCTTAGAAAACTTCTTTGAGAGTTTGAGATAAAAAAAAAAATTCTAAGTAAAATATATTTTAAATCGTAAATTTTTTGTATATCAAATTAATTTTTAAGGAAAAATTTTGGAATGCAAATCTTTAATTTTAAACAAAAACTGTTAATACATCTTTGAGATATCGAATTAAAAAAAAAAAATTGAATTTTTTTTCAAAATTGTGATACAGAATTTTTTAAATCTTATTTGAAATTTGTATATAAAAATAGTTATCAAAATCCGTTCGGCGGATAATGAGAAAAATCAAAATAAAAAAAAAATATATATGTACGTTTTATAAGGGGTACTATTAACCGTTGATTTTTTTAAATTTTTAGTATATAGAATTTTTTTTTATAAAAATAGTAGGAGTCATTTTTAACAGTTTTTAACGTTTGTATGGAAAGTACCGTTACTGTTTTATCATAAAAATAAAAAAATTGCTTAACATACTTTAAACAATGTAAAAAATCCTTAAATACCGAGTTTTTTAAAAATCGACATGAAGTTTTCAAAATATTTCAGTACTTTAAACAAAAAATATTTTTAGATTGGTCAAAAAAATTATTTATGGTAACTCTGAGTTACCGTTTTAAAGAAAATCCCAAAGTTAAAAGGATGGTTCTTTGGGAGGTATTTACTAACAATATTTTGGAAAATGGTTTTCCATCGATGGTAGCCTTTAATAAAACAAAACTACGATATTTAAATAAATTAATTAAAAATAAATAATAAATTTATTGACATTTTATAAAAAAAATTGTAGAGCCGTTTTCAAAAAGAAAAATAAGATTTTGTTATTTTGTGTATAAAAAAACTATTAAAAGTAGTATATTGTAGGTATATATATAGTATAGTATACTAATTTTACGTACAGCAAAAAATGTATAAAAATTGTGGAAGCCGTTTTTAAGAAAAAAAATATTTTCTTTAATGATTTTTTTAACATTTGTATAGAAAAATACGTTATTTTTCATAAATTATTCTTACAAATGAAAAAACCCTCAAATACCAAATTTCAAAAAGTTAAATATATAGTCTCAAAAAATTCTATTAAAAAAAGCAATATTTATTAAAAAACCAAAAAATGTATTTAAAAAAAAAATTGATAACAAAAAAGCTATTCATATTTTTTAGAAAACAAAAATGTATTAAAATCAGAAATACCATTTAGAAGAAAATAAAAAATATAAAAAAAATGTGGTTCCTAGCTTAGTAGAACAATTTTTTGAGAAAGGATTTCTTATCGAAGGAAGCCTTAAATAAAAGAAATTTATTGAATTTTTGAAGAAGATGGGTTGTTGAGCCGTTTTTCAGAATAATAAGATTTTGTATGATTGTTTAAGAAAATTGAATGGCAGGTACCGTTATTTTTGGTAAAAATATAAAGCTGTCCAATTATTGGAACGTTATAGCCTTTTATGGTGATTGAGTGGCCTTTTCAAGGTCTCGCAGGGTCACATGTGATTTTCGGTACCATCTGAAAGGGTACCAAAAATCACCTTTGACCCTGCGAGACCTTGAAAAACTTTAACCATTAATTAAAAAATGTTGAAAATTAAGAAAAGGTTCGTAAGCTGATTTAAATTAAAATGTTGCGGCATTCTGACAGCGACAGTAAAATATCAGCTGTTGTTTCTGCTCGTTGACTGGAATGGCTTATACAAAAAGGACTATTAAAATTTAATAAACATCTTTAAATTCTTGGTAAATTGTAAAAGCGCTTGGTGAAACCAAAAAAAAACATCATTAAAACGCAAAATAGGTTTTTAAATAATTAATTCTCTCGTGAAATTATGGCCATAAGATATCAGTTTAAAAAAATTCAGTCGACTTTTGGAAAAACGATTTGTTGAATATGTGTTTTAAATGCGTATCGCCTTAAACACTTTCTGAAAAAAAAACAGCCCTTTTAGACTTTTTCCCTTTAAATATTTTAAACTTAAATTACATTCCAAACCATTTTTCTTCAAAAGCACACATTGTAACCAAATTTGCTTATCTTGAAACTTTTATCAAATTGAATACATCACTTGCAGGCTTACAGCACCACTAACTTTCTTTACATAATACATATAGCGAATAATTTTATTTCCTGCCAAATGGAAGGTTTCCTTTTTTTCTCTCCATGCGGAAAATACGATGTCCTCAAAAATAAAAAAAAAAAAAAAACGTTCCATTTTGTAGGTAAACTGTTTTATTTTTTCTTTTGTAAAAAAAAATCGATTTACATAACTTACACACGATGCATGTAACGACTTTGTTTGTGATAATATACAAAGTGCGGGAGCTAATTTAAATAAGGATACATTAAAAAAAAAAGCAAAGAAACCAGTACTTTAGTCTTCCGGGTCAAATAAATAAGAGGTTACTAGTTAACCAGACTAACAGCTACAATTTTTTACCGGAGTAGGTCATTTTATTTCAGCATGATGATGATGGCATATTTTTTTTTTTTTTTTTGTTCATTTTGTCAACTTTTGTTAGTATGTACAAATATTTAGGTAGGTACATTTTTACATGAGAAGTTTGAAACTCGGGGTATGTAAAAAACATGTAACAGTTAGAAAAAAAAGATGAAAGTGTCTTCTATTTTGAAATAAAGCTCTGATTTAAAGTAACACGTAAGATTTTTTTATTTACAACGGCAGTAAAATTACAAAACATTTATTATTTTGCTCTTATCATCATTTAGTGTTGAAGTGGTAAGAAAATAAACAAAAAAAAATAATGCCCTTCTTTAAAATGATTGCCAATTTTAAAATCCCTTGAGAGACATAAAAACAATAGTTTATGACCCTTTCGCATTGAGATTTGTGCGTTTTACGAGTCCAGTTAAAAAAAATAAAAATAAAATAAATTTAAGACCAACTCTTAAATAGAGAAACTTTCTTACATACTTAAAATATTTTAAGAGCATAGTTACGAAATAATATTACAATCAGTGTAAGCCAATCATTTCGTTTACGCAAGAATTACAAAGAAATCTTCGACTTTAAATCTTACTCGTGTTCAATGCTTCTCAGATATTAAACAAAGGTAAGCGAGTACAACTCGTAGTAACCGCTCTAATTTCTACCTTTTAAAAATTTGAAGCCATTAAATAATGTTCAGCGAGATTAATGTTAAAGTCTAACCATGAAAAAAGTTAAGGAGATAAAGGCTAAAACTAGAACGTGAAACAAGTTGGTTGTTAAAGCTGGGAAAATTTTCTACATTTTCTGTCTCAACAATTTTTTTTAATATAAAATCATTTCCTAATACTATTAAAGTATAATATGCGTACAGTAGTTCGTGTTGTATGAAGGGAGGTATAAATTGAAATAGTCTGAACCGCACTCCATGAAATTATATAAAATTTTAAGTGTTATTAAACATTGCGTACCTAATATACTTTTACATTCAATTTCCGCCCACTGAAACGCCTAATTTTTTGAAAAAAAAAACATATAATCACTAAAATTGATTAAGAAAATGGTTCTGTTCTATGAAGAATTTTAAATCTTTTAAAACAATTCACCCATTGTAAAAAGCTTGTTACGCTTTATATTTGGGGTGGGGCTTTTTGACCACTTTTTTTAAGTTAAACTAAAGAATGGGTTGCGTTTTACTATTTTATGAATTTTTTGTTTTACAATTATTATTTATAAAATTTATTTTTTTTTTAATATATGTAAGTAAATTTTAAAAATAAATACATACAAAATAATTATATTACATTAACAATGAAAACAACGAAATTAAAATGCACGATTAGGTCACACGAACTTGCCCTTATTTTAAGAAGCAAACCAAAAAAAAAAATAAAATCATTGGAGCGGTTTAAAAAAAATATTTTTTATATATCAAATTCTTAAAACATTTATAAAGAAAAGTTTTGGTTTATAAATCTAAGTACCTATTCACTTTTTGTATATAGATTTGTTGGAGATATCGAATTTTCCAAAAAAATTTTAAAATTAAAATTTTAAATTTTAAAATTAAAAAAAAATTATACCAAAAGTTTTATTAAAATCATAAGCACAGTTTTTAAGAAAAAAATATTTTCCTAAACTGTTTTGCTTTTAACATTTTTTGTATAGAAGGTTCCGTTATTTTTTCACTAAAGTAAATTTTTTTTTGAAATATTTAAGAGAATATTTTTTTAAATCCATAAAATATTTGTTAGAAAATTTTGGTTTAAAAAAACTACCTATTTATATTCTTGAGAAGCTTCTACATTAAAAAAAAATATTAAAATTAGAATTATCTTTTAAAAGAAAACCAAAAATAAAAATCGAATGGAAAAGATTGCCTATCAAAAAAGATAGCTTTTACTAAAAGAAATTTACCGTTTTTTTAAGGAAAGTTGTGGAGCCATTTTAGAGAAAAATAAGAATTTGTAAAATTGGTAAAAAAAAAGCATGTAGGTATCTGCCATATTTTGTTTTACCAATTTTACAAATTCTTATTTTCTCAAAAAATGGCTCCACAATTTTTCTTTTCGTTATTTTTAGTTGTAAGAAAATAAAAAAAAAAAAAACTGTGGGATAAATTACCAAAAACCACTATGTACCAAGTTTTAAGAAAATCGATCCAGGCATTTAGACTGCAGCCGAACCGACAGACAAGCAGAATTGGGATAAACAATTATCAAAAACTGTTACAAACGGCACCTACCATATAATGGTTTTTTAATTTTCGATTTTCTCATTAATGGCTTAGTCAAAATTTTAATGCAAAAGCTTTTTTAAAATTTCAATAATATTGCATACCAAAATTTTAAAAAAAAAAAAACAAACAGGATTTTTTAAAAAAATGTTTTCTTTTTTTAAAAATTCAATACTTCAAAAAGAAGTTCATGAATTTTTTGGAAACTAAACTATAAATACTAAAAATTGGCATAACAATTTTTTTTAGTATACAAAAATGCATATTTAAAAAATCAGTTTTTAAGAAAACCGCTCAACAATTTAGTTTCTTTTTACGTGTATTCAATTTTTCAAGTTATCAAATGGCTTACTTGTTTTTGATCTGTTTACATTTAAAAGAACGATTTAAATGCATTTTTCATTTCAAATTTTCATAACATGTTTTTAGGAGTCGTAAGAAAAATCGAACTCGAGATTTTGATCAGATTAGATTATGATGGGAAGACGAAAAAAGTGAGTCTTACAATTCTATCTGTCTGTCTGTCTGTTCGGCTTCAGCCTAAACGGCCTAAAATACAGAACAACAAGCTAACAACTACTTGTGCAACTATGTTTGTTCAACCAGTGAAAATCACCTCTTTAACTCAACAAAAACCGTCCACTGAATAAAATTTCCTTGACCAGTTAAACAAGTATTTCTTACACAATAAGTTGTAAAAGTCTCCGAAAAAAAAAAACATTTTATCTTAAATCCGCGCTTTTCGTGCATTAGTGGACGAACGTTATTAGTAAGAGTTTCAGTAAGATAATCAACATAAAACATGTAAACCGCACACGGACAGCACAGGTGGCCCTATTTCAATTTTGTTTAAAAAAAAAAAAAACACAAAAAATTCCAAAAAATGAATGAAATATTTATTTGAATCGATAGTTTGAACCTTGCAATTTAATATTTAAAGATAATTTCATGCAAATGTTGACCGCGGCTGCGTCTCAGGTAGCCCATCCGCTGAGTCCAATTTTGGCATACTCTTTCACACATATCGGCCGGTATCTCACGAATGAATGCATGGATGTTGGCTTCCAGTGCGTCAATCGAAGCGGGCTTGGCCCTATAGACATTAGCCTTGACATACCCCCACAAAAAATAATCTAGTGGTGTCAAATCGCACGATCTAGGCGGCCAATTGACCGGCCCGAAACGTGAAATTAACTGTTCACCAAACTCGCCTCGCAATTGCGCCATTGTTTCGCGTGCTGTGTGGCATGTGGCACCGTCTTGTTGAAACCACATATCATGCAAGTCAAGAACTTCCATTTCGGGCAAAAAAAAGTTTGTTATCATCGATCGGTAGCGTTCACCATTGACAGTAACGCTGCGATTCGCATCATCTTTGAAGAATAATAATAATAATAATAATAATAATAATAATAACAATAATGCCGCCGGCCCATAAACCGCACCAAACAGTGGCTTTTTCGGGATGCATTGGTAGCTGTTGCAATGCTTCTGGCTGATCTTCACTTCAAATGCGGCAATTATGCTTATTTACGTACCCATTCAACCAAAAATGAGCCTCATCGCTGAACACAATTTTTCGATAAAAAAGCGGATCCTCGGCCAGCTTTCCAAGAGCCCATTCACCAAAAATTCGGCGTTGTGGTAGGTCGGCTGGCTTTAGTTCTTGCACCAGCTGTATCTTAAAAGGCTTTACGCCCAAATCCTTCCGCAAAATTTTCCACGTAGTGCTGTAACAAAGGCCTAACTGGTGGGAACGGCGCCGAATCGGCATTTCGCGGTCTTCTGTCACACTAGCTGATACGGCCGCAATATTTTCTTCACTACGCACAGTACGTAAACGTGTTGGTGGTTTAATGTCCAACAAAGTAAATTTGGTGCGAAATTTGGTCACAATCTTCCGAATAGACTGCTCAGAAGGTCGAGAATGCCGACCATAAAATGGAAGCAGCGCGCGATGAACATTTCGAACCGAGCACGAATTTTGATAGTAAAATTCAATAATTTGCAAGCGTTGTTCATTTGTAAGACGATCCATGGTTAAATTGCAAACCAAACTGAAGCTGTTTGACAGTGACACAAGGTACTAAACACACGTCAGCTGTCAAAACCAGTATTGCCAAAACCAAACCAGCTAAAAAATCACCCGTTATATCTATTTTTAATTCTCATCACTGTTCGATTCTTAATAAATTCTAAACAATCTTTGATTTCCTGTTGTTTTCAATTACAAAAACGGTAGATTTATGAAATTTCCCACTTCCTAGACTTGTTGTTTCATATAACACAAAATTTAAAAAGTTGTTGAATTTCACTTGTTCAGCAAGCATTTTATGTATAGTGTAATAGGCCTCTGATCGATTTTCTTTAAACTTGGTATGTAGTGGTTTTTGGTGATTCTGTCCACAAGTTTTAAAAAACAAAACTTTAGAACTAAAAATAACGGTACCTGCCGTACAATTTTGTTGACAATTTTACAAAACTTATTTTTCTCAAAAGCGGCTCTACAACTTTTCTTTTGGTAAAAGCTACCTTTTTTCAAAAATTGGTTATTAATGGTACTTCCCAAAGAACCAATTTTGTATTCCTGATTTCAATAATATTTTTTTTTATACTGAAGCTTCTAAATAACACCGATATTTTTTCTTTCAAACATTTTCCGATTTTTTTTTTTTTTATTTAAAAAAAAAATGTTCAAAATTAGTATTGAAAATTAAAGATTTAGTTCGATTTTTATAAAACTCGGTACTTAAGAGTTTTTTTTACACTCTCTTAAAGTATTAAAAAAAAATATTTTTATGACAATGTAACGGTACACTTCCACACAAATGTTCAAAAACCGTTACGGAAAATATTTTTTTCTTAAAAATGGCTCCTACGGTTGTTAATAATTTTTTTCTGTATTCTAAAATAAGTGCGATAATTTAATTTTTTTCATTATCGGCTGAACAGATTTAAAATAATTTTTGTATGTACAAATGTGAAATATTATTTAAAAATATTGCAAAACTTTAAAAAATAGGGGTTTTGGGTTAACATTTTTTTAATTTTATTTTTATATGCGCATAAATGCTTAAGATTTGAATACAAAAAGTTTTTAAGAATTTGATATATAAAAAAATTATTTAAAAAAAAACAGCTTCAACAATTTCATAAAATCATATTCAATCAACAGTTAAGACGGCGTTCTTTTTCTCATCACTTAATTAATTGGCCAGTTTATATTTCTTAAGCGCTCAGTATTTTCCTTAATTTTTAGACAGAGCAGAAGAATGAAATATAAACACTATTCCTCACATAGAAGTGAAAACAACTCTCTTTTTCTTTTCTTCGGATGTAATTTACTGCGACAAAAAATAATTGAGCAAGCAAATCCAAAAAATTTCAGTCTCAGTTTTTAAGGGGAAAAGTGAGAAATATTTGGGAGGAATCCTGTTCTCTGAGTCCTCTGAGATCTCAGAAATATAAACTGGCTAAATATTTCAAAAACTTCTACTACGTTCAAATAAAATTTCAAATTCAAAAGTCATCTAATAATCTACCGATTAACTTCAGTTGAAACTTTACCCGGGTCCAGACAAAAAAACTGCCAGCTAATTTTTAGGAATTCTCATCTTATTGGATATAGTTTACAGTGTTTTTTCAAAAGATCCATGTAAGGGCCGATCCACACTATTGTGCTGATATTTTTCAGGTATCGATGATGCGAATATACGAATTGTTTCTTTAGTTAGAATATTATATAGTATCGAGACTTTATCGATATTAGAACTACATATAATTTAAATCTGACTAAAGTCTGATGGAACTTAATACACATTGCATATGAGGCCCTCAATATCTCACTGATGAGTCCAAGTGAGATTGCCGGATGAAACGCCAATTTGTAGGCCTAAAGGCCATTATAAAAATCTTCTTATAATATTCCATATCTACCAAAATTTCCAAAGAAATGTTTTTTGAATCTGATGAAATAAGTTTTTAAACAATTTTTTAAAAAATTCAATATCTCGAAAACGGGTTGAAATTTGTTTATACGCATATTAAAAGAAATACTCAAGATTTGCATAGCAAAAATTTTCTTAAGAATTTGATAAGAATTAAAAAAAAACAACATGATTTTTCTTAGTAAAAAATTCCTTTTTTTGGGGGGAGGGGGAGGCAGTTTTCATTTCCTGTTAAAATAATTTAAGTAGCCATTTTCCATAGTGAAATTTTACCTCAAAATAAAAATTAAAAAAAAGCCTCCCAAAACTATGAAACATCAACCAAAACTGTAATGTATTTTATTTGTTGTTGATTTTCATATAAATGTTTTGGTTTTGGGAAGGTTTTCATTTTTCAGTTTTCGGCTTTTTGCATGTAAATAATGAAATAATTTCTAAATTTGATTTAAGGCCCGTAGTTGATTATTAAGGGCAGAGTTAAGGAAAAAATCTAGACTCCTGTCGGCTTTGAGTTGGTTTATCACAAGCTTAACTTGGCAGGTGCCATTGTTCAAAATGTTCTTTGACGGTATCCCTAAACTGTGATGAGTATGACAATACCCACTATTTATCCGAGTCAAATATTGCCCCTACAAAAAATAAATATTTTAAACTTGAGCTTTAATTCGCATATGAACCTCTTAAGATGTATTTTTTCTTTAATTATTTCAAATTTAATCTTGAATTTTTGAATATTGAAAGATTTAATCCGAAGTTCCTGTATTTAACTTTCCAATTTGATCAAAACAACAATTCAAATCAAGGTCTGAAATTTAATTTAAAAAAAAAAGACAAATTCAATTCAATGACAGGCATTACTTTCAAATGCCAATTTATATATTTCACACCCAATCATTATGATGACATTTTTATTGAAAACATGACGTGACCCCGGTTTTTCCAATCTCACAAATTTTCCTATATAGACAAATATGTAATATAAATCAACCCTTCTTTTATAAATTCAACCAAACAATGGAAAAAGTTATTTCCAACTCACTGTTATTTCAGTTGTTGCTTTTTTTTTCTTAAATAGTTTTCACCACAACCGCCAACATACATTCATAGGTAAACCTTTTGAGAAACAAAAATATAAAATTCATAGAAAACAAGTCATTCTAAGAACAATCAAGGTTAAAATAACAAAAGGGTAGACATATTGTCGCCAAGAATAAATGGTTTGGTTGATTGTGTTTGTGAGTTTAGTATCTACAACTAAAAAGTTCACGTCAGTAGGGGACGATAGGTAATGGCGCCCTATTTAAACTTGATTTGTAGCTTTTCAGGAATTTTAAATTTCTGAGTAATTAAATGTTTAACAGGAATTCCACTTAAAAAATCTTTTTTGAAGCACAATTCTAGAAAAAAAAAATGGTATAAGATCGCCACAGTGGTTCAAGTTAGATGGGGAGGTGGTCTTAAATCTATAAAATTTTGATACCGTCAAACGATTTACATGAAATTTTCTGGGGTTGGGTACGAAATCTTGCAAACTCAAACTAAGCATTCCAAATCTCGCGAAACGAAATCTCGAAATCACAAAATGCTGATTTTCATTATTTCGCAAAAACAAAATCTCGCAAAACTAAGCTGCTTTACAACAAAAGCATTTTTTAATCAAAATCTCGCAAATTAAAACCTCGAGCGAGAGTTTGCGAGATTGTTAAAAGCGAGATTGTGAAAAACAAGAATTTTAATTTGCGAGATTTTATTATTAGAGAATAAAAAAAAATACGAGATTTCGTTATTCTAAATTATGGTTTTGCGAGATATCGTTCTATGTTATCAGGCATGATAAAAATATTATAAGAAATCATAAGAGAAAAGCTCCACCCACTGACACGCCTACTTTTAAAAGGTCAATAATCATTCTAATTTCATCGAATAAAGGGTGTGTTCTAAAGAAAAGTTGTAGATAATAATAATTCTTCCAAACAAAAATTTTATCCACGCCCACTGGGAGGCGTCTCTGATAAAAAATTAATTTTTGCACTAATTTTAATGAAAACAAAATGAACTAATAACAGATGAGCAACGAAAAATTATTTTTTAAAAAATTGCCCCGTCCACTTTTGAGGGCGTTTTCGAATAAATTCATTTTATCTATCCTTTTTTAAAAATTTGGTTCTCCTCTTAATGACAGTTGGTCGCGTCGACTTTTCTAACCCCTCTGCGACAAATCGAGTTTTTTTTATTCTAACGCCCTTTTATGAAATATCACGGGCCCTTATAGCTTCAACCATTCAATAACCCTTCGATCCGCCACTGGATAGAATGAAGAAAATTCACGAGTATTGTACGCTATTAAATTACATTCACTACCTGTTTGTTCTTTATACCTTTCTACTAGTGTTGGTTGGTGGTGGTGATGCTTTAAGGTGATTCACTTAAGTTAAATTGTACACACTTCTAGCACACATCAACACATACTGTACTATACTGGGGGTTATAAAAGCTAATTCTTGTAATTAGATAAATAATAAATGTGGCTTAACTGAAGTATAAAGTTCATGCGAATTGATGTGAAGTTGTTGTCCGTTGCAATATAAAAACGTCAATAATTTTTATTCCACCAACCAAGGCAAAATGCAATGCAAAAAAATACATCCAACATTAACAATTACTCCGATTAAGTTGAATGAAAAATTATAGAATTAAAATGTCAGCATCTATCGTTGGATAATGGATTTTGATTCAAGTTGCCGCATAGCAGCCATTATATATGGCACTCCAAAGTAATGCTCCCAGCAACAGCATATACATAGATATCGTTGTTGTGGATCAGTCAGGCATACATATAGCCTTTGCATGCAGAAAACCGCACCGATTATAAAATTGCTCAACTGCAGTACCTTACTTGAGCAATTATCTATGATTTTTGTAGCCGAATGGGATAATTATTTTTTCTCACAATTTGTTTACAGACATAAAATTCATATTGAGGTAGATATCTTTTATCGACTTCGTGTGCTTTTAACGAATGTCGATTTTTGTTTGGCAAAAACAAAATTGTTAGAGAATTAATTACAATAAGCTCAATGCTCATCTTTGTTTTGAATGGAGGCTCTGAATTAAAGATTGCGTAAGTACTAAGATGCTCACACTGTTGAAATTTATTTCACAAGCAAAAAGAAGACAGGTCAATGAATGGTATGCTGCTGTTATGTAGATTTTAATAGTTTAAATAGAGATTATTTATAATCCAATCGGATTTAATCAATAGTTAAAAAGCCTTGAAAATGAATTTTTAAAACTGTTTTTGAGTGCCAGATCATCCTAGTCTCGGGGTTAAACTTGAGTTCCTCCTCCGAAAATTTTATTCAGTCCTAAGTTAACTCAGAGTTAACAAATCTTAAAATTAAGGCCTTTTCTGTTGAAGTGTAGATTTTGGTAGTGAAAAGCTCACAAGGGTGATATCCAAGTGTTGCAAATCGATTCCAGTAGATCTTTAACAACTGAAAGATAAAGTTATTCTTCAATTGAAAAACACTATTTCTGAGTTAACTCGGTCTTAATTAATTTTCAGAATTAGCTTACACTGATTAAACTTAGGGTTAACTTTGCACTGAAAAAAGAGCCCTTAGAAAAACAGGATAACTGTTGAAACTTCTAAGAGTCGTTAGAAATTAAGTGAGAGTATTCAAAGGAACAATTTTTAAATTACCGGAAGTTATGTTTATCAATTAATTCATTGAAATCGTTTTTGAATAGGCACTCACTGTCACTGAAATATTTTGCTTAGATTTCAGTCTTACCCCACGATAAATTAAAATAACATTATTCCATCCTACTTGGTCATTTTTGTTATTTTATTTTTCTCAAGTTTCACTATGTTTAAGATTTAAGAGTCAACTAATATTGCTCTTGTGTTTTGTGTGGTTCGTTTGTGCTTTTATATTTAGTTGGATCAGAATTCGAACAGACTCGAGAAAAGAACAGAAAAGAGAATTAAAAGCTGGAGAGAAAAGTCTGATAGTTAAATAAAAAATCAATTTCATTTTGTATCTGAATATTCTGAATATTACGCAAATCAATTTTTGTTACCTAAATAATATTATATACAAAAATCACTTGACATAAACAAAGTGTCATCTGTCATTCAGTGTCTGTAATTGAAAAAAAGATTAAGCAAAACGTCAAAATATTTGATTGGCAAATCAAAGTTAAAGTGACGTTGTTTGACATTTCAGCTATTTCCATACTTTTCCTGCATATTGTCTTTCATACAGGGTGGCGCACGAATTGTGCTACAAAAATAAAACGTAATAACTTTTTTTCTGTGTGAGTAATCGGCTTATTTTTTTTTATTTTGTAGGTTACTATTTAGATTTATAAAAATGGATGCTTGGGATACGGAGAAAAGAATTTGGATAGTGCAACGGTACCTTGCTTTGCAGTCCGTTATTTCCGTCCAAAGGGAATTTAGGCCGGAGTTTGGCGGTAATCCCCCGAGTAGATGGACCATTATGAGGTTTGTAAACATGTTTGCCGAATCTGGAAGCATCGCACGAAGGCCGTACCATCGAGATGCCAATATTCGGGTTCAGGATACAATTGCAACAGTAGCATCTGCAATACAGGCCAATCCGAGCGTTTCGACCCGAAACTTATCGGGGCAAAATAGGAGTTGGTAGACGGTCATTACAACGGATACTTCATGACGATTTAAACTTGTTTCCGTACAAAGTCCAAATTACTAGCAAGTTAAACCCTCAGGATTTGCCTGTTCGCCTGGAATTTGGAATCTGGAAAAATGATATCAATGGCCGAAGAAGACAACACATTGATCAATTGTTTGTTCATGTCTGATGATCTTAACGGCAATGTAAACAAGCAAAATTGCCGTATATGGAATGAGTCTAATCCAGAAATGCTCCATGAGACGGAACTGCACCCAGAACGAGTCACTGTGTGGTGCGCAGTTTCATCAAGGTGTATTGTCGGGCCGTACTTCTTTGAAGAAAACGGTGTAACCGTTACTGTCAATGGGAACCGTTATTTAAAGATGTTGAAGGAGTTTTTTTACCCAGAACTGCGCCGAAGACGTATACCATTCAACAGCGTTTGGTTTCAGCAAGATGGAGCCACTGCACATATAGCCAGACCAGTTATGGCGGAGCTAAACAAAAAATTCGCAAACAAATTAATTTCTAGGAACTCCACTCTTCGCTGGCCCCCAAGGTCACCTGACCTGACTGCACCAGACTTCTTTTTATGGGGTTATGTCAAGCAAGAGGTGTATAAAACGAAGCCCAGGAATTTAACTGAATTAAAGCAGTCCATAACGACAATAATTGAGGCGATCCCAACTTCAACTCTTCAGGCCGCAATGAATAATTTTTTGATCAGGTGCCGCATATGCGTGGGAGAGCGTGGAGGTCATTTGCGGTCTATAATCTTTAAAAACAACTAACTATTTAAAATAAAATTTAATTTTCTAACCAATAAAAAAAAAATAAATGAAATACATCGATTAAAAAAAAAGTTATTTGAATTTCTTACTGTAGCACAATTGGTGCGCCACCCTGTATTAGAGACAAACGTTGCTTGAGATTTAAAGACAGTGTATTTTTGACTGAAGATTTTGATGAAAAAATACTTTTTTTCGCAACACTGATTTAAATTTTAAATATTTAATAAAAATTTAACTATTTTTTTTAAATAAAAAACTAAAATAAAAAACTGAAACACAAACGTGCTTAGTTTTTGTTAAATTCAAATAAAAATGTATAGTATTGTAACTATAATAAAAGGCAAGAAAGTATCTCAAATTGCATGTTCGATTTTTTTTTTAATACTTTTTTTCATGAGCTGATCACTGGTGAGCAAAACTCATCAAGCATTACTCATGAGAAATTAGCTGTGATTTTATTTGCGCATTTTCGCGTGTTTGAGTATGATCAATCGCTACCCATGATCACTCTCATAATTTTCATTTACGGATATTCTCGTTTCGTAAACTGAGCAATTTAGTACTCTTGAGCAATTATTATTTTAGAATTTAGATTGTCTTTATTTACATTTGTTATATCATTTACGTTATATCTTGTAGGGAATCAATTAAGAAATGCATAGTGTTTGGAAAAACTGACTTTATGCTCACTATTGCTCATGCTCAAAACAGCTCTTGCTCGTAAAGTGAACATTAAATTATTCTACGTTTGTTCTGACTCTTTGATTGAGAATTTCTTTTTAAACTCTGCTAATACCCATACATATGATTCATGAGAATTTCGACACTGCTGATGCTCATGACAAAATATGAGCATATATCCGTACCCTGAGCATATATCCGTACCCTGATATTTTCTTATTAAATTGTTCCAAACCTGGTGTAATCTGGTGGAGTAATTTTTACAAGATTTTCAGTACTGTCAGAATTATTAGGAGAAACCCGAGAAAAATTGAGTTTTTTTGTTTTGCTTTACTAAGTCCTGAATGCATCTGAGTCTCGGCTTCATTTGGTATTTTTAATATACATTCAAAATATCAAAAAATTAAATATTCCATGGAAGGTAGGAACCGTTAAAACCAGTTCTCGGCACAAATTTTCCTAAATGTAGAACATACTTACAAATGAGTGGAAATGTTAATTTTTATCAAATTCGTTAGAGCCGTTTTGGCGATCATAAGCTTTTTCTGAACGCAGGTATTGAAAATAGGTATCGTAACTTTTGGAGTCAAAAAACACAGCTTCAATTTCTCTCTCGGTAAACTTTAAAAAACCAAAATTTGAAAAAAAGTATAGGGTAGTTTTTTTGAGTAGTAGTTTAGTACCTTGGCATGCGCGTTGGACTGTCATGCCGAAGGTCTGGGTTCAATTTTCAGCCACTGCTACCGAAAAAAAACAACGAAACGTTTTTTTTCCAAATTACTGCCTCTTGCAAGGAACTGACAAATCCTCCAAGAGTTTACTTGTCAAGAATAAGTGCTTCCCATTAAGCCGTTTGGACTCGGCAAAAAACTGAAGGTTCCTTCCATTCCCACCAACAACACGCACACAGGAATGGTTGAGAGTTGTAAGCCACTAGGCCCTGGTTCTCTACGAGCTGTTGCGCTGCCAAATTTATTTCATTTATATTTTCTTTAAAGGAGTAAAACTTAAGTTGGCAATACTAAAGGATTTTTCAACAGGGACGCTACAAAAGTAGAGCGACAGGGACAGCAAACGACGCCATATTTCTTGCCGCTCTTTTGTCATTTCTCTTCAGTAAGGTGTGCCATTTCATGATGGAAAGATATACGAGCCAACAACGAGTCGAAATTATTAAAATTTACTACCGAAAATAATCGTCCTAGCAGATCAACAATTGAGCGTCTAGTGGAAAAATTTTAATCCACAGGCACAGTACAAAATGTTCCCGTGCCAGTGAGTCAAAGAAGTGCCCGTAGTGGAGCTGAGGCTCCAGTTGCAGAAAGCCCAAATGTGTCTCTCACAAGCGTTGGGCATCTCTGTGACGTCGTTGTGGCGAATTTTGCGAAAAAATCTTGGCCTACATCCTTACAAGATTAAATTGACACAAGAACTGAAGCCGCTTGACCACCAGAAGCGTCGTATGTTCGTGAATTGGGCTGAGCAACAACTTGAAAATGATTCGGATTTTCATCGAAAAATCATCTTCAGCGATGAGTTTTCATTTCTGGCTGAATGGCTTCGTCAATAAACAAAATATGCGGTAGTGCTCAGGCAGCAATCCACACGTACTCCACGAGTCATCATTGCCTTCCGAAAAAATTGGTGTGGTTTATAGGCCGGCGGCGTCATTGGGCCGTACTTCTTCCGTGATGATCAAGAGCGGCACGTTACAGTGAATGGGGATCGCTTCCGTTCAATGATAACCGAATATTTTTGGCCCCAATTGGATGATATGGACTTGGAACATGTGGTTCCAACAGGACGGCGCCACAAGCCACACAGCGAATGTCAAAATCAATTTATTGGAAACCAAGTTTGGAGAACGTGTTATCTCACGAAATGGTCCATTCGCTTGTCCGCCTGGGTCGTGCGATTTGACGCCGTTAGACTATTTCCTGTAGGGGTACGTCAAGTCTATGGTCTATGCCAACAAGCCAGCGACGACTGATGAACTTCGTACGAATATCGAACGTGAAATTGCAGCAGTATCGGCCGATTTATGCTTAAAAACCGTCGAAAATTGGGTTCAGCGTCTGGACTTCTGCAAGCGTGCCCGTGGTGGCCATGCAAAAAAAATCGAGTTCCATACATAATGGCATCGAACGTACTTTCATAGGAATAAAGAATTTCATTGATATCCAGAACCGTTTTGTTTTATTAAAAAAAACTTTTGTAGCGCTCTTATTGAAAAACCTGATATTTCAAGTGGCGTCTACTTTGTCAGCTGTCAAGTGACTTATTTTTAGTTTGGTTTGGCATTTCAACTTGAATAGACTGACGCCTGAACAACGCTTCCAAATTGTAAAAAATTATTTTGAAAATCATGGTTGTGTTCGAAATACGTAGGTATCGCGCGAATTTTGTTTAGCGATGAAGCTCACTTCTGGTTGAATGGTACGCCAATTAACAAAATTGCTGTATTTGGAGTGACTGTCTGAAGTCAGCAGGCAACTTTCACCCACGCAAATAGACAGGATTTTGCAGTTTTTTTTTGCATTTAGGATTATTGAACAACCATATGATGTGCAGGAGCTTTGACCTTCAACAAGACGGCGCAATATGTCACACAGCTCGTGCCACAATTGATTTATTGAAGCAAATGTTTGGTAACCGCATAGTTTCACGAAACGGACACGTGAACTGGCCTTTAAGATCGTGCAATTTAACGCCGCTTGACTACTTTCCTTGGGGATATGTGAAGTCGCTAGTCCACGCCGCCGATAAGCCCGAAACGAAAAAGTCGTCAAAAATTGGACCTCCAGATTAGACTTCGTCCGAGCCAGCAATGGCGGCTTCGTTTTCTTCATTATACATTTACCAACAATTACACCAAGTGTTGTTTTTTAATGAAATAAACAAAATTTGTAAGATGAAGCACCGTTTGAGAGTCAAATCTCCAAAGATTCGGTACCTTTAACAATATTTGCATTTTTTCATAAAAAGTGGAGTTATCAGGATTTTAACCTGAAGCTTCAATTTTATAGCTGTTAAAATCAATTTTTTAACTTTAAAACCATTATCTCAGCAAAATACGTCACGTCGTAAAATGTTGGAAGCAAATTATATAACTTTACTAATTTAAACAATTTCCAATATATTTTTTTTTTATATTTTCCACCTCGGCCTCATTGTGTGGCCAGAAGTAATGGTCTCCATTTGCGGGAAGACTTCTATTTGCTAAAGTCAATTTTTGCAGGCTAACTAACGTCATAAGGGCATCTTTATCACTCATAAACGATTTGTCCACAATACCAACGTCTTCTTTTTTCATTCAACTTAGTCTTGATATGAAATATGATATACGAGGAATATAAAATTTTAGAGGGAATTGCCTTGTACAAACAACATTCCCAAGAAAAACAAAACTAAACTTTCTCCCTTCGTGAAATTAAGATTCCTTACAAAGGCCTAGTTACATTGTTTCTGTGTTCATTATGCAGTTGGAATTAATCTTGTTATTCATTTTGTTTGCCGCTATTTTGTAATCAATGCGCTTTATCATCATAGCAAGTATATTTCTGTGCATCTTGAAATACAAATATTATTCCTACAAACAGCCCTTTCGAAATATCCATGCCCAATGCCCATCATTATAGTCTGGTTGAGTTGAAAATCAATAAAAACCAAGGCAAACAAACTCGAATGAACTCAAAAAAATACTGAAGAAAGCCACAAATGATTCTCAATTTGAGGGTAATGTCCTTCGTGTTTTGTGTTTTATTTTTTTTATGTTGTTGTTGTTGTTGTTTGGTATATCTGAACTGAGCATAGAATACAGTGCGGTTACTAAACTTAGATATTTGTTTTTCACTATGCGCATGATAGCATGATGGTATTGTAAATATATAATGATGAAACATGTTTTTTAATCATCCTAGAATATTTTTAGAAAATGTGTAGTTTTTTTTTTTGTTGTTGTTTTTGTTTCATTAGGTTTTTCTTTAACCAACAACGAACACATGTTTTGATATTTTATTAATGTAGAACAATATTGATTGACCTTGCAATGTGTGTCAGTTATTTTAAAGTTTGTTTTTCTGTTCGGCGGCAAAGCAAATGATATTTAGGAGTGATATGATTGTAATTTGTGTTTTATAACATCTTTATTCTCTTCGATTTATTTGAAAAAAAATATACATATATAAATATAATTTTCATATTAGGTTTGTTTGAAGGCGTTTAGCTCAAAGATTTTAGTATTTTTAGTCCGAAAAAATGTATCCACAATTCAGTAAAAATATTAGAAATGTTTAATTTTCAATTTTTTTTGGTTGGTTTTTGTTAACTTTTTCTACTAAATATTTTGTATAAATTTTTTTCGAAAGGAAATTTATTTTTGAAAAAAAAATGTTGTCAAAATCGACTAAGTCAAATATATTAATAAAAACCCTTGAACGTTATTTTTTCTTTATAACCCTCACTTTTCGGTATAGTAGCCTATTTTAGATACATATGGAGGGAAAGATTGTTAGAAAGATTTTACACTGATCAAGACTTAGATTACTGTCGAATGTACCTAAATAACAATTCTAGATCAGGGCTCACTTACCTTCAATTCAATGTTTTATTTAGTTTTGAGAAAAAATTTATTTCAACATACCTGAAAGTAAAGAAAAAAAAAACACAATTATTAAACCACTCAAATGTCATCAAACTTTTCTTAAAATAAATAACAAAAACAAAATATAAATAACAAACTCCCGTGCCCAACTTCATCAGAAAAAAAACCAAATAAGTCTATATTATATAAGTAAATATCTGAATTAAAACCCAAACAAACAATAAGACATTTCTTTAATTAGCATGCAAATAGATTGTGCTAATGTCACCACTTTGCCCAGACAAGCTAACCGAAAAATAAGTACGAAATAATTTGAGTCTTGAGTTCTTGTTTAACAAGATGTTAATTTGTGTTTTATTCTTTTTTTTTTTTTAGTAAAAAAAAACACAAGTTAAAGATGATGAAGAACTCGAATTTGGTAACAAAAATAAAATCGCTTCATTTAAACATACCAGTTTTTTGCTTGAATATACAAAAAGAAATGTCTTAATTTGGAAGATGAGTAAACAAAGCATAATTTTTTTGACACATTATGACCAAAATTGGGAGAAACGAAGTAAGATGTAGTTTTGACACGATAAGCATTATACACAATTAAAGCGATTTATGTGTTAATCATATAGATCATCATCATCATCATTTCTATTTTTATTTATTCAATGATTGTGTTCCGACGGTTATCGTTTTAAGAATTTAGAACTTTCGTGAGAATGACAATATTTATGATAGAAAATTATTTAACCTAACTTAGATCCAATTTTAATTAAAAGCAATTCAAAGGGCCAGTTTTTAAGTGCTGAGTTAAAGTGAGTTGAAATAATTCAGATCTAGCTTATTCTAAAAATAAATTAAGGCAAAAACAATTTTTCAGGGAAGGATTCACTTTGTATTTCAGTTGACAAGAATCTTTTGAAGTCGAAGTGCGACACTATGTAACACTCTTTTAAGCCTTTCACTATACAAATCGAAATCGCCTTGAAGTACCTTTAAGGAAAATCTGTTCATTTTAGTTTCTGAGTTGACTCACCAAATTAGGGAAAATAATTTGGAGTTTATTTAGGATTTAAATCGACTGAAAAATGTGTTCCTGTAATGATTACTATTTTTGTAATCATTACATACAAATGTAATTGATTACAAAAAATATCGATTACATTTGCGTTATTAAATGTAATTGATATTTTGTGTAATTATTCACATTTGTGTGGAATGATTACAGAAAAGTAGTCTTACAGTTTTTTTTTTTCAATAAATTTTTGTTCTTCAATTACTTTTTTTTTCAAATTACATTTAATTATTAATTGAGTATTTTCAATTACAAATTACATGTAATTGTAGTTGATATTTTCGAATACAAAATGCATGTAATTTAATTGTTTTTGACCCTGTAATCAATTACAAAGTGTAAAAATTACTACCTAACTCTGAAATGTATATAAATGGTTCTCAGCAAACTGAAACTTTTATGTCCCTCGGCGATTTTAAGTATTTTCGCTTTGTACAAATGCTTTAGCTAGTATATCCCGTGTAAATAGATAGATAGATGATGATGATGATAGATGGCAAGTTCAATTCCGTTCAAAGGTGTATACATTTAAAAAACTAGAATTTGCAGTTTGAGTTCAAAATCTGTCCCCCAGATTAAAAAAAAAAATAAAATCAAATAATTTGCTTTTATTTTCATGTTCGTACAGCTGTGTTATAGGGAGGATGGCAGAGTTTTAAAAGTAATGATACAAAAAAGTTCAACTTTCAATTATTTGTAATTGAAATCTCCGAGCACTTTTTTGATAACTTTTAAATTTAATTAAAGAAATTCAATAACTAATAACATGAACCTAACAAAAGGTTCAATTGCTTGTAATTAAATTAAATTAATGCAATTGAAAGGTAGGTAATTATCAAAAAATCTGTAATGATTAATGAAACATGTAATGAATTACAATCCAAGTAATCAATTACCATAAATGTAATTAACACAGTGCTTTCTTTCAAATACTTTCAAAAATGCATTACTATTTTGAATAACATGTAATTTCTTTGTAAATTTTTCAATTACAATTACAAGTAATGGAAATGTTTTTAAATTACAAGTATGGTGTAATTGTAATTGAACAAAGTTTAATTACTTATTACATATAATTGAAATGAACGTTGAAATAAATGACAAAAAGGAATCATTATTTCACAACTCTGGTGAATGGTATATGCAGGGTGTCCGCGGGAACTTTGTTTGTATATAATTTTTGATTTAATGAAAGAGAATTGATCTTATATTGATAAATGATTTATTTAATGTGGGCAACTATGTATGGAATACAAGATTCAGGTAAATGTCCGCCTCTGTTAGTCTCACAAATGCGAGCCCTTTTGAGCACATTTTTCATTACATTCTCACACATTTCACGCGGTATTTCATTCATTTCATCACGAATATTTTGTTTGAGTTGCTCAAGCGTTTCTGGTTTGTTTGCATAAACTTTGCTATTCAGATATTCCCACAAAAAGAAGTCCGGAGCAATCAAATCAGGCGACCGTGGAGGCCAATCAACATCACTATTTCTTGAAATAACTTGTTGTGGAAAGAGGTTTTGCAGTGATTCGAGAGATCGCGGCGTAAAGCGTAAGCTCTTTTGTCAACTGAATCTTAAATAGAAACAAAATGCAAATTCTTGTGCAAAATTGTGACCAAAGTTTTTCTTTGAAGACGAAGCTCCTGAACACGGCGAACACCGAGAGTCTCGGTATATTTCGTCCCAAAAAGTACAGTATCGGCTCGATATCGTCTCGGATGTCTTGGAACTGATATTAGGTGTTTTTTTCCTTGCCCTAAGCAAATTACATATTAAATGCAACAACTACTTAGCCCCTTCGGGCTTAGCTAAGCCCAGAGAATTTTCGGGACTTAGCTTTAGCCCAGATAAAAACGGTGTGACCGGTACGATAACAATACATGTTATCGATAGTTTGTATGGAAACTCAATTTTTTTCCTGTCATGGCTTCGCTAGGCCCCGATGTCATTCTTTTGGTCCGATTCCCGTGGGGTTACAAAAAAACACACCTATTGTCTCCGTATCGTTTGAGTTATCGATTCCAATACCAAACGATACCGCGACTTTTCCGGTATGAAGTCCAGCCCTACACTTAGCTTCATTAAGGTTCAAAGTTTTGTGACAGAGCTCGACAGTTAATCGCTAATAAAATTGTGTTAACAAAACAACAAAAGTGAACTAACTGGAAAAATTAAAATTATTTTTTTTTCGATTAAATTAATATTTTTTCTTTCAAATGTTGTTTTAAATATAGGCGACTTTAAATACCTACTTCAAATTGACTTTATTATATTTTTCTGACAAAAAAGTTCAAAGAAATAATTTGAAAAAAAAATTCTTTTGTTGAAAAATCATAAATTTTTAATTTATTGTGTTAACTATAAAAATATTTTAATAAACCTACTTCTGAATAATCATAGAGATAAGAACGAAAATAAAAAAAAAAATTAAAGCTGTCCTATTTTACTAATTGATTTTTTTTTAAATATTTCTTCAAAACTAATTTATTTCGATTTAAATGTTTTATTTCATGCATTAAATTCATCTTTGACCTAAAACAAAATTGACCGGTAACTAAATTGGGCAATTAAAAAACAAATTCGCGACAAAGAAAGACAGAAAAACTTAATACAATTACCAGCCCCTAATCTCGCCCCAATAAGATAATAAAAATAATATTCCTCTTAAACGAAAAGCATTTGCCAAAAACATAACATAACAATCAAACATTAATTTTATTTGATTTCCTTATGATGGCTTGACACGTCAAATTTTTTATGGACATCAAACGTAAAAAAACAAATGACATCATGTGCCTTTTGAAACAAAAAAAAATATATTCATTAAGGAACTCCTCTCTCTCATAACTACGCATTCCCTTAATAGTTCTCAAAACTACGTTATCGCTTTAAGGAATCACGTAATGTTATATTTTTGGCTAAATTATATACAATACGCGAGCTCGTTTGAAGAAGACTTTCAAGTTCCAAAGTTCCCTAATATAGTGTTGTTTATATTTTTATTTTCCTTTTTTTTGACTATGGAGCAGCAAAAAAATGTCTTTCATAAACACATTGACGCAGTCACTGATAATCTAACTTAACACCTGCTCAAGTTAATGGTTCTCTAGGGGGCGCTTAAACTACGTTTACAAAACATAGACATAGACAAAACATGACATTTATTGAACCATATGTAGGAGGAAAACTTGTGGTTTACTTGCCTAAATCGGTGACTTGCTATTACTTTGTGACTGTTTTTGCAAAAATGAAATAAAAAGATAACAAAACCTTTGAAATTCGAGTGTTCGAAGTCAAAAACTAACAAAAATTTCATCTACCACTTGAGTCGCAATTGAGATACAAGACAATGTTTCACATACGCCATATCACACCGTCAGTAAACTTTACAAACACTATTATTACTATTATTTAAGGAAAAAAAAAGTGTTTCTATTTTTCAGTTTTCACGAAATATTTTTGGTCATTTGCAGCATAAAAACCTGTGGTTTACTTGTCAAATCAGTGACCAATTATCATGTTTCTTAGCTTTTTGTGACTGTTTTTGGTAAAATCAAATAAAAAGATAACAAAACCTTTGAAATTCGAGCATGCAAAGTCAAAAACTGACAAAAATTTCTTGAGTCACAATTGAGATAAAAAGAGTGTTTCACATACACTTAATATCACATCGGCAGTAAACTTTACAAACATTATTATGACTATTATTTTAGGAACAAAAAGTGAGTGTTTCCATTTTTCTGTTTTCACGAAATATTTTTGGCCATTTGCAGTATGAAATCCTGACGTCTACTTGACCAAGCAGTGACTTGCTTTTATTTTGTTACCTCTTTGTGACTGTTTTTAGTAAAAATCAAATAAAAAGATTAAAAAACCTGTGAAACTCGAGGGTGAAACGTCAAAACTAACATAAATTTCTTCTTGCACTTGAGTCACAATGTTTGACATACGCCATATCACACCGACAGTAAACTTTACAAACACTATTATGACTATTAAATTAGGGGAAAAAAGTTAGAGTTTTTATTTTTCTGTCTTCATGACATATTTTTGGCCATTTGTAGGATAAAAACCTATACTTTACTTGCTCAAGCAGTAACTTTCTATTATTTTGTTACCTTTTTGTAACTGTTTTCGGTAAAATCAAATAAAAATCTAACAAAAACTTTGAAACTCGAGCGTGCAAAGTCAAAACTAACAAAAAGGGGTATTTTACCACTTGAGTCACAATTGAGATACAGAAAAATAGGTTCCGAATACGCCACCTCACACCGTTAGTAAACTTTACAAACACTTTTATTTTAGAAAAAAAAATAAGTAAGTGTTTCTATTTTTCTGTTTTCACGATATATTTTTGGCAATTGTCAACAATTTCTGCATAAGTCAGAAGTTCCAAAATACATGGAGAAAAGCTACAAAAAAAACAGGCTCTTTAACGCAACACGTCATGGATAAATCAAAACCTATGGTTATCACCTAGTTTTGTAAATACACAGGCCCATAGAGCATCTAATTCTTAAAATCCGCCACTGAGAGCAATTTAGATCGTCCAGTAGCTGATGTTGTTAATTCACTACTAAAGCACACCTAAAAAAAAAAAAAATACTCAACACAAACCTAAACAAATCAGCCAAAAGAGACTTATGATGATGGCAAACTTACATTTTATCACGATACCCATCAAATACTTGTATATCTGTAGCTGTATTTGTAAGTAGAGGTATCTGCTGATGAAAACAACAATCAACGACATCGGAAGAAATTAAGTGAACTTGGTGTTTGCGAAACAAACATTATGATGTCATTGTGTATTTTTGGAATCTTTCACCGCGATGTGTTTTTAATTTTTGCTCTCCCCTTGGATGGCATAAAGAAATATTTATTGTATTTTGATTTCTCCACGAATCTACTTATGAGTTATGAGACAGTGCTGCCTTCTTTTTTTTTTTGGGTTGATGTTCAATTTGTTGATGTTAAAAAATATGACGTAGAAATATATTTTTTTCTTTTGTTTTGTTTTCCATTTATAAATGAGAGAGCTAAATTGACTACAAAAAAAAAGAAACAAAATATCAAAACAAATAAAAAGGTTATGGTTTCGCGATGGGATTAACATTGTTTTTTCACGTGCTCAGTGCTTTGAAAAATACTGGTTACTTACTAGTTGCAAGTGGTTTTGAATGGTTGAATACTTTGTTTCTTTGTGATAATCTGTTGGGCTGGGTGTTTGACTTTCCAATTGCCCAGAGCTAATTTTATGGTTAAAGAGATTATCATGGTAGAAGGCATTTTGTTATTTTATTGTTGATCATTTTGTTTATGAGTTTAAGGAATTTTGTCTATTTAGATTTTTTTGTTTTGTTAGTTTCTGAAGCTGACAGAAATAATTCTGCTTTTTGATACAATTCCAGATGGATTTTGATTAATAACAGGAAAATGGTTTCTTTAGCATCTGTCAACCAATTTTGTGAGCTTCTAAGTTGCGTAAAAGAGTAATTGTCATACAATTTAATTTGAAATAAAGCTATACTATTAACTACTATACTTAAAAATACTGTACTTTAATACGACTAACAATTACCTATTTGCGAAGTTTTTGCATTCACTGCTTTTGCATATTTTTTATTTAGAATTTTTTCATGAAATTATTGTCATTCGAAAAAATAACATGATCCTAAAATGTACTAAAAATGATTTAAAGTTCGGATTTTGTTTTCGAATGTATTCGGAGTTTTGTCCATTCGGAATTTTGGCATTTGGGATTTAGGGCATTCTGGATTGTGACATTTTGGATTCTCATTTTATGCAGTTAATTGGTAGGCAGAAGAGTTTGGTTGTAATTGTAAGTACCTAATTCAATTAATAATATCTGAATTACACTGCATGTAGTTAAGGTGTAATTCAAATGTATGCAATTACATGTAATTGGTAGTTTAATTGAATTACGTAAATGTAATTAACACCATGTAATTAAGAATGTAATTGAATATCAGTAATTTCCCTATCATACTTCAGGTGGAAATGGAAATGGGCAGAATAAAGCTCCAATAGCTTGACGAATTGCTATTAAACTGAAATAGTTTTATGCAAATAAAAATATATAAGAAAATTCTCCTGAACTGCATCAAGATAGACGAGAAGTCAATGAAAATTTGATTTCAAAGTACGCACTTTCTTTTTGAACCCGCCACAGTTTCGAAAGATAAAGTTTTAAAAATCAAAGTTACGAAAAACCAATGTAGTTTCGAAACACAACGCTTCGGAAAACGAAGTTACGAAAGAAGAAAGTTTCGAAAAATCAATTTTTCGAAAGTATCGAAAGACAAAGTTTCAAAAAAAAAGTTCGGATTTTCTCGGAACTTCGTTGTTCTTTTAAAGATTTTAACGAAATTGATATAGGTGATAGCTGATACAAAATTTAAAAAAAAGAACAAAAATATTTTCAACCAGGTGCTCAAAAAAAAAATGTCCTTGAGTGATTTTTATTAAATAAAAATAGCTGAGACAGACTGGTGTCAATTTAGTTGAAATCACTTAAGAAACAGAAGTTCCAAGAGTTTCGAAACTTTTTTTTTCGAAACTTTGTCCTTCGATACTTTATCTTGGGAAATTTGGACTTTGTCGTTCGAAACTTTGTCGTACAAAACTTTGTTTTTTTCGAGACTCTTTACTATTTCACTTTTGTTTTCAAAATATAGAGATAAAGGTAAATCTATCTAGCTCATTTTCAGAGACCTTTTTCATTTGCTGGCATTACCAATGCATCTTCCAGAAATAACCACTCAGAATCAAATTTCATGTTGCTTAAAGCAAATGTGAAATATGTTTGAATTGCTTTATTGTTATACAGATACTTAAACCGTTTTTATGTTTTAGCTTTTTTTTACGAAAACAATTCCTTAAACTTAAAAAAAACGTTTAATTACTAAATTAAATACATTTTTTTAATTACATTAAGTCTACTAATTAACTAACGATTTAATTCCATTTCAATTAATTTTGTGTAATTGCAATTAAATTACTTATAACCTGTAATTTTCATTATGACTATCAATTACAATTACCCAGTTATTGAGCTGTAATTGAATTACAGCTTAATTAATATGTTATTAGCCTGTAATGTAATTTGACTTCTAATTACCCAACTCTGAGGGTAGGAAATGCCTTATAAAAATAAAGTTTTACAAAAAATTTTACCACGCCCACTTTTTGGAAGTATATTAACGTTAAACTATCATTTGCTAAGAAGGAATTATAATTCTTGTATATTTAAAAAAGATAACGATAATTAAAAGGTTTTTCCAACTGTCAAATATCAGAACTCCAAGCCTGACGACAGATTTAAATAATGCATTAAATAATTAAAAAAAAACATCATTATTATTACTTTAGATTATTTGTGATTATTTCGACCTAAAATTAGTTTGGCAACTCCCAACCATCAAAATTGACAAAAAAAAACTTCAGATTAGATCAGATTAGGTTAAAAATGATGTCCAATATAAATTTTTTTTTAAAACTAGCACTTAAATTAGTTACTATCCCTTGGGAGCATTACTAAACATTGTGGACTATCTTTTTTAAAATTTTGTACAAATCAGTCAAGAACATATTTTAGGACATTTTAAGCATAATCTCGACTCGGTTCCTGACTTCGGGAATACTTTTTTTTTATTTTGAAATTAATTGTGAAGCCCCTATTTAGAGTAGGAAAAGGGCAATATCAGTGGATTCACCAAATTTCATTAATTTATATCAAGAATTGGGGTGGAAAATAATTTTTGAGCTAAAATGCAGTTTAGGAACACCGCGACTGAGGGTTGCACCTCAGCACCTCACTACCTAACCTTCTCTAATGTATTAGAACGGAACTGTCAGGAAGAAGCTTGTTATTTGAGGTCTGAAATAAAAAACCAAAACGTTGTTCAATCCAATAGTAAAAAGAACTGAAGCCTTTCTCCGACTCTTATGCTATGTTGAGACAGTTCTCTATGTTAAAGAATAATCTTAGGCCAGGGCTCGAGTAATCTGGCCGGCTAATGGAGTGAATGCCTTATGTTCAATTAACAACGATTTGCTAAAATCAAGAATATTTTCTTCTCTAAAGATCTATTTTGTCATCTTTAAAATATTAACCAAACAGACTTCGTACGATTCTATTAGAAAAAAAAAAATGGAAGAAATTCAACCACAAACAAAAATACGGTATTTAAAAAATTCATAAATACATAAAAAGTCCTATGATTAGTAATTTTATAGAACGAAATTAGGACGTACTAAGGAAACAAAATTCCGTGCACAAACACAAGCGGACAGCTATTGACTTTTCAATAACTTACTTTTTTTTTTATTAAATTCAACAAGACAAGACAAAATGAGAATGATTAAAAATGACAACTTTCGAGCAGTGATTTCAAAGAAATAAAAAAAATAATCGTAATGAAAAAACTTTTTGAAACATTATGATGTTTTTTGACAAAAAGAAAAAAAATACACATTATGAGAAAACGTCAACAACAACAACAACAGCAAAAAACCTGACCTGTTTAGGACAGATGTTGAGCCTCCAGCTGGAGTTGCTGCCGATGTTTGTCCATCGTGTTTATCGATTCCACTGCGTCCGCAACCATCAATGACTCTTATCAAGCGATTCTTACCGCCACTGATAGCACCGTGCGGACCATGAGACATTAAGGTCGGAACGTTAAGTCGAGTCGATGCACATCCATAGGTTGGATCATAGCTCATAGAAATTGGCAAGGATTCTGGGGAATTCGGAGAGCCATAGTAGAATGGCGAATACTGGAAGGAAGTTGGACTCGCACTGCGAGCCATGGCATAATCGCTCGTCTGTCTACTGTATAGTCCACCTCCACTTGGCCCGCCAATAGGTATAGGAAGGGAACGCATGTTGGTATTTTTGCCAATTGATTCGATTGCCTCATCACTGGGGGATTCTCTATTCGACAACATGTATCTTTCATCACCGAGCGCAATATTTGTGAAAAGATTTTCTCTTTCAGTGGCATCGGCATAGGCAGCGGTGTTGTCTTTTATGTTGCTTAAGGATTCTGTGGACTCATTTAAATTAAAGTTGGATGGTAGAATAGGTGGCTTTGAGATGCTCGATTTACGTTTACTTCTATTTTCATTTGCAAGGGCTAAGCTGGAAGCACTACTAATGAAAGAAAGAACGATACCAAAAAGAGAAATGAATAGAATAGTGAAATAATTATAACTGCAGAGTAAAAATAAAGGTATGAAATAATAAAAGAAATTATAAAAACCATCAACACTCTTTTATACTGACGTGACGTAATGAATACCATGACTTATTTATGATTTCATAAGCTATTAAAATAATTGTTACAAGGTAACCTTGACTTGAATTGAAGAAAAATCCTGGCTTCAAGAAGAAATAAAAAAAACAAACAAAAAATAACGCAACCTAAATTCTCAGAAAATCGACATGATGCAATGGGAAATTTTTTGAGTAGTCACGCGATTCGATTCACAAGAAAATTTTATATGTACCTGTATAGTGTACTGTACACGTCGTACACATATTATTAAACTAATTATGACCATTAGAAACACAAAACGTAAAATGTTATTTGCGTAAAAAAGGCACATGGCATGTACTATAGTTTCGTTTTTAAGGACGGAACAGGAAGCGAACGCAATTATTAAATTAAAGTAATGAACCATTGCAGACACTTTAACATAATAAAGGACCTTGGTTGTTCTTAATGATTTCAGATTAAAAACTCAAGGATAATTGAGTTTCGATAGGGAGGGTCCTCAAAATAAAACTGATTTTGGGGTTTGAAATTCTATTTAAGCGATTAATTACGTTCGGACCGGAACGAAATGAAAAGAGAACGGAGGCAAAAGAATATTTTGTTTACGGTGCAAACGCATTGCAAGCATGTTTTCCAAAATGTCAGGAAGGTGAAGTTTTCAAATTTCAACAACGCAGATAAGATTATCTGAAGTTTGTCAAAACGGATTTGAAATAAACTCCAAAGTTCAGCTTTTTCCACTTGTTGAATACAAGTGTATTAAATGGCCCTAAATGGGACATATCAACAATTTTGAGCGGAATTTTGGTTCACTGAAATATTTTCTTCCTCTGAAATTTAGCTTGCAATGGTGAATCTCCACAAGACTAGTTTTCCCCGAACAGGAAATGACAGCCAAATATTGCTTTGGAAAGTTTATTCCCGATAGCAATAATTTTGCATTTCACATTTTCGAACGAAAGAAACATTCCATGGGAAATTTTATTCCCAAAGTGGACCCCAATATATCTACATATTCTCCAAAGAATCTTCAACTTACAACAAATTTTAAACGAAGCAATTTTTAATCCACGTTATATTTCAGTTATAACAGTTATAAAGTAGTTACAAACAGTTATATAACAATTATATTACGGTTATATTACAGTTATATAATAGTCATATAAGAGTTATATGAATGTTATATAATAGTTATATAGTGTAGTAACTATAAAGCAGTTATAACAGTTTATCACCAGTAAACGTGCTCCGGTATCAAGTTAAGCATTTGCAGTTTACTTCTGTGGATTTCTTTTTTCTCTTAAAAACACAAAACAAGTGAGAGGATTATTGAGCTGTGAGAAATCGTTTGACATTTTTATTTACTCAACGAGAATTGCTTTGTTTGTGCCAAATGAGATAAATGGTGGTGATGGTGGCGCCATCTCGATTTTTATATAGCAAAAGTAACTGGCAGTGCTATTCCCAATGTGGCGCAATCACTATTTCGATACTGCAAGGAGTAGATTGCAACTGAAGTTACTTCTCAACTAAACTAACTAGCTTCCAAAGTTTTGTACTCTAAGCCGAAGTACTTGCATTCTACGAAGCAACAAAGTAGTTAATGGAAGTATCGGTATCTTCATAGATAGTCAGGCGGTAATAAAAGACAATTATTCAAGATATATAATGGACAAAAATGTGCTCAAGATTCTCAGCGCAACGAACACAGTTAGCCTTAGATGGGTTCCAGGAAACCGTTATATCTACAAGAACGATTCGAGCTAAGCCGATCACACGGTACTTATGCCACCGGAACAAGAAAAAAATAGAATTCACCAAAGTTTCCTCGAGACTACAGACGTCAAGTAGTCAACCATCGACACATGCAGGGTTTCGAGGAATCTATGGCCAAATATTTTGAAGAAAAAGACAGATAACTTACTTAAGATTAGCAGGCCTTAGGTATTAGTCCCACCCATTAAATCTTCGGACTTGTTAGGAGGTGGAGGAGGGCTCATATCACACTCAATGTCAATGTCCCAATGTAGCCAAAATCAGAAAAGCAGCCCTAGAAGAATACTTTTTCGACGAATTGGGCGGCATTTTTTTTTCCACCAGAAAAACATCCTTAAATTAATCTAGAATTGAGGGTGGTTTAGGCAGTCATCACAATCCTAAACTCCACCCGATCCACCTTCTCCTTTTCCTCAGACCTACCTTACCTAAATATTATGGGGAGCGCAATGGATCCATTGAGATTCGAGTGAGGTAGCAAGGCTTACCGTATCACCACTCCTTCTAACCTAACCTAATCCTTCATGAAGGGACATGGAACTGATTATATTGATATCGACGCAAGGCGATTCTAAGGATTTTTGGACGTACCGAGGAGCCACCATTGACTCAACTGCAAGCTTGTTAACCTATTGTTGCTACAGGAAGCCAACTAAAACCAAAACAAGGAAATTCAACGCCAGAAGGCTACAGCCGCTGGAGTGAAGTTTTAAGAAACAGTGGAAGAAGCCATCAAAAATGACGTACCATCACAAGAACGAAACCCCTGGTTTGACAATGAAAGCTGGCAAGCCCATGATAACAAAAGGTAAACCTGACACATGTACGTACCAAGATCTGCTACGAGCTTAAGAAGAGAAAGGAACACTGGCATCTTAGAAGGAAACAGAAGGGACATTGGAAGAGAGGAAATATAGCGGTTCCATAGTTGAAATGAAGTTCGTAAGTCTAACGAAAAGGTTAAAAGAACCTTTACAAGGTTACAAACCCCAATTCGAAACCGCGTACTACAGTTTTTTAGGGCAATATTTAGTTTTGGCATCCCTGTGCCAGACTCGTAATATGTGCAGGATGACGATGGAGAATGCATGTTTAGCCATCAAGTTCGGCAAAGATGACACCAAAACCTTTGATGTCAAAAAAAGTTTTAGACAAAACAATGAATAATCATATGACTCCCTTAACATCGTACTTGGAATTTCAAAGTTCTTACACAAAGCTCTCAGCCAATTAAAGGCAAGCAGGGGAAGGTTACGGTAGGAATCTAATTCCAGTCCAAGGCCTACTCAAGGGAGATTTACTTTTGGTCCAAAATCTCAATCAGAAGAAGCAAACAGAACGGTTACACTCTCAATAAGAAGGAGCAAGCAGGAAGATAACGGTAGGAATTTGACTTTAGTCCACGGTTAGTTTAAGTGAGAATTACTTTTTTGGCCCAAGTACTCACTCAGAAAGAGCAAACAGGGTGATTACTGTAGGAATCTGAATCTGAAAGAATCACTCTTTGCCCAAGTTCTACCTCAAAAAGAGTAAGCAGGGAGGTTGTGATAGGATTCTGAATCCAGCCCAAGACTAGTTCAAGAAAGAATTTCTTTTGGTTCAAGCTCAAAAGATACAAACAGGAAGTTACGGAAAATAAGGCTCGTCCAAGGAAGAGTTTCTTTTGTCTTAAGCTCTCACTTAGAAGGAGGAGAATACTCTGTGGGATTCTAGTATTGTATGGCAGGTCGGTGACTAAATATTGACTGGTGAAGGTGAAAGTATAACACTTCGTAACAATACATACTATCATCAAGAAAAGATACTGAAGACTGTTGTCTTGAACAAAATGTTATCACCATTAAGCGGCTATAACTTCGAAGTATAAAAAAAAACAAAATAAAATGCTATTTTTTGTGAGTGCAATCATTAATTGCAAAGATTGCATTCATTGACTTCACTTTGAAACGTTGATTTCAAATTCTGCAATCACCATTCATTTGACTTTGCAATAATTGCAATCATTTGTTCACCTATTCATTTTACAGCAATCAATTGAATGCAATCTTTCAAGAATTCATGCATTCATGCATGAGGTAAATGCAATCTTTTAATTGAAGTAATAAAGGATTACATTAAAAAACAGCATTCTTTAACTACCCTGGTTGGAGACTTTCTTAGCAAGGTTCCGATATTAACTCACAATATCATCTTTGAGATAAAATAAAGAATAACTCTTGATAACAAACTCCGAATTTCTTTTTCAAATATGAACGGAAAAGATATTTGTACGTCTATCCTTCTTACTTTATGCAAATTGATTTTCTAAAGTAAAACCAACCAAAATTTGAATCTATAAAAAGTGATAGTTTTTTTTTAGAATAGTCCTCAATCTCAGGTGAGCAACTATATTGAACCATCCTCATACAAAAGAATATATGCCATCATGAGCGTGACCATAAAAATACCAAGAAATTTCATCTCGAACTTCGAAATTCAAGGAAGTTTGGTGTTGATTTATTCATCAGGATTTTTAAAGTATTTAGATTTCAGAATATTTAAGGTTACATTGTGCAACGAGACATACGGATGTAACTGTAAGTGAAGATTGAATCAAAGTCCGTTTTAAGTATTCTCTAAGAGAAAAAAAGCAGTAAGTAATATCCCTATTGAAAAAGCAATTTTCTATCAGAAAAGAGAAAACAATTTTTGCTAACGAAATCGAAAGGAGAAACTTTTAAAGATAATCTAAAATTACCATACCTCCATCACACAACAAAACACTACTGTGTATTAACAACAGATAAAAAAAAGAAACAAAAAGTAGGAAGCTTTGCTACGAGCTAATATAGAGACAAACAAAAAAAACAAAACAAAAAATTGGTAAGTATAGATACATTAACAATGAACAATAACCCCAATGTATCTATATCTTTGCAAACTATCTTTCACGCTGAATACATTGCAAAGAAACGGCCCATTACATCGGATCGACCACACGTTCACCCAATTTTCCATAGAAAAACTCCACAGGCAAAATTGTTTCCTAAAAAAAAAAAAAAATCAAGAAACAAAACAAAAATACTACCTATCACTATGGAACAGTAAAAGCATCCGTTTGTCCGTTCATCGAAGATGTGACCAACAACTATACCATTGAACATACACCGAAACTTCAATTTACCCACTGCACTACTGCAATTTTAACTGCAAAAGAAAAATCTTACAGACATTTTTATTAATAGACAACCTGATTTGTTTGCCAAACGATTCCATACTCGCAAAAGCGCAAAGCGACTGCTTTAATACGAAAAAGTCATAGGTACAGTGGAACAACTAATATGACACAATTGAAATAAATACAAAACTTACTCTTGACTTAAGAAAAAATGTCTTCAAATAAATGTCCTACATTAAAATATTTACATGCATCAAAAGATCTGCAATACGATTTAAGAAACTTTTTTAAAAGTGCCTTAAGAAACGAAACCCCAAAAGCCAAAACCCCAAAATGGAAAAATCCTGAAAGCCAGAATTCCGAATGGACAAAATCCCGAATAGACAAAATCCTGAATGGCTAAAATCCCGAATACTAGAATCCCGAAATCCCGAATGCCAAAATCTTGAATGCCAAAACCCCGAAAAGCAAAATCCCGAATGCCAGAATCCCGAAGTCCCAAATGCCAAAATCCCGAATGTTTTAGTACTAAACCATTCGATATTCTATCCTTCAAATTGATTTTTTTTGTGCTAGATACAATCGAAGATACCTTGTATTGATTTCGATATTTAAAATGGTTTTAGAAAATAGTTACAATTTGTGATTATTGAACTTTTTTGATTTGTGTTCTTCTGAAATTTTTGCATTCGAGAATCTTGTTATTTGAGTTCGCAAAACTGAACGGAAGTCAAGCCAAAAAAAAAATCAGTTCAGTTTCTTTGAACGTATTGAAATAGTACTAAAAAAGTACACAAATTCGGGATTTTATATCGAATAGATTCTATTTTTTCGCAATGCGGGATTTTGACATTTGGGATTTTGTACCCTTACCTTAAAAAACACTCTTTTAAATATTTGTCAATGGTTAATAATTCATTGAGAAGAGCAAACCTTCCGATGAATTATAAAATATTTTTTCATTCGAATGACTGTCCGTCAGAAGGGCATCCTGTCAATCATTTTTTTAAAATAAATTTTGATGGTTTCGGTCCCAATTTCAAGAAAAGCTTGACTAATGTTATTTCAAAATACTGAATGGTCTGTGAATCGTCCGCATTTTATTCCGCCTGAAAAAATTGAACGTTTTTCCCAAGTTTAGTGAGGCCCCGTTAAGTTTTCCGTAGGCAAATTTAGACGAGGGAAACTTTTCAAATACTCGCGAGACTCTTGCTAGTAAAAACTTTTTTGGAGAGTTTTGCTATATTTCATCACAAGCGCTCTAAATGTTTTTCGAGGCAAACATTTAAATAACTGGTTAAACCGTTAAACCGGCTACAAAAGGTGTCTGTTTCCCATATTACACGACCTGATTTTATCATGTGATCAACCATCCAAATGGCTAGTGTGCTTGCGCTATTGGCTACAAAACACGTACAAAGATTGGAGCATGGAATGTTCGTTCTTTGTACGGGATGGGAATTTACAAGCAAGTTGAACGTCAAATGCTAAGATTAAATATCAGGGCCGAAATACCGCGTCAGTGACCGAGTGAGTGAGTTCTAGCAGTAATAGAAAGAACGACTAACCATTTCAAGACGTTGGTCTTGAACACATTTTTCGTTAACATTGTTCAGGTCAGAGAACCGAAAATGGTGATTGACTTCTGCAACGCTCGTCGATTTGTAGTTGTTAGATCCTGGATTCCATAAAAGACTTGTCATAAAGTCACCTGAAATCATCCGGATGGTCGGACAAAAAAAAAATGATCCTTTCATAATACAACGACGATGGAGAAAATCGCTTTGTGAAGTTCGGAATATTTGTAAAGCTAATGCTTGCAGCGACCACCACCCAGTATTAGCAACGTTGCCACTCTGACAAGCGGTTGTCCAGAGACACTCAGAGGTGAAAGCAAAGAGACTAAAATTCCAAACCGTAACCGTTCTGGATGTGTTCGCGAAATAAATGGTTGTTCTGCGGATAAGAGAAAGAGATAGAGTGAGCTGGGCGATCCTGTGTCGATCATATTAACACCCTGCGAATAATTCTTCAACAATCAGCTGAGTATCAGTCACCCATATACCTCATGTTCGTCGATTTCGAGAAGGCATTCGACAGGGTTAATCAAGAATGAACCTTGCGATCACTTAAACGAAGCTCAACGTGGACACAGGCTTAAGTTATATGTCGCGAATTTGGATAGATAGAGGGAAACTGTCGCTGCTTTATGCTCCAGAAGAATTAAAGTGTTGCTGCGAGGACAGCACTGACCGGACCACATATAGACATTACAACAGAAATGGAAATGGCTGTAATCTGGAAATATGATTTACTTGAGCAAAAGAAAAGTGAACTAATTTTTACGCAAAAAGACAGTTAAATGCCATTAATTTGAATTTTTGACAACTTTTGAATGACAGATAAAACTTAAAGAATTTCTTACACTCGAGCAACGAGGGAGGTTAATCAATTTTCCATTCAACTTAAGGAAGCGTTTACATTTGAGAATTCTTACAAAACGTAAATTAGGCAGTCAGGGTAATGAAAGTAGATTAATTGATGCTTGGGTTCAAAAATGTCTAACACAAAATGCAGTATTTTAACATTTTCTCATCTTCTTTAGATCAATTTTATTCTATTATTTCAAGGATATCCCGCCTACTGTTTACCGCATCAGCGCAGCGTCACCACTTTACCAACCGAAACCCTCTCATTCCTATCATAATCATCAATATTATTTAACCTGTATCCATCAGATACACCATTTGAATTAACAAGACTACCTACTACCGGGCAGCAAACGCAACGACCAAATTGCATTCACGGCTTTGTGTTGTTTTTTTTGTTTTTGTTATTGTTTTTGTGTGTTGTTGTTATTATTTTAAGTGGATGAACAACAACGGTGAGGACACTCGGTTTACCTACATTTTCACGCGTGCATTTATTATGACGATTGCTTGCATGCACGCCTGTATTGTTGTTGTTGGTTTTGTTGCCGTATACGATGACTTTTCATACTTTTTTGTTAATAAAAAATAAAACTTTCCAGGAAATGAAGAATTTAATGTAGTGTGTAGAAAGGTAATGTATTTTGGTATTATGTGAACATCTATAATAGACATAGCAGAAAGAGTCTTATGGAAAATATAAATAAAATTGTAACTAAACTTTATTGGAATCATAAACTACTACTATTGCAATTATGAGCTCTATGAATCATTTGTTTTGATTTATAATACATTTAACTACTTTGTGGATTATTTTATCAATTAAAGTGTACAATGAATGGAATAAACTTTTGGTTTACTTTTGTTCCTGTGCAATTTCAGTGCAATAAATAATTCACTAAAAGACTTCATTAATATACTCTTTATAAACACTCATTCTAATGAATTAATTATTTATGCTATAAATACAAAAATTGAACAATTAGTGTCAATTTGAGTGTGCAGTGTGGTATTTACGTCACTGAGGATATGTGTGACATTTAAGGATTAAGTCCTTCCAATTTAAGATTTGTGATATTTTTATTTTAATAAAGAATGTGTAAACATGGAGACTATGTACATTTGTAACACAATATGCAATACCCTCTGATGATACTAGTTGGTCCTTCTGATGATTTTTAAGATGACATTTTGGCATAGTATCCGTCAAAATTCATCAATAGCGCGCCGAAACTATTCTTTCAGTTCAGGAATAGTTTAAGTTAAGGGCCTGTAGATTTTTAACAACGAAAATCCCAAAAGAAATCCAATAGTTCAAATCATTTGCGAGAAAAAAATGAATGGGCTCTACGGTGAGAAGGTTGCCGACATCTGCCTCGGAAATAAACTCCGCCATTTAGGTGGATCACTTTTAAATTCTGTACAACAAATACAAAAAGGAAACGTTTAATTTAACAATTTGAGAATATGTGAATTCTTTCCATTTATAAAAACTTAAATTTTTAAAAATTGTTGTTCCAATCTCTATGTTAAAAGAAATATCCCACCACCATGTTAAATGATTTTCCTGAAATTAAATTTGAAGTTGAATTTGAATTTAATAAATTGTTTTCAACTGAAACTTTGGCAAATACAGCGACATCTTGTGGATTTCTATTTAAATTGCCTTAACTTTGTAGGTTTATAGATATGCTTATGCAAAATTGGTTTGTGCAATGAATCAACGAAAGTTTTACAGTTATTTATTTATACCGTTAATACCAATGGTTTGTGCATCGGCTTGGCCATAATATACTTGTATTCTAGACTCAAACCGAATGTGGAACGAAAGTGTGGAACAAAGGCTTAGAGCTTGTCAAACTGTGTGGAATCGATAGATAACTTGTTTGCCTTTTGATTATTTAATACAAAATAAGAGTTAAAAGCTACAAAAACAATGTATTTTGAATTTTTCTATAGTGTAGTAGTGGCTCTTTTTTTGGAATTAATTTTTGTAAGGGATATTTCGGATTATCAATTAGCTTTGTACGGTATAGAAAAAATATTATTTAAACGGTGGAATTAATTTTTTAGATTTTAAAGAGACCACCTGGTTTTGCAGATTTGTTTGGAGTTGTTTGTATTCAATTGAAAAAGAATACGGTGGGTTTGATAATTTACTTTGTCATTGGCAAGTGGGCAAATACACTAGCCAAAAAAAGTTTACGGAACACATTTTTTTTCAATTTTGTTTAGTGTTTTTTGAGGAGCTGAGGAGCTATATCATTGTGATGAGTAGTCACATTCAGTTAAAACAAAAACCAAACATATTTTTTGTGTGTGTTGAGATTTGTGTGGAAATAATTTTACCGTTATTGCATAGCCCTAAGAAATGACACGAGACAAACATTTATTTTTTTTTCCTATTTTGTCGAAGGTCGTTTTTTGTTGTTTTTTTTTGTATGGTTTACTGACTAAGGGTCAATTTTTCAGCTCATGCTTGACTCTGAGTTAAATCAGAGTTATCCCGAAAATAAATTTACCACGAGTTAACTCAGGAACCATTTTTCGGTTGAGGATTAAAAGGCTACGAGCAGGGCAAATCAGAGTTCATTTTTCCAAAAAATTAACCATTCTTAGGCGCCAATCATAGCTATCATTGAAACACATCATTGAAAATTTTAATGAGTGATTTTGTGACGTTTAGGAAGTAGAATCATTTATTATTTTGATGGAATGATAAAGCCCTAGACTTAACTAATATTTCTTGCCAAAAAAATTTCAAAAGGCCCATTTTTCCACATTCATGGATGGTTTAAAAAATTTATTAAATAAAACTAATCAGGAAAAATTAACAAAAACTCAAAATAAAAAAAATTGCACTGCGCAAAACTTTTTTCGGAGCAAAGATACGCTCAAGACATACGTGAACAAAATTAAGTAGACGTCTTAAGTAGAGGTCTTAGTATGACATGATTAAAAAAGCCATATTAATTTTAAACTGTCAGAGATACAGCCATTTAAACCTTGCCATTTCTTTTAATTTTTTGCAGTTTTTTTTAACATTTCTTGCACTTAGTACCAAGTCTTATATTAATCGGACCAGCCGTTCAGTCTGTAGACCTGGAAGCATTTTAAAAAGGAGCCGGAAAACAAAATTTCGAAATGACCAAATTTTCAAAACATAGTCGTATTATGTCAAATTTCATCAGGATCTTGTGTTCGAATATTTTGACCAATGTAAAATTTGTCATATCGTACTGAAAAAGGGCATTTCGGGCCAAAACTGGGAAACATTTTAAGAAATGGTAACGTTTAAAAGGGTACCTATAATAATGGGTATATTTTTAATGAAAATGACTTTGTGAACATGCCATATTAAAGCCTTAACTTTTAGTTTTGCAATGCATGTCTTGACCCTATCTTTGCTTCAAAAAAGTAATGCGCAATTTATTAAAAAATACAGAAATCTTTGATTTTTCGTTTTTTTTTTTTTGTTGGTTTTTTTAACTTTTCTAAATTGCATTCACGGCTTTGTGTTGTTTTTTTTGTTTTTGTTATTGTTTTTGTGTGTTGTTGTTATTATTTTAAGTGGATGAACAACAACGGTGAGGACACTCGGTTTACCTACATTTTCACGCGTGCATTTATTATGACGATTGCTTGCATGCACGCCTGTATTGTTGTTGTTGGTTTTGTTGCCGTATACGATGACTTTTCATACTTTTTTGTTAATAAAAAATAAAACTTTCCAGGAAATGAAGAATTTAATGTAGTGTGTAGAAAGGTAATGTATTTTGGTATTATGTGAACATCTATAATAGACATAGCAGAAAGAGTCTTATGGAAAATATAAATAAAATTGTAACTAAACTTTATTGGAATCATAAACTACTACTATTGCAATTATGAGCTCTATGAATCATTTGTTTTGATTTATAATACATTTAACTACTTTGTGGATTATTTTATCAATTAAAGTGTACAATGAATGGAATAAACTTTTGGTTTACTTTTGTTCCTGTGCAATTTCAGTGCAATAAATAATTCACTAAAAGACTTCATTAATATACTCTTTATAAACACTCATTCTAATGAATTAATTATTTATGCTATAAATACAAAAATTGAACAATTAGTGTCAATTTGAGTGTGCAGTGTGGTATTTACGTCACTGAGGATATGTGTGACATTTAAGGATTAAGTCCTTCCAATTTAAGATTTGTGATATTTTTATTTTAATAAAGAATGTGTAAACATGGAGACTATGTACATTTGTAACACAATATGCAATACCCTCTGATGATACTAGTTGGTCCTTCTGATGATTTTTAAGATGACATTTTGGCATAGTATCCGTCAAAATTCATCAATAGCGCGCCGAAACTATTCTTTCAGTTCAGGAATAGTTTAAGTTAAGGGCCTGTAGATTTTTAACAACGAAAATCCCAAAAGAAATCCAATAGTTCAAATCATTTGCGAGAAAAAAATGAATGGGCTCTACGGTGAGAAGGTTGCCGACATCTGCCTCGGAAATAAACTCCGCCATTTAGGTGGATCACTTTTAAATTCTGTACAACAAATACAAAAAGGAAACGTTTAATTTAACAATTTGAGAATATGTGAATTCTTTCCATTTATAAAAACTTAAATTTTTAAAAATTGTTGTTCCAATCTCTATGTTAAAAGAAATATCCCACCACCATGTTAAATGATTTTCCTGAAATTAAATTTGAAGTTGAATTTGAATTTAATAAATTGTTTTCAACTGAAACTTTGGCAAATACAGCGACATCTTGTGGATTTCTATTTAAATTGCCTTAACTTTGTAGGTTTATAGATATGCTTATGCAAAATTGGTTTGTGCAATGAATCAACGAAAGTTTTACAGTTATTTATTTATACCGTTAATACCAATGGTTTGTGCATCGGCTTGGCCATAATATACTTGTATTCTAGACTCAAACCGAATGTGGAACGAAAGTGTGGAACAAAGGCTTAGAGCTTGTCAAACTGTGTGGAATCGATAGATAACTTGTTTGCCTTTTGATTATTTAATACAAAATAAGAGTTAAAAGCTACAAAAACAATGTATTTTGAATTTTTCTATAGTGTAGTAGTGGCTCTTTTTTTGGAATTAATTTTTGTAAGGGATATTTCGGATTATCAATTAGCTTTGTACGGTATAGAAAAAATATTATTTAAACGGTGGAATTAATTTTTTAGATTTTAAAGAGACCACCTGGTTTTGCAGATTTGTTTGGAGTTGTTTGTATTCAATTGAAAAAGAATACGGTGGGTTTGATAATTTACTTTGTCATTGGCAAGTGGGCAAATACACTAGCCAAAAAAAGTTTACGGAACACATTTTTTTTCAATTTTGTTTAGTGTTTTTTGAGGAGCTGAGGAGCTATATCATTGTGATGAGTAGTCACATTCAGTTAAAACAAAAACCAAACATATTTTTTGTGTGTGTTGAGATTTGTGTGGAAATAATTTTACCGTTATTGCATAGCCCTAAGAAATGACACGAGACAAACATTTATTTTTTTTTCCTATTTTGTCGAAGGTCGTTTTTTGTTGTTTTTTTTTGTATGGTTTACTGACTAAGGGTCAATTTTTCAGCTCATGCTTGACTCTGAGTTAAATCAGAGTTATCCCGAAAATAAATTTACCACGAGTTAACTCAGGAACCATTTTTCGGTTGAGGATTAAAAGGCTACGAGCAGGGCAAATCAGAGTTCATTTTTCCAAAAAATTAACCATTCTTAGGCGCCAATCATAGCTATCATTGAAACACATCATTGAAAATTTTAATGAGTGATTTTGTGACGTTTAGGAAGTAGAATCATTTATTATTTTGATGGAATGATAAAGCCCTAGACTTAACTAATATTTCTTGCCAAAAAAATTTCAAAAGGCCCATTTTTCCACATTCATGGATGGTTTAAAAAATTTATTAAATAAAACTAATCAGGAAAAATTAACAAAAACTCAAAATAAAAAAAATTGCACTGCGCAAAACTTTTTTCGGAGCAAAGATACGCTCAAGACATACGTGAACAAAATTAAGTAGACGTCTTAAGTAGAGGTCTTAGTATGACATGATTAAAAAAGCCATATTAATTTTAAACTGTCAGAGATACAGCCATTTAAACCTTGCCATTTCTTTTAATTTTTTGCAGTTTTTTTTAACATTTCTTGCACTTAGTACCAAGTCTTATATTAATCGGACCAGCCGTTCAGTCTGTAGACCTGGAAGCATTTTAAAAAGGAGCCGGAAAACAAAATTTCGAAATGACCAAATTTTCAAAACATAGTCGTATTATGTCAAATTTCATCAGGATCTTGTGTTCGAATATTTTGACCAATGTAAAATTTGTCATATCGTACTGAAAAAGGGCATTTCGGGCCAAAACTGGGAAACATTTTAAGAAATGGTAACGTTTAAAAGGGTACCTATAATAATGGGTATATTTTTAATGAAAATGACTTTGTGAACATGCCATATTAAAGCCTTAACTTTTAGTTTTGCAATGCATGTCTTGACCCTATCTTTGCTTCAAAAAAGTAATGCGCAATTTATTAAAAAATACAGAAATCTTTGATTTTTCGTTTTTTTTTTTTTGTTGGTTTTTTTAACTTTTCTAGGTGAAATTATTTATAAAAATTTTACCATCCATTTCGATAGAAAATTTAATTTTGAACAAAAAGTTTTAAGAGTTAAGAGTTAAATTACCAAAACCAAAAACATTTAAAATTGGTCAGTGTGACCATAATTCCAGAATCGCATGGGTGAATTTAGTAGCATTTTCGTTATTGCTTATGGACCAAACAGAAATTCAGTAATAAAAGCCCTTGCTCGTAACTGTTCCTAAAAAAAAGGAGTCATTTATGGTCAAATGTAGAAAAAATATGTTTTTGCCACTTTCTCAAAAAAATATTCGATCTTTAAAATATTTTAGTTTTTAAAATTTAGTAAAAGGTAAAATACATTGGTTTTTGTTTTTTTTTGTTTACTCCTTAATCCTAATGCTGATACTAAACCAAAAGTATCATGCAAAGGTGACACAATGAAATCATAAACGAAAAAAATCGTTCAAAATTAATAATTGTAGTAGATTAGTTTGAGAAGTCTCCTCTACTCTTTTTTCGCAATGAATTAATTGCCTGAAAGAATTACGCGGGAATGTGACCTATGAAAGTTTGCATGCGTCCGTGGCTTTCTACGATTTGTTTGTGTTATTATTTTGTTTTAATTTGTGCAATTTGTAAAACTCTCCATGAATATTTTGGTTCACTGTGTTTTCGTAAGGAAATTCATGATCCTGTTGGAGACTAGGTACCAGGAACAATTCGTTTCGCATCAGTAGCATGCTATAGAATAGGCTTTGCTGGTGATATTGATGCAAAATATTTCACTTACTGTTTGTAGACTTTTAAATTCTCTACAAAAAAAGTACTTGTTGTGTACTTGAAACATGTTTCATTGAACTCAAATTGAACATTGAAACTGGGATGATGGTCAAAGTCCAGATTTCGCTTTAAAGTGTCAACTTAGCATAGTTGCATAGAAAAACAACTTATTTACCTACTCGTACAAATCAAATGAAAAATTGCTTTACAATTCATCAAAGAATCCTACATTATGTTTGTTTGCTTATAATTTTGTTTGCAGCCGATTCCGCTTAACTTAAGCAGTTTTTTCATTTGATTAAGGCAAAAATGTATATAAATTCATTTACAAATTTTTCAAGTAGGTACCTATAATTTCTCATGAATAATATTTTTTTACAAATTATGGCGTATTTGTGGAATTTTTTTTCAGACAAACTACTTTTTATAGAGCCATGGTGATAGCATGGCGCCACGTCTAACCAATGTGACATTTTTGTCTCCTTATTAGAATATATGGAAAAATTGTTTACATGGCTTGAAAAGGAAACCGCAAATCTTGAAGCTAGATCATAATGAGAAAAAATCTTTTTAAGGGATGTTTACCAATGCCTTACTCTAAAATGCCAGCACACAACTTGAATAAGTCGCATTAAAACGTTGTCGTAAGCTTGCAACAACAAAACTAAAATTAAAATGCAATGATGTATTAGAAGTAAAACTGCAAACTGCAAACAAACAAACGAAAAAAAAATAGTAGCTATCACGCGTATTATGAGAATTACGTTATAAGGTAATTTGCGCATTAACATTTTTTTTTGTTTTGTTTTGGTTTTTGTTGTTGTATTTTTGTTTTTATTTCTAATTTCCTATTCCTATTCTAAGTCAAACAAATTGTGAAGAGGTGGTTGTATTTATTTTCCACCCGTCGCCCCTCACCGTGCGTCGTCGTCAATCTATAAAAATGCAGGACAGCTTCCATTGTCTTTTATAAGAGTATACCATCCGTTTTTCGATGGAAACCAGACAGTATGAACCAATTATAAATTATTCTTTTTTCTTCTTTCTTTTTAAATATGCCACAATATTTATTTACCACAAAGTATAAGTACCAATCGCAAAAACAGACCATGATGACCAAAAAATTATAAAACCTTACACAGAACTCTTTTGAGTAGCTGGCGCCACCTATATCTACATAACAGCATTGCAGAGACATATCACTATACAAATTTACAGCTAGCTACATACAAACATTTTTATATAAAACAAAGCATAACTCATTTGCACTAAAGAGCAGCGCGAAATTCCGAATACGTTACGTATAGAACTAGGCAACAAACCAACAACAACAACTGTTATGGTGGACTGTGTTGTGTGGTGTGGTGCGGTAGAATATACTGTTTAGTTTACCTATGTCTACCTATTTCACTGTTTTGCATCTATAGATAGATAAGTTTGTAGTTCTGCAAATCGCAAAAAAAAAAGAGACTAAAAAGTACGACCGACAGTGGCAATACTCGAGGGCGCGGTGTTAAAAGACTGGGGGCGCACTGGGGCTTAGACTAAATGGGCGCTATCTATTTTTAAAACCAATGCACGTGTATTGATTGAAGAAGTGAATAAGTATTAGTATTATCTGACGTTTAAGTCGCAGGGAAATTTTTGTTCAAATTATAAATGTATTGGTTTTGTTGTTTTTTGATGTCTGATGGTTAAAGAGTTTTACAGGTTTTTTTTTTGTTGTTGGGTTAGAAAAGAGAAAATAATAAAAAGAAATTAAAAAACTAAAAGACGGGCCCAAACTGGTACTGCTTCACTCTTCATTGCATTCAGTATTGCATGTTTAAAAGTTAAAGTAGACATTTTTTTAAAGCATCCCCGCGCTGTGAATTGAAAGTAATAGCAAGCTAGGCAAGGCACATTCATATATGAATAAGTGGCAAAGAGAATAACGCAACTGTCATTCTCTTATCTTTTGAAGAATTAACATAAATTAAGTTCAATGTTGCTGTTTTACTACAAATGTAGTATTTTTACGGATTTACATTTTAAACTTTTAATATACCAAGTTTTTGATATAAAAGAGATCAAGAGATTTTTCTAATAAAAACGGGCGATTTTAGAATAGAATAACACTTACTGTGTGTGAGGTTTAAAGAGATTTCTTTTTTATTTTAAAGGCCCAGGTAAGGCATTATGTATATGGAATATAAGATAGTTCAAATGTCCACTACGTATCCGAACGGTGTCATCTTGGTGTAAAATTGGTCATCTAATCGTCGAAAATTGATGTAAATGACGGGTATGCCCTTGAAAAAATTTGTCAAAAATTTAATTTATAATTATGCTTTTATGCAAAAAAATTTTTTCACACCCAATTATGGAAGCGTTTTTGATCAAAAATTTTGATTTTTGACTAGTTTCCCTTCAACTTTTGAAGACAATTTTAGATCAAGTTCCTTTTTTTAATCACTTCCCTAAAAAATATGGAAAAGATACATAGAATTAAATGTGTAGGAAATGTTTTTTTTTTTTTTAATTAAGCCATACAAAGTTTTAACCACGCCCACTTTTTGGAGGTGTATTTTTTAAACAATAGTCTCAAGATGTAACAAATTTTGTGTTTTCTTAACGAGGTGGGCTAAATATTGTACCTACTAATGCAAGGATTTACCTACCTCAAAAAAAAATACATAAATGTAGGTTTTTCCATAATTTAGAAGAAAGATTTGAAATCTTAAAAAAAAAAAATGTCATTCAAAAATTTTTAAGGGGTTTTAAGGCATTAACTTAGTTTTTTTTAAGGTTAGGCTAGCATAAGAAGCTAAATATATCTTGTATTCGATACATGATTGTTCAGTATAAAATATTTACTATAATTCCGATTAGAGAGGATCAGAGAACATAAACTATTGTATTTGAACTTCTAAATTGATTTACAAAGAATAAAACAAATTTTAAGACTCGTTCATGAAAATTCTTCCAACTACATATTATTATTTTTTTGTTCAAAGTTTAATTTGTTTTTATATGCTTTACAGAGGAAAAATAATAAAAATAGTTAAAACATTTATTTAAAAAAAATAGTTTTAAGTATATGCTCTCTTTTTGCTTCAAAACCACTGAAGTTTGTTTTATTAACTTTGGGGTCCAAAATTTTTAAAACTGTCTTAAATTAACAGCCCTTTAAAAACTTATATTCGATTTAAAGATTTTTGTCCACTCCTGAACCACAGAAGGGCGCCTCAAAAACATGGCCGCAGCAGACTGTCAACACCCATCGGTCCATATTGGCAAAACATTTATTTTTTAAAAGCTGTTTTGCCTGAATCAGATGGCAGTTGAAACTAAAAAAAAAAAAAAAAAAATAACAAAAAAGTGTGTAATAAACAAAAGAAACCATAAATTTTAACTTGGTACTTCTACTGACTCACTGGAGACTTCAAAACAGTGTTCTTAGAATTGGTCCACCTAACCATTTTTTTAGTCCGTTGGGATTTGTTGTTATCGTATTCTTCTTATAAAATTATGTGATGTCTTTTGATAGATGAGTGGAAGTGATTTAGAAATCGTTCTGTTCTAAATCATATTGACTCATCCATTGAATACCAAATTAGTCAATAAATCATATTTAGTTAATTTTTTGAGCTCAAACTATTTCAAAAGAACTTTTCCAATTGTTTTCAGACACTTGCATTTCAAAATTATTATCCACAAGACAAGAAATAAAAGATTCCGGGTGAGTTTGATTTCGAAACACAATTCCATCGATTAAATGTTTCAATTTTTGTTTACAAACAATGTCCTTATTTTGTCCAGACAAATTTTTAAATTTCTGAACAAAATGGCATTTTTACCTCAAAATAATAATTTGCTATCTTATGACGGTTTTCTATCGAACCAACGATTTTTAAGTGACAGTGAAAAATTTTAAATTATTGTTAAATGTCTTTCAAATGAAACTTTAAAAAATGAATGAGGCGATGAATTATTATAAAAAATTAAAATAAATTAACAAAAATGTACTTTGCATTTCTGTATTCATTTTGTTGCATACCAAATTTATGTACTCGTATTTTGCTAAAGTCCGAGCCCTGCTACTGATGTTTTAAGAACTAAAAACTCTGTGGGTATCTCTCTTTGCTTATTTAAATATTATGTATATTTATTTTGGCTCTCTTGAAACTACCACGATCAATTTAATTCTGTTTTATTTAAAACAGAAAAAAGCATTTTAGCAATAAAGTAGAAAAAAAAGCAAATAGGGAAATTTAAGTTGACGTAGAAAACTACAAAATAAAAAGATCTAACATCATGTAGGTATTTGAAATGGAATGGCATTTCCTATCAGATTATATATTCCTTAACACAAATAAAAATTTAAAACAAATTCGATGGATGAGAATTTGAGGCTGATTATGAAGATGTGATTCACATGTTATCATCGTTAGTCACTTTATATTTGTAGCAGATGGAATTCAATTTTCTGCTAAATGTATATATGTATATTCACAAAGGAATGACAATGTTTAAATGCTTCAACCAGAATTACATTACTGCGGGAGTTCGTTCTGGTACTGAAGTTCTGAAAAAAAAATTATTAAAAACAAAAAACTCAAGAACAAGATATTTTAGAATTTTTTAATTAGGCAATTCACAATCAAAATTGCTATTTGTTCCCCAAACTCATTAACTATGATAAGTAGCCACAAACAAGTTTATTAAAAAATAAAAATAAAAAAACAAAAACGTTTAAATAGGGGCCTGATCGCATTCTTTTTGCTTTTATGCATAATTAATTTTTTTTTAATTTAATCTTATAAAGTAGTTTAAATCTATTTATTAAGAATTCAATTTGAACTGTCTGAAAACCGTAAATTTTGAGCTTCACTACTGGCCAAAAAAAATCTGAAATAAAAAAATCTTTATTTTATAAGACAGTTAAACCGGGAGCAATATAAAGTAGAGTGTGTCCAATATGAATACTTCATTTGTTTAAATCTACTCGTAGATATCTCACCTTTCACAAAAAAGTATATGTACTGCAAAATGAAAATATTTTACTGACGTTATACGAAATGTCAATTATCTAATTAAGTAATATTGCAAGCTTCAGCTTGATTAAAAAAGTTACCAAGGATCTTAATCAAAACAGACTACTATTTTTCGCACAATGAAAAATAAAAATTGATCTAGATGCAAATAGTGATCTAAGATAAAAAACCGAAATATAAGAAAAGTAGGTGTGGTTGAGGGTGGATTTTTATTTGTAAATCAAATAAACACTTCACAGAGACTTATTAATAAATGAACATGAAAATCTGAAGAAAAAAAAATTGTTCACTATTATTCCATCACTTGAACATGATTTTTGCACATACATACCTACATCTGCGTGCTTTTTGAACTAATATTATAAATTAATTGAAAACAAAAACTAAAATATGGTTCAAAGCTGTAACGTAGCCAGATATGAAAAATATAAAGCCAGAAAAGTTTGAAACAGTTCTTAAAAAAACAATTTTTTTTACTAATCCGCCACCACCGGTGACGTTAATTTGACTTACTTTATTGGTGACGCTGGTCTCACAGGCCGGGTTTTTCAACTGAAGATTTTTCAAATCGTGCTATTACTATTTATCTTTTTGATTGTTTAATATGATATTTGACAGTAAAAAAAGATATTTTATCAACCAAGGCTCAATAATTTCAATTGTAATAGTTCATAAATTATTTTGCGTAGAGCATTGAAAATGACTTTTTTTAAATTAAGAAAAAAATAAAAAAATCACAAATTTCTTTAACCAAATTACTGCAAGGAGTCTTTCTACATTAGATACTTCTAAAAAATTAATGAAAACTGGTATCTTTCCTTATAAAAAATAACAACAAATTCGATTCTAAAAATGACTATTTTTCAAACCAAAAATGGTTGTTTTTTCGAATAAAAAAAGTGGTTGTTTGGTAAAACATTGATACAATTTTATAAAAAGGTCCCTGATCAAAGGAGAATACAGTAAAACAGTGAAAAAAAAAAGAAAAAATTCCTGAAGAAATTCCAAACAAAATTTTTAACTATGACTACTGCACTAACATAAACGGTGACGCACGGTCTCATGCACCGGTTAGTACCAAAAGTACAAAACTTCTCCTCATTTTGCCGTTTGGTTGTGAACAAACGATGAAGGATGTGAAATGCGGCAGGTACACGAAAATCAGTGACAGAGGATAAAGTTATTCGACACCCGGTCTCACAGACAAATTTGTCACCGTTGGCGGGTTAAAATATTTGTTTTTTTATTTTTTTTTTATTTTTTTTTTATTTATTTTTTTTTTTATTTTTTTTTTATTCTTTTGTAATATTTTTTTAATTTTTGTTTGCCTTTATTTTGTATATGTATGGTATGTATACATTTGGGTGGTCCTTATATTGGATATTTTTGAAATTCCGAGATGGGTAGGCATCAAATGGATCTACATGAAATTTTTTTTTAATTTTTTCAGATTCTTATTTCTGGTCCCTCTATTTTTACTTTAAGGTACTAATTATGGGGTTTGGGTAACTGTTAACGCGAAAAAAAACAATCTGAGGGTGTAGATTAAATAAAAGATAAAAAATCGAGTCGAGGGCGGTCAATTATTTAAGATATTTCAGGTTTTGGAAATATTTTTTTTCAATGTATTAAAGCTCTCCTTTCTAAACAAGCCAACAAAAAAAAAGTGGAATTTCTATTAGGAAAATAGTTGTGTGAGATATTTGAATCAAATCCATCCACCTGCTTAGGTTAAAGCTGGATGCACAGTTGACGTTAGGTAGGTAGATTCATTTTAAAGTTTAGTTAGGTACGTAGATCATGTGTACAGGCTGCCAGACGGACGCTACACTAGGTGTGTTCCATAAATTCTTCACACTATTTCGGACTTAATGTCAAATTGTGACAGGTGTGAATGAAATCCTCTCAAAGAGAAGAAAAACTATCAAAATCTCGGGAACGGTTTGGTCACTTATTTTCACCACGTAAAAAGAATTATTTGACTAGAGCTGCCGTAAGGCAATCATAAGTCAATAATTTTTTTAGAAAGTCACTGTACAAGAAATTAAATGGTAAGAACAACAACAACACGCACACAGGAATGGTTGAGAGTTGTAAGTCACTAGGCCTTGGTTCTCCACGAGCTGTTGTGCCACCAAATTTATTTATTTATGTATTTATACGTATAAAAATAATTAAACTTGAGCAAAAAGAAAAAAAACTACAATAAACTAAATGCACACAAATTTTCACAGCAAAATTTTCTTCTAAGAAAAAGATTTGCTTAGCGACACATGCATCTTAAGAAAATACGGGAAGGAGGGGAAATTTGTTACTCTCTCGTGAGCGTTCTCTTTGGTCCGAAAAAGTAAAAACTTCACTTGTGGAACGACTTCGCACTAAAAATGACTAACTGTGGCGGTTTCAAACTGTTTGAAACTCGTTCTGGAACACACCTACTGTGTTCAGGGGCGGACAAAAGTAATTTTATAGACTGCTTAGTATTTAGATTTTTGAAATTGCAGTTTGATTATTTAAGTTTTGAAGTATTAAAATCACAATTTATTTTTATGAAACCAGTTTCTAAATATAATTTTGGACTTCAAAGTTGGTAAACAAAATTTCAGGGTTTTAAGAAAAAAAAAAAAAAAAAATTACCATATGTACTCCGAAGACGGTTATTTTTAGTTATTGACCTTTTTTCAAGGTTCGATAAAAATTTAAAAGGAAATATTATTTTTGATTCGATCGCGAATATAATTTTTTGGTTGCTTTCAAATATATAAAAACAAAAATTGAAATTATTCAATATGGATGAAACTAGGCTTCAATGTTCTGTCACTAAGACAATACAACCAATCACCCTAAAAAAAAAAGTTATAAATAAGTTATCCTTAAAAGAACACCCTTTGATTAAAAATATTTGTATGAAGTCTTTTGGTATATGGTTCTCAAGACATCTGATAATAATTCACAAATTTCATCAACTCTATAATTTCCAATCTTCTTCAGAAAAATATCATTTTTACCATAAGCTACAGATTTTGCAGGTATTTAATTTTTTTTCCCTTAAAACATCTTTTTTGCAATATTATTTCGATGAAAAGGACAACTCTTTAGTTTGTATACGATAAACAAATATTTTTGAATTTTCCAAACTTACAGAACTATCAAAGTGGGAACACGGTTTGAATTTTTATCTTTTTTTATTATGTCACATTCATAAAGCTATTCACACAATTCAGGGGGCGGACGACAGCCCATCATCTTTAAATAATTTTTGCGTTTTGACACATTCCTGATGTCACTGCGGCTGACTGCTTCTTATAAGATGTTTGTTGCTATACCAAAGGAGTCATTATGCATTTCTTAATTGTGCGAAAAATAAACTGAACGCTGGTGTTAAGCTTTTTGACACTTTGGTTCTGAGTGAAATTAAACAATTTGTGTTTATTTTTATTTATTTTTTTTATTTAAATCCAAGAAGGGGTATTTTTATTTATTTTGTATTCTGTTTATCTAAAACAGTGTTTTACCTACATTCTTTTTTAATTCTTCATAACTTTCCAACTGGACTTTGGCATTATTTTTTATTTTATAGATAGTACATTTAAAAGCAACAACAACAAAAATAGACACAAAAGTGTCAGGTTGCCATGCAATGGTACCTATGTATATGTATGTACTGTACAAGTGTACATATGTTTTAATTGAATTAAAAACAAGTTCATAAGTTCAATTGAGGTACATGCCGCCTTCAGTTGAAATATATTTTGCAATTACTGTACTACAATAGTCATCATGCAACCGATTCAAAGATATACTTTTGCAAAAGAAAACAAAAACAAATTTAAATGGGGGAGTGAGTGTTTCATCAGCTTGGCCAGTTGCTTCATTTAAAAAAAAGTCTCAACGTTTGATTTGCACAAATAAAAATATTCGTTCATAATAATTTAAGCAAGTATTTCTAGACCCCCTCATGGTAAAAAAAATTGAATAACAAATCTTTTTTTGTATAATTCTTTGAGACTTCCTCTTCGGTAGACATAAATTTATCATACAAATGGTAAATTTAAATTAAATGATAACAACTTTTATAAATGTTGATTTGTCCAGTTTGTAAATTTGTGCAGATTTTTTACATTGTGAGTTAAATTATTTTAATTGATTCACAATGATACTTTTTATGAAATATTCTTAAACTAAAAATAAGATCTGTCGCACGAGCGAAATTAAAGTTATAAGAAAAATCACAATTAAAAATTCATATTCCATTGTCACTGCGAATTCTCCATAAATACTTCTTCTTTTTTTTTTGCAAACTTAACGGTGCGATGATTAATAATAATTTGGCAGACAGCCGACAGGCAATATGAAATGATGGAAACTTTTATAGCAGTCACACCACCACGCGCGCCGTTAGTTTTTATATAAAAAAAATGTCTGGTTAATTTATTATTTCATTCATGTTTAAGTTTAACTTCTGATATATGCAAATTCTCAACTGGTGGTATTTTTTATATTCACTTGGGTTTAATAGGTTAGATGTTTTATCTACAAATTAAGTAAATTTGTGGAGACTTATTTCTAATGCCAATTTCTAATTATACGAAAAGAAGCCAAATATTTTAAAAAAAAAGTGGTAGTTTATGTAATTCTATAAAGCTTTCTGTTAAATTAATTAAATTGCCTATTGACGGAAATTTAAAAAAAAACTGATATTGTTATATAAAGGGTCTCGCAAAAATTTTCAAATTTGATGAAAATTGAGGGTTTTCAGGGACTTTACGATATTTTTTCTCTCCAAGATTTAGATCTTTTTTCGAAAACTTTTTATTTTTATTTCTACCCATCTGGAAAAACAACCAAGTGCTTAACGGGGCACTAGAAAGTTTTACATTGACCCTAACATGGGCCTAGCAAGGGAAACACTCGATTTTGTATCGGACCTAACCCGTTTGTAACAGAATAAAAGCACTTATCCAACAAATTTTTTCTAGCGAGGGCCTCACTAGTATTTGACAAGTTTTCCTTGTCAAGATTGCCCCTACCAAAGCCTTTTCAGGGCCTTGACTTAACTTGACAAAAACTTATCATTTTTCCAGACGAGTAAATTGGATGTTCGTTTATAATTTAAAATGTCTATCCTATCTATCTATCCTTAGCAACTTCAACTGTAAGCGCAAGTTCATTTAATAAAGTCGTGATGCAAATGTTTACTTTTGAATTTTTTAAAGCTTTCTTCATACCTTTTGCAGATGAAATAACATATATACAAAGATTTTGAGTGACTAAAACATGTATTCGTCTGCTATACTATGTGACCCAATCGTGGAGGAGAAGTTTGTTTTTGAGAAGAAACTGTAAAGTTTCATAGGTTCTTTTTTTTTTGTTCATTTCAGATTTTCTTAGCAAAGAACATGCCCGGAAATAAATTTTTGAAATTTTTTCAAGACCTCAAATAAAGAATGAAGGTTTTTCTAAATAAAAATCTTTCTATTTTTAATCAATCATGCACGAGTAGGTATACCAAAATAATATTTTAATCTTAAAAAATTATCAGCTTGACTACATAAAATATGGTTAGTTATTTAGCAGTGATATAATTGCTGATTACTTGCATCGCTAATATGACGTTGTTGAGTTAACGCGTCGCGACGGCCGGCGTGCGTTCACTCACGACTGGCGCCGCCACCGCCAACGCCGACGTTCTCAGAATATTTTTTCGATCGCATATATGAGATATCGATGAACTTCGAAATTAAAAAAAAAAATCAGTAGGACATAATTATCTTAAGAATGTATTCTTATCTACACAATGTCGCTACTTAAGCTGGCAGATAGATAGGTACTTCTTTTTTTCATGACAGCAATTAAGTCCTTAAAAAAAAGAAAATATTTACCGAAAGTGTACGTTTAAAAAAAAATGTGAAAGACATTTCTACATTTATTACTTAATTTGCTGTGAAAACAATTGAGAGTACTTAAACTTACTAAAACCGATATAATTCTTATTCACAAACTATATACAGGCATCTAATCCAAGGAAATGACATTTAAATTATAGACTTTTTGGAGCCAGTAAACATTCATTCACAATCTGCCTAAATTTTTTAAGTACTCAGTACTTTCTCATTTCTTCTTTTTTCAAGCACCAATAAAAAACAAAACAAACAAACCTGAGTAATCAGTAAATCAATACTACTTTAAATTTTCAAATCAGGAAATTAAAAAAAAATCAATATAAATATAGAAATTGAAACCAAATAAGAAATTCAGTGTCAAGAAACGCATATTTAATTCAATTTTTGGTTCTTGTTTTTATTTTAAACCCAAAAAAACACAAATATTTTGTATGTGTGTTTCTACATTAGGGTTGTCGTTATATGTTTTTTTTTTATCAATGTTGAGAGAACGATAAAATATAATTCGATCTCTTGTGAAAAATTAAAAAAGGAATTTTATTTTTCATTCGATTGTGAACCTTATTTTTAGTTCCTTTAACATAAAATATGTACGTTTTCACGATTGAATCGAATCTGCTGGTATCTGTAAAATTTGGCTCGTTTCCGAATTTATTCCGGGTGATAAAGTCCAATCTTGAACAGTTTAAACACCCGCCAGGAAAAATAATCTAGTTTTTAACGAGGCCCTAGAGAGTTAAACATTGATGCTAGCCAGGATCTAGCTAAGGTAAGTGTTAATTTTCTCTAGGGCTTGTCCGTAAGGTAACAGTTTGCCTAGAGACAACAAAAAAATAGAAAGTTGTCTCGACTATAATTCGGTCTTGCGATCTTCTGATTACCATTCCAACACGCTAGCTACTGAGCTATTTCGGAATACAATTGTGTGATGTTGAAAATAATAAAACTATATACCTCCCATCTGGAAAAATAATCTAGTTTTTAATGAGGCCCTACAAATTTTAACATTGAAGCTAGCAAGGGTAACTATCGATTTTCTCTAGGGCCTTATCCGTTAGGTAACCTTTTGCCTAGAGAGAACAACAACATTAAAAGTTGCCTAGACTGGGATTCGATTCTGCGATCTTCTGAGTTACCAGTCCCTCTAGCTACTGAGCTATTTCGCAATACAGTTGTGTAATGTTGAAAATGAAAAAGTATATAGGTACCTACTTTAATTTATCCTACTATTGTATGATGGGTATAAAATATTTTTTTGTTTGTTATATGTATATAGAATATTTTTGATGAGATAAAAAGACTCATTCACTAAGTTTTTCTAGCGAGGGCCTCACTAGTACTTGACAAGATTTCTTTGTCTAGATTGCCCCTACCGAAGCCTTTTCAGCGCCTTGCCATTTTTCCAAGCCAGTTGAAAGAAAAATTCAGTTTTGGTTATTATTAACCAAGGCACATTACAATGTAACATAAAATAAACATTCGACTTAAATAGTTTACCGTCAAAATTTCGAAAAAGTATATTTTTATAGGTTTTTAAATCCATTGCCATCGTAGACATTCTTCAATAGAATTTGACAATTAATGGCTTGATAGATAAGGAAGGAACTATATGTTGACCGAAAGAGTGTAAAATAAGTATCATCGAATAATGAAATCTCGCATTTTAATATCGAAAAACAATAATCAAGAAATTACAGAATCTTTCTTTTAACAATTACGCTTTTCCATCTCGCACCAAAAAATTTTGCAAAAATTAATCGAAATCTCGTCATTTGAAATCCCGCACATTAAAATCTCGCGAATCAAAATTTCAAAAATTCAAATCTCTCAGCAGCCTCGAAAGAAAATCTGGTAAAATTTTATTGCGTGGCAACAAATACATTTTTTTAATCAAAATCTCACAATTTCAAATCTCGTGCGAGATTAATTAAGAGAATTAATTTGTTGCAATGCAATTAAATTTTGCGAGATTTTGATTTGGGAGATATTTATTTCCGAGACATTGATTTGCGAGATTTCATTATTTCGGGATTGTTAAAAGCGGGATTATGTTTATGGAAACATGATTTTGTAATTGCAAGATTTTGTTATACGAAATTTCGTATTCGAGATTTTGGTTTGCGAGATTTCGAATCCAACTCCAACTCCAACTCCAACTCCAAAACAGTAAAAAAAAAAACTATTTTTTTTTTGTTTTTACAGGTTTTTCCCATATGATTTTATTCATGTCATGTTTACAGCGACTTCTGTGAATTTAGCATGGCAATTTTCACCCACGCAAATGGGGCCTTGCCAGGAATTTGCATTTTTTTGCATTTCCCGATTTTGCAGGCCAAATAAGAGTATAACCGAGTGACCTGCTAAATTCACAGTGAAGTTGGCAGGCCACATCATGTATCTCAGGAAACAAGCATGCTGGGAACTAGCAATAAGCGACCAAATTTCAGTTTTTTTTTGCAGTTCAAAAATAGACTAGATCAACATTTTGAAGTCCTTACTTTGAAAAAAATTTAACACTGACCTATTAAATTGACTGTGAACTTAGCAGTTCGGAATGAAATTTTGTTCAAATTAAAGACTTCAGAATTTGGACTTAGCCTATCTTTGAAATGCAAAAAATGCTAATTTGGAGCCCTTTTGCTAGTTCCTAGAGTGCTTGGTTTCTGAGATACACGATGTGACCTACTTACTTTACTGTAAAGTTAGCAGGCCAATATGATTTTTTTTTTTAATTAAGGAATTCAAAATTTTGACCCAGCATACTCTTGAAATGCACAAAGAAACTGCAAATTTGGAGCCTTTATACAAGTTTCTAGCATACTTGGTTCTTGAGATACACGATATGACCACTGTGAAGTTAGCAGGTCACTCGATTACATGCTTATTTGGCGAACTGCAAAATCGGGAATACAGAAATAAAAAAAAAAAATGCAAACAAAACTGCAAATTCCTCTCAAGGTCCCATTTAGCGTGTGTGAAAGTTGCCTTGCTAATTTCACAGATGTGTTATAGCGAAAAAATTAGGGATTTTTGTATTCATTTACATCCGATTTAGGCACATATCTAGGTATAAGATGATCCTTTTAACGACGACCCTAATGTACGTACATATCTATATGTGCATTGTACAAACATTCTGATGGATCTTTGTTTCTACAAAACTACCAAAGATTTGATGAAAAAAATAGTGACTTCTTGCTACGAACATTCCTCTTATAACAGCCTTCTCGCTTCACAATAAACCAGAAATTATTATTAGCATTCATGTTTGGTCTTCATGTTAAAAGAATATTTCGGTGGCAGGTACTTTAAAAAAAAAAAAAAACATATAATTAGGTAATTTTTTTTTAGTAAACAATTTTCACATAATTACGTTTTCAGACTTCTAGGAAGCTAAATGAAAAGTATTTCAAACGAAAATTATACGCAGGGAGTCAAAACTCCTTTTGTTTGAGATACTTTTTAAGTGAAGTAAGTGGTTGGATACCGAAAACTCTAAAAACGCATATTTTCGGCGAAATTTATCGTGGGTTTTGTGGTGAATTAAACTTCAAACAAAAGCATAGAGTCGTCGGGATGTGTACTAGGTAATTCTTTTGAAGTGGTTAACTCTCATAAATTCTTCTTCTTCTTTTTTTTTTGTAGAAAACTTCCACTTTTGATGAAACTTTTTTCTTGGAAACGATGCCAAATATCGGTTTTTACCGCATTAATACCACAGATTTAAACTTTTAACGTTTTTTTTTCTTGAAAATTAGAAAATAGATTGTTATTTTAAAAAAAATATTTTTTTTGCTGCGGTATTGCTTGGAAAAAAGATAACGTTGACTAAAGTAATCAATAACCGGGAATTCTTTAAAATCGATTAGCTCTAGTACATTGCTCACACGTCTTGTTGTTAATCAAAGTGCCATCGACTTTGCAGATATTAAAAAAAGCCACAGCAAAAGTCTTGAAATAAGTGAGCGAACAAGCCTGAAAAGGCACAGAGATAGCCTGGTCAACATTTCAACAATATTTCTACGTACATCGTTTATTTCGAAATAAATCATAGACTTTGATAAATTTTTTAAGTATCAAGTAGGATTGTATGTAGAATAAAATAGCCACATCATTTCAGGTACTTCCTCCAAAAATAACAAATAAACACAATTTATACGATTTAAGAGAAGATTCAAATAAATAAAGTTAATTTGACACATTTATATAGGAACCTTCTAGAAAATTCAGTTGAACTCATTCTTCAAGTTGTCATCCCTTAATAAATCGCTCATAAAAATGACATTCGTGCAAATCTTTCATAAACAAACCAACATTCTTGGTAACCTTGCCTTCTTTGGTTTAAGATTCAAGGTTATTATTATTCGCAATAAGTTGAAGTTGATATCTCTTCGGCATGCCAAATTTTGTTTTTTTTGTAACAATCACCATTTTTTTTTTTTGAGAGGCAAGTCTTTCTTTTTTAATTAAATTTACATACAATAAATCAATACACAAAATCGTAATACCTCAAATTTACAAGACATTTTGTTGTTCAAAAGACAACAAAAAAAGATGAAATACAATAATTTAATGAAAGACGTCGCAAGTCGCGACATGACGACGACGTCAAAAGAAAAAAAAAACCTTCCACCATTGTACAATTGCAAAAAGTTCTTTCCATCCATCCTAGACATGCAACAAATAAACTTAAATGAATTTATAAATAAATTATAAGGAAAAAATAATTCATGTACCTACCGCAAGAATTAGCCACAGAAAATAAGTAAACAGTTTACTTCCTCAAACATTTTCAACAAAAATCTAACCAATGCTAAGATTGAAAAACAAAAAAAAAAACATGTGCCAAGCCAAAGTCAAAGTGCACTCACTACATATAGCTTTTCATAGCTGCAGTCTAGAAAACCTCAAACGTTCAAAGAAAGTCTACAAAATACCTTCCTGTCTCTTTTGGCAAAACCATACAAATCAGATATTAGTAGTAGTAGTAGTAGTAGAAGTGGAGTGGTAACAAGTAGTAGGCGCTATGTTGCCATTGACAACACATTTCATAGATAAAATATAAAATTTCTATTCTTAGTTGTCTTCTCTATATTGCGCACTATTTTTGAAAAGAAACAATCAGTACTAGTACAAAAAGCCAAGCAAAAAAGCTTATTTTTATTCCAAACAACAATAATAAAGTACTAAAAAATACATTTTTATTTAATAATTTGTTTTTATTTTTGTTTACGTTTCAGACGCATTTGTTGATGTCAATCAAACTTACGGAGAATATTGAGAGGATTTTTAATAAAAATAAAAATACACAAACGATTGCTTGGTTATGTGCCTTCTATAGTATTGGCTGATATCATTAATTACAGTGCTGTGCAATAAAAATTATATCAATTTATTTTAACCACTGTAGATGTGGGAAGGAAAGACTGGATCATCAACTAGGTTTTGCATGGTAGTTGATATAAATCATTATAAACAAAATGTTTGAGGACTTACTGTAAACAATCAAATTGATTCAAAACCTAGAATACCGGTAAAGCATAGTGTACTGTGTACAGTACAATAAACATTTTCAAAACAATTTTCCCTCTATTTTGTGCATAATACTATGTATATAATATTCAAGGCGAAAAATGTTTGCTGAGGCCTAAGTTACGCATTGAGTCAATAACTTATCCTTAATTAACTGTAAGCTTACAAATCGAAAATAATCTTTTTTGCACCCAAAAATGTTTTCGCATACAAAAATAATTATTTTAAATATTAAGGTTTACGGTTTATTAATTAAGGGTAAATTATTGACTCAAGCTTATAGGCAAAAGCAAAGAATAGGTGGAAAATTATTCCGAAAATTTTGATTTTTTCAGCATGGTTCCCGTACGCAAAAAAACTAAGCAAATATTTTTGCATGTCAAAAATTATTGAGGTTAAATAAAAAATTATTTTTGGCATGATTGGTTTACAGTTACATGCAAAAAAAATATTTCTGTCATGGACCGGAAATTGTTTTGCATGCGAAAAGAATTTTGGCGAATAAAATATTTTTTTATCATTGCACAAAAATGTTCATGACTGAATTTAATTTTTTTAACCAAGATGCATGTTACAAATAACTGTTGACAACACTCGTATGGGAAAACGACCTGAGTACAATTACCATTAAAAATTTGAAACTTAACGATGACAGTGTCAAATTTAACTTATTCGAACTTATATTGCCGTAGCAGCCTAATTCCTCCTCTTGGGTAATCAAAAAATAATTTAGAGACATTCCAATGTCAGATTGTGACGTACCTGGCATTCGTACGTTATTTGCACTATAAAAATTAAATTTAAAACAACAAAGCGCAACAATTTAGATAAATGCTTTACATCTTTAGATAGTTTGAAGTCATCACTTTAATATGACGAAAAAACATTTTTAAGTCAAAGTTCAAGAATTTACTGATTGTACCTAGAGTATTTTGTGTCACGTGCCCGACAGTAAAACAACCAAGGTTTTTAGCTTCATTTTTTCTTAGACTATTTAAGCAAAGTTTAGAACAAGTATAGCAAAAAAGCATATTCTTCATAATAATAATTGACTTTTTAAGATATACTGAACAAAAAAAAATTTTGAAAACAAAATAGTTATTCGGAATTTGTGCATAATACCTGCTTTCACGTGCCCGACACTTTTGTCACGAGACCGATATGTACGAAACTAGAATTTAAGAAAAACGTTGTTTTTGAAAATTGAAAATTTTGTGAAATTTTTGTATTCCAGTATGTAGTGTAAATCGCAGCACATAAATTTCGAAATTCTTTAAATAAGACCGACATTTTTCCATGGCGTTTTGCAATAATTTGATTCCCGTTTTGAAAATGTAAACAACTTTTGTATTGAGAACCAATCGAGCAGCTAGGTTCCTTAGATCTTCAGATCTTTCAATAGCAACAACACATTTTCCTTGAGGCATAGTTTTTTGACTCACTGTCTAGCCATTCATTTATTTCGAAATCGATTTTCTTCAAATTCTGATAAAATGCATTAATATCAAAAATTACCATTTTTCATGGAATACCCCTGTACGAAAGTTTTAGCGATTTTGTATATATTTGACACAGACCTATGACCCGTGGTTCAAGTTTTATGGAGAGGCCGTCTTAAATATATAGAAATCTAAAGCAATCAACTATTTTGAATGACATTTTTAGACATGTTAATGAATAATATAAGGCAATAAATAGAGGACATTTTGGCCTACTGACACTCCCACGCCAAAATAGGTCATCTAATCATCAAAGTTCATATAAGTGAGGTGTTTGCTCTTTAGAAAATTCTAGATAATGTGATTTGTAATAATTTTTCAAAACTATAACTTTAAATTTGCAGTTTCTTTTTGCATTTCAATAATAGGCTAGGTCAAAATTTTGAAGTCCCTATTTAAAAAAAGAAAATAATACTGACCTAGGATAAGGTGACTTGAGAAAGTTGACGGTTACAACACAATAGCAAGTCTATTGCAGTGTTGTGACTGTCAACTATTACAAACCACCTAGTTTCTTATTTTTAATGCCATTCCCTTAAAAAAAATTCCAAAATTTTAAAATTGTTTTGAAGAAAACTTATTTCTTTATTTACATTTAAGACAATGGGAAATTCTAAAGTGAAACCATTCTCATTTGAATCAAATTAAGAAAATAGACAATTGACAAACTTTTGTCCACACTACTGTAAGATGTAAATAAATAATATTCATTCATTCTGTTTACATATATGCATTTTTAATGAGTTTTCATTATTGTTTTTGTTGTTATAAATGTTTTATTTTCGATTTAAAAATATAAAAATAAACACAAATCTTGATAAGAGTTAAATTTACTTACAACAACGACGTACATGTACTTTTCGCTCTTTTTTTTACATTTTCCTATCTCTTCCTCTTTTAAAAGCAAACGGTCGTTGTTGTGGTTTTGAATTTGGCTCAAAGAAGAAACTTCAGTAGACAGCCGCAACAACAAACAAAATAAAAACAAAAACAAATACAAAGACAAAACCACTACCTAGTATTATTATGGTGAATATCTATTAAATTTTTTTTTTTACTTCTCAAATAAAATAAAAACAGAAAAAAAGAAAACAAAAATCACACGCGAGTGAATGAATTATTATTGTTGTTAAATGCTATTATAAGGATGAAGGCGTTTAAAGCTTTCAAGTATTGATTTCTCTTCAGGGGTGCGCTTGTGGCGCTGTTGGCGATATATGTGAACGCTAATAGCTATGGCGAAAAAAAACATTGGCCGTCATATATAGGAAATAATCGCAAGAAATGAGATCTATCATATTAAGTGCTTGCCTGTCGAATTTTGCTTTATATTTGACAGTGAAATTTGGATTACCTGGTTACGAGCCAGACATAGAAGACATCGCGTCGTTGTCGTCAATGTTGTTGTTTGTGGGTGCCACTGACCTTGACTTCATTTATATTTTTGACGTGCGGCATGGCTTTTGAAATTGTATTTACATTTAATGCTTTTTATAGCGACCGATGGCAAAGGTGAACAATTAGAACAAGCAGAAGTGACACAGCTTTTTTTAAAGATATTTATCTACTACCTACACAGAAAGTACCTAACCTTCAAAATGAATGTCAAATATCATTAGTGAATTAGGCTTGAGCATCTTCACCAGTGATAGGAGGGAGATGAATCAGTAATTGAAAAAAAAAATGTTAAATAATAAAGAAGAAAGACAATATAAATAAATTGATCTTTATGTATGTACTAGTAACTATGACGGCATAGATTTTATTTTAAGCGATTAAAAGTAACAGATAAATGAAGAAACACTTAATCAAATAATTCAATAAATCAGTGAGCTCTAGATATGGATACAAATTATCATAGGGTTTTCCAAATCAAAAAAATAATTTCAAAATTAAGACCTTGTTATCTGGACAGTTAAAAATATATATATAAGTCTTTTTGACAACTACTGCTTGATCCCATGCTAAAGTATTATCTATGTGCTTTATTAAAAATTTACATTGCATCGTTATATATTTTATCAAGAAACGATTAAACATTTATTGTTAATACCAACATCCATTTGTGAATAAATATTTAATATGCGCTTTCTGATATGTCAAAGAAAAAAATTCTTACAATCATGAAAATTGATGAGAACGTTTAAATAAACATGAGGATGAAGAATCAATAAAATTAGTGTTATGAAAATAAAATATAATTTAAGATCTTTCAACTTTTATATTCAAGAATTCCGACTAATAACAATAGTTCCAAAGACAAAATGCGAATTAATAGCTTTTTGATCAATACTTTCCTAACATATAATTCGAAACGATGCGATTGTTTTAAAGTCTACGATTATCTTCATTTGATCAGTAAAACACTAAACTACAAAATCCAACTGACACAAGAGCTGAAGGATAAGACCATAAGCAAAGCGGTTTGCAGCAAAAAACAATCATCTCAGCGACGAAGACCATTTTAAGATGAACGGATAAGTTAACAAGCAAAATAAGGATTTAACATGCCTAGCACATGAGCTGCGATAAGCGAATGCGAATAGTTTTTTGGTACAACATAATTTTAAGCGCAACTATCAACTTATTTTTGTTAACTAGGTACTAGTAAGTAAACAATTCCATCTAAAATAATTATTAAAGTAAAACATTACTAAAAATTTGTTTCATTACAAAGAAATGCATTTTTATATGTTCTCCGCGGCGAATAAACATATATTTTGCGAACTTACAAAATAATGTAAATTTGAAATCAACAACCTCGTAACGTATTCCATAGAGCAGCACATAAATAATTGATTCCATTTTAACTTTATATTTTTGTATGAAACTCTTTTTTTTAAATGTAGGTATGACAATTCGAAAATGTTCAAACATGTTACTAATGTAAACGAAATGTCAAAATTCGCGACCATTCGCAGTTTGCAATTCGCCCGTCTAAGCACGACGATGTGCGATAAGGCATTTAAAAACGATACCAATCCACACGAAGTCCACCAAGTTGCAAAGCAATGCATCTGCAGAAAACCAGTGCTTGGTGTAGATTGTGGATCTGCGGCGCGCGCGGCCGCATCATCTTTCGAAGAAGACGAATGCATTGTCATTACCATCAATGGAAAGCGCTATCGATTGGATGATATTGGTGTAAACGACATGTAATTCCAACAGGACGACGCTACGTAACACAAATCTGGTGCCGCAATGGCCACTCTCATCGTTAGACTTAAGTTAGATAAAGTTTCTGTAAGTCACAGATCATAAATAAGCTAAATATAGGCCTGATCTATGCGCCAATTTTATGGAAAATTGAACATCCCGGATGCGTTTATTTGAAAGCCGTCATTTGACAATGAAAAACAAAAATTTCATTGATATTTAACACACAACTTATTGGGGACTATCGTGAATAAAATTTCCCATGTAATTTTTCCCACAGTCGAAAATTGGGTACGTGAGTAGTGGTCGTTGTTTCTCTCGGAATTGGGCTACCATTTTGGTCGATCAAATTTGAACCTGCAAAGAGCTGTTATTGGAAAACCCTTTATATGATTTAAACTACCTCATATGTTCAACTCCTTAGAGTGTTTCCTTATGTATCTCATTGCCCATTTGATTTTTATTTAATGAAAAAATTTCAAAAGTACGAGTATTACTTAACTAAAGCAAAGCTGTAATAATATTCATCGCTTATGACACACATCATTTATGTTACAATATTTTACTGTCATACAATCGCATTGCCAATCGATTAGTTTTCGAATTCAATGGCGGAAAATCCAGGTAAATCTCATCAGATCCCAGATAAATTTATAACTTCAGAAACCAACTATCTGTGTAAATGAGAGTTTTACTCGCAAAGCGGAACGATATATACCCGATAAACTAAGAAATATCAATTGTGACATTCAATGAGACGTTTTCGCTCAATAACTCTAAAATTTTATTAAATAAAATAAACTAATTTTCTTAGACATACAACTGAATCAATTTTCTTATTTTGCTTGTCATCTTTAAATCACAAATATGTTTGTTTTTAAAACAAAATATCTAACAATCACAGAGAGTTTTCGGTGTATAACCCTTTTAGTATCGGATTCAAGTACAACAGCGCTTATGGTCACATTTTCCAGCTGTCATCTACGCGACCTAAATCGGGTTCCACTGTACTTAAAAAAAAAACATTGATACTTGTAAGTAGATTTAATTAACTATTATAAGTAGGTACAATTATTTTAAGTACAAAAAGTAATCACAATATTTGTATGTATTCTCCTGAACTTTATGATTATTTGTCAACATTGATATCAATCATAACTATAGCAACATTTATAAAGTTTTTTTTTTCATTGTTGGTAAGCCATGAATTTTCAAACTACATAAGATTTACCCTACCTAAAAAAAAAATAAAACAAAAATTTAATTCAGATTAGCCTCACACATCAACATACATATCTTTTGTCTGGACAAAAATTGCGAGTTCATATTTCTTGTGATACTTGACCCTGACTTTTCCAGTAAATATGATTAAATAAAATATTAATCTTTCACTACATTTATCGCTAAAGATTACTCCAGTTAGTAGTATTTTTATCATGAATTTGTAACGTTAGTATTTAATAGATTTAAGAAATACATATGTATAAATAAATAAAATTATCTTTCTATTGTTTTTATTTAAGCGCCGTAAGTTATTTTAGCAACTATTCAACTGTGAGTCATCAAACTTGAAGTTCCTGAAAAGTAGACCAGAACGAATGATGACGACGATGGACGACGGAGAAACAGAGGTAATTTGGATTAATGGAGAAAAAGGCAGTCCATACGAAAGTGGGTGTGAAAAGAAAATTATACATTAAACACGCGCCGCCACGGGCTTTACAAAAATTGCAAAAAGAAAAAAATTAAACAAGTCTGTCAGTCGGAACCATTCTCTCTATTTGACTATTATTTTTTTTTTCCTTTTGGATTCCAATTGCAAATCAAGATAGTTAGCTGTTTTTTTTTATTTCCAATGACACTTCAGATTGTAGACATGATGCCAAAAGTATCTTCATAATAATTCCCAACTGAATTGACTTTGAGTTTAAGTGTTGTTTTGTTTCAACAGTGATTTGGTATTGATTTTTCTTAAAAATGAATGTAGTTTCATCTTATTTCAAAGCTTACTTCATCAACACCTACTACTAAAGTCCTTGAAAATATTTTGTTTAGTTGTTTAAAAACAATAAAAAATTATTATTAATCAAATGACAGTCTTATTGTAGAGAAATAAAATGCTTTTTGGTGGGTCAGCTAAGTACATATGTATATGTATATTTTTAAGCCTTGCAAATAATTACTCAAATGAAATTCAATACAATTGAACTACATACTTGAATACTTGAAGTTGCGGATGAAATTATTTTGGAGTATGTAGGTCAAGTAAAGACATAAAGGAGAAATGTGCAATATCGATTTTAAAACATTTTTAAATTCTAAAACAAAAAATGGGGTCAATATGACTTGAGTGAGTAATTTTTCGGTCAAAAGAATGTCACACAAGGACGAGCTTTGGACAATGTTTTCGGAGAAATTTACTTAGTTAAATTTGCAAGCTTTACTTATTTCAAAGGAAAAATATAGCATGCAATATGAAGTCAAGAGAAAAAAACTATTTAAAAAAGACTCGCAAGGGCGCTTATGCATTGACAAACTTTTTATATTGAGAGAATTAGATTTTAGATTGCACCAACTTAAGACGAATCAGTCTTCCAAATACATATTTAGCGAAGAATCTGATGGCCGTCTATCTGTGTAAATGTGATTTAAAATAAAGAAACGTGGTATACAAAGGCATACCAACTCGTCCGTTTGTACAAAATGGCCATTGAGAACACTTGTTGTTTTTTTTTTAATTCAGTAACGATAGGACACGCACTGTCATGTGTGACTAGTTCAATTTCGTTTTGCACAAAATAAAGAAAGAAAAAAAATAATAATGTTTTATTAAATAACAAAATTTAAGCTCCTTTAAAGTTGTCTAAGTTCAATTTTCAAAGAAAATAATTTCTTAATCCAAAAATATTCAATTTTACAATTGCAAATTTTATAAAACTAAACTTAAAAAAAATAAACTTAGTAATTTTTCATTGAACGATGAACACACAATGTTTACAGAAGGTACTCTACGGAGAATCAATAAGACTTCTATAACCCCCCACTCTTACTCTTCGCTGCTGAGGCACCACCTCGAGCCAATAAAATTCCGAACAAACTGTTCGAGCCCTTTTGCGTTAACGGAAAACGAATTAATCGGCTCAGATCACTTGAGCCATGCAGAGTGAATCGTTGCCGTCGTTCGTTTTTTAAGAAACGCAGGCAAGACACCTGATGATCTTGCAGGTTGACAAGTAATAAACCTTGAATTGTAACAGGAAAGTTTTTCTATTTGCATAATCTTATTAAATGGCAATCATATGTAACTTATCATATTCTCATCATTATCCTAGTTATTTTGGTGAATTCAAACAAACTACAAAATTTATTAAAAATATTCAGCCCTATGATGAATTCCATTGTAAACGGAAACCTCCACGAGTCCCGAAAAAAGCCGTCAACAAATCCGTTCGTAATGGCAATTTGTATGAGATTTTTCACAACGATAGATTCTGCGATAGTTTTTTTTCGGGATTCGTTAAACTTTTCGATTAATTTCAATTCTTGATAGGACTGGTTAAAACTTTAAGATTTCATCGAGTTCTGTTAGAACCTAAATCAAAATTATAATTTTCCCTAATTTATATGTAGTGTTAATCAAATTCTAAAAACTATAACACAAAACAAAATAATCACTTACCTTTCAGTCTCTGTTTCCGAAACATGGTGCAGCTGATTATCGTCTGAGGTGCTGCTTATAGTCGATGCAACTGCTACGTTTCCTACTGATTGCGATCCTTGAACTACTGGAACTACTGATACCGGAACGGACATTGGCGATGCCACCGGTACTTGATGTTGTATTGGAACACTACTACGAGGAATAGAGCCTACAACAACTCCATTAGCATTAACACACATACCATCCGTTTGGTTAATTATTGGATTACTACTAGCTCCAACCATTTGTTGTGGTTGTATCGCTGCAGCAATGACTGTAGGATCATTTATAGTTGCTGGTGAACTAATTGCGGCGACCTGTGAAGGCTGTTGTAGCTGCGGCGGCGGCAGCTGACCTTGGATATAATTCACTTGGTTTATAATAGGCATAGATTGACCAGCAACCGGATTTGATTGTATCGGTTGGAACTGCTGTGGTGGTTGAGATTGCGGTTGTTGGACACTAACGACTCCTGGCGGGGTTGCAGCATTTGAATCAGTCGCTATTTGTTGATTCACAGAGATTGGAAAGCCTGCACCACTTAAAGCGGCACCAGCATAGGTTTGTGGGCCGGCAACAGTCGGAGGACAATAAACAGGATAACTCTGTGGACCAGTCTGTTGTATTGGCAATGCATTTGCAGGAGGTGCAGCAGCTGCAGGAGGTGCAACGGCTGCAGGAGCTGCAGCAACCGCAGCAACTGGTACATAGGATACGTTTGGAAAACCAGTAACGTTTGCAGTCCCAGCTGTACTTTGTAAGTGCATGTTTGCTGGCAAAGTTGCTCCATGAACAGGAGTTGACTGTGGCTGTTGAAAGGATGGCGGAGCACTACTAACCACGACACCAACAGTCGCAGGTGCATTAACAGGGTTTGCAAAGAAACCGACAGGTTGTGATTGTCCAGCAACCGGAGGAGCACCATTTATTAGTGGTTGCTGGGTGTTCTGGACAGCTTGATACTGTTGGAATTCGGATGCAGCCATAGGCATTGTCTGACCTTGGGCAATATTAACTTGGTTCGTCTGTTGTGGGGGCAATGAACTTGCTTGGGGCAATGAACTTGCTGGGGGCAATGAACTTGCTTGGGGCAATGGACATGCTTGGGGCAATGAACTTGCTTGAGGCAATGGACATGCTTGGGGCAGTGAAGTTGCTTGAGGCAAAACACCGCCTACATAGGATGCATTTGGAAAGCCAGTAACGGTTGGTACTTCCACCCGATTTTGTAATTGAATATTGGCCGGCAACGTTACTCCATGTACTGGTGCCGACTGTGGCTGTTGAAAGGTAGGCGGAGCGCTATTTACAACGACAGGTGCAACAGTCGCAGGTGCATTCACTTGGTTTGCATAGAAACTCGCAGGCTGTGATTGTCCAGCAACCGGGAGAGTCTCATTACCATTTACCTGTGGTGCAGCTTGATGGTATACGGATGCTGCCATAGGCATTGTCTGACCGTGGCCACTATTACCGTCGTAATTTAAGCCTTGGAATTGATTAGGAAGCTGTGATTGTTGTAGTGTTTGTTGGGGTTGTAGATTCAATGAACCACCTATAGTTTGGGCTTGAACTGTCGACTGTTTCAAATTCTGTCCAATTCCTGCTGCTCTCGCTTTTGGTTCAGATCGATAAATATTTAAGTTTCCATCAGCTGCCAATTTGGCAGCAGCGTCATAATTATTTCGAATACCACCGGTCGAAGCGGCAGCTTTCGAGTCTTTCGTCAAAATTGTATTAGTCTTTATAGAGCCACGGAAGGTTTCTTCTCCCCTGACATAGGATGACATTCCCGAAATGGCTTTTCTCATCGATCCGGAACTACTCCTCTCCGAATCTAGGTTCTTATTTATAGATTGATTTGCGGAATGATCCAAGTAGTCCATGCACATCCACCGACCACGTCGGAAGGGTTCGGTAGATTCGATCTTGACTACTTTGAAACGCTCACTACGGTGTTGAGTCTCTTTCACTTCCGGCTTCTTTTTGTTTTCAACAGCATTTACCACATTAATGACGTTTTCAGCGACATTCGTTTGGACATTTTGAAGAGGCTGTCCAACGGACGAAACGATTGGGTCAACCACGACCAAATCAATTTGGGTACTGGTGGGAATGATGGGGGCGGTCGTACTCAGTGCGTTGCTGGCGAAGATTAAATCCTCCTTCGAGAACGTGTCCTCGGAGACGCTAGGCGTCTCATTCTCTAAATCTGTGATTCGGCTATTGTCATCTGTGTGAGATTCATCAAGATCATCGGCCGAATCATCACCATTATCAGAGCTGAGTTTGCTGCCAACTGTCACCGATGTAATCTGAAACGATGATGTCTTTGGTTTTCTTTGTATTTGAACATCTTCACAGTTCGGGAGATTTGGGTGCGAATGTGGAAGCGACGAAAGGGAGGGGGAGGACGAGGACGACATTGATTGTGAATGATTTGAAGTTGTCGAGTTGGAGCTTTTTGTTGTAGTAGCCGCCAGAGAGGATGAGGCTTCCCGAATTGAGCTGCTATTGCTGGTCGAATTCGGCAAGCTGCCACCTCCACCGTTGCCTGAATATTCCGAACCCAATCGTAGACTTTCACTTGTGGTTCGATGGATCACATGATGTTCCTGATGACCACTGCTTGTGCTATTGTGGTTATGAAGGTGGTTATGATTCTGAAGATGATGTTTCCCAGGGTTTATAAAAGTTGATCCATCGACACTCACACAAGTAGAAGTTACAGGCCTTGGCAATTTGATGCAAGTAAGTGAATTTCGCATATTCGAAGTCTTTGATCTGGGATTTGGAGTAAAACTATCGCTTGAACTTTCCTGATCTGGTGAACTGTCTTGTTGCTGGGATGGTTGATTATTGGTTTGTTGATCCTGTTGCTGTTGCTGACCGGAGTCTTCACTAGCCGTTTGATTCTCGGCCATGATTATTTCGGTAGCCGATCACGATACAATTAAAAAAAATACTAATCTTTAAGATTCATTCGTCTAGAAATTTATTTTTAAAAAAAATACGAGACAATTTCGCGAAGGTACTATTCGACCCGAGGGCTCGAATCAAACTTATCGTTGTTTTCAATCTGAATTTTCACAATGTCACGATTTATCTTCTCGGCGACACAACGGACGACTTTGCTCCGAATTAAACGTAATTGAGTTTCATTAACTAAATCCGTTCGAAATGATCTTCCACATCATCCCGTCATCGTGGATACAGCACGGTTCAATTTAAAATGAAATCTAAATCACAAACACTTTGTTTGCTTCCCCCTCTTTACAATTAAGTAATAAGAGTACGATTATTAGTCTCCTCGGGGCCAAAGATTGCACAGAGTGTGGGGAAGCTTCTTATATTAAATTCTTTTTTTGCGTTTTTACTTATGTAGGTAAAATGGTCAAAAGAACAAATAAAAATTGAACAAATAAAAATTAAAAACAAAAAGAATAAGAAAATATAAACATAGGCGCACTTAGTTTTGGAGGTCACCGCACAGTGGTTACCACTTTTCAATGGTCTCACTTGTTTGCACTATATTTATTTATTTTTATTTTTTGAATTATTATACACTCTATTGCGATTTAGCAATTAACGTTAATAAAAAGGTTTTTTTTTTTTAAATTAGGTATTTATTCGTGTTGTGGTTTTAAAACACTTCGTTTATATTATGCTGTTGTAGTTGGTTCTAATTAAGAAGGATTCACAATTTCTGAAAGAATCAAAGAAAATATATTTTCAATAGGTTTATTATTTTTATATTTTTTTGTATGTGACGAGCATAACGGCCGAGCATATTTTTGGGCTTTTCGAAAGATGTGGTGAATATTGGTGTCTACATAATATTTCCTATTCTCATTCTTTAGTCTTCCCGTTCATTCATTTTCCTGCACTGCAAATTCTGATGATGAAGGTAGTTTTTGTTTTGTTGTTGGGAAGTAGGTGGTATGTTATTCAAAAGAATTAAAAAATCTTTAACTGTCATTTTAATAACCTTGCCAGACGAAAATGAGTAACTGATTCAATCAAGGATTGAAATGTAGTAAATAACTTATAGCGTTTTCGTTTGGTCGTCCGAAAGCATTCCAAATGCTTCTGAAACAGTTTTTCTTCTGAAAAGAAGAGAAAAACGATTCTGGATTTGATGAAAGAATCAAAACCAAAAGCACGCACATATGCATACAATTGAAACGTCAAAATCGTCAAATGTATTTTATTTTGTGTTAATTAATTGTAATTGCGATTGTGCATTACACTAAAATTTGGTGTTGAAATGAAACAATTATTAAAAAAGGCAAAGACCAAAGATATCATCTTTTCCATTATCATTATCTCCATACCATACTGTGTTTTGTTTATGTAAGAAGTTTAATTAAAGTAAATTCACGAGGTGAAAATCGAGGTGGAATATCAGTATTCAGAGAAACCGCTGTCAATGTTTTATCACCCAAATGCACAAATATAACGAAACCCAAACTTCAGAATAAAACAAAATGTATGGCAATTTGTTCGTTTGGCATTCTGTATCAGAGAGCTCCGGAGGCTTCTTCCGGATCTTCCGGATTTTTAATCTACTAAAAACATACAAATAATTTACATTCTTGGATTCGAGATACAAATTTACTGCTAAAGAGTTAAACTTACCAATTTCATACATGGAACACACAATCACAATGTGCTTTCGTGATCTTCCCTATTATTTTCTCAGCAGAACAGATTAATTTACCACAACTACAATTATATCGTTTTCATCATATGTAAGCAGCATGAATGTGCAAAACTGAAAATTTTGTGACTGCGTTTGAATGTTTAACTTAATGAGAACTAAGTCTTCATTCGCCTAATGACCTTACTGATATTATATTTCTTTCGATATCGGTCCAAAAAACAGTTTTGTTGTTTTATGACCGGGCCACCAAAGAACTTTTTTAACAAGGTTAATTTAATTGTGTTATCGTTAATGGAAAGCGGTGGTCAAGGGAATTCCTTTTCTTAAGTTTTGCTAAAAAATCCCCTGTATAAATGTTGGTTTATACTGGGTTTCCCTAAATTCGTGGTTAATATATTGGGGATGATTTCTGGTTTCTACATGAGGAAAATTCTATCTCCTCCCCCTCCCCCCCTGAGGCAAGTGTGTCAATTTTTGAAAAATTGACATAAAACGGAAAAAAATGATTTAAAATCAACAAAAGCACATACAAGGATGTGTTTTATTTTTCTGATAAGCCAATATTCCATTTTTATTTGTTTTTCAAATCAAATTACTTTAAAGAATAGTTTTTGAGAAATTTAATTTTAAAACGAATATTTTTGAAAAAAAATTGTGTTTTTTTGTTTAAAAGTTGAGTTTTTCAATACAGGGGATTTTCAAGCAAAACTTAAGAAAATGAAGTCGCTTGACCACCGCCTTCCATAATGCCTAGGAGGTTGAAATTTTGTGACGATAACACAATTGACCTGGGTAGCAAAATTCTGTGGTGGGCCGGTCATATAAAAAAGCATGTTTTTTGAACCATCCTATTGATCATGTTCTGCTAACTTAAAATCGAGATTTCTCAAAAAAATCCAACATAGAACATGGTCAAGTATGGGAAATTAATTTTGTTTGCCCCAGATCTTCAAAAATTGTTTCAAAATTGGAGCATTTAGGAGAGCATTTAACTAATCAGACGAAAAAGTTGGAATTTTTTGAGAAAACTCGATTTTAAGTAAGCAGAACATGGTCAAAAGTATGGGAAATTGAAATTTTTTGTTGCCCCAGATTTGCAAAAATTGTTTCAAAATTTGGGGCATTTAAATGCATACAAAACGAGTCGAACAATTAAAAAAAATACTTATTTAATTTTTTTTTCCAAATTGTGATAATTTTTTTTTTACAACAATCACGTTTTTCAATTTTTTTTTATTCGTTGAGTATTTAAATAGGGCAATAATATAGGGCCAAAGCCAATTTTCGTACATATACTAATGTCTTAAACATTTTAGGAAATTGTTCTGCTAACTTTAAATCAAATTAGCAGAACATTGATTTTTACCAAAAGCAGCATCAAATTTTATTGTTGGGTATTTAATAAGCATTTAATAAGCGCTTTATAATGTTATCACAAAACAAATGTTCTGCTCACCTTGCTCTGCTAACTTGAGGGATATCAATTTAATTGGCAACAAACGCAATTGACGGCCATGTGTTTTTTTTTTAGAACTGGAACCAGATTTAGCAAGAAAACCTGGGTCAACTCTGCGTAAAGTTCAACGAACGAAGATAATTTTTTGAATCAAAAAACTCTTTTTACCGTTTTGAATAAAAATAAATATTTATTTTAACATGCAAGCAGTCGACATATCATTTTTTTTATCAAAATAATTGCTTTCATTGTTTAGGTGAAACATATCTAAAATAGTAGACATTCCTAACGCCATCCCGCCGCTAAAGCACCAACATTGCCTTTTCGGAGCAGTAGGTATACAAGTTATCACATTTCTCACTGCTAGGTTTCTAACTTTACAGACACGATGTTACACTAGAAAAAAATACCTATACCTAACTCAATCTTATATCACGGAAAAAGATCAAATTTCAGATTGAAATAGTTATAGTCCGAGAGACGGCCATATGATAACCTGTCTCATGCTTTTATTGAAACAGAAAGATGCCAATCGGTAGTTTTTTTTCAAAACATTTACAAAACCACGGGAAAAACAAACTTTTCGTAGGTAGGTGCTTTGGTTGAAACATGCACTTTTTGGCTTGCATTTTCGGCTTAATGTATCTACAGTGAGTGTAAAAACTCAAAAGTGAATAAAACACAAATATGATTTCTGGAGTTAAATGAAATTAAAACAAAGAAATCAACAAAAATTGTACCCCCAAATAATAAAAAGCAAAAGCTTTACCTATTCCAAAGCAATAAATCAAAACAAAAATATTAAAAATAGGTACATACCTAAAACGGATAGGTATACATTTTTTCCTAGTAAAAACTAAACACATCTACCTACCCCACATTTAGCGCGTTTAGTTTTTAGTTTAAATCTCATGTAACTTCAAAAATAAAAATGGGTGTTTGCCTACGCACTTTCTTCTAAATTGGGGTAGGTACCTAAGCTAACTCTGTCTTGTGTACGATACTGATGGTCGGACAGATTGTTTTGAGCCGTTTAGCCGAGTCCGATCATTTTTATAAAAAAAAGGTATGTAGGTTTGTTTCTTCCGTAGGTACCTATCTACGAAGAAAAAAAGTTACAACAGAAACAACAGTAGGTACCTAACCTAGATAGGTAGGTACAATGACTTACTTAATTGCAACTTCGAATCTCAGACTGTATGAATGTAGACAAGATCTGTTCTATAATCCTGAACCTATCCTAACCAGGACTGAAATTATTTAAAATGAAGATAGGTAGTTCCAACCTACTTTGGTACATGGCTTATTAATAAGTATTAAAACCCACAGAAAATGTGAGTAGGCATAGAAAGCAGTGGGAGGCACCTACCTTAAACAAAACAAACATAGCAGTAGGGACTTTAAAATATTTTGGTTCCTCTTTGACGAATGACCTTGAAATATTTTCTATGTATGAGACATTTTTTATTTACTAACATAGGTAGGTGTCTTCTAATTCTTTTTTCGTTGTCAAAAGAATTTCCCCAAAAATGTTAGGTAGGTTACCTTATTCACTTTTTATTTTTCAATAAAAAAATACCTACATTATGTACCTACCAATTTTCTATTTCAATGCCAACACTATTGCTGAAAAAATGCAATTATTATATTATGTACATTGCTGGTACATATGTATGCACAATGTACGTGAACAACTACATATACCCATCATTACCTATAAATATTTTTTTTATATACATAAATGCAGCTGAACAGCAGCTTTTTGCAAGAATGAGAGCTACAGCTAAGAAAAAAAGTAGGTAGATAGGTACAATGTATGTTCTCTTAAATTTTTGACATAGTTTAAAAAAAAAATTGCACTAACAACTCTCTTTTGTTTATTATCCATTATTATTCATTCTATATCCATTTTCCATTTCCATAATCCATGCCGGGTTAACGAAACGAGTATTTTTATTTTGACATTTTCTTTTCTAGTATGTTTCTTAAATTGTGTTAAGAGAAAGTTCAACAATATACCAACAAAAGAAATTCAACTTTTTATTCAAAAAAGTATTTGAACATTTTTCCTTATTTATTCCCTGAAATCAAATAAACATATTGAAACACTTATTAATTTAAAATTGCATAGTAAATAATTTATTTTAAAGTTTCTGCAAAATCCAGCAGTCAGTATCTATGTACCTCTATATGTGTACGTGTAGAGATGTAGATTATTCGATAAATAGGAGTTTCTTTGTGGGGGAATACAAATAATCCTCTTTTTTATTCTTATTAGATTATGTATTGGACTTTGCATTTCGCAAAGCAAGAAAAAAGCAAAAACAACTTTATAGAGGCATAAAATGGAAAACTAGATAGAGGAACCACGGAAACAACAATAAAAGAGGCCGACACGATGCTGATGAGAGGAGCAGGCTGGTATTACTGTCAAAAGTACTATGTTATCCAGTACGTAAGTACTATTTTGCTATTTTGGATTGATAATTTGTACTATACTTTATTTTATTATTAAAATAGGAAAATTTAACATAATACAGTTTTTATATTGATCTCACACGAAGAAACAAGTTGCTATAGATTTTGTTGACTTTTTTTTTAATTTCCTTAAAAATCTTTTGTACCTTTCACACGACGAAGCTAAATTTTTAGGTAACCTTTCACCTGATGTTAGAAGCTCGAAGTTTAAGTTTAAGTTTCAGTATGGATTGCATCAAGTGATGAACCGTTTTTGGACAGTTCAACTGCAATTTCGTATTCAGGAAAATGAGATCTCGGAGGGCTCTGGAAATTTTATCCGTCAAAAAATGAGCAAGTGAATCCAATATTTTCTTTCCTCTGTAATTTGACAGAAATTTTTCTGAGGAATCCTGTTCACGAAACTGAGATTGCTGAGGGGTCTGAGATCTCATTTTCCTGAACATTATTCCTATTGAAAACTAAATCTCTTTAAAGACATCTGTACTTTCTTGGATTTTCAATGACCAGAAATTAAAAATGTTTGATTAAGGGGAATTTTTCTTTAAGAAATAGACCGAAATAAGACGTTGAGACTTTTTATTGAATAGATGTTTATATTTTATTAAATATCGTATTTACGAGATGTTTCTCGGTTTGGAAAAAATGGAGTTATCATAAAATGACGACTAATTATTCAATAAATTTATAAATTTATAAAATTTCAACAGACTTTTTTTTACAGTAATATGTCTGAAATAAACATATTTTTGATAAGGGTTATACCCGGTTTCACAACCCGCGTACCGTGTTAGAAAATCACCCGGGTACCCTAGTATTTCGGGTACCCAAGTAACCGGTTATCCGTGTCTCGTGTATATGGGGCGCTCGTGTGACCGGGTATTCCGGGTTCTCAAGTACACGGGTATGCTGAGTACCCGTATAAAATAAATCCAAATTTGGTGGCACAACAGCTCATGGAGAACTATCATGGGCCTAGTGACATACAACTCTCAACCATTCCTGTGTGCGTGTTGTTGGCAGGAATGGAGGGTACTTATAATTATGTAAGTCCGAACGGCTAAAAGAGAAGCACTTATTCATGAAAAGTATATACTCTTCCTGGATTTGTCAGTTCCTTGCAAAGGCAGTACTTCGGGAAAACGTTTCTGTTTTTGGGTTGCAGCGACTGGGAATGGAAGCCAGACCTTCGGCCTGACAGAAATTTGCAGGTTTGGCTAGTGCAAGAACATACCTAACGTGAAGGTACTTAAACCAATATTTTAACTAAAAAGTTCTCAAATGTGTTAGAAAATAAATTTTTAAAATGTTTTTTTTTTTTTTGTGTTCAAAATCATGCTACTATTTTCAATTTTTAAGTAGGAAATGACTACCCTGATAATGGAGACAGCGGGCAATACAAGGCATGCAAGAGCAAGACCAAAAACATACTGTAAATTCGTAAGCAAATTGAAAACCCGCGTGAGATTAAATTATGCCTCACACAAATTCTCACTCTCTCATAACGAATTTTTCTCTTAAAAATGACATATTTTTGGCAATTTATTCGTCATTTACTTCAATCTTTCATTCCAAAGACATTGCAAAAAAAAACTCAATAAAGAAAATTTTTAACTTAACTCCATCATCGAACAACATCGCATTTGCAATGCAATCCTTATCCAATCCACCAACGCCCAAACGTATAAATGAGACATGAAGTCATGACACTTTCAGAATAAAAAAAATATCGGAATTGTAAAACTTGTGCGCCATCATCACGAAATGAAGAAAAGAATTGCAAATTGTCCTCTTGTCTTGGTCTGTTCCCTATGTCGACACTCGACAGCACCAACAACATCAAGCCCGAGGACAAGGAGAGGAGTGCCAACTGTTTGGTGGTGCTGGTGGTGCATCTCCTCCAGATTGCCCGTGTCCGGTCGGTCTCCGGTATTTATTCTCCTATTCGCAGTTTCGTTGAATAGGATTATAAAATCAATGCACTCTTTGGTGCAAATTATAAGAAAGAACGCAGAAAAAAAGAAGAAAAAGACATTCACCACACCGATTACCGATTATTAGGTTTTCTTTTTTTAATTATAAATTGATTTTTACCGTTTTCCCAATTTCCGAAAGCTTTTTTGTTTTTACTAACAAAAAAAATGTTGAAAATATTGCAAAATAAACGTCACCGAAAACACTTCTCTCTTCGACAATGAAAACGACTACGAAGAAGAGGAGACCTCGATGAATGCTCCGCAGAACGGGAGATCAACTACAATAATTGTTCATTGATCTCTTCCTTCATTTATGCACACACCCGAGTCGAGCAGAGCACCCTACCCGAACCACGAACCGCCACCCGACCGACGTCTTATATGGGAAAACGGAAGAAATTTTTTTGACAAATTTTCCTTTTTTCTGCTCAAATTTTCATGCTCGACCGTTTAGCAATTGTCTAATGGCAGGACAAAGGATTGAAGAGCAAGTAATTTAATAATTTAATGAAAAAACGCACCAAATTGATAATTTTTCCACTTTTTTCACTGCTTTTCCACTTTTTTTCTTCATCAATTCAACACTACGAACGAACGAACACTACGAGAATGGTTGGATTTTTCATTTCATTTTTTCGGCTGTTGTTGTTTTGTGTAGGGAGATTGATTTTTTTGATTGATGATGTAAAAAGTATTTATCGTTAGCTATAATTAGACAATCGATATTGCTAATTTACGAATATTTATTTAAACAGAAAATAGAGACAAACGCGGTGGTCACAGATCTGCACGAGAAAAAATTATATTACGAGGAATTCAATTCAAATCAGAAAGAAAAACTAGGTATATTGACGGCCATACTCATTTTGAATACTATGGTTAGACTGCTCTAACTTATGATATGTAAGGGAAAACAAGTAAATATAGTAGTGTTCACTTTCTTGTGGTGTTTTAATGGTTGGGTAGCAAAAATCGTTTGGTTTTCATAGGAAAAAGGTATGATGAGTTGTTAGAAGAAAAAAATAGGTTGCGTTCAGAAATTGCTGGCGCTCGGATTTAAGTTTAAGTAGAAACCACAAGATATCTGTCGCAAACGAACATTATATACAACGTTCTCAGATAATTTCTTAAATCACATACAAAATATTTTCATCTATAAGCCGAGTATACTGCTGACGTGAAATGAAAAATCCAATACCAAAATGACACACTAAAATATATGAACATTTTAGTTCTACTTTTTATTTTGCAGTTCGCTGTTATATATTTCGAAGATCGCAGAGGGCTCCGTATATTCAAAAATTAAACATAATTCCTGAAAACTCCTCACTTTTTCATTCATTTCACTTTTGTAGAAAAGTGAAAAATGTTTATAAAAACAACTCATAATATATAGTTACCAAGAGATCAGATGAAAACACGATACGACACAAAAGCAACAACATTGGGAAGGCCCGTATATGGTTGTAACTGGAATAAACAATGTCATCTACCATTTTCAGGGAGAACTTAAGCCCTAAGGCCTGGCACCCACTGGGCAGCTTAGTTGCCAGTAACTTTTAGTTGCTCAGAGTTGCCAGCAACTCAGTTCAGATTGGCAAAATTGAGTCCGGACTCGTGAGTCTCATCGTGTCTACATTCGAACATTTGAGGCACCTCAAACCACATAAAAACAACACCAACGTCAATGCATGCATATTGAAACAACAACATTATATGTGTCTCATGAGGTCGGTGTTTATATTTTAATTCATACCTCACGACATCCTTGACTCAGCACTTCTCTTGTCCAGAAACAACTGTGAGACCGGTCTCAATCTTCCCAATCAAAACAGAGTCAAAGTTGCTGACATTCGCCCACTAAGCAACGCCCACTTCAAAGCAACTTTTTGGAATTCGACGATTGTGTGCTTTTGTTGACTTTTACCATTATTTTGTTTTGGTTTATTGGTTATTTACAATAGCACAAAATATGACAAATACACAACGCTAAACAGAAACATCAAGTCCGAAACTATTTGTGCCTTAAATGTAACAATTTCTTTTGAACTAGCTGGGAAAAAAAGATGTTGTAAACTTGAAAATATGTATAAATAAAAACTATGATATGGTATCGTATATTGTATAATATGCCATTTTCAGGTGCAAGTGTGGAATCTTGAAATGGGCCAAGCACCGCGCACCAATCGTTTATTAATTCAAGTCATACCGCACTGGTGGCTTTATCTTTTAATAGGCGCGTCTCACCAAATAAAATCTCTGAGCGCTCAGAGATTTTTTAAGTGGGACAAAAAATCTCACCTGAGTACTGAGATTTTTTAAGGAGATTACTGAGACGAAAACTTTTTGGATTCATTTCTCAATGTTCTTTCTCTGCTTAAACAGCTGTTCATTTGACAGGCAAATTGTAATTTCTCGCTGATGTGCAAATACTAAAGTCCATTTTAAATTCAAAATAAAGGTGGAATGTTAATAAAAATGAAAATAAATTGAATTTGCTTTTATTTTTCATTCATTTGATAAAGTTTTGTGCTTTTAAATTTAAATATTTTAAGCAAAGTTGAAATTTGTTTCCAGAATTTCAGTACGAAAATTTTAACACATGTACACATGTTTTTATACAATTCAACGGAGAATCTTGTCTCACCAAAGCATTAAGCCTCCATCGACTTGACATTGAGCGCTCAGTGAGATTTTAGTTGGTGAGACGCGCCTAATATGTCGTTGTTACTTGGAAGATATTTTTGTGGACATTGGCAGATGGAGGGCTAACTATTTTGACGGAAAAAGCGTATTTCAATCCAAATGCTACCAAATTGCCCTAAAATTCCATTTTTCCTAAGTAGTAAGAAACTGAACATTTTACACTTTTTAGAGGTATTATTCCCATCTATCCTTATTATATTATATATCAAGCACAGGCAATCAATTTTTCCTGCTATGCAAATGCTTTGAAATAAATTGATTTCTGTATTTAAAAATTTCAAATTTATTTGAATTGATGGAAATTTTATAAATTTTTAAATTTCTAGCTACGCTACTGTTCTCATTTGACTTTTATTTTTATCTCTACACCTTCAGAATTTTTGTTCAGAAAAAAATGTAGATATAAAATTTTTCTTTGTTCGATTTGCGTACTAGGCTTGAATGTGGCCTTTTTTTTTGTGATGTATTCTCCATAAAAATTGTATGTCAAAATTTAACTAGGGTTTCAATATAACTTTTGTCCTTTTTTAGTTTTGTTCTGTGTCACTATAGTAGCTGTGTTTTATTTCCATATCCATATGGAATTTGGGAAAAAGGAGCGATTCGCAGCGAATCATTCACAATAGAAAAAAATATGACAAATACACAACGCTAAACAACAACAAAAATTCGTCGTCGCTGCGAATTCGCGTTGGTTTGGGAGAGCCTTTATTGTATCTTTCAAATTGAATAAAAAGAATGCATTCCACATGTTCCGGAATAAATAAAGAAACTTTTGTTTTTTCTTTTCTCGTTTATCCGGAATATTTCGTTGAATAATTCTGAAGGTTCAGAATGAATAAAGAAACACACACACTATAATCTTGATATGGATTTCTATATTTTTCCTTAAAGGCTCTCCCAAACCAACGTGAATCCGCAGCGACGACGAATTTTTGTTGTTGTTTAGCGTTGTGTATTTGTCATATTTTTTTCTATTGTGAATGATTCGCTGCGAATCGCTCCGCATTCGCGTTGGTTTGGGAGAGCCTTTAATCTTGATAGTAAAGATCGTCTGCATTTGATCTTCCCTCTCTATCCAACAAAAGTAAATCTTATATTTCACATTCGTTTTTTTTTTCAGAAATGAAAGCGAGATACATGTAGCCCAACTAACAATTTCGCTTCTTTATTGCTCCATAGATGCTTTTCGTTTTCATTCAACCTATGCATATAAGCATTGCATAAAACTCCATAGAGTGAAAAAGGCGACCTTTTTTCACTCCTATTGTACCTTTGTGGAGTTAATTATAACAGTCTTAAAGAAGTTCACATTAAATAATATAAAAAAAACTTGTTGCTAGAACCAGGAATCGAACCCGTGTCCCTCTGAACTAATTGTCTTTCTCGCTAACCGCTCCACCAATCTCTGATATACAATTCAATGCATTAAATTGGAACCACTTTTATCTAAAATTGCCTCGCATGAGACAAGAAGCATTAATAAAAAAAAACTTTCTTCAAGAAAATATAAAATAATAGACTAGTATGGCTATAACAAACACATATATTTTTAATTAAATAAATAGAGATATAATAGATTAATTAATTAATTAATACCAACTTTAAATATTGTCAACAATAAGAAACATATGTGCTCAGGTGCTAAATTGAATATAAATTATAAAATGGCCGATTTTAGCTTTGCGTCACCATATTTACTAATACAAGCAATATAGAAACAAAGACTAACATAAAGATTGTATAATAATTTTACGGGATGACTATCAAAGTGAAAGTATCTTGGTTACTTCCTAAGAGCATTAAGGCTCTCCCAAACCAACGCGAATTCGCGGCGACGGCGAATTTTTGTTGTTGTTTAGCGTTGTGTATTTGTCATATTTTTAACTATTGTGAATGATTCGCTGCGAATCGCTCCGCATTCGCGTTGGTTTGGGAGAACCCTTATAGAGAGATTAAAGTCTCCCCCAAACCAACGCAAATGCGGAGCGATTCGCAGCGAATCATTCACAATAGAAAAAAATATGACAAATACACAACGCTAAACAACAACAAAACTTCGTCGTCGCTGCGAATTCGCGTTGGTTTGGGGGAGCCTTAAAGAAACATTGGTACATCGCTTCTATCAAGCTGATATAATTTGCACCAGAAAATATTTAAGAATTCAGTAATGCTCCAATAAGGTATTTACTTTCTGTCAGAGGGCTAAATGGAGCGCTATAGAAACAAATAACACTTTAATGTCTGAAATGCGAAGCAATTTTGTTAGTTGGGAGGTTATATATGTTATAATGTTCCCACCAAAATGTAATCCGAGATTTTGAGTGTAAACTTTTGATATTTCAAGTTTATGGAACAAAGATTTAATGGAAATTTCAACAAAATCTCATTAAAAACTCTAGATTCAGTTTCACCAATTCGAGATCTCAAAATTTTTCAGCTGAAATCTCAGATTTCAGTTTGGTAGGAACATAGTATAAGTCCACCATTTGTGTTTTATTGGAAAATTTTATGGCTAGCGTAGTAAAATTTCTCTCTGTTAAGAACAAAAAGTCCAAGAAAGAGCCGAAAAAATATTGCAGTAGGTTAAAAATTTGCTTTGTTGTTGTTTACATTGGGAAATGTTACTAGGCTAGCTATAGATTTTCTAATAAAACAAACCTTTTGTTGTTGTTTACCAAGGGAAATTTTACTGCACTAGCTATTAATTTTCCAATAAAACACACTTATTTTAATCATGCCTTATGCCTGTCCACGTATTTCCCAAAACTATGAGTTTCTACGAATTTATTCCTACATTAACAAAAAATAAAATTTGTACAGATGCGTAGTTTCAGGAAGTACACGAACATACAGCTTGTTTGTCAAGCATACTTGAGAATGCAAACACCCTTTTTTGTCGTTTTGGTGTACAGAAGAACAGATTGTGCATCCCACTTAATGTTTTAGTGGTGAAATGTAAATGAGTTGAAAATTGAAAAGGTGAATTTTTTTGACAATAAAATAAAAATATGAAAATTGAAAACAATGAATTTAAAAGTTATTCAAAAAATAAATGTTTGACAATTTCATTATTGGGCTATGTACAAAATAATTTATCACAAGCTTGCGTTAATATGTTAAATATATTGCTTAATCAAAAATTGCTGATTTACAAAACTGGAAGCTCCTCATCACCATGAAATGCGCACCAATAAAAGTTAATTTTGACTTGATTGCACTGGTATTCTTTTCAGATATGAAATTAATCTTTTTTAATACTAAAATATTTCTAGAAATAATTGCTGCACATGCATTCGTAGGTATTTCAAATAAATTAAAGTATAATGTTTGTAATATGATAAAACCTGTCCAAACAAAAGCAATTTCCACAGATGAGAAATAATCGGACAAACATTTCCTAGAATGGATGAATCAATAGATTGGAACTCATTCGAAGTTGATTTATTATTTTTTTATATGATTTCAATTTTAATGCGTGGAAATATGGTTTATCAAATTCCAAAAAAGTCGAGTTTATTAGTGTAAGCAAAAAGGTCCCTTTCAATAATGAAAGTAAAAAGATCGTTGGGTGAATTCTTAACCGCATATCTAAGCAAACAGCTGGTCGCAAAAGGGAACTTAAACTCCCTGCTAAGCAGACCCAAAATGCCGAATATTGATTTGATTTTTGTGATTTTATTGATTGTGCAAATTGCAAAAGTATTTGTAGAAAGAATGAAATTATGTTTACTTGTATTTGCGTATTTTCTGTTATTCAAGCTAATGGTCATTAATGAAGATTATGCACATTTCTGTGCACATAATTTTCATTTTATTTGGTAAAATTTACCCCCAATGCCCCAACTGATCTAAATATAACGGTCATCTAGCCTTCTCACAAAATCTAGTAGAGTCGATTCTTTTGAAAAAGTGGTATAAAAGTGGGCTCTACTCTATATTCCTAAAGTCAATTAAATACCTTTTTGAAAAAATCCATTTGGATTGGATCGAGAAATTGTTTGAAGATTAACCTTAGGTTATTTAAATCACAATTTTATACTAAGTTCAAATCATCAATTATTAAGTTACTAATCAAATAAACCAGGCAAGTATAACCAACGCGAAATTATAGCGAATCATTCGCATCGGTACAACAAATACACAATGTTTAATAATAACATAAAACTGATCAGCGAATGTGTCGCTTCGACTTAGCACTGAGAATGCCTGAATTAGAAGACAATTGTTATAGACCTAAGACCGTAATCAAGAGTCTTATTCGAACCCTATGTATTGACGGGCATTATTTCCTTATTTTAAATAAATGAATTGAAGTGACTTTACCCCTAAAGCAAAAATTTAAAACCCACTATTTTAAACGTTTCGCCCTACCAACGGCGTAGAAAACCAGAATTTTTCATGACGGATTTTGGTTATGCGCCCACACCAAAATTAGCAGTCGGCTTTTGGTCAATTATTTATTGTAGATGTAGGCACTGTTTAACTGAGAAATTCTGCTGAAGTTTGTTTTAGAGGCAAATGTTTATAAACTGACACTTCGCAAAATATAAACGGATTCAATCGTAGTAACGACTAGAGTTAGATTACTTCTTCTTCTGCCCACCCGTTGTATAAAACATAATGGGGGACTACTTCTGGCACCTAAAAAGGGACAATTCTGAAGTTCACAATTGAAAAAAAGAAAACCCCTTCACTTCTGAATGTTTTAGAAATTAAATTTGAAGCCTAGAAATTAACTATAGAAGTGATTCCATAAGTTCCTAGAAGATTTCAATTCTAACGGCAAGAGTTATTTTTTGTTCTTGCTATATCCTATGTTATGCTATGTCCACACGAGCGAGTACACTCGCTAGCGAGTTGGATGCATAAATTGACTGTCAAATCACTCGATTTTCAACTGGGTTCAAAAAATACACGCCAATTGTTGTTGACGAGCGGATAAGAAAATTTGTCTACTTGCTCGTGTGGCCTCACGGATATGTACTTAAATATAAGGTTGCAGACTATTTTTAAAATAAATGCAAAATATATAGAAACTATTTTTTTTAACTATTCAAGTTTACTCAGTCAGTCAAATATTAAGATAAGGAAAATATTTAAAGAAATGTAAGATGTGCAGTCACTTGTGTGTCTGTTTTAATTGTTTACAGTGATAAAGTTTCAAATTTACAACATTTTGTGGCAGATTTCGCATATAAAATACAAGGGGTAGCTTAGAATTGAGGAGCAAATATTTGTATCTACTTCAAGAACTTTTTGATTTGTAAATATTCTATAACGCTAGAGATGATATACTTTCATATTAATTGTATGCTAAGAGAAGAGGCTATATTATAATTTTCATTAACTTTAAATAATTGACGTAAAATGGTTTTTAAATCCGTTTTATAACAAACATTTAAACAAAGTGACTAATGGTTTGAGTAAAAACAAAATATGTAGAATTTTTATTTCAGTCCAATTGTAGTATTAATTCTTTGAATAGATTAGGACCTAGTCATCATTATTTGTTTATTTGTGATTGTTGTGCGATTAAAAGCTAAAACATCATTCCGGATCTGAATTTCGTTAAAAATAATTCATCTATCTTGGGAGGGGTTATGTGAGTCAAAAATTGGTGGAAAATTTATTTGAGATTTTATTTATGTATGTATGTAGCTGTTTTTTATTCGTTTTATTTTATGGTACGAAATAATTATTTGCATTGCTCCAGTTGCCTTGTTAATACCCTTCTTTTGCTCGAAGAAAAAGTAATTACAAATGAATAGTGACGAAAATTCTCTTAAAAAACTTTTTTTTTTGTTTTAGGCCAGTCAGCAGAGACTTACAAGAATTTTTAAATGGTGCAAGAATTGTTCGTTAAAAACAGCATCTAATTAATCAAAATAGATAACGACTTCCGATAATAGCCTGGAGAAGCTAGTAATACGGTTATAAGTATTACTGAAAAGCGCCAACTTGTGAGATTATTTAGACATTGCATAACCAATAAAGAGGATGATGTAGCAAAATCAATGGCTTTAACAGGTATGAAACCGCTAATTTGGGTACCCAAAAAGACCTACAGATATTAAGAGACTAAAAAAAGTTTCCTGGACCAATACAATAAATTAAATGTAACCAAACGGTATCAGGGTCGGATTGAGCCATATGGTAGCTCCTAGGCAATGCAAGATTCGATTCCCCTTTTCAGAAGCTTCGGAATTAGAGTAACTAGGATTATTTTTGTATCGTGATTTAGACCAGATGCAGCGAATATATGAAATTTGAAAATCAACAAAAGTAAAATATTGGGAGAGGGAGAACTATCCCCTACCCCCCTTTGTGGAGATGCCCCTGATCAAAAGTTACGGCACAGCACTGGTGCAGCTGGTGATCGTAGGACTAAATGGACATCCACTGGTGAGTAGATTAGAAAAGTACCCTGATATCTGGTTAGAGTAATATTTTTTTTCTACAGGCATACAGGCATACATGTAGATTATATAATTGCTGCTCTGGCAATTGCTTAGGAACATTTTGATTTGAAAAAAAAAAACACTTATTTTATACCACCCGGTTAATAGCAGGCTGAAGGTTTTTTTTTGCTTCATGGCACTCACTTGGCTGACGATTGCCTATGAATAATAGCTGTGGTTAAATGTTCCATCCCAAATGGAAAATATTGGGGTGTTATATCGAGCAAGAAGATGGCAAAATTGCCACGTCCCGTCCGTGTTCAATATCAACGAAAATTGTATCGTTTTTTATAATAAATTAAGAAAGTATCTACTTATCGACCAAGTACTCGTATTATCTGGTGTTTAACTGACTATTGGAAAGTTGGGTCTGTGCATTTTTATGTAGTTTTTTTTTTTAAAATGAAAAGCAATACAGAATTTGAGTTTTTATTCAATTCTTGTGGGAAAAGTTAAAAATCATATAATATAAAAATCATTAATATGTTTATAGATTAACTTAGAACGTCAGAATTGAAAAACATTTTTGATTATAGCTTTGAGATACATAGTTAAATAATAAATAAAAACTATGTACATTATTTCAGAAACAAAAATTCCTCTAATATTATTTGACAATATCATACAATCTAATCCAAATCAAATAAATGTATTTACCAATGCCGTTTTCGATTGGATTTTGGAATTGTGCCATTCCTATCGAATATAAAAACCCTTTTACTCCAAATTTTACATATTTGATAGGAAAAGAATAATTCCAAAATCCAATTAAAAACGACAAAAATATTGAACCGCAGCATATAAAATTTTTCAAAAGTGGTTTCTTCGCGTGGGTATCGATTTTTTATCCATTTTTTTCTCAAATTGTTTGCTGACCTCAACTTACAACTTTTCGCCTTTTGAGATTCTAAGAAATTACAAAATTTTAATGTTTTAAAAAATCAAAATACAAAGTCTACCTGATATGCATCATAGAAAAAAGCTCCTTCCCGCCAGGTCACACAAATGGGATCTCTCCACAAAACTACCCCTATATTACATTTATCTACATTATCCATATTTGTTGTAGTTGTTGTATTATTTTGTCTGCTACTGAATCTTCTTCTTGTTTATTTTTTTTTCTTAAGTTTTGTATCTTATCGGATTATCACCGTCAGTATTGTGATCTTCTTTCAAGCTGAAAGATTAAACATACGACTTATCTTACCGTGCGTCGCACACATAACATAACTATAATATAAAACTTTTGGATTTCATCTTTATAAATTTCAGTCTTTGTCCAACCATCGAAGAGATTGTGAGAAGATATAATATCTACGACATTGCACCTCCACCCCTATACACAAAAAAAAGTTGCATCTCATTCTTATACCTAAAAGATTCTTTAGAAATGAATTGAGAACAGAGGTTGACTTTATACGCACATCACTATACCTACACTATAAGGATAAATTAATTAAACAAGAGTGAAATATATAAAAAAAATATATTAAAAGCGAAGGAAAAAAAATAAATAAAATTTCAACTTATATCAGCTGCAAGGTTCAAATTTATCTCGATAAATATAAAAAAAATATACAGAAAACATAACTTAATCCTTTTATCAATATCAATACCATTATCACTGTGACTTCGATGATCTTATTACCTGGGGTTTGTGCGAATGTTGCAATATACTTAACGTTAAATGAGAGTTTCTTAAATCAAAAAGAAGATCAAAACTCTTCTAGAAGTTAAAGAACCGCGATATAAGTGAATGTTATTATTTTCTTATTATTTATTAATATAAATCTATTTCTGTATTAAAAAAAAAAGAAGAAAAAAAAGTTTTAAAATCTGATTCTTAGCCTGCGTTTATAATTTTTTGTGATAAAAAAGATGAGCAAAAATAAATAGAATCCAGCAACAAGCTCAGTAGCACGAACAGCAACATTATACGCTACATCAACTTCCAGAGCTCGAGAAAGAGGCTCACTTAGTGAATGAAACTTTTTATTGATAAATTGGATTTAATAAGAAAAACGGACGTTTAATTTCAAGTGGTGCGGTCTTAGAAACATACATAGAGTACCGTCACCGTGCCAAAGTGGTTGTGATATTTTACCTACGACTTTTTGTTGTTGTTTTTGTTTTTTTTGTTTGTTTATTTAATTCCTTTGCCTCTCTATCAATGCATGTTGTGTGATATCCAAAGGCAAAAACAATCGCTTTTGAAAGAAAGCGAATTGAAAACTCGATTACTCTGAATTATCTAGGCCTATCTATCAATCTAAACGGTATACACACAATACCGTTGAAAAAGCTGTTTGATTAATAAAACCTTCGATCAAATTAAAAAAAAAAAAAAAACACAAAATGGGCGAAGAAACCGCAACAGAAACAAAGGACGAGAAGCCGGAACTCTCAGGTTTCGGTCGAATTTGTCAAAAGAAAGGGATTAACCCGAATTTGATTATGCTGAAAATTACATTGTTCGTTATGTATGGAGGTATGTATATTTTTAGAAATGATTATTTAAAAAAAAAACCCAATTAAATCATTGCTTTTCGGAAGCCATTAATTAAGAATTAATAAAGCTTGAAACTTTATTTCGTTGAAGTGCGGTACCTATGTACAAATATTATTCATACATGATTTTATACGTTTTAATTACACTGTACATAGTGTTTTTGACAACTTTTTTATTTAATTCCTAATGTACACATATATTTTATCTTCTGTATAGCTATAAACTCAAGTGATGTTCGTATTTTATGTATATAAAGCCTAGGAACTTAAATAAGTTTCGATTAGGTCATGTGAGCGTATCTGTCCGTTGTGTGTCCGTATTTGCCCATAGCTTTTTGAGCTTTTTTTCTCTGGTGTTTTTATTTTTATATATTTAGCGGTCAATGTAAAGAAAGTAGGTAGATAGTATTCTGTTACTTTATATTAACAAAACTTGAAGGCTTTTTACCGAAATGATAAATGTTGATATGAGAAAAGGAACATGAATGCTAAACAAATAAGCATTAAAACAATTTGGACTAGATTTTTATTTGATATAACATAGACTTTAAGAGCCTTAAGTTAATTTTTGTTTATAAGTATTGTTCCTTTGCTTCGCTAATGAACGAAGTGGGAGCGACGCAGGAGTAGCTACATATAAGATCGATCTTTCAAATTTTGGTTATCTACTCCTCCCATCACTTTAAACTCCCTTAGTTTTATGAACAATAAATACAAACAATCAGTTGTATTTCTAAACTTTGTCTAACTTTCGACAGCCGTCCAACACCAAAAACTGTCTAACTAGTCAAACTCTTAAAAAATCTTATAAATAAAGCTGAAAAAGCGTATACCAATCAAACATTTCTTTTAAATTTTTTAAGCACTTTTTATAAAAGTTAAAAAGTTTACCAAAACAAATACAAATATTTAATGGATTCAATGCTTGCATCCAAAAATCTGGGGCCAAATTACTACTTCAGTGACCGCAGTACCATCAGTGATCGAGTAAACGAGTAAACACTTCAAATTTTGGTATACTAGATTGAAACTTGAGCTTAACTCATATAATTCAGTCACGTATTCCTCGATACCTTGTTTTACTGCGTTAGACTTTCATGCCGAAGGTCTGGGTTCGATACCAAACCACGATACCAAACCAAATCAAAATCGTTCCCAATACCGAAACTAAACGATATCGAGACTTTTCTGGGATCGTGGCCAGCCCTAAGTGCATGTGGCCTTAACACAATAGTCTGAAAATCTCTATTTTAACCCCTCTTGCCTAACACAAAAAAAAAAATCCTGTCAGACTTCTGTATTCGATGCATGTACTTTCAGATTCTCATACTCATTTTTTGGTTATGTGTTCAACCCAAAAATATTCTGCCAGCTCTAAGACTATATACATACAAGAAAAACTTCCAAACACCCTCAAACTAATGTGTTTTTATTTTCTGAGTGTTTCATGACTTTTCGAAAAGCGATTTGACAAAAAATTTTAAATTTAGGTGTGTTCTTCTCCTTCTTGAAATCGGCATCAGTAAAAGACTTGAAAACCATTATTCAGAACAAAAAATCAAAACCCCTCCCGGATGTAGGATCAAAAAAAGGAAGTACTCCGATTCGAAAATCAAAAATGACATTCATGAAGACTGCAAGGACGATCACATAAGATCCTGTGTAAAATTAGCTAGTGCTTTAATAAAAGTTTCACTTGAAGAGATTTTTGGCGGGGACATTCAACATTGCGAATTTGGGTTAAATTTGCTTAACTCAAGCTTAACCCCGTGACTAGGATGATCTTGCACTGAAAAACTGGCCCTAAGAAACAGTGGTCGACAGACTTGCGGTATTTCAGCATAACTCATATTAAGTTGAGGCGTTCTATTAAATTTACTAACCATGGAATGTGCATTCCATTCCAAAGTTATAGTACCTGTGGGATCACCGGCCTCTTTGATATGTTAGACCAGTGGTCCCCAAACTTTTTTTGATGTCGAAACTCGAAAAAAGACTCAAATATGTTTCGGAACTAAACGATAGCATAAAATCGAAGACAAAACATTTTTTGAGAAATTCCATCAAAGCTAGTGCAAGGAATGAATTTGATTGATATTGCTTTAAATTCGAGTTGTATTTGCATATCTGGGATAGCGTCCACATTTAGTCTTTGTATAAGCTTATGGTATTTATCCCGTTCCACAAGCGATACGTTGCGATAAAAGGAAGCAAAATTAGTAGCAAAGGGAAACCCAAGATATTAACTCAACCAACCAAAATTAGTTTTATCATACCGAATCAAGAACATACTCGTATTACGAGTGTGATAAAAAAATCAGTGTTTAATGTTCCTATATATTTAGTACCTAAGGTAGGCTGAGTTTTCATTATAAATGGAAAGCCACCTAACAAAGATCTTTCTAGGCTCACCAAGTGCTCAACGATCTCATTGCAAATATCAGCCCGGATCTCCAGCATGTTTCCTAGCGAAATTTGTATAAAATTGGAAAATGCTCAACGTTTTTTTTTTAATAATAATAAAGAATTTGTTCAGTTTTTATTTCAAACTGGGTTAATTCTCTAAGTGCTCAGAAATATAAACTGGACAGTTTATTTTTTTTTAAATCTGCCAGTTTGTTTGTTGATGTTCCCGTAGCAGTTTCGTTGATTTTTCAAAAATTGTCTGCAATATAAACTGATTTTGCAATTCATTCTCGCCCGCTGTTTTATTTTTGATCCAGTTAAAAAAACTTTCAACTCGTGATGAATTTCAAATAACTTGATGGTTACTGATTTTCCTCAAGAAAGCCATTTAATAGCGTCTTCTTTTGATAGTCTGGAAGCATTCCGAATGCTTTTGAAAACATTCGTTTGGCACCAGTTTTTCTTCAGAAAAAAAAAGAAAATCGATTCTGGATTTGAAAAAAAGAATTAAAAAAAGCACGCACACATGCACACAATTGAAACTTCAAAATTGACAAATGTAGGTAATTTTTTTGTTACTTAATTTTGTAATTGCGACTTTGCATTATTCCAAAATTTGGAATTGGAAGGAAACTATCCAGACAAAAATGGATAAGCCAAACATTTCATCCTCTCCATCATCATTATCTTCATACCATATGTTGTGGGATTTTGTCTTAGGTAAGGGGCTTACTTAAAGTAAAATCATGAAGTGGTGAGAAATATCAATATTCAGAAAAACAGCTGTGAATGTTTCATCATCTAAATACAACAGCCAAATACACAAATACAACCAAGCCCAAACTTCAGAATCAAGAAAAGGTTTGCAACTTTTTTGTTTGGCATTCTGGGTTGGAGAGCTACGGAGGCTGGATTACAAAATAAAAATGCTTTGAGTGTAAAGTAGAAATGGTTCTTACTGACTTCCCAAATTTTTGCACACTCTCTTAGCCAATTCTGGCCTTTTCACGAAATTTACAATCTTCACATCCTAATCAAGAACTTTTATCAAATCAGTCAGCTTTTAATAAGTGCATAACAATGCAAATTGGAATACTGGCTGTTATACTGACTGGTGCAATGATTTTACATTAAACCTATACAAACAAAAATGTGAATTTTCACCAGTCGTTCCTTGAAAGACTTAATTTTGAAATTATTTCTTTTTCTTCAAGAATTTCGTGGAGCCCTGAAGACTATCTCACAGGAACACAGCTCGGGAACCTAGGTGTTATACTATATAGTTTTTGAATAACAAACTAGTAAAGACAGACATGAGGCGTAGTACTTCTACGTATAACGGAATTTAAAAAAAGGCCAACAAAACTAAGCTATTTTTCTCAAGAAATGATTATTTTAAGTCTCTGCCTTTCTGACATGTAAACTTCTAAGCATTATTTAATTAGAAAAAAAAAATTAAAGCAGACCCTTGATGTAGTACTTGGATTCAAAGGAGAATTTTGGAAAATAACGAAAACTACAGCAATATATCTGCCTCTGGTAATCTCTAAATCCTTATACTCTTTTCATCAAAATAAAAAAAAATAAAAAAGGAAGGAAGAACGTGTGATGCAGTATTTTTAATTTTTACATCTTCATTATCTTAATTTACCTTAGAGAAATCAAAATTGAAAATGATAATAATTACCTTTGTATGTACATAGCCCAAAATCTTATAATTTACCTCTTACACAAAAACAAAAAAAACACTCATACGCCTCAGTGATCATTTTCATATGATTTTGATTGAGTTATTGCCAAGTGAAGAGTAAAAAAAAGTAATGCACCTATTGCCATGCTTCAAAAGGATCAAGTTTTCAAATTTGATTACATTTTATCTGTACATTGACAATTGCCCAAAAGAATGAAATCAGATTTACTTTAAAGGTTGAATAGTGACATTGTTTTTGTACATACACGTGTACATCTTAGAATAGCCCAAATAATATAACACACAAAAACTTTTCAAATCGACAATAAATAAATTAATTTTATACTTTTTACTTTTACCCCTTAGGTAAGAGCACATCTTTTAATGTTATTTCTTCTACCGTAAAACCCCAAAATTTTGAAATTCTAGAATTTATCTGGAAAACATTTCAGGATCATTGGTTAGAGTTAAATTTTATTCTACTTTACCAAACAGATACATACCTTCTTCTTAAAGATCTTTCACACTATCTGATATAATTATTTAGTTGAATCATGATTTCAAAAGTGTTTTCAAAACAAACAATGCACCTATAATATTGTAGAAAGAGAATTTGAAAGCTAATCTCACAAAACTTGAGAGTCCTCCTCATTAAATCTAATATGTTTTATAAGCACATGAACATTTTAAGGATTGATTCTGCAACCATAAAACATTCTTTGACATTTGAGGGTTTGAGGTTATGGCGAAACTGATTTGTTTCGATGGAAGTGTTGGAGTAAAATATGAAAATCAGTTTTAACACACAAATCTAAAAGCCACATGAAATTCCAACCCCATTTTACTTGTGACATGAATGTGTTAATACTTTGAAATATGGAGTGAAAGGAAGTATGTGAATTCATTAGCCAACATTATGGCATACCGCAAAATAAACTGTTCAGGAAATTTAGATTTCTTGGAAAATAGAGATCAATTTCAACAATAAAACACGGGAAGAAAAAATACTTCATATTTTCTAGTTTGTATGTACCTACTTTACTTAAAATGTAGTCATACTCGTAGAGTATCTACTTTAAATTTAGAGGTCATTATCTTTCATATAATATATCACCGACGACCGACGGTTTTCCTAATTACTCTTACAAGATGTGATTTTCTCGCAATTTAAATGAAAACACTACCGCGTCCGACTATTTGTTTGTTTTCATTTCGATTTTGTTGGTATTGCGTTGTCACTCGGCGGCATTATTGCCCACAACGAATCTAATCGGATGCAATACAGCCTTATGTGATGGATGAGGGCGAGGGTTTCGATAATAAATGTACTAGTCTCTATAGTTGTAGGTTTGATGCTGTAAATTACAATGATACAGCTTGCGCGTCGCTCTATGTCCACTTTTTTGTTTGTAGTAATTTTATATGAAAATACACCGATGAACTGTAATTAGATAAAAGTGGACTTTAATTAGAATTTTTCCGTTTTCAGAAGATGACGTTGAGGTCGAAAGTGGATGACATACTCGTACATTTACGTATGTACATGCTTATTGGTCATGATTTAGATATGTAGAGGACATATGTTGCAAAGTAACCTCATGTGAATGGTATTTATTTGTATATATTCCATGTAAATAAACTGACATTGACATTAATATTGTATTTGATTGGGCGGCTGGCCAGTAATATTGAAATGGGGTCAGAATGCTATGTTTGTGTGGTTTGGAGTTATTTGTGTATAGAATTTAATTTTAACTCTTAATCATTTCAAATATGATTATTGTGGTTAAATGTAAATGAGGATTGGACATTTTGGGAAACTGCATCAAAAACATCTTTGGCATATGTTAGGTTCTATAATCCCTTTTAATCATTTAGGTTTGTTTGTTTTCAATTAAATAATAGTATCTCCCTGCTGCAGTAGAACATAGCATGTACATTATGTACTTGTAGTACGTACTTCAAGGCTTAAATCTTAAAAATATTCAGTATTGTGCAAAAAATAAGCAATTTTTTACTTTTGCTCATAATAGATTAACGCAAACTATGTGAAGTTATGTTTTAGGTAAGAAGGTTTTTTTATATTACAAATTCTATATACTATTTGAATAAATCAGACAAGTATAGAAGACTTAGCATTAAGGATTGGACTTGTTGAGTTGTTGATTCAAAAGAGTTTTTAACTGTCTTCAGTCCTACAAATTGGCGTTTCCTCCAGCAATCTCACTTGGACCCATCAGTGGCATAGTGATAGATGAAAAGCCAACTTGTAGGACTAAACTACTAATAGCTACGAGTATTTAGAGTCAGTTATGCTTTAGGGTTAATATAATATATTTCCATACTTTTTATAAAAATAATCCTTTTAAAAATTAAAAATAAATAAAATTACTAAAAATGCATTGAATTTGTCTATGCAAAACCCTTTGTTTTAATCATTTAAACACATCGATGGGATGGGATGGTTTCCTATTTTTCCCGTAAGGTATTCAGAAGCTCAGCTTTGTTTGGAATACGTTACCCAGCCATTCGATTTTTGAGTATTCCAAAAAGATCTCCGATGAGATTCAAGTTTGGTGATTGGGCCTGCCAAAAAAAGAACTGGAATCCCGTTGCCTGTGATCCATACCTATATTAACTTATATATACGCTCCATGAGCTCCGAATAAAAAGACCGATCGAATTGACTAATAGCTGAGCGCATCCAACTTCACTCTGTGTTCACCCATTTTAAATGAACGCGTTCAACACATCAATTTCAGTTCATATTTTTGAATTGTTTGAGTTTTTGGTTGGTTAACTGTCAGTTGAAAAATAAGCCAGTAGATATTTAATTTTTGTGCGTTGAACAGTGATCAGATGTGTTTCAAAATTATATCGGAGAGCTTTGATCATACACTGAAACAGAGCTAACTCCAACAGCTCGAACTTTCCTCCATGCTCTGCTCGGAGCTAAACAAGAAAAACGCTTATGCTGAAACACCCAACGAAGAGTCACTAATCTCTCTGCATATTATAACATGGTAACATGGTTTCTAGGATATCTTAATATTTGAAGCGGTCCATTATTCTTGGGTCCATGCTTTTTGCAGAAAAACAGATCCAAATCATCCTTAAGGTGCGTATACATTTGAGAGTAAAAAGACTGCAAGCAACTCTCACGCAGCTCTTGAGAGAAAAACTAGCAAGTAGACGCATCATAAAATAAGCTCACAAAGGGTAGACAGCTATCTGTGAGTTACTATCGAGAGTCTTGTAGTTAAAGAACTCGCACATGGAAACGCACCATAATTTCACTCCCGTGCTTCACTGTGGCACCAAGGATTACACGATTGGCGTTTAACCTATCGCAAAGTCCATATTCCATCAAAGTTAAAAAGGTTAAATTTTCAATCATCGCTGAAAAGTACCGTTTTCTAAAACCGGTGGATTTAACTATCGTAAATGTGAATAAATAGATATCTTTTTAACAGTGATATATTTTAATTATTTATTTGAATTAAAAATTTTGCGAAAAAAATATCACCATCGGTGCTTTAAAAAGTGGAAAACGGTACTTTTCAGAGATGAGTGATAATTGAACCTTATTAACTGTGACGTAATATGGACTGAGCGATTTGGTGATACCAATGTCTTTATCCTTGATGCCACAACTTGACTACTTAATGACAATGACTTAATAATGCTTGAGTAGCTTATTCGTAGCCTTCAACCCAAAGAGCAATATTACAAATTTATAATGATTATACGAAGAAGGTTATACCTATTCATATCGATATTGAAGATATTTTAATTAAAGGAAGGATATTTTTGTATTCCTTCAAAAATTTCAAGACACACATTAAAGAATTTTTTTTTGATCACAGTTTATTTTTCGTTTCAGCTACGTCATCACTTTTGCCCTACCTTACAATTCACATGCAGTCAATTGGATTGACAGTTGAAGAAATTGCTATAATTTATTTGGCTCTACCATTTACAACATTTCTTAGCCCGCCAATCACAGGTAATTTTAAAAATTATTTTATTTATTATACGAAAATTCGTAAATATCAACATACATTACATACATACATACATAAATATATTCATGTGTTCATATGGTGAAATTTTCGTTTGATTTTATTTTTGGTTTGAGATTTTGTATTGATTTAAAAATTCTGGTATTGTTTTATCAAACCAGCCAGGGTTAAAGTTCAGACCATTTTTAGTTTTTTAAAGATGATTTAAAGAAAAAAAAAATAATATTTTTAAGATATTTATATACATACATACTAACATCAGTCTTAATTATTGATTTCACCAATCACCAATGACAGAAAATTATTTCAAAGTATACAAAAATTGGTAATCAAATTCACTAAAAAACCTCTTTTATTAGTATGAGGTAAAAATGACATCTGAATTCGAGTTTTAAAAAAAATTGAAACTTTTAAAAATTTATGTATTAATCGGCAGTTTGAAGAAGGGAATAAGTGTACAAATTAAATGTTTGATAAATCAATAAGAACCTTCAGACTTTTCGAATAAATTATTTTTTTCAAAATTTGTATCTGGTCATCTAACCTTTATTTTATTAATATTGACTTTCAGATTTCGTTAAAAAAAAATAGTGCAACTGTGAAATATTTATTCAAATATATGATGACGCTTCCCTTCCCTTCTTCAAACTCCCGAATCAATTTTGAAATATTCAAGATTACTTCAACTTTAGCCTAGCTTACAGTTCCCGTGCGCAGACAAATCTATGCAAATATTCTCTTATGTCAACAATAATTGAGGTGAAATGCAAAATTAATTATTTGCATGATTGGTTTACAGTTTCATGTAGAAAAAATTATTGCTGCCCCTGAAATGTCATGCAAAACAATGTATACCGGCAATTGTTTTGCATGCGAAAAAAAGTTTGGCGAATAAAAATTTTTTTTGCTGGTCGGCTTACACTTCAAAAAAAAAAAAAATATATTCACCTCAAGGCATCATTTACATGCAAATAGTTTTTGCATTCAAAAAATAATTATTTTGCCATTTTAAGGCCTATAGTTTATTAATTAAGGGTAAATTAATGACTGAATGGGTGGTTTAAGCCAAGGCAAACATGTTTTGTCTTGAATATTATACAGTTTGGTGCCTAGAATAGGTGGAAAATTGTTTTGAAAATTTTTATTTTTATTTTCGCATGGGAACTGCTAACAAATTGTACAAAAAAATGTTTTTTTAAATACGTTCAGCCAATAATGAGAAAATTGAGAATAAGAAAACCGTTTTATGGGTGGTACATACCTACTTACTACTAATAATTGCTAAGTGTACATTTTTATATTATTTATATATCGTACTAATTTTAGCACACCAAACAAAAATTATCAAAACCGTAGGAGCCGTTTTTGAGAAAAATACAGGATTTCCTTTAACGATTTTTTAATATGTGTATGAAAAGTACCGTTACTTTTTTATAAAAGTAAAATATTTTAAAATATTCTAAAGGTGTTAACTCTTAGATATCGAGTTTAAAAAAAAAATCAACAACGTTGTTCTTGAAAAAATTTAAGTTTTGAAAAAAAAAATTATAAGATTTTTTTCTAATTTTGGTATATAACACAATGTATTTAAATTTTTTAAAAGCTTCAAGATACCAAAATTATTAAAATCAGTCATACAATTTTCAAGAAAATCGTTAACCAAAAAAGTTGCGGAGGGAATTTGACTCAATTTTAACATTTGGCTTATAGTTAAAATGGGTACGTTCAGACTACCCAAGGGACTAGAAATTAAGGTAAGTTTCTAGTCTTTGATTGGTCAGATGTCAAAATATTTATTTCCAATCAAGGCTACTTTATTGGAATGTTAACTGGAAAGTAAGTAAAAAAAAATCTCCCTTAATTATCAAGTCAAGTTCTTTTGTCATAATATCAGCTGATTACATTTTGTTATTGAACTGAAAGCTGAACTTTATTGTTTTGTGATTATTTTTTTTTGCACGTTAATTTTTTCCATTTTGTGCACAGTGGTTCTCTATCAAATTCGAAAGAGAAAATGAAAAATCTGTATGATAAGAAAAATGTGAAAAAATTTAGAGTTTCGTATGATATTGTTAATTTTATATTGAGTTTGCTAATATCTAAATCTAATAGTCTTGAAAAACCATTTTAAAAAGCTAATTTATTACAATTTATAAAAGATTTATACCTTTTAGAAAATATCGGTTTTTTCACGATCAACTGAAGTAAATGTTTGAAGTAAATTTCCAAGTTTGACAATTTGTAACAAACCTAGTTACCTTGGTTAAATTTGCGTTCAATGAATTCAGTTGACTGAATATCTAGTCCCTTGAGTCTTCTGAACATGTCCAATGTCAAAATTGAGTCTGATTCCCTCTGCAGCTCAGTCGTCGGATTCTGCAATGGGGCTGATTATCTTTTTTTAATTTTGCGAAAGCAATTCATTTGCAACAAGTTGAATTTGATTTTCAAACGAAGTGTGAGAACACCTTTATGTATATACATATACAAATAGTTTTAATAAAGGTATGCTTATTTTGACACTGAAATAATCAAAAATTCAAAAATTTTTAATTTAGAAATATTTTTCCTGAGCTCTTACCATACCTTTATTTCTAAGGCCATCATGAACATAAAGTAATCATTAAATCAAAACTTCATAAATTTATATTAAAATGTCACTCTATCAAGAGTAATAAATTATACGAATACCCATCTACCTTATACCTGTCGTTTATACTTTTTACAGAAGGGATTTAAGTCTTAACAACAAAAAAAGAAACAAACATTGTATAACAATTAATTTTACTTTCTTAACAATATTATTTAATAAAAAGCAAATTTGTTCTGATAATCCATTTGTACAACTTAATTTGAGTTTAAAATTCATTTTGAACTTGACATGTCACTGTATATACTTTTTTTTTTATTTTCATATCCATTCAATTAGACAAGAGTGTAAAAGTTATCCCTTATTTTACTGTTTAGAACTGACTTCATAAATAAATTAAAACTGTGATTTGTAAACAAATTTGTTATCATTTAAAATGCATGAGATTTGTTTTGTCGCATTGGTCGGTAACAAAGTTATAAAATATAATAAATTTGTCTTTCAAAATCTGACAAGACTCGACTCTGAGACATGATGGTATACAAGTAAACATTTACATAATGATTTCGTTTTGTTTACTTGACAAAAATATTAATATTCACATGATTTTAGTTATTTAATTTAGCAGATAGGAAGCTGGTGACAATTAAGTTATGTTCATGTTAAAAGTTTACAATGTCTATTTAGACAAAAAGTAGAATATTAACCAAATTTGTGTTAATCTTGAAGTAGCAAAATATCTTTTAAACTGGCTTGTTCGTGAGAAGTTGAAAAAATGAAACTGGGACAGAATTGAGTTCTCTCACGATAATGATCTGAAAAAAGCTTTAAAATCATTCTTCATTAAGTATCCATCATGCACTTTGCGATTTAAAATAATTTTTGTTGAAATGGTGAAAATAAAGATATTTGAGTATAAGTTAAAATTTTTTTTTATAATGAAGAATGTGGTGAATCGTCAAAATATAGTTCGTCCCAAATATGTCAAGCCATTAACTGTCAAATTTTATTGAAAGATAGATACGATGTCTATGGATTAAAAAAACCTCTAAAAAATCAAAAAATTTCACAGTTTTTTAACTGCTCCGGAAATACATGATTTAAGAACCATTCGTTGACATTTTAATATTTTTATAAACAAGGTGTTTGAGAAATATGACAGTAGCTTGCAACTCCGTTGTTCCTATATCGATTTCAATGAAATTTACACACGTATCGCAGACACATATACTATGAAAAAAGGATGATTCAAAAACATGTCAAAATCTGGTGAAAATTTCATGATTTTTCATTGAAATCACTCATGGAACAATGAAGTTGACATTTTTTTTGAAACATTCTGTTGAAAATATTTGTTTTCTTTTTTAATTTAAATTTTCTAATTTGTTAGTGCCTTTCTATCACCTATCACTTATGACAATTTCATTGAAATTGCTCATGGAAACAGCGAATTTGCAAAGCATTGACATATTTTTGAAACATACTGTTTTTAAAATATTTTGTTTTGGTTATAATTCTATCTCACTTATCACCTGTGCAAAATTCATTGACATCTCTCAATTTACAGCGATGTTGCAAAATGTTGGCATATTTTTCAAACATTCTGTTTTTTAGTTCTGTCTCAACTATCAACTGTGTCAGTTTCAATGAAGTCGCTCAAAGACCAATGAAATTCCGAGGGTTTCGAAACTTGTTTTTTTTTTTAACTTTGCTTTAAACTTTGGCTTGACGAAAGTTTCTCCTCTCGTAAAATTGCATTTTTCTTCCAATAAATTCTAGAACGAACTATATTTTTATGATCCAGCAGATTTGATTTTTAATTAAAAAAAAATATGATCCGCGTTTGAACCGAAAAAATTCTTTTTTGAATTTTTCACAAGTGAAGGAATCATATTTTATCGATCTACGAACATTGCATGGCTAGCAACGCCCAGACTGACGTCTTTTATATCAGACCTTAGTTTAGTTACTTCTTCTTCATAATGTAGGTACAAATTGTGATTAAGTGACATCTGCTATCTCCAACTGTAGATTACTGACATCTCTGTGATATGAAGTGACGTCTGTTATCTGAGACTGTGATACAGTGACGTAATTAAGAGACATCTTATATCTCAGATTGTGATTTAAAACGTCTAAGATCTCAGTGTCTGATAGAGCGACGTCTGCTATCTGAGATTGTAAATTAGTAAAAACAAATTATAAAAAGCCTCTCACTTGAATTTGAATTGGTTTATTTTTCATTTTTGTACCATGAATATTTTTCACTGGTATCATTATTATGTTCAGTGGCTTAGTGAAGCTTTAACAAACGGACCACTGTGTGGCGGCTCTACGTCTTTACTTTAACCATACTATTTTGTAAAGGAGCTTAACATTTTTTACCCAAGGCTGAGTGCCACCCCACACAGTGTGTCGCCCCACACCATGGCCCTTTTGGCCCTAGGGTTAATATGCCACTGCTTTTGAGAAACCTTACTCGTATATAACCAGTGTCAAGTATTAAGATTCCAGTGGCAAAATTATTTAGAAGCTATCAGAAATAGAAACGCCAATGAGTTTTAAATGGCAAGCAGATGCATTTGACCAAGAAGCATACACGGAGCAACAAAATAATCGATTTGTTTTCGCTTTTCAAACTACATCTACATTTAAATTCATCTCTGTATCCTCTCCTTAATCCTTGATCTGGTTCAAATACTCGTCGAAGAATATTTTTCTTTCGTCAGATCCCCCTTTCTACTTATTTCAACACTCGGCACCATAGAGCAGGATTTGGCTTTGGGTAAGAAGTTTTGAATTTATTTGTTTAGTCAAACTGAAATAGGAATTTAAACATTCCTTTAGGGAGGTATTATACCTACAAATTTGTCATGTCATATGTAGGTATAAATGTGACTCGTAAGTGTATGCATAATAAATTTATAACAAAAACAAAAAAAAAAAATGGCAAAATTATTATAAGTTCTGTTGACTTTGGCCCAAATATACGGCAAAGTGTCACACTTACTTTCCACCACCTACCTACCTTCTTTTCACAACCTACTTTCAACCATTGGCTGTGTAGTAGAAATAGGTACTCATGAAAGTTTTAAGCCACATAGCCACATAAAAATCGCTTGTTGGTTTGTCCTACAATTTAATTGTTTTGACTTTAATGCTGACTTTTCGATCCAACAAAGTATTCAAAGGTTTTTTTTTTGAAAATGATTTTATTTATTTCATATTTATTTAGAGCAAAATCATGATATACAGGGTGTCCGCCGGGAAGGTATACTATTTTGTTTTGCCACCATTTTGGTAAACATTAGTCTTGACAGTTCATATTTGGCAGCTGTGAAGTAGACTCGTGGCAAGTTTATTATGGAAAAATATTCGATAATTCGATAATTTTTATCAAAATCAATCATCGATTACTGTGCGATGAGAAAGTTACGTGAAATTTTTAGGAGAAACAACGTGCCAACAAAACGCACTGTTTATCGTGTAGTAAATGATTTCGAAGAAAGAGGGTCTGTAAGTGCATGGACCACGTCGGCTGAAAACATTACTGCTGCTCCAGGAAGTGTTCAAAACAATCCATCAACCTCAATTTGACGCCGTGCTCAGGTAACTGTGAATGAGGAGCAATATCGTGATATGATTGAAAAATTTTTAACGCCACAACTGCATGCTTTGGGCTTGATTAACATGTGGTATATGTGCCACATCGCGTACAGCCAGAATTACAATGGAATTACAGCGAGACAAACAAAGTAGTATACCTTCCCGGCGGACACCCTGTACATATACGAGTATTTTTTTTATAGAGTAATATTTATTATTTTAATTTGGTTTTGTGCGATATTCAAATTTATTTCCTTTCATATTTCTATCCTGTGGATTTTTTTATTGGACAATATTTTTGGTGTGTCATATAGATTGTCATAATAGTGTGATAATTAAATTGTCTTTTTTGGTTTTTGTTTATGAAAATAAAATCAAATGACTATGGTCTTGGGAATGGTAGTAATAAATAGTACCCATTGGTGTAATGGTTAGTGAGTTGAACTTTGTCACGTCGTCATTCCATTACCTATACGCAAAAATTATGATTTTTTCATGGGTAGTGTCTCTTGCAATGAGATGACAAATCCTTCAAGAGTATTCCAAAATTGGTGCTGTACTCTAAAAGTCTCTAAGAATATCTTAAAAGTTTACTATCAGACTTTTTCGACTGTCAAAATGCAGTGGCATAGCACGGGGGGGAGGAGGTTGCTGTATTTATAAACTTTGTATAACCTTAGACAGATTTTGACAACGGCATCGGTTGTCTAACTTGTTTATATGCGTTTTTATTTTAAAACTGAACGCAAAACCACAGATTGCTTTCCCACCATTCCTTTGAATTCTAGTATTACATTCTATTAGGCTTAATAAAATACTTGAAACTGTAGTAGATTTTAATAAATTCAATTAAAATTCAAACGATATAGCTTCGAGTAGATTTCACTTAATATTCTTCTTTAAAACATTATTAATTCTCACTGCTCCAACAGATTTAAGTCAAAAAGGATCAAATTACAATCATTCATCATGGACATTTCCATTTTCATTTAATTTTCAGGATTTTTGGTCGATAAATTTGGCAAATACAAGCCAGTTGTTGTAATGAGTTTGCTATTGAATGCCTTGTTTCATCATTCGTTGTTATGCATACCACAGCAGGAAATTCCAGGTGTTATTCCATCGGCCTATGTCATGCGGCATCCAGAGGCAGCCACAGTAGAGGTAATTCTGCAAAATGCAATTTGTATTTTAAATTGTTTGGAAAGATGGCGTTGCCTTTACCAATTAAGCTTAACTGTATGCATTCCATATGTGTTTACTTTTGAGTATGCATTTTATTTTAATAGAAAATAAAGTTTTTTTGTTTTGATAAAGATAAATCTTTTCATTTTTCATCTTTAGATTTGGTGGTCACCATGTCCAAGTCGAGAGTGTCCTGAAGAAGAAGAAATGGATTTGGTACTAGATCAATGTTTGGACTACTGCTTATTGCTCGAACAAAATCCAAAAATTGAAATCGTCCCTCCACCGACTAATGCACCAATATTTCAACCAGATGATGTCAATCCCAATGATCCGGAAAGCTTAAGATTCCATGTGAGCAATAAGTTGCATAACAAATCACATGATCCACCTATTATTCAGCCATCTTTATCGACTACTCCACAGACCTTATATCTTAACCGTAAGGAAGCAAAGTTTTATTTTTTTAAATTGAAATAAACTGATTTTTTCATTGTACCCTCTCAGAAAGCTCGACAATAGAAGACCAAACCGAGCCAGGTTGGGTATTATCCAGCAGTGATGATTCCGCATTTTTCTTCTTAGACATGCATCCAGATTTAGCTGATCCAATTGAACAGCTAGGTATGGAAATCGAACCAGATGACAATGAAACGGTGACAGATTTTAAACAACGTTTCGGCGAGAAGCTTCTATGGCGTCAAGGTGTAAATGTTACTGATTTAGAGGAATTGGATCTGCGATGTGGTGGAATTGTGAAACGCAGTAATATGTCTGGAACTCACAAACTAAATGAATTGACAATTGATTGCATGGTGCAAAGGTGTAGGTTTAGAAAGAACGGACCAGAAATTTGCCCACCAGATTATAAAGAAAGCGATGACAGAGTATTTTGGCTTTACTTTTTACTGAGGTAAGTTTTTAATTTTGTAATTTTAAGTATGTCATTTGGTACTTAAAACGTTCTGTGCACAAATAGTATACAGGTTAAAAATAATAAGTTGTAAATTTTTGAATGCAAATTTTTTACGCAAAAATTAATTGTGTAGCTTTTATGGATCATTTTTTATTTTATTTTTATATTTTAAACCAAATAAAGTGTTAGTTTGTTTTTGCATACATTTTGAGCTACAAAATTCCGAGTTTGGTGCGTAACCTCCGATTTTCTATCTCAATTTAAAATTGCCTCCAACTCACTTCAGACGTCACTCTAACTAAGAGCTTTGTTTAACGAGAACTTGAAAGTTAAAAATAAAACGTTTCAGCAATGATAATTTTTCAAATCTATGAAAGTTAGAAATAGGCTATTAAATAGACCGAAAAATGAGGTTAATAAATTAGCAAGTGCTTTCAAGGGTTTTATTATTGAATATGTTTGTTTCGCTTATAACCTCCTGGGATCCCCGGTATCACCTGTGAATAATACTTCTTTAAAATATTGCTTTTCTTTTCTATCCACTGAATTGTGCTTCAACTAAGTGCATAGTTAAAAACTAAATCAACCTACATTTAAACAATGGGGGGTCAAAATTTGCCTGGAAGCTTTTTTATTGTTTTTAATTCTAATTTTTAAATAAAACTAAGAAATGTACTACAATTTGTTTAATACTGGGTCTCAAGAGGATACACCAAACATGCTATTGAATTCCCTCATGTGTTTCTTATAACTTGAAAACCAAGCCGAATTTGACAATCTTGTAAAACTTTTTGTTCAAAATTAAATTTTCTATCAAAATGAATAAAAATAAAAAATAAATTTGGTGGCACAACAGCTCGTGAAGAGCCAAGGCCTAGTGACTTACAACTCTCAACCATTCCTGTGTGCGTATTTTTGGCAGGAATGGAGGGGACCTACAATTTTTTGCCGATTCCGAACGGCTGGATGAGAAAGCACTTATTCATGACAAGTATACTCTTGGAGGATTTGTCAGCTCCTCGCAAGAGGCAGAACCTCGCGAAAAAAACATTTCTGTTTTTAGGTGACAGCGGCTGGGAATCGAACCCAGACTTTTGGCATGACAGCCCTACGCACTAACCATCATGCCACGAGGTACTATCGAAATGAATAGTTTAACAATTTTTAAAAAAAAATGTAAGCAGGTAAAATAAACAAAAACAAAAAAATCGAAAAATTAAGGCTTTATAATTTTTTTTTTACCAAATTTCCTTTTTTTGGAGCAAGAATAGGCTTAAAATAAACAAAACATTGCCCGCTTGGGGGCACTTTTTTTTTTACTAAGAAATGAACACATCTGCCAAAAAAAGGACATCAAAAATTCAAGTTCTGTAGAAAAAACATATTCTAGTGTTTTAAAAATTAACCAAATTTTAATAAACTATACTACATACTTTTTGGGGAAACGTAACGTATAAAATTCCGAATGCCAAAATCATGAATTGCAAAAAAAGAGAATCCTGAATCCTGAAGATCCAAAATGCCAAAACCCGAACGGACACAATCCTGAATCCTGTGATACGTAAGTTAGGTACAAAGTAAATGGCAATTCGTAAAAAAATCGAAAGCTAGATCAGAGTTGTCATTACGATGATAGGGAAGACGAAAAAAGTGGGTCTCACAATTCTGTCTGTTTGTCTTTCTGTCTTTCTATCTGTTCGGCAACAGCCTAAACGCCTTGTTCGATTTTCTTAAGACTTGGGATAAAGTGGTTTTGGTGATACTATCCACACGTTTTTCATTTTTTTAAGAACTAAAAATAACGGTACTTGCTATACATTTTTTCTAGCAATTTTAAAAAAATTTGTTTTTCTCAAAACGGCTCCCCAACTTTTCTTAAAAAAAATTCAATAAATTTCTTATGGTAAAAGCTACCTTTGAACCATTTTTCAAAAAAATTTTATTAATGGAACCTCCTTAAAAGCATTTTTTTTCGATTTTCCTCAAATTGGTATTTTTGATTTCATTATTTTTTTTTAATACAGAAGCTTCTAAATAATATAGATATTGTTTCTCACCAAAAATTTAACAGCCATTTTTTTTTGGATTTTTATAAAAATGTTCAAACATTATTTTTTGAAAATCGATTATCTTGAAAACTATCTAGGAGGTCGATTCTTATAAGAATCGGTATTTAAGAGTTTTTTGAACACTTTCTTAAGTATTTTAAGAAAAAAGTTTTATTTTACGGAAACATTTTTTTTAACGGCTCCTACGATTTTTATAAAACTTTTTTATAAGCTTAAATTAGTGCGATATACTATCAAAAAATATAAAATTGTATAAAATTTAATTTTCTCATTTTCGGATGATTAGATTTTAATTTATTTATTTAAATATTGCGTAGCAAAATTTTCAAAAAAAAGCTTTTGAAGTTTGAAAAAAATTTAGTTTTTAAAATGTTTTTTTTTTTGAAAATTCGATATTTTAAAAACTGGAGGACAATTTTATTTTTATATGAACATAAGTAAATACCTAGGATTTGCATACCAAAAGTTTTGTTAAAAATGAAAAAAATTGCAAGGATTATGACATTTTCTCGATTGACAAAAATTATGTTAAAACTTCCATGTTTAAATGAATATGAGGTTTAATCTTTGAAAAAAGTTCAATTTAAATGTAGTGAATCCAAAGTTTCTTTAAATGCAGATTCTTTATATATCTCTGTTTCTTCTTATAAACACCAAAAAGTTCAATTCGAAGGTTAGAAACTTATTTTAGTGCTGTTTTAGGCACTAATAATTCGAAATTTTGGCACTGGGGATTTTGGCATTCGGGGTTCTATCATTCGGGATTTAAGTCATTGGGGATTTTGTTCATTCGGGATTTTGTCTTTCGTGATTTTGGCATTTGGGAGTTTTTGTAATTTCAGGATTTTGACATTCGGGATTTTATTCTCGACCAACGCATGATCAGTTATCGTTGAAGGTCGTGAAAATATTTTTTTGTGCAATGCAAATAGTAGCTAAACTTGTGGCCAAAGTAATATTCAATACAAACTGCTTTGTACATTTTAATAATTTCTCTCGGAGCTTTTATCGTTGAAAACTAAAAGTAAGCACAAAAATTACAAGCATGACATACAAGACTTTTGTCCACATTCGGTAAAAATTGGGAATTTAATTATTTCACTAAGTTATAGAAATGTATTTTTACTGGTTACCAATTTATAAAAATCAATTAATCAATTGATTTTTACTCGCGTGATTTAATGAATTTTAACGAATAAAATGTCCAACACTTCGAAGTTGTGCAAATTTAAGCGATTTTTTCTTGTATTTGAAAGAATTTGTACCTTTTGCAGGTACGACGCAAGTTCGACGATAATGTATAAACATTTCTGAAATGAAATGAATAAAATATTCCATGAAAGAAAATACATGCATGTAGGGTTTGAGTATTTTTTTTTGGAGAATGATGTTTCATTATACTGAAAAATTTATTTTGGTGGAATGTAATTATAATACAATTGATATACGGCACCCTTTTAAATATATATATTTACGCGTATGTAAGGAAAAGGATTATTGTAGGTATTTTAAGAACACCAAATGAATTACCGAAAACCCTTTGGAAATTAATGGTCTATTGATTAAAGTTGGAAAATTCGTTCATACATTTTTTTGAAACAAATTATTCTTCATTAAATGACATGATTATTCAAAATTAAAAGGGTGAATATTTCAAAAAACTTGACTGCTTTGTGTGTATATAATGTATGTATGGAACTCTAAAATTGCTTTGTACTGAAAGCATCTCATTCGCTTAGTTCATTTTAACCGAAACCCTAAAGATGAAAGCCAGGTGCGTCCTTTGTGTGTCTATGTCTATGTGTTATCCCGAGGAATGACTATTGCATGGTGTTAAGTTAACAAAATGAAAATCATTAATCAAGATCAGAAAGCTCAGGTGATATAATATGGCGTACACTAATTCCGATTGTTTCCTTGTCATTGTATTGCTTCAGTTGATGTAATGACTTCATGTCATCAAAATTTTCCCCTTCATTTATATTTTCTATATTATTACAACAGAGTTTGTACAGGACTGTGTCATCTTGGACATTTTTGTATCTATATCTGTTTGTCCGTGTAAATCTTCGTAAATGACGAACAGATTCTGGTGGGGCATTTGGGGATAAGTAGAGGACTATTGTATAAGTTCAGAATTTCAAACACCGTTTATGGTTTATCCTTTTCTACGATGTTATAAAACATGCAAATTATTAGAGAAAATGGTTTAAATACGATATTTTATTTTAGTTTAAGATGAAATAAGTGAACATTATCTCAATTCTTGATCAAATATACATAATTGAAAGAAAAAGAAAAATTAAACGGTTGGAAGGTTTTCCAAAAATATTTTTTTTATAAATCGAATTCGTAGAATTCGTTGATTTGGTATGCAAGTCTTACCTATTTATTTTTGTGCATGTACAAAAAATTTCAACATTTTTGAGATATCGATTAAAAAGAACTTTTGAAAAAAAAATCCGGATTTCCAATATTATTAAATCCTATTTGAAATTTGTGTATATAAAATTAATCTAAATCCATAGAGCGAGAAATTTCAAAATAAAAAAAGTTACTCTTAATAGAGTGTGTTTAGTGTAAGGTGTTAAAGTAATCGACAACGTTGTTTTCAAAATATTAGATTTCTAGACAATTTTATTTCAAATTCGAAAAATATTTTTTTTTAATTTTTGGTAATTTTTTTTTTAAGAAGGTATCTGTATGAAAATAAAATGCACGACTCGATCCCACGTACTTGCTATTATGTTCCAGTTGCTTGAAATTAAGAACTTTTACTTTTTAACAAATATGAAACTAATTAAAAAGACAAAAATTGAAAAAAAGCATTTGAATCATTCTTTTAACTGTATAAACAACTAGTAAATTCACTTAAAGCTCAAAAACAAATATGCTATTTGATTACTTTTAAAAAAATAAATATAAGCCAACAAAAATTAAAAATCGTTGGAGCGGTTTTCTTTGAAGACTAGTTTTTATATGTAAAATTTTGGTAACATTTAAAAAAAAAGTTTTGGCATTCCAATTTTGAGTAGGTACATATATATTAAGACACATTTATAAATCTAGTTTTAAAATTATTCATCAACCCGTTTTTGAAATATTGAGTTTTCAAAAATAAAAAAAAATATTTTTTTAAAAATCCAAAATTTATTTTTTTTTTTAAATTTTTTGTATGCAACATTATTGACATTTACAAGAAGCCTTTTGCATTAAAACTTGAAATCATGTAAGCCGTTAATGAGAAAGTCGAAAATCAAGAAAACCGTCAAATGGCAGCCACCGTTAATAACATTTTTTTTGGTAATTTTTAGTATACTAAAACGTACACTTTACTTACATTAATCCACAGATTATCTTAATCAAAATCGTTTCAGCTGCTTCAGAGATAAATAAGCTTTTCCTTAACGGTTGTATGGCAAGTAACGTTATTTTTGGAAATAAAAAATTCAATTTCCCCTCTGGAGAGTTACAAAAAAACCTTAAGTTCATAATTTGAAGAAAATCGCTTTAGTGATTTAAGATGCTAAAGATCGAGATACAGACAGGCAGACAGACATACAGATAATATTTTGCCACCTGCTTTTTGGGGTTCTCTATCGTCGTTATATCATGTTTGATTGTTATATCGAACTTTTTTTCATTCACTTACTTACATACAAATGTGTATTGCAAGTAAAAATGGAATAATTGTTACAGTTAAAAAAAATTTGTTTCGCAGGCGAGGTTATGGGTAAAGGCTTTATAATCGATGCATAGATTAATTTGATTTTTCTTTAGCTCGTTAGTTGAATCATTGACAATTATTTCAATATAAAAACATACATACATACATAAATCACAAAATTTGCTAATTGCCACAAAAGCTTCGTAAATTTAATTACAATTTAATTGGAAACAAATAAAACAAACAAGTAGATAGGAAAATCAATCCAAAATTAAAAGCAATAATTACTTTGCTGATTAGGATAAAAGATTCAAAAAATATTAAAGGCTGAATGAGCTTGTTGATTGAAAAGTTGATTTTTTGCAAAAAAAAACAAAAAATGTTAAGCGAATGAAAAACTAACAAAAGTTTGGTTTCCTTTTAGTGCCACAATTTATCAGTCTCGAAAAATATTCATATAAAAAACAAACAAAAACAAAATAAACTAAAACAATATGAGGTACCACTTTTGGTAGTAAAGAGCACAACAATTCAGTATTCCAATGAGTGTATATTTAGGCGTGGTCTGCAACTCGTAACCTAGTTACTAATTTTCCTCAAATTCTTTTCAATGATTTAATTTTTCTTAGGTTGAAACTTTCCTGACACCAGTGTTACTAAACCAATCAAAATGCACCACAAATAACCATTGAGATATTTGTAAATTAAAATTTCACAGCTAAAAGGCAATGCTATACTTTTCTGTTTTTTCTTGTTCTGACAGTTTCCATACACTTGTTCTGCTCTGATCTGATCTAGTTTTTCTTCATCAAACACAAAACCCTATTACTATTGTGAATTATCAATTCAATGATTGATAAATTTGAAATTCCATCTTCAAAAATCCTACTGATAAAAAATTTGATCATTGGAGTGACGCACAACGTTGCGAATCACAAGAAAATAAAAAATTATAAAAGAATAGTTGATCAGTTTTTTGATATGTAAATACAAGGGTGACATGTATGTAAGGGTGACAGCTATTGTCAATGAGCAAATTCTCACAGCTGTCAGTCGTTTTGAATGAAATGTGTGTAATGTATACTAGTGCGAAAAATTTATTATTTTTGTCTTATTAGATCTGTTCCTTTACTTTGAATTTCTGTGATTTTCTGCGCATTTTAGTCCAAAGTTCTGTAGAAATTCATTTAAAAAAAAACAATTTTTGACACATATTTGGACTAAAAATCACAAAAGTTCAAAGTAAAGGAACACACATATTATAATATGTGATTCAGTTTGTTTCCATTATTCATGTCAGAGTTGACTTTCTGACTCTTTATATTTTTGTTGTTTTTGTCAACAATATTATCATTTTCTGAAATGGATGGAGGATAGCTTATGTGTTCTGGTCACTCATTTCACAGTCTAATTTTTGTTTTCTTTTTTTTCTTCACATTTAATAACAAAATCTGCTAAATTTTCAAAATCATATTTGAATTACATTGGATCAGCTGTCAAATTTCATTGACAAAGAGTCAACCTTCCCAAAAAAAAATTCTAAATCAATTAAAAACATTAGTGACATTTTGCTTGTCAATTTGCTATTTCCACTTGTCTTCCAAATTTGTTGTCTTTCATTGACAAATTGTATTTGTCAGTACAAAGATAACTAATTTAAAAACATTTTCACTTTCAAATAACGCAAAAATGCGTCGTCAGTTGTCATTTGGTAGTTGATAAGTAGAAACATAGAATTAGGATTTCTCATGCAAAAAAGAGAAGACTGAAGATATTCTAAATGATTTTTGAAGTGAATAATTGGAAAAATCAGATGCTGTAACGAGCTTTTTTAAGGTAAAACTATTCCGATATTAAACATGACCTCAAATATCGCAAACAAAAAAACGCTTTTTAAAATTTTTGGATTAGAAAATTTCCATAACCTGTCTTGATTCCAAGGTCAGATTTGAATTCAAGACAAAAAACTTTAGAAAACCATACCTTGGTTTCCGTGAAAAAACAGTGTTTACCAGTAATTTACTTAACTTTAAATCACAAAAAATAACTTTTGCAAAAAGTGCTTGAGGTATGTATTTAATTTTTGAGAACATAACTAGTAAAGTTGAGTTTTGTATTTCTTTATAAAATGAAAAAAATGGAATTAAAAATGACCAAGTGCGACCAAGTGAAAAAATAACGACCAAATTTAACAATTGTTTTCAGGACTAAAAGCCAAAGAATTGGGAACAAAACACCACCCTGAGGTTTTCTTCTACTGACGTATTTGGCCGCGTTCATATAACCTTAAGTATCTTGGATTATTTTATCCTTAAGCATTATTATGATCAATTCCCTTAGCTCTACACCAAAGTTAAGCTTTGGTTTAAATTTGGTTTAAAGCTCCTTGTACATCCATTTAAGAAAGAAACGTGGCATGCGGAGTGCTGTCAGATCGTGAAAAATTCCCTCTTCTTAGAAGAATTTAAGTCTAATTGGTGAAACAAAATATGGAGAAAATCAAACAAATCGAACTTGCTCTTAGCAAAAATATCACTTGTTTAAAGGAATTTGAAAATTATTCCTTCATTTATTATTTTTTCGACTTTTGTTTAAAATAAAATTTGTAAGAACAATTTTTTTTTTATTATTATGAAAAGATCTCGTAATACTAAATTTTTTTACGTAATCCTGCTGCGGGAATTCATGTGGAACATCATAAAAAAAAGGGGAAAAGTAGAATTTCCAGGTCAGTGGCAGGGAATTTGGCTTAAAGTATCTGGCAACACTGGGAATTCGTGGATGCTAGAGAGTTTTTAAAAGGTTCACCATTGAGTTTTAAGTACGAAAAAGTTTAGAGTAAATTTCTCGGAAACCCTTTGCGAAGTTAAGTACAATCAGACCAGTTCGACCCAAAAATTAATATAAAATATCAGAATGTCACTTTGCTGTTTGGTAACGTAAAATTTTCACCATGCTTCCCAAACTTATATTTTTTCTCGTATGTTATGGGTTCTGACAGTTCATTTTAAAAATTTGTAAAAAATTCAGCTTTGACTGTTTGACGTTATCAGTGTCATAGAACTGTAAAAATGGATGTGTTCGTTGATTACCCTGGTTGTAGATACAGTTAGCACTTAGTTTACACTGTAGTTGAAGTGTATAAAGTGTAATAATTGATTGTGATTGTGATGTGTGAATAATTGATTCAGAAAAAAAAACAGTTGACGGGATTTGAATTTAATTTTTAGCTAACAGCGATAAAAACTGAGTTGAACAAAGTCAAAAAGGTAACACAACAAGGCCCGGAATTTGAGTTATGTTATCAAGAATTCCAAAGACTAGGCGGGAGAACATTTCGAAGACACATCAGGCTTTTTCAAGAACAAAAGAGGGGCCTTGAACCTATTTCCAGACTTAAACCTTATCTAATAGGAATCACTCTGTACAAGTTTCCAAAAGACCCCACCTAATATTATTAAACCCATCCAACTTTAGCTAGGTCAGCTAATTATATTTATCATAATCTAAATGACGCAAAAGTCATGCCAAAACATTAACTTCTGATTCTGTTTTATTCACAAAATTTATTATTATTATTATTGGACATAATTACCTTCTTTCATTTACTTCCAACTCTATTTCAGATTCCTAGCCACAACAATGTTGTCTGCTGGTGTTACAATAATGGATCCAATTGCTTTGACCATGATTGAGAAATATGGAGGTGATTTTGGAAGAGAACGTCTGTTTTCCAGCATTGGAATGGCCATCTTTTCACCTATTACTGGCATCATGATTGATTACACTTCACGTGGCCTAGGCTATACGGACTATTCGGCTGCTTTCTACACATATGACATACTTCTGGTCATTTCGACAATATCAGTTTTAATGATGCCACTCGGTGAGAAGCTACCAGCCGACAATGTCTTCCGGGATTTATGGAATCTGTTGAAAATGCCACATGTAATCGCTTTCATTTTGTTCCTCTTTGTGTTGGGCAATTTCTGGGGTTTCATTGAGAGCTTCTTGTTTTTGTACCTGAAGGAATTGGGTGCACCAAATTATTTACTGGGTAAGTAAGTGTGCTCCTGGAGGTCACATTGTGGTGTTTGTCTTTTGTCAAATTGTGTACCATTGACCCTTTTGGTTACCATTTGACATTTCAGGAATAACAATCACAGTTGGTACAGTGAGCAGTATTCCATTCCTGTATGGTGCTGAAAAGATAACAAGAATTTTCGGACATGTAAATTTGATCATTATTGCATTCTTCTCGCATGCCGGACGGTTGGTTGGATATTCATTTATAGAGTGAGTATGCATTTCCGGTGGTCTTCTTGCATCGAAGGCCATTTTGTTTGTTTGAAATAAACATGATGTGTGTTACTTATATTTTTGTGTAAACATATACATCTGTGTGTGTGTGTGTTTTTTTTGTTACAGGAATGCCTGGTGGTGTTTTCCCTTTGAGGCTATGGAGGCTCTCTCATGCCATTTGATGTGGGTTGCAGCTGCAACATATTGCTCAATTTTGGCTCCCAAGAATCTATTGGCTACTTTAATTGGTGTTTTGGGAATGGCACATTTCAGTTTAGGTATGTATAGATACTGGTACTCGTTCACTTTTTGATATTTAGAATATGGAAAACGTTGATAAAATCAATGACCTTAAAAGGTACTGATTGTAAGTGGGTTCTCTGACATGTGTATTTAGTATTTTATGAAAACAAATCAAACAGTAACATTTTTTTGAGAATGTATGTGTGTGTGTGTACGTCTTTATTTCTGACGACAGGTTGTTCCGTTTTAGTTTTAAATATACATATCAGTTTTAGTTTTGGTTCTTAAGGTGTTTTTATATTTGAGAGTACTTTCACTACAAAACTCTTTATAGTGACTCTCGGATAGCTGCCTAAAAAAACTAAAAAAGCTTTCGAGAGTAAAACGAGCAAGTGGACACAGTCATGAAATGAACTCGCAGTTCACAGAGGGATAGACCACTATCCGAGAATCACTTTCGAGAGTTTTGTAGTGAAAGTACTCTCAAATAGAAATGCGCTTTAAGGGAGCGTATTCATTTGAGAATAAAAAACCTGCGAGCAACTTTCAATCACCTCTCGAGAATAAAACTCCCAAGTTTAAAAAGTCGTGAAATTAGCTGGCAGAGGGGTAGATAGTTATCCAAGAGTCAATTTCAAGAGTTCCATAGTGAATAAGTACTTTCAAATGGAAGCACACCTTAATATGTGTGCCATTTGAGAGTAAAAAGACTGCAAGTAGCTCTTGAGATTAAGACTCGCAGGTAGACACAGTCATTAAAGTAGCTAAGAGGGGTAGACAGCTATCCACAGTCACTCGGGAGTTTTATAGTGAAAGTACTCTCAAATGGCCATGTATCCTTAAGGTGCGTATCCATTTGAAAGTCAAACGATTTAACAATCCACATGCAAACTTTCTCTTGAGAGTAAAACCAGCAAGTGGACACAGTCATAAAATTAGCCAACAGAGGGTACAAAATTATTCATAGTCACTCACGAAAATTTTGTAGGGAAAGTATTCTCAGATGGAAAAGCATCTTCAAACAATTAAAAACTCTGTCGAGGAACTAACCACAAATCTTAAGATTCAAAGTATAAGGAAATCGACCCATCTGTCTAGGGTATAGCTGAGCAGACAAGATATCGTAAGGCCCGTTTTCGGGTAAGAAAATGAAACAAAGATAGAAGTATGGCAGCTATAGGTTCTAAATGACCTAAATCAAAAATGTATATCCTTTAAAAAAATTTAAAAATTAAATCGAAATGCAAGGTAATAAATGTGAAACAAAAAGATGTATCCACTTAGGATTTAGCTTGATGTACACCTGGATGCATAGCCTGATGAGTATAGTGTTGCGAAAACAACTAAACTCTTTTTTAAAACATTAATTAAAATTAAAATTAAAATTATTTTAAGGATTCACGATGTTTTTTTCATATTCTCATAAATTTGTATTTTTCACTTAAACCTTTAAAACTTGAATAAAAAACATTCTTGTTGAACACCCTGTTAACAAAAACTTTACTTCCTCTAACGTTATTTTTGTTTATTTTCATCAGGACGTGGTAGTGGTTCATTTACTGGTGGTCTGCTCATTGGACAATTTGGCACACGAGATGCATTCCGTTACATGGGTCTATTAGCTGTTGTTGGTGGCATAGCCTATGGTCTGCTTCATCTTGTTTGGTTACGCAAATTCGACCATCAAATCGATGATAATGATGACAATGAGGCTATCGAAAATGGTGAAACTGAAAAACTAACCGAACCAGCTACCAAAGAACAAGGCACATCCATGTCTCTTGAACGTTTGAGTCTCATGATTAAATACAATCAAATCGGAAGTTTGACCTCTCTACCCAGAGGATCTAGGGTAAGAATTATTTTTTTTTATTTTACAGTCATATTAATTTAAATTTCTAAACAAAAAAAAAACAAAAAAAGGTCGACATACAGGACCACCTTCCCCACAGACGCAGCAGCTATAATGTCGAACAAATTCGAGTACCTCGTCATGGAATTGGTAGCGGATCGAAAGTTGATATCCTTAGGTCAGCACTCGAAATCAATCACAAAACATCAAATAATTCAGTTGGCGGCAAAGTTGATAAAACATCCAATCAATCACTGGGCCGCAACCGAGCTGACAGTGCTCCAAAGTTGAGTCATGGCAATATGAAAAATATCTCACAACCAGCTCTGGAGGGTGTTGTTTTGGAGGTCAGTATTAAATTTTCGCAGAAAAGCAAAAATTAAACTTTGATATCATTCATTCATGATGCTAGAGTGTTGGTTACACACATTCCACATTTAAACAAAAAAAAAAAAAAACAAATTTTAAACAATCCTCTCTCTCTCCTTTGGGTGAAATTAACCCGAACCAAAAAACCGAAAAATAACTCTCCATAGACTCCCTCAGTGCCATATACAAAAGCCTTACAACTATTTTCAAATTCAAGCGAAACAATTCTAATAAATATGAAACTTTATCATGCATTCTCGGTACATAGGGCGTGGAGTCAACGTTTTTCCCAACTCGAATGAAAAAATATTCCAGCGGTTTACTAAACACAGTGGATCCTTCCGTAATCCCTAGCGCTATGCTAATGGTATTTACTATGACATGCACACATTTTGTGTGTGTTCATTGCAATTTACTAAAAAAAAAAATATTTGTATCTATATTTATATGCTTTGGCGAAATATTTTATTTTTTTTTTTATCATATTATGCATTTTGCTGTTGTGATGAAATAAAATCCTTACCTTAGCAATTTTCCCTTAAAAATCTGTTGATTGGTATGTTTTTTTTTTTTATTTTATTATGTTGTAACTTATAGTTGGTGTTGAAAGCTATGCATGTTTTTTAACAAGGATTTTTAAATTTACACCTATGATATAAATATTGCTCGTACAAAATAAAGAAATTGAGTAAAATTTGCATGCTTTGTTTGTGTACTTTCGTACTAATAAAGGGAAGTAATCCATATAGAATTTTTTGCTGCGAAAAAGTGTTATTGTGTACAATAACCATCCATATAGGCACCAATCGATTTTACTTTAATGAATAGATTAGGTTCGTTGATGAGTATTGCATTGAGAGACCATTTATTTATTTTGAGTTGTGATGGTTACTTTATTGAATTTAAGGTTTTATTTTATTATCTTCAATTAATTTAAGTGATTAAATGGGAAATATATTCCCTCCTGCATCGAAAGCACCTCTTTCTCAAAAATGTTTAACCGAATCCCGTGCGTTTTTTGAAGGGTACTTTTTTTATAACCGGAACTTAGCTTAAACGTCATTTTTGTAACCCTGTCGTTTGGGCGCCATTTAAAAAAATGTTGTAGCCTGTTAAAGAAACCGAAATCCATGAACTTTTGTAGAGGAGGACATTATTCGCCCGTTTGTAAATTATTTTTGACATGCTAAGGATTCTACTTAGCTAACGAATCATTGTTGTAATCCTGTCGCTTGAACGCCATTTTCATAAATGGCGCCCAATCTTTGGAAAATGGTAGATTAAAAAAAATCTTGAATTTGTTTTGGGAAATTTCCATCATCATAATAACAATTGATGACCTAAGAAATGGGTTTGAATAGACGCCCCTTCGGGTAACATTTCAGTGCTGCCACTTTTCCGGAACATACTTTTTTTTAACTCAACGGATGGAAACTCCACTTTTTTGATCATTGATTTGTAATATATTGAACAAGAACTAAATTGCCGCCTATAATAGCCAAACGCATGTATAAATAAAAACTAATATTTTAAAAATAAGTGTTGAGTGACGCATATTCGGTTTAAATTTCAATATTGACACTTTTCGGGAACATACCATGTTTTATGTCAAAATGTGGTACTTTTCCTTTTTTTGTAGTTTTTAACGTGAACAATGTTTCGGAGACGCCTTCAGCGTTAAACGTGCATTGGAAAAATAACGATTGATGTTTTAAAAGAATGGTTTTGAGTAGCCACCTTTTTGGATAAAATGTGAGTGTTGCCACCTTTTGGAAATAATATTTTATATAAAAGGGTGGGACTTCTATTTTTTTTGCTTGTTTTTAATACTTTGAATATGAACAAAAATGAGTACTCGTACCCAGATGCCTAACTCGTATTGGAAAAATAATGGTTGGTCTGCTTTTTGTCTCAATTTTTACTCACGATATAGGTTACTAATTATAGGGCAAGTTTTGGATTTGTTAAAAAAAAAATTCGAGATAACAATCAGAACATTACGATTATACAGACCACAAAAAAACTGGGTGGCACAGTTCTGTCTGTCTGTCTGTTTGTATCTGAAACTACAACCTCAACTACTGAAGCGATTTTCTTAAAATTTTGAACTTAAGAGTTTTTTTTGTGATTTTTTACAGGGGAAATAGAAATTTGTTTAGCTTCAAAAATAACGGAAAAGCTTATTTAATTCAAAAACCGACCTTATGATTTTGATAAAAAAGAATCAATGTTTTATTGCAGTTATAGTGTACTTTTTGGTAAAAAAAATACCAAACCCCGTTATTAACGGTAGCTGCCATTTAACGTTTTTTTTTTGTTTTCGTTTTTCTCATAACTAGTTAAGTCCTTTTAAATAAAAATTGTTACACAAAAGATCCTTTAAAATGTCAGTAAAATTGCATATCAAAATTTAAAAAAAATAGATTTTGGATTGTTGAGAAAATATTTAAGAAAACAGCTCCAACGATTTAAAATGTTCTTGTTTCCATATATTCATATTTTTTCAAAAAAATCAAGTGGCATACTCGTTTTTGAGCTCTAAAGTATTCAACGGGTTAAAAAACGATTAATAGGAGTCTTTTTAATAATTCTATAATTAAGTTCCAAGCAACTTGAACGTAAGAGCATAAATGCGTGTGATCCAGTCATGCATTTCATTTTACTCTACAGACGCACCGCAGATGATGTTTTCGAACATGGGGAAAAAACCTTTTTCTACATAATTACAATTGTTGGTTCTCAATTTGAATTCACCATTCGTTTACCCACGTACTTTCTTTATATTTTAGATTACAACGAGAAGTATTTATTTCATAAATATTTTCAACGAATTTTAAAAGTACTAATAGTTTCTTTATGTATGTTTTTCTTCTCCTTAACTTCTCTTTGAGGTAATTTTTTCGACAAAATCTGAATCGATTCCCTTTTTCAAAATTCAGTTCAAGCTTTTCCAATATATATTTTTTTCCTCTTTTCAATGGTTCAATGGTTTGTATATTTATACTATACCACATTTAGTAAGGGCTGGCCCGAGATAAATTGTCGCCCTCTGCAAGCTTCATCATTAGCGGAAGGGCAACGCATTTTATACCGATAAATAAAAATAATTTAAATAAATAATAATATAATAAAACCTAGGAAATTGAATATTATATCATTAAAATAATAGTATCTAAAAAATATAGAAATAATTATAAACTAAAGTCAAAAAACATATCACAAAACTATATAGAAACTGAAAAAAAAAATTCGTTCACTTAAAAATTTATTTTAAAACATAAACTCGCTCAAGACGCCCATTGGGTTCAGAGCCCTGCGTATTTGGCTCGTTTGCACGTATACTTTGTCCGGCCCTGCCCTGAGTGTCATACGAAGACTAAAAATGTGTATCTCGAAGAGTAATACGACTACGTATTCCTCGGTTAATTACACCTCACTTATTTGATTTTCCTGCTTAATTGATCTTAAAAAACTGCATCTAAAACACTAAAAATATGCCAAGGCTTCGGTTCATCGAACTCCCCGGTTAATATTTATAAAAAATCTGGCAAAATGTCTTGTGTAAGTAAGCAGGGAATACTGTAAATATATTGGAACGATTCAAACTGAATTGTGTATGAGAAAATAAGGAATCGTTGACAGTTTTTTTTTTTTTTAATTCTTTCTCGTTTGTATACATCCTCAAAAATATCGAAAAACGGCATTTTTCAAAAAAAACTGATCTGATTGTGGAATAAAGATGACAGATATGAGAACAATTCCCAAAAGTATGCTTTTAAACAGTCGTATCTAATCGTACGAAAGAGTAAATAGATAAATATTTCTTAACCATTAACTAGAATAAATCAGTGATTGAGATAAATGGCTCTGGCCCTATTAATCAGGGTT